>CM057003.1:19625850-24425850 GCA_029891345.1 Dryococelus australis
AGATGGGCAAGTACCAAAACCATCTAGTGCTCGCTAACATATATGTAGATGGGCAAGTACCAAAACCATCTAGTGCTCGCTAACATATACGTAGATGGGCAAGTACCAAAACCATCTAGTGCTCGCTAACATATATGTAGATGGGCAAGTACCAAAACCATCTAGTGCTCGCTAACATATACGTAGATGGGCAAGTACCAAAACCATCTAGTGCTCGCTAACATATATGTAGATGGGCAAGTACCAAAACCATCTAGTGCTCGCTATCATGTACGTAGATGGGCAATTACCAAAACCATCTAGTGCTCGCTATCATATACGCGCCGCGGGTTGCGTACATGACGGGCTGCCAAGTGCGCCCTTATAAACATTGTCCGTTGTTTGGAACGCTGTTCGCCTGAGAGTGTTACATCGAGGTAACGTGTTTCCGTGCAGTAGCGTATGGTTATGACGTCTTTACAAAATACCCGAGGGTTACACACACACACACACATTGGTAGGATAATAACATACCACCCCCTAGTGTCTCAATGTAGGAAATGACAGTACGACACAACTGTTAGCAGGTTTCGGGTCTTGGTCAAAAAAATACATTGTTCACAGAATGGCGCTTTCATCACTATTAATTTGAAATATCGATTTTCAATGGTGGTTACCTCCCTTACAAGTTACAGTACGACATTGTTCGTATAATGTTGTCTATCCCATTTTGCATAGGGAATCCCCTCACAGCTTTAGTACATGTAGTTCAGGACCATTATATATACATATATATACACGCACACATACACATATATTCATACATATTGGCAAAAATGGCATTCGTGTACCTCAGAGAAAGGTTTATTCTACTCAGGTTGGGACAAATTTGACGTTGTGGCAGGCAATACTAGAAGGTGGCAATTTACAATACGCCAGTGCGCATGCGCAGAATATAACGGACGTAGTTTTGCCCTAAGGGTCGACGTGGCCATGTAGGGGGAGTGTAACCACCCCCCCCCCCCCCTTCCACATCACAGAGTAATGAGACTATGGCGTAGTCGTTCACATCCTGGCATAACCATTCTGAGTTAAGTTTTCAATGGTTGCCCGAAATCACTCCATGTCATTTTTTATACAGGCTTCGGCTAATTCCACAGTCACGCTATCGATGAGACGCTGAACCATAACTTGCGTACAAAAGCCCTCAGCCCGCCCCACTAACCAGCCAGAGGAAAAAAAAAGGGGGGGGTAGGATGTTTGGGTGGCAACGACGGAACGGAAGGGGTGGGGAAAACTGGAGATCCCCTAAAAATAAAAACCCACCTACCAGTGGCATTGTCCGGCACGATACCCACGTGCGAAAATCCCCGCCGGGAATCGAACCCGGTTTCTCCTTGTTGAGAGGTGATTGGTCTAGTCGCAGGGCGACTAACCAGTATTACTGGTTTCATCATAACGTCTCTACTGCGACAAACGCGCGTATTACCGTCTGCCAACACACTGGAATTGCTGACCACAAAATTATTTTTGTGGTTGCCGCTATTTATTGAAACGGCAAAGAAAAATTTGTACACGCTCTAAATCTGAAACAGTGAGTATTGACACAAATCAGTGAAAATTGAGCGACTGATAATCAGTGCCTGTTAAATAATTAAACTAATGACTGAATTTCACTGATTTATTTGTGTTTCCTACTGAATGTCGAGAATTTCACTGCCATAAGTCAAATATTCCTAATTCATTTCCTTTGATTTGCTAGTCGGCAGTAGTTTATCAACTGATTTTCAGTGAATGTTATTTCACTGATTAATATCACTGTTTGGAGCTTAGATTGCTCGCGCCTCAAAATCTTATGTAAGATCTGCATCGACGAAAGAATTTTGTAGTTACAACAAACCTGTGATTTTTTTTCCCAGCGTGGATGTTTTATATTTGTGATTAGAATGCAAGAAGGCGTTTCAAAACACTAAGCGAAGAACGATGTCCAGGACAATCTTGCAACGATAACCCCAAACATAAAATCGTAATAACTATAAAAGGCGCTAGGCTCTCCGGCCTCCTGCGTGGCTATTTATTCAGAATTTCTAGTCCAAAACCACCAATAATCACTCTATACAGTAGCACGGGCAGGCCGGAGAGCCCAGGGCCTTTTGTCGTTAGTACGGTTTTTATGTTTTGGATTATCGTTGCAAGATTATCCAGGACATCGTTCCTCGCTTAATGTTTTGAAACACCCCGTACACCCTACTTTTGTCTAACGTCACAAATTAGCGTACAGACATAAAACCGCGGGGTTTTAAGTCAGATCAGATGAAAATTGAACACAGTCTACATTGACGTAGTTTATAGCCCAATGCAGTCAATAATTCCCGACGGCCATCAGGGCATAGTTGTGAGATTTGATATGTATAGTCTATTCGAGATATTTTCAGACGTTTTTGTATCAAGCCTATGGCAAACCAAGTATGACTTTTTATTGGTTCCTATTATGTTATCCACCACAAGCGTTTCATACTTCTGTTTATAAAAAAAAAGTAGCTTATTTCTGGTTAAATTAAACTTTAACTTATAAATTATCTATCAATTATGTTTCATTTATAATTACTATGAAAATAAATAGAGAGGAAATGGATGTGTTGGTAAACGCCTAGCAATAAATAGTTCAAATGCTAAAAACACATTTCAGTGAAATCAGATATGGCTAAATTAGGTAGAAATAGTAAGTAAGTCGAAATTCTTTTTATCAATTTTAATCTTCCATTTGTCTTCTCATCAGAATTAGACAATTATGTCTTGATTGTTGTTATCGAGGATTAAGCTGAAACCATCTTGTCGCAATCACAGATGTACTTCAATTGTAGAAATTACGAAGGAGGCAAACACGAAGCTGCCTACACTCTTAAGGAACCGTGCGTGGGCGGAAAAAAATAATTTGATAGGAAAAAAGGTTACATCCGAAAGACTTAAAGAAGGTTGACCTCGGGGGCTCCCCGCACACGTTGAATTGTTCACTTATTAGACCATATCATATCAAACTCCTCAACTTTGCTCACGCGTCCAGGCTTGACGATTTCGGGATTCCTTTTTCCAAACGTTGGATTTTCCTTCTGCCTTACTTATATTGTCACCTGTCCTCCGATTGGATGACGTCTGGCCACGCCACACCTCTCCTCCAATCATCAATGGCTAAACGAGAGACGACCGGGATAGTTTTCGTTAGTACTTTTGCATAATAAACTTTTAATGCCGACTACCCTCTAGTAGAGAAACGAAATCAACGGATAAAATACCGTCTAAAAACAAATAAAAAGGTCCTTAGGCATACATATTATCTCTATGTCAATATACTACTAAAATAACCAACGATTATACTGTTAATTCATATAGTAAAGCGTAATATGTAAATGATATTAAAAGAAGTGACAACATAAGCAAGTATTCCGTAATCATATATGATGAAAATGTCTATAATCAACGATAAACATAACCCCTAAAAACTGCAATGCTATAGACTGTTCACGGTAAAATGAGCACTTTTGAAATCCCTGCTTAAGATAAACTTGTATACATGTTATGTATTCTTCCGCCTTATGTAAAATTAACATTGGCATGGGCCTCATCACTTTAATCATGCGTCGGCCAAGTGTAAATGCAAAATTTTAGAAGAGTAAATATTTTACAAATCTGCTCATTTTTACACTTCGAAGCATTAAAAAACCAGAAAGCGAAGTACATAATTTAAATTATCATAGATGGTTACCTAACACATTTTATTTGACTTTAAATTATAGAACTACTTTCCATCCATCGTTACCAACTTTACCGGGCGCATGTCACCCATTGCGCCCGTTTAAGTATATGCAGGCAGTGGCAGTGACTTTTTTCTAAGGGTTAATTCGAAAAGTGCTCACTTTATCATGAACAGTCGTAGCTTTGATGTAATTTTTTTGTACTTGATTAAGCTTTGTTCGCATGAGGCGAAGGAACGGCATGAATGGAACTTCAGCAGGGCTTCAGGAAAGTTGGAAGTAGCCGCTAAGGGACGTTGACCCGGTACACTAGAGGTGAAGGCTGGCGATCTCGGATTCCAGTCGTGGACGGGCAAGGGAAAGAGAAGAGGTTTAGGAGTGAGCTGTAAGACAAACCCCGCAGTGTATCTGCAGAGGAGCCCCATTTCCCTGTCCGGCGAGGGCGAAGAGGCTGCGGCGGGTCCCATTAGACCGTCCCCTTGGCCGGCTGAAGAACTCTGCACGGAGTCGTCGTAAAACACGGGAGGACGACGTAGCGGTCCCTCGCGGCCTGCCTGGGGATCGATAGGACTTGGTTCGTCAGCGGGAGGGGGTAGGACCTTGACACCCACCCCCTACCGCCAAGGGGTGACTCAGCATCGTCCCCAAGGCCCGGACGCCGTCCCTCCTCTTGCATACTCATCGTTATTAAGGTCGCGCCACGCAACTAACGCGCCGTTTAGCGCCCATTAAGACGAGAGCACTGCCGATGGGTTTAATCCGAGGTGCTCAAGATGGCGACAGACCTGCCTCGCAAGTGTTCGGATGTCTACTCCAAGGTCGCTCTTCCCCACGTTATTAGCGCCTTGAACGCAGAACTGGAACGTCCCTTACAAGTTATGGCCTCATAATGGAAGTAATCCTTTCCCGTCACTCGCCAAACTGTTTTACTACATGCGCTAGTTCCACGAGCTTCTGGTATACCCTTAGGCATAACGACGCACTACAGGCCCTAGTTACTTTATCAATTCAGTTATTTCGTTTATCCTTTAACCACATATTACCATGTAAGTGTTAAACACAGTGTATACATTCCACCGCACTCTGAAGTTAATATCTAAGTCCGTAAACACACACACACACACACGCGCGCGTTGCCACCACGGGGACCAGAATGAAAGCCCTTATGAATTTACCTCTCACCCCCAATCACAACACCAACTTAACTTACGAGCTGTACGATTATTTTTATTCTGAATATAATAGTAATTAAGTTTTTTTTCGGTTTAAGATGATTGATGAACGCGTTAATTTTATTTTAACAGTTCTGTGCGAGTGAAAATATTGGAATGGTTCTTAACGTCGAGGTATTGAGAGTAGATGAGGGTGAAGCGACGTAAGTGTGGAACAGCGCCGGAATGCATCGGCTGGAGGGGGGGGGTTCACTGGAGATCCCCGAGAAAACTCGTCGACCAGCGGCATCGTCCGGCAAGATTCCAGAGTGCGAAGATACAGAGGCGACCCCACCTGGACCAGAACCCGGTTCGTCCTGGTGGGAGGCGAGCAGTCTAACCACTACACCACCGCGGCCCCTCGCAAGATGTGGTGTGTCCAATCATGCACGCGGTCCGTTTCCCAGAACTTCGCGCAGCGAATAGGCGATCGGGTACGCCCGCGTTAAAGTAACCTGCACGTGATTAACATCTGTATACTTGTCTATTCTGTGATGTGATCCCACTCATGTGAATGCAGCAGTCTGTGACGTAGCTGGCTCCGGAAGTGAGGAGACTCTCTGGTCTGTTGTTTCAGGACTCCGGCTGTTATTACTGAGGGGCGTGGGCCATGGAACTGCCACCCTCTCCCTTTTGAACATCAATTTTTAAAAAAGCACCACCAAGGATCGCGCAGGCAAACGCGTTAAACACATTACCGAACACACAGAGCATAAAATTTGCCGGCAGAAAAAAACAACACGTGGCTTCGTTTCGTTTCCCATTTGCATATTGCAAAGGCAAACTCATAACGCCGCGTAAAATACCTACTACAAAAATGCACACTGAACAGACCGTTTCTTTTTTTTTTTTTTGTCTTCTCTTGTTCAACTGACAACTTTTTTTTTTCAGGTGAACCCCCTTCTACTAAAGGGAAATAGATATTTTTAAAGCATAGGTGTCAACTAGCACAAAAGCCACATAAATCATCTTTCTCGTGCAACTGATACAGATCAGTTAACCAAATTCACAAAGCATGTGGGCACAAAGTTTAAGTGGGGAATCAATGTTAAAGTAATACCTTCTGAATGAATCGATTTAAAAAACAACTGCCTAAAAAAAAATGTATTCTATGTGACATTTCTCAGTCCCTGTATAATTATTTTTATAGATTTTCCGCCACAAATTCGATTTCAGGAGGTGCATTACAATTTTTGGCACGACAAAGCATCAATACCTTAACGTAATTTTTCAATCCCACTGAAGCAATTTCACTATGTTGTGTGATTAACAATTTACACATTTTATTTATGGGAATGATTTTATCAAAGGTACGGTATGATTCAGAAATGTTCGTAAGTTTATAGTTATAAACTTGAAGCTAGATTACACTTCTCATTCATTGATACAGCACTCCAATTACCAATTACTCTTGAGATCCTAAATTGAAAATAAGTAAATTTCTTGTAGCTCAGTATTATACAGGACCACTGAGCTAAGTACAAGAGAAAGTTCGCCGAAAGCACATTGAAAGAGAACAATATTACTTACAGTTCTTTAACAAATACTGGGCTATTATTCACAAGTCAAAAATCGGTATTAATAGCTGTAGCAACATTTAGTCACGGTTTCGTATGGACGTAACATAGTTGAGTTTTTATAAGAACAAAGCTCACAATAAACTCTGTATTTCAGCCATGTATGTTTAACTTCCAGAACTGTTTGTTTTTGTTCCACAGAAACCAAGTAGTGTAACACACGGCACGGAAAAGAAAATCCATACATAATAATTCTGACCCCAGTTACGTCAAAGGACGTGTCACGATAAAATGGAAACGTTGTTCAAATCACGTGACAAATAAGTGAAATCTTGCCGAAGAAGTTACAACACTTTCCTTAAAGATCTCTAATCGTTTCAGCTTCTCTGCATTTGATATTTTCTAACTTGCAACAGCCGAGCTGAAATAATTGATTATTTCGTGGGAGCCACTGCAAAGGTCACGGCAGTCGAACAGAACAGATTTCGGAAAAACGCACTGATTTATATCCTACGTAATGTCGTCCAAAAAATCCATTCAAAATCCAGGTTAGCAGCTAGTAGTCGAAAATTTAAAAAAAAAATCCGAATTGACGGGACTTCATCCCCCTTACGGAATATTGGCATGTTAAGAAATCCGGCCAGTATTAAATATATTCATTTTATGATAATGGACTACAAAAACGTCACGCGAAATGAAATTTCGTAACATTGTCTTTTGACGGCGAAGTAAAAAAAAAAAAAAAAAAACCGGAAATCCTTTTCTAAAACAACGTTCTTATTGAGCTGGGTTGTTGGTAACCGTGCAGCGGCGAGTTTATTTTGAAATGACACGCGGCAGCTGACTGATTCTGGAGCAGAAACCCGACATATGGAACGAAAAGTTTTAAATATCCTAAACTCCGTTTTCCCGAGGGCAATTTTTCCAAAACTTTACACTGTTTCACACTCAGCCGCTAAAACAACAAAGAACAAAAGAATATCGTATCTCGCCTTTGTGCGCGTGCCTGCGAACAGCACACGTGGTTAAGTTACGAAGATGTTAATAAATGTGTGGAGTATTCTAAAAGCTGTTCACGGTAAGAGGTTTGATTCGAGAAGTGCGAAGAAACCGGGGATAGACTATAGCAAGTGCTTTGAGGTATTTGTATACTTACTCTAACCAGATTTTTAAGGCAGTTTGATTGGATTGAATTTGTTAAAAGGAATTTATTTATACAAAAAAAATAAAAGTCTTGTGTTCTGAAAATTAAGATATAAACGAACACGTTCGCCGCTTCTGGCCATGTTACAGTTCTGTTGTTTGCGGTAGGTCAGTGCCGAGCGCATGCGCAGAAGGCGAAAAATCGGTCTGCCTCGTCCTTGGTATATGGTTGTTGCTGTCGTTATTTCGTTCACTCTGGCTAAGAATTGCAATGTGCTGCCTTAAATGTTCCTTTTCATGCAATCTATCAAGAACGGGGGCATTGTGACTTTGTTACTCGGTAGTAATCGGCCGTTCCCGTCAGTACGCCGACAGCTACCACGACAAAGTCTTTGAAAAAAATCGCACTATTGATGGCGTGCTTGGTTGTTCCCTAAATATGCCTGCGAGTATCACAAGAGTTTTAAACTTGTCTTAACTAAAGTCACTTTTTTTCTGTTAAATTGACGTGTTACTCAAATTTTATCTATAAATTATAATGCTTCATTTATAAATTATTTGAATGAAAACAGTGAGAAAACATGTCTGTTGGCAGCGCCTAGTGAGAAATAGTTCTTATACAAACAACAGAGTGCGCACGAATCCGGTGCGTTGTCCCTCTGGTGTCATTCTCCAGGCTTAGTTAAGCTTAGTTTGCATGAGGCGGAGGAATATCCTGGAAGTAGAACTTTAGCAGGGCTTCAGAAAAGGCCGAAGATAGCGTGAATCAACTATATTGTGCGTGTGTGAGTGTGTGTATTTTTCAACTATAAGCTGTTCACAGTTACATCCAATTTTTCTGAATCCATGCTAAAGTTCTTCTTTCGGACTATTGCTCCGCTTAGAGAGTTAGTGAATATATTTGGGCGGCTCAACATCGAGGTCGCGAGCAGCACCGGAATGAAAGGTAGGGGAGGTAAAGGGATATCCCCGAGGAAACCCGCCGAACAGCGGCATCGTCCGGCACGATTCCCACACGCGAAAATGCGGGCGGCGACTCCGTCGGGAATCGAGGCCGGGGTACGAGTAATCTGACCGCTAAGTCACCGCGGCCCCACCTCGCCGGAAGTTGTAGAAAGTACTTCGCCGTGTTTTTTTTTTTCTTCCTTTCCACGAAGCGCCGTTCCTTTCAACCTGAGCTGAAATTGTCTGGTCGATGACGCGGACCCACTAAGGGCGCGCTCTTCCTGGAATCAATTTTCTGTTACGTCCGGGCGCAAAGCCACTTTTGCTCCGTGGGGTCGCCGTTTCGGCGCTCCTCGGGGCCACATACAACATTTCATGGGTTTTTTTTTTTTTTTTATATACATGGAGCGGGCATGGGCGACATCGGGTGAAGGTTCCCCTTGGTTCGCAGACGTTAAGAGTGGGCCTCCATGTTTTCAAGGTCAAGAAGCGAAGGAGCGATACGGGCGACACTAACACACACGCCTAGTGCCTCGTCGCTCCTACGCGCAAGGCGTGCAAATTTGATCTGTAACAGTGGCGTTTTATTACACGTGATGAAAGACCACAGATTAAATTACGCCCGTATATTTGTACTTTTCTTTTGCCGCTTAAGAGAACTGCATATACGAGCTTTAAATATGCGGTATTTGACCATTCCCGAATTTTTTTTCCCCAAGAATACACTTAATATGGCAAAAAAAAAAAAAAAAAAAAAAAATTGCGGCAAAGATTTTTTTTCTTTTTTTTTTTAATCTTTTTATCTTTTCTGATAAAGATGCGTATTAGCAGAAGAATTATTTACCGTGATACGCGTATCCGCGCGAACAGCTATTTCACAAAAAACGCGCGGGTCCATCCCACTCTAGCCGCATAGAAGCTGTGTGTTGGTGTCGGTGCGCGCGCGCGAGAACGCCTCGCTATTGGACGACGCTGTATCGACGGGGAAGCTCGGGGCGTCTATCCCGCCATGTGGGTCAGCCGATATGGCCACGATGTGCGTCGTCCGGGAGGGGAATTGAGCAGGAGAAGGGGGTAAGCAGTTAAGGGGGGAGACATACTGTTATGGGGGTAGCGACCCCCTCGGGTCACATTCCCCCTCGTTCGTCGGGGGCCAGGCTCGTTAACAGGGTTGGAAAGTGCCTAGTCGAGAGAGCGGAAGGGGGATGGGGAGACAGCTTATCAGCGGTACATCGAGCCGCCGGCAGTCAATTCGAGAGCTGGAAACGTCCGCCAAGTCTCTGCAAGTCGTCGGGACGGCTACACTCGGACTTTATTGACGCAGAAGGGGCATCTAGCCTCGAGTTTCGTTCTATTTTTTTTTATTATTATTTCAGTTTACTTACATCCGAAAACTGAATTCTTGCGTACTTTCACTATCGCCGATGACAGTATTTTTTAAAGACACTAAACGAACGGTGAACATTTAGTTCTCGCTCGATTCCATTCTCATTCTCAATGACGTCAAAATGCCCCTCGTTTATCGATTTCCGATTCATGGTTATCCAATAGAACTTCCAACATTCAGATAAGTTTTAAGTATTGAATTTTATTACACCCGATATTTCTCTAGTATCTGTAGTCTACAATTTCACATTAAAAAAACAAATTTAATGCATTGAAACATATTTTAATAAAACTTGCAATTTTACAATAATGTCGTAGTTTTTTTTTTTTTTTTTTTCAGGAAATTTTCTACTGAAACTCCCTCCATGTTTATATAATGGTTAAATGATGAGTGGCTTGGGAAAAAGTTCCAGAGGATAACAGGCTAATTACCTAGAAAATTATCTCTCGTTTAGGAGGCCTTGGAGGATGTTTTCTTGAAGCCAGCACACTTTCCTTATCGGAAGCAACAAAAAAAATCAGATAACTTACGCAACGGGAAAAAACTTGCTATCGATTGTTTCTGTCCGAGTTACTTCCTCAGTGAAGTTCTTTTGTACGTCACGAATTATTTCACAGGAACAAAACCTTTCAATTCAACTACATATGCGTAAAATTTCAATAGTCGGGTTCTTGTTTTCAGAATGGCCGGCCACGTACCTGCAGAATATGACGAACTTGATTAAAATCACAAATCATTAACTTGACGAAATTGCGTAGGGACTGCTTCAAGCAGTATATTTGCTAGATGTATACACGTTCCTGCAAAATGCTGAAGATTTAATTGGAGGTTGTATTTTGCTACTGCATTTTCTTTAATTCTACTTTTATTTCATAGAACTTACTAGTTGTAACGATAAACGTTTATTAATACACAAATGAGTTCAGTAGTTTGACGGTATCCAAGTGCGCTTATAACGCTGGTTATGTAATGTTTGGTTCACTATTATCAGTCATGTATTTTAAGGTCTTACTTATTTTTCCTTGCCTCGTGATAATTCTACAGAAAATATATGTATACTTCACAGTGTTTCCTTCTTTATGGAAACTGAATCGATGCGCGTGTGACATTTTATATGTCTTCCGATATTAATAAATCGGTGCACACGTCTGGTACAGAAACGGTATTATAAGCTTTCCCTCGTGCCAGAAAACGCAACCACATGTGTGTTTTAAAATCCATTGCGCTTGAAGGACCCATATTTAGGGAATGCAAAGAGCAGGGTAGGACAATGCCGTGATAAAGGCTGTGTCCGAACTCGCCCAAAGTACATACTTGTGCGTACCTGTCCCCGGAAGTGAAGTCGTGAGTGCTGTCCGAATTGCAAGTTTACAAGTAAATGAATTTGTATACTTCTCGCATACTTGCGGAATATATGCCGCCATTTTGAGAAGCAATTTGTAGGTCACAACTGATTTCCGACATGATTATTAAAAAAGTCTAAGCAATAAATGCGTGTTTGGCCTATGTTCCTAACCTACAGAAGCTAAGATAAAAAAAAGCAATCGAAACTGCAATTACATACAGTAATGCAAGACGATAAATGTTAATGTAAATCAAATTGAAATATTATTTAATACTTTATTTAAACCCTACAACATTCGGCAATTATCAAATTCTTAGTCGGAATACATGAACATTAAAAGTGGTTAGCTGGCTAATAACTGTTACCGAAGCCAACAAGACTGCCTGTCCGAATTAAAGTTTGGTGCCAAGTGTAAGTGGAGTATTCAAGGATGCAATTACGCAAGTATATACCTGAATTCGGACACGGCCTTAGTTGTCGAGCCGAGTGGCGAAGCACGTACGACACTCATAGGCGGTACAGACCAGAACAGAACATATTAAAATGGCGCCAGTACCCAGCCGAAGGCCATAACTGGCCTCAGTTACTTCAATTTAAAGTAAATGTATAAAATAGTCGAAACATAAAATTGGTCGCGTTATAACATTTAAAAACAAGTAAAATTTAAAAACAGATGTTTAAAATTGTTTTGTTAAAGTTTAAAAGAAGAGATTACGTTATAATTTCAAAAGTCAAAAGTTAGAATTCCTCTGCCTCCATCCTTGAACCCTCACCCCGCCATCCTCTCCGGATACAGAGGGGCCGACGGTTGTTGTCGTTTTGTGAGGTGTCCGTCGTGTGTTTGAAGTTTGTGTCGGTGTTGTGTTGGTGTTAGTGTAATGTTGTTTGTGTAGGTGTTGTGCGGTGTAAGTGTTATTTCTTCAGTTTATTTGTTCTTGTGTGCATCTTTTATTTTTGATGTCTGTGTGGGTTGTTCGACATCGATATACTGAATATTATTGTTTGTATTGCTACGTGATGTATTATTTGTGAGGGCACAGGAGGAACATTTAGTGATTTAGTTTCGAAAATTATACTAAGAGTAATTGATAGGCGGTGCAGCATATAAGTCTCTGAAAGGTAGTGGCATTATGTTACCCTACCGTTCACGTGTACAGGCGCAGTGAGCATGCCGCGTTGAAGAACACGACGCCTGGTCTAACCGTGCATTATGCACCGTCATACCGGCCCAGCACCTGGAGTTACGGTATGCGGTGCCATCGGATTCCGGTCCAGCTCGTATTTAGTTCGCATCACTGGTACGGCGACCATTAACCGTAACATCACGGAGGCGTTTGATCCTATTGCTGTCCCCTATCTTCAGGGTCGGCCTGGAGCTCTGTACGAAAGGATAATGCGCGACCGTATGCGGTACACATCGTCCAACGGTTCCACACTGCTTCCTTGGCCTGTGCGTTCCCAGGATCTCTCGCCCATCGAAAATGTATGATCTATAGTAGGACGACGACTGGCCTGGCACAGGACACCCGTGCACAACGGATGGAATTTGGGCACGCGTCGAAGTAGCATGGGCGGAGATACCTCAGACGGACATTCAAAATATCTTCCTCTGAAAGCCGCGGCGTGTAGGAACGATTATTTCCGCTCGTAATACACCCACATAGTTCTGATTTCCCTATGTTCTGTACGTCGTACCGAACTGCAAGAGTAATCATATCACTTATGTATAACGGATATTCTGTCCAATAACTTTGGCTGTGATAGCATAAATCCTTCAGCGTGTCGCAATTTTAATAGCCGTCAGTGTAATATGCACTAAGCCTCTGGAGTGTAGGTAATACGTTCACGCTGTACATTTAGTTGTTGCCCGCGTGGAAGCTGATTGCTAGATACGTCATGTGGAGGTGGTTTTGAGGCAAGAGTAAGCAGTTCATAACTTACCGCGCATTGCAACTGAACATTCTGTGTATCTCATTGAACCTGCCAGGTTGTGCTAATTTCCCCGTTTTTTTTTTCTACTAAAGACTAACAGTTTAGTTCCTGCAGGGCACTGATGGACTGAATACCTGGCGCTACGTTTCCATGCCAATCTGTCTGGTACTTTGATCAGAGTTGGTGGCACGTGACAGTTTAACTTCTGTAGGTTTTTTTCCGCTGTTTCTCGATAGTAATGAAAACCAATCGAGACACAATCTGGATTACCAAGTAAGTAACGTACAAACAACATTTATGCCAAAACATATGGTAATAACTGTTAGAGAAATGACTTTCTCGATAGTAATGAAAACCAATCGAGACACACGCTGGATTACCAAGTAAGTAACGTACAAACAACATTTATGCCAAAACATTTGGTAATAACTGTTAGAGAAATGACTTTCTTACGACAATGTACAACCGGAGAACTCTTCTGCCTTTAGTGCAAGAATGTTACACCGGATCAGCAATTAAATAACATTTCAAAACTAAGCCTAGTGGAGAGGATCTGATACAGAATGGAGGTGTTAACACTGGGGGTGGGGTATAGATTAACTGGCAATTAAAACAAACTAAAATTGAGTCACTTATATTTACCCGTGCATTTATTTGTTCTGTTGGTCTCTGCATCTCCAGTTATAACCGTCATATTCGTTCACACAACAAAGGACATGTGTACTGTACTAAACCATGTACATTACTGGCCCGGCTCTTTGCCAATACAATACCGGGTTGTGTCACAGTGGAATATACTTTTCTACGTAGAATAAAATCTAATCCATCCTGTTAATTTCAGCTATTTACATTTTCGAGTGTTGCTCTAGTGATGTTATGCTGTAGAGAACGTAATTAAAAATGCTGGCGATGTAATATTTCCTCGCCCGCATCTTCAAATAATGCGAATGTCGTAATGTTACGGCAAGCTCCATGCATCTATAGGCTGTTCGCTGTAAAGTGAGCACCTTGTAAGGCCCTCCCAAATTGGCCTTTTTTATTACAGTCTCAGACATTGACTTTTGAGAATGATTAAATGTATACACTGTGTTTATTAGTAATATTTAAATGTTTACGTTGAAAAGTGGCGGAAAAGTAGAAATTAATTGAAAGGAAAAATTTAGCAGAGCCTTAAAAAGTGCACACTTTACCGTGAATAACCTGTATAAGGTTATTTCAACTTAAGGTTGGGAAGAGCTATGTTAAACAGTTTGTCAACCAAAAATGTTCGCTACTATATAAGCGATAGTGCCAACAATTAATTAGATTTTCTCAATTTTCTACTTTTGAAAGGAAACACACGGTGCAATTGTAGTAATCGCAAATCAAATATAAAACCGCTCAGTGACTAAGTAAAATGTTTCTCTGTTATTATTCACGTACCTTAGATTTTTAATCAAAAGTTTCCTTTTGGAACACAGCGCACCTGGCGGGCAGAAATTTTCACATGTGCCAAACTCTCCCTTAAGAAATCCATTTTGTTGCCAACCTGAGTAGAATACGCCTTAATACAGCTCAGTTAGATTCACGAGACGTAATATTACGTCGGCAGCGCACGAAGTTTTAAAGGCGTCATTAAAATGGCGATCAGAAACTTTCAAAAGACTGCGAAGGCAGATCTGGCTGCACCAGGAGACCGCAGTTTTAAAGGTCACAACCCCCCCCCCCCCCAGACAGTCGGGCCATCTCGACGGCGCGATCGCGTACTCCCTCACAACCCCTCTCCAACCCCTTCCGTGATCCTCCCTCCCTTCCTCCCTCGGGGCAGAAAAGAAATCAAGAAGTCACTCACGGAGGATTCACTTACTGGCGGGGCCTTATCGCGAGACCCCATCTCCGGTTCGTACAAAAACGCGCTGCTTTAACGACGTTCCCCTTAACTCCCGACGTATATTTTTCATTCCCCTGCACATCCCCTCTCCTACCCTTCAAGACACTGTGCTCTCGCCGGCGTATCTTCGCGAGGCGCCGATACCACAGAGCAAGTCAAGTAGAGAAGCGACACTGCCATGCAATACGCCGAGCTCTTTATTTTGAGCTTCAAAATGTAAACCCGTCTTAATTATATTGCCAACATAACGACATTCGTCAAAATACATAAACACGATGAAAAGTGATGAATTCAGATATTGGCTACCCTGATGAGACAGTCTAAGACACGGCCATATATAACAGGTGTGGACACTAACTTGAAAAGTTGACGACCTTATTAACCTGTTTAGTTCATGAACCCAGCCATAAAGCGCTGCTACAGAAGTAGTGCTTTTGATATGGCTTGCATAGGGAAGGGAATTGCAATTGTTTTAAAATGGGAAAATGACATTCATATCTCTATGATGCCATCCATATACCAGCAATGCTAACAATACTAGATTGCTTGCATCGATCTGCGGCTTCTCCTCCATGAACTGTATCAGTCAACAAGGGGTTCAATTCGCTAACATTGTTAGATAAGCGAGTGTCCGGACCTGTCTTCTATGGCCGTTGTCTAGCAAACCCGTCCGTCTTCGTCAAAGTACACATCGTTTAAGCCCCTGTCACACTGTCAAATTTTCCCGTCAAACAGCTGCAAGTTAGTTTGGTCAAATATAGTTGGACAGTCGTGACGTCATCGAAACATCACAAACGCCGCCATTCTTGCTTGAGAAAGTTGGATGGCTTCAGTTTACATCAAACATATGAAATTGGATCGGTTTTAAAATGTCTTTGATGTTTGACGATCTCAGTCAATCAGAATCGTGCACGACAAAAATGGACGCCAAGAAACTTTAAAATAACGAACAAGTGCTGGAAACGAAGTAGGTTATGAAGATAATTAATTTATGCAGAAGTTATCTGGGCATGAATTCGATTTTGATTGAATATTGCACATGATATTACAAACTTAGAGACCTTAAATGTCATTGTGCAGGAAACATCTCTGATAAATAAAATTTGAATTTAATAAAGATGCGAAAATAAATTACATTCCTTTGTTGTAAGGAAAAATTTGATGGCCGTGTTTTTGTCTTCAGATTTTATTATCAAATATAGTTGAAGGCGAAAATTTTACAGTGTGATATGATGTTTAGGCAACCCGATTTGTCTCGAGTTTTCTTTGTACTGTTCGTCCAGTTGGAAATTGATATAAATTATTTTCCAATTCTTTCTAAAAATAGGCACTGAATACGGGCGAGCCTCAATTCTTCTTACACCTTTGTATTTTAAACTTCCTTCAAAAAAATAAAATCGAAAATCAACAACCTCGTCTCGGTAAACAATAATACCAGGCAGGTCACACAAGTGGACAGTTTGGCAACCGTGCAGCAATCGAGTGAAGTTATAAAATTGTCGTTGCGTAACTTGCTAAATATTAAAATTGACATTGTATTTATAACCATCTCGTAGTTACAAACTGCGAAAGGTATTTTGGTTGTTTCTAAGATTATATATTTTATTTAACATGAATAAATTTATATTGTAGTTGTGGTGTTGGCAACACAGCTTAGACCCAGAAAATAGTGGCTCGACAGGACCAATCTAGTGTCGCCCCAGCCCCAAAGTGCCTCTGCAACATTTATCCACATGTTCCTTATCAGGTTAACCCGGGTCTCATACCCTGCGAGTCTGACGAGAGCCCCCTCGCGGCCCGGTACAGCACGTTCACTCCGGCGAGGGCACTGCGTACAGCCCGTGCGCTGCGACGTGACCCCCTCCCGCTCGAAGCCAGCGGTGGTGGCTAGTGAACTTACGTCACGCACTAAGGGAGTTTGCTCATAGCTTTGCAGTGATACAGATTAGTCAGTAATACAGAATCGAAACTACCGCGTATGCCCGAGCTCCAATTGAATTTCCTATATATGCTTAGAGATCAGTTTGCCAGTTGCAAGCCGTGACAATATACATATTTATGGCTGGGTGTTGCCACTCAAACACGACACATGTTCCTAGAGCATCGCGCTGGCAAACAAAATCTAGAAACACTTGCCAGGAAAATCATCCCAATATTTCCTTCATGTCGATGCCTATCCCGATGAAACTGGAATACTTTAAATGCATACATTTGAAATACTGAACTTGTTTCATTGGGATGTTTATTTAATTGTTAAGCATCAATAGATGAGCACTAACAAACACTATTACTATCCTAATAGTTAAAAAAATGCAAACAAACTCTCGAGCTGTATTTTCGAACAAAGGCAACCATATGAGTAGCCAAACAAATATACACTGCATAGTTGATTCGACAAACTGTTTTGTTGACAGTCTAATTTCTTTTAGCTCAAAATAGAGGTTTTGTTTATTCAAGTGTTTATTTTGTTAGATGAGCAAAATTAATTTCGTTGCTTTTCAAGTTTTATTTATAGACGAAATAGTTTATTGGAGCAACAGAATATGTGTTTGGCCCTATATAAACAAAAATGCTGTTGCTTGAGACAAGGCTAGCTTGATCTCAATGAGGACCCGACGGTGGACCAATAAGAAACGAGGACGTCACGTCGAGGGAGCGGTGACTAGTGTGTAGTCAGCGCCCAGGACGAGGCAGAAGTAGCAATACACGAGGCTGCTTGCTATCTCAGCCGGCGATATGCGTCTATCTGCTTGGACGTCAGTGTTTGTCGGGATCTGTTTCCTACCTTTCTATACGATTCCTGCCTAAGCAATGAGTAGGGGCCTACACAATTCCCGTTATTCCTTCCTAAGCAATGAGTAGGGACCTACACAATTCCCGTTATTCCTTCCTAAGCAAATGAGTAGGGACCTACACAATTCCCGTTATTCCTTCCTAAGCAATGAGTAGAGACCTACACAATTCCCGTTATTGTTTTTGGCATCAAGCTAAAATTCACAGTACTGTATATACTCAAGCCGGCGTCATTTCTCCATTGGCTGCTGCCCAGATGTGGCGTCACTCCCTTTTTTAGTAAACTGCACGTGACTGGGGCACACGATTGTGAAGTGTTCATTTTATGGTGCAGATTTACTAGGGGCGTGTCAAATAAAGCATGGTCCAATTACAAACGTATTGTAAAGGTAAATGTGTTTTAAAAACTATCCTCAAATAATTACGTGAATTTTGCATGTCTATAGCAATGAGATAGGCATCCAAGCAGAGTAATTGTAGGAAATATATATACAGATAATTCGGTAATTATTGTTTGTAAGCAAGAATATTGAAGTATAAAGGGATAATGAAGAAAGCTTTATGCTCAGTTACTTACCGTTCCATCCCTTCTTCACTCTGTTGGATTAAACTCGTCAGTTATAAGCATGACAATTCGCAACACTTGGAAACATCACCCACGACAGTTAAACACAAGTTTAATACTTCTGCAATTAAGCCTGTCAAGTGCGCTATCTCAAAACTGGCTGCCCCGTGTTGTGTGGGACCAATGGCTGTGGCATACCATGCGTGTATCTTTAACGCACATTCTCCGTACCCACGTGGCGTGTAATTTGTTCGTTGCGTCACGCCAACGCGTTATGTAAGTGGATCGTGGGGAGAGGTTTCTTTACGCCTTCAATTGTTCTGTAACCGCAGACCGTGTATGGTGAAAACAGTGTTTGCCGATAAAACCGGCTATCCGAGACTTTCATCGACGGAAGCGAACTCATAACGGCGCCGCATACTCGTGTGTGTTTGCGCTTTAAGTGTGCCATTCCACGCGATTCGCAGCAGCAAGCGTTCGCGTTACAGACACCGGCAACAGGAGCTCACTCCGGCAGTAATGTTCATTTCACACCAAAAGTAGATACATTAATTATGTATCATTATCTTTTTCACGCTGTTCTAGAGAAAAATAACCGCGAGCCTACGAGTGGTGATACCGACCTACAAGACATGTTACTAAACACGTTAAAAAAAAAATCGTATGTCACGGAAGTGCGCATAATCTGAAGTTCGAGTAATTAAATTACACCACGGGAACGGCTAATTTAACCCTTTCAGGCCCACTTTAATTTACTGTTTCAGGTGTTGCAAACCAAATACTTTATGATGCGTGCTGTATTTAAGTCGATGTATCACTTGTTTAGTAGCACAACCAATGAGTAAGGATAGGAGAATTTCGCGAGTTCAATGACCTGCATGCTAGACTCCACAATCCTTTGTATAGTGGAACCTCAGATGTGTGTACATTGGTTGTTGCCCCAAGTGTTACTCCACATTTGACACTGCGGGATACGCTTCTTGTCCCCTTACAAGTCGGCTATTGGTGCGGAGTTGTCCAGAGCGTGTCTAATAAACTTCGTTCCAATTGAAAAGATGACGTCAGTGTACACGCGTCCTGAAATCTATCTTGTCCTGAAATGAATTCGCGAATTTTTTCCTATCCCTACCAATGAGCTGTAGACAATATGTTCGGCTACAGTAATAACAGCCGATCATGGCTTAGAGCAGTCAGACGGTTTGCGAATCATTTGCCCGCAGGTAAGATCATTGGTCATTGAACTTCGCAGTGTGCAGTGCAGGCCAAAAATTACCTACACGTGCGTAGTGTACACAATTATGTACACTGGGTCTGAATGGGTTAAGTGCGTACTGCAAAATTTAACTCTGCAAGTTATCGCGAAATTTGCGAAAATCAAATCGATCTTGTGAAAGCAATCTTGTAAGCACGCAAATCATGCAAAAAAATTGCAGCTACGAAATATTACATGATACTTTTGAGTACGGGAGGGTCGAACGCAGGTTATTTCGAGTGAAATAGTATACGCCTGAAAAAATAGATTTTTTTTTCGGTTAAATCGCTCATTAACAGATTTGTGGTTAGGACAAACTAATTTCCGTACATAAGCTTATTTTTGTTACGGAAAATGACTATACTCCATTCGCATTTACTTCCCACTTTTCGGAAGCCCTGCTAAAGTTATACTTCCAGGATATTCCCGCGCCTCATTCAAACAAAGCTTAGATAATTACACCATAGGAACAACATACCGCATTCGTGCGCAATCAGTGAAATAATATTTCGCATAAATCTATTTCTTACTAGCCCATAACAACACATTTATATTCTATCCGTCTTTCTTCAGATTAATAATGTATGAAATATTATAATTAGCCAACAAAATTTGTAAAAGTACCATCTAACCAAAAAAAAGGCATTGTCATGTCAATAGAGGTATAAAAACGCTTGTTAGATACGTATATTGACGTAACTACCAAACACGTTATACACGGGGTGCTTTTTCAAAGGTTTGATTCAAAAAGTGCGTACAAACGGCGAATAGACCATGCAATGAGTTCTCACGATGGTTTAAAGCGCGAAATTTCCGATACAGAATATTTCGAGCAGTTTAGAGACAGGTAGTACACGTGTATATTTATTAATGTACTGTAACACTGCACATTATTGTGCAGAAAGACTGTACATCAGTCCAGTGGGGGCCGCGGTGGCTGAGCGGTTAGCCTGCTCGCCTCCCACCAAGGCGAACCGGGCTCAATCCCCGGTCGGGTCACCGGATTTTCGTAACTGGGAATCGTGCCGGACGATGCCGTTAGTAGGCGGGCTTTCTCTTGGATCTCCTGTTTCCCCTTTTATTCCGACGCTGCTCCATACTCACCTCAATCGCCCTCATAGGCTCTCATGACCTCGGTGTTGAGAGCCGCCCAAATCTCTTCACTCACTCACTCCAGTGCCCGGGGTAAATAGAGACTAGCTGGCATTGCGGTTCCTTTGATGCGCGCGTACTCATTCACCGATTGGCCACGTGAAGCTCAGGGGACAGAGCTTGAGCGTGATTGGCTACTGCGTGCTCCGAAAGATTCCCTATTGGCCGTGTTGCCTCCTCGCGAGGACTTCAGGCGCTGATTGGCGAACGTCATTACGACATGTTGCTGTCCAGTGGGGTGTGCCGCTGGAGTTCGTGGTGTAAGCGGCTGTTCATGTACTATGAGCATAGGGGCGATGAGGTATTTGATGAACATACCTAGGTCGTCCTTAGCGATCTGTCACACGCGAAGTACTCCAGCCAGGCGACGCCGTTCACCGCGTTGAGGATAAACGTCGTCCATGTTCGAGTTGAGAGATTTGGGCGGCTCTCAAACACTTAAGGTACACGTTAATTCTTAGTTTCACGTACTGCGAAATGAGAAACTGTTGGCGTGCGCAAAACTTTTCTTTACACGTGTGTAACGGGATTCGGTAGATCCACGACACAAAAAGCGACCAATTACATCATAGTTGGCATGTCAGCGGCAAACAATAGCATTTCCCAGGGAAAGACAATGTCTGTAATGGTGTTAGCGTCTGGAGTTGTGCAGCATCGACCGTGATTTCACATGTTCCGCAACGTGTCAGGCGTGAACGAATACTCGCAAGGGATTAACAGCTAGGCATTGAGAGCCGATGAGGGTGAAGCGAGGTGAGTATGGGGCAGCACCGGAATGCAAGAAGAGCGGGAGAAACAGGAGATCCACGAGAAAACCCGCCGACCAACGGCATCGTCCGTCGCAATTCCCACCTGCGAAAATCCCGGGGCGACCCCGCCGGGAATCAAACCCGGTTCGTCCTGATGGGAGGGGAGTAGTCTATCCATTACACCACCGCAGCTCCAGCATATCAAAGTGATAAGGTGCCGGCCTGGTTCCACAGGCGGGCAAGCAGGCCCCCCGCGCCCATTCTGCCGGGTGAAGCAGCACGTGAACAAAGGTCGAGGAACAATGGTGCTTGGACGACGCCCGATGTAGGCGACGGGCCGTCGTGGGGCCGGGGGCGGTCAGCTGGGAAGGGAGGGTTGGAAAAAAAATATGGCGACTTCAATGGACGCTCATCCGGTTATTGCGATGCAATTATCGGTGCGTTTGTTGGCTTCGTGGCGCATGGTGCGGCCGTACAAATGTCTCTGCGAGCCTCCGCGCAAGACCGTCTCAACTCGCAACAACCACTCACTACACTGACAGCCAGGCAAACAAAGTATAGCATGTTCACGGTGAACTGGGCGCTTTTGAAAGCCTTGCTTAGTGTCTATTTCTCTGATTACATTGTATCCTTCCACCGCATGTTAATCTAACGTTGCCACGGGCCTCATCACTTAATTCATGCGCCAGTCTTGTGAAATTGTTAAATTATTGCAAATATAAATGTTTTACAAATTTACTCATTCTTACACTTAAAAGTATCCAAAGAAAATTAAATAATATCAATATCAACACAATTTAACGTAACAATTTTTATTCACCATAAACGAATGGAACTACTTTCTCTCCGTCGTTACCAACCTTACTGGGCGCACGTCTGACATTGCGGCCGTTAAAATATGTGCAAGTAGGGGTAGTAACATTTTTCAAAGGTTCATTTCAAAAGTGCTCACTTTACTGTGAACAGCATTAAGCCGATTGATAAGGGCCAAGCATATATTTAATCGTCCTAACAAAGTATTTTGTTGAGTAAACCAAACTTCAAGAGCAACAAAATTAATTTTGTTCATCTAACAAAATTCGTGTTTGACTAAACGAAACCTGTGTGTTGAGTTCAAAGAAATTAGACCGTCAACCAAACATTTTGTTCGAAAATACAGCTCGAGTGTTTGTTTGCATTTTTTGTTTGTGAGAATTATGGCTAGGCGCACCTGTTTTTCTCGAAAAGATTTGAAGACAAGTTGTGTTCCAATGCACATTAGTTCAGAACCACTTTCGTGATTAGATCATTTGAATTGTTACGCGTCGTGTCTGTCTGCTCGCGAATCACGGACGGTCAGTATTGGAGAAACTTAATTCTTATTGGCTCACCCATGTGAGCTGCCTTCACACAAAGGCAAGCGGCCAGTAGTCTATTGAAGACTGCAAGAGTGCACATAGGATATTGAAGTCTATACTCCGCGTAAATCTTAACGCGAAAAAACTGGTGGCCCTAACTATGAGAGTGTTAGTGTTTGTTAGTGCATGTGTTGAGCTCAATAATGGTAAAAACATTACAATAAAGCCAGTTAAACAGGAAACGAAAAAAAAAAAGAAAAAAGAAAGCTGTGGAAATGGAAATATTCATTTGCGCACGTTGTCCAGTATTTGAAATGTATGTATTCGAAAACATTCCATTTCCATCTGCACTCACTTTAGCTGAAGTTACTAGCGCGTAACGCTAGGGCGCAGACAGTATACGTTCTAATCTCAATCGGGTTTTTAATTATTTTTTTTTATATATTAACTCTTTGAGTTCGGCACATCTCTGCCAGTTTTATATACAAGCTAGACGTTAGTTACCTATATCCACGGCAACAGGGATACCATGTTCTTTCTATTGGCCCGTAATTGTCACCAACGCCATTATCTTGGTCAAAACGACACCAGTCTTTCCGTATTGGCCGACTGTCAACCAATGGAGCGCCGAATGTACCGTTTTTCGAACAAATTTCTTTCATATGATGTACATAGCATCGTGTTGATTTCAGTAATCATACAAAACTTTGTCGTTTATTTACAAAGATCGTTGTTAACGTTGTGATAGTTACAATTTAAAATCCTATTAAAATAGGGAATTGATGTAAGTATATCAGTACCAGTTTTTTTATATGTGGGAAGAAACATTCAAACGAGTTTTGCCCCAAACTACACTCAGGTATAGTCCCAACAGTGTTAAACTAAACTGTTTAATGAACGTCGAGACAAACAAATCTTTGGTTGTTTGGTTCTTTGTTTGATTCAACAAAGCATTTTCCTCAGTGTAGACACACCACTCAGGGCCGCATCCAGAGAACATACTCCCCCCCCCCCCCTCGAAATATAACAACCCTCACATTCATGTGCTACTGTCCTGTAAGTGTTTTAAAACTGAAAATAAATATTATCATGTTTGTTTAAGACACTGATTTTATTTGATTAGTTTAATACTGTTCCCTAAAATTATGATCAGACAATTCACGCAAACCTGCCACGAATCTAAATAGTAGGCCTGTACTTGCGCAGTGAAAAAAATGGTAACCCCAAACCGGAAGTCCTGATCCTATTTTCGTATCCTGCGCATGTACCCAGCAGAACGCCACTAGAACTGCCAAAATTTGCGAGGTCAATACAATAGTGGTGAACTTGTTTGCTGGCCGTTTTATTTTTCAAAAAGTCACCGTTCTGCATAAATAATGCATTCTAACTGACTTGAGTAAATTATAGTTGCATTAAAACTAGATCAGGGGAAGAGTAAAACTTCTTCAAAACACCTAGGGTACGTGAACGGTGTTTTAACGTCAAATCCTATCCACTTTTATTCTGATAGTGCTTTCGGCAAAATAGCAGCCTGATGTTGCAACACGCAGTGTTGACAACCAGTGCCTTAAGACAGTGGCATTCACCGAAATTCTGTGGAAATTACCTCACCATTTCTCAAATTTTGCCGCTCTAGTAAGTGGTAAGGTGTCGCCAATTTCCAGTTGAGCCATATTTTCACTGGTTTTCAGTTATCTGTAGGGACCTGCAAAATTAGAGTTATTATTTGTCACCAGGCTAAAGTTCACAGTGCTGGCCGACGTCATCTCTCCATTGGTTGCCGCACAGTTGTGAATTCTCTCCCTTTCTGATTGGCCTACGCGTGATTGGGGCACACATGTAAAGTGTTCATTTATGGGCGCAGAGTTATGTCAAATGAAGTATGGTCCAATGGCAAACGAATTGCAAAGGTAAACGTGTTTCAAGTTTAACATGTCCCAAAATAATAACGCGCATTTTGCAGGTCTCTACTTATTTGTAAACAATTTCAGCTACTTCAGATAAATTGCGTAATAGGACAATAAATTACACTCTCAAACCACACGGACAAACTTTTGGCTCAACAGTGTGTCCACGAACGAGGACATGATTCATGTGAAAGATACTAATGGTCGGTTCTGTACGCAGCAAGGAATCAGTGTCTGGTGCGTACAGTCTCTGCCTTGCAGACCGTCGCAGAGACCTGAAGAATTCGCCGATTCATTTTGGGACAAGCTAGAATTTAAAACACGCGTGTTTATATGACTTCAGTCATTGGTCCACGTGTTTGACAACTCCTGGAGAACACTGGCCCAATCGTCGCCTTCCACTGTGACAGCAGACAACCAATGTGCAGTTAATATCGGCATATTTGTACATATGACTGTACAGGTCATTGAACTCGCGAATTTTTCAAGGCTCTACTTATTAGTGCACGTGTCTGTGCTTCCGGTTCGAGAATCATGCTCATTTCCACCGAGCACGCAGCACTTTGTACGCTAGCTACAAGAAACGCACACGATACAAGTACATCACACACCGAAATATTACATGATTGCAACACTTGAGCTTGTTCCGTTCAGTTGCCGTGTCCATGATCGCGGACACGTTGCACACGAAGGATTGTTATGGCGAGCGCTGTACACGACAAGGAATCAGTGGCCGGTGTTTTTGGACGTCTTCCTTTCGAGTAATCTGATTTGTTGAAGTTTCTGCGCCTCTTAATTTGTGAATGGTTTGCGCTAGTGACGTCAGCGAACACACAGTAGGCTACGTTGTTCACTGGTTGTGAGAAGTACAGCTCCCACTAAAAAAAAATTGGGTGTGGCTGTGTTGGGGACACGGCCGTTTGTTTTGCATGAATACGTCCACGTTGACGCGCTCGGGCGCCTTGATATTTATTTTACGTTCCCGACACCGCTTCACTCGATCATATGGGGTTTTATGGGTATCACTGGATTGCTTTTGAGATGCTCTTTCCAACCGTATACGATTTCTGTATTTCGACTTGGCTTTTTGACAAGACCGAAATTGTGTTAAGTTTTCTTAATTTTTTTTATATTAAACTCATACAATTTCACCATAACTACACAACACAAATGTTTTTATGCACGTGATCGATTTATCATAACGAGAGCTGTCGATTGAAACTTAAACGAGCGTCGTAGCTTCTCCTAGTCAAAAGTTATACCACACGGAAGTTATGAGACGCGGCGAAATTAACTCAAAATCCCCCCCCCCCCCCTTTTTTTTGCCACAAGTCTTCACTTAACGTAACATATTATTTGATTGTTTGGAAATCGAGCGGTGTAATTGAATTTTGAATGTAGACGATAGATTCGGATCTGCAATGCCAAACGGTATCCCCCGATTCTGTTATCATCGGATTTTCTTGATTGCCTCCCACTATAGTCGCAAATTTAAAGACGTATTCACATCAAAATTTAACGATTGCAACACTTGAGCTCGTAAACTAATAAGTGACTGAATGGGTCATAAATGAATACGCCAGAGAATGAATTACCAAATATTTACATAAAATCACATTTAAGAACGGTGGACAGAGATTTGAAAAATTCGCGAGTTCAATGACCTGTAGGCTAGACTCTACAGACATATATACAAATATGCCGATATTAACTGCACATTGGTTGCTGCTGTCACAGTGGAAGGCGACGATTGGGCCAGGGTTCTCCAGGAGGTGTCAAACATTGCGTGGGCCAATGGCTAAAGTCATATAAACACGCGAGTTTTAAATTCTAGCTTGTCCCGAAATGAATCCGCGAATTCTTCAGGTCTCTAGTTATTACCATAACCTCGATATCTCAAGGCGACGTCTTAGCTACGTTGAAAGTTCTCACCTAGTTATAATAGAGTAAATTATTTAATCTATAATTTTGAACTATAAAAAACCTCTACTATTTTATACATTAATTTCACTCATGGTATTTAAAGTCGCTGTTTTCACGTTATAAATGTATATTTATATCGAAATTGTTTTACAGTGTATGAAACATATTTCCTGATCTTAATTGTTATGATAAAATTTCTTTCGAGAATTTTGTACCTCCATATATATTTTTGATATTTATGGAGAGCGGTTTTTTTAAAACATATTATTTCAGTGTTTACTGCGAATAAATATTGCCAAAAAAAAATCAGGGCGCATAACTATTGATTTTGCCCTAACTGCTGAAAAGCCATGAAAATGTTAGGTTTTTGTGCTCAGATGGAAGCACGAACATAATGGCGAGATGGCATACTGAAATAATTTGAAGCTTCACGTCAACATATTATCTCATTCACTCAAAAAAAATTCTACGAAGCCTAAACGAAGCGGTTTATGGTAATCGAACAGGTAGTACACGCATGCAATAAGGACTATGTTCACGATATTATCGCACGCCGTGCCGCCTCTCCGCCTCTTTCAGTCCTACGGGGAAGTCAGGATCTCCTCCCTGCCTTAGCGGGGGCCACGGTGAGTGACCAGTTGGCCTGATCGCCTTCCACTAAGGCGAACCGGGTTCAATCCCCATCCGGGTCTCTCCCGGATGTTCGCAAGTGGGCATCGTGCCGGACGAAGCCGCTGTTCGGCGGGTTTTCTCGGGGATATCCCGTTTCCCCCGCCCTTTCATTCCGGAGCTGCTCCAACCTCACCTCAGTCACACCCTCATCGGCTCTGAAGACCTCGCTATTAAGAGCCGCCCAAATATATTCACTCACTCATTCCTACCCCAGCAAAAGTTGGCATGTCGCTCCATATGAGAGCTCACCCCTAAGAACTTTCAGAAGATTTTTCTCAGCCTGCAAATTAACTAAGTAAGCTTCATAAGTCAACCATAATTGTGGCTCTTGTAGTTTATTTACCTATAAACATTCAGCATTGTTATGAACATCATCAGCACGTATTATCGTGAACTGGCGCTAGTGATGCTAAAAATGAAATGAGTGATGAGTTTGGATAATATTAACTGACTGTGAAATCTAGGACAAATCAGAGCATTTCTACTCATAGAAAACAGTGCGTTTTAGATCTTTAATAAACATAATGATAGCTAAAGCGTCACATCACGTGGCGGAGGGACCGAAAATGTGACTGTTCCACATACGTGGGAAATTTTATCACATACTGGGTATTTAGATGGTTCGGCGGTTTTCCTCGGGGAAGTGCAGGGGGCGCCAATTAGCGGCCGTTATGAATCGGCGCAGAAACATTCTGCTTGTCCGACTGTCCGTCTGTCCGACTGTCCATCTGTACGACCCTTCGTCCAACCCCTTCGGACACGGCGCCACACGCACCCCTCGCAGTCTGCAGGGCTCTGCCCGGGGGGTGAAAACCCATCCCCGGTCGCCTGGCACGAAATTAACACGGCGTGCTCCTGCCACGTATTTTTTTTTTTTTTTTCGCTAGTAATTCTGTGGTGGACGGTTTATTATTCGGAATTTTTTTTCCGAATAAACATCTGCATGTGTAACAGGGGAAACATCTTCCATTACGTGCGGCTGTTATTTCGTATACAAGGTCCGTGGTGCAAATACAAATATGACACGAGGGGAAATATATTCTCTCACGAATCCCCAGAGGTACATCCGAGTTCGTGAGGGATGTAGGTCTTTGTAAAAAAAATACCTAAAGTTAATTTCTTAAATAATTTACAATGTTATAAAAATGCGCACAGCTATTAATTACAACATTAAACTCTCTACCTCTAATAATAGTGAGTGAAAACCAACACATATCATAATTATAACCATGAATGCTGGACCATGTAAAGTGCTTACACATTCAAGCGAAATTCTGAGCTTCCCCTCGCATTCAGAAAAAATAAATAAACTTTGCAGGATTTTCTTCTTATTATAGAGTAATAACCTAAACTGTAAAGATCACTCACATTGTTCGGGAACACAAAAACATTAAAAATCCACACAGCTAAACTTTAACTATTTCAGACTCCCTTTAATTGATGGTTTCGGGTGTTGCAAACAAAACAATTTATGATGCGTACTGTGCTTAAGTCGACACAACACTTGTTTCACTGTCGCAGCCAATGAGCTGTAGGCTATATGTTCGTCTACGGTTACATTAACCAATTATGACCTAGATCAGTAAGATGGTTTGCGAATCATTTACGCAGAGGTAAGATCATTGGTCATTGAGTTTCGCAGTTTGCAGTTCAGACCAAAAATGACATACACGTTCGTAATGTAAACAACTGTGTACACTGGGTCTGAATGAGTTAATTCTTTAGGGATACTCGGAATTTAATAACGCGATTCCTGGCATTTTAAACTACGCTACAGAAGGAAAACTTTACGACAAAAATGTCCTAAAACTGTGTTATTGTCTAGTTTCATGATGCAAAATCTTTATACAAGAAGGAAGCTTCCCTTCTTTTGGTGGTTCATTATTAAAAATACTTTAACTAGATTGAATTAATGTCACTTCTTGGGAAGCACAGAGGTAAAAGATTTATAGAGAATTTCTGTATTTAAAATGGCATTTCATACTTACACAGTTTCCTTTTTATGATTGCAGAATATTTTATTAGTGAATGTTTGAGTTGGGTTGATCATCGTAGACATTACATACACACATACATACAAAATATGATTATAGTCCGTAATTTGATTTCATACATTACTGTGTGAGGTGAATTACACAATGCCACACCATCCCATGAGGTGAATTACACAGTGCCACACCATCCCATGAGGTTAATTTTCGTTAGAAAGTCGGATAGAAGGTAATGAAGTTTTCTACACTGAAAATAACAGTCAGTGAATATTATTTAGCAGCACGTAGTTCGTTTAACACATTTGCTTGTAATATATAAAATACTTATTACAGAATTTAATAGTCTGTAATTTCGACTTCGCTATTCCCAGTAAGTACATTATGTACATGCATTAAAAATACGATTCTTTCAACTTTGCCTGAAATAAATTTGTACAAGGTTAAATCTCGTATTTTATAGTCTATTTGCGGTTTCTTCCCCATTTTTTAAATCAAACCTTTGAAAAATCTCTCCATGTATGATATGCTTGCATGTTTCCTAAATATGTCATGCATCACAAGCGTTTTATCCTTGTGTCAACATTAGAGTATCTTATTTTTGGTTCGATACAACTTCTATCTATACTATATCTATAAATTATAATATTCAATTTATAGTTAATATTAATAAAAAGGGGGAGAAAATAGGTGTGGGGTTGTCGCCCAGTAAGAAATAGTTCTTATGAATAATATTATTACACTAACTTACGAAACTGTCCCTTTGGTGCAATTTTCTAGACTTGGTTAAGCTTTGTTTCTATGAAGCGGAAGAATATCCTCTAAGTAGAACTTCAACAGGGATTCAGAAAATTTGGAAGTAACCGAGAATGGAGTATACTAAAATTTTCTCAGTATAATTTACGGAAACTTTTGACAGATTATTATTCAAACACGTGCGCGTTAAATACACTGTTTATCCAGAGGTGACCGTAAAATTATGGCCGCATTCATTTTTCAAAAATATACTTGTTTGTAAATTTCACAAAATTTTCCGTGAATTCGCGGAACTTCTCCGTTAATTTAATGATCCTTTTTTCCTGTACTTTCAGTTTAAAATAAAAAGAGGAAATGAAAAAAGTCTTTAATTTTCGTTATGTGGGTGTTCTACTATGTATAAAAAGATATTACAAAAGCAAAAATGTTTTATACTTGATCAAGATTTTAACTTGTGCCAAAAATTTTCAAGTCTACGACTCTAGTCACGTATCTAAAGGTTTTACATTACAAATGTGATGTAACAATAGTATTTATACTACGTTCACATAGGCAACTTTTTTTGTTTCTATTAACGGTAAAGAGCATTTTAAGAGTTGCTAAATGGCACATACGCATGGTGCTACTATTTACTAGCTGAAATATTAGATCTTAATGACGTGGATAACCTAACTGCCGCAGAAACGATAATTTTCTGCATGCAGTGTCGAAAAACTCTTCGCGTGGACTCGGCATTGTTCGTCCACGAGACCCGAAGCTATAGGAAATACGGAGACTTTCCGTATTTTGTATTTACGGAGCTCATCTCCGGTTTAAGTGATTATGGCTTGCGTTCCCGTATATTTAACGTACAATTCCGTGAAAATTTCCGTTAAGTATGGGGAAATTTTTAACAGTGGACAAGCACCTTCCAAGATGGGCCTCCGAAACCCTGACGCCAGAGCTGTGAAGGAGGCTTTGTCGGGCGCCGCCAAGTTGCAAAACTCACTGAATGGGCTATTGTTAATCTCTAATAACGCGACAGAGCGGCGGTAGCTATGGATAGTGCGATTACAACCACCACGCCCACAGGCCCTCTATTCTGGTCTGGTCGATACTGCTGCAGCTAATCCGCTGTAATCACAATCGCCCAATTATTCCCCGAGCTGCCCCGGTATTTCACGACTTGGCAAGTCGCGCCAGAGTTGGGCCCATTTGCCACGACAGGTACACCAACTGTCGCCGCAACTTATTCGTATAGTCAAACGGCTCTTAACATCGAGGTCTTGAGAGCCGATGAGGGTGATTGAGCTGAGAATGGAGCAGCGCCGGAACGAAATGGCGGGGGAAATGGGAGATCCCCGAGAAACCACGTCGACCAACGGAGTGAACCCGGCCGGGGATTGAAACCGGATCGCCTTTGGAGGGAGGCGAGCAGGCTAACTGCTCAGCCACCGTGGTCCATTAAACGCGGATGACATCTCGCGGTTATGTGTGCCGAACAGTGCATGATTCCCTTTGGAGACAAAATTAACACAATTTCAATAGCTGGATCGCGATTAACATCTGAAAAAATTTCTTATGTCTACATGCAATTAGTTTAGTTTAACCACTGACTGTTATGTATGTTTTTTTATGCAAGTGTGAGAGTGGGCCATCCCTACAATTGTGTACTGGCCTACTGTGCATTATAGTGTGTCTGTTGTTAAGCATCAACGTCACTTTTATTGAATAAACTAACATTACAATGAAGTCGGTGGTAACTTAAGGCGAGGCGCAGAAGACCTTGCAGTAGGTGTGAAGGACTCGTAAAGGGCTGGCTAACTTAATGTACGTACATCGAAGTTATATTACTAATCCTGAAAACTGCATGCACCAAAACAAAGAGATTTGTATGTTTTCATATGTCTTCAATTAACTTTCATTTCTGTAATAAAAAAATTACTTCGTGGTGAAAAGTAAAAATGATTAGTATCGGAAATATTTGTAGGGCCTAGTACACAACGCACTAAGGAAATTTACAAATTTGGAGGCTTTCGAAAGCGCTCTTGAAGGATATCTCTTCTTTGTTAATGCAAATTGGTTTCTGCGCAGCTTACACACTAAACGCGTTCGCAATCCTTTTACGATCCCGAAAGCTTTTAAAGTACGTAATAAAGTCTTCGTAAACACAGGCCGTTTCCCGTGACAAAAATGCGTAAGCGAAGCCGGCCCTCGGGATGTTAAATTCTTTTACGACAATTTTACAACCACGTTACCCTTCGCTCTTCCCTTACTTTTTACTGTAGGGTCTCGAGTGGATTTTTTGAAAATATTTCTAGTGGGCTGACAAAATAACGACCCCTAAAAAATATTTTGTTACTCAGTGTCGAACTTTTTGCTGCAGGTCTAAACGCATTGCTGTTTTTGAAACAAACTTCTCAGTGTTGTGCTTTAAGAAAATACTTTGTAATATCCACAGTGTTTATGCCATTTCAACAAGTAATAAGTTTTAAAACAATGTCAAAATAAACAGAAAATATAAAAAGATGAGGAAAACGACGAGTTTGAGGAACTGAATTGACAAATCTGCATCATCGTTCACTTCTCGGTTCCTAGACTCCAATTTTGAGTTAGTATAATTACCAGAAGGGAGGGGGAGGTATATTTGCATTGCACAAATCTTGTCAGATCTGCGGTTTTACTTTTGCTGGTTTTTGGAACTAGAAGAACTTCCCTATTTGACCAGACATATTCTAGATAAAAGAATACAGTACCAAAAGTGACTCAAGATCAAATTTTTATTTTTATTTAACAAATAAAAGCTGTTTTAACAATCGTTGTTATGAAATTTGCAGATGTTTTAGCTATGTCGCTCTGTATATAAAATATAGTAAAAAGCATAACAGATTCAAATTATGTTAACATTCAACACAAAAAATAATAGACACATTTCAAACTGAGTGAATGTGAAATCATTCGATACTTCATTTTACTTTTTTAATTGTGTAGTTTGCTTCAAATGTAAAATTATGACATTGACGGATAACTGGCGTAGTCTGAGAAAAAAATCCGTGATTGTGTGAGTGAAGAGATTTCCACTGCTCTTAAAATCGATCCCCGAGAAAACCCGCCGAGCAGCAGCGAAAATCCTGGAGCGACCCCGCCGGGAATCGAAGCCGGTTCGCCTAGGTGGCAGGTGAGTGCTCTAGCCACTACACCACCGCGTTCCCATGGTTACCGATGATCAAACACCGAGCAGGCAGCACGTTGTTGACTGGCTGCGAGAAGCACGCTTCACACGAGTACAGTTCACATCAATATATTTAACGATTGCAGCACTTGAGTCTTGCAAATTGATACGGGACAGAACGGGTTAACCCCTTAACTTACATAAAAAAAAATTCAGTCCACGTGTTGCAAAAGAGGGGATTTTTGGTTTGGCGAGTACTTACGGATCCCTTGTAACAACTGAACACGATGGAAGGTATGAAAAGATTTCTGTTGGTCGATGGCACCGCCAACAACCAATTATAAGATTTTGGTTTGCTAACCGCAGACAATAGTACTAACCAGATCAAAAACGCTGTCCGTATTGGTGCTGGCTTCCGACTGTGTACAGCACTGACAATGACTTTACCTATGTTGAAAAAAACTTACGTGAACGTGTATACCCACTCGGGATAATAAGTCAAGCGGTTAAAACTTGAAGACTACGCTCGAGTCATTGAAAAAATAACTAGCATTTCCACGCAGTCGTTGTACTGCCTTTGTTTAGAGGGATCTTACAAGAACTCTACAGCTCAGTAACAACAACTTTCCTGATTACAAACATATTTTTGTTACATCCCCGCAAAAGGACAGGTGTGACTGTAAAACATCTTATACAAGTAAAGTCATTTAATTGAGACAAAACCAACTCAGCGCCCTAGTGCCTGATGACCATCCAATAATGAACGTTGTAGAGTGCAGTAGGCGTATCCATTGTCATGTTGGCCTGCACTAGAACTGTAGTGAGTGGGAACACAGAGACCAATAGAACCTGTGTTCCTGTAGTGGTGGATATAAGTAACTCACTTCTAACTTGTCTTGGTTGTCTTGTTACGTACATATTTAGCGGGTGGGAGCTCCTGGTCAGGCGCAAGACAAACCCCACGGAAACACAGCTACTGCCAGCTCGGCGCCTGGTAATTGTTTTTCGGATAACCACCAGTCGCGGCTTAATTTCGCGGAGTCCTTGACGGCGGCCGCAGAACGGCTTCGACCTCTGCTCCACACCTCGCGTGGATATTAGATGGCAAGACAATAGCAATCAATCTCGCACAGCCTTCATGTCCTTCGTCGGAAGGGCGTGTCCAAGGTCAGGAGATATTGGTGCTGCTTTGTAAAGCCCGCCGTGATACTGGATTGTCCGCCTTAGTGACACATCTGATAAGGCTGACCTTCGCACGCGGATATAAACGCACGTTATTTCACTTCAGCCGCCAATAAGACTGCAATTTGTACATTCCAAATTTTTTTTGTACTCTTACAAGAAAAATTCTTGGAAACCCAGTTGTCCAGAAAATCCTTTGTAAAACTACAAACTTTTTTTTTGTAAAATCTGTAAAATATAACATATTTGCAATATTGCAAATGATAACCTTGTATTACAACTTACATTATTGAGAAGTGTACATTTAATTATTTTATTCTTCCAGAAAACATTTGTGGTGAATTAATACCAGTGTGCCACTTAAGAAATATCTCAAAGCATAATTTCCTAAATAAAAAAGAATATTTTACCAGCACGGAGACTAGAAACCACATCATTTGTTATATTAACCTGCAACCTTAACCACAAGATCAACTTGACTTAAGAATTTCAGGCTAATTTTTATAGTAAATCTACATCCAAGAACTTATAAAATATTATGGAAGTAACTTGATTTAAAATAACGGCACGCCGCGCAGGGTTCCGGTCAATTAGAAACAAACAACAGTCAGGCATGGCCGAGTCACGAGGTATGCTGTGTCCTTCCACAGCCAGAAGACGAACAAACATTCAACTGTGATGTCTTTAACAGTTTTAACATTGTGCACGTGCGTCATACAGGCGTTGATTTATTTCTATATATTGGTTTCTCAATCTTATTCTGAAGTCTGGTAAGCATGGAACGTGAGGTCGTAACTCTCCTTCCTTGTCAAAAAATATCAGAAGTCTGAACAACTGTCGTGTCAGTGTCATTATAGGAGGATGTAAATGTGGCCACGTCCTTGAACATAACGGGACTTTTAACAACTATGCATCGGTACACCTGATGAGATCTCTGCGGACGAGCGAACAAGAGACACGGAGAAAGAAACAATAAGCTACAGTAAACGTAAAGTTTAGCTCTTTACAATCGCATACAGAGTAGAGCGGAGTGGAGTGAAGAGATTCGGGCGGCTCGAGGTCTTGAGAGCCGATGAGGGTGAAGTGAGTTGAGTATGGACCAGCGACGGAATGAAGGGGCGGGGGTAACGGGAGGTCCCCGAGAAAACCCACCGATCAGCGGCATCGTCCGCCACGATTACCACACGCGAAAATACGGGGGCTACCACTACGGGACTCGAACCCGGCTCGCCTTGGTGGAAGGCCAGTAGCCTAACCAATGCACCACCACCACAGATACTTCGCTTTTGGCTTGTTTCGAGCAGCAATTTTCCTACGTAATTCTGTCGAGTGCTAAACCTTCTTGGTGGGAAATAAATTCTAATTGGGCAGGTTCCTACAGATGGTTCGCGACTCTTTCCTGCGGTTTGGGGAGGAAGACACTGTCGTTCAGGGGACGGGAGACTCGCGAACTAAAGCAGGAGAGAGGACAGGGGTTCCTCGCTAACAACTCTCCGTGATTGGACGCATTCTTGCGGCGGCGAGCAGGAGAAATGGGGCACAAGACACATCTCCAGGAGTCTTTCTCCGTCTCCGCATGACCTGGTCAAGGTCACGCGCATTTGCGGAGGGGAGGACAAATTATTAGAGGTCCTGAAATTTCGCGGATTCATTCGGCAACAAGTTCTTTGTGCATTCGAGCGTCAGTTAGTTGTCCAGTTCTATAATCCATTCACGGTTACTTCACATTTTTCTGAAGCCCTGATAAAGATCTATTTCCAGGATATTCCTCCGCCTCGTACAAACTTAGCTTATTACTAGGGACACCCGAATTTCGCGAAAATATTTCTGCACATGCTAGATTTCAATAGCCTACCGGCGTACCGTCAGTTTTCACTTGCTTATTGGCCACGAGCCTTTAAGAGCTGACATGTTCTTCCTTGAGGGGCCAATCAGAATTAGTTATCTCCGATCCTGTACGTCTGTGATTCGCGAGCACACGCCTTAGACGCGTAACACCTACATCAACCAATCAAGAAAGGTGATCTGAGCTAAAGAGTTATAAAATACAACTGGTCGTGCAATCTTTTCGCGAAATTCGGGTATCCCTAGTTATTTCACCAAAGAACAACGCATCAAATTCGTGCGCACTCGGTAGTAATTACGTTTGGCCTGAGAACTTACTAAGCGCTACCAACACACATATTTTCTCACTATTTCTATTCGTATTTATTATAAATTCATTATTGTAATTTTAAAATGAAATACAGATAAAACTTCGATTTAATGAAAGATAAGATATTTTCAGGTTAACAGAGGTATAAAATACTAATAACTGTGCTTGCGTTAACGATGATTTAGATAATTAGGGACCCAAAAATATTGCGAATTCATTTGAGGACAGGCTAGACTTTGCACACATGTACATTCGACTTAATTCTTCAATTGCATTGCTGGTTTTAAAGTCACGCCCTGGCGGAATTTGAACCGATAGCTAGGGGTAGCGAAATATCGCGAAAATATTTCAAGTCAAGATATATTTTAAAACACTGTATGCTCGTTTACCTATCTTTATTGGCTGATTTATTTTTTGACACGTGTTAGCTGTCTGCACACGAATCACGTAGGAGCCGTGCCGATGTTGCCGAACTCTGAGTGCCCCGGTCAAATATACAAAAGACTTCTTCAGCAGGCAGCAACCGATGGCATTAGACAAACTGCTGCTATGTGCTTATAGTAGTGAAGTCAACCGTGTACTCGTATTTTTTCCGCGAAGCATTACTAGCTCTGCACATAACTAACTTACAAGAAAACATGTACCGAATTCCGTGCTACCTTGTCTGAGGTAGAACTGGAGCAACAACCAATAAACTTCTAACTGCTGCTCGAATACACAAAGGATTTTCGAGGGTAGCTTGTTGCCAGATGAATCCGCAAAATATCCGCGTCTTCATCAATAACATATATTTAAACAGCTGTTTGGAATTATTTGGGTTATTACTTTAAAAAGCAAGCTATTTAGTCGGAAGCGTTTTTAAAGGGGTTTTCACACGAAGAGTAAGTAATTGGCGTAGTATGAGAGAAAACAGTTCATTATTTGTAAATTTAATCTAATCCAACCTTCTCTAACATGATTTTAAACGTCATGATAATATTAAAGTGTCATCATTTTATTTATCGGTGCTCCTTTTGTGAGTTTTGTATTAACATTCCGTCTCCATTTGTTTCAGTTTGATGCAATTTATAGCTAGAGACCGCGAAATTGCGCGGGTTCATTCGGCAACAAGCTAGACTGAACAATCCTTTGTGTATTCGAGCATCTGTTAGCAGTCCATTGCCTGCTGTTGCTCCAGTTAAACCCCACACCAGGTAAAACGGGATTCGGTTCTTATTTTCCTTGCAGGTTCTTTATTGGTTGGAAGTCGTCCGGGGCGTGTCTAACAAACTCTTTCGCAATGAAAGCACAAACACATATGTACACGTAAATGTAGCTTAACTTGTCCTCAGATGAATCGGCGAAAGTTCCGGGTCTCTAGTTAGAGCTCTTCTGAAAATGCCGACGATGTACAGGTACATGTCATGAAAGAAATGTTGACGCACTTTAAGAAATTCATTTTATCCTGTACGCATAACTGAAAATAATATTTAAAATTACATAATGTTTCAAATGCTACCTGGTAACTTCCTGAGAATGTATCTGTTCGCGACGGTTGACACATTGTAAACTACACTCAAGTGCAGCTCGAGCAAAGCTAATTTGAAAATATCTTTGTTGTTCAGAACAAAACTCGCATGGATGTGCAGTCTTTGTTCGGCTAGCGTTTAACATGGCCTCACAAGAACACGATAGCACAGATACAATGATATTGCTAACGGTAGAATTTATTGTTTTATAGCCACTCAAAGAGACATGTTTATTTGTAAATCCTTTTATACCAAAAGGGTCATTTGATTGGGTCAATACCAGCTTTGCTCTCCATTGGTTGATGACCGGCCAATATTGAACGCTGTCAAGTACAGGGTAGTGTCCGGTGTGGTATGGACCAATAAGACGATGGTGAGTTCTAACGCAGAGACCAACAGAACCGGTGTTCTTGCAGTAGTGGATATAGGTGACTCGCTTCTAATTTGTCTTAAGTGCCACACTGTTAAAATTTTCCGTATATTTACGGAATGTTGTACGGAAATGTACAGTGCATATACGGAAAGGCAATCCGTAATGACGAAAAACGGAGTTAAGTCCGTAAATACAAAATACGGAAAGTCTCCGTATTCCCTTTGGCTTCGAGTTACGGGGACGAACAATGCCGATTCTACACGAAGCTTTCTTCGCCACTATAACAAGAAAATTATTGTTTCTGCGGCAATTAAGGTTATCCACGCGACTATGACATATTCTTTCAAACATTAAAAAATAGCATCAGGGGTCTGTAATATTTGGCAACACTAAAAATACACTAAATTTAATAGAAACTAAAATTTTTCTTTTGTTTTTGAATATAATATAAACGTTATACCACAATTTTAAAGTGGGAGTTGTAGGCAAATGGTCGTGGACTGATAATTTTTTGACTCGGGTTCAAACCTCGCTTAAGTACAAAATATTTTAACTTTTTTAATATCGTTTTTATACACGGTAGAACACCCACATAACGAAAATTAAAGACATTTTCACTATCTCTTTTTATTTTAAACGGAATGTACAGACAACTAATAGGAAATTAACGGAGAGGTTCCGGGAAATTTACGGAGAGTCCGTTCCTGAAAAATCAACGTGTCCGTAATTTTACGGAGAGTTTACGGACACTTCTGGATAAAAAAATTTACCAGCACTTTTCCATAAAATGAAGGAAATTTTTTTTAACGGTGCAGTAAATGATTGCAGACCTCAATTTGTTAATAACAATATTCGTGCTGCGATAAAAAGGAACAGGGAGATTGTTGTGAATGTAGGAATGTCAAACGGGTCGATGTAGGGGTGTGGAAACACAACAGAGCACGTCAATCCCATCAACTGACGATGGGCGGTCGTTGCAATGCGGGGCCGCGACTTGGCAGTTTAGGAACCCTGGGTGGAAGAAGAAGGGGGGGGGGGGGGAGGAAGGATTATAATCGGTTATCGGAAACTGCACCCCTCCATACCGGAAACGTGTAAAACAACAGCGCTGTAGCCGACTGTATCGTTCCCCAACCACCTTCCTTTCCCCTCCACCACAACCCCGTATCCAGATGCACGCTAGTCGCCTCAAACACCGAGCAGAGAAGTAAACAGAGGCGAAACGACACGGCGGCGGTCCATTGGACATGGGCGTGCCCGTTATCTGATTGGCTGCGCGGGGGGTCCTAGGATTGGCTCTCACGTCTGATTGGGGCTACTGCACGCTGCGCGCAGGGGGTAGAGTGTGTGACTCCTGGGTGAGGCACTCTTAGGAGTGTAGTGGCTTGGGAGGAAGATCCATGGCATAAGAGGTGGTACGGCAGTACCGTGCTATAGTAACCAAGCCAAGTTGCACCGCACACGACCCGTTCAGGGTGGATGAAGCCTCTCTTACAGCCTCTCTCCACTCAAGGCGACCCAAGGCCTCCCGTGCCACACCTGATTCCGCAAATTGGGCTACGCCGCTTGTACCCCATGGGTTGCCAGTTTCCTCGCGACTGGCCAGGGGTATCTGCCGTGATGGTTGGACCTATCGATAGTATCAAGGCTCAGCCACTTGGCGGGGTGTTGGACCACTCAGCACTCAGGCCGTCGGGGCCCAAGGTCTGTACTTAAACGAAGAAGTACAAATACATGGAAAGGAGTGTGGCAGACTCCCTCCCGAACTGGGAATAGGTCACGTAACACCTCGGTGGTCGAGGGAGCAATGGCTTGGTTGCAGCGATGAAACCATGGATATTATATGATACATGTGAAATAAACTCTCCAATTTCAGAGCAAGGGCTACAATCTCCGGTGAGCCGTCTCACGGGGGGGGGGGGGGTCCAGACTGCTCTCTCGTGCCCGGCCGCCGGGGTGGTGGCCATTCTTGATCATAGTAATTCCCCGCCACTAAGGATGTGGCTCCCAGGGAGTGGAATGTGACCGCCATTCATTGGGTGTAAGGCACTCCATTCGGGGGGAAATGACGGCCAGGAATAACCCACAAGTGCCATATAAACTAAGTGGTAACACGGGACGATCGATTGGCCCCACCATGAGGTTCTCTCTGGTGATCGATCATTGGGTTGGACTCGTGCTGGCAGTGGTTAACTTCACATGCTGGAGGAGGTCTGGAGATATTCCCACTCTCTATGACAAACCGGGCGGTGAGCGGCAGCCTGCTCCGGTTGTGCCCTGGAGAGGCACTAGGGGTCCCCAGCCAGACCACATGCTTGGTTTCTGAGTGCGAGAGTCCCAGAACCTCTGTGGTAGAGGGAGCGAGGATGTGCAGACGTGCCGGACTTGGGCTTGGGTATGGTCAACGGTCTCTTTGCGGTGAGAGGACGTGATTCCTCTTCCCCGCCTATTGGGAGGCCGAAGCGCGGTAAGGCCGCAAGGCTAAGAGCGCTGCGTAAAAATACAAAATACATGACCGAGAGGTCCACTATAACTGCACGCTGCGCACACGATTTAATGGTATATTTAGAGACGTGCAAACTTCACCTTGTGATTTAGTATCACGCTAAACTTAACTGCCCTATACCTACCTAAGAGCCATTCGCGATTTCATTGGTTGTCGACAGCTATATGGTGGTATATTCGAGGTTCTACACACTTTTTGAATTAAACATTTGAAAAATCTCCCTATGTACGACATGTTAGTATTTCCGACATATGCCATGTATCACAAGCGTTTTATACTTGTGTCCATAAGTTACTTTTCTTTGTGAAATTGAAATGTCATTCATATTTTATTTATAAATTATAATGTTTCATTTATAAATAATCTGAATAAAAAAGAGTGAGAAAACGTGTGTGTTGGTAATGCCTTGTAAGACATAGTTTTTGTACGAAATACTGTTAGGTCTGCAGCTGAGTGCGCGCGAATTCGATGCGCTGTCCTCTGGTGTAATTTTCCAGACTTAGTTAGGCTCGGTTTGCCCGAGGCGGAGGAATATCCTGGAAGTACAACTTTAGCAGGGCTTCATAAAAGTCTGAAGTAACTGTGAATGGATTACACCAGCCCTATCGCTTTATTGGAGATAGGTTGCTACGATTGTCCCTTGGGCTCGTCACACAAGTTGTTGTCCAATGGCAGGAGTCAGACGAGCATGTACAACATCCCGGAGTTTAGCCTGCGGCCACCAAATAATGCGAATTCAGCAGGTCTCTGGGAATAAGTAATTGTTTCGCCTCTGTATACGAGCCTACTCTATGACTAGGGCAATGACTGGTACATCCGAGATCAAGAAGCGCTGCAATGCTAAGGGCGGACCTAGTCACGAGAATCACATGCCTCACAATAACCAAACAAATTTCAACAATCATCCTTCTATATTGTGGTAGTATGTCTAAGAACTACTTTGAAATCCCAGTACTTTAGTTTTCGCACATACAAATGGTTCTGAAAAGCGAAACTTGTCTTCGAACACGTAAAGTTTTTTACGGCTACCACCTAGATGACGCTTCAACTGCGTTTCAGAGTGTTTCAAAAGCACGTTTTTCAACGAAACTATCAAGTGTTCTAAGTGCTTTCAAGATGTCATGCACATTAGATACATCATTTTTGAGCACTCCGAAACGGCTAAAAACTGCTTTTGAAAGCTTTGTATGTCAAAATATTCTTATCAGATACGTAGAAATGAACTCAGGGGCTTTACACTGAACCTTCCTACGGACTCTACACCGATAAAATTATAAGGCCGCCGCTGAAAGTCCCATTGGTATAGACTGTTCACGGTAAAATGAGTACTTTTGAAAACCCTGTTGAAGTTCTACTTGTACGGATGTTTTGTATTCTTCTGCCTTATGTAAAATTAACATTGCGATGGGTATCATCACTTTATTCATGCGTCGGTCAAGTGAAACTGTAAAATTACTAGGAAAATATATATTTTAACAATCTTTTCATTTTTACACTTTGATTAAAAAAAAAAAAAAAAAAAGTCACTCGGCACACCCATTAAAATATATGCATGCAGGGGAAGTGACTTTTTTCTAAGGTTCATTTCAAAAATTTGCTCACTTTATCGTGAACAGTCTCGACACGTGGTGCGACAACACTGCACGCCTTGCGCTTAGAGGCGATGGGGCACTTGATGCTAGTGACAATGTTGCCCTTATTGCTCCTGCGCCTAGCTCCAGGCAGGCGAGAGCCCTACGGTCACGGGGTATCACTTTCCGCCATCTTAGACTTATTGAACTTTCACCTCAATCAGCATCGCAGCGTTGTTCTTAGTTACTCTGTTCTGGGGATCAAGAGGGCGTAAGTCATCGATTTGTACTTTAACTAACTAAAGTCTGCATTACCCGGCTTCTTTTTCAATCATCATTTCTGTAATCCTCCGGAAGAGAAAACAACTTACCTCCTCCTTACAGCCGCCAGTTAAAGATTAAGAACGGCAGCATATCTGAAACAATTTGATAAAACTCTAGAAGCCATTATTAGGGAGAGACCAGGAGTCTTCACGTATTCGTTCGGCTACAAAAACTAGACTCTACAATAATTTCTGTACTGGAGCCCCAGCTATGTGTCCACTGGCTGATTATCTAGTTTTACCCAAGACCAGGTAGCACGGGACTCGGTCCTTGTTTCCGTGCAGGCTAGTTATTAGCCCAGGTTCGTCCAAGGAGTGGCTTTCAAACAGCTATCCAACTGGAAAACAATGTCAAATATACATGTGTTTGAAGTAAAGCTTGTCGTCAAATCAGTTTGCAAAATTTCCGGGAACTAAACATTATCTCTGTATGTAATTCAGAAATTTTCGTTAAATTATTTTTAATTAAATTATTTACAAAAAAAAGGCATAAATGCAAGACGGCGGGTAACTGGTGTCGTATGTACGCTATCCTTAGGTAGACGTCACTCAAATGCGTTAAACTTTTGACACACTGAGGTCTGCGCAAATTTACTGGTACTCAGCCCATCCAGACCCAGTGTACACAATTGTGTACATTACACACGTGTAGGCAATTTTCGCCCTGTACTGCACACTACGAAGCTCAGTGACCAATGATCTTACCCGTGGGTAAATGATTCTCAAACCACCTTACTGATCTAGGTCATAATTGGTTCATATAACTAGAGCCGAACATATAGCCTACAGCTCACTGGCTGTGACTACGAAGCAAGTGTTGTGTCGGCTTAAGTACAGCACGAATCATAAAATGTTATGTTTGCAACACCTGAAACCTAAATTAAAGATGGTCTGAAAAGGTTAAGACAAACTAGAAGTGAGTGACCCATATACACTACTGCAAGAACACCGGTTCTGTTCGTGTATGTGTTAGAACTCACCATCGTCACAATGGTCCATACCACACCGGACACTACCTTGTAAATGACAGCGTTCAATATTGGCCGGTCGTCAACCAATGGAGAGCAAAGCTGGTATTGACCCAATCAAATGACCCTTTTGGTATAAAAGGATTTAGAAACAAACATGTCTCTTTGAGTGGCTATAAAACAATAAATTCTACCGTTAGCAATATAATTGTATCTGTGCTGTCGTGTTCTTGTGAGGCCATGTTAAACGCTAGCCGTACAAAGACTGCACATCCATGCGAGTTTTGTTCTGAACAACAAAGAAATTTTCTAATTAGTTTTGCTCGAGCTACGCTCGAACATAGTCTACAAAGCGTCAAAGAAAAATTTTATTTACTGGGATTTTAATAACCGTTTTGAATGCCTATGCATGCGGTACTCGTAAATACTTGCGGCATCTTCCTGCATTCAAGTTCATTTCCAAGTGTAAAAAACTAGCGCAGTAGGACTTTCTCTGGAAACAAGCGAAGATACTTTTTTTTTCCTTCAAATTCCCGGCGAGAACAAGGTATCTGCCGGCCCGGGGCGGGAAAGCTCGTCCGTAGGGACTGTTTTCCCAGCCAACGAGAAGCGTGACTGCTCCTAATTAGCTATTCGCTCCGTGACTGACTGCGCACGAGCACGGCGTTATGTAGAAGTATGCCGGCGTCCCGCGGAGGCTTTGTGGCAACTGGCGACCGGCTCCAGAGGAAATTACACTGCGAAATGTTAGCTGGCGGTTTGGCTTGGGAAAGATACGTCGCTTTATTCTCTTCTTTTCAACGACGTGCGGGAGACAGAGAAGATTTCCCATACTTACAAGAAAATTTATGTATCACACACTCATTAACACTTTGATGTTTGCACACGCTTACCGTATAGTCTATTCGTGCTTTCTCCACACAGTACATAATGAAGTCTGTTCACGGTACAGTGAGCACTTTTGAAATCAACCCTTGAAAAATGTCACTGTCCCTACCTGCATACATTTTATCTAGCACACGTAGTGGCAAGCACCCAGTAATGTTGGCAACGACGGAGACAAAGTAGTCCCTTATCTCAACGTTGAATTAAAAGTTTCCGGTTAACAATTGTCAATACTACAATGATTTATTATTCTTTCTTAAATATAATGCATATAGATGTATGGATTATAATTTGTAAAATATTTTCTTCTGCAATAACTTCACGGTTCACTTAACTGACGCATGAATAAAATGATCCGGTCCACGGCAGAAGGATATACAATCTGCTTGCAAGTAGAGCTTAAGCAGGGTTTTCTAAAGTGCTCGTTTTATCTCGATACGTGAGAACGTTATTGGATGCAAGTGCTGTTCCAAACAAAATAAATGCTCGTAGCAACACCAAAAATGAGTGTTGTGTAGATCGAAACAGAGGCGTTGTTTGTCTTACATTTCATTGGTAGAGAATATTCTGTCGCTTGTTGCTGTCGTGATAGTGTCAGAGGTACCGTATTAGGAGTGTCCCTGGAAAAAAAAAAAACTAAAATGGCTTTTCACGCAACGAAAAGTCGTTGGCAAAATAAAAATCTGCTTATGTGTGAACACAAAATTGAAATATTCAGTATCCTCTATTTGTTTCGCGAAAATCATTGGATCTATTCACAGCAAGTTATAAGTGTAAGAATGCTTTACTCATGGCAAAAATAGTAAATGAAATGTCTTCAGAACTTATATTTAAGTTACAAAAATATCATGTAAGTTAGTGGAACATTTTTTTTTATTAAAATTTTTCTGTGTTATTTTGTTATGTTATATTTTTCTCACCTCATTATACAAAAATATATATATATATTTGCTTTACTGTACAAAAAATAACATTATAATTGTCTTATTTAACACTTCAACTCTCGGCGAAATTGCAATTTGTATTAAGATACACACACTCACACTATCACTATCACACTATCGCACACATATATATATGTATTGGTGTGTGTGGGTGTGTGTGTGCACGTGCGTGTCAGTGAAGATATGGACATTGCATTGGCCGCTGCTTATCGCTTCCACCATGATCTCTGTTCGCTTGTCCAAAGAGATCTCGTCAAGTCTGCCGACGAGCAGTTGTTAGTGTACAGCTATGTCCAAGGGTACGGCCATATTCACACTCACCTATAACATCAGCGAACCAAATATATAGTTTTTAAAAATTTATCAACCTCATCCACGCATTTTGTGGTCAAGCGGCGTTTCTAAAAGCCCTGTGATATTTTTGAGAGACAGGCTTAAGTTCTTACGTTGCTTGCTAACAACGCTTCGCATTGAAAATTATTAGTATCGACGTATGGGATTTTAAAAGCCAGGAAATATAAATAGACGATTTTCCATACGGCATACGGAAAGCGCGTTGGAAGAGTTATATTGCTGCCATACTTTCGTAGCGCAGCAAGATTTACTTCCCCGTTAATGCATAATGTAATCGAAATTCTGTTGGGAAAAATTACTTATTTGCATTAATATATATATAAAAAGAAAACATTTCTACGCGTACCACAGTTTATTGGTGAACAGAAAGTGTTAGAGGTTGTGAATGGCAGTCGGCTGACAAGAAACCACGCGGGCAAGCCAACATTAAAATGGACGATAGCGAAGGGAGGGGCGAATTAATTACCAAAAAAACAATTCTGGCTCTCAAATGTGTGGAGACCCGAATCCCAGCTTGCCATCGAATTGTTGACTAAACTCGCGAGCCGCCGTTAATGATATTTGTTCCCGAACGGCGATATTGAAACGCGAAATTTTAAGGGTCGACTGTTCTGGTCCCGTGATTAAGGTGCCCGTTTGGGTTCAGCACTGAAGCGTGCTCGAAGTTTTGGTCGATGGGGTTTCCTTTCTCGAGTGCAACTCGTTATGCAGGTTTGCTTACACTTTTATAATATTTATGCACTGCCACAGGTTTATTTTTGCACGCGAAGCACTAAAAAAAAAAGATTGAATCAGAAAAAAAAAACCTGATAGATGAGAACAAAAACTTCTCTTTTGCTCTGCATGCATTTGCAGTGTGGGTGTGTACAAGTCAGGGAGAAATGGATTTTCTCCGACGTGCCAAAATCATCCAAATTACTCTACACTCACATTAATGTTACAAAAGGCTTCGATAGCAAAGAAGAACGCATTTTTCTGCTCAAAAGGCCCTCGTGATGCGCGCACGCGCGCACACATACACATACACACACACATATGTATGTATATATATATATATATATATATCTTTAACAGGAACTAAGAAAGAAAACGATTTTATTAAATCCTATTTTTCGATACCAAATCCTCACTACGTTCAAACCAGGCAAGAGCCTTAATAAGGAGAACCAGACAAGAGCCTTAATAAGAAGAACCAGACGCCTGCAGTTTTTCTCACGATATAGTCTAATCGCAGTGTTTCTTGCACTTTTTGAATAAAACCTAAAAATCACCCCATGCATGACGCGTTTGGTTATTCCATAAATACGGTATGTATCACAAGCGTTTTACACTCGTGTTAACACAAAAGTGCTTTATTTATGGTCTAATTGAAATTTTCTTTATATATTTTTTTTATAAATTATGAATAAAAACTGAGAAAATAGGTGTTTTGGTAATGAATGCCTATACGATGTTCACGGTAAAATAAGCACTTTTGAAAGCCCTGCTTAAGATCTGCTTGTATGCACGTTGTGTATTCTTCCACTATATGTAAAATTAACATTGCCACGGGCCTCATCGCGTTATTCATGCGTCGGCCATGTGAAACTATGAAATTATTAATGAAGTAAACATTTTATAAATCTGCTAGTTTTTACATATCGAGGCGTTAAAAAAATATATAAAGTGTTGGAAATAATTTAAATCATCACAAACGGTTACCTAACACTTTTTATTCGACGCTAACATATGGAACTATTTTTCATCCATCGTTGCCAACTTTACCTGGCGCATGTCACTCAGTGCGCCGTTGAAATATATGATGACAGGGGCAGTGGAATTTTTTTAAGGTTGATTTCAAAGGTGCTCATTTTATCGTGAACGGCCTTTAGTAAGAAATAGATTTTATGCAAAATACTACACTGAGTGCGCACGAACGCGGTGAGTTGTCCCTCTGGTATAGTTTTTTAGACTCGTTTAAACTTAATTTGCATGAGGCGGAGGAATACCCTGAAAGCAGAACTTTGGCAGGACTTCAGAAAATTGCGAAGTAACCGTGAATTGACTATATAAACAAACAAAACGCGGTGGTATAGCTGATTCAAGATAACTTCGGCCTTTTCTGAAGCCCTGCAAAAGTTCTACTTCGAGGATATTCCTCCGCCTCGTGCAAACTGAGCTTAACTAAGCCTGGAAGATCACACCAGAGGGACAACGCACCAGATTCGTGCGCACTCTGTTGTAATAGTAGTTTGTATAAGAACTATTTCTCAATAGGCACTACCAACATACCTATCTTCTCGCTGTTTTTTATTCAAATTATTTATAAATGAAGCATTATAGTATATATATATATATAATATGAATAACATTTAAATTTAACAGAAAAAGACGTTACTTTTATGAACACAAGTATAGAACGTTTCTGGTACAGGGAGTATTTAGGAAATAGCGAGGCACGCCATACATGTGGAGATTTTCCAAAGGTTTGATTCAAAAAGGGCCGAAGAAACCGTGAATGGACGACAGCTGTAGGGAGGAATCGGCGCAGGATGACAGCAGTAAAGTGGGGAGTTTCAGCAGCGAGCTGGGTAAGGATATGGCTGGATATCGTGGCTCCAGTCGCTGAGCGCGTTTGGCAAACACCTCACGAGCGCGCTCCTGACACCGTGTTTGCGCATGCGCGACGTGTCACCAGGGGGTTCGCGTCCTCGCACCTACCCAGCCCCGGCCGACGCGCACACGAGGGTCCCTGCCAGGGGGGGGAGGGGGGCGAAACAAAGACAGTAAACCCGCTATAACTACAGCCCCGAGTATTTCGCCGATTGAGTTCGCAGCAAGCTAGGATGGACAACCAACCCTCTATACACCCTTGGCATTATCGTTTGCCTATTGGTTGCTGCGATCAAGTGAGACCTCTGTACAGGACTGTTAATCACGCTACTGCTTCCTGCTAATTACTGGCTCGCTGTTAAAAGGGGCGTGTCTAAACAACTTTCGTCCAATCACAACGGGAGGAGAAAATAACAAGTGTTTCGAGTCCACCTCGCCTCCGAATGAAATTCGCAAAATACTCGTGGCTCTACCTATAGTCCGTTCATGACTGGAATAGACTTTCTGGGAATCTTTCCTACTCCCATTTTTAAGCAATAGATTAAAAAAATACGTTAAAACATTCAAACTATATTCTCTCTCCGTGCTGCCAAACTAACTATACCTGCGCCAGTCACTGTTTGTAGTAATGATACGTGCAGCTGACGACTAAGGTGTTGTTCAAAAGTCTGTTCCAGTCGTGAACCGACTATATTCACGGTAAAGTGAGCACTTTTCGAAGACCTCTCATTTATAATGATAGTCAATAAATATACTTTATAGTAGCCCCAGACGTTAACTCCCGAGTACGTTGGAATACACACATTGTGTGTTTTACTTACATAGCAATATTTCTGTCATGTATGAATTAATAATATAAATAGTGTTTCTAGTGCTATATTGAGGAAATACTATCCTGCATAATAAATTGTAGCGGGACTTCGTAAAATTGCTTTGAAAAGTGTGGTTTATTCATATTTGAGTATTATAAATGATGAAAACATATGTCACTAAACAATAAGTCGATCGTAAAACACTCGCTGGTGTATAACAGTTAATTTTCTCCTCTCTTCCCCTCCCCCTCCACACATTCGGTATTTAATGTCCTTTTAAAACCAGTATCGTAACTTTAAGAAAACTTTTATATAACTGATTGTCTGAGCAAAATTTCAGCCAACGCCATCCATCGATTTACAAATTAAACTCCTACAAAAGCTGTTTGCAGGGCTATCTATAAAATTACTGTAAGCACAACCGCCTATTCAAGTTACACGCTGCTGGAGTAAAGTAAGTAGGACTGCCGCAGCGGTTCTGGGACGCGTTGAGGTGGAAGGAAAGGGGTAAAAGAGGGGGAGAGATGTCGGTTGGAGGAGGAGGGGAAATGGGGGGATGGAGGCGCTAGACGCCCGGGCGGGGGCGGAATGCAAAACAGGAAGCGAGGAGCAGGGAAACGTTCGGGACGTGCGCCCGCGGGACAGGAAACTCGCTCGGAATTTTTACATTTTTCCGCCCAGAGAGAGAGTGAGAAGGGGGGAGGAGAAAGAGAGAGAAAGAGTAGATTGGAGAGGGAGAAATGAGCAGTACCTTTCTAGGGCTGATGCTCTGCTACAGGCGAAACGTGGTTGCGTGGCTGTAAAATCCAATGACGTGCTCCATGTATGTAGTTGTTTTCAACCTTTTTGCAGTCATGTTTGTATACTTTTCATTTTGGAGTCCTACACTGTGGACAGAATTATAAATCATCTTGTGTGTGATATCAAATTATTGATAGAGATCCGAGAATTTCGCGGGTTCATTTCTAGACAAGTTGGAATTCACACGCATGTAGGTTCATGTTACGTTTGTAATTGGTCAAATGAGCCAATAACACACATGCAATAAATCGTGCGCCCAACCACCACCTTTTACTACTACAACATTCAACCAATAAACAGTTGATAGCTGTATGAGAGTATATAAGACTGTGAAGTCTAGAAAACAGGTCATTAAACTCGCGAATTTCTCGGGTCTCTAGTTATTGACTATTATTAAATGATATAACATTCGTGATGTGGAATTACTTTTCGTCATCAATACACGAATTCTTGTGAACCTTCTATCTCAAAATGCTTCTGTTCTCGCTGGTAGGGAGACACTGCTCTCTTCTCGTAGGCTCTCAATACCTCTCTACTCCACTGCTCTCTTCTCCAAAATATTTTCGCGTTCTCCCCTGTCGCATACAATGTCACCAAAGTTAGCAAGTACACAGGGCGAAAACTTCACATGTCCCGAAAAACCGTGTGGTGCATACAGGTAAAGTAGATAGCAGTTTGCATATCAGCAAACCGATAAGAACATCACAAATGTGTGCTGAGTTAATACACTTTCCACTGCTTGGTGCAGTTAAGCAGACGCAAGACCTGTTTACAGAGAACCATGCAACCAATCCGTGACATCGAAGAGATAACCGTGCCACATGTTTCCCCTGAGGTAGTGTGACATTTCACAGGTGTTTATGCAAAACATCTCGGTATTAGCGCACATTATGATAATCCCAGAAAGCTTACTGGCTGAACCTCGCCTGAAAAAGATCACACTGTTATACCATATAACTAGAGACCTACAAAATTCGCGTTATTTTCTGGCAGGATGCTATAACTCACCGTCCTATACACTTTCGAGTCGGTGCCATCTGTTTATTGGCTTCTGCAGCAGTGAGGACACATATTCTCTTTTGACTAGGCTGGGCCACCATTTCATTAATTGCTTGCTATAAGTAGGGATAGGAAAATTTCGCGAGTTCAATGACCTGTATGCTAAACTCCACAATCCTTTGTATAGTCGAACCTCAGATGTATGTTCATTGGTTGTTGCCCCAGTGTTGCCTCACATTTGACACTGCGGGATACGCTTCTTGTTCCCTTGCAAGTCGACTATTGGCGCGGAGTCGTCCAGGGCGTGTCTAATAAATTCTGATACAATTGCAAAGGTGACGCCAGTGTACACGCGATTGAAATCTTATCTGGTTCTAAAATGAATGTGCGAATTTTTCCTATCCCTAGCTATAAGTCCAGAGCCATCCAGGGCGTGTCTGGACAAACTGTAGTCCAATGATGAGCGCAATACAAAAGCACGCTTGTTTGAAGTATAATCTGTCTTGAAATAATAACGCGAATTTTCTTTTCTTAAAACGTCGGTATCTGTATTTCGATATCCAGCTTATCCTGGATACTTACTTCCAAGATGTCATATGTAGACCTACCAAATCTGCACGCTGCTGAAATTCAAACTGCGTGGAAGTCTCATTCCAAGTCAACTCGGGATGAGCTAGGCGCCTCTGGTAAAGTCCCAGGATCACACACTCACCTGGCACTCATGCCAGCTTATCGAGGAGGAAAAGAGAGGGGCAGAAAAGAATCCTGGGAAGGACATCACCTGCACACGTGCGTGGGAATGCAGCCCGGCTCTAAGAACAAGGGGCTCTAACTACCTCGATGTGCGTGGGCATTCATTCTTACATCAACCCGCACAAATCCTCAGCGGGATTGTACGCAGCGGAACTATCTTTGCAAACAAGGCAGATCACTAATATTTCCACGTGTCCGTGAGGAGCTGAACATTTCATTGGTCGTTACTAACTGATTACATTCGCCGATCAACTGTTGTTAATAGCACGCTGTGTCCAAGGTTGTGTGCCAGTGGCGTGTACTGAGTTTTTTTTTTACAGGGTAAACAATATAATATCCCCACATATTTGAGTGTTTCAGATAACATTTGCTAGTGTCGGGCTGTAGTCACGTCTTCAATTTATACTAACAAACGCAACTTTGAACTTTGTTTACCCTCCACATGTATTTACCATTTTGTAATACCTAACATTAGCTATAAAAACGGAAACGAAATTAATGAAATAAAAATTAAACTGAATATTATTTAGAGAGCATGTTACAAATTATAAGAAAACTCCCGTTTTCCCAAACATTTTCATCCACTTTCCATGGAAAAACTAGGACTGCAGTTTGCAAACAGAACGACTGCTTACGCTGCCGAAGTAACGCGGCAGGGTAACTCGCTTGCGAGTTCGATTCATCGCAAGTCGCCCCCGTTTGTGGAAATTAATACTAGATAGCAGCACTATGAGTCTACAGTACGGGAGTTACGAAAACTCTGTTTCTCGAATCGGAAATGAGAAACTCAGAATTAAATGTGTTTAAATTTAAAGTTAAGGCGCAAAGTATAAAGGGGCAAACATTGCTAATATGTATAGGGTCAGCGCATTGCTTACCTTGGGTCAATGGAATTAACGCCACTGTTGCGTGCATACTCACGTCGACCTGTAACACCAGCGAACCGAACAAATACTGTCTATATCAGTTTATCAAGCTTATTCACATATTTTATGGTGGATAGATGGTTTTCAGCCTTGTTATATTTTTTTAAGAGCCAAATTTATAATATTATACTTTTTAATAACCAGATTTCAGAATACAGTACCTGAGTACCTGAGGCTATTTTGAAAGCGAGAGAGTGGAAATAAATTACTACACGTGATACCTACGGGCACAGTAAGTATTAACAATCCATGTATCTAAGTCCTACAACATGCAAGTGCTCTAGCCCGTACGAAAAACACTTCATTCTAAGGGGGGGGGGGGGCAATGATGGTGAAGTAGTTAGTCCTACCACGGCGAACCGGTGGTTTCATCGGCAGGTGGCCTTTACATGATGTCATGTTCCTGTTTGACCACGTTCCAGGGGATTGGTCAGTATATCGTTCAACTGTTGTCATTGGGCGAAACACTTGTTCACGTCGTGCCGCACAAACTTGCCAGCCAGTGACAATGTATAATGAATGTACATTTACATTCTGCTGCCAAATAGCAGTACGAATTTTGTAGGTATTACGCAATATATCTTGTTGTAAGCGGTAATTTCCTACTAAATTGCGCCGAGTGATGCACGCGTTAAAGTGGATGTGTGTAAGGGTTAGTATTGGTATAGGTTATTCACGGTAAAGTAAGCACTTTTCAAAGCCCTCTCATTTGTACTAATAGTCGATAAATATATTTTATTTTATCCTTGGACGATGAATTCCGAGTGGGGGTGGAATAAACCCTTGTGTTTATTACTTATATGGCAATATTTATTTTAAAATGTGGTTAAAGGATACAAATTTGCTGAAAGGGAAAAGTAACTAGTAACTAGAGCCCCAAAGTGTTCACTTTACCGTGAACAGACTATGTAGTTTATTCTACTTAGGTTGGGAATAAAAAGACATTCCTTATGGGAGTTTGGCATAGGGAACACTTTGCGCAGCAATGTTCACTGGTATTCATAAGAGATCGCTTTTAAGCTGGAGGAAAATCGATAAATTATATATATATATATATATATATATTTCTGTGTAAAAGTTAGTGTTCCGCCGGAAATGTGATATACTTGCCTCGGCTAAAATATGGACATAATTTTGTAAACTTTATTCACGTCCTGCGATGGTGTTTACAAGAGAAAACAGTACAATTACACACGTGTTTGGTATTGAGTGATGCATAAACAATCTTAGTTTACTGAAAAAATTTTACGAATTTAAGAGCAAAATAAATATAGCTGCCATCCACGAAATTTTTTGATTCAGTTGTCACATTCAAATGAAGTAATCATAACCCAACGTTTTGTTAAATGCAGTATTGCCACCTAATATAAAATAACTCGTCGACGTATTTAGTTATATTTTCACTCTAGTGAAAAGAACAAAAATTTGTTATACATAATTGTAGGGTCCAACCCAATACAAATCGGAAGATTTTACATAATTATACTTATTTTATGAAAACTACAAGTATCATATTTGCTTACATATAAAAGAGAAAATTCTGGTATGCTACACATGCGACACAAGTACTATTTGGTGGCGAAAAATTTTAACTAAAGGCTGTTCACGATAAAGTGAGGACTTTAGAAATCAACCTTAGAAAAAAGTCGATGCTCCTAACCGCATATATTTTAACGGGTGCACCGAGTGACTAGCGCCCAGTAAAGTTGGCAACGGTGGATGGGAAGTAGTTACATTTCTTAGCGTCGAATAAAAGCTGTTAGCTAACTATTTCTGATAACATAAATCATTTCTTTCGCTTTCTTTATTATTATTTTTAATGAATCGAAGAGTAGAAATTAGCAGATTTACATAATATTTACTTTTCTAATAATTTCCAGGTTTCACATGACCGACACATGAATAAAGTTATGAGGCCCATGACAGTGTTAATCTTACATGGCGGAAGAATACACAACTTACATGCAAGTAGATATTAAGCAGGGATTTCAAAAGTGCTCATTTTAGCGTGAATAGCCTATACCGTGAATAGCAATGAGCTTAGCAAACTTAGTATTATAAGCCTTAACTGTGAAAATAACTGGTCAAGTAGCTGGGCGTGCGCTTGTTTACGGTTGTAGGTCACCAAAAATGTATTATTTTATATTTTGTGTGAAGCTCAGCTCAACTTGTAGACATTGCTTTAGGTAGTCTTTAAACATATGAAAAGAATTTTGATCGCATAGTTTTGGCATTACTGCACGTCAAAATTCACAATGTTAAGGTTTGGTTAGCAAAAGTTATTTCACAAGAAATCTCAGACTCAACAAATAATAAAAAGTAAGTATAAAAACGTTCTAAATTTTGCGGAAACATTGCACAGCGCAATTTTAAAGATCCCTTGTAGTAACTCGTGGTAGCTTATTTCAGTGTGAATTATCTCATCCCGGTGAGTTAGTTTTGGTACTTTGTACGTCTCGAAAACACAAACAACTGCGATTCTGACAGGCCAGTGTGTAAATCATAGGTTTCTGTAATGCGAGGGAATAGTGTCGTAAGTAATATCTACAAAACTGAGCAGCGTTTCGTGCAGATATAAAATGATATATTTCTCTGTTGCGAGCAGCCTTCAAAGCCCTCTTCGCAATAGCGCGAAGCGAAGCGATGTGGCGTCACGCCGAACCAGCTCGCGACGAGAGCGCTAGCGACAAGCCAATCAGAAGCAAGAATGTGGAAAAGAAGAAAAGTAAATTTTGTCAGGAACGAGATGTCAGATAGTAAAGTATGCATGTTAGCTGTGCATCTTCAATTTGTGAACATTGTTTTTAAAAACTGGTGGAATAATGTTTGCTTTAAGACGAGTCTTGAAGAACTTCTGTTTCAAGAGGTAGAGAATAGGCGTATTTGATCGGTGCAAAACAAGGCCTGGCTGCAGATATCTAGCAGTTTCGGCGTCTAAGGTTTGGCTTACGGTACAATGGAGTTCCTAGAATTGCTACCAAAACTTTGTTTATTTGCGTGTTGCCAAACATCACTCGACAGATGGCATCGCGCTACTGTGAAGGGCTCTGCAGGCGATACTTGGTGTCATGGCGTCGCGCTATTGCGAAGACGGCTTAAGGGGCCCGGATGCCTGGCAGAGTGTTTTAAATGACGAAACTATTAGACGTAGCTCCAGTAGGTTCACGTGCGAAAATGCATCACACGCCAGACGAGGCCGGAATGGTACTTCTTAGTTACCACGCGTGCTGTAAATATTATTTTGGAGCCCTTCAATATAGTTCAAAACTGCTTTTTCAAACTGTCGTATGTAAAGACACACTAACCGTACGCGAGTCAAACCACGATAGAAACCTGTATTGAACTTTGCTACAGACAATACCTTTCCCATTGATCAAATCATAGGACCACCGCTGAAAGTTGCATAGGTACACGCAACACTACGAAAACACTGCACGCTAGTTGAGAGCCCTGCTCTTAGCGGCGATGGCGCTCTTGTAGCGAGTGTCAGTGTGACCCTTATAGCTCCCACGCTTCTCGACCGAAGAAAGGAGAAACACGCTGCAGGCAGGCGGGACTCTTAAGGCCAATGTTGCACGAAACCAGTATATTTGCACAATTTTCTTTATGACTTAATTTTCCAGGGTTTATCGAAATTTTTTGGCAAAATAAAAACGTAAACATTAATTTGTAACAACTTCTTGCGTTGTTAAATATTCACTACCTTTACTATCCTGTGAGCACTGATGGAAGATGAGAATTAAGTTATTATTTCTTATCTTCCATCAGTGTTCCCATAGTAGTAATGAATGAATATCTATCAATGTGAGCAGGTGTTCGAAACCATTATTTATGTATTGTGCAGAAAATTTTGAAGAATTCTCTGGAAAACAACTTTTCACCAAAATTAAGGTAAGTACACGTCTTTCGTGCACCACTGGCCTTGCCCGGTGCGCGGCTGTTGAACCGGATCTGCGTTCGCAGACGGCGTGTCCCCTGAGACGAGCAAGCCGCCGACTCATCCACGGAGGCTGGCTGGTCAGCAGATCTGGCTTGTCCAGCGGCATTGAAGGAGGGGGGGGGGAGGGTAGGCATCCCCACGTACAACAGGCAATCCACTTTGAGGGGCATCGTCGCAGTAAAGGGCAACCTGCCCTTCCTCCGACTATCCGGCCTAGGGCGACGAACGCACCACCACTGATACCTCCAGGGGTCGCCACCGTGGCGGGGAAACATCCACCCATCTGCCACCCCAATTTCACGGCGTGGTATTATAATTCCTTGCTCCCTAGTTGCTGTTATTATTTTGATTTGAAGGACTTTAATTTATTTCCCATGTATAGTCCATTCACTGTCACTTCCAACACTTTATGAAGCCCTGCTTAAGTCCTACTTGCAGGATATTCCTCCGCCTCGTGCAAGCAAAGGTTAACTTATGTCCAGAAAATCACTCCAAAGGGAGTACGCCCTGCATTTATGCGCGATCAGTTTTAAAATATTTACTATTTCTTACTAGGATTTACAAACACAGCCTATTTTCTTTCTCATTTTATTAATGTTAATTATAAATATATACATAATATACATATAAGTAAAATAGAACCCAGTTCGCCTAGGTGGGAGGCGAGTAGTCTATCCACTACACCACCGTGGCCCCTAACGAAAAATAAGTGCATCTAGTAATTGTACATACATAGTACTGAAAATATGCCAATATATCACGCTGCAAATAGAGAAATTTCGAGCGTTGTTACTAGGCAAATTTGGGAAATTCACTATGCCTTTGACTTCTTCCTATAGTTGAACCTCTGTTATTAACACAGAAGCCGGAAATTTCGCGGATTCATTCGGCAGCAAGCTACACTCCACAATCCTTTGTGGATTCGAGCTTCAGTTAGTAGTTCATTGGCTGATGTTCCAGTTTTGCCCGGTACCAGGAAGCACGGGATTCGGCCCATGTTTTCTTGCGGGTTAGCTATCGGCTCAAGTTAGGCCAGGGACTGTTTTGCAAACTGCGGTCCAACTGAAAAACAAAGTCAAATGCTTACTTTTTGTAAGTTCCGTACAAGCTCGGGCGGAAGCTGTCGCGAGACGTGCTACCCGATCCTCAGTGCAAGCAGTTATGGCGGGTTCTTTGTAAAAAAAACCTGGCCAACGATACTTGTTACTGCGCAAGTAAAGAAGAGTGTAGTTTTTACGACTTACTTCTGCAACTTTGGGTCGGAAACAATCTTCACTCACGACGTCAGTATTGTACGTTCATGCACAGAGCTTAGTCGTTATGTTTCAAGGCGAACTTTTGTGTTCAACACACACGCATATTTACCATAGTTTTTAAACAATATGGTTTTAGAATCAGTAAACACATGCGTGTTTTTATTTACTACTTATTCGTGCTTAATAGTCTTATCGTTCGTTCTCAAAATAAAATACCGCCCTCTCTCTAAATGGCGAAACTTTCAACCTTGTAGGAAAACGTTCATCGAAAATTGCACACGGCCCTGTACAGAGTATACTTCAACACTGTAAGCACTCAACAGCAGTTTGTATATTGTCATTGGCTGCTCTCTGCTTTAGAAGGCGTTTTCATATCTGACCGGGCCAATCAGAATTCGGCAACATCGGCACGGCTCCAACGTGATTCGTGTGCAGGCAGATGACACGTGTACAAAATGTAATTCAGCCAATCAAGATAGGTAAACGACCGTACAGTGTTTTCAAATAGAACATGTCTTGAATCCTTTTCGCGAGATTCCACTACCCTTACCAATTACGAAAATGTCGACGAAAAGGGTCAGCAGATGGCCAAATCTTCCTTACAACCATCCATACAAGAGGCCATGAAGGCTTGAGCGGAGTATTTCAAGGAATCCTTCATCGCGCCATGTGGGCTTTAGTTCATAGATATTATTATATTTTCTACTCTATTCTCCTAGAAAAACAACACGAGAAGTTTGTAAAGACTGTCCACGATAAAGTGAACACTTTCGAAATCAACCTTAGAAAAAAGTCACTGCTCCTGCCTGCGTATATTTTAACGGGCGCACTGAGTGACATGCGCCCAGTAAAGTTGGTAATGATGGATGGGAATGTAGTTCCGTATCTTAACGTCGAATAAAAAGTGTTAGGTGACCCATTTCTGATAACTTAGATAATTTCTTTCGCAATCTGTTTTTTTTTTTTTTTTTATGAATCGAAAAGTAAAAACATACAGATTTGTATAATACTTTCTTTTCTAACAATTTCACTGTTTCACTAGACCGCCGTGTGGATACAGTGATGAGGCCCATGGCTATGTTAAGTTTAAATAAGGCGGACGAATACACAACGTGCATACAAGTAGATCTTAATCAGGGTTTCCAAAAGTGCTCATTTTACCGTGAATAGGGTATGCCTGGAATTCATGATCAGCCAGTATAATACCCGGGAGGTTTTATCTCGCATTTCGTTGCCTCGAAAATCACGTTAAACTTATTTTGCAAGCTTTCAAAGGTAATTGAATACAAGCACGCGCCACGGCATACAGCTATGCCACGTAAAGAGGAGCACGCCGGTGATAACCAATTAGAACTAACTCAGTTAAAGCGCCGAGGGGCCACGGTGCTTCGTCGGAGAACATTTAGGAGGTGGTGTCCTCGCGGTTGTTTTGAAGTCGGCGCCACCCAGCTCTTGATTGATCCGCGCGCGGTGTCCTGGGAGAGCGTTCTCGTGCCTCACTGGCTACGCCTAGTTGGAGGAGAGGCCATGTTGCTTCCGCCCGCTCGGCTGGAGTCTAGCATGCCCCGTAGCGGTAGGTTTAGGGGGAAATATCGCGACTTCACTTAAGGACAAGACAGATTTCAAACGTGGGTACTCTGACGTCAGCTTTGCAGTTGGATCAGAGTTTATTAGACACTCCCTGGGCGACTCCGCGCCAATAGTCGACTTGTAAGGGAACAAGAAGCGAATCCCGCAGTGTCAAATGTGGGGTAACACTGGGGCCCCAGCCAATGAACAAACATCTGAGGTTCGACTATACAAAGGATTGTGGAGTCTAGTTTATAGGTCATTGAACTCTCGAAATTTTCCTTTCCCTACGTATCGGCAAAGTTTAAATACGTGCTTTTTAAGGGCCGGTTATTTCACCAACGAAGATTAAATTTTCGGAAAATCGAGATGATTTTATCCAGATGAGAAGTTTAACTGCGGTTTTTATCTCGATAATGTTGAGCGGGTTTCCCCACGTATTATCCGTCGTCAAGACTATCTAGATAGAATTATCTCGATTTCCTGACATCATCGAGATGTTCTACTTCGCTGGCTCAGCCAACAGAAAATGCTTGGTATTTTTCGTTTAATAAAGTAAATAACTTTTAGTAGTCGAGATGGTTTCTTCACGAGAAAGCAACAAAACAAACATGTATTGCAAAGAAGAAACATTTTTACTAAAGATAGTAACGAAAAGTGCCAGCATAATATAAAATACTCAGAAATTTCCATTTTTCGAAGTGTTCTATCAATATAATATGTAATATTATCGATGGTTTAAATGTTATTCTCCTTACAACATACATTTCTAAAGGGCAGATAGTACGACTGAGAACTTATTTAAAGAAATATACGTATTCAGGCAAACGTGCTGGAATAAACGCCATACGGTGAAAATTAAACCTCTGAAAATACAGGCTTAAATACATGTTTCATAAATTACTGTTATTTTAGCGACCGAGTTATAGTCTGTTGTGTAGCTCATAATTTTGTTTATTTTTTGAAATTTAGTGTTTACGTGTTTTACATCCAGGGCTGAATTCATAACCTAAAATTAAGTGCAATATTGTTTATCGAATCGTATGTAGTGAATAAACTAATACTGTAAGATTCTGGTAATATTAAATATGTATTAGAATTTAATAAATGTGTTTTATATATAAAACAGATAACCCCGCAATTATTGTCTCCCAAAATATTTTCCATGCATAAACTTTTTCCTGGATACTCTTGCATTAATTTTGCTACCATTTACGGATTATATTGTGTTTATTGCTGTCTAATGTTATGCTAATAATCTATTAATTCTACATCACTTTCCAAATTCCTTTGCGTATAGTCTAATGTATTTGGTTATATTTTAGTTCTTTATCTCGATAAAGTGATTTTATCCACCAAAATCGGCGGTTAAAATATGGTATCTCGATATACAGAGAAAATCGAAATGAGATGCGTTGTGAAACATAAAATACAGGTAATCGAGGTAATCTGGCACTTACTCTCGATAAAATATCATTATCTCGCATGGTAAAACCGGCCCTAAGATGAACATCGAAAAAAATCGGTTCCCGTAACTGCCTGTATTTCAATGAAGCATCGGCAACATATGAGTGATTTTTACATACAAATTAGAATTAGTTATGTTGCATGCCCGCACTGTGGACTCCATCGAAAACGGGCGCAACACCCACGACAAATTAAACACGACATTTATTTAAGATCGAGCCGGAAAACACAACCACTTGCAGCCATATTGGTTGCTAGACAGACTACCGGCTGGAAACAGGATTGCCAACGTACAAAGGGCCAGTATCGAGACTGCGAACCAATTGCGCTGCACAGCGCGGGAAATTCAGATACCACAGTTTACAAAATTAACATGTCCGAACAAGTTAACATCTTATTTAAATTCTGTGACCACTGAAGATCAATTTTTTCAGTACACGTAAGGGGCCGCGGTGGCAGAGCGGTTAGACTGTTCGCCTCTTACCAAGGCGAACTGGTTTCAATCCCCGGCCGGATCACTCGCAGGTGAGAATCGATGCCGGACGATGCCGCTGGTCGACGGGTTTCTCGGGGATCTCCAGTTTCCCCCCGCCCTTTCATTCCGGCACCGCTCCGTTCTCGCGTCATTTCATCCTCATCGGTTCTCCAGACCTCGTTAAGAGCCGCCCAAATCCCTCAACTCGACACATCTCAGTACACGAATGTGCAGCGCGGTGCAACAAATGGCGAACCCGCCCCTACGAATGCAGTTGAGTCCTTTACGCTCTTAGCGGTGAAGTTGGCGACAGCAGACGAGGAGAAGCGTGATTAGGGGAGGGGGAGAGTGCAGGGGGAAATAATCTTTGGAAATCGTTCACGTAACCACCTCCACTCACCTTCTCCAATCCCGTTTACCGCAGTCCGAGGGGCTTCAGCATGCTGCACACCCCCCTCCACCCCTAGGGATCCACTGCGACCGAGGTCGAACTGAGGCTTCGACAACAGCGCTCGCCGCTCCACGCAGTCGATATGGTATCTAATCGACTTCTACCTGTCGTCATTTGTTTCGAGAGCTCACTCCCGGCGGCGTTCTACGACGTTACTCAACGAGTAAACGTCCCTCTCTGGCCGTTCCCAAACAATTTGAGTGCGTTACTCGCTCTCGCCAGTGTCCCAAAACTGCAGAGTAATTATCTCTAAGCAAGGTTTATCCTATAAGCTATTCACGGTAAAGTGAGCACTTTCGAAAGCCCTCTCATTTGGAATGAGAGTCGATAAATATATTTTATTGTAGCCGAAGACATTAATTTTCGAGTCTGGTGAAATAATTACACTGTGTTTATTACTTACATGGCAATATTTATTTTTAAAAGCGGCAGAAGGATAAAAAATGGCTGTTAGGAAAAAAGTAACTAGGGCCTCAAAAGTGCATACCTTACCGTGAACAGCCTGTACTCAGGTTAAGAGCCAAACGTGAGTTCTTGTGGGAGTGTTTGTGATAAGGAGAATTTCCTCGGCTAGGTGCGCTGTGTTCCGAAAGGTAACTTTTTATTCAAATTTTAAGCTAAATGAATAATAGAAGATAAAAATTTTACTTAGTTACGAAATTATTTATATTTGATTTATGATTATTACAATTATAGAGAAAATATGGTACATACGCGACACTAGCGCTTACCTAGTGGCGAAAATTTTTGGTTGCCAAACTTTTAACATTGGCCTTCCCAACCTGAGTAGAAGTAACCTTACTCTGGGCATCTTGCCAGAGTACAACTTCCACTCTCACTATTTCAGCGAGTAACAAAGGGTAAACTGAAAATGGCGGGAAGTTAAGTTGAATCAAACAAACTGAAAGGACATGTGGACATTCTGTTTAAAGTCACACATGGGAAAATTTGAAATGACGAATGATAAAATTCGTATATTTATTTAAAAGTTTACTTTTATAAAGTTTATATTTTTAGACGTAATGTTCATGATTAAATTATCACAAGTAAAGCTGTTTATGTATGCAAATAATTTTTGAAAACGAAGGAATTTGGGGAAAGGGACAAGAATGTTTTGTAATTTGCACTGTTTGTGTAATCAGTACACATTTGTTAACACAGAATGTTATTTGTATCATGCTCGTTCCAAGAAATGCATTTACTTTTGCTTTTCTCAGCTGTTACTCTCTGTTACTTTACTCTATTCTCAGAGTAACGTTTTGGAACGCCGCCCCTGTAGACCGCAGGCTGCAAGGCTGCCATGGCTACTGGGGGGGGGGGGGGAGGTTTGTTACTTTGTTTGTGCAACGGCCCGGAACAAGTTGTGAACTGGAGGTTCAGGGGCCTCCCAGAACGCCTGGTGAAGTGTTACAAGGTAAGCCGGTACTTGCTCAGTACTGTACACACACGGCGCACGCAGCAGGAACCCGTAACCAGAGCGGAACCGGAAGAAACTGAATGTACTGCGGCCACTCACGAGAAAGCGGCGATGCACCCATTACACACGTGCTAGGACGTCAACTGCGCTGCTACGTTAAAGTGGAGCAAACGAATAGGTACAGCTCAGAGCAAAACACAGCTTGCCTTGCAACAGTTCACCACACGCCGCTGGGGCCTCCTTTGGAAATAGTAGCAGAGTGAAATCCTAATGAGAGAATATCACAGCTACTGGAAACACACATAAACAAATTAATATTACTTGTCAACATACAAATTTATTGATCAAATGCCAGCCTAATTACTGCTAATATAATTGTGAATATAATTATGAAAGCTGATAAAGTTGGTTCGCAGGTAGGTATTTCTAACTGAGCTTTGCAAGAAAAAGGCCGACCATTCATGAGAAAATTTCCTCGTGTGTTTTGTCTTTCTTCGCGGTGTATCTGATCACGTTTGGTGCAATGCCGTAATAATATATGAAACGCTGAGTAATGTATTTACAGAAACATTGAAATGTCTGTATACAGGAGTGGTACACTGCCCGAACAGGTACGACCACATTTACCGAGTGCGTCCATAGTCTTGATAACTGCTGGGTATTTGCCTGTGTTTATTTACATATATTCGAAGGTTGGCCGAAGTGGTCAATTTAGGATACCACCTTGTAAAATTATTAAACGAAATATTAAGTTGTATAATAGTAGTCGTAGATTATTGCGGGTGTCTTCATGATACGTTTACAACAATAATATTTTCCCTGGCAGAAACGAGTATCATATCCCACGAACAAGGTGAGTATCTCTAACTCCTTTTGTATGCCAAAAAAAAAAACATGAGATGTCATTGCTTGGAATCCTATGTTAACATGATTTACTTCCAGTGGCTATTTGGGCACTGTTTGTGGTCGTCATGATGGCGAGAGAACATTTGAAATGCGCATTATAGTCGACCTTATTGTCCCGTGTTACCCACAAGAACACGCCCCAGTGCTTGAATGAGGATCCCTACTCAGTGCCGCAGTGAGTTTTGCTATTCCTTCTATATCTCTATCTTTATCTCTCTCTCACACACACACACGCACGCACATACTTGTGTGAGAAAGACAAAGAGGGAGAGAGAGAGGGGGGGAGAGAAACAGGGACGTTTGTGCGGACTTGGATGACAGAGGGAAACCAGTGAACGATCCCCGGGGTGTTAATTACAACCATCTCTAATTTATACATTTCTCACCGCAGCCAGGCATTAAAGGGAATGGTGCATTAAAGCAGAATATTTACCCGATTTTCGATATAATTCATTTTCCAAAGGGTTTATCGTAATTTTTGGCTCGTCAAGGAGTAAACAGTGATTTTCAACAATGTTTTACGTTGTCAGATATTCACTGCCTTTATAATTTTCGGAGCAATGATGGAAGGTAGGAAAGAATTTTTTTCCTTGTCTTCAATCGGTGCTCCGAGAATAACGAACGCAGTGAATTTGTAACAAAGTAAGATGTTCAAAATTCTTACTTACGTCTTGTCGAGGTAAAAATTTCGAAAAATCCTCTGTAAAACAAGTTGTGAGAAATTTTATAAATATGCGGTTTTCGTCCACCATTACCCTTAAGGCATTCGCCTACCCGTAGCTATTTCCCACGTTTGAGACAGAGAAGCGAGGGAGCAATAAGGGTGACTCTGATACGCGCACCCAACGCGACGTCACCTTAACGCGCAAGGCTATGAACTGGCGCACCAGAGTTCTCATCGTGACGCTATCCTGATAGTCCTGATAGTATGTTTCGAGATGCAGCAGCCTTATAAAGCCGTCTGAAACGAACATCGTTACAAAAACATTTGTAGCTTCCGTAAGAGTCTTACGGTACCATTCCGTTCTCGTCTTGAGTATGGTTAGCTTTTCGCAGATAAACATATTGTGGACATGTTTACTAGTTTAGACAAAAAAAAACCCGCATTTCAAATTTGTTGCAGCGCAGTTAACACTTTGAGGTCGGCCCACCTTTAACAATATTAAACACAAGCTAGACGTTAGTTACCTATATCCACCACTGCAGGGATACCATGTTCTATTGGTCCCTAAATATCACCAACACCACTGTATTTGTCAAAACGACACCAATCTTTCCGTATTGGCCGGCTATCGACCAATGGAATGCCGAATTTACCGTTTTACAAGCAAATGTTCTATCACGTGTAATATGATGTACATACCATCCTGTTGATTTCAGTAACTATACAAACATTTGTCGTTTATTTACGAAGATCGTTGCTAACGTTGTGTTAGTTACAATTTGAAATCCTATAAAATACGGAATTGATGTAAGTATTTTTGGAATAGATTTGTTTGCTTGTTTTTTGTTTGTTTTTTTTATGTGGAAAGAAATTTTCAAACTAGTTTTGCCCAAACTATACTCGGGTATAGTCCTCAAAGTGTTAAAAGTGCCAGGGTGCAAAAGCGGTGTTTTGGATAATATTCTTGTGTCACCTCCTTCGTCAACCTGTACAATACATTACTTCTCCGCAGCTGTCATTTAGAAAATAACAAACACAGTGAATCTCTTAACAAACTAAGGAAAGTTGGTAAGTTAAGAATATTTCGATACATCTGAGCTAATTGCTTATTTGTAATGGACTTATTGACGTCACGCTTTTATACGTACACTCTGGTCGTTGAGCAACTTACTAAACGGTAAAGGCGTACGTATTTAGCCCTGACTCGAACCTACAGCAGCCTTCTGTGCGTCGAAGAATGTTGTTCCAGCACACTCCTCCTTCGTTTGCTAGGAACAGTCTATAAGTATTTTTATAGCAAAAAAATTTCTTAATAATTTTAACACTAATTATAACACTCATAAGGGCCAAAAAATGTGGGGGGGGGGGTACAACTCCCATATTCCTCTGGCTACACACCTGAGCGGCAGTTATTTGTTTGTGTATCATTAATCTACCACATCCAGACCAAAAACCTCACTGTTCCAGTATTCCTAGAAGATTACCAAAATCAAATCTAAGACCAAAATTTAAACAGCGCCAGTAAAAACTTCTTTAAAAATATACTCCTAACTATTCTGAAGAAAAGAAAAATATTGTAACTCTTGCAAACTTGAAGAAAATTTTTGAGGGTTGCTATAGGCCTACAGAACACTCTGTTAACGTGTTTTACATATAGATTAAATTGTTCGTTTTGAATTTTAAAAAAAAACTGTATTTTAGTAATGAAAATTAACGCGGTCTCTGTGTTCACAGCAAAAATAAAAAGTATGGCGGTACCGAGTTATATTTATGTATCTATGAATAAAAGGAATTTACATTAAAATAATGTGATATTTCTGTCACTAAAATTCTCAACTTTACTGGGAATTGTGGGACTCAATATATGTGTTTGTGGGTGAGAGGTACAGCGGGATATGGCGCCAGTTCTCAGAGGGCACAACGCTCAGTTTCAGCTGGAGTGATGATGAATCACCTTAATTCAACACGTCAGGGATGAAGGGCCCCCTCCCTTTTCCATCACCCTCTCCCCCTTTAAAGAATCTGTACGTAGGAAGAGATTCAGGGGAGGGGGTGTAGTACCGCTCGACAAACTTAAATGAAACCCCGGAAAATACTATGCGCAAAAAAGTCGGAACCCTTCCTAATTCTTACCAACGCAACAGATTCAAGGTCACGTAGTCAGGACGAAACATGTACGTACAATAGGGTTGCGTACAAACTGCAGACTTTTCTAACTACAGTTCACTTACGGTTACTTCCAGCTGTTCTGAAACCGTGCTCAAGTTTTACTTACATGGTATTCCCGCGCTTCATGCAAACAGAGCTTAACCAAGTCTATATATAGACTGTTCAAGGTAGAGAGAACATTTTTGGGACCCTAGTTACTTCTTTATTTCAGCCATTTTTTATCCTTTAACTACATTTTAAAATAAATATTGCAATTTAAGTAACAAACACAGTGTGTAGGTTCCACCGCACTCGGAAGACAGCGTCTATACTAAGGATAAAATTAAATATATTTATTGGTAGAGACCTGAAAGGTTCGCGGATTCATTTTGGGACATGCTATAATTCAAAACACGTGTGTTTATATAACTTCAGCAATTAGTCAACACGGTGTTTGACACCTCCTGGAGAACACTTGTCCGATCGTTGCCTTCTACTGTGACAGCAGACAACCAATGCGCAGTTGATATATGCATGTTTGTACATACAGCTGTAGAGTCTAGTCTGGAGGTCGTTGAACTCGAGAATTTTTCAGGTCTCTATTTATTGGCTATTATTAGAAATAAGATGGCTTTCAAAAGTGCTCACTTTACCGTGAATAGCTTATAGTGAATTACACCAATGGGACAACGCACCACATTCACGCGCACTTAACGTAATCATATGTTGTATACGTAATGTTTCTTACTAGGCATTACCAACACGCATGCTATCTCTGCTTTCGTTCATATTACTTATAAATGAAATCTAATTTCATTTGTAGATGATATATAAATAAAACTTCTATTTAGCCGCGAATAAGGTATTTTTACGTAAACAGAAGTACAAAATGCTTTCGATACATGGCATACTTTGTGGAAAATCAAACACATCACGTATGGGGCGATGTTTTCAAACGCTTGTTTCAAAAAGTGTGAATAAACCGCAAATGGACTGTATCTTTTATCGGTACCTAAACAATAGTTCACACAAACAATGAAACAAGGCATGGCAACAGGCATGCCAGCATGATGGGTGAATTGGCGCGTGAAATAAGAATACTTGTATGGTGTGCAACAGACTTACTGCGTTCAACTATCCACCCCACCCCCCGCCCCCTTTTCGCTCTTCCCCGTAACATGGCCTCTGCACATAGCAGAAAAATACACACAGAGGCGAAATGTCGAGACTTCTCTTTTGATGATTGCGTACTGTTATGTGAGTGAAGAGATTTGGCCGGCTTTTAAAATCGAGGTCTTGAGAGCCGATGAGGGTGTTTGAGTTGGGTATGGAGCGGCATCGGAATGACAAGGCGGGGGGAAACGGGAGATCCTCGAGAAAAAAAAACCGCCTACCAGCGGAATCGTCCGGCACGATTCCCACTCGCGGAAATCCGGGGGCGACCCGGCCGGGGATCGGGCCGGGTTCGCCTTGGTGGGAGGCGAGCAGGTTAACCGCTCAGCCACTGCGGCCCCAGAACGCGGGGTATTCAGATAAGATTGAGGGGCAGTACGCGCGCAGGTGCCCAGTGCGGAGAGGGGTAAATGGGGTTGGTTACAGGGGGAGTAAGGGGGGGGGGGGATGGTTTTTGCTCCGCATTCCCGAACAGTCAAGAGGGGCTTTCTCTTCTTCTCCTCGGCTGGGAAGCGAGCAGCCTCCTGTATTCATCAGGGGATTCAGCCGCGGCTGGAGCCTTGTTTACCTTTCGGATACCTCGCTCAAGTCCGCTGCAAGAAACTTTACCACCCCCTCACCCACCCCTACCGCCCACCCCTCTAGATACCTACTACACAGTCGCCTCGTGTTCCACTGCCAGCACTCACGCCTCGCGGAACAAGGAAACTGTTAACAACTTTCTTCTTGCTTCCCTTACGTCAGTTTTGGAGGCGTAATGACGCATGCACTGCCAGGATGCGTAATGACGCATGCACTGTCAGGATGCGTACAGACTCTTCGCGGCTTTATTTCCTCTTATAATCCTTGCTTAGGATCTACTTTAACTTCTCAACATGCATCCTTCTTCCGTATCTACAATTAACATTGCCAAGGGTTTAACAACTTAAGACTTTTTTTCTCTCCTTTTCTATAAGCATTAGTTGTGAAAGAAATATAGTAATATATCGATAAAATATATGTTCAATTTAGCCACAAACGCTTGTGATGGCATGCATTCAGGTAACAACCGAGCAAGGTTGGAATACGCGGCCAACGGTTGTTTTATACGCTATATATAGGGATAGGAAAATTTCGCGAGTTCAATAACCTGTATGCTAGACTCCACAATCCTTTGTATATTTGAACCTCACATGTGTGTTCATTGGTTGTTGCCCCAGTGTCCCCCCACATTTGACACTGCGGGATTAGCTTCTTGTTCCCTTGCAAGTCGACTATTGGCGCGGAGTCGTCCAGGGCGTGTCTAATAAACTCTGTTCCAATTGCAAAGGTGACTTCAGTGTACACGCGTTTGAAGTCTATCTTGTCCTGAAATGAAGTCGCGAATTCTTCCTATCCCTAACTATATATAATCGCAGACAACAGGGACAGTGGAATAAAGTATATAGTTCTACAGCTACAGATGTTAACAGAGAATCTGTGTCTGGTTGACACAGTGAGGCTGCGGCAACTCCTCCAGCAATCACGTCAGTAACTCCGCCCAGGCTGCTAGGGAGAGCCAATGGGAGTTGAGGATCTCGGTTGAAGGTGAGTGTGGACGAGAAGTGTGGTGGTCAGGAAAGCAGTGGGCCAGTGTGTCAGTCGGTGGCGGTCCGCCGAGGTCAGCAGCCACCAAGCGGCGATTGGGGAGTGACTCTCAACCAGCCAGGGTGAGACAGCTAATCTGAACCCCTAACATTATCCATCTTACCATATCCACAACCCTCCTTAATCCAACCCCCTTCTAACCACGTCACGGTTGTTTATACTCTTATAGGCTGTTCACGCTAAAGTGATCACTTTTTAAGACCCTTCTTAATTTTTCCTTTCGCCCAATTTCCATGTACCTGCTGCTTTTTAATATAAAAATTGCGATGTGGGCAATAAACACAGTGTATACTTTTCACCACCCTCAAAATTTAATGCCTGAGGTTGCAATAAGATATATTTATTAATGGTTAATGCCTGTTGGGAGAGCCTTAAAGAGTGCTCGCATCACCGTGAACCGCCTTTATTTTAAATTCAGTAAAGGTTATTTATATTTGTTAGTTGGAGATAATTTCATAGTCCTTTAATTCCACAACCTGGCCAACCCTGACTGTGCTTATAAGAGTACAGGAGATATATAATAATAAACTGTATGATTTTTCAAAGGTTTCGTTCAAAAGGTGTAAAGATTCTGTGAACAGACTATATATATATATATATATATATATATATATTTGTGTTATAGCTGCTTACGGAGACTGTTTTTAACTATTTGATTGTGTTAAATTCTGTGAGGTGACAGGCGAGTACAACACGTGATCGTTACTGTTGTCGAAATACTAGGTTTAGAGTATATTTTGGACTGTCTGTAAATTAAATAGAATATTACTACTATCTCATTTTATATATATATATATATATATATATATATATATATATATATATATATATATATATTATATATCCATCCGCTAGTTATGAGCAGTGTATATATTTTTCAAGAATTGTTCCAAAAGTGCTAATTTCACCGTGGATGGCCTGTATGGCTGGTAGCAAAGGGGTAGGGAAGGAGCTGGTATACAAGGGAGAGAGAGGAGATGTACTTCCGGGATTGCCATGTTCTCGTTCTTCCAGCGGGATAAATATCCGGCAGAGGAAGCAGGCGAGTCGTCGTAGCTAATAGCAGCCCTCCAGGAAACGGCAGGGGAACAAATATTTCCACGGCGGCGGTCCTGCAGGAGTGTTGCCAGCTGTCGGCGCCGCGCCGCGGTCACAGAGCAACACAGCGTACAGAAGCGGCATTCCACTGCGGTTCCTTTAACGGGCCAGGCTGCCCACCAAGCCGGCAGCTGCCAACTTCACATGGGGAATTGATGTTAAACGAAGTTCCTTATCAATGCGTCAATTTCCAAGACAGCTATTTCGAAAAGAAAGAGTTCTACGCGAAATTTCTTAAGGAATGTTGCAAGACGTCTTGCCGATTGTGTTGTTAGATTGTTTTCTGAAATGCAATATTGAAAAATACATACACCAAAAGAAATTAATAAATAATATTTATCAAAAATAATTTGATATACCGATGTTTTCTAGGAACGTCGCGTCAACGAGAAGGAATTTCGTTTAACATTAATTCCTCACTTGAAGTTCGCAGCTGCCGGCTTGGTAGGCAGAAGATCCGCCAACATGCAGACCCATGAAGTTGGCACTGGCAGGTGCATGGAACATAAATTAGCGGTAGCACTTCAATTTACTTCGGAAGATATTCGGAAGCCATTATAGATCAACGGCATGCAATACTACGTTAACAGTCCTAAATGCTTATAGCGTTATCAATACTCTTAATCTTGTTAGCAAATATTCAATATATCTTACACGAATTCAAGAGAACACTCAACGATAATGTGTGTATGTATGTGTATATATATACACACACACGCACACACTTACACACACACCACGTTCAAGGTATTTCGATTTACGATCTATTGACAATCGTACGACACGCTGTTGTATTCGTCTAGGTCTTGCGAACCTTCTAGGGCTCGCACGATCTTTCAAATACTAAATACTATTTCCCAAAATTTTCACAGTCGGATATCTTCGAAACGTTCTAGTATATCAACAAAGATATATACTTGTTGAATGATAATATTTCCATCTCAAACTTATCATCAAAAACCGTGAGGTACTCTAACGCAAATATAGAGCGAGTGGATTGTCAGGATTTTGCTTTTTGTCGCTGTTAGTTCTTTGCTATACCTATATGTAATAGATAGAGCTGATTACAGGGTAGACTTCGATACTACAAGAAACCCAATACCAGTTTGCCTATTGCCATTGGTTGCTCTCTGCTTGGGAAGGCGTTTTCCTATTTGACCGGGCCAATCAGAATTCGGCAACATCGGCCCGGATCGTACGTGATTCGCCTGCAGACAGTTAACAGTTGTCAAAAAGTTATTCAGCCATTCAAGTCAAGTAAACGACCCTACAATTTTTTTTTTTATATAACTTGTGTTGAAATCTTTTCGCGGAATTCCACTAACCCTAGTAACAGACCGCTGTTTCTTACGATGCGAGAATTCCAGGTAAACTCGCAGTTCCTTGCCATATCTCCAACTGTCAGCAAAAAAAAAAAAAAAAAATTCTGCAAAGTGAATACTAGCAAAGTAATTTTGTATTCAAACGTATTAATAAGTATTAGATGTTTCTTTTTTTTTTTCAGTGTTAAAGTCTAATTGGCTTGCTAAAGAAAATCTAGAACTATGAATACACATGAAATATTAATAAATACTATTTATTATACACTCTAAAAATCTTTTTGTATTTTTACAAGAAAAATCTTCGGAAACCCAGTTGCCAAGAAAATCCTTTTGTAAAACTACAAACAGTTTTCTTGAAAAATCTGGAAAACATTTATTTGTAATATTACTACAAATGATAACCTCGTATTACAATTTACATTGTTGAGAAGTGTACATAGTATATTTTCTTCTAGAAAACAAATGTGATAAATTTGTACCACAGAATAACTAAAACAAATATTTCAGAATGTAATTTACAAAAAAAAAATACATTTGCCAGCACAGAGACTATAATCCACGCCCCTTCACGACCCTTATATTATTAGCTAGCAGACCAACTTGACTTATGTATTGAAGTATATTTTTACAATAAATATACCTCCACGTACCTACAGCATTTCAATGATTTTTTTTTTTTTTTTTTGAGAATAACAGGTACATTTATTTCATTCTAAAAGAGTTCTGTTAATGTGTTAAGAGATTTGGACGGCTCTTTGCAACGAGGTATTGAGAGCCAATTTAAGAGTTCTGAGTAGCTAGGAGACATTACCAGTTACTGAATAATACGGTCACGTTTCATTACGATTATTTGAAGTGTTTTACGTTATTCAAACTTGCATTTTTTAAATTTATTTTATTTTATTTTTTATTTATTTATTTTTTTATTTTTTTTCCCCGCAGCTACACTTTACATCACCTATAGTTTTTGCACAAGTAGCTAAATACGGTTTTTTCGCTGTTGAGTGTTTGCCATTTTTCTGTAGCTCGTTGAAACGGGTTAGTATAGTACAGACATTTCTCGAGGTATTTATTACAAGTACGGCCCTTACAGTTTTACAAATGAGTAGTTTGGCAAGATAAATCTTTATAATGTTACAAGCATTTGTAAAATTACAAAGAATTTCTCACTAAAAATTACATATTTTTTTACAGCGTAGCAACGCATTTAATATTTTTTTATTTACCTGTGTATGAGTTCTTAAAGTATTATGAAAGGAAACCAGGAGAAAAGGCGCACGCGAAATACGCCTAATTTAGTTTTTTGAAACATAACCTATGTTTGACGGTATTTTGACGACATACTCACGTGTGAGATGATACTACATATTCCGCCGTTTCAGGCGTTCGCAATCAGTCGTCTCGATTTCCGAGCCTAGAAACTAAATTGACGTGAATTCCTCGCGAGGCGCTCTTTCGCATGAGCCTCGCGTCCAACATTCTCCGTGGCCCAGAAAAAAAAAATAAAAAAGTAATTTCGTTATGCGCATGTGGTTGAATTCAATATCGAGGCGGGCGTGTTTATCCCGCGGCCCAGGGAAAAGTGGGGGGGGGGGGGGGGGAGAGGTAGCGGGCGTGCCAACGGAGGAAATAAAATTATCTCCGGGTTCCGCCGTTCTCCGCGCATGCGTCGTGCAGCGCCACACGATGTCACGTGACCCGCCGGGTTCGCCACCGCGTGTGACAACGCAGCTGTAGTCATTGATTGCTCCCTCCGGGGCAAAAAAAATAAATATAATAAAATTACGCTCCGCGCTGGAACAATTCGGATCGCTCGGACAGAATATCTAATATAGAAACTGGCAAGCCACGCGCCGCATTTGTTTACGCCAGTATTAAGTCATTCCTAGGAACATGTGGAGTTTGTGTTATCCATTCGAACATTTGCTGTCGGGTCTGTAGGCTATTCACTCTTGAAAGCGCTCTCGTTTGGAATAATAGTCAATAAATATATTATATTTTAACCTTGGACATTAAGAGCGGGATGGACCCGTGTGGGAGCCCCGCGTCCAAGGGTCAAGAAGCGAGGGAGCGATACGGGCGACACTAACACGCAAGCCTGGCGCCTCATCGCTCCTACGCGCAAGGCATCTTGCGCAAATTAAACAGTTGGTTTCAAAAACGTGTATTATAAACACATTGTAACCCAATTAGTACGCCGGGGAGAAGGATAAAACGAATTCTTTTTGCAAAGAGCGTAATTTATGATCTGAGTTTCTTCACGCTTGGCCAACATGATTTTAAATCTCTTCTTTATTTCCTCATTGTGATAATTGAATAAATTCTCCGGCACACGTGAAAATAATACTGCGTCGAAAAAGTTAAAGTGAAATTGTTAAGGTTGAAGTAAAGCAGCTGCCTATGGAGCACTGCACCCGACTATACAACGTGAAGAACTCATAAAAAATTAGTACAGAGTCATACAAGTGTGATTTATACTGTATACGAAAGAAGAATGTATAACTTTCGCAAAACATTATAAAATATTTCACTAAAACAAACTTTTTTAATGTAAAAAAATTAATCAACCGACAGAGTCCGCACTTTTAATCAAATTTAAGCGCATTTCCATTTTAAATGATTCGGAAAGATTTACAAGGAAATCTTCTTCCAGAAAGATCGTCATAATATTTACTGTGAGCATGTGTAATAAAATCATAGTAACAATGTATCATATAATTTTATAATTAATTTTATTTACGTCAGTTTCGGCCATAAATGTGTGTGAGAAATGGACGCACGTAAAATCCATTGTAAAAATTATTTCCTACATTATTATTACAGTTTTCCTACACACGTTCATAGTAATTATTATGACGATATTCCATGACAAAGATTTTCTTGCGAATTCTGCTTTCTGAAGCATGCAGAATGGAAATATACTAAAATTTTGTTAAAAATGCTAACTATTTCAATCGATCCTTTTTTTTAATTGATAAAATATTTTATAATGTTGCCAAGTTTTTTCATTCTTCTTTCATATACAAAATAAATCGCACTTATCTGACCATTTTAATGGTGTCTGTACTACTTTACTTTGAGTTCATCATGTTGTAGGTATAGTCGGGTGCAGTGCTCCATATGCAGTTGCTTTACTTCAACCTTAGGTCCTAAATGTAAAATCCTAATTCAGTCGACAATAATTTAAAAGTTACAATACGTGCAGAAATAGAACTCTGCCAGCATCAGCGTAGATTTCCAGTCACAATTTTATGTTTAATTATGTATAATTACTGGCAGAAATTATTTTCTAACTGTTTAATTCATGTGTTTTGGTAACCGCGGAACAGGTACAATTGTACTCAGAGACAAGGCTTTGCTTTATTTCTAGTGTTTGTAGGTTATCATATTACGTATCAAATTTTTGCGGGCGAATCGTTGACGTTAATTTTGGAAGTAATTAAATCCTCATCGAGCTACTAGACTCCAGCAGCACCCAGATAACACCTGGCGATCAGTCGAGTACGCAAAATAATGAAGTATACACTGGAGGTCCAATTAATCATGGAATTCTCCAGTGTTTCACTTTCAATAAATTTGCCTTAACTAAAGACTTTTTAAGCTCGAGAAATGAAAAAAGTGTGTCTGAAACAACTTCAATAAAGCATTAACAATTATATCGTACAAGATGGAAAATCTTACAGTTAGTATTAGCATTTTACACTGTTTATGACTGTCTTACTGCGGGTATTTCCATGCACTATCTTTGAAATGTTGAGTTTATCATTAAATTATTATTTGTCTGGATATGCACGATGTAATCACGGTAACTTAAATAATTTACAAGTTCTTACGATACTAAACAAGTTAGTTAAATGGTACGTAGGATCAACTACATTAAAAGTCCTTGTGTTAATTAGTAGAATTTATAAAATGCAAAGCTATCAAAGCTAAAGCTAAACCAATTAAAAAATATTTATTTGCTCGCAGGAGGCAATCGATAATTATACTTCTGGCAAAGGAACGGTTTATAGCTGAAGCTTGTAGTCCAACCACGTCTGTTGGCTTGTGTTTTATTATTCAGGTTACTAGTTAACTACCACAATAACGATCGTTTTCCTAGCTGTAGATATTTAGCGTCAACCTGTGACTTTGAATATCAGTAGTAATGCTAACGCTGTAAACAGCGTTGATATTTGCGGTTTGTTATGCGAACAAAGTAAGTTAAAATGTTTCTTAGAGTACGACTTTTAACGACTGTTACGGGATAACATCTGTGTCTCCCTGTCTTCTTTAAACAGAAACTGGTTTTCAAAGCCGGAATGGCTGAATTAAATGAGTGAGAATTCAGATATATAAGTAATTTCTGTCATAAATGACAAGTAATAAAAATTAGCATACAAAATCCGAGTTTTTTTTATAGATCGTTTTCATTATATGCACTTCTTACTATATAGTTCTTTGACGGTTACATCCAAAGTTTCTGAGGCCCAGCAGAAGTTCTACTTTCAGGATATTCCTCCGTCTCATGCGACCAAAGCATCACTAAGAGTTAGAAATGTATACCAAAGAGACAACGTACATCATTCGTGCACTCCAGGTTTAATAATATTTTATATGAGAACAATTTCTTACTAGGCATTACAACGCATATATTTTGTCACTGCTTTTAATCATATGAATTATAAGTGAAATATTGAAATTTATAGATGAGCAAAATTTCAGTTTAACCAAAAAACGATACTTTTATATTAATTAAGGTATAAAACGTTTATGATGCTCGACATATTTAGGAAATATCCAAACGCATCGTAGATGATGTGATTTTTCAAAGATTTTATTCGAAATATGTGAAGTTACTGCGAATAGACATATAGGACAAGTTAACCTTGGGTAATGTACTTTAAAGAACTTATTTATACGTTTAATTAAACGCGCTACAAGAGACTGATAGCGAAAGGATGATTTGGGAGTTCTATATTCGGCTATTTGTTCGTTTCGCACGTAAGTAATCGTGTCTTTCCATTCCGGCGCTGCTCCATACTCACCTCACATCAACCTCACCAGATCAATACTTCTCTGTTAAGAGCCACCCAGGCCTCTGCACTACACTATTTGTTCATTGGATGCTGCCCCGGTGTGTTGGCCAGTTTTACTCGGAGAACAGGTACAAGCTGTTCACGGTCAAATGAGCACTTCTGAAAACCCTGCTTGAGATCTACTTGTAAGCACATTGTGTATTCTTCTGCTTTATGTAAAATTAACAATGCCATGGGGCTCATCACTTTATTAATGCGTCTGTCAAATGAAACTGTGAATTTATTAAGAAAGTAACTGCTTTACGAATCTGTTAATTTTTTAAAATTCGATGCACTAAAAGAAAACAGAAAGCGAAAGAAATAATTTTGAGTTATCACAAATGGTTACCTAACACTTTATATTCGACGTTAAAATATGGAACTACTTTCCATCCATCGTTACCAACTTTACTGGACGAATGCCACTCAGTGCGCCCATTAGAATATATGCATGCAGGGGCAGTAACTTTTTTCTAACGTTCATTCCTAAAGTACTCAATTTATTGTGAACAGCCTTTAACGCGGTATTCGGCCATTTCTCATACTCAGACTTGTTATTGCCTCAAAGTCTGCCAGGGCGTGTTTTATAGAATGTCATACAACTACAGAAGTGTTTGAAATCTATGTCGTCAAATGAAACTGCAAAATTTGATGCCCATTAGTTTGGATCACTCCGCAATCACTGTTGGCTCAAAATCTCTTCTAGCCTTGCAAAAATTAAATTGTTCGGCAAATGGTAGAAGTTAAATGAGCGCACATAAACGTTTAGTTTAATCTGGCGTCATGTAGCGATAAGAATTTTCCAAGTAAGTTTTAATGAACAAATAGTGATCCTTCCAAGGGTTTTTCTTTTTTTTTTTTTTTTTTTTTCTTTTCAAAAGGACGAATCGATCTTCTGTGGAAGAACTACTTCTATGGTAACATAATTCGTGTAGTAGTCATTTTATTTTAATGGTTTATTGTCCAGTAATATGTCTTAAAAGAGTGAAGATAAGTATTCCTAGACAACACGGGTTCCTATATTTATTTCAAGCATTTCTTTTCCACAAATTATTACATTTGTCTATAGGTTATTTGAGCACTTTTTTGAAAACAACCTTTGAAAGAAGTCACGGTCCCTACCTCCATATATATTAACGGCCACTGACGTAGACATTCGTTCAGTATAATTAGTAACAACCGGAGAGGGGGTAGGGGGTAAATTTCATGTCCTAAAGTTTGACTTGAAAGTGTCAGATAATCATTTGTCAGTACTGAATCAATTTTTTTGCTTTGTTTTTTTTTTTTTCGTATATAAGTGCAAGAACTAGCATTTTTTTTTTTTTTTTCATATTCATTGTTTTAATAATTTCATAATTCCACTTGATCTACGTAAATCTTAAGCAGGGCTTTCAGAGGTGTTCAATTTACCGTGAATAGCATAAAGCATTATTTTCCCGGGGGGGGGGGGCTCCCATTTTGTATATATGCCTGGAAGGAAGACACTGAAAGCTTCGCCTGATGGTTAGATGGAAGGCTGTCTGGTGCCTCTTCCAGGGATGGTAAGTATGGATTCTTATTTTGTCTGCATTTCCAACGAAGGTATTTCGTAGTATCGGAGTCAGATGCAATGCTCCAGCCACCCGAATACGGTCGCATGGACGCCCTCGTAAAATATAAAGAGCGTGGAAGAAGGAAAGCTATACATGATCACAGGGAGGTAGGGAACTGATACAACCTTCCACCTCGACAAACACACACACACACACACATACCATACCATTTTTCCGAACACCAATCTTGCGGCACTGATAGACACCCTCGGACGGCCTCAATCACGCGCAAGTCGTAAAAAAAAATCCGCCACAAAAGAGGGCGAAACGGCGTTTGGCATCCGAGGATATCCAAGATGAGAAGCTAGAGCTTGCCACAAAAGCGGCCGGCCTGCATTGTGCCCGTTTCCAGCGGCAAAAATGGGGGGGGGGGGGGGGGGGAAGGGGGGAGCTTGCTGGCTTGTAAGGCGGTTTTCGCAATAGAACGTTTCGATACGTCGAGAATCAGCCAATCAGAGCCTTGAAGCTAGCGTCGCCAGCGTCGGGGAATAAGAAGAATAACATTTCTGTACTTCATAACAAATAAACTGGCGAGAACCTGAGATCAAGAACAAATGAAAATGCACATAACAAACGTTTTGCAGATATTAATTGGAGTCCAAATTTATATCTATTTTACCTACCTTTAGGAAAACCAAAGAATGTTTCCCGATGCCTGAAGTGTCGTTAATGTTCTACAACAGAATTTTAATTTTAATGTAATACATTTATTAAATAAAACTGTATATGTATCACTAAAAAAAATAAAAATTTCAATAACTAAATGGTAAGAAACTTTATTGTATTTCGTTCGTTTTCAGCATTTCATTGCGAGCTTCCATGCAGGAAACCAGATGGCAGCACGGTACATCGCTCTATTGTGAAGACGCGAATATCGCTCGTCGCTGGACGCGACGCGACGCTCTATTGTGAAAACCGCTTAACCGGGGCCATGAAGCTCCGGTCCGCTCAGCAGGGCTTCAACGAGCGAGATGGCGCAGTTGGTAACTCACCGGACTCGCATTCGAGAGGACCTGGGTTCGATTCCCGATCCGGCCATCCTGATTACGGTTTTTCCATGGTTTTCCGAAATCACTCCAGGCGAATGCTGGGATGGGTCCCTGATAAAGGCCACGGCCGACTTCTTCCCAATCCTTCCCCAATCCCTCTTCCCTGCGCAACTTGCACCGCCCCTAATGACCTCGCTGTCGACGAGACGTTAAGCCCAACTACCTTACCTTCAATGGTTTCGATTACGTCACTTTAACCCTTTCAGGCCCCGTTTAATTTATGGTTTCAGGTGTTGCAAACAAAAAAAAATTTGATGCGTGCTGTACTTGAGTCGATACACACTTGTTTCGTACTCAATGAGTTATCGGTAGAGTCCTGCGAAATTCGGGTTATTATTTGGGGACACGTTAAACTTGAAACACGCACACCTTCGCAATACGTCTGTCATTGGGAGAAACTGTATCTGACACGCCCTCAGTAACGCCGCGCCAATCACTAAACACTTCACAGTTGTGCGCCCCAATCATTTAGGAAGGGCGTGGCTTTACATCTACGCAGCAGCCAATGGAAGAACGAAGCCGGCTCCGGTACATACAGTACTGTGAAATGCAGCCTGATAGCAAATAATAACGCGAATTTTGCATGCCACTAGTTATATGTTCGGCTACAGTAGTATGAACCAAATATGACCTAAACAATTCAGCTGGTTTGCGAATCATTTACCCTCAGGTGAGATCATTGGTAGAGATGGTAGAAGATCCCAAACATTTTTTAAGGTAACATATCTTCTATAACACTGTAACTAGTTTATTCTTTCATGATTGTACGAACAAGGTTTCGACTCGGCTAAGTTGTTTGCAGATCAATCAGGAAGGTTCTGCCATATAGTACCAGAATCCTTATTGGTCCAGTGAAAATGGGTAGTATGCCCTATCCTTATACATGCATGACAGCCAATAAGGAAAGAAAACTGTGGGACATGTGTACAGTACGTTCAATCCTTGCAGTCAGTCAACAACCACCATCTATCACTGGTCATTGCGTTTCGCAGTGTATAGTACAGACCATAAATTACCTACAGGTGCGCGAGGGCTGCTGAGTGCTTTCATGACGTCACGCACGCACGGAAATGCCATTTTCGAGCACTCCAAAACGGCTAAAACAAAACGGCTGTTTCAAGGCGTTGTGTCTCAAAATATACGCGTCAGATACAAATAAAACTACTCGAGGGCCGTGCACGGAACCTTCCTGCAGATTCCCCACCAATAAAGGAGTACAGTCACTGCTGGAAGTCCCGTAGGTATAGGCTGTTCGCGATAAAATGAGCACTTTTGAAAGCCCTGCTTAAAGTCTACTTATATGCACGTTGTGTAGTCTTCCGCGTTATGTAAAATGAACATTACCATGGGCCTCATCACTTTATTCATTCTTCGGTAAAGAAAAACTGTGAAATAATTAGAAAAGGAAATATATTACAAATGTGCTCACTTTTACACTTCCATGCATTAAAAACAAAAACAGAAAGCGAAATAGATAATATAAGTTATAACAAATGGTTATTTAACACTTTTTATTCGGCGTTAAAATATATGGAACTACTTTCAATCCATCGTTACCAACTTTACTGGACGAATGTCACTCAATGCGCCCATTAAAATATACGCAAGCAGTGACTTTTTTCCTAAGGTTGATTTCAAAAGTGCTCACTTTATCGTGGACAGGCTTTAAGAGCAGTGAGAGTCTGCAAAGTTTAATTTGAAAACGTACTCAGTTAATCCGTTCAGTCTCCGTGACCGTGATGGAGGGAGGACATGTTGCACATGAAGGGTGTTTATGGCCGGTACTGTACACAAGAAGGAAACAGTGGCCAGTGTGTTGACCGTCTCCCTCGTGAGCTTTATAATTTGTACAAGTTTCTACGCCTCTCACCTGTGAGTGGTTACAGCTGGCGTTAACAAACACGCAGTGCATGCGTTGTTCATCGACTGCAAGATGGACGCTCCACACAAGTACAACGAGCATCGTGAAATCAAACGAACGCAACACTTGAGATCGCCATCTGATTGGGGACTGAAAGGGTTGGACGCGGAGAGGAGCATGCAACATGCAGAGAGTACACTCACCATGCAAGGCCTTGAGGTACGCCTTGCCAGCATTGATCAGCTGCCTGGCCCCCGGGTTGAACTTGTCAAGGATGTTCTGCAACAAGAGATACCAACACTCAGTCAGACATCCACCAAGTTAACAAACAAGGTACCAACTTGAAAAAAAAAAATAATTGCTCGCTGTAATACGACTAAACAGTTGCTTTCTAAACATTTTGTCTTTTCCGAGTAACACTTGAAAAAACAAACAAATTAATTTTGCACCCAGCAAAATTAATGTTACCTCTACTTAGAGTAAGCAAAAGTTGCCTGAAAAAAACGAAACATTATTGACGCTAGTCGACCTATTTACTTGATCAAATACAAATACTTAGCCTTGTTGCAACCAACCGACATCTATCTTATTGTTGACCTAAACAGTATATTATTTCATGCGCTATTCTCTGATGTAGTTTGGTTGAATTTTAGGATTATTCGAAAAGTTTAATATTCTATTTCTGACAGTGAATTTAAATTTAGAATTTCTGATGAAACAGGTTATTGCATAAGCTAAACTACAACTAATTCCACACTCTTAAACGAAACATTGCAAAATGCTTAAACTGCGCTATCCAGTTGCACATTTGAGTTACTCAAAATATGTCCAGTAGTTCGCACGTTGTATGTGCCACTTAGTATTAAGTTTATATTTTTACCTCGTGTGATAAGAGGCTTCTATTATCTCGGTTAGTTAAAATGTGTTAGTAAACCAGTAGTAACCAGACAAAATAAAAATTTTATTTTAAAAAATTGTTGTTAAATTATTTTCAAATAAAATTTTATACACGTAAAACGTTAAATTGGCTATAAGAAAGTAGTTTACACATTCTATTAAAAATTGGTTATATAAGGTTTAAGTCAAAAATTTATACATATTTATACAAGTCATGTTGGAAAACGAAAATCTCGTTTGTAAACGGAAATGCTCACTACTTCTTAGAATGCACACCCAGGCATATAAGACACAAATAGATAGATGTTAGCATGCTCACACGTCTTAATTTTCGCAGAGAAGAAGACTTAAATGAATTCATCAGATAGTGGTATAGAGACTGGACTCCGGTAAAAAAGTAAATATGAAAAAAAAAAAAAAAAAAACAATTAAGAAGCGTTATGAGAGGAAGGATTAATATCAAAACCAAAATTTGTCTGCGCCGCGTAGGTAGTGACTCTAAATTTTGCGACTTAAAAGTTTTGTATTCGCTCGAACTGCTCCCATTGGTTCCCTAATTGCATTTTCTGTTACAAGTCTCCGAAATGTCGCTCCCTACTTCATCCTTTTACGCGAGACTGTTATTGTTAGCGGCTATAGAAAATATTTGTGTCAGTTGAACATTAACCCCTGAACATATTACCCCAAGTATACTCGTTCACGCATGACGTGTTACCAAATATGTAAAATCGTGATGAGTGCTGTGCATAGTCAGACGCTAGCACCAACGCAGACGTCATTTTACTAGTCAATGCTATTGGTTGCTGCTAGCAGACCATAATTAATTAATCTGCTGCTGCCGGTGCCTTACGCCATTGTAAAGCCTTTCTACATGTCCCATCAAGCATGTTATTTCAAGGAATTCGCAAGTACTTGTCGGACCAAAAATCTCCTCTTCTGCATTACCTGGAATGAAAAATTAATGTGTAAGTTAGTGGTTAAATTATGTGAAGTTATCTGGAACAGATTATAAATGGGGATAGAAAGGGCCAATTGAAGTTGTGTTCGCACTACAGTGGTTATAGATAGGGACACACGAATTTCGCAGAAAGATTGTTGCACATGATAGATTTCAATACCCCATGGGCATGCCGGCAGTTTCCGTTTGCTTATTGGCGAAATGTCTTTGTAAAGACACAAGTAGTATAGAAATGCCGATTCGGGCCCAACCCCCAGTTATCAGAAAAAAAAAACGGCAAATTAAATGCTCGAGCCATCAGAAAACCATCAGAAAAAAATTACTCTTAATTTTCTGATCCAAAACATAAAATGATGGTTCGGACACAAACGCAAAAAAGGGGCTCAAAAAGTTGCGTTTGGCCAGATCGTAGTCTTTAGAAAGAAAGTTGCCTTAAACTTTGCGTTTGAGTGCATCTGCAAAAATACGCGTAAGAAGTTGCGTTTGGGCGTAGTTGCAAGAAAAAAAAAGTGGTTTAAAAAATTCGAAAACTTAAAAAAATAAATAAAATACTGTATATAATCCAGACGGATCAGTTGCTAAATGTATTAAACGGAACCAAACAATTTAAGAAACTTTCCGAACATTACCAGTTGAGTTAGCCTTTTTCATTGCCATGGTCGTCGTATAATTAGGCATCAGTTGATTTTTATTTGCGTTCATATCTCTATAAAGTTTTGATGGTTATGCAATCATTATAACACAATTATTGCTCTGACTTCGGCAATGTGCTACAACATAGTCTAATTAAAAATTTTGATACGCATCATCAACTTAAACATATTAAAGTAACCGAAACATTGAATTCTTTTTCTAAATCTTTCATTGCACTTTCTATATAAATATTATTCATCTTTATCACATGCAACTTTAATAGTTTTTAAACTATTAAAGTTATTATATATATATAGAATATGACTACTTCCAACCCAAATAAATCTATGGTCTCATCTCTAATACCACTGTTCTTTCGGACAAATCAAAGTTAATAAACTTACCTTTTTCATCCATAATTTCAACTATTATTTCATTAACTTGATTCGCTTGCACTGGAAAAAATAATGGATAAGCTGGTTCGTAATAGATCGTGTCGCCAAATCCAAATGCTGTTCTTGGTTTAAAAGTGGTAATTATGTCATTTTCTCTATGATTATATTCATCATGTTTTAATATCATACCATTTACTATATTACAGTGTATATTTATTGTTTCAAATGGAGCAAATTTTGGAATTGTATCGCCATAATGGTCCACATTTGCTTTCAGAGTTTTATTTTCTACGAAACCCAAAAGTTTTCCTGTTGAACCCCGTTTTCCAAACTGTAATTTAAGCGTACATTTTACTCTCAGTCTGTTCGTTATTTTATCCAGCTAGAAAGATATATAATTTTCTTTCCCATCCATTGAATCCATACTAAATGAAAACATTGCTTTTATAGTTTTTTCAATATCTTTTAGGCTGTATTGGCCAACTGGAATATCAATTGCTGATTCCATATCATTCTGGCCCACAAAATATAGCTAATTTTCCCCAGAGATAATGTTATGTGTTAGATAAGTAGTATAGAACTGAACTAAAGCCAATGAGTGCCCCTCTATCTCTAATAGGTAATGTAGTCTTTTCTTCAACACTGATTTGTTAACTGTTAGTTTGAATACTTTACTCATTTATTATATTATTTAAAAAAATCTATTAATAAATGAGCAAGAAAAACATGAAACATGTAGACTGGGATATTAAAATAAGAATACCACACAAGACTGTATCGACAAAACGTCATGGAGAATTATTACCTAATAATATTAGATGTTTGATAGTGGGTCCTAGTGACTTTGAAAAAACTACACTTACGATATATAATTTTATATATGCTCACGGATGGTTGGACTTTGGTACTCTCTATGTGTGTTCAAAAAGTCTGGACCAACCAAAATATATAAATTTAAAGAAAGATATAGATGTAGCATCAAAATGATTTAATGAACCGATAGCATACTTCTTTCCATCAAATGAAGAAATGGTTGATGTAAATGAATGTCATAAACAATCTGTAGTTGTTTTCGATGATATCATACTTGAAAATCAAAATATGGTAAGAGATTACTTTACTCGCGGTAGACACAAAGATATTGATTTTTCTATTTAGCCCAGACATACTCAAAAGTACCTAAGCAGCTTATAAGATACAATGCCAATTTTCTTTGCATATTCAGACAAGACGATACAAATCTTAAACATATTCATAGTGATTTTGTTGGTGGTGATATGTCGTTTGAGAAATTTAGGGAGCTTGTTCAAAATGTTGGAATAATGAATATGGTTTTGTTACAACTCATAAGTTAAATAATGGTAATTACAGTAATAAAATTAAAGACTTTTTAAGTTCTTAGATTATAAGTCAGTTTTGTTTTTAATGGAAGTGTTTCCATTAAAAACTAACATAATCTGATCTTTTTAAATGTATTCATCTACCATAACTATTTCAATAAACACAATTGTACCTTCTGTGCATTGTGGGCTTTTGGTATTTTAAAATATATCATATCATCAGGGTATACTTCAAAAGTTTTATACATGTCAATTTTTTTTTTCCATTGATGGTATAAGTTGATACTACTGACACATTTTCTTTATTGACTGGCAAATCAGGATTAGGTGTGAATCACGGGCAGACAAGGCACAGAACACGTAAATCATTCAGTGAAGATAGTGGATCTGAGCTGAGCTGTTAAGAAATACAACGGGTAGTGAAATCTTTACGCGAAATTCGGGTTTCCGTAGTTATAGATAGGGACAGGTGTTTTTCACGAAAATATTTCAAGACAAGTTGTACTCCAAAACATTTCAGTTCTTATGCACTTTCGTGGTTGGACGAGTTGAAATGTCCCGTGCCTCAAGTTTCTGTCCGCAGATCATGGACGTTCAGTACCGGAGTACTTTATTACGATTGGCCCAGTCAAATAAGAACACGTCTTCTCACGTAGACACGCGGCCAATAAGCAAAGGAAGTTGTGGTTGTGGACGTAAGATGTTGAAGTCTAGCATGGCCATAGATATTTTCGTGAAAATCACCCGTCCCTAGTTATAGACGATCAACATGGAGCTTGTCTTGAACGTCTGCAAAACTGCACCGCAATGGAAGTGTTTGTCACGTGCCCGGGCGGTATCGTCTGGACGCGGCCCAACGATCAAACGGCTGTTAAAGTGGACCGTTAGGCCCACGTGACCGCCTTCCAGGTGAAAACTGCCAGCTGGCAGGACACGTGCCGAGCATTGTTTCGCAGTTTCGGAGCCGGGGGCAGGCAGGGTGGGTTCCTGTGTCACGTCCCAGGAGATGCCTATCTGCGCGGAGACCCGTCGGCCTTGATCAGCGCGTGTTTCTGCCAAAGACGGCGCATTCGCAGACGGGCCTGCGCTGACGAGCTGTCTATAAATACCAGTCTGCCGCATGGCTTGCTGTCTCTTGCCACTGTTGCAAACAAAAATAATTTATAACGATAGGAACATTTCGTGAGTTCGTTTCAGGAGAACGTAGACGTCCAACACGTGTACACTGATGAGTTTTCAGTTGGATTGTAGTGTATTAGACACGCCCTGGACTACTCTGAGCTAATGGCAGACTTGTAAGGAAACAAGTAGCGAGTGTCATACTACCAGGAGTGGAGTAACACTAGCTACTCACTCATGAAGCAGCCAATGAACAAACAAGTAAGGCTCGAGTGTACACAACACTGTAGGGTCTAGTCTACAGGTCATTGAACTCGCGAAATTTTCCTATCCCTATTTATATATGATAGGGAAATATATCTGTAATGGAATGGCAGTTGAAGTGATGGGTAAACAGGGGGTCAACGCTCACCAACACAACCTTCAGCATATTTGTGACCAAGATTTTCAAGAAATGACCTCGCTTGTTCAACCGAATTTACGTTCACCCTGCGTACAAGGTGTCGTTCGTTCGCTCCGAGAACAGTAGCTGTTAAACGTCACGGTGATCCGAACACTGGGCAGGTCGTGCGGAATGCCAATAGGCTGGCTGCCAGGTAGTCCGCCGCGGGTCGAAATGTACGCCAATCACGTCATGCAGGACCGGTCGGTGCAATTCGTGAGGGCAACGGCTGTTCCAGATACTGTTTGCTGCCCGGCGAATGTATACTCACGATTTCCCGTGCCTGTGATTTTTTTTTTTTCTAGAATAACGCAAGTATTGGGGATAGAAATTTTTCCAGTTTCCCAAATATGGTGCTCTATTCTGGGTGTAGTACTTGGTGTGCGTTGAGCAGGCGCCCTAAGAATATTTATAAACAAAAAGAAAACGGATAGTTTTATTATCTCGAACGAATACTTTTTTTCTTTGGTAAAATATTCGACAGAGGTATTTAAACAGATTGATTATGCGCCATGATATCAACAATAGCATTTAAACGACAAAGGAACACGTATGCGTTTTCAAACTTATTCCATGCATGAATCACACATATGCAATCTAAGCGCAGGATCGATTTCAGTTGCCTATATACACACCGGAAGTATTCAGTTAGTTTACACCGCGTTGCGTATGTGATGATATTTCGCATGCAGGTGGATAAAACACATGTTCAAATGCCGTAACACAATCACAAGCATTAAAGAAAATGTGACGGTGTTTTTGAAACATATCGAGACGTGAAATTTTCTGGGGGAAATACACTACGGGTACCAACTTCTGCTGATGAAGTTGCGACAGGTGCATTTAAAGGTGCACACCTGTATAACTAGCTGGCTCTTCTTTGCTACGACTAAGGATTCTAACATGTTAGCCTTCAAATAGTACAGGGCACTATATTTAATGAAGAGCCTCATTGTATTTTAACACTTCCTTACACTGTAAATAAAGCATTCAATTACGTATGGCAAATGTGAAGAATCGCATGCGACTAATACAGATACTCTATTCTTCCTTACGTATGGCAAATGTGAAGAATCGCATGCGACTAATACAGATACTCTATTCTTCCTTACGTATGGCAAATGTGAAGAATCACATGCGACTAATACAGATACTCTATTCTTCCTTACGTATGGCAAATGTGAAGAATCGCATGCGACTAATACAGATACTCTATTCTTCCTTACGTATGGCAAATGTGAAGAATCGCATGCGACTAATACAGATACTCTATTCTTCCTTACGTATAGTGCAGAGTTAACATTACTTCATGACAAAGTTCACAAGCATTTAGTATCGTCTCCTTTGTATTTAAAGCAATGCTGTTGACTATAAACGAAAACATTCTGGATGCGTAATTTTGGTAATTATCCGCCAAATTCGTAAGTCATATTCTGGGAAAAGAAAGCTTTAATGTTCATAAATGAAATAATTTAGCGACGAAATAAATGCGATTGCTCCAGTCAAGAAGCAAGTTAAATTATATCTAAAAAGTTTCTGTAATATATTTAAGGATCAATATAAGAGATATTTAAAATGAATTATTGATTTACATCAATTTTCCTTTTAAAAAAATGTTCTTGCGTTAGCAAGAAAGAAATTCTATAACCATAATCGTTCAGTAGTGAAACCCGAGGTTAGTACAGTAGTAAATATTGGTAGGTGATCACACTTTTTGAAAGCGAGGAATCCAGATCCTGTATTTCCTAAGCGAAACTAAGGATTTTTAAACAGGAATATAACATAATATGAACGGGTCTGTGCGCCCTGTAACCCATTCTTCCACTCTCCAGAAATATATATAGTTCTTCTAGTCTCCACTGCAGCAAGGGAGAATTCAGATATTATAGGTGTGAATATGAAAAACCATACACGTACGTACAAAAACAGAGAGACACGCGCTGTCTCGGCTACAAAGGCAACTTTTTCACAGTTGTTTCACGGCAGCACCAGAGTTGTTTTGAGAAAATGTACTTTCACATGAGCTGCCCAGACACGTGAGAGCCATGCTGTTTGTGTTTGTTTTTACAGTATGTCACAAATATTGTTAACCTATATAACTAATATACTGTTTGTTAAATTGTAGTAGTCATTATAGAATTGAACACCTTGGATGGCTGTACTGCTAAGTAGGGTTAATGAAATAAATAAAATATTTTAAAAAATGTCACAAATTGGTATTGACGAACGCTGTCAACAACCGTGCTGGAGAGGTTAGGACGCCTATTAACATCGAGGGTCCTGAGAACGGTTGAGGACGAACAGAGGTGAGTATGGAGCAGCGCCGAAATGCAAGGACGGGGGCAGACGGGACGTCCCCGAGGAAACCCCCGCCGGCCAGCGCCATCGTCCGGCACGGCTCCCAAGTGCGGATATCTTGCAATCGAACACGGTTCGCCTAGATAGGGTGGGGTGGGGGTGGAGGGCTAATAGTCTGACCACTAAATCACCGCGGCCCCCTTACGTTGACAAGGAAAGAGGAGATGGTAGAGATGGAAAGTGGTAGAGATGGAAAGTGGTCGCGCAAGTGGACGCAACTGGCTGGAGGAAGTGATGCAATGGGAATGGCGCCTAGGGGGCCTCACGCACCGGCCGACATAATGACGGCGATGATTGGCCGTTTGGCAGCGTCTTCCCAAGCGCCAAGGTCACCGCCTCCAGTCACGCCTTGGCCTCTCAGCGAACAGCTTCCAGGTCTCCGTGTACCGTTTCCTCTACTCGGAAATGTTCGCGCACGTGCTCGAGGATGGACGATTGTACGCATGAAGGTGTATATATATACATATATATATAGACACACACACATACACACACACATATTACACATCAGTTATATCATCAACTGTATTACGATTTTAGTCGACAGCTTTTCTCAAAATTATACACTCGCTTCTTTACAGAGCTTCTAATATGGTTTTTTTTTTTTTTGTTCTTTTCCCTCACATATGTGTGTGTATCTGCATATGTGTGTACACGCACGAAAGAGCCATTGCTTCCCCTACGTGCATTTTCTGTTTCTATGTTATTTGCTTTTTCCCGTCGGTACCTGAGAACCTAATAAACATTTTTCGCGTTGCCTAAAAATATATATTTTTTTAATCCGCTAGTTGTAATTAACAGGACTCAAACAACACGAAACTAGGATGGTTGGCTGGATCCACAGAAAATTAGCAGTTATGAAGAATATGTACGTACATATAATGTTCAGGACAATGAGCTTTAAATAAAGTATCCAAAACAGTAATACACTTAATTTTGGGGGGGGAAAAAAAAAAAAAATCTCATATTAGTTAATTTCACCTTAAAAAATTTATCTCAGTGAGATACTTTGTATTTTTGTAAAATAAACACATTTTTCTCTCCTCTGTATTTTTAATATAATTTTTAGGCGATTTTGGTGGTACATGTAGGTAATATAATTTAAAAATAAATTCTACAATTACTGTACTGGTGTATTGCAATTTTTTTGGTGATGCAAGGACGTCGTCTCTATTTTACCTTGAATAGCTTCCTAAGCAACGTGTATACTCTGGCGTAGATAACTGTAAAGACTATTCACGGTAAAATGGGTACTTTTGAAAGCCCTGCTTAAGATCTACGTGTATGCTCGTTGCATATTCTTCCGCATCTCGTTGCATCTTCATGCAGAATTAACACTGTATCAATCACTTCATCCATACGTCGGTCTAGTGAAACTGTGAAATTACAAGAGAAGTAAATATTTAACAAACGTGCTCATTTTTACGCTTCGATACAGAAACAAAAACAGAAACAGAAAGAAATAACTTGAGTTTTCACACATGGCTACCTAACACTATTTATTTGGCATTAAGTTATGGAACTACTTTCCATTCATCGTTACCAGCTTTACTGTGCGCATGATTCTCAGTACACCAGTTAGAATATACTGCATGAAGGCCAGAGCAATAACTTTTTTCTAAGGTTAACTTCAGAAGTGCTCACATCATCGTGAACAGCCTTTATCAGAAATGGATAATGCAAAGTACTTAATAAAACACTGTTATACGTTTTGTTTCTCGCCTTCACTGTGAATGAAATGTGTGCTCACTACGTGTTGGAGTTTTCCGACGAAATGATCGATTGTTTCACGTGTCGATCAGTCATTCGACTGAACCTGTCACTACGGTAGGCAACGACAGCGTGGGCTCAAGGGACAAGCAGACTCGTCGGACGCGGGAACATTGTTCATTGACGCCACGCTGTGTTTAGGTACAGTCCGTTCCCTGTAACAAAACAATACTTCGATGGCCGAGAAATGATCGATTGTTTCACGTGTCGATCAGTCATTCGACTGAATCTGTCACTACGGTAGGCAACGACAGCGTGGGCTCAAGGGACAAGCAGACTCGTCGGACGCGGGAACATTGTTCATTGACGCCACGCTGTGTTTAGGTATAGTCCGTTCCCTGTAACAAAACAATACTTCGATGGCCGAGAAATGATCGATTGTTTCACGTGTCGATCAGTCTTTCGACTGAACCTGTCACTACGGTAGGCAACGACAGCGTGGGCTCAAGGGACAAGCAGACTCGTCAGACGCGGGAACATTGTTCATTGACGCCACGCTGTGTTTAGGTACAGTCCGTTCCCTGTAACAAAACAATACTTCGATGGCCGAGAAATGATCGATTGTTTCACGTGTCGATCAGTCATTCGACTGAACCTGTCACTACGGTAGGCAACGACAGCGTGGGCTCAAGGGACAAGCAGACTCGTCGGACGCGGGAACATTGTTCATTGACACCACGCTGTGTTTAGGTATAGTCCGTTCCCTGTAACAAAACAATACTTCGATGGCCGAGAAATGATCGATTGTTTCACGTGTCGATCAGTCATTCGACTGAACCTGTCACTACAGTAGGCAACGACAGCGTGGGCTCAAGGGACAAGCAGACTCGTCAGACGCGGGAACATTGTTCATTGACGCCACGCTGTGTTTAGGTACAGTCCGTTCCCTGTAACAAAACAATACTTCGATGGCCGAGAAATGATCGATTGTTTCACGTGTCGATCAGTCTTTCGACTGAACCTGTCACTACGGTAGGCAACGACAGCGTGGGCTCAAGGGACAAGCAGACTCGTCAGACGCGGGAACATTGTTCATTGACGCCACGCTGTGTTTAGGTACAGTCCGTTCCCTGTAACAAAACAATACTTCGATGGCCGAGAAATGCATCAGCCAGGCACTAGCCACATAAGTAGGAGATTGTACAGACGCTATACACTCTGAATCTGAATCAGTGAGAATTTCACTGTTTCAATCAGTCAACAGTATCTGACTGATTCAACAGTCACTTCAGTAAATTTAACCTATGACTCAGTGAAAAAATGCCAGATTTCCTTCACATTTTCCACTGATTCATCATACATCTTTTTCACTGTTTACTCAGTGGTTTATTTTTGACTGATGGATCAGTTAAACGACGTGTAAATATGGCCGTCGTACAACTTTAAAAATAGCCGTTAAATAACGTGTATCAAGTGAAATGGCGAATAAACTAATAAAATCAATACAAAAAACTTTCTAAAATGTGTTTCGTCTTTCAAAACGCAATTTTACGAGGAAATATGAACACACAGCCTTTCATAAACTGCTTATAATGTGATGAATAGAGTGCACTCATATATACTACTCGGTTTAACAATCCTAACGGTGCCAATTAAACCAAAAACGAAAAGTAAGAGCATACAATTTAAATCTTCACGATTTCGTTGCGAAACTATGTCATATATTCTCCTCTCATTATTTTTAATTGGCGTGGTAACACAGATTGCAAGAAAACGGCATAAAATCGCAGTGGAATAGGTGCGTGAGTTCAATCCGGGCCACTTTCGATATATATATATTTTTTTTTACTTTTTTTTTTAAGTTACGGAAATTGCGCAATATATATATAGTAAACGATCGTAAATATGTTTATTTCACGTACTTATTTGGCTACATTCAATAAAAACAAATTTTAATTCATTCGCAACTGCAGTCGGCCGTCACTTATTCAATCAGAGAAATAATTTCATGTCACTAATTCAACCAGCGAAATTTTTTCAGTGGAACAATCAGCGGTTTTCCACTGATTCTAAGTGGAGCTTTTTTCACTGATTCGAGTAGTTGAATTTCACTGCGAATTTATTTCGTCCCATGGGTTTTAAAGTTACTGTGTTCATTGCAGCGATTTATGAACATAAATAAAACTTGGCTTTGCGAGATTATGGACATATTAATAACTATATCATCCTGAACAACTTTTTAAAAGATATCGCCATCTTACGCTGAAATGCATTGCAACAAGTTTGAAATATGTGTTCGTTGTCGAAACTATTAAACTTTGAGGTGAGCAGACATGTACAAGACAACCAAGACAAGTTAGAAGAGAGTTACTTATATCCACGACTGCAGGAACACAGGTTCTATTGGTCTCTGTGTTCCCACTCACTACAGTTCTAGTGCAGGCCAACATGACAATGGACACGCCTACTGTGCTCTACATAGTTCATTATTGGCTGGTCATCAGGCACTAAGCCGCTGAGTTGGTTTTGTCCCAGTCGACTGTCTTTATTTGTGTAAGATGTTTTACAGTCACACCTGTCCTTTTGCGGAGATGTTACAAAAATATTTTTGTAATCAGGAAAGTTATTGTTACTGAGCTGTAGAGTTCTTGTAAGATCCTGTTGAACACAGGTAGTACAAAGACTGCATCAAAACGCAAATTTTCTTTTCAATGACAAAGAAATTTCCAAAATACTCGAGCGTAGTCGTCAAAGTGTCAAACGTGTTACGCAACATGTTTACCTACGAAAGGAAAGCACGTTCCAGATGATGGAATGGTAATTCCAAGATTGCTATATTTCAAAATATACTAAACGGATACTTGCAAAACTACGACTGAAGCGTGCATTTGGACTCTCGGGCGCCGCCCGCAGTACTTCATCGATGTATGCCACACTCAACCCTCACTACGCGACAGTCTTAAGTAGGTATTGTGTCACAGAATAACTCATTAAAATTACGTAGAGGCTGTTCACGATAAAGTGAGCACATTTGTAATCAACCTTGAAAAAAAGTCACTGCTCCTACCTGCATATATTTTAACGGGTGCACTAAGTGACATGGGCCCAGTAAAGTTGGTAACGATGGAGGGGGAGTAATCTCATGTGTTAACGTAGAATGAACAATTTTAGGTAACCATTTGTGGTAATTTAAATTATTTATTTAGATTTCTGTTTTTCTTAATGCATCCAAGTGCAAAAATTACCATATTTATTTTTCTAAAAATTCTTCAGTCCACTTGACTGACGCATGAATAAAATGATAAGACCTACGGTAGTGTTGATTTTACAGAACACGGAAGAATACACAACGTACATACAAGTAGTTTTAAAAGTAGGACTATCAAATGTGCTCAGCTGACCGTAAACAGCCTATAATATCGACTGTTTTAGAACAAAAACAGTTATAATTTCCAGACGCTTTTCTTTGGTTTTGTTTGTTTTAACATCCAGACGATGAATTTTTGTCATTTTATAAATAGGCTGACGTGATTGTTTTGTGTAAGTTGTGTATAATTGGGCATGCTAATTAATATATTTGTTTCACGAATGACACTTGATTATCAAGTTAAATTTAATTTTACAATGGATTCTTCACACAGAAAATGATAGAGACTTTGAGCTTCCGTATAATTATACTTTAATGGAAATGCTTTTCTTTATATCCATATAACCCAATAATGGCGAAATTATCATTCCGAAAGATAATCATACAAAAACTTTGTTAGTTGAAAAACTAATATTACTTCAAACCAGTCACCGTGTTCTCCAAACGTTTAAAGATGCATACAGTATATAATCCCAGGAGACCTTTTAAAAAGAATTATCTCTGCGGCTTGCCTCATACTTCATTTTCACGTGGCAGAAAGTGAGCAGATATTTTTTGCGCAGGTATTCTTTTTTAGTTGTGTTGGCGCGGAGTACCCTACGCGCGTTGTATCAGAGCGTAAATAACAATTAGCCGCTATTTTTTACGCCAGAGCTTAACGCCAGAATGCTTCGCAACGCGTCGGGAGAAACGTTGCTGAAAAAAAAAAAAAGAGCTTTCCCGCCCGTCCCTGTATTATTGTTTCGTGTTCTCCCGGCAGTAGCAGTTCTTGAATTCACTCGGAGTCTCTTCTAATGAACTCACATTAAGTTTTCACGCAGGGAGAATATTTTTTTGCGTGTTTTGTTGTTGACGTGTCCACGCTAAATGTTCTCTGCGCGAACAGAAACAGTTACCACCGACCAGAGGATATCTCTATACCGACCCACCGGGATGCCACGACAGCCAGTCTTGTCGAGGCTAATTTGCATTCTTCTACAGTCAGAAAAATAACTAAACAGCGGACATGCAAAATTTCTCTGGGTTTTTAATTCTTTCGCGCTAGGATGCTATGTCCCACGTCCAATGACTTTTCTGAAACCAATATCCGGACGCATGGGGCCGCGGTGTCTGAACGGGTAGACTGCTCGCATTCCCACCTAGGCGACCCGGGTTCAATCCCCGGCAGGGTTACTCCCGAGTTCTTGGAAGTGGGAGCGGTGCCGGACGATGCCGCTGGTCGGAGGGTTTTCTCGGGGATTTCTCGTCCCCCCCCCCCAGCTCATTTCCACTCTGCTCCATACTCACCTCGCTTCAACCTCATCGGCTCTCGAGACCTCGGTGTTAAGAGCCACCCAAACATCTATCTCCACGCTACTGAAATTTTAAGCCTCTACACTATAAGAAATTATTCAGAAATTTACTATACCAGTGTATGTGCTTAGTGAGAAAATATGAATAGTAATTTTTTCTCCTATACCTAGGGATAGGAAAATTTCGCGAGTTCAGTGACCTGTAGACTAGACTCCTCAGTCCTCTGCTTACTGGAGACTCAGCTGTGTGTTCATTGGCTGTTGACCCACACCTGGCAGTTATGAGATTCGCAAGGCGTTTCCTTGCAAGTCTGCTATTGGCTCAAAGGCGTGTAGGGCGGGTCTAATAAACTGTGATCCAATTCTGAAGTGACATCACTACATATGTGTTTGAAGTCTATCTTGTCCCTAAATGAATTCACGAAATTTTCCTATCCCTACCTATATATTCATATAAGCGTTCCTAACATTTGCTCAAGAAACAGTCAAATGCGTAGGGAAGTTCCCAACTGTGTATAGTAGCGACACTAAACATTCCTATATCTGCAGCTTCATGTGTGGTATTATTTCTATGCAGTGCATACGTTAAAAACTACATTACAGTTTAGGAAGCTTACCAGAAAATTGTTTAGAGTGTACTAAGGGCTAGACACCAGAATAATTCGCGAGTTCAATGCCCGTAAGATAGACTCGCTATTCGTTTGTCCAGCAAAGCAGGTGTCAGTATCTCACTGGTTGGTTGCTGCCCTAGTGAGAGGCCGTGATTGGGTCTGCGTTTGATTCAGCGTTTACCATTGGCACAGAGTCCTCCATAGGATGTTAGCTTGAGTCGTGGGCCAATGCTTTCTTTTGGAGTCTGGCTTGTCTCGGGAACCACACATAACTTAACAAATCACAACTTAGAATTCTTGAAAAAATCCACACAAGTTAGAACTATCATAACTTATAACTATCGTAACTTAGAAATTCATAACTTATAAATGTCGTAACTTAGAACAGTTGCAAATTAAAAAGTTATAACTTAGAAACACGCAACTTAGAACTATCATAACTTAGAAACACATTGCTTAGAAACATTGTGACTTAGGGAAACGTAACTTAGAACGATCACAACATAAAAAAACATACCTCAGAACTATTAACACTTAGAAACACAACTTAGAACTACCATAAATTAGAAACACATAACTTAGAAATTTCACATGTTAGAACCACATAACTTAGAACAAGAATATCTTAAAAAAGTCTAGCTCATGTGTGTCTAAGTTGTGTGTTTCTAAGTTAGCTATTTCTAAGTTATGACAGCACCACGCTTGTCCTGAAACGAAAACGCGAATTTTTCACTTCTCTGCTATTGGCTAAAAGCATACCTGCGACGTGCCACACAAGTTGTCAACAAGTCGCAGATGTTAAAAGATCCCACAGTATTTTGGAATTCAGTCTACAACCACAAAACAACACGAAATTTTGAGGTCTCTACCAATCAAAGAAAAGGTACGCCAACATCAAAGGAACGGCCACACCATTTCGTCTCTGTGTATGTATCTACTCTGTGTCCGCAGTCTGTGTGGTTGAGCGGAGAAACTACGACCGCCGCAGCGAATGAGCTGACCGGATATTTTCACGTTCCCAAAACTTTCTGCGGCTCGTGAAATATGCCGCAACGTCTTGTTCGGCGTCGCCAGCTGTTCTTTACGGCGCCGGAAGCATGGCCGACTGTGAAATACGGAGAGAGGAGACAGCAATCCACCGAAAGCCGTTCGAGACCTGTTCCGTATGTCGTCTTCATAGGGAAGAGCAGCCGGAAAAATTTTCACATCTGACTTCCTGCTTTGCTTTCTCGCTCACACAACTTCCGAAAATAAATGGTTCTGTTTTGATCAACTCTGAAACAGGCATTTTTGGTGTGATATTTTTAAAAGTCCTATGAATAGAGACGGAATAAATTGAAAGTTCTTGTGAAAACATAATTAGATTACACTACGTACCAGGCATCCAGAAATTGCACGAGTACGTTTAATGGTCTCAAAAATGTTGTCCTTTCTTTATTATCTTCGTGACTGGACCACGTGATTTTTGGCACACACTGTCGGTCTGTCAAATTGTAATTACCATACCATCTATAGTTTATTCGTTGTTACTCCGAACCTTTCTAAAGCACTGCGCAAGTTCTACTTCCGAGCTACTCGCCAAGTATTCTTCCGTTACACGTAAACTACTCAGGAAGAAAATACCAATGATATGCCGACGCACCGTATTTTTGAGCTGGATAGGAAATCAAGAATAAGTAGTGAGCGAAGAGATTTGGGCGGCTCTTAACAGCGAGGTCTTGAGAGCCGATGAGGGTGATTGAAGTGAATATGGAGCGGCGCCGGAATGAAGGGGCGGGGAGATCCCCGAGAAAACCCGTCGATCAACGGCATCGTCCGGCACGATTCCCACTTGCGAAAATCAGGTGACACGGTCGGGGATTAAACCAGGTTCGCCTTGGTGGAAGAATAAATATTTCTAATACACCGCAGTGGAATGTGTTTCAAAGAATGCTCTTTCTAACGTAAATATAGTAGTAACAAACGTTTAATAAGTAAATAACGTAACAAATTAGTAATAGTAATAACACGTTCTTACTGGCTGTTACGAGCGGTTACTAACATGCGTAATTTTTCTCCGTTTTTGATGTAAGACACTAGGAAACAACCAAATATGCCATGCAGGGGATGATATGTCTAGTGTTTTGTTCAGATGTCTGAAGATACCGTGAATTCACTATAGAAGAAATTCCAATAAGGGGTAGGAAATTTTTGCGAATCCCTTTCAGGGCTAGCTAGACTTAAAACACGTATGCATTTAACTGGCTTTTGTAACAGTGTCACGCTTCATAAGACACGTGCATGGCTGTAAAAACACGATCGAATCCTGAGCTTTCCATATACAGGAAAAAGTGGAGAGTGCAGAAATCTGGGCGGCTCTTAACCTCGTGGTCTTCACAGCCGATGAAATGGAAGAGAAGTGAGAATGGAGCAGCGCCGGAATGCAAGGACGGGGGAAACGGGATATCCCCGAGAAAGCCAGACACGATTCTCACGTGTAAAAATCTGGGGGCGACTCCGGCGGGAATCGAACTTGGTTCGCCTTGGTATGGGGCTAGCAGTCTAACCACTACACCATTCGGGCTTCTACTGAAGTAGACTACAGTGCTCCGTCATGATTTAGAGTCTATCTAAAGACTCTAAATCTGAATCAGGGAGAATTTCACTGTTTTAATGTCTGACTGTCTCAACAGTTACTTCAGTGAATTTAGCTGGTGAAATCAGTGAAGAAATGCCACATTTACTTCACTTATTGATTCAGTGATATTTTCCCGAGATCCACCAGTCATTTTTTTTTTTACTGTTTTTCTGTGTTTATTTACTGATGGATCAGTTAAACCGTGTGTAATAATGGCCGTCAAACAACATTTAAAAATGGCCGTTAAATAACGAGTATCAAGTGAAATAGCAACGAATAAACTAATAAAACCAATACAAAATACTCTCTAGCTGAATTATTTCTTACTTTTTTTAATTTACGGTCAATTGCGCTATATAAATATCAAACTATCGTAAATACGTTTACTTCACTTAATTATTTGGCTTAATTCAATAGAAGCAATATTTAATTCGACACTGCAGTCACCCGTCACGTATTCAATCAGTCAAATAGTTCCACGTCACTGATTAAATCAGTAGAATTTTTTCACTGATTCTAAGTGGAGCCATTTTCACTTATTAGAGTAGTTGAATTTCACTGCGAATTAGTGGTTTCCCACTGATACGAATCTAGAGTGTAGATTTGTGGAGCAGTACGCTATATATCCTAAGGATTACCGAAGCTGAGAAATTATCCTGTTCCTAGTTATTATTAAGATGGGAGTCGACGAGCAAATAGGCACGAGTGACTGGATAACATTAGGAATATGGGGAACTCAGCCTTGACTTCAAATGTACGAGGCAAATTTGCCGGGTGTGTAATCATAAATCAAATTACGACTGAGCGGGTCGTGATGGAAGAAACATGCCGACGTAACATACACACGAGGATGAAGACGTGGCAAGCGTACTCCAGCCATGTCCTTGATCGACGTCGGCAGATTGCTTGCAGCACGGAACCTAACGTCACGTTACATTGCGACATCTCTCTGCCCCCCGGGGTTCGACCTGAAGATAACTCGGCGTACACACTCGGTACTCGCCTGGAGGAGTTCTGCACGTCCCGAGGCCTGAAAAGCGTGGGAGCGCTAGGGGCGACCGAGACAACTCTCTCGTCGCCTCTACGCGCAAAGCACTGAACTGGCGTGCAGTCTTGCCTTCGATAACGCGCCTCTACGAAACTTTCATTGAATGACGAAATAATAAACATAAGGGTTTGGTGCACGGGTATACTCCTTTCTTGACGTCCTGTGCACGAACGTTCATGCCTAAAAATGACCGTGAAATGGCCCGTTTGAGCCATTTTCACTATCACAATAACATGCTCGAGAGAGAAATGGAGGAACTAAAAACGTACGCAGACGCGTAACGCTTCTTCAATGATATTAGTAAGCAGACCTCTCTCAGGCACGTTGGGAGGTTTTTTAATAAAACGTTTTCTGCTGGAGCTGTGCACACTGTTCGGCGGCCTACACAGGCGACCTGCCACCTTAATGACGAAAACTAAGTTAAAACATTTACACACATTTCGTTATTTTATAATTAAATGCCTGTTATTTTGTAACTTAACTTTCGCAGCTGATATCAGACCACCGCATGATATAGTGCCTGTACAGTCTCCTACAGGCTGTTCGTGGTAAAGTGAGCACTTTTGAGGCCCTAGTTACTTGCAGCGTGCCATACAAACTGTATAACATCTTGGAGTTTATCCTGCAGCGACAAGCAGAGAGCAACCAATGGCAATAGGCAAACTAGTGTTGGGTTTCTTGTAGTATTGAAGTCTACCCTGTGCTCAAATTTTTTTTCGCGAAATATCGCCAGCCCCATCGATCAGACGCAAGGCCCAATAGCATGACCTCGGGCTGCCAATCAGGGAATGGGGAACCACTAAGTCATTTCGCCCTTGCGTATTTTTGTTCTGTGTGGCGTGGATCTATGAGGAGGCAGAGTAAGAGAGAGAAGGAGGTGGTTAGGGACGCACGACGGCAGGATGGCGAGGATGCTGGAGCGACCACAAGGTGTCGGGGCGTAGCCCTCCCGGGGTCCCGGAAAGTGAAAGGCGCCAAGGACTTTGATTTGGGGGGGGGGGAGAGAGAGAGAGCCGATTGTGACATCACCCGCACACACAGGCACCTGCGCCGGCCGACACACATTCGTCAGCGAGCCGTGAGACGACGCAACACAGGGGGATGTGAGGTCCGCATCCACAGGCTACATAGCGGCCGACTTACACCATATAGTCATTTGTTAAGCCCCTGTCACACTGTCAAATTTTCGCCTTCAACTTATCTATACAACTAAATAAAATAAAAGTGTCTGTCAGTGAGTTTCGAATTTTTCACTTTTAATTATTTTTTCATATAGTTAGATGAATTACTAAGTCATACCTAATGTTAATTTTTTTCGTGTCTGTCTGTCTATACGACCGGATTTAACTCAAAAATCACTGAACATATTGGCATCACATTTACACAAACATGTCAAACATGTGTACATTGAAGTTGACTTTACAGTTTATCAGACACGCCCTGGACGACTTCGAGCCAAAAGCAGAATGTGAAGGAAACAATCAGCGAATCTCATACCGCCAGGTGTGGAGTATCTCTGGCAACCCACCGGGGCTGCAGCCAATGAACAAACAACTGAGGCTCGAGTGTACAAAGGAGTATGGAGTCCAGTCTACAAGACACTGAACTCGAGAAATATTCCTATCCCTATAAATAACTGAAAATAAAATTCTACCCCGCCCTCTGCCGTCCTTGTGTGTCTCTGTCTCTCTCCCTCTCGCTCTCTCACTCCCTCTCATTCTATCTATTCTCCCCCTCTCTCACACTCTCCCTCTCCCTCTCTCCCTCTGTGTGTGTTCTATCTTCATTTTACGCTATCGAGTAATCTGCTTACTACGAACAGAACTTCGACCGGCGTTATTATCGCTGGCCGCAACGAACCAATGGACAAAATGTAATGACGGCAGGCGATTCGCACGAAGCTTTGATGAAGCCTCGCCGGGACTCGACCCGCAAATTGAATTACCGCAGGAACAACAATTACTGTAGCATTGTCTTGGCCCCGGACAACGGCTGGGGTCCAGTGCGATGGCGCACGTCCCCTGCCTGTGTTTCCCGCGACGAGTCAGGGTTTTTTGGGCGGTGTCGTCCGCATGTGCGAGCGAACACAGCTAGGTACTTCCACACGACTTCCCCACTAGCCGAGGGAAAAAATTATTAACCCTTATTTAGACTAGACTTGTGTGTGCGAACAATGTCAGGCTAATTACAACGCAATAAATATGTCCGCTAAATTCCAACCTATGTAGTCTAGTCGTTTGCTGGGCGTTGAGTTGAGAGATCTTGAGAGCCGAAGAAGGGCGAGATGAGGTGAGAGTGGAGTGTCACCGGAATGAACGGGCGGGGGAAACGGGAGTTCCCCGAGAAAAACCCCACCGACAGCGGCATCGTCTAAGCACGATTCCCACTTGCGAAAATCCGGGTGTGACCCGGCCCGGGCATTGAACCAGAACCGGAGGCGAGCAGTCTAACCGCTCAGCCACCGTGGCCCCACCCGTTATAAGTAATGCAGGGGAATAAATAGTTCCCTATAGCCTATCATTGTGTTATCAATATTATGACTTTTCTTCCTTTGGCTCTCTCAGGCGACGTAACATTTGCTTTTTGTCTATTTTTATTTCTTTGGACATTATCACCCGATGAGTGAATATTGTTGTAGAACTAAATTTTATTTTACTGCCAAGCTGATCGGTGGGTGAATTTGGAGCGGTTGATCTAAGTCATTGTATAACTGCTCTACAATATATGGACTACATCCATCCCTCCGTTAAGCAGCATCCGGGAGGGGGTTGTGAACCCTTTTCGACCCCCCTCATCACGCATAAACCTTCCTTCAGTCTGAAATCTCGTCATTTAATTCTCGTGTTCCATGTTCCTTTGCCAAGTCCTTTTATTTTTATTCCAATCTCATTTACCCTCGTTCCATACTTAGGTCGGTGTCCATCCATTGTTCGTGCTTTTTGTACGTTTCCAGGTCTGCGTGATGTCATCTAGATAATTCAGAGTGGGGACAATGCTTCCTCCCCCCCCCCCCACCCTTCTGCTTCATCACTTCCCAAAAAATTCTCGCCAACTCGTCAGTTGTATTCGCATTCTGGCGAAAATGCGTCCACTGGGACATAATGGCGCAGAAGTTCCTCAGATGTGGGCGCACTCGTTCTCTGATTTGCTGCACAGAGCTCTTGGAACAGGTCAGTACCTGATTGGCCACTTCGTGTTGCGGAAGTATTCCCTATTGGCCGGGCCGCCGGCTGGCAAGTAAGTTACCAGGCGCTGATTGGAGAACGGCCTTCCTAAATATTGCAGGTCACTACTGCCATGTTGCTGGTGTGTGTGTGTGTGTGTGTGTGTGTGTGTGTGTGTGTGTGTGTGTGTGTGTGGCTAGATGTCGCAATGTAAGAGGCTGTTCCATCTCTGTATGTTAAGTATTCTGTGCTGAAGTATGTTCGCGATAAATTGAGCAATTATTAAATCAACCTTACAAAAAGTCACTGTTCCTACATACATATATTTTAATAAGGCGCACTGAGTGATATGTGCCTAGTAAAGTTGGTAACGACGGAGAGAAAATAGTTCCCAGGTTAACGTCAAATTAAAAATGTTACGTAACCATTTGTGATAACTTAAATAATTTCTTTCGCTGTATGTTATTTTAATACCCCGAAGTGTAAAAATTAACAGATTTGTAACATATTTACTTTTCTAATAATTGCACAGTTTCACATGAACAATACATGAATAAAGTTATGAGGCCCATGCAATGTTAATTTTACACAAGGGGGAAAAATAAACAACGTGCATACAAGTAGAACTTAAGCAGGGCTTTCAAAAGAGCTCAGTTTACTGTGAACAGCCTATATAAGTGTGGAACATAGCCGACATCATAAATGTACACTACATCGGGTTTTAAGTAAAAAAAAAATCTTGTGCTGTTTATAACATAAAATCTGTACCAATTTAAGATACATTTATATGCCAGTATTGAAAACCTTGGTATCTTTAAACAAACAGAAAAATAAACAAGGCCACAGCAATGAAATTCAGTTCACTTGTTAAGATACAGATATTGCAAAAAAAATAAATAAAATGGTAACTTTATTTTTCCCTTTCAGTTTACTGGTCATTAACTCTAGTTGCAGTGTTACAGGGAATTTATTAATAAATTTACCACAACGATCATTACGTTGTAAGTTAAACGAATAAATTAAAAATATGCATATTAGGCACACGGTAGAGAGATGATCGTAAAACTACGTAACTCATCCAGAAGGTGAATGTATTTAAAGAGGTTGAGTAAAGTCTGTCCTAGTCTGTGGTGTAGGCTACATTGATGACTGCAAATGTTCGTTTCATAGTCTCAGTTCCATGCGAATGGCCTGCCATTTATTTAGCCTTGTTTCTCTGGCCACTGCGTTTATCGATCGTAATTTCCTGCTTCAAATACTGAATACCGATCAGCGTAATTGCTCACAACTTGTTGGAACATTGCAGATAAAAAATCAACAACCCTGCTCCGAATATAAACCAACGCTCGTAAATTAAAGTACAGAAAAAACGATGGGCTGAAAAATCTTAAAAATGCGCATAATTTATTCGCTAAACACAGAAAGATTAAACTCCTGGTAATTTGCCTTTATTAGAAAAACAGATCGTTTCTGCGCCATTAAGTTCATGAGGAGAACGATCGTAAAAAAAAAAAATACGAAGTAGCACAACATACGTTACAGCTGTCTGCAAACTCGCTTAAACGTTATTTGTAATTTCAGCTCCAATATTTTTTTTTCTACAGAATACTTTAATTGTTTGGCATTTCAGATTCGTTCAAAGTTTGTTTCCAAGAAAAAAGCACGTAATATTTTTCGGACTCACATTTCACCGTTGAGCAAATTCCGCTCGCGAAATTCGTTAGCAATCAATCAATCCTCGACTAATGAGCAGAGCTAAAACTATAGCCCTTCATCTACGACTCTCTCTCTCTCTCTCTCTCTCTCTCTCTCTCTCTCTCTCTCTCTCTCTCTCTGGTTCCTGCTTCTTGTAATACCGCTATTCCCCCCGTGGCTTCATTTCGCAACTTCTCAGCCCCCTCCACACTCGTTAATCACATTCTGTCATCGTTATTAGCGCGTTTTCTTCCCCGAGTAATTGAGAGAGGAAAATAAAAAGTTTTTCCCGCGGAGGATATATAAATACGGCGTAATAGAGTTGGTTTCTTTTAAAAAAAAAAAAAGAACCCTCCTTCCCCCCCCCCCCCCCCCCCCGTAATAGAGTGCGCCCGTGGGATTTCTGATACCCAGACACTTGATTCACTAATTACCTCCACGTGTTTCGATCCTCTGTATACTATGGGGCAATGATAAAACTTGATTACAAAACTTTTATTTTTCTTTCGCTTCCGGAGGAAATGCGAGGGCGAAGAAGGGAAAGAGGGAATTAGCGACGTGGTGGGTCGGAGGGTTGGGGGAGGGGGAAGAGCAAGAAAATCGAGACCAACTGTTCCGCAAGTGAACTTGGGCGCCAATATATCGACAGCTGCTCCGATCCTAGAAACCTCATCAGCGGAACTCTGCTTCAATATATCCACTGCGCGGGCTCGTCAGCTGCGATGCTCAGGCTTTATACGACGCGAGCGGAGGGGAGTGTAGGCGGTTAAGGTCCATCGCAGCACGCCGATCACGTACGCGCTGGCCCTTACTGGCGCGGGGGCTCGTTTCGCGGGGGAAGGGGGGGGGGTGTAAAAACGAAATTTCGCTAGGGATTTCGGTTGCGGAGCCCTCCGCGATTGGACTGGAATGAATTACATCAATCACGAAATGCTACTCCCGTTTCTTCAGCAAGAACACTTCGGGAGATTACTCGGGAATATTCAGTTTCACTCTTCGGGACTGGCAAAATTACACCACACGTGAAATTTTACATAGAACTGCCGGTCGCTTTTAAAAAGTGATTGAACCGCATCCCTACGTACGTAACATGCATATTTATGAAACGACACTTACAGCGTTTCTTCCCAGAAGATTTTTAACCACCAGACATACTGTAGCGACAAAAGTTGCTCATGACAAAGAGGGATACAAAAAATTCGCGAGTTCAATGGCCTGTATGCTAGACTCCACAATCCTTTGTATAGTCGAACCTCAGGTGTGTGTTCATTGGTTGTTGCCCCAGTGTTGCCTCACATTTGACGCTTCTTGTTCCCTTGCAAGTCGACTATTGGCGCGGAGTCGTCCAGGGCGTGTCTAATAAACTCCACGTTTGAAATATCTTGTCCTGAAATGAATTCGCGCGTCTTCATATCCCCAACGGTAACGCAGTGGGGTGCGAAGTGTTGCAATGTAAGCAGGTGCTTTCTCAGTGCTGTACACACTCGGCGCACGACACGGGAACCAGGAACACAAACAGAATGTATTGCGGCCACTCACGAGAGAGCGACGAGGCACCCATTGCACACGTGATGCGACGTTAACTGCACTGCTATGTTTAAGTGGCCGATGTGTAGACTAGCAGACGATTAGGTGTAGACTAGCAGACGATTAGGTGTAGACTAGCAGACGATTAGGTGTAGCACAAAGGAAAATACAGCTTACCTTTCAACAGTTCACCACACGCCGCTATGGTAACATGGGCACTGTTCACCACACGCCGCTATGGTAACATGGGCACTTTCAAAAATTAACTATCACAAAAATAATTGGTGCCCATAACTGCATATATGCTACGATACGCGCTGGTATCAAAGTTGCCAGTCAAGTTGGCTGCGAATGAATGGGAAAATAGTTCCAAGACTTGGCGTTGTACTGCGAATGTAATGTTTCACTATACAGCTCGTGAATTTGGTACTTCTTGTTTTATTCACGATGTTAAGCCTGGTTCACACGTAAGCCGATCACGCCGAACATACAGAACGGAAAACTAGAACAGCCAATCGGAAGCCGTCCTCGCGATTGCGCTCAAACCGAGGACGGCTTCTGATTGGCTGTTTTAGTTTTCCGTTCTGTCTGTTCGGCGTGAGCGGCGTACTTGTGAACCAGGCTTAACATTTGTTTGCATACCAGTTTAGGCTCCTCGCGGCAAACTGAAGACTTTTGAAAACCCTGTTTAGCATATACTTCTCTCTGCCATGCCTGGTCACTTTATTCATGCGTCGCTCACGCGACACTGCGAAATCATTAAAGTAAAAGTTTTGCAACTTTGCTAGTTTTCACACTTGAAATAATCAAAGAAAGACAGAAAGGAAGTGAAATAATTTCAGCATCCACAAATGAATATCTAACATTTTTTTTATTCGACGTTTAGAAACGAAACTATACTTTCCCTTCGTCGTTATCGACTTCACTTGGCTCATGCCAGACATTGAGCACGTTGAAATATATGCAGGTCTGGGGAGTGACATTTTTCAAAGGTTTATTTCTAAGGTGCTCACTTTATCGATAACAATTTCATTGACGCATGAATGAGTAATCAGGCAAACGGCAGTGCTTATTTTAAATAAGGCAAAAGTATACAAAATTAGGATAAAATTACATCCTAGCCGGAGCTTTCAAAAGGGCTTAGTTAACTGTGATCTACATGTAGAACACGGCTGCCAGTATTTTTATAATGCACTTGTTCCATGTAGAATTTTCAACTATGTAACTATATTGATTCTCATCTTAATGATGCAATACTCTGCTTGATGTGTTTTTAATATAAGCACAGTTGAAATAACTTGCTGCTGCTGTAATTAACGTACAGTGGTGTACTGTTAAACATCACCTACCTCATATATGTCAACCCTCCTCGTTCTGCAATGACAGAGACGCGGATACCTACAGTGAACCACGGAAGCGGATAATGTACAAACAGTCTGTGTTTCAGTCTTCAATGTGACGCATGTGTACACAGATACGTACAGAAGAAAGCTGACGAACTCCCAACTCTTCCGTGTTCGTTAATTCGTGAAGCCAATAGGAACTGAGTTTTCCATTTGACGATGCCCGTTGTCGGCGTGGTTTACGATCAAACGAGTGCACGGATTAGAGGTGGCTCTTATTGTTTTTGTATTAATTAGTATACATGTATGACATAAATACTATTCGTGAAGTATTAACCATAATATAAATATTAAAAGCGAAGGGTGTGTAATATTAAGCATATGTTATTACTTTGTAAATAAAATCTTTTTTATTTCGTGGGTTTTTGTAGAACGTTGCGATCCTGTGCATTGTAGAATAGTTCTACTTTCGCAGAGATTCGCCCAGGATTTTTTGTATGAGATAACAGTGTAAAATTGTCGTTTGCAGCCATGTTGAAGAGTTCCAAAAACAGTGTTTGCAATAAGCGCGATCTGTTAAAAGTCGTACTCCGACCTAGACTGAAGGGTTAGCATTCTTTTCGCGTGCGAACAGATTGTGCACGCGTGGAAGAGTTTGGTTTTGAAACGTATTACAAACAAACACACTGCGATCCAGATCCCGCGTAAGGTAGACGGGTGCCTTAAGGCTATTGCCTGCTTTGAAAGCAGTGAGAATTTGGTATACGGAAATACGTGTGATAATGAAATCCGGGTTTTCGAAGACAATTTTGAATATAACCTGAGTGTAAGAAATTGTACTCTCGAGCTCTTTATAGAGACAAATATAACACTTTGTTTCTCATAATTTTTTTAATTTAATTATTAAGTTTTCTGGTATTTCCAGGAAACAGACTATATATTAATGTTACAAAAGGCTTCGATAGCAAAGACGCGCAAATTTTTATGCTCAAAAAACTCCCTGGTGATATATGTCTTAAACAGGAACGCCAAAAGATCGAATTTCATTAACATGTATTTCCGTATAAAGAATATTCACGATAAAGTGAGCACTTTTGAAACTAACTCTAGAAAAATGTCACTGTCCCCGCCTACGCGTATTTGCAAGGCATTGCCGAGTGATTTGCGCCCAGTAAAGTTGGTAATGATTGATGGAAAGTAGTTCCATATCTTAACGCAACTCCGCCCACAAACAACAGTTAACCCGCCGTCATGTTGTGTCGCCACAAATCTCCCGATCGCTCGGACGATCAACCGAAGCACGTGTTAGCGCAGAGCCTGCGGCTAATCGGTGGAACGAGTTCCACTCATTTATCGCTGTCCAGACGTTTTACCTCGTAAAAAAAACCACAGCGTGACAGGTAGTTTCTCCCGCCCGAGATGTAAAAAAAACTTTGCGAGTCGATTAGCGTCGCGTCGCGTCGCGTCGCGTCGACCTTCAGGCTGTTCCGCTGCCGCACATCTCAGTCGAAACCAAAATACTTCACTTGCAAAACAAGGATGTTTCACTGAGGAACCCATCATCGTGCGGACTGAACTGTTCCGCTGTCAAGAGTGTAAAATGTACATTGAGAAACCGGAAATACTATATGCGTTCCCTACGTATCTACAGAAAGGGCACGCACTTCATGCGAGGTCTGAAATGGCACATTTTAAGGACATCGTGCACATCAGAAAGACTACTTCAGAACTCCCCGACATTCCTACAAATGGCATACCTCAAAATATACTTATCGGATCGAGAAGAAAATTTAGGACAAAGAACTGCAATGAACGTTGATACAGAATTTCCACCAATAAATTTACATGATTATCCCGTATCAGTCACTTTTGACACTGGGTGAATTTATGTACATACATTGAAACATTTATTCCAATACGTGTGATGTGAAACGTCTATATTTGACACATTGAAGATGTTAATGTTTCATTGGGTGCTGCACTTTGCTTACGTCACGTCTACAATTTCCTCGCCCAATCATAATTCAGTCGCTATACCGACAATGTATGTTAATGGTCCATTGTGCCCAGCTTCATGTACACATAAAACTATCCATACTTGTATCTAGCGTCTGTAAGCTCATCGTGCTCAGTAATGTATAGAGACATTCGAAACACGCGTTATTATTCGACATCAGGATAAACTTCACAGTACTGTATGTACTGGAGCCGGCGTCGTTTCTCCATTGGCTGCTGCATAGATGTGAAGCCACGCCCTTTATGACTAAACCGCATGTAATTGGGGCACACAATTGTGAAGTGTTCATTTATCGGCGCAGAATTACCCACGGCGTGTCAGAAAAAGTATGGTCCAATGGACAAACGTATTGCAGAGGTACAAGTGTTTAAAGAATAACGTGTCCTCAAATAATAACGCGAATTTTGCACGTCTCTAGTAACGTATTTTATAATTAAGTAATTTTATTGGGCCGAACGATATATTTTCAAGGCAAAACATTTAATTACGGTATAATTCTCCTTGGTTACTAAACTAAAGAATGTAGTCGATTAGGTGGGTGTGTGATAATTTAAAACTGGGGCAATACTAATAAATACGGTAGAGCGCGAATGCGTTATAAGTTTCATAGTAAATGCAGCAGGACAAAACCTGGAAGTAGCAAGTGTGTATGCTTGTCAGTGTCGCTTTCTGCGTCTAAGCCTTAAATACAAGAAACAGCTCCGAATAGGCGCGCGCATCAAGCTTATGCCATGTTGCATTCGAGCATTATTATGTGGCGAAGGTCATTACCGCACTCCAGCCTTCAGGCTCCACGCTTCAGTACAAATTTGTTTACATAGTTCATTCACGGTTACTTTACACTTTTTGAATCAAACTTTTGAAAAATCAACCCATGTATGATGTGTTTGTCTGTTTCCTGAATATGTCATGTGTCACAAACGTTTTATACTTCTGTTAACATAAAAATATCTTATTGAAATTAAAATTTTAAAATTGAAATTCTTTTTATATTTTATTTATAAATTATAATATTACACTTATAATTAAATCTAACTAAAACAAGTGAGTAAACAGGCATGTTGGTAACTCCCAGTAAGAAATAGTTCTCGTGCAAAATATTATTACACTGCGCACAATTGAGACGCGTTGTCCCTTTGCTGTACTTTTCTAAGCTTTATTTGCTAAAGGAGGAGGAATATCCTGTAAGGGCTTCAGAAAAGTGTGAAGTGACCGTGAATGATTTATACGAATATATAAGATGTTAAAATGCAGGTAATACAAATAAATGATTGCCCGTATGAAGTACGTCCCGTGTTGAAGAAATTATTGTTTAGGAATCAGAACATTTAACCAAATAATTAAAGTATTATGGTTTTAAAGCATATTTACGTTTCACGTGCATTTGCATTCGTATAACAGTTTCACAGCCGTTTTCCCTGCAGGACTCAGAGCCAATCGAAGACCTGCAAGGAAAGGAGGCTATACCTGATCGAAGGTTACTCACTAGGGAAAGCCACCAATAGGTAGACAGGCTAGACTTCGCAGTATTCTGTGCAATGTTAGCTTGCAATGTATGTTGGCAGCTGCTCTTGGCAACAAGCGAATGTGAAAGGACAATAGGACAAAGTTGATAACATTAAAAATTGAGCAGTTTATACTTTTAAATTTCAATTTTGTTAAACAAAACTTTCACCCAAATTAATATTTACAAGCCCCCACCCCCAATTTTATCGGCCAGTTTTCAAGCATTGTTGTGTATCAGCACAAAGAAAAATATTTTTTGGGGTCGATCGTAACTCTCCGGAAGAATTTAGCCGGCGAAGCCCGTGTTGTATAAAACATTGCTATTTTTTCACTTTCAAATAGAGGGGCAAAGCTGTGAAGAGATTCGCCGCCAGGAATTGTTAAACTGCCCTTTCCCAAACAAACGCCAGTGCGTAGACACAGCATTCACATAGCTCTAGCCATTATAGGCTGTTCACGTTAAAGTGAGCACTTTCTAAGACCCCCCTGGATTTTTTACTTTCGTCCAATTTCTATGTACCTGCTGCTTTCTAATATAAACATTACAATGTGACCAATAAACGCAGCGTATACATTTCACTGCTCAAAGTTAACGCCTAAGGCTACAATAAGATACATTTATCAGTGGTTAATGCCTGTTCGGAGGGCCCTAAAAAGTGCTCACTTTACCGTGAATAGCCTATAAATACGAGTTCTTCAAAGTAAAATTTCTAAGGGAAAGGTGGACGGGGATTGAACGCATTAAAATCTCTTTACTCTTATAAAAACCGCAAGGAAAAAATTCCTCATGAATAACCGGTTAGACGGAAGCTAGGATGAAGTTTTACAAGGTTCGCAAGACTGCGCTAATAAATAACACGACCGGCAAAAAATATAGCTTGCGGCTCTGTCCGGCACGAGAAGAGTTTCCTAGAAGCCAAACGGGCCATCACTGACTGCAAACTCTGCATGCCTGTAGCTCAAAGGCATTAGTGTCAGTAATGAGCAATCATGTCTCCGTAACGAAGAATAAGTGGTTATTTATGACGGGACATAAATGGGAATAACTCTGCCATTCCGTGAATAAGCGAGATCTTTCTTTTCTTCGTTTGGTCGCTGACTTGTCTAACAGTCGTTATCCTAGATTTCCAGACTATCTAGGACTCGCTTCCTATAATTATCGCTTGCTGGGGGGCAACACATTTTACAACTTTACAGCCAGTTTCATGTTGCAAATGGAAATAGCGCCGCAGTATAGAGTTTACTGATCCCGTTCGAGAGCTGGTGCGTAACCTGACACAGTTTGTTGAATCTCCCCATTTGGGTCAAGTAATTCTATTCTAAATACTGCAGACGAACTCCTGTGATCACGTCAGTGAAGAATCTTTGAGACGTCAGGTTCCGGGTTCGAGTGCAGAGTACAACATTAATGTGCACGGCGTTTTTAGATTTAAGTTTAGGTTACTGTAGTACACTGTAAAAAAATTTTGTGATTTTTACTGAGAAATTCTTTGTAATTTTACAAACACTTGTAACAGCACAAAGATTCCTCTAGTAAAACTACTAATTTGTACAACTACAAGGTCCGTGTTTGAAATATTCCTCAAGAAATGATGTAGTACAGTGACCCGTTTCCACGAGCTTCAACAAAATGGCAGCCACTCAACGTATAACAGTATAGATATAGCTGTTTTTGTACAAAAACTATGGGTGATGTAAAGTGTAGCTACGTGCAAAAAGAAATGTATTGCATGTTTGAATAACGTAAAACAATTAAAACCACTCAAATAATCATAATAAAACGACAATTCCAATATAAAGTGTCCGTATTATTGATTAATTGTTAATGTTTCCTAGCTACACAGAACTTTTTTAATCGGCTCTCAGTACATCGTTGTTAAAAGCCATCCAGATATCTTAACTCAACAACGTAACTCTTAAAATTAAATAAATGTACCTATTCTACTTAACTGAATAACTTCAATATTATTTCGTAGGTACTTGCAGCTGTATTTCCAATAAAAATAAGCTTTAAGGTGGTAAGGCAAGTTGGGCTTGTGGTTAAGGGTGTCGATTAATAATACAGGAAATGTGGGTTCTAGTCCCCAAGCTGGCAAAGTGTAAGTTTTTCCATCGGAAATTAAATTTCGATTTTTATTTTATAGTTCTCTGTTATTAATTCATCACATTCGTTTTCTAGAAAAAAAAAAAGTAAGGTAATGTACACTTGTCAACAATGTCAGTTACATTATAATTCTATAATTTGTAATATTTACAAATAAATGTTTGGCAGTTTTTAGAAGGAAACTATTTGTGGCTTTACAAAAGATTTTCTTGGCAACTGGGTTCGCCTAAGACTTTCTTGTAAAAGTATAAAAAAAAAATTTCATCGATTAGCTTTCAGGCATAAACCATGCGTAGAAATAAATAATAATAACGATAAATCAATTTATTTCTGGCGGTTACAATGTAACTTGCAACCACTGAAGACGCGCACATGTTCCTGGTATTACAACGGTTAGTTTGTTTGTACATGATGCAATAAAACGATGCAGTAATGAAACTGGTAAACAATGTGGTAAAAGAAAGACTTAAGGTGCATTTGTATGTGCGCTTATGAGAACAATAGGCTTACACCTGCGGGTACGGAGATGCAAACAAACGCAGATGTGTTTTTTGTTTTCCCCCTCCTGCTTTCTAGACTGCGTAGTTAGCGCACTGTTGACATTGTTGTGCAAGTAAGAAGTGTTCAAACTGCGACGTCGTGTCTTGCGACAGCCACAGGCGTCCGGGAACGTTTGTACGACATTCCGCGCCGTTTAAAAAACTGCACCCGTGGTTTATCATATATATATATATATATATATATATATATATATATATATATATATATATATATATATATATATAGACCGAATATTCGGTTGAAATAAGGAAAGGAGAAACCCGAGTATTACTTTAGAAAAACACAAAATACCCGCTCTCTCGCGAGAATTTAGGAACTGATACGAAATACTGTGCAATACCAGAGTAAAAACAAAAAACCGGCGTGATAGGACCATGCGAAATTCTAAATGGACCAAATGTTTATGGCTTAAGATCCAATGTGTGAAATATGCACACCAACAGTCTATTTTCTGAAATAGTGCAACTCGTTCACTGCAAGTCTGTCCTTGGGGTGTTAAAAAAGATATGGTTACATGTGTATGCATGTGTACAGTACATATATATATGTATTCATGTATGTAATGAATATAGGTATGTGCAGTATGTATGACTACATAGTATGCTAGTGTTAGTGTATCCATATATGCACGAATGGACAATATCTGTATGTACGTATGCACGTAAGACTGTGTGCATGAACGTGTTAATTAGTGCCTTCATGCACTTATGTTAATATATATGAATTTATCAAATTTCCTCCCCGCTCTTCTTCTTGCTTCGAAAATCTTCAGAGATCGTTCACGAAGAAAGAGCCGCGTTTATGCGGCGGGCTGGGTGGAATATTTGACGGTTCCAGCCAGACCCTCGGCATGACTTGAAAGCTCTGAGATATAGGAACGGATAACAGCACGCTCATGGCGACGGGCTATCTAGACGGGTACAGGCCAGTTGCCCTAAAATCACTGTCCCTAAAAATACTGACTTCAGGGCAAAATTCGCGCGAAATCGATACAGCACCCGTATAAGTGCCATCAACCCAGAACCGTGATACGGAACAAGATCTAGGGTGGAGCGGCGATTGAATACAATCGCCGCGGTGGTGTAGTTGTTAGAATACACTCCCCTCCCGCCAAGGCGAACAGGGTTCGATTCCCGGCGGGGTCGCTCGCGGATTGTCGCATGTGGGAATCGTGCCGGACGATGCCGCTGGTCGGCGGGTTTTCCCGGGAATCTCCCGTTTCTCCCCGCCCTTTCATTCCGGCCCTTCGCCCTCTCGGCTCTCAAGACCGCGATGTTACGAGCAGCCCAAATCTCTTATCTCTTCCCTCACAATCGCAGAGGTAAAATGGACACTCCAAGGAAATCCACCTCCGATAAGCAACGTCCGTCATGTTCCCGGCTTGTGTCCCGCCGTGAACGGGAACCCTCGCCGTCCCAGTAAGTTGCCGGTGCTCTGCCCGCGCGACCACCGCGGCCTCAACACGCTGCGGGCCGTCGTGCCGCGGGTAGGGCACGCAATCCTAGTGGCGGGCGGATATTTGCAGGTCGAGTAGTAGGCGCCAGCCACGGGAGGCGCGTGGACGCCGCCGCGCCGTACTGACGATCACAAGGACGCCTTTGTGCGCCTGACGCCATGCCGACGCAGCCTGCCTCGCACTCGCAGCATCCCGCGACTACAGCCACTCTGTCTTCAACTTTTCGACGTCACGCCGTGTCACTTACTGCAAACATTTTCTTCGTTCGGCTGCACAGTTGTTCTTGCTGGATTGCGTCTAAGCTACAATCTTACAGTTTCCGTGTTTTGAATATATAGAATGATCCTGAACTACGGGTACTAACGCTGTGGGCTGATTTCCTGTGTAAAATGAGATATAACGCGTTACACAATCTACGCCCTACAGTAGTTCGTTCAAGAGATAGGTGCCCTTGGAAACTGATATTTAAAATGGCTGCAATGCGAAATAAAACATATTTGAGATGAAAGGACCATTCCGTGAATATTGTTGTCATAAGTCGAGATCTGGAATCTGCGAACGTTTATTGGGTAATATCACCCCAAGTTATCGAGAAAATAGGGGTTTGGCGTAGTATTATTGAGCAAATGAGTATAACTCTTGGTAACCTATCGCTTTTAATGGCGTCGTAATCATGTGTATATTAAGGGGACTATGTAGCTGCGCGTCTGAGGTCAAGAAGCGAGGGAGCGATACGGGCGACAGTTACACGCACGCATAGTGCCTCATCGCTCCTACGCGCAAGGCGTGCAGTGTTTCCAACGTACATCTGTACTGTGCCAATTACATCTTCAACAGTACGGTTTTATTACATGCGATGAAAGACCACAGATTAAACTATGCCCGTATCTTTGTACTTTTCTCTTGCGGCTTAAGGAAACTGCACAGGCAAATTTTGAAAATGCTATGTTTGACCATTTTCACGAATTCTTTCACTAAGAATACACTTAATACGACAAAAGTAAAAAATAGGGCCATAGATAATTGTTTTTTATCTTTTCTGGCAAACAGTCACATTCCCAGAACTTTCTTATACCAAGATACGCGTTTACGCGCAAACAACGATTTCGCAGAAAACGTTTCAGTACGTAGGCCTCTTAATGTAAAGGCTGTGCAAGATAAAGTGAGAACTTTTGAAATCGATCCTAGAAAAAAGTCACTGCCCCCTATCTGCGCATGTACTTTAACGGGCGCCCTGAGGGACATTCGCCCAGTAAAGTTGGTAATGACGGATGGGAAGTAGTTCCGTATCTTAACATCGAATAAAAATGTTAGGTAACCATTTGTGATAACTTAAATTACTTCTTTCACTTGCTGTTTTTTTTTTTTTAATGCATTGAAGTGTAAAAATGAGCAGATTTGTTAAATATTTACTTTTGTAATAATTCCACAGTTTCACTTGACCGGCACATGAATAAAGTGACGCAACCCGTGATAATGTTACTCTTACATAAGATGGAAGAATACATAAAGTGCATACAAGTAGATACAAGCAGATCTTAAGCAGGGCTTTCAAAAGTGCTCATTTTACCGTGAACAGCCTATTCAAAATAATTTTTTCTGTGCAAGTCCCTTAAAGTAAAAAAAGATTAGCATATAATTACCCCACGATGCACAAGCCCCTTGAATTCATCCCAAGCTGCAAATACCGTCTCGCGCAGCCTGGCGAGAGTCTGTTGAAGTGTGCGTTCAACTCATTCCGTCCAAGTGTTTGCAGACTGTTTAACCTCAAGAATTTAGATGGTGCCTAGCTCTGTGATTGGAACGAAGGGGTATGATTATCCAGACGTCCTTTTCCTTCTCACCCGAGCAAGCTGCCAATAACCAATTACAATGTGAGCTACTCACGTTAGTGATAGATTGAAAAAGAACAGACGTTGAATGAAGGACACCAACCTGCAATTTTCCAGTAATTAATTCCTGTATACGGCGTGAGAAATTATCTTCGAAATTCTAAAGGAAGACAGCAATCTTTGCCTACTATCTCATCTACTGTTCCAATCGAGAGAGCAAAAATACCCACTCGTCATACGACCTTCGGAAACAAATAAATGCTAGGGTGCATTTACACTCGCTGTTGAACCAAGAACCAAGATACAATCTGCGGTTACGACGCGTATCTTCGGCCGCGGATTTAAGGTCAACAGGCACCTCCGTTTGCGATTTTCTTCCTAATTCTCCATTACGTATTTTCCCGATTCTTTATGTATAAACTTGGGCTCTCGGTCGGGGCGCGAGAAATATACTACTAACATTTATTTCTAACTTACACATGTTTTGCTTTTGTAACTATTCCCGCATTTGTGGCGGACAGTTTTTTTTTTTCTCACGCGTATATCTAAGAAAATAAGCCAATCGATACAAACTTCGTATAAGAGAGTTAGCTTGGACCTTTACTGTAAGAAATTTACGATTAGTTACAAATAAACAGGTCTGCATACAAAACCACTATAAAAAGGATCAAACTGTCTTGAAAGTCATTGAGGGTGAAGCCGGAATTCAAGGGCGAGGGAAACGGGAGATCCCCGAGAAAACCCTCCGACCAGCGGGATCGTCATGCACGATACGTACGCGGCGAAAATCAATCCGAGAGTGACTCCGCCGGGAACCGAACCCGGTTCGCCTACGCGGGAGGCGAGTAGTCTAACCACTGAACAACCGCGGCCCCGAGGAAGTCCAAGTCTTACGTCCACGTGTCAGGAAGGTTCCAAGTTATCTCTGCCCGCTGGAGGCGGGGTCCAGATGTGGGAACAGTCGCATCTCGCGGGTTTGGAGGCAGAACTCGTACTTCTGGCGGAGTGGACAAGTTGTTGTTCTCGGCGTCGGTGCGCGGGCGCTGTCCCTTCGTCGTTGGCGACAGCTTGGTCTCTTGAACTTCCCGCCCATCCCCCCCAGCCATGCAAGACAAAGCTACAGCTCCGCGGTCCGCCTCGCAGAAACTTGGCAGGCTGGACCCTCAACCCAGGCTACACCACGGTCCGCCAGCCCCGACCGCGTCCTGCATCTTGGATTAGGCTGGCTGAGACGTCAACGACCGCTCTGTCGCCGTGCTGAGGTCGACGCCCAAGCCCGTGCATACTGCAGTATATTCACTGTCAAGGCGGCCGCCTGATCGAAGGAACTTTGCACGTCTGAGGCCTCAAAGCGTGCACAGTAAAAACATTTTCTTTACAGCAATGAAGAAATTTTCTTTGGGGCTCTTTAGCTTGCGGTAAAGAAATATTGCTTAGCAGCAAAGAAAAGCTTTAAAAAAAATACCTTTAGTGTTACCAAATTTTTTTGTTTAAAAAATTTTCTTTGCCTTAATGCAATCAAGTATTTTATCTTTGCTGCAACACAATTTTCATTGTGGCGAAGAAAGTGTTTTTAGTGTGTGGGAGCGCTAGGGGCGACCGAGACTTGCGCACCAACGCCACCATCGCCTCTACGTGCAGAGCACTGACCGGGCCGTCGATAACTCGCCTCTATGACACTTTCAGCCGAGAGCCTACCATTACATGACGTAATAATAAAAAAGTAATGGTTTTACACACGTCCCTAATCCTTTTATAATGTTTTTTACTGGAATATTCATACCTAAAAAGGCCGTGAAAAATACCCGTTTGAGCCATTTTCACTTTCACAAAAACATGCTTTAGAGAGAAATGGGGAAACTGAAAAACTTACACAGACGCGTAACATTTCTTGAATGCTATTCGTAAGCAGATCTCTCTCAGGCACGTTCGACCTGCCACCTTCATATTCTCTGAATCGAACCTTTGAAAAATTACACCATGTATGACGTGTTCCGTTCTTTCCTAAATATAACATGTATTAAATCGTTTAATTTCCTCTGTTGACATAAGAGTACGTCATTTTTGGTTATGTTGGAATTTTAGTTTCATTTCATTTAAAAGTTATATTATTTAATTTACAATTAATACGAATTAATAAACAGAGAAAATAATTATGTCGATAATGCCTAAGGGCCGTTCACGATAAAGTGAGCACTTTTGAAATCAATCTTAGAAAAAAGTCATTACCCCTGCCACCATATATTTCGACCTGCGCACTGAGTGGCATGTGCCCTGTAAAGTTGGTAACGATGGATGGAAAGTAGTTCCATAGTTTAACGTCAAATAAAAAGTGTTACATATCCATTTGTGACAAATAAATTTTTTCGCTTTCTGGTTTTCTAATACACCGGAGTGTAAAAATTACCAGTTTTGTAAAATAAAGTGATGAGGCCCATGGCAATTTTAGTTTTTACATAAGGCGGAATAATACATAACGTGCATACGAGTAAATCTTAAACAGGACTTCCAGAAGTGCTCATTTTACCGTGAACTGCCCATAGTAAAAAATACTTCTGATTCAAAATTTTGGTGAAGTAAATGCGCACTAGATTTAGAAAGCTTGTTTCCGTGAGTCAGGGTAATCTAATAACCGGAAGGTAGAACTTTGGCAGGGATTGAGAGCAGCTGGAAGGAATGGTTATCCTTCGGGTTACCAACAAATAATTCCACTGCTTGTGTGTGGGCCGATTCACACTGAAGTTAGCATAGTGTGTATAAGTCGCGTTAACTACTTCGCAACTACGGCGAAAGGTGCAGAGTTGAAAAATGGCGTTTCCTTGAGAATTTCGCATCGTATGAATCCGGGAAACCGGGAAAAGTTCGGGTATATTGTGATTGTACATACGGTCATGTACTATATCTTACTTAATCTCTTGCATGTAGAATGCCAATGATAGCCTCACTTGGCTTACAAACAAAGATTGATTAGCAAGAAGCCGTTGGGGTATACACTTTCAAAACTCGTGAGCTGTTATGAAGAGAACAGCTGTCCTGAGAGTGTTACACCAAGGCAAACTTTCTTTTAATTTTAGCAACATAATCGATGATATATCGAAATAAATCGATTGTAACCCACAGTCATACAATGTAGTGCAACTATAGGCTATTCACGGTAAAGCGAGCACTTTTTTCGGCCATTCTAAATTTTTCCTTTCACACAATTTATATCGTTCCGCCACTTTTTAACATAACATTACCATGATACTAATACACAGAGCATGTACATTTCAGCACTCTCAAAAGTAAATACCTGAAGCTGCAATCCAATACATTTATTATGGGCTAGTGCCCGTTGGGAGGGCCTTAGAAGTGCCGACTTTGCCGTGAATAGCCTATACAAGATGACAACCTGGGTTTCTAAAAAGTGAAATGTTAAGTATAATCAAACATTCTAGTCGCATATTGAATGCCCAGATTCAATACAACGCTATAGTTATTTGGCTTCTGAAACTTTATAACTGATTTGAAACTGCCTTGCTTTGAAAATGCATACTGCACCTCTCTGGCTATAACTTTGTCTACGAGTGATTTTGATATTTCTGTCTCGCATTGAGCGCAGAATCGTTCCACAAAGTTTACAGTAGTTGATTACCAGGAAACCACGAAACTTCATAATCCGTGTCCTTCATCTAGCCACCTACGAGTTATCCACTTCAAGCTGCTTTCCAGACGAGAGCCAGTCCAGTCGATTTCTTCTCCGATTCCTTTCAGAAGGGAGGAATTGCCGTTCGTTAGCAACTTGATTCCGCCGCTGCCTCGTTTCACGCGCCCATTATGACTATTCTCCAGTATCGACGGCCGATGTTGCAAATCCTCGTCGACGCTCTTTCCAGCGAAGTGATTGGGGCTCGCCCGATCACGAGCGAACAATCGACTCGCGAGCGAGACAGCGAGTGCGAAACATCAGTAGTGCCGCCAAAGACGCGCAAGCCAAATATTGCCCCTGGTACAGGGGGCGAGAGGAGGAGGCAGGGGGGAGTTAGCATTGAGTTCCGTTCGTGGGGGGGGGGGGGGAATATTAGGAGCTTTCAAAAACATTCAATACGGCTGTCATAACAACGGTATGAGAGTTCCTCCCCCCCCTTCCCGCCCATGCTCACAATAAAAACACACACAACTCCCCGGAGAGCACGCCACTCGATGTTATAAACAAAAAGTTGTGTATCTCGGGTGAAACGAACTTCCCGTCAAATAAATTGCAACAGAATAAAACAATTCTTCTCAAATTTCGTGAACTTGTATAGGATGGCTTTTTATTTGATGTTACAGACGTCTGTGCAAACGTAGATACATTTTGTAAAGTTAAGCCCTGGCCTGGAAATGTTCCAACAAATAGATTTCTTGCTCGTATATAACTCACGTTTGCTACCGTTACGGAAGTGCTGGCTTATATTGAGTATAAAATGTATTATTTGCTGTAAGTTTCTGTACTATTGGCAAGAAAAAAATAAAGAACTGAGTTGCCCGGGTTTAACAACAATGCTGTTTAAATAATGCCAAACATTGTAAAATAAATAATGTAAAATGTATTTTAACATCTAAATATTGTAAATGTAGTTTATGTTAGCACAAATGTTTCCGAATTGACATAATCAAACCGCTAAAGGATTTAAAAAAAAAAAAAAAAAAAAAACCAAAGAACTGAATAAATTTATTCCTTTTTTTTCATATAAAATTCCGAATTTAATTATTTATTTTCAATGGCTTTTTCTAATTACTAGGTAGCTTTGAATATACAATTAAATAATTTTAACAAAATAAAATGTACTACGGTGAACTAAAAATATAATCAAAGTAAAAGTACCTTTTCGTCTTTCAGAAGAGTAAGGTTTGAAAAACACACCTATCTCAAATTTTCGAATTGGAAAAAGTGTTTGACCAAACATTGTGGGTAAGTTTCGCTTCTCACGGGGGAAAAAAAATCTACTAAATATTTTTAATGGAAATTTTAACGCATTTTGAGCGGGAAAAAAAGACCTTGATAACTCTCCATCTTTGATGGGAATTGTTCACAGAGATCCATGCTTGTCACATCGCTGATAATTTAGTAACACATTGTGAAACACAAAATTGCAGGCCTCGAAGAACACACGGCGCTGGAGATGACGAGGAGGCAAGGTTGTTTCACTTCAGAAGCTAGTAAAGCCTATACGTCACACTTCGGTGGAGATAATTGACATTCCGTAGTAGCGTATCGCAGGATCTCAGGTGTTGGTCACATTATTCTCAATTAACTATTTCTTTTTTTTTTTTGGACTGCTGCGGCCGGACGCAATTAAACATAATTTACGCTGACGGCTTCCCGGCTAGAGAAACGTTTAAGTCAGTGCGCAAAAATCCACGGATTTTCCCCGGATTTCGGCGGCGGAGGCGCACCTAATACCCGCATTGCGTCGTAACTGGGAGTGTTTGACGCCAATATTTACGCTGACGGCTTCCCGGCTAGAGAAACGTTTAAGTCAGTGCGCAAAAATCCACGGCTTTTCCCCGGATTTCGGCGGCGGAGGCGCACCTAATACCCGCATTGCGTCGTAACTGGGAGTGTTTGACGCCAATATTTACGCTGACGGCTTCCCGGCTAGCGAAACGTTTAAGTCAGTGCGCAAAAATCCACGGCTTTTCCCCGGATTTCGGCGGCGGAGGCGCACCTAATACCCGCATTGCGTCGTAACTGGGAGTGTTTGACGCCAATATTTACGCTGACGGCTTCCCGGCTAGAGAAACGTTTAAGTCAGTGCGCAAAAATCCACGGATTTTCCCCGGATTTCGGCGGCGGAGGCGCACCTAATACCCGCATTGCGTCGTAACTGGGAGTGTTTGACGCCAATATTTACCCCCAAGGTCTGTCAGGTTCCCGGCTGAATGTCTAATATAAAGGAGGAAAATCGTAAATATTAGTCTTCGAAGGTGTGCCTGGAAACAGCGAATAAAAAAGTAAACGGCCGACCATAAAAACGCGTCGTTATAACTCGCGAAACACAAGATATATTTCGGCGAGGAGAATTGAAAACGCAGCTAGGAAGCGGGCAAATGGTAGCGCGAGGTTTTCAAACCGTCTAAAAGAAAATATCGGGTTAGAAATACCTACAGTACAGTTTCGAACATAGTCTCCAGTTCAAAACAAGTCTTTTGGTTCTGCACAAAGTGCCAATTTTGAGATGAGATACCGCACCAATAATTTTAATTTTTTTTTTTTCCCCCATTTTCGTTTATTAGTGGGTACCGCGGTGGCTGAGCGATTAGCCTGCGCGCCTCCCACTAAGGCGATCCGGGTTCGATTCCCGGTAGGGCCACTTCAGATTTTCGCATGTCGGAATCGTGCCGGACGATGGTTTAGGTCGGCGGGTCTTCTCGGGGATCTCCCGCTTCTCCCCGCCCCCCTCATTCCGGCGCTGCTCCACACTCACCTCGCTTCACCCTCATCGGCTCTCAAGACCTCGATGTTAAGAGCCACCCAAATCTCTACTCTCACTCATTCACGCATTTATTTGTGAGAACTTTCTTTTTAAATTATTTTTAAGAAGTTAGCCAAGTTAAAAGTTTTGTTTTCAGCGTTAATTTCTCATTTGAAGATGGCGAAAAGAAAAATACACATGTACCACGGATACTTGTAAATACAAATACTATGTCTTTAGCCTGTGAGATCTGTCTTTGAGAAATAAAGAGAAGCTAGCGTGACTCGAGTTTTGGCCAGTCCTTAGGGAGGGAAGATCCTCAATTCTTTAAATACTATATTTTGAATGTCTTGTTTTCCAAAATGCAGGCACAACTAGGTTGTACATAAGAACAGAGCTTAGTTTGATATATTCTTTGTGATTCAAGGCATTATGGCGAAGGGTCATTGCGAAACTGTTTTTAATCTTATAGAATTTTGTTGACAAAAATATCTGATAATGCGTTTAGCGGCTCTGAAGTAATATCATAAACACGTGACTGTAAATAAACAATTTTTACATTTATTAAAGATATTGTAACATTTGGTACATATGTCCAGAATTCGCTATTTTAGTAAAATTATTACGCCACCTTAAGAGACGTTCCTAGTTGTCATATGTGAGTCATTGTAAGAAGTCGTGTATATCGTAATTAGAAAAAACTATGTTATATTTCAATATAAATCCTTTTTCCAGGACAGAAAAGAAAGTCGATATTTTGTTGCTTGCTCATAAATTTGGCTACTGAAACGGAAATGCGGTGGTTGAAATGTGTCAAAATCAACCAAAATCGCTTTTAAGTGGCCTTCTGTTTACTAACTTTGTTCTTTTGTATAAAGGCTGTTCACGATAAAGTGAGCATTTTTTAAATCAACCTTAGAAAAAAGTAACTGCTCCTACCTGCATATATATTTTAACGGGCGCACTGACTGACATGAGCTCAGTAAAGTTGGTAACGATAAAGGGGAAAGTAGTTCCATATCTTAAAGTCGAATAAACGTGTTAGGTAACCATTTGTTATAAAAAATTATTATTTCTATCTCTTTCTGTTTTTTTTTTTTTTTTCAATCCATCGAAGTGTAAAGATTGGCAGATTTTTAAAATACTTACTTTTCTAATAATTTTACAGTTTCACTTGACCGGCGCATGAAGAAAGTGATGAGGCCAATGACAATGATAATTTTACATAAGGCGGAAGAACACACAACGTGCATACAAATACATCTCAAGCAGGGCTTTCAAAGTGATCATTTAACCGTGAACAGCCTATAACAATCTTTCAAACAATAGTGGCAATGCTGTATCTTTTCTGAACAGATCGCTGTATGAAAACGTTATAGTCGCCACTTATAATTTCCAAAACAGAACACACGCAAATCTTGTTCCAGCTGCTGTCCATTGCCGTCGCGATGGATGGATGTCACCTCGAGGTGTTCAGTGTTGTTCACTGGGGAATGCTCGTAAGCCCAACAAACCTACCTACCTTCCAGGGGCCGTGGTGGCTGAGCGGTTAGACTGCACTTCCCACCTCTGCGAACCGGGTTCAATCCCCGGCCGGGTCACTCCCGGATCTTCACAAGTGGGGATCGTGCCAGGACAATGCCGCTGGTCGGCGGGTTTTCTCGAGGATCTCCCGGTTTCTCCCGCTCTTGTATTCCGACACTGCTCCACTCTCATTTCATTTCACCCTCATCGGCTCTCAAGACGTCATTGTTAGGAGCAGCCCAAATCTTGCGACGAGTTATGCTGATCATTCAGGAACACGGACATTTAAGCATCGCCGTCCCACTGACGTTGGCCCTGCCCGGGGCGGTAGCTACCCGAGATTTCCGGAGGAAAATAAATAAAGGACTGTCGGGAATGCGGAGCTCCCTCTCGCAAGCAGGTGGCGCTGGAAAAGCGGGTATATTTTCCTTTCCCACGCTCTCGCCGACTGCATAATAAGCGCTCTGCTATGGAAGGGAAGGGCATAGCCGTGTATCTGGCGAGAAGATGAGGGCTTGATGTTTCCAAACAAACATTAGTTTGTGAACCGGAGTATACTGTCTATCTCATATAAGGTGGCAAGATTTTGCCAGTGTGTGAGTGGCAACTTGACGTATACACAACAAACAAAGTCCGGTTTACAAAATCGTGTATCAGCTGATGCACGAACGAACAAAAGTTAATATTAAGTTGGCTATTCTGAGTGCACTGGCGACGCACATCAGACAAGTGTAAAATACGCGATAACAAAGAGTTCCTATATTAATTAATATATTTTTTTTTACGTGGTCACAAAACAATGGTTGTAAGTGTTGTAAACTAATATTCGTGCTAAAGTAGTAATGTATAGGTGTTCAAAATGAATTGCACAATAAGACGATTCAGAGCCGGATCAAACGCAACTTCAAACCTTAGATTTGTTCATGTCGTATTCCCACTGTCCATCCATGCTTTCCATATGTGCTTGATATTGATTCCAAACGCCTACAGAAATATTGCATGATATTATTGAATTATTTTTTCATATAATTTGACGAAATATATTTCAAATTCGTGTCGTTTCGAGAGAGTAATAGAAGAAAAGTCAAGTTTTAAAAAGCAGGATCTAGAGGCGGCGAAACTGCTGCTATCTGTCGGCTCACACACTTAACCATGTCGTGCACGCCACCTGTGAGTTCTTTCTCGAACCTAACCACTTATAATGCTCAAATTAGCATGTTTCGTATGTAGATTAACAAATTCACGAACAGATACCAATAGTTCTATTTTTCGCGAGTTCTCCAAAATTTTTAAATTAACATATATTTCGTGTGCAGCGATTTTGATTACTAGTCATTTTTATTGGGCCAGTAATTGTCCGTCTATGTCCTAACCACGCCATGTTTTTTTCCCGAAACCCATTTCCTTGTTTTCGTGTAGCATCCAACTGACGCACCAGCTGATGGCGAAAGGATACATAAACTAAAAGTAAACATTAGTTGAACTGTAAAAATCTTGTCATCTTATAAGAGACAGACAGTAAATAGGTGCTGCCGCGGGGGTGATGACGTCAGAAGTAACGGGAGAAGATTTGTTTGCTCAGGTGGCCAGCGCGCAGCCCGCGTGTGCGTCAGTGCACGCTCGGGGTCCTAGAGGAAGTACGATCCCTCCAGCCAGTTCCCGCGCAAGGAAGGCGCGGGCAGGACGACAGGGGAAGAAGGGAGGTTCCCCGAGGAGAGCGCACAATGCCACGGACGTCCATTAATCCCGAGGGATCCTCCTGGAAGACGTCGGGCGTCTGCTTGTCCCCATTGTGCCGAGACGTCCATCGCCCGAGGTGCATCGTGCGAAATGACCCTCCCGCATTCTACCTCACCACTCCTTCCTCCATTCCTTTCCCTTCCTTGATGGTAGTTTGTCATTCCCCCACTCCGCACCCTCCTTCCTTACCGGGAACGACTGCATCTTCCCCGTCCAGGGCTTTTCAGGGTGGACGGTCTCTTACCAACGATCAAAGAGTTGTACAGGAATATCAAATTCACGTACTAAAAATAATAATCTAACTAATGCCGTGGGCTAATGGATCAGCAAACAACAGTTCAAACATTTTTAAAATGTTAGAAATATGTAACTTTTTTTTAATATCTTACTTTTTTTTTCATAAATATGCCTAGTTATTTGTTGATTACATATGTGGTACATGGTAGCCCGCGGTATTGGTTTATGTTCTAAATGTTTTCATCTGTACAACTTTGTTAGTATTTGTTAGTAAGGCTGTAAAAAAAAAAAACAGAAGAATTTTGCATTTGACATCAAATCATTTTTTAAAAATATGACTTGTTCAATTATTTTATATGGGGAAAATGTCATTACATAAAATGGGTACGAGTTGAACAATGTCTGGCACAAATATAAGTTTATTGATATATTGGGGTCGAAACCCTTAGGCAGGGCTTTGCCGTGAACAGCATAGAGTTACAGGCTGTTCACGGTAAAATGAACACTTCTGAAAGCTCTGCTTAAGATCGACCCCTGTGCACGTTGTGTATTATTCCGCCTTATGTAAAATTAACATTTTCATGGACCTCTTCACTTTATTCATGCGTCGGTCAAGTGAAACTGTTGAATTATTAGAAAAAGAAATAATTGACAGATCTGCTCATTTTTTCACTTCGATGCAGTAAAATAAGCGAAAAGCGAAATAATTAATTTAAATTCTCACTAGAGACATGCCAAATTCACGTTATTAATCTGCATTAGGCTAGACTTCACTGTCTGTACTGGAGCCGACGTTGTCGTTTCTCTATTGGCTGATGCATGGATGTGACGCCACTCCTTTTCTGACTGAACTGCATGTGATTGGGGCACACAACTGCGAAGTGATAATTTATTATTGGCGCAGAGTTACCCACGGCGTGTCAGAAAAAGTATGGTCCAATGACAAACGTGTTGCAGAGGTACAAGTGTTTAAAGATTAACGTGTCCTCAAATGATAACGCGAATTTTGCACTTCTCTAGTTATTAACACTTATTATAAGACGTTGAAATAATGGAACTACTTTCCAGCCATCGTTAGGAGCAGTGACAACTTTTTTTCTAAGGTTGACTTCAGAAGTGCTCACTTTATTGTGAATGGTTTTTTTTTTTCCTCGTGTACTTTGCAGCGACTGCCGTCGGCCTTGACTGAGGTGCAGGGTCAGCCTCCAGCTGTCCGAGGCTGACGTACCACGAGCTGGCGTCACGGAGCGACGTCACCCCCAGCCTGACGACGACGACGGCCGTGCAGTCATCGTCGGGACAATCCGCGACCGCGTGTGCCAAGGACGACGCGAGGTCGCACGAAGTGGCCGTGCCTCTGGCCCGACGTCGACAAGTCACCTTCCTTCACCTCGGTCCCTCCCAGAGGTCGTCCGTGCCTCGCCAGGCAAGTTCTTCCTGTGAGTGAGTGAGTGAAGAGATTTGGACGGCCCTTAACGTCGAGGTCTTGAGGGCCGATGAGGGTACGGTGCAGCGCCGGAGTGAAGCGGGAGATACCCCGAGAAAACCCGCACGATTCCAACGTGCGAAAATTCGTAGTGACCCGGCCGGGGATTGAGCCCGGATCTCCTTGGTGGGAGGCGAGCAGGCTAGCCGCTCAGCCACCGTGGCCCCCTTCCTCCGAGAGTTCTGCGAGGTTGATCAGTGGCGTACCTGGGTACTATATTCAGGCTCCTTTTGTAGGAATTCATTGTTTTCGAGTCATAATTTCGGATTCATAGTATTTATCAGGGATAGGAAAATTTCGCGAATTCAATGTCTAGACCCTCAAGAATTCTTAGATTCATTCTGGGGCAAGCTAGAATTCAAAACATGAATGTTTATAGGCTGTTCACGATAAAGTGAGCACTTTTGAGGCCCTAGTTACTTTTTTCTTATGAGTCATTTTTTGTCCTTCCACAACTTTTTAAAATAAATATTTCACCAGACTCGAAAATAAAGGTCTAAGACTACAAGAAAATGTATCTATTGATAGGGCCACCGGTGTTCGTGAAAATAATTCAGGACTACTTGCTTTCCAAAACACTAGAGCTCAGATCCACTTCCGTGATTGGATGATTTTAACCTACATGCATTGTAGGTGCCTGCCCGCGAATCGCGGACACTCAGTGCCGGAGTTACCTAATTCTGATTGGCCCAATCAGGTAAGGGACTTTCTCCCAGCAAAGACACTTGGCCAATAACTAAAGGAAAACTGCACGTATGACCTAGGGCATTGGAGTCTAGCCTTCGCGTTTTTTTTCCTCGCGAAAAACGGGTGGCCCTATTTATTGACTATTATTCCCAATGAGAGGGCTTCAAAAAGTGCTCATTTTACCGTGAACAGCTTATAGGTAACGTCAATCATTGGGCCACACGGTGTTTCACACCTCCTAGAGAATGTTGGACCAAACATCGCCTTCCACCGTGACAGCAGACAACCAATGTGCAGTTGATATCGGCACATGTGCGCTTAAGACTGTGGAGTTCTGGTGTGTGCAGGTCATTGAACTCACGAATTTTGTAGGTCTCTATCGATGACCTGTTGGCTAGACTCCTCAGTTCTGTGTACGCTCGAGTCTCACATGTTCGTTTATCGGCTGCTGCTCCACAAATAGTAGCCAGTGTTACTCCGCGCCTTGTGTCCTTGCAAGTCTGCTATTGGCTCAGAGATGTACAGGGAGTGTCTAATGAACTGTGATCCAACTGCTAAGATGACTTCAGTGTACACGGTGTTGGGCGTCATTCTTGTCCTGAAATAAATTCGCAAAATTCTCCTATCCCAAGTAATAACTGACTACGTAAGACTATAGGAAATTAACATTTTAAGAGTTGTTTAAAATTTTTGTGCGTAACTTATAGAGACGTGCAAATTTCGCGTTATTGTATGAGGACACGTTAATCTTTAAACACTTGTATCTCTGCAATACGTTTGTCATTGGACCATACTTTTGACACGCCGTGGGTAACTCTGCGCCAATAAACGAACACTTCACAATTGTGTGCCCCAATCACATGCAGTTCAGTCAGAAAGGGCGTGGCTTCACGTCTATGCAGCAGCCAATAGAGAAACCTCGCCGGCTCCAGTATAGACAGTACTGTGAAGTTTAGCCTGATGTCGAATAATCACGCGAATTTTGCATGTCTCTAGTAATTTAAATTGTGTGCTATCTGCTCGTTGTAAAAAGTCACGAACATATTTATATTTTATCGACAAGTTCCTATCTTTTTGAAAGCAGGAAATAACACAAAATGAAAATTAGATACAAAAGTAGCCTATTAAACATCTAGTAAATAGTAAATTTCCTATGATCAAACAGTTTCAATAATAGCTCTGAAACTGGCATTATGAGACGAAAACGAGGCTTAAGAGTCCAGTCTGCCTGCACGTTAATTTACATAAGGCGGAAGAATACGCGAAGTGCATGCAAGTAGATCCAAGCAGGACTTTCATAAGTGCTCATTTTACCGTGATCAGCCTATATACATCTTTAACAATCACTAAGGATAGGGAAAATTCGCACATTCATGTCAGGACAAGATAGATTTCAAACGCACTGTACACTGACGTCACTTTTGCAATTGGACCAGAGTTTACTAGACACGCCCTCGACGACTCCGCGCCAATAGCCGACTTGCAAGGAATTCCGCACTGTCGAATGTGGGGTAACACCGGGGCCCTAGCCAATGAACAAACACCTGAGGTCGACTATACGCAGTATTGTCAGAATATAACGCGCTGCTGGCGAGACATGGATTTGTCAGGTTTTTATGCGACTCACGCAAAAGTATTTTAAGCATCTGGCTCAGTTGTTTTTCCTCCCCGGGTGAAGGGAAAAATCCACCGGACAGATAATAAAAAATAAAAAAAAGACGCGATTGCTTTGTTCCTTTCGCACGCCGCGCGAGAGTGGCGATGAACAACACATCCCCGTCATCTGCCACGCCTTCTTCTCGACCTTGACTCTCGCTCACGTTCAAACACATCACCCTTCTCGCCCGTCACGCCATTCTGACGACACGACTTCGAAGATTGCCTGTGATCACCCGCTCCAGCGATCTTTCTCGCGCACACGTTTAATAAATTCATAGTTCCTGCGTGGAACGCTGTACTGAGAAAAAAGTTCTGTTGGATAAAACAAAAAAAAAAAAATTGTTTGGCGCAACTAAATTAATTGTTTGTATAGGGGCAGTAAAATATTTCGTCGTTTAAACCAAATTATTTTGTTGCTCGTATTTAATTACCGCAAAATGTAACATTTGGTTAGTAACATTCTCGCAGTCGTTGTACTGCCTTTGTTTAGCGGGAACTTACAAAAACTCTACAGCTCAGTAACAATAACTTTCCTGATTACAAACATATTTTTGTTACATCTCCGCAAAAGGACAGGCGTGATTGTAAAACATGTTACACAAATAAAGACAGTTGACTGGGACAAAACCAACTCAGCGCCCTAGTGCCTGATGACCAGTCAGTAATGAACCTTATAGAGCACATTGTCATGTTGGCCTGCACTAGAACTGTAGTGAGTGAGAACACAGAGACCAATAGAACCTGTGTTCCTGCAGTCGTGGATATAAGTAACTCACTTCTAACTTGTCTTGGTTGTCTTGTAAATGTCTGCTCACCTCAAAGTGTTAAACAGCGAAAGCGCGAGCGAGATTCGAACGTAGTTCGTTTGGGACCGAGCCAACCCTAGCAACCACTGATAAATCAAAAATATTTCTAACTCATGCAATTCAAATACTGGACAACATGCGCTGATAAAAAAAAAATCTAGTTTTGCCGCTTTATTTCTTGGACTGATGTTAAGTTTGTTTATTGGGATTTTTATAATATTATTAAGCATCAATAAATGCACTAGCAAACACTATTTCTATTCCAAGACTCACAAAACTTAGAAACAAACTCTCGAGCTGTATTTTCGAACGAAAGCAATCAAATGAGTGACCAAACAAATATATAAGGTTAATTCAACAAAATATTTTGTTGAAGTCTATTTTTTTTTAAATTTAGATAAACATAATCAATTTCGTTGCTATTCAAGTTTCGTTTGAGCAAATAAATAGTTTGTATAGGGACGAAATATATTTAGTTACCCCAACAACCAAGTAATTGGTCGGCCAAAACAAACCTTTCTCTCAGTGTGTCTCTCTTAAGGAAAATTTCAGCGAGGAAAATAATCACCATAAAACTAAAAGTACTTATGCAAATTACCAACCACAGAGTTTGATTACACGACGGGTTCCCTAAAACCCGCTCACTAATTATTAAAACAATTTTTTTAGCTGTGGCACAAAATTGCTGCTAAGTATGTATTCGCTGAGGAAACTCGTTTACTGCCACACACACACACACATACACACACACACACAGTGGTGAACCTTGGCATCATAGCTACGAAAATGTCGCAGTTTAGCTAGGAATCTAGCTGTGTAATTACTACACATTATCTCACAGCATGTGTGGACGGAGCTGTGATACGACTAACATCACACGCCGCCAGACAGCTAAAACAATAATAATTTTACGAATGCTAACTCTCCTTTTTTTTGCAGCTACAGATATACAGAACTTACGTTTGTTTCTAAGAACAATTTATACTTCGCAAATACTTAAACGTAGGCTATAGTCCATTTACGATTACTTGCAACTTTCCTGGAGCTCCGCTAAAGTACTACTTGCAGGATGTTCCCGCGTCATGCAAACAAAGCTTAACCGAGTCTAGGAAATTACACCAAAGGGACAGCGCGTCGTATTCATGCGCACTCAGTTTAATAATATTTTGCATAAGTACTATTTCTCACTAGGCATTACCAACTCACCTTTTTACTCCCTGTTTTATTTATATCAATTATAAAATAAATAATAAAATTATTGGTATAATATAAGTAAAATTTCAGTTTAATCACAAATAAAGTACTTTTAAGTTAACACACATTATATATTTGTGTATAATACATGATATATTTAATAAACAACCGAACTTCATACATGGGGTGGTTTTACAAAGGTTTGATTAAAAAAACTGTGAAGAAAGCCGCAAATAGACTGTATTCGTTATAACTTGCAAATGTTCTAACGTCCTGCTCAAGTTGTGCTTCAACACTTTGAGAACTATACCCGAGTGTAGTTCAAGTTGTGCTTCAACACTTTGAGAACTATACCCGAGTGTAGTTCACGTTGTGCTTCAACACTTTGAGAACTATACCCGAGTGTAGTTCACGTTGTGCTTCAACACTTTGAGAACTATACCCGAGTGTAGTTCAAGTTGTGCTTCAACACTTTGAGAACTATACCCGAGTGCAGTTCAAGTTGTGCTTCAACACTTTGAGAACTATACCCGAGTGCAGTTCAAGTTGTGCTTCAACACTTTGAGAACTATACCCGAGTGTAGTTCAAGTTGTGCTTCAACACTTTGAGAACTATACCCGAGTGTAGTTCAAGTTGTGCTTCAACACTTTGAGAACTATACCCGAGTGCAGTTCAAGTTGTGCTTCAACACTTTGAGAACTATACCCGAGTGTAGTTCAAGTTGTGCTTCAACACTTTGAGAACTATACCCGAGTGCAGTTCAAGTTGTGCTTCAACACTTTGAGAACTATACCCGAGTGCAGTTCAAGTTGTGCTTCAACACTTTGAGAACTATACCCGAGTGTAGTTCAAGTTGTGCTTCAACACTTTGAGAACTATACCCGAGTGCAGTTCAAGTTGTGCTTCAACACTTTGAGAACTATACCCGAGTGTAGTTCAAGTTGTGCTTCAACACTTTGAGAACTATACCCGAGTGTAGTTCGGGTCAAACGTGTTCGGATATTTCTTTCCACATTAAAAATAACTTGTCCAGATATGCTTACATCAATTTCCTATTCTAAATTTGAACTAACACAACGTTAGCAACGATCTTCGTAAATAAACGACAAATGTTTGTATAGTTACTTAAATGAACACGATGGTATCTACATCCTGTTACGTATGAAAAAACATTTATCTGGAAAACGGTCAATTTGGCACTCCATTGGTTGACATCCCGCCAATACGGAAAGACTGGTGTAGTTTACACCAATAGAATGGCGTTGATGACAATTAGGGACCCAGCGAACATGGTATCCCTGCAGCGGTGGATATAGGTAACTAACGTCTAGCTTGTGTTTAAAACTGGTATAGGTAGAGTTAGTGATATTTCGTGAAAAAATACTTGAGTACAGGGTAGACTTCAATACTACAAGCACCCAACACCAGTTTGCCCATTGCCATTGGTTGCTCTCTCCTTGGGGAGGAGTTTCCATATTTGACCGGGCCACTGAGAATTCGGTAACATCGGCATAGCTCGTACGTGATTGTGTGGCAACTCTTGTCAGAAAATAATTCAGCCAATAAAGACAAGTAAACGACCCCACAGCGTTTTGAAATATAACTGTCTTGAAATCTTTTCGCGAAATTTCACTACCCCTAGGTATAGGCTGTTCATGGTCAACTGAGCACTTTTGAAAGCCCTGCTTAAGAACTACTTGTATGCACATAGTGTATTCTTCCACTATAGGTAAAATTAATATTGCCATGGGACTCACAACATTATTCATGCTTCGGTCAAGTGAAACTTTGAAATTATTAGCAAAGTAAATGTTATACAAATTCACTAATTTTTGCACTTAGTCATTAAGAAAAACATAAATCGAAAGAACAAGTTTCAGTATTCACAAATGCTCATCTAATAGTTATCATTCAATGATAAAAAGTGGGAATAAGTTTAATCTGTCGTTACCAACAACTGGACGCATGCCCCTCAGTATTCCCGATCAAATATATGCAGACATGGACACCGGCATTTTCCAAATGTTGATTCCAAAAGTGCTCACTTTATCGTTAACAGTCTTTAAGAGATAGATGTTGCGTGAAATATTGTTGAACTGAGTGGGCACGAAAGCAGTACGCAGTCCCTTTCATGGTGTGATTTTCTAGACTTGGTAAAGCGGCGGAAATGGAGGAAAGGAATACCCTGGAAGTAGGACTTTAGCACGATTTCAGAAATTTGGAAGTAACTGTGAATTGAATATAACAAGAGTTTAGTAAAGATATACTGGAGAGCACAACGGCATGCCAAGTTATCGTGTTATGTTTTCGCGAGTAACACATGCCACTATTCATGAGGAGAAAGCGACTGGGCCACTCCTTACACTCCAAGCCCGAATCACTGATATAAATCAGTGAAATAACACTCACTGAAAGTCAGTTGATAGGTACTGCCGAGTGGCGAATCAAGCAAATTAGTTGGGAACAAGTGAATTTTAGCAGTGCAATTCTTGAAATTCAGTGGGTATTACAAATAAATCAGTGGAATTCAGCCCCCATATTAATTAGTTATGTGTAGAGCCCCGAGTATTAAGCGGATTGAGTTGGCAGCAAGCTAGGTTGGACAGTCCTCTATACACTCGAGACATTATCGTTTGCATTGGTTGCTGTGATCAACTGAGACCTCTGTGCAGTAACCTTAAACACTCACCCACACTACTGCTTCCAGCTTATCACTGACTCACAGTTAAACGGGGCATGTATAAAGAACTGTCGTCCAATCAGAACAGGAGGAGAAAAGAACAAGTATTTGGAGTCTACCTCGTCTCCGAATGAATTCGCGAAATACTCGTGGCTCTAGTAATGTGGCACTGATTATCAGTCGCGCAATATTCACCATGCTATCTGGTTTGGCTTAATATTCACTCTTTTTTAAATTTAGAGTGTATTAAAGTTAGCTAGTAAGTGAAGGCCTGAAAACTGTTATGCTCCTTGTTTACTAAAGTAAAGAAACTAAACTGAAGAAGTAGGTGCAGAACTTTTGAAAACTCGGGGATTATTAATAAATTGTTGCCCATATAGTATAGAGGCATCGTGTTGAGAGCGTTAAGAAACTCTGAGTGTCGGGACACCCACATTTCGCGAAAATATCTCACGGCTAGTTGCACTTCATAACACGTTAGCTCAGATCCACCTTCGTGATTGAACAATCTAGATTTTACGCATCTTACGTGTCTGGGCGCGAACCACAGGCGTACAGTATCGGAGTAACCTAATTCTGATTGGCCAGTCAAGTGGGAAAATGTCTTCTCACAGACACACGCGGCCAATTAGAAAAAGGAAAACTTCTAGCACGCCGGTAGGGTATTGAAATATAGCATGCCCGGCTGAAATCATTTCGCAAAATTCGGGTGACTCTAGCTAAGTGGTGTTTGTTTTGAGTGTCACCGCTATGACAGACAAAATTCGCATTAATATTTTGTTTCAGGCTGAACTTCACAGTACTGTATAGACTGATGTAGGCGTCGTTTTTTAATTTACTGCTGCATAGACGTAAAGCCACGCCCTTTCCGACTGAACTGCTCGTGATTGGGACACACGATTGTGAAGTGTTAATTTATTGGCGCAGAGTTACCCACGGCGTTTCACAAAAAGTATGGTCCTATGATAAACGTATTTAAGAGATACAATTGTTTAAAGATTAACGTATCCTGAAATAATAACGCGAATTTTGCACGTCTCTAAGTATGGTTCAATGACAGACGTACTGCAAAGATACATGTGTTTAAAGTTTAACGTGTCCCCAGATAGTAAGGCGAATTCTGCAGGTCTCCAGTCATCGCAATGCCGTGATGAGCGAGGTGGCTGGTCCAGCTAAAGATGCTGAGGATAACGATGCTAACAGGAAAGAGGGAAGAGCGTCAGGAGTAAGGATGCGATTCATCTCGCTAAAATGGCTCCATCTCGCCGTCAGCACGCCTTGAAACATCCCGGGGACAAGAGGTGACCTCTGCTCAAGGTCGACCGGCGTGAATCCGGTGCCCTCCTGCCGCCCCCGCCTAGCCGGTGATGGCGCTGACGTAAGAGCGAATTTCCCGTGTCCAAACAGCCACAGAGCGCTTAGGCTCGCGGCTTCACCCCTTTTGTAGAAATTCTTCGTTTTCGCGTTAAAATTTCGGATTCATATAATCACTAGAGACATGCAAAATTCGCGTTATTATTCAACATCAGGAAAAACTTCACAGTATTGCTTGTACTGGAGCCGGCGTCGTTTCTCTATTGGCTGCTGCATAGATGTGAAGCCACGCCCTTTATGACTAAACCGCATGTGATTGGGGTACACAATTGTGAAGTGTTCATTTATTGGCGCAAAGTTAACCACGGCGTGTCAGAAAAAGTATGGTCCAATGACAAACGTATTGCAAAGGTTCAAGTGGTTAAAGATTAACGTGTCCTCAAATAATAACGCGAATTTTGCACGTCTCTAGTGATGTCTTAAATAATTTCTTTCCGTTTTTTTTTTTCTCTTTTATGCACGGAAGTATAAGAATGATCAGTTTTATATAATAATTACTTCTAATAACTCCACAGTTTTTCCTCACCGACTAATGAATAAAGAAATAAGGTCCATGCCAATGTTAATTGTACATATTGCGGAAGAATGCACGACCTGCATTCAAGTAGTTCTTTAGCGGGACTTTCAAAAGTGTTCATTTTACCGTGAACAGCGTATAACAGTCTGTAATTCAGAATAACGTTCACATTTATTTCTCTAGTGAGAACGTGCAACCAATAACAAGATGCAACCAATAACAAGATACTCGCCCCCATGATAACTCTCAGCTTATGATTATGAAACCGGAAAATCCAACCGGCTGATATCCATGCTTAAGAGTCCAGCAAGTAATTTTTTTTTTGCGCCTGGCATAAGCTACTATAGGCTGTTCACGGTAAAATGAGCACTTTTGAGGCCCTAGTTATTTTTTCCACTCGCCCATGTTTTATCCCTTAACCACCTTTTTTTAAATACATATTCCTATGTAAGTAATACACACAGTGAGTATGTATATTCCACCGCACTCTGAAGTTAACGTCGAAGGCTAAAATAAAATGTATTTATTGACTATTATTCCACACGAGAGGGGCTTTCGAAAGTGCTCACTTTACCGCTAATAGCCTATACTTAAGCGTAGCAGAGCGTTACTCAAATTTGTCCGTTTCTATACACTATACGAATCTTCACAATCTTCTGCCGCACCTTCCAAGTACGGCGATCTTGTCGAAAGTTTCTTGCTGTAATGTGTGCAGAAAAATATCGACAAAGATATAAAAAAAATAGTGTATAAACAAGGAAATCTATGTTTTTGAGCATGTCACAGTACCAAAAAAATTAGGTGCAAAATACATACAAATGTGACACCAAGGTTGTAATTAAGGGGCTCTACTGTGTGTGATATATATATGTGTGTGTATGTGCGTGTGTGTGTGTGTATTTTTGGAGTTCTGTAAATGCCACCCAGTCTGAAGAAGTTGTGGGTTGAATTATTGAGGTGATGCAATAGCAACGAAACGATGGAGGGGGGGGGGGGGGGATTTTTTGGACGAATGGGAGTTCTCTGGAAAAAAAAAAAAAAGTCCTTTTGATATTAGTGTGATTCTTAGTATAACAATGAATGCATTTTTAAAACATTTATACGATGCATGTTAGAGAAATGGTGCAACTTCCCAGATAGTTAAGAATATCCCGTGTGTGTGCGTGTGTTGCGCAGAAAGAAGCCGTTTTCATGCATGTAGCAAGTTCCGGTTGCACGAGATCAGCCGGAGGTTGTTTACCGAGCGAAGCGTCCTGATTGGACGGCGCGAAGGCGATACCTTGACACGTTTGCGCTAACTTTGTTGCGCCACTTGGCCGAGTATTACGGTCACGCATCGTCTTATGCTAATTGCAGCCGCCGTGTTGACGTAACACGCGTGCTGTTATCTCTCGGAACGCGCTGCTCAGAGCTCTGCTCTCCTTTACACTGTTGCCAGCTTTATAAAACAAACAGCGCTAGAGAACACTCCAAAAATCTCTTTCAGTCTGAAAAAAAAAAAAAAAAAAAAAAAAAGAAGCTACATCAGGCATTTTACAACTTCCAATAAAACCACGAATTTACCAAAGACGATAAAGCATGGTAGGCTTATTTATAAATGTTTATATATCACGCTCTTAAAAGTTTCAAATACAGGATTTTTCGAACTGTTAGTTTATTAACATAAAATCGTTCCAAAAATTTGAGTTGCTTAAATATTTTTAGTTTTGATCATAACCACCGACACCTGCGACGTCTGATTGTTCCAGAAAATTAAGCTTACCGGTAAATTTATTTGACAACTTTTCGAACGTAGTTGCCCCTGCGAGGCAAATAATTTGGGCTTGAAATATCCCCCAAGTTTGGGGACTAACAGAAAAGTGTGTACTAATCAGTGTTTTGTTAATATAGCGACACGTTCAGTCAGCGTCAATTGATGCGACTATGTCGATAATATTGTTCAACGTAGATAGTAATAATTTTATATTTTATTGTTTCTGTAACTACTATATATATATATATATATATATATATATATATATATATATATATATATATATATATATATATCCCTACGTAATCTTAGTTTGTTTATGTTACAGAAACGACAGTTCCTTCAACAGAACAACTTAAGCAATACTTATGTATATCATTCCAGCGATAACTATAACTGTGATAAACTGACATAATATTTCTATGTTCATTCAGTCAGAAGTTCAGTAGCGGCTGTCTTGATACCCGCTTACAGAACTGTTCTGTTCTTATATCTCTGCTGATTTGTTCTGGGTTATTTAATATATATTTTTTTAATTTGTTCTTTTTTGTTCAAAAATCCCTACGTTGTATTTTCTTCTATTTTCAACAGATAACTGCTCGATAACTTATCTAGGGATAGGGGAATTTCGCGAATTCATTTCGGGACAAGATAGACGTCAAACACATATATATGAAATCACCTTCACAATTGGATCACAGTTTATTAGACCCGCCATTCACGCCTCCGAGCCAATAGCAGACTTGCAAGGAAACACCCTGCGAATCCCATAACTGCCAGGTGTGGGTCAACAGCCAATGAACACACAGCTGAGGCTCCAGTATGCAGAGGACTGAGGAGTCTAGCCTACAGGAAATTGAACTCGCGAAATTTTCCTATCCCTACATTGCCAGCATTATATTTATAACATTACAAATGAATAAGAGAAAATTTTAATACACGTTACTCAGGAATATGTAAAACTAATTTAATTTAAATTTTAACAAGCAAGTTACATACAGATTTTTTTTAAAGTTTCATAAAATAACGTGTGTTGTAAGCTACAAATATTTTTGTAGAATTAAGAGAAAAATTTCGCCAACTATTTTGAAACAATTGTTTGTAACAAGTGCATTTTTTTTTTTTACTGTTTACGCCTAGTAATTTATTTTTGAAAGTGGCAACACTGCTCGAGCCAGTCGGCCGTCAGGGATTTCAGACCAGATAAATGTGCGCGGCGAGACGCAAGAAGCATGAAGGCGAGCCGTTGAAGAAGATGATGAAGAGGAAGGGGGGAGGGAGGGAGGGATAAAACGCCGGGCGCACACGCGACCCACTACGCTTATCTACAAACATGGCAAGGCCGCGCAACAACATACCAAAAGGACTAATTTCAACTCTTTATTTGCTACGAGGCACGCCCTTACACACATTCTTTAAGTTAGCTGTAGCAATGAAAGGATTCCTTTAACACTTTGTAGACTATGCTCGAGTGTAGCTCGAGCAAAGATAATTTTCAAAATGTATTTGTTGTCCAGAACAAAACTCGTATGGATGTACAGTCTTTGTTCGGCTAATTTTTAACACGACTTCACAAGAACACGACAGCGCAGTATAGCAACGATATTGTTAACGATAGAATTTCTCTTTTTTATAGCTAGAGACCCGGAAATTTCGCGAGTGCATTTGAGGACAAGCTAAACTTCAAACAGGTGTACATTTCCCTTTATTTCCAATTGGATCGCAGTTTGTAAGCCACGCCCCGGACGAATTTGAGCCAATAACTAACCTGTAAAAAAAAAGACGGCCGAATCCTGTGTTACATGGACTGGGGTTAAACTGGAGCAATAGCCAATAAATAACTACCCTAATTGAGCCCAGAATCTACATAAAGGTTAGTGGAGTCTAGCTGACTGCGGAATGTATCCGCGAAATTTTAGTGTATGTATTTATAGCTACTTAAAGGGAGATTATTGATTGTAAATCCTTTTATACGATTAAGAAAATTCTAATGGGTCAGTACCAGATCGGCTCTCCATTGGTTGATGACTGTTGATAGGCCAATAATGAACGCTGTAAAGTAAGGTGCGGTATGGACCAATAGGACGATGGTGAGTTCTAAGACAAACACCAGCAGAACCGATGTTCTAGCAGTAGTGGATATAGGCGACTCACTTCTATTTTGTTTAAGTGCCAGTAAATGTGTGCAGACATCAATGTTTTAAAACTAGTAGCGTTGGACATCGACTCTGGCTATAAACTGTTATTTTTATTTATTGGTAACTTTTCCTCCAGAGATTACTTCTATGTTCGTGGAACCACTAGAGTGTAGAAATTTTCCAGTTATGAATAAAAATCATTCTAATAGGCGTTTATGCTGCGCTCTAAAATCGAAACGGCTAAAACAGCCCCAGTTCAGCGAATTCGACTGCGGAACTGTTTAAACTGGTCTACGTGAATCAGTCAAATTCTGCTTATTACATTAGTAGCTGATGTTCACTGACTAAACAGTGAATTCTTATATTTGCTAGAGAACTGCGCTGGCTTGGCAGAGAAACCTCAGTGCATTACACTGATTCGTCAGCACATGACAGCTGCTTTTACAGAAGATTCTGTAAAAAAAATTGTGATTGAAATCATCGATTCGGATTTCGAGTGTAAAAAAAACACAATCTTACCCCACTCGCTACAATAAATAGAGCTAGTGATTTTCGCGAAAGAAATTTGAGTACAGGTTAGACTTCAATACTGTAAGCACCCAGCAGCAGTATGTCTATTGTCATTGATTGCTGTCTGCTTGAGAAGGCGTTTTCGTATTCAACCGGGCCACTCAGTATTCGGCAACATCGGCACGGCCCCTAAGTGATTCGCGTGCACACAGTTAACACTTGTCTAAAAGTAATTCAGCCAGTCAAGATAGGTGAACGACCTTACGATGTTTTTAAATACAACTTGTCTTGAAATATTTTCGCAAAATTTCACTACCCCTGACAAACAAGACAACCTGTAGGTAAAGGCTATTCACGATAAAATGAGCACTTTTGAAATCAAGCTTAGAAAAATGCCACTGCCTCTGCCTCCGTATATTTTAACGGGTGTACTGAGTGACATGCGCCCAGTAAAGTTGGTAGTGAAGGATGGAAAGTAGTTCCATATCTTAACGTCGAATAAAAAGTGTGCGATAATCATTCGTGATAACTAGGGACATGAAAAATTCGCGTTATTATTTGGCACCAGGCTGAACGTCACAGTACTGTATGCACTAGAGCCGACGTCGTTGCTCCATTGGCTGCTTTATAAATGTGAATTCACTCTCTTTCCGACTGAACTGCACGTGATTGGGGGACACGATTGTGAAGTGTTCATTTATTGACGCAGGTTTTACCAGAGCGTGTCACGTGAGGTATGGGCCAATAGAAAATGTGTTGCAGAGGCACACGTGTTTGAAGTTTAACGGGTCCCCAAATAATAACGCGAAATTTGTAGGTCTCTAGTGATAACTTAAATAATTTCTTTCTCTTTCTGTTTGTTCCACAGTTTCACCTGACCGACGCATGAATAAAGTGATGATGCCCATGGCAGTGTTAATTATTACATAAGGCGGAAACATACATAAAGCGCATACAAGTATATCTCAAGCAGTTGGGTATGTTGCGGGGAGCGAAGGGACGTGCGCAGATTAACACTGCTTGATGCTGCAGATCACGGGCGCATTGATGTCAGTGTGGGGGGTGGGGATCAAAGCGAATGTATTAACCTTTCTTTGCGAATCAAAGCGAAAAATGTGTTAGGCGGGCATTCTCGCGTCCATACGTTTCCTGTGAAGAGTTATAATGTTGCTTTCATAATAACGTAATGCTGCAAAATGTAGCTGTAAGAGTAAAAAATAAAATAAAATAATAAAAAGAACAGAATATAATAGTACAGATAGGGAGAGGGCTGGGGGCCTTCGGGTTCGTGGGTAGGGCCATTCGACCGTTGGGTGCCATGGCGGACCGGCCGAAAGGCTAGTTAGCTGTGTGCGGGCTCGACGGCATCTGGTCGCGCGGGCGGATCCGTGGGAATCCCTGTTCCGGCGGTGGAGGCGGAACAGAGGGCGGCAGAAAGGATACCCGTCGGGGAGCTGTCTCGGTCAGGGCAGAATAACTCACCACCTTCCTAGGAAGTGTGAATGATGCTCTTGAATATAAATAGAATTTGTACCTTAAATTACGGGCGCCCAGACGAAGAACCGCCCTCCCACAAAAAAAAATTGTGAATCTATATAACTAATGTACTTTCTATTAAATTTTAGTAGTCATGATAGAATTGAACACCCTGGATGGGTGCACTGCTAAGTAGGGTTAATGAAATAAATAAATAAAGTATCGTGTAAACAATCTGCGTGTCTCCGCTCTGATATAGCTGCAAACGTGGATATGTAAAAATACTTGAGCTGTAATATTTTTGTCTTAAAATCTTCCTTTTTACGTGTTTGGGGGTGGGGGGGACTTTGGATCCCCCGATTTTAGAGCTTGCAAAAGTATCTGCGCCGTTGGGTGTTCGTCAGTGGACTTCAAAAGTGCTCATTTTACCGTGGAGAACCTATAACAGGGCTTCAGTAAAGTAGCAAGGAGCAGTGATGTTGGACAATACTTGTCGGCAAACAGGTCCGTGGTTGTCCCAGGGGCAAGAACGCGCCTCACGTCTGGTCTGTCCGGGTAATTACAACGGGCAGACGGCGACGTGGTGCCTCGCGCCGGCTGGGCCACTGACACACTTCCCTCCCAGGGCTCCGCCGAGGGGAGCTCCGACGACCGTCACTGCCAGATACCTGGCGGCAACGTGCTCCTCCTCCACTTCTTCAGCAGCCGGCTTTCGCGGATCTGCGATCCGTGTCAGCATTCCACCAACTAGACGAGGGGTGGCGGGGGGGGGGGGGACAAACAAACTCACTCTCTGATGCTCGTGCGTTTCTCGGAGATCCGACCGCTGTAGGGCGAGTCGAGGGATTTGGGACGCTCTTAAAGCCCTATTCACAACAGCACGACGCGACGTGACGCCACATCAAACCAGCCGATCACAGTTCATACAGCTCGCGACGAGAACTCTAGCGACAAGGCTGTCTAGCCGCGGAGGCGACATCGCTGATGACGTTAGAGGAAACAGCCAATCAGGATCGAGAGTGTTGAAAAGAAGACAAGTAAATATTGTCATGTTTGTAAACATGGGGAAATACGAAAAGCCAGATAGTAATATATATATATAGTCATACATATAAATGTTTTGTCATCGCCACATAATGTATGCTTGATATCATACGGAAATTGAAAAATAAAGAAATCCAAATTATACACAAGTATTGAAAATACATTCAAACATGGCAACAACGACCAAATTTACGTTAATGTGGTGAAAAATAACCAAATTGCTTTTCTCGCGTAGGAAAATATTGCGGATCAGTGTGAAATGAGATTGTAAATAAAATCGTATGAGTAATGTGATTTTTTTACGCGGCCAGGCAAATCACCACTCAGCACACTAAGGAGAGCATCACTTTTGAACTGAAATGATAAAAATGTCATATAGGTATTTAAAATTTCCCGTGTACAATATATTTATATTTATAAATGTTTACTTTTATTTTCTATTCAACGCACAGTATAACTGGAAATATGTTTTCCTTGTTCAATTTTTTACGCTTATTATAAATTACTACAAGATTTAAAAAGAAACAACATTTTCGTGTAAATAAACTGTATTGTCCGGAGCGCTATCTAGTACGTACTTTGTATTTAGTGGAATTTAACTTCTACTATGCGAATTACGTTGAAAATTTAATGGTATATGTAGAATTACAGTTCTGTAAAAAAATTTCTCATAGCAGAACAAACTACATTCTCGTCCAAATGCGTAGGTAAAGCTCTCTTAATAAAACAGTGTTTATTTGTGTGTTGTCAAATATCACTCGGCAGATGGCTTGCTGCATCAATTTTTTTTTCCCGGCTGCTATATCGCGTCGCGTCGCGTCGCAATGTTGTGGAGGACACTGCCGACGATGCTTTGTGTCATCGCTGCCCTTCGATACATCGCGTGCCACATCGCGTCGCGTAGGGGCGTAGATATTTGCTTCTTATCTTTTCTGACAAAAAGTCGTATTCGCAGAACATTAATTTACTTACCGAGATACGCGTATTCGCGCAAACAACGATTTCACAAAAAAAATGCGGGGTCCATCCCGCTCTTAACATCGAGGTGTTGAGAGGCGTTTGTGGTGAAACGAGGTGAGCACGTAGCAGCGCGGGGAATGAAGGGGCGGGGGAAACGGGAGTTCCCCGAGAAAACCCGCAGACCAACGGCATCGTCCCCACGTGCGAAAATTGGCCCACCGGGAATCGAAGCCGGTTGGTCCAGGTTGGAGGCGCGTAGTCAGACCAATGGATCAGAATGAACGAAGGCTGAGACTCGGGGCCCAGTATGGAGACAGCGATGGAACAATTGGAGAGCGGCCCCACCGGGAATCGAAGCCGGTTGGTCCAGGTTGGAGGCGCGTAGTCAGACCAATGGATCAGAATGAACGAAGGCTGAGACTCGGGGCCCAGTATGGATGGAACCTCAACCCCTTCCCATTGTCTTCGCGCACAGCAATGTCGTCACAGATCCGCGGTTGGAGACGTTCGAGTCGCCCTCCTTGCCTGCCTACCACCTGCGTCCCACTACCCACCGTGTTGCGAATCACGTGTCACTTCTGGCCTACCTAGCGCAAGAGTGGCTTACGTAGCATTTGGTGCAAGAGTGGGCTAAGTGCCAAATCATGATATGAAAATTAGATTAATTAATGGTGTGATTTATTGAATGATTAATTAGCGGATTAATTATTCGATTAATTGGATTAATCTATTGTTTATCTGATTCCTTGATATCAATTTTTTATTTAATGGAATTTTTGATATTAAAGAATGTTGATTAATTTATTCATGTCATAAGGGTCATATTGGCGAAGCAGCATCGATGTGTTCAGTGTGAGGTCCTGGGACCGACTGACAAGAGAAGCGGGTTGCAATTGTTTATTTAGGAGTTAATGTTGGTGTAAGAGTGGTATAAAGGATATTTTGTTTGTTTTTTTTTTTTTTTGTGAGTGGAACGCACGCACGCGGGTATGTTTTAGCCCACTTATAGAATGACATGTAGATGGAGCGAGACGACACGTGTATGTTCTGGGACGTAGGCGAGTTAGGTGTGGATGGAGCTGTTCACGGCTGATTGAGCCCTTTGGAACACAATCTTTGAAAAATATGATTGCCAGTAAATGCTGTTCACGATAAAGTGAGCACTTTTGAAATCAACATTAGAAAAATTTCACTGCCCCTACCTATATATATTTTAACGGACGTCCTGAGTGACATGTGGTCAGTCAAGTTGGTAACGATGGAGGAAAAGTAGTTCTAAATCATAACGTCGAATACAAAGTGTTAAGTAAACATTCGTGGTAAGTTAAATTACTTCTTTCGTTTTCCATTTTTTTTTTAAGAATCGAAATGTAAAAAAAAAAAAAAGAGCAGATTTTAAGATAGTTAATTTTCTAATTATTTCACTGTTTCACTTGGCCGACGCATGAAAAAAGTGATGAGGCCAATGGCAATGTTAATTTTACATAAGGCGGAAGAATAGACAACATTCATTCAAGTAGATCTTAAGCAGGGCTTTCGAAAGTGCTCATTTTACTGTGACCTGCATGGGAGCCGCGGTAGTGTAGTGGTCAGACTACTCGCCTTGCACGTCAGCGAAGCGGGTTCGATACCCGGTGGGGTCGCACCGGGTATCGAACCCGCAGGAGGATCGTGCCGGACGATGCCGCTGGGTGGGCGGGCTCGCATTCCGGCGCTGCTCCATACTCACCTCGCTTCACCCTCATCGGCTCTCAAGACCCCGACGTTAACAGCCGTCCAGATCTCTCCGCCCCACTCCTATACTTGCACGTATATAAACGGGCGCATTGAGTGACACGCAGCCAGTCAAGTTGGCAACGACGCGGAGGGAAAGTAGTTCCACGACTTGACGTTGGATTAAAATTGTCGGGTAAACATTCGTGAATACTGGAATGACTTTTATTGCTTCGTATTTTTTTTAAATGCATATAAGTGTAAGAATGAACAAATTTGTGCAATATTTACTTTTGAAATAATTTCCCGGTTTCACTTGACCGACGCATGAATAAAGTGATTTGGCCAATGGTAATGTCGACATAACATGTGGCGGAACAACACAATATGAGCATGTAAATACAGGGTAAGTCATTTAAAAGAGGCCCCGTGGGTCTGTATTTCCTCTCTCCGATGCCCACACGTCCCACGGGGCCTCTTTTAAAGGACTCATCCTGTATATTTTACGGTTGAAGTAAAGCAACTGCCTATGGAGCACTGAACCTGACTCTACAATGTGAAGAACTCGTATAAAAATTAGTACAGATGGCATAAAAATTGTCAGAAAAGTACGATTTATGCTGTGTATGAAAAAATGTATGTATATATTTTGCAACATTATAAAATATTTCAAGAAAATATACTTTTTAAATGTAAAAAATTAATCGATCGATAGAATCCGTATTTTTAACTAAATTTAAGCGCATTTCCGTTTTTGGGTGCTTCAGAAAGCAGAATCTACAAGAAAATCTTCTTCAAGAAAGATCGCCATAATATTTACTATGACCATGTGTGATAAAATAATAGTAATAATATATTGTATTAATTTTATAATTAACTTTATTTAAGTCAGTTTCAGCCATAAAAGTTTGTGACAACTGGACGCACATAAAATGAATTATTAAAATATTTCCTACATTATTATTACAATTTTCTTACACAGAATCATAGTAAACATTATGGCAATATTCCATGACGAAATTTTCTTGCAAATTCTGCTTTCTGAAGCATCCAGAGTGGAAATATGTTTAAATTTTGTAAAAATACATGCAGACTATTTTAATCGATGTATATTGTTTTTACATTTAAAAGAAGTGTATTTTAGTAAAATATTTTATAATGTTGCAAAATATATACATTCTTCTTTCACACACAGCATAAATCGCACTTTACTGACAATTTTCATGGTGTCTGTACTACTTTTTATAAGTTCTTCACGTTGTATAGTCGGGTGCAGTGCTTCATAGGTAGAACCCCCGAGTATTTCGATATTTCCTTCTGCGACGAGTTAGACTTCAAACACTTGTTATTTGCTCCTGCTACTGTGATTGGACAGCAGTCTGTACACGCCCCGTTTAACTGCGAGCCAGTTATAAGCAGGGAGGGGATGTGCGAGTGAGCTTTGAACGGTCCTGCACGAAGGCCTCACTTGATCGCAGCAACCATTACGCAGACGATAGTGTCTCAAGTGTATTGAGGACTGCAAAGCCTAGCCTGCCGCTACAACAATCCGCGAAATACTCGGGGCTCTATTCATAGGCAGGGATATGAAAATTTCGCGAATTAATCTCGGGACAAGATAGACGTCAAACACATACATAGCGAAGTCACCTTTGCAATTGGATCACAGTTTATTAGACCCACCCTGTACGCCTCTGAGTCAATGGCAGACTTACAAGGAAACACCTTGCGAATCCCATGACTGCCAGGTGTGAGGCAACAGCCAATGAACACACAGCTGAGGCTACAGTATGCAGAGGACTGAGGAGTCTAGCCTACAGGTCATTGAACTCGCGAATTTTTCCTATCCCTATTCATAGGTAGAGACCTGAAAAATTCGCGAGTTCAATGACCTGCAGGCTAGACTCTACAGTCGAATGTAAAAGATATACCGATATCAACTGTGCATTGGTTGTCTGCTGTCACAGAGGAAGGCGACGATTGGGCCACCGTTCTCCAGGAGGTGTCAAACGTATTGTGGACGAATGGTCAAAGTTATATAAACACGCGTGTTTTGAATTCTAGCTTGTCCCAAAATGAATCCGCGAATTCTTCAGGTCTCTATCCACAGGCAGTGGCTTCGAAGGTGTTCAGTTTACCGTGAACAGCCTTGTTCGCAGACTGTCGAGAGGTAGACTCGCTGGAGCAACGGCTGCGGCAGGTAGCACACAATGGCTCCGGGGGGCGATTGAGGCCAGCCGAAGAAGGCAAGGCAGAGCGGGCGGCTGTTGCAGAAGAGAAGAACTTGCCGTGCGCAGGCGCGGGCGAAAGTTACCGGCCAGTCACGAGCACGGAGATGCTAATGCGAGCGCAGGGCCGGCCTTGGGAGTGGCAAACACGCCTTAGCACAGCCACTGCAACGACGAGAACGAATCGTTACCGAGGATACCCCAAGTCGACGTTCTACCTCTGAGGAAATAAGAATAAAGGCTGCCCACGATAAAGTGAGCGCTTTTGAAATCAACCTTTAAAAATTGTCACTGCCCTTACGTGTGCATATATTTTAACGGTCACCCTGAGTGACATGCACCCAGTGATGTTGGTAACGATGGATGGGGAAGTAGTTCCGTATCTTAACGTCGAATAAAAAGTGTTAGGTAACAATAGTTAACTTAGTTTATTTCTTTCGCTATCTTTTTTTTTTAATGCATCGAATTGTGTAAATGAGCAGATTTGTACAATATTTAGTTTTCTAATGATTTTACAGTTTCACTTGACCGACGAATGAATAAAGTGTTTAGGCCCATGACAATGTTAATCTTACATAAGGCGGAAGAATACACAACGTGCATACAAGTAGATCTTAAGCAGGGCTTTCAAAAGTGCTCATATTATCTCACGAATAGCCTACACATAGGTGCAATAGTCGCAGAGTGTTTGCAATCCTGTTTTTAATTTTGCGACTCCTCGGCTGGCTGATTGAGCCCGGTTCGCCTTGGTGGGAGGCGAGCAGGCTAACCACTCGGCCAGCTGTCAGGTTGCGAAGCCTGTAAGGTGATGGAGGACACCCGACGAAACATCGGCCCGCATCCTCCGCGTTACAAGTCGGTGTCGCACACCCTCGATATCCCACACTGTCTTCTGTCGTGGTGGAGGCGGCAATAGCCATAGGCCGGGAGGGGGGGGGGGGAGGCGATTTGTGAATGGAATACGAGTTTTAGTTTGCACACTCACCGTGATGTTTCGTAGTAGATTCAGAACAAAATGCCTCAACAATTGTCTTGAATTTCTTTACTTTAACTTCCCATCCAGACCCAGTGTACACAGTTACGCACGTGTGTAGGCAATTCTCAATGTGACCTCTACGAAGCTCAGTGACCAATTATCTTACCTGCGGGTAAATGATTCTCAAACCACATTACTGATGTAGGTCATAATTGGTTCATGTAACTATAGCCGAACATATAGCCTACAGCTCACTGGCCGTGACTACGAAGCAAGTGTTGTGTCGGCTTAAGTACAGCACGCATCATAAAATGTCTTGTTTGCAACACCTGAAACCGTAAATGAAATTGAGTCAGAAAGGGTTAAAAATAATCAGATAAATCTACCAAACTCGTAAGTTATAAAAAACACTTTAAATTTTTCACTGTGCCACTCTTGTAATATTAGTTAAGATTATTCTTATTTAATTGAACTTGGTTTAGGAAAAGGGCAGTTGCCCTCACCCCACCCCCCCCCCCCGTCCAACATGCACCCCTGGCTTCACTCAAGGCTGGTATGGTAATATTTCGGGTTTGTATGAGAGCGCCAGATTTGATGGAAACTTTCCGAAACGGCTTGGAATGATTAGACAAAACTGACCTCCCTCGAGGGAGCATAAAGTTTTGAGTCGAGTAAACCTGAAGAACTCGTGGATTAATTTCCGAACAGGCTTGAATTCAAAAAACTTGTTCACTTGTGCTACCTCTGCAATTGGTGCACACTATATCTGACATATCGTAGAGAAACCTATTCCAATAACAAACGTGCGATAAAATACAGGCCCAGTCGTTATTCTCCACTCTGATAGCAAGTCGCAAGTAATCACTATATAACTGCATAGTTCCGTGGTTGTAGACGAAACTGTGGAGTCTAGCATGCCCTCCTTGAACTTGCGAATTCTTCAGGTCTACAGTTGTGAGTTACGGGGCGGCTCGAGTTTTGGACTATGTTTTCCCGACTCTGCTGCAGAACCCATAAGTAGGGACCTGCAAAATTCGCGTTATTATTTGGGAACACGTTAAACTTCAAACACGTGTACCTTTACAATATGTTTGTCATTGGATCATACTTTGTTTGACACGCCCTGGGTAACTCTGAGCCAATAAATATACACTTCACATTTGTCTAGTCCAAACTCGTGCAGTCCAGCCAAAAAGGGAGTGGCTCCACATTTATACAGCGACCAATGAAGAAACGACGTTGGCTCGAGTATATATAGTACTGTGAAGTTTAGCTTGGTGCCAAATAATAAAGCGAATTTTTCAGTTTTCTACCCATAAGTAAAAACATGCAAAATTCGCGTTATTATTCCACATCAGGATAAACTTCACAGTACTGTATGTACTGGAGCCGGCGTCTTTTCTGTTGGCTGCTACATAGATGTGAAGCCACGCCCTTTATGACTAAAACGCATGTGATTGGGGAACACAATTGAGAAGTGTTCATTTATCGGCGCAGAGTTACCCCACGGCGTATCAGAAAAAGTATGGTCCAATGATAAACGTATTGCAGAGGTACAAGTGTTTAAAGATTAACGTGTCCTCAAATAATAACGCAAATTATGCACGTCTCTACCAATAAGGTGAATTGTCTAGTAATTAAATAAATGTTCCCAGTGTACGACAGTGGGGATTGGCTCCAGGAAGAAGTGGTGATGAGGCCACGCCCTCTTCTTCTGGGCATCTGGGCGACCGTTGCACTTGGCTATCCTCCCCCGCATTCTCTCTAAAACTCAGTTAGTGGAAGTGATTCCACATCAAAAGGAACCAATTAACTCTGCTCAACTTTAACACTTTGAGGTGAGCAGACATGTACAAGACAACCAAGACAAGTTAGATGTGAGTTACTTATATCCACGACTGCAGGAACACAGGTTCTATTGGTCTCTGTGTTCCCACTAACTACAGTTCTAGTGCAGGCCAACATGACAATGGACACGCTTACTGTACTCTACAGCGTTCATTATTGGCTGGTCATCACTTATCAGGCACTAGGGCGCTGACTTGATTTCGTCCCAATCAGCTGTCTTTATACGTGTAAGATGTTTTACAATCACACCTGTCCTTTTGTGGAGATGTAACAAAAATATTTTTTGTAGTCGAGAAGGTTATTGTTACTGAGCTGTAGAGTTCTTGTAAGATCCCGCTAAACAAAGGCAGTACAACGACTGCGTGGAAATGCTAGTTTTTCTTTTCAATTACAAAGGAATTTCCAAATTATTTTTGATCGAGCTACGCTCGAGCGTAGTCCTTAAAGTGTTAAATCAGTAACAACTACCTAATTACTGCATAATTACTGCAGCTGCAGAATTTATTTATATTTAGTTTCATGGATTCGTTTCGCTGTTTCAGGTAGGCAGGTAAGTAGGCTATTAACGGTAAAATGAGCAATTTTGAAATCCCTGCTTAAGATCTACTAGTATACACGTTGTGTATTCTTGCGCCTTACATATGTAAATTTAACATTACAATAGGCCTGATTACTTTATTCATGCGTCGGTCACGTGAAACTGTGAAATTATTAGCAAAGTAAATATTTAAAAATCTACTAATGTTTACACATTAATGCAGTTAAAAAAAATAGTAAGGGAAAGAAATAATTTAAATCCTAACAAATGGTTACCTAACACTTTCTATTCGACGTTAAGATACGGAACTACTTCCCATTCATCGTTACCAACTTTACTGGCCGTATGTCACTCAGGACCCCCATTCAAATATATGCAGGTAGGAACAGTGACATTTTTCTAAGGTTGATTTCAAAAGTGCTCACTTGATCGTGAACAGCGTCATTAAAGACGGAGCAAGTTGCTGGGAGAAGCAGGGACGGGTAGGAATAGGCCATGACCCGTAGTCAGGGACCCTTACCAGCACTCGCCTGGAGTGATTCCGGAAAACAATGGAAAACCGTAATCAGTATTACTGAACCCGTCTTAGAACCCAGGTCCCACCGAATGCGATTACAAAGTTTAACCATAGAGCCACCTCGATCGGTTTTGGTGTTTCAGGTTTAGAGTAATCTTTGCTGTCTGCACGAAATTCTTTGCAGTAGGCATTATCCTCTGCTCCACCTTAAAATAACTTGTCCCAGTCGTTGGTGTCTTTTCCAGTTAGGTTAAACAGGTGCAGAGAGGAAACAATCTGATACTAGGCAGTGTTGTCAACTGTAGTATAAATATACTATTTGAGGTATAATTTCAATTAGCGCAGCGTGTAGTCTAATACAATCATTATGCTACGGGAAAATAGTCTAATTGAGCTTCAGGAAGTTTTTTTCAAAACGCAGTGCTTTATAACACTTAAAATATAACAACAGAAAAATTATATGATCAATCATACCAACACGCTGAGAAGTGGCGACACTGAAAACTTAACATTTGTAATCTGAACGGAAAGCAAAACGGAAAATGGAATATTTTAGTTATTTTGTAGTCAGACTTGCCAAATAATGTCAAACTTGACATAAACTACGTATGCTCACTATTCTCAACTATTCACGTGCTGCAATCGGCTGTGCAGCAAAGGCAAGAGAAGGAAAGAGCTGTCGAGTCAATCCTCACATTTGTTGTCGCAAATCAGTGTCACTGCCATACTTAAGCTGTGATTTTCCAAACTTAAAAGTGCTCATATGTTGATATTATTGCCAAATGTTTCAGCCGTAATATAATTTTTTTTACAAACACCGTCGAAATAAATGTAATTTTGCATCTGCAAACTAGTTGGCAACGCTGATATTTCACGAGACAGAGAAGAGGGAGGTGAAAAGAAAAAAAAATTAAGCGCAGGAGACTAGTGAAAGCTCATAGGTAGTTACGGTAAATCCCGAAAAATGCAAAAATGTATTTCTTAAAGGCATTTGTTTCTGTATTATCAAGTTCATTACAGTTTACTAGAAGCCGATAGTATAACGTATAAGAAATCGAGAGAAGAAATAGTTTTTGTATTGTTCCTTCTTCAAGTAAAAACACTATTTCTTCGCCGTTCGCAGTGAACAGACACGAAGGAGAAGGTGGTAAGTATTCCGTCCACGAAACAAGGTCGACGACATCACGTACTCGTAAGTTTTTTCCCCTTCAACTTACCCGCAGGCCATTCAATGCTTTCCACTTTTTTTTTCCTTCTCGCTTCATACCTCGCATAAGCGCTGCGATGCATGCATGTATGTCAGTCTCGCAGCGATAGTCCACTCACAGCAACATAGTGCAATTTCCGGCTTCTGAAGACTGCGGTGATAATTACGCGGTAGGAATGAGTCAAGTCGTAACTTGCGAAATGCAGCAGACGTAGTCTGTCAGAACCGGTGTAGAATCTGGGACAAAATAAGTGCGAGGACAGGAGGTGACAGGCCTACTTTTAAGACTGTCGGAACGGACTGAAAATAAAACATATACGCACTTATGCCAGCCCGCAGTAGAGATTTGGATGCTTGAGTAAGACCCAAACCTCGCTATTCAAGTAAGCCTTGAAAACTCCATAGGACGTCTATCGTCCTAGAAATATAATATAAAAGTTTTAAAGGGAATGCATATGAGTTGAATTCTTCTAATTTACACGGCATCAGCAAAAATAATACCAAGGAAATGAAATATTGAAATGTAAATGCTTTTAATATGAATTCGCCCATCACCGTACTCATAAGTTTAGTTGGGAGCGTTTTAATAATTTTCTTTAAACTAATCGGTATATTTAGCGTCACAAATAAGAAATGTGCGGGCAAGGGAACTTTTAATTTGCAACGAGTTAGGAATTTAGAAAATATTCGAATAGGAGTCTCATGCGAACTACAGAAAATTATGCCACCTAGCACAGATGGATATCTGTATGTTGTTGCGAATCGCTGTGAAACAGCGTGTGTCTCGCAGTGATAAATATTGTAAAATAGTTGATGATGTGTTATCAGTCAACTATCCTGTTGTTTGGTTCTAGTTAACAGTATGTCCACCGATATGCTGGAATTACGGACAATTTTAGAAACGTTCTGTTATAAATTGTGGTCAGGCCTAGCTGTGCGACCTACCTAATCACGCCTTCATATATTTATCCAGGACACGGGTCGTGATTGCTGAAATTAGTTATTAAATCGCAAACCACAGAAGCCCCCTCCACCGGCCAGTAAACGGGGACGACGCAGCCGACATAGGGCAGTGTAGCCCGTGGGCGGTGTCTCTAGTTGTCAGGCTACTGGAACGAGAAGGCACTGAAGATGGGTATGTCCGGGCGTCGACTTCCGCCATCTTAATCAGCCTTCGGAATCACGAACAAGCTGGGGGCTCTCCAATTAGACTTTACTCAGAATGTGGCTTGTTAAATATTTATAATTTAATATAAATTAATACTTCAGTATATTTGTATAGCTCCCCTCGCGCATACTTCATTTTGTTTATATTGAAATAATATTGTACGACCTTAATGTTAAATAAATTTCTATAATATAGTGTTCATTACATAACTGTTATCAATAACTTGCATCGCCTCTATAGTCCCATTTAAAGTATAGCCCATGTAAGCAATAACAGACTCCTATGTTAAGAATCTTCATGTGAGGAGTTAGAATCTATTATGTGAGGAGTTAGAATCTATTAATCACAACAGTTCGCTTTATCACTTGCAACCTTCTATTTATTTATATTTGTATGAGTTTTCTGCCTTCATGTGACGAAAGCTTACCGACACAGACATTACACCCAAATTAAACATTCTAGGTCTTATGAAACAGCATAATGTAATTTCCTCTGTAAAATAAGAAAATAATTGAACTCACAGAGCTCATAATAATAATTATTGGTCTGCCGAACCAAATATCAGTAAATATGTTCAAAAAGCCCGAATTTGAAGTAATCTGGAGAATTAGACACAAAATAATAATGACAAGTTCTCATGTTTTAATGAGTATTGCGTACCTGCTGAAGTGTTGTCTGGTTACGTAATTCTTCTGTGCGTAGACAAATAACAAATACGACACTGAGTGATAAAGGGTTGTCCATAACTTCCGGCGTATTACTTAATTTAAATGTCGTTATCACAGAGATGATTGTCAGTTTGTTGGTTCGTTTTGCGGTCGTGCACTGTTTTTTACCTCCCTCCTTATTTTCCATTTCTTGCTTTTTTTAACCTTCGTGACGTGACGTCAGCAGCGACATCCTCGTCAATTACGAGTGGAGATATTTAGGCAGCTCGTAACATCAAGGTCTTGAGAGCCGATGAGGTTGAAGTGAGGTGAGTATGGAGCAGCGCTGGAATGCAAGGGAAATCCCCGAGAAAACCCACTGACCAGCGACATCGTCCGGCACGATTCCCACATGCGAAAATCCTCGTGCGGCACCGCCGGAAATGGAACCCGGTTCGCCTTGGTGGGAGGCGAGTAGTCTAACCACTACACCACCGCGGCCCCCTCGTCAGTCATGTGGGCTCGGAAGTCTGCCTCTCGCACTCCTTTCTTCAATGTCATATTTCTACACAGATTTCCCACTCTAGCTCCTTGCCTAACTTGTGATGATGCTGTACAGGGCCTACCTAGCGTTTGATGTGCGCCTTCTGCTACATGGCGTTCATCACACGGTCACCCATCCAAGTACACTGTTCAAAATGTCCGTATATTTACGGAATGTTTTACGGAAATGTACAGTGTATATACGGAAAGGCAATCCGTAATGACGAAAAACGGAGTTGAAAGTCCGTAAGTACAAAATACGGAAAGTCTCAGTATTCCCTTTGGCTTCGAGTTACGGGGACGAACAATGCCGATTCTACACGAAGCTTTCTTCGCCATTGTAATAAGAAAATTATCGTTTCTGCGGCAGTTAAGGTTATCCACGCAACTATGACCTATTCTTTCAAACATTAAAAAACAGCATCAGGCGTCTGTAACATTTGGCAACACTAAAAATACACTAAATTTAATAGGAACTGAATTTTTGAAATTTTTAATGGTTAGAGTCGTGGACTGATAATTTTTTTACTCGGGTTCAAACCTCGCTTAAGTACATAATATTTTACGTTTTTAATATCATTTTTATACACGGTAGAACACCCACGTAACGAAAATTATTAAAGACATTTTCTTTATCTCTTTTTATTTTAAACGGAAAGTAGAGAAAACTAACTCGGAGATTTACGGAAAGTCCGTTTCTGAAAATCAATGTGTCTTTAATTTTACGGAGAGTTGACGGGCACTTCTGGGTAAATTTTTACCAGCACTTGTCCGTAAAATGAAGGAAATTTTTTCAACAGTGTACTGATGCCGCCTTTGCCCGCAGAACCACGGTGATCTGAACACCGCCAGGCTACATGGCGGTACGGCCGTCGTGTAGCCTACATACAGTTCCTCGTGCAGTCAGTGGCGAGATAATGTGCACCCGGACATTTCCGAGTCTTTGCGGGGCAAAGAATCACTAACTCTTAGGAGGAACCTTCCCGCATCATGGCGAATTCCTCATATTTCTAGCTTGTTTGTATTATTAAAAAGAAAACTCCTAAAGAGCCCGTTTCCCTAACTAGTTCTTAAAAAAAAACGTTACACGGCAGTACGTATAGGCATAACAAACTGTGTCAAAATATTAACTATACCGAAGTTGATAAAAATCATTATTAATACATAATACCAAATTCTTAGTTCAGTAGTTATGTCTGTATTGCTGTGCAAGGCCAATGGCTCTAGCCCATTTACGATTTTTTCACACTTCTTGAAACAAACCTTTTAAAAATCACCCACTATATGGCATGTTTAGTTGTTTTTTTTTAAATGTGTTATGTACTTGCGTTAGTATGAAATAATACAAAAGTGCCTTTTTTTTTTTTTTTTGTAAAGTAGAGATTATAAGATGCGTCGGTAACGCCTTGTAAGAAATAGTTCTTGTGCAAAGTGCTGTTACTCAGAGTGCGCACGAGTGCGGTGCGTTGCTCCTTTGGTCTATATTCCCACACGAGGCGGAGGAATATCCTGGAAGTAGAGTTTTCAGGGAAGTTGGAAGCAACAGTGTGTGGACTATACGCGTGTGCGTGCCGAGTGCGGGGCAAGCTAGCGTGACGGGCGGAATGAAGAGATGGAGAAAACACGGTAATGGCGGGCAGGCGGAGATAGCATCTGGGACTGCGCTCGGGACCGGGTGTAGGCGGTCGGTTTATCCCACCGTGACAACGATGGTGGGGGGGAGGGGGGCACACGACCTCCGCTCCAGCAGGTCTAGCGAGCCCTCCCCCCCCCCCCCCCCCCCGCCGCAAAGAAGTGGCTCACGTCGACCGTGTCATAGCACACGCTTCTAAGTCCCAGCTATTGCCTATTCATGATCACTCCTGCCCAAGTTCTACTTTCAGCATATTCCTCCGCCTCGTGCAAACAAACCTTAACCACGCCAAGGAAAATTACGTCGAAAGAGACGACACACCGCATTCATGAGCCCCTTAATTTAATGATATTTTGCATGAGCCATTACCAGCACACCTTTTTTTTTTTTTTTTACTGTTTTTATGCATATTAATTACATGAGAAATATTATAGTCTACTGATAAAATATAAAAAAAAGTTCAATTTAACCGAAAATTAATTTGAGTTGAGAGATTTGGGTGGCTCTTAACAACGGGTCTTGAGAGCCGATGAGTGACAATCGAGGCGAGTATGGCGCAGCAATGGAATGCTCGGGCGGGGGGGGGGGGGGAGATCTCCGAGAAAGACCCGTCGACCAACGGCATCGTCCGGCACGATTCCCACTTGCGAAAACCCGGGAGCGACCCCGTCGAGACTCGAGCTCGGTGCGCCTGGGTGGGAGGCGAGCAGTCTAACCACTACAGCAACGCGGCCCTACTTCCAGGAAATTCCCGTGTCTTTAACCATAACCATGCCGAATAACCGCATGGGTTGAACGTCTCCTGTATAATGATGCTCGCTCGCTATAACCATGCAAAACAATGCCCATAATCATTGCCAACGCATAACTGCATAACAAGTTGGTGATATCTGAAATGTCTTGTGCGAGAACCCACCAGAAAAATTTACTGGCGAGTGTTTCACATGCAAAACAGAAGCAAAGGTCATACTTTTAACAATTTGGTATAGTCTCCACGAGAAAAAAAATTCTAATAACTATGCGTAAAAATGTTCCCATTTGATGTTTCTGCAGCACAGAATTGTTATTATGGCACTGATAGTGGGTAAGGAAATGTTTATGGTAATGGTTATTTCAATTGTAGCACGGCGTTAACTCACAAGTGGCATTCACGAAAACTAACCTGTTGGAGAGACATCTATTATTCACATACTTTTCTCCGAAACCTGGCAGCGGACGCCTCTAAAATCAAAATAGTTCAAACCGCTCCAGATCAGCGAACTCGACTGCAGAGTTTATAAACTGCTCCACTTGCATCAGTAATTTAGTCACTGTTACTCACTGATTAAAGAGTGATTTCAACTGATACCTTGTGGAGTGCACGGTGTTATAGACTTACTTATTGGTCAGTTCATAGCTACCTGAAAGGGGCTAAAGGAGTAGCGAAATAATGAGTCACGATTAGGTAGTGCACAACAGTATGATATGGGGTTTATTGAACATAAGGATTATACAATAACTATTTACGTAACTACTGATCGGTGGACCTTAAATGGATTACTAAGACGCCTATTAATTGTATTCATTTTTAATTACCGCACGCCACTACTATTACAATCTCATTGGACATTCTCCCTTGTTCATGTTGCCGGAGGCTGATTCTAGGAGACGGTTAGCGACGGCCGGACATACCCATCTCCATCCACATCTTCTTGGTCCGCTGCCCAGATGACACAAGACGCCGCTCCCAGTGTTACGCTGGCCTATATCGGGCGGTTATTTGTGCCAACATGACAACTTGGAAAATACCTCCAGTGTTTTTATCGAGAAGCCAGAAAACTTCTTCCATTATTACGAGTCTCGTATTTCTCTTGTGCGTGCGTGCCACACAGCCTCTTTGTTGTTTCAGTATTTACTTATTTCCACACCGTTTTGCTTTTTTCGTCTGCTAAAGACAGGAGTTAACTCAGGGTTGATCGAGTAAAGGATCGAGTTGACCTAAAAGAGTTTCCGAACGCGGTTAAACTCTGATTGAACAAGTTTCCCAACGGGCAGAATTTAAACTGGCACTTAAAGTTTTCTCATGCGTCTAAGTAGCTGAGAAGCAAGTTAGCAGCGCCTTCACAACTCGATAAAGGAAAACACATCCTTCCCGAAGAAACTCGAAGTCAAGGTTCAACCATCTCGAAACTTTTTGCATTTAAAAAAGATTTTAGCATACTAAAATTAAATATTTACGATATGCTCCTCGCAAATATAAACATGATCTCACGTAGTTACTCTCTGTAAATGTGATAGAAAAAACGTATTTTTTACTTTCGACGTGAATGTATCTTTAAATTTGCAGCCATAGTGAGAGGCAATCCATAAAATCCTATGTAAACAAAATCGGGGGATACAGTTCGGCATTGCAGCCCCCAATCTATCGTCTACACTCAAAATTCAATTACACCACTCGATTTCCAAAGGATCAAAGAATATGTTACGTTGAGTGAGAACTGCGAAGCATCGCGCGCAGCGATTTTTGAGGAGGGGGGGGGGGGAAATTTTGAGTCCGTTTCTCGGCGTCTCATAAATTCCGCGTAGTATGACTTTCGACTATGAGAAGCTACGACGCTCGTTGAAGTTTAAATCAACAGCTCTCCTCAAGATCAATCGATCGCGTGTATAAAACAATTTATTTTGGGTGGTAATGGTGAAATGGTATGAGTTTAATGTAAAAAAAAAAAAAAAAAAAAACTAAGAAAACTGAACACGATTTCGACCTATACTCGACAAAAAGTCAAGTCGAAATACAGAAATCGTATACGTTTGGAAAGAGCATCTCTAAAGCAACTCATTGATACCCATAAAACCCTATATGATAACCCCATATGATAGAGTGAAGCGGTGCTGGGAACGTAAAATAAACTTCAAGGCGTCCGAGCGCGTCAACGGGTATGTATTCAAGTAAAACAAACGGCAGTGCCCCCAACACAGCCAAACCCAATTTTTTTTTTTTTCAAACAGGATGTTTGAGCGTCAGAAATACGAAGCTCGCATACTCGGAGGTTCTTCGCTCATTCCCGGGTCACATTCTCTCTTGCTAACAGTCGGCCCGAGTGGGTCTGCACCAATAATGTTGGCCCACGTGGTTTCACATTCCTACCTATAGGCTGTTCACGATCAATTGATCACTTTTGACAGCCCTGCTTAAGATCTACTTTTACGCACATTGTGTGTTCCTCCGCCGTATGTAACATTAACATTGCCGTGGGCCCCATCACTTTATTCATCCATCGGTCAAATGAAACTGTGGAATTGTTAAAAAAATTAAATATGTTGCAAATCTGCTTATTCTTACACTTAGGCGTATTAAAAAATACGGAGAGGAAAATTACTAATTTCAGTTTGCACGAATGATTACCTAATATTGTTTATTTGACTTTAAGATAGCGAACTATTTGCCATCCATCGTTACCAACTTTATTGGGCGCATGTCACTCAAGGCGCCCGTAATAACGTATGCATGCAGGGGCCGTGACTTTTTTAAGGTTGATCTCAGAAGTGCTCGCTTTATCGTGGACAGCCTTTAGTCACAAGCAGTGAAGGTCGTGCAAGTTGAAGGTCCTTCACTTCCGTTTCCTTAGCCAGACAGCGTCACCCTTCTCAGATCACATATAGCTACCAATCGCCGCTGTCCCAGTACGTGTCTAATAGGCGACGTCAGATGAGACTATCACATCCACTCTGTCCTCTGAACGATGGCTTTCCGGGAAGTACGTGGACAGCCTTTAGTCACAAGCAGTGTAGGTCGTGCAAGGTGAAGGTCCTTCACTTCCGTTTCCTTAGCCAGACAGCGACACCCTTCTCAGAACACATATAGCTACCAATCGCCGCTGTCCCAGTACGTGTCTAATAGGCGACGTCAGATTAGACTATCCCATCCACTCCGGGCAGGACGTCCTCTGAACGATGGCTTTCCGGGAAGTACGTGGACAGGAACAGCTGCGCAGATTCTGTGACGAATGTTTCTCAACAATACCGTCAAACCAATATATCACTTTTCCCTTAAAGTGATTAGTAAGATAATTGTGTCCCCAATTACCGAATTATATTCTATAGCGAATGCTTCTGAACTACACCGGAAAACTCCAGCAGGTTATTCCTTATGAAAAAATAAGACGGAAACGAATATTTAATTTTCCTTTTAAGGTGATGAAGAGAGTTATGACTCCCCTCCCGCCCCCCAAATTCGATTTCTAAAGTACTTTTCGTTTAAAACATTATAAAGTTCTTGCGATTAAGCAATAAATCAGGGAATAGTGTTTTGCAGAAAGGAAACGCAGTTGGCAACATCATCGCCTTTCATGGTGAAAATGAGCGTTGCCATCATTATTTTAGAATTTAATTCTGTAATCCTAAGGTGTAAGGGCCTACGCAATTTAATTCTGTAATCCTAAGGTGTAAGGGCCTACGCATTTTAATTCTTTAATCCTAAGGTGTAAGGGCCTACGCAATTTAATTCTGTAATCCTAAGGTGTAAGGGCCTACGCAATTTAATTCTGTAATCCTAAGATGTAAGGGCCTACGCAATTTAATTCTGTAATCCTAAGGTGTAAGGGCCTACGCAATTTAATTCTGTAATCCTAAGGTGTAAGGGCCTACGCAATTTTTTAAAGTCATATCGTGACTCAGCTAATCTAAACCAACAAAAAGGTCGTCTTGTCCGTGCGCAATGGGGCCGCGGTGGCCGAGCGGTTAGACTTTTCGCCTCCCACCAAGGCCAACCGGGTTTAATCCCCGGCCGGGTCACAGAATTTTCGCAAGTGGGATTCGTGCCAGACGATGCCGTTGGTCGGCGGGTTTTCTCGGGGATCTCCCGTTTCCCCCGCCCCTTCATTCCGGCGCCGCTCCATATTCACTTCAATCACCCTCATCGGCTCTCAAGACCTCTTAAGAGAGCCGCCCAAATCTCTTCACTCACTCAAAGCCCTTAAATATATCTTCTCAATTCAACGCCCTGTAAATAAGAATCCTGAAGAAAAAAAACAAGAATAAATTAATTTTCAGTGCTTCTTTGGTAGTTTATACTTATGTAAAAGCTCTGCACTCTACGGCTGTAAGGCGGTATATATCCATCCCGAATCTGAAGTTCCGTGAAAGAAACTTAATGTTGCACTCACACCACAAGGCTCTTCTGTTTTACTTCTTTCTCGTATGGCAGCCGACAAACAAATAACCCTTCTGTTTCGCTGGCCATAGATATTCTGGTTATCTCTTGAATTGTGCCTGTCCTCTAAATCTACAGACCAACCATACAAAAATGTCTGCATGACTGTAAAAACATTTTCACTATCTGCACCTATTTGTAATAATTAGTGTTTGTTTCACGCATTGGACACCGTCATGCAAAATATTTGTAATTTTACATATGTTTCACATGTTTGATTTTTCGTAATTTTTATTATTTTTATTTTTGCATGTCATATAATTATTATATTTAAACTTAGATGTACGAATTGCAATAATTAATGTTTAATTGGAATAGATAGCTAGATTTTCTTTTGTTTTGCATTTTGAATTAATAACTAAATATTTTACATTTTTTGGTATCACTTTATTGTTAATATTTCAGGGAATTTTCTTGTATATTTTAATTTAACTTCTACGAGACCCGTAACTCTATGGAATACGGATTTAGGCCCGTTTGGAGTGTGCCATTTTAGATCGTTAGTCAGGAAGCCTTGCTACCGGCTAACAGGTTCAAATCCTGTACTCCGATTGGCTGGAGAGCTCAGCATAGGGTTAGGATACGTGGGCCGTTTGAAAGTTCGCTTTCTCTGCCACCAACCTTCAACTACGCTAAATGTAAGGCTAGGACGCTCGTCCTACAGTTGGAAGTAGCGGAGGAATTTTAATTAGAGTTACGGTGTTCTAGTTTCTAACAGCTTGCAATAGTTTGATTTGTGTTTTGCGTCGAGCTTTATAGAATAAGCACTCCACAGATTTTTATTCTAAGCAGCTGTTTAGGAGTACAGGTAGCTAGCTAGCCATGTAACGTCCGTGAGGCGTTGAGCCACGTGAAGCACTACCGCACCCGGATCTACATTTCTTACCTACCTCCATTCCTTCTACGAGTTACACCGTCCTGACGTCATCTACAACCTGGTATTTAACTACAGAACTGTTTCTCAGCAAGTTTTAGATTTTATTTCATCTTGGACTTTGTTATGTTACGCCATGGGCGTAGAACATTCTACGGACGCCATTTTAATCATAATTTAACCTGAGAGAGAGACAGTCAGGTGTTTTACCGTATTTAGACAGTTACATTTTTTCTGAACTATTTTCAAGAAATTTTATTTTTGAGAGAGCTAAGTTAATTTCAAGTGCATAAGTCAGACTGTTAATTGTCAGGTAAGGATTTTGAATTATGACCGTTACCCATGACCATTTCCTAACGGCAGCTTAGTTGAGCACTATTTTCTTTTTCTTGCTCATTGCCATTCAGGGATTATTGATTTTTCTTTGATTATTGTTCCAGCTTATTTGAAACAGATATTTTGAATTTGAACATTTTGAATCTTTTGAATAAATACGTTTAAGCTGGAGTTGACACGCCTGACACTTCTTCTGAATATGCACGTTTCATCCTATCCCTCCTCTACACATTTCCAGTTGCACATAATTAAACAAGTGCTTTAGCATGTGTGTAGTTGTGTACATTAAGTATCTCAGCTGTATGTGTGGCCAGTTGTATCGTTAGCCAGTAACGAAGGTGTTGTTGTCAAAGGTGACTTTCTACGCATCTTACATACTGGGTCCTAAACTGAGCACAGCCCAGCATAAACAGATTTCTTTGGAACAGTATTTATTTCATTTCATCCCAGTACTGACTCACAAGTATTGCCAACACATATAATATTCTATTTTGTCATGTGGTGCATAAATTAAAGTTCTGGATATTACACTGAGTTGGCCTAGGTTATGTTTTGCACATTTTCAGAATAAAAAGTGGTCACTCCAACATACGTGATGTTATGATACTGTGTTTACTCCACAGGGCACTAAATGTTGCATTATTTTAAGAAATCCGCGCACCACATTACACTGTTACAAGACGCAAAGATTCACAGACCAATTTCCCGTAGCGCAATCACAGACGAAACCTGTTTATGGCTTCTATGTATGTTGTTGAAACTACGCTCACAAAACGGAAGTACAGGTAGCAGGTGAGAGGTTGCAAGTCTGGCTTCTATGAATGTTGTTGAAACTACGCTCACAAAACGGAAGTACAGGTAGCAGGTGAGAGGTTGCAAGTCTGGCTTCTATGAATGTTGTTGAAACTACGCTCACAAAACGGAAGTACAGGTAGCAGGTGAGAGGTTGCAAGTCTGGCTTCTATGAATGTTGTTGAAACTACGCTCACAAAACGGAAGCACAGGTAGCAGGTGAGAGGTTGCAAGTCTGGCTTCTATGAATGTTGTTGAAACTACGCTCACAAAACGGAAGCACAGGTAGCAGGTGAGAGGTTGCAAGTCTGGCTTCTATGAATGTTGTTGAAACTACGCTCACAAAACGGAAGTACAGGTAGCAGGTGAGAGGTTGCAAGTCTGGCTTCTATGAATGTTGTTGAAACTACGCTCACAAAACGGAAGCACAGGTAGCAGGTGAGAGGTTGCAAGTCTGGCTTCTATGAATGTTGTTGAAACTACGCTCACAAAACGGAAGCACAGGTAGCAGGTGAGAGGTTGCAAGTCTGGCTTCTATGAATGTTGTTGAAACTACGCTCACAAAACGGAAGCACAGGTAGCAGGTGAGAGGTTGCAAGTCTGGCTTCTATGTATGTTGTTGAAACTACGCTCACAAAACGGAAGTACAGGTAGCAGGTGAGAGGTTGCAAGTCTGGCTTCTATGAATGTTGTTGAAACTACGCTCACAAAACGGAAGCACAGGTAGCAGGTGAGAGGTTGCAAGTCTGGCTTCTATGTATGTTGTTGAAACTACGCTCACAAAACGGAAGTACAGGTAGCAGGTGAGAGGTTGCAAGTCTGGCTTCTATGAATGTTGTTGAAACTACGCTCACAAAACGGAAGCACAGGTAGCAGGTGAGAGGTTGCAAGTCTGGCTTAATTTTGTCTATACTCTATACTTGATGTGTGGACATCTAGTAACCCAGTAACCATCATGCAGCTAGCTGGAAGGCATGAAAGGGGAAGGGTGGGTTACTGAACATATAAGAACCACCAATCAGCTAAAAACAACTACTGACGGTGTATGCCTCCCACAAGAAATCACCACATTTTTAGGATTCAAAACTCTGCATAATTCCATTTATAGTTTATTCACAGTTTCTTCACACTTTTTGAATCGGACCTTTCAAAAATCACCCCATGTACTGAATGACGTACCCGGCTGTTCGCTAAATGTGTCGAGTATCACAAGCGCCATACACTTGTGTTTATATAAAAGTAGGCCTACTTTGTTTTTGATTAAATGGAAATTTTACCTATATTTTATTTGTAAATTATTATATTTAATTTATAATTTATATGAATAAAACAAGGCGAATAAAACCGGCGTATTGGTAATAGCTGGCAAGAAATACAGTAGTTGTTCTGCGAAATATTGCTACACTGAGTGCACACGAATTTGGTGATTTGTCTCTTAGGTGTAATTTTCTAGAACTTCAGCAGGGCTTCAGAAAATTTGGAAGTAACCGTGAATGGACTATAAATGTTTTACACACTTTAAGGGCGGAAAAAAAAAAAAAAAAAAAAATTTCAAGTACGGTCTAAAATCTCATACGCTAACCCTGTAAAACCAGTAAATGGTTTTGGTAGTGCCATGCAATTTATATTTTCCTCTCCCGTGTTCTTTGCAGGGATTTTGGGATGGGTGATCGCTTTGTCGCCACCATCTTTTAATTAGCTGGGGCCTTTGTCTGACGAGATACCGCTCTGTTGAGACGCAAAGAGCACTGATGAAAGAAATAACTCACTCCACCAGTAGACGGAATAAAAAGAGAACAAAATTTTCCATACCACGATAACATAATAGCCTGTATTTTATTTCGGGTATGAACATTGGCAAACACGCGTGTGCATATAAACAAGTCGAAAAATACACACAAAAAAAAAAAAAGTAATTTTCCTCTTATGCTGCAGAACAGTGGTGCGGAAGATGAAATACTTTGAACCAGATACTGGAACTCATTAAATTCTTAAAAGTAAATGGCGACATGTGAAAATAATATTGATTAACACAGCTGAATCAGTGAGTGAATTTTCTCTCGTGGACTCAATCATAGGTGAAATAAACTTTCTCAATTTTCAAGAAAAATGAAGAGAGGACTTAATTTAAGCTGTTTCAAAACGTGACAAAAATCTCTACGAATAGGCAGTGTAAGGAAGTTTTTATTCTGATTTGACCTTGTTGCCTGACGTGCACTTCCAACAGTGTTTGGAAACATGCAATAGTAACCCTAATAGGTTGGTGTTTACTTCCCATCCCCCTCCCCCAGTAAACTTCACTGAAAATAGTTTTGACAGCACACTTACTAAAGAATGTCTCCTTGTGTATGCTAATTCGTCATACCTCTGAGATGTTGATATTAATCCTTCACGTACGCATTAATTTTTCGTTCCCGGTGTTCAAAAGGAAGATTTTTTTTTTTTGCTTTGACAAGTAGTGCATGCTAATTTCTTGTGATAACTTACACGATTAAGCCTACAAAGGAAATACTATTTGGCACCCGCAGCAACCAATACAATTTTTTTGGAGTTTTATCAACAGCCAATAGCATTAACTTAGAAAAAGACTACATCTGCGTTGGTGCTAGTTTGTGACCTTGTACAACAGCGTTCATGGTTCTACCTACTGCGCAACACGTCAAACGTGAAAGCGTGTTGTCGGGATCAGCGGCGTGGTGTGAACTGTTGAAAGGTAAGCTGTATTTTGCTTTGTGCTGTACCTAATCGTTTGCTAGTCTACACATCGGCCACTTAAACATAGTAGTGCAGTTAACGTCGCATCACGTGTGCAATGGGCGCCCCGCCACTCTCTCGTGAGTGGCCGCAGTACATCCACTCTTGTTGCTGGTTCCTGCTGGGTGCGCCGAGTGTGTACAGCACTGGACAAGCACCAGCTTACCTTGCAACACTTCACCACACGCCACTGCTCAGGATGATGTGTTCAGGGGTTGAGCAGGAACATCGGATATAGGCTGTTCACGGTAAATGAGCACTTTTGAAAGCCCTGCTTAAGATCTACTTGTATGCACGTTGTGTATTCTTCGGCCTTATGTAATATTAACATAGCCATGTGCCTCATCACTTTACTCAGGCATCGATCAAGTGAAACTGTGAAATTATTAGAAAAGAAAATATTATACAAATATGCTCCTTTTCTACACTTTCGATTCATAAAGAAACACAAGGGAAATAGGCTAAATAACTTAAGTTATCATAAATGGTTACCTAACAATTATTGTTCGATGTTAAGATATGGAACTACTTTGCATTCATTGTTACCAACTTCACTGATAGTGTGTCACTCAGCGCACCCGTTAAAATATAGTTAAGCAGGGGCGGTGACTTTTTCTAAGGTGGATTTCAAAAGTATTCACTTTACTGTGAATGACCTATACGCACGGTGGTATGCCATGATACTGCGCGGAGTCTAGAAGCAGGTTTTTAGGAAAAGTTGGAAGAGATTGAACAAGGTGGTGGAGGTGATGAGGGGGGGGGGGGGGGGGTCGACAGTTTCACTGGCCGGGAAAGCCGCGGATATCGGCCGGCCAATAACAACACCCGGATCTTCGCGGGTACAAAGTTGTCAGTTTAGCCCGCCGCGAGCGCTGCTGAGGTCGAGAACCGTCTATGTCGTGTAGCCACCCTCCCAAAATACGTTATAGACTATACGCGGTTTCTTCACACTTTTTGAACCAAACCTTTCAAAAATCGCTCCTTGTACGCTGTGTTTAGTTATTTTCTAAATATGCCACGTATCACAGTGAGAAAACATGTGTGTTGGTAGCGCCTAGTATGAAATAGTTCTAATGGAAAATATCATTACAACTGAGTGCGCACGAATTCGGTGCGATGTCCTTTGGTGCGAATTTCTAGACTTAGTTAAGCTTAGTTTGAACGAGAAGGAGGAATAATCTGGAAGTAGAACATTAGCAGGGCTTCAGAAAAGTGTGAAGTAACGCTGAATGGATTATATTTGTGGATTGAACAACCCTTGGCAAACAATAATGCACTAGACATATTTTCGTCTTCTGTGCATCTCCTCAACACTGGATCAACAATTACCATAACAACTATCTACAACGCGTTTGTAAACAACAGTGCTCCGTTTTATTTGGTTTGGTTTTACAACAAACCAGCGCTTTTTAGGGGAAAACAAATCTCACCTAACTTGACCATGTCGTAAGTTATTTACATAATTCAGTTCAATATTACGACATATGCATTTTTTTTTACACAGTATCTAGCGTCATATTGACCGTACGGCTAAAACAGCGATCGCTTTGACCATAGGAGACATGCGCACGCCAATCACACAACTCCTAATTCTATTTTGCCAATAGTTGCAGCGGACCTGCCTAACCCATAACGCATTAACTCACGTTCAGTACGCGTTATTATATTTGGTAACTCCTTTCGTGGAGTTTTTGTGGAGCTAAGATATACTCAACAATGCAAAAAATTATCTTGTTGTAAGTTCAAGTGTAAACAAAAGTCGTATCCTCATTTCATTACGTGACTTTGATCATACTATCGGAAATCGTGAGCCAATATTGGATATTATGTAAGGAACGCGATTACCAGTACAATTTATGTTTAAAATATTCTTGTATCCTAATGTAAATTACGTATGGTTGATGTCTTCTGCTCGTGACCTCAACACTATCACACGAAGTCTGTCTATATCACACTATTGTCAAAATCCCGAAGTCAAACAATGGCGTGAACATTATTAAAGGCTGGTACGATAAAGTGAGCACTTTAGAAATGACCCTTAGAAAAAGTCACTGCCCCCTCCCTGCATGCATATATTTTAATAGACGTACTTGTTCGACATTCGCTCAGTAAAGTTGGTAACGATCGATGGAAGATAGTTCCACATCTTAACGTCGAACAAAATGTGTTAGGTAACCATGTGTGATAACTTAAAATCATCTCTTTCACTTTCTGTTCTTTCTTTTTTAATTCATCGAAGTGTAAATAAAAAAGAACAGGTTTATAAACTATTTACTGTCTTAATTTCGCAGCATCATTTGACCGACGCATGAATAATGTGAAGAGACACATGGCAATGTTAATTTTTTATAAAGCGGAGGAATTCACAACGTGTATACAAGCAGATCGTAAGCAGAGCTTTCCAAAATGCACATTTTACCGTGAACAGCCCATACAGTTATTCGATTTTCCAACAAGACCGTGGATTTGGCGGGGAAAAGCCGTGGGTTGTACGCGAATACGTCTGAGTTATGGGTAAGATTTTCTGTGGGGAAACAGGAACGAAATGAATGTAATAAAATTGGATTCTCGGGGTTTTATCGCTTCAAATCGAAAGATCTGGACGAGATCTTGCGAAATCAGAGCGACGGCACGTCGGATTCGCGAGATATACTGCCCGGATATTTTACCCAAGACCAAGATGTCCACCAGTCGTCGCGGTCCTTCACACGCATCTTACACATGTACGGCGACAAGCTCGCATCGTAGCCGTGTACACGATCGATAGAGACCGCGCTTATTTTTGCCATGACCAAGATGTCCACCAGTCGTCGCGGTCCTTCACACGCATCTTACACATGTACGGCGGCAAGCTCGCATCGTGGCCGTGTACACGATCGATAGAGACCGCGCTTATTTTTGCCATGACCAAGATGTCCACCAGTCGTCGCGGTCCTTCACACGCATCTTACACATGTACGGCGGCAAGCTCGCATCGTGGCCGTGTACACGATCGATAGAGACCGCGCTTATTTTTGCCATGACCAAGATGTCCACCAGTCGTCGCGGTCCTTCACACGCATCTTACACATGTACGGCGGCAAGCTCGCATCGTGGCCGTGTACACGATCGATAGAGACCGCGCTTATTTTTGCCATGACCAAGATGTCCACCAGTCGTCGCGGTCCTTCACACGCATCTTACACATGTACGGCGGCAAGCTCGCATCGTGGCCGTGTACACGATCGATAGAGACCGCGCTTATTTTTGCCATGACCAAGATGTCCACCAGTCGTCGCGGTCCTTCACACGCATCTTACACATGTACGGCGGCAAGCTCGCATCGTAGCCGTGTACACGATCGATAGAGACCGCGCTTATTTTTGCCATGACCAAGATGTCCGCCAGTCGTCGCGGTCCTTCACACGCATCTTACACATGTACGGCGGCAAGCTCGCATCGTAGCCGTGTACACGAGCGATAGAGACCGCGCTTATTTTTGCCATGATATTAAAGGCTGTTCACGGTAAAGTGAACAATTTTTGAAAGCCCTGCATTAGATCTACTTATGAGCGCACTGTGTATTCTTCCACCATACGTACAATTAACATTTACAATGGGCCTGATTACTGTATTCATGCGTCGGTCAAGTGAGACAGTGAAATCATTAGCAAAGTATGTGTGTGTGTGTGTATATATAAAGTATCAATAATTTCAATTTTTCAGATGTTTACCTATGATTAGAGATAGGAAAAATTCGCGAGTTCAATGACCTATAGGCTAAACTCAACAGTCATGTGTATACTTGAGCCTCAGATGCTTGTTCATTGGCTACTGCCCCACAGAGTAGCCAGTGTTACTTCACACCTGACAGTATGGCACTCGCTACTTGCTGCCTTGAAAGTCTGCTATTGGCTCCGAGTCGTCCAGGGAGTGTCTAATAAACTGCGATCCAACCGCAAAGTAAATTTCAGTGTACACGTGTTTGATGTCTATCTCGTCCTGAAATGAACTTGCGAAATTTTCCTCTCCGTACCTATGATTACCAAATACTGTCAATTCAACGCTAAGACGTGAAACTACTTTTCTCTCAGTCGTTGCCAACTTTACTGGCCGCATGCCAGCCAGTGGGTGCGTTACAATAATACGCAGGTAGGGGCAGTGACATTTTTCAAAGGTTGATTTTGAAAGTGCTCACTTTACCGTGAATGGACTATAGTCACGAAGTTATAGCGTCGAAATGGATCACTCTTAACGTTACATCGCCGTTTCCGTCCTGGTATAGGCTGTTCACGGTAATGTGAGCACTTTTGAAGCTCTAGTTACTTTATTCTTTCAGTCATTTCTTATCGTTTAACCACCTTTTTAAATAAGTTTTGCTACGTTAGGAATAAATATAGTTTGCATATTCCACCGCACTCGGAAATTAACATCTAAGGCTAGAACTAAATATATTTATTCAATTTTATTCCAAATAAAAGGACTTTCAAAAGCGCTCGCTTTACCGTGCATAGACTATACCCCATGTGCCGGCCGGTCTAACTTCAAAGACGTATTCACGTCAAAACAAAAACTATTTGACATGACTGTAATATATCCTATTTGCAATAAATCTCTACCGTAATGCATATTTAGGCTCAATGAGCCTAGATTTAATTTGAAGATAAAAACTGAACAATCGATCGGTTGCATACTGTAATGAAGTGATCAAGCCTTAGCTGGACGGACTGCCTGACCACTCCTTTAAACATTGTACCAGGACACCAGCGTGGTAGCAGTAATACCTTACGAAAAGCAGTCGCAGAAAACCCCTCCACCAGTTAATAAACGGAGCCGAAAATATTAAATAACAGGCCCGATATAGGTCAGCGTACCATTGGGAGCAGCGTCTTTTGTCATCGGGACAGCGGACCAAGAAGATGTGGATGGAGATGGGTATGTCCGGCCGTCGTTAACAGTCTCCTAGAATCAGCCTCCGGCAACGTGAACACGGGAGAATTTCCAATGAGATTGAAATAGTAGTGGCCTGCGGTAATTAAAAATGGATATAATTAATGGGCTACTTGGTATTCCATTTAAGCTCGCCCGATCAATAGTCAAGTAAATAGTTATTGTATTATCCTCATGTTAAATGTTGTGCTCTACCTTATCATGACTTATTATTTAGCTAATTCCCATAGCCCCTTTCGGGTATGAATTACCCATAAAGCTAATTCGTAACAATGCGCGTCTCACTATGAATTCAGGTAGCACACAAATGACATGTGACATAGGATGTAGAATTTAAAAACTTGTGATATTTCTCCTTACGAGCAAGTGAACTCGCGAATTTTCTGGTCTACACTTATGCTAGGCTTACATTAGGTATGAAACGAATGCTGCGCTCCTTATTTGTGAATTATGCAAAACACGCCTGGCATCTCTTTTCTGCACGACATAACTGTAATCAGTTCAAACTGCGTTCGACAAGACACAGATTTCGGTATCGCCAAGCTTTAATAGCGCTTACAACAATTTGTCTGCTTAAGGATTAATAAAAATATAGCTGTGCAATACAATATTTATTTTCTTTCTGTATGAATGTATATGTCATGCAATACATGCAGTAACTTCGTCACTTGGCATCATTGGAACATTTGTCGCTAACACATAAATATTGGTAGCATTTTATCCTTTCTCTACACGCAATATACCGTACTAGCATTTCGCATACCAGTGTTCGTATCAAATACAATTTTGTAAACACTTTCTCACATCAATGTTGGTAACACTGTCAACTTTCTCTCTAAGTAGGTATTATAGGAACAGTGTGTTACACAGTAAAAGTTAGGATATTACGTCACGCAGGTATGCAGAGGAAGGCCACGAGACGAAGGGAACTGATAATTAAAGTGGCCGCAGAACCTGTTGTACAAGCACTCGTTGCTCGTAAACTGTGAGTCATGACGGCTGCTGCACTCGTACCATTACCGACTAGGCCTCCTCGCCACACAAGCGTGACGCCTTAGCATTCAAGGCCGGCGAGTCATTTCCAGTTCCTACTCTCCTTTAAGTGTATGGTCCGGCCAGAGGTATGAAGAATACTAACGTGCGGCATAGCAGTCACGCGAGAATGAAGACTGCCCAAGTGAGTTCGACAGAGGATGAAGACTGCCCAAGTGAGTTCGACAGACGATGAAGACTGCCCAAGTGAGTTCGACAGAGGATGAAGACTGCCCAAGTGAGTTCGACAGAGGATGAAGACTGCCCAAGTGAGTTCGACAGACGATGAAGACTGCCCAAGTGAGTTCGACAGAGGATGAAGACTGCCCAGGTGAGTTCGACAGAGGATGAAGACTGCCCAAGTGAGTTCGACAGAGGATGAAGACTGCCCAGGTGAGTTCGACAGAGGATGAAGACTGCCCAAGTGAGTTCGACAGAGGATGAAGACTGGCCAAGTGAGTTCGACAGAGGATGAAGACTGCCCAAGTGAGTTCGACAGAGGATGAAGACTGCCCAAGTGAGTTCGACAACTCCTTTCAACGGACTTTGACTTAGTCCACAAATTGGGCACGCTGATATTATATAGCGGTGTTCGTGTAGTAAAATGTAATCTATTTTTTGTGCGCAGTCATTGACAGTTACTAACCTAACTACAGCGCTAGCTGCTAACACTGAGAAAACTTGCCAACTTTCACAGACCGTCTAAAATACAGATAATACACAAGCACCGTCGTAAACATTTTTGATTTGCCACGGACATGACACTTTCTAAAAGCAGTCGAAACCATTCGCGACAACGATTACAGTTTTTCACCTGAGATAAGCGATTGCATTACGCTATACAAATTCTGGGCGCGCCTACTGATCATTCCGATTGTGGCACGAGTCGAGGTCTTACTTAGCCACTCTCCTTTCTCTTAAACCGAGTAAAAAAAAATCCCCACAGGAGCCAATCTCTACACTCATGTGATAAATTTAAAGTCAGCGGGGGGGAAATATATTATATACATTCGAGCACATAATGCTCACGTAGTTAGGAAGAAAGTTATTTCATGTCTGTTTAAAATACTGCACAACATTTCGAGGCGAAATCAACACGTTCGCTTTTACTGAAGTGTTTAACTAAAGGCGGTTCATGATCAAGTGAGCACTTCCGGGTCGTCGCATATGAAGTGACTTGTATGGTCTGCACTTTACACAGCAGAACATACCGTCCAATGAGAAAGGTTCTCTACGTGTGGGAGACATCATTCCCTGTTGTGGCCCTATGTTCCGTAGCCTCACAAACCACTACCGCCAGGAACACACAGCACAGATAGATCATCTCTATTAGTCCCGGTGTAAGACAAGGTGTCGTCTGGAAATCAGTACAGTCGCCAACAAAAGAGTAAGATCTACTTTTGTCCTCATTTGTATCCTCCTCTCATGTGTAAAATTTACATCGTCACAGGCCTGGTGACATTATTTATCAGTTTAGTGAAAACGTAAAAATTTTAGGAACCTAAATGTGTTAGCAATTAGCCAATTCGTACTCTAAAATTTTAGTAAAACCGTAAACAGAAAAAAATAATTGTAAATAAAAAAATAATTTGTATTCATCTGACGCGTATATTTAGAGGCACGGCGCTTTGGACTGTTTCTAGCCGTTTCGGAGTGCTATGGAAAGGTGTTTCTCATTCGAGTGCCATCTTGAAAGCTCTGGTGTGAAGTATGTGTTCATTTCGTATGTGAGCACGTGGCATACATTTACCGGCACTGAAGACAAGGTTGAAGCACGCTGCCTATATTCTCCACTACACCAATATTAGTTGAGTTGCACTCTATTTTCCACTTATCATCGTCCTATTGATACTGGCTACACCGGACACGCTTACAGCACTCGGCAACGTTTATTATTGGCTGGCCCCAGCCAACAAAGTCGCGCGTTGACTGTGTACCAATTAATGTGTCGCGACAGATGTAACAGGTTTTACAATTTAGTGGGTTCGTTTGAGAAATTATTAAAAATTACAGTTTTATTTTTAAGAACAGAAATGCTGGCTTGTCATAATTTTTTTACTTAGACTCCGATGAAGTCCAGCGAAACAGCAAAACTATGAAGTTGTGAGATGTGTTTTCAACAGCGAAGAAATTTCAATAGTAACGTAGCGCCGATACATGCATACTCCTCAGAGTGTTAATAGTTTCGTGGGAAAGCGTGTATTTCAAACACTATAAGACGCAGTTCAAGCTCAAGTTACAGAATACAGCCCCAGCTGTGACCGAGATGTATAGTGCATTCACTGTTACATGACACTTTCTGAAGCCCTGCTCAAGTTCTACTCACAGTATATATCACCCCCCCCCCCCCCGGCCACGTGCAACGATCTCCCATTTCTAAAGCTTTTGCGACAATTAATTTTTTGAATCCAAACGGAAGCCGATATTGCAAAATCCTTTTACAATTTTGTTACAAATTATTTTTATTATGCAATTTAATTTTTTCAACACAATAAAATGGTATACTTTTGTCCAATTAATCAATTTACGAAAATATAGTTTTTTACATAATTAATTAAAATTATACAGTTTTTTGTGTTGAAAAAAAAAAAGACTACACAATAAAATGAATTTTAAACACAATTGTAGGAGGATTTTACAATATCGGCTCCCGTTTGTGTTCAAAAAATTAATTCTCTCAAAAGCTATAGAAATGGGAGATCATGGCCTTAACGGAGTCCACAAATATTACACCGAAAGGTCAACTTACCCCTTTCGTGCGCACTTAGTGTAGTAATATTTTGAATGGGAACTATTTCTTATTAGTTAGAGACACGCAAAATTTGCGTTATTACTCAGTAGCACGCTAGACTTCACTGCCCTATACCTACCTGAGAGCAATTCGCGATTACATGGGCTGCTGGCAACTACATGATGGCATTAACCAGCGCTATCGCGTTACTGGAAATAGGTTGCTTAGGCGTTGGGCATTCACCAAGTGTCCCTAGGGCTCGTCACGCAGGAGTCAAACAAGCATATACAACATCTTGGAGTTTGGCCTGCAGCCACAAAATAACGCCAATTTTGCAGGTCTCTACTTTATTATTATTATTATTATTATTATTATTATTATTAATAGGGGTAGTGATTTTTCGCAGAAAAATTTGAGTACAGGGTAGACCTCAATACTATAAGCACCCAACAGCCGTGTGTCTAACGCCATTGGTAGCTCTCTGCTTGAGAAAACGTTTTCATGTTTGACCGGGTCACTCAGAATTCGGCAACATCGGCACGGCTCGTACGTGATTCGTCTGCAGACAGTTAACACGTGTCAAAAAGTAATTCAGCCAACCACGACATATAAATGACCCTACAGTGTTTTGAAATATAACTTGTCTTGAAATCTTTTCGCGGAATTTCAGTACCCCTACTTATTAAGCATTACTAACACACCTGCTTTCTCGCTGTTTTGATTAATATTAGTTATAAATGAAATATCATAATTTATAAATAAAGTACAAGTAAAATTTTAATTTAATTAAAAGAGCGTACTTTTTTGAATACAATTATAAAACGCTTGTAGGCGGTATATTCAGAAAATAACCAAACACGTCATACACATGGGGTGATTTTTCAAAGGTTTGATTAAAAAAGTGCGAAGAAACAGCGAATGGACTATAAGGACAGCGGTAAAGAAGGAAGAGCGGACATGCGTGGCTCTTGCAGGGCGAGGTTGTCGGCCGCTTTACTACCAGACCCCGGCGACTCATCAGCATCAACGAGTCTTTATTGTCGGAGCTGCAGCGAGCGGCGCCCTGCCCGATATAAACACGCCGGCACGCGGGGTGCGGTATAGGGGGTTGTGTTGTGAGGACTGCCGGCCCGGGGAGGGTGGAGGAGCATCGTGTGTGGCGGGCTTCCTGCCCAACGCCCGTCCGCCCGCCCGCCCGCTCGTGTGAACCAGGCTATAGCCTATTCACGATTTCTTCACTATAGCCTATTCACGGTTTCTTCACACGTTTTGAATCAAACCTTTGAAAACTCACCCCATGTATATGACGTGTTTGGTTATTTCATAAATATGCCATGTATCACAAGCGTTTATTACCTCTGTTAACATAACTGGGCCTGTCGTTAAGTTGAAGATTTACCTACATTTTATTTATAAACTATAGTATTTCATTTATAATTAACATGAATTAGGACAGCGAGAACAAATTTGCATTGATGGCGCGTAGTAAGAAATAGTTCTCATGCAAAATATGATTACAATTGAGCGCGCACTAATTCAGTGCGTTGTGCTTTGGTGTGATTTTCTTAGTTTGTACTAGGCCGGGGGGGGGGGGGGAGTATCCTGGGAGCAGAAATTTAGCAAGGCTTCAGAAACGTGTGAGCTAACCGCGAATGGATTATATACTCATTATCAGATCGGCTACGTGAGGCTGTGGGAACGGGCATTGCGCCTGATTGACTACACAACGCTGTGGAATATTTCCTATTGGCTGGGGTGCCGGCTGGCAAATAATGTTGCCAGGTGACGACTGGCGAACCGCGGTCCAACATTCTGCTGGCAACTGTTCGCCCTTGTATTCTTAATTACTCCGTGGTGCCCGAGAGCCATGGAGGCAATCATTTTCCATCATTCCTGACTCTTAAAATGTAATACATTCATATAATAAATGTTATTCGTATGTCCTATCATTAGGGCCATCTGTATTTCGTATGTCCTATCATTAGGGCCATCTGTATTTCGTATGTCCTATCATTAGGGCCATCTGTATTTCGTATGTCCTATCATTAGGGCCATCTGTATTTCGTATGTCCTATCATTAGGGCCATCTGTATTTCGTATGTCCTATCATTAGGGCCATCTGTATTTCGGGAAAATATTACAGGACTACTTGTATTCCAAAACACCAGAGCTCAGATCCACTTCCGCGATTGGATGATTTGAACTGGCACGCATTGCAGGTGTCTTCCCGCCAATCACGGACACTAGTGTCGGAGTTACCTAATTCTGATTGGCCCAGTCAGGTAGGAAACTGTCTCCCGACAAATGCACGTGGCCAGTAACCAAAGGAAAACTGCACGTGTGCCAACTGACATTGGAGTCTAGCCTTCACGTGAATGTTTTCGCGAAAATCAGGTTGGCCTACTGATCAGCGCGTGGGAACCTACTCTCGCCAGCTGGCAGCTCAGCCAACAGGGAATATTCCGCGGCATGCGTTAGCCAGTCAGACACAAGGCCCGTCGCCAGGTACTCACGCAGCCAATCAGAGAACGGATACGCGCACATCAGAGGAGCCGATACGTCACTTTGTCTCTCTGCTATAGGCTGTTCACGATAAAATGAGCACTTTCGAAAGCCCTGCTTAAGATCTACTTTAATGCACGTTGTATTTTCCTCCGCATTATGTGATATTAACAATGCCATTGGCCTCATTACTTTATTCGCGCGTCGGTCAAGTGAAACTTTCACGTTATTAAAAACAGTATTTTTTTAACAAATCTACTCATTTTTACACTTCGATAAGGTATAAACATCAAACAAACAAATCTATAATACTAAATAAAATAGAAGTGTCTGTCTGTGATTTTCGAATTTTAGAACCAACTTAGTCTTTATTTCATTGAGATATCTCAAACGGTTTCGTAAAAAAATGATGATCAGGGCTGTAAATAGGTACTGAATTAAGCTTTTCTTAAGATTAATGCATAAAAAAAAGCATTGCTAAAAAAATTTTTTCGTGATTTCTACTTTTTTTTTTTGTCTATGGGCTGTAAACCTTTCCTTCCAAAAAACCGTAGTGGCCCAGTGGCTAGAGATATTCCAAGTGGGGCTCAACTCATTTCACCCTCATCGTCTCTCAAGACCTCGTTTTAAGAGTCGCTAAATTATCTCGACTCAACTCATAAGTCGATATAAGTGTAGTAACCGTGATTATTCCTATTTAATAATTTGATGACAGCGACAAATAGGTGTTTTGGGGTTTATTGGCTGTTCACGTTAAAATGAGCACTTCTGAAAGCACTGCTTAGGATCTACTTGTATGCACGTTGTATATTATTCCGCCTTACGTAAAATTAACATTGCAATGGGCTTCATCATTTTATTAATGCGTAGGTCAACTGAAACAATGAAATTATTAGGAAAGTAAACATTTAATACATCTGCTAATTTTTACATACTGGTGCATTAAAAAAAAAAAAACAGAAAGCGAAATAAATAATTTGAATTACCACAAATTGTTACCTAGCACGTTTTATTCTATGTGAATATATGGAACTACATTCCATCTATCGTTACCAACTTTACCGGGCGAATGTCACTCAGTGCGCCCGTTGAAGCATATGCAGGCATGGGCAGTGTTTTTTTTCTAAGGTTGATTTCAAAAGTGTTCACTTTATCGTGAACAGCCTTTACAGATCTTCGCTCCGCTATACATTACTCCATCTTTAAAGGTTTCTGCAAATATTTGTAAGTGGTGTCTCAGATACAACTTCCAAATTGTTTTAACTTTTTTTTTTTCCGTAAATTACCAGCAGCCGAAGTCGGTCTAATTAACCCTTTGAGGAGTATGCACTTATATACTCAGGCAACTTTTATTTGCAAATTTCTTTGCTCTTGAAGACAAATCTCGCACTTTTATGGTGTTGCTGTTTCGCTGGACTCTATGGGAAACTAAGTAAAAATTTACAACTAATTAGTCAACATTTAAATTCATAAGAATAAAACTGTTAGTTTTAATTTTTTCTCAAATGAACACGATCGGTTGTGAGACATGTTACATCTGTTACGACACGTTGATTGGCACATAGTCAACGAGCGACTCCATTGGTCGATGGACAGACAATAATAAACGTTGCTGAGTATTGTAAGCATGCCCGGCATAGCCAGGCCCAATAGGAAGAGGGTAAGTAGAAATACAAAGACCAACACAACTCGTATTGGTGTAGTGGAGAATATAGGCGGCTCACGTCAACCTTGTCTTCAGTGACAGTAAATCTGTGTCTTCCTAAAGGGTTGAGAGACAACCTTTATATGCTGGTGCAATGTTTTGATCACTTGACTGTTGTGCCGTGGAGATACGCGGGTGCAATTTTTGAACCAACCGACTGTATAGCCGCGATGTAGCGGACGGCTTCAAAGTTGGCTCGGTGCGACCCTGCGTGTTGTGTTCCAATCGGCGAGAGCTCCCCTCTCGGGACCCAGCTCTGCGGCAACTCTGCCGAACGTGTTATACACGAAGCAATCGCAAACGGAGCGACAGTTTTGGGCCGGTCCGCAACTTGCCCCATTTCACGCCGACTGGGCCCCCGCCTGGCCGCACACCACGCCGTGTACATCGCCGCGTCCACAGGGTCCGAGTTCGACCCGCCTGTTCGACAGGGTCCTTGTAGCCCGCCGACCAGGCCACTGGAGCGAGCGCGACGACTACGGCCGCTCGAGGTCCCGGTGTATCGATCATTATCGACTCCACAAATTAAGAGGAATCCATAGTATCGTCCATAAAGAAACCACGAATAGAGTACAAACAATATTAAACGCCTCGAGGTGACATTGCGACGGTTTTTGAAAATAACATAAACGAGCTTCGCGTATGATCCGTTTCTTCAGGATTTTAAGCAGTGACTACAGGATTTTAATGCAGCAGTCTGTTTGGGAAATATACAGCATTGTCGCTACAGTTTAGAACACTGGTTTTACGGAAGAATAACCATTGTAAACCCAGGGCTGCTACAGAGATTTTTTTACGGCTTTGACACTTTCTAGTGACCACATTCATGATTCAATAACCAACTTTATGGCTGAGTAAGAAAATATAGACTTTTATTTTAAATATCACACGGTTCTTTAAAAATTAGTATAGCCACAACTGCTTACAATGATGATACCCATGCAGCAATCAAGGACGCCGCTTAAATATCTACACATAGAAGTGAAGTGAAGAGATTTTGACAGCTCTTAACAGCGATGTCTTGAGAGCCGATGAGGGTGATTGAGGTGAGTATGGAGCAGCGCCGGAATGAAAGGGCGGGGAAACGGGAGATCCTCGAGAAAACCCGCTGACCAAGGCATCGTCCGGCACGATTCCCACATGCGAAAATCCGGAGTAACCCGGCCGGGGACTGAACCCGGATCGCCTTGGCGGGATGTGAGCAGGCTAACCGTGGCCCCACTACACATAGACATTTGTTAAAACATCGATGTATCTCAGTTTTAGTATTTGCCGCTATTATCAGGACAGTTAGAGACGTCCAAAATTCGCGTTATTACTTGTCATAATGATAGACGTCACAGTCGTGTAGATACTAGAGCCTGTACTACTAGTAAATAGAGTGTTGCCTAGGTGTGAAGATAATAGAGCCTGTGCTACTAGTAAATAGAGTGTTGCCTAGGTGTGAAGATAATAGAGCCTGTACTACTAGTAAATAGAGTGTTGCCTAGGTGTGAAGATAATAGAGCCTGTAATACTAGTAAATAGAGTGTTGCCTAGGTGTGAAGATAATAGAGCCTGTAATACTAGTAAATAGAGTGTTGCCTAGGTGTGAAGATAATAGAGCCTGTACTACTAGTATATAGATTGTTGCCTAGGTGTGAAGATAATAGAGCCTGTACTACTAGTAAATAGAGTGTTGCCTAGGTGTGAAGATAATAGAGCCTGTACTACTTGTAAATAGAGTGTTGCCTAGGTGTGAAGATAATCACCTTCTTACAGGACTGCACGTGATTCGCGCACATTATTATGAAGTGTTTATTCACTGGAGCAGAGATTCTATATAAAGTATGGTCTAGTGACGAACGTAGCGCAAGCTTATACGTGCTGGAAGAATAAAATGTCACCAAATCATAAAGTGAATTTTGCATGTCTTAACTTTCGAAAACGCCATTATTACCGATACTGATAAAATAAAAACGTGATCAACACAGTTTAGCGCTCCAAGAATACTTATGTTGTTGATAATGATCATCACTTAATTTTAGTAGACCTGATCGAAGCTTGTAATTGTAATTTTAAAGGGCGTTTTAACGTCCCCCGGTTTCATGCTTGAAAGTTTATCAGGGCCGGCTTACAGACTACATTATAACTTAACTTAAATGCCCGGGATTCGAACCCAGAGCCTCCCGCACTCCAGACCGGTGGCGCACCAACCAACTGCGCCAAGGAGGTTGACAAAGCATTAAGCGGTTGTGATGATAACTGTAATATATATTTATCAAGTGATAATTTAAAAGAGTGATTTTTAGCGGGAGAAAGTATGCTAATCGCCTGCTTACAATGTACTGAGTACATGTGTTGGCTTTTTCTATAGTCGTTACTGCCTTGCACGTGTATTCAATGTAACCCCACGCCGCTAGGCTAGGAAACATTTTGGTGCGCTAATGATAAACGCTTCCAATTCACCTGTGCACTGTCAACACTAACAACACTCGGCGTGATTAAATTGCGAAATTATCGCTCGCGGCAACTAGATGCGAAATATCTATCAATATGGGTCTGGGACGAGGTGAACATATTGGCCGTTGCTTGCACCATACCTTCAGCTCACTTGTCCTCAGAGAACTCACCATGTGTACCAATGACTGGTTGTTAAAGAATGGGATGGACCCCCCGCGTCCAAGGTCAAGAAGCGAGGGAGCGATACGGGCGACACTAACACGCACGCCTAGCGCCTCATCGCTCCTACGCGCAAGGCGTGCAGTGTTTCCGCCGTGACGCTGTACTGTGCAAATTACATCTGCAACAGTAGGGTTTTATTACACGCGATGAAAGACTACAGGTTAAAGTACGCCCGTATCTTCGTACTTTTCTCTTGCCGCTTAAGGAAACTATACATAGGCAAGCTTTAAAACTGTGATATTCGACCATTTCCACCACTCCAAGAATACACTTAATATGACGAAAGTAAAAAAAATAATATATATGGGCATAGATAGATGTTTTCTATCTTTTCTGACAAATAGTTGTATTTGCAGGACATTTATTTACCGAGATACGCGTATTCACGCAAACAACAATTTCACAGGAAATGCGGGGGTCCATCCCACTCTTAATAGCCCACAATTTTCAAATCTGTTGTTATATTCACTCGTCGATCTGTAACAACAGAGGACTGAATAAATAATGTTCATCAGTTTTGTCAAGCTGATTCACACATTTTCTGTGCTTTCCACACGTGTGATATTTTTTTGAGGCACGGATGTTTCATCCCACGCTACTTGCTTATTAAACTTCAAAATGAAATGAATCGTATTACTGATGATATTTAAAACCCTGGGAATATACATAAATGATTTCCTAATAGCTAGGGCTGCCTATTTTTTGCGAAAATATTCCACGACTAGTATTCCGAAACACGTTAGTTCACAGCCAATATCGCAGACGTCAAGTGTCGGCGTAACTTAATTCTGATTGGCCCAGTCGGGTAGGAAAGTCTTCTCACACAGACACGCAGCCAATAGCCAAAGTAAATACCTATAACATACCGCCAGCGCGTTTTAACCCTTTGAGAAGTATGCCCGTATATACCCGGGCTACGTTTATTTGGAAATTTCTTTGCGCTTGAAGACAAATCTCACGCTTCTATGGTTTTGCTGTTTCGTTGGACTCTATGGGAAACTAAGTAAAAAATTACAACTAGTCAACATTTAAATTCTTACGAATACAACTGTTAGTTTTAATAATTTCTCAAATGAACACGATGGATTGTGAAACATGTTACATCTGTCACGACACATAGATTGGCACATAGTCAACAAGCGACTCCATTGGTCGATGGACAGATAATAATAAACGTAGCGGAATATTGTAAGCGTGTCCGGCGTAGCCAGGACCAATAGGAAGATGGTAAGTAGAAATACAGAGACCAACACAACTCATATTGGCGTAGTGGAGAATATAGGCAGAGCTCACTTCAACCTTGTCTTCAGTGACAGTAAGTCTGTGCCTTCGTAAAGGGTTGTGTGTTAATGTCGCGATAAAAATTCGTAATCCAATCACAAACGGAACAAGACCATGCAGTATTTTGGAAATTATGTTAGCGCAATGGTTTACATATATATATATATATATATATATATATATGTATATATTATATGGATGTCGGTGACAGTTAAATAATATAGACATTCACAATTTCGCCGGTAACTTACTATTTATATTTTCAGTACGTCAAAAATGTTGTGTTTCGATGTCGTTACCTATCGAAACATCGAGTGAGGAATGGACGAAATATCGATATCATAATCGCGGTATGGAAAAGCTATGACGACGAGACGCAGGTATCGACCACAGACGACCGCTACGACGCACGTGGCAAGGGAGAAAGCCTCACTGGACCTCTGAACTCAAGACGAAGAGGAAAGTGGCTCCAACTAATCTGCCTGTCCTGGGATAACGAAGGTCGACGACTGGTGGTCAGTCACCTCACGAAGCGGTGTCAACTCGGGTGATGGGCTTCCGGCTTCACTTTCCTTAAAGCATTCTCGTCGGATGTCCGGCGGAAATCCCGTGGGTCCTTCTGGAAGTAGGCTAAACTTTCCTGCCATGTCTACGCAGTGGTGTTATGTTCACGGTCTGCTGCCACAGCAAATAACCGTTGACCATTTTGTGCGACTGTAAACAATCCGTTCACCAGTTCAAAATTGTTACTGGAATTCTTGCTGGCCCAAGAATTTTTCAAAGCGTGTCATGTAAACTGCTGACCTCTGACGAAAGCAACAAAAATGTTCAGTAAGGTTGGGACATCGACTTCCACGTTTATGAAACATCGATGTATGGGTGAAAAAAAATCGATGTTTAACATCGATGTTGTTAATCCTATTCCATCGATAACACCAAAGTGGAGTTATTTGGGATGATGTTACTAATGACAGTTGTGGCGCGGAGAACCTTTTTTTTTTTTTTAGTGCGAATGGCAATAGCAGCAGTTCGGGATCACTGCCGTGGCCTCAGAAACTGACATGAAGGCGAAGCGAAGTGTGAAGTCAGTGACACTTGTTGAAATGCGATACGAGTGTGTGAATGGTCAGAAATGTTTTTCATCAAATCTCAGTTTTCTATCGGAAGAAGTATGGTTGGTAACCAGGACAACATGCTTATATATTTAAGTTAAAAATGAAGGATGTATTATTTGGTTATTTGTTTGTCAGCAATACATCGAACGTCAAAGTTCAAAAACACCGATGTTTTGATACTAATACATAGGCGATATCGATGTTTGAATTGTCGATGTAGAGAACAATCGAACATCGATGCTTCAGTTCGATGTCACAAACCTAACGTAGAGCCGTCGAGTGGTGGGCGGTCGCCCTGCAATTCTCATCCAGCAAGAGTGCCCTCCCCCCCCCCCCTTTCTCACCCGGGTTAATAAACAGTGGTTGGCCACTATTTCGGCCTGTAACGACTATTTATTAGTCCATTCACGGTTACTTCCAAATTTCCTTACGCCCTGTTAAAGTTCTCATTTCAGACAATTCCTCCGCCTCATGCAAACAAAGCTTAACCTTGTCTAGAAAATTACACCAAGGGGACAACGGACCGTATTTGTGGGCACTAAGATTAATTATATTTTATATTTTCCATAAGAACTATTTCTTATTGGGCATTACAATCATACTAATTTCCTCTCTGGTTTTATTAATATTAGTTGTAAATGAAATATTATAATTTGTAGATAAAATATATGTTAATGATAAATTTAAACAAAAATGCAATACAATAATATTAACGAAAATATAAAACTTTTGCTATGCATGGCATTTTTAGAAAACAACCAAACACGACATGCGTGGGGTAATTTTTAAAGGTTTGATTCAAACAGTGTGAAGGTACCACGGATAGCCTATGGCAGAAAAGTAAGGGTTCCAAGTCTATCCTGTCGTTAAATGAGCAGAAGAGATTTCTCGGCGAATTTTTGTAGTGGGTTTGATGGGACCTTGTGTCATTATCTGTTAAGAGGCTGGATTTCGGGATCTGTTACCTTCTCAGAGAGAGAGAGAGAGAGAGAGTTCCCCCCCCCCCCTTTTTTGCAGTGGAAGGACTGTGGCCACGCGAGCGTTAAGAGGATTCATCGCTCTGAATAAACTCTCTCGCCGTAAGCCTTTCAAATCCGCTTACTACAAGCACGCTTATTAAGACACTGCATTCCTGGTTCGCGCGGGAGAAGATAGGAAAGCAGCCCGCCACCCCTACTAGATATTTCTTCTCCGGGATTGAATTACGAACATAGCGGGGAAAAAAAAGGCCTACGAGGGATTTTTACAGACTGGACTGCGTTTTTGTTTTTACTTGTCATGAATGTGTCACGAAAAATTTCCCGAATTAATTTCAGTACCAGCTAGACTTCAAAAACATGCACAGTTTGTTTCTTAATAAGATCGCGGTATTTCTGAAACTTCCTGTATAGCCCCAAATCATTAGGAAGAAGAAGAAAATGAAACACAAACCAAATCCCATGCTACCTGTTGTGATGTAAAACTGTCCACTCAATGGGGCAGCTGCCACAGAACGAATATCCAAGGCAAATATTTCTTGCCCCGATCTACTGGGAGAAAGCGGAGGCTTTCAGGAGTAGCAATTAAACTGGTATTAAAACTGCTAAAAGCTGTTCACGATAAAGTAAGCACTTTTGGAATCAACCTTAGAAAAAAGTCACTGCCCCTGTTTCCATATACAGTAATTTAATGGGCGCACTGAGTGGCATTCGCCCAGTAAAGTTGGTAACGATTAATGGAAAGAAGTTCCATATCTTAACGTCTAATAAAGAGTGTTAGATAATCATTTGTGACAACTTAAAATTATTTATTTTGCTTTATTTTTCTTTAATGCATCGAAGTGTAAAAATTAGCAGATTTGTAAAGTATTTACTGTCTTAATAATTTCGCCGTTTCATTAGACCGACGCATTAATAAAGTGATGAGGCCCATGGTAATGTTAATCTTACATTAGGCGGAAGAATACACAACGCGCATACAAGTAGATCTTAAGAAGGGCTTTCAAACGTACCCATTTTATCGTGGACAGCTTTTATCAGAGATACCGAGCAGGTTTGATCGCGTGGTGACGAATCTTCCTAGCGCTCGGGAGGTCGTGTATTCTGTCCAGGCATTGCTCGTATGGCGTTGTTGCTCACTAGACGCCAAAATTCCACGCCCGTGCCTGCAAAGTTGCCATGGTTATCGGCTGTGAATCGTCGTGAGCGGAGCGAGTGAAGAAATCTGGGCGTCTCATAACAGTGAGGTCTTGAGTTATACAGGAGTTCAGAAACTAAACACCCAAATCACAGGAGGTAATTCCTTGTGGAAAATAAAGTCGCAAATATACAGGACACTTTATACCTAAACGGAATATTGAAGTAGATATGAGCCTATGAAAATTGGGTTTTTAAAACGCATTTTTGCCGAATGCTTTATGCAACGCCTACACAGTCTGCAGCAAAAAGGTGACTTATGCTTCCCATGTTTCAGACACACATGCGTAATGCTGGCCGTCCTCGATCAGCAGTATCTGACTGATTCAACAGTCACATCAGTGAATTTAACTGATGAACCAGTGGAAAAACGCCAGATTTCCTTCACTTATTGATTCAGTGACATTTCTTTTTAACTTTTATTCAGTTGTTTATCTTTGAGTGATGGATCAGTTAAACAGCGTGCAAAAATGGCCGTCAAACAACGTAAAAAAATGTTCATAACCAACGTGTATCAAGTGAAATAACAACGAATAAATTAATAAGACCAATACCAAATACTTTTAAAATGTTTTTCGTCTTTCGCAACACCATTTTACGAGGTAAAATAAACATTCAACCATTCAACATTCCTTTTTTAAGTCTTTCATTTTACTGATGTGATGTAATCGTCATAGCGCTCTGTTTGAAGGTTTAAACTGCATTTAATATGGCGAAGAGAGTGCATTCATTATTCGTTTTAACAATCCTAACGGTACCAATTAAACCAAAAACGAAAAGTAAGGGCATACGATTTAAATCTTCGCGATTCCGATAATAACTATAAGAAATGTTTTTTTTTTTTTCAAGTTGGTTTTGTAGCGCAGGTGATAAGGAAACTAAATGCCTTAAATCGAAGTGGAAAGTGCATGTGATTTCGATCGCAGCCACCTCCGTATTTTTTTTTCTATTTACTTTTTTAAATTACGGTAAATTGGGTAATGTACTAGTAAACTGTCGTAAATATGTTTATTGCACGTACTTATTTGGCTACGTTCAATAAAAACAATATTTAATTTTGCCACTGCAATCGGCCGTCGCCTATTCAATCAGTGGAATTGTTTCACGTCACTAATTCAATAAGTGAGATTTTTTTCACTGAAACAATCCATGGTGTTCCAATGATTATAAGTGGATAAATTTTCACCTATTCGAGTCGTTGAATTTCACTGCGAATCAGTGGTTTTCCACTGATTCAAATTTAGAGTGTGATATAGACTCCAAGTTCCTCCATCTCAGCTCAACCTGCAAGGGGTGGTGCAGTGACGGTGAATACACGGTTCGGTAAAGGGGGTTGGGGGGTTCCCCTCCTTCGTCGGGAATGTTCCCGGTGTGGCACACAGTGGCACACACTGGGCGGGAGAGACGCAAGCACATCCCCGAAGGGTACACGCCCCCTGCCCTACCTGCACATCACGTCGGCCGTTGCCATGGCGACAGCGCAGCTACGAGAGTCGCAAGCCATGCACTCTGCTCTCTCGACCGTCTTCCGGAAGCTGTTCTAACATTTCCCTATCCAGACTGTAATATTTAATTAAACTGATTATGTAACAGAGTTCGCGACTTTTAATTGGAATCAATGTGTGGGAGGGGGGATTATAAATATGTCCAACGATCCCCTTTTCGGCTACTACCCGATAAGAGGAATTAATAACGTTACATAGGGAGTACATAAATTAACTTTGATAATTATAAAAATATAATAGAGTTCAGTTATGGCCAACTGCCGAGCACTGATCAAATATGCAATTTATTTGTTTTTTTGTTGTAACATTTCCCTATCCAGATCGTAATATTTCCGTATCTTTGCGAACATTTCCGTATGCACATAAAAAAAAGTACCACAAATAAAAAACGCATACAGGCATTAATATTTTACTCTGTGCTTGACTATAGTCTATTCCCGGTTTCTTCACACTTTTTGAATCAAACCTTTTCAAAATCACCCCATTTATGACATGCATGGTTATTTCCTTAATATGTCATGTATCACATGCGTTTAATACTTACTTGAAGATAAAATACTTTATTTTTTGTTAAATTGAACTTTTACTAATATTATATCTATAAAGTAGAATATTTAATATATAATTAATTAGAATAAAAACTATGAGAAGCAGGTGTGTTGATAACGCTTAGCAAGAAATAGTTATAATACAAAATATTATTACGCTGAGTGCGCACAAATGCAGCGCGTTGACCCTTTTGGTGTAATTTTCTAGACTTGGTTAGCCGTCGTTTGCATGAGGTGGAGGAATATCCTGGAAGTAGAACTTTGGCAGGGCTTCAGAAAAGATGGAAGTTACCGTGAATGGACTATAGCGTCGACGACACTATAAATACCCCCACAGCTGGAGAGTCGGCAGTTCTTTGTGGTAGCCATCAGGCTGGAGTGCGGCAATCAAGTAAAAGTCTGGTGCACAGAGAGAGACATACCCGGAGAGGAAGCACGACGGCGAAACGTGCAAGACGACGTCAGATGAATGTGTGTGTGTGGTGTGGACATACACGGGCGGGCGCGGTACACGACAAGTAAAGTGCTAGTGTGCGTGGAGGCGATCAGAGCGCTCTATATCATTCCGGACTGTTGGAAAGTGCATCGAATTAAGGTGGGGCTGTATGACCATGTGATGTGGACTTTACTGTAAATCTTGTAAGTGTCAAGTACGGAAATGCAGTTTATAAAACAGTTCGATGGAAGTTAAAAAACTGTTTATTAGGCCTGATTTTAGTTATTTAATTGTATTAATATCTGTGAGGTGATGGACAGTTATATAAATACGAATTAGTGGTAAATCGCAAGTAATAACCGTTTACTTTAGATATTATGTCGAGAGTATTTACTGAGTAGTGTTTGTATGTAAATTAGTAAATAAAATAAACTCTTATTTAATTAACACCGTCGTCCTTTAAAGAAACAGGTTACGCTCTCTGACTTTGAGAAATCGAAATAATATATTATATTAACGAATAATATTTTGAAAGGGATGTTATATAGTAAATGATTGCCCGTATGGCGTACAGACATCGTGCTATTCAGAGGTGGAACTTACTACTGCATGAACTAAAAACCGCACACGGGGCCGCAGTGGCTGAGCGGTTGGCCTGCTCGCCTCCCGCAAGGGCGAACCGGGTTCAACGCTCGGCCAGGTCACTCCCAGGTTTTCGCGTGTGGGGAACGTGCCGGACGATGTCGCTGGTCGGCGGAATTTCTCGGGGGTGCTCACATCACTCGCCCTCATCGGTTCTCAAGACCTCGCTGCTAAGAGCCGCCTCAGATCTCTTCACTCACTCCGACCACACAACCGCAGCGACGTATCGGAACGGCAGCCAGCGCCTGGTAATTTAATCGTCAGCCGGCAGCCAAGCCGACAGCACGCAGAAGCCAGTCAGACACAAGGTCCCTTCCCAGAGCCTTAGCAAGCCAATCAGCGTCCACGTCAAGAAACAGCCTCGCCATTTCATCTTCGTGGAATTAATGAACTCTGGGATACAAATCTACTTACAAAAACATGTACAGTACAGTACATGCTAATTGCTTTTCAAACGTTTGTTTCAAAAGTGTTTATTTTTCACGACGATATGATATACCTATTATTTATCAGTGTAAATGAGCACTTTTGAAATCCCTGGTTAAGATACACTTGCAAGCACATTGTGTATTCTTCCACCATATCTACAATTAACGCTACCACGGGACTGGTCACTTTCATTCGTGCGTCTGTCAATCGGCAACCATAAAACTTTTAGAAAAGTAAAATTTTTTAGATATATTTTTATTTTTACACTTTATGCATTAGGAAAAAAAACAGAAAGTATAATAAAATACTTCAGCATTCACAAATGTTTACATAACGCTTATAATTTAACGTTAATACACGGAACTACTTTCTCTCCTTCGTTGTACACTTTAATGGCCGCACGACAGTCAATGTGCCTGTTGAAATATACGCAGGTAAAGGCTGTTCACGATAAAGTGAGCACTTTCGAAATCAACCTTAGAAAAAAGTCAGTGCTCCTACCTGCATATATTTCAACGGGCGCCCTGAGTGACATGCGCCCAGTAAAGTTGGTAACGATGGATGAGAAAGTAGTTCAGTAACTTAAAGTCGAATAAAAAGGATTAGGTAACCATTTCTGTTAATTTAAATTATTTCTTTCGCTTTCTGTTTTTCTTGACGCATCGAAGTGTAAAAATGAGCAGATTTGTAAAATATTAATTTTTTAAAATAATTTTACAGTTTTACTTGACCAACGCATGAATAAAGTGAAGAGGCCCATGACAATGTTAATCTTATATACGGCGGAAGAATACTCGACGAGCATGCAAGTAGGTGTTAAGCAGAGCTTTCAAGAGTGCTCATTTTATCATGAATAGCCTACAGTGAGAGTTACATTTTTGAATGTTTGATTCGAAAAGTGCTCACTTTACCGTGGACAGACTTTAGTAATACTGCAGTAATATACAGTATATCATGCGCACCGGGTATGATATATGATGGAAGGCTAAGAGCGCCTCCCCAGGGGAACACGAGGCGTGGTGAAGAAAGAAGGCTGGATGTGGTCAGCCAGACCCCGCTCTGTTTCTGGACGCGGAAGAAATGCTGTGGCGTTTCCTGTCTGCAAAAACCGACAACCCGCATCGCGCTGCAGGGAGAGAAAGTCCCAGCCCAGACGAGGAGCGGGAAAGCTCGTTCACGAGGCCTGTCTGTGGACCGCCATTGCCGTAGTTAAACCTGCGCAAGCGTTCCTGGACGGTCAGCACTATGCTGAGTCGTGAGAACTATTTCCTTCAACATTCTCAACTGAACCTACAGCAAAAAAAAAAAAAATGTGGTTTGGCTGTGTCGGGGACATGACGGTTTGTTTTGCGTCAATACGTCTACGTTGACGCGCTCGGACGCCTTGATGGATTTTTTTACTTTCCCGGCACCGCTTCACTGGATCATATGGAGTTTTATGGCTATCACTGGATTGCTTTTGAGATGCTCTTTCCAACCTTATACGATTTCTGTATTTCGTCTTGCCTTTTTGTCGAGTATACGCCGAAATTGTCTTAAGTTTTCTTAATTTGTTTCATTAAACGCATACAATTTCACCATAACCACGCCTCACAAATGTTTTTATACACGCGATCGATTGATCTTGACGACGGCTGTCGATTGAAACTTCTCTTAGACAAAAGTTATACTACGCGGAAGTTATGAGACGCGGCGAAACCAATTCGAAATTGCAGTGACCCCCCCCCCCCCCTTTTCGGCAAACGCGATGCTTCGCAGTCCTCACTCAACGTAACATACTCTTTGATCCTTTGGCAATCGAGTGGTGTAAATGAATTTTGAATGTAGACGATATATTCGGAGCTGCAATGCCAAACTGTATCCCCAGATTTTATCATCGGATTTTCTGGATTGCCTCCCACTATGGTCGCAAATTCACAGACGTATCCAGGTCAAAAATCGACAAACACAATATAGCTGCGACTGATAGGCTGCCTTTTAAAATGGGCCAGAGGAAGTAAAGCACGAATCATAATTTGAGGAGAAGGGAAGAAGGGAAGAGATATGAGCATCGAGGTCTTGGGAGCTGATGAGGGTGAAGTGAAATAATGAGTATAAAGCAGCACCGGAATGCAAGGAGTGGGGGAAACGGGCGATCATCGAGAAAATTCGTCGACCAGCGGCATCATCCGTCATGATTCCCACATGCGAAAATCCGGGAGGCGACCCCGGCAGGTATCGAACCCGGTCCGCCTAAGTGGGAGGCGAGAAGTCTAACCACTACGCCACCGCAGCCCCAGCGTCATTTGAAAGAACCTTCTTATATAAACAACATTGAATTACAAGTTTTACAGGTTTTTATGTGAAAATGTTTGGATGGTACATATAGAGGCTGTGAGCAAAACAATGAAAAAAGTTGGTCATTTTCTAAGAGACATGTTAGTGGATTTTTATGTACAGTAAGCTAAAAGTGACGTTCTTTGGATCAAATTGATTAATAGATTAATATAAAAGGAAATGTATGTTACATGAGGTAATTAATGGATCAAATTAAAGTGTATAACGGAAAGTGAGTATTTAGATGTTTACTTAGAAACCCATACAATCTGGACAGTTTAGGCATGGCAATACTCACTCTGCTTCATTTCTGGTGAAGCTAATTGTGGTGTGGGTTAAGGTTGAGCGGAGGTTTGGGAGGGAATTTGTGGCTTTGAGGAACCGTTACAAAAGCACAGAAGCGCTCCATTAGCAATACAATAAACTATAGCTACAAACGGCGCATAGCTACATGCTCAGTGAACAACGTAGTGAGGGAAATGTTGCATCGTAACAGAGTGCATCCCAACAGAGTTCATTCATGGTTACTTCAAACTTTTCTGAAGCTCTGCTAAAGTTATACAATCAGGATATCGCTCCGCCTCGTGCAAAATAAGCTTAACCAAGCCGATAAAACTATAGACAAAGGACAACGCACCACATTCGTGAGTAATAATGTCTTATATAGGATATTTACGATAAATTGAGCACTTTTGAAAGCCCTGCTTTAGATCTACTTGTATACACGTAGTGTGTTCCTCCGCCTTGTGTAAAATTAACATTGCCATGGGCCCCGCCCCTTTATTCATGCGTCGGTAAAATGAAACTGTAGCATTATTAAGAACGTAAATTCTTTAGAAATCTGTTCATCTATGCACTTCCATGAATTAAAAAACGGAAAGTGAAAGAAATAATTTTAAGTTATCACAAATGGTTACCTAGCACATTTTTATTCGACGTTAAGATATGGAACTACTTTCCATCCATCGTTACCTACTTTACTGGGTGAATGTCACACTGCACGCCCATTAAAATTTATCCATGCAGCGGCAGTGGTTTTTTTTTAAGGTTCATTTCTAAAGTGCTCACTTTATCGTGAACAGCCCTTATAAGAACTATTTCTTACTAGGCATTACCAACATACCTATTTTCTTCCCGTCTTTGCCCACATTTATAATAAATGAAATATTATAAGTTATAGACGAATTATGCGTAAAAATTCTATTTGACGAAAGATAAGGTACTTTTATGTTAACAGAAGTATAAAACGCTTATGATTCATGGTATATTTAAGAAACAACCGAGCACAACATAAGGTGATTTTTCAATGGTTTGATGATGAAAAAAGGTGTGAATAAACCGCGAATAGACTATACAAGAGCAGAAGACGATACTCAGTCGCCCTCGTCCTTGGTCTATGGACCACACACGCTACAGGTCACGGGCGAAGAGTGGTGGGATCAGGGATGCTGCGCCCGAAGAGTTCTCCTCGGACCGCATCTCGGCGATAGTTAATGCATGAACTGTTTTTCTTCCTTCTCGTGCAGCCGTCGACGGCAGCCAGCGGCGACGATGCGTATCGCCCGGCCAAGAGAGGGACAGTAATATCCGCTGTGGGGACCGAAGACAGACGGCGCCCACGTCATGATCTCCAGCTATCTCCACATCGTGGCTGCTGCAGGCGGTGTCACGGGGGGTGGTTAGGGGGGGGTGCACGTCGTCTAATCAAGGCCGCTGCCACCGCCGCATGTTTGGCGAGTGCCCACGAAAGGGAGAAAAGTGAATACATGCCGCAAGCCTCTTCCTCTTGTTCGACAGTAATTACACCCACAATGCAACACTTCTTGTTCCCCTGTCGACGGCCTGAAACTGGGCTATGGAGATTTCCACTGAAGGTCATGTTTGTAGCAGAGTTGTTCAACTTTCCCCACTTTCCAAGGAAGGAGTGTACACTTCGGGAAATTGGAGCCACACAGTGTTGTAGTAGTTAAGACTACTCGCCTACCGCCATGGCGAAGCGGGTTAGATTCCCGGTGGGGTCGCCCCCCGGATTCTCGCATGTGGGAATCGTGCTGGACGATGCGGCTGGTCGACGGGGTTTTCTCGGAGTTCTAGCGTTTCTACCCGCCCTTGCATTCCGGTGCTGCTCAATATTCACCTCGCTTCACTCTACCGGCTCTCAAGACCTTGATGCTCTCCCCTCACACTTCACACTCACTTCGGGAAATTGTTCCATCGTGATCAATTGCTGCGTTATGTTGCGACTTCGGCAGCGGATTTCTTTTAAATATCGCTTGGCTAACCCGGAGCAGAGGAGAAACTGAATTCAGTTTCATATTTAACTAACCTGCCATTCCTGTGTTGTGTATCGTTCCTACAGCGATGAAATCTCAAGAGCTAATGTTTTGCTGGTCAGTTTGGCATATTTCGTCTGTCAGTTCTCGTATATAACATCAGCTTCAAGATGTGATGGTTTACAAGTATTTTGAAGATAACTAGTTTTATTTTTCTTTTCGAACCACACGGGTGTGTTTTTAAACCTCCCTGACCTATACGTTGAAAGTTTTGCTAGCGTGGCACTGTCGCCACTACACTGATCTACCTCAAACAAAACGAACTAGTCATAATCGAAAAGAGACACACGTGTGCAATAAAAGTGCGAACCAAGCGCCTTCTAAGTGCTGCTGGGGTTTTAGATAAAGAAACAGGATAGCATTAAGGCAGAAACTATCACCTGCTTAGGTTATTACTTTGATTTTATACGCAGTGAATATCACTGACTTACAAACTTAATAACAACGTAGAATGTATCCCCTGCTTACCACCACGAGAATTACGGCACAGATAAATACGCACAACATTTACATACACTTCACAGCTGTAGGGTCTCAAGGTTAGTGCCGTGAATGTCGAGGAGATATCGGAAAATGTCCGTATGTACGGTTAAGTTATCAAATTACATATGGTTGAATGTTATGTTCCTGATCTCCGCGACTACTTATTAGATAACTGTGAAGTCTCGTCGATTCAATACTTGTTCGCTTTGTTGACGATGTGTTTATTTACTTTGAAAAAATTTATCATAGCCAAAATTCCAACTCTGAAACTCGAATAATTACATAATATGCGGACAGTAAAGCTAAATACGTCATGGCTTCGTCGAAGGAAAGTTGTGCATTAGGCAAATATACAACACGGAAATATGTGTTCACGTCAAAGTGAACAGCGTGCATAGGAACATGACCGAAAATGGAGAAAAGTCGTTAACCAATCAGCACCTTGAGAATAACTTGCCATATTGCATCCCAACCAATAAGATACTTTGATTTGTAAGCTCATTTCTGTACTATGTAACAGAATAGAAACTCTTAATTTCCCCGAATTCCCTTTGTTAGTATTTGTAAAATAATTCGCTTATTTTATATGTATTTTCATTAGAGTACTACTTTATCAATAATTACGACAATATAGAAATTAACAAAAATATGGAAAATATATATTGGCACTTGAGAGCACTTAAAACAAGAAAATGTTTTCGCATTTCTGTAAAATAAGACATTTTTCCTGACAATACCTCCATGGTATATCGCTCATTAAATCGCTTTTATAGGCAATAATATTTGAAATGGCTTGTATTCAAAACGAAACTTCTCACTGTGGCAGCAAACAGTGTGTTAAGGCAAAGTATTTGACGGTGTGTTTTGGAGCCAGTGAGGTTCTGTAAATGACAAAAATCGTAAAACCAAGACAGTAACTTGTAAACGCGAGGAAGAAGGTAGATGTACAGAATACAGCAGCAAGAGAGAGAAAGAGAGACAGCTTGCTGCCTGCGAAGGAAATAGGAAAATACATGAACGTACACTACTTGGGATGTCCACAGAATCAAGTAAAAAAGGGAGCTATTCTGCTGGAACTGAACAAAACGTGCTACGGTATATCATGAACATTCCGATGAAGCCAAGATAAAATAACTGGCAAGGATACAAGTTACCCGCTGTCGTGAAACCAGGCAACGAGCCAGATGTAATAAAAGAGAAAATAAAACAGAAGAAAGTATGAGGTAATATGCGGACCAGAAAACCTAACGCTTATTATTTGCGCAAGTAATCGTGCCTTAATGGTGAAGGGAGATGACACAACTTTAGTATTTTATAGCGCTGCAAAGTGTAATTGTACCCCTTAGCCCTTGAGGGTGTGAGGGAGAGGGGAGAGAGAGAGAGAGAGAGCGAGAGAGAGAGAGAGAGAGACGCACACGCTGACTATTTAGATACTTTGAAAGTCGTGCTTACTTCATACTTCCAGCTCATCGTCTATGACTACGGTACCTGCCGTGGATTTGATAATATATCCAAGCATCGATCCAGTGACGTTGTAAAATAATAAAAGATATAAACGCGTAATTAATGAAAGCAAGTGATATTTCGCGGGGAAAAAAAAATTGAGTACAGGGTAGACTTCAATACTACAAGCACCCAACACCAATTTCCCTATTGCCATTGGTTGCTCTCTAGTTGTCAAAAAGTAATTCAGCCAATCGAGACAAGTAAACGACCCTACAGTGTTTTGAAATATAACTTGTCTTGAAATCTTTTCGCGGAAATTTCACTACCCCTAGTTATTGATAAGCCGATCCTTAACCTAACGCCTAAACAAATAAAATATAAAGTTAACAGAAACCACAAATCTAAACGCTATCCCTTGCCTACTATTGACAAAATGTGGGAATGCGAGGGCGACAACGCCGAACGCTCTAATGCAGACCCGGAAGGCAAGACTACAGCAATGCTTAATGCACGTGTATGAAGTCATCGCAAAATGCCACAACTTTACTTCTCATGGTATTTTACTTCTTGCCAATTACCAGTAGTTAAATGCATATTGTACCCAAAGTCTTAATAAATGAAAAAAAAAAAAAAATACTAACACCAAAAATATTATATTAATTTTTATTATTTGTTCAGCGTGTTGTTTGAGTAGAGAAGTGTTATTGTTAGCAATCGTGTTGTAATTTGTAAGGAAAAATCGCGAACTGTTCGTGATTGTCTTAAGATGTCTGAGTTTGTATGAGTGCGGCTATCTGTGGAAACATTACCTATTAAGTCTAATATGAACTAACCTTCCCTAACCTACTTTCTCCAATTCCTCCTCAACATTACTGCAGATGTGTGAGTCTGTCTCCGAAATATATATATATATATGGATTTGTGAGCAGGAATTATTTCAGAGATGAACTTCAAGACGGTTCAGTTAGCCGGAAACCAAAATTGACCTAGTATGTACGTACGTAGGTATGTGGCTTACATTTGAAGTAGAGTCAACATGCAATGACTGTCGGTCGTGCGCTCAGCATGGCTCACTTCACACTAAATACGATGCGGGGGCCACAAAATTGTTTTGTTGTTAAAGGCTGTTCACAATAAAATGAGCACTTTTGAAAGCCCTGCTTAAAATCTACTTGTATGCATGTAGTGTATTCTTCTGCGTTATGTAAAATAAACACCGCCGTGAGCTTCATAACTTTATTCATGCGTCGATCAAGTGAAACTTTGAATTCATTAAAAAAGTAAATATTTCACAAAGCTGCTCTTTTTTACACTTCGATGCATTAAAAAATGTACAAAGAGAAAGAAATAAGTTAAGTTGTTGCAAATAGTTACCTAACACTCTTAATTTGACATTAAGATATGGAATATTTTCCATCCATCGTTACCAACTTTGCTGGGCGTATGTCACCAATTGCGCCCCTTATAACGTATGGAGGAAGGGGCAGCGACTTTTTTCTAAGGTTGATTTCAAAAGTGCTCACTTTATCGTGAACAACTTTTATTCAAACTGCCAAATTATTTTGTGGCGAACACAAAACTTCTTGTTGCCACTATAAAATAAATTTCCAGAGGCCACAAAAGTTTAGCGTCGACAAGTAATAAATTTTTCGTTACCCACAAAATAATTTGGCAGGGTAAATACCAACAACACATTATGTGGCTGCCACAAAGTATTTTTTTCCCCCAGTGATACGACTGTATTCTCTGGCAACCCTAAAGAATTCGCAATGAACTCTGTGATGGGACTGGGACAACAATCGAACAAAACCAAACCGAGGATAAGAACTAGCATTAGGAAAAGAACTCGCATCTTTGTACTGTCCACAACAATTACTCCCAGATTACCATCATGTCCCTCGCCCGGAAATGACGTAGACTCGGGGAACTGAGAACATGTCTTAGCCCTTTCAGACCCACTTTAAATTTACGGCTTCAGGTGTTGTAAACAAAAAAAAATTATGATGCGCACTGCACTTAAGTCGGCACAACACTTGTTTCGTTGTTACAGCAAATGAACTGTAGGCTATACGTCCGGTTAAAGTTATATGAACCAATTATGTCCTGGACCAGTAAGACGGTTTGCGAATCATTTACCCACAGGTAAGATCATTGGTCAACGAGTTTCACGGTGTGCAGTACAGACCAAAAATTATCTACACGTGCGTAATGTACACAACCATAGGCAATACGCAAACTGCTCTTGAGTGCTTACAGTAATAAAGTCTACCGTACATTCAGATTTTTCTCGCGAAAAAATAGCCTGCCGGAGTTTGTCGGTTCTTGAAGAACACACGTGATAGACTATTCGCGGTTTCTTCACACTTTCAAATAACACCCTATGAATGACGAGTCTGATTGTTTCCTATACGGCATGTATCAGAAGCACTTTACACATGAAGGGGCCGCGTTGGCTGAGCGATTAGCACGCTCGCCTCCCACCAAAGCGAACAGGGCTCAATCCCCGGCCGGGTCACCGGACTTTCGCAAGTGGGAATCGTGCCAGACGATGTCGTTGGTAGGCGGGTCTTCTCGGGGATCTCCCGTTTCCCCCCGCCCCTCCATATTCACTTTAACCACCCTCACCGGCTCTCAAGACCTCGCTGTTAAGAGCCGCCCAAATCACTTCACTTCTTCACTTTACACTTTAGTTAAATTCTACTTTTACTTATATCCTACGTATAAATTGTAATATTACATTTATAATTAATATGAATAAAATAGTGAGAACATAGGTGTGTTGGCAACGCCTAGTAAGAAATAATATTACATTGAGAGGCAGTAATACGGTGCATTTTCCGTTTGGTGTAATTTTCTATAGTTAAGCTTTGTTTGCATGAGGCGGAGAAATACTCTGGAAGTAGAACTTAAGCTGAGCTTCAGAAAAGTTGGAAGGAACCGTGAACAGCCTTCATATTGATTGTGCAATAAAGTGGGTTTAACTATCTTCCGTTTCCCCCCTCCCTTAACATTCCGGCGCTGCTCCATACTCACCTAACCCTCATCGGCTTTCAAGACTTCGACGCTAAGAGCCACGAAAATTTCTCCACCCCATCCGTCTGTATATTTACCTGCTCTGTGGCAAGCCACGAGCTCTGCGGATCGCCCGCCCACGTGTAACTTGAAGCGGGGGTCCGAGCAGGTTAACACTTCCTCGATTTCCTTCCGACAAGTTGGGATCTCGCTCAGGTACCCGCTAAGCGAGTTCTTTAACCATCTCCCTCCCCCCTCCCCCTTCTCTTCCAACAACGTTTATATACGCTCCTTGCAGACACTGCCGGTGTAGCAGTGTTACGTCATCTCAGGCAGGTTACCCCACCTGCACGTAATGACTCCCCCCCCCCCTACACACACACAAACCCTCCGGCAGTTACATCACCCGACACAGACACGCTGGCTGTGTACACACGGCACAGACACGCTGGCTGTGTGCACACGGCACAGACACGCTGGCTGTGTACACACGGCACAGACACGCTGGCTGTGTACACACGGCACAGACACGCTGGCTGTGTACACACGGCACAGACACGCTGGCTATGTACACACGGCACAGACACGCTGGCTGTGAACACACGGCACAGACACGCTGGCTGTGTACACACGGCACAGACACGCTGGCTGTGAAAACTGGTTCGCGTCCCTCACTGCACGTAGCACGTTCCCCTGTCGCTGTGCATGAGCGAACTCGCACACTACGTTACAGGAATCACTATACAGGCTGTTCAACATCAAGTGAGCACTCTTGAAAGCCCTGCTCGAGATCTACTTGTATGCACGTTGTGTTCCCTTCCACCTTATGGGAAAATTAACATTGCCATTTGTGACATCACATGCGTCGGTCAGGTGAATCTGTTAAATTATTAAAAAAAGTAGATTTGTTACAACTCTGGTCATTTTCACTCTCCGATGCATTAAAAAAATAGAAAGCGAAGGAAATAACTTAAGTAATTACAAATTATTTAACACTTTTTGTACGACGTTAAGGTACGGAACTACTTCTCATCCATCGTTACCAACCTTACTGGGCGCATGTCACTCAGGGCGTCCGTTAAAATGTATGCAGGTAGGGGCAGTGACTTTTTTTTTTTCAAAGGTTGATTTCAAAAGTGAACGTCGTTCAGTGAAGCGGAAGCCATTTTATTTTTGGCGTGTGCGGACGAAGTTCGCGGGATAAGAGGTTATTTCGTCCCTGTTTTCTTGAGTACTAAGCGGCAGTGCACGGACAGAATAAGAAAATAGGTGTTGACTCCGGCAATAGCCAGCTATCGAATTAAACCGACTCAAACACATACCCGGCAGTTAGGCGGTAATACGAGCTTTTAAGGTACGCACTTGCTCACTTAGTAGATAATCACGCGGTGTTCTGGTACATAAACAATCGCACAGCGCTGTGCTGCGTTGCACCTAGTTATATCAATCATCGGCTGGGAGAGAAGTTAATCGTTCAAACTCGTGGAAAATCTGCTAACCGGTAATAAAGACGTCCGGTATTTTTTTATTTTATTTTTTTTTACACGACGCGACAACGCACGGGAAGTTTTGATTCCAATAATGGGGAATGGATGGCAAAATAACAAGAGCCGATTCGTGCCGACAGCAGGCAATCAAAAATTTCGCGCCGGTCGGTTGAGCGTGGACGCGTGCAAAACAAATGTGTATATCAGTTTCGCCCAAAACCGAAATGGGAGGAGCTGGGGTGTGCTACAGAAGCAATAAATGCTAGTATCCGACGCGGTGCACCAGTTGAAAAAAATTTCCGCGTTCCGTTTTCAGCGCAAATATTTCGAGCTCATCTGCATTCTGTATTACGGGTGAATGCAAAACATTATATATATAAAGTAGAAGATCTCTGTCTGTCTATCTGTCTGTCCCTCTTTAACAGCTCTAAGTCCCTTGGAACTCAACAGGAGCTCTTCAAATTATGCAGAGCGAGTCCTCAGGGTAAAATACAGGTCAAGTACGAATTTCAGCAAGATAAGAATACGCAATCATTCCCTTTTAACCTAAAAACTCAATTTTAATTACTTTTTTCCTATAAAAAGCTATGAATTAATGCATAGAGATTATTACATACAGATAATATATCATTTTGTTTACTTTAAATGTCTCGCTTCAATGTTGAATTAAGTGGGGCCTTAGTGGCTCAGTGGATAGGACTATGTGAAGTGGGGCCGCAGTGGCCCAGTGGATAGAAAAATATCGAATGGGCAGTGGTCGCTTCAATGTTGAGTTCATTTCACATCATATGTCTAAGCAATGTTTATTTTTTTCAGTCTTTGAATGATATCAAGATTTTTTTAACATGGTAACTTTGACAATACAAAAGAAAAGTCACGGACTGGGTCACCTAGTGTGTGTGTGTGTGTGTGTGTGTATATATATATATATATATATATATATATATATAATATATATATAAAATCAGTGGGCGTTTCTACATTCGTAACAGCCGTGATATGGGGCACGCCTCCCACCAAGGCGAACCGGGTTCGAATCCCAGCAGTGTCGCTCCCGTATTCTCGCACGTATGGGCATCGTGCTAGGCGATGTCACTGGTCGGCGGGTTTTCTCGGCCGTCTCCCGTCTCCCCTGCCCTCGGTATCCGGTGCCGCTCCGTACTCACCTCGCTTCACCCACATCGGCTCTCAAGACCTCGATGTTAAGAGCCACCCAAATCTCTCCACTCTACTTCGATAGCAGCGGTTAACACTTTGTAGACTATGCTCGAGTGTAACTCGAAAATTCCTGATTTAAAGCTATTTTCTCCTCTACGGTGCAGGCCATTGAAGCCAGCCACCTTCTGTTCGTAGTCCAGTATATAGGATACTGTAACTGAAAAAGTTGAGGATGAGGGGAAGATGAGTGGGTTAAGAGAATAGGGCGACTCTAATCATCGAGGTTCTGAGAGCCTATGAGGGTGAGTAAGAGGCAGCGTCGGAATGATGGGGTGAGGGGAACGGGAGGTCCCCGAGAAAACCCACCGACCAGCGGAATCGTGATCCCCACTTGCGTGAATTTTGGATTGAACCGGGTTCGCCATGGTGGAAGGCGAGCAGTCTAACCACTCAGCCACCGTGGCCCCGGTAGGGGATCCCAAGGCAACCGCGGCAGTATCGACTTTCCTGCTAAATTAATTTTCCCCTTGTAATCATAAACCTCTCAGAAAGAATTAAATGTTATTTTAGAAAGTGAGACGTCTCTGTAAAGATATTCAGGACTTCTTGTACTCCAAAACACTAAAGCTCAGATCCACTTTCGTGATTGGATGATTTTAACTGGCGCGCATTTCAGGTGTCTGCCTGCGAATCACGGACACTCAGTATCGGAGTTACCTAGTTCAGATTGGTCCAGTCCAGGCCCACCAAGAGAAATTCCGGGTCCCTGAGCAATGCGTGTTGTGGACCCCCCCTAACCTCGCCCCAGAAAAATCGACCATTTACAACAACATAAATAGTCATCATCCATGCAAAAAAAAGTTAATAAATTTTGAGTGTCGAAATTTGATTTTTACATTGCAACTTCTTGCTCCTCCCCCCCCCCCCCGCCTCTTTTCTTGACGGGCTTGCCCCCGTCAAATAAGGAACTGACTGCTGATAAAGACACGTGACCAATTAACAATATAAATCTGCAAGTGTACCAGGACACTGGGATCTAGCCTTCGTATAAATCTTTATGCGAAAAAAAGGTGGTACTTTCTATCGGTTCATAAATAAAATATCTCTTGTCTGTCACTGAAAATAAAACATACATTTAAAATAAACACTTTATATTACTGGTAATAATCTAATAATGCTTCCAAAAATGAATTTTAGCAACTTACGAACGAATTCATAAAATCTCCGGATGGTAGCGTGAGTGTTTTGAAAATTCCTAATTAACTTCTGAAAGTTGTTCGTTGGTAATCGCTTCACTTGATCTATTTTTATATGCTATGAAACAAGCGGCAAATAGTTCAATAAAACGTTTGTCTGTTATTTATCAAACGATTTTATACGTTTCCTGGGAGTATCGTGAAAAAAATTAGTGCTACACTTATTATGAATTTGGCTCCTCGTTCATTCTTGAGAGTTTATCGTTACAGCAATGCTAGTTGCAGTAAGATATCGCGCATTCTGCGACCGCTTTATTTACCGCTACGTTGTTTAATTATTTTACTACGATAATAATTCATTTGAAAATTTAATTATAAATCTCTTAGCTGCGTACTAATTACTCTAAACTCATTTTTGTGATTGCAGAGCAGGGTTTTGTGATACACTTATTTAAAGAATGTTCCTTTTAGCAGAATGAAACCAGAGTAGGTGAAACATAATTAGGGTTTCCAAGCCTTAATGTCAAAGATGCTATGGAGTGGAGTTATAAGAGGAGCAATAAGAGATGGCCACGGCTATAAAAAAAAGGGGGGCTCGTTTTTAACGCAAAAAGAAGATGAAAAGAACACGGAAGATACCAGTGATGATTCAAGACATGACAAAAGTAGATCAGGGTAATGATCAGGTAGAAAACATCAAGTGCTGCAGGAGTCGTAAAAAGAGGAAGATTATGGGGCGAGGAAAGAGGTAACTATCACTAGATAGTTACATTCATGGCGACCAACGAGCTGTGGAAGGCGCGTAGTTATTTCTTGAATGAAAGCGGATAGGGCGGTTAAGCCCAATCAGTCACGTGGCGATCGTCAGATGTTGCTGATCGCCTGGCGTGCAGGTCAGAGTGTTAATACCAACCTTGCGGTCGTAAATATCGCGCTTACTTGGTCCGTCGACTGGACTACAGGGTATTTTGAACAAGTCTGGAAAAAAAAATAACTTTAGCCACGCCGGCCTAAGGAGAATGTAAGGAGAAAGAGTTGGCACTCCCAGATTAGGCCTTCTTTCTTATTTTCTGGCTCAATTTGGGGCTGTAAACGATTATTTGCTGCCAACCACGCAGCGTAAAATCTATTAGGTTATAATTGACTGAACTGTTAATAAACATTTAATGACTCAAAGAAAATCATTTGCTGGAACATATATTAATGTTTAACGTAGCTAAGTCTTTTAGTAATATCGTTTTTTTTTTTGTTTTAAATGTTCAAGAGGAAAATCGTTTTGTCACTGCAGGGCGGCGTTGATGGCTACATTATTATGCAAGATTGTTAAACATTTGTGGAAGATAAATTAATTGTAAGCGGCTTACTGTGAAAAAATTTTAATCAAACATTTCACAAGTCACGAATTTGTATTACTACTTCCTGGGAACTTTTAAGATTTTTCATAATTAATTTGGGGTTAGAATTTTTGCAGCGACGTATTCAAAATATTATTACTCGTGTTATTTTCGTAGGTATAAGCGTGGTTACATGTTACATACATAAACATGGGTATTTGCTGTACAGCAAACATATTAGAAAAAACTTTTAACGACATTTTTAAAGTCTTTGAAATAATTACGAAATAACAGTGTTCGAAGACACGAAACTTAACTCAACGGACAAACAATTTCAAATATCATGGGTACCACCAAAACGTATTTACTACCCCGCCAAGCTTCAAAAACCGCAAATAGGTTATCGTATTACTTTTTCGTTTAAAATTCTTGTACGGATAAAAAAAAATATGACTGGAATGATAAATCAGTGTTTCTTTACGCCAAAATTAAATTCACTTTACAAATTATACACGTTTGTGCGTATCTTCAAGGTTGATATATACACGTAATCGTCAAAGCATAATAAGAACTCGTAGGTCCTATCCAGTGTCGCCCCTTTGCGCCTGCCTAGGAACAGGCTTGGCTCTGTCTACCCAAATGAAAAAGAGAGCGGCAGAACGACTTGCAAAGCACCAAACACAGGTAGCTGGCAGAGAGGCAGAACGACTTGCAAAGCACCAAACACAGGTAGCTGGCAGAGAGGCAGAACGACTTGCAAAGCACCAAACACAGGTAGCTGGCAGAGAGGCAGGCAGACGAACCTGCAGCCATTCCCACCTGTCGTACCACAATCGTGCAATTATTTCCTTCCCGGGCGTCAAGCGACGTCGCATTGACGCAGTCCGAATATGGTCTACAAATGCGATGTCCGAATCTGAAACTAGGTCGCAGTAAATTCGGCACATTATTTGTTCTTGGGTAGTAATTTTTAAATTTGCTAAAGTACTGATTATTTAATGTTTACGGGATGGGTGATTTGAATATTTATTTATAATATGCGCTTTAGATGTTTTATTTTAAATAAGTTCGCCAATTGACATCGAAGTTTTCTTTTTTAAACGTTACATTTTAAAAGTTTTAGCCTTCATATTAAATAGTTAAGACCGAACAAAGACATCTCTAATTATTTATTATCTTTTCATCTCGTTTGTTTCGAGAAACTCCACACTACACGTCCATTGTTTACTTTTCCAGTGTAAAAATTCCACGAATACGCGCGAAAGTATTGGAAGTCGTCTTCTTTTTCTATTAACTTAGGGCACAACTTGGGACAAACGTTCCGTTTCCTGAATGCTTTAACTTTGGACACAAGTTGACTTGGAACACGGGAGTTTGGGACAGCGCCATGACGTCAGTGGGCCATGTGCACCAATAAGCGTATCTTTGTCCTTACACACAGGTTGGGATAGCGCAATTGTAGACGGGTCTTAATACGCGTGCTCTGAATTTGCTTACTTACGACAAGGAAAACACGCTTCAGACGAACTGGACACAGAATACCTAGGAATACAGAGGCGAAACAACCGTTTATACCGCGACCTTCAGCCGCACACGCCACCAATATGGCGTCACAGGCCAGCAAAATGTTACAACGCCGTTCACCAATGAGCGTCCGGTAACTTCCTTACTTAAAATTCCTAAATTTGAAATTTACTACAGCCATCGCCAGAATTAAATTATATCGCCTTTACTTGGAAGGTCCAGGAATGCATGCCGCATGACAAAAACGCTGCACGTGATCCAGTATAATACCCACACACACACACACACACAAAGCTGATATGGCGGAAAACTAACTCCACAAAAAATCTCCGACACCTTACCGATCATCGTGGTGGCTGAATTTTGTTGATTTAGACGTTCGCTGTTTGTTTGCAATTGAAACAGGTCCGTTATACTAAAGCAAGACTGGAACCTACATGTTGAAGTTTGTCGACAATCGCAACTTAGAATGATGTGCACGGGGTTATTGCTATAGAGACCCGAGAAATTCCCGAGTTCAATTATCTTTACGCTAGACTTCACAGTCTTATATACTCACATGCATATATCGAATGTTTATTGGTTGATTGGCTTGAGCGCACAATTTATTGCATGTTTGTTATTGGCTCATTCACCTCCAGGAGGTGTCAAACGACACGTCGACCAATTACAGAAGTAACATGAACATACAAGTGTGCGAATTCCAACTTGTCTAGAAATGAACCCGCGAAATTCTTGGGTCTCTAACTATGGTACAAGAGGTTCTGGATTTTAATTTTAGATGTGGTACGATTGTGTATTTGGTGATTCTCTGTGCTTTCATATTCTCCACACGCACACAGACACACACGCTAGTACTACACTGTTCTAAAGACGTGTGACTTTAAATACATTAATATTTTTTAAAATAGAATTGTGTCTAGGAGGTCAACATGTGATCTCTTGGTTTACTGTACGTCATGAGTTGATGTGTGATCCGAACAACCTCCTCCATATTATTTTACAAATTATATACTAAACTTATTTCGTTAATACCTATAGAATTTGTTTTTCGTATACTGTGTACAAAATACCAAAATCGCTCTCTCACGCACATCTGCAGAAATATCTATGCCTACCAGATCCCAAAAATAGTTCACCAGTTAGCAACAGCTTCTTAAAAAGCTTTCAATAAGTATTATTTCAACTTAATGTCACAGAGTCTGATTTGGAATGTAGAGGCGATGAAGCAATAATGTAAGTGCCAGTTATCGTACTTAACGCACCCTAGCTTCCAAGCTTCGAAAAATGAAAATAGCTTCAAGAAAGAGGACTCTTAAGTGTCAATAACGTTTCAAATGATTAACTTCATAAGTACGTAGTCAGTCCACCAGATAGTCTTCCAAACATCAAATACGCCGGCGTCAGCAGAACCAATAAATAATAGGAAAATGTAATATCAGAGATTCGACGAAAAGCACACACATTATGTTCGAGGCAGGTGTCCTCATGTATTACCGGCACCGGAAGACGTAATTGGAACATTTTTTTGAGAAAGGAATTTTAGAGTCTATTACGTAGGCTCGAGGAAAATACCGCGAGGTTAGGTAAAAGTTGTTTGCTCCAGCCCTCAGGCGCGTTAATGAGGTGGTTTTATTTACAACCGCCCTGTCGTATAACATCATGACTTTCGTGACCAGAACTCGCAAGCGCGCTAGAATCTCGGCCGTGATATATGTCCGTGGAGCGATTAGAAGATAACTGCAGGCTATACACCTCGTACATTGTTCCAAAGTGAGGCATCAGGGTTAAATGTATGGAGGCCAAATGTAGGTTTCCTGTTCCTAAGGCTCGCCCAAGTGAACTCGTTCAAAGAGGCACATTATTCAAATACACACCTCGCGTTGTATACTTTGTGTTTTCCTTAGGATATAACTAAATTCCTAGCAATCAACATTAAGTCACAGGAGCACTTAACGGATATGTCAAATTATTTCATTTTCTAATGATTTTAGTTTTTGCGAAGTAAAAATTTATTGAAACTTCTACTATAGACGAACATACTCTGCAGAACCGGCAAGAAATCCAAACTAGCAACGTAAAATTGAGCACAAATGGCATAATATGAACTTTAAAATATCAATACTCTCCTGCTTCTTCACAGCTACCAGAAAACATGTAAAAAAAATTTAACTCAATAAATATTAAACAACTCGTAAATTGTATATATCCTAAAGTGATAAATTTTCCAAAATTTCACTGAAACTAAAGACGAGCTGGGTTCAGTCCCCGGCCGAGTCGCTCTCGGATTTTCGCATGTGGGAATCGTGCCAGACTATGCTGCTGGTCGGCGGGTTTTCGCGGGGATCTCCCGTTTCCCATGTCCTTGCGTTCCGTCGCCGCTCCGTGCTCACTTCAATCATCCTCATCTCATCAGCTCCCAAGAACTCGATGTTAAGAAGCGGCAAAATCTCTTCCCTCACTCACTAATATAGGCTGTTCACGGTGAAATGTGCACATTGTGTATTCTTCCTCCTTATGCAAAATTTACATTGTCATGGGATTCATCACTTTATTCATGCGTCGGTTATGTGAGAGTGTGAAATTATTAGAAAAGTAAATATTTTAAAATTTGCTCATTTTTACACTTTGGTGCTTTAGCCTATTCAGACCCAGTGTACACAGTTGTGTACATTACACACGTGTAGGCAATTTTCGGTGTTTAGTGCACACTACGAAGCTCAGTGACCAATGACCTTACATGTGGGTAAATGATTCACAAACCACCTTACTGATCTAGGTCATAACTGGTTCATATAACCAGAGCCGAACATATAGCCTACAGCTCACTGGCTGAGACTACGAAGCAAGTGTTGTGTCGGCTTAAGTACAGCACGCATCATAAAATGTTATGTTTGCAACACCTGAAACCGTAAATTAATGATGGTCTGAAAGGGTTGAAGTAATTAAAGTTATCACAAATAGTTACCTAACACTTTTTATTCGGCGTTAAGATATGGAATTATTTTCCATCCATCGCTACCAATTTTGCCGGGTGTATGTCACCAATTGCGCCGCTTATAATATATGCAGGTAGGGGCAGTGACTTTTTCTAAGGTTTATTTCAAAAGTGCTCACTTTATCGTGAACAGCCTTCACTTATCTGCGATAATCTGGGGCTTATTAATGCAGCAGCTGGTTGTGGTCGAGTTTGTGATTCGCACTGACTCGATCGTAGAGAGCCGTGGAGTCCCACGGGGAGAAAGAGAGGGAGCAACTGGCGGGAGAGGAGAGGCAAGCGTCGCGCACACAATCTCTAAATCAAACAACGTTGGGTAATGGAGAGATGTCCTTGCAGTGGTCCTAACTTTAAGACCCTCGTGCAACAAACTTGTGATTACGTCCCCCCCAACCCCCCTCACAGGTACACACCTACCCATAGCGGCACGACGCAGTAAACAACGATTATTAAATCGGTACGGCGCGCGCGGGCTGGCTTTTGTCCTTGGCCGGCGAGGAATGCCACAAAAGCACAGCGTAATCGGTTGCCAGCCCAAGGTCGCCCGGGCCCACGAAGGACGACCGGGGCGAGCCAACATGACGTCGTCCCTCGAGTTTGGCTCCAACACTGTACGCTGATCACCGCTAAGCACTTTTTAAATCCCTGCTTTACGTCTTATTGAATGCACGTGTCTATTGCCATTGGTTGCCGTCTGCTTGAGAAGGCGTTTTCATATTTCACCGGGTCACTCAGAATTCGGCAACATTGGCTCGGCTCCTAAGTGAATCGTGTGCAGACAGTTAACGCGTTTCAAAAAGTAAATCAACCAATCAAGAAAGGTAAAGACCATTCAGTGTTTTGAGGTAAATGACCATTCAGTGTTTTGAAGTATAACTTGTAATGAAATCTTTTCGCGAAATTTCACTACCCCTAGCTATGCCTACCAGATCCCCAAAATAATTCACCAATTAGCAACAGCTTCTTAAATAGCTTTCAATAAGTATTATTTCAACTTAATGTCACAGAGTCTGATTTGGAATGTAGAGGCGATGAAGCAATAATGTAAGTGCCAATTATCGTACTTAACGCACCCTAGCTTACAAGCTTAGAAAAATGAAAATAGCTTCAAGAAGGAGGACTCATTAAGTGTCAGCAACGTTTCTAATTATTAACTTTATAAGTACGTAGTCAGTCCACCAGATAGCCTTCCTCTGATCACTATTCACGCGTCGGTCAAGTGAAACTGTAGAGTTATTAGAAAACCAAATACATTTTTTATTTACATTTTCACAGTATTTTTTCTACGAATACACGTAGTATGAAAAAAAGTAAAGCTATTTGGGAGCATAGATGCTTATTAAGGATATATATATATATATATATATATCCTTAATAAGCATCTATGCTCCCAAATAGCTTTACTTTTTTTCATACTACGTGTATTCGTAGAAAAAATACTGTGAAAATGGTTAAATAACGCATTTGTAAGCTTGCCTGGTAAGGTAGAAGAATTATTATAGGGGCGTAATTTAATCTGTGGACATTCATCGGGTTTAAGAAAGTTCCACTGTTACAGTTGTAGTTTGCACAGTACAGCGTCACGACGGAAACACTGCGCGCCTTGCGCGTAGGGGCGATGAGGCGCTAGGGTTGCGTGTTAGTATCGCCCGTATTGCTCCCTCGCGCCTTGTCCTTCAACGCGCTCCTACATACTGCTGTGGAGTGACTGCATTCCCTCCCTCCATTGTTACCAACTTTATGGGCCTGCGCCCGTTGTTGTGCCCGTTAAAATACACGCGGATAGGGGACGTTACATTTTTCAAAGGTTGATTTCAAAAGTGTTCTATTAATCGCGAACAGTCAACATCAAAGTTTAAGTTTAATCTTTAACCTCATCCGTGAGCAGAAACTATCAATAAAAAATAAGGCACTTAAAAAATATATTGTTTAAGTATTTCACATCGTCTGTCAGCTAGATCTGTAGGTAACTATTTCAAGATCATATTCGCTACATATCTTGCGAATTAATAAAAACCAATAAGCCTGTCTGTAGCTATATTTAGAGATATTTGAGTCGCGGGATGAAAGGAAGGCCAAGGACAAAAGAAGAGAGTCGGCTGCGATGTCTCAACAGCCTTTCGCAAACACTGGACGTCTAATCGCTTCGTCAGTCGAGATATGTAAGTACGTGTGTCGCCTCTGTAATGGGCGTCAGTCGAGATATGTAAGTAAGTGTGTCGCCTCTGTGATGGGCGTCAGTCGAGATATGTAAGTACGTGTGTCGCCTCTGTAATGGCCGTCAGTCGAGATATGTACGTACGTGTGTCGCCTCTGTGATGGGCGTCAGTCGAGATATGTAAGTACGTGTGTCGCCTCTGTGATGGGCGTCAGTCGAGATATGTAAGTACGTGTGTCGCCTCTGTAATGGTCTTTCAGTCGAGATATGTAAGTACGTGTGTCGCCTCTGTAATGGGCGTCAGTCGAGATATGTAAGTACGTGTGTCGCCTCTGTAATGGGCGTCAGTCGAGATATGTAAGTAAGTGTGTCGCCTCTGTAATGGGCGTCAGTCGAGATATGTAAGTACGTGTGTCGCCTCTGTAATGGGAGTCAGTCGAGATATGTAAGTAAGTGTGTCGCCTCTGTAATGGGCGTCAGTCGAGATATGTAAGTAAGTGTGTCGCCTCTGTAATGGGCGACAGTCGAGATATGTAAGTAAGTGTGTCGCCTCTGTAATGGACGTCAGTCGAGATATGTAAGTACGTGTGTCGCCTCTGTAATGGGCGTCAGTCGAGATATGTAAGTAAGTGTGTCGCCTCTGTAATGGGCGTCAGTCGAGATATGTAAGTACGTGTGTCGCCTCTGTAATGGGAGTCAGTCGAGATATGTAAGTGTGTCGCCTCTGTAATGGGCGTCAGTCGAGATATGTAAGTAAGTGTGTCGCCTCTGTAATGGGCGACAGTCGAGATATGTAAGTAAGTGTGTCGCCTCTGTAATGGGCGTCAGTCGAGATATGTAAGTACGTGTGTCGCCTCTGTAATGGGCGTCAGTCGAGATATGTAAGTACGTGTGTCGCCTCTGTAATGGGCGTCAGTCGAGATATGTAAGTACGTGTGTCGCCTCTGTGATGGGCGTCAGTCGAGATATGTAAGTACGTGTGTCGCCTCTGTAATGGCCGTCAGTCGAGATATGTAAGTACGTGTGTCGCCTCTGTAATGGGCGTCAGTCGAGATATGTAAGTACGTGTGTCGCCTCTGTAATGGCCGTCAGTCGAGATATGTAAGTACGTGTGTCGCCTCTGTAATGGGCGACAATCACAGACGTCAAGTTGATATCCGACCGCCTTTTGTCGACTGCGAAATGGTCGCGAAGAACGGTGCTTGACTACGAGGTTGGAATGCGGCCAAAACTGTCTTGGTTTCACATTTCTAAATCCTGTTAGTTATTTTTAGTTGTATAATCATGAGTAACAATCGAGTTTAGCGCAGACAATAAGTATTAACACTTCCGTTTTCTAGTGATTGACAATTTTAACACGATTCCCTAAAAGGTTTTCGAAGTAATTACTCAAGAAATTACCATCGTAGGGCAAGAAGTTTCAGAACGTATTGAAACGCTGAATAACAACACATATACTGTAAGCCTTATCATCTCAAATGATAGTAATCGTCAGTTCCTTTTCTTTTAATTCATTCATCGCTCCAGACTACACGACACTAACCTTGATTTCCACAGCTATTATTTTGTCGTCCATCGTTTGCAGCTATGATCTAGTCGTCTTTTTGCAGTTCCATTATTACAGTGTCGTGATTTGTATACTCCCGCCATCTGTTGCGACACCGTTCCAGTATTCTTTGACTATCAACCTTCTCCCGATACTCTGAGGAGAAAGTCTCCCTTGAGATCCTAATTAAGAGACGCGCCTAGTTTAGTGTATTTTATCATCATTGAGTTAATACTCGTTTGTTTATACGCATCTTTTAGTTCCTTGTTATTTTTTACTCTCCGCTGATATTTCTGGGAATTCTGGGTTAGTTCAAATAATGTTATAAGAGTCATATGTTTATGTCTGTTGACCCTGATCATAATTCCTTATGAAGGTGAATGTCCCACAACTGTAGAGAATTTCTGTCATTATGAGATTTTGATAAAGCCTAATTTTAAAACCTTTGGTATATTTTTCTACTTTGATTTTCCCATCATCTTCCATATATTTTCCTTAATGCGTAAACTGGCATTGTTCTTTCAAAATTGCAATCTTTTAAGATCTTCGGTAACCATCTACGCCAAAGTATTACGCTAATGAGGCAAGATGGCTGGGTATATGATGGTCTCTTCGTGTATAGGTTTTTGGTTGATAAACCTGCGACGTAAAATATTAACTATAATTTATGAACTGAAATATTAGCGTGGTTCTAGATTTCCGTCATAAATTCCTTTTATTCTAAAAATAGACCCTATGGGAAAACACAAACGTGTATATATATATAAAATACATTATATATATATATATAACATGATATATATAATGTGTATATATAATACATGATATATATAATGTATATATATATTCTTTGAAATTCAGGTTGCGTAATTTTACATTTATGAATAATGAAACAAGCGATACCTTATATAAAGTAAACGTCAAATGTGTACGACGTGTTGAAATGCCTGTATTAGTTTAATAAAGAAAGTAAAGTTGAGAAAAATTTTTAACATAATTATTCGTTACAGTTTACACCGTAGAAATATGGCAACGTTAAGTCAAGCAATTTTGTAGTGACCGCCTCTAGCAGAAATTTATGAACTATCCCAGTGCACAGATTTGGTTTGAAGAAAGCGTAACGTGAAGACGTAATCGCTGTTTAGAGTGGGACGGACCGGCGTGGGAACCCCGCGTCCAAGGTCAAGAAGCGAAGGAGCGATACGGGCGACACTAACACGCACGCCTAGTGCCTCTTCGCTCCTACGCGCAAGGCGTGCAGTGTTTCCCTAGTAACGCTGTGCTGTGCAAATTACATCTGTAACATAAGGGGGTTTTATTACACGCGATGAAAGTCCAGAGATTTAAACAACTACTTTTCTCATGCCGCTTAAGGAAACTGCATAGGCAAGCTTTAAAAATACGATATTTGACCATTTTCACAGATTTTTTTCTCTCCAAGAATACGCCTAATATGACAAAAGTAAGAGTATATACGCATAGATGTTTGTTTTGAACATTTATTTACCGAGATACGCGTATTCGCGCAAACAACTTTTTCACAAAAAATACGGGGCTCCATCCCACTGTAAACAAAGGTAAACTAATCATATCTTCTTTTATTCTGAGAGCCATTTTATATTTTTAAAAAATGTGGGAATGAAACGTGTACACAAGACCTAATTGAACTACTCTCCATTAAATTATATTACTGTCATTTTTATTATGTGTTTTCATTTTACATACGTTTTTACAGCTTTGTCTCTAAGTATGTATGTTTGTGTGTGTGTGTTATCAGGCGCTGATTGGCAAACGGCGTTCCAACACATTTTTGCGTGCGTGGGTGGAGTTCGCCTCTGTATGGTTACCTATTCTGCGAGTTCGTACGATCGCTCAAGGCGACAAGGGACAGTGAGCGGGAGGGGGAGAGAGGTATCTTACAACCGGCCTTGTGCCAGAAAACAGCTTCGCTCCGTGTCACTGCACCGGAACACTCGAGTGCGCACGCGCGTGGAATGAAGAAAACTGGTTCGGCAAAGAAGTGGGGAGGAGGGGGAGGGCGCATTTTCCTATCTGCTGTGAGCAACAACACCAGAGAGGGCGTCGTGTGAGAAAATATGAAGTTGAAGGGTTTGTAGGTGTCCACTATATTTATGGCGGTATATAAGGAATATATCCGTACATTTCAACACTATAGAATATCCGCCGTTTCTTCATACTTTTAGAATCGAACCTATAAACATCCCACACTTACCCCCCCCCCCCTCCACCACAAGTATGACGTGTTCGGTTGTTTCCTACATATTTCGCATATCACATGCGTTTTATACTTCTGTTAATTGGTTAAATTTAACTCATGCTTCATGCATAATTAATAATATTTCACTCACAATTAATATGAATCAAACAGTCAGGATACAGGTGTGTTTGTAATGCGTAGTAGGAAGTAGTTCTCATGATGCAAATTGAGAGCCACGGTGGTTAAGTGGTTAGCCGGCTCGCCCCCCACCAAGGCGATCCGGGTTCAATCCCCGGCCGGGTCACTCCGAATTTTCACATGTGTGAATCGTGCCGGACATGCCGTTGGTCGGCGGGTTTTCTCGGGGATCTCCCGATCCCCTGCCCTTTCATTCCGGCGCTGCTCCATACTCACTTCAATAACCCTCATCGGCTCTCAAGCCCTCGGTGTTAAGAGCCGTCCACAATTTTCACTTTTCACTCATGCAACATTTGATTAAGCTTAGTGCGCATGAAAGCGGTGGTGAAATTTTCTAAACTTGATTAAGCTTTGTTTGCATGAGGCGGAGGAATGTCATGAAAGAAGATCTATGACAGGGCTTGAAGTAACCATGAACGAACTATAGTAACTTTTTCCAACCGACCAATTGGCAATAGTAACTGAAGTTATGTAAAGATAAGATAAAAAATCAGGTGAGATGTTGGTAACATCTTAGGAGTAGGATGGACCCCCGTGGGACCCCCCGCGGCAAAGGTCAAGAAGCGAGGGAGCGATACGGGCGACACTTGCACGCACGTCTAACGCCTCATCGCTCCTACGCGCACAAGGCGTATTTCTGCGAGTTCGAAGTACTGAAACAAGATGTCGCTAAGGGCGAAGTAGGCGTACGCTTCTCCTGATTCATTTCATCTACGTGGACGACCCAAAAAAAAAAACAGGCTTGCAGTTAGAAGTCGCGGACAGTGCCATCTCTGTGCTCATACATTTTACGGCGTGGTGAGGAAAATAAATAAACTTGCTTTGCTCCAGTCACAAAATACTCTTGAAACTAACCACTGACAGCTTGCGCATTTTTGTAGTAAACTGTGGTGGTGCATGGTGCCATCTCCAGCCGACAGATGGCAGCACCTCTTTTCAGTAGTTCTGATACCAACATAATTATATCTGAGATTTATGTTTTTCTCTGATAATAAATATTTGTTTCGAGAAGATAACCACAGTATAATGATCAAATTAAAACATCAACGATTTCAGAATAAGAAAGAGAAAAACATAAATATGTACAATTTAAATAAGTCTTTCTGAAGACTTACTGTATCGTCTCTTCTTTCCACTAGGATGTTTTTCGCGTCCTTTACTGTATTGTTAATACAGATATGCATGGTGTCATTCTTTAGGGGTATTTGCTGATAGAGTACTTTGGAATTTCTCTGCCGAAGTATTCGTGTCTAAAAATTACGTTGTAAACACGCAAGTGCCGTGGGGCCTTGTAAACAGCCTTGAATCGATATAGCGAGTACCTGGGTTCGATTCTTTGTCCAGCTATCCGAATTTCGGTTCCTTTTATTTATTTATTTTTTTCCATATAATTTTAGGCTAATGCAGAGGTGGTTTGTTAATACCTGCCATGGCCGATCTCCGTCCTTGTTCCTGCTAGCAGGAGAAAATGATTCCCGTAACTAGTGACCTAACGACCTCACTATCGACGAAATGTTAAGTCCTACCTACATTTTTTAATATTGGATCTGCTTTCGCTTAACCGTCAAAGTTCTCATTGAGTGTCTGCATTTCACCGGTGGGTGATCATGTTTGATATTGTTACTCGCACTGTTTTTTTGTTCTGCTCTGTTTAACAACATTTCCACCGTTCGTAATGTCAAACTTTTCTACCAGTAGTCATATCTTACTGTGTAATGTAGTATATCCGCGATTCGGTGATGGTCGTGTAGTTATCTAACATAATCTCTTTTTTTCCGCACAGAAAAACGATTATAAGTTATAAGTAGGGGCAGGAACATTTCGTGTTTTGAACTACCTGTAGGCTAGCCTACGCGGTCCTATATATTTCCTAACCTCAGCTGTCTGTTCATTGTCTGATGCCTCAGTGTTGTAGCCAGTTATACCTCAGACCAGGTGGTACAGGATTCGGTGTATATTTCATCGCAAGTGTGTTATTGGCTCAGAGTGCACTTGTGCGTACCTGACAAACTGTAACTTAGTCCAATTGCAAACCTAACAGTATTGTACACGTGTTTCAAGTCCAGCTTGTCCTAGAATCAATTCGCGAAATTTTCCAGTCTCTAATTGTAAGTCAAGTAAAGGCACTTTTGAAATCAACCTTAGAAAAAAGTAACTGCTCTTATTTGCATATCTTTTAACGGGAGCACTCAGTGACATACGCCCAGTAAAGTTCATAACGATGGATGGAAAATATTTCCATACCTTAACGTCGAATTAAAAGTGTTAGGTAACGATTTGTGAGTACTTAAATTATTTATTTAGCATCGAAGCGTAAAAAAGAGCAGATTTTTGAAATATTTACTTTTCTAGTAATTTCACAGTGTCGCCTGACCGAAGCATGAATAAAGTGATGAGGCCCATGGCAATGTAAATTTTACATACGGCGGAAGAATACAGAACGTACGTGAACAGCCTTTAGTTGAAAATATTCAGTATCGCAACTGAAATCGTTTGTATTCAAAGTCTGGCAGATCACAGTACGTGTAAGTAGACAATAGAACTCACGTCAATAAATGAACTTGCACTAAATAATTATTATTAATATTAATTTGTGTATAATGTTTTGTAGCAGAGACGGAATAATAAGAGCTCCTTACATAACCTAACATATTATAAAAACATGTCTTTAGAAATTAGCTGCAAAAATTTTTCTTGTAATACTCCGAGTAAAACGCTGTATCTTTACACCAAACAGTTCTGTGAAACATATCAAACTGTCTATAGTCCATTCCCCACTGGAAGAAACTTTCTCGGAGCCCTGCTAAATATCTACTTGCAGGCCCGTTGCGTATCCTTCCGCCAAATGTAAACAAACATTGCCATGTGACTGCCATGTAGCATCTGTCAAAATCAATGTTTACATTCCATTGTGTGTGCACATATGTTCGTATACTTTCGCTACACCTAAAAATAAACATTGAAATGTGACTTCTACTTTTATATCTGTCAAATGTGTTGTTTATTGTTTGCAGCTTTCCAAAGAATTCTGTCATATTCCAAAAACCATTCCGCTTAGGCCTCTAGCATTATTTAGGTCAGCTTTATGACGTTTTAAAAATGCCTGAATTGACGACAGTACTTACTGTTATTTTACATTAACATATTTGTTTTACACGACATAGCACATTACACGTAATGCACGTTAATATTTTGCCGCGACTGTGTTTAACACTGTTACAACTGCGAGGTAAAGGGTTGTACTAATTATCCTTTTGTTATTTTTATGTGTTGGGTCATTTCTTTAAAAGGACGGCCTCAGTTGAAATAAATATTAAAACGAAGAAACAACCAGTCGAACGAAAAAGGCGCATTGAATTCAAGCTCGCAATTCGTGTTGCTCATTTTTGTCACATAAACTTCAAAAGATAGCACATGCACACAAATAAGCCTACGATCATTTTTATTCCGCTCATATTTCTATGTATTGCTACTTAGTGTTTATTAGGGTTATTGAAATTTATCGGGCTAGGCTTAGTATTTTTCTTCTGGTATTGTGGCAAATTACGTTACACGACTGTGTTTCAAACCCCTTAGGGCAAAGGTACAACGTTGTGATAAGTAAACAGACGTGAAAGTAAATAATTATCTTCGTCATAAAAACAGCTCACAGTTAAAACGTATAAATAGTGCTAATCAAATATTTGAAATCACGCACACACACACACAGGGCCAGGGTATCGACCACGATGCACAAAGGCACGCCATTTCACAGACGCAATGATTAACGAAACACACGTCACAGTATATTTATTACTGCCGTGGAAACACAGATTTATCATATTATCGTAACATGCCTAGGTATGTTTATAAAACACAACGTGTACAAACGTTATGTGGTAATTTGAAGTATTTTTCGGAGTAAGAATAATTTACGTTTCGTTTGGCAAAAAGCAACACGCCATGTCATGTCATGGCTCGCCACGTCTGCCAACTTCACTTGGTAACTGCCCCGCCATCATATCTAAATATATTAAAATAAGTATTCAAACATTAAAATCTCTTCAGTTGTAAATTAAAAATTCAAAAATCATTATTTTGCTGCAATAAGTATGAAATATGCTACAATTGAAAACATGTATAATTTTGTTCCTTACTAGCAAAGTGAAATTTCCTGAGTATGGAAGAGATGAAGAGTACAGTTAACACTGCAATGGACCTGATCACTTTATTAATGCGTCGGTCAAGTGAAACTGCAAGTATTAGAAAAGTAAATGTCTAGAGTATCTGCAAATATATACATTTACATAATTTGCAAATAAAAGGCCAAATAAATTATTTCAGTATTCACAAGTGTTTAACTAGCACTTTTTATTCAACGTTAAAACATAGAACTATTTTCCCACTCATCATTACCAACTTTATTGTAAGCATGCTACTTAGTGTGCTCGTCAAAATATGTGCAGGTAAGGGCAGTGACATTTTTCAAAAGTTGATTCGAAAAGTATTGAATTAACCGTTAACAGACTATACCTACATAGTGGAAAACGTATGGCACGCTGACATTGGAAACTAGTTTGTCCAAATGCAGAAAACGGTGCGCGCCTCTTCCGAGGAAGTATGCCACACGCGGCCTCCAATCAGCGCCCGCCCGCAGTCATCCCGTTGGCGGACACGAGCCGGGCAGATTTATTTGACCTTCCGCGACTGGGCATTGAGGCCAGCGATAGCCTTGCAGTGACGTCATGAACGTGTGTTCAGCATCGTTCGTGTCGGGCGCAGCTGGTCTCTATGTAGTCCATTCACGGCTACTTCCAACTTTCCTGAAGCACTACTTTCACACTATTCCTGCGCCTAGTGCAAACAAAGCTTAACCAAGTCTGAAAAAAATTACACCGAAGAGACAACGCACCGTATTCCTGAGCACTCATTTTCATAATATTTTGCGTGAGAATTATTTCTTACTACGCATTACCAGCACTACTATTTTCTTTGTTATTAGACTAAATCATATTAATTGTAAATTTATTATTATAATTTACAGGTAGAATGTAAGTAGGAGTCCAAGTCAATCAAAAGTAAGATTCTTTTGTGTTCATAGACGTATAAAACGCGTTTGATAAATTACATATTTAAGATACAACCAAACATGTCAAACGTGTGGTGATATTTTTCAATGGTTTGATTCAAGAAGAAGGGTGAAGTTACAGCGAACAGACTATAGCATCATTCGTAGCGAAGACTGATTTTCACCAAAATAGTTCTGCGCAGACTTAAGACTTGGCAGCTTATAAATATACAGTAAATACATCGATAGAGCGCATATGAACTTCTACAGAACATGTAAATGAAGTTCGAACATATAATACAGTACAGAGTAAATATAGTACATACATATACAGCACATATGTACTTGTAGAGTACATTCATATATAGGCTGTTCACGGTAAAGTGAGCACTTTTTTCCCCCCCCCCCCCTCCAACCGGCTTTAACCACTAATAAATATATCTTATTGCTGCCTCAAGCATTAAATTTTGAGGGTGGTGAAACGTATAGACTGTATTTATTGGTCACATTGTAATGTTTACATTAAAAAGCAGCAGGACGATTGGATGAAACGAAAAATTTTGAAGGGCTTTAAAAAGTGCTCACTTACAGCTTATACAATACATACATAAGAAGTACATACATCAAGTATACAAGATTGTAACATTGCCCTTTTTATCATCGTGTAGTTTATTTTCTTTGTCATCCGACAGGGTTACGTTATACGCTCACGAGTATGTATTAGATTATATACGTGAACACACAAGAGGAAAGGCTGATAGGAATGGAGACAATCGTGTCGCGCACGGGAAAAATAGGAAGAATAAATCCGGAGTAGGCACAAGAGTCGGTGCTGGGAATCGAGCCCAGATACCCCCCCCCCCCCCCCATCACAAGGCAATTTTTTTTGCTCTACCACACCTCGAAGACATTCACGAATACACATGTATAACAAACACTCACAAATACACCAATGCTATTGTGGTTTTCATAAACTGTGAATCGTATTATTATGATGGCATGATTGGAATGTGAACATCGCTGACCATGAGAGTAAAAATCGCACATACCGAGAACTCAGCAGGACAAAAAAAAAAACGGAAACACCTTTTACAACACCCTAGACAGATAATTAGGAAAATTAGGAAAAATCTATTTCTTCGTGAAGCTTATGAGCCTTCATACATACATACATACATACATGCACACTTAATGCTTATTTCAAGCTAAACTTGAATGCTCGTGCGTTTTGTCCTAACGTCACGTAACAAGTGTTCGAAGCATTTCTTATTTTTTTATGTCTTTCATAACATACACTCTAATAAAGTTCACATGGTAAAATTATTTCCCACACATCAATTATAGCGCTCCTACATTTGCTCAGGAAACAGTCAAATGCGCATGGAAGTTCCCAACTTTGTATATAGGCTATTCGCGGTAAAGTGAGCACTTTTGAAATCACTCATTTGGAATAACATTAAATAAATATATTTCATTTTTTTCTTAGACGTTAACTTCCACTTGCGGTGGAATCTACACTCTGGCAACATTAATCTAAATAATTGTGGTTAAAGGATAATAAATGGCCGAAAGGAAAAAGTAACTAGGGCCTCAGAAGTGCTCACTTTATCGTGAACAGCCTTTAGTAATGATACTAAACCGGTAACATCTCCATACAATGTATAGATCAATACAGTTTAGGAAATTTACCAGACTTTTTTTTTACAGCGTACGGTCCGTCTAGCTTATACTGACTCCGAGAAAGGAAACGCCTGCTTCTCCAGTCTGCCGCCGCTCCATCCAGGCGTCGTGCACCTCAGACTAATGCCGGAGAGTGCTCCAAGCATGAGAGGGTCGACCACAAATGTGAATCGAAGCGGAACATAGCCAGCACGCTGCAGACATTATACAGTGGCTGTAACAGGCGCCAAGCCTCACGTACAGTTCACACAGACAAAAAAATATGAGCTTGCAGAAATGTCTGCTATTATCTATTCGCGGTTTATTCGCACTGTTTGAATCAAACCTTTCAGAAGTCACCCCATGTATGACGTGTTTACTTATTTGCTATATATATATATACATACATACACACACACACATACATACATACATACCATGTATCACAATATATTTTTTTGTTATATGGAAATGTTATTTATATTCTCTCTCTAAATTACAATATTTCATGTATAATTAATATAAATTTAAAACAGTGAGAAAAAAAGTGTGTTGGTAACGCCTAGTAAGAAATAGTTCTTATGCAAAATATTATTAAACTGATTGCGCACGAATGTGGTGCGTTGTCCCTCTGGTGTAATTTTCCAGACTCAGTTGGGCTTAGCCTGCACGAGGCGGAGGAATATCCTGGAAGTAGAACTTCATAAAGGCTTCAGAAAAGTGCGAAGTAACAGTGAATGGGTTATAGTAATAATTTTACATTCCAAACAATTCTACTTTTCACCTGCATGGCGCATAATGCGGAAGGAAAAATTTTAAGCTTAATTAAAAACCAATGTAATGTACTGTACAACTGATTATGTGCTTGTTGCCCATGAATTGTTACACAAGGCTACACCCCCCTCCCCCTTTTCTCGGCCTTCTCGAAACTCACCAGCGCTAAGGACTTAAATAGCTTATGAATAACACTGAAAGCAGATATCACAGACGTCCTGACGACTTGTCAAAGTATTGTAGGCTGTTCGAGGTAAACTGAGCACTTTTGAAACCCTCGCTTAAGATCTGTTTGTATACACGTCGTGTATTCTTCCTCCTTGTGTAAAATGGGTCTCATCACATTATTCCTGCGTCGGTCAAGTGAAACTGTGAGATTATTAGAAAATTATATATTTTACAAATCTGCTCACGTTTACACTTCGATGAATTAAAATAAACAGAAAGCAAAAAAATAATTCAAGTTACGACAAATGGCTACCGAACACTTTTTATTCGACGTTAAGACATGGAACTACTTCCCCTCCATCGCTACCAACTTTACCGGCCGCATGTCACTCAGTGCGCGCGTTAAAAAATATATGCAGGTAGGAGCAGTGACTTTTTTCTAAGGTTGGTTTCAAAAGTGATCGCGTTATCACAAACAGTCTTTACAATGGTTAATTTAATATCCCCTTATAATCTAACTACGCACAATATCCGGTTAGATATTCTTATGCGCAACGCACGATATTTTTTTAAAATGAAAATATTAGTTTATAAATTTTATCCCGTGTCGTATGTGTGGTCGAAGTTTTTGTTCTGCAATCAATACGTGCTTGCTTGGACGGTTAATTCCATTTTTATGTCGGCGGATGGTTCTGCATGGCGTATAAATATATTCCTAGTTGACTCATCCTTCAATAACGTACGTACAACTTCATCGCGTTCGTGATCCCAGTAACAACATTACACACACACATGGGTATAATAATTGTGGTTCGCTATTATTTCTCTTCTCAGAATAAATTAGACCGTAACATGTGCACGTGATTTACAGATGCTAAATATAGAAACATGGTAAAAATTTATTTGCGTAATTTGTGATTAGCAATTCAACACAACAAGACCGATGCAACAGACGCGATAAAATGATTAAAACACCTAGGAGCAGGAAATTTCGCGAATCGCTACTGTGCGTAGAAGTCTTTAAAAATATTTTATTTCTGCGTTACTTTTACAAATAGCGCGCAGTTAGTTGGTCCCGCTCTAATGAACTCTTTAATAAAAAAAAAAAGCCTTCAGTAAAAGTAGGACCAAATCATTTTCAACTAAATGGAAGGTCAATTAAAAAATCAGCTCTCCTTTGTAGCAACAGCCAAAAAAAAAATATTATGAAGGCTACTCGAGTGTTGACGGTTCATTGAGTACTTTTGGAAGACCAATTACAACGTAATTAGGGGCCACGGTGGCTGAGCGGTTAACCTACTCCCCCCCCCCCCTCAACCAAGGCGAACCGGGTTCAATCCCTGACCGGGTCACAGGATTTTCGTAAGTGGGAATCGTGCCGGACGATGCTGCTGGTCGGCGACTTTTCTCGGGGATCTCTCGTTTCCCTCGCCCTTGCATTCCAGAGCCGCTCCATACTAATTTCAATCACCCTCGTAGGCTCTCAAGACCTCGCTGTCAAGAGCAGCCCGTATCTCTTCACTCTTCACTTAGCGACACACGCCAACAAAATGGCTTCGCTGGCCAGTAAAATACCGTGACACCGTTAGCCAATCAGAGCATGGTACCTTTGCAGCCCAAACAATAGGGAACCTTTCGTAGCGCCAAGCAGTAGCCGATCATAATCCTTCAAATTTACATGCATGCAAATGTTTCGTTTCAGATGTTACAACAGAGGGGCGAGTGAGTGAAGAGATGTGGACGGCTCTTAACACCGAGGTCCTGAGAGCCGATGAGGGTGAAGTGAGGTGAGTATGGAGCAGCGTCGGAACGCGAGGGTTGGGGAAAACGGGAGATCCCGAGAAAACCCGCGGACCGGCGGCATCGACAGGTAAGTGCGGAAATCGGGGAGCGACCCCCCCCCCTCCCCGCCTGGAATCGAACTCGGCTCGCCCTGGTGTGAGGCAATCATTCTAGCTGCTGCGCCACTTCTGCTCCACAATGTGTAAGTACAAAAAAAAATTGTGAATTCAAATATACAGGTTGTTTTGTGTTGTTAAATTATTGGCAGGATCTGTTTATCAAGAGGTGTATGTAGTCTATAGTCTATTCGCAGTTTCTTCACACTTTTGAATCAAACCTTTGAAACATCACAATATGGAAGACGTAATTGGTTATTGCCTAAATATTCCCCGTATCACAGGCATTTTATACTTCTGTTGACTTGACATAAAATTACCTTTTTTTTTTTTTTATTGGTTGAACAAAATTTTTAAAAATATTTTATCTATAAATGATTATATGTAATTTTTAATTTATGTAAATAAAAATTAGTGGGAAAACATATGTTCTGGTAATACCTAGTACGAAATAGTTCTTATGCACGATATTATTAAACTGAGTGCGCACGAATAATGTGTGTCGTCCCTTTGGTGTAATTTTCTATACTTGGTTAACCTTAGTTAAATGAGGCGGAGAAATATCCTGGAAGTAGAACTTAACAGGGCTTCAGAAATAGTTGGAAGTAACCGTGAAATGACGATAGACAATATTCTCTCGCTAGATGCTGCTTCCCTTGTGTGCACAGTTGAGATTATCAACCCATTTCCAGTGCAGAGCGACGCCAGCAGCGGACATCATGACTGAGAGTGTTGACTTAGAGAATTATGGCGAAGTGTGTGTAGCGGTCTCGGGCCGGCGAAGGTGAACTGAACTGCCTCCCGGGAGATTGCTCTCAGTCCCCGGGACCGAGAGGAAGGGAGGGAGGGGGGGGCAACAGAACGTTGAAGATCTTCATTTGCTACATCTCCGTTGTTTATGTGCGGTCCATCGGGCTACGCGGCGCCTCCGCTCCGTTAGTCTACGCGAAGCTCTTGACGCCTGTTTTTTTACCACGTGGTCCAGTTCAATGCTCCAGCCGCCGCCGCAGGAGCACAGCAAAAATTAATTGGACCTTAGGTCGTTCATTTAACAGTACACCGCTACGCGGAGCAGCCTTCGTCGTCGAGGAAGAGGTGGGGAGATGGGGGGGGGGGGGGGGGGAGCAAGGAAGTCTCCAGCTACAACTTCTTACTACCTCCGCGTTTACTACAGAAAGATAAAAAATATATAGCTCTAGAAGAAGCCTGATTTCTGAAGCCACGACTTACCGCGGTTATTAACACTTTCGAGAGCGGAACAGATCTACTCACTATCAAGACAACCTATAAATGAGTCTCCTGCATTCACGACTCCGTGACATGGCCATCAGTGCTGCTGGTGTTACCAAATACAACCAACCTATTTATTCAAATAACACCGGACACACTTAACATACTGAACGAATTCCATTACCCGCCGGATTCCTGTCGATACCATGCCGAGTTGAACGCGTCCCAATAAAATTTCTTAGAATAATATACATTCCAACCTGATCATTTGAGTAATTTACACGCTGAGTGTTGGTGATTTCGAAGTAATATTTCTTCCCCAGGGTTCTTCAAAGATTGCTTATGTCGTAATGTTCCGGCAAACTTCGTACAACTCAGGCAAATTAGGGCGATATAATATGACGTCACAGACACTGAAAGTTTTGATGTAGGGACAGATATGAGAGAGCTTATTGGTGGGGACACCACAATTTTGCGGGAAAATTTACGCACATGCTATGTATTTCAATGCCCTATGGACATATCAGATATTTTATTTAGCTTATTGGCGTACAAGATTGGTTAAGAGCACAAAGTGAAAACACTACGAAGTGAAGCCATTAGGAGTAAAAATTTCAAGGCGCAAAAGAAATTTTAAAAATTAATACACATGGAGTGTAAGTGCTGTCTCCTTGATTCAGTACCAAAAAAAAAAATTAATCTCTGCTGGAAGTACTAACGACCACAAAAAAAAAGAGTTAAATAGTGCGCGAGTGATGGGAGGAAAGCGAATGAAGTGCATGATGCGCATATTTCTTGTGCTGGTCGACGGGCTAAGTATCCGGTTGATATGGTCTACTTTGGCGAGTACGCGAGCTTCAAGCTTCGTTCTTAACCTGCTCCAGGCATCAAACCAGCGCCACCCAGACACGCTGTTCTAGAAGTCTGCGAACTAGATACAGCCGTCTGCGATCACTCTGCGTCCGTCAAGTCTACATCTCCGCAGGTGGGGAAAAAACGTCATTCTGATTCTACTGTAATTTATTAAGGGGCCCGTCTGCCTGCATCGTTTCACTCCTTTCTTTTTCTTTTTTTTTGGCCGAGAAGCGCGGGAGCTATAGTCCATCCATGGCTACTTACAACTTTTCCAAAGCCCAGCTTAAGTTCTACTTTCAGGATATTCCTCCGCCTCGTGTAAACAAACCATAACCGAGTTTGGAAAATTACACTAAAGGGACAACACACCACATTCGTTCTCAAACAAATTAATAATATTCTCCATGAGAACTATTTATTACTAGCTATTACTAACACACCTTTTGTTTTTATTCGTATTAATTATAAATTAAGTGTAATTAATATATCTAAGTAAAAGTTCAATTTAACCAAAAATAAGATACTTTAATGTTAACAGAAGTATAAAGCGCTTGTGATATACGACATATCTAGGAAACAACGAGACACGTAATACATGGGGTGATTTTTCAAAGTGTTACACTGACACGCGCTATAATAGCTCCATAGCCAATACGCGCAAGGCTCTGAACCGACGTGCAGTGTTCTCGTAGTGCTGCGTGTACCTATGGCACACTCAGCGGTGATCCTATCATTTTATTGATGAAAAGTCTGTAGCAAAGTTCAATACAGGCTTCTATAGAATATTCACGGTAAAGTAAGTACTTTTGAAGGCACTCTCATTTGGAATAATACTCAATAAATATATTGTATTTGGGAAATACACACTGTATTTATTACTTACATAACAATATTTATTTTATATGTCGTTAAAGGAGAAGAAATGGCTGAAAGGAAAAAATGACTAGGGCCTCAATAGTGCTCACATTATCGTGAACGGCTTATATTGTAGTTCGACTCGTGTCCGGCTTGTATGTTTTGAGTTACGGCAATCTAAAAAAAAAGCCGATCTTTACCTATATGCCTACAGGAGGGCTCCAAAATAATATTTATAGGAAGGATGATATTTTTAAAGTATTATTCAGTCCTCGTCTGAGGTATGACGTCTTCTTGTAGGCAAACATACTGGAGGCACGTTGAATAGTTTCGTCGAAAAGCCAGTCAGAATTTCGAACACTCTGCAACGTAGTTCATGGCCCCCGGCTAACCGGAAATTACTCGAGTGTTGTTTCGTTTATGACTTAAGGCCATTGGTGCATTAACGCAGTGTATTTATTATATATTATGTCATAACTTGTTTTCCAAAGTGTTTGTCGAAATGTTTGGCTCGTCAAGACGTAAATAACAACTTTTAACACCTTCTTACGTTGTTAGATATTCACTGCCGTCATTATTCTGGGAGCACTAATGGAAGAAAAGAAAGACTTTCTCTTTTATTTGCAATCAGTGTGAGATGGTCTCTCAGTGAGATCGCCTCCCCAATAAACTACCAAGAAGTACGCAATTTTGGCTCGCATGAGCCGAGAATAACGATCATAGTGAATATGTAACAATCAATGTAAGAAGGTTTTAAAAGTTGTTACTTACGTCTTGTCGAGCCAATAATTTCGAAAAATCCGCTATGAAAAAAGTTATGACAAAAATTATATAAATATACTGCTGTCATCCACCAATGACCTTAATATCTCACCAACAGAGGATTCATTTATCTAAAGTTGCCACTTTTGACGTGAATGCCTCCAAAATCAAACAGACACGCAGGCACGTGTGGTGCCAGGTTTGGAACAGCGATTGAAATAAATTTGTCTCGCTATATCGGGCATACGGCTACGAAGTGAGCACGACCTCGTGAGGGGGCCCATGGTGACGGACGGCTAAACATCTCGCCACTCCGATGTGCTAGCGAGTTGGGTTCTGCCGCCAGCCGGAAGATCTCGCCTAGATCTGTCGATGTAAGCCATAAAAATCGTTCCGTTACTTCCATTTAATTCCTTATTCCAAAGAAAACACACACTACCCTCTAACACAGCTCGTGAGCCAATATTATCAACACGCGCAGAAAACTAAACGCGAGTAGGCATGCGTGTTTACAGAGTGATTCAAAGTTCAGCGAAGGGCCGCGGTTATGTAGTGGTCAGACTGCTTGCCTCCCACATGTTTTCCGGAACATGTCCGGCTCTCCACACCACCATCCCTCCTGCACACGATCCTATACAAGGTATCACTGGAGACAACTTTCAGAGCTTGTTAAAACCATAATTGGTTCTAGGAAAACATGCCCCGCCACCTAATTGTCCCCACGCACAATTAAGCTACTCGGGTCTGAGCGTATTTGCAAGCAAATACAGTTATCCGTACGGGACGCTCCACATCGAGAGTCTACAACGTCCGGAAAGGCAGCCTGTAGTGCGCCATCAGGAATGACGGACCGGTCGGAGGTTACGCCAGCCCCTTTTTAAGGTTGGAGGTTGAAACCGAACTGGTGCAGGGGATCCACATGTACAGTACATGGGCCGCGAATTCTCACGATCCCTCATGGCCATTGCCCGTCCGCCGCCTCAGTCGTACCACCTAACAGGATGGCTGTCTCTGAGATCAGAAGAAGGCCCCCGAGCTCGATGAATCCCCCAAGGTTGAACGATTGCCTACTCTGGCGGACTAGAATCCTCCCACCTAAGCCAACCGGATTTTCGCATAACATAACATACAGGTTATTATTTCACCAGTCCTCAGCTGTGCGCCATCACTAGCCTCTGTGATAATAATTCTCATAGATATATATATAATGTGGCTCAGCCTCGTAGATTTTAAACGAAGTGTGGTCCACTATCTGCCTACCAGCCGGCTTTGCATACCCCTTGGGTAACATTGTGTTATAATAATGTTCTCAATGATATTTATTGTCAATGACGTAAGCACGCCGGTGCGATTTTCCAACCACCGTCCGCACGAGTCCTTTCCTACTGTGATCAGTTACCAAGGAAGACCCTTGACACAGCTCGGAGGTCACCCCATGCTACTCCTTCCTTTTCATGACACTGGTGGGTATTCCCGAGGACCAGTTTATCGGGAAAAATGCGCGCCACATCCTGTGCGTAAGACCGGCCCACACACATCTCTCCGGCTCACCAAGCCTCTTGTCCATTGCCATTAAGTCTTTGGATCCTGCACTAAGACCCAGACTTTTGGGCCCCAACGGTCAGACCGTAATGGAGTCAACCGGCCCACCTCCCTTCTGCGTCTTCACTATCTGGCGTGACCGCACTCTTCTGAGAGGCAGATACCCCTTTTAGCTATCCAGCTTGGTATAGGGAACACCACGGGTAGCCCACGTTTGCCGGCTCTCGAAAGAGTCGCCCAGCGGTACGAGGAGGCGTGGGTCACAAAGTCAGCACAGACTATAGACTTGGGCATGACTGATTATTGCCGCAGCCATGTTGCTTATGGGCTCCAACTGCCGCTGTTCGGTGAATTTTCTCGGGGATCCGCCGACCTCCCGTGGCGCACTCGGTTGGTGCGCCACCGAACTTGGGTGTGGGAGGTTCCGGCTTCGAATCCCGGGTAAGGGATGAGTGTTAATTTAAGTTAGGTTATAAGTTATTCTGTAAGCCATCCCCTGCTAAGCTTTCCAGCATAAAACCAGGGGGCGTAAAAAGCCCTTTACGTTTAGAATTCTCGGGGATCTCCCAATTCCCTCGCTTCGCCCTCATCGGCTCTCGAGACCTCGATGTCAAGAGCCGGCCGTATCTCTACACTCCGAGGTTCAGCGACTTCCCGGCAGCACGTTCCTATTCTACAAGAGGCATCCTGCCGGCGCGTCGTAATGAAATTCCCCGCCTTAAACGTGCCGCTCCCCGACGGAAGCGAAGCGGCTATAGGCTGTTCACAGTAAAGTCAGCACTTCTGAGGCCTTGTTACTATTTCCTTTCAGCAATATTTTATCCTTTAAGGGGATTATGTACGGGAACATTTTCTGTGAATCGTCCTTTGCGCGCAAACGCGTATCTCGGTAAACAAAAGTAATCGAAATACGTCTTTGACATAAAGGATTTAAAAACTATTGTCTATATCCCCATCGTTTTCCTTTTGTCATATTTCGTGTATTCTTGGAGAAACAAAATTCGTGAAAGTGGTCAAATATAGCAGTTTTAAAGTTTGCCTATGCAGTTTCCTTAAGCGGAGAGGGAAAAGTACAACGGTACGGGCATAGTTTAATCTGTGGTCTTTCATCGCGTTGCAGATCTAATTTGCACAGTACAGCGTTACGACGGAAACACTGGACGCCTTGCGCGTAGGAGCGAAGAGGCACTAGACGTGCGTGTTAGTGTCGCCCGTATCGCTCCCTCGCTTCTTGACCTTGGACGGGCAGGTACGCAATACCCTTAACCACCTTTTAAAATAAATCTTGCCATTTAAATAATAAACACAGTGTGTACAGTCCACCGCACTCGAAAGTTAAGGTCTAAGGCTACAATAAATATATATTTATCGCCTTTTATTCTGAATGAGAGGGTTTTCAAAAGTGCTCACTTAACCGTGAATAGCCTATCGGACCCGAGTCTTCGCGGTCCCGGCTGGGAAGGGGCAGGTCGCTGCGGGGTGTGATCCGTCCCCTGCACCGTGCGCACCGCGCCTGAACCATCTTTGTTCCGAAACACTCGCCTGAGCGCACTGATGCGCGATGCCTTCACACATACATAAACAAAACAACGCTTATATTTCTCACGTAGTATGATCACCGGTGGGGAAGGTCTTCAAAAGTCGCGAGATCGCCGACCTTTCGCATACACGACCCTCGCGTAATTTTTCATTGGCTGTTGTCCAAGTTGCTTTAACCATGACCAAGTAGAGTTTGAAAGGTTTAAATTTTCATTTCTTGTTGGTTTGTTTTAGAATCTGGAGTATCCCAGTGGGCATATTACATACCGATCCAAATGCAAAGTATATGAGTAGGAGATTGGGACGTCGCTTTAACGCTTACAGTCGCGGTGGTCTATATACTGAACTTTGTACATCAGTTGGATTTAATTATGTATGTTGTGCACAGTAGAAAATACCTTCTAATCAGTAGACATGAAAAATTCACGAGTTCAATGACCTGCAGGTTATACTCTACAGTTGTATGTACACATATGCATATATTAGCTGCGCATAGGTTGTCTGCTGTCACAGTAGAAGGCAACGATCGGACAAGTGTTCTCCAGGATGTGTCAAACACCGTGTTGACCAATTGCTAAAGTTATATAAACACACGTGTTTTGAATTATAGCATGTCCCAAAATGAATCCGGGAATTCTTGAGGCCTCCCCTAATCAGCAAAGTCCATCAAGTGGTGGGAGATGTTATTCGTTGTTGAGAAAATACTGCACCGCCGAGGCCTCTCTAAATGCACAAGTAAGTGAAAAGGAAAATATGTTTAAAGTTAAATTTGTACCCAGCCAAATTCATGAAATTTTCTACTCCCTACCTATGGGCTTAAACGCCTGCAAAGTAACACCGGTCGTGGCAAAATGTTTAGTTTTTGACTACCGCTAACCTTCGTGCGACACCTCGTTGAAAGGAGAATAATATTTTTTCGGAACGAGAGGTATTTTGTGTTCAAATCCCGTGTAAAGCATGGACGTGTGTTGTATGTGTGCGTTTTCAAGATACTGTTACGTTGATTTTCAAGATGTCACCTGATTGGCCTTCCTGCATAAACCACAATGTATGTCATTAATAGGTAAAAAAATAAATAAAATAAGTATGACTGCAGCCGAGAGTATAGTCGAAAAGTTTATTACAGTAAACGTAAATGAAAAACTGTCACATATATATTTTTGGTAAACAAATGTGTGCGTATTACTTGTACTAGTAGGTCCAAACATATATATTATATAGCAGTGTGGGGCTCAGGGGCAGCGGTGGCGCAGTGGCTAAGGCGCTCACCTCCAACCACGGCAATCCGGGATCGATCCCCGGCGGGTTCACTCCCGGATTCTTGCATGAGGGAATCGTGCTGAACGATGCCGCTTGCCCGCGGGTCTCAGGGTACTCCCATCTCTCCCGCTCCTGCGCCCCAGCGCCGCTCCATCCCATGATCCCACCTCATGTCCGGGGATGACGGCCACCTACGGGTCCCGGCTGGAGAGCCCGTCACTCGGAGAGTGTTGCCTCGCCCTGGGTTCACTCCCCAGTCGAGATATATATATATTTTTTTTTAAGTGTGGAGCATATAATTTTTATGTACACTATCTACCAAAAAGTAATTGGGCACCCGTGAAGATAGGTCATTCAGTACATCAGTTGACTTGTGTTTCACGGCCTTCGGCGTAGGACCGCTGGTGTTTGTCCGTGGTAGCATGAACACAGAGGCCTATCGTAACATTCTGGATGATGAAATTCTCCCAACATTGTGGCGTTTTTACGGAATGGACCCGTGTTACTTCCAGGATGACAATTCCAGGTGTAATGTTTCAAGGGCTACTATGCAGTGGTACGCCGACAACAATGTTCGCCGATTGGACTGACCCGCCCAGAGCCCCGACCTAAACCCTACAGAACATCTTTGGGACGAATTGGATCGCCGGGTGAGGGCTCGTCAGGCGCGGCCAAAATCCATTGCTCAACTCGTGGAATGGTTGTAAGAGGAATGGCGACGAATCCCCGTGGATGTCCTGCAAACACTCGTGTAGAGCATGCCAGACAGGGTGGCTGCTGTTATAGCCGCAAGAGGTGGCTCTACGAGATTCTAACAGGTGACAACCACCGAGCAAACATTGTGGACAGGTGCCCAATTACTTTTTTGTATATAGTGTATTTTCCTTATTTGTTTCTCTTCTCATACTGAATCCATTCGAAAGATCTTTTACGAACGACAAGTGAGTGTGCGGAGTCGCTCACGATCAAGTCAGCGATGTAGCAGCGCGGAGAAACGGAACGGCGGAATGCCGTGCGTTCAAGTGCGCTTGATGCGCGGCGCGGAGTGAGATGATGGTCGGCGGGGAGTAGAGGGAAGCATGCGAAACCACGACAAAGGGCAGTGACGCGCCTACATATCGTGCCTTCCCCCCGGCCGGCGCCTAATCTACACGCCTCTCCCGGGGTCTCGCGCCTGACGCACATACGAGACACAGGCGTCGCTGCCATGACGACCCCTCATTGATTACCAGTGCCCGCCCGCCGGCCGGCCACCAGCCCGTCACGAATAAAAACTCAATTACGAAAGCCGGAGGAGTTTCAACCCCCTCGCCAACCCCTAATGTGACTCGGTTCGCACCGTCAGTCAAGGGGCGCCACCAAACACCAGCGTGGTACGCCCCGAAACTACGAGGCAGTCCACCACGTGCAGGCCGAGCAGGGTAGACGAACACTAACGTGCAGGGCGAGAAGGACGAGTCGAACTTTGCGAGACATCGATTCTTTGTGACGGCGAGCACTCGCAAATCCTCCCGAATACTTGACTTATTTTAAGGCGGTTACTCGGCGACAATACGAGCCGTTTACGCCACGCGACATCTTCTCATGGACTTCCGTCTTTAAGAACAGTCTCCATTCGACTCATTCGTTAAATTGCCAATATAAATTGTTGAAATATAATGTTACGATCGTGACCTCTCACCTCGCGCACGAAGTTCCCGTTAAGCGCGGGCCGGCGCTGTAGGAGGACTGACCAACCCCTAAACACTGGATAGGAGTAAACAGAACGCTGAATTTATTTCCGATTCGATTTTGTTTAATTTCCCAGTGCAATATCGGCAATATAGAAGCGGAAAATTATTTGAATTTATTGATATGATGTATGTAAACTGTTTATCGGTTTATTAATATTTTTCAACGGAATTGAAAATAAAAATATCGTTATATTGATTCAATCGTAGACACTGAAGTACAATGATTATATAAATCTGCATTTGTTTTTACGATGTTGGTGGTGATGTGAGCATTACATGTCGTATGGCCGTGCATGGTCAATTATGTGAGCTATTTAAGTGTTTTAGTAACGATTTGGCGTTGTGTACCGACACTTGACAGCTCACAGTGGCCGTTTATTTTTGGATGCAATTCTACATATCTTAAATATGAATATTGAAAACATTTTAATTGAAATTGGTGGAATTTGACGATTCAAATGTTACACAGAAAACTGCCACACTGGGCAAAAGAAAAGTGTTCCACTGCTTTGCTTTGAGTGACGTCTCTGGTACTTATATGGCCGTCGCGCTGTCTAGCTCCTGTCTGGTGTCACAGCCCCTCCTCACCCCTGCTGGAGAAGCTGACAAATGTAGAGGAGGCGCAAGAATATTCTGGAAATTAGGACCCTTCTGGAAATTACGACCCTCGGCGCAACGCGGGATTTAGCGAAATTTCTGTGTGATAGCCTACGACCCTATAAATGCAAACCACAGCTGGACTACCGGTTTAGCGACGCGACGTGCAGAGAATGGACGACGAAGGGGGATTGCGAGGCGACAGCAGGCGAGGTGTTCGTGGTGTGAATGGGCGAGAGGGCGTGAAACCTGGCCCGTGAAGGCTACTGTGCGTGAGGGCTCTCGGAGAACTACAACATTGCAGACTTGTGAGATCTGGACTAAACTTAGGTTGGGTGTGAATAACACCTGATACGGTCTTTATTGTAAATATTGGAACTGTCAAATATGGACATATAATTTGTAAAATAGTTGAATAGATTTTGGTACACTGTCTATTAGGACTGATTTTAAATTATTTTACTATATTAATTTCTTTGATGTAATAACTTATATTGATTGAAGTCATTTATTGTAAACAGTAAGTGATATAAATTTATTGTGAGAAGTTGAGTAGAGAGACTTTTATTTGTAGTTGTTGTGAATAAAACTAAGAAATTATACTTAACTTTTTTATTTAATTAAGACCTTCATCCCTTGACGAACTTTTTTCAGCCCACTGATTTTGGAGAAAATTGTAGCAGTATATTCTGGGAAGTGACTTTTTATTACCAAGGTTTCAAGCTCAACAATGGGTAGAAGAATAAACGTCTCGCATATGTAGAATGTAGAACACATAGCTGAACCTCATATACATAGGCACACTCAGACAACATAGCACTGCAGTCTTTTTTTAGATACGCGTAGAAATTGTCCATCATACCGTGGAGGAAGATTATTGGTTCTCCTGGTTTCTGGCAAATTCACCTCGTGACCCTGATTTGCGAAATGGTACCCTGCCTTATATTTTGGCAAAAGAGTATTTTCTTTTGTCACTCGGGTGGATTTCGCGTAACGTACTAAAATATGAAATATTATGTGATAACTACAAAACATTTTGTGGGAATTGGTTGGGGGGACTTGTTTCGGTGTAAACACGCAATTGCTAACCTTTGAGGTCAAGGCAAAATTCAGACACGGTGTTTGAAGTAGGCCTACTTTACAATTAGATCACAGTTTACTAGATACGCCCAGAAGAACTCTGACTGTGTAAATAACTAATAAGAAAATGTTATTTGGTCTGATCCCTGGGGTATGGATGGCTACTCAAGTGGAGAGTAACCAATAGACAATGAACATTCTGAGATCTGGACATATTAATTTACATTTGAGTGAGTAAGTGGAGTGGAGAGATTCGGGCGGGCTGTAAAGGTCGAGGTAAAGAAACTGCCTATGGAGCACTGCAGGACCAGACTATACAATGTGAAGAACTCATAAAAGAGTAGCACAGACACCATGAAAATTGTCATAAAATTGCGATTTATGCTGTATATGAAAGAAGAATGTGTATATTTTGCAACATTACCAAATATTTTACTAAAATATACTTTGTAAATGTAAAAAATTATCTTTGCGACAAGTGGACGCACATAAAATCAATTACTAAAATTATTTCTTATATTATAATTACAATGTTCTCACATGCAATCATAGTAAATCTTATGGCGATCTTTCGTGAAGATTTTATTGTAAATTCTGCTTTCTGAAGTATCCAGAATGGAAATGCGCTTAAATTTTGTTATATCCATATAGAACTACTCAAGGGCCATATATTGAATATTCCTACAGATTTTTCATCAATAAAATAATAGAGTCACCGCTGAAAGTCCCATTGCTACACGTTGTGCTACAAGATCACTGCACGCCAGTTCAGAGCCTCGCACTTAGCGGCGATAGCGCACTTGACGTGCGTGGCAATGTAACCCTTATAGCTCCCGCACTTCCCGGTCTCAAACGCAGAGAAAAGAATCCAGGTAGGCGGGACCCTTAAGGAATGCACGGCGCAGCCGGAGCGTGAGAGCTGGTGCCTCATGTGCTGGCATCACCGCGTCCGCCCGATGGGAACGTGACCCTCGCGGTGTCTCCCGGAAACTCTATCGGGTAACCCGAGCCTTGTATCTGTGGAGCTGGCCCTTCCAGGCCGCCAGAAATAGCTCTAGACGCGACCTGATAGCGCCTAGATGGCCGCGGACACAAACCCCAACGCTGGCCGTAAGAGGGAACAGGTGTTTTTCGCGAAAATACTAATGGCCATGCAAGGCTTCAATATCCCGCGTCCATAACCATGACTTCCTTTGGTTATTGGGCGCGTGTCTACGTGAGACATCTTATTTGACTGGGCCAATCGTAATAAATCCGCGAGTATTTGTGTTGGCAGCAAGTTAGGCTGGGCAGCCCTTTATATGCGAGACACTGCCGTTAGCTTATTGGTTGCTGTGATCAAGTGAGGCCTCTGTACAGAATTGTTAAACACTCACACCACTGCTTCCTGCTTATTACTGGCTCACAGTTAAACGGGGCGTGTCTAAAGAACTGTTGTCCAATCACAACAGTAGGAGAAACGAACAAGTGTTTGGAGTCTGCCTCGTCTCCGAATGAATTCGCGAATTAACTCGTGGCTCTAGTAATAATGTACTCCGATAATGAACGTCCAAGAGTCACGGGTAGACACTTGAGGCACGTGACATATAAAATCATCCTATAAGCTGTTCACGGTAAACTGAGCACTTTTCAAAGCCCTGCTTAGGATCTACTAGTATGTACGTTGTGTATTATTCCGCTTTTTGTATGATTAGCATTGTCATGGGCCTCATCACTTTATTTATGCGCCGGTCAAGTGAAAATGTGAAATTATTAGAGAAGTAAATATTTAACAAATGTGCTAAATTTTATATCGATTCATAAAAAAACAGAAAGCGAAAGAAATAATATTTCAAATGTACCACAAATGGTTACCTAAAACTTTTCATTCCATGTTAATTTACGCAACTACTTCCCATTCGTCGTTACCAACTTGTCTGAGCGCATGTCGCACAGTGCGGCCGTTAAAATATATGCAGGCAGGGGCAGTGACATTTTTCTGAGGTTGATTTCAAAAGTGCTCACTTTATCGTGAACAGCCTTTACCACGAAAGTGCATATGAAGAAAAGTGTTTTGGAGTACAACAGATATTTAAATATTTTCGCGAAAAACAGCTGTGCCTAGCCATAAGTAACACAGTAAGCAGTCAGAAGCTGATAACTAGAGGCATGCAAAACTGGTGTTATTTACTAACATGTTAAATTTCATTGCCCTTTACTTGCTTGAGTTCAATTCATGATTTCAATGGCTACTGGCAACTATATGGCGGGGAAAACCGAATTTCGTGAAAAGATTTCCGTTCATGCTAGATTTCTGTAGAAGACATTTTCTTACTTGACTGGCCAATCAGTAGTGTCGTGTATTTTTCGCGAAAAGATTTACGCTCATGCTATACTTCAATGTTCTACGTCCGCAAATACAACTTCGTTTGGTTATTGGCTGCGCGTTATTTGACTGGGCCAATCAGAATAGCGTGCTCCGATATTGACCGTCCATGATTCGCGGGCAGACACTTGAGGCACGTGACATTTGAAATCATCCAACCACGCAAGTGCGTGTGAACTAACATTTTTTTGGAGTACAACTGGTCTTGAAATCTTTTCGCCAAAAAACGCGTGGTCCTACCAATCAGCATTGTGTTATTCCGAAACTATAAGTCCGTGATTCGTGGGCAAACACCTAAGACGCGAAAGATTTAACACTTTGAGGACTATACTCGGGTGTAGTTTGGGCAAAACTTGTTTGAACATTTCATTCCGCATAAAAATATAAACTGGTCCGGGTATACTTACATCAATTCCCTGTTTCAGAAGGATTTTAAATAGGAACTAATACGTCAACAACGAATTTCGTGAGTGAACGACAAATTTTTGTATGGTTACGGAAATCAACACGTCCTGTTACATACGAAAGAACATTTGGTTGAAAAATGGTGAACTCGGCAATCCATTGATTGGAAGCTGGCCAATACGGAAAGACTGGTGTCGGTTAGACCAGTAGAATGGCGTTAACTGACGCGGAGACAGACCAATAGAACACGGAGTCCCTGCAGCTATATGGATATAGATGACAAACGTCTAGCTTGACTTTAAAGCTGGTAAAAGTGTGCCGACCTCAAAGTGTTAAACCATCCAATCAAGAAAGTGAATCTCAGCCAAAGTGTTACGGAATATATCTGGTCATGATTTTTTTTTTTTTTTTTTTGCGAAAATCGTGGGTTCCTACTATTCGGCGTCGTTTACCTGTATGTTCCGCCTTACTGGAGGTAGGTTACTCAACTGTTTATACGTATTCATCTACTCGTAAGGTGCCGCCATATGAATTGGCGAAATGTCTCGGGTGGGCGCTTCGGTGTGTTAGCTCAGTCCGCACGCGGCAGAGACGGCTGGTAACGAGTTGCAGAAGTGCGACGCGAGAGTTTGTCACCGCCGCACACACACACGCACACGCACACATCAAGCCGCGTTGCGTCAACACTGGGTCGGCCGCACACATCAAACACGCAGAACACACGCGGAAGGGATGGCTACAGTATTACACCACGTCCCGTAGCGGGGACTGGTATTTCCACCAGCGGCTGGGCGTGTCTCTTGTGGGCCCAGCCAACACTCTCTGGACTGCAGACCTGCTTTCAAGCGCGTGACGTCATCAGGAGTCGTCCTTTCTCCTGATGCTCTGCGTGTACAGTACAAAATGCTGTCGTCTCTTCCTGCTGTATTTTATACTTGAATTTCTAATATTAACTTCATAATTAGCTTCTACCGGATGCACTTTGTATTAAATTTGAATAGCTGTAACGATTAGAAATGACAATCAGTAGGCATAAAAGTACATGAATTAGAGCGTGATTTTTTTATATTTGATGATCTCTTGTTAATGACTCGAAAATCATAAAAACGCGATTAGCTTGCAGACTAAATTAAAGCTGACAATCATGTTTAAAAACTCAATCTAATATAAATTAATACATGAGAAACATTTTCATTGTTTTTGGTAAGAGTTGGATTTTTTTTTTTTTTTTTTGCTTAACTTAGTGGCTTGCAAAATTTCACAGTAGATGGTGTGCAACTATAATATTCACATTGAAATATGCCATAGTTTACTTTTAATTGGGATAGGCACAACTGTTTACGAGAGTCATGTGACAGCTAGGAAGGCCCCTCAACATGCTAATATTCAGACGAAAGTAAACGAAATTAATTTCTCAGATGAACCATAGGTATTTTTTTGTTAAATATACTTATTATATATATTATATATAATTGCTGTAATAAATAATGTGTAAAATGGTTAGGGCCATAGAAATCAATTACCATGCCGTAAATATATTTAACAAAAAAAATATGGTGTCTCACAATTAACACAATAGAATATATATAATTCTATCGTGTTAATTGTGAGACATCAATCGTTCGCCGCGGATTTAATTTTTCAGTGAGTGAATAATTGGAAAATTCCGCATCACCCCTTTTTCATAAAGCTTGGCTATTGAAGTTACTCAACCCAGTATGTACTCTTGCTCTACAACTATTTTAATACACATATTCTAATAAACTACAATCACAGTAATTAATAAATAATTTATCCAAGGGGCGGAGTTAACCAGTAATTTATCTGAGTTACTTTTCAGTGCCCTCGTTTTATATTGGGAAGCAGAGCCAGGAAGCAGGGTTCGCAGAATTAACTAAAGCAATTCTTAATCAAATAGACGACACACCAATTCATGCCTTCACCAGGATTCGAATCTGGAATCCCTTGCATCGTAGGTTGGCGCGTATGCCAGTTGAATAATGGCGGTCTGGAGATCGTCTGTCAATCAAAAAGGCGGTGTAGACCTCGCATAGAACTTTAGCGAACAAATAGTACTCGCCAATTACCTTACAATTTGTAAGAAATGTCAGCACACTCAACTACTGCCATTATGGAAACTTCTTCATTTTTATTGCCTGGCTAATTTCAATAAATTTGAACAGATTTGCGGACATCACAGTCAAATGAACATACGCAATGAGTATATATGTATGTACATACAAGTACATATAGACTATTTACACATACACACATGCATATACATAGGCATATATTTATGAACATATGCATAATGCATACACATTCGCACATTTAAATACTTATTCGTGCATACATATACAGCCATATATAGACACAAAAATCCTCTTATTATTCTCTTGCAAATAAAGCCTAGTTGATTTTTCGGGCCAAAAATTGGAGTAGGAATGAAAACTGACAAATTAACCATAACATGTCAAATAAAATACAATTAATTCAATATTACAAACAACTGTAAGTCACCTCCTGGCATATTTTTATCCTGCTTTCCAAAGGAAAGATAGGTTTATGCAATCACCTGGTTGTCTGGCTGGAATGTATGTCCGCCCTAATAACTTTTAAACCCGACAATCGAATTTAACCAACTAGGTCCACGTATAGTATTAAGTAAGGACGTCAGATTTATAGTTTTCAATCACGCCGGGTACGTATTTTAAAAATGGCGGCGGTTTTGAAATTATGCCACTGTGTCATATTTCGGGGACCAATTACCTATCCTATTTAAACGAGATTAGGAATATTGACAGTGTGTTATATAATCATATAATCAAACTTTTTCTTTACATCTCAGGAACCATTTAACCGTTTTAAACCAAATTTGGTATATTGACAGCGCATGATGTACGCAATGAATTAATTTTGATAATGTTATTAACCAGCCATTGTGGGAGATAGCACAGCATTAAAAATAAAGCATTTATGTTATATCTCGGTAACTATACAACATATTCTTGCCAAATTAGGTATGTGTATGTGTGTGTGTGTGTATATATATATAGCGTAAAGCACTTATTTTAAAATGGCCGCCATATAGACTTCGTATGCTGGCAGTAAATATTACAATCATAAAATTTGTCTACCCAGAGCTTGTTTTGCCCCCCCCCCCCTTTTTTTTAAAAGATAGTACCACACGAGTAAGTTAAGTTTGCTCCTACTTCGGGAAACAATCAACCGATTCCTTCCAAATTTATCAATCAAGTAATACTGTGGTAAGCCATGTAAATTGATATGCAATGTTTTAAGAAGATCAGGCGCTTATTTTCAGAATAGTGCGCTTGTAAATATTTTAGCATAACATGCTATATCTACGAAACAATGTAGCCAGTTTCAACCTAACTTTGTATGCTAACAGTATATATGCAAGCATAAAGCGAGCGAATACATAAACTCACTTGTCCGCTATTTTGGAAGATAGCGCCATATGAAAAATAAAGTTTTCGTGTCCTATCTCGGGAAACTATTAACTGGTACCCACCAAATTCAGGCGACAAGTTATACTTTTGTAGTCCATATAAATTTATATGACTTAAGGAAGTAGTCATATGAATTCAAAATCACAGCAATGTAAATATATTGTCAGTATACCACACGTCACAAGAAATTTCAACCGGCTTACTATGTTACAGTATCTATGACGAACATATGATGTGCCAATAAATCTCCGTCTTGCTCTCCAGTAACGAAGATACTTGCTCTCCAGCAACGAAGATAACACCACATGAGAAAATGGAGCTATTTTGACATATGTCCGGGACAAATCAACAAATTACCACCGAACCTTTAACGCTAGCAGTGCTACAGCAGGCCATGTATAAAGTGTGTCTGGATTTATTTATAGTATGGCTGCAGAAGAAATAATTCAGATATTAAGTTAATCATTTCTATTAAATAATTTCACTAATTCCAATTAAATTTTGTATACGCCTACTGATAGTGCCCATTAGAAGCATCAATATGCTTATAGAGATCGTCATTTTCCGGATTTCTGTAAGAAATTGCCAGATGATAAAATGTACAGTTTGACATATCTCGGGAACCAATCATTTGATTTCCACCAAATTTTTCTGTAAACTTACATATTTCAAGTTGGTAAGATTTTTTTTTTTCAAATGGTGCAATATAAATTATTTCTATAAGTGAATCACATCTCTTAAATAATTCCGCATATTTTTGTATCTTAGGAATATCAGATATGCCTATACAGAGCCTGTTTTCGGGTGTTTTGGACAATAGCGCAAAATGAGAAACGGGAGCTTTTATGCCATATCTTGAGAACCGGCCAAGCAATTTCCATCAAATTCTGCACACGAGAAGTTCTACGGCAGGCCATGAAAACTCGCATGATTTAAGTTACTCAGGCATTTGTTTTCTAAATTATGACCGTGTATATATTTGAAGTTGATAATCCTAGCGTACCAAAACTTTAGGCTGAATACTATCTAAGTTGATGTTCCGAATCGTACCTCCGTGATGACGTTGACTGCGCGCCAGCTTACTGTAGGAGCCGTTCTGTGTTCGAGTCCCAGGTAAGGCAAGTGTGTAGGTTAACTGTAATTGTTTCACTAGTATCGCATGTGTTTCTGGTTGCATCTCAAATTACATCGCTATCAACGAGACATCAATACCCACCCCACCTACCATCTAACCTTTTAATAGCTTCATCAAAATTATTTGCATTCATGTAAAGGAAAGTAGGCTCATTAGTTATATTGATGACGTCTTATCTTAATATTGTGTTATCAGTTCTGGTTAGAAGTTGTAAAAAAAAATTACTTTAGCGATATAAGTAAGATGTAATATGATGTGACATTTTATTTATCGTTTGTTTATACAACTGGCCATGCTATTGAAAAAAAAAATGTATTACGTCCAAAAATGATAGATAAATTCAATTTATCTGACAGGAATTAACAGAAATCATTTTCGTCTAAAATGAGCAATTATTTCAACCCCGCCCCCCAAATACAGACACAGTAAAAAGTCAGATTTCAATTAAAAATCGTTATCGTTATTTGTACCTGGTTGTAACATTTACAGTATGTTAATTTAATATAAAATAAAATTATGCTGTCTAATATCCTGTGGAAGATCTGCCACGGAAATAATTATTAATGCAAAAACAGAAAATTTAACACTATCGCAGCAATAGTAGAATTGTTGTGATGAATAATGAAATATTAAACTGTAGTTTATAACCAAGTATCCTGACGTACAGAAAATATTATAATAAAATACACTCATAAACGTAAAATTTGTTTACTATAAACGTTTGCACGCTATATTCAAATGATATTTTTAACGGACCCGCTACGGTATCGATTTACTATGTTTGTTAATAGCGGAAGTATCTACGAAGCGCGAGTATTTAAAAAGCTTGTAGAATGTTTCATTTCTTTGAACACGATTATCTTCCGTTTTATGTAGTATTGTAACTGTGTCGGAGTTGACTACTGTAAATGCTTTGATTACAAATTAACTGAATAATTAGTTATTATCTCTACCAGTATTTTTGTTATAGCAGTCGTAGACGGGTTTAATATAATGATTGAAATGTAAACCTCTTCATTATTCGGAACCGCATCTTACTAGAATGTAATATGTTCGACACATAATGATATTCTGATTTCGTAAATTATTAGCTCCCGACAACTACCGCGCAGCAGGACGTAAACCTAGCAGAAATCGCTTATCTTTACGTGCATTAGTTTTCTGCCGTTTATACAGAGAAAAAAACAAAGAGGACTTAAGACTTCTATGTCAGTCATTCATTCTTTATGGTTATATAAAGTTCATCGCCATTACGCAGTGCTAAACTGCTAATAGAGAAGCGTATCTCATCTGAGCAGGCTTTCGCGTATTTCGACAAATTACCGTTTTGTACGCCATATTTTTAATGACGAATTATGGTGACGAAGTAGAAAATGACTGGAATAGTCGGCAACTTATCTAGAAAAAATATAAAGTAAACTTACTTTAGAAGAATCTGATGATTAGAAGTTGGTGCGAGGAATTTCACGCAACCATAGGTGTCGCATTTCTTCATTATTTGGGAAACTGCATAGATGAACTCTCGGACCGTTCTCGTAATTGTCGTTGTAATCGGTGACATAGCAGCGATGCGGCATGTTGCCAATAGAAATATGTAAGACACGCGCACATAGTAGAACGTTACCCCAGACCCGGAAGTCATCCCAAGAACTGGCAGCTGTCGCGCCAGAGATGAGGGAGGAAACATATGCAAGAATCTGGACTCCGGCAGGAAGCGGCTAGGAACACTCTCGCTGACGTCACACGCCACCCTCTGTTTTGAGAGCAGGCCTTCAGTCCAGAGGATGTTGGCACAGCAGGACCCGGCGCGAATGCCAGGCGAAGCACAAGCGGGGGACCGCGGTGGCTCAGCGGTTAGACTGCTCGCCTCCCATCGAGACGAACCGGGTTCAATCCCCGGCCGGTCCACTCCGTGATTTTCGCAAGTGTGAATCGTGCCGGACGATGCCGCTGGCCGGCGGGTTTTCTCGGGGATCTTCCGTTTCCCCCGGGCCATTTCATTCCGGCGCTGCTCCATGCTCACCTCGCTTCACCCTCATCGGATCTCGAGACTTCGCTTTTAAAAAGCCACCCAAATATTTACTCACTCACGAAGTACTAGCGACACCTCATTTCCGCGAAAAGTGTTACACGAAGGTAAGGTTTATCCAACTCATGTTAGGAACAATACGTGATTCCTTATGGGATAGTTTGGCATACTTATGTCAACTGAACCAACAACCAATAACTAAATGAAGCTCGAATACACAAAATATTGTGGGGTCTAGCTTGCTACCGAATGAATCCGCGAAATTTCCAGGTTTCTAATAATTATATATGTGTTTCTTATATATTATTTTATATTATTTAAACACTATCAACACTCTGCCAAATTATGTGCGAAATCACTTGATATAGGCTCGGCGCAAGACACCCAGTGTGCCTGCGACGAGCTAAACATTATATTGACTCATACATTTGGCTTTCGCTCTGTCTATTTCGATTGTCCACGCTTAACTTACCCGTGTAGGCCTACCGACAGATTTCTGTTTACGTCACATTACCTTCAATAATGTGGCGATTTTCAGGCACGTCTGTAACTAGAGACAAGGAAAGGTAATTATAGCAGTTCGCTGTAAAGTGAGCACTTTTGAGACCCTATTTACTTTTTACATTCAGCTATTTTGTATCCTTTAACCACCTTTTCAAATAAATATTACCATGTGAGTAATAAACACAGTATGTATAATCCAACGTACTCTGAGTTTGAATGAGGTTTTCAAAAATGCTCACTTTTTTTACCGTGAACAGCCCGTAGTCGAGTGACCTGTAAGCTGCACTCCACAATTCTCATTATACTCTAACCTCAGCTCCGTATACAGGGGTTGGTCCTTGTTTCCTTGCACATTTATTTATTATTTATCCTGAGTCTTTCAAGGCTTCCACCGAGATAAAGGTTTGCTCCAGCCGACAAATTAACTTACTTATTTTTATAGGGCCAAATATACATTCAGTTGCCCTAACTAAATTTTTTTGCTAAGTAAACAAAACTTGAAAAGCGAAAAAAAAAATTGTCTTCGTTCATCTAACAAAATACACGCCTGGACAAACAAAACCTTCGTCGGGTCAAAAAAATTAGACTTTCGGCAAAATATCTTGTTGAATAAATTGTATAAATATGCTTGGCCACTCATCTGATTGCCTTCGTTCGAAAATACAGCTCGAGAATTTGTTTGGAATTTTCATTACTATTAGGATATTACAGTGTTTGTTATTACACTTATTGATGCTAATAATTTTATAATAGTTCAAATAAAACAAATTCAACGGGAAAACAAAAAGTATAAAGCTGTAAAACTTGAAAAATCCATTAAAGCTCATTGTCCAGTATTCAAAATTAATTTACTTAAAAAATTCCCAATTAATTATTAATCACTTTACGTGAAGTTGCTAGGGCAACTGTTTAATTTACGTAGAGCTAAACAAATCTTTAGTTACACCAAACAGTTTGTGGCAAACAAATAAGAACAACAAAATGTTTCGATTTCAACAACAAAATATTTTATTGTCCCTACACAAAGAATGAATTTGGTTGCGCGAGACGAACTTTTTCTAAACAACCAACCCTTTATCTCAGTCTGGCATTATCCAATTGCAAAAGAAACTGAAACTTAAGCTGGGCTCACAACCATCTGTCAAACCCGTCAGTCGCCCGTCCGTCAGTCAGTCATCCGTCAATTTTTATCGCCCGTCAATTGAAAGCGATTCAAAACAATCCGTCGTCCATCGATCCGTCTGGCCAGAAAATTTCCAGTGTCGCCACCCAACAACACGAACTTTCTCGCGCAGAGACAAATGTTTTTTATGAATGTCATAAAAATTGTCATAAAAATACTCTCTTTCCCGAACATAATTGATCATCATTACCGAAAATCTACAATTCATCTTCAATTCAATTCAACGGTGAAACGTAAATATAAACAAATTCACTGCCTGTTTTCCGACAGCCATGTTCAAGGAACGATATTACAAAGCGGTAGACCATCCGTCGGTCCGTCAAAAGTTAAAATTTGAGATATATTTGATGGATTGACGGATAGAAAAAAAGGTAGCCCTGTGATTGGTTGAAGACCACGTGACCGACGAACGGACGGGCGACTGACGGATAAAACGGATGATTGTGAGTCCAGCTTAACATACGTTTGGAGTCTTGCTTGTCCTCCAGTAAATAGCGAGAGTTACCTGTGTCTACGTACGAATTTAATTAAAATAATGTGTGATTTTTACAAGTTCGTCACGATCATTCACACATCTCAAGGCCCAGCAGTTTCTTATTCGATCGCATTTTAGATCTTATTAATGCAGGAAGCCACTTTATTACCATACTAAGCATAGTTAATTGATTTTATAAGCGAGATAATATCAATACGTACTTTACCATCCGACTTAAAGTAACAGTATAAATTTTATACAAAATTGTTGGAGCAGGTTAAACCCAAAGCAGTTCAATTAGCTTCAGCCACATGCCAGTTGTAAATGCTAAACTGTATGTGTCCATTCTTCTCGTACACTTTCATGACTACGTTCGAGTGTATCTCGAGAAAAAATATTTTGAAAATTTCTTTGTCATTGAAAAGAAAACAAGCATTTCCACGAAGCCGTCGTACTACCTGTGTTTAAGAGGATCTTACAAGAACTCTACAGCTCAGTGGCAATAACTTTCCTGACTACAAACAACTATTTGTTACCTCTCCGCAAAAGGACAGGCGTGATTGTAAAACATCTTATACAAGTAAAGTCATTTAATTGAGACAAAACCAACTCAGCGCCCTAGTGCCTGATGACCATCCAATAATGAACGTTGTAGAGTGCAGTAGGCGTGTCCATTGTCATGTTGGCCTGCACTAGAACTGTAGTGAGTGGGAACACAGAGACCAATAGAACCTGTGTTCCTGCAGTCGTGGATATAAGTAACTCACTTCTAACTTGTCTTGGTTGTCTTGTAAATAGGGGTATAGTGAAATTTCGCGAAAATATTTCAAGACATGTTATATTTCAAAACACTGTAGGGTCGTTTACTTGTCTTGATCTTGATTGGTTGAATCATTTTTTGACATGCGTTAACTGTCTGCACACGAATCACGTACGAGCTGTGCCGATGTTGCCGAATTCTGAGTGGCCCGGTCAAATATGGAAACGCCTTCCCAAGCAGAGAGCGACCAATGGCAATAGGCAAACTGGTGTTGGATGCTTGTAGTTTCGAAGCCTACCTTATACTCAAATTTTTTTCGCGTAATATCATTAGCTCTACTTGTAAATGTCTGCTAACCTCAGAGTGTTAAACAACTTATTTTAATTTTCACAAGAAAGAACACTAAGATACATACTTCCGAAAAATTCCTGTTAATGTTCCATGTCAACTTTTGAAAAAGAAGAAATTTTTTTTTGGTGTGATAACATTTATTAACACCTAAGAGTAACTTACACTATTGGACCTCCGAAAAGAGTTACCGTTGCTGTGTCTCAGAAGCAACCCATTATAAAGTTTCGCCGTGTCAACAACGACCAATAGTATAGCCAACAGGAAAGCTGTATCCCGCACACAATACTGATCATTAGAGCCCCGAGTATTTCGCGGATTGTTGTAGCGGCAGACTACGCTTTGCAGTCCTCAATGCACTTGAAACACTATCGTCTGCGTAATGGTTGATGCGATCAAGTGAGGCCTTCGTGCAGGACCGTTCAAAGCTCACTCGCACATCTCCTCCCTGATTACAACTGGCTCGCAGTTAAACGGGGCGTGTACAAACTGCTGTCCAATCACAGTAGCAGGAGCAAATAACAAGTGTTTGAAGTCCAACTCGTCGCAGAAAGAATTCGCGAAATACTCAGTGCTATACCGATCATGACTATCTTTTCTGTAGCATGCTGTCAATAAACGAGTGTGCTCAGGATAGTGTGTTAGATGGTTAATTTTTCTATTCGATCAGATTGCTACGTATCAAATTCCATAAGTTGTAATACACTGAACACGTTCCGAGTCCTTCGGACAATCGCGAAGAACATTTCATTAGCACACTTCATGTTCACGTTCTTCATTGCTACGGTGTAGTAACACAGTCTAGGTGAAGCCACTTCAGAACCGTAGCTCCCGTTGCGAGATTAATTTAAATTCCCTAGCCGACGTGGCAGCAGGTTACGAAGAGCGATTACGACAGACGCGACGTCTCGGCGGAAGACGGGAACCACTAGACCAGCTCTCCGTTTATGGAAAGGGCAATTACGTCGAGCCGCTCGGACTTTGTTGCTGAAACGTTTCACTTCCTCAAACGCCCGCTGGCGCTGCGCTACTGTCGCTCTCGCGGACAACTGTTCTCTTTTCACCAGTTTCAATTCCGAGCGATGTCGCAGACTGATAACTGGAGACACGGGGATTTCTCGCGAGTTCAATCGGTGCCAGTACAGAATGTAAACAATTCTATAGTCCATACACAGTTACTTCCAAATGTCATGAAGCCCTGCTGAAGTTCTACTTCCAGGATATTCCTCCGCCTCGTGCTGACACAAAGCTTAAACGAGTCATGAAAACTACACCAAAGGGACAAAGCACCACGTTCGTGCGCACTTGGAGAAATAATATTTTGCATAACAACTATTTCTTAAAGGATGTTCACGACAAATTGAGCACTTTAGAAATCAACCTTAGAAAAAAGTCACTTCCCCTTAAGGCTGTTCACAATAAAGTGAGCACTTTCGAAATGAACCTTAGAAAAGAGTCACTGCTCCTACCTGCATATATTTTAACGGGCGCACTGAGTAACATGCACCCAGTAAAGTTGGTAACGATGGAGGGAAAGTAGTTCCATATATTAACGTCAAATTAAAAGTGTTATGTAACTATTTGTGATAACTTAAATTATTACTTTTGCTTTCTGTTTTCTTCAATGCACCGGAGCGTAAGAATGTGCAGATTTCTAAAAACTTTTTCGCAGTTTCACTTGACCGGCGCATGAATAAAGTGATGAGGACCATGTCAATGTCAATATTTCATAATGCGGAAGGATACAAGTGTATACAAGACGATCTTAAGCAGGGCTTTCAAAAGTGCTCATTTTACCGTGAATAGCCTATACCAGGCGTTACCAACACGGGCTCTTGCCGGCCAATGACTGGACACTGTGCGGCAGACGTCCTCTCCGACACTGAGCGTCGTGCTTGTCCTCGCGCAACAATCTGCAGGGGACAGGATTATTTTATATAGGCTGTTCACGATAAAAGGGACGCTTTTGAATGCTCTGCTTAGTAGCTACTTATACGCACGTCGTGTAATCTTCCGCCTTATGTAAAATTAACGTTGCCATGGGCCTCGTCACCTTATTCATGCGTCGGTCAAATAAAACTCTGAAATTATTAAGAAAGTATATACTTTACAAATCTGATCATTTTTACACTTCGGTGCATAAAAAAAAAACCGAACGAAAGAAATAATTTTACGTGATCAAAAATGGTTACCTAACACTTTTAATTTGACGTTAAGATATGTAACTACTTTTCATCCATTTTTACCAACTTTACTGGGCGTATGTCACTCAGTGGGCCAGTTATAATATATGCAGGCGGGGGCAGTGACTTTTTTCTAAGGTTCATTACAAATGTGCTAACTTCATCGTGAACAGCCTTTAGACATTACGGCTGGGAATATGTAGGAACAGAGCAGTGAAACAGTTTCGAGTATCGCGAATTCCAGCCACATCCGCCCAGAAAAATTGTCTCACTTGCCAGCAATATGGCGGAACGTAGTTAGCACGGCAACCCGACCAACAGGGAATCTTCCGCAGTACACAGTGGCCAATCACACACAAAGTCCATTCCGAAATCCTCGGGAACGGCCACATCAAAGCCGCCGCCATGCTATTTCGTTGTCCTGAGAGCCGATGAGGGTGAAATGAGGCGATAATAGAGCATCGGCTGAATGAAAGGGCGGGGGAAACGGGAGATACCCAAGAAAATCCGCCAACCAGCGGCATCGTCCGACACGATTCCCACTTGCGAAAATCCGGAAGTGACACGGCCGGGGATTGAACCCAGTTCACCTAGGTGGGAAGCGAACTGTCTAACTGCTCAGCCACCGCGGCACCCATGTTTTTACTCTGTGACGCCAACTTCAAGTTGCCAAATGTGTGCCGGGTGGCAGACGTTTGCTGACGGCAGTGCTGGCGTCTTCCTCATCGCCCATCCTACCGGCCCTCGAAGGCGTGATGAAGAGTCGTGCGTGCTTCGTGATGGTCCAGGGTAGGTTCACAGCGGAAGAGCTCCCCCCCCCTGCCTCAGTCGTCGTCGACGGGAGAGTGGGTCAGGAGCTGTCCCCTCCGCGGAGTGGGTCAACGTCGGGAGCGACAGAGAGAGCGTCGACCCGCGATCACAGACGGTAGACAAGAAGAGCAAATAAGGGCTCGTGACGACTGCGTTACGGTAAAGAACGAGGTAGTTTTTTCTTTTTTTCCTGTTTGCCCTGAAGGGGCACACCATATGTTATGTTAGCACGCTAACTAGTGTGGCTAGGAGGGCGAGTAGATTCTAGTTGCGTGCCAGACCCTAGGCCTACAGGCTCTACAAACAAAAATTGGGTGTAGGGGGGAACATGAGACAATCGACCAAGTGACGTTTCGGAGTACCAAGTCAGCGTTTGTTGCCTGGCCCTCTCCTCCCATTCAACTAGGACTCATCCCATGGATAGAGTCATGGATAGAGACCTGAAAAATTCGCGGATCCAATTCGAGACAAGTTGGCATTCACAAACTTGTACGTTAATGTTACTTTTAGTATTGCTTAACGTGTTGTTTGATTCCTCCTGCAAATGAATGACTAGGGATAGTGGGAAATCGCGAAAATTTATTGAGTCAACGTATCTTCGATAACACTATAGCTGGTTTTTCCTTTTACGATTGGATGTCCAAGGTCTTGACTCGGCAAAATTCTTCGTACGCCAATCATATAGAGTACCGGAATCCTCATTGGCCCAGTTAAATGGGATATTAGTTTCATACATGCTTGACGACCAATAAGAAAAGCAAACTGTCGGAAATGTGTACAGTACGTTGAATCCTAGCAAACAATCGACTTTTCCAGCGATAAACTATCGTCTCTATGAATGACCCAATAGCAAACATGCAATGACTTGAAAGCCCAATCACCGCCTTGTACTGCCACAACAAGCAAGTAATAAGCAGTTGATGTCTGCGTGAGTTTTATAAGACTGTGAAGTCTAGCCTACAGGTATTTGAACTCGCGAATTTTACAGGTCTCGAGTCATGGTAAATTGGCGAGGTCGTCGGAAGAAACCCATGACGATAGACATGCTGGATGGGTTCTCCATGCCAGGAAGGTACAGGGCACGGTGAGTCCTTTAAAAGAGGCCCCGTGGGACATGTGTGTAACGGAGCGAGGGAATGAAGGCCCACGGTGCCTCTTTTAAAGGACTTATCCTGTATAAAGACAGGATTCATACAGTGTTAGCAAGTGGACGAAGGTGATAGAAAAAGACGAGCAGGGGAAGATCGTTATCCTACGGGCGAAGAGAACAACGACGTCCTGTGTCCGTAAGAAGAACGTCAGCCGCACAGTGTCCAGTCATTGGCCGGCAAGAGCCCGGCGAGCGCCAATGGACTCCGCAAACAAGCGTGAATCGTCGCCACTCTGACCCGGGACACCCCCCTCCTCCCCTTGGCCGCAGTTTTGGGAAGGGGAGAGGCCCAAAAAAACTTAACCATAAGCTTTCACGACGATGACGAGCGGAAATTATAAGTTAGTGTCTTTCATGACTACAGACCCGGAAGTTTCGCGATTTCAAGCGGGTCTAGGTTAGACTTTTAGGCTGCCGCCTACCTGGTAATAATTTTACTTAGCTATTAAGAGTGGGGTGGACCCCGCGTTTTTTGTAAAATAGTTGTTTACGCGAATATACGTATCTCGGTAATAAAATGTTCTGTAAATACGACTTTTTGTCAGAAAATTTAAAAAATTATTATCCATGCCCCTATATTTTTACTTTTGTCATATTAAGTGTATTCTTAGAGAAAAAACCGTGAAAATGGTCAAATGTCGCATATTTAAAGCTTACCTATGCAAGATAAAAGCACAAAGATACGGGCGTAGTTTAATCTGTAGTCTTTCATCGCGTGTAACAAACCCCCAATGTTACAGATCTGAATTGCACAGTACAGCGTCACGACGGAAACACTGCACGCCTTGCGCGTAGGAGCGATGAGGCACTAGGCGTGCGTGTTGGTGTCGCCCGTATCAATCCCTCGCTTCTTGACCTTGGACGAGGGGTTCCCACGGGAGTCCATCTCACTCTTAAAGAGTACTGGTTCTAGCCGTAATCATTCTTTTGATAGCCCTTTCCCTCCTGTCTTCCTTTAAGATGGAGTGTCGTCGTAAGTGGGGTCCACAACGGCTCCAATTGAGAGTGACTGAAACGTACGCATGTTTGCAGCATCCGTAGTAATGGATCTTAAAACAGAACCATAAAGTCACTGAATGACCAGTTGGATTCCAGTGATTCCAGTCATGTAGTTTTCGGTTTAAAAAATTTAGCGCGAAATTCTTTTAAAGAAAAAAATTCAAGACTGCGGAGGAAAATATTAAATGCAGCAAAATTATCGAAAAACATAAAATTATTATTAACTATAAAAATTTATCATCTGGAACAGTCAGAAGGACCGATTTACGACCGTAAAAAACGACTTTTTGCAAATTTGATTAAACGTCGAACACGTCATATTTAAAACTTGTGTTGATGTTTTATAATACAATAACGACTCTTTCACCAGTTTGTTAACACGGGAACATTTTTAACCCATTCTGACCCAGCGTACACAATGTCTACACTAAGCTCGTGTGAGTAATCTTTGGTCTGTACTTCACACTGCGAATCCCGATGATCTTGCATGTGGGTCTATGATTCGGAAAACCATCTTACTGGTCTAGGTCATAATTGGGTCATATAACTGCAGCCGAACATATGTCTTACAGCTCATTGGCTGTCACAAAGAAACGAGTATTGTGTCAACTTAAGTACTGCATACATAATATTTTTTTCTGTTTGCAACACCTGAAACCATAAATTAAAGTGGGTATTAAAGGGTCAAGAGCAAAATTAATTTTAAAGATTTAATTCCAATGAATTTTTCCCTTGAATGCCATGAAGATCTAGGGGGCGCTGTGGCTGAGCTGTTAGCCTGCTCGCCTCCCATCTAGGCGAAACGCGTTCAATCCCCGGCCGGGTCAAACCCGGATTTTGGCAAGTGGGAATCGCGCCGGACGATGCCGCTGGTCGGAGGGTCTTCCCGGGGATCTTCCGTATCTCCCGCCGTTGCATTCCGGTGCTGCTCCATTTTCACCGCATTTCACCCTCATCGGCTCTCAAGACCTCGTTGTTAAGAGCCGCACAAATCTCTCAACTCAACTCGTGCAAATCTAGTCGGCTAACGAAAAAATAACCGTGCATCGAAGTCTCCACAATGAGCCTTCTTAACGTATGATGATAAGACACAGAATACTTAGGTTGAAGTAAAGCAACTGCCTATGGAGCACTGCAACCTGATATACGACGTGAAGAACTCATAAAAAAGTAGTACATAAACCATAAGAATTGTCAGAAGAGTGCGATTTATGCTGTATACGAAAGAAGAACGTATATATTTTGCAACATTATAAACGATTTCACTTAAATCTGCTTTTTAAATTTTTAAAAATAGATTGAAATAGCCTGTATTTGTATCGAAATTTACGCATATTTTCATTCCTGATGCTTCAGAAAGCAGAATTTGCAAGAAAAACCTAGTCACGAGATATCGTCACAATGTTTGGTATGATCGTATGTAAGAAAATTGTAACAATAATGTACGAAATAATTTTTTATAATTGATTCTATGTGCGTCCACATGTCACAAACATTTACTGTCTGAAACTGACGTAAATAAAGTTGATTATAAAACTGATATGAAACATTATTACCTTGATTTTCGTACAAGCAATCACAGTAAATATTGTATATTATAACGATCTTTCTTGAAGAAGATTTTCTTATAAATTCTGCCAGACGATGCCGCTGGCTGGCGGGTTTTCTCGGGGATCTCCCGTTTCCCCCGCCCTTGCATTCCGGCGCTGCTCCAGTCTCACATCAATCGACCTCATCGGCTCTCAAGATGTCGCTGTTAAGAGCAGCCCAAATATCTTCACTTTTCACTCACTAGCCGTACTTGTGGCTAGGATGAATAAGTCCAGTGCGTTCAGGGACGTATTCTATACTTCAGCGGTTTTATTCGACCAAAAATGTAACGACCATGTATTTTTATGCTCCTTGTATACTGAAGTAAAGAACTTAGTTGATGAGGTAGGTGTATAACACTTTCTAAAACTCTGGGATTATTACTAAACCGTTACCCGTGTAGAATACGTACACAACACATATTAAATAAGCACATACAGACGAAATGACGTGGCTGCTTTGGCTGCCGCGAGCTGGAAATGATTTCATATCCGTAGCGACAGCTGCATTTCGCGAAAAGTTTTCCACGCATGTTATAACCCTAAGCACTACGGGCAAATCAGCAGTTTTATTGGCAGGGATAGGAAAAATTCGCGACTTCATTTCAGGACGAGATAGATTTCAAACGCATGTACACTGAAGTCACCTTCGCAATTGGATCAGAGTTTATTAGACACTCCCTGGACGACTCCGCGCCAATAGTCGACTTGCAAGGAAACAAGAAGTGTATCCCGCAGTGTCAAATGTGAGGTAACACTGGGGCAACAACCAATGAACAAACATCTGAGGTTCGACTATACAAAGGATTGTGGAGTCTAGCATACAGGTCATTGAACTCGCGAGATTCTCTTATCGCTACTTATTGGTTGCTTACCTTTGTGACAAAACATTTTCTTACTTGGCTGGCCAATCACAATGAGGAGAGTACTCCTGTGTTACGCGTCTGTGATTCGCGAGCAAACTCCTAACACCCGTAACACGCAAATCATCCAATTAAGAAAAATTATCTGAGCTAAAAACTGTTCGCGATAATGTGAGCACTTTTACAATCAACCGTAGAAAAAAGTCACTGCCTCTACGTGCATATATTTGAACGGGCGTAATGAGTGGCACGTGTCCAGCAAAGTTGGTAACGATGGAGGCGAAAGTAGTTCCATGTATTAACGTCGAACAAAGAGTGTTAGGTAACTACTTGTGGAAACTAAATTATATCTCTCGCTTTCTGTATTTTTTTAATGCATCGAAATGTCAAAATGAGCAGATTTGTACAATATTTACTTTTCTAATAATTTTACAGTTTCACTTGGCCGACGCATGTATAATGTGGCGAGGCCCATCGCAGTGTTGATTTTACATAGGAGGAAGAACACACGACGTGTATGCAAGCAGATCTTAAGCAGGGCTTTCAAAAGCGCTCATTATACCGCGAACAGCGTATAAAGTGTTATGACGTAGAAATGATGATGAAATCTTTTCGCGAAGTTCGAGTGTCCCTAGCTAGCGGTTGCGCTACCTCCAGGCCAGAAGTAGGCGCTGATTGGCGAATGGCGTCCGGCTACCTCCACCGCTGTATCGCTGAGTGCCCGGCGATACGAGCGTTGCGTAGAACTTAAAATGTCCGACAAGAAAAAGGACGTGCGCAGCAGGACGGAGGGGCAAACGCGCCGACACGACGCCACGCAGGTAGAGTAAACGGAAGTCCTCCAAGAGGCCGCGGGCGCCCAGTGGTCATCCTTGACCACGCGCCGTCCTCTCACTTTTCTGGCCAGAGCCGCTGCTCGGGTGGGAGGGACTACGGTAGCAACTTCGGCCCGCACCCCCCCCCCTCCCCCCGACAAAGAAAACAATTGAACAACGGTGGTATGGCAAGTGGGAGGGAGTGCCTGCCGAGTCGTCCGCCCGCCAGACAGCTACACGTCATTCACTGTAAAATGAGCACTTTTGAAAGCCCCACTGAAGATCTACTTGTATGCACGTTGTGAATTTCCCGCCTTATGTTACCATGGATCTCATCACTTTATTCATGCGTCGGTCAGGAGAAACTGTGAAATTATCGGAAAAGAAAATATTTTACAAATATGGTGATTCTTATACTTCGATGCATTAAAAAAAGCGACAAAAATAATGGTTACCTACCGCTTTTTATGCGACGTTAAGATATGGAACTACTTTATATCCATCGTTACCAACTTCACTGGACTAATGTCACTCAGTGCGCCCGTTAAAATTAACGCAGGTCGGGATAGTGGCTCTTTTCTGAGGTTGATTTCAAAAGTGCTCACTTTATCGTGAACAGCCTTTACCTGTGGTTGGCGCTTTGCAAGTTGTTCACTGTCTCTCTCTTTCACTTGGGTAGGTGGTGCCAAGTCCGTTCATAGGCCGGTACGATATTATAGTAAGTGCGAACAGGAAAATTTCGCGAAATTAATTTTTTTTTTTTATAATTTTGTCTTCAAACTCGCGTATCTTTCAGCTATGTGTACAGCTTACCATACTTAACCGGCAAGAAAAATGACGGAACCTCGTGTCACCTAGACCGAGGCGAAACTGGCTACACACTGGGACAACAACGAATCACTATACTTATAACCGAGATACTAAACTACATGGGATAGTGGAATTCATGAAACAAGTGCCGAAATAGCGAAATGTTTCTTTCCGTGCCAAGTCATCATACACTACTATGTCCGCCATTCACATCGGTCATCCCCTCCCGCGTACCGTAAACGTGGGCGTTTTTTTTACCAACGTGGGGATGCAACGACACCATATCGCAGTCAAAATGTTAGGCATATAATTGCACTGAGTTCTTATAAAACTGCTTTACAGTCCTTAAGACGTTGAAAATAATGCAGACACGTGAAACATATCTTAGCCACTAGCAGCACATGACAGGGAAAGATTTCACGTGGGGGTGGTACAACAGAGTGGCCACCAGGCCACCAGACCACTCTGTAACATGTACAGAACTCGCCCCTCAGCTCTACAATCATGCTATCCCTGATGAACATACATCGGAGGCGAATAAGAATGATAGCAGAAGGTGGCTCAATAGCAGCCTTACGATGTTCAGTTTAAGAGGGTGGAAGCAGAAATTAAAAAATTAAATTTACTTTTTTACTTTCAATTACCGGGAAATTTTCCTATATTTGTTTTCCTCGCCCCGAGAAAAATACAATCAATTTTCAAAGTCAAATAGCTTTACGAAATTTATGCAAAATATCACACCAAAATATTTAAAGATCATGATTCTTCAAAAAACATTACAAAATTTAGGGGTTATAATAAAAATGTGCCGTTATATATATATATATATATATATATATATATATATATATATATATATATATATATATATATATATATATATATATATATATATTATATATAGAGTTACCCGAAATGTATACAACTACTTAACTGGCATCAATTTCCCCCAATTTACAATATTCTCAAATTTACATGTCTTGGGCGATACCAAAGCCCCTGGGTGGGACCACCCCCCCCCCCCCCCGAGTGACCGCCGTCGTTTAGTTTGCCAGGGTATTTATAGCGAAGTTTCCGCGTCCACCCCAATATCCTCGAAACTGAAGCAGATCTTCGTCCAGTCCAATTGGAAGGCGGTGCTAAGTGCTAAGGTGTCAAGGCGACCCATTCTTAGTCGTCTCAGCCACCGCTAGGAGGAAGGAAAAGACGCGTGCTCAGTATAGCTCCGACCTTCATCGTACTACCAAGCGCCCGCGTCGCGGAGTCTGTTAACAACTCCTCGGCTGCCGTCAACGGGCAACGTCTTCGAGAACTCGTCCCTTTCAGGCCCGAATTAATTTTCGACCTCAAGTGTTGCAATCGTTTGATTTTATGAGGTGCGTTGTACTAGTGTCGGAGAGTGCTTACAACGCGTTGAGTGTTCTCAGGACCGCGAAGAGAGGGAGGCAAGAGGGTGCAATGCTCAGGGGCCCGGGTCGGGCCCGACTCGTAAATGTTTATTTATATAACGAAATATTGCGTAAAAATATAATTTCGACACTCAAAACTTTTTTTTTTTTTCATGAATGACGACTATTTATGTTGCTGTAAATGGTTGATTTTTGGTGGGTGAGGGTAGGGGGGCCCACAGCACGCATTTCTCTGGGGCCCGGAATTTCTCTTGGTGTTCGTTGATGTCAGTGTTAACCAATCACATATGAGAGATGCAGAAACTTCAACAAATTAGATTACGCACAAAGAAAATGTTGAAAACAAGGGCCACTGATTCCTTGTTGATAACAGTGCCGACCATAAATTCCATTCACGTGCGGCATACCCTCGATCATGGACACGAGGATCGAACAGGTTAAGTACCGATGATCTGAGTGAGGCAGCGTAACTCCGTTACATGGGTCGAAGAATCCCCACTAGCCACAGTAACCTCACCTTGGTTCTGTTGTACAGAAACGTCACGGTAGTTAAGTACACAGAGAAGAGATGGAGTGGCAGTTTGTTTGATGTGCGCGTACCCACTCTCTGATTGGCTCCGCGAAGCTCTGTCCACTGTACGTGCGGCGGTCATAGCAGAGCACTGCGTTTCTTCTACAAAACAATTAGTACTTCCAACAGAGCAACTTCAACAATATATGTATTGTTCCCACAGCAACCACGATTGTAATAAACCTAACGGAATATTCTGTTGCTGCTGTCCGCCAATCAGATTACAGAACTGCCCAGTACTCGCAACAAAACATTGATTCTGATTGTAGTGGGAACAATCAAGATATTTTTTAAAGTTGCTCTGTTGAAAGTAGGAACACAGCGCTGTGCTGCAGCAATTATAGTTACAGTAACAAATTCAATAGCAGACATGAATAGAGCACACAGTTCTGTTTGTAGGACTGCCTATGTTAACAATATTTGGATGGTACATACAATCCTATTTTACCGGTCTTGATTGTTCCTACAGCCATATTTGTTCTCAGTGTTTATCCATAATCACAAGTATAAAGGCTATTCACGATAATGTGATCAGTTTTGAAATCAACCTTAGAAAAAAGTCACAATCTCTACCTGCATATATTTTAACGGGCGAACTGAGTGACATGCACCCAGTAAAGTTTGTAACGTTGAATGGAAAGTAGTTCCATATCTTAACGTCGAATAAAAAGTGTCAGGTACACATTTGTGATAACATATAATTATTTCTTTCGCTTTGTGTTTTTTTAATGCATCGTAGTGTAAAAATGAACAGATTTGCAAAACATTTTCTTTTGTAACAATTTCCCTGTTGCACTTGACCGGCGCATGAATAAAGTGACGCGGCCCATGGCAATGTTAATTTTAGATTAAGCGGAAGAATACACAATGTGCATATAAGCAGATCGTAAGCAGGGCTTTCAAAAGTGCTCATTTTACCGTGAACAGCCTATACCCGTATGTAGAGACCTGCAAAATTCGCGTTATTATTTGGCACCAAGCTAAACTTCACAGTACTATATATCCTCAAGTCGGCGTCGTTTCTTCATTGGTCGCTGTATAAATGTGGAGCCACTCCCTTTTTTTGACTTGACTGCACGAGTTTATACTAGACAAATGTGAAGTGTTTATTTATTGGCACAGAGTTACCCAGGGCGTGTCAAACAAAGTATAGTCCAATGACAAACATATTGCAAAGGTACACGTGTTTGAAGTTTAACGTGTTCCCAAATAATAACGCGAATTTTGCACGTCTCTACCCATATGTGTACATATAAACTTTGACACTAACATACATGTATACGTTCTGTTTCTAGAACAAAGCTGACATTAATAATTACTTTATATTATTCATCCCCGCGAGAAAGAACTTTCCGGACTCTTTGTTTCAGTCCGGACTGCCTGGAGTGGAGTATGGCAACTTGCAGCGTGTTTCGTGGTCGCTGGAAAGCCACAAAACGGTACTTTGAAGTTAGGAAAACTGCTCGCCTTTCCACCCCCCTCCCCCTCCCCCCGTCTCTGCGGCGAGCCAGATGCGCGGCTGGGAAGCCAGGCGACCTGCTTTCACTGGCGGGCGCGGCGGCGTCCATACGGCACTGCACAGGTGCGGAGGCGCACGAGGAGGGCCGCAGCATCACCGCTGGACCAGTCTGGCGAGATGCTGCGGCGTACACGTGGGCAGACCGCGCCTCTGCCGGCGATCCCCACTCACAACAACAACAACCGCCACCAACGGAGGACGACCTTCAAGGCAAGAGATGACGTTCTTCGCTCACGTGTCGTCTGGAGACTGCGCCGTCGGTTCGGTTAACAACTTGAACTCCCGGGCAATTTCGCGAGTTCAAGCAGTGCTAGGATAAACTTTAAGAAGCCGCCTTAGAAAAAAATGTATAACTTCTTAAGGCTACGCCCGGGTGTGAGGAATCATTGCGACGCCGATGTAAAACCGCCTAGGCTTCACACGTGTTTATTTCCTCAATTTTAAGCAGTGGCTACAGAATTTTAACCTCTTAAAGTATACATTAATTTTTCGTTTCAGGTGCTGCAAAAGGAGAACTTTATGATGCGAAATTTACTTACGAATTTCTTAAACCATCTGATACTTTGGAACCTGTGGAAAGGGTTTCAGTTTGACCTTCTTTACTACTTTTACAGGGTTTCCTTTGAACCGTATTACTTGGGATCTTTGCAGAATCCCTTTCATAGGTACTGTGTTCGTTTTCTTTACTGAGAAACTGAGCATCACTTCCTTTTCCCTCTCTTCAACTTTAAGAACAATACAGAGGTTGAAACAGCCTCCAGCCCCAGCCGCACACAATACCATCACTGACCATCAACATGGCGGAGCGACTTCCTGGTACCAGCCGGCAGCCCAGCCAATAAGGGACCTTTCTCAGCACGCAGTAGCCAATCAAACGCAAGGCCCATTCTCAGAGTCCCGCACAAACAATCAGAGAATGTGTACCCCCACACCAGTTCGTCTCCGTGTACTTATATTTTCTGCAACAGAACAATTTACAACCAACTGAAAGGAATGAGATAAAACGCTTCTTTCCGCCACGGCAGCCAACGAACAAACGCAGGTTGCACCAAGTGTATGCAAATAACTGGCCGAACAAGGTCGCGCTCTAGTTAAACTATGGGTTGGTATTCGGTAGGACCCGGGTTCGAATCCGGGTCCGTCCATCCTGGTTTCCATTTTCCATGGTTTCCCGAAATCAATCACCCCGGGCGAAGGGAAAGTTCAATACTGCAGTCCATGGCCGCTTCCTACCATCCCTGTATGTCTGAACAACTTGCTCCGTCTCTAGTCACTAAGAGACCTGCACAATTTGCGTTATTATTAGGTATAGGGCTAAATTTCGCAGTGCCGTATATACTCGAACCAGCGTCTTTACCCATCGGCTGCTGCATATGTGTGAAGTAACTCCCTTTCTGACCGGATTGCGCGTGATTGGACTACGCAACTGCGAAGTGCTCGTTTATTGGCGCAGAGCTACTCAGGGCGTGTCAGATAAAGTATAGACCAATGACAAACCTAAGGCAGATGTACATGTGTTTTTAAGTTTAATGTATCCCATAATTATAACTAGAGACCCCGGGAAATCCGCGCGTTCAATGACCTGTAGGCTACACTTCACAGTCTTTTATACTCTCATAGAGATATCAACTGTTTATAGGTTGATTGTGGGTTGATTGTTGTGGTAGTAAAAATCGGTGGTTGGGCGCACAATTTATTGCATGTTTGTGTTATTGGCTCGTTTATCACCAGGAGGTGTCAGACAACACGTCGACCAATTACAAACGTAACATGAAAGTAGATGTACGTGAATTCCAACTTGTCTAGAAATTAACCCGCGAAATACTCGAGTCTCTAATTATAACGCGAATGTTGCAGGTTTCTGCTAATGACCTCTCTGTCGACGAGAAACTAACGGGAATGGTGCATTAAAGCAGTATATTAACCCGATTTTCGATATAAGTCGTTTTCCAACGGGTTTATCGAAATTCTTGGCTCGACAAGCCGTAAATAATAATTTTAAACACCTTGTTACGTTGTTCATTTTCACTGCCTTTATTATTCTCGGAGCACTGATGGAAGAAACTAAGTAATTCTTTTTTTCTACTTTCAAACAGTGCTCCAAAAATAATGGTAGCAGTGAATTTGTAACACTCTAAGAAGGCGTTCAAAGTTGTTATTTACGTCTTGATGAGCCTAAAATTTCGAAGGAAAAAAATCCTCTGTAAAACAAGTTGTGGCAAAAATGATGTAAACACACCGTTTTCGTGCACCATTCCCCTTAAGCTCTGTCAAGTCTAACCTATAGCCCCGTGGAACTGCTGGTCGCTGACAATCGTGGTCGCAAACCGGCCCGTGAAGTCGGTGCCACGTTTGAAGACTAACGGGAATTCCCCTAGTTCCCGCTCCCTCAAGAATAGCCCCGTGAAACTGCTGGTCGCTGACAATCGTGGTCGCAAACCGGCCCGTGAAGTTGGTGCCACGTTTGAAGACTAACGGGAATTCCCCTAGTTCCCGCTCCCTCAAGAATAGCCCCGTGAAACTGCTGGTCGCTGACAATCGTGGTCGCAAACTGGCCCGTGAAGTTGGTGCCACGTTTGAAGACTAACGGGAATTCCCCTAGTTCCCGCTCCCTCAAGAATAGCCCCGTGAAACTGCTGGTCGCTGACAATCGTGGTCGCAAACCGACCCGTGAAGTTGGTGCCACGTTTGAAGACTAACGGGAATTCCCCTAGTTCCCGCTCCCTCAAGAAGCTCACCTGCTAGAGCAGGCCAGAAAGAGAATTAGATTCAAGCTGAGCTCGGCTCATGGGAAGAGAGGCTAATAAATCGCCGTTTCGTAACGATTCCAACGGGGAAACCAGGGCACGTAATTTCTCTCCCCGCTCGAGGCTGCTTCTAACCGCCGCACACCGTCAGGATTCCCATCTTCGCTATGTCGTGGGTGGTGTGGTTTGGTTAGACGGGTGGGGGGTAAGGTGTACTCACGAGGTGTAATTCGACGCGGAGCTCGCAACCTTGGTCACGTCGTGACACCGCGCACGAAGAGGCTTGCATTAGGGTCGTCGTCGATACGACACAAGAGATCGCGTCGACGAAGTAGCCTGCGTCCCTTCGCGTGCACGTCCCACCAGGTCGCAGCACCGAGCTGTTCCCGAGACATCTGAATTATACTTCTGGTAGCCCCCCCTCCTTCGCTGCCAGTTCCAAAACTGATGGCTGGAATTGAAATATATATATATATATAATCTAAGTAGTATTAGTTTAGTGCAGCAATACAGGCATAGTATAATCATCAATATAATATAATGTAAAAAAAATTGACCCCCTCCCCCTCCCACAAAGCTGCTAGGGGAGTCAGGGTAGAATGTACGAAAACAGCGCCACTCTCACCTTCCAGGCAACTTGGTGTAGATAGTTGAAATACTATATACAATTGTAATACATAAAGACTGTAATGAGAAAGTAAAGTATCAAATAAAAGAAAACAAAAAAGGAACATCCCACTCCCCTGTATTGCCCAGAAAGGGCACAGGCGATAAGAAATGCGTGACCGGACTTTGGCTGGCCACGGAAGCGGGGGAGGGGGAAGGCTACAAGTGATCCAGATTACTGCGGATACCCGGATTTCGCGAAAACATTTCACGGCGAGATGTATCTCATGACTACCGACGTGCAAAACTCGCGTTATTGTTTCAAGACAGACTATAGACTTCAAACACTTGAGCTTTTATACTGCGTTTTTAATTGGACTACAGTTTGTCCGGACACGCCCTGGACGCCTTTCGACCAATAGAAAACTACTTTCGGGAGGCTGGCTCAATCGCGTCCAACCAAATTGAAAGGGAAAATGGGTTCTAACTGCTGCAAGAAGCCAATAAACAAAGGACAAACTACTCGAATGTGTATACAACGAGGAATTATAGCGTGATGCCAGAAAATAACGCGAATTTTGCTGGTCCCTACTCATAACACTTCAGCTCAGATCCACTTTCGTGATTGGGCGATGTAAGTGTTACGCGCCTTAGGTGTCTCCCCGCGAATTTAATTCTAATTGGCCAATCAAGTAGGAAAATGTCTTCAAAGAGATACGCGACCAATGAGCAAAAGAATACCGGTGGTATGCCCGTATGTTATTAAAATCTAGCACAAGAGGAAATTTTACGCGAAATTCGGACGTCTCTACTTTTATAGGCTATTCATAGAAAATAGTGAGCACTTTTCAAATCAACCTCTGAAAAAAAAATCGCTGGCCGTCTATCTCATTCTGTGCTACCGTACTTAGTGGCATGCAGGGTCGAAGTTGCCACCAGATGAAGTAAAATAGTTCCAAGCCTTGACATTGTTATGCGAGTGTAATGTTTAAAATTATGGCATGTTGAGTTGGTGTTTTTTGTTTATAGGTATTAGGATACAAATTGGCATATCAGTGACAATTTTATCTTCCTAACAATTTCTCATTTTGACTTAACTGGTGTATGAATAAAGCGAGTAGGTCGGTGGCAATCAAAATTTCACATAAAGCGGAAAGATACTAAATTACAAGGAAAATACATCTTAATCACAGCTTCCAAAAAAGCGGTGTGTGTGTGTGTATGTGTGTGTGTGTGTGTGTGTGTATAATATATATATATATATATATATATATATATATATAAGCTGGGTTTTGCCTGATTGGATTGACGTGTGTAGGGTGGAAATTGGGAATTCTCTTCTTCTTTATTATGTAATGCTAATAACATGTTGTTATCGATGTTGGGCGCCAGATCACGTTCGTGATAGCGATAGTGTGTGTGTACGCAGAGATAAAACAATAGACACATAGCCAAGACAAAACATTTGCACATTAAACCAGATTCTTGCCACATAACGATCAGCTGGCGTGCTGTCAGGAACACTGAAAAGTTCAAAGACATAACCTCAAGCCAAAACGTACACATGATTATATGTAACACAAAGAAAACTCATCTCTGGAATCAATATTAATTTTAATTGGCTTGATAAGAACTGGAATAGAGATAATAATTAATATTCCAATTAAATGTGTATCTGTGATAAAGTTACAGTTAAATTAATTTACTGCAAATAGAATTGCTTAAACTAAATTCAAATATGCCACCATCCTCACATAATTATTTATTATGAAGATAATGAAAAACAAATAAAATAATTAAACTGCTGCCAATAAAAATGAATTGGAAATTAAAATGAGATTTATTTAATAACTCCCAGAAGAAGTTTTTTTGCTTTACTCTGTAGTACCTGACATAAATTCACTGAAAATTTAATTAAACTTATGCAAACATTACGGGTCAGTTCTTGCAATTGAAATAATTAAATCTCTTCTCTCAAAACATGCTAATATTTCAAGTAAAGTGACAAATTAATGTCAATAATCAGAAATTAATTCAGAGTAAGTTCTTTAGATTCATAAAATAGCTCCATGTTTAACTCGTCGGTAGAGCGTGGACCACTGGGTCCTACTAGCATTAAACATGTGAACAATTTCACGAGAGTCTGAAAAAAGGGCCATAATTAATCTGGAAACTACTAAGTCTCTAAATGTTACCCTTAAACAAACTTTAAATTCGCCGATGGCCTCTAAAATGTGAAGCGTCACCTGGACGTAGGATCTATCTCAAAGCTTTACAAACATGGCGTAGCCGTAGACTCTAACGGCATCTTTGTCGGCCGGATACCACTCAAAAATTAACTATTTAAATGAGAGGCTAAGTCTCTTCTTCACTCGACTGGCTCCCGAAAACATATTAAACTAGCGTGTGGGGATGAGAACCCTTTTCCTAATCTTAGGATGAAAAAGCAGATTCCTCAATTATAAAAACAGTAAATTACAACGCAGCCGGACCTTTCAAAGGCCTTCCCCCAGAAGACCTTACTTCCGGCAGCTAAATTAAAACCAATTCCTATTTGCTAGGATTTACTTCCGGTAAACTAAACTGAAAAACAATTAAACATTAATCTTTTCTTCAACAAAACAAATAAAATTAATAATTACGTTTTAAAATAAAAGAAAATAATTATACAATAAAAATAAATACACAAATAAGTGGAAATTAACATATTTACATCATAACCTCTTACCTCAGAATCTGTACCAGGATGTCATAGAATAACAAACATAAAAATTAAAATATTAGTAAATTTTGGATTGGTGGTTTACAAATAAGCGAATATTACGTGTTCTTAATAAAGTAGTTACGAACCGAGGGACGAAAAATAAATAATATTGCTCAAAATGATATCAAAAAGTGTGTGTTAGTGTCCAAAACATATATGAAAACAATTGTGTGAAAATATGTTCAAACACATATGTATACACAATAATTAACATATAGGCTGTTCACGGTAAAGTGAGCACTTTTTAAGGCCCTACTAACAGACTTTAACAACTAATAAATATATCTTATTGTAGCATCAGGCATTACATTTTGAGGGTGGTGAAATGTATGCACTGTGTTTATTCGTCACATTGCATGTTTATATTAAAAAGCAGAAGGAAAATAGAGATGGATGAAAGGAAAAATTAAGGAGAGTCTTATAAAGTGCTCACTTTACCGTGAACAGCCTATACCAGTAAGCATACTGAATTACCTGTTAAAATGAACCTATTACAGAATATTATAGATATATATATAACATAATATAGGCTGTTCACGATTAATTGAGCACTATTGAAATTAGCCTTTGGAAAACATCACTACCACAGCATTTATTTTAACGGACATACTGAACGGCATTCGTCCCGTAAAGTTGGTAACAACGAATAGAAAGTAGTTCCAAGCATTAACGGTGAATTAAAAAATGTTCGATAAGCATTGGTGAGTAATGAAATTATTTCTTATGCGTCTAAGTATAAGAATGAGTAAATTTGTAACATATTCATTTTTCTAATAATTCCGCAATTTCACTTGACCAACGCATGAATAAAGTGATGAGGCTCATAGCAATGTTAATTCTGCATAAGGCGGAGGAATACACAACGTGCGTAGAAGTAGACCTTAAGCAGGGCTTTCAAACATGCTCATTTTAACGTGAACAGCCTACAGATGTTTATGTTTTATTTCAAGTTTGGTTTCGCATTTTCAATCGAAGCTGCACTTCTGTCTCTTTCACGCAAACGTCCCCATTTCCATAATTTCTCTTCTCAGAGAAACTATAAAGCAGCGCAGGTGTCGCCGTCTTTTCCCGGAATACCAACTTGCTAACAAGGTCGACGCTCAGGTGTCTTTCCAGGACGATAAATGTCAAAGAAACGAACAGTTAGGGAGAACAAAAGCGCAAAAAGAAAGATCAATGCTTCAGGAAATTTTCAGTAGAAGAAACTGCAGTAAATTGTTTTTACCTTTCACGCTACCTTGATCCATGTACAACTGCTCACGTTTGTTGTGCAATTCGCTCAAATAAAATTACTTCAAGACGTTTTCTTGTTTCCGAGTTTGGGCCACATTAAAATAATGTCATAACTATCTTCGATAAAGCCCTATAAAATTTTTTTGTAATTTTTACTGTGAAATTGTTCGTAATTTTACAAACGCTTGTAAAAGTACAAGAGCCGTGTTTGTGATAGAATTCAAGAAATATTTGTACTATACTTATACTGACCCGTAACCACGAGCTGTTTGTGTAAAAACTATGGGCGATGTAAAATGTAGTCGCGTGCAAAAAGAGACGTATTGTGAGTGCAAATGACGTAAAACACTTAAAGAACTGAAATTATCATAATAAAACGACAATTTCCAATCAAACGTGACCGTATTAATAAATTAAGTTGTTAATGATTCGTAGATACACGGAACGCTTAAAATGAAATACAATACGGGTAAATATATTATTCTTAATCGAATAACTTCGTTAACATTTTGTAAGTTTTTGGTGTTATAGTTAACAGAAAAATAAGCAATAAGTACGTAAGTCATATTGGTCTAGTATTTAAAGGCGCAGGATAGTCCCGGTGTTGGCAAAGTGTATCGATTTTTTTCTTTCATAAATTATATTTTGAAGTATTTTTTTTATAGTCTCTCTTATTAATTCATCACATTTGTTTTCAAGAAGAAAAAATAATGGTGTGTACACTTTTCAATACTGACTATAATTTGTAATATAACAAATACATGTTCGGCAGATTTTACAAAGGAACTGTTTGTAGTTTTACAAAGCTATTATTTGGCAACCAGGTTTCCAAGGACTTTTCTTGTAAAAGAAAAAAAATTTTGAGTGCTCTGTATATAGAGGGGCGGCGTTGGCGAAGCGGTTAACCTGCTCGCCTTCCACCAAGGTGAACCGGGTTCAATCCCCGGGCCAGGTCACCCACGGATTTTTGCGTGTAGTATTGTGCCGGAAGGTGCCGCTGTTCGGTGAGTTTTTTTCGGGGATCTCCCGTTCTTCCCATCCTGTCATTCCGGTTCCGCTCCATACTAACCTCGATCTCTTCACTCTTAACTCACTGTATTACATAGTATAGGCTGTTCAGGGTAAAATGAGCACTTTTGAAAGCCCTGCTTAAGATCTACTTGTGTACACGTTGTGTATTCCCCCGCAAAATGTAAATTAACATTGCCATGGACCTCGTCACTTTATTCATGCGTCGGTCAAATGAAACTCTGAAATTACTAAAAAAAAAATACTTTATACATCTGCTAATTTTTACACTTCGATGCATAAAAAAAAAACAGAAATAGAAAGATATAGGGCCTAATTTTAAATAATCATAAATGGTTACGTAACACATTTTATTCGACGTTAGGGTATGGAACTACTTTCCATCCATCGTTACCAACTTTACTGGGCGAATGTCACTCAGTGCGCCTCTTAAAATACATGCATGCAGTGGCAGTGACTTTTTTCTAAGGTTCATATCTAAAGTGCTCACTTTATCGTGAACAGATTCGAGTTAAGAATACTTACAGCGGTGAAAAAAAAAAAAAAAGAAAACCTCTTATATCGCAGGACTCCAGCGGCACGTGCCACACCAAAATGGCGTCACCAGATACAACATGCCGAAACGCCGTTCGCCAATCAGCGCATAGCATCATCCTCGCCAGGGGGCAGCACAGCCGATATGCAATCTCTCGCAGCACGCAGTAGCCAATCAGACGCAAGGCCTGTTCCCAGAGCTACGCGCAACCAATCAGCAAATGGGCACGCCCACATAAATAGAACCAACATGCGAATATTAGTATCTATAAGGTATTCACGGTAATACGGACACTTTTCGAAGCCCACCTATTTGGAATAATGGCCAATAGATACATTTTATTCTACTCATGGACGTTAACTTCCAAGTGTGGTGGAATATGAACATGGTAATATTCATTTAAAAGCTGTTCACGTTAAAGTGAAAAAGTGAACACTTTTGAAATCAGCGTTAGAAAAGAGTCACTGCTCCTAACTGCGTATATTTTAACGGACGCACTGAGTGACATCCGTCCGGTAAAGTTGGTAACGATGAATGGAAAAAAGTTCGATTTTTTAACGTCGAATATAAAGTGTTGGGGAACCATTTTTGATCATTTAAATTATTCCTTTAGCTGTATGATTTTTTTATTCATCGAAGTGTAAAAATTAGCAGATTTGTAAAAAATTTACTTTTCTAATAATTTCACAGTTTCACTTGAGTGAGCATGAATTAAGTTATGAGGCCCATGACAATGTTAATCTTACATAAGAAGGAAGAATACACAACGTGCATACCAGCAGATCTTAAGCAGGGCTTTCAAAAGTGCTCACCTTGCCGTGAACAGCCTATATAATATTATTTACTCTGTGGCTGTACCGTGAAGTCTTCCTCTCACTGTCCTCCGAAATGAAATTTTTTTTTTTTTGGGCATAGGAACTTTTCTGTGTTTACGTCCAGTGAACTTTGGCAAAGATATTTCGCAGGTATATATGTACGTGAAAACTCTACTGTTTTCTATTCGTGGATTTTTTCACACCTTTAGAATCAAACCTTTGAAAAATCACACCATGTATTACGTGTTTGGTTCCTTACTAAATATGTCTTGTATCACAAGCGTTTATACCTCTGTTAACGGAATAGTACCTTATTTTCGGTTAAACTCAAATTTCACTTATATCTCATCTAAAATTTTATCATATTTATTTTATAATTTGTGTATATAAAGCAGTGGGGAAACCGGTGTGTTGGTAACGCTTAGTAAGAAATAGTTCTTATGCCAAATATATTGTAACCGAGCGCGCACGAATGCGGTGCATTGTAACCGAGTGCGCACGAATGCGGTGCATTGTAACCGAGTGCGCACGAATGCGGTGCATTGTAACCGAGCGCGCACGAATGCGGTGCATTGTAACCGAGCGCGCACGAATGCGGTGCGTTGTCACATGGTGTAATCTCCTATACTTTGTTAAGTTTTGTTTTCACGAGACAGGAGGAATATTCTGGAAGAAGAGCTTTAGCTGGGCTTTAGAAAAGTTGGAAGTAACAGTGGATGGACTTATAAAACATTGTTTAACGTATGTGTGGATGTGAGACTTCATCATCCTTAAACGCACGAAGAAAGTGACGAGGCCCATGTCGTCATCTTGCCTCATCCGGAGTAAACTTCCGGTCATCATCAAGGGAAGATCACAGAATCACATCGCCTCTGAAGTCAACGTCTACGGATAAAACAAATAAAATATATTTGTTGACTACTGTTCCAAATGAAAGTGCTTTCAAAAGTGCTCACTTGACCGTGAATAGCCTATAATAACACAAATCGTCCATTCAGGAAATTTGGCCTGTGATAACGAGGAGCGAAGAGATTTGGGCGGTTGTTGACATCGAGGTCTTGAGAGCCGATGTGGGCGAAGCGAGATGAGTATGGAGCAGCGCCGGTGTGAAAGGGCGTGGGAAGGGGGACCCCCCCCCCCAACCACCTAGTAAAAAGAAAGCCCTACAAATGCGGCATCATCAAGCACGACTCCCTGGGATAAAGGTTTCTTCGGACTAGTCGTGGGATCTTTCCGTGAATAAGTGCTACTCGTAGGCCGCGGCTACATGGCCTGCTGGCAGAACTACTTCACCTAAACAAGTTCAGCTATTGAAGAGGTTACATTACCTTCGCACGTGTTCTGTTCGCAGTTATTTCTCGTTCAAAGTGAACAGTTTTCAAAAGTCGTGTCGAACGAGTTCGCTTCTCTGCTGCGCTCCTATTGGCTGCTTCCAAGTAAACATGCAGTATAATGAATACTGCTGAATTTGGCGGGAACTCTTACACTTGTTGAACTAACTGAAGTTTAAGGTTGAATGTACTAATACGCATCCATTGTGCTATTGCAGTAAAAGTGTAGGTTTCATAAGATTTAAAAAGATCAATAGTGATAAATTTTGGAGGCTATTATAATTAAATATCGTACATTTTAAGTTCCATGTTTGTTGAGGTTAGAATTTCCATTGATTTCATTCTGCTTTGGATGTGTGACCGCGAAAACACGTTCTGTTTTTAAACTTGTTCAAACATGGCTACCGAATGTATTTAGCTGAATATGTTTAACAGCACTCATGTAACCGCGGCCCTAGTTAGGACAAAAGGGACGTGGGGGTGGGTTATAAATGCGCGGCCGACGACTTCAGCGTGGCTTCCCGCGAACTTCTGCTCGTGCGATTACCAAGAACGGCCACGAGGTTCTTTCTTCGTAACGGAAATTCCAAAGCCAGACGCTCGTTGGCTCAAGCGCGAGACAGCCATCCAGCCACTCGTTAAGGCCTTTCATGTTTGGCGAAAGAGATGAACCCCAGCATCTCACCCCCAGATCCGAGTTCGGCAGAAACTTGACGATAGAGTTCATTTCGTGCAGAAGTGTCGAATGTCCACTTGGACTACGAGTTTTTTTCGGTGCTCGCGTAAACTGACCATTTCTTGGTGGTCATCTCCGCTGAATAACATACCTGTTCTGTATGCGAGCTCACATCCTGATATTGATGCATCTACTTTGTTTTTTTTGTCTTGTGAGAGCGCACTCGAAGCAATGTCCGTCCTCTCCGCAACTGAACCCATCGTGCAAATAGAGGTATCTTATTGCATGATTACTTTTCTCAAGTCCTGCTGAAGTTGACTTCAGGGATATTCCACAGCTTCATGAAAACAAAGCTCAACCAAGTCTAGAACCAAAGGGTCAATGCACCACATTCGTGCGCATCCAGTGTAACTATATTTTGCATAAGAACTATTTTTACTAGGTATTATCAACACACTTATTAAATGAAATATAGTAGTTTATGGACAGAATACAAGTAAAAGTTGAGTACTTCTGAAAGCCCTGCTTGAGATTTACTTGTATGTGCGTTGTGTATTATTCCGCCTTATGTAAGATTAACATTGTCATGGGCCTCATAACTTTATTCGTTCGTTGGTCAAGTGAAACCGTGAAATTATTATAAAAGTAAATATTTTACAAATCTGCTAAAATTTACTCTTCGATTTAAAAAAAAAAAACCAGAAAGCGAAAGAAATAATTTAAGTTATCAGAAATGGTTACCTAGCACTTTTTATTCGACGTTAAGATATGGAACTACTTCCCATCCATCATTACCAACTTTACTGGATGCATGTCACTCAGTGCGACGGATAAAATACATGCAGGTAGGGGCAGTGACTTTTTTCTACGGTTGATTTCAAAAGCGCTCACTACATCGTGAACAGCCTTTACACGTCTGCATTCTTGATTTGTCTGCATCGGACACACAGGTAATGTGTAAAAATGCTCGACTAGAGCGATTCTTTGACCTAAATTTTGAAATTTTTGTAACAGTAGGTTACTTAATTCTATAACAATTTCACATTGCCACTTCTTTTAACAGAGTATTTTTTTCTTTAAGTCCATAGCAATTTTAATTTTTGTGCGCAGCGACCGCTAGATTATAACGAGGGCTTTCAAACGTGTTATTCGAATAGCGCACCGACTTAGCTGTCGACAGTATTTTGTATAATCGATGTCAATTGCTGATATTAGAAAGGTGTTCTCCAGACAGCGAAAAACTTAAGTATTGATAAGAGTTTTATATTATTGATGTCATCTGCTTCTTTTAAAAGTGTTAACCAGACCGCAAACCAACTGAGCTGCCGATGACATTGTGTAATATCGATGTCAAATGCTGCTTTTAGAAAGTGTTCCCCTCGAGATCGAACCACAAGTATCGATAGTGTTGTGTATGACGGACGACAACAGCTGCATTTAAAAGTGTTGTTCCCCAGCGCAAAGCAACTATCGACAGTGGTATACATAACTGATGTCAACTGCTGCAAGCGCTGAAAATCAATTTACATCAGCCGGTGTTTATTTACATGGATAGCAGCAAGCACGCAATCATGGCTGGCGACCGCGGGTGGCCTGTTACGCAACTGGCGAGGCCGGGAGGCTGTGTGAGGACTTTCACTGCATGCCGCATAATTCTATCCCCTCCCCCCCCCCATCCCGGTTCCCCTTCGCCTCTCCGGTCAGTCCAGCGCCGGTGCACACACTCGCTACGTCTTGTGATCACGCTCAATTACCCGCTTTCTCCCTTCCTCGCGGGGCAAGTCAAACACAGCACCCTCGAGCTGAGCGCCACATCAGCCGACCGACCACATACCTGGGCGCTTGGGCAACACTTTCCACTTACGTGGGGTCTTGTGTGGGGGGGGGGGAGGCAGTCCCGGGAGACAAGGCACCTGCGTTCCTGCTCCGAGGGGAACATTCCGACGGAATACCCGAGCGTGGCGTGCCCTTGCAGCTTGTCGCAACTGCGGCGGACGCCACCAGCAAACATCTGGGGAGATCACCGTGTTGCTGTGTGCTTCTCGCTCTCTTCCCTTCCTCCGCCGGCATAGGTGTCCCGCTCCCCGTGACAACACGATTGAGAAGTATCAGTACATTATAACTGAGAAGATAATACACAGTCAATTGCCGCTGCACGAGTTGGGGCGAGAGAAAATCCGCGTGTATGTTACCTTTCAAGGAAAAACGTAAGTCGCGTAGAGTCCATTCGCGACTGGAACAGACTTATGAAAATCAATCTTTGAAAAAACACCATGGCCATTAGCATAAGGTGACCATATTTTTCTGACACGAATTCGGGACGCTCGTTTTGGCTCATAAATGGTCGGTAGTGTGGAGGGGAGGGTAGTGGAGGGTGTGTGTGTGTGTGTGTGTGTATGTGTGTGTGGGGAGAGGGGATGGACTGTTTACAGGGGGCGTATTGTTAAAAAAAAAAGTGAATACCATTGTTGTTTTTTTTTTACAAATGATTTATCATAAGACGCAGGATTTATTGATTAAAGACACTAAATAAAAATAATGACATTCTTTGTTATTTTACTTTTATCAAGAATTGAGTTACAATAACTATTTTACCTCGTCATATTTTGCAGATGAATGAATTTTTTCAACATGCCTCTCTTAGAAAACAACATTTTGTAAAAGTCTGGATAAGTTTTGTTGAAGTTAACCTTCGTAATCAACATTCGGGACAAACGGCCGTCCCGAATGACCCTCTAAAAAATTCGGAACACGACCTCGGAAATCGGGACGTCTGGTCACCTTACATTAGCTGCATGCATAGCTAGCAAAAAAAAAAAGTGGCTGGTGCGGATACGATACCCGCACCCAGCACTATTTTTTTTTTACTAGCTATGCATGCAGCTAATGGCTAGGGTGTTTTTCAAAGGTTGATTTTCATAAGTCTGTTCCAGTCGTGAATGGACTCGATATTTAACAGCGCGGTAGCACAGAGCCACGTTATCAGTTTGGTGTGTACAGCGCCAGCAGTGTCACGTGGTTTCCCTCCCTCCAGAGGTGAGCGTTCGGGAGAGCCCTCCCCTACACTGCCTCCCGTACGTTCCCTTCCTCAAAGCTGCACGAAGACTATTTTCTCATTTGAACTTTACTTTACAGAGACGCTATTGCAAGGGGGAAGGGGGACGGATCACCTGCTCTCTGATTGGCTAGTTAAGTTATCAGGCGCTCATTGGCGAACGGCGCTCGAATACGTCGAGGGCCAGTGACGCCATTTTGCTGGCTAGTGTGTGGTGCTGGAGTTCACGGAAAATAAGCGACTATTTTTTACCTCTGTATTGCTAAGTGAAGACTATTCACGGTAAAGTGATGACTTTTGATAGCCCTCTCATTTTGAATTATAGTCCATTTTAGCCTTAGACGTTAACTCCCGAGTGCAGTTAAAAATACACTCTGTGTTTATCACTTACATGGCAATCATTATTTAAAAAGGTGGCTCAAAAGAGAAAGTAACTAGAGCCTCAAAAGTGCTCACTTTACGATGAACAACCTATATGATAAAGTGATCATAATAGCCGCACAAGCCAGTGGCATTTACAGAAACTGCCAGTTCAGTCATACCGTCAGATTCACTCGCGAAATTACAGGGTCTCTATAGCCATCGATTAACGCCCGCTTTCCTTACAATCGCACGGGCTGTATAGCAGCCGCTGATCTTTGAGATGCCTACCACAGTCTGCCTCCGGGGCGCCACATGCTACGTACGTCAGGCACAGAAGCATATAGCAGGCAGGGAACATTAATTACTGTTTACACTACTGTCGACCCGCCTTCCTCGCTTCAGTAATTGACTAACTTGGAATTAACGTTAATTCCTGCAAAGGGGGAGGGGAGGGGGCAGCGCCCGGCGTTCCTTGTGGAACCAACAATTAACCTTGTTCCCGGGGTAACGTCAAGATGTCGTGAACAGGAGCACTTATCGCTTGCCGCAGCTGCGGCTCGAAACTTTCCTGAGGAAACCACACGTGGTGCAACAGAACCCGAGGAAACTTGCATCCCAGCAAGATTCACTGTGTTCGTAATCACGGAGTCTCGAGAGGCCATGATTACGTAGAGGTAAAGGCTGTGTACACGGCAAACTGAAGGCTGTCCACGAGAAAATGAGCCCTTTCGAAATCAACCTTAGAAAAAAGTCACCGCTCCTACCTGTACATATTTTAACAGGCGCACTCAGTGACATACACATGGCAACGTTGGTAACGATGGAGGAAAGTAGTTCAATGTCTTAACGTCGAATTAAAATTATTAGGTAGCCATTTGTGAAATAACTTTGGTTATTTATTTCTTTTTCTGGTTTTAGTGCGTCTAAAAGTATAAATTAGCAGATGTGTAAAATTTTACTTCCCATATTATTTTACAGCCACACTTGGCCAACGTATTGAGTAAGGCGATGAGGCCCACGCCGGTGCTAATAACGCGAAAGAATACACAACGTACATACGTGTGGATCTTAAGCAGAGCTTTCAAAAAAGTGCTCAGTTTACATATAAACACTTTCGAAAGCCCTGCTTAAGACCTATTTGTTTGCACATCATGAATACTTCCGCCATATGGAAAATTAACTTTGCTATGGGCCTGATCAGTATATTCATGCGTCGGTCAAGTGAACATGTGAAATTATTTGAAAAATATACATTTCATGAATTTGCTCATTCTTTCACTTATACAATTTAAAAAGGATGACAAGAAAATTAAATAATTTTAGTTATCATTAACGTTTACCTAAAAGTTTTAATTTAACATGAAGGTCTCTCTCCGTCGTTTCCAACTTTCACTGGGCCCATGAAAGTCGGTTTAGCCGTTAAGATGTATGCCGTTAGGGGCAGCGACTATTTCAAAGGTTCATTTCAAAAGTGCTCAGATATTCGTGAACAGCCTATAGCAGGCCGCCGAGCGTATATAGAAGCACAAAACTCAGCTGCGCATGGAGACCAATCGATCTACGTTGTTACGATGTGACCAGGCCTTAAGTAATGTCCCTGCCTGATGACACCTTAACGTATTGCACCAGGACGCCCCATTCTGCACCAAGACGTGTCTCAAAAGTGGAGATAGTTTCTGACCATCTCGACGGCATTAAGCGCACCAAGTGTGGGCTGTCAATCAAGCGCGGAATAAACACGCGTCATATCCAATTTACGTAAATTTGCCTGTAGGTACACGCATAATTTCAAATGACGTGACATTTCGTAAACCAATTTATTATTTATAGGATACACTCTTACCGTGTTGTTTAACATTATTATTATAACCAATAGTAATATCCCTGGACAAGTCTAAGATTTCTAGTGTTTATTTTCAAATACATAAACTAAACGAGACTAATAACGCATAAGGTATTTTGGAACTGACCAACCATGACACGAATTACAAAACACGAAAGTATGTCGAGTCTATTGAATCGAATATAATCACCTGACTTAAGACATCGAAGTTTAATTTCAGATCTTTCGACACAATAACATATTTTTTCTAACAAGTAGCCTATTACTAAATAGCGACACCCGTTTTTTTTTTTTTTTTTTTTTTTTTTTTCGTGGAACAAAATTCCACACAGTTTATATTTCGATATTCTGCGTGTAGGTCTACACATGCAATTTTAGCTTTGTTATTGGCCGCGTGTATATATTCCGGTACCTGGCTGGGTTAATGAGAATGTGATGACAACTCCGGAAACGAACTTACGATCTTTGCGTAGCAATAAAATTCGTCCAATCGCGACCGTGTATATGGAATAATGCGTTTTGGAAGGCGACTATTTAGGAACTCATTTCGCGAAAATCGGGAGTCCCTGCCTATTAGCGATAGTTTTTGTTTTATCTTAACCGGGCACTGACCATAATGTAATTTCGCCATAATGTAATTTCGCCATAATTACAAAAATACAAAAGATCGTATTTGTGAATTGTATGTCGAAGATTATAGAATATTGAGAGCAAGTGCATGTGAAAGAGAGAGAGAAAGGGTATACGCTACGTCTGGGCGTGGGGTATAATTGCGGAGGTCCCAGCTATTCCCGTACCTTGCAGGTTGCGCATTGTGCAACCCCACAACACAGAGGTCAAGAATGCCCTTCTATTGCCACCTCTAATTTGACCCACCGCGGCCAAGGCGAGTTGGCGTTGACCTCCATGTATACCAAAGACAAAGTATTTGGAATTACTAATATCTATCAGAAACTTATTACTCGGATTAAGTGTTGAAACTCGTGCTCTATGCGGAGAGGACTTTTGGTCAACAAATATTCCGACATCTACAAAACTTCTCCACTTAAATGATCACGTTTAATTGTATAAACTGTTCACGGTAATACGAGCACTTTTGAAAGCCCTGCTTACGATCTACTTGTATGCGTGTTGTGTATTCTTCCGCCTTATGTAAAATTAACATTACCATCGGCGTCGTAACTTTATTCGTGCGTCGGTGAAATTATTAGAAAAGTAAATACTATACAAATCTGCTCATTTCTACATTTCGATACATAAAAAAAAAAAAACGGAGAGCGAAAGTAATAATTTACGTTATAACAAATGGTTATAGCCCGTTCACGGTAAAGTGAGCACCACTTTTGAAGCCCTAGTCACTTTTTTTTCTTTTAGCCAATTTATATCCTTCCACCATTTGTTGATGTAAATCCTGCCATGTGAGTAATAAACACAGTGTATACATTCACCATACCTAAAATCAAAAGTCCGAGGCCACAATGAAATGTATTTATTGGTTGTTACGTCTGATGAAACAGCTTCAAAAAGTGCTCACTTTACCATGAACGGCCTATACCTAACACATTTTATTTGACGTTAAGATATGGAACTATTTTCCATCTATCGTTACCAACTTTACTAGGCAAATTTCACTCACTGCGCCTATTAAAATTATATGCAGGTTGGAGGCAGTGACATTTTTCTAAGGTTCATTTATCGTGAACAGCATTTAATCATAATAATAAAAATAAACTTCTTTACTTTGACAGCGATGGCGTAGGGGCCATAGCGCTCGCCTCCCGCGGGTGAACTCCACCATTGCGCCTCGCATCGCCGGGGAACTCCTCCAGCTCGCCTCCCGGGAGAGCCCACAACGACTCCACGATTCTCGCGCCGCACCGTGCTGGACAATGCCGCTCGCCAGCGAGGTTTTCTCCGGGATCTCCCGTTTCCCCCGCCCTTGCGTTCCGGCGCTGCTCCGCACTCGGCTCGCTTCACCCTTGTCGGATATCAAGACCTCGATGTTACGAGCAGCCCAGATCTCTTCGTGACGCTGAGTTGTTACGTAAATCTGCGAAGAATTCTATGCCTCGGTTTAGTTTCCACACACGGTTACCTCCAACGTTTCTGAAGCCCTGCTAAAGTTCTACTTCCAGGATATTCCTCCGCCTCATGCAAACAAAGCTTAATCGAGTCTAGAAAATCACACTGAAGGGACAACGCACCGCATTTGTCCGCACTCAGTGTAGTAGCATGTTGCATAAGAACTATTTATTACTAGACTTTGCCAACCCACCTATTTCCTCCCCGTTTTTATTCGTATTAATTAATAATTAAATATTATAATTTATAGAAAAATTTAAGTAGATGTTTAGTTAAGTAAAAAAAGGGCACTTTTATGTTAACATAAATACAAAACGATTGTGATACATGGCATATTTAGAAAATAACCAAACATTTCAAACCGGGGAGAATTTTTTTCAATATGAACTTGTTTTGTGCACTGAAATGGCTTTAAAAAAGATGAGTTAGCAACAGTGATGAGAAAAAGCAGACATTATATCGGGGCGTCATCCAGCCACCTGAAAAATAATACCACCACCACCTGGCAAACCTCCCCACAAAAAAAAGTTTTGTCGATAATTTCGTAATTTTGGTATCGTGTCGTCTCAGATCCATTAAAAATAACTGGTCGAGCAGATCGCGTTTTTTTTTTTTTTTTTTTTTGCCACAAAACTGTTTCCATTTTTAACGTGTCGTGCTTTTATCGGAATCACAGAATTTTCAAATTCATTATACCAAAGGCACTTCAAAGCCATTTCACTCTTCTGTGTGTATTTTTGTGCCGCATTTCAGTGGCGTTAGAAAGGTGAAGGGAAAGGCAGGTGAAACTAATTATTTTCTACCGAACAGAATCGTCGGAGCGTAGAATTGCACGCGATGTTTCCACACTATCGATGTAAAATAAAGGAAAGAATATTATGCATATGGCGATCACACACGCGGGACTGAAATGAAATGGAGACGGCCCACTCAATATCATAGGAAACCACGCCATTCCACGTACGGAAACCAGGTTCAAAATGCAACGGCCCTGTCACAGAGCTGACACAATCTCTTAAGATAGATTTACAATCCTACGGCGAGGTCGTCCCGACAATCCGACAAGACAGTTCAGTTCTCATTCCGACCACTTCCGCCACCAGGGGCCACGATGGCTGAGCGATTAGCACTCTCGCCTCCCACCAAGGCGAACCGGGCTCAATCCCCGGCCGGGTCACCGGATTTTCGCAAGTGGGAAGCGTGCCGGGCAATGCCGTTGGTCGGCGGGTCTTCTCCGGGATATCCCGCTTCCCCTCCGCCCCTCCATATTCACTTCCATCGCCCCTCGTCGGCTCTCAAGACCTCGCTGGTAAGAGCCGCCCAAATTAGTTCAGTGTTTAAAACGCCGCGGCAGTTTCCATCCGTCGGGTGTTGCGTGGCTTTCGGCGAATCCTAGAATGGCCAGCAACTTGCTGTGGAACGCAAAGAAATCACAGATCATAGCACACTACTTTGTTTTAGTAACTTTGCATTTTGGAACGGTAATTTTTCCACGGATATTTATTTTCGTCAATTCAACAGCTTTCTGTAACAAGATAAAAAGGTTGTAGGCATAAATAACATATTTTTAATGTGAACTTTACCACAAGAGTAGTGAAATTCGCATGGCATTTTGTTTTGAAAGGTTATGTTTATGTAACGCGAGGCCGACCGGCACCCGACGAAAGTAGAAATAGAATCTACTATTGTCGGGCTGCCGAGGCTGTAATTTTGTCGGGGTGACCTTGCTCCTTATTGGCTGATGAAAAATCTTTGTCGGTGTCGGGGATGATTTGTCGGACTGTCGGGTTATTGTAAATCCAGCTTTATTCCGCGAACTCCACAACAACATAGCGGCAATTAGCGGCTGGTATCCTACTTGCTGCCAACCTCCCGTGGCACAGTCGGTTGGTGCGCCTCCCGCCTGGGGCGCAGGAAAGTCTGGGTTTGAATCCCGGGCAAGGCATGTTGTTAGTTTAACACTCTAGTGTAGCTCGCGCAAAGCTAATTAGAAAATTGATTTGTTGTTCAGAACAAAACTCACATGGATGTGCAGTCTTTGTTCAGGCTAGTGTTTAACATGACCTCACAAGAACATGACAGCGCAGTAACAATGCTATTGCTAACGATAGTATTTTTATAGCCTCTCAAATGGACATGATTGATTGCAAATCCTTTTATACGATAAAGGAAATTTAATTTTGTCAATATCAGCTCGGCTCTCCATTGGTTGATGACCGGCCAATAATGAACGCTGTAAAATACAGGGTAGTGTCCGGTGTGGTATGGGCCAATAGGACGATGGTGATTTCTAACACATACACCAACAGAACCGGTGTTCTTGAAGGAGTGGATATAGGTGACTCACTTCTAATTTGTGTTAAGTGCCAGTAAATGTGTGCAGACCTCACTGTGTTAAGTTAGGTTATAAAGTTAGTTTATAAGCCATCCCCTGATAAGTAGAGACCTGAAGAATTTGCGGATTCATTTTGGAACATGCTGGAATTCAAAACACGTGTGTTTATATATATATATATATATATATATATATATATATATATATATATATATATATATATATATATAACTTTAGCAATTGGTCAATAGGGTGTTCGACACTTCCTGGAGAACACTGGCCCAATCGTTGCCTTCTACTGTGACAGCAGACAACCAATGAGCAGTTAATATATACGCATATTTGTACGTACAACTGTAGAGTCTAGCCTGCAGGTCATTGAACTCACGAATTTTTCAGGTCTCTACTGATAAGGCTTCAGGCATAGCACCGAGCGACGTTAATAAGCTCTTTCCTATCCAATCCAATCCTACTTGCTAGCCGGCAGCCTAGCCAACACGCAGTAGTCAATCAGGCACAACGCTCATTACACAGCCTATCGTGCAGCCAATCAGCGGATGGGTACACCCTCATCAAAGGAACCGCCACGACTGTCAAGTAGAGAGAGGAAAAATTCGTGACTTCATTCCAGGACAAGATAGATTTCAAACGCGTGTACACTGAAGTCACCTTTTCAATTGGGCCAGAGTTTATTAGACACGCCCGGACGACTCCGCGCCAATAGTCGACTTGCAAGGGAACAAGAAGTGTATCCCGCACTGTCAAATGTGGGGCAACAACCAATGAATACACATGTGAGGTTCAAATATATAAAAGGACTGTGGAGTCTAGCATACAGGTCATTGAACTCGCGAAAATTTCCTATCCCTACTGTCAAGTAAAGAATATCGCTGAAGTGAGTGGGTGAAGATATTTGGGCGGCTCTCAACAGCGAGATCTTGAGAGCCGATGAGAGCGATCGAGGTGAGTATGGAGCAGCGCCGGAATGAAAGGGCGAGGGAAACGGGAGATCCCCGAGAAAACCCGCCGACCAACGGCATCGTCCAGCACGATTCCCACATGCGATATCCTGGTGAGGCCCACCCTGGGATTGAACACGGATTGCCTTGGTGGAAGGTGAGCAGACTAACCGCTCAGACACCGTGGCCCCCCATTTGTGAAGTGTTTGGTTGTTTTCAAAATACGTGTCATGTATCACAGGCGTGTTATGCTTGTATTAACATAATCCTTATTCTTGGATCTTCGTTGTGAAGAGCCGCCCAAATAGTTCCATTCTCTCTTCAGTCGCGCTTATTTTTGGTTGAATTGAACTTTTGCTCATATTTTATCTGTAAATGATAATATTTCAGTTATAACTATCATCAATGAAGACAGAGTGAAAACAGGTGATTTGTTAATGGCTAGTAAGAAATAGTTCTTAAGCAAAATATCATTACGCCGAGTGCGCAAGAGTGCAGTGCGTTAGCCCTCTCTCTCTGGTGTAATTTTCTAAGCTCTGTTTGCATGAGGCGGAGGAATATCCTGGAAGTAGAACTTTATCAGGTCTTCAGAAACGTTTGAAGTAACCGTGAATGGACTATACAATTTGTCAATATGTATAGACCACGAAATTTCGCAAATCCTTCCGAGAACACTCGAAACTTCAAACACATTACTTTTTTTTCCAATTGGATAGCAGTTTGCAAGAAACATCCTGGACGAATTCTGAGCCAGTAACTAACCTGCAAGGAAACAAGAACCCAGTCCCGTGCTACCTGGTCTGATGTAAAACTAAAGCATCAGCCAATGAACAACTAACTAGCTTGCTGGGTAATTCAACGGAGATATTTCCGAGTATTCTGCCTATTGTTATGAAGTTGGCTTTAGATTCAACTCCATACACGATAGGTTTTGGGGGCGTAGCTGAAAGTAAGTTAAATGAGATGAGATGGTAGAGATTGTTCACGATGAAGAAAGCACTTTTGAAATCAACATTAGAAAAAAATCACCGCTCCTACATGCATATATTTTAACGGGTGCACTGAGTGACATGCGCCCAGTAATGTTGGTAACTGTTGAGGGAAAATAGTTCCACACATTAACATCAAATTAAAAGGGTTAGGTAACCATTTGTGATAACTTAAATTATTTATTTCGCTTTCTGTTTTTTGTAATGCATCGAAACTTTACAAATGAGCAGATGTGTAACATAATTACTTTTCTAATAATGTCACATTTCCACTTGACCGACGCATGAACAAAGTGATGAGGTCTACAGCAATGTTAATTTTACATGACGCGGAATAAAACACAGCGTGCGTGTAAGTAGATCTTAAGCAGAGCTTTCAAAAGTGCTCAATTTACCGTGAACAGTCAATACAGTTTTTACTGTTACTGAGGGGGGTTTGTTTTAGTATATGAGACATATATAACAACAAGGCATTGTAATATTAAATGTTCGGGGAGCTACTGTAACGGAATTATATTATATTACATTACTATTATGTTTAACTCACGCCATTGTTATGTTACACAAAAATGGACAGTACCCACTTTAACATGTTTCCCGGAGGCTGTAGCGACTAGCAGCGATCGAACAGACCCATTCAGCTCATCTTCCCTGGAGGCTGGTGGGACGTGGAAACACGAATCGCCCTGCCTCGTGCTGGCCTATATCGGCGCGTTATTTGGTGTAGCCTGTCCACGGTGAAATGAGCACTTTTGAAAGGCCTGCTTAAGATTTACTTGTATACATATTGTGTGTTATTCCGCCTTATGTAAAATTAACATTGTCATGGGCCTCATCACTTTATTCACGCGTAGGTCAAGTGAAATTGTGGAAATATTAAAAAAAGTAAATACTTTACAAATTTGCTCATTCTTGCGATTCAATGTATTAAAAGAAACAGAAAGCGAGAAAAATAACCTAAGTTATCACAAATGGTTACCTAACACCTTTTATTCGACTAAAATATATGGAACTATTTTCCCCTCCATCTTTACCAACTTCACTGGCCACATGTGACTCATTGAGCCCGTTAAAATACATGCAGGTATGAGCAGCGACTAGGGATAGGAAAAATTCGCGAGTTCAATGACCTGTGGGCTAGACGCCACAGTCGTGTGTACATTCGAGCCTTAGATTTTTGTTCATTGGCTGCTGCCCCATAGATTAGAAAGTGTTACTTCACACCTGGCAGTATGGCACTCGCTACTTGTTTCCTTGCAAGTCTGCTATTGGCTCAGTCGTCCAGGGCATGTCTCATAAACTGTGATCCAGTTACAAAGTCAACTTCAGTGTACACGCGTTTGACGTCTATCTTGTCCTGAAATGAACTTGCGAAATGTTCCTATCCCTATCAGTAACTTATTTCTAAGGTTGATTTCAAAAGTGCTCATTTTATCGTGAACAGTCTTTAAGGTATCCCCGTTTACCGGCTGGTGGTGGGGGTTTATGTTGCTTGTCCTTTCGCAATAACTTGACGCAATACCTAGCGTCCTGATTAACTGTCTTAAAGGTGTGATGGCGCGTTCAGGTGAGAATGTCTAATTAAGGCCTGATTATCATAACGCCATGAAGCGAGGATGCTCTTGCATGCAAGATGAACTCTCATCTCATCTCCCTCCGTCTCTGTCTGTCTCGGAGAGCGAGCCCGTCATGCTTTCACGACGGCGGGCGCGCGGCGACCAGCCTTTCTCCTCGTCGATGGTCGTCCTCCCCCGCGGCGTGGCGGTCTCCAGCCACAGACTCCATCACAATACAGAGGTGCAACACTCGCCTGCTTGTACAACGAACTCCAGCCAGCAATATGGCTAAATTCGCGAGTTCAATGACCTGCAGGCTAGACTCTGCAGTTGTATGTACAAATATTCATGTATCAACTGCGCGTTGGTTGTCTGGTGTCACAGTGGAAGGCAACGATTGGGCCAGTGTTATCCAGGAGGTGTCAAACACCATGTTGACCAATTGCTAAAGTAATATAAGCACACGTGTTTTGAATTCTAGCATGTCCCAAAATGAATCCGCGAATTCTTCAGGTCTCTAAATATGGCGTCACTGGTAAGCAACGTATGTGGACTCCGCTCTTAAATAGCGGGAATCTTGAGCGAATAACGCAGTTTCAGCGGCGGACTGGCCGATATTCTTTAACGAAGTCAAACAGGTAGGTGATTCCACTTATAGGTAGAGACCCGGGAATTTCGCGGGTTCACTTCTAGACAAGTTGGAATTCACACACATGTACGTTCATGTTACGTTTGTAATTGGTCGATTTGTTGTTCGACACCTCCTGGAGATAAACGAGCCAATAACAAACATTCAATAAATTGTGCGCCCAACCACCGCGTTTTACTACCACAACAATCAGCCTATGAACTGTTGACGTCTGTACGTGAGTATATGAGACTGTGAAGTCTAGCCTACAGGTTACTGAACTCGCCAATTTCTCGGGTCTCTACTTATAGGAAGAGACATGCTAAATTCGTGTTATTATTCGGCATCGGGCTAAACTTCACAGTACTGTCTGTACTGGAGCCGGCGTAGTTTCTCTATTGGCTGCAGCGTAGACGTGAACTCACGCCCTTTCTGACTGAACTGCATGTGATTGGACCACACAATTGTGAAGTGTTCATTTATTGGCGCAGAGTTACCCACGGTGTGGCAGAAAAAGTATGGTCCAATGACAAACGTATTGCAGTTGTACAAGTATTTAAAGATTAACGTGTCCTCAAATAATAACGCAAATTTTGCACGTCTCTACTTATAGGTTAGTGGCCAATAAAATCACCGACGGTGTTCACTTATGTACAAGGCAGTGGAGAAAATAACTCGAATTTTTGAGGTCCCTACTGATAACCTACTCACCAGCCGGCAGCCCACCCAATAGGTTTAGTGAGTGAGCAAATAGATTTGGGCGGCTCTTGACATCGAGGCTATGAGAGCCGATAAGAGTGAAGTGAGGTGAGAATGGAGCAGCATCGGAATGAAAGGCCGGGGGAAACGGGAGACACCACCCTGAGAAAACCCGCCGACTCCCACTTGCAAAAATCCGGGAGCGAACCCGCCGGGAATCGAACTAGATTCGTCTAGGTTGGAATATAGTAGTCTTACCACTACATCACCGCGACCCCTTCGCCGATAAGGTCAATTTGTGTGGTGTGTGCGGCTTGAGTTCGCGATACACCCAAAGCGTTTTGTTGAATAAAACAGTTTGTTTTGTAAAGGCTGTTCACGATAAAGTGAGCACTTTTGAAATCAATCTTAGAAAAAAAGTCACTGCCCCTACCTGCATATGTTTTAACGGGCGAAATGAGTGACACGACTCCAATAAAGTTGGTTACGCTGGAGGGGAAAGTAGTTCCATATATTAACGTCGAACGAAAATTCTTAGTTGACAATTTGTGGTAACTTAAATTATTCTCTCGCTTTCTGTATTCTTGAATGCGCTGAAGTGTAAAAATGAGCAGATTTTTACAATATTTACTTTTCTAATAATTTCACAGTTTTACTTAACCGACGCATGAATAAAGTGATGAGACCCATGGCAATGTTAATTTTACATAAGGCGGAAGGACACACAACGTGTATACAAGTAGATCTTAAGCAGGTCTTTCAAAAGTGGTCATTTTACCGTGAACAGCCCATACAACCAAATTAATTGCGTGTACAGAGGCAATTAAATATTTTGCTGTTGAAACCAATAATATTTCGTTGCTCTAATAATATTTCGTTGCTGTAAGATGTAAAATTTGGTTGGTGTCACTGAAGATTTGTTTTGTTCTACGTACACGAAACAGAATCGGTTATTATAAAAAGGGGAGAAAGTACGAACATGTTACGGACCTGGACCATTTGCACCTGAATGTTACACCGTATCAACGTCAATTACAGTGACTACTGACGTCATGGGAATGTTTTTTAACTACATACGTTTCGAGTACAGGACAACGTACGTAAACAAATATTTCGAGTTTTAGATTTCCTTTTCAGTTTCCTGTCGAACTAGTTTTATTGAGATTTGTATGCCATTATTAAGCATCGATAATTGTAGTAAGAAACTTCCGTAAATATGTACAGCTGATTCAACTAGATATTTTGTCGATAGTCCAAGATTTTCGGCCCAGCACAGAGGCTTTATTTTTTCAGGTGTGTAACTTTGTTATGAACAAATATATCATGTTGCTTTTTAAGTTTTGTTTACCTGATTATATATGTAAGTGTGTATGTATACGAGGGCCGATTCAGAATTCATTGCAACTATTGTTTATGTCCCGAAAATGATCCAACACGGGAAATGACTATACAGGTGAAAGTGCTCGACAAGTACGTTTGAAAGTGAACTCCACATGGAGTATGGATGCAGGAATGTCAGGCATGGAACAAAGACAAACATGGCTGCTTGAAATCACCGTTCAGTTGGTTTATTCTCGCGCACCCTGTATACACTCATTTGAACGGGCACGTATTGTACTCGGAGGAGCTGTTTGTTTAACGTCCTTCAAACCAGTCTCCGAGGTTGTCCACGGTTCGTTGCCAGCGATGAGGCAGACAGGAAATACCATCGGCTGCACGAGATCCGTCAATGTGCGCCACCTCTCGTCGAAATGCTGCGACGATGTCTGCCTCATCGTTAGCAACGAACAGTGGACATCTTCGGAGACTACTTTGAACTATGTTAGACATCTCGCACACGTACGATACGTACCCGTTCAAAAAAAACTCTATGCAGAACGTACGAGAAAAAATCAATTAAACGGTGATTTCAAGCCACCCCACGGAGGCTAGACTCCAATGCCCTAGGACATACGTGCAGTTTTCCTTTGGTTATTGGCCAAGTTTCTTTGCTGGGAGAAAGTTTCTTACCTGACTGGGTCAATCATAATTAAGTAACTCCGGCACTGAGCGTCCGTGATTCGCGGGCAGACACCTGCAATGCATGTTGGTTAAAATCATCCAATCACGGAAGTGGAACTGAGCTCTGGTGTTTTGGAGTGCAAGTAATCCTGAAATATTTTCACGAAAAACAGGTGGCCTCATCCATGCCAGACATTCCTGCATCCATACCCCACGTGGTGTCACCTTTAAAACGTACTTGTCGTTCACTTTCAACTGTACATAGTACATTTCCCGGGTTAGATCTTTTTTGGGAGGTAAACAATAGTTTCCATGATTTCTGAATCGGCTCACATATATGATATGTGTGTGTATATATATATATATATATATATATATATATATATATATATATATATATATACACACACACATATCATATATATATATATATATATATATATATATATATATATATATATATATATATATATATATATAGGCTGTTCAAACTAAAGTGACCACTTATTGAAGCCATGTCATTTGGAATAATAGTAAATAAATATATTTTTATTGTAGCCTTGCGTGTTAACTTTCGAGCAGTGAAATATATACACCATGCTTATTTCTTACATGGCAATGGCAATATTTATTTTACAAAGTGGTTGAAGGATAAAAAAAAATGGTTGATAAGAAAAAAGTAACTAGGGCCTGAAAAGTGCTCACTTTACCGTGAACAGCTCTATGCAAACAAGTACTCTGTAGCCAGGAAGAAACCTTTCTCTCAGCGTGTTTCGTTTCTGTATTGAAACGTGTTCTGTGGCCAGGCACCACACTTCCACCCGGGGGGGGGGGGAGGGGGGATAATAAGGGCAGCCTTCGCTCTGCTCTCGTTACGGTCCCATCACGTCGACACCACAGCAGGATTTTCCAGCTCTTTCTTGTAACACCGGATCGCGAGCGCCGTTTTGCAGCCCTTTCACTCGTAATGGACGCCAGATTTATGGCGTCCAGTGTGCACGTGATATTTACACAGACGCCGCTAGTGATTATATCGCCTGCAAGCTAGACTTCGTGTTCTAGCGCACGGTTATTTCATTGCCCTTCCCACCGAGTCACTTACAAGTAGTTTCAATGCTAGGCACTCATCTATCTCAACCAACGAAGAAATCACTTCCTCGAGCAGCAGGCATAGGGGCAGTGAACTTTCGCGAAAACATTTCAAGACGAGTCATATTTCAAAACACTGCAGGGTCGCTTACCTGTCTTGATTGGCTGAATTACTTTTTGAAAAGTGTTAACTGTTTGCACGCGAATCATGTAGGAGCCGTGCCGATGTTGCTAAATCAAGGGTGGCTCGGTCAAATACGTAAACGCCTTCTCAAGCGGACAGCAGCCAATGGCAATAGACAAACTGATGTTGAGTGCTTACAGTATTGCCTGTACTCAAATTTTTTTTTTTTTGCGAACAATCGCTAGCTCTAAGCGTGCGTTCTCGCGGACACACTGCCAGCCATGTTCCTAGTTAAACTATCAGCGAAATACAGAAAAAGTAGTCCCATTTCTTAAGTTCTTATTGAAGGTGTAATTTTTATTTACGGCCACTGAATGAGTGAATAAGGTGAAGAGCTTTGGACGGCTCTTAACAGCGAGGTCTTGAGAGCCGATGATGGTGACTGAGGTGAGTATGGAGCAGCACTGGAATGAAAGGGCGGGGGGAAACGGGAGATCCCCGAGAAAACCCGCCGACCAACGGTTTCGTCCGGCACGATTCCCACATGCAAAAATCCGGTGACCCGGCCGAGGATTAAACCCGGTTCGCCTTGGTGAGATGCGAACGGGCTAACCGCTCGGCCACCGCGGCACCTTAACCACTGAAATTATTAAAAATATTTTCTGCCTGTTTTACGCAGATTAGAGTAGAAATTGGCATATTGTTAATATATTTATATTCTTAACAATTTCGCAGATTTCACACTTACACTTGGTTGGCCCATGAATAGAGACATGCAAAATGCTTAGGTACAAGTGTGTAAAGAATAACGTGTCCTCAAATAATAGCGCGAATTTTGCACGTCTGTACCCACGAATAAAGCGATATCGTAAGTGGCAGTGCTAATGTAATGTATAGATACCTGACAATTTCGCGAGATCATTTCTAGATAAGTTGAAATTCTCATACGTGTACGTTCATGTTACGTTTGTAATTGGTCGACGTGTTGTTTGACACATTCAGGAGATAAATTAGCAAATAACAAACATGCAATAAATTATGCTCCCAACCACCGCCTTTTACTACCACAACAATCAAACAATAAACAGTTAATATGTGTATGAGATTATATAAGACTGTGAAGTCTAGCCTACAGGTAATTGAAATCGCGAATTTCTCGGGTATCCAGTCATGTATAAAAGAAGAAAAATTGAGGAATTAGTATACCTTAGGCAAGTCTTTCAAAAGTACTCGGATAACCATGAGAAGTCTAAATATAGTTTATTTATGTGAATATCTACTTAATGGAATAATAAATAATTTATTACAAGTTTTACGCTAGGGATGATTACAGTTAACTTTAACTTATATAATTACATTAGAAAATGTATACTGAAATAAAGAATTGCTGACAAAATATTTACCCCGCGGGCCAGTTTGAGAATCGTACATAAGTTCTTTAATAGGGATACCCGAGTTTCACGACCAGTTGTACTTCATATAACTCTAGCTCAGATCCACTTTCGTTATTGATTGGATACGTGTTACGTGTCTTAGGAGTCTATTCGCGAATCGCAGACTCACACTACTGGATTAACCTAACTCTGATTGGTCAGCCTAGTAAGGAAATGTTTCCTCACAAAGCCACACGATCAATGAGCAAAAATAAACTGCTGATATACCTGTAGGGCATTGAAATCTAACATGCGTTCAAATCTTTTCGCGAAATTCGGGTGTCCCCAGTCATTAGTAGACACTTGCACGATTCGCGTTGTTATTTGGCCACATGTTACACTTAGAGCTAGTGATTTTTTACGAAAAAAAAAAAATGACAACACGGTAGACTTCAATACTATAAGCACCGAACAGCAGTTTTGTCTATTGAGATTGAGCTTTCGTATTTAACCGGGCCACTCAGAATTCGGCAACATCGGCACGGCCCCTACGTGATTCGTGTACAGAGAGTTAACACTTGTCTAAAAGTAATTCAGCCAATCAAGACAAGCAATCGACCCTACAGTGTTTTGAAATATAATTCGTCTTGAAATGTTTTCGCGAAATTTCACTACCCCTATCCATACTTCAAACACGTGCAAGTTTGCATTACATTATTTATTGCAGCATATTTTAGTTGATGCGCCCTGGTTGATTCATCGCGAATGGATAAACACTTCATAATCGCGATCACATGCGAACCTGTCAGATGGGAAGTGTCTTCACTCACAAGCACAGGCTCCAGGACTTAGAGGATTATGAAGTTTCAGCGGGTTGCCAAATAATAACGTGGATTTTGAAGTTCCTTGTACATTAGCTGATAGTGATACTTCAGTCAGATGCCGTTTCCCTCTGCTGTTTAAAGTTAAATAAAGTGGAATTAGGACACTGAAATACTGACAGTTCAAAGTACGTCAAGATACCGACCGCCCACTCAAACAAAAAAAAAAAAACAAAAAAAGTATAGCATTTTGGAACAGCGTATTACTAAAATAATAACATGACATTGAGTTAATATATCAACAAATATTGTAATAGCTTTTCGCGCAAAATTTTGTGTCATAACCAAGCAACTGTCACTCCTTAGCTTCATTACTAGTGACTGACAGAACTGCATAACATCTCAAAGTACAACACTGGCCATGAATCATACCCTACAATTTCTGTTGATGGTAGCTAAGTTTGAAAGCCCCGAGTAGCACACTGTGCAATGCCAGTATGGTACCTGGAGAACAGAGGCGACGGGGTACTTTAAAATAGTACCAGTATCGCCCTTAAGGGTCAGTATCCACTCCATCTTCGAAGTTTGAAAGCCCCGAGTAGCACACTGTACAATGCCAGTATGGTACCTGGAGAACAGAGGCAACGGGGTACTTTAAAAGAGTACCAGTATCGCCCTTAAGGGTCAGTATCCACTCCATCTTCGAATTTTCTTACAAATCTTTGTAATGAAAATGTATGACCAAAAATAAAAAAAAATTAAAGCTACACATGACATGGATGACTACTTAACGAATTTTTTTTAATTTGTAGGGTTTCAAATATACCTGTATTTTCCCATGTGGGACTGCAATTATTAAATAATTAGATAATGTTTGTTTATGGTTACAGATGTGTCACTAATCATGTAAGAAAAATAAGTGGGATTTGGAAATAACTGTTAAAAAGTTCCCTATGTCATGACTAGCTTGGTTTTTGAATATCGACTCCGAAAATTAAGTTAATGAGGAAAATACGTAAATCAGAGATAGCAAGCATACTTGCCCCTTAACATTTTTACTTTTCTTCTGCGCTTAGCGTTACTCAGTGTTGGAGCGTTTACCATCGACTCCAAGTCCTTTCGTAACGTCTAGCCAGGGTATAATAAATGCACCAGTTCAACTTTACACTCCGGAGTTCAATCAACACATCATCCGGACATTTCGTGGATATATTTGGTGGCAGGCTACTAGGTATCGCACACCTACATTTGTTACTTAGTCGTAGTTTATTCCACACGTCCTGGAGGACTCCGAGACATTACTTGAATAGCTGGGAAAGACTGACTGGATCGTGTACAACCGGCCAGCATAATAATCAGTGCAAGCTCAGTGACTGTAATAGATAGAGACCTGAAAAATTCGCGAGTTCGATGACCTGCAGGCTGGACTCTACACCCTTATCTACAGATATGCCAATATCAACTGCACGTTGGTTGTCTGCTGTCACAGTGGAAGGCGACAATGGGGCCAGCGTTCTCCAGGAGGTGTCAAACAACTTGTCCCACATCGAATCCGCGAGTTCTTCAGGTCTCTAACTATGGATTGCCCGAGGTTAAATAGCCTGGAAACCAACCTTTGAAAAACTTCACTTCCTTCACCTGCATATATCTTAACGGGTACACTGAGTGGCATGTGTGGGGAAATGTTGGTAACGACGATGGGGAACAAGTTCCATGTCATTGCGTTGAATTAAAAGTGTTTATTACATTTGGAAATCTTAAATTATTAATTTTCCTTTCTTTTTTAATGCATACGTATATAAATTTTCACATGTGGAAAATATTTTATTTTCTAACAATTTTACAGCTCTGCACTTCACGCGATGCATGATCAACACTTTGTAGACTATTGGCTTTGCTCGAGCTACACTTGAGCAAAGCTAATTTGAACATTTATTTATTGTTTAGAACAAAACTCGCATGGATGTGCAATCTTTGTTCGGCTAGGTTTTAACATGACCTCACAAAAACATGACAGTGTAGTAACAATATTATTTCTAAGGATGGAATTTATTTTTCTTTATATCTACTGAAAAGGGACATGAATGATTGTAAATAATTTATATGATAAAGGAATTTCGATTGGGTCGATATCTGCTCGGCTCTCCATTGGTTGATGACAGGTCAGTAATGAACGCTGTAAAGTACAGGGTAGTTTCCGGTGTGGCATGGACCAATAGGACGATGGCGAGTTTTAACGCAGCCACTAACAGAACCAGTGTTACTGCAGTAGTGGATATAGGTGACTCACTTCTAATTTTTTTTCAGTACCAATAAATGTGCGCAGACCTCAATGTGTTAAAATGAACAAGGCCTTAACATGTTAATTTTACACACTGCGGACGAATACACAATGTCCATACAAGTCGATTTTAAGCAGGTGTTTCAAAAGTTCGCAGTTTACCGTGAGAAACTTTTAGGTTCCAGTATATCCGGGCTGTATTGACTATTCACACTTCAGACTGCACAGAAGTTGAAATTCGACGAACTGAGCTAGATTTTTCGAGTTTTCCACGAGTCAGTCTTCATCAGATGCCCTGGTATTGTTCTGGCACATATCGGAATTAATTAATTTTTTTTTTTGTTCTGCAGGCATTCCAAGCCGGAAGCCAGCGGCCCGCCCGTGAAAAGCACGGAACAGGTGAACGCCGTAGGAGCGTTCCACGTCCGCACAATGATGGCGATTACAATTTTTGTTCCGCGGCGGAACCCGTCTCTCTGGCCAGCCATTGTCCACGTTTATTGCGCGCGTTTTTGCTGGCCTCCTTTCATCCGCGCATTCTTGGGGCGGGCAGCGTCTAATAAAATCGCAATTCCCCTCTTTCTCTCTCGCTCTCGCTCTCTCTCTCTCTCTTCACTCTTCCAGAGAGAGAGAGAGAGAGAGAGAGAGAGCGAGAGAGAGAGGGACGGAATTACCTGGACTTATTTCGCGCTCGAAGTCAATTACCAAGCAAATACTCGATGCGTCCTGGCTGAAATACTTCCAGTTTGTTCGCCTTCTCTTGTTAGCAGTCCTGTCTCTGACGGAAATGTTAATTAAGCACATTAAAAGAATATATAAGGCAGCGGATCAAAGACGGGCAGAAGCTCAGACCAGAATGTTCCATCTGCGATGGAAGGATAAACTTTAGGTAAACTGCAAGCAAGGGAAGAGAGTTCTTTTTTTTTTTTTTTCGCTTCTAAACATAAAGTTGTGCGATGAAGATGGGGAACCGGAGAAGGAGTAAACTACATTAAAAATGAAATAATGGCAGGTATCCGACATTCCGCGTATTCTGCTGATGTCGGGAACGGCGAGTTCATCAAATGTTTCTACGCAATTCGAGAGGGAGGACTGCGAACGAGTTTCTCGAAGTTTTCCCTCGGCAAAGGTTGCAGGAAGAAGGGCTTGGCGAAGAGAGAAAAAAGGGGAATTGGGGGGGGGGGGGGTGTTTGAAACTTGAGGCAAAAGGGGTTTTGAAAGGTATTTCTCTGTCGGACGCGTGCAGGGGTTCGACCATGAGAAGGGGGGAGAGTGGAGGCGACCTTGTTTTATTAACCGTGCACGAATCTACATTCCGCGCGCGCCTGCAGTCGAAACGGAACACTACTACCTCCTCGTGCGCGCCGGTGCAAGCATGCCCTCGGCCAACATCCAGCGTCTTCGTTTGGAGCAGCCGACACTACCGAGTCTCCGGGTCCCGTATCCATCCCTTGAAATTCCACGAGTCGAGTTTTATTTGACGTTAGCACACAGCGTAGCCACTAACACTACAATTGAAGGACCCCCCCCCCCCCGGAAACTAATTGCGAATTCGTTTTGAGGGCTACGTTTTTCATTGGAGCATACTTCATTTGACACGCCCTGATTAAAGGCCCTTACACAATTGAAAACTTTTGTTTCTTATGGAGCTCGGCACAATCGAACTGTCAAAGGTATAGTGAAGCACTCTTGACTTTACGATTTCGAAAAGCTGAAATTTAAAGTCAAAGTCAAGCAGCCATTTTGCCGAGAATCTAGCACAAAGGTTATGTGGAAAGCACGTTGTTTTATTATGGGGTGATTTTAATCTCGGTATATTAAACAAAGCTCGTCTTAAATTAAATAAATGGCAAACAAACACAATGTGAAAATGAAATATATTCGTTGACATATTTTTATGAAGTAAACAAATAAGTGTTTTTATTTTGAAATAAACTTTTAATTTAAATTTTAAACCTATTTTTAAAAAAGGTAGGTAAAATTCTTTCCTGGATAATATCATAATTATTTACATAATAAGATACACATTTTTACCAAGCTCGAGGAACCGATGTTCAAATGTCTGAACTCTGACTTTACAATATTGTATTGTGTATTAGTGGTTTCGTCAGAGGAAAGGAAACGTAAAGTCAAAATAACGGCGTGCCCGAATCACGTGTGGTTCTGTCAGAAGGGGACTGAATGTATTTACTCTTAGGCAGCAGCCAATGAACTAATGGGACAATGGAATGTAGCGGAGATATTTTGACGGCTCTTAACATCGAGGTCTTGAGAGCCGATGAGGGTGAAATGAAGCGATAATGGAACAGCACCGGAATGCAAGGGCGGGGGAAATGGGAAATCCCCGAGAAAAACCCGCCGATCAGCGGCATCGTCCGGCACGATTCCCACTTGCGAAGATCAGGGAAGGACCCGGCCGGGGCAATGAACTAATTAGACCAGCTCTAGTAATTAAGGATTGTGAACTGTATCGTGTTGACAAACAATAATGTAAATGTTGCGGGCCCCTAGTGGAGGTCTTACGTAACATAAAACTTCAACAACAAGCAATAGTACGCAATTGTTCATTGTTTCGTCTGAGGAAGGAAACATGTTCTACTTGTTCTCTTCTTGCTGCGTACTCGAGGTTTGGGTTTCGTTCGCAACAGTATCGAGTTGTTTTGTTCCTTTTTTTTTTTTTTTAAATCATAATCCATGTCGACATGTTTATAATTTGTTATTTCATTTTTTCGACTGCGTTAGCTATTGTTTGGTAGTATTGTAACATTTTTCCCAACTTCAAAATCTTTGTTATTATAATTCAATAGGATATTATATTAGCCTCATTCTTATTTTTATATTTATTTTGGTAAATTTGTTGGCTGAATGGTTTATTGTTGGTTTGTCGATGTTTTAAAAACAGCTAGGATTTCTGTTACTTTCCGATACTTTTATTCCTGTTTATGATCCTGTATTTTTTTCGTTAATATTTTTGTTTATGTTTGACAATAGACAGGGTCCTTTTAAATTGACGTAGTATTCATAATATAAAATAGTGATTAAATCTGAAGGGTAATTATCCGGGACGTGCAAAGTTCGCGTCATTGTTTCAAGACAGACTACGATTCAAAAACCTGTGCTTTTGTATTACGTTCGTCATTGGACTACAGTTTGTGCGGACACGCCCTGGATGGCTCTGGACCAATAGCAAGCATCCAACGAGAGGATGGCCCAACCAAGTCAAACCAAGTGGAAAAGGAATATGTGTCCTCACTGCTACAGAAGCTAGTACAACGGGATAGGAAAAATTCGCGAATTCACTTCAGGACAAGATATACTTCAAACGCGTGTACACTGACGTCACCTTCACAATTGGATGAGGGTTTATTTAGACACGCCCTGGACGACTCCGACTTGCAAGGGAACAAGAAGCGAATCCCGCAGTGTCAAATGTGGGGCAACAGCCAATGAACAAACATCTGAGGTTCGACTATACAAAGGATTGTGGAGTCCATCCTACAGGTCATTGAACTCGCGAAATTTTTCCTACCCCTAAACAAAATGCACCGACTCGAATATTTATAGGACGGTGAATTATAGCTAGGGATAGGAAAATTTCGCGAGTTCATTTCAGGACAGGATAGACGTTGAAGTTGAGTTTGCAATTGGATAGTGGTTTGTTCGACACGCCTTGGACGACTCTGAGCCAATAGCAGACTTGTAAGGAAGTAAGCTGCTCTGGAGCAGCAGCCACTGAACAAACAAGTGAGGCTCGAGTATGCACAGGACTGTGGAGTCTAGGCTACAGGTCGTTGAACTCGCGAAATTTTCCTATCCCTAATTATAGCGTGCTGCCATAAAATAACGCGAATTTTGCAGGCCTCTAGTAATTATCGATCAGAGCCATGTCTTATGGCACGACGAGCCACACATTTCATGGCGCGAACAGTCGTTAGGGAAGAAACCTGCAATCACAGTGGGCGAGCGGAGTGTTGATGGACGGACATCCTCGCGTGATCTCCTCAACCCTGCACTCGCTCGGCGGCCCGAACAGCACCTCGCGCCGCCACCAGTGTTTCCACTAGCCAAGTAATTGAGTTTTCAGCGCGGACCGGCGTCAAATATTTGTAGTGATGTCCAACAGACCCTGGCACCACCCCCGCAAACACAGCCTACCGACGGTATGAAGAATAACTACACCGTCAAAAGTTTTGTACGCTTCACAAACAACTGCCTTCGGACACCAGCTGTTAAAAATATAAAACACGACTAGTGAAGTATACTGTGCGTTTACAACACAGACACGCAACTGCTTGCGCAGGATTTTTATCTTTGGGAAGTGAGCACTTAGAACATGCACGCACAGAGGAAGATTATTGCAACTGTTTGCTTCAATTTTCAGTCGATTTTTCAAAATTTTCTTATATTTATTTGTATTTTGACTTTTATTTCGGGAGAGGCTGCAGCACCTTTAAAACCTCCCCTACCCCTTCCGAAATCCCCTTGCGTAAGCCCCTGCACAGAAAAAATAAGAATTACTCAATTAATTCTGCAACTCCGTGTTTTAATACGAGCATGATGTCTACAATACATATTTGTTCAAATATACGGTAACGTTATCAACTTCACATCAAAAAGTGTGTAGTAAAATTTGCCATCTAGTAATAAATAAAAAATATATTTAAAAAAAACACATTTTCACAGTGTAGGTTTCCGCGGATTGCGCGGGGGCAGGGCAGTTACACGGTCAGCCATTACATGCTACAACGCCGGTAAATAAATACCTCGCCACGGCGTCGTACAATGGCGCCCCGTGATGTAGACCCCCCGCCTCCTACAAATACCCCGCATGACAGCAGGAAACCCCAGCCAACGGGAGGCGGGCACAGTTCATCATTCTTCCACCCCTCCCCCTCCCCTCCTTTCCGGGCCCACGTACGTTAAACGTCATCGCTACACCTAACGCGCGCACCCCCCCCCCCCCCCCCCCCAATCGAGGCGAACACACGTTCACAACACAACCACATCCACGCGTGTTTGCCTCGTTTCGCGCCAACTAAATACCATCACATAGTACTCTATGTGTGTATGTCATAGTATTCTATGACCACACCTAACTGTTTCTCCGACTAACATAAGCAGACAAGGGAATCGTACTCGTCCACGCAGTGTTATCAAAATCACTAGATTTATACAAATATTTTGCTAATTATCAAATGAGATTAGAAATGAAGAACGCTAATAAATATTTTTAAAAAATCAATTAAAAAGTAACAAAAACCAGACGCGTGATTTTTAAACAGTAATAAATGAAATGGGGAATCAAATTGAGAGATGTTGGCAGAGGGGATGGGAGAAACGGGAGATTCCCGAGAAAACCCTGCCAACCAGCGGCATCATCCGCTACGATTCTCACGTGCAAAAATATTAATAAGGAAATTAAATAATGAGAGAATATCAGCTAATACGATATTTCTGTAGTACCTTATCAATTTTACGACAATAAATTAAAGTTTTTAACTGAATTAAAACAATTCATTTGCTGCTCTCACTATTATACATGACAACTAATTTGTCAATTCTGTAAGTTCATTGCTTGATAAAAATCTGTCAGGATATTTTGAAATTTGTATAGTAGTAGAATAATATTATTCGTACAGAATTCAGAGGACAGTGAAAGAAATTATATCTGAGGTGTAAAAAATTGGATGTGGCGAGAGTACTAAACTATACACGAATAATTTGTGGCTATATTTTTTTTTAAATTAATTATAATTTTGTGTAACAAATTTTTAATAATCTTGCATGAAATTAATTTTTTTGCTATCTGTGTTCTTAATAAAATTACTAGTAGCAAAAATAATCAGCATAAAATATCAAAGTTAAATATCACGCTGTGCTAACCAAGTGTATTGTAGTAACACAGCTACATGACTGGCTGATCTGACGCAGTTCCGCCTCTGTATATTTACCCTCTCTAGAGCCGCGGTGGTGTTGTGGTCAGAATACACACCTCCCATCAAGGCGTACCGGGTTCGATTCTCGGCGGGGTCGCTCCCGGGTCTTCGCAAGTGGGAATCGTGCCGGACGATGCCGCTGATCGGCGGGTTTTCTCGGGGATCTCCCGTTTCCCCCCCGCTCCTTGCATTCCGGCGCTGCTCCATACTCACCTCGCTTCAACCTCATCGGATGTCAAGACCTAGATGTTTTAAAAGCCCGTGTCTCAACTAGAAAGTGTGTTCACTCTCACTCTGGCACACACTGACTCACTATAGGGAATTGAGACTTGTGCTCTCTGTAAGCCTTCGGCATTATTTCTCCGACAAAAAAGGTAATAAATAAAGAAAAATTTAATATTACTGGCCTTTCCCTTTCCTCGAAGAAATGTAGCCTACAGTGTTTTATTAAATAGTGACATTTTAATTTGTTACATTTTTGCTTGGTTAAAAACATAATTATGTGCAAATCAGAGCATTTAATAATATGCACACAATTATCCTAAATGAAACTTGAAAATAATAACATCATAATTTATGCTTCATACCAAAACGAATATTTTTCTTATTACACATTTCATAATCGCAATGATTAAGTTAAGTCGATAAAATATGTCTATAGGCTATTCACGGTAAAATAGGCACTTTTGGAAGCCCTGCTTGAGATCTACTTGTATACACGTAGTGTGTTCTTCCGTCTTATGTAAAATTAGCATTGCCATGGGCCTCATCACTTCATTCATGCGTCGGTCAAGTGAAACTTCGAAATTATTAGAAAAGTAAATATTGTACAAACCTGCTCATTTTTACACTTCGATGCATTAAAAAATTCAGAGCGAGAGAAATAATTTAAGTTATCACCAATTATTACCTAACACTTTTTATTCGCCATTAATATATGGAACTACTTTCCCCTCCATCATGACCAACTTTACTGGGCACATGTCACTCAGTGCGCTCGTTAAAATATCTGCAGGTAGGAGTAGTGATTGTTTTCTAAGGTTGATTTCAAAAGTGCTCACTTTATCGTGAACAGCCTTTAACACTGCTTTAGAAACAACAAAATATATGTCTAGATAATTGAGGTTAGACTTGAAAACAACATGACTGCCAGAGAGGGTGCGAGAGTGAGCACCGAGTGTACATAGTCATTCGCTCTCCCTCTCGCGCTCTCCTCGGAGTTGGGACAGCAGGGAGTGAGCGAGAGAGTACTCTCTCGGTGAGTTGGGACACGGCCTAAGAGACACCCAGGGCTCTCCACTTCACTTACCAACTCTACGACGAGGGCCCGAGTGGGAGAGTCGCGTGCTGCCCGCGAGATGACGGGGAGACTCCGGCTGGGTTGGGTGGAGTTGAGAGATTTGGACGGCTCTCAACAACGAGGTCTTGAGAGCCGATGAGGGTGGGGTGAGGCGGGAACGGAGCAGCGCCAGGATGCAAGGGCTGGGGGGGGGCGGAAGATCCCCGAGTAAACACGCCGACCAGCGGCATCGTACGGAACGATCGCCACTTGCAAATATCCGGGAGATACGCGGCCGGGGATTGAACCCGGTTCGCCTAGGTGGCAGCTCTCGCTGGGAATGCCGCACGAGAGACACTCTAACAAATTATTTCTAAATTTACAATACCAGCGAGTAGTAAAATATTTTCCCATACATGCATGTTAACATTCCTACAGTTACTCGAGAACGAGTAAAATGCGTAGGAAAGTTCCCAACTCTGTAAAGTAGCGATACTAAACATTACCATATTTTCTGCCTGATACGTAGTAGTATAGGCTGTTCACGGTAAACTGAGCACTTTTGAAATCCCTGCTTATGATCTACTTGAATACACGGTGTGCATTCTTCCGCCTTATGTAAAATTGACATTGCCATGGGCCTCATCACTTCATTCATACGTCGCTCAAGTGAAAATGTGAAATTATTAGAAAATTAAATATTTTACAACTATGCTCATTTTATACTTCGATGCATTAGAAAAAAAAAAAAAAATCTAAAGAAATAATTTACATTATCACAAATGGTTTCCTAACACTTTTTATTCGTCGTAAAGATACGGAACTACTTTCACTCCTTTCAATGAGTATGATAAAATTAATGCAGGTAGGAGCGCAGTGACTATTTTCTAAGGTTGATTTCGAAAGTGCTCACTTTATCGTGAACAGCCTTTATTGCCATATACTGTATAGGTTAAAAACTTCCGTTACAGTTTAGGAAGTTTACCAGGAATTTTTTTTGACAGTGCACGACGACCACTCTCGCGAATTTCGCGCCCATTGCTCCCGTCACGGCGCCGCATATCTGGGTCGCGAAGCGAGTTGCTCCCAGGTACAAGACACACACACCCACACACACACAGGCGCCGTCCGCAAGCTTCACGAAGTTTTAACCCGTTCGTTGACTCATCAATTCCCGAGTCGAAGTACCGCAATCACGTTATTTTCTTCATATACAATGTACTTATTTTACGACGTAGCAAGCGGGCCTTAGTTCGACGGTCAGCCTGAACGCGTCATCGCAATTGAGCAGAATTCAGGACAGCGGTCGCCGCAATCGGGACTCGCATTGCCAAACCCAGGTGTAGGCTATTCACGGTAAAGTGGGCACTTTTGAAAGCCCTCTCATTTGGAGTAATAGTCAATAAATATACTTTATTTTAGACTTCGACGTTAACGTCCAAGTGCCGTGGCATATGCACACTGCGTTAATTACTTAAACGGCAATATTGATTTAAATAGGGGGTTAAACGATAAAGAAAATGGCTGAAAGGAAAAAGTAACTAGGGCCTCAAAAGTGCTCACTTTAACGTGAGCAGCCTATCTGGTTGCACTGCGCTATGGGGCGCCAATATGAGGGGAATGTAGAGTGGCGGAAGGAGTGTTTCTCAATGTGACACCAGCCGAGATGGACGTCCCGAGTAGCCTGATCACACAGTATTCTGTGTAATGCCAGGATGTTCCATTATATAACCAGATATCAACCCACAGCTCTTTATATCAATTGACCCTACATTGCTGTACCATCATGAGTTACCCCTTAATTTATTAACTTCAGAAGCTATTAAAATAACAACGTGTCAAAGAGGCGTAGAAATTTCCACAAATCAGATTAGACACAATGAAGACTCAATGGGCACTGATGCCTAGCTATGAACAGTACTGGCAATATGTACGCACTACAGTGCTTACCAAAAAACGTTACGCGGCTGCAACACTAGAGCTCAATCAGCTTAATCCGTGATCTAACGGGCTACCTCGTTCTATCATCACAACCACGATCGAGATCATGCTGCATATGAGGGATATCTATGGCAGCTACTGTACCCAGCAAGGAGTCAGTCCACAGTACTTTTGAGTGTATTCCTTGTGGGCAACCTATTTCTGAAAATTCATGCAACACACACACACTCTCTCTCTCTCTCTCTCTCTCTCTCTCTCTCTCTCTCTCTCTCTCTCTCTCTCTCATAAAAGACCAAAGCAAAACACCACACTGTTCACTGGCAAAAGGCTGTTCACGATAAAGTGAGCACTTTTGGAAACAACATTAGAAAAAAGTCACTGCTTATATTTTTAAGGGTGCTCTGAGTGGCATGCACCCCCTGTAAAGTTGGTAGCGATGGATGGAAAGTAGTTTCATATCTTAACGTCCAATAAAAAGTGGTAGGTAATCATGTGAGATAACTTAAATCATTTATTTCGTTTTCTGTTTTTTTATGCATCGGAGTGTAAACATGAGCAGATTTGCAAGAAATTCACTTTTCTGATAATTTCACAGTTTCAATTGACCGACGCATGTATAAAGCGATGAAGCCCATAGCACTGTTAATTTTATATAAAGCGGAAGAATATACAACGTACATACACGTAGATCTTAAGCAGGGCTTTCAAAAGAGTTCATTTTAACATGGACAGTCTATAGCAAGAAGCACTATCCACACAATTAAAGCGCAAACTAAATTTATTACATGACTGCAATATGACTCGTTTCCGTTCGTGACCGAACCGTTCAAAACCCAAGATGTTCCAGCCAACAGAACCAACATACTGCATGTTTGGGAATTAAACATTTAACATAAAAAAAAAAAAACGGAAAACTCTACATAACCGGGTGTTCTAACGAGCTTGTTTAATCATGTGGTACAGAACCTGACTCATATATGGAGGATTGTGGATTTAATTCCTGTTCGCAGTATTGATGACCATTTTTTCCTACCCCTATTCCAAGAAAATACCAATGCACTTCCTCAACAGGTTACGTGCTCTCTCAATTTTATAGCTATTAGTGCGTTGGCCTGTATTTACCACAGAAAAAATTTTAAAATTTAAATTTTTTACAAAAACGTATAAATAACGTCTTCTATCTATTCACAGATCTGATTAACGTTGCCTAAATAGCTACTCCAAAACCAGTGGATGATTCTGATAAAAGGCTGCGAAGAGGCAAACTCCGATGAAACTTTGTTGCGAACGCTGTGTATTCCGAGGCTGGCGCTCGCAGCTCCGATCAAAACTTGTCCGTCTTGCCGAACTCGGGGCCTCCCTGTTGAAAAACGCCTGCGCTTCACACGGAACACGAAACAAACACGAAGCGGTGACATCGCTACGCGCGGGAACGATATTTATTTCTCTCCCTCTTTCTCTCTTTCCCTTTTGAAGTCTCCCGATTCCAGGTCGCCGCTCCCTCGAACATATTTTTGTTTAGCTGGAAAAAAAAAAACAAACAAACTGAAATGGGTCCCACGGCAAAAAAAAAATTAGATCACGAAAGCTGGTGCGAGAGCTTGCCGTAGTGCTTTATCGGGTTATTCCTTAATGCAATGCGTCCACGGAGATGTCAAAGAGATAATTAGCACAGGCTTGGAGCAGGTTTGTAAACGCCGCTACGGGTCCACTCAACCGTAAAAATAAAACATATATAAAAACAAAACACCGAAGCTGTTTTATTTACGTGTACACACGCAGGCTGGGCCTGTAAAAAGTCATGACGGCCGACACTTCAATGAACATAATTTAACTACTCAGCTGTTATTATTTTACGTGCGTGGAGTTTTTACTCTGAATATGTGAACGTCTTTTTTTTTTCCTCCCATCTCAGTACATAAGAATTAAAAACATCTAGAAAAAAATTTATTTATGAAACTGGTTAACAAATTAGATTTTAAACCTCTGTACAGACCTGCCACTTTTACGGGCCGTTTGTGTCAATATTATCATTCAACGAATTTTGAGAAGTTTCACCGCATTCTGTGATCTTTTTTTGATTAAAAAAAGTATTTTAATTTATAGACTGTCCACGGTAAAGTTTGCACTTATGAGACCCTCGTTACTTTTTTTTCTTTCAGCCATATTTATCCTTTAACCACCTTTAAAAATAAGTATTGCCTTGTAAATAATAAAATATGTTCCACCGCACTATGAAGTTAATGTCTAAGGCTAAAATAAAATATATTTATTAACTATTATTCCAAATTAGAGGGCTTTCAAAAGTGTTCACTTTACTGTAAATAGCCTATAGAAAACTTACACCACGAAACCTATTATAAATTGTAACTTACGTCTCGAACTCTGGTTTTAGAGGACAGAACAAACTTTTTCTAAGGGATGATTATTTAAGTGGAATTTTTGACATCTAAAAGTAAGACTACATTGCTATTACGTAAGAGTTACTACTGAAATTCCAACATTATTACTACATACAGAATTACTGAAAACAAAAGGGACTGATTAGTCTTATTTTCTTATTTGAGACCGAAAAAAGATGAATTAATCTGTACTACAGATACAACAAAAACCACACAGAGAAGATATTGTGAACTTGAATAATATCTGTTGAGATATGCCCTATGCACTGACAGCACTAGTTTTTCAAATATTTGATCTAAAAAGTATGCTACGAGGGAAAAAAATATAAATCCACGATTGAAGGGTTAATACCCCCTTAACGAAAGCTACAGTGGCAAAAAAATTAAATTTGAATAACATTTGATCAATAACTTTCAAATGCATTGTGCAGTGGAATTAGTTTGAAATAAGTTTATTATTGACGGGAATAATATTCGGACGTGTTCACGATGAAGTCTGGTCAATGTGGCGATTAGGGCGTATTGGGGATTCTCAGCGCTTAATTCCCGATGTGGATCACTTTCTGAACTTCCAGAAGTCTTTTAGTTTGTAGCGGATTGTATAGTTCATTCATGACTGCTTACAACTTTTCTGAAGCCCTGATATTCCTCCACCCTATGCAAACAAACCTCAACCAAGTCTAGAGAATTGCACTAAAGAGACAACGCACAGCATTTATGGCCAATGGTGCACGAAAGCAGTATATTTGCCCCATTTTCGTTATAACTTAATTGTCAGAGGTTTTATCGAAATGTCTGGCACGACAATACGTAAATAATTTGAAAGAACTTCTTGCGTGGTTGAATATTCACTACATTTGTTGTTCTGCGAGCGCTGATGGAACATGAGTAGAGACCTGAAGAACTCGCGGATTCGATTTGGGACAAGTTAGAATTCAAAACACGATCGTTTATATAACGATAGCCATTGGTTCACACGGTGTTTGACACCTCCTGGAGAACGCTGGCCCAACTGTCGCCTTCCACTGTGACAGCAGACAACCAATGTGCAGTTGATATTTGCATATCTGTACATAAGGCTGTAGAGTCCAGCCTGCAGGTCATTGAATTCGCGAATTTTCCAGGTCTCTACAGATGAGAAATAAATTATTCTTTCTTATCTTCCATCAGTGCTCCGATAGTAGTAATGATAGTGAATATCTAACAATGTAACAAGGTGTTCGAAATTATTGTTTATGTCTTGTGCCAATAATTTTGAAAAATTCTCTGAAAAACAACTTCTGACCAAAATTAAGGTAACTACACGGCTTTCGTGCACCATTGTTCTTATGCGCATTCAGTCAAATAATATCTCCCATGAGAACTATTTTTACTCGGCATTACCCACACAAATATTATTTCCGTGTTTTCATTCATAATAATTATTATTAATAAAATGCTTTAAGGAATTGAAGAAATATAGCCAGAAGTTCGATTTAATCTAAAATAAGATACTTATGTTTACAGAAGTATAAAAGGATTGTGATAAATAGTATATTTAGGAAACGACCAAACTCGTCATACATGGGGTGATGGGGCCGTGGTGGTGTAGTAGTTACAGTACTCACCTCCCACCCCGGGCGAACCTGGTTCGATTCCCGGCTCGGTCACCCCTGAGTTTTCTACAGGTTCTCCCGTATCCCATGCTCTTGCAATACGGCGTCGCTTCACATTCATCTCGCTTTACCATCATCGGCTCTCAAGACCTCAATGTTAAGAGGAGTGCGAACTAAAACATTTTTTTGTGGAATCGTTGTTCGCGCGTGATCGCGTACCTCAATGAATATATGTTCTGTAATAACTGTTTTTACTTCTAACATATTAAGTATAGTGATGGAGAAAAAAAATTCATGAAATTGGTCAAACGTCGAATTTTTAGTTTGCCTATGCAGTTTCCTTAAGCGGCAAACATACGGGCGTAGTTTGATCTGTGGGTTTTCACTTGCAGAGTAGAGGACCACGACGGAGACACTGCACGCCTTGCGCGTAGGAGCGATGGAGGCGCTAGGGCTGCGTGTTATTGTCGCCCGTATTGTTCCCTCGCCTTGTAACGACTGCCAAGGTGGTCTTGCGACGTTGTGTCGCGCCCAGCTCGTGGGACGACGACTTGGCATGTCCGACCGCTGCCACGAGTCTCTCCACCTTGTTATTGTTCTTCCCACGCGGGCTACGCCATTTCTCTGAGCGCGCTCGATCGCTATAGCGACCGCGAGAGTTACAAACTCACCCACCTCCCGCAGCTTTTCTCTATATACCATGTTCACTGTAAAGTCAGCACTTTCGCGACCCTAGTTGCTTTTATTATTTAAGCCATTCTTTTTTTTATTTAAACAGCTTTTAAAATAAATATTGCAGTGTAAGTAATAGACATAGTGTGGGTATTGCACCGCACTCGGAAGTTGACTCTCTATGACTAAAATAAAATAAATTTATCGACTATTATTCCAAATGAGACAGCTTTCAAGAGTGCTCGCTTTACGTTGAACAGCCTATAGCTAGGACCACCCACATGTTTTTCGCGAAAAGATCTACGCGGAGACTCGACTTCAATACCCTGAGTGCACACTTGCAGTTTTCCTTTGGCTATCGTTGGGGATAGGAAAATTTCGCGAGTTCAATGACCTGTGCGCTAGACTCCTCAGTCCTCTGCATACTGGAGCCTCAGCTGTGTGTTCATTGGCTGTTGCCCCACACCTGGCAGTTATGGGATTCGCAAGGCGTTTCCTTGCAAATCTGCTATTGGCTCAGAGACGTGTAGGACGGGTCTAATAAAATGTGATCCAATTGCGAAGGTGACTTCACTGTATGTGTGTTTGACGTCTATCTTGTCCCGAAATGAATTCGCGAAATTTTTCTATCCCTAGCTATTGTCTTTGTGTAAAGCTGAGTGAACCAATCAGAACTGAGTTTCTCCGATTCTGACTCTTCGTGATTCGCCGGCAAGCACATAAGACGTGTAACAAGTCATATGATCCAACCACGAAAGTGGTTCTCGAATAAAGTGCTTTGGAACACAACTTGTCCTGAAATCATTTCGCGAAAAACAGATGACGCTATCCATAGACTATTCACGTTAAAACGAGCACTTTTGAAAGCTCTGTTTAAGATTTACTTGTATGTACGTTGTGTATTCTTCCGCCTTATGTAAGATCAACGTTGCCATCGGCCTCATAACTTCATTCATGCGTCGGTCAAGTGAAACTGCGAAATTATTAGAAAAGTAAATATTTAACAAATCAGCTAATTTTTAAACTTATGCTGATTTAAAAAAAACAGATAGCGAAAGAAATAATTTAAGTTATCACAAATGGTTACCTAACACTTTTTATTCGGTGTTAAGTTACGGAACTACTTCCCATCCATCTTTACCAACTTGACTGGGCGCATGTCACTCAGGGCGTCCGTTAAAACATATGCAGGTAGGGGCAGAGAAATTTTTCTAAGATTGATTTCAAAAGTGCTCACTTATCGTGAACAGCCTTTTTATAGTTCATTCACGGCTATTTCAAACTTTTCTGTAGCCCTGCTCAAGTTCTACTTCCAGAATATTCCTCCGCCCCACGCAAGCAAAGCTTAAACAAGCATATAAAATGACACCAAACGACACTGCAACGCACCGCATTTGCGCTCACAGACACTTCAATAATATTCGACATAAGAATTATTGCCTATAGTTTATTCGCGGTTGCTTCACTCTTTTTGAATCAAACCTTTGAAAAATCTCTCCCCATGTGTGACGTGTTTAGTTATTTTCAACATACGCCATATATCACAATCGTTTTATACTTGTGTTCATAAAAGTTTCTTTTTTTTTTTTTTCTGTTTAATTGAAATGTTATTCATATTTTATCTACAACTAGCGGACCCGACAGACGTTATCCTGTACATATGTCTTAAATCTCTCCCCCTCTCTTTACCCGAATTTTGAATCTAAACCATTCTCGAATCCACTTGAACACACACAAAAAATTTCATCAAAATCGGTCCAGCCGTTTAGGAGGAGTTCAGTGACATACACACGCACAGAAGAATTATATATATATATAAAGATTATAATTCTTTATTTATAAATAATATAAATAAAAACTGTGAGAAAACATGTGTGTTGGTAGCGCCCAGTGAGAAATAGTTCTTATACAAAATACTGTTACAGTTGAGTGCGCGAGAATTCGGTGCGTTGTCCCCCTGGTGTAATTTTTTCAGATTGAGTTAAGCTTAGTTTGTACGAAGCGGAGTAATATCCGGGAATTAGATCTTTACCAGGGCTTTAGAAAAGTCTGAAGTAACCGTGAATGGATTATAATAGGCAATACCAACACACCTATTCTCTCCTTGTTTTAATTCAGATTAAAGATTTTTAACATTTTTTTTAACTTGTAAGTAAAATATAAGTGAATGTACAATTTAGCCGAAAATAAGATACTTTTACGTTAAGAGAAGTATTAAATGCTTGTGATACATAACATATTTAGCGAACAACCAAACACTTCGTATGATGAGATTTTTCAAAGGTTTGATGAAACCGGGAATAGACTATACGTGAGGCTCTGGGCACGTCCCTTGTGTCTGATTGGCTACCCTCGTGCTCCGAAAGTTTCCTTGTTGGTTATACTGCCGGCTGGCAAGTAAGGTTGGCCTCGCAATAGTCCGTCGCATCAGTCAGTGGTCCGTCCGTGCGTCCGGCAGACATCCGTCTGTCGTTTTCGTCCGTCACTTGAAAGCGACATCGCGATATTTCTTTAGTTGGAGGTGTATTTTGGTTGGAAATAAATTTTCTAGAGAAAACACTTGAGGGGAAAAAAAAATTTTTTTCTTACATTAATTTGTACAGAATTTTTGTTTATGTATTAAATTCCTGAATTTACCACCAAAGATAAATAAACACATTTCCACCGCCTTGCATTTTATTTCGAAGTGCGTATTCTCTACAAAGGAACCTCGTCAGAAGGCGGTGACCCGTCCGTCCGTCCGTCGAAAGTTAAAGTTTGCGACATATTTGACGGATGGACGGATAGAAAAAAAAAAGTTGCCCTGCAGTTGGTCGAAGATCACGTGACAGCCGCGCCGGACGGACGGACGGACGGACGACTGACGGACTATTGTGAGTCCAGCCCACGTTGATTAGCGAACGGCGTTACACCGTGTTGCTGGACAGTGACGCCATTTTGTTGGTAAGTACGGCGGTACAAGCGGCATAGGCTTTCCATAGCTAACCAAGCTCTTTTGAAGCCAACTTTGAAAAAAAATAATAATTGTTCATACCTGCGTGTATTTCAACAGGCGCCCGGTAAGGTTGGCAAGGACGCGCGGAGGGAAAGTAGCTCCGTATCTTGGCGTTGGTGTATACAGAAATTGTTAATTTTCTTTTGCTTTTTAAACGGATATAAGTGTAAGATTTAGCATACTTCTATATTACTTTCTTTCGTGGGAATTTCGCGATTTCGCTTGGCCGAGGCATGAATAAGAATGACGAGCCACACCATACGGCAAAGTCAATTGTACATATGGTGGAAGAATACACAGTGTAGACACAAGTATAGGCTGTTCACGGTAAAGTCAGCACTTTTGAGGTCCTAGTTACTTTTACCTTTCAGCTATTTTTTATCCTTTAACCGACACCACTTAAAATAAATATTGCAATGTAGGTTAATAAACACAGTGTGTATAATACTACTGCACTTGACAGTTAACCTCTGCGGCTAAAATAAAATATATTTAAAGGCTGTTCACAGTAAAATGAGTACTTTTGAAAGCCCTGCTTACGATCTACTTGTGTGCACGTTGTGTATTCTTCCGCCTTATGTAAAATTGACTATTCCATAGGCCTCATCACTTTAATCATACGTCGATAAAGTAAAACTGTGAAATTAATAGAAAAGTAAATATTTCACAAATTTGCTCTATTCTACGCTTCGATAGATTAAAAAGCGAAATAAATAATTTAATTAATGACCAATGGTTACCTAACACTTTTAATTCGACGTTGCCAACTTTACTGGGAGTATGTAACACAGTGCGCCAATTTAATAATATATATGCAAGCAAGGCCAGTGACTTTTTTCTAAGGTTGAATTGTATTCTAAACGGCTTTTTAACGTCCTCCGGTTATATGCTTGAAAGCTTAGCAGGGGACGGCTTACAGATTAACTTATAAACCTAACTTAAATTAACACCCATACCGTGCCCGGGATTCGAACCCAGAGCCTCCTGCACCCCAGGTCGGTGGCGCACCAACCGACTGCGCCACGGGAGGTCGGCTCTTCTGCTCGCTTTACCGTGAACAGCCTACAGCGAAACAATTTAAAAGGGTTTCAAGTATAGAATTGCACCACACCATAATTAAAGTCAAACCATACGTGACTACATACCTACACGCCATTCGCAGGTCGGGTGAAGCGGTAATGTACGATTTCTCAATAGATACATCGTTCGCCTGTGCTTTGACAAACATCGTAAATGTTTCTCACTTTCCCCGTGGCCTGTTTCGGTTCATATCAACAACACAGCTGCTCGTGAACACAAACGAGCCAGATAAGCTTGATTTGTGGGCGGCGTCGAAGAGCGTTCAAACTGCCAGCAGCCCGCTAGCGGCACTTGTTCCATGCCCGTGGAAATCACAACGCGAGGCGACAGTGCAGGAAAGATATGCCAGCCCGTTTCTGGAAAAAGAGCATATCCGGTTCGCAGATTCATCGTGGCAAGCGAGATTTACAGCCCGTTTACAAAATATCAAGGCCGAAAGGAACTTCCAAGCATTTTTTTTTGTTCTAGGTCAGCGTATTTGACGTGTTAAAATTATTACCGACAAATCCAGAACTTTTATAAACTGGGTGTCCTTCATTTTATATCCTGTTAGTAGTTTTCATTAGTTATCGAAAGCAAAAGTCACATTTACGAGGTTAATTTTTCGTTAGGATTTTAGGAGAAACAATGGGAAGGTTAACCGAGGAATCGTGATCAGATAACAAAAATGGCAGTATTCACGCGTAGGTATGTTTTGTAAATACTGAATATACACACATGTGAGTATAAATATTCATACTTTGTAAGAGCGGTGTGCCTAGCAGGGACTTCAAGCGGTGCATCTCAAATTATAGATTTTTATATATTTTAGGAAAATTAAATTTTTCGAAAAAAATGGGCCATATTTTGAGAGAAATTTTTTGCTTTCTACTAAGTATTTATAATACTGTTTATAAAAAACGCTGAATTCTATTCCTGTATGCGGGAATTTATGGTCCAGTTATGGAAGTAGCGAGCCAAATGTAATTAGAAATATAATTTCACAGTTATTAACAGCTTGCAGAAATGTTTTGTAGTAACAAGTCATCTTAAATAATTTGTTCCACTTCGAAATTAAATATTCATTAATGAAAAAGAGTGTGGGAGCGGTTAGATTCAGTACGGGGAATGGTGCACGAAAGCGGTCATTTACCTCATTTTGTCACTAATTATTTTTGAAAGTAATTTTGAAAAATTTTCCGCACGATAATACACGAGTAATAATTTCGGATACCTTCTCGCGTTGTTAAATGTTCACTGCCTTTATTATTCTCGGAGTATTGACTGAAGAAAATAAAAAAAAAATATTATTTCTTATTTTCCATCAATGCTCCGAGAATAATAGATGGAGTAAGTATACTGCTTTAATGCATCATTCGCCTTAAGTGTCTATAGTAGGCGAATAGTAGGACAGAGATTCTAGAAATCACTAAGGTCGACGATGACAACCCTTCAAACGCCAATCCAATGCATGAAACTGGAGTGCAGTATTTATAGTCATTAGCGTGCAACTGTGCACCAACTTCAACCATTATCATACTAATAACTAATAGAGGACACTCATTCTCAATGTTTTATGTCGATAACGGGAGAATTCAGCTCTCACGCGTCTGTCTGTATTACAGGTCCTTTTACTTGTATGCAGGTTGCTGCCGCAGCGAGAAGGCAGTCCAGTACGACTTTCTAATTAGCTTGCGCGTGACGCGGTCTAACTTTTGTCAGAGGTTTATTACTCGCTCGGTCGGAGTTTTCCCAAACATGCCCAGCAACCTGCTGTCTAATAGGAGAGACCCGGAAATATCCAGCATTCACCCGACAGTTGATTATACGTCACATTTCTCTATACACGGGTGCTTCTTGCCTTTGTTCAATTTGAAGTCTGCCGCGGCGAAGGCTTCTTTTTTCGCCAATCGGAATGCTTGTCACCCTTTCTTCTGCTGTTTATTGTCTACTCACAATCCTCCAGGTAACGTACAATAAACCGCCGTTCCAACGACAAAAGCAGCACATCCTGGCACTAAATGAACCCGCGAAACTTCCAAGTCTATCGTGAAAGTGACACGACAGATCGGCATTCGTAGTCAAGTCCGTCCGAAATGAACAACATTATTTTTTTTTTCTTCTCTTGCCACAGACATCCGAAGGCAATCTAAAAGCAAGTCGCCTACTTCAATAACGTCAGTTGCGTTCGTCATTGGTTCGTAATACACCGGACGCTACGCTGTCACAGCGAACCTAAGGCGAACTGTTAACGCTGCCGTGAAGGCGCCATTAATTGCACCGTCGCCTGAACACGCCCTCCCACATTACGTAAAAACCGGGACAGCGGTTGCATCTATCGGGGCGTGCATTGCCACATTACTAGTAAGCAGGAATCAGGCCAGACTGCACCAGGCAACGCCGATATGGAACAATAGGTACTGATTGGCAGGCGTCGTATTTCTTCCCCGTGACGCGGGCCGCGATGAACCGTTCCAGAGATCAGCTGTGTCGACCGCCATCTGCAACAGCTTCCGGACTCAATGCAAGGTGGGACAAACACAGTAATGTAATACGGTTATAATTAGCCAATTAATTAACAGCTAATATAATACTGCTCCCCCTCCGCCCTCCGATCATTATGTGCACCTTGCAATTGTAATGTTCTGTTAATACAATAACAACCCGGCTTTATTCCAGACAGCCTTACAGCGCCTATCATGAATCACAACCATAAAACCTCTAGTAGTCTCCTTTAACACATACGGCCGAAAGGCATAAGTGTTACAAATCTTCCCAGCCGTATTGGATTATTGTTTTTTCTAGCGTTTATTAAAAAAGAAATTCTGAGAACGTACTCGTATACCTAACAGCTACTGATGTCACACAGCAGTATAACATGACGAGACTTACACGTCAGTACAGCCATAACGACTGAACTACAAACTCGCGGGGCCGCGGTGATGTAGTGGTTAGACTACTCGCCTCCCATCTAGACCAACCGTATTCGATTCCCGGTGAGGTCGCCCCCCGGATTTTCGCACGTGGGAATCGTGCCTGACTATGTCGCTGGTCAACGGGTTTTCTCGGGGATTTCCCGTTTCCCCCGCCCCTGCATTCCGGCGCTGCTCCATGCTCACCTCACTTCACCCTAATCGGCTTTCAAGACCCCGATATTAAGAGCCGCCCAAATCTCTCCACTACTAATTCGTATTTACGTCACAATATTGAGTTGGCCATATTCTGGCAGATTAATACTGTGGCGTAATTATGAGTTCGTAGTTCCCTTGTCTTTACTGCGTTGTTAAATCAATAGCTAGTTGGGTATACCGTATATGTACTTTCAGAATTTTCTTAAATATATACATGTTAGAAAAAAAATATCCAAAATGACGGGGGAAAGTTCCACTTAGTATTGTTACATGCGGACGCCTGAGGGGCGTATCTGAGTTCGTGAGGGATGGAGGTCTCAATAAAAATAAAAATGAAAGAACTAAATTTGATTGCTACTCTATCCACACAGCTATTATTTGCAGAATTACATTTTCTGTCTCGACTTTAGCTCTTTCTATTTAATAGTGAGCGTAATATGTATGTCTATTTCAAATATAATTAACGTTCTTCTTAATTGCCTCTGTTGGTTACATTCAACCAACTCATACTCATCATTAACAACACCTGTTCAGTCTATATGTTGCCAACATTTGTAATGCCTTTCACTAAGCATCTAGTCCAATAGTCCAGCCTGCTAACCGCACTCTACAGTGCTTGATAATAGCAGTCGCAGACTTCCCTTCCACTGGTCCACTGGTTCTCCCACTGCTCGCGTTCTATCGCTCGGAACTCAGCCACTCATTCATTCATCAACTCCAATTCAACTCAGCGCATTTGCCGACCCGGAGGCCTGCCGCAATATTTATATCCTTGGCTCTACCATCTGGAAGGTTCAACGCACCCGAGTCCCGCTGAGAGAAAGAGGTCGGTAATCCAGAACATTCTTCAGATAAACGCAGAAATCAATACTACCAGGGTCAGCAGAATGCGCCACTACAGAGGTTGAAGTGTCGGCTCGCTCGTTGTAACTGATACGCTGCCACCATCGCTCGCGCTGCCGTCGCTATCATATAACAACTCTCCGTCCTCCTCGCTCGAGCGGGATGCGAACCCAACTTCAGCGGCGCGGGCCAGCGACACGCAACAGTATCTTATTTTTCGTTAAGTTTAAGTTTTACCTAGATTTTATTTATAAATTATAATAATTCATTTATAATAAAAATGACCAAAAACATTGAGAAAACGCGTGTGGGTAACTCCTATTAGAAACCGTTCCCATGCAAAATATTATTACAACTGAGTGCGCATAAATATTTTCGCGGAATGCACCTACCTGTCCCTAATAATAACTCCGTTCGGCACTACTGCGGGGCTGTCACGACGCCGTCACAAGATGAATGGCGCCGCCCACACAGTTGCGCATCCCCGCAGGCTTACCAACCCCGCGTGCAGGCGACGCGCGACAGGTAATTACTGCGCCCGTGATCGGTGTGAGCTCGCTCATTGGCCGCGGCAGATAACATCGTGTCCCCTGCGGCAGTCCTGAGTAACGCCAACTATCCGCTTGACGCTTTGTGTCGCCGCGGCCACCCACAGAGCGGCTCACTTTACAGAGGCGCAGTTGCCGCGTGAGTCATGGCATGCAAGGATACACAAGCAAAACGATAGGGCGGTGCGATATCCATTCTCTAATGCTGCTTCGTTTGCATACACCCTTACCACACTGCCGGAGAAGAAAATGGAAATATATCTGTTTCTATAGGCTATTCACGATAAAGTGAGCACTTTTTAAATCAACCTTACAAAAAAAAAAGCTGCCCATGCCTGAATATACTTCAACGGGCGCACTGAGTGACATATGCCCTTGGCAGTGTTAATTTTACGCAATGCGGAAGAATACACAAAGTACATACAAGTGAATCTTAAGCAGGGCTTTCAAAGGGGCTCATTTGAACGTGAAAGCCTATACAAGACGTGCAGCAATTTGAAATCCAGCCTGGTATTGAAAGACACAGCGACTTCGTGGCGTCTTAAGTCAGTAGTCTAAAGGCAGCATGAGGAATAAACTTCCTCGGATACACGTTAGTCATATCGATATCTATGTGATACATCGCTTGCATTACGTATTCAATATTGGTGGTCGTAGATCTCTCCAACAAATCGAAATTACCGGTTTAAAACATTATCGAAATCACAAATATTCATATCGCAATTATCTTAATAACTGCACGAACAACGGCTAAATATTGCAATTATTGCTGTGATTTTTTTTTTTTTTTTTTTAAGTACTGCATTTTTGATAGTAACTAAACTCTTGCACCGTTATCGATCCATCGCCACGTCGCTGCGCTTCTACACACTCCCCTGCTCTGTGCGGTAAGCGACACAGCAACGACACGCGCGAAAAGTCACCTTGTCCCTGCTAGCGGTGTCGTATCGTGGGCCGGCCTGCGGCCTTGGACGCATCTCCTGAGGTGGTAATTAGAATCCGGTTTCCCCGCGCTGCCAAGCTCGTTCTACAATGTGAGAAAACTGGACTCTGCCCGCACGCCAGCGAAACTAGCGGAAGACTTGCGCGTGAATTTTAACTATTCTACAAACACGGAGAAAAAATAAACAGTCTTGAAATTTTCCAAATCAAAAATTCTCAGCTCTTGCAGATTACCGAAATAGGTTTTATAATGCACGCGTCTCGTGTTGTATATTTTCACACTATCGTGAACATCGTGTAGTAAACCTTGGATTTAGGGTGCGTGACTTTCAATTGAAGATTTTCCAACCGCCTAGCATAATACCTGTCGGACAGATATTGTCCGGGCAATGTGAACACTGGACAAAATATAACAATTATGAAACGTCGTCGAGCTATCCTTACTCCGGCGTAAGGCTCTGTCCACAATCAAAAATCTGTGCGTAATGAATGTGTGCGAATATATAGGAGGTCCACGGTAAACCGAGCATTAGCAGTTTGATTTTAAGCCGTATTCATCAGTGACGTGTTGCAGCTGGTGATATAGAGCTTCTCACTCTTAGATTGCAGTGTGCGATGTAATGGATATTTACACACACACACACACACACACACTCTCTCTCTCTCTCCACACTCTCTCTTTCCAATACATTATCTCTATCGTCAACGCTGTCCTTGTTCTGCGTGCACTGTTGCCTGATAAGCCTTAAATAATATGCCATTTTTGTCGCGCGCGCCTCCACGCAATCACAATGATGGGGGTTTCTCGCAGGCGTCAATTTCAAAGGAGCCGCTTAACTCTGCGTCTCAGGATTAGATTCTGCTAAGAGTTGTGAGGGAGGTAAACAGATAAAATTCTCTTAATAAGGCCATTTCCTTCGCCGCCCATTTGTTACTCAGCCTACCAGTTACGTTAACGTCGCAAAGCTGGAGTAACCTGGCAACAGTGTGCTTCATTCTGAAATGTGCTGCAATCTAAGAGCGGGACTGTAGCTCAGTGCTGTACACTGTGGGCGCACGCTGCAGGAAAAAAAACACTACGTGCATACAAGTGGATTATAAGAGTAGGATGGAGCCCGTGTTTTTTGTGAAATAGTTATTTTGCGCGAATAAGCGTACCTCGGTAGATAAAAGTTCTCTAGGTCAGACTTTTTGTCAGAAAATATAAAAAACAATTATCTACGCCCCTAATTTTTTTACTTTTGCCATATTAAGTGTATTGGTGGCGAAAAAAAAATCGTGAAAATGTTCAAATATAGCATTTTTAAAGCTTGCCTATGCAGTTTCCTTCAGCGGTGAAGAGGAGAGTACAAAGATACGGACGTAATTTAATCTGTGGTCTTACATCACGTGTAATAGAACGCCCCTGTCACAGCTCTAATGTGCACGCCTAGCGCGTAGGAGCGATGAGGCACTAGGCGTGCGTGTTAGTGTCGCCCGTATCGCTCCCTGACCTTGAACGCGGGGTTCCCACGAGGGTCCATTCCACTCTTAAAGAGCCGCCCAAATCTCTTCACTCTTACGAACAACATAGATGCACTGGAAATAAAGTTCGCGAAACGAACTAAGCTACCGCGGTACCTGTCACAAACGTATACGATACAACAGTTGCGACTCCAGAGTGTGTTCGGCTTGAATGGCGTAGTAGAGTACATCGAGGTTCTGCACGCGCAGAGAAGGGGGGGGGGGGCGGAAAGGTCAGGCCGCCATTCGCCGTTTCACAACCCCGCATTCCTCGGGCTGACGGGACTTTCACCTGCTCTACAGCCGCTCCGAGGGCTCCACCCAGACGCTGCTGGCAGGCAGGCAGGTCGGCGCTTCACTCACTACGCCGCCACTTCACGTCAACAGCCGGCCGACACATCCCGAGTTCCCACGACCTCGTCCTTGAGGCCGGCTGCCTGGCTACCCACTCGCACAGGCCATTCACGGTCAAGCGAGCACCTTCGAAAGCCCTCTCATTTCGAATAATACTCAGTCTACCCCCTAGACACCGACTTCCGAGTTCGGTGGGATTGAAAAGTGGTTCAAGTATAAGAAATGACTGAAATAAAACAGTAACTAGGGCCTCAAAAGTGCTCACCTTACCGTGAACAAACTATACCAAATAGTGCAACATATAATCCATTCACGACTACTTCCGACTTTTCTGAAGCACTGCTAATACTTGCAGGATATTCCACAGTGGTGTAGTGGTTAAACTACTCGCTTCTCCCCACGGCGAACCCGGTTCGATTCCCGCCGTTCGAATGCGGGAATCTTGCCGGACGATGCCGCTCGTCAGTGCGTTTTCTCGGGGATCTCCTGTTTCACTGGCCCTATGCATTCCGGCGCTACTACACACGCACCTCGCTGTAAAGACCTCGATTTTAATATCCTCCCCAACTCTCTTGACTACGCTCATTTGTTCAAACGTAGATAAACTAAGTCTACAAACGTACTCCAAAGGGACAGCGCACCTAGTTAAATAATAAATGCCGTTAAAGATAAAGTGAGCACTTTTGAAATCAACCTTAGAAAAAGTCACTGCTCCTGCCGGCATATATTTAAACGGGTGCAGTAAGTGACATGCGCACAACAAAGTTGGTAACGATGGAGGAGAAAGTAGTTTCGTATCTTAACATCGAGTAAAAAGTGTTAGGTAACCAGCTGTGATAACTTAAATTATCTCTATCGCTTTCTTTTTTTTTTTATTGCGCCGAAGTGTAAAAATGAGCAGATTTTTAAAATATTTGCTTCCTAATGATTTGACAGTTTTACTTGACCGACGCATGAAGAAAGTGATGAGGCCCGTGACAATGACAATTATACATAAGACGGAAGAACACAGAGCGTGTATACAAGTAGATCTTAAGCAGGGCTTTCAAAAGTGCTCATTTTACCGTGAACAGTCGATGCGCGTATATTATACTACAAGAAGGTAGAGAAAGAGAGAGGGAATGTTCAGTCATTCGGTGCCTGCTGGTGCTCTGGAAGCGTCCAGTTTTTAACGCTATGATGTTTTTATGAAAAACCATCCAGCCGAGAAAACTCGACAAAGGAACAAGCAGGTAAAAAAAATTGTTTGTTCCTCAAATGTTTTCCCCGCTGGGAAAAAGTTAGTTTCTCCAGTGCGAAGGCTGAATATGTTAGGTATAGGCTGTTCACGGCATACTGACCATATCCGAAAGCCCTCCTTAAGATCTACTTGCATGCATTTCGTGTATTCTCCCACAATACCTAAAATTAACATTGCGTGGGTCTCGTCATTTTACCCATGCGTCGGCCAAGCGAAACTGTCAAACTATTAGGAAAATAAATGTGTTGTGGCGATTTTAACCCTACTAAAATTAGATTGCTACAAGTGGACTGTACGACGAATTTCAGTGAGAACACGGCCATCTGCGACAGCTGCACAAGACTATACTTACCGCCATGATGTCCAACACGAAACTGCTCTCTTCTTCCTGTAGCTCAGGACCGCCAACCCTTGGCAAATTGCTGAACGCGCACCAAGTCAGGCACGCGGGAAATTTAAGGCCAGACTTCACCATGCACGGGCGTATAGGGAATCAAAGGCTAAATTCCGACAAAGACCTTTCAGTCATTTTTTGTGATAATATTTCCAACTAAGATTTTTTTTTTGTTTCAAATTGAACGCATCTACGTTTGTAAAACATTCAAATTTTAATTATTAAATTCTAAATGCACCTTACAATGATTTATAAAATGTCATAATTTGTAAATAATTAAAACGTATATTTGAAATTTAAAAAAAATTATAATTTTAAAGGTTTACAAATCTAGATGAGTTCAATCTCTTAACAAAAAATCTTTAGTTGAAAATACTATCACAAAAAACCACTGAGAGATCTTTATCGGAATTTAGCCTTTGATTCCCTATACGCCCATGCATGGTGAAGCCTGGCCTTAAAATGGATCCCGCACAACCTTAAGAGGCCAGCAAAAAAAAAACTAGACAAGGTTCTGCCGTGAAATTACCGCTGATCTAAAATATATTTACAAGGTCACAAATCCATATTTACAAGGTCACAAGTCCAGACAAAATATTTTACAAATTTGCATCTTCTTGCACTTATATTCACGAGGAAGAAAGTATAAAGCAAAATAGTATATCCAGCACTCGCTAACGTCTACCCCAACTCTTTTAATACGACGCGAAGCAGTGGAATTACTTTCTCCTCGTCGTTACCAACTTTACGGAGCGAATACCAGTCAGCGTGTCCGCTAATACGCATGCAGGTGGCGGCAGTGGCATTTCTCATTGGTTGATTTCAAAAGTGCTCAAATAATCGTCAACAAAAACCTGTCTGAGAAATGTTTCCAGTTATTCTCGTCGCTGTCGTATTTTCCTCTCGGAACAATTGTTTTCTGTTTCTCCAGACAACTTTCGGAACCCAGTCGTCCATCACAGTATCCGACATATCCGGTACTCCCCCCCCCCCCCCTCCCCCGCCATTTCGCGGAAGTTCGTTAATAAATCACCGCGTATACGGAAACTTTTCACGTTGCCGATGGTTTTTAAACTTCAGACTTCGTTTTCGCCGAAGAAGGTAACTCTAGCGTCTAAATGAATTAAAAAGTTACTTTTAAATCCATGTTAATTAAATCGGATGCTCACGAGTTGCCCCTACAGCAGGAATAGCCAAGAGAAAATAGTTTAATGCGCAAGATATGTATGCAGTCAGATGGATATATGACTTTAAATGTAGAAAATGTAAATTCTAGTCCGTTGGAAGTAGTGTTTTGTATTTCGGGTAGTTGCATGAGTTTGTAACGTGTTCCCCCCCCCCCCCCTTCTTCTTCTTCTTCTCCTCCTCCTCTCCAAACATAGAAAGCTTTTTCCCACATAGCGTATGCATTTGTAATTTTAAAGAGATATGCGTTTAAACTTCACTTCAAGATTACTAATGGTTTTGAACGACTTATGTTGTATTTCGGTTATGTGGTGTCCCTCGTGTTCTGTTTTGCAGGAAGTATCGAGCGCGTCAGTAGCATTATATTCATAATGTGGGAGACAAAATAACATTACAAAGCTTAGGGGTTCATGGTTGCTTGTAAATTATTTTGATTAAAGCATGAGATGCGCTAGTCACAATACAATGAACACGTACATCTCAGCTACGAGCATTAATTCTTTGGGCACAAAAATGGCCAAAACGGGAGTTTTCACGATCAGTTCCAGCAGTTTTATAAAACGTTAGAGCATAGCGTTTCATATTATAGGCGGTTCACTGTAGAATGAGCATTTCAGAAAGACCTGCTTAAGATCTACTTGCATGCACGTGGTGTATTATTGCGCCTTAAGCGAAATTAACATTGTCACGAACCGCATCACTTTATTCATGCGTCGGTCACGTGAATTTGTGAAATTATTAGGAAAGTAAATATTTTACAAATCTACTCATTTTTACACTTCGGTGCATTAAAAAAAAAAAACAGAGGGCCAAAGAAATGATAAATTTAAGTTATCGAAAATGGTTACCTACCACGTTTTATCCATCGTTAAGACATGGAACTGCTTCCCATCCATCGTTATAGGCCGTTCACGGTAAAGTGAGCACTTTGTGAAGATGTTTCATCAGAGATAATAATTAATAAATACATTTCATTATTGCCTCGGACTTTTCGTTTTGGGTATGGTGAATGTATACACAGTGTTTATTGCTCACATGGCAGGGTTTACATTAACGAGTACGGAAAGGATATAAATTGGTTGAAAGGAAAATGTAACTAGGGCTTTAATGAAGATACCGCTGCATCTCCACTGTCTGTACTTGTTTTGGAAGCCGCGTCGTTGCGCTCCGCTGTGACACTGGACCTCGACCTCCCCGTGGTCACACGTTTGTTGTTGATTCAATGGATTCCGGCGTCTGTCGAGAGCAACTCGCGTGGCGCGACGGGGAAAGCGAGACACGACACCCGGGCGGGGCCTGACAAGGCGTACCGCGCAGTTGTGGCCCTGATTCTCGACGTGTCGCGCCCTAGTCGTAGGGAAACTCCCTCGGAGGAAGCTTATATTTCGAAAATTATGAACGACGTGTTCTCGTAAACAGCGCGCCGACCACGACTACAGCTCGCGTCGTTCTGGCAGCTACATTCTGAATGTGGAAGATAAAATAAAATGTAAAAAAAAAAAAAAACACCGAATCTGTGAAAGCGTTTATTCACTGGACATCAGCAGCAGCTTACCGATTATATAGGTGGTATCAGTGATTGAATTCCATTGGTAATTATTGTTATTTATCCCGGTCAGAATACCTTCCCAGTTCTTAGCAGTAATAATGTTTATCGCTGTACATACGCGAACGTGGGTAAAAGACGCAACGCCATTTTGCTGCCACGTCTCAATTTCCTGCGACATACTTGTAAGTTGTCAAATTCGATGCCACCCACATCATTATCACGTGAATTTTTGTCATGCGCAATCATAAACGGGCTGCCATGAACACCTTATCGTATACAGTGAAATCCATACTCCTATACGCTATTCACGGTAAAGTGAGCACTTTTGAAAGCCGTCTCATTGGGAATAATGGTCAATAATTGTTAGCCTTACCCGTTAACTTCCGAGTGAGGCGAAGTAGATACACCGTGTTTATTACTTACATTGCAATATATATTTCAAAAGACGATTAAAGTATTACAAATTGCTGAAACAAAAAAAGTATCCAGGGCCTCAAAAGTACTCACTTTACCGTGAACAGCCTATAACTGCACCATCATCTAGGGGCTTCGTATTGTGAGTACGGGCTGTTCCACCTCGAGAGGGCGCTCTCTAACAACTGGTCGGCTCCTAATGCTACTTCTCTTTGTACTGTGTACAGGCTTCTTCAAATACACATATTATAAACAAGCCTCAATTCCTTCCACAAAAATATGCCGACACTCTACTCAACACGCCACTACAAGTGCCAATAAATGCTTCTGCCCAACTAAAAACACTAGCATACGCTGTCCACGATCAAATGAGCATTTTTGAAAGCCCTGCTTGAGATCTACTTTCATTCGTGTTACGTACTCTTTCGCCTTATGTAAGATTAACATTTTCGAGGGCCTCATTACTTTATTCATGCGTCGGTCAAGTGAAACTGTGAATTATTAGAAAAGTAATTATTGTACTAATCTGCTAATTTTTGCACTTCGATGCATTAAAAAAATACAGAAAGCGAGAGAAATAATTTAAGTTGTCACAAATGGCTACCTAACACTTCTTGCTACGTTGATATTTGGAACTATTTTCCCCTCCATCGTGACCAACTTTACTGGACACATGTCACTCATTGCGTACGTTAAAATATATGCAGTAAGGGGCGGTGGATATTTTCTAAAGTTGGTTTCAAAAGTGCTCACATTATCGTGAACAGCCTTTATCAGCAAACAATGTTTTTTAAGTCGAGGGAAGGCGGGGAAGATATCTGTCATTGGTGTGTTTGGTAACGCGTCGCTGTCTTCGCGTAAGAAGATGAAGTTTGAGCTTGGCGATCAGATTTGGTTGTATCGAAAGTTGGTTGGTACGACTGGAGACATGCGTATTCACGGACACCTCGCGTTCTTTTACCATCCTTAAGTTGCGTTTTTAAGAGTGCGAAATAAATCGTTTGTAGTACGAATGTACTGTATTGTTGTTCTTTTATTTTTTAATGTTGTCTGTTTTTTTTTTTTAATATATGGGTAGTTATGGAGGGAGGAAAATCTCATTGATATTAATAATACATAGTGTCATCAACTTGAGCCACTTTTGCACCCAGATATTGCGTGCAGCCTTAGCTTCCTTAGGGAAACGTCCAACATCGGATACTGATATTATTTGTATTAAAAATTAATATTTCATATGAATTACTAGTTAGTTTGAGTGAAAGACATGCAAATGTTATGTATACGGTGAATTTCATGTTAGCTATATTGTTAGATCACGAGTTATGTTGAGGTTGAGGCCGTAGAAGGCCGTAGAAGACAGGTCTGGACACTAGCTTGGAAAGTTGACGCCGCAGAGAGCTGCTGCTACCCAAGTAGTGCTGTTTGACATGGCTAGCATAGGGAGGAGAATAGGGAGAAGGCTCTATGGTGTTATCCCCATGCCAGTAACACTACCAACACTTGCAGCGATCTGCGGCTTCTGCATGAGCTAAATCAGCCGATAAGGGAGTCAACTGGCCGACAGTGTTAGTTGGACAGGCGAGCGTCCAAACGTGTCTCCTGCGGCCGCGGCTCGTGAATCGGCCCCCAGGTAGAGTTGCGGCGGACTCCTCTCGCCATACATTCGGCGCGGACACAGAGGCGCGGCTGTAGTCGGCGCAGGCGAGGCGAACACGACAGTGCAACAGATTGTTGCGAGCGAGCACCCAGGCAGCACTCTTCCCCTACAACGCCGTTGCGACACACGCGCGGGAAGCCGACGACGCCTCACCCCAACAAAGGCCCTGCTTCTCTCCAATAGGGGATCGCGCTCTAGCGTGCTAACTAGGGAAACCTTTACACGGTTACGTTGGCTCCCCTGCCTGCAACCTCTCTCCGCCGAGGATGCCTTTTACGACTCTCGTCCTCTCAATGATGTTGTCCCCCACGCGCGAGTATCGTTATAACCTGTTCACGGTAAAATGAGAACTTTTCAAAACACTGCTTAAGATCTACTTGTATAAACGTTGTGTACTCTCCCGCCTTATGTAAAATTAACATTGCCATGGGCCTCATCACTTTATTCGTGCGTCGGTCAAATTAATCTGTGCAATTATTAAGACATTACTTTACAAGTCTGCTCATTTTTACACTTCGATGCATTAAAGAAAAGAAATAATTTTACATTATCAAAAATTGTTACCTACACTTTTTCTCTGACGTTAAGATATGGAACTACTTTCCTTCCATTGTTACCAACTTTACCGGACGAATATCACTCAACGCGCCCGTTAAAATATATGCATGCAAGGGCAGTGATTTTTTCTAAGGTTAATTTGTAAAGTGCTCACTTTATCATGAACAGCCTTTACTGTTACTGTCCGTGCTGAGTCTCAAGTACGTCTTTAAACACGTTTACCGTAATATCTGCTATAGTCTATTCGCAGTTTCTTCACACTATTTGAATGAAATCTTTGAAAAATCCCCCCATGTTTGACGTGTTTAGTTATTTTCTAAATATGCCATGTAACAAGCGTTTTATACCTCTGTTAACATAAAATTATCTTCGTTAAATTGAAGTTTTACCAATATTTTAGTTATGAATTATATTTAATTTACAATAGATATGTATAAAATAGCGAGAAAACATGTTTGTTGGTAGCACCTAGTTATAAATAGTTCTCATAGAAAATATTATTAGACTGAGTGCGCAGGGATTCGGTGCGTTGCCCTTTGGTGTAATTTTCTAACTTATTTAACCTTAATTTGCACGTGGCGGATGAATATCCCGAAAGTAGAACTCAAGCAGGGCTTCAGAAACGTGTTAAGTAACCGTGAATGGATTATATAGGCTTTTATGCTCTAGTTACTTTTTTTCCTATCGGCAACTTTTTATCTTTCCCGGCGCTTATAAAAATCAATATTGCCATGTCAGTAACAAACACGGTGTATATATTTTCACCGGACTCTACAGTTAACGTCTAACGCTACAGTAAAATATATTTATTGGCTAATATTCCAAATGAGAGGGCTTCAAAAAGTGCTCACTTCCCCGTGAATAGCCTATATCATAAACAACGTGCATAGGACTTGAAGTTATAACACTTGTTATGCAAGCAAGTGCTTTGAGGTGTTTGTATACTTACTCTGGCCAAATTTTAAGGCAGTTTGATTAAATTGAATTTGTCAAAGGAATATATTTATACAAAAAAATGTGTTGTGTTTTGAAAATTAAGATATAGACGAACACGTTCGCCGCTGTTGGCCATGTGATAGTTGGTTGTGTTGTTCGCGGTAGGTGCATGCGCAGAAGACGGAAAAACTTGAGTTCCCTACCGGACCGCTGGAGTAGCCTTGGTTTGTGAGGGCGCCACTGTCTACATGCACAAAACTTACGCCGGTATGCCACGATGGAAGATTTCTTGGACGATTCCATTCAAACCTGCATGGTTGCTTGTATGGATGGTTCGATGGAATATTTGGCTGATTACTTGCCCCGTTTTCGTAATTGGTCGTGGTCGTGGTACAAGGTTGAAAGTTCAGTCAATCACAGAGCGGGCGGTAAAGTCCTTTTGTGTAGTTTGTTCAGAGAGAGAGAGAGAGAGAGATGAAAGAGAGGGAGAGAGGGAGGGAGAGAGGGAGGGAGAGAGGGGGAGAGAGGGGAGAGAGAGAGAGAGAGAGAGAGAGAAAGAGAGAGAGAGAGACTATTAAACGCAAGTAAATAGTAAATAAAAACACGAGAATTTTTACCGATTCTAAAAAAGCATTGTATGAAAATTATGGTATACATTCGGGTTTATTCAACACAAAAGTTACAGTTCTGGCAACAAAACGATTATGCTCTGTACATACATAAACGCATAACGCTGAAGTTTGTTCCTGAACAACAGTTCCAAGAAGTGGAGATATTCTGGCGGTTCTTAACATCGAGGACGTGAGAGCCGATGAGGGCGAGTATGGGGCGACGTTGGAATGAAGGGGCGGGGTAAACGGGAGATCCCCGAGAAAACCCGCCGACCAGCGACATCGTACGGCACGATTCCCACGCGCGGAAATCCGGGAGCGACCCCACCGGGAATCGAGCCTGGTTCGCCGAGGTGGGAGTCGAGTATTCTAATCACTGTATCACCGTCCCCCCCCCCCCCAATATTCGACGTGATCGGCGTACTTGTGGACTAGGCATAATACGCGCGTTTATCGTGGGTGACTAAATACAGCCATGTCGGTACCCTACATTGGATCTTCCCTCACGAGCACAGAAAAACTATAGGCGATTCACGTAAAGTGAGCACTTTTTAAGTCCCTCCCAGCAGCTATTAACCACTAATAAATGTACTTTATTGCAGCCTCGCACGTTGTATTTCCAGTGTGATGAAATGTATACGCTGCGTTTATTGGTCACATAGCAAAGTTTATATTAAAAAGTGGCGGAAAGATAGAAATTGGCTGAAAGGAACATTTTAGCAAGGCCTTAAAAACTGCTCACTTTACCGTGAATAGCCTACAATTGCTATGGTCCATTCAAGGTATCTTACATTTCTTGAATAAAGCCTTTGAAAAATCACACCATGCATGACGTTTTCGGTTGTCCCCCCCCCCCCCCAAATATGTCTTAATACTTCTGTTAACGTAAAAGAATTTTATTTTTTGTTTAAGAATTTTTTCCTTGTAATTTATTTATATATCAAAATTTTTCACTCATGAAATAATACGAATAAAAACAGGCCTGGCAGATACACCCAGTAGAAAATAGTTCTCAAGCCAAATATTACTAAACCAAGTGCGTTATAATATTGTACGTTTCGCCTTTGATGTAATTTCCCAGACTCGGTTAAGCCTTGTTTCCACGAGACGGAGGAATAGCCTTAAAGTAGAGCTTTAACAGTATCCATGAAGGACTATATCAAACATGTATCATTAGGCTACGAATTACCACCAATTTAAAAAAGTTTATATACAGTAGTGTACAATTCTTACTTTTTGCGGCATAGTCTGCGTAACAACGTATTGCCTAAAGGCAGAATACCTTAGAAGTGAGCAAGGCATAACGCTGTTAGGCATTACGCTGGTCCCTCGCGCAATAGCCTATATTGTGCATTCGCGGTTATTTCCAATTTTTCTTAAGCCCTGTTGAAGTCATCTATCCACCGCCTCGTGCAATCAAATCTTAACTAAGTCTGGGAAATGACATCGAAGGGATAACGCGCTGCATTCATACGCAATCTGTAATAATATTTTGCATGGGAACTATTTGTTACTAGGTATTGCAAACACAATACAAGTCAAAGTTCAATTTAACAAAAATTAAGGCACTGTTACGCGCTGCAGCTGGCACCGGGCTGCTGTTCGGCGCCATGGGGGGTGGGGGAGGGGGTGACCCACCTCGACTCTCCCCTCTCCGCGGAACGATGCGCTCGCTGACCTGTTGCTTCCCACCACTACTGGGAAACCCGTGAGCGACTGACTCTTCTCATTGCTGGCGCCATAGTCCCTCCTCCCCCTGTTGAAGATGCCGACAAATGAAGCGAATGCGCAAAAATATTCTGCGAATTAGGACACTCGGCGAAACTAGCGAAATTTCTGGATGACGGCCTACGATTGTATAACTACCGCCGCGGTCCAGCGGCCAGCAGTCTGGGCGGAGGTTATCTGGCCGGATGCGGGAGTAAAGCTAGATGCGGTCCGCGAGACGATGCCGGCGGGCGAGGTGTTCGTGGTGTGAATGGGCGAAAGGACGTGAAACCTGACGAATGAAGGCCTACTGTGCGTGAGTGCTCTCGGAGAACTCTAGAACTTTGCGGACTGGCGCGACATAGACTAAACTGAGGTGGTACTGAGTGGACATGTAATACGGATTTTATTGTAAATATTGTAACTGTTAAATATGGATGCATAATTTATAAAATAATTGAATAGGTTGATACACTGTCATTGAGACTGTTTTTTAATTATTTGATTTCTTTGAGGTAGTTATAAATTGTATTAATTTAAGTCATTAATTGTAAAAACTGATATTGATTTATTGTGAGATGATGAGTCGAAAGAACTGTACTTGTAGTGACTGTAAATATAAAATTAGGAAAACTATAATTAACTCTTTTATTTAATAAATACTTCCATCCCTTAACGAACTTGGATTAGCCCACAGACTTTGGAACAGTATTATAATATATAGATACAGTAAAAGTCACAGTTGAATTTAACTAAACATGAGGTACTTCCATGTTAACAGAGGTATGAAACATGTGTGATAGACCACATATTAGGAAGTAACTAGACACGCCCAACATGGGTTCATTTTCCAAAAGGTTCGAGTAAACCAGGAACAGACGGCAGAATCCTGGCGGTTGTGCAGGCCTGGCGGCCAGGGTCGGGGGGGGGGGGGGGGGGGATGGACGCGAGCAAAACTTGTTGCCGGGGGATGCGGACGTCCAGGAGGGGCGGTGTAATTAAAAAGAAGCTCCTGGACGGCGGTTGGCGGGGTCGCGTGTCTGTCTCCCTGCAGGCTGCGTGCGACCTGATGAAAGACCAGAGGCGTGGGAAAGACCCGCGGGGGAACGGAGGGACACGTGCGCATGGGAAAGCAGCCCTCCCTTCACATCGAGCCTAAGCTCTAGGCCGCTCAAGGTCAAGTGAGCCCCTAGTCACTTCTCTCTATCAGCCATTTTTCATCTTTCCGCCACTTTTTTTACAATAAATATTCACATGTAAGTAATAAACACAATGCATATGTTTCACCGGACTCTGAAGTTAACCTCTTGTGCTGGAACCACAACACCGCGACGGGCGCGATGCGACAAGAAAAATCCGCGTTGTAGTGAACACTAGTTTTATCGCCTCGCGACCACAAATTCAAAAATACATATGTAAATCGTTTCTTACCACTAGCTGCTAGTCTCTTGTACGACAGCCATTAATGTTTACATTTGTTTAAAAAGTGTTGTTTAACACTACACTTTATTTTCATGCTTACTGATTTTGCATAAAATATAAAAATATGGTCGTATTAAAGTGAACTACATCCCATTAATATTTAAGCTCGAAAATAAAACGTTTTAAGTAAATAAATAAACACAACTGTGGTGTTACCAATTCACCATCACCGCCAACATTCGAGCACCAAATTCTTACATGGTTTTTCCAGTTTGTCGCGCCCGTGACGCGACGGAATTAGAAATCTTTTATATCCTGAAAACCTGTCGCGTCCGCCATTTTTGTCGCGTTGACGTCGCAGATGTCTCAATGCTGATTGGCTTTTATTCGTGTCGCGCCCGTCGCGTTGTGATTCCAGCATAAGGTTACAATTAAATATATTTATTGTCTATTATTCCAAATAAGAGGGCTTGAAAAGGTGCTCACTTTACTGTGAATAGCCTGTACTAGGGAGTAATCCAGAATGCCCCCACCCTCTCCACCAACGAAAGAACAAAGGTTTCGGTGAAAGGGTCGGTTACTGCCAGTGGACTTATCTAGAGTGTCTATATAGTCTATTCGCGGTATAGACACAGTTTTGAAATCAAACCATTGAAAAATCACGCCACGTCAGAGTATTTCCGTGCTTCCTAAATGTGTCATGTATCATAAGCGTTTTACACTGTATTCATATGCAGTAACCTTATTTTTGGTTAAATTGGACTTTTACTTATAGTTGGTCTATAAAATACAATAGTTAATAGTTTATAATTAATATGAATAAGAAAAATGAGAAACTAGGTGTGTTGGTGATGCCTAATAGGAAGTAGTTTTTATCTAAAATAATTCACTCGGTACGTACGAACATCCTGCGTTGGCCCTCTCGTTTAATTTTCTCAGCTCTTTTTCCATGAGGCGGAGGAATATCCTGGAAGTAGAACTTCAGAAAAGTTGTAAGTAACCATGAATAAACTATAGGAATAGTTATTATGCAAACTATTGTTAAAGTGAGTGCGCAGCACGAATCCGTTGCGTCATTTGATAGTGTTATTATCTCTTCTAGGCTAGGTAGGTAGTGACGTAGGCCAGAATGTATCACCACTTGTGAAGATCTGTGTTTAGTTATTTCGAAAATGACTGTATTTCAGGTTAGGGTTGCCGACTTTTTCATATTCGCCGTGGGGGACAAGTCCAGCAACTCGACACACATCTGATCATAACGAAATGATCAAGGAAAATTCCTATAAAAACAATTTTGAATCTGTAATGTGCAAACATTAGCAGTATTCATCAATCAACACTTTCTCTGAACAATACAACAGCAAAACATTAATTGCACGTAGAAGATTCATATTCAGCCAGTTTTGTGACTTCAGATAATAATATTTCATTATTTCGAATTCGTGTAAAATATTCTGCCATTTCGTTACACCAGCAGCATAAGCTTAGCTGCAATCTCGAAAATAGTAAATCACTTACGCTATTTTACAAACATTCCGTTTATTTTTGAAGAAGTCTGAGATACGGAATATATGACCTCCCGTCCTATGTCCATACCGTTATGCTTTATAAAAAGCTGTGCTCTTTATAGTTTATTATAACGTACAAGTTGGGGATAGGCGTAGCTCAATGGTGAACACTATTTATCTCTTCATAGTCCCTGTATTGAAACCATACAATTTACATCCCGTTTACAAACTTTTCAGTTAGTCTTTAACTCGGATGAGCTCTCATTGTTTTAATTTGTTACATTGTGTTGCTGATTATTGTTATATAATATTTAATTACTTAATTTCATTAAAGCCACTCTGAATAGTTTCTAAGGAACGTCGTCACCTTGTTCATGATGCAGTAGGCTGATGACTTGACGCATGTCGGCGGACGGCACGTCCCCATCTCTGGACGTCTTGCTGGTGCAGTGTCTCGACGACAAAGACTTCGTTCGTCGTGTTTCCAGCCGTAATATTAGCCCGTGTTTAGTAACAACCAGCCCTGCCTGGAGCGGTTTGTTTCTAAGTGCTCAAGGCTTCGTTCCGCTTCCTAGTGGTATGTTTGTGCTCTCGCAATCAGGCTAGCCATGCCTGCACGTACCAATACGGGAGAACTTCTTCCAGCCTCATAACACGGGAATACTCGTACGAAACGTGAGAGTTGGCAACCCTACTTCAGGACGGTATTAAAAGTCTGCGGGAGCACTGTACTTGATCAGTTGCAGTTCTATAACTGCACAAATATATTGGTTATTGGAAGATTGCTTCGGGACAGGAGTTACGTGCTGAGAACTACACGGCACGACAGAAAACTTTTAATATCGCTCAACCGTTACCCTTGGTAGTTTTTCTTAACTGAGAATAAAGACAGCTCAAAGAATGTTTTTTTTTCTTGGCTATAAATAGATGTAATATTGCCATAAAACCATAACGTATAGAGGAAGCAATTATTGGAAGCAAACATATCTTTCTCCAACCTTCTCTTTGAAGTCAAGCAATATTGTGTTACTGTAAACAAACAGCCTCAAAAAAATGGTTTTCTTTGTCGTACAGAAAAATATGTATGGATTTTTTTTCAGAGTGTAGTTTTTGGTAGTGATATCCACTGACAGTGTAGACAAAAATAAAGACTACTTACTTAAAAGGCCTAAGTAGCAAAAGAGTTTTGTAGGACGAGTGTTGTAGAAATTGCAGAAATAAAAAAAATAACATTATTGCTCAGTATAGTTAATTTTGGAATACACATTGTATTTTAGAAGGTGCTTGATATTAAGGGATTGTTGAAACATGTGTGCGTTTGTGTGTCACCCTGACTTGAGAGGGAGGAGACTGCCGTAGTTTGCAGTCCAGAAATATTATGTATATTTGTATTATTAATTGTATTTTATCGATTTACAGTATTGTGCAATTGTTGCTGTTGTACAGTATAGGATTATTGTAAAATCTGTATATAAAGTACTTGGCGTGTTCTATATTCCCTTAATGGAGATCTCCAGAACAATCTAAGTATAAATCTAAATCCTTTAGTAGGCTATGAATACAATGAAAGTGAAATCATTGCAATCATTTTGTGGCAAACGTTTTGCAAGTTTGTATAATACGTTGAATATCGGTACAACAGTAGATATTTCGAGTATTCATATTAAACCACTGAAATTGTGGCTGGACTTTCACTAGGTAATGCACAACAGATAACGTCCTAATTTACTGTCTAAGCCAAGATTTTAATTTCAAAGTTGGGAATACATTCCAGAAAAAAACGAAACAAATTCGTAAAATGTGGAGCAATTTACACCTCGTGGCCTATAGTAGGCCACAAGAAAAGTTTTTTAATCAATAAAAAAAAAGAATAATTAAAGAAGGAAAAAAGTTGTTAATTAAGACTCGAGAACACTTGGAAATAAACGACGCCCGACGAAATCTTTTAAGAAGACGAAAGTTATAATGAAAATTTGTAATGCAGAGCTAAATCAAATGGTCTTTAGTAACCTACGAAGTAACTGTAGTTTCTGGTAAGCAAATGAACCCCATTAGAGTTAAAAGTTTATAAGATAACTTACTAGTTATAGAAGTTATACTGCGTCTATGAAATCACCGCTTCCAATATTGTGGTAAGTATGGCGACGTTCTTTGAAGCAATGTTTCCCTCAGGTAATGCAAAACATATCTTGCATATGAGAGAATTTTGCTACTTCTGAAACTTTCCATAAAGGGGGCATAAATAAATCATTGGGGTGTAACCAGTTTTTTAGGTATATATATATATTTTTTTTTTCAATTATCAGCATTTGTTATTGAAATTTCTTCTTTAAAACGTAATATAGGCCGTATCATTCGGTTGATTGAATAACCATGACATTAATTAAGTACCTTTATTTGTTTGCCATGTGGAATAAATCGGTCTTACTTATTGATGCCTTATGGAAATGATTACAGAGATGTTACTAGTACAAGAAGCCAAAAGAAAATCATCTCTAAAATATAATTAAATAATGTTCTACGCCCTTACTGAGTCACATTTTCAAAATTAATCTCTAACATTAGTAATAATAACAAGTATATAAAACCAAGACATTCATTCCCAACACAAAATATAAAAATATATTTTATTTCCACTTATACACGCCGGCTAAACAAATTCCTGCACTAATTGACTGTAAATTGATTTGGTTAAGATAAAACAACTGCACAATTATTGGCATAGAATTGGGATAAAGCACCACTTGGGAAAATCCATTTGAAGCGCATCTGTTAAGGGTCGAACACAAAAACCATCCAAATGCGAACCATACGGACTCGATAAAAACAGAAAAGAACATAAATACTAGGCATTGGAGAAACACCCAAATTCATAACACGGCCACGCATTTACCATTCAGAGAATCACGACACTGTTTATAGTCCATTCATGACTACTTCCAACTGTTCTGAAGTCCTGCTGAAGTTCTACTTTGAGGCTATTCCTCAGCCGCATGCAAACGAAGCCAGGAAATTGCACCAAAAGGCCAACACACCGTATTTGTGCACTCTCAATTTAATAATACTTTGCATGAGAACTAATTACTGTAGGCTGTTCACGATAAAATGAGCACTTTTGAAAGCCCTGCTTAAGATCCACTTGTATGCACGTTGTGTCTTCTTCCGCCTCGTGTAAAATTGACATAGCCGTGGGCCTCAGCACTTTATTCATGCGTCGGCCAAGTAAAAATGTAAAATTATTAAGAAAGTAAATATTTTTTAAAAAAATCTGCTCATTTTTACACTTCTGTGTATTAAAAAAGCAGAAAGGGAAAGAAATATTAATTTAAGTTAACACAAATGGTTACCCAACACTATTTATTCGACGTTAAGATGTGGAACTACTTTCCATCCTTCGTTACCAACTTTACTGGACGCAAGTCACTCAGTGCGCCCGTTAAAATGTATGCAGGTAGGGCCAGTGACTTTTTCTAAGGTTGATTTCAAAAGTGCTCACTTTATCGTGAACAGGCTTTACTAGGTATTACCGTCACGCCGATTTTCTACCTGAACTTATCCATATTAATTATATTTTGAAATAGAGCGGAACGCCTGTATTATACCCCCTGATTTTACACTTTGCTATATTATTTTACGCACTTATTTTGGTCTCAATGCCTGTTTTTACAGTATAAATTATCTATTTTTACACTTTCCTGCAATTTGCAACATATTTTCCCAGTCCCTTGAAAAGAGTACAAAAAGGGGTTCCACTGTATTGTAATTTATACGTGAACTGTAAGTAAAAGTCCAGTTAGACAGGAAACAAAATATTTTCATTTTAATAAGGATAAGTGAACAGAAGACATGTCGAAAACAGCAAGCAACGGCAAGTGATCATTTCGCTGCGTAATTTTGTTTAGAGTATAACGTATTAAAGTGTCCCCGCATATAAAGATATTTGCAAGTCGTATGTAATGTACTTATGTGTGCGCCGGCTTAAAAAAATATAACGGGGATAGCTAGTTTCATTCTAAGTGTTCACAGTTTCCCTAAAAGAACCGATATAATTTGGTCATGTTGCAAAACGATTACATGTGTAATTCAGTTGTGTACGTGATTATGACTATGCAATTACAGAAAGAAAGTATTTCGAGTGTTCGTTCCGGGACAAATTTGACCCTAAATATATGTCCGTTTGCGTCGAGATTTCCTTGGGGGGGGGGGGGGGAACTGCGAGTAAAATAATAAGCTCTTGGCAATAAAAGGAACTAATATTCCGTAACTAAGTAAAAAGAAAAATATCGCTTTCCCGATATGGCAGTAGTCGCTGAATAAATGAAAGCGCCTTCCCTGTTTACGGAAATGTACGAAGTTTGTCTACAGACTACTGAGCACACAATTTTTTTTTGTTATATATATAAGCTCGGCAATTTTTAGGAAACACAATTGGCTACCTACAGCTTTTGTGACAGAAGATTCGTAGTTTGGTCCTTCGCTTGTTTGGGGGTTTCTTATTGGTTGTCCTTCAGGCGTGTACGTGAATACATGCACGGGTGTTGAGTAAGTGTGGAGTGTTACAGAAGAAGTTAGCTGGTTGCCCAGGTGTATACACACAAGCCGTAGCGCATGCATTGCCACATGTTCATTGGCGACAGTGACCGCTGTATCAACACAAGGGCACTTCAAGGCAAATGGCAATTAGGTTCCACTTCAAAATTTACATCTGAATGGAAATGAATGGTTTTAAATGCCTCGTAGAGACCGCACGGAATGAAAATTTTCTGTCGTTTTCAACGAACAACGCTCCACGTTGGGTGGTTTTGTTTGTTTTCGCAATCGAGAACACGCCCTTGAGTTGCCATTAAGCACACTCCCGTGTATTAGCAACACATCTACACTCTAAATACGAATCAGTGAGGATTTCACTGTTTCAATCAGTCAGCAGTACCTGATTGATTGAAACAGTTACTTCTGTGAAAATAACAGATGAATTAGGGGGAAATGCCTGATTTCCTTCACTTATAGATTCAGTGAAGTAACGTGAACATTCAGCCTTTCATTCCGTTTTTACGTCTTTCATTTCGTTTTCAGGTAATCATCGCAACCATCTGTTTGAAGATCTAAACTACATATAATGTGATGAAGAGAGTGTACTCTCCAATAAAACTAAAAACGTAAAGAAAGGGCATAGAATTTAAAAACTTCACACTTCCTATGAGGAATTGAAACACATCTATTTTCCTTACCATCGTCTGAATGAATCTGTAGCTAAGAGGGTAAGGTGACCAGTCTACAAGCGACGGGCAGAGGTTTTGGGTTCCATCCCAAACCGGTCACCGGTTTAATTAAGTTGCGGTTCATTCCTGCTCTAGCGAAATTCGCGTGTTCTCTGTATGGATATGTGGTGACCTAGATTCACGTGTTGACACGTGCTTGTGAAGTTATGGCTGCCCTTCAGCACGTCGCTACTCGGCTCTGCCAGTCGGCTGTACTCACGTGCGAGCCATTACAGAAGTAGGGCGAGCACTCGTGCGCTCTCGAATTAACTGACTGACCCAAATCCGCAGCAATTCATCATATACACTATTCACAGTATCGTCATGCTTTTCGAATCACACCTTTGAGAAATCACCCCACGTATGACAGGTTTGGCTGTTTCATAAATATCACGTATCACAGGCGTTTTATACTTCTGTTAAGAGCTCATCAGGCGTACCGATGAATGGGCGTTAATGGCCCATTACGTTCGACAAGTGATTATATTCACGTCAATTTATAACAACAGCGAACCGAATAAATAGTGTTTATCATTTTGTCAAGTTCACTCTGTGCTGTACGGTTAGACAATGTTTTTCATCCGCGTGATATTTGAGGGACATCTTTCTCATATAATGTTCCTCCTAGCTTGGGAATAAAACTAATAATTAGAATGTATGAGATAGATAAAATGGCAAGGGTTATAAATAAATATTTGCCCACTTGGCTTACGGGCACCTTGTTGAAAGTATTTACCTGGATACAGTTTGGCACACAAATGGCTGATAACCAGCCAATATACAACGCAGTATAGCGCTGTAAATATGTCCGGTGTAATTTGGAGCAATATGACAGATGTGGGGAAAATAAACGGACCAAAAGAGATGCAATTTCTGGAATGGCGAATGAAAGCGACTCTGTTATTCTCTTATAGTTTGTTTTTAACGCCAATTAAACGTGCACGGGGCGCGAAGTGGTATGGGCAGAGCCCTGCAAAATTCGCGTTATTATTTGAGGACATGTTAGACTTACAACACTTTCCCTTTGCAATACGTTTTGTCATTGGACCAATCTTTATTTTGCAGGCCGCTGGTAACTCTACGCCAATAAATGAACGCTCCACAACCGTCACTCAGAAAGGGAGTGACTTAACGTCAAGGCAGCAGCCAATAGAGGAAAGACGTCGGCTCGAGTATACACAGTACTGTGAATTTTAGCTTGGCGCAAAAAAATAACGCGAATTTTGCAGGTCCCTGGGCATGGGTAGAAAATAGGTTAAAGAAAATTGTTTCTAAATTTTAACTAGTAATTTTTCAACCTTATGACAATATGAGTGAGTGAAGTGGAGAGCGGCTCTTAATATCGATGGCTTGAGAGCCGATGAGGGTAAAGCGAGGCGAGAATGGAGCAGAGACGAAATGCAAGGGCGGGGGAAACTAGAGATCCCCGAGAGAACCCGCTGAACAGGGGCAAGGTACCGCATGATTCCCAGTTGCGGAATAATCCGGCCGATGATTGAACCCGATTCACCTTGGTGGGAGGCTGGGAGGCGAGTAGTCGATAACCAAGGTCTATACTACACCATCGATGTCCAAATTTTTCATTGGCCGATGCTACAGTTTTACCCCAGGGATTTGGTACTGGTTTTTCTTGCAATTTCGTTATTGGTCAAAAGTGGTCCTGGGGCGTGTCTAACAGGCTGTGATCCGGTAGAAACAGAAACTTAAACGTACATTGGAGACCACGGTGGCTGAGCGGTTAGCCCAATCGCCTCCCATCATGGCGATCCGGGTTCAATTCCCGGCCGGTTTACTCCGGATTTTCGCATGTGGGAATCGGGCCGGACGATGCCGTTGATCGGCGGGTTTTCTCGGGATCTCCCGTTTCCCCCCGCCCTTTCATTCCGGCGCTGCTCCATACTCACCTCAATCGTCCTCATCGGCTCTCAAAACATCGCCGTTAAGAGCCGCCCAAAGCTCTTCACTCAAACGTAGGGCCTACGTGTGGTTCAATTCCAAATTTTCTTCAAATGAATTTGCACAATTTTCGGGTCGCTTCAGACACCCCTAGGCACGTGGGATCAAATATTATTGTTTTCGTGGCAGCAGCGAAACAGGAAGCCAGTTGCAGCGCAGCGCAGCTAGCTCAGAGCGGGGCGACCTTTCCCTCGGGCCCATTGGCCGCCGCTGACCAACCGCGCCTTCTCGCTCGCGCTAATTGGCCGCGCTGTTGCGCAACGGCCCGCCAATCCTGTCTCCTCGTCCGGGAGTCTGCTCCAGCAATCAGCCCGGCTGGCTCCAGGCCTCGCAGGATGGAACTTATATCTAATCAACTTCCCGGAGGCTGCGACGGTGTCATTACATCTCGCTGCACTCGTTCCCACTTCAACATGCAATTATGCCCCCCCCCCCCCGTATTTAATTTCGCCTCTCCTTGTAATTACTGCTTTCGAGACACGTACATACCGTAACTTCACTCGGCAAAAAGGCTAATGCCCGGTTGCACCATCGTGGTTCGAAACTCGATCCGAGATCGCATCTAAGATCGACACAGAAAACTGTCGCACCATTCAAGTTCATAGCTGGACTGGAGATCGAGATGAAGTTATTTTCGAACCGCCGAAATTGACAGTTCGAAATCTCGATCCAAGATCAGCAACCATCATCGTCAACAACTATAGTTTGGAAATACGCCAACAGATAGAACTACGTTCGATTGTTTTCTTGGGAAATTAAAACAACATTACACGCAATTGCATATTATTACGTAAAATTCGTACAACAATAATTCACTTAAAACAGATAAAACATCGCACATCTAGTTCTATCTATAGTGAAAAATACGGATACCTCCATGACGTTATATTTTACGAACCAATAGCAAAATTTGTCTCATACTTAATATCGATCTCTCACTTTGGAACTAAGATCGACGAATCGGAGATCCAAAATCATGAAATATTGTTGGCGCAACACTTTTACATTGGAACCAAGATCAAACTGGATCCTGTTTCGGAACTAGGATCATTCGATCTCGGATCGGGGAAGATGTTGGTGCAACAGGACATGAGACTTTTCATTCCTCCGAGCGCCTTCAGTCTGTATCGTTTGTTCATCGGATGACGTCTTGATTGAAATACGTTGCCGATGTGTCTGTACTCCATTGCTTTTTCTCTATCCCTAGCTCGAACTCATAACAGGCCGTTACTAAATAAACTGTGGCACAACACTTTCACCTAATAAACTTCTTAAATTTTACGTACATGATTGTTCGTCACTTCCACTAATTATCATACAAACGAGTTGTTTACAAACACAACGAAAATTATTTCCTCTTGTGAATTTCATGTGACGTGTTTACAAGCATTTACGGATTTCTTAAACCACTTCTGCGCATTTACAAAAAAATAAATTTATATTTCAAAATTTGGTAATATTCCCAGTAGAAACTTGGGAAAATGATTGTTTCAAATGTCCGTTATTTTTACATTTCATTTTGAAGATTCTGGTGACGATGTACAATTTTCGAAAGGTGTCGGCGAAATCGTCAGTATTTTGTACAATAGCATGTATATTCTGTTAGCATCTCGGTGTTATCGTTGCTGGCAAACAGACAGCGTACACTTATTAATATTTGTTCTATATGCATTTCTCGCGCGTGACTTTTTAATATGTAGCGCTTTCGAGTTCAGAAGCAAGCCAGCCCACTCGCTTTACTGAGAAAGTGAAGTTTAAGGATTGAAATATCACTTATTCTTCACAAAACCAAATGAAATATTCAGTACACACGAGGTCTCGCCGAAGTGAATCTTTAAATAACAAGATCTGGATGGAAGATAAAATGAAGCAGAAATCATGCATGGAAAAAGACGCAATATATTATGACACGAGAACCTTATTGATAGAGACCTGAAAGATTTGCGAGTTCAATGATCTGCAGGCTGGACTCTGCGTAAACTGCACACTGGTCGTCTGTTATCCCAGTGGAAGGAGACGATTGGGCCACTGTTCTCTAGGAGGTGTCAAACACCGCGTGGTCCAATGGCTAAGGTTATACAGACACACGTGCTTTGAATTCTAGCTTGCCCCGAAATGAATCTACGAATTCTTCAGATCTCTACTTACTGATAGGGACATTCGTATTTCGCGAGAAGATTCCGCAACCAGTTGTATTTCACACCAGTTTAGATCAGAGCCACTTTCCTCACTGGTTTATTTACGTGTTCCGTGCGTTAGGTGTCTGCCCGCGAATCACACCTACTTGTGACTGGCCACTAAAGAAAGAAAATGTGTCGTTACAAAGACATGCCGCCAATAATCAAAAGAAAATTGCCGGTATGGCCTTAGGGTGTTGAAATCTAGCGTGTGCAGAAATTTTTTCGCGAAATTCGGGTATCCCTACTTATCGAACAGTACCTAACGGAGACAATGGACACGTTTTCCGTGTAAAAGCGATGTCGCAGTCAGTGGCGCAGAGGTAGTATGCCGGAAGGGAGGTAGTGTTTGCTTAGGACTTTAACATTTCAGGTCGTGATGAAGTCCCGTCTTGCTGAACGTGCAAGGCGCAACGAGCGAGAAAGGTCTTTTGCTGTGTCCAAGGTCACGTTAATGTATGGACGTTGTTTCCTCGTCCCTGCCGAGCGTATTACGTGCTGAGAGTTTTTGCAAACAGAGTCGGTAAACTCGGCAGTTCGGCGACCTGAGTGTCAAGCTGGAAACGTGCCAGTATGAACGTGGAACAGGAGAAGAATGTTATACGAGACAAGCTACACAACTTACAGTACATTGACATTGAGTCGCTGCGAAGGCGTACTGTGGGCACAGGATGCAGGACAGGTCCTTGCGACGTGTCATACAAGTTGTTTGCCAGTGGGAAAGGTCGAACAAGCACACAGCTACTTCGAATTTAGTCTGCAGCTACGAAAAAAATGTGAATTTTTCAATGACTTAAACTTTACATAATGTGTAATACGAGGCTGATGCAGAAGTCATGGCCACTATTATTAATCTCCAGAGACAAGCAAAATTCGCGTTATTATTTGAGGACAGTTTAAACTTAAAACACTTTTACCTTTGCAATACGTTTGTGCAGTTCAGTCAGAAAAGGAGCGACGTTACATCTGGGCAGCAGCCAATGGAAAAACGACGCCGACTCAAGTATATACAGTACTGTGAATTTTAGCTTGGTAAACAAAAAATCAACGTGAATTTTGCTGGTCCCCATTAATCTCCCGAAAATGATACAACACAGGAAATGTACTATGTACAGTTGAAAGTGTAGGACATTTTACTTTTTAAAGGGGGCACCTCGTGGTGTATGGACGCAGGAATGTCCAGCAAGAAACAAAGACAAACATGGCTGCCACACCTGTAAAATTCGTGTTATTATTTTAATACAGACTGCACTTGAAACACTTGTGCTTTTGAACTGCGTTTGTCATTTGACTACAGTTTGTTCGGACACCTTTGTATCAGTTGTTTTGCGCCTTGGACCAGTAGCAAGCAACTAACCAGAGGCTGGCCCAATCACGTCCACCCAAGTCAGAAAGGGGGACATGTGCTGTCACTGCTGCAGAAGCCAACAAACAAATCTCACCGGCTCGAATATGCATAGGACTATGGATTTCAATCTTCTGACAGAAAATAACACGAATATTGTACGCCTCTACTTACTCAATTATTAGTATTTTTCCGGCGAGCCCCTAAATCCCGCTACGCCAGCGTGAGCACCTTCACAGTTCTGTGTGCCCTTCGGCATGCTTGTTAGTAGCTAAGACGGTTGGAGATTAGGATGCGTCTCAGGGTAAGCCCTTTACGCCTTAGGTCGGGGCGTATGCATCGCGGCTGAGCAGGGTCGTCTGGCGCCATGGCCGCAATTGTAGCCATGGACACACCCCGAAAGAAGAAAGTCTAGTAAGGGCCATAGAAAACCAGGCAAAGCGGAGAGGGCCCGGAGAAAACTATGCGACAGTCGCGGAGGATAAATGTAATTCCTTTATTGGATTAGGGCTGGATAAAGTAGGGTGGTGTTAGTTTGCGAGGATAGACTTTGTGAGTCTGATGCAGGGTGAAATGATCTACTTACTCATTCTGCGGTCGCGACGCTACCGGAGCGCGCAGTAGGGGTGCCGGGGCGACCTTGGCGAATCTCCACGGCCGAAGAGAGGCTGCTGGAAGCGGTTCAAGTCGCGTCTCTCCAGGAGGCGGTGTCGCAACGGCCGCGAAGACGGCCCTCGCATGCGAAAACGACTGGAGAGGTTGACCGCGGCTCAAGGTCAGCTAGCAGCCTCCGCGAGCTGGGAGCTCACCCAGTTTCATAACGACCGCAGCGAGCGAGCGCCTTCCGGAGTTATGCAACGTGCCCGCGCAGGAAATGAAAATACCGACGACTTTTTTTTTTTTATTTACTTATTTACTTTCCCTCTTGAGTCAGCGCTGAAGAGCGTCACCTGCCTCTAAGTCAAGGTCGCGCCTCTGTTGCGCGTCGCCGCAAGAATTTCCGCCAACAGAACAAAACGACCGCGAGCCATTGTAACGATACTTTATTCTTGCTCAGTCAAGGTCACGTCCTGCGTTCCTATACAGGATGATTCGCAACTAGACCGACAAACTTCGGGAGGTGATTCTTCATGAAAAAGTAAAAGGAAGACATATGTGACACTTTATAACCAACCCGAATATTAAGGGAGGCATGAGCCCTTAAAAAAACGAGGTTTTGAACCATATGTGTGCAAAATATCGGTAACGAAGTAAAATACAATGACAACTCTCGGAACATTATTGTATGATATCGGGACCTTCAACGTAAGAGGCGATATTTTGCACAAATACGACTTAAAATATCGGTTTTTTAAGGGCTCATGCATCCTTTAATATTCGGTTTAAGTATAAAGTGTCACATATGTTTTCCTTTTACTTTTTCATGAAGAATCACTTCCCGAAGTTTGTCGGTCTAATTGAGAATCATCCTGTAGACTGGCTTATGGAGGGGAAAAGTTTACTGTCTCCTAGAATTCTACGTACTCTACACATGCCCGACAGTTTTTTTTTTTATCGTTTTTGGCTGTCATGACATGTCTGAAGCAATAATCACGTTTCATTGGAATGGGGTCATGGTGGCTGAGTGAGTGGTTAGATTGCCCGCCGCACACCAAGGTGAACCGTGTTCAATCCCCGGCTGTGTCACTCCCGGATTTTCGCGATTCGGGATCGTGCCGGACGATGCCGCTAGTCGGAGGGTTTTCTCGGTGATCTCCCGTTTCCCCCGCCCTTGCACTCCGGCGGTGTTCCATTATCACCTCATCTCATCCTCATCAGCTCTCAAGGCCTCGTTGTTAAGAGCCGCCCAAATCTCTCAACACAACCCATTTCATTGGACCAACGAAGATTCTCACACTCCAAAGCAGAACTTTTATAACTTGTCTGAAAAGAACCTGATCTTCAATTCATAAAAGGCGAAGCTACCTACCGTGTTTAAGAAAAAATGATGGCCCAAAAAAAAACGGCTGTGATTTTTTCAGAATGTCTTGAGTATAGACTATCTTTCTGCGTCGCTTTTGTTCCAAAATTAAATTCTGCAATCATCTGGCCAACGTGTCGATAGGTATACTTTTCTGTATCGTTAGACAAATACGTGAATTTTGATATCACTTGAGACTAAAGTGAATAAATGATTAGCATAAAGGTGATATATACTGTGATGGTAAATCGCCCTTATGTGGGATGTATTCCCGATCTTATTTAGTGGCAGGATAAGTTTCAAGCATCGATATTTTCTTGTTACTTTTGTAATTCGACTAAACAGAACGAGCTAAATCTGCTGCACGCAACACATGTTAGTCCACAGAAATGAAGATTATCGTTGACGCAGAAGCCAGTGAAACAAATGATAACGGCTAGAGCATTCGGACGTTTGCGAAGTCTGGCCCTGCAGTCTAATGAACTCGCTGAATTTCCCAATCAAATTTTCATTATTACTCGCGCGGACTCATTAGTGTGGAATTGAAGCCATTGCGCGAGCCTGAAATTTCATTGGCGGCAATCCTGTGGCGGGGTACAGTGCAGCCATCTCGTGTCTTGTATGTGAACTGTTTGAGGGCGGGGCGGGAACTTGCCGTGTTCAATATTCGGTAATAGTGCGTCGTCCCGTAATGACCCACGGGCGTTCGACTACACACACACACACACACACTGCAGCGGGGCAGCGGGCGTTCGTTCATACGGAATCGATGCGAGGCGCGAATCCGTAGTTTCAGTTGCAGCGGAACTGCAGTTTCGCCACTAGAGTACTTGATAATTAGAGACGTGCAAAATTCGCGTTATGATTTGTCATCACGATAGATTTCACAGTCGTGTAGATACTAGAGAGTGAAGAGAGCGAAGAGATTTGGACGACTCTTAACATCGAGGTCTTGAGAGCCGACGGGGGTGATAGAGGTAGGTATGGGGCAGCGCCGGAATGAAAGGGCGGGGCAAACGGGAGACCCCCAAGAAAACCCGCCGATCAACGCCATCGTCCGGCACGATTCCCACATGCGAAAATCCGGAGTGACCCGGCCAGGGATTGAACTCGGATCGCCTTGGTGGGAGGAGAGCAGGCTAACCGCTCAACCACCGTGGCGCCTGTAGAAACTAGAGCCAATGCTACTTGTCCATTAGGTGTTGTCTAGGTGTGAAGATAATCACCTTCTTACAGAACTGCTCGTGATTCGCGCACTTCATTATGAAGTGCGCGAATCATTGGAGCATAGATGACACGTAAAGTGTGGTCCGATGACGAACGTAGAGCAAACGTATGCGTGCTTCAATAATAACCTGTCACCAAGTAATAGAGCGAATGTCGCATGTCTCTAGTAATAATAGAGCGGTGAGAAAGAGCAGGCCGTACCGCGCACACGCCAGAAAAATGGCGCCCCTGGTCAACATGTCCGAAAGCCGTCCGACAATCAACTGGTGTGGAACAATACAATGTTCCGCACAAGCTCGGCCGGGAACTTCCACGAGGCTTGCCATCAGAGACACCATACAAGTAGGTATATGCTGTTCACGGCAAAGTGAGCACTTTTGAAGACCTAGTTACATTTTCCCTTCAGCTATTTTATTTTATCTTTGAATTATATTTTTAGATAAATGTTGCCATGTAAGTAATAAACACAGTGTGTATATTCCACCGCACTCGGAAGTTAACGCACAAGGCTAAAGTATAATATATTTATTCACTATAATTCCAAACAAGAGGGCTTTCAAAAGTGCTCACTTTACCGTGAATAGCCTATATGGAGGTTCCTATACAAGGTGGAACTTAACTCTACCGAGAGCATCCATTAAATTAAATAGAATGCTACAGGAGACAGGGTGTTTAGAAAACATTTTCTTAGTTAATAGAGTTGGAAAAACTAGTAGAGAGGAGGCAAGTGAGAGTTCTGTACAGGACTGTTAAACACTCACTCACACTACTGCTTCCTGCTTATTACTGGCCGCATCTATTATACTTCAGGGGGCCGTCTGGTTGAAGGGATTGTGCACGTCCGAGGCCTAAAAGCGTGCGACCGAGACGTGCGTATCAACTATACGTTCGTTGTGGCGTTCGTACAGTTGCAGTCAAATGCGTACGGAAGTTCCCAACTTTGTATAGTAGCGATGCTAAACATTCCTATCTCTGCAGCTCGAAATGAAAGTTGAACTATAGCAAGGCATCAGAAAAGTGTGGAATTACCGTGAATGGATTATAGCCTAGCATAAACTAGCTTATAGATAGTAGCTGAATAAGCGTTTACCCTTTAAGTCAGCCTTACAAAGTTTTTGAATAAGTGACTCGTTTTGAACCGCGCATGAGTAATCGCCATGGCTCCGACTGCCCGCAGACGCTCGCCCTCGATGGTAGAAACGAATCTTTATCGAATAAACCCGTGTGCGACGTTCTTAGATCTTACTCAACACTTTGGATGCTACCGACGTAATATCACGTCGTCTGGATTTAACTGAGTTGTAAGGAGTTTACCGTGATATCGTGACTTCCGTAGCGTTCGAAGACACGCACGGGAGAAGAAATATTACTTAAACATCAGCTTCCATAGGGTTCTCTGCGACGTGATATTATAACAGCAACACAATTTCCCAAATGAACAGGATGGGTGGTACGTTATTCTAAGTAGGAAAGAACATTTGATTTGGCCAGTTCCAAGTCGCCCTTATATTGGTAGAGAGAAGGCCAGTGAACGTTACACATTGCAGTCAGCAAGTGCGATGGCGTGTGACCCAATAAGCCGATTGTAAATAGGAACACACGGACCAACAGAACTGACAGCTAGGAGTAGTAAAAATTTCGCGAAAAAAAATTTCAAGACAAGTTATATCTAAAAACATCGTAAGGTCGTTTACCTATATTGACTGGCTGAATTACTTTTCGACAAGTGTTAACTGTCTGCACACGAATCACGTACGAGCCGTGCCGATATTGCCGAATTCCGAGTGACCCGGTCAAATATGAAAACGCCTTCCCAAGCAGAGAGCAACCAATGGCAATAGACAAACTGCTGTTGGGTGCTTATAGTGTTGGTCTATTCTGTACTCAATTTTTTTTTTTGCGAAAAATCACTAACTCCATTGAGTGCAATGCAACCGTGAATGTATGCAACACACTTCTAGGTTGACTTAACTCTCAGTAAACGTGTACCACACTCGAAGCGTTAATAAACGCTTTTATTATTTACTAATTATATAATATAGTAATTATGTACTAAGTAAACAATACGTGAATTAAAAATATATCACGTTTATTTTTTATTTTCGTATATTGTATAATAATAGTTTATCAGTTTAAACATTTAAATTCTGATGGTGTTAAAGCAGCCTTATTTAACTATGCGAATGAATATTCGCAAGAAATAGTTTACAGTTACGAGATTCAGCTCCTCATAATGATCCACGCACATCCTGTGAAGAGCATTTTGTCGTATGAAAAAAAAAAAAACTTTGAATGGACGATGCAGTTAAGAATACTGCACGGAAAATGTAGTATCCTAAAAACAACAATTGAATACAGACTAGCAACTCCACACACGCATCGCCTGTCAAAATGAGAAAGTGAAATTGCGCGGTTTACTCGGTGTTAAAACGTTGGCAGTTCCGCAGAACGTAATTCGGCAAACAACTGAATAAAAGCTGCTCCCGATAAAGTGAGCACTTTTTAAAATGAACCTCTGAAAAATGTCACTGTCCCTGCCTGCATATAATTTAATGGATGCAATGAGTGACATTCGCCCTGTAAAGAGGGTAACGATGGAGGGAAAGTAGTTCCATATCTTAACATCCGATAAAAAGTGTTAGGTAATAATTCGTGATAACTTAAATTATTTCATTCCCTTTCTGGTTATTTTAATGCATCGAAGTGCAAAAATTAGCAGATTCGTAAAATATTAACTGTCCTGATAATTCCATAATTTTACTTTGCCGAGGTATGAACCAAGTGATGAGGCACATGGCAATGTTAATTTTATATAAAGCGGAAGAATACACAACGTGCATACAAATAGATCATAAGACGGGCTTTCAAAAGTGCTCATTTTACCGAGAACAGCCTTTAGGATAAGATTCTCTCTTCACAGTTGAGTTGCAGCTCCTTCGTCGTATGCTCCATCGTGACTCGCCGGTCTCCTCTCAGGTGCCCGACTCGAGGTCAGGGGTGGGCGCGGTCACAATAGGCTCTGAGCACTCTCCACGCCCAGCAATGGTCGTCGCGAAGCAATGAGTGCCTGTTTTCACGGCCACGTCTCTGCACGTACGCCCGCTGCAAGCCAAACAGCCGCTCGGCATTGCGGAATTCCACCACGCCAATCCCCTGGGAACTATACGGCAACTCTATCCATGAGGGAGTCTCCCGAATAATGCTACCAATCTGACCAGTGAAAAACCCTAGTACTCTTACACGCAATGTTGCTTGTGCTTACTTATCCTATTACCGCTGGAGTTGAGTAGACAACTTAAAGGTGAATGGAGCAGCATCGAAATGAAACTACGGGGAAAACGGGAGATCTCCGAGAAAACCCACCGATCTGCGGCACAGTCCGGCACGATCCCCACTTGCGAAAATCCGATGAACCGGCCGGGGATTGCACCCGGTTCGCCTTGGTGGGAGGCGAGCTACCGTGGCCCCGTTTCACCTCTGTATCGTTAACTAGTCTGTGGTGGTACTCTGGAGGATTAAATTACGCCATCGCGAGCGTGATGAAAACGCCATTCTGGCGATCCAAGAGCGGATCCAGCGAGAGGGTGTTGCGAACTTGAGACCGCGTCTGCAGTCTGAAATCACAAAGTCGTAAATACGTGGTGTCGTGTGCACGTCTCCAGTACGTACCGTACTGCGGGGGTTAGGGGATGGTCGGTTGTGACAGGTTGGGTTGGGGGGAGGGGGGGGGCACATAATACAGCAAGTACCATGCACGACACGGGCCACTCCGCTCCGACGAGGCCGAGCGATAAGAATACGAAATAAAAGTCGGCTTACCCCGAGAGGACCCAGCCATGGGTCGTCGAGGAAAAAGAGGAGTTATTGGGGGGGGGGGGGGGAGGTTTTGGGAGCGACGCGCGGGTAAACAAAAAGGTTCGCGTGCCCGACGGCACTTGGAGAGTTCGAACAAGTCATTCTGTGGAGGCGACTGGCCTCCCCCACCCCCCTCCATTTTTTTCCCCTCGCACTCCTCATGGCTCGACGTGACACGCCCAACCCGAGTTCTGCTTCTTCGACCACCCGTGGGAACGAAGCAGTTGTCGAACCGCGCGACCTTCATCGGCGGTGTGAGGTCGCGGGTTCGAGTCCTGACGCGACCGTGGATGTCATTGCTCTTTTTTGTACGTAAAGTTAGGCTATTTCAGTCTGTCAGTACTCCGTCCTTGTCCAAACCCTACCCGAGTATCAGTCAAGCATAGAAGTGGCGTTGCCATTGCGATCCTAGGGTATATTTCTGTAGTCAAGGCTTTGCTGCACCTATTGTGGCGAAATTCGTCGTTTCCTTGTCATAACTTCAGTTTCAGAGGTATAATTGGAAATGTTTAATATTTTCGTATCAAATTTTTACTATGCAGTAACTTAAAATATAAATATGTTGCTGACTTTTTACAACAAGCAGATAACACATAATTAAAATTACGCACAAAAAATACTAAAAATTCGTAACATGTAAAATTTCTATAATCGTACATTGCCAATAATTACTATGAATCCGAAATTATGACTCAAAAACAAAGAACCTCCGCGGAAGGCGTGAAGCAGAGCTGGGAATTTCGAGAATTTAAACAAGTTGTAGTCGAGATCATCATGTTAGTTTTGAGAATAGGCTACTCGTTTCCCGAGACAGGAATGTGAACCAGTAATAAACACGTGTAAAAATACGGAGGGGACCGCGTGCACGAGTAGAGGACTTCGGGATTCAGAAGTGAAAACAGCTGTCCATTCTTCGTTACTTCGCACTTTTCTGAAGCCCTGGTAAAGTTCTACTTCTAGGATATTCCTCCGCCCCGTGCAAACTAAGCTAAACTAAGTATAGAAAATTGCACCAAAGGACAGCGCACAGAATTCCTGCGCACTCGGCTGCAATAACAGTTTGCATGGGAAATATTTCTTACTAGGCGTTACCAAAATCACACTTTTGGCACTTTTTATTCACTGGAGCATTTGTCATTTATAAATAAAAATATGAATATCATCTCAATTTAATACAAAGAAAAGTTAGTTTTAAGATGAATGGAGCATGAAAGCAGTATATTTGAACAATTTTCGATATAAGTCGTTTTCCAAAGTGTTTATCGAAATTTTTGGCTCGACAAGGCGTAAATAATAATTTTCAACGCCTTATTACGTTGTTATATTTTCACTGCCTTCATTGTTCTAGGATGGAAGAAAAGAAATAATAATTTTTTCTTACCTTCAATCAGTGCGCCGAGAATAACAAAAGCAGTGAATTCGTAACAATGTAAGAAGGTGTTCAAAACTGTTATTTACGTCTTGTCGAGCCAAAAAATTTCGAAATGTCCTACGCGAAACAAGTTCTGGCAAAAATTGTGTAAATATACGGTATTCGTGCACCTTTCCCCTAAAGAACACGAAGTACAAAATGCTTGTAATTAGTGGCATATTTACGAAATAACTAAACACGAAATACATGGGGAGATTTTTAAAAAATTTGATTAAAAAAGTGTGACGAAACCGTGAATAAACTATAACTCCAATGGTACGCTCCAGCAAAATGGCGTCACCGAGCAGCAACATGTACGTAAGGTCGTTCGTCAACGATCGTCTATAGCAGTCCAGCTAGCAGTGAATATATCCCAGCACGCAATAGCGATAACCAATCAGTAGCGACACGCAACATTTGAGTTATTATTTGGCGGCAGACCAAACTCCAATATGCTGTATGTTCTTTATCTGTTACCACTGGCAGACAACTATCGTGGCTCATCCCAAGGACACTTTTCGCAAATAGCAGAGGCTCGAGCGGTTGTACAACTGATCCGCAGTGAAGCGGTTACACGGGTAAATGACGCCATACACGTAGCTGCCAGTGGCCAATGAAATTACCGATTGCGCTCGTGTATACAGGCCAGTGAAGTCTAAGACGTTAGCAAATAATAACGCGAATTTTGCATTTCTCTACCGACCAGACAACATTTCCCAATATCGTGGCCTCGCCACGGAGTGGCAACAGCCTACCTTCACCACGTTTATCAAGCAAAGCCGATACCTTGTCTGACTTCTTTCAACTACGCATGCGCAGACCGATTGTTGACGTAAGCCGCCATATTATGAGTGGCGAAAGTTACACAGTAAGCAGTGTAATACATGCACCTTTTTGCCACTACTAGCCCTGTCCTTGTCTTTCATTTTCGGCTTCACTTTCGTGTGTCGGCTTCCACTCCATAGACTAATACCTCCATGGGCCTCGCGCAGCCAAACAGAGACTCGGTACTTACACTTCAAAGTAAAAGATGTTCACGATAAAGTGAGCACTTCTGAAATCAACCTAGCGGTTAGACTACTCACCTCTCACCCAGGCGAACCGGGTTCGATTCCCGTGGGTGGGGGGGGGGGGGGGATCGCGCCAGGCGATGTCGCTGGTCGGCGGGTTTTCTCTGGGATCTCCCGTTTCCCCCGCCCTTGCATTCCAGCGCTGCTCCATACTTTATCATTGTATACGGTACGTATCCAATATATGACACACTTTCGCGTAATAAATGTGACTCTTAAGACGCTGAACAGGTAAATTACACGACCGCACAAGACCAACTATTCAAAATTTTTTCCTATTCTACGATACAAACAAAGATTCAGACGTACAACTTACGAAAACTAAATTTCTCCGCTACTCTAATCTACTTTTTTATTTGCTGGAACTACTGCCAACCTCTTCAACTATACGGCCAACGTCCTTACGTCATTAAATTAGTTAACACTTACAAACAAATATCAGGAATCGAGTTGTATACTAGTCCCTACCCGTGATGCAATCTGCCTGGAGCACATTTACGACATCATGAAAGCGGGTCCAGTATGTCCCCCCCCCCCCCAACACATTACCATTCCCTTCTTTCCTTGACTAATCGGTAGAGACCTGCAAAATTTGCGTTATTATTTGGGTACATGTTAAACATGAAACACTTATACCTTTTCAATACGCTTGTCATTACGGCATACTTTATGTGACACACCCTCATTGACTCTGCGCAAATAAAGGATAACTACGCAACTGTGTGCACCAATCACGTGTTGTTAAGTCAGAGAGGGAGTGTCTTCACATCTAAGCAGCAGCCAATGGAGAAACTACTTCGGCTCTAATGCATACAGTACTGTGAAATTCAGCCTGATCCCAAATAATAACGCGAATTTTGCATGTCCCTACCAATCGGCAACTATAAGTTGCGTTCAAAGTGGCGAAAGGGTGCAATAAAAGAGGAGGAAGAGGACTTAACGGACTAATTATGACACAAACTATAGAATATATAAATATACACATTATTGAATATTGATTTCGACTATACGTTTGCGTCCGTTACCATGCGATATAGGCCGTTCAAGATAAAGTGAGCACTTTTTGAAGCTGCTTCATCAGACATAATAACAAAAAAAAAAAAAACATTTAATTGTGGCCTAGGACTTGGTTTTGGGTATGGTGAATATATAAACAATGTTTATAACTCACATGGCCGGATTTACAATAACAAGTGGCGGAAGGATATGAATTGGTTGAAGGAAAAATGTAACTAGGGCTTCAAAAGTGCTCACTTTACCATTAACGGCCTACAGTAACACTAATCGTTTAAATACTATCGATATTTCTAATACAAATCATGGAAAAATTAATAAAACTGATGTATCTAAAAATGATATAATCTTGCCCATTAGGATATTATCGATACACAAAAATGTCTATAATTAGGGACAGGTGTTTTTCGAGAAAAAATTTCAGTATCAGTTGTACTCCACAACACTTTTGTTCCATTTTCGTGGTTGGATGATTATAAGTGTCACGTGCCTCAAGTGTCTGTCCACGAATCATGGACGTTCAGTATCGGAGTACTTCACTACGATTGGCCCATTCAAATAAGAACACGCCTTCCCGCGTAGACACGCGGCCAATAACCAAAGGAAGTCGTGGTTGTGGACCTTAGGATATTGAAGTATACTACGGCCAAAATATTTTCGCGAAAAACACCTTTCCCTACTATAATATCCTAATGAATTCAAGTATCGATAGTAAAATTCATGCTACAGGCCGTTCGCCGTAAAGTGAGCACTTCTGAGGTCCTACTTACTTTTTTCTTTCGGCCATTATTTTATCCTTTAAATACCTTTCTGAATAAATATTGCCATATAAGTAATAAACACAGTGTGTATATTCCAGCACACTAGGAAGTTAACATATGATATATTTATCGACTATTATTCCAAATGCGAGGGCTGTCAAAAGCGCTCACTTTACCGTGAATAGCCTATATCGAACAGTCGTAGCGAGAAGCAGCACACTCCCACTCGACTTTATTTAAAGTCGATATCTCGCCTGGTCCCTGTAGACGAGGTCCGGATACGAGGGGCAGATGTACAAATATTGTCAATTAAACAATGTCGGCAACCGGTCGGGCAGAGTGGCCCGGTTTAACAACTGGTCGGACGGAACCGACACGAACCATGCAGTCGAATGACGCAACTGCTGTCCGTGGCCCACTGGGCCGGAATGCGAGGTTGAGTTGTTCAGTACACGTCCGTCGAAATTAGAACACTACTGTGGTGTCTGAATACTGCGTGGGCGTAGCACACGTGGAGTGAACAGTATTATTTTTTTAACACACGGAACGCAGTGAAGCATATTTTGCCGTATAACAGGCTGTTCGCCATAAAGCGAGCACTTTTGAAATCAACCTTAGAAAAAAGTCACTGCCCCTGCCTACGTGTATTTTAACGGGCACGCCGAGTGGCATACGACCAGGAAAGTTGGCAACGGTAGATGGGAAATAGTTCCATATCTTTTAACGCCGAATAAAACGTGGAAGGTGACAATTTATGATAACTTAAGAGTATTTCTTTCGCTTTCAGAATGTTTTTATGCATCGATGTGTGAAAATAACCAGATTTATAAAATATTTACTTTCCTGGTAATTACAAATTTTCACCAGATCGATGCATAAATAAAGTAATGGGGCCCATGGCGATGTTAATTTTACATAATGGGGAAGAATATACAGCGTGCATACAAGATGATCTTAAGATAGGGGTTTCAAAAGTGCTCATTTTATCGTGAACAGCCTATAACAATGAGTGAATAGTTTAATACATGGACTCTCACACCCATGACATTTTTCGCATCTAGGTGTACCTTCCAATGTTTTATATTATGTTATTTATTGCGGAATCTATTCAGGAAGTTGGATTCAACTGAAAAGCAACAGCCATTAGTTACCGCCAGATATACACGGCAGAATGAAGTTCCCACTATCACAAGAATTCAACACATCTTAGTTAAGACCCGGGACTAGAACACGCAGCGTCTCAAAGGTCCGAAACAATTTTTGCTTTAATTTCTAGAACACTAGATTGAGACCGGACTCGTTTTACGTTGATAGTTGACCTTTCAAAATCCTGTCGCCCTGTTTGGGTGCTAAACTTTTATCCTTGGCTTCTCGGAGTCTTTCAGAAATTTTAAAATTGCCAACGACCACATTTCGAATGAAATTTAAGTTACATGTGACACAGGCATGGTAAAGGCTTTTCACGATGAAATGAGCACTTTTGAAACCAACCGTAGAAAAAAGTCACTGCCCCTACGTACATATATTTTAACGGGTGTAATGAGTTACATGTGTTAAGTAAAGTTGGTAACGTTGGAGGGGAAAGTAGTGCCATATATTACCGTCGAACAAAGAATGTTAAGTAACCATTTGTGATAACTTAAAATTACTTTTCTCTCTTTCTGTATTTTTTAATGCATCGAAGTGTAAAAATTAGCAGATAGGTTCAATATTTACTTTTACAATAATTTCACAGTTTCACTTGACCGACGCATGCATAAAGTGATGAGGCTCATGGCAATATTAATTTTACATAAGGCGGAAGAATACACAACGTGTATTGAAGTAGATCTTATGCGTTGCTTTCAAAAGTGCTGACTTTTCCGTGAACAGCCTATAATTTGACATTCACACCTAAAACAGCTTCAAGATAAGCTATTTTCCTTACACCATCACCTTCTCCTTTCTTAACCACCCACCCCCAACCAAGTGGAAGGGAGAGGTGGGAGAACAAAACAAAGAAAGAGGTTACGTCACGCGTGCAGCAAGTTTCGCGCGAGTAACGAAACAAGTGTTACGTGAGAAGTGCAATATTTTCTTTTTTACCTTGTAGATGCCGTCGACGAGCTTCGTAATCTCCTCCGTCTCCATGTTTCTTCCGCGCGTCTCACTCACACATGCACACTCGCGCGTGCGCTGGGCCGGAGTTGCTGTACCACGTGACGACAAGTGTCTGCGGGACGTCACAGCATGGCCCGAGCCGGAAGGAAGTAAAAGGGGGCGCGCCTGTTCTCCTCGCCGAGAGAGAGAAGAAGAGGAAGAAGCGGGGTAGCAGATAGAGAAAGTGGAGAGAGACGCGTGCGCGCGCACCCACACACACGCAGGTCGAACGTCACAACCACCACCCACAATTCTCGCCCGCCGCGGTTGAAGTCCGCCGCTGCACTGGCGCTGGAGGCGCCTCGGAGAGAGCAAACCGCCAGAGGGGAAGAGGGGAAGGGAAGTAGCGCGCGCATGCGCGTGGAACGATACGGCACACCTTCACCCATCACCCTTTCCCCACTCCCTCTGCTGCTTACAGCAACCATTCTTCAGCTTTATTAGTAGGGGCAGGAACATTTCGCGAATGGTCTCCAGGACAAGATACGAATTTAAACACTAGCATATAACTGGCCTCACGAACGAGTGAATATTATTATTTTTTTTTTTTAATCTTGCATTCCGAAAGCAGTCTTGTGTGGTTATTTCCATGGCAAATTATGTTCTGCTGCCTCACTGGCCAGGTCGACAGCTGAGTGTGTTTATGTTCAGTGGAGGGGCGCCGGAATGAAGGGGCGTAGGAAACGGGAAATTTCCCGAGGAAACACGCCGACCAACGGCATCGTCAGCCACGATTCCCACATGCTAAAATTCGGGAGTGACACCTCTGGGATTCGAACCCGGTTCTCCTTGGTGGGAGGCGAGTAGTCTAACCACTTCACTACCGCGGCCCCTAAGCGTGTTTTTGTAAACATCATCTGTGGCGGTAGAAGACACAACTGTATACTTGGAAACAGCTGTAAACAGGACTGCCTTCAGAATTGTAAACCAAAAAATTATCTGAGAAAGACTATCAGTTACTTTTGCAATTGGCTCATAGTTTATAAGTAGAGCTAGTGATTTTTCACGATAAAATTTAGGGTAGCCTTAAATACTATAAGCATTCGACACTGCAGTATGTCTATTACCATTGGCTGCTGTCTGCTTGAGAAGGCGTTTTCATATCTGACCGGGCCACTCAGAATTCGGCATCATCGGCACGGCTCGTACGTGATTCGTGTGCAGACAGTTAACAATTGCCAAAAAGTAATTCAGCCAATCAAGACAAGTAAACGACCCTACAGTGTTGTGAAATATAACTCGTCTTGCAATTTTTTCGCGAAATTTCACTACCCCTATCTCTAAGGGACGGCGTTAGAAGACTATGCAGAGTCAGTAGCAGATCTCCGTGGAAACAAGCAGCAAATCGCGTGCAACCCTAACCAAGGATACAACTGACGCGGCAGCCAATGAATGAACAGCTGAAGCGCGATTCAGTGTTTGGCCCAGTAGCAAACCTGCATGGAAGCAAAGTCGTCCACGCCGTTTCTAATCAACTACGAGGGAACAAGAGTAAATCAAACATATGAATGGGGCCGCGGTGGTGTAGTGGTAGACTACTCTCCTCCCACCAAGGTGAACCGGCGTTCGATTCCCGGAATTTTCGTATACTGGAATCATGCCGGACGATGCCGCTGGTCGGCAGGTTTTCTCGGGGATCGTCTGTTACTCCCGCCATGTTCATTTCGGCGCTGCTCATACATCACTTTACCCTCTAGATCTCTCCTTTCACTCCACTAAAACATACGAATTTCTTAAGTCTAGGTACACCTAGAATCATTTCACGAAATTCTCCTGTCCTTAAAACTATACTTGTATTGAATTAAGTAAAGAACTGTGGTTCGTGTACGCCGGATTTAAGAGTTCATGTAGTTGGACAGAGTATGGCATCCTTCAGACCTTCTTGTCTCCAGTCAAAACAAACAACTAAAAACACCAATAGCGGGCTAATTGATGTCAGTGTATGATTCCCACACACACACACACACACACATGAGTTTTACTCTTCAGAAACGAACTTGGCCAAGTGTTCTCATGCATGATTGGCAGTGCCCATGGCGTGAACCTACACCAAACGGAGTGGACGGTTTGAGGGCCGATGAGAGTGTAACGAGGTGAATATGGAGTACCACTTAATGCGACGTTGTAAGACATGGTAATAATTTACCTATGTCGTTACCAACTTTTCTGGGTGCACTGCAGTTATTGTGCCCGTGGGTAGAGGCAGTGATATTTTTTAAAGGTTGGTTTCCGCTCCATGAATTATTTGTTTTAAAGAGTAAATATGTCTAAAACGAATGTTTTTAGAAATAGTTTTAGCTGCTAAATTTTCGATAGAGAAAGTTCAGAGTTTTCTTTAGACACGTATTATACTTTAATCTTTACTTACGTGTTATAAACACATAGGCTCATCGCCTGAAGTGATGTTCAGTAGAGTCGTCGATACGGAAAGACTGCACGCTGGTCGAGCGCCTTGCACGTAGAGGCGACGAGGCAAACTTGTGAATGAGCAAGAGTGATCCTTACAGCTCACTCTCTTCGTTGGGCATACTGTAATTGCACCGACCCTTTCGCCTCATACCCCATTTTTACAACACTCGTCACTTCGTACGTTTTTACCGCGAAAAGTAACATCAAATATATTTCTTATAGGCAATTCACGGTAAAATGAGCACTTTTGAAAGCCCTGCATAAGATCTACTTATATGAACGTTGTGTAATATTCCGCCTTACGTAAAATTAACATTGACGTGGGCCTCATCGCTTTATTTATGCGTTGGTCAAGCCAAATTGTGAAATTATTATAAAAGTAAATATTTTAACAACCTGCTCATTTTTACATTCTCATGCATTTAAAAAAAAACAGAAAGCGAAAGAAGTAATTTAAGTAGGCACAAATGGTTACCTAACACATTTTATACGACTTTAGCATATGGAACTACTGTCTATCGATCGTTACCAACTTTACCGGGCGCATTTCACTCAGTGCTCTCGTTAAAATATTATGCAGGTAGGGCAGTGAATTTTTTCTGAGGTTGATTTCAAAAGTGCTCACTTTATCGTGAACAGCCTTTAGCTGCGAGCACACGTAGGCTAAATATTCGTGGGCACAAAGTATTTTAATGTTATCGCCCACCGTTGACTTCGCCTTACCTTCAGAATTTTGAAGGGGGGAAAAGGGTTCGAATTTCAAAATATATCTCCCAAACGGTTCGATGTATGGCGAAAGGAGCCAGTTTTCAACTTCCTCTGTCCCGATAGCCTTAACCTTCCAAGGCTCTCTGCTCGCCAAAACTTCTTTCCAGGGTTGTTCCGTCCATTATAGGAACACTTTCCTGCCTCACTGCATCCCCCCCCCCCCCCACATATACTCTGCTCGGTTAACGTGGTTCCATTTGCTCCCCCCCCCCCCCCCCCCTTCCTCCTCAAATTGCGCAAAGTAAAACTAACGCTCCGAGTCCCAAAGTACGTTACCTGGTATTCTAATATTACGGAGCATTAATGGGAGCAAGTAACAATTTAAATTACTATATTAGACCTTAACGGCTCCGCCTACGAAGCCTGCAGCCATACATAGGTGAAATGGGGACTCAATGTTAAAGAAATTTCATTCTCAAAGCATCAGTTTTAAAGATAACTGTTTGAAACAAAAATTGTTCTGCATGCCATTTGCTAATTGATACTGGCACGTTAACAAATCTTGCCAACGATTATGTTTAATAATTTTTCTTCAACTTAAACATTAAAATATACATTTCCAAAATATAATGAATGAATATATGTATATATATTTTTAAATTGCCAGTCTTGGTATTACAAATTGCCGGTGGAACTATTTTCTGCTACAACCACACTGTGGGCCTGCTATAACATATTCGCGGTTTTTTCACACTTTTTGAATCAGACCTTTGAAAAACCACCCACGTATGTCGTGTTCGGTTGTTTCCTAAACATGCCATGTATCACAAGCGTTTTATACATGTTATCGTCAAAGTATACGGATTATTTTTATTATATTTAAATTTTACTTGTATTTCATCTAAAAATCATATTACTAAATTTTTCCTTCAGTAAGAATTAAAAATATAAAAAAAACATCAAATCGTGTGTTGGTATAAGGTGTTCAACGTAAAATGAGCACTTTTGAAAGCCCTTCTTAAGATATACTTATGTTCATGTTGTGTATTCTTCCGCCTTGTATAAAATTAACATTGTCATGGGCCTCATCACTTTATTCATCAGTTCATTTTAATACGTCTATGTACAAAAAAAAAAAACAGAAATCGAAAGAAATTATTTAAGTTACCACAAATGGTTACATAACACTTTTTATTCGGCGTTAAGATACGGAACTATTTCCCGCCCATCGTTGCCGACTTTACTGAGCGAATGTCGCTCAGTGTGCCCATTAAAATATACGCAGGCAGGGGCAGCGACTTTTTCCTAAGGTCGATTTCAAAAGCGCTCACTTTATCGTGAACAGCCTCTAATACCTAAAGAAGAAATAGTTCATAAGCAGAATATTATTAAAGTGAGTGACCACGATTGCGGTGTACTGTCTCTTTGGCGTAGTTTGCTCGACTTTGTTAAGCTATGTTTGCACAAGTCGGAGAAATAGTTTGAAAGTAGAACTTAAGCAGGGCTTCAGAAAAGTTTGAAGTAGCCAGCTAATGGCGTTGACCCAGGGCCGGCTTTCAAAGTTTGGCGCCCCTAGGCACATTTTTTGTGGCGCCCCCCCCCTCCCCCATTTTTTTTCCAAAGAAAAAAAAAGTTTGTGTCCACAGTCCCGTCTTTGGCGACAAATGTCAATAGCTTAACTGTCTCTTTTCTTAGAATGTCATCTGCAATTAATGAATTTGTACACTTACTTGGCTACATATGATTAATACAATAAAAAAATACACGTTATGAAATACTGTTATAAACTTTTCCATTTTAAAATGAAACAAATTTTAACAGTGCAACATAGACAAAATCAGTCAATATATATAAGCGTTTACGTCTCGCTTTCATCGAGGCGAATTCATCAGTTAGATCTCCATACTCAAACTCTTCACCATTTAAAATATCAGCCTCAATGTGAAGGATTGCGAGGGAGTTCAACTTGTGATCTTTCGTGGTAGACCGAAGATATGATTTGCTACTCTCATTAAAGCAGAAAAGGATCTCTCAGCGGAACAATTACTGACAGCTGAGCAGAGGTACATCCTGAGAGCAATAACTACATTTGGAAACATTTGCTGAAGGTTAGATTTGTACGGAACTACTTTCACGTACAATTGGTTTCTCGAATGTGCCGCCCCTAGGCCCCGTGCCTAGTGGGCCTAGCCACAAAGGTCGCCCCTGCGTTGACCTCGTCGCTGGCAAGGTTTATCCTTGCCGCCAACTTGGAACGGACAGAGTCTCGCGAGCACGGTGACGGGAGACCCACTTCGGGGAAACCGGGATCCTCAACATGTTGGTTCGCTGGTCCCGCTCAGCACTCCATTTTATAGCTCCTCGAACGTCGACCGCAGCGATTTACAGTGTTTTCAAATCACGGTCGTACGGTGTCCTCTCGCGAAATATATTGCAGAACCGTAACTATGGACGGGACGGCGTCGTCAAGATCAGCCAGAAGTTTCAAGTGAGGCAAGGTTGGGTTTACAGAACAACCACAAGCGGCATTTTAACTCCTCGTTTACGTCGTACTAAGAGAGAGAGAGAGAGAGAGGTGAAAACACGCAAGTTGAAGAAGGCCAGAAGGCTAGTTTCTCACTAAGACGTGCACCGTCTTCTGTTGCTGCTGACTCTGTGGAAAACAAATTCTTTAACCCATTCAGACCCAGTGTACACAATTGTGTACATTACGGTCATGTAGGTAATTTTTTTTGTGTGTACCGCACACTACGAAGCTCAATGACCAATGATCTTAATTGTAGGTAAACGATTCGCAAACCATCTTACTGGTCGAGGTTATAATTGGCATGTAACTCTGTCCGGACATATAGCCTACAGCTTATTGGCTGTGACAACGAAACAAGTGTTGTGTCGACTGAAGTACAGCACACATCATAAAACTTCTTGTTTGCCACACGTAAACCCGTAAATTTAAGTGGGTCTGAAACGGTTAAGGGGTAATATCCCTTCCATCTCGGGATTTCTTTTTTTACAAATTGTATTGTATCGTCCCCCCCCCCCCGGATCGTATGCCTGAAGGCTTACCAAGAGACGGCTTACAAACTAACTTTTAAACTAACTGAAATTAACACCCATACCTTATCCGGGGTTCGAACACAGAACCTCCCGCACCCCAGACCGGCGACGAAAAAACCGACTGCGCCACGGGAGGTCAGCTGTTTTTGGAAATCTTCATGATCAAAATTCATGACCGGAAATTAAAAATCAAAGCCTGGCATGACGCGTAAGTCTACTTAACGGAATTGTTTTAAATCTCTACGGTGTCAATTATATCTGTATTTTCTCATGTGGGAACGAAATCATTAAATAATGTGGGAACCTTTGATCACGGTCTCAGATTCGAAGCGTATTGCGTTAAAAAATAAGCTGGATCTCGGAATAGTTGTGGAGATGTTACCTGTGCCTTGACCAGCTTGATTTTTAAATACTGAATCTGGAAATTAAGTTATGACTCTCAAAAGTCAGTGGACTAAACCAAGCACGTTAAGGGATGAAGGTCTGGATTAAATAAAAGAGTTAATCATAATTTCCTAATCATACTTACAATAATTACGAGCAAAATTCTTTTGACTCAACATCTAACAATAAATTGATATCACTTGCTGTTTACAATTAATGACTTCACTCAATACAATTTACAAAGGAATCAAAGTAATTGAATAATTAAAAATCAGTCTAAGTAGACAGAGTATCAAAACCTATATAGTTATTTCACAATTCATATGTCCATATTTGACAGTTCCAATACTTACAAAAAAGTCCGTATTTCATGTTCATTTGTCGCACCTCAGTTTAGTCCAGATCTCATCAGTCCGCAATGTTCTAGAGTTCTCCGAGCGCCCTCACACACAGTAGCCTTCACTCGACGGGTTTCACGCCCTCTCGTCCTTTCACACCTCGAACACTTCGTCCGCCGTCGTCTCGCAATCTCCCGTCGTCGACCTAACTTGACTTCGCACTCTGCACACAGCCAGACGATCTCCGTCCAAGACTGTTGGCCATTGGACCGCCACAGTATTTATAGGCTCGTAAGCCATCACCCAGGGATCTCTCTAAATCCCGCATGTTCTTGCGCATCCTCTACCCTTGTCGGCTTCTCCATCAGGGGGAGTAGGAGGGGCTGTGACGCCAGCCAGGACCCGCTGCTGTCAATCATTCACAATGCAAAGAGCGCGTCTGTCTGTGGGGAGGGTCGGGGGGTCACCCCCCCCCAGAGATGGACCACACGTAACGGGAGCTCGTGGCTGGTGCCAACTGCAGCGCGTAACAATATGTAAATCCAAGATGGCGAGGGTACACTTCCATTTCCGCCTGGATGGAGCTTTAAATGTGTAGCAGAGGTTTGGTAGAAAACACGCGATTCAGAAACGGCTGGAGGTTTTGTAGTGGCGTTTATAAACACGAGAAACATTTTAGAAACATTTCGTACCCAAAGACAAATCTTATGTTCTTGTTTCCAATACAAGGTTTTTTTTTGCCATCGAAATGGCTATAAAACGTGTTTTCATAATCAGTTTTACATGCTAAATTTTTAAATACTGAAATTTTACAGCTGTCTTTAGAAATAAATCATACATTTATCTTTATTAGGGTGCCATAAAATATACGGTCACAGCTTAAATTCACGCTACAGACACTCGACCAATTAAATTATAGGGTCACCGTTTGAAGTCCCATAGGTACACGCAGCACGACGGGAGCACTGCAGCAGAAGCCACTCGAAAAAAACTGTCCGAGAACACAGGCAATGAAACTTGTTTACGCACACATGGCCACCAACCACTCTGCCACAGACAACATAGCAACTACTAGGCTCACGGTCAACTGTCCGGGCAGACAGACCTCGTTGTCGAAAGTCCAGGCATAGGCGGTTCACGGTAAAGTGAGCGCTTTTTAAGGCCCTTTCAAAATGCACTAACCTCTGATAAATATATCTTATTGCAAACCTCAGACGTTAACTTTTGACAGTGGTGAAATGTATACACTATGTTTATTAGTCATATTCGAAAGTGGCGGAAAGTTAGAAATTAGTCGAAAGGAAAATTTTAGCAGGGCCATAAAAAGTGCTCATTTTACCGTGAACAGCCTATAAAAGCGGTTCACGGTAAAAGGAGCACTTTGGAGAGCCCTGTTTAAGATCTACTTGTATGCACGTTGTGTATTCTTCCGCCTTAAGTGAGATTAACATTGTCACGGGCCTCATCACTTTACTCATGCGTCGGTCATGTGAAACTGTTACAAAAGTAAATATTTTACAAATCTGTTGATTTTTACACTTCTGTGCATTAAAAAAACAGAAGGCTAAATAAATAATTTAAGTTATCAGAAATTGTTACCTAACACTTTTTATTCGACGTTAAGATACAGAAAAAACTTTCCCATCCATCGTTACCAACTTAACTGGGCGTATGTCACTCAGGGGGCCCGTTGAAATCTATACAGGTAGAGGCAGTGACTTTTTTCTATGGTTGATTTCGAAAGTGCTCACTTTATCGTGAAGAGCCTTTACGTAAAGGTTTCTCGCAGGTATCTGAGCACTTTTGCAAGCCCTGTTTAAGGATACACTTTTATCCTCACTTTGTATCCTTCCGCCAAATTTAAAACTAACGTTACTTCTGCTACACCTTGGGAAGATAGACGTCAAATGTTTGACGAAGGGAAAGTCTTTGCCGCTAGGTAAGCGCTAGTGTCGGCAAGGTATGAGATTTTCTCTATTCTCTGTGTTAAAAAAACAGGATAATTGCAATAATCTATACTACTAAATAAAATAAAAGTGCCTGTCTGTCTGTGATTTTCGAATTTTCAACTTTTAATTATTTTTTCATATAGTATAATTGATAACTAAGCCATGCCTAACGTTAATTGTTTCATGTCTGTCTGTCTGTCTGTATGTCTGTCTGTCCGACCAGATTTAACTAAAAAACCACTAAACTTATTGACATCAAATTTACACAGTGTATAGATAATAATCCCAGGACCGACTTAGTCTATGTTTCATCGAGATATCTCAAACGGTTCCGGAAAAAAATGATGATCAGGGATGTAAATGGGTACTGGATTATGCTTTTCCTATGATTACTCCATTATTAAAAATATCGTTAAAAAATGTTTCCTACGTTTATTCTTTTTTTTTATGGGCTGTCTTATCCTTCCCAAGAGAAGTGGCTAGTTCGATTCACTCAAAGTCCTAAATATCATGCTAACGAAGTAGCACTGGCCTGCTAGTCATAAATAAAATATAAAATAACTACGTAAATTTGTAAAATTTTACCCCTTTATTATTCATATAGCTTAACATTTTAATTGAGAGTTACATTTTTGAACACTGCGCACCTAGCGGCTTAAATTTCCCCTATGCTGAACTCTCCTACAAGAAATCTCGTTTTGTTCCTAACATGTGTACAATTAACGTTAGTAAAACTGACATTACCATGAGTCTAAAAGCTGTTCTCGATAAAGTGAGCACTTTTGAGATAAACCTTAGAAAAAAGTTACTGCCCATGCCTGCATATACATCAACGGGCGCACTGAGTGACATGCACCCCGTTAAAGTTGGTAACGATAGATGGAAAGTAGTTCCATATCTTGACGTCGGTTAAAAAGTGTTACCTAACCATTTGTGGGAATTTAAATTATTAATTTCGTTTTCTGTTCTTTTAATGCATCAGATGTGTAGAAATTAGCAGATTTATAAAATGTTTACTTTTCTAATAATTTCACAGATTCACTCGACCGACGCATGAATAAAGTGATGAGGCCTATGGCAACATTAATTGTACATAAGGCGCAAGAGTACACAACGTTCGTATAAGTAGATCTTAAGCAGGGCTTTCAAAAGTGCTCATTTGACCTTGAATAGCCTATAATTACTTTATTCCTGCACCTGTCAAGTGAGAACGCGCAACTTTTAGGAACCCGAATGTGTTATTAATTTGCCACTTAGTTTATAAAAGTGGATAAAGCAAAGACACGCCAACTCTATTGGCAATAAATCTTAATATTTCGCTCGCAGTACAACATCAAGACTTGGAACTCTTTTACTTCATTCGCTACCAACTCAACTTGGAGTCTGTGTGCCAGTGTGTATATGCTGTTCATGGTAAAGTGAGCACTTTTTATAGCCCTTCCAAAAGGCTCTATATTTTCATTGCAGCATCAAACATTAACTTTTGAGAGTTATGAAATGTATACACTGTGTTCATTAGTCATAATGCAATGTTTACATTAAAAAGTGGCGGAAAGGTAGAAATTAATTGAAAGGAAAAATTTAGCAGTGTCTTAAAAAGTGCTCACTTTACCGTGAACAGCCTATGTGGCTGCAGTTAAAGGCTGTTCACGATAAAGTGAGCAGCTTCGAAATCAACCCTTAGAAAAAAAAATCACTGCTCCTACCGGAATATATTTTAACGGGCGCACCGAGTGACATGCACCCAGTCAAGTTGGTAATGCTGGATGGGAAGTGGTTCCGTATCTCAACGTCGAATAAAAGGTGTTTAACCATTTCTGAACATTTAAATTATTTCTTTCGCTTTCTGTTTTCTTTTAACGCACCAAAGTGCAAAAATAAGCAGATTTGTTAAAAATAATTTTTCGAATAATTTCACAGTTTCACTTGACCGACACATGAATAAAGTACTGAGGCCCATGGCAATGTTAATCTTACGTAAGGCGGAAGAATATAGGAAGTGCATGCAAGTAGACCTTAAGCAGGGCTTTCAAAAGTGCTAATTTTACCGTGAATAGCCTATAACAAGTAGCGATTTATATTTCAAAGGTTGGTATCAAAAATTGCCCTTTACTGTGAACGGGCTATAGTCCTGGCGCCGGCAACTATAGCTACGTTTCCAGATGTGTATGTGATGAATAGACGACATGCTTGGTCTTTAAATCCACATACTCGATTTATAACATCTGCATTATGAATTATTTAAATAAACACATAATTTTTTCTTCTTCTCATTTTCCCATTTATTTTAAAGGTGAAGCTTGCCTTTTTTAAATCTACAAAGGAAATTAATAGTTGTAATTTCAGAATTACGAAAATTGTTGATTTCTATTATGTTTTAATTCTATTTTAGTCGGATTGTAATATTCACAGATTTTTAATAGAGTTGATAAATTTAATCATCCGCGATTTAATTCTGTCTCGGGTAGTCTTATTCTTTTAATTATTCTCCAATCCTGTAATATTTTTACGTTTTTCTTGAAGGTTGAATAAGTTCCGAAGTTCAATGAAATCAATGCGCGTGTAACTCATTCTTTATTATTTAGATTCGCTCTCAAGACCTCGATGTTAAGAGCCGCCCAAATATCTTCACTCACTCGCTCACTCACTCACTAACTTTATAAATTAGAAGAAATTTAAAGAAAAATATGCATTTTTGCGAGAAATTCTGGCACAGTTATTAAAATTAACTTTCCCACTTCTCACAAAGGAAGTTTCTCATTAACGAAACTCTAAACAAAAATAAAACTGGCACTGTTGTATATTCTTTTTAAATAACCTTTGCTTCTATGACAAACTCTGGATATATTTTAACGCCATTTGATAAGCTACAGGCAGTCTGAATGTGTTGCATGGTCTGATGTATTCGGACTGCACAGTAACATTTCTTTCTAAGACCACTTCTATATTTATGGATCCATCAAAAGAAACTTTACTATCCAGTGTACTTAAAATCCTTAAGATTGTTTTAATTTTGCTATGTATACAATATGTTAAAATATTGGTTTCGACTTCCAGTAGCCACTCAGTGCTTCACGAGCTAAGCTTCCGAATCAACTCTTTTTTTCTAGTCACTTTATTGACCGATACATTCGGCATGTGGCAATATCTGGTGACCTCGGCCTAGTCCACAATAGCTCGTCCGCAGTCGAATGGTCCGCGAACGATATGTCCCAACGTGCGTGTCTACAATAACGACGTCCGAAGATAAGCTTTCAAACACTGGCACCAGAGTGCACCAAATTCGACGCCGTCCGAAGCAAAGCTTTGAGATACTAAAACTAGAGTGCACCCTAATCGGCGAGTCAATAAATTGTATGCGATTACTCGCATGTACTGATTTTTCTAGCTTATAATTGTTTGTTTTTGCTTCAATTTAACTTAATTTGGATGTTTTTTTTTCTCTAGTGTATTTTCACTTATTAAAGTTTCATTTTTACGGTTACGAGATTGAAGGTTATTGCTTCGAACAAATAGCGAGTTTTAATAATAATAATAATAATAATAATGAATATAATGTAAACAAAAGAAATTATCTGGAACACGTCCGGGCTCCACGGTCCGCAGACGAAAATTGAAGTTGGCGAATGATCGTGGGACATTGGGACGGCGAGTTGTGACGTCAAAAGGTCACGGCACCGATCAGCAGTTAGGCGTCCGCGGACCAGTTATTGTGGACTAGGCCTTATTCCCCACGAAGGACGACTCAGGCAGACAAACAAACACGTATATATATTCTTTGCCCAGGACTTGAACCCGGCTCCATAAGCTGACACGTAAGCAACTGCGCCACGGAGGTCGACTCCTGCTCAGCCAATCCCAACTGCGTTATTCCCAAAACACCACATACAGTTCCCTGGAAACGCCTTGTATGATTTCTGAACGCAACCCGCCACTCCTACTTGTGCGGCGGATAACGTAAAACGTAGGAGCCAATTGTAATGATTCGAAGGTTGGCGAAGTGTGCTGCGTAACCATTCATAATTCGTTTCACTCATTATCATACCTTCGGTTTGCGCAATGTTTTACGACATAAAACAAAACACCCAGCCTTCATTCAGCCCACCTGTCTAAAGTCGTTGCTATTACTATTCTGAGCAAAAACATTGAGAGAAAATGGGGAATAAAGAAAGCTGTTTTAAATTTCGTTGCTTTATTTGAAACACGTAGTATTCTATGTCTTCGTTTTTTTATATTTAATATGTCTTCCAGTTTTGTATGAACACAGTAGCCTTGAGACCGCTACAACAACAATAATGGACATAGGCCATATAATAGTCTTTGTTATATGTTATGTGAGGTAATATAATGAAATACGCATATTAGCTAACATGAACTTCATGAGCCATGCGACTGTACCAGAAAATAGACACTGAATCCACATATAAGGCTCTGCCTCGCCCCTTTTGCAAAAAGTCTGTTTATGTGTGATACTTTCGGATTCATAGTAATTACTGACAATGTACGATTATAGAGAATTTACATTTTACGAGTTTTTAAAAAATATTTTTGTGTTTAATTTTAATTGTGTGTTATCTGCTAGTTGTAAAAAGTCAGGTGTGTGTTAATATTTTATCAATAAGTTCCTGCCTTTTTGAAAGCAGAAAATAACAAACGGTGAAAATTAGATATAAAAGTATTGAACAACTCAATTGGAAATTTTCTGTAATGAAACGCTTTCATTGATACCTCTGAAATAGAAATTGTGACACGAAAACGGAGAATTTTTAGATAAAAGGTGAAGACGAGCCTTAAGAACAGGAAAACACACACAGCAGAGAGTATTTGCCATTCGGCCGTGATCCATTTCCACTAAAACGTCAGAATGTTTCTGCATCTGTACGAGAAGAATAGCAGGTAACTAACGACAATTCATCTCAAGCCAGTGATTCGTAAAAGATTTTCTCAAGCCTACCCTGAAAACTAACCTAACATAAGAAGCATTCTGGCCCGTTTGGTAACTGTGGGGTTAGATTTCCTTTCCTACTGGCTAGTGCCTCTTGCCGTATTCAAAGAGGCCCCAGGTCAATATTTTAATAGGATAACCGAGAATTTGTGAATTTTCATTGGATATAAAACACGCTACAGTATTTTTTTTTGGTCCCTGCAAGATTTCTTAAGGTTCCCGCCCATCTGAGCTATTTTTGAATTCGAGTTATAAGGACGACTCTGCCAGGCCCATCAAGTGCGCCATCGCCTCTAAGCGCAAGGGTCTGGACTGGCGTGCAGTGTTCTCGTCGCACAGCGTATACGTACGGAACTTTCAGCTGTGACCCTATTGTTTCATTGGTGGAAAGTCAGTAGGAAGGTTCAATGCAGAGCCCTTGAGTAGTTCTGTTCGTATCTGACGCGTACATTTTGAGATACAACGCTTTGAAAAAAAACAGTTTTTAGACATTTTTGAGTGCTCTGAAATTGCGTTTCTAAAGTGCGTGACTGAAGTATGCGTTAATCTTCCTACATCAGCACATTGGAAACGCGTTAAAAATTTTCGTTCAAAAATGTACTTCAACGCAGTTTAAGCGCCAGCTAGGTGGGGACCTCAAAGAAATTATTCTTGGAAATATCCGCCTTTATCATTTGTGCCTCTGTAATATGGTTACGTGAATGCATCATTTGCATTCTCTTTGTCCTTGCAAAATCAAGTGCTCCAACGCTAGTGGAAGTATCTAATCTAGACATATTAAAGAAGATTGATCACACTGTTATGAATACAATATATGGTCATACTAATGCAAGAAAGGTTTAAAGACGTAGCTGAATATTGAGAGATGATTTGGTAGAGCACTTCTGTGAACGATGGGTTTTTTTTTAACATGATGAACACACAATAACATATTACAATAATATTAATTACTCGCGGGAGCTTATATCGAATTCATTATACAATTAACTTGTGAAATAGTTACCATAGTCACTGCTATGAAAAGCAAACTGAAATGCCCCCATCTTAATCATGGTTCCGGAGGCTGTTTCTGGTAGGCGGTTATCGACGGCCGGACATACCCATCTCTGTAGCCTTCTTACGGCGATGGCCTGATGAAAGACGACGCATCCAGTGTGACGCTGGCCTATATGGGGCGCGTTGTTTGGCATACTCGTCCCCGCTTGGTGGCCCAGGTGGGGGGGGGGGGGGTTCTGCTCCTAGCTTTCCCAACGAGTTGTTGCGATTCCGCTCGCGTCCTGGTTTAATGTTTAAATGTGTGATCAGGCAGGCCACCTGCCTAAGGCCTGATCACATCATAACAACATGTCTGGCTGCAAGTGTACAAGTGCTAATGTACAAATTTGCGAACTTCATCACGCACTCGACTCTTACATGAACGAATATAAGAAAGATATGGTCTATTAGCGACATTTTCAAGTTTATTGAATCAATCCTTAAAAAAAACACCCCATGTATGACGTGTTAGCTTTTTCCTAATGACATGCATCACAAGGTTTCCATACTTATGTTAATATTATTATATTATATTTAATTTTTGGTTAAATTGAACTTTTACTTATATTTAATGAATAAATTATAATATTTAATTTATAATTGATTTTAATAAAATAAATAGAAAAATATACGTGTTGGCAAAATGCCTAGTAAGAAAGAATTTCCGTGCAAAATATTATTAAAACGAGTGCGCACGAATGTAGTGCATTATCCCTTTTATGAAATTTTCTATGCTCGATTAATCTTTGTTTGCACGAGGCGGAGGAATAACCTGGAAGTAGAACTTCAGCGAGGATTTAGAAAAGTTGGAAGTAACTCTGAATGTATTATAGTTTATATCTTTACGAATGGATGATCAAGTTTTTGGCTCGGTCAAGTTCTTTGCTGGTCAATCACAAACATTCTGCTTCCGAGTATCAGAATCCTCATTGGCCTGATTGAGCGGGATAACAGCTTCATACATGCATGACTGCCAGTTACGTAATAAAACTGTTGGATATATGCAAAGTACGTTGAATCCTAACAGTCGGCATAACACGCAATAAATAAATCATAGTCTCTGTTCATTGCAGCCGGATTATATAGCGGGCTCGATCTTCGTTGGTGATGCTAGTGTAAGCCGTTCGAAATGGTTTTTAAAATTTTTTGTGAGGTTTTTAAAGCAGCCGTGTTATTAATAAGTCGGAGAATAGAGGACTAATTTTCACTTAATCTCAATTGACTTAAAGCCATCCAATTAAGCGACTCAAACTGCTTTCGAGCCAGCACACGCCAAGGATGTGTCCAACATATTTTTTAACAATAATAAATTTAGAAAGAACAAATTCTAATGTAGGACACAGCGTCTTTTGTTTCCCGTCTGAATCATTGAATAAGCGAAAATTGTTTTATTTTTATTAAATAATGAGTAGCCTGTTTCAAATATCTCCTCCTGCTAAAATTTAAACCTTAAAATACTGACATATATATTACTACGAAAGTAAAATTCTACATACTGAAAAATATATATTGTATTATTTTTTTTTTAAAGAGAATTATTCAAATCCGCTTGTTCGTAACATTCGTACACTTTGAAGAAAGCAGTATATTTGGTAAATATATTCTCCAGTAGTACGAAAAATATAAGTCTCGGAATACTTGAAAATAGGATATTATTTTCAAGATGAATGTAAATTACTGTGGTAACGTTATTCTTCAACGACATAATGCGTGCGCACCGCAAGGGAAGAAGGGATAGAATTTGGGGCGTCCCCTGTTCGCTTTGAGGAACTAATATCGTTCCGTTTGCGCGCGCGCGGGTAGCGAGATGAAAGACTGCCGCTGTGTCCAGGGGCCGTATTGCTGGAGAGTTCTTACCTCGTCTCTGGCACGTGCGCGACGGCGAAAAGGCTTTTAATAACGACTGCACTGGCCCTTACAAGGGCTGCCTCCCCTCGCGATACACCCGCCTTATTAGCGCTGCCTCTCATCTCCCGAGGGACAACAGTTCTCGGGAACTCTTTCCTCCTCCTCCCCCCCCCTCCGCCTTCATCAACCAGCTTCCAGCTTCCCAACGGCACGCGGGGACGTAGCGTGGACATTATGCTCCTGTCGCTGCGGAGATAATTAATTGCCTCCGCTTCCATCATTCATCAGCATTTGCCGTTTCTGAAGTGCCAGGGATGGGCCCGTCACTCCAGCATATCCGCAAACTTTACCCAGTGAAGATTTATCTGAAATGCCTACACTCTAATCGCTGATGGAATCCGAATTAGTTTGCTACTAGTGTTAACCCTATATACAGAATTGATGGGGTTTGTCGAATACAAACAAATACATTTATGTTTATTTGTATTGGAAGATATATGTTTAGTTCGTTTAAATCCTTAACATAGACATTAATTTTTCATCTCAGGTGTTGGTAAAAAGGAACTTTATGGTGTGAGTACTACGTACGAATTTCTTTATCTCAACCGACACTTTGCCACTTCTGGAAAGGTTGTCAGAAGTTCCACAGCACAAGAAGTAACCATTTATAAAGTAACTGTCGTGTCAGTTGCAGACGTGAACGAGTGAAGAGATTTGGACGGCTCTTAACATCGAGGTCTTGAGAGCCGATGAGGGTGAGGATGAGCTGGAATGAAAGGGCGGCGGAAACGGAAGATCCACGGAAAAAACCCGCCGACCAACGGCATTGTCCGGCACGATTCCCACATGCGAAAATCCGGAGTGACCCGGTCGAAGATTCAACCCGGATCGCCTTGGTTAACAGGTTAACCGCTCAGCCACCGTGGCCCCAATGTGAATGAGTATACTTGAGATAGTATGTTAATGGGTTGAATCTAGAAGGGAGTTAAGATGGGCACGTTAGCTTTATATACGTCAGTTATATATCAACGTATACAAAAATAATAATTATTTTAATAAAATAAACCAGAGCAAGTTTTCATAAAAAAGAAATATTCAATATATCATGGAAATTTGTTAATAATAAACTCAGAAAATGAACAAAAAATTATAATCGCTTAGTGAAATTAATGAATTCGAGGAACTCGTCAGTGTATGGGTTTTGGGGTAAGTTTCTCTTACGAGAATTCTGTTACTAACCCGAAAGGCGGCATGCACTATCGATGCATTTTAAGGTGATCTCTTAGTTAAGGGATTGGTTCGGGGGATATTAAAAAAATATTCATTCTCTCTGCCCAGATTCAATCATATCCGCATTTTCTACACTGGTTAATTTGTTAAATATTCTCAGAATTCGTCAGCGGCTTTGACTTAAATTATATCCAGAGACGTGCAAAATTCACATTACTATTTGGTAATGTACTAGACTTAGCTGTTTTATATCTACTTGAGCGCAATTCGTGATTTCATTGGTTATAGACTTCATTTACCTGTGTTACTCTGCACTGCATATTGGTTATCCAACTGGCGAGCCTCTACTATTAGCCAAAAAGAGTCCTCGGAACGTGTCAAAAAAGTGTCGGCCAATTGCAGAAGTCAAATAAGCATAAAATGCCTGAGTACAGCCTGAAGGCACAAAATAATATGAATTTTGAAGGTACATAATTAATATCAGATGATTTCTATGAATTAATTTACAAGAACTAAAAATAATCACGTCAGACAGTTAGCTGCGCCCAAACTGACGTTGAGCGAATATATGTTGAGTACGGCTTTTCCTGTTGTATATGCACTATTACAGACTAAAATGAAGGTGTAATATATTTGGGGTCCCTTTGCCATTTCTGAATCAAACCTTTGTATAACCATCCCATATATGACGTGTTTGGTTGTTTCCTAAATATATCATGTATCACCAGAGTTGTATACTCTGTTAAAATAAAAGTATCTTATTTTTCGTCGAAGTACAGATTTCCACATATATTTAATTTATAAATTTAAATATATAATTTATAACAAATATGAATAAAAACAGTAATACGGTAGCTCCTAGTAAGAAACAGTCCCCATGCAAACTATCATTACAACTGATACATAAGCACGAATTCAGTGCGCTGGGTAATTTTCTAGAAAGCTTAGTTCGCACGAGGCGGATGAACATTCTGGAAGTATAACTTCAGCAGGGCTTCAGAAAAGTTTGAAGTAACCCCGAATTGACTATATATTAAAATCTTCATTGTTTCTTCTAGGGATGGGATCCTCGATACCGCGATACCTCGATACTTTATAGTCTGGAGTATCGCATGAGAATATTCAAAAGTATCGCATTTTAACGCAAATTCTCTTGTGCGATATTATGGTACAAACGTACCTTAACTTCCGGAGTATGTGGGATAATTCCGAAAAATGTGCCGTAACTTCCAGAATGTGAACGGTAATTGCGAAAAGCGTACCAGAATTTAAGTACAAGAGTACCACAATATAACAAAATTTATTCCTAACATAATATTCACACAGCTGCAAGCACCTTGAGGTGTTTTTAGGCAACCCATGCATACCACAATTATGGTTTTTGACAACATGTACATTTATGGTTCACAACTGAAGTACGATAAAAACCGGTTGAGTCGTGAGCAAGCGCCGATAGGCACGAGCGAGCAAACTGAGTAATTATTGTACATCCCACACATAACATAGTTATCTGATGCAACTGCATTATTTAATATTCACAAAAATAAATACCATAATTATCTGATACACCTGTCGTGGCCTAGCCCGCGTATTCCACGGGCTAGGTCATAACGGTGTAACAGATAATTACGATATTTGTTTAACGTTAAAGTAATTTCCTTGAGGTCAAAAAATGAATTAAAATAACTGCGAAATCGCAAAATTCAGTGTGCACTGAGCTATAATTTTCCTCAAAGTTTATTACAACTTTAACTGTAGAAACGTGATTCTATATAATCGAAGGAGAACGTCTTGGTTTGTAATTGGTTAAGGACGTTTGGGTCACAAGCCGTCCACCATTTGTTTTCAGTATAACGTGTTATTTCATATAGTTCCAGTGTGTGTCAATGACACTAGTAAAATGAGCAATTTTCTTGGCCAAGTTGTTTTGTGTCCACGACAATTTTAATTTGGTATCGAGAAAAGTATCGGTATCGAGTATCGTGATAATATTTTGGTATCGAAACTGGTATCGAGAATCGAGAAAATGTGGTATCGACCCATCCCTAGTTTCTTCCTATGCTTCGCGCCACCGCATGAACACGTAAGAGCCCGATATTATAAGAGCTGTTCGTGATAACTGAGAACTTTAAAATACCTGCTTCGGATATAATTTTTTGCCCTCTTATGAATTTTTCCACAATACGTAGCTTAATTTACACCAGTGTGAATTTGAACAAAATAAACGGAAGCTTGAAAATTTTTAGGAACTTAAGTGTGTTTCTAAAACACAAATTGTGACTTTTGTGCGCTTAGGAAAAACAGAAACTAAGTCAAATAAAATACCCGTTTCCTAAACGTTTAACACAACGCACTCTTATTACGGCGTTATGTCGTCGAAGTACCTTTCCTCCACCACTGTCAACTTGGCTGGGAACATGTCAGCCTAAGAGATCGTTCAACTACAGCTAGGGGACTGCAAAATTCACGTTATATTTTTGCATCAAGCTAAAATTCACAGTACTGTATATACTCGAGGCGGCGTCATTTCTCCATTGGCTGCTGCCCAGATGTGACCTCATTACCTTTTTGAGTGAGTGAACTGCACGTGATTGGGGCACACGATTGTGAAGTGTTCATTCACTGGCGCAGATTTTGGCGGGGGCGTGCCGAATAAAGAATGATACAATGACAAACGTATTGCAAAGGAAAAAAAAAAAGTTTAAACTGTCCTCAAATAATAACGTGAATTTTGCATGTGCCTAACTATAGGCTGTTCGTTCCCAGTGAAGTGAGCATTTATATGAAAGCCTTGCTTAAGATCTATTTGTATGTACGTTGTGTGTTATTCCACCATATGTACAATTAACAAAGCTACAGGCATAATCACTTAATTTGTGCATCCGTCAAGTGAAACTGGAATTATTTAAAAAGTAAAATGTATTTAAAAGGTGCCCATTCTTACACTTTTTGCATAAAAAAAACCGAAAGCAAAAGGAGAAATAAATAATTTCGGTATTCACAAATGCTTGCCTAACACTTCTAATTTAACATTGAGAGTGGGATGTAGCAGCGCGTCCAAGGTCAGGAAGCGAGGGAGCAATACGGGCGACACTAACACGCATTTCTATAGTGCCTCATCGCTCCTACGTTAATGAACTTGGTTAGCAAGTCTGTTTGGTTATTTGCCACGTCTGTATTATGTAGCCCAGAAAAATAAACTGTTACTTTGTTTGAAGAGGGGTTACTATTTGAAAAGGCAATAATTTTGCGGCAGAAAACGGTACTTTGTTTTTCTTCGTGCGCCAGCCTCCCTCGGGGTGGCACACGTCTGAACGCTTCCAATCGTTAAGTTGTACTGAAGAGCAGCGCGCGGCGCTCCTGGCACGCCCGAGCGCTGTCTGGTGGCTACTACTGGCAACTAGTTCAGCCTCGCACACTCTGGCACCTTCCATACGCCTCTCCGCTATTCCCGACGCCTCCTTGATCTTCCTGAGCCGCGTTTTCGCGTATAAATGTTCGTCCCCAGCCCAAGCAAGTGTGCAGTGTTCCTCACTGAGTTGCGCGGGCTGGCCGACGATAGATCATGTCTACACCACTTCGTACTTCGGGGCTTCGCCATGCTAGACGCGTTTTCGCGTAATATGAGTACACAAGTTAAGTATTGCGACGAACGTAGTCGTTATGCCGGGGGTAGAGTTCTCCTTTTTGGTAATTTTTTTTGTACATGGATTTTTGTAGGAAGTGTTTCTTCACTGTTTTGATTGTGCGAATTTTCAATATAGTATTTTATGGGAACGTTTTAAGCGGTGGACTTTTTTTTTTTTTTTTTGTTCTGTAGGAATGGTTTGCTAGACTATGATTTGCCAAGGAGTTTAGTGGATATTTTATGGCGTGCCTTTATGCTCATGGTTAAGTGTAATGAGGGTTTTTGCTCCTTCCCAATGGTATTTTTGAAATTATTATTCCATGTTGTACTTATTAGTGAACCATCAGGCGTACTTTACTTTTAAAGTTGTAATGGTGTTTGCTTTACTCAGGGAGTTATTTTACCTTTTTTAATGGCATTTCATAAGTGTTTATTCGGGATATATTAATATTGTTGTTTTTCTGTTTGTTCCAATGCATGTGTGTTCTCTCCTTCCTCTAGTTCTCTGATTGGTAGCAAGCAATAGAAATGTACAGAGGCAATTTATATTTTTCAAATCAAGTTGCAAAGTTGTTGTTCTAGGTGATAATGTATAGATAGGCTTCAATATATTTGTATTGATTTTGGAATTTTTATACCATGCTGTCTTGATATTTTTTTTAATGATGTGCATCCTCCTTGCCTTCCTTTAGCCCTGCTACGCCCTAAAGGGGCGTAACACACCTATAATTGTGATTATGTCTCTTCTTTGTGATACAAAATTGCTAATCTCATAATCAATCAAGTAACTTGTAATACGTTTCCTTACAATTTATTTTCAGGTACTATGAAGAATAGAAATAATTGCCCAAATGTATGGACGGCGTTTGCTGAAAAACGACATTCGGGATGCAACGTAAATTCGGGAAGCAATTGTTTAAAAAACAAAACTGAAGAATAAGCACAGCATTTCCATTGGGTCATAATCCTCGAGCATATTTTGCGAATATTACTGTGTTTAGCAAAGAGTTTTCGTGTACAACCAAAATCTTTTTCTCTGTATTAATTCGGGGCTACTGTGGCTAAGTAGTTAGCCTGCTCGCCTCCCACCAAGGCGATCCGGGCTCAATCCCGGCCGGGTCACCGGATTTTCACTAGTGGGAATCGTGCCGGACGATGCCATTGGTCGGCGGGTCTTCTCGCGGATCTCCCATTTCCCCACCCCTTCATTCTGGCGCCGCTCCACATTCACTTCACTTACCCTCGTCGGCTCTCAAGACCACGCTGTTAGAGCAGTTCAAATCTCTTCACTTCACTTCTGTATTATTTCATTAACGTTATTTCGGAACGCGACTGAAATTAACAAAGCCATTATGCAATGTTAAGTGCCAAATAATGTTATTTACTATGGTTATTGGGTTTTTGATTTGTACTATGGAAATATTGTGATGGTTTCTGAACAAAATACACGCCTGGCTAGCTTCATGATTTATGAACTTACTGTATTCCTATTGGAAAAATGTGAAAATAATTAATTTAACTAACACATGCCAGAATCAAATGAAAAAATGTTTGCAATAGGTTCTATTATTAATATTTTTGAAGAAATAGTGGAAAGTATGTTATACCCTTGTCCCCCTACTTCAGAATTCACCATTCTATTAACTGTGATGGGAAGTTTACCATTCTACTTGCAACTCTACCTGCCATCTCTAACAAAATAATTAATTTAAGAAAATATGTCATGGCGATTTTAATTATTTGGTTACTTTTTCTCCTTCCAGGAAAGTTCACATTAAACAATGTAGTTGTACACTAGTTGTACACTAGTTTGAAGAAAGAAACTTTAGTAATGCTAAGGAAACAATGTGCTTCAAGTATTTTTCGTAATGTTATATTAGTATTTTATATAATAAGAAAACTATATGTTTGATTAAAATTAAACACCCAATTGTCAACTTTTATTGTGCGAATTTTGTGTTCTTGATTATTTTTTATTGCTTGAAATAAGTTTTTTTTTTTAATAGACCTGTATATTACGTAAGTTCAAAACACCTGTTTTGAAAACCACCTTGGTAATACAATTTTTGAAATATTATGTGCGCATCAACCCGGTTGAGGTTCTGGAAATTTGCATTCGGTACGCTAAATAAGATAACTACAAATGTTATTGGAAATTTGAACACACAGAAAAGGCGATGGAATTTTCAGAATACAGTAATTTAATTTCCCCATCCCGCAGTAGCTTACAACCTGCTATTACATTTTGCGTATTTCATTATTTCTAAATAATTTCTATACTTTTCCGAATTTTGTCAGCAAGTTGCAACGTAAATGGTTTACAAACCACTCTAACACAATCGTATTGCCGGCAGGAAGTGGTCATCTTTTTTATTCAGTGCATATTCATACTGTCAGGGCAGCTATGGCACCTAAAAGTGCAGACCAACATGCTTAGCCACACGCCACTGTCTTTTTTTTAAATCCCTACTTCTGGCGGTCACGTAGAAAGCATGGTCATTAGAGACTATGAGGGGAGAAATGGAACCCATCTTTATCATGACCTAAAGTAATTTTGAAAAACCATGGGAAACTTAAATTAGGATTGAAAGACAGGGAATAGAATCTGGGAACTCCCATACAACTGCGCCACCTCTCATAAGTGGTAGAGTCGAACTTCGTTTCGTAGCATCACGTGTTAATTATTTTGCCAAGTTCCGAAATTTTGATTTACTTGTATATCATAAAACCTCAAATTTTGAGCTTTTTCTTATGAATAAACAAGCAGAGTTTTACGTACGTAACAGCTTTAAAACAAGCATGTATATATATATACATATATATAACCATTGTCACTTTTGTGCCAACCGACAAGCCTCGCAGTGCCTTCTTTATAAAGGAGGATTTCGCTTCAGTCGTCACACAGAATGCTACGAATTACGGAGAGCTATTTCCTTCCGCCACGCCAGCTCTCCACTCCGCAGCACGAACCTTTCACCACGGCTGTAGAATGCAAGTGCTAAAGGGACGGAGGGGAAACTATCGCCCGCTCCCTCACCATTAGAGCCAGGACTGGTTACGTCATTACGACTAGCTCTGCCTCTCACGTAAAGACACTCCGCTTGGGCCGCTCAGACACATGGTGCAAATGTTTCATCTCAAGGACGCTCTAGCTTCACACTTCTCTTAAGGGCCCGCCTACCCGATTAAATTTTTTTTTGTTCTTGACTTTCTTCGCTACTCCTACTTAGACCTTCCAGAAGAGGGGGCCTACGCCTTTCTCCACCACCTTTTCACGATTAATCTTCATCGAAATGGCGGGAGGGAGCGAGAGGGTGTAAATTGATGCGTGCCTCATCGCATCAATTATTCCTACTTCAACCCACATAAGATTCGATCCCGTAAACCTGTACACGGACGTTGAGCGCCGCCTAAATCTTACCAGGCGGCCGAACACGTGGCTTTTAAGGTTGAGTAAACCAGTGAGCACGCCCTCCACCCCCTGCGATGAGTGCCAACAAGCCGTCAGCGACCTCGGGGCGCATCCGAGCGCCACCAAACATTCACGAAGCCGAGAGAGGGTTCTTACATCCCACTCTGGCCTCACAGCAGAGGGATGGCACACACGCCCCAACCCTCCCCCCGCCACATGCTGACGCACCCAACAGTTCTGACTATATAAGTCCGTGCGCGGCTGGGCTCCAGAGTTATTTCTTGCCGTTTCTCGAGCTCGCTCCATCACCCCTAATGCTGGGGCCTCCAGCGAACCTCAAGTCTTCAGCAGCCCACAGCGGCTGTTCCCTGCGACGACAACAGTCTTCGACAACCACCCCATAGCTTCTACCATTGTCGTCGCCTGAGGCTTCAGTGACGGCAACAGCGATAAACTACCGGAAGCTTCATCTGCAACAGTAGTTAACATGAATACACCTTGCTACTACAGCAAAGGAACTTTAAGACTTCTTTTTGTCTCTTCCAGATGCCCGTTATTTAGACAGTTTTAGTTCAGTATTCATTTATTCAGTTTTCTAGTTCAACCTTCCCTCTAGCCTAGGACCAGGTCGCCTACACCTAGCTAATGTAGGTTACTTTAAGTACTCTGTCTGCTTGGTAGGAGATAGCACATGTCACTGTGTTTATTGAGTCCTCAATAAATACAGCTTTGTTCTCTAGCCACACGTTTTTATTTCTAGAGTAATATCTACTTCGCCAGCTAAGAACGATTCGCACTGTGAACTGCCGACAGAAACCGGGTGCGTTTAAATCCGAACTAGCTTTGACTGAGGACCCCCTTCCGGAGTCCTCCAGTCCTGTAACACACCCATTAGAAGGTCGCCTGTTGCTTCCTCACCCGAGCATCTAGGTGCTGGATGGATAAAACAGAGGAGCCACAACCACTAGGAATACTTCCAACCAAGGAGAGACAGCAAGCCTAGGTTATATCCCCTACCAGAGTACCTACGTGCTGGAAGGGGTATTTGCTTAGGTGTTGCGGCCTGGCCTTGGCAGGATATCACATTCAGTAGAAGCAGTGGTGGCCCATACGACTCAACACTTCTGGTCTGCTCACTAAGGGGGGTGGGGCCTTTTGAAGCACCCAGCTCGTGCTACCAAGCGGCTGCTGGACATACACTATTATAGGAAATAGTTTCTCGTCCGTAGTGCACGATGTATATCATTCAGTGGCGAATCACGCTCTATGCCTTTTAAGGCAAAGCACGGCTGATGGCGTAGGGAGCAAAGTTAGCTCATCTTGCTGCCAAGCAGCAGTCTACCCTAGCTCCTCCTACGAAGGAAAGACAGGGGGAATGGGACAGTGCCGCCTCACCAAGGCAACGAGCAACTCGACTGCTCCCGTGTTATGCTACACAGCTTTTCCACCACACGTCCGTACGAGCCTAGACTACCATCCTATTCTGAGGGGTATTAAATGTTGCGTCGAACATCTTGATGGACTTTATTAACCGAAAGTTTGTTGATATGAGAACTGGCGGGCACTACCAAACGCCATTTCTCCCGAACGAATTGCGAAAAACTGACTGTCTAAATATACTAGTTCCTAGAAGCACTATGAGCGCGCCACTGATGGGAATGGCGGGGAGTTGAAATCTGTACACAGTAATATTTACAAATACACACAGTACCAAATATCACCGCCCACTTTGAAATATTCATTTCAAGCCTTAAAGGGCAGCGGGCACAGTTTAACGGCAGGACGTTTAACGGTTCCGTCCACTGTGCGGACAGTGGCTACTCTAGGCACTTTATCACGACCAAGGTGTAGCTCAACGATGCGTCCTAAGCGCCACTGCAGTGGAGGAAGTCTGTCCTTTTACTAATACAAGCTGCTGAGGGTGAAGAGGTTAATTTACTTCCTGCCAATTTGGACGCTGCTGTAAGGTGTGAAGATAGACCTGATGCCAGCGCTTCCAGAAATCTTGCTGAAGCTTCTCCACGAGCTGCCAGCACTGTAAACGATTCAGCTAGACGTCTTACAGGTTTGGCTCTGGAACTGTAACAAGTGGCTCAAGAGTCAAAGAATGACCAGGAGTAAGCGCGGACAAGTCATTCAGGTCTGAGCTCAGTGGACAAAGAGGCCTGGAGTTGAGGATGGCTTCCATCTGCCCTAGAACAGTATTCAGTTCCTCATAAGCAAGAATTTGCTCTCCAATAACACGCCTCATACGGGACTTGACCGACTTAACTTCGACTTCCCATAATCCACCGAAGTGAGGTGCTGCGGGGGGATTAAAATGCCAAGTTACCCCAAAGGTGGTCAAGGAGCTTGCCATGGTCTGTTGGTGTTTGAGAGAAGCAAGCAGCTGTCGCAGTCAATTCAGATAGTTATTTGCACCTACGAAGTTGATTCCACAGTCACTACATAGATCATATTACCTGCCACGATGGGCAAGAAATTGTTTGTATGCACCTAGAAATACATTGGTAGAAAGATCAGACGCCAACTCAAGGTTCACTGCTTTTGTTACACAACAAACAAATATGCAAAGATAAGATTTTAACAAAACTGGGCGACGAACTCGGGCGAGCTTAATAGTAAACGGACCAGCATAGTCCACCCCGGCATTTGCAAAGGGTTTCACCTGCTGAATCCTCATGGCAGGAAGGTCTCCCATTAATGGTGCCGAAGAGGCAGGTCTTGTCTTAAAGCACTTGAGGCAGTAACGAAGACAGCGACGTATGGCACACCTGTCTGCAAGTATCCAAAATTGTGTCCTGAGGATACTCTGAAGAGTTTGAACACCTGGATGCTGGTTGACTTCATGATAATGACTGATTACTAAGTCTGTAAAACAGTGCAATTTGGGAAGTAAAGCCAGGTGCTTTTGCTCAAATGGTAAGTTTGACTGGAGCAGCCTACCGTCCACCCTGACCATTCCACAGGGATCAATAAATGGAACCAATTTCCGGATCTGAGGTGATACACGCTGCTGATTCTTTAGAGCATTAATATCAGCTTCAAAGCAAGAAGCTTGGACATACCTCAGCCAAATGTTCAAGCCTTTGTCTAGTTCATGGGGTAGTAAGGCATCAGTAGCCTTGTTTTGTGGCACTCGACAATTGTGAATAAAATGTACAACATATGCTGTTATGCGAATAAGTTTATTCAACTTGCACTTTTCAAGCAATACTCCAAGAGGCTGGTGTCTACAAAGTTGCCGAATGAGAGAGTTTTCTGTTCAGGAATGATGGAGGCTGATGCCGAGGTCTCTTCTATGGACATATAGCAGGGCCAATGATCACTGGTTTCCTTCAACCACCATGGTCCAGTCCACCACAAATGATGTTGCTGAAGTTATGCGGGCGTCAAACCCCACGAGGCGCAGTCAGCAGGATTTTCCTCCAATTGAACATGATGTCACCATTCAGTTGATGTGTAATCTTGAACTTCACTGACTCGGTTGGCCACAAAGGTCTTCCAGAGACGAGGTGATGTAATCCAAGATAAAACTACCATAGAATCTCTCCAGGCGTAAGTGGCCTCAATGTGCAGCCTCGAATCATAGTTGTTGATGACGAGACGGAGAAGCCGAGCTAGCAACAGAGCCGCACAGAGTTCTAGGCGAGGTAGCGACACCTTCTTCACAGGTGTAATCTTAGATTTGGCAACCACAGGTAAACTATTGCTGGACGCTGCCGAGGTTTCACACGAAGGTTTACAACAACAGCATAACCAATTTCGGAACTGTCCGCAAAGCAGTGAACTTGATATGTGTACCCTTGCAGATTCACTAGTGGATGGGCCACAGCGATGGATGACCATAATGACAGTTCAGATCTAACACGGTCCCACTTTTGACTTACTTCCAGGGGTGGTTCAGTATCCCAGTCCACATCTTTTAGCCACAGCATATGAATCAAGTGTTTGCCAAACAAAGTTAAGGGAGCTAGACAACCAAGTGGGTCAAACACTCGAGCCAAGTCTAACAGGATGGCACGTTTTGTAGGCGAATTGGAGTTGGTATGGATTACATACGAAAATGAGTCAGTGGAAGGGTTCCATTGCAGGCCTAGAACTGTAATAACCAAATCATGGTCAAGATCAAACGAGTGAGATGATGGTGCATGAATGTCTTCCGGTGGGGGCCAATCCATTCATAAACTTTCTCAATTGAAATCCACCCACCTTCAGTAATGCTATGAGCTCCTGCTGTACATTGAGTGCAGCCTCAACACTGAAAGATCCAGTGGTTACATCATCTACATACATGCCTGACAATAAAATCTTCGCTGCAACAGGAAAACTGCTCTTCTTATTCTCTACGAGTTGATGGAGAGTGCGTACGGCGAGATATGGTGCAGATGACACCCCATAAGTAACTGTGTTCAATCTGTATTCCGCGATGGGTGCATCATCTGAGGACCTCCGCACAATCCTTTGATAATCTCTGTCGCTGGGATGAATGGATATCCACAGTGAACACAATAGGGTACATACGAAACTGAAGCAACACATCAAAAATGCTAATTTGGAGTTTTTGACCTATAAGAACGATTGGCCATTTGTGGTTCTTGCCGATGCGTCGAACACCACTCGCAACTTAGTGGTGGTGCAATCAGGCTTTACTACAAAGTGGTGAGGAATGTAGTAGGCCTCACTTACAGATATTTCTCCCTCTGGAATCATTTCCATATGTCCAGATGACAGGTAGTCTTCCATAAAATCTGCATTCTGGGCTCTCACTGAGGGTTTCAGTTTCAGTTGCCTCTAGAGACAATTAAGCTTATGTATTGCTTGGTTCTTAGATTCCCCTAACTGTGGTCTTGGTTGACAAAAGGGTAAAGCAACACTGTAGCGTCCTGTTTGGTCTCTTGTATGAGCTGTTACGAACATCTCTTCACAGAGTGCTTCCTGAGGAGAGTGATGTGTTTTTGAGGAACTTCTTCTAATTCCCAGAACCTTTTGACAACATATTCAAACGATGGGGACGATGCAAACAATGAAATACAACATGATGTTATTGGTTGCGATTGAATAGCAGTTTTAACTCTTCCCATGAGGATCCATCCAAACACAGTCTCCAATGCGGTGGGCATTTCCTTGTTTCCATCCCTTTTGCGGCCAATCATCAAGTGCGGAAACAACTCGGCACTTATCAGCAAGTCAATTGGGCCTGGACGGGCAAAGATAGGATATGCGAGTTTCAGGTGCGTTACAGCATCACAAATGCTAGAGGGTAGCTGAGCGTTAGGGAGAACACTTGAAATGCGCGATAGAACAAAGGCATCCAGACTGAATGATGGTAAGGTTTGTCCTAAAGGACTAATTAGGCAAGTCGTGGTTTACTTGGACACACTGACTGGCACATTGGATAATCCATGAATTGGGAGCTTAATCTTCAGTCGGGACAGTCCCAATCGCTGTAGGCAGGCCTCGATTGTGAAACTAACCTGGCTAGCCGAGTCTAGAAGGGCACACACTTGTTGGGGAGTTCCAAATGCACCCTGGATTTCTACTAGACCAGTAGACAGCAAAACAGTGGTGGTAGCTGTCCTGGTTGTGTGAACTGCAAGTGTGGATACAATTTTAGTTTCGCCATCTCCTGTATGTTATTCTATTGTGATATCTGAGGGGTCATCTATTTCAGGGGCTGATGCATCCTGTCATTCAGCAAAGTGTATCAGTGTGTGATGCCTAGCACCACAGTGTCGTCACGTGAATTTGGAGTTACAGTTTCTAGCTCGATGTGATGATCTAAGGCAGTTCAAACACAAATTCAACCTTTTGGAATGAGTGCAACATTGCTATGGGCGTATACTCAGCTACTGGGAGCACTGAGAAGGAATGTGGTCTGCCTTACATAGGATACAATTAGCAGTAGCTGTTTGTGTCATGTTCACCGTGGAAGTAGTTGGTCTGTACGAATTATGTTTGCTGGATTTGGAAACTATTGAAGTCTTTGACATAGAGGTCTTGACATGGTACAAACCGACTGCTTCAGCTGATTGACACTGCTTTTCTAAGAACTCTATGAATTCTGTCAGTTTTGGCAGTGATGAATTACTTACTGTCAGCTCCCATTGGTGGCACAGGTAAGGGTTCAGTTTCTTCTCCATCAAGTGAAGCAACAACAAGTCTCAGTGATCCACAGGAATTTTCAATGCTCGCAGAGCACCCACATTTTCGGCTAGTGCAGTTAGCAGTGCACGCATAGAGCTCGAAGAGGCAGATAATACCACTGGCACATGAAGTAACGCTTCAATGTGGTTTGAGGTTATGAGTCTTTTATTGTCATATCTCCTCACTAAAAGCCTCACCCTAATCTCAATGGCAACTGACACAGGGAATGACCACAACTAAACCTGAATGCTCTATCAGGAAGATAGAATACAGAATAGGGGAACTCCAGCACCAAGGAGGTGGAAATCTAAGGAAACCCTGGAGAGGCAGAAATGTAGGGAAATCCTAGAAAGGTAGAATTAAGGTATCACCATAGAACACGAGTAATGTATGTTGTAAATATTGTGTGAGAATCAGCATAAGATGTGTGTATGTATGTATGCGTGTTTATATATATATATATAAAAACTGAATACGTAATATAAACATTTATATTAGGAACTGATATATAACTTCATTTTTTTTAAAGTACAGTGAAACCTCGTTAATAAAATATTGCTTAAAGCAAAATTCACGTTAGTACAAACCATCTATTAAATTCCCCCAAAGGTTGAGATAGGAAATTCAATGCTAAACCGTATGGTTAATACGAAATATTCTTTGCTATGTTGTACGAAGTAACCTCATGTCCAGTCACGGAATGTACCATTGTTATTTTATCGGCTAAACTGAATTACAATTATACGAAACACGCGAGAACCCTAACAAATTGGTTAAAACGTGATTCTTTCAGAGACAAGAGAGTTAACAGAAACTGTATTGATGAACAACGTGGCGAGAATTGAGTGTTTCGAATTATCTTGAACTTCAAATCGAGTTTGAGATTCTGCAAACACGTATCAATGTTGTGCGGGACTATAGACCATACCAGATTGGAAGCGACTTATGAAAATCAACCTTTGAGAAACACTCTAGGCATAACATGTCACATGTTTTTTTCAATTACCTGTATTTCGCAAATATATAACACTGTGGTTAACTTTAGAGTACTGTATTATTGAATAAATGAACCTTTACCTTAATATCTTCTATAACTTGTAATATTTATTTTTTTAATGTGAATTAACAGCGAGTGCGGCGACGCGTTTGCAACGACCGGTAAGAAACAGTTCACAGTTAAAATATTATTTTAGCCTAGTTTTTTAGTATACTATCTGTAAATTGAACAGTGCCTATAGAAATATTCAAGTAGCCCCGATGGCAACATATCTCATTTTTACTGTTTGAAATAACAGCGGAAAATATAGTGAGTAGGCAGTAACGGTACGGTACGGTGAGAAGCAATTTAAAAAACTGTCTCCTGGCGAGGCTTGTCGCATTTTTTCTTTCACACTCGGGAAATTTCACTTCGCTAGTAAGGAACGAAATTGTACATGTTTTCAATTGAAGCGTATTTCATACTTATTGCAGCACAATAATGATTTTTGAATTTGTAATTTACAACTGAAAAGTGATTCTAAAGTTTGAATACTTATTTAAATATATTTAGATGCGATGGCTGGGCAGAAACAAAGTGAAGTTGGCAGACGTGGCGAGCCGTGACATGACGTGTACTGTTTTACCAAACGAAGCGTAAATTATTCTTACTCCGAAAAATACTTCAAAACTAATACATCACGTTGTTTTTTTTAAAACCTACCTAGGCAAGTTACGATGTTGTGATAAATCTGTTTTTCCACGGCAGTAATAAAAATATTGTGACGTGTGTTTCGTTAATCATTGCGTCTGTGAAATGGCGTGCCTTTGTGCATCGTGGTCGATACGCTGCCGTGTGTACGTGATTTCAAATATTTGATTAGTACCACTTATACGTTTTAAATATGAACTGTTTTATGACAAAGTTATTTATTTACATCCACGTTTGTTTATTTATCACAACATTGTACCTTTGCCCTAAGGGGTTTGGAACACAGTCGTGTTACGTAATTTGCCACAATCCTAGTCCGATAAATTTCAATAAACCGAATAAACAGTAAGTAGCAATACATAGAAATATGAGCGGAATAAAAGTTATCGTAGGCTTATTTGTGTGCTTGTTCACCGCTATCTTTTAAAGTTTGTATGACAAAAATGAGTAACACGAGTTGCGTGCTTGAATTTAATGTGCATTTTTCACTGGTTCCTTCGTTTTAATATTTATTCCAACTGGGTCGTCCTTTTAAAGAAATGAACCAAAACCAACATATCAATAATAAAAAGAAGATAATTATAATTAGTAAAGCCCTTTACCTCGCAGTTGTAACAGTGTTAAACACAGTCGCGGAAAACAAATATGTTAATGTAAAATAACCGTAAGAACTGTCTTCAATTCAGGCATTTTAAAACGTCATAAAGCTGACCTAAATAATGTTAAGAGGCCTAAACTGTGAATATTCGTACGAAATAGTTTTTGGAATACGACGGAATTCTTTGAAAAGCTGTAAACACCGCATTTGAATGGTATAAAAGTAGAAGTCACATTTCAATGTTTAATTTTAGGTGTAGCGAAAGTATACGAACATATGTACACACACAATGGAATGTAAACATTGATTTTGACAGATGCTACATGGCAATGTTTGTTTACATTTGGCGGAAGGATACAAAAAACAAAAAAGGCCTGCAAGTAGATATTTAGCAGGGCTCCGAGAAAGTTGCTTCGAATGGGAAACGGACTACAGTTTCTTTACACATTTGCGGCTGTGCACAGTGTTCTGCCCAAATAAAATGTATAGGAAGTGAACCTTCTGTCGTAGTTTAATCTGCAAACACGTATTTATGTGCCGTGGTCTTAAGTAATTTATACTAAAAATACAGTATAACTTTTCAGTGCTAATGTAAAGATTTGCATTTGTTATCGCAGGAATGTGACAATAGTTTTACTCTGAAAAGCTAGGGTAATAATTTTTGTAATTTTATTATTAGTATGTTCCGTGATTAATGAATTTTTACAAACCAGTTCACAAGTAGGTGTTGATGTGCATATCATCAAAATAGTGGTTAAGCCTAACCCAGCATAGACTGAAATGTAAATTAAAACACAAGCGTGTTTTGTGTTGCACTTTGAAATAATTTCAGAACTCGTTTTCCAAAAATTTTGCCTCCTGCAGTAATTTTATTTCAGTGCAAATAGGCTACTTGATGTGGACAGCGAACAAACTTTTTATTTTTTTGGTCACATTTTGACATTTGCAGACAAATTTAAAAGTAGAGAACATTGAAATAATGCTGTCATATTAGTCAAAGGCAGGGCTCTAAATAAAAGATTTTTCTGTCATGGATGTGAATATGAGTTAACGCTTATGTGAAAATATATATATGAAGGTACTCATGAGAGTAATATGGAAGTTAAAATGTTTTCCAGTTTTGTAAATTTTTACACCACTTTTTGGCACCGCCTTGTAAGATTTATGACAATATTTAACACTACTTTTGTGTAATTTATTTACCACTTTCTGGGTTCTTAATTATAACTTACAAAATTTTGAATTTTTTAAAATATTTTGAATGATCTGAACTGTATTTATTACATGTGATCAGAAAATACTTCAAATAGCTTTAATAATTTTGTGTGGAAACTAAAATAAATTACTTAGGTCTTATATATTGTCCTGACTTAGTTCTTGGCGAAATTCAACGGTAGCATTCGTAGATTTTTTTTGGGAGTAGGCCTACCTATACCAGTTAATACAAACCTCGTTAATACAAAGAACAAAATTTTAGGTCCCTTCAATTTTATAAATAAGATTGTCAGAACAGAAAAACATAATGGGATATTGAAAGTAAATTAAATAAATCAAACAGTGCCATTGGCAATCAATAAAAAAAATTGATGTTTCATTACTATCAACCATTGATGGCTATCCCTACTGTTTGCTTAAGTTGTTGATTAAAATGAAAGCTTTTTTAACAGTGCATAAATTGGATTCCAACATAAAAATCGCAAAAACTAAACTGCCGTTTTAAATGCTGACCACTTAAGCAACTTAATTATACACAATCATTTCGAGAAATGCATTTGCAATCTGTATATGCTTAACAAACATGAACTGTCCTATTAACAACCAATCCCCGTTCCTATTTGCAGCCATCGCCAAGCAGAAATTATAAAACCTCAACCAATAACAAGAATTTTGTCTGCTGTAAATGGTGACATTTCACAGAGAACCCATAGATCAGACCAATAAAGATGCAACTTCAAAGTAGTAAAAAGTAAACTATCCTTAAACAATACACACACTTTTTGCACAAATTTAACCTTAACATGGATCCATCCTCAAACAATAATGCACACAGGAAGAGGGTTTTAAGATTGTTGAACCTTGACAGATGATCTTGAAATACGCCCCTGAGGAGAAGTCTATTACCATTATTAAGTGTTAATTCTTGTTGCACAACTTAAAATGTACTAGTTACAACATATAAAAAAAGGATAGTACTACTTCTGTAAAACAAGAAAAGCTATCACCACCACTTCAACTGCGGGAAGTGACAGCAAGCTTAATGAAATGCAAAACTATTCCTGCTTCCTCTGCAAGTGTGCCAATTGTGTGTTGTGTAAGTCTCCCAATAAAACAGTAATTCTGGACATCTCTCAAGCGCTACTGATTTTTGCTCTCCTATCCTATTAACACTAATTACATACACATATCCTTCATTTGACACTAGATAAGAAAACTACGCAATTTACACTGTCTTCATTTTATACTATTGATCTCTCAACTTTTTTTTGTTGACTTGAATGAAGCACATGCAGTGTCCTGTCACTGATGATGTAGTTTTGCACTACACAGATGTAGCGTTCAGTCACTGGCTAACAATGTGTGCACTTATCAACGTCCTCCTGTCATACCAGTTTCTTTGTTTCAAGAGGGGTTGAAGTTAAATATTGTTATGGCTGGTTACGTTATACAGTCTGTTCATTAGCCCTGTCACACAGGGACAGTTACACAACCCGTGGTCGGCCTCACATACGTGGTGGCTGTTGTAGCAAGATTGGCCACCGGTAAGCAGATTTGGACTGTCAAGGGTGTTCGCAGTAGAAGTCCAGGAATTAGAGAACTCTGCTGGTTCGCAGTGTTAGTTCTCTCCTCGGGTGTCAAGTTCAATAGTGATAGACTTGAGGCAACAGAGGTACTGTTTGTTCGTAAGCGGATGTCATGGCTGGCGCTCTCCTGTGGGGGAGACGGTCTTGGCTTGTCTTGTTGTTGTTACTGTTGATGTGGTCCCCACCTGGTTGATGATTGAAGGTGGTGGGACCTGGCGGTGGCCCTGGTAGTGACAGGTACCAAAGGTAGCTCGGCTGCAGGAGGGAGCACACTGGAGACGAGTAGAATCAAAGGGGGTTAATCTCAAATTGGTGAAAATGTGGCCGGGCAAAGCTTTATGGGATGTCTACAGGAGACAAAGTCGTCATGACCCTGCATTGCCTGGAACTGTAAAAGGAGAGTGAGGAGGGAGGGGGATTGGAGTTCAGGACAATGTGTTGGTAACCTCTGGTGATGCTGACGACCCTGGGTTGCTGGAGGCGGCCAAAGATGTGGATGGCGACAATCCTCCGGAGTGATGGCATAGTCGTCGACCAGTAGTACGATCACCGTGGTGGCTGAGGGTCTCTGCCCTGTCAGGATAACCTGACTTTCACAGCTGAAGGTGCAACAAGACTGAGTTGCTGCCACGGATGCTGTCCTACTTCGGAGTGCCTTCTATACTAATTTTTCCAGACCATAGGTGCTCTGAGGGGTGCGGGGAAACTAACCCCTCCTCCAAGGGTGACATCACATGCATGAACCATAGATCCCTATAGGCGTGGCACTTGGCGTTTACTAACAGGTCCATAGGTGCTCGTGAATGCTGTGACTCAGGTTGATTGGCCCGCTTCCTACAACAGAGCAAAGTTTGAACTGTGTGCTGTCTGTCATAGGTGCAGCAATGTAGAGCGGTGTTTCTTGGGGCAGGGGCAATGACCTGACGGCTTCTTGTAGAGTCGGGTTGATGGTATAAGCAAGGAGCACGAGGTTCAAGGTCTGTGTTGAGGCTCTGTCAACGTTTAGTAGTCTCACGTATCCTGCTTTTATTATTGTTTGTAAGTTGAGTTAACTTGCCCATCTAACTTGGCATATCAGATGGGGCGAAGTCGGTCATTTAGAACGTGCTTTCTTTAAGCACAAAAAGCATCATGCTTCACAACTTTAGAGTTATAGAAATTTTAATGTTATTACCGTAGCAAAATTTTCCATTGTATCATCAAAACAATGTAAGTTCCAATTGCCACTCTCTCATAAGACGAACCACAAAACAATCGCATCTCATGAAGATAAAGAAGAGTTCCCCAACACATGAATAAAATAAACAGAACCATAACTAGTATATTACATGTTCATAGCAAAAATAAAAAGGTGGGAATGATAACCAGACATAGTAGTAGACTGAATTTGTCAGTCTTTCAATGTTTGCCACAGGATTATTAGTTTGTTTACAAAGACAGTTTTAATCACCGACAGAACAGCTCTGGGGCAGGGATGCGTTGTGTCCACACTTCTTTTTGAGAACTGTCAAAATTTACAAAAGTTATATAGAATGAATATTTAATAAATCCCTAATAAGCTTTAGAAAGTGCACAAGTTCACTTAGCAAAAACTAAAAAAATGCTAAATACAGAAGTATCAAAGGGATTGAGGACAGACGAAGGAGATGAATTTTTATGAGGAGGGGGAGGGGTCACTACACACAGAAAAAGTCGCCAGTGTACATCAGCATGACTGTTCTCAAGTGTTGTCACCTTTTACACTTTGCCACTGTTGTCCACATTCCACACGTGAAGCTAGTATCACAAAATAAGAAATGGGAATCCTGTGCATGATTGACTCATCTGGTAGGAGTGTTTTCTGCATGCTTTGCCTTACATTAGCGTGAGTCAGGTCACTGTTGCCACGAGGGTTATGGCAAGATGTTTAAGACAAGACAAGAATCACACATCCTGCCTTGCAGTTTAGGGAGTTGAATGTTTGAGAGTGTATTATACATATGTATTTCGAATTAATTCAAGAACACTATTGTCAGGTTGGGAAATGATACCTACTTAAAACCACTGAGAAAGGAGAGTTAACAGATTGATAAACCAATGTGGTTTTACTTTACAACACAAAGTAACAACAGTGTACTATTACCAAAACAGAGCCGGTGCAAACTACATGTAACTCGCTAATTATAACAAAAATACATACATACACATACAAACATGGAAGAGCAAGTATCAAGCACAAGGGGTAGAAAACAAATGCTTTATCCATATAACATCTGCAAACAGGGTTGTGCTTCAACAAAATTGAGGTTCCTCACTTTTCATTCCACCTTTTTCGATTTTTATGTTTAAATTGTAATGGCACACACAAAAAACTATTGAACATGAAAGTTCACTTCTGGAAAATGTGGTCCCCACAAATGACAAGTCTAAGGCAACTGTTAGTTACAGTTTAGTCTCTTCCCCACGGTTTGTCAACATTGGCTGAAAATGTCTGCCATATCCAGAAGTTGCAAGATACAGATTTTGCTCAAGGATAATGCAGGGAAGTGCACTGGATACTGTAAAGAATAATACAACCTGGAAAAAAATTCAGACAACATAAAATTTAATTAAAACATGATATGAGAGATGGAAACATTTAAATTAACGTATTTTCTTTACAGCATTAAGTGATTCACGTATCAAAGTCCACCCAGAGTTCGCAGCACAATAGGAGAACCATGCTCACGTAGAGAGCGAACGCGAAAGCTGGTGGTAAACGCTGCCTACCCCCCAACATGTGCCGAAGCTAGTCTGTTGCCAGCGCCCATTGGGACAACGTGGGCATCACTTCTTGTTCTGCAGCGCGTTCGACAACCAGTCCATGGCGGAGTCTAGCCCCTCCCCCTTGGTGGCAGACGTCTTGAAGATCTGGAACGTACGATTCTTGAGCGCATCCAGGCCCAGCGCCTGGTGGACTTCCGCCACGCTCAGAGCACCTTCGATGTCCTGCTTGTTGGCCAGGACCACTAGGATTGCTCCTTGCAGCTCCTCCTCCTGGAGAAAACACACACCTCATTCTCACCCTATCTCATTTGACGAATGCACAAGTAAACAAGCCTACATGGCATACACCGCAATCCCTCGTAAAACATGGTTTCAGTTATACAATAATTACCCTTCATAAACAATTTCTTCAAGTACTTAAAAGATTTTTTGGGCTGTAAATGTAGCGTAAGATAAATTATACTTTTATTTTCTTCCAGTGGTTGTCACCATGACAAATATAAGATGGCACAGTAGCGCAACTTATTTCCACCAATGAGCAATTTCCATGCTGTTCTATTTACACCAATTTAAAGCACCAAAATATATAACGTTGCCAAAAAGTATTTTTCCCTCAAAGTTGCAAATCAGCAACGTGTGCTATTACTATTACTGTGCAAAGGCTCATTATTAGAAATGTTGAAACACGATCTACTGCATTGTGGAAACCATTGCAAACACACGCAAGTGTATCACCGTCTGTCTGAGGATTCATTATTCAACCTGATCCTGATTCAAGGAATGTACGTCATACCACATTGTACTTTATTTTAATGTAATTATATCAGACTGCCTTCACAAAGTTTTACTTTTATGGAAGAGATACCAAAATTATAAAGAAAAGTGATTATACTTGAATTTTATTTATTGTGAAGAAATTTAGATTTGTTGCCTCTATCACATCCCTTCACAGAGTGCTGGTAGCCATAATTCAAATTACAGTGAAACCTCTCCAATACAACACCGAAAGGACCATAATGTTGGCATATAATACACAAGTTTGCTTTAAAGCAAAGCACAGAAAAAATGGTAACAAATGAAATAGTACAAATTATGGTACATAATATTCAATGGATTGCTACATGAATTACACTACTTACCCAGTACAATACCAGAAGAAGAGTTATAAGGCTATAAAAAAGTATTACGTCTAAAAAACCTGCATACACATTTACTTAATTTTTGATAAATAAACATTGTGGCAAGCACAAGTTGGCTTATTGCTTGAGTACATCACTTTCAATTTATAACCTGCATGTAGAGTTCACAAATTGATAAATTTTTCACCATAAATGGGTGAAGTTATCTTGCAACTTCAGTTTTTATTTTTCAATACCTCTGCAGAAAAATTGAAGTGAATTCAGGTGACTACTACAGGGAATATTGACGTCAGTGGGATGTCCAATATTTGGATGCTTAACTTTATTTAACTTCCCTGCTTTTGTGAAACGTAAAGTTATGTTATAATTCTTTTTCATTATTACTATGTTTGCAAAGATCAATGTTGCACATGTACCAACAGAAAACTCAGGTTTGCCTAGCGACATTATCCCGGTAATAATTCATCAGCTTGGTGTAACAAAATGGTGCTCAGTACTACATTAGTTGGCCTGACCCTAGGAGCTCTCCCAATCCACTTTCCTCATAACAATGTGCTATGAAACTTTACTATTTACATGCAATGTCCTTCCTACGAAACAGTCTAATGTCCAACTGTACTTCAATAAAATTTTTCATAAATTTTGCAGAAATTTCATTACTGTTATAAATAGTTATAGTGCAGTAAGCCTGAACAGCATATGACATGCTAATGATAATATTTTGTGGCCACATCTAAAAAAGAAATTTAATTTAACAGGTCTACACATTAACATTTTTAGAGCCAGTATTTTTAAAATGAATATATTACTTATTTTAACTATGTCTACAGTGTAGGTACATGGCCAATTACCCTCAGCATGTAAAGAAGCTCGTCCTTTGAAATGCCTATCCTGTCTCTGTCTGCAGAGTCAACAACGTAGATGATGGCATCTGTGTTGGAGTAATAGCACCGCCAGTACGGACTGCAACAAACTAAGGTATCACACACCAACCATTGCACAATAGAACAACAAAGTCTCCATAAGATAATTTAATGTTATTTCAGATTAGAAAGGCACTTGGATTTATCCATTTCTGCCACAAAATCCATTTAAGAACAACTAACAGAAAAGCTTAGTCAAATTTGCTTCACTGTCTTCACTCGTTTTTGACACGTGACTACCTGCAAGAAATAAGTAATTTTTCCTTGCGGGCAACTGCAGAAATAACTAAAGGCGGGATCCTCTATACTGCAATACCCTCGATACTTCAGAGTATCAAATATCGCACGAGAATATCCAAAAATATAGAATTTAACACCCATTTTCTCGTGCCACAACTATAGCACATGTGTACCATAACTTTTGGGTTGTGTACAATAGTTGTGAAACATGTACCAGATATTCTGAAATGTGTACGATAATTAAAAGTACAAGTGTACCAAAATATACCATATTTTATTCATAGCATAATACACAGCTGCGAGCACCTCCAGGTGTTTTTGGGCAATCCATACATACTACAATTATGATTTTTGACATTTACTTTTATGGTACATAATTGAGGTACATATAAAACGAGTTTAGAGTTGCGAGTGAGCACCGATAGGCGCAAGTGAGTAACGTGAATGGTTACTGTACACCCAATACATACCACAATTATATGCTGCATCAAGATTTTCCATTTATTTCATTTTTATCTCAATAATCACTTTTATGGTGTATATTTCAGGTACAATGAAAGCAGACAGAGTTGCGAGCAAGTGCCGGTAGGCACGAGCGAGCAAATTGATTGTACATCCCACATATCATAATTATTTGCTGTAACTGCATTATTAAATATTCACAAAAACAAATATTATAATTTATCTGTTACATCTGTCGTGGTCTACTCCGCATATTCCACGGGCTAGGCCACGACAGGTGTATCAGATAATTACAATATTTATTTAACGTTACAGTAATTTTCTTTAAGTAAAAAATAATATTTAAAAAAAACTGTGAAATTCCAAAATAAGTGTGTACTGAGCTATCATTATCCTTAAAGTTTGATTACAGCTTTTAATGTGGAAACATGATTCTATATAATCGAAGGGGACTGTGTTGGTTTATCATTGGTTAAGGACGTCTACCATTTGTTTCCAGTGTAATGCAAGTTTTTATATAGTTTCAGTGTGTAGTAAATTGAGCAATTCTCTTGGTCAAATTGTTTTGTGTTCATGACAATTTTAATTTGGTATCGAGGAAAGTATCGGTATCAAAAACATGCAGTATTGATCCATCCCTAGAAATAAAACTAGTAAAGAACAGTCTAGCAATAAGATTTTAGAAAATGTGCAAAGCAATACCCTATTCCCCATCAATTGCTAAAATAAAATATAAAATCTGTGAATAAGACTGGCGAAAATTCCATAAATCCAAGGTAATGGACTCACCCTTAATGCTGCCACCTAGTGAGAGGCGTGTTTGTGCAATGCAAAAATTGAAGCACAACTGGTGATGTCCGCTGCCACATGTAAAGCAATATCACATCTACATGTGAACATGTGTGCTGCAATGTTCCCATCATACCACTGGAACTATGGGCTTATAAGCTGTGGCCCTACCATATTACTGGATGCGATGCTGTGGCAAAGTCAAACGCACTCCTCTATCGTAGATTGCATATGTAGTTTGAGAAACAACATTCTAAAAATGCAGTATTCAGCCATGTTGGAGGGCATTAAAATAATGTTTTTAATATGTGTGATGTCTTTAAAGTACCCTGCATTACTACTTGAGAAATGTGTTTTCTTTTTCTTTTCACAGATAAACATTTTGGGTTGAACTTTACTTGTATAAAAAAATCCAAGCACATTGCAAGACAGTTCAGGCGCCAGATAGGCAGCTGCCTTCTATGCCAACCTGCAAGTGAAGTGACGTGGAGACGGAGAAGTAACGGATTGAAATTGTGGGAGAAACTGTAGCAAGAGAAAGCCTACCAGCAACATCTGCAATGTTTAACACATTCAAAATGCATACAATGAAAATTTCTTCCATGCATTTAATTTATGAACAGGCTACATTTGTAAATTTTTATGTACCAGCTGTATTACTTAACTTGTGCATGCAACATGACAGCCTAGAAAAGGAGATCCTGTTATAAACGTTATTAGTAATTAAATTACAGAACAGGGTTTTTCAAAGAATACAACTGCTACAGTACCTCGCCCCTGCAATGTTTCAAATCCCAGTATTCTGTAAAGAAGTCTTCCACAGAAATATCACTACAAGAGCCTCCAAGGTCTTCAGCATGAATGAGAGTAAGTGAAATGAAGTACCAAAATAATGCAATGGTGGGGGGTCGAGTGTCCTGAGAAATCTTGCCAGCCAATGGCCACAACTAATATTTATACTAAATGCAAAAATTCTAGGACATAAGTTACGAGGAATCAAACCTTGTTTGTAGTGGCAGGAGCACCAACTGTTACTCCACTGTAGCCCCTTGCATCAGCTCTGCCAACAGGCAGTGAAACTCTGTACATTAATACAATCCCCTCAGTGTTTCAGGGTTTCAGAAAATGAAGTTTGTGTGCAATGTAAATTATTCAAAAGTGGAGGTTTGTTACTATTGAAAACCTACAATCAAATTAAATTTTTGTATTGAATGATGGGTGATGCGCAGTATAAGCGATTAAACTGTGATTTCAGTCTGAATTTACCTCACACAGTACTACTGTGATCAGTTTAACATAATTAACAAGGCAAATTTTATTCAAGTTTAAGTAAACCTTTTTATTCAAACTGTTCATTTTAATTGTATACAACAAAAACTACAACTGATACTTGGCATTAGAAAGTCAGTAAAATAACACATTTTGAAGACGTTTAGAAAGGAATACTTACCTTTTTAAATAACTACCACAATTTCATTTATCTCATTCAAATTATATTTTTCATGTCCTAATTTTCACAAAACAAACAATAGTATCCCGAAACCAAGTTTTGTATTCTGCTAAAACATTTCAACGAAACCCTACTTTCGAAAGTCAGGTTTCCAAAACTGAAATTTCAGCTGATGGTACGAACGTACTGATGGTGTAAATGAGCAGAAGTGAAACACAACTCACCGTATACTGGTCTGACCTCCCAGATCCCAGACCTGGAACTTGAGGTTCTTGTAGGTGACTTGCTCTACGTTGAAGCCGATGGTGGGAATTGTAGTGACTACCTCCCCCACCTGTAACCTGCACCACATCCCTTACTTATACAGAGACAGCTCTCCACGCATGTTCACACATTACTACAGAGATCCAAACAACTGAAGCAGTAGACTGTCTGTATGTACGCTGAAATGCCAAAAGTCGTGGGATAGCAGTACGTAAATGTCATAATTAGTGGCACCGCCGTACCATTAAGTCGTGGAAGTGGCCAGGCCCTTATCGGTTGTGCTGCTCCGACATGACGGCATCGCAATGCAGCCCTGCATGGACTTCACGCACCCCACACAAAGAAAGAGATGTTCCAGCAGGATAAAAGGCCCAAGTTGTCCAGAATTGGTCGGAGGACCACTCTGCGAAGAGTTCCAATGACTGCACCCAAGATCCTACACCTACAAATAGCAGGGAGCAAGTTAACTATCCAGATGGCATGGGTTATAATGTCTCCACAGATGTTCAGTCTACTTGTGGAATTAATGCCACAATCAATTGCTGCACTTTCCCGAGCTAGAGGAGGACCCACACGATACTAAACCCATATCCCAAGACTTCTGGCACGGCAGTGTGAAACATGCAATAGGAGGAAAACTAGGGACGATGCGAAGAAAAGGACACAGAAAGACAGATTAAGAGGATAAGGTGTAATTTATTCAAATTTTTTCATTTTTAAAATATGCGTTGCATATATTATAGCTTTTCAAAAAGCATAACACTGAATTGTAAGATAAGCAATTAAAAATGATGCTTGAAAACTGAGCATTATTCCAAATGTTCAAGAAATAATTGATGGTTGAGTAATTTTGTATTTAATGGCACCTAAAGAGACCACTGATTATTTTATTCGTATATGCCGCTGTGTGTGGCTTCCCTTGCCTTGTCCCTCACGAGTATGAGGCACAGTGCATCAAGAGAAGAAATTGCAACCAGAGATTATGCGTGGCAAAGAAGCTACTACATTGCTTGAATTGCTGTGATAAGCCTACTGAATTTAATTTGACTGCCCATTGCCTATAGTAACCAAAAAGCAGGACCAAGCAAAGAAAAACTACACAGCTTTGCTTGGTCCTGTTTTTTGTTCACTGTAAGAAATGGATTAAGGCCTATTCATTTTCACATATAATTCAATCACACTAGTTCCATTAACTTAAAAAGCCAATATCAGAATACTTCGGTTTCCCCTTCCTTGGATTCATGACCTCACTGCATAGTTCTTGCATTTAATAAAAATTCCATACTTACGAATTAGTGGAGTCTATTACAGCATTTCCAGCAAAGTGACAATATGTAATGAACTAACTATTCATAAAATAATTACTTGAAAGTCTAAATACTAACCAATAGTACTAGCAGCTTCCAAGTATTAATTAAGGCCAGTAACTAGGGGCAATAAAGAATTTAACATTTGTAGCAGAACTGGAAGGATTGAAAAAAACTTACACATATATTACACATTTTTGGTGACAATATTCAGGGAGAAAAAAAAAAACCCTAATTTTCAAGAAGCGGTTTATAAATGATCTGGAAGTAATCATAGGTTACAATCATATAACTCTTAACTGTAAGTTTCTACCAAGTTACACCAGTGGGAGTAACACTATTTCATTTGCAAATACATGTCCATTGAAATTAATAAGCCTACATGGCTGATAAGGGTATGGTTCACCAGTTGCTGATAACAAAACAAAGCAAACAGATACAGCTATCAGCTTTGTGACTCGCACACCACAGCCTATATAGTTCATACAAACTTCCCTGTAATTTCTTCAAGCTATGCTAGTGGATACTCTACTACATATAATAATTCAATTTCTTCCCAACTGCTAGTTAAAATTTTACATGAATAGCATGCATGAACGTACTTGGGATGATAATGTTTCAAAAAACTATGAAACATTTCAGGGGGAAAACACACACACACACACCATGCTGGATTTGGGAAGTGGTTACACAGAGATTCAACTCTATTATGCCTTATACTTACGCCATATGGACAAATGCATAATTTTGAGCAATATTTTTTAGCACTATATATTATGATACTTTACATTATAAATTGTTGTACGCTTTTTCTCTAAAATTTTCCCCCAAATTGTTAACACTTCTGTTTTGACATTCTGCAGTCATATTTTTCAAACATACCACACACTAATGAAAATACTGTATTTCCAATGTTTTTGATTGTCATGGTGAGCTGAAAAGAAGTTGCAGCTTGACAAATAGACAAATTTATTTCCTTTATACAAAATTTGTTGACAGAATTGTGATGCAACTCGCACACTATTGCTGGATGAACAAAGCAGAGGAACAACTAGCTTAAGCCTTGCTACCTAACACGCAAGAAAAATCACCCTAATGATGTAAGGCGCTGTCATGCTGGTGCCACATAAAACATTGAAAATCTTAAATTTTTTTGGGTACGTCACAGAGCTTGAATGTAACTTTTCAATTGGGACGAGCAAGAGTATGTCTACATGATTGTACCTATGTATTGTTGAAGTAATACCAACAGCACGTACAATCAGAAATTGCTGGTGATGTCACTCAACAGAAAATATAAGGTCACGACCAACAACTGCTTGCAAATCCAACATTTTCCACATCTTACGAAACCAAAATAACTAATATAGGCATCCTTGATCAAGACTGTAAACCTATTAAGAAAAAGGAAATGAGCAAAGAGGATACAATATGTTGTCTGAATTGACTCAATTTATGATGGTATAAAAATACATAAAAGGACAGGAATGCTAGCACGTACTACACTAAGAGTAATTGAATTCCTATCCTTTTATATATTTTTGGTAGCCTAGCGGCTTATTTGCAACCGTAACTATGACTGTATAAACATTACTTAACCTTCCCCAATGAAATCTACCACTTACAGTTGATCCTTAACCCAACGGGAAATGGACAAGGACACTACACTAATAATGCCTTCAACTGAGGACCAATAAAATATCCACAATATAACTGTTCAAATTTAGCTAAATTTTGTGGACCAAGGATCTCAAATTCAATGGCTCGACAGACAGGACATTGACATCTTAGTATTCAACCTTCAAATCCGTTTTATTATTTGTTATTCCATGTCACTGTTTGCACTGAATTTAATTTCAATATAATACAATGTAAGAAGTTAATTCACAGTCATAAATTTAAAATTAGTTCACACATGTAATGAGTCATTATTTTGTATACAGTATATACAATGTTTTTCCATTTTCAGAAGTGCTGTTTATCTGTAGTGTAAGTAGGGAGGCTACAACACGTGTGTTACTTATACTTTTGCATATTTTTGACTGTACACAGGACTAATATCCACCGTACGTACTTCTGTTGCTGTTACTACAGTCTTTTCCCTCACAATGCAGCATGTTTTTTAAAATAACTTTTGTACCACGACTATTTAACACTGTGGTTAACTTTAAAGTGTGGGAACAGAAGAATTCTAGCCAGTAATAGGCAAAATAATTAAGTTTGAGACAAGGACAGATGTAATGTTAAGCAAGGTGTTATAGTTTTTGCAGGTTAGGTTGGCTAGATAAGGTAGAGAAAGATACAAAACCATGCTGGAACAGACGAGACCAGTTAAGAGTTGAGCAAGGATGCGTAATGTGGGGACATTGGGTTATCACACAAGACAAACTGCAGGGCTAAATATTAAAGGAGCTGCACTCGTTTCAGTCCCTAATAGTAAAAAATGAAGTCCTTAACCATGTCCTACGTATGGTGACCCAACATTGATGCTCAGTTAGAACAGGTAACAGAGTCATGCACTGCAAGCCTACACACAGAACCAACCCTTCAAAATCTGCTCTCGTACCTTGGACATGGTCAAGTCGTCCATGGCAGTAAGTACGCTATCTAACATGTCCGTTCTTGGAGAATACGTTTATAGTTTTAATAGAAATCTATTCAAATGGCCAGAGGTCCAAAAATTTCATTCAGTAACCTCAGAGTCGATACTTGCATGTCTTCATGGATGGTTTGCAACTTTTGGTTCACCAGAGCATATAGTCACAGACAACGAACCACAATTAACTTCAGAACAGTTTGCAGATTTCTGTAAGTTTAATGGAATTAGTACACTTTTTCGCCACCCTACCATCCTGCGACAAATGGAACTGCAGAGAACGTGGTATGACCATTCAAGGATAAGGTAAAAAATATGGTGACTGACAGTTTCTTTAGAGATAGCATTGCCAAGTTTTTTGTTGGGTTATAGAACTACCCCTCCGATCACAACAGGGGAAGCACCATGCAATTTAATGCTCGGCAGAACTGTGAGCAAAAGAATATAATTGGTAGTACCAAGCATTACAATAGGGTGATACAGCAACAGGGTACACAAGGTGCAGGGAGAACAAAAATTATGCAGTTGCAAAGGCAGCAGTATCATGGCTAGTGATTATAGACTGAACAAAGAGCTACCATCAGGGAGAAACACGTCCCTCAACATATGTTACTGAAACTTGCGAGGATCTGAAGTGGTGAGAGGCGTGGTGGCAATGCAGATACAGGAGTGAGAGCATCATTGTGAGAAAGTAGGATGTGCAGTACAGGTTAGCACAAATGAGAGAAAATTATATTTGTGACACCACGGTTGGCTCAACACTCAAGTCAGGGAGGTTCAGGATGATAGCCTAGTTCAGGTAAAAGAAAACCACACTGCAAATACAGAACCGAGAGCTCCTTCACCTGATTTATAAGGTTTTCCGAAAGACAACATGGTCAACTCCGAGAGGAGTACGAAAGGCACGAGGTACCCAGAAAGAGCGAAGAAACAGACTAAAATAATAGATTTATAAAGGGAAAGAGTGAAGGATATGAAGGGAATAGTTGATCAGGACAATTGGCAGCAATGCACGGGAATGCAATGTAATGAATTACACAGCAAATGAGTGATGTAGCAAAATGTATACTTACACATGAAATAAAGTATTAGAGAAACAGTAGTTGATCATTGCCTTCTCAAGTTTCTCACGTTTACACAAGCTGGGAGATACAATTTTCTTCTATCGATGACAGCATTAAAACTGATGCGTATCATGTACTGTATGTGGTTGTTTAGTCATGTATATAGTGACTTATTCTGTATGACGTGTGTGAAAAACGTGTTGCTTCATAATGTTTGACCTTGAGAGACTTTTATTAGACAGGACACTTCACATCTGAATGTCCTGCACTGCTGGCTCTGTAGCACCTCGGAAATACAATGACACCATTTTGACTGCTGTTTGCCAGACAACTGCATTTATTGTGCAGTCAGTTATTTGTGGATCATCATGATGGTAAGTGGTGCAATTGAGCACTCCTGCAATCAGCAATTTTACGTGTGATTGTTACGCATATTCGTTTGTTTTTACACATGACACAATTAGCACTCCAATAATAAACTACTATGCCCCATCTCAGATGGCTACTTTCCCTTAGGGGCTCGTCACTCCCAAGAACAAACAGTAATGGAGGCAGGACACGTCAACCAACCTCAGTTGACAGACTCAACTCGCCAAATAACCATGTGTTCATTGCTTTTAATGTGCACCAAAATTCTACTAGAAGTCGTTACGCCAAGGCCCCTTTCCGAAAAAGTGCTCCTACTATTTTGCTGCTTTCGCTAAACACACAGTGCGCCATTTTAATTTTGTGCCACTGTGGGGATACGAGCCACCCACTAGAAAGTCACGGCCTCGACGAGAGCACAAAGGCAGGATATGTCAATACCTGTGTGCCGAGCGCCACCGCATATGATTCATGCATGTGACATCACAAGCTCCACCCTTGAGAGGCGGGACTAATTCCCCACACCTCTCCAAGCACCTCGAAGCTGGAAAAATGACTATAAAAGGCACCTCAGCCTAGGCCGCAGAAGTGATTACTTAACAGTTTGGCTGTGGGAGCTGTCAGTGCTAGCACCAGGGCACAGTCCCTACCCACGCTGGTGACCCCGAGTAGCCCAGTGGACAACCATGATGCTGACAGCTCCGGAGGGCCACCACCTCCTAAAAGGTCCGCAACCTCTTAGGCCTTCTTTAGCACCTTCCGGAGGACCGTCAGCAACCCGAGGCCTTCAACCTATTCAGCCGCCTCCGTCAGCAGCTCTAGGGCAGTCGATGGACAGCAGAGGCTCCTACCACGTCGTCCTAATCACTCCCTCAATACCACTTCCTCCTTGTCCCTGCCAGACAACCCCTTATAGCCCTAACCAGGCCGCCTCCTCACCAGTTGGGTTATTAACACCCACTTTGAATACACATCTAGGTCCCCCTTCCAGACATCCCACCTAATTAAGTTTAGGATTTTGATTGCTGCTATTTTAAATAATTTTTTTTCATTATTCAAATATTCAATTTAACTTTCACCAAACACGTTCACGTCTTTTACCCGGTTGCGTTTCCTTGGCCTTTCATGTTTTGTTTCTGCAAAGTTAAAACTAATATATTCCATTTTTTCTTAGGGGAGTGCCGCCCACAAGTTGTTTGTAGCATTACTTTTAATATGCTCTGTAGTAAAATGTTTTCCAAATCTATTTGATGGTTCTTGTTATTCACAGTTTAGAAAACTTTTGTTTCTTTTGAGTATATTATTGCATTTTGAATTCAGTTAACTTGTGTTGCACAGAAGATAATGTCGTCTACATGTATCTCGCCAAACTGCAAACACACAACAATCTAGCGGTATTCCAAGTTTAGCCAAAGAAATGCAAACTGTATTGTAGTGGCTAATCTTCGGGGGAGCTATACACTAGCAACACACTACACTTAAGTGGTCAACTATCCACGTGCGATCCCAGCTCTATAGTTCTGTCCTGGCTTGTGAATAGCCGAACTGGAGCTACTCGGCAGATCACAATGGATCCAATTGTCCTCTTAGGAGCACACAATAGAGCCACTATTAAACCCAGCTTTGCATTACGTGATTTTCACAACAATTCTTTAATTTAGCCTTATGCCACGTACCCATAGGTGTAGGCAGAAGGTAGGTCTCAAACAGTCATTAAGAAAGTTAGAGAATGAGATAAATAATGCAATTCCTGAGACACAAGAAGTTGATTTTCTCTTTACACCAACGACTAGAAGAGAAGGCAGAGTACATCTAGAACAATTATTGATAGTCCTTAACAACAAAATATTGAGGTATGACCCCTCACATACCACAAGAGTCTGCGAGCAGCCAGTGCCTTCTTCCACCGCAACCAGAGTTGGCAGCTGTTCCACAGTCAGCCGCCCCAGCGAGATAGGAGGAGAAGAGTAAGGGGCTGCTGCCTCGTGAACAGCAGGTAAAGAGTCAATCCATTACAGTGTGTGCGACTCCCGACTTCATGCCTACATGTCCCACTTTGTAAACCAGTGACCTGCCACTACGAGAGTAGTGCCTTGTTGGTATGGTCCCCGCGATACTGGCTATCACATTGACGCATACTACTCAGGGTTTCTACCTTAGATGGAAGAGGAATAACGTTGACGCCCTTCTCAGAGCCTCGCTGGTCCTACCTTGGCGAATAATACTGGATTTACGGGATCCATGTGGAGGTGGGGATGTGCGTCCTGGCAGATGATATCTTCACCGGGCGAGTGGGTTGTCGCATAGGGAGAGTCGAGAGAAGGGGGTGCTACTCGAGGGCGGTTATCTGGTTGGGCCGGGAGTCGAACCCGTACAACCTTTCCGGACGTTAGCTTGATCAAACAACTTCGGGAGTACGGGACCTCCAGGTGTGAAACCCGGATGAACCTACCCGACTTGAGTGACATTGCTAGTCATCTGGGGTGGTTCCTTAACTGGGGTGTCATAGGGAGTAGTATTATTATCCAGGGACAGTTGTTTAATCTGGTCCTTGTATTGACGCGTAGGGTACCCGGGCCCAGTGAGCTCCTAGAAGGTGATCAAGTGGGGTGGTAATTTCTAGCGGTATTAAGGGTTAGAATGGTTGCAAGATGTGGGCGTGATATGCTGGGCGGGGTTCGTCCTCAGACGTATAACTTACTGCTATTCTTGCGCTGTCTGCTTGAGCTAATGCACGATGTTCCTTGCGTCACACCCACTTTTACACAATATCAAACTGCGGGGAATACAGGATAATTAGCTATGAATAACGGAACACAAACAATAAAATCGGACGTAATGTTTATTACGTGGATTTCCCCTGGAGAGTCCCGGTTATTCCAGAAAACAAATTAATAATCAATTAAAGCTACCTGGCTAAAACACTTAAGAATTACGTAAAAATTCAGGCAAAGGAGAGCCTGGAAAATAAGGAAACAAATCCTATAACCAGGAATGTATACTCGTGTAACTTTAACAGCAAATAAAGACGTATCCCTAAGATACAGAAATGCAACTTACAGCAAGCGCACTTATTTTGATGCTATTCAGGAAAGATATTCTACAACGCACCGGCACATTATCACAGAGTCACAAGTTGACTGGGGTAAGAGGATACCGAGGTTAAGGAGAGGATTACCTGATGAAGGCATAGCTGTCTCTCACGCTGCTGAAGAAGGCTGGTCTTCATTGGTGGTCACGGATGAGGAGAGAGAGTCCTTGGCAGACTGGTAGGAGCCTTGAGAGGAGTCTTTGGACAGACTCGAGGTAGGATGGATTCAGAGAGTCCTTGATCGGACTAGACGGGAAAGTATTGGGCAGACTGAGGTAGCAGAGAGAGTTGAGCAGACTCAAAGCATGAGTCTTTAGCAGAATCACGTCCTCCTTGGCCGATGGCCCCGGCGTATCTGCTGGCGCAGGAAGCTGGACCTATATTTATACTGATTTTTCTCATATCAGCAGTTCTTCGGGGACAGGAGAGGGGTGGGGGGTTGCTTAGTCTTTCACACGGGGGTGGGTTATCAGGGGTGCGAGAGCGCTGGTCATTTCTTATCGCCCCGTGTGGAGGCGACGAAAAATTAAAATCCCTGTTTCTGAGGCGGCCCTGGCATGACGTCACAAGGCCACGGCGGTGCTGCCATCTCTCAAAATCTGAGTAACTTCTTCAATTGCTAACCGTCGAGTAGCTGAATTCTAATAATGTTTATTTTATTTGCAGGGGTGCCGTTGGCATGCTTAAATCTGGACGGGCAAAGGAGATTGTAATTACACACATCATTTACAATAAAGTAATCGGCTACCCAGGCACGTGGGCTTTCCTAGCTCGATACATTTAATTTGATTTGCCGCTTATATATTTCTCCCCTGAGTGCATGTGGCTCATAGATGGGGAGAAGCCGCCTGTAGAACACGCATCTTCACAGCGCAGCATGTTGGCTTGCGTCAATCGGCCACCCCTCTGAGCGATGTATACCCATCTCCAGTTTCTACTGCTTTGCTTCAGGGTTGGAAGGTGGTTGCCTCAATCATTGGTCCTAGGTTGGTCTTCTGGGCGAGTGCCTCTTTTAGGTGTGTGCTGCTGCTGTGAGTGGGTTGTGCTTCTGGACGAGCGCATGCTCTGTGCTTCGCTGCCCTTGACTGAGTTGGAGGCTGCTGTATCAGGGTCGCGCAACATCTGGTTACTAGCTCTGCGGCGGGTGAACAGCCTTCCCCTTTTTTCCCCTCTTCGCTCACTCTCCCTCTTCTTGGTAGTGGAGTCATCTGCTTCTCAGCGCAGTGCAGTCTTCCCGTCATGTTTCCTTTGTTCTCTTGCTTACCAAGAGAGGAAGAGTTTGGAAGGGAGGTTGGGGAATGAGCTGTTTTAATTTGAACTTAAGCCTTCCTAGTTCGATAGAATCACATAAACGTGATGAGAGAAAATAATTTATACAATGCATGTACAATTGGAGCAAAATTTTATTTTATGTCAAAAAATTTCTGTCCTCGAAAAATAAAATTGGAACTTAACGATTGCAAGTTTTCATATGGGGTTGGTATACTGTGGCCCCTGTGGGATGAAGTTAACTAAACTGGCGCTTTAACCATTGTGGTCGCACAGTATCTGTAATGCATGCGGGGACATAAAAAAAAGGTATATATATATATATATATTTTTCACATTCTACTCACCGGGTGGCTCTCCTACAAGCTAGTTGGCATAGAATAAAAGTCTGTTCAAGACAAATAAAACAAGACAATTTGTGCTTTCAACTATTAATTCTTTCTCTTGATGCCTTGAGATGGTTTAGTTATGCACGATTTGTGTGTAAAACAAGTTTATCATTACTGCAGCAATTTCGCTGGACATTAAATAATTGGTACAGTTCTTATGTGCTAGGTTATATATAAGCGTAGAATTAAGAAGATTATCAAGTAAGGTTCACATAGATTGCACTTACAATAATTTGATACTCTTCTAAATTAGAGAATATTTCCCTTGTATAGCGGGAATTGAAATAATTATTTACAGGTTCTGCTTGAGTTCATGACTTAAGCACGGTTTTAACAGGTTGGTGCGCACATAAATTTACAAGTCTGCACTGGGGCAGAGGGTTCATGAACTAGGTAGGTGCGGGCCTCCGTTTACGTTACGTGAAATGAGCTCAGACATATGTGAGCGGGGTGAGATTATGGAATACTGTTGGCATTACGCCTCAATTACTTATCACAACTATGTAAGGGGGTTTCACACAAGCGTGAAACAAGTTTGTACGTGTGCACGGGATGAGAATGTTCTCTCAAAAACAAAATACATTTCACTCTTACTTGACTAAACATAGGTACCCTTAAATACGTTTTGTACGTGAAAGTTTGAATAACTAGTTTACAATCACAATTTTTAACCTATAATTTATACAAGAAAAATTTATTTTAATTTTCTCTTTGGTGAATATAAGCAGGATGATAAGTAAACCAATTCTTACTGCTAAACAAGGAGTTTTTAAATGCAGTGCATTTATTAAAGTTAATTACACTTTCCTGATTCTTTCCTCCTATTGAGGTTACATTTAGGGTAAATACTCTATGTTTCTAATTTGGTGAAGGGGTGTGAGTTGGCTCTTTGTACAAGTTTGAATTAATGCACAATTATTTAGGCCTACATGATACCTGGCTGAGAGGGGGACAGGATGAGATATCTTTTCTCGTGGTTTACAGCATATGAGGTTTCTAGCTCACTCTGAGTAGAGAGGTTATGCTGGCCATACGGATGGTGGTACATTCACATAATTAGGGATTGCGCATAATTCTTGAGTTACACTTTCCTAACCTAAGAAAAGGGACACTCTATACGAAAACATGTCAACTCAAATTCTAAAAGATTATACAGGGGTTTTCCATCTAAGAAAAAGTAATTAGGCCTACTTGCTAATTGAATTATTAAACTCCTAGCCTCAAGTTATTGTATGGAGTATGTGACACTGTTACGTGTGGGGTTCCCACAAGGGTGAAATTTTTTTTACGTTAAATAGTGTAACAGGGTTTTCATAAGTTTGGTAAGGTTCTGACCTCAGTACAAAGATACACTTACAACTCAATTCACAAATTACACGTTATTAATATAGGTTGTTAACAAAAAACAAGTTTACACTCAGGGATCGAATAATTTAGAGGCTTCCGATTTCCTGGGTGATGGGTTATGGCATACTCTGAGTTCTCACCTCATGCTCTTATGCAATTCTACATGGTTTCTTAAATCAATGTCACCCAGGTGCACTATGAGGAATGGAGAGGGTTTTGACAAGGTTATGTTTACGGGCCCGCTGATGGGTTCCAACATTGCGTCCACACTTCCTAGCAGTGCTCATGGATTACAGTGGCTCTACTTTAAATGTGTTGTTCTAGTATTCAATAGCAACAACATCATTTATTACTTAAATGTTTATTTTACGTGAGCACTAAGGGGATTTTCGGGAAAATGCAAACATTAATTTTCCAGCTTGTTTAACGGGGTTTGAAGGTATTTTAAATTTCCTCCAGCAAACAAAACTTCTTGGCTAGCAAGCTAGGGATCAAATGCCAAATTTTGTTTACAGTTTCATTATTTTACCTTACTGTGTCCATTATTAAGGAGGTTGACTACATTACTCGGACACTTTGTTATTGTGTGAGGTCTCGGTTCATTACAACGCATTTTGTGAATTCTCTACCTTGAAAACAAAAATTGCAAAAATTTACCCAATAACAAAACTTGAACTTCTTGAGGCGGGAGCAGGCACTTACGATGACTTATGCACTTCCTACTCCTAATAGGCTAGGATTTTATAGGTGAATAATGGTTAGTTGCTTCAGGGGACACCCTCTCTTTCGAGGTGCTGCAGCAGGCCAGCGGAAAGATGCTGGAGCCCGCCATGGTGCCTACTTGTATCTGCCAGGCACGTGGCACGTGCGTCTGGCACTCAGCGGGGCCTTTCCGGCGACGGCAGACAGTTTGAGGCCAGCGTTCCAGGTGTTGTAAACATCTGCTCCTTTGGCGGTGGGGCTGCTGGGCTTCTCCTGTCTATCCACAATGGCAGTACTGCGGGTGAGAGCAGTTGTCTGCTCTCTCAAGGTGGTGGTCTGGCGTTGTTTTGCAGCAGCGGTGCGATTGACTGGCACATGGAACCAGTGGATTCACGTACACTTGCGTATACTGGTTTTGCGGAAACTGCGGTTTAATTCTCGTTCGACGCATAACCTCTCTCATCCTCTCCAGACCTTTCTGCTGAGCAGGTGGGGGTAGTTGCCAAGTTGACAGTGGTGTCCACAGGTGTCAGGGCAGGTGGATTTAGGCTTTCTTCTTCCTCGTGTTCACCTTCTCCATACTTGTCCACGACTGGGTAGGATGGATAGGATAATGTGCTGTACGTACCAGGTTCTCTATCCTGAGTTAACTCCACCATCTCTGGGGAGGTGTAGGCAGGACCGAGCCTGGTGGGAAGGTATACGCTGCCGCGTTCAGTTAGGTTCCCAAGGAGGGCAATCCTTCAGCCATAGTGGATGCAGATGAGGCTCGAACAACACTTGCTTTTGAGGACTCATGGGGTTGCTGGCTCTTTACAGCCCGGGGGCCAAGCAGGGGAACAGTAGGGATTCGCGACCTATCTTAGCACTCTTGGAGGGGGTAGAAGAGGAAATTTCCTTCTCTATATTTCTGCTTGAGCTAGGGTCGTCGCAAGCAAGGCGATCCACGGGATTGCGCTTGATGGTTGTGGCTAGCATAAGGTGAAAAACTACTTAACGCAGGGTAATAGGCTGAGGGAGGGGGACTGCCTAGTTTTCCTTCGTCCGGTAAGGGCGATCTACTGTCGGGTGGCAGAGGGAGACGCTTCGTCCGCCTTGTGGGAGTTCGGGGTTCTAGCTCCGATGGAGGTTCCGGGTCTAAAGTGTTCCCTTCCTCTTTTGCTATCTAATGTAGGTGGCCATGGCGGAGAATATCCCTTTCCATAGGCCATGCTAGCATCTGATGCAAATTCAGGGTTCGAGAGCTAGCGGACGCGTTTCACTATCACGAGGTTCGTGAAAAGAACAGCGAGCCTATGCCGACCAATATGCAGATGTGCGCATGGAGGGCAAGAAGCAGGGTCGTGGACCACCTGGGGTCACTGCGTGACACAATCTTTGTTAAAACGCCTTCCCGGGAAGTGCCAGTAGCAAGCCAAGGGGCGCAGGGGGGTCGCAAGGTCATACTACGCCCTACAGACTGTCTGGCGGAGGGGGCCGGACTGTTAACCCTGACAGGCGACAACTGCTCTCTTCCTTCGGAGGGGCGCCCATTCACATCTAATTCCCTTGCTTTCTCCACTAACCCTTTGACTGTCTGCGGTCAGGCTGTAATAAAGAGATTACGCAGAGGCAAGGGGGGTGCGGGTGATCGTTCTTACACGCAAAACCTCGTTTTGTTTTGGGTACACTTGTATGTGCAAGCGTTCTTCCCTCCTAATGAACAATTCAGTTTCCTCGCGTTTCTGTACTTGCGAGCGTAAGTCGGTGATAAGCTCGCTCAGGAGTTCATTTCCGGAGATATGTGCATTTAGCTGGGCCTTAAATTGGAGAAAGCTCTCAATGAATTTGTCGTAGTAATCCCACCAACGCTTCGCGGGGCCCGTGAGCTGACGGTGGGCACGATTTACCCATTGTTTCTTAGGGATCACATGTTCTCTTAACTCTTTCTCGCACTTGGCGAGGAACTTGGAGAGGTCGGCATAGGCCTTTCTGTTAAAATCAGGCAGGACGAGTTTACTAGGGAGCCTAGGAATATTATGACTAAGCCTACTGGGGTTTCGCAGTTTGTACGCCTGATCCCAGCGACAAACTTCGCACTGGTATATGAGTCCTGGAGTACCTATGTGTTTGTCCAGCCACCCGATACAAAGATGATTAAACTCTGTAACAGAGTATACAGCAGACGAGGAACTGACCGTGGCCCTCGCACTCAGGCCACTGACACGTCCTGGCGGCACTCTATACACCGGTATTCTAGACCATCGGTGAAACGGGGTGTTTCATCCCACCAACTACGTTGGTAATGATACGTCCTGTGACAGTAACTGCACTGGATGGTGTTTAGTCCAGTTCCAGGGTGCCTGGCACCGGACAGGGGGCATTACTAGCACCGGTGGTAATGCCGTCGGCTAATTGGCAGTGGTGACTCCGACATGGTAGTTGATGGGCACCACTGGGTGTTTAAGATGCCTCCCCAAAGTTGTGGAAATGCTGCTCATCAAGGAAGAACAACAAGGGGGGTAGGAGTAGGGAGTGTCTGGCTTGGCTCAGTTCCCAAAGCTCACTGAGCTACTTGGAACTTGGCCCCACGTAGGGCGCCAAATACTGACACACACTACTCAGGGTTGCTACCTTAGATGGTAGAGGAATAACGTTGACTCGCTTCTCAAAGCCTACCCAAGAATATCTTGGCGAATAATACTGGGTTTACTGGACTCGTGTGGTCGGATGGGGTTGTAAACAATATTAGGCTGTTTGCGGGTAGGTTTACTTCGAGCTTGAGGGGAGTCAAATCCCAGAGTGAGGCGGATGGAAGTGGCTGCCCGCCCAGGGAGCTCTATCCTCATTGTAAGGGTCGCCAATATGCGGGATGACAGTGATCCCAGGTAAATGGAATGAGATGATGATTAGTTGATGGTGGAGGTGGGGATGTGTGTCCTGGCAGATGATATCTTTACCGGGTAAGTGGATTGTCGCATAGGGACAAAATCAAGAGAAGGGGCGCTACTGGAGGTCTGTCATCTGGTTGTGCCAGGAGTCGAACCTGTACAACCTTTCCGGACGCTAGCTTGATCGAACAACTTCGGGAGTACAGAACCTTACAGGTGTGAAACTCGGATTAACCTACCCGACTTGAGTTTGACATTACTAGTCGTCTGGGGTGGTTGCTTAACTGGGGTGTCACAGGGAGTAGTATTATCATCCAGGGACAGTTGTTTAATCTGGTCCTTGTATTCACGCATAGGGTACCCGGGCCAGTGAGCTCCAGAAGGTAATCAAGTGGGGTGGTGATTTCTAGCGGTACTAAGGGGGAGATCAGTCGCAAGATGTGGTTGTGACACGATGGGCGGGTTTCATCCTCAGACGCAGAATGTAACGCTATTCTTGCGCTGTCTGCTTGAGCTAATGTGTGATGTTCTTTGCATCACTGTCTACTTTGCATGCCTCCCCTTCTATTGTATATTTGACCACCGGGTTCGCACACACTTTTACACAATATCAAATGGCGAGGAATACAGGATAATTAGCTATGAATAATGGAACACAAACATTAAATTGGACGTGATGTTTAGTACATGGATTTCCCCTGGAGAGTCCCGGTTATTCCAGAAAACAAATTAATAATCAATTAAAGCTACCTGGCTAAAACGCTTTAGAATTACGTAAAAATTCAGGCGACAGCGAGCCTGGAAAATAAGGAAACAAATCATATAACCAGGAATCTATACTCATGCAACTTTAACAGCGGCTAAAGAAGTATACCTATGATATAGCAACGCAACTTGCAGTGTGGTCACTTATTTTTAAGTTATTCAGCAACATACTCTACAACGTGCCAGCACGTTACCAAGGAGTTACAGAAGTTGACTGGGGTAAGAGGATACCGGGGTTAAGGAGAGGATTACCTGAAAAAGGCGTAGCCGTCTCTTACACTGCTAAAGAAGGCTGGTCTTCATTGGTGGTCGCGGACGAGGAGAGAGAGTCCTTCGCTGACTGGTAGGAGCCTTGAGAGGAGTCTTTGGACAGACTCAAGGTAGGCTGGATTCAGAGAGTCCTTCGTTGGACTAGACGGGAAAGTCTGATGTAGCGGAGTCTTGAGCAGACTCAAGGAGCGGAAGTCTTTGTAGACTGGGGGGTGAGTCGTGTCCTTTTCTGTTGACGACTCCAGCACATCTGCTGGTGCAGGAAGCTGGACCTCTATCTATACTGATTTTTTTCATATCAGTTCTTCGGGGTGGGGGTAGCATAGCCTTCCACACGGGGGCGGGTTACCAGGGATGCGAGCGCGATGCTCATTTGTTATTGCCTCGCGTGGAGGCGACGACAAATTAAAACCCCTGTTCCTGAGGCGGCTCGGGCGTGACGTCACAAGGCCACGGGGGTGCTGTGCTGCCATCTCTCAAGGTCGGAGGAACTTCTTCCAGGACTAAGCGTCGAGTAGTAGAATTCTAATAATATTTATTTCAATTGTGGGGTTGCCATTTGCATGCTTAAATCTGGACGGGCAAAGGAGATTATAATAATGCACGTAATGTACAATGATGTAATCGGCTACCCAGACATGTGGGCTCTTCCCTAGCTTGATACATTTAATTTGATTTGCCGCTTATATATTTCTCCCGAGCGCATGTGGCTCATAGATGAGGCGAAGTCGTCCGTAGAACGTGCATCCTCACAGCGCAGCATGTTGGCATGCATCAACATTCTATTTGGAGGCCACCTCCGTCACCCGTACACATACTGTGTCGAGCAGAATTTTCAAAGTAAAATTAAATCTAGGGGTTACATCCCCCAAGTCTCCCCTCAAACCAGAATACTTACCACCCACACAATCTTTAACAAGAAAACCCAACGTTAAGGGAAGAACCCTCCTATGAGCTAGCTAGGGGCGTGTGAACGCATCTTGGTGACAATAGAGTTGTAATTCAGATTTTGCTTGTACTGTGTGACATTCCTAAATAATCGGGCACTGAGGTTAAAGCCCTCATTAACTGCCCATAATGAGTTGACCTTGTGACCAACCCTTTAGGTGCATTTGATTTTAAGTCATTACACTTGGTGTCATAAAATGCTTCAGTTTTTACAATCCATAATTTTTCATGCAAACAAAACAATGCTATAGGTACGAAAAGTAATAGGGGAGCTGCAACTGTCACGGTAATTAATGCAACAACTGTCATACCTGCGAAAGAAACTTTAATATAAAAGTAGCTACCCTAGATCCTCACCTGTAGAGAATGGTAGTCTTGCCGGCTCCATCCAGTCCCAGGATGAGAATCCTCATCTCACGGCTGCCAAGCAGGTTGCGGAAGTAGCTGAGCAAGCCGCCTGCTCACACAAATTACATACGAGGTGCATCTATGCCTGATCATGGCACGATATTTACATTTCATAATGTAAGAATTCTTTTAGTTACAACATTTGTAAAACAATTTTGATATTGATTTATGGAATTTCATGAAATAACGAAGGATACTGTAAACATGAATGCGGTCTAAAAAAATGTACTTCTATGTACAGGAAGTGAAAAATGAAAATATGCATCACTCTCTAATGACACAAAACAAGCAAAGTTCAACTGTGTTGTGTGCATTAATATATAAAATTAAGAGGTCTTATTACTATGTATACTTTCATGATGGAAGACTTGTGAATAAGTGGTTTATGTACAAACTAATCTTAAAATACATCCGTGACCAAAACTGAAAACCATATCTCTGCAGACAGGTACACCAACCATTAAACCATTGTGACACCCAGATACTATGGATTCCCTACCTATTCAGCATTATTATAAAAAATAGGTTGGATGATGCATCATAAATAGTCAACAATGTGGGTGTTTGAGTGTTTCAGTTTCAGCTCATATTATTCCCAAACACAATGCTGGAATATAAGGTTGTAATTGCATATAATCAAATCTTTTCTGAAAAACAAAATCACAATGGTATTTTGAGTTCTACCACCAAACTTGTTCAATCATTACCATACAGACTTTCCACTAAAGACAATTCCATGCAATACATTTATTATACTGAATCTATAGCTATTTGTCGCTATCATATGAATCATTCAACAAGTTTTAACATAATTTGCAGGCTTCTTGGTTCTATGTTGTAATGTTGCATCCCTAGAAACAGATGACTGGAACATAGCTCATTTCACTCACTTGACAAAGGCACAAGTGAGTAAAGAGAATTGGGCATCTCTTAACGAGGCCCTGAGAGCCGATGAGGGTGATTGACGTGAGTATGGAGCTACGCCGTGATGAAAGGGAGGGGGAAACCCGCTGACCAACGGAATCGTCCGGCATGATTCCCAATTGCGAAAATCCGGTGACCTGGCAGGGGATTGAACACGGTTCACCTTGGCGGGAAGCGAGCAGGCTAACCACTCAGCCACAGTGGCCCCCATAAAAGCACGAGAAGAGGTCGAAAAAAAATGCACACACACACTTTCCTTTGAGATTTATTGAAATCTATGCAGTTCACATCCTTTACATAGCAGAGACATGAAACAGTTTAAGATTAGCGGCGAGGGTTACATTCGCCACGCTTGAGGTTTCCCTTTAAAGGTTTGTTGTCTTGTCTGAGGTGGCAGCAGGGTGCTCACACATTACAAAAAGTCCTTTACGACAATGGTGCAAACCCCATCACAACCACTTTCTCACGCAAGCAGAATTGAGCTGAAATAACAACCAACTATGTTTAAAGAATGTACTCGAAAATAAAGAACACCGGCAAACTCCTAACTGCCCTTTCACTGATGCCCAACACAACTTTAAGCGTTTACATGTTTTGCCATGTTCATTTACGTTTTATGACAGTAATTATTCATAATACAGGCTTTTCGGAAAAACTGGAAAATTCATGCAAATGGTATATAAGATTGTTACTAATCACACTTAATAAGAATTTATTGGGGCTTCAAATAATTTGCAGTATATACCATGAAATATGATGGTGAGGTGGGTTATGAAGTTCAGGGTGTTTATGTAGTAAAGCACGTAAAATTTCTGTTGAATATATTTATATTAGGTTGTTGAAGCATGTTAAATGTGAGAATGTCTTATGAAACCTTGTACACAGGGTAGGTACGTTTTTTTTAAGGCTTACCTTGTCTATAATAACGAGAGGAATATACTAAACACATTAGTAGTAGAAAAATATACAAATAGTATACCATACAAAAAGACTTGTCACAGGTGTTTATAAGCAGTTGATGTGTATCACCACGATACATTTATTGAACAATAATGCACAGAGACTGGAAACAAATGTGCATCGATTTTGGTTTATGTGGCAATTGTACGCTGGGATTGTGTACACTTTCAATGTACAGTGTGAATTTGAGTGCGAAGGCTTGTCATTTACGAGAGCTATTAAGTGTGCTTCGTTGCAATTCTTTCCATTTGGTGTGTTAAATCAAATCATTGTGCGAAAATAGAAAATATGAGTTTCTTTGCAATTATGTCCATTTGAAGTTTTAAAATATAATTATTGTGCAGAAATACGAGTGTTTGTAGAATTTCGACAAATTTAATAGTTGACACGTCCTATTACTTACACGAGTTGTAGGCGATATATCACCAAGAAGCTGCTTACATGGGTAACATAATTTATACTCTAGTTTTTGCATGAAAAGTGTAGTAAAAGGGCTTTCCTACTGCTGCCGCTTACAAGTAACTTCAGCATAGGTTGTAGTTTATACTGTGTTCCTGTATATATTATATTCAAGTGTAGCTCCTTTGCACTTAAACGTACTGTTCACGAGTTGCCAAACATTACGCACCAAACCAGTGTCCCAGTGTTAGCAGGACTAAATTCACAAAACAGTGAATAAAAGAGCATGCCAGATGTTTTTGTATGTATAGTGTGTGCTGGGGCCCGTTTCACACACATTTATGTAGAAGTTTTTATTTTGGCTTGCATAATACTGTTGTCTCTAGATAATGAGATGGATTTACCATTAATATAAACTGGAAATATAAAAACATTGTAAAATTGTATCCGGGGTTTATAAACTGTTAGCAAAGCCATTGCATACTCACAAAAAACAAAACTACATTTCCACTCTTAACCTAAATGTTCGACGTCTCAGAACCCAAGTTCCTTGTGCTTGTGTAATCTTCTTCTGAATCGCTAATAAACATTTGTAATTATGATTCACAAAAACAAAGTATAAGAAATTTGATTAATATTGAATTAAGATGCCAAACAAGCCATTATTAATAACTTGTAGAAATTTCTACCCATCTCTGTATTCTTGTAAGAAAATCATATTTTTTACAAGTGTTTAGAGCAGGCTTGTAGATTCGTGAAACCGAAATACTTGTAACTATTCAAAAACTCACTTGTAACTGTAAAAATTGACTTGCAGATACTAGTAAACAGTTGTAGGTTTGTGAAACATAACTTTTTTACTACCCACAAGTTACAAGTCTTTTCACTTGTAACTTGTAGTTTTGTGAACCGGGTCCCAGCACTCTTGCATCCAGAAAGCTTGAAGTTTGCCATATAAACAATGGTAAAGTCACATGAAGTTAGGTTAGGTCTTCCTTCATCTCTTACCCCACAATTTCCCAGACCTTCAAGTCTTCCCACTATCATATTTAGTTGTATGTACTGTGAATATCTTGATACAACTTGTCAATTTGTGATCAGCGAGTCGTTAATCAATTTTATGGGCTGTAGGACGTAGTTTTACATTAGTGTGGAAATTGCAATGCTTGCTTACTGTCTGTAGTAAGCAGTGTCAAATGCAGAATACCTACCAGAACCAAACCTAACTTCACAATAGGTGAATCCCAGAGGGTGCGGGCCGAAGCACTATCGCGCGTCAGAATAAGGACACTATTGACGCCGAGATTAAACTTATTCCGACAATTTAATCACCATCATTTATTCTAGTTAGTATTTATTGTGATTCACCTATTAAGTAAGGTTAAATTAGATATTCTTGCATTTCTCATGATTAAATAACAACTTAGTCATTTTTCCAGTTATAGGCATATAAAAAAATTTGTTTTTAAATGAATGTACTAAATGCAGCTGATCTGTACATAAAATAAGACAGTCATGCACAAATGGCAGTGATAAAGGCAGAATAAATGTTTGTTTTTACACTGCTATTCTATTTTCGCTTGAAGAGACTGAAACCTCAGAACATATAATGCTTCTTTTATATCCGAATTTCAAACACCCACTGCAAAACACATTATTTCTAACCTACTGTGATGAGTGTTTTCAATTTTGTTCGTAGTGTTAACAAATACAATTAGGTAGTTTTTAAAAGAATTTAATGTTATTTATATCCCCAAGTACAGGATGTTAAAAATATTTCACACAAATTAAACTCTTTAACACTGCCGAATGTATAATGTTGTAAGCGAAAAAGTGCCGAATTTACAATATTATATATGAAAAGCTGCCTACTGTTACCATCCAACATACACCATAAAAAAAAAAAAGGCGTGATGCGATGGGGCACACTTCGTTTCTGGCCTACCAGCACAAGACAATATGCATACTAGACCTATAAAAGGAATGAAATACTGTAAGGCGAGACAAACTATTAAATTCGGCACAACAAATCAGCGCCGTTAAACAACAGTCCTAAGCAATCGCGTATTGCGGGAAGTTAACGAGGTTATGGTGCAACGAAAGCTAAGGTGAAGGCTTACATCTACAATTATACTAATTTCGACGGTACTTCAGTATTGTTGAAATACTGCCAAAACGAGTACTAACGTCACAATACGATCATGGACACATATAACGAAAGTTGCGGCATCATAAAAATACGTGACCAAAAAACGAGACAGATCACCGACAGCACAAACTTACCCATTTTAAAGTCTATGAACTACACACCACAAACTATGTAGATCTCAACTTAAAACACCATTAAAACTGTCAATAGAATTCCTCCTATACAAACTTTTAAATGGCACATTAATAATATATTATATTATATTATAAGCTGAGAGAAGCTGTGTCAAATACGGCTGTATATCAATCTTACGTCTCCACGAATCATTCATATTGCCAACTGATAAATCTTAAACACTTAAAATTAAAATTCTTTCATTTACATCATACAACTCTGAAAGTCAATATGTGCCAATTATTTTGTATAAAAGTTTACATTTGAGTTTTTAAAGTAATAATTAAGCATGTAATAGTATAGAAATAATTTATTTAAATAATAACTTGGATTCACAGGGAAGTATATTTTTATCCAACTGCTCTCAAGTAAAGTTAATGTAAACGGCTAGAGGTGGCAGCACATGTCGGCGTGGTGGTAACGCGCCAGGGGCAGAGCGGTCTTGTTGTTTGGTTTTGTTTATAGACACACTTGCAACAATCTATGATGTTTGTGGTGTGGGATTCTGAATGCAAGTTTTGTTTTTGTGCGCGATGTGATTGCGGTGACAGATAACCATTCGGAACTAGTAACGGATGCGTTCCGGTTTGCTTTCAGCTCGTACGATGACGCGAAGAATGATCAAAACTCAGGTATGATTCTAAAAATGTTCATTGTTTCCATTAAGAAATAAATTAGCATTGCAAATTACAGATGTTGCTTTCATTTCTTTTTCTGTATTCGCAGGAGAGGGTTTTTGTGCGTATGTGATGGCATTTTGCAGACAAACGTAGATTTCTCGCATCAACACAGCTGAGTAATGGTTTTTTGGGCAGCCCTGCTGGAATGTTTGCCGCAGGACAAAAGTCAAGCCAGCCCAACCACAGGCCGGCAACGGAATTTATTATTACTTATTACTCTTGAAGCCGGAACACGTTTGGTTGTAAGCTTCCAGTAAAAATTAAAATGACCGTCATTCATTCGCAACTTCTCATCTTTGCAAAAGGTTGTTTTCGTGTTTTGGCGGCAATTGCGCGTAAACCAAACGCATATAATTTTAATAATTGCATGCATAACAACTGTGCAGGCAGTATTGTGTAAATTCTACTTCCTGACCTCAATTGCGGTTGTTTGACATGAATGTGAATCGATTCAAATGAAATATTTTGTAGGATGCGACGCATGTTAAAATTTTACAAGTTATGTTAATATATTTCGACAGCTGGCATGTAGCTTCTTCTGATAATTTTTTTAAACACACATTAAACGTTTTATTCCTTTTCGAATATGTTTATGACAGATATAATGGTTTTACAATTTATGGCATTAAAATTTTTGAATTTTTCGTTGTGGCGTAATTGAGTGAGGTATTTTCCCTACGACTGGCCCCGCCTCTATTACGCATGAGTTACTTTCTCCGGTGTTCAGCACGGGATTAATCTTCCTTCAAGTGTCTAAGCTTTTTTTTAATACCTGCAGAGTTTTGATGAAAGTGTGAATTAACGGTGTGCGTAAACGTTCGCGACATTTCTCACACAATGGAAAAGTAAGGGACTATGGTTTTAATAGCGTAGTCAACGCACAACCTGCTAGCGGCAGACGTAGGCGTTATCGAAGTGAGCATATTTAAATATATTTGAATTGCTGAATTGACATGGCTAGAAAACCAACGGAATTACACTGCCCACAGCTAAGGAACGACAATAACATCGCTGATGCTTCTTTAGTAGCAGTGGAAAAATTTCTCTAAGTATTTACCTATGAAGTCCTTGGTATGACCTCAGTGCTTCTCGATTTGAATTCTTCAGAATGTTTATGTTCATCGGATGTACTTCTGACTTCGTACGTTTGTTAGTGAATATATTGCTCGTTTAAATTCAGTCTTCCATAAACATTGACGCTGATGGCATCTTATTGTATATAACTAATCTTTTCAAGTCTATAAAATGAATTGTCATCCGTAAAGGTATTTATTTTAACTAGGACACTCGCTTATATCCAGTGTTTTTTCCACCCCACCCCCTTTCCCAATATCGGTTCACGGAGTAATTTTACTAGATAAATTTATATTAATTTGAAAAAATAATTTTTAAAATCAAATCTTAAGAATTAATTTTATTGAGGTATACTTACCGTCACTTTTTATGGCATGCCCGTACGGCATTAATCACTTAAATATAGGCCTTACCTACTGATCATTTAACTTACTATAGAAGGCACTACTGGTAAAATTTATGTAGACTTAGTGCACCTTTGGGAGAATAATTTATTAGCTCCCTCATAAGAAGCAAAAACTCGTAGGAACAGTAAAGCTTTGTCACAAAGTAGCACGACAGAGACGAAACTGCCTGGAGGTTCCTGTGGTGTGGGCGAACTCACTCTCCGATTGGCTGCACGAGACTCCGGGAAGGAGCCGTGTGTCCGATTGGCTGCCGCGTGCTCTGCGAAAGCTTCCCTATTGACTGGGCTGTCAGCTGTTAAGTAAACTATCGAGCGCTGATTGGCGAAAGGCGTTCCGAGTTGTTCACGGCCAGCGACGCCATTTTGCTGGCCAGTATGCGGCTGCAGTTCTTCGAATGAACGTCTGTTTCAACTCTGTATTCTCCACGTACTCTGTGGCTTGCTTGAGAACTATAAAAACTTGATTTTGTTTGTTTGAAGCAGGGGTGGAATGTTTTAAAACAAATGAAATAATACTAGAATTGTTTAAAATACCTATTTATTTGAATTACTTAATATTGTTTCCTAGAATTATGACGAGATGGTACTCCTCTTCCGTGCAACGAAACTGGGAAAATTACCCCCACAAACCGATAGTGTAGCGAGTGAAGAGATCTGGGCGGCTCTTAACAGCGAGGTCATGAGAGCCGAGGAGGGTGATTGAGGTGAGTATGGTGCGGCGATGGAATGAAGGGGCGGGGGAAATGGGAGATCTCGGAGAAGACCCGCCGACCAACTGCATCGTCCGGCACGATTCCCACTTTCGAAAATCCCGTGACCCTGCCGGGGATTGAACCCGGTTCGCATTGGTGGGAGGCGAGCAGGCAAACCGCTCAGACAACGTGGCCCGTCCGAAAGTGTAAATCTGTCCCAGGTACGAAGTCTTATTGAACGTGCAATGTTTACGTCCGCGGCCTTTGAAATTTATTTTTGTAGGTTTACTGGCCTGGCAGCAAAGTTTTTATAGCGTCAATATAATTAGGGCCAGTGATTTTTCGCGTAAAAACCAGAGCACACAATATACTTCAATACTATATGTACACCTCAGCTGTTGTCGTAGCTCCATTAGCTGCTGGTGTCGTTTCTGCATTTGTCCGAGCCACTCGAGGATTATGTAACTCCGACACTGAATCTTCGTGATTCGTGCACAAGCAGTTCGCACGGACCAAAACATGTATCAGCCAATCAAAAAAAAAAAGCTGGGCGACTCTACCATGGTTCGAACTGTATCTTGTGTCGAAATCTTTTCGCGAAATATCGATGCCGCTAAATATAATGACAACGCAGTGTCGCTCGACTAACGCGGGGATGCATGTCCTGGCCAGTGTGTTTACAAATGGCTAAGAATATATACAAAATGACCGTCGTTAATTCAGCAATTTTCAAATAAACCTTTGATAAAAGTCACTGTTCATGGCAGCGTACATTCTGACGTAAGCTCTGACTGAAATACTCGTGGTAATTTGGCAGCTGAAGTATAGGCTATTCACGGTAAAATGAGTACTTTCGAAAGCCCTTTGATTTGGAATAATAGTCAGTAAATATATTTTATTTTAGACTAAGACGTTAACTTCCGAGTGCGGTGGAATATACACATACTGTGTTCATTACATACATTGCAATATTTAGTTTAGAAAGCTGGTTAAAGGATAAAAAAAATAGATAATAGGAAACAAAAGTAATTAGGGCCTCAAAAGTGCTTACTTTTACTTTGAACAGCCTATACTTCTACGTCTTAACGTTTTAGCACCGTGGTGTTTGAATTTCTATCACTAACTATATTTTATTTAGTTTCTGATTTTTTAAAAATGTACGCGAGAGTAAGAACTAACATAATATAGTCCATTCACGGTTGCTTCCAACTTTTCTGAAGCCCTGCTAAAGCATTTACTGTATATTCCTCCGCCTCATGCAAACAAAGCTTAACAAAGTATAGAAAATTACACCAAAGGGACAGTGTACCGTATTCGTGCCCACTCAGTGTAATAATATTTCTGCATAGAACTATTTCTTTCTAGGCGTTATTAACACATACATTCTCTCCCTGTTTTTATTTATATCAACTATAATTGTAAAATATTATATAATGTATTGATAAAATATAAGTTAAAGTTAAATTTATTAAAATATAAGATATATTTATACTACATAACACATGTATAAAACGCTTGTGAAACATGGTATTTAGGAAACAACTGAACATGTCATACATGGAAATATTTTTCAAAGATTTGATCCAAAAAGTGTGAAGAAACCGTGAATAGGCTACAGATGCAGATTTATAGTTTTAACAATTTCAATCTCTTGACCGACACATGAATAATGTGAACCGATCCGTGGCAATTTTAATTTAATATGTAACGGAAGGATACAATGTGTGCATGAAAGCAGATCGTAAACAGGGCTTTGAAGTGCTCAGTCAACTGCGAACAGCCTACTTACAATGCGGCCCTCCCGTTGGCCGATTAGTCAGCTCGCTGGCCTATAACCACGGTGTTGTGTCAAACGTGGCTGACGCTACCGGTGTCCGGCGGGTTTTCTCGGGAGCTTCCGTTTTCTCACGCCCATGCATTCCTTGTTCGCTGCTCATCTCAGGTTCGCATTTGACGTCAGCCTTCTGGGAGGACTGACGCCCTCGGTCCGCGCTCCCACCCTTAAGTGCTTTTTACAATAGTGCGACTGCGACAGTGCGAAAGAAGCGATTAGCCAATCAGAGGCGAGCAAGCAGGCGATGGCGAAGCGACAGAAAGCGATAGAATTTATTCTAACGCACCTGCGAGAAGGAATATAGTAAATGCTGTTCACGATAAAGTGAGCACTTTTTAAGGCCCTCCCAACAGGCATTAACTACTGATAAATATGTTTTATTGCAATCTCAGACATTAACTTTTGAAAGTGGTGAACTTATACACCGTATTTATTAGCTACGTGACAATACTGATATTAAAACGTGGCTTAAACATAAAAAATAACTTAAAAGAAACATTTGGAAGGGTCTTAAAAAGTGCTCACTTTTCCGTGAACGGCCTATAGAAATGAACCTTAGAAGAAGTCAGTGACCCATGCATCCATGTATTTTAATGGGCTCTCTGAGTGAGTGACAAATTCGCCCAGTAAAGTTGGTAACGGTGGATGGAAAGTAGTTCCATATCTTAACGTCGAATAAAAAGTGTCAGACAACCATTTGTGACAGCTAAAAATTATTTCGCTTTCGGTTTCTCTTGAATGCACCGAAGTGTAAAAATGAGCAAATTTGTAAAGTATTTACTTGCTTGATAATTTCACAGTTTCATTTGACCGAAGCATTAATGTTAATTTTACGTAGGGCGGAGGAATACACGACGGGTTTACAAGTAGATCTTAAGCAGGGCTTTCAAAAGTGCTAATTTTTCCTCGAACAGGCTGTACAAATGTACGCGCACTGCAAAATGAAGTGCGCCGAGAAAAAGGCACGCGCGAGTGTCGGCCGGTTTCATTCATCGATAACAGACGTCCACAATGTGGCTGTAATTAGCCCCCGCTGCCGCACAAAAAACTGATCCCGCTATTACGGATATCCTCCGATCCATCTCCGATCCATCTCCGCAAGACTTGCTACGTGCAGTCTACAGTCACACATCCTACGTGTCATGAGTAATTCATCTGCGGTGTACGCGTGGGCTCCTGCATCGCTGCACACTTATAATATCTCATACTGCATGTCCGAAGTGTGCCTACGCTGTAAAAAAAATTCCGTATATTTACGGAAATGTACAGTGTATATACGGAAAGGCAATCCGTAATGACGAAAAACGGAGTTGAAAGTCCGTAAATACAAAATGCGGAAAGTCTCCGTATTCCCTTTGGCTTCGAGTTACGGGGACGAACAATGCCGATTCTACACGAAGCTTTCTTCGCCACTGTAACAAGAAAATTATCGTTTCTGCGGCAGTTAAGGTTATCCACGCGACTATGGCCTATTGTTTCAAACATTAAAAAATAGCATCAGGTGTCTGTAATATTTGGCAACACTAAAAGTACACTAAATTTAATAGAAACTGAATTTTTGCTTTTGTATTTTGAATACAAACGTAAAAGTTATACCACAATTTTCAAGTGAGAGTTGTAGGCGAATGGTCGTGGAGTGATAATTGTTTGACTAGGGTTCAAACCTCGCTTAAGTACAAAATATTCTAAGTTTTTTAATATAATTTTTTATACACGGTAGAACACCCACATAACGAAAATTAAAGACATTTTCATTATCTCTTTTTATTTTAAACGGGAAATACAGAAAACTAACTTGAAAATTAACGGAAAGGGCCCGTGAAATTTTTGGAAAGTCCTTTTCTGAAAATCAATGTGTCCATAATTTTACTGAGAGTTTACGGACACTTCTGGATCAGTTTTTACCAGCACTTATCCGTAAAATGAAGGAAATTTTTTTAACAGTGTGGATTAGCCTTGTAGCTAAGGCAAGTAATGAAGATGTGTACTTTATTCCGCCCTTTTAGGGTTTTCTTTAACACTTTGTATCCATTTTGGGTGCTCCATTTATTTTTATTGCTTGGAATTTTTCCTATCTGGTCATCATCATCTTTACTTCATACCATATCGAAGCAGGTTACAGTAAGATTGCATGGTCTGTTGGGGGTGACTTTAGCGCTAATATTGGAAAGTTGTATTTATTTGATTTTGTAATAATTAATAATGAACATTTTTGTTCTATTGCTGCTCTCTGATAAATAAATCACAAACAGAACGAAGCACATTTGTTTCCAACAGTTGAAACAGAAAATAGGCTTATCTGAGATCTGGGCCAAACTCGCCCCTCATACGGTATAGGAAGACCGCGACAAATAACAGTCTTCTTTGTTGTGTAATTATCAGAGTGCACGGTTATCTTCACTACGGTGTGGTAGACAGACATCTCGTCTCCGAACAAGGCGAACCGGGTTCGATTCCAGGCGGGGTCGGTCGGATCATCTGCTTGTGGTTTGAGTTGAGTTGAGTTGAGAGATTTGGGTGATTCTTAAGATCGAGTTCTTGAGAGTCGATGCGGGTGAAGTGAGGTGGGAATGGAGCAGTACTGAAATGCAAGGGCGGGGGAACGGCTTATCCCCGAGAAAACCTGCTGACCACTGGCATCGTCGCTGCACGGTTCCCGCGTGCGAGAATGAGGGAGTGGCTCGGCCGTGGATCGAACCCTGTTCGCCTTTGTGGGAGGCGAGAAGTCTAACCGCTCAACCACCGTGGCTTCTGCGTGTGGGAAACCGTGGCGGACGTTGCCGTTCATCAGGCGGATATTCTAGAGGCGCTCCCATTTCTCTCGCGCTTGCGTTCCCTCGCTGCTCCATCTCCACCTTACTTCACTGTCGGCAACATGGAGGTATTAGTCTATGGAGTGGAAGCCGAGACACGAAAGTGAAGCCGAAAATGAAAGACAAGGACAGGGCTAGAAGTGGCAAAAAGGTGCATGTTTTACATTGCTTACTATGTAACTTTTGCCACTCATAATATGGCGGCTGACGTAAACAATCGGTCTGCGCATGCGCAGTTGAAAGAAGCAGACAAGGCATCGGCTTCACTTGATAAACGTGGAGAAGATAGGCTGTTGCCACTCCATCAGCTATTACCTCCATGGTCGTCAGCGCTCGAGGCCTCGCTGGCTGGGTAGAATCCCTCAACTACAATTGCCGTCACTACTGGCGGAGACACACGGTTTATGGGGAGAAAAAAAAAAAAAAAAACAGAAAATCACAAGACACTTCGAACTTCATTGCAGACGACGTGGGGTCGGTTTACAGTGGCCGCCTTCCATTACTGCAGACGAGCACTGATATCACCTATGGTTTATCAGTGTTCGCCAGTAATAAGGGAACAGTCGTCAGTAAACAGCATATATTTCTCTTCGTCAGTAAACTGATAGTTTCGGAGCGTCTGGCAGTAGTATTCCCGCGTGCAGGAAAATAATTTCCATACAGCATTTAAAATGTTACTCACCTTCTACTGCTTCTTGGTCATCTTCTGACGGCACCACAATATTATAAGTGATTGCCTCAGCACCTGTAACTTCTGCAAGTATAATTTCCTCGGACATGACTTGAACTTCCCGCCAAACCTAGGGTTTACCTAGCAACACTGACGTTTTAAACGACAGTAAAATCCGCGATCTCAGTAACGGTTGTAGCCTCGCGCAGTGTACCTCTCAGATGCGACTATCAGTGCTTTCAGCAGTATCGGAACAATAGATGACGTTACTGAAATTACTGACCAGTGAAATCCGTGAGTAATGGAAGGTGGCTAGTGTAATGCAGTTTCTGCTACACAAAATTCGATGAAAAATATGGTTGGCAATACCAGTTGTCCCCGTGAAATAATTTGGTGACTGACAGATTTTGCAATTGACAGTACAAATATTTGTTCCGTTACACATCCAGACTCTGAGTGGTTCATATATGAAATTTTTTTTTTGTGTGATATACAAGTTCTCTGCATCACGAGACTATAAGGCATGTACTGCCCTATATATATATATATTTTTTTTTTTTTTCTCGTTATAAAACTGAGATCGCAGTTTGTCTGCTGACGTTTTTATTTGTCTTACACCCTTTAGGCTTACATATACGTAGATATATAGTAATTCGACGTGTAAGCAAACTTTCTTAATTGTCTTTTAAATATTTTAGCCTTTACCACATTATCCAGGTCTCCCCTGGGGAAAAAAAATGTTGGAAAGATTCGGCGTTGTAAGATATAAACTGTGATATAATCTGCTGCTCAACATGTCTTCGTCTTTTATAAAACGACACTGTGATGAATAAACGTATTATGCCAAAGATTTTCGTTATATGGAGGTAGAAATTACTCTGCTAAAATAAATTATGTTTATAGTCTATTTACGGTTACTTCGCACTTTCTCGAAGTCCTGATTAAGTTATACTTAAAGGATATTCCTCCTCCCCATTGAAACTAAGCTTAACAGTCGAGAAAATTAAACCAAAGGACAACGCACCGAACAGTGCACACTAAGTTGTAATAATATTTTGCATTTGAACTATTTCTTATTAGGCGCTACCAACACACATAATTTCTCACTGTTTTTATTCGTATTTACTATAAAATATAATATATATTAGAATTTATAAATAAAATATAGGTAAAAGTTCAATTTAAGGAAAAATGAGATACTCTTATATTAACATAGGCATAAAACACTTGTGATACAGAGCATATTTAGGAAATAACTAAACTCGTCATACAGAGGGTGATTTTTCAGAGATTTGATTCAAAAAGTGTGAACAAACCGTGAATGGACTATAATTTGTTTTATGTACGCCCGAGTTAAAAGTTTTAATTTTTTTTTTCAGAACCATCTACAATTCAGTGCGTTTACAAGGAAAACGATTGTCTAGTAATTATATAATTCACAATAACAGACGACACGCCGATGTTAAAACTACTTCCATACACGCATTTGTGTGGCGAAAATCAGCAGAAACGCAAGCCAGTGCGGTATTGTGTGTTATAGCTACACGCAGAGGGAGTATCAGCTTAGCTGTCAGCAGAAGCATGCTCACAAGGTCACATAACCTGCATTGGAGAGTGTTATAGCTACACGCGGAGGGAGTATCAGATTAGCTGTCAGCAGAAGCATGCTCACAAGGTCACATAACCTGCATTGGAGAGTGTTATAGCTACACGCGGAGGGAGTATCAGCTTAGCTGTCAGCAGAAGCATGCTCACAAGGAAACATGACCTCCCTTGGAGTGTGTTATAGGTACACGCGGAGGGAGTATCAGCTTAGCTGTCAGCAGAAGCATGCTTGCAAGGGCACATGACCTCCCTTGCTCTGTGTTATAGCTACACGCGGAGGGAGTATCAGCTTAGCTGTCAGCAGAAGCATGCTCGCAAGGGCACATGACCTCCCTTGGAGTGTGTTATAGCTACACGCAGAGGGAGTATCAGCTTAGCTGTCAGCAGAAGCATGCTCGCAAGGGCACATGACCTCCCTTGGAGTGTGTTATAGCTACACGCGGAGGGAGTATCAGCTTAGCTGTCAGCAGAAGCATGCTCGCAAGGGCACATGACCTCCCTTGGAGTGTGTTATAGCTACACGCGGAGGGAGTATCAGCTTAGCTGTCAGCAGAAGCATGCTCACAAGGTCACATGACCTCCCTTGGAGTGTGTTATAGCTACACGCGGAGGGAGTATCAGCTTAGCTGTCAGCAGAAGCATGCTCACAAGGAAACATGACCTCCCTTGGAGTGTGTTATAGCTACACGTGGAGGGAGTATCAGCTTAGCTGTTAGCAGAAGCATGCTCACAAGGAAACATGACCTCCCTTGGAGTGTGTTATAGCTACACGCGGAGGGAGTATCAGCTTAGCTGTCAGCAGAAGCATGCTCACAAGGAAACATGACCTCCCTTGGAGTGTGTTATAGCTACACGCGGAGGGAGTATCAGCTTAGCTGTCAGCAGAAGCATGCTCCACAAGGTCACATGACCTCCCTTGGAGTGTGTTATAGCTACACGCGGAGGGAGTATCAGCTTAGCTGTCAGCAGAAGCATGCTCACAAGGAAACATGACCTCCCTTGGAGTGTGTTATAGCTACACGCGGAGGGATTATCAGCTTAGCTGTCAGCAGAATCATGCTCACAAGGAAACATGACCTCCCTTGGAGTGTGTTATAGCTACACGCGGAGGGAGTATCAGCTTAGCTGTCAGCGGATGCATGCTTTCAAGGGCACATGACCTCCCTTGCAGTGTGCTCTGTTAGAAGGGCCCCGTCAATAAAGTATTGAGATACACACAGTTATATATAGTCCTTTCACGGCTGGAACAGACTTTCTCGGAATCTTTCCTACTCCCATTTGTAAGCAATAAATAAAAAAATACGTTAAAACGTTCAAACTATATTCTCCGTGCTATCAAACTAACTGTGCCCGCAAAAGTCACTGTTTGTAGTAATGATACGTGCAGCTGACGACTAAGGTGTTGTTCAAAAGCCTGTTGGAACTTTTGAGATATTTCTTCTAGAAGCTTATTAAAAGCCAAATAAGTGTTCGGGGGAATTTCTTCCCATGAACGTGTTTTACTTGTAAGGTTTAGAATTGAGCAGTAACTAAGCTTATTTTATGACAAAATCATTTGTATTCCTCTGACACAAATTTATTTTAGATGGAAAATATGTAAATAGGTATATAAATACATTTGGCAAACATAACAATTAAAATTTAGTAGCGTACAACATTATCACAATTCAAATTACATCTTTACGGATTTTCCTTATGCAAGGCCAGCGAGGCACGCAAGTTGGTTTCCAATCCGATAATATCGTTACAAGATGGCACGAGCCTATCTGAGTTCGTCAAGGATGAAGCTCTTAATTAAAACCAATGAACTTATTTTAATTTCTTAATTTATTTACAATGCTGAAGAAAGTGCATGCACTGCACATCGCACGCCGGATGAGGTCGGGCCACGGAAAGGATGTAGAGAGGCCGCATGCAACAGTATCCATACTCTGAGGTCATGCTTTCGTTCGTTCCAGTTTCGTCATTGCTCATTTGTATTCAGCATTCTGTAAGCTTTAGCCTGAACAGTCAACTGTCTAGCACGCGGTGCTGCTATTATTATGGTGTTACCATGATTCTAAAATTACAAGTCCGTGCGGTCTTAAAATAAACAGTAATTATTCCCCAAAGTTGTTAGGGGGCCGTTTATTAAAATCTAAGATTAACAAAAAAATTAATAAAAAATAAAAAACAATTAAGATATGAAATTGTTACTTAACACAAATTGTGTTATGAGAAAATACCTATTTCAAGAATATTTGAGAAATTGCTTTGTCAAATAATTATTGTGAGTACGATACATATTTATTCCAATAACTTCGCCGATATGCGTGTGTAAACGTTTCGAACAGGCAATACTAATATGACAGCTTCGAAACTGACAAAAGGCAAATAAAAAAAATGTCGGAGATATTGTAGAAAAAAACGGGCCATGTGAGCTCTTTGTTAACAAGTGCTAATTGGAACTCGGCCTCCGATAACTATAGAAAACTGCGGGTTATCGGGGCAGGCGATCGCCCTAATCCCCTCAAACCCCTCCTCACCCCAATCTTGAGTACGACCTTGAGCACTACTTTGTTCCTTTTAGTCTTAGTTCATGGATCTTGCAGTCTTTATTGAGCCTGATCGTCTTCCCGGGAAACATTGCTATAGGCTGTTCACGGTAAAATGAACACTTTTGAAAGCCCTGCTTAAGATATTCTTGTATGTATGTTGTGTATTCTTCCTCCTTATGTAGAATTAACATTTCCATGGGCCTCGTCACTATTCATGCGTCGGTCAACCGAAACTGTATAATTATTAGGAAAGCAAATGTTTTAAAAATCTGCTCATTTTTACACTTGTATGAAAGGGAAATAAATAATTAAAGTTATCACAATTGGTTACCTAACATTTTCTATTCGACGTTAAGATATGGCACTACTTTCCATCCTTTGTTGCCAACTTTACTGGGTGCATCTCACACAGTGCGCCCGTTAAAATACATGCAGGCAGGAGCATCGACTTTTTTGTAAGTTTGATTTCAAAAGAGCTCACTTTATCGTGAACAGCCTTTAATAATTCCATACTAATCCAGAATATTTCTATCTGAGATGGTCGGTCGGCTGAAGCTGGACGAAAGTTTTGTTTGGCGTGGCCGCCCGACTTTCAACTGTTAGTGTTCCGTGGGAAGAAACAACTACCGAACGACACTGGATGCACGCGTTCCAGCCAGCCCCAGGTCGTCCTAACACCTGGAGCGAGAGTGAGGTGTTTGTGCGGCGAGGTGTAAGGAGTGCAGTATCCGCGGGGAGGGGGCGGGAGTAACCAGAGGAAACCCACTGGGACATCGGCAACGACAGCTACGTTCTCCAATTGTGGAAACCACACTGTAAAAACTTTTCTGGTAAACTTCCTAAACTGTAATTGAAGTTTCTAACCTATACAATGTATGGTAATAATACCGCACTCAAAACTGCAGATATAGGAATGTTTATAGGCTGTTCACGGTAAAGTGAGCACTTTTTAAGGCCCTTATAAATTTTTCCTTTCATCCAATTTCCATCTTCCCGCTGCTTTGTAATATAAATATTGCAATGTGACTAATAAACAGTGTATACATTTAACCACCATCAAAATTTAATGCCTGAGGTTGCAATAAGATGTATTTATTAGTGGTTAATGCCAGTTGGGAGGGCCTTAAAAAGTGGTTACTTTATCGCGAACAGCCTATAGCAGTGCTACTATACATAGTTGGGAATTTCCCTATGCATTTGACTGTTTCCTGAGCAAATGTAGGAACGCTACAATGAATTTATGGGGGAAATTTTTTCCATTCCTGCTTTCTCACTAAGCGTATACACTGGTATGGTAAATTCCCGAATAATAGTCAATAAATATATTTTATTTTCGCCTTAGATATAAACTTCGGAGTACAGTGGAATATTCACACTGTGTTTATTACTTATATGACAGTATTTATTTCAAAGGTGGTTTGATGAGAAAATATAGCTGAAAGGAAAAAGTAACTAGGGCCTCCAAAGTGCTCACTTCTTCGTGAACAGCCTATAACAACACTAGCTTGCTTGCAGCGATCTGCGGCTACTGCGTGAACTAAATCAGTCGATAAGGGGGTCAATTCGCTGACATTGTTAGATAGGCGAGTGTCCGGACCTGTCTCCTACGGCCGCGAGTACCATTACAATGATCCCTCATAACTTCGGCGTGTCGTTCGAGCGACATACTGAAATGTCTCGACACACATTTGTTATCGGGATGGTTCATTATCCCACGGATATAAAACGATAAGAAAGCAGTAGTACGCAATATCAGAAGCCAGCTGTTAAACTATTAGGGCCTATACATTCACACGTTATGAGCACTGACCACCAAAATAATGATTATTTTATATCCGTACGAAATACTGTTCGAACTGTGCATATTACGTATTTGTAAACACTCTTTCATCGCATCAAAAATTTACGTGGCATAGATTTTGCATAATGGCATGCCAATATCACGATTTTAGTGTTTTTGGAATGTTCAAATATACTGTGTATATATATATATATATATATATATATATATATATATATATATATATATATAACAATTTTAAATTTTACGACAGTATTTCATATTGTGATTTTAAATATTTCTTGACGTAAAGCACAACAAACTATTTCAATGTGAATGATGTAATTTTCTAGGTATGTTTTTATGATTTGTACGTCCCAAAAAAAACTTAACTTGCGATTTTGACATGCTATTATGAAAAAAAACTATGTGGTCTAAACATTTGTAGGTGTGCATGTAGTTTAGGTGTATATATATATATATATATATATATATATATATATATATATATATATATATATATATTATATATATATATATATATATATATATATATATATATATATATATATATATATATATATATATATATATATATATATATTATGTGCAGTTTAATTTTTACAATATTTCTTAAGTACAATAATTCAAGAGTGATAATGTAAAGTAATATGAGTTAATCATAGAAAACTAGGTTTTTGTGTTGAGTTAGTATTTTGTTAATGCAAATCAGTATAGTATTATCTGTGCATAACAGTACTATCTTATTTCGCTGAATCCATATTCAGGTAAATAGGGATAGTTTTAATAGATTACAAGTGCTGTCTATAAGTTAAGCAGTATTTCGTATGGATATAAAATAATAAATTTTTTGCGGCTACCGCCTTTAAATTTTGATAAATAAAAAAAATATTTAATGAGAATTCGCAGAATATGCAGTTTTAAGGCGGGGGCAATTTTCAGAAGTTAATTAAAAAAATGTTGTGAATCAACAAGTAGTCGACCAATCACGTTATCTGCGCGTGAGGGATTCCTCCATGTGTGCGTTTGCTAATGATCAAATATGCAGGCGTGGAACACTTCCATAGGAATTTGGAAACAGCCGCAGATGTGAGAAGCTGGCCCCGTGTGGCGTCCTCTGAATGGAATTTCCTGAAATGGCGAAGTCCTTGAAGATCTTGTCTGGTGGAGATATTATTTTTTACGACAGCACTTTCTACAACCTGTTTTTGTAGTTCCGTGCGGACATATTTTGGTCCAGCAAGTCTTGCCGAGTCATTAACTGAACATGCGGGGCTTCAGAGCGTCTGATGATGCTGGACGCAGTGCCAGGTTTTGTCGACCGGCCTGACTATAGACTGTTCACGATCAAATGAGCATTTCTGAAAGCCCTGCTGTATGCTCGTCGTATATTCTTCCGCCTTACGTTGTCCTGGGTTTCGTCACTTTATTCATGCGTCGGTCAAGTGAAACTGTAAAATTATTGGAAAAATAAATATTTTACAAATCTGTTCATTTTTACACTTCGATGCATAAAAAAAAAAACAGAAAGGGAAGGGAATAATTTAAGTTGTCCCAAACGGTTACCTAACACTGTTTATTTGACGTTAAGATATGGAACTGATTTCCCTCCATCGCTGCCAACTTTAAGGGCCGCATGCCACTCCGTGCGCTCATTAAAATATATGCAGGTAGGAGGAATGACTTTTTCCTTAGGTTGATATCAAAAGTGCTCACTTCATCGTGAACAGGCTTTACTCATCAGAACGGCGGCTCGCGCCAAGCTGGGTCCGAAATGACAAATTCGTTATTTTGTAATTTGTCATTTCGTAAGTTTCAATTCGGACGTTGTCGACAGTCACGTGTTGGTATGGAATATCAAAATTATAATAATAAAAATAAGAAAATAGTATATCAGTCAATATACCGTAATATGCCAGCACTTGTTACAAAAATAAAAGTGAAAATACACACATTAAAAGAATACGAAGAGCATCACAAAGATATGTATTGATAAAAATAATGAATTTAACACCAACATCATATGTATCCGCTATAACTGTTAGTAAAGAAATACCAATAGACTACAGTATAAAATATATAAATATGATATATCAAATAGAAAATGAAGTAGACGAAATAAAATACAACGGAAATACATGTAATAAGATAGCAGAGCACAATAATATTTGGATTGGAAAAAAATTAGAAATAATCAACCTATTAGTTAAAAAGAATCAAAAAAATAAATCAAAAACTACGTGTTATAAATTGGCAAACAGAGTACCATGAAACAGAAACCAGCCTAAATACTAAAAATTATATTAGAAATATACAACACTGGTACGAAAGTAAACGTAATATAAATATTAGTGTGTTGAAAGTAATAACGGTTCACTGTAAAATTAAAGAATATTTAGGTAAAATAAATCAAATAGAAGACGACAGTTGTCAATGAGAGAAGGGAGCTCAGACGATATACCATATTCTGTACTTGTGTGACATGTTTAAAGGAGAAAGGAAAGCATTAGAACAGAAATTAAAACCTTTTAATGACAAATGGCCTTTACAACAACCTAATATATATGACAAGGAAATTGAAGAAATAATAAATTAAAGTATTAGTAAAATAGATGATTTGGTAAAAACTATGAATGATGATTCAACTGACTAGTCTAGGGAGCGGATGAGAGTGCGTTGGAATTATTGAGTGAGTAGTGTTTGTGTTTTAGTGTTTTATTGTTTAAATTAAATAAAAATTGAAAAGCTCCAAACACGAAAAAGTTATAAAGAAGAACACAATGTCGAGATGAATGAAACAAGAATAGAAGAACAAGAAGGAGGAAGATAAGAAAAGAAGAGAAATAAGAGGAAAGAAAATGGGGAGGATAAAAGAGAAAGGAAGTAGAAGAACAACTGAAGAGAGAAAAAGAGGAGGAGAAGCAGCAAGAAAGAAAAGAAGAAAGACACGATCTGAAACTGATGAAAGAAGAACGCAAGGAACTGCGGAGAAGAAAACCTAAATGAGGGAAAGATGTTATTTGTGATAATATGTTGGTTGATGTCTGTGTAAAAAAAAGAGGTGGGCGTAGGAGCGGAGCGTCATTTCCTCGTCCGCCGGGAAAGAAGGCCTGGGTATCCAGAAGGGGTACTTCGATGTCCTGGGCGATGCTTAGGTTGGAGCAGAACGATGGGGGCGAGGAAAAAAAAAGAACGAAATATAATAGTACAGATAGGGAGGGGGCTGGGGGCCTTCGGGTTCGTGGGAGAGGCCATTCGACCGTTGGGTGCCATTGCGGACCGGCCGAAAGGCTAGTTAACTGTGTGCGGGCCCGACGGCGTCTGGTCGCGCGGGCGGATTCGTGGGAATCCCGGTCCCAGGTCTGTTCCGGCGGGGGCGGCGAACCGGGGGGCGGCCGAAAGGATACCCGTCGGGGAGCTGTCTCGGTCGTGGCAGAACAGCTCACCACCTTCCTAGGAATTGTGAATGATGCTTTTGAATATAAATATAATTTGTTGTTTAAAGTACGGGCGCCCAGACAAACAGCCGCCCTCCCACACAAAAAAGTGAATTTATATAATTTATAGGGTCTATACTGTTTGTTAAATTGTAGTAGTCATTTTAGAATTGAACATCCTGGATGGCTGTACTGCTAAGTAGGGTTAATGAAGAAAAAAAAAAGCCACTTGTTTATCACTCGCGGCAACGCATTTGACAGTAACAGTGAAAATATTTTTAAATCTAAATTTAATGCTTAAAATTGACGTAATATTTCTACAATCATTACTGGAATGCTGCAAATATGTTAATAAATAAGATAATAAATTATGCAATAACGATTTAAGATTTTTTTTGTTGCGAAAAACATGCCTAGCGTATTTTTGAATAGTTATTTGTTTAAAAAAAAAGTTTTAAATTCACATTCACGTATGTGTTTTGCACGCCAAAACAATTATGGCGCTGATTTCGTCATTTTGTACTTTTGCTAACATCCGCTGGATACAAAATACCAAATTACCAAATACGTCGCCATTTTTGTTTACAAAATCGGGTCACGTGATAATTTTGTCAACAAAATCTGCAGCAATTGTGGATACGACCTCACACTAATTTACCTTTTTTTTTTTTTAAAACATATTTTCGCAGAGGAGAATCGCCTTTTGTTTGCATTCTGTTCTGACGACCCACGATCCCAAAACCAAACACCACAAGCGTTTTATACTTGTGTTAACGGCGTGGCCCCGAGGAAACCCGCTCTTTTGCCACCTTCGCGAACAGAGCTACACACTAAGGAATTATTTCTTAATTTACCATATCAATGTATACGTACACTGATAAAGCGCGAATAGTAAAACATTTTCCCATACATTCATGGTAACATTCGTACAGTTGCTCGGGGAGCAATCAAATTCGTAGGAAAGTTCCCAACTTTGTATATTAGCGATGTCATATTTCCAGCCTGATACCTAGTACTATTACCATACCCTGTATAGGTTAAAAACATCCATTACAGTATACGAAGTTCACCAGAATATGCTTTCGGCAAGTTTCAAGGTAAGATGTTATGTAGGACTGAAAAGGAATATTAACCCTCCCGAGGAACATTATTGTGTATCCTATGGAAGAAAATAAAATGATATTTCTAGAAAAAGTTTTCTATAACGTATTTCTTAGGATTACAAAATTTTATTGACACACAAATGATGCAAGATAAATTTCATTAAAAACTTTATATAGTAGCAAAATCTCTGCACTTCATTTAGCATAAATACTGATTATTACAAAACATTTTCCGTATAGAGACTGCAATTATTTACTTTCTAGGCGTTACCAACACACGAATTTTTTTCTGTTTTAACTCATATTAATTATAAATGAAATATAAGTAATAGAACAATTCGACGGAAAACAGGAAACTTTTACGTTAACAGGGATATAAAATGCTTGTATAGGCTATTCACGGTAAATTGAGCACTTGTATGCAAGTTGTGTATTATTCCGCTTTATGTAAGATTAACATTGGCCTGGTCCTCATCATTCATTTGCCGGTCAAGTGAAACTGTGAAATTATTAGAAAAGTAAATATTTAACAAATCTGCACATGTTTACACATTGATAAAAAAAAAAAAAAAACACCGGAAAGTGAAGAAAATAATGCAAGTTATCAGAAACAGTTACCTAACATTTTTTATTCGACGTTAAGGCAAGGAACTACTTCCCATCATCGTTGTCAACTTTACTACGCGCATGTCACTCAAGGTGCATGTTAAAATAAATGCAGGTAGGAACAGTTTTTTTTCTACTTGATTTCAAAAGTGCTCATTTTATCATGAACAGCCTTTAATACGTGGCATTTTTTAGGAAACAACCAGACACGTCATGCGTTGGGGGATTTTTCAAAGGTCTGATCCAATAAGGGTGAATATACTGCGAATAGACTATACCGGCTATTCACCGGCAAGAAATCTTTCAAGACTACGTAACGCTTCAACTAACCACAACTTTTTCCTGCCACAGCTATCTCAGTTTACTTTTGAAATGTGTATTGCTACGCGCTCGTTGCTTTGCATCCCGCGGGAACGAGTGGAAGCGAAGGACAGCAGTTATATGATAGCGGTGGCAGCCAGTCAGTGGATTGTTTTGAATGACAGGTGTGCGGTAGGCCCGTGGCCGGTTATCTTTCACATAAAGCGAGCCTACACGATAATGATTTTTACGGCGAGCGCTGTTGACCCTGGCTGTATTGAGATTCTGCTTCTATAGTTCATTCGCTGTTACTTCAGCCTTTTCTGAAGCCCTGCTAATGTTCTACTTCCAGGATATTCCTCCGCCTCGTGCAAACTAAGCTTAACTAAGCCTGGAGAATTACACCAGAGGGACAACGCACCACATTTGTGCGATAAAGTGAGCACTTTTGAAATCAACCTTCGAAAAATGTCACTGCCCCTACCTGCATATATTTTAAAGGGCGCAATGAGTGGCATGTGCCCAGTAAAGTTGGTAACGATTGAGGTGAAAGTAGTTCCATATATTAACGCTGAATAGAAAGTGTTAGGCAACCATCTGTGATTACTTAAATCACTTCTATCGCTTTATGTTTTTTTTTAATGCAACGAAGTGTAAAATTGAGCAAATTTGCATAGAATTTACTTTTCTAATAATTACACAGTTTCACTTGACTGACCAACGAATAAAGTGATGAGGCCCATGGCAATGTTAATAAGGCGGAGGAACACACACAACGTGTATACAAGTAGATCTTAAGCAGGGCTTTCAAAAGTGCTCATTTTACTGTGAACAGCCTATACAAATGATAGCAACAGACAGTGACTGACCGTGTGTTTATGATGAGTGTGAGTTAATTGACTATAACGAAACAGCGACATTGAGGACGTTAATTAGAATTGAAATAGACATTAAATATTGCGCTCACGAAGAAATAAAAAGAGCAAGTGTGGAGATAGATAATCGAATGCTGTAAATAATAGCGGTGTGTATAAATAAGAAATAAAATCTAGTTCTTTTGTTTTTTTTATTAAGACCGCCATCCCTCACGAACTCAGATACACCCTTCAGACGCTGCTCATTTTTGATAAGCTTTTCCAGTTACAGAATTTTAACAAAGGCTTCCCTTTCATCTTTCTTAAACCAACCCAGAAATATTGGCGAGTTTAATTGGTGGTGGGCCGCCGGGATTTTTTTGTGGGGGTGGGGGGGATATTTACTACTTTTGGACGTAAGAAAAGTTAGGTTGGCAGTCCGTGGGCTCGTCACGTGGATTTGCATTACATGTTTGCTAACTCTGAGTCCTGGCATTATTTGTCCAGTTATTCTTATTGCGCTATAACACTTAGTTTATTAGTAGTTGCTTTTTTGTTATACATTTCCAATATTAACGCGTTTATGCATGTACTCAACTCACTTATCAACAGAGTTCGCAACTGTAATGTAATTTGCAGTTTTCATATTTTCACGTATAAAAGAGTCTTTGATGATAAAATTAGACTACTTCCAAATGCCCGTATTAAAATGACAAGTTAAACATGTTACTACTCACACAAAAATGAAACATTGTTTTATACCTCAACATACTGTAGTTGTCACCTCTTCCTGCCTGTTATTACAGTAACCATCGTACATTTACGCGAGGACTTCGTGGAACAATGTATTATGTACCTTCGCTTACTTTCCCCTCTAAGGAAATAAAAACGGTGCTTAATTGCATAGTAGGTGGATGTGACAATTGTATAGAAATTGGGTTAGACTGTGAGAAGAGAAGGCGGAGAGAAAGAGAGAGTAAGCGCCCGCTCTCTTGAATTAAGACGTGATGTTTGCTCGATCGTGTGCTTGTATGCAGCAAAGCTACTTGTTGCGCTGGCAGTTGCCACAGAGCTGCTTACACTGTCAGCCGTCTTATAGGCTATTCACGGTAAAGTGAGCACTTTTGAAAACCCTCTAATTTGGAATAACAGTCAATAAACATATTTTATTTTAGCCTCAGACGTTAAAATTCGAGCGCTGTGGAATATACACACTGTGTATATTACTTACGTGACAATATTTATTTTAAAAGGTGGTTAAAGGATAAGAGATGGCTGAAAGGGCAAAGTAACTAGGGTTTCAAAAGTGCTCACTTTACCGTGAACAGCCTATAGTCAAAATGCTTTCAGATTATTGGAATCAGTGAAAATGGCTCTCCTTGAAATAAGTGGAAGCTTATGGACAAGAGACCCGGGAATTTGACGGATTCATTCGGCAACAAGCTAGAATTCACAATCCTTTGTTTACTCGAGCCTCAGTTGTTCGTTGGCTGGTGATCCAGGGGACTGGACTCGGTTCGCCTTGGCGGGAGGAGAGCAGTCTAACCGCTCGGCCAGCGCGGCTCCAGGTAGCATGGGGTTCGGTCCTTAGTTTTTCTTGCAGGTTCGTTGTTGGTCTTCTAAGTTAGCAGTGATCGATTGCAAAATCGTTTCGCACTCGTGTAGAAGGCTATGATTTTCAGTTATTACTATTTTATTTGCTTGTACAATGAATGTATGCCTACATTTAAGCCTTGAATCATAAATATATAGCATAATTACGCGAAGAGTGAAGAGATTTGGGCGACCCTTAACATCGAGGTCTTTAGAGCATAATTACGTGCCCGGCACTAATCCCACGTGCGAAAATCTGGGCGCTATCCCGGCGAGAATCGAGTCTGGTTCGCGTAGTTGGTATAGGCTGTTCACGGTAAAGTGAGCACTTTTTAAGGCCCTTCAAAATTTTTCCTTTCTCCCAATTTCTATCTTTCTGCTGCTTTTTAACATAAACATTGCAATGTGACCAATAAACACAGTGTATACATTTCACAACTCTCAAAAGTTAATACCTGAGGCTGCAATAAGATATATTCATAAGTGGTTAATGCGTTTTGGGAGGGCCTTAAAAAGTGCTCATTTTACCATGAACCGCCTATATGCTGAGTAGTCTGCCACTAAGGTCTGTAAAAGAGGAGGTTGGCTCAATAAGGGCCATATAGACGGAGGCGTGACACGTCTGCCACTAACTACCGCGGTCCCTCGAGTATCATGTAGAAAGGAAGAGTATGGAAGAAGGTTGCGTGTCGAGGGACAGGTGCATGTGTGCCCCTTCATCTGGCCCGTACATGTGGTTCTGTGCTCGCCTGCACTCGCTCCACCAGCCAGCAGCGTCGCAGGGATGTCCCTACTCCCCGCCGAACCGCCGATCTACACTGCCCCTGCACGAGGCAAGACGAAGCTCAATCCTATTTTGGTGGGGCCTTATTTACCTCTATTTCTGGGCCATGGCCGTAGAAGACAGGTTTGGACACTCGCCTATCTAACAATGGCAGTGAATTGACCCCCTTGTTGACTGGTTTAGTTCATGCAGAAGCCGCAGAGCGTTGCAAGCAAACTATTTTTGTTAGTGTTGCTGGTATAGGGACAACACCATTGATGTATGAACGTCATTTTCCCATTTTAAGAAAATATTGCAAGTCCCCTCCCTATGCTAGCCATGTCAAACAGCACTACTTCGATAGCAGCGCTCTGTGGCTGGGTTCATGAACTAAATCGGTCAATAAGGGCGTCAACTTTTCAAACTAGTGTCCAGACCTGTCTTCTACGGCCGTGGTCTGGGCTATTGGGTAGAATTTGGTGCCAACATTACAACTCTTATACATAATTATTTCAGTTTTCAGACAGACGTTTTGGTTACTGCTAATAACAATTTGATAAAAACTTTTTAATTAAATGCTGTATTTACAAAACGTAACATGGTACTAAATATGTGTTTAACAATTAATTAATGGTAGAGAATACATAGGTTGGCTACTCTGTTAACTACACAATCGTTTATTAAAATGCAAATTATATATATTTATGTCTTTTAAAAAGGCATTGTCGCCGATATCAATAACTCCTGTACCATTTATTCTTAGATAATCAGCATTTGAAAGTTCAATAAAGCTCAATTCCCGCAATTCATTGCAAGCATCAACAACTAGTTCTCCAGCAACGATCATAACCAACGAGCTATATAGTAAACATAGAGAGGGCGACTGGGTGATTGAAGCACTCTTAGCGGAAGCCATCGGCAAACTGTCCCGCCATTTTCATTTCAGTCAAAACATTGTCAGCTGATGCTTATTGTCATGTTGTTACCATGAATGAGACGTAACAAGTTTTGAATATTAATATACTGTTACTGTAGTATTATTTGTGTGCATGTTCACCGCTATCTTTTAAATTTTGTATGACAAAAATGAGCAACACGAGTTGCGTGCTTGAATTTAATGTGCCTTTTTTGTTTTACTGGTTGTTCCTTCGTTCTAATATTTATTCCGACTGAGGTCGTCCTTTTAAAGAAATAACCCAACACATATCAATAATAAAAAATAAATACTACAGTTCTTTACCTAGCAGTTGTAACAGTGTTTAACACAGTCGCGGCAAAATATTAACGTACATCACGTGTAATGTGCTATGCTGTGGAAAACAAATATGCTAATTAAAAATAACCGTAAGAACTGTCGCCAGTTTGGGAATTTTTTATACGTCATAAAGCTGACCTAAAACTGTGAATATTCGTATGGAATGGTTTTTGAAATAGGCCTATGACAATTTTTTGATCAGGGAAATTGTGGGGTAAAAAAATTCAAAATATGTACATTTTCATTATAAACTTTTACCCCTCAATTTTCCTACAGTCCATAGCCCTCCCCCACCAGGTGAAATATTGACGCGCCTCATTAAATCTGTGTTCTGTATTAATAATAGAGTGGATTTATACCATTTTCCGGATTTTGTTTTCTTCAAAAAAGCCCCTCTGCTTTACATTACCTCGACGATATGTTTACATTTACAGGAACCTGCTTTCTGTGAGCACCCACAAAATATAATTTCCACATCTGTCTCAACACACGAAAATAAAGATTTTGGTTACGATGTCAATCCGCCCACTTTGTGGTTTGATGCCAGACTGCTGTAGTGTATAAATTATTTGCATTGCAGTGTCGAGCCGAAACAACACAGCCCATTGCACCTTTAATATTTCCGAGCACTCAATTAAATGGATACATAAATCACTTACATGCTCCCGTACGTGAGCTTATACAATGCAATCTCAAACATGCAGGCTGGTTTGATATTAACACAATTCTTCACAAGAATTACATTCACAACACTACACTATACAACTCCCCACCGGTTTGCTTCATGCCATCTTTAACTTTGCAAAGCAAAACCCGCGAATTACACATTATTTCCAGCCAGCAAGTGCGTGAAAATGTTCAGTTGTATTTTATTTGTCGATTATTTTGGATATGTATGCGTGATATTCCTTACCGCTACGTCCTACCACGGACCTTTGTTTTGACTGAAATAAAAATGGCGGACAGAGATTCAAGTGGCCTCAGTCCAGAAACGCTTCCGCCACTCTCTGTTTACTATAGAGCTCGTTGATCATAACAACAAAAACGAAACAACTCAACTCTCGCTCAGGCCCTGTCAGTGCATACCTACATCGAAATAATATATTTTATGAATGATGCTAGAAATAATTAAACTTAATTTACTTGTGACGTAAGTATACTTAAAAATTAAATTATATTGTGTATAAGATATACAGCTTTCTTTATTAATGAGCATTATTTTCAACAGTATGCGAATTCATTATACCATATAATTTAGCGACCCACGGATTCTACGTAGAGCTTCGACCCCCTGACTGCCTGGGTGCAGGGTCGCACAATATTCAACAACAGCCTTTCCACGGATCATAAGAGTATACAGTTGTAAAGCTGAGTTTAAAATCGAAAAATTAAGCGTTAAATTATGCGTTAATACGTATGCAGAATAACCAAATTTGTGCTATTGTGTTGTCGTGTGCGTTGTTGGGATTTCCTTAAGCGTTAAAAGAAATAGTTATGTTTTATATCTTATGTGAAACTTAAGAGGTTGCGACCAATCGGAAAAGAGCAGTCGGTGTTGATGGCGGGACACTATTATTTACGGTAGTGTAAGTAGAAAAAATATTAAAAAGGCGTATGGGTGCTCATATTTACTATTATATTTATTCAAAAAAATATGCTTTACTGACAGAAAATGTCGGCTTTGAACTATGATCTGCTTAAATATGGTTATGATATGCGAGGTTAAGTTAGAAACAAAAGTAAACATGTCAGGTTTGTCGTTTGTTCCCATTGGCTGGAATTAAGAATCAAAACATTAATAGGAAACTTTAAAAATACCTAAGATGTGTTTCCGAATACTACACATCGCTTACTGCATAATTTTAACACATTTTTTTAATTGTAAACCCAGTTTAACGCAATGGTAAAGCGAAGGGTCGTTACCGCATTCATTTGTTTGCCGAGGCAAGCCGAAGTAGGTTCTACGGTACTGCCAACGCTAGAACACAGAGTAAACGACACATTATCACTTTGTTATGTTGGTGGTATTGTAGAGACGTCGCCAGTTGTAATTTTTTGTATTTTGTAATTGGAGTATGATTTCTGGGCAGTGTTATTTTTGCTTTTCTTATCTACATGTTTTTCATGTCACTGATACATTTGGGCGAAGGCGAAACACTGCATTACAACCCGTTGTATGCGTATATTCATGGAAATACACGTAACGTGAATAAACAGACGCCACTGTCGCTCATAGACTGTTCACGGTAAAATGAACAATTTTGAAAGCCATACTTAAGATCTACTTGTTTGCACGTTGTGTATTCTTCCGCCTTGCGTAAAATTAACATCGCCATGGGCTTCGTCACTTTATTCATGCGTCTGTCAGGTGAAACATTTAAATTATTAAAAAAGTGAATATTTCACAAATAATTGTTTGTTTTTTTTTTACACTTTGATGCATTAACAAAAACAAAAAGCGAAAAAAATATTTTATGTTATCACAAATGGTTACCTAACACTCTTTATTCGACGTTAAGATACAGAACTACTTTTCATCCATCGTTACCGACTTTTATTAGCGCATGTCATTCCGTGCGCCAGTTAAAATATATGCATTCAGGGGCAGTGACTTTTTTCTAAGGTTGATTTTAAAAAATGCTCAGCCATTACACAAAGCAGTCTGTGCTACCACCATAAAAATTATAATATGCAAATCAATCTTGAGTAGAGACGATGGAAAATCACGAAAATTATTTGAGCCAACGTATCTTCTATAACACTCTAACTAGTGTATTCTTTCATGATTGGATGAACAAGATTTTAATTGTTTGCAGACCAACCACGAACTTTCAGCCTTATAGTATCAGAATCCTCATTGGCCCAGTGAAATGGGGTAGCAGCTTCATAGATGCATGACAACCAATAATGAAAGAAAACTGTCGGACATGTATACGGTACATTGAATCCTAGCAAACAGTCAACTTTTCCCGCGATAAACCATCATCTCTTCATGAGTTTATACAATATCTAAAGAGAAAAATCAAATGATTGTTTATTGTGTATTTACGCTCTGCGAACATAGTAGATACTTTGTTTAAATATGTGATAATTGATTTAAATGCCAAAGTTGTAAGACCGCTCGACCTAGACGTCGGGTATCTGCGGTCAAGTTTCATTTTCCCTACTCGAGTTACGAGGGCCTGAACCTGAGCAGGCGTTGTGACCCTCGGGTGACCAGATAGTGCAGTATCCATCTCTTGTGTGTCGCCTGCGGATTCTAGGCACGTCACTTTGTGACACACCCACAACTTCAGTAATGTTGAAACTTTGTTATTGTGCGCCGTGGCATGATCCGATCGCTTCTGCAGCTAAGCTCTCACTAACAGTCTCCACATCACTGAAGGATAACAAGTTGACATCCGTCTAAAGGCTGTTCACGATCAATTGAGCACTTTCGAATTCAACCTTAGAAAAAAGTCACTGCTCCTGCCTGCATGTATTTTAACGGGCGCGCCGAGTGACATGCGCCCAGTAAAGTTGGTAACGATGGATGGAAAGTACACAGTTCCATATCTTAAAGTCGTATAAGAAGTTAAAGTAACCATTTCTGATACCTTAACTTATGTATTTCACTTTCTGTTTGTTTTTTTTTTTTTTTTGTAATGCATGGAAGTACAAAAAACGAGAGCAGTTTGGTAAATTATTTATTTTTCTAATAATTTAACAGGTTCATGTGATCGATGCACGAATAAAGTGATGAGGTCCATGGCAATGTAATTTTACATAAGTCGGAAGACACACGACTTGCATACAAATAGATCTTAAGCAGGGCTTTCAAAAGTGCTCATTTTACCGTGAACAGTCTATATCACAGAGACACCACCTTAAAAGTGAACTACAGTCAAGGGGGACACAAACATTCCGACAAAATCGCTAGAAAATAGGGTAAAAATGGTACTAGAATTGCATTCCGAGTAATATCCATTGAGTTATCTTTACTCAATGTAATAACTTTGGAACATTGGTGACTCTCTGATGCATAACTTTATTTTTTGAGCAGTTTATGAAGGAGTGACCAGAAACATTCTTCACTTTGTCGGCGGGATGAATTTCAAACGCATGCACATTTTTGTAACTTTTACAGTTAGGCATCGTTTTACGAAGTGCGCAATGGCCAATTGTTACTAAGCAATGCACTCGCACAAAGTAATCGAGTCATTTGCAGTCCAGTGAAGTGTAAAGCTGATGGATTCTCACCATCAGTGTATAAAGAACAACTCTATAGGCCGTTCACGGTAAAGTGAGCACTTTTTGAAGCTGTTTCATCAGACATAATAACCAATAAATACATTTCATTGTGGCCTCGGACTTTTGGTTTTAGGTGTGGTGAATGTATACACTATCTATATTACTCACATGGCAGGGTTTACATTAACAAGTGGTGGAAGGATATAAACTGTTTGAAAGAGAAAAAGTAACTAGGGCTTCAAAAGTGCTCACTTTACGGTGAACGGCCTCTAGTTTACAGACTACAGTTGAAGTTAGCTTGCAATGTCCTGAACTCGTGAATCATTCAGACAGCAATAAATATTTGAATCACTGATGGGTATTCGAGGCGAGATAAGGAAAATTACTCCAAGAAAATATATTGATGCATTTGTATCGGCTCAGTTTATCATTTGCTACACCCAAGGTAGAAGGCTTAGACCATCTTATAATTTACTTAAACAATTTATAAGGAAAACACTACGAATAAATTAGTATAAACTCACATGAAAAACTAATGTTGGATTTTAACAGGCAAGTGATTTTAGACTTCAAGTTTATTCTCATAAATACTGAGCTACATAAACAATTCTGTATGATTCCTCAAATAATGTATTATAAATATACAATAGTTCAGCTGTAGAGTTTATGTATTTGGCACCTAGTTTCCAAATAATTGTTGTAACAAGTGCACACATTATTTACTACGCAAATATTAGCATTCAGTTGATGTGCGTGATCTTGTAGTTCACAGCAGGTAAATGCATTATTCTCTCCGTGAATGTGTCCAGTTGAACAACTATAGCTATTCTTTTTGGATGACTGTTACAATAACTGAGTTCCGGATGGCAGAAGATCGCTGTTATCGTTCCAGCCGGGAAGGCTCGGAAATGTTACAGGAAAAGTTAAAATACACAAGAAATTTCCCCCTAATGCATACAGGAGATACCGAAGACTCACAAAGGATCCCTTTTTATCGATGTTTACTTTTTATCGGTGTTTACATGACTGCATGCCGATAGTTTTGAAACGTTTCTATCGTCGTGGGTTTTTTTTTTTTTTCGGTACTAGACTCGTACATGGACAAATAACAGCGGCACGGTGCTACGAATGAACAACAGATGAACAGATAAAAATCACACTTTTTTTATACTTATAATTATCACGACTTGGTGCATTGTGCTTTCGCTCATCGCCTGTAAGCCATTAATGAACTCCGGCGTTAAACTCATTTCGTTGGTAAATTTGTAAGCCTGTCTGGCGGACAGGGTTGATGTGTCGCCGGACTTGAACTAACCTGAAGTTACGAGATTAGAAACAAAATATTATTGAGTTGTGTTAAATTGCAACTATAACGTACTGCGATATGTCGGCGTCCGTATTGAAACCTCGTACTCCACAGTTACGTTTCTATCAGTGGCGTGTGGTGAACTGTTGCAAGGCAAGCTGGTGTTTGCTCGTTGCTGTACATTCTCGGTGCACGCAGCTAGGACCAATAACCACCGTGCAGTCGAGGGAAACTGAATGCATTCCGACCACTCACGAGCGAGCACCAAGGCACCCATTACACACGTCCTGTGGCGTCAGCTGCCGAGCTACGTGTTACTGGCGGAAGTGTAAACAAGTGAGCAACGGGCTACATCACAGAGCTAACGCCAGCTTACCTAAAGACTGTTCACGATAAAGTGAGCGCTTTTGAAATCAACCTTATAAAAATGCCACTTTCCCTGCCTGCCTGAGTGACATGCACCCATGTAGTTGGTAACTTCGAATAAAAAGTTTTAGGCAACCATTTGTGATAACTTAAATTATTTCTTCCCCTCTCTGCCTTTTTAATACACATAAGTGTAGAAATGAACAGATTTTTAAAATATCTACTTTCCTAACAATTTTACCATTTTCACTTGATCGACGTATGAATAAAGTGCCGAGGCCCGCAGCAGTGTTGGTTCTACATAAAACGGAAGAATACACTATGTGCAGGTCTTTCAAAATTGCTCATTTTAGCGTGGACAGCCTTTAGTGACATTTCACCGCACGCCACTGGTTTCTACGTTTATTTTTATTTATGGCAATCTATTTATTAATAGACAAGAAACAGTTTTGTCTAGTGGTAATGCCTCGTGGTCGAAATGTTTAAACATAAATGCTCTCGTTTGGCCCAGTATAAATATTTTGAAGACTGCAATTGCGTTTGACCGCGGGCCTTATCTTTCTTTGAAATATTCAGGTTCCCTAAGGACACGCAGTTGCCCAGCTATGTGAAGGTTATACACACACTGTGGACAATACTTACATCACAATATTTATTTTAAAAAGGTGGGTAAAGGATACAAAGTGGCTGAAAAGAAAAAAATAACTAGAGCCTCAAAAGTGCTCACATTGCCATGAACAGCCTTCACGTAACAGTTTTCTACGGAAGACTATGCGACGCTTACCCACATACAAATATTAATTACAACCAAGAGCAGGAAGTTAATTCAGTCGCTCGATTATCTGGCACGACTTCTGGTGACGAAAGTAAATGTATGAAAATCCCCCGAGTACCTCTTCATGGTGTAATAACACTAAACTATTCGGAGCGTATGTTATTGATACATGCGTTGTGAACTCAAAAATTCTGCGTGTCCCTTGCTGTACTGTACAAGGTTTGTCAGCGTAAATTGTTTTTGTGTACCAGCCCATTTGTGGTGTCAACATCTTAAACCTAGAATGGATTGGTTTGTAAGCGATCCGGCTGCACTCTAGAAACCAGCGAAATTCGGCGAGCTCAGTGATGTGTCGCTAGACTTGATATCTGTACACTCGAGCAGGTATCGACTGCTCATTGGCTCCTTGATGCCAGTGTAGATGGCCGTGATTGGTCCGGCATTTTGATGCGTACTTATTGTTGGCTTAGAGCCCCCAGCAAGCGTCAAATGAGCCGTGATCCAATTGCAATAGCATCACCAATTTACTAGTTAGTGTAGTTTTACCTTGTCTTCCAAACAACCCGCGAATTTCTCAGATTTCTAATTAATACAGTTGAATCATCATCTCCGTTCGCATTCGGAACACGCGTAGTGGCGCCAATGGGTAGCTGTATGTTTGTGTGGCGTCACAAATTATGCATATGTCATTAAACGCATGTGTTATCATAAAAAGAGTTTCCCGCTGATTTACTCTTTTTTTTTTGTCAAGCGAGGAAGTTATTTCAAACGCTAAAGTATTATCCAAACCTCCATTTCAAATGCATATGTTCAATTCCAATGTGTGTCGAACTTTTTTGCTTATCCTTTTATAGCGGCAGTTAAAGATGTAATGGTATGTTAACTGTTGTAATTTTATACATTTTTTATATGTATAAGTCAGGACCACGATCTTATCTTACAGCGTAGGGGATAATGCTCGCAAGTATTTATGTAGATTATAGCCTGTTCACGGCAAAGTGAGCACTTCTGAGGCCCTAGTTACTTTTTCCTTTCAGCCATTTCTTATCCTATAACCACCTTTATAAATAAATATAGCTACTTAAGTAATAAACTCAATGTGTATATTCCACCGCACTCGCAAGTTAACGTCTAAGGTTAAAATAAAATATAGTTATTGACTATTATTCCAAATGGGAGGGCTTTCAAAAGTGCTCATTTTACCGTGAACAGGTTATAATTACGCTGCCTTTAAATAAAACACGTTTCGTTCTAAAATTTGAATTAATTTATGTAAATGCAATACTAGGACTTTGCATGAAATTACTTAATCATTTAGCAATCCCTGAAATGAGCGTGAATTACGTTAATATTATCACATTAAGAGGGCAGCGTCACCTCCCCTCCCCCACCCACCTGTATTGGAATTGCTGACGGCAGAATGGGCTGACGGCAAAGGCGTTCGGCTTGTCGTGGATGACTTCCGTTTGGTGCAGTCGTGGCGTGACCACTTGGTGACCCGAGAAGAACTGTCTCTGAGGTGCAGTGCAGTGTTGGCCTGATTCCCGCTCGCGGGATGCGAATACTTTTCCTGGCCATATCTGCTTGTTTAGATTTACCGCTGGTCCTAATACCAATAAAGTGTGGCGGGACTCTCTTGTCTGCCAATTAAAAGGCAGCAAGTTTGCACAGTAAGATTATAGGCTGTTCACCGTAAAGTGAACACTTTCTAAGGCCCTTTCAACACGTATTAACCATTAATAAATATATTTTATTGCAACTCCAGACATTAATTTTTAGAAGGGGTAAAATGCATACACTGTGTTTATTAGTCACGCGGCAATGTTTACATTAAAAAGTGACAGGAAGATAGAAATCTGATGAAAAGAAAATTTCAGCAGGGCCTTAAAAAGTGCTCACTTTACCGTGAATCGCCTATAACTAATCAACAGACAGAACATACTATAGGATCAATCTCTTACCCCTTTACCAGTTACTATCGTTATTGTGTGTTATTCACTTCATTTTATTTTGGCTGTAACAACCAGGTGAATAATCCTGAAGGGGGTTGGGCAAGGGAACAGTATCGATTGTATTGTATATGTAGCCGGATCTTTTGTTTATCTTCTTGTGAAACGTGTCGTTCGAGCTCAGCTTCAGTTATCAGTTTCACAATCCAGCACTGAAAAATTCTCACCGTATATGTAACCTATACCCTACGAAAGAAGGTAGTGTGCGATTTGAAACAAAAAAATTGATGTCCCAGTGCTGTAAATTATTTGTTAACGTGCAATAAGGCACTCCGTGCTTACAAAACTATTTCCACTTATAATCATAAAAATTTCAAAATTTGCAGCTAGTGATGCCATGTTTCTGCAAGAAATTGTAAAGGGTTCTACTTGTGTGTGTGTGTGTGTGTGTGTGTGTGTGTGAGAGAGAGAGAGAGAGAGAGAGAGAGAGAGAGAGAGAGAGAGAGAGCGAGAGCGCATCTGTAGATGCTGCCGGGACTAAGTTTATTACCGAGTAAACCAGTTTGCCGAATTGTTTTCTCAGGGTTTCCGACTAACAAGAGGAATGCTGACGAGAGGTTCGTGTCTTATCGTGCATTCGAGTTTCCAGACATTGTTCTGCACAGCATCATTATACGGTTAATGTCGGGCTCTGCTGATATAAGCTGTTCACGGTAAACTGAGCATTTGTGAAAGTCCTGCTTAAGATCTACTTATAAGCACATTGGGCATCGTTCCACCGTATGTAATTTTAACATTGTTACGGGTCTGATCACTTCATTCATTCGTCAGTATAGGGAAACTGTACAATTATTAGTAAAGTAAATGTCGTACAAATTAGCTTGTTCTTACACTTCTATGAATTGAAAAACAAAAACTAAATCATTGTAGTTTTGACAAATGATTACTGAAGTATAATGATTTGGATGAGTCTGGCATAAGGGATGGGGGATACAAACCAGGCACAGGCCGGCCGCCATGTTGTGACGTCACCCATCCGCCATGTTGGATCCAGGTGACCATTACTCTTGACCTTGAACTCGTGCCCATAACCTTGGATGACCCTGAACTAAAAATACAAAAAATTATAAAATTTCAAAAAACTATCAAATATAAAAAAAAAAAAAATACGAAAAAAGATATAAAATTATTTAAAAAAAATTATTTCAGATGCACATGTAGGAGGTCCAAGGTTCGACGACAGTTGGATCGACTAGGCTCCCGATACAACCGGCCCTCGCCAGGTCGACCAGTTTCCATCTCGTCAGCCATGTTACATGTTGATGACCTTGATTCCTGACCGTGGATGACCTTGACATTGAAAAATCCCAAAAACAATTCAAAAAATTGAAAAACTATTAAATACAGAGTAAAAAATCACATTGACGTAACCTGACTACCTCCTTGGATTCAGGTGACCTTGACCTTGACGCAAGACCTTGACCATGAAAAACATTGAACCCAAAAAATTCTCGATTTTTTAAATTAACAAAAAACCACAAAAACTGCTAAAAAATAATTTTAAAAAGAAACAATTTTAATTAAGAAATTATTTCAAAATTAATAAAAAAATAATAATTTCAAATTTTTTGGCATAGAGGGGATAGCGGACTGGAACCGACCAGCCGCCATGATATGTCACCAGATCACCATATTGAATTCAAGAGACACTGTACTTGACCTTTGACTTGACCCCGTGACTTTGTATGACCTTGGACCCAAAAATTGTAAATTCACCGAATAATTAAAATAATTATAACCTTCCAGATATTTATTTTAAAAAAATATTGAAAACTGCTGGAAAATTACAGTGTTACTACTGTGGAAAGATCGTCAGCAAAAACTGCTATGCTCGGCTGCATGAGAGAACCGCCTTACAAAGAGTCCTTTTCGCGTGATGAAGCATGGGTAGATGCAATTTGTGCAAGATGATGTATTGTGGAACCACATAATAAAGAAATGCAAGGATTCGTCTTTTGAGAGCCAGCAAGTAATGTCGTCGATATCCTTGCTGCATCGATGGGTAATGATTCCACAGACGATTATGTTGGGAAAATTAATGCTAATGACAGAATGAGAGACCTACGAGGTTTGGTAGAGTCAGTATGTGTGAGATTTACACGCTAGACATTCCCCTCAAAATCGACTAAAATACTGTACAAATTTCCCTTTTTTTTCCTTAATTTTTTCTTTTTTCCTTAACAAATTCCTAAAAATCTCCCGGTTTTCCCTCAAAAAACGGTAGAACCCCCCCCCTCCCCCAGTTGTAGAAACCCCTTAAGAGCAGAAAGAAGGCCTTGAAATCTAATTTTCGGTCAATTTAAGTAATTTGAGGGCTTTCTTGGGACCGACAGAGCAGTGGCAGCCATGTTGGTTTTATAGGCGTAGTGTATGCCAAATCGATACAAGGATCCGGGATCGGAGTCAGGCGTAACCATCAGCTATCTTGGTTGTCAGACATCTAGCATACATATTGCATGCTGATGACTTTTGACCTTAATCCATGACCTTTGACCTTGAGAATCCGAAAAATTCCAAAAAATTGCGGAAGAAATTTGTAAAAAAAATTATTACTAAAATTTTATTTAAAAACTTATAATTAAAATTTCTTACATTATTAAGATATTATTAAAAAATTGTTAAAATGTAATTTAGAAATTCTGTTCCCTCGACAGCCATTTTTCCCCAAATTTCCCTTTTCCCTTAAAATTTTCCTTTCTTTTTTCTTAAAGTTCCCTTTTTCCCTAAAAATTAAGAAATTTATAAAAACTTATGTGAAAATTTATTTAAAAACTTACACTTCCGGGGGTCCTCCCAGCACTACGTCCAGAGATGACTGACTCCCTCACCCCTACTCCCTTCACCTTGTGGCGCCCTCTATAAGCAGAGGACCCAAACAAGGCGGCTATACAAAGTCCCTGTGTTGCCCTAGAGTGAGTGGTGCAGGAGAAACCCCAAAATTGGCACCAACGTAAAGCAAAGCTAAACACTGCTATTGAAAAGGTGAATTGTGGTTGAGAGTCAGTAGAAAACCGTAGAAAAATCAAAACTCCACTGTGGTGCGAGTTCCAAAATAATGGGGTCAATATAGACTGTTTTAGGCTATGTTTGCTGAACACTCACAATAGGTGGTAACTAAACACCTCATACCATTTAATTTTCTCCTTGATTGCAAATGGCAGAGACTATAAAAAAAAGTATGTTAAAATTCGTGTTCGCTTTCAGGTTAAAATAGCTGTGAACCATATCCCAATGTAAATAACAGGATAATACATGGAAAAATATATGTAAACTTGAAAAATATATGTGATGCAATTTTGTTTTATATGCACAAAAGTACCTTAACCAAAATATTTGACATATGGACTGTGCATTCACAGTTATCATTTACAACCTTGAACATTTGTAACATTTAAGAGAACAAACACTAAAGATTACCAATTTATATATTGCCATGTAAACATAAGGCAATTTCATTTGGCATGGTAATTTTGCATAAATTATAAATATTTTTAATACGAGTATTTTTGACAATTACAAACAGGTCCACGAACAAAGCAAATTTTCGTAGGTATACCTATCATAGGTTATGCTGACAAAGCGATGTTGATTTAACACTGAAACCCATACATTTTCCATAAAACGTTCCAGTATGGATTTATTAATACAACGATAAATTGTACTGATAAGTTAATAGGCAACGACCTACAAGTTGCATATATACATAAATATACCTTGTTTACTACTCCAATCAGAAATTTGCACTCACAGGTAATGAGTAAAAATTATCTCTAAAAATTATCGGCAATATGCCCAGATTATTCAGTGTCAAATTCCAAGTTAACTTTAATTTAACCTCACCCAAAATGGGGATTGACCTACACAACAGTGAATATACAATAGTATTCACTTATAAATTGGGCCATAATGCACTAAAATGACCATTCATTTCTTTACAAAATACAATTAAAAATGGCAGTCTCATTATTCGGCAATAGCCGCAAAATGTAAGTGCCCATTTTCAAATTCATCTTAAAAGTGAATGTTAAAACAAACTCCTTTTTAAAAATCTCTTTTACCATTACGAGATGTTTCCAGACGCTTTTGACAACACGAATGAATTGGCATCATTTTTCTCACTAAATGCCATCAATAATACATTTAAGGATTTACTAGGTGGTTTTGGATAACACAAGTAAATTGGCATAATTTTTCTTGCTAAATGCCATCAAAAATACCTTTAAGAATTTACCACCATTTCTTTTAGAAACATGCTTGCATCAGAGAAATTCAAAGTCCCGAGCCCTAACAAAGCTTCATTGCCAGGCGGACATAACGACTAACATGTTCATGAACTTAGCTTTTGAAGGTCCAATATGCTTCTCGTGGAGCCACCATCTCTCTCGACTGACTCTCCACGACCACCTTTTATACCTAATTACACAATTTTACAATCACAAATGTTCAACCAATCGTTGTCAGGCTCTTGATTGCGCGTCCATTCCCAGGCTCCATCATCAAGGTGGGGTATACTCCAATAGCTGAAGACTCACAGGCGCATAGCGAATCACGAACGCCTTGGCTTTTTGCATCCCGCCGACCTCCAGATCAGCCGGGGTGTGCTCACTTTCCTCGATGCGTCGACCCAGAACGGATCCAGCTAGATCGGCACCGCGCATGCGCCAGTTACCCTCACGTCGCAGCAGTTCTCAGCATTCAGTCCGCCCTCGCCAGGGCAGCCAGACGCCGCCTCTACGCAGCTCGCCTCGGCGACACGCCTCGCCAACACGCCGGCATTGCTTCCAGGTGATTTCCAATCTCCGTTCGTCGTTGATTCCATGCAGAATTCACCCAGATGTCACCAATTCCCACCAAAATGCAAGTAAGTGAAGCAACTACGTCGTAACGTAGTTAGTGAACATTTAGACCGTGCAGATACTTGTCCAACGGGACAGAAGACATTTTCAAGGCAACACTCATCCAAAAATATTCTTACTATCAATTTCAAAACCTCATAAACGTCTTCAAAATACGTTTGCCGTACGAAAAACAGAAATCATCGAGTCCAAATAGTGTACTTTTTACTCATTACTTACGAGTAAACGGGGATAATGCGGTAAATTTGAGGGCATATTTCCAGTAATATTCAATTTATTTTCCATCCAATTTGATGTGTCCGACAACAAGAACGAATTTGGTGAAGGAGGGGGGGGGGGGGGCAAGGACAATTTTGGGACACCCGTCTCAATCTATATTCATTCCGCCATCTTGATTTTTTCGTTCGTCATTTATTTATACATTAATTGAGGTCGCCATCTTGGTAGATGCCACCCATCCGCCATATTGGAAGCTAGTGATCTTGACCACATGGCCTTGAATGTTCTTGAAAACAAAAACTCGAAAAAAATACTTAAAAGTCAGCAAGCATAATATATTACAGACTACCACCACCATATTAGATGCAGACTACCTCGACCTTGAACCCGTGACCTTGAGTGACTTTGAAAACAAAAACTCGAGAAAAAATACACGAAAGTCAGCGAACATTTTACATTACAGACTACCAATACTTTCCGAAGCATCCAAAACGGAAATGCGCTTAAGTTTGGTTAAAAATGCGGACTCTATCGATCGACTAGTTTTTACATTTAGAAAGTGTATTTTAGTAAACTGTTTTATAATGTTGTAAAATATATAGTACATCTTCTTTCATATACAGCATAAATCGCACTTTTCTGACAATTTTTATGGTGTTTTTACTAATTTATTATGAGTTCTTCACATTGTATAGTCAGGCGCAGTGCACCGTAGCCAGTTGCTTCACTTCAACCTTAACTGGCGTGTAGCGTTTATGTTGTGTTGCGTGTACTTATGGGACTTCAAACGGCTACCCTATTATTTTATTGGTGGAAACTCTGCAGCAAGGATCAGTGCAGGTCCCTTATAACAATTTCGCATGCTTCCGACCAGTTAATTTTTAGATGTAGTAGTGCGAAAAAGCCGTTTTGACTATGTTTGAGGGCTCGGGAATAGCATTTATAATGTGAATTGTGCATTGAGAGTATTATACGTATCTCGTCTTAAGTGTGTTTTCTTTTCTTACGTTGGACATGTTTAGTGGTTTCATAAAAAACAAAGTGTATTTCAAACACTCTGTAACGATATCGACAGCTAGGCGGGATCCTTAAACTATTCTGCACGCAAGTTTTCTTGCCTAAAAATATTAGTGATAACTTCCGTTTCAGCTATTTTCGCTTTCATAAGACACACATTGTTGAATGAGGAATCGCAAAATAGCCTGCGTATGTAAAAATGTTTCTCGAGTGCTATTTGTAATCAGACATCACTCGAAAACATTTGACTAGTTCCTAATAAAACTTTTTTTTATCATTGAAGATTTGATCATCTTGTGACGGCCTAGGTAGGCGGTATTCTTCATAAATTCGTTCCGTCTGACAGTAATAGGCATTTTGTTAATTCATACTATTTAACATACGGTCGTTTTACGTCTTTTACGACCGCGGCTTGGCGCCTTGCGTTAGGAATGCAACCCAGTTGTAAATAAACACTGCTAGGCATCTTCATTTGTTTCTAGTCCCCCACAGGCGGCAAATAAAAAAGCCGGCATTTACCTGATACCATCTCAGGACATGGTGAGTAGACGTTGAGTAATACGTCCGCTGGTTAAGTATCAGCTGTAAATTCCCCGCCGCCGAGGAAGATAGAGTGTAGTACCTTACTGAATGTTCTAGAATTCATTCCGGCTCCCGCCTCTACCCTTTCTTTCGCCTGGGCGTTTTTATTTACTGCACGGCGTTTCCGCTGTTCTGATGCGCTCTTCCATGATGCTGTTAAATCATTTGAAAACCGTATACTGATAACGATACTTCGCTCTTGTCAAGTACTGAAAAATCGATTGTGATATATAGCTAATATCGATGGTATCACAGATTTAGGCTATGTCGATGTTCAACGAATATTGCTGTAATCGGAAACATCGATGCCGAGAATATTAATTGTTTCGTAAGTATCTAAGGTTCCCCCCCCTTTTTTTATTCTAGTGCTCGGCCATTGGCTATAACTGAACTCTTATTATATCTTTTAAATCAAAGTTAATTAATGCACTTTGTATATAACGTTATTCATTTCTCTTATTCGACAGCAGTTGAAAAGGGGATCGTTGGACATCTTTTTAATCCCCCCTCCCCCACAATGATCCCGATTAAAAGTTGTTAACTCTGTTACATAATCAGTAAAATTAAATTAAAATTTGGTTTTATTTGGTTTTAGAGGGGGAGGGGGGGGGGCTTAATTTCGAAAAGAAGTTATTTAAATAATTTTTTAAAGAGATATGAAAGAAAATACATTTTTGATATAATTAAAATTATTGAGAAACCACGGTCAAGAGAACCTTACTACAGAGGAGAGGATATTGGGATGATGATAGCCGGGTTGACATATAAATGGGATAATAACGTTTGTATGGGCTTCTTATGGGTCCTGAACTCTGATGTCAGTGGTTTTTGTTTTAAGGCTTCAGTGGGTTTAGACGCGAGACTCCACTGCCAGCTTTACTGTGAGCGGGGCCGCGGTGGTGTAGTGGCTAGACTACTCGTCTCCCACCAAGGCGAACCGGGTTCGGTTTCCCAGAGGGGTCGCTCTCGGATTTTCAAAAAGTGGGAGTCGTGTCGGACGATGCCGCTGGCCCGCGGATTTTCTTTGGTATCTCCCGTTTCCCCTCCGTTGCATTCCGGTACTGCTCCGTACTCACGTCACTTCACTCCCAAGGCTCTGAAGACCATGACATCAAGAGCCGCCCTAAACTCTCCACGGCACTCAACGCAGCAGGCCGGTATTGAGTGAATCTACCTTCCGGTTGCGCAAAGAACATGTTTGGTGGCACGAGGGTGTATTTTGAATTCGCCTTTGTGTGATAACTTCGCGTGGAGGACAGTCGACACACCACGTACGAACTTGGCACCATATAATGTTCGTTAGATATATGCTGTTCACGGTCAAATGAGCACGTTTGAAAGCCCTTCTAGAGATCTACTTGAATGCACGTTGAGTACTCTTCGCCTTATGTAAAATTAACCTTTCCATCGGCCTCATTACTTTATTCATGCGTCGGTCAAGGAAAACTTGTTGAAATTATTAGGAAAGTAAATATTACACAAATTTGCTCATTTTTACACTTCGACGCATAAAAAAACAGAAAGCGATAGTAATAATTTAAGTTATCACAAATGACAAATTGTTAACTAACACTATTTATTCGACGTTAAGATATGGAACTATTTTCCATACATCGTTACCAACTTTACTGGACAAATGTTACTTACTGCGCCTATTAAAATATATTCATTCCGGAACAGTGACATTTTTCTAACGTTCGTTTCTTAAGTGCTCACTTTATCGTGAACAACCTTTAACAATAATATTATTCTATTTACATTTGTTATTTCATTTCCGTTTCAGAATGTCGTGACTAATGGTTTCGCCCCGCCGGAAGTGTGAAGGTCACATTCAGTTACGCAGCGTCGTGTCGGCACGCCAGTGCTGCCACATGCAGAAAACACAATTACGTTATTAGCGGATCTACAAGTCGTGGTGGAATACATTCACTTTTGCGTGAGTTCTTAATCACACTTCTTGACGCCAAGCAGATATTATTACCATGCCACGTTCCTTGGTTTAATTTTACAAGCCGTAACGTGTGATTTAAGTTCTGTCCCTAAAAAAATTAGGCGCAACATTTTAAATTATAATCCGACGGCCTGAAAATAGTTATATAACATCTCAGGCTGTAATGGGTATATAGGCTGTAATGGGTATATAGGCTGTAATGGGTATATAGGCTGTAATGGGTATATAACCTCGTATACGCTGTTCACGGTAAAGTGAGCACTTTTGAGGCCCTAATTTCTTTTTCCTTTCAGCTATTTATTATCGTTTAACCCCCTTTTAAAAATAAATATTGCAATGTAAGTAATAAACACAGTGCGTATATTCAATTGCACTCGGATGTTAACATCGAAGGCTGAAATAAAAAATATTAATCGACTTTTTTTCCAAATGAGAGGGTTTTCAAAAGTGCTCACTTACCGTGAATAACCTTGTACCAGTGAAACGGTAATCTAGAACTCTTTCCCCCAGGCAAACAATTTGCCGTGGTTTCATTACAGTGCAGTGTTAAATGCCTGCAATTTAAAATTATTTATGTAGAAACTTATAAAAAGTTAAAACCTCGTAGCGTTAAAGGCGTGTAGCTGTGTGTGTGTGTGTGTGTGTGTGTGTACGTCGTATATGTATCGCTTCATTCCCCCTCGTACTTTCGGAAACTTGTTCGGAACTGGATTCTGTTTCTTTCAAGAAGACCTGTTCTACTGGAGGAGGTGTTTCCCCCCCCCCCCCTCAGAGCCCGACGGAGGACAGTGTCTTGAGCTCTTAAAACAGTTTCTGAACCTTTGGCTTTTTTCTTCGTGGACAAGTGGCCATCCGCGACCTCAAAACGCGCTCTGTCTATATATTTACTGCGTGACGGAGTCTCTATGCTGCCCGAGACATTCGCTTTTGGCGTACGAAGACAGCGGCATCAAGTTACAAGAACCTACAGGTTTTCAAATTAAATTATCGTTTCATTCAAGGTTCTGTTCCGCGTGGGTAAAAAAAAAAAAAAAAAATTCGGTTTGGCTGTGTTGGGGACACGGCCGGTTGCTTTGCGTGAATACGTCTACGTTGACGCGCTCTGACGCCTTAATGTTTTTTTTTTTTTTTTTTTTACGTTCCCGTCATCGCTTCACTCGATCGTATTGGTTTTTTTTTTTTGGTATAACTGGATTGCTTTTGAGGTGCATTTTCCAACCGTATACGATTTCTGTACTTCGACTGGGCTTTTTGACGAGTATAGGCCGACATTGTGTTAAGTTTTCTTAATATTTTACATTGAACGCACACAGTTTCACCACAACCACGCCACACAAATGTTCTGTACACGCAATCGATTGATCTTGACGGGAGCTCTTGATTGAAACTTAAACGAGCGTCGTAGCTTCTCCTAGTTAAAAGTTATACTACGCGGAAGTTATGAGACGCGGCGAAACGAACTCAAAATTGCCCCCCCCCTCTCATCATCTTCTCGCGCGACACTTTGCAGTCCTCACTCAACGTAACATATTCTTTGATACATTGGCAATCGAGTGGTGTAATTGAATTTTGAATGTAGACGATAGATTCGGAGTCGCAATGCCAAACTGTATCCTCCGATTTTTTTTTTATCATCGGATTTTCTGGATTGTCTCCCACTATGGTTGCAAATTAAAAGACGTATTCACGTCAAAAAGAAACATTTCACTCGAAACGATTTCTTCAGTATGGCCAACCTTCGTGGCCACTGCCGCTAAGGTGGCGCAGTCTTCGATGTGGGAGTATTCCATCGGAGCCATTTCAACGAGGCCATTTCAACGAGGCCGTTTCAACGAGGCCATTTCCAAACGGTGTTTTGGGGTTCCAAGTGTGAAGACAGAATAGAGACGAAGTGAGCTGTGCAGAAGACTTGTAATAGGCCGTTTGCGTTTAAACTTTTGAAAGCCCTGCGTAGGGGTTCCTTATGCTCGTTTTGTAATCTTTCCAAATGGACCCGTTAACTTTATTCATATGTCAATTAACTGTAATTTTCAAATCGTAAGGAACTGAAATATGATACTACTAACATTCTAAGTCCTACTCTTATGTGTCTCATACAGACACTATATTAAATAAATTAGGTAGTTATAGATTCCAACGTCACACTATAATACGACGTCTTGATATAGGGACGCAGTACCAGTTGTGTGTTCCCGTTATACGACTAGCATTTAGGCGCAGGGTTTTTTCAAAAGTTGACAAATAAAAATTCTTATCGAACTGCGATCTAGCTACACTATATTAATAAAAGTAATCGGATACGGTTGCTGCCGTAAAAGCTCGTGTTCTCGCATTGTATTAAATGGTTCCCGGTTATTTCAGCACGTTCAAAGTTAACATTTGAAAATTAAAATCCCTCTCGATGATTGCATGAACTCATTTTAACCAGACCTACACAAATTATTTTATTCTTACAGTAAAGTTTGCAGCGTTATAGAAAAAAATAGTTCCATATCGTAGCGAGTCTTACAAAAAGTGTGACGTCTAAATTAATGGACAGGTAATTTAATTCAGTTTATGTTTATTTTATTTGCAAATAATTACAATATTAGTGACGTATATTACCGTTCATGTAAGTTTCGCAGAGATGCACTTGATGGACGCAGGCACGAACAACGTAACCAACCCACGACAATGTTAATTTGACATGAAGTGAAAGTATACTAAACTGACAGAAAAATATCTCCTAAAAGTGGCTGTAATAAGCGCTCAAATAAACGCGAACAGTTTATTAGACTATACGAACGCAATTGCGTACGGAAGTTCGGGAGCCGCGGTGGTCTGGTGGGTTAGAGTACCTGCCTCCCACCAAGGCGAACTTGGTTCCATTCCCGGAGGGGTCGCTCCCGTATTTTCGTGCCGGACGATGCCGCTGGTCGGCGGGTTTTCTCGGGGATCTCCCGCTTCCCCCGCCCTTTCATTCCGATACTGCTCCATACTCGCATCACTTCGCCCTCGTCGCCTCTCAAGTCTTTCCACTCACTCACTGAAGTTCGGTGCCTTCCACTTAGAGTTCATGAGGCATGCAGTACACTCGCTGCCTTGCGGCAGGCTGTTATTCTTCAATCTGCAGTCTCTACAAAACACGTTCTGGAGTACTTATATCATGGTGGAGTCACCTCAAGTTCTTGGTTGGGACGCACATAAAACACGCATTACGATTCACGTCGTAAGGTGCAACTGCCAACGATATTTTTTTTAATGACCAGACTGAGACCAGGTTCGCGATCTGCCTGCAGCATGACTTGCCGTGGACTGAAATCAGTTAGCTTAGTACTCGAGGACTCGACATTCTATGTTCCTGAAGTTGTTTAGGACATTTGAGACACGAAAGCGAGGAAGCGATAAGGGCGACATCGACCAGCTTGCCTATCGCGCCGGCGCATCTACATACAAAGTCCTGAAAAGGCGTGCGGTGTTCACGTTGCACCACTGGTGACCTATCATATTTTATTATAGGCCGTTCACGGTAAAGTGAGTACTTTTGAAGCCTTGGCTACTTTTTTCTTTTAACCTATTTATGCCCTTCCACCACTTGTCAATGTGAACGCTGCCATGTGAGTAACAAACGCAGTGTATACATTCTCCACACCCAAAACCGAAAGTTCGATGCCCCAATGAAATGTATTTATTGGTTATTATGTCTAATGAAACAGCTTCAAAAATGCCCACTTTACCGTGAACAGCCTATAGTGCGAAGTCTGTAGAAAAGTTAAGTACATGTCTCTATAGGCTGTTAACGGTAAAGTGAGCACTTTTTAGGCCCTTCCGATAGGCATTAGCCACTTATATAAATATATATATATATATATATATATATATATATATATATATATATATGACATCTTCAGATGTTAATTTTTGGGAGTGGGTGAATGTATATACTGTGTTTATTGGTCACATTGCAATGTTTATATTTAAAAGTGGCTGAAAGATAGAAAGTGGCTAAAAATGAATATTTTACAGGGCCTTAAAAAGTGCTCACTTTACCGTGAATAGACTATATACAAGTTTGGAGTGTTTCATACAAGTACGATTTGCGATAAGTAGAGCCCCGAGTATTTCGCTAATTCGTTCGGCACCGAGGTAGACTCCACTTGTTTTTTTTTCTACTACCACTGTGATTGGACCGTAGTTCATTAGCCACGCCCCTCTTAATTGTGAGCCAGTAATAATCAGGATGCAGTAGTGTTAGTGAGTGTTTAAGAGTGCTGTACAAAGACCTCTTTTGACCGCAGTAACCAATAAGCAAACGACAGTGTCTCGAGTGTGTAGAGGACTATTGAGTCTAGCCTGCTGTCACATCAATCCGCGAAATAATCAGGGCTCTAGCGATAAGGCAGTGCGAAGAGGCAGATCTTAGCTGTGTTGCAGATCTCGGAAATGGCGTTTGTAATGTGCGTGGTGTCTCAAAAGTAGTCTCCGTACCTCGTATCATGTGTATTTTCTTGTCCAGTGCATACAATCCACGTACAGCAGTTTCGTGAAAACGAAACCGTGTGTTACAAACATACTGAAACGCAATTAAGTTTCTGGTGCGCAGCCCTCGTAACTTTGCTTGCTGTAGTGGCGTGTAGTGCATTTTTTTTTACAGGGCAAGCAATTTCTACTAACAAACAAAACTTCGAACTTTGCTTACCCTCCACACGCATTTACTGTTTTATAATACCTAACGTTATTTATAAAAATGGAAATCAAATGAATGTAATAATAACTGAACAATATTATTTAGATAGCATAGGTATTGCAAATTATTAAAAAAAACTCCCATTTTCCCCGAACACTTTCATCTACTTTCCAAGGAAAAAAATGTAGGACTGGAGGACGCAAACAGAGCGACTGCTTGCCTTGCCGAAGGAACGCGGTCGAGCGTGTGGCGTGTTGTTGCTTGCGAGTTCGATTCATCGCTAGTCGCCCCCGTTTGTGGAAATAAATACTAGATAGCAGCACTATGCGTGTACAGTACGGGAGTTACGGAAACGGTTTCTCGAATCGGAAGCAGGAAACTCAGAATTAAATATCTGTTTAGATTTGAGGCGATAACTATGAAGGGTCAAACGTTTCCAATATGTATAGGGTAAGCATTGCTTACCTTGCGTCTGTGGAATAAACGCGACTGTGCTGTTCACTTTCTGAAGGCGCCACGCAAGACAGAATGTTGAGTAGACGCCTGCCAAATTCCCTTTATTATTTGATGCAGTGGCGTGTGGTGTTCTGTTGCAAGGTAAGCCGGCTTTGGCTCCGCGCTGTACCTTGTTGCTCGCTAGTTTACCCTTCCACCACCAAAACGTTGTTCGGCAGGTGACGTCAAAGGACATGTTTAACGGATCTCTCACCTTCTCGATGTGAATGGTCGAAATAAATTCAGTTTCCCTAAGCTCCGCAATGGTTATTGGTTCCCGCTGCGTGTACCGACAATGTACAGTAGTGAGCAAGCACCAGGTTACCTTGCAACAGTTCACCACACGCCACTGATTGACGGCAGGTTGGGTTTCGCTACATATCCGAGAATAATCAGAGAGTTCATTGGCAGCTGCTTTTTTTTTAAACAAAGTCTTCTACCCTTTTTTCCCTAACCTGCCCTAACTGTAAGTGTTAGATATACGTCCGAGGTAGGCACAGGAACTAATGCGTCTTAGGGCGGAGTCCCTCACGTCTACTGGGGAGGGGATCCATGCAAGAAGGCATGCATCGCGCAGAGAGGGACTGGGCAGCCATGGCCATCGATTTGGGCCATAACCACCTCCCTTAGCGTACCTATAGTTAACCTGTAACTAAGAAGAGAAAGGGAAAAATCGGCATAGACACCGTAAAAACCCCTCCGACAGAAAATAAATCAAAATTGTTACATGCATCAACAGAATATGCCAAGGAGACAGTGAGGTATAGACTGTTCACGGTAAAATGAGCACTTTTGAAACCCTGCTTAAGATCTACTTGTACGCACGTTGTGTATTATCCCACCTTATGTAAAATTAACATTGCCACGGGCCTCATCACTTTATTCATGCGTCGTTAAAGTGAAAATATGAAATTATTAAAAAAATTAATTTTTAACAAATTTACTAATTTTTAACTCCGATGTATTAAAGAAACATAAAGCGAAATAAATATAAGTTATCACAAATTATTACCTAACACTTTTTATTCGACGTTTAGATACGGAAGTACTTCCCATCCATCATTACAACTTTACTGGATATATGTCACTCAGTGCGCCTGTTAAAATGTATGCAGGTAGAAACGGTGACAATATTTCTAAGGCATATTTCAAAAGTGCTCACTTTATCGTGAACAGCCTTTAGGAGCCATGTTCTTTATGAGTAGGAAGAGAAATTCTAATAGGGAGGGGGCGGAATCGAATCTTGTTTTTCCTCTGTTGAGGTTGGCGCTGGACTAACCACTGTAGAGGGGACAATCCACTATGGTGGGGGGAAAGGTGCGATGGGGCCTATCTCCCCCCCTTCCCGAATCACCAGTGGATTCCTGGGAAACTTAAATAAAAAGGATGTCGCCTACCCTCGTGACCTCGTTACATTCGATTGGCCACTTATCCCGTAAACTTCTGCTGTGGCCCACCCCACGAGTTCTTTGCTAGTGACAACATTGTCAAGGGAGCATATAAATTCGTCGAGTCTATTTTGTTCCCGGAAATAAAAACTAGAATTTTGCATATCCCGAAGTCCATAAATAATCGGCAGGGACAGGTATATTTCGCGAAAATATTTATGCTAGTGCTAGACTTCAATATCCTACGTTCACGACCACAACTTCCTTTGATCATTGGTCGCGCGTCTACGTGAGAAAGCATGTTCTTATTTGACCGGGGGCCCAATCAGAATAAAGTACTCCGATACTGAACGTCCATGATTCGCAGACATACACTTGAAGCACGTGACATTTAAAATCATCCAACCACGAAAGCACATATTTACAAAAGTGTGTTGGTGTACAACTGGTCTTGAGTTTTTTTTCGCGAAAAACACCTCTCTGTAGTAATCGGAAGCTTAAAGGAATCCGGTGCAGTTGTTCACAAGGTCACGTCGATCACGGAAGTGTGGCCTTGGGAAAGGTTGCTGGTTCCATTCAGGCGACACTGCCTCTAAATCACACGAAACCAAGTCTTCCCACGTATCAATAGCTGGGGACAGGAGAATTTCGCGAGTTCAATCACCTGTATGCTAGACTCCACAATCCTTAGTATATTTGAACCTCAGATGTTTGTTCATTGGTTGTTGTCCTAGTGTTGCCTCACATTTGACACTGCGGGATACGCTTCTTGTTCCCTTGCAAGTCGGCTATTGGAGCGGAGTCGTCTAGGGCGTGTCTAATAAACTCCCTTCCAATTGCAAAGGCGAAGTCAGTGTACACCCGTTTCACAACGTATCTTGTCGTGAAATGAATTCGCGAATTTTTCCTATCCCTAGCAATAGCATAATATGTTGGTGTGAAGACTATAATTAACCTGAATGCAAAATGAAAAGTTAAACTATTTTAATTTCTCTTGCTTCCGCATCTCAAGAGAATGAGTGAGTGGAGAGATTTGGGCGGCTCTTAACAGCGAGGTCGTGGGAGTGTGATTGAGCTGAGTATGTAGCGTCGCCGGAATGAGAGGGCGGGGAAAATGGGAGATCCCCGAGAAAACCCGCCAGCCAACGGCATCGTCGCGGCATAATTCCCGCATGCGAAAATCTGGAGTGAACCGGCAGGGGATCGTACCCGGTTCGCCTTGGAGGGAGGCGAGTAGACTAACCGCTCAGTTACCGCGGCCCCCGCGTATTGAGGACCGGTTCAGACTTTTGATGAAAATCTTGTTGCTCATCATTAATAAACGTGTCAGTAATTATTTAATGGAAAAGTGCTGTGGTTTTCACCATTAAGAAGGTTGAATAATTACATGCTATATTTCAATATCCTATTGGAATATACGCTGTTCACGGTAAAGTTAGCAGTTTTGAAAGCCCTCTCGTTTGGAATAATAGCCGATAAATGTGTTTTATTTTAGCCGTAGGCGTTAACTTCCAAGTGCGGTGGAATATAGACACTGTTTATTAATTACATTGCAAAATATATTTAGAAAGATGGTTAAAGGATAAAGTAACTAGCGTCTCAAAAGTGCTCACTTTACCGTGAACAGCCTATACCAGCAGTTGTCTTTTGCTTATTGGCGGTGTGACTATGTGAGAAAACATTTTCTTATTTGACTGGCCAATCAGAATTCGGCTACTGTGATGCTGTACATCTGTGATTCGCAGGCAGACACCTAAGACCCGGAACACGTAAATCCTCCAATGACGAAAGTGGACCGTAGCTAAAAAGTTATGAAATATGCTACAAAGGGATTATAGTTTTCATTTTTTCAAAAATTGTGTGCCCCTAATAATATTATTTAAATAAATGAACGATTATAGTAACTGGCTTTTCAACCACGCCCAAAATAACGTAAAAAAAGGCTGATATGCCTGGTTCACATGTACCCTTACATCGCCGAACAGGTAGAGCGACAGCTGAAACAGCCAGTCGGAACTCGTTCTCGTTTCCTTCCGGTACATATGACATATATAGGAAACAACCAAACACGTCATACATGGGGTGATTTTCCAAAGGTTTGATTCAAAAAGTGTGAAGAAACCGCGAATATACTATATTAAAAATGAAAGAGGTGAATCTAAATGGGAATTTTACTCAACACATATCAAATAGGCTAAATATATTTTGGAAATCAGCGATAGTTAGAACTGATTCGTAAAGTACATTAAAAACTATAAAAGAAGCCAATAGCACAGAGTACTCAAAAATACAAATATGAAACAGCCGCTTATTTCACGAACTCGAGTCACACACGCCAGCGAAGTGGAATCACTGGCCAGCAACGGGTCCGAACGCTGTTCGCCAATCAGCGCTTGGTAACCTACTCACCAGTCAGGCAGTTCAGCCAATAGGGAACCTTTTCGCAGCCTGCAGTAACCAATCGTTCACAAGGCCCGTTCCCAGAGCCTCGCGCAGCCAATGAGAGACGGAAGGAACCGCCTCGCCGTTTCGCCTCTGTGTACCTCTCTACTCTGTGACAACAGAATCTCGAAAATCATTTATAGTCGATTTGCGGTTTCTCTACACTTTTGAATCAAACATTTGAAAAATCATAATATGTTTAACGCAGGCCTACTCGGTTGTTTTCAAAGTATGTCATGTATCACCAGAGCGGTATAATTTTCTAGACTCTGTTAAGCTTTGTTTGCATTAGGCGGAAGGAATATCTTGGAAGTCGAGCTTCAGCAGGGCTTCAGGAAGGGTATAAGTAACCGTGAATGGTCTATAGAGTGAATACCATAGACTAAAAATGAGATAGACCGATCTCGCTGGCTGCGCGCAACCAATTTCCGTGTTCGAGCATTGAACTGCCTTTCTACCAATAAGGCTAGAAAAAAACCGGTGTGGATTGGATTTGAGGTTAGAACACTGCTTAGTAAACAAGTGCTTTGAGATGTATGTATACTTCCTCTAACCACTTTGTAAAGCTGTTTGATTAAATTCAAATTGGTAAAAATATTTTATTATTGTAATAATGCTTGCCACATAAAAATTAACATAAACATACACGTTCATCACTGTCGACCATGTAGCTTTTGATAGTTGTGTTCCTTTGGGGTAGGTCAATATTGGGTACGTGCGCAAACGAATAAGTGGTCTACCTCACCTTTAGTCTATGGTGAATACCGACATAATGTGTTGGGGCCACCGCGAAGTACACTAGCTACCAAAAAGTAATTGGGCACCTGTCTACAATGTTTGCTCGGTGGTTGTCACCCCGTTAGAATCTCGTAGAGCCACCTCTTGCGGCTATAACAGCAGCCACCCTGTCTGGCATGCTCTCTACGAGTGTTTGCAGGACATCCACGGGGATTCGTCGCCATTCCTCTTGCAACCATCCCATGAGTTGAGCAATGGAGCGCCTGACGAGCCCTCACTCGGCGATTCAATTCGTCCCAAAGATGTTCTATAGGGTTGAGGTCGGGGCTCTGGGCGGGCCAGTCCAATCGGCGAACATTGTTGTCGGCGTACCACTGCATAGTAGTCCTTGAAACATGGCACCTGGCATTGTCATCCTGGAAGTAACACGGGTCCATTCCGTAAAAACGCCACAATGTTGGGAGCATTTCATTATCCAGAATGTTACAATAGGGCTCTGTGTCCATGCTACCACGGACAAACACCAGCGGTCCCACGCTTAAAATTAATACATTAAACTCAAATAAAATAATAAACTTTAATAACCAATAATATTAATTAATATTTATTGTATAACCGCGTATGCTGGCACAAACATTTACAATAATAAAAAGAATATCAAAATCTAAATAACCTCAATAATTAATATTAAATACTGCAATAAAATATGAAATATAAATTCAGCAAAAACTGACATGCATATATTACTTAAAATTTATATAATAGTCAGAATCTAACACATCTTAAAATAAAGGATTAAGTACCAGAACTAATATATTTTAATGCTTAGTCTCGATTAAATAATATAATTTCACCTCTTAAGTTAAATGAAGGAGGAGCGGCCCTATTATAAGATCTCAAAAGAAATCATCATAAACTCATAGTAGGTATAAAATTAATTAACCCTTTAATGACAAATAATCTACGACTATCCAATCGTTCATAAACAATTCTAGCTAAACAAAATAAACCAGATGAACATAAACCATGTGCAATTATTAAAATAAGAGAACCAAATAAACCCCAACAATTAAAAGTTATAATACCACCTAACACTAAATATATTAATAGCTGAAGAATAAGCAATTAATGATTTTGGTTGATAGTGTATTTGTTATTCAGTGTGGGTGAGGGAGTGGTAGTTCGGTACAGGCCAGGGGTGGTAGATAGCAGACGGCTTGAGTTACTGCGTGTGGCGCGGCAGGTAGCGGCTCTCTGCCGAGAAGACAAAGGCAGCAGCAGGCCTTGTTGGCGCCGCGCGCCGCCGTCCTATCTCACCGGCTCCGTTGTTGGCTCCCGGGACTACGCCGCGCCTTCGCAATACAGTAGCTCACCACCTCCCTACACCCCTTCATCTACACCGCACTTTCAGAACAAGCTGTTGCAATGCCTCGCGTCGTGCGTGTGTGTGTGTGTGAGCGCGCGCGCCAGGAATCTAGAGCGGCCTCTTTATATTTCTTCGCCTGGACCTCGCCACGGTACAGGGTTCGGCGCAAACTGGCGCGCGCAGCTTGTTGGTTCGCAGTGTGGCGTGGCGGTTTCGGAGCCCAGTGGCTTTTGCGGTTAACCTGCTCGCCTCCCACCGAGGCCAAACCGGGTTCAATCCATGGCCGGGTCACTCCTGGATTTTCGCTAGTTTTTATGTACACGGTGGCTCCTTTAAAAGAGCCCCCGTGAGATGCCATCCCGCAGCATGCCATCGCCCGTGCCTTCCACAAGTTTTGGTGTCGTCTGCACACCTGCCTCGAGGGCAATGGCGGCCACTTATAGCACCTGCTCTAGGTATTTCGTTGTCACACTCGACTGTATTTCCTCATTCCCTCGCTCCGTTACACACGTGTCCCAGGGGCCTCTTTTAAACGACTCATCCTGTATATGCTTTAAAAAACACAAAGCAAAATAAATAATTATAGTATTCACAAACGTTTATTTAAAACATTTATTCTGCCTTAAGGGAGTGTAACTACTTTCGCTCCGTAATTACCTATTTTACTGGGCGCATGCCATTCTTAGTGTGCCTGTTAAAATATATGCATGTAGAGGCAGTTGAATTTTTCAAAGGTAGTTTTCAAAAGTGCTCAGTTAACCGCGAACAAGCTATATGAAGACTATATTTTATAATTTTGTCAAAGTCAGTTGGCTTAGCCGGGTTCTTTAAGAGGTGGAGGCTTTAATTAAATAAAAGAGTTAGTTATAATCTTCTTATTTATGTTCTATAACTGCACATAAAATACTTTCGACTCAATATATCACAATACTTGCTATTTACTATTAGTAAATTCAGCCAATACAATTTACAATCACTTCCAAGAAATCAATGCAATTAAATAACTAATATCAGTCCCACTAAACAGTGAATCAAAACCAAAAATATTTTATAAATTATATGTCTATATTTGATCATAAAGCCCGTATCACATGTTCATACAGTCCCACATTAGTTCAGTCCAGATCCCGCCGGTCCGAAATGTTCTAGAGATCTCCGAGGGCCTCTATGTAATTGGCCCTCTACTCGTCGGGTGTCATGCCTTATCATCCGTCCACACCACAAGCACCTTGTCTGCAGTCTCCTAGTAACCTCCGACGTCGTTCGTCCTCTTAACCGATGTCCGTCGCTGCACCAGACTATTCCCGATCGCCGCACTACAGCCAGATGGCTACCACATAGACTGTCAATCCTGCGGCTACAGCTGTATTTATAATGTCAGGTCATAGCCTAGAAACTTCTCCAAATGCCGCTTTGCGCCAATGGACCATATCACCAGAAAATTCATGTTCATCCTCTCAAGATGTTGGCTCCTTCGGCAGGGGGAAGGAGGGTCTGTGACGCCAACCATGTTGGTTGTCAATCATTCCTCCGGCCGCCGGACGACGTACCAGGGAGCGCGTCTGCGGGGGGAGGGGATGGTCTAGGGTGGTCACCCCCTATAGTGCCGGAGCCCGCGCCCAGTACAGGATGTCAGCACGTAACAGTATGGCAGACTTCACTTAGGCTGTGAAGTCTGTCAGCGTGTGGTAAAGTGTTGCGAGGTAAGCTGGTGCTTGCTCACTGCTGTACATTCTCGGTGCACGCAGCAGGAGCCAGTAACCACCGTGCAGCCTAGGGAAACTGAATGCATTCCGACCACTCACAAGCGAGCAGCAAGGGACCCATTACACACGTCCTGTGGCTTCAACTGTCGAGCTACGATTTAGTGGTGGAAATGTAAACTATCAAGCAACAGGGTACAGCTTACCTTGCAAAATTTTACCACACGCCACTGCCTCCTTCAGGGTACAGTAGCCTCTCCACCTGGCCTGGCGTATATAAAATATTGCCCGCCAACCTTAACAAACACATAATTTTTTCATTTCAGGTCTTTCAAAAAAGAAAATTTATGGTGTAAAATGTACTTACGAATTTCATAAAACGATTTACACTTTGGAACCTATGGGAAGGGGTTCAGTAGATCAATAGTACAAGAAGTAACCAATCGTAAAATAGTTTGTGTGTCTGCGGCTGCCAATAGCGTTACCCACGGAAACACGCTGTCTGTGTTGGTGCTGGCTTCTGGCCTTCTACAACACCGGCCATAGTTTTACCTGTGCTGCAACACATCAGACACGAACGAATATACTCGTGATAATATTCTAAGGGGTTAAAGTGCGATGTCCCTGCGACTGATGTACTACAGACTACGCGAATTTCGGGCTCGGAACTCGCAACCTCCCCGACGTCTCCTTCGGCCGGCGGCATCGGTCAAAGGACGCGGAGGCAAGCGGCGTGTCTTCGCGGTGACGGCTGTCGGAGAGGAACAAAAAGCAGCGCTGTCTCGGCTCTCAGGTCTGGGGAGATTGCTGTGTTGTACTGTGCTCGGCCGCTGGTCGTGTCCACGTCAGATGTAGCAAGTACAACTTGCCGAACTCTCTGCAGAAGGTTTGACCTTTCCCGAGTTTGGAACGTGACGACAGTCTCTACCGCCAAGGCTCCTTACCAGCGCCATGGTCACCGAAAAATTAATAATTTCGTATTTGTACGGAATGCTGTTCAACGTGTATACGTTACTTACGATAATCCATTCACGATTACTTCCAACTTTTCTGAAACTCATCTAAAGATCTACTCCCATGATATTTCCCCGCCTCGTGCAAACAATGCTTATCTAACCAAGTACAGAAAACGTCCCCAGATGGACAACGCACCGCATTCGTGCACACTTAGTGTAATAATATTTTGCATGAGTACTGTTTCTTACTAGCTGTTTTCTGTCGGCATTTATTCATTTTAATCGCAAATGAGATCTTGTAATTGGTAGCTAGAATATATGTTAAATTTAAATTCAACCAATAATAAGGTACTTTTATTTTAACGCGCGTGTAGAACGCTTGCAATACGTGAGATATTTTGGAAACAACCAAACACGCCATTCATGGTGTGATTTTTCTAAAGTTTAATTCAAAAGTGTAAAGATACCGTGAATAGACTACACAATACTTAATAATATTTACTCGTATAAAAAAAATTAAGACGGCGTATTCTTTACGCAATGTCCTGCCAAAATCACAATTTTAGTGTTTTTGTACGTACAGATAACAAAAAACTAACTCATTTATCGAAACGAGATAATTCACATTGAAATGTGAACCATGAGTTGCCTCAAGGAAGATTTAAAATTACACTATGAAATGTTTTTGCAATTTTTAAAAATCGCTTAAAATAAGGAAATTATTGCATTTTTTATTTGCAACAGTCTATGATGCAAAACACGTTTTGCTAAGCATACCTTAAATTGAATTAATATGTGACGTTCCAGTCACCCTTTTTAAATTTTCTGTTGTATGCCACAAAAACACTAAAATTGTGATTTTGACATGCCATGATGCAAACAAATATGTGATCTAAAATTTGTGTGCACGGGGAGAGAGTACTTATAAATAATGTCTATAAATTCAACTGTCGTTCTTACAGTTATAAAATAATTACCCTTTTTTTTTTGTGGCCAGCGCCCTTAAGATGACAAGGCCCCGGTTTCGAATCCCGGATGAGCCATATCTGCCTTACTTGGTCTTGTACAAGCTTCTGTTGTAAGACCTGGTGCACGAGTCGGTATGCGAGCCAGCATGCAAGTTGCCAGAATATTCTTGCGCATCCTCGTACAGTTTACATACACACACGATACTCAAACTACAAGATATGCATGGATTAAAAATGAAACTGCATAAGTTAACTTTTAACATTTGTCATACTGTTTTGTTGAATTATTTTTTGGTTGGAAGATATTCATCGTTATTATAGCTTTTGTTGTAAATGTTAACAGAAATTATTCGAAACGAATCAGTGACGTTGAGGATAATGTGCAGTTGGACAGTAGTAGGGGAATGGGGTCCTAGGCCACTTTTGATTAATCACATTTACCCTTTGATATCAAATTTATTGAAAGAATTAATCAGATTGACTGAAGGGGTTAATAAAATTGAGGGAAAGGGTTTATCCGATCAAAATTTTTTGATCCGATTTTAATTAGATTTTTTTTAAAATTTGTAAGTGCAAGAGTGTCATACGTGTTATTTTTTTTTTTTTGTTGGTAGTGATATTGCTCGTAGACGGTGGTGGGAGATGGGCAATTTGTTGGTAGTAGTAATTAAACAGAAAGAGAAAACGTTACGTATAGTTAACACACGAGAGAAATTACGGAGTGTTTAAATGAAATACATTTCAAACGAGTTCTATGTATGAATAAATAACACGAGAGAGACTTTTAACTTCGTGAATAACCTGGTGTCGACAATTGCTAAACGATCACAATTACGTGAGTCTCCAGGTGTCCTAAAGAAAATTAACTATCTACAATGAAGCAAAAATTCCCGTATAAATTAAACTGCTAACGAATACAATAACAAGGTTTTTGAAAAATTACACTACTTGACGCCTTTCGCACGTACCTGACATGATTTTAAAACACGTCCGTTCGCCTGTGAGGCTGGCAAGGAAGTGCTGAAACGGAATCCATACGTTAAACGACGATCATATATATATATATATATATATATATATATATATATATATATATATATATATATAAAGAAACGAATTTACTAACACGCGTAAAAAAGAAAACTTTTAGTATACGTCCATTCGCTCGGGAGGTCGCTGCAGCACTAACTTGGATATAGCACTTACGTCAACTTATAAGCTGTTTTGAGAGCAAACATAACCTGTATCAGCATACGTTTAGTTATAGACTGAGGTGAAAAACTCGGACATGAACGAAAATACAAAACGAATGTTTCCAAATAAAGTAAACGGCTAACGAACACGAGTACATGGCAATCACTAAACGAATTAAAAAAAAAAAACAGTTAATGAAATCGCACCAGGAGCTCTCATAAAACACATCCATCCACCTGGGAAGCAGGTGAATGAATCACTGTAGTGTATGACGTCTCATCATTGCCGAAGCTCAGAGCGGGGGTGTGCTCGGGCCCTTGTGAGGGCCCTTATACCATCCAGACGGTTGCAGCATTTGTATCTGTCTGCGGGCTGAGGAAGTTTCCCTCACCAGACCGCAAAGAACACATAGCCCAGAGGTCAGGACGCCCTGCACGTCCCGGCGTGTCTGGCGACTGACTCTCTCATCATTGCCGAAGCTCAGAGCGGGGGTGTGCTCGGGCCCTTATACCACCCATACGGTTGCAGCAGTTGTATCTCTCTGCGGGCTGAGGAAGTTTCCCTCACCAGACCGCAAAGGACACATAGCCCAGAGGTCAGGACGCCCTGCACGTCCCGGCGTGTCTGGCGACTGACTCTCTCATCATCATTGCCGAAGCTCAGAGCGGGGGGTGTGCTCGGGCCCTTATACCACCCAGACGGTTGCAGCATTTGTATCTGTCTGCGGGCTGAGGAAGTTTCCCTCACCAGACCGCAAAGGACACATAGCCCAGAGGTCAGGACGCCCTGCACGTCCCGGCGCAAAGTTTATGACGTGCGCCGGCTTATAAGCTGTTATATACGTGGAGCGCGGCCGATGGACAACTGAGTTGAAATTTACTACAAAAACTCTGAATACAGTACGTCCTACAGCAGACAACGAAACGATAGTAAAAAAAAACTTACCCAGATTTTTTACTAAAGTTTCACTATTGTAAGAAGAATTCACTTTTAACACAAAATTTCCTCCGAAGCGTAAGGAGACTCGGATGACATAATCCCGCAACACTTTATAGAAACGTACTATATATTATTTTTAATTCACATAAGTTGGACGAAGAGAAATTGTATAAAAGAACGGACGTACTACAAATTCTTCCGTTCAAGTCTGTGAAATTCACAGCTCTAGTTACCGAAACGATAGTTGAAAATGCTACGGAGTTTCGTCGACCGAACTGAGAAACGGTGTTTACACGATAAACTCACTATATCGGCACTATCATACATGAAAATTATTTTTTCCCGATAAATATAAAAAACTTATAGAATTGCTTTATATTAAAACGCGCATATAATATCGCTTAACGAGAATCGCGGCTAGCACTCGGGCGTATTATATGCCTACACTCTCCAAGTGTGTGCGTCAAACTGTTGACAACCTGTCTTTTTATGTAAATGTTTTAGTAAATTGGTTATATATGGGAGAGGATAATAACGTTCACTTTTCAAAATGTATTGTAAGAACTATGAAAGAATTGAAAAGAAGGGGAAAAAAAAGCTATAATTGAAATAAAGAGTATTGCCACACTTCTTTGTTTGTGTTACAATTCGTTTATAACTATAATGCACCCCTACACTGTACAGAAAAAATGTTTTTTTTTGTATGGATTTGCCATTTGTTGTGTTCTGATGGTTTTGCTAGGTCTTAAGCAAATCCTGCCTTGCCACGCCCTTGGCTTAGGACCGAGCAAGGTCAGAAATGTTAGTGTCGTCTGTACAAGTTTCCATGTTTATTTTTAGAACGAATAGTTAGCGTCTTACTTTGAAGTGATTTTATTATTTTTTGAATGAGAAATATTTTGTATACGTTGAAGTCTTCGGGTTAGTTTTTACAAGAAAGGTTAGTGTCCTGTTTTTAAATACCTTTAATTTTATAATGAAATTTTTATGTATTATTTTGAAGTCTCAGTGTTATTTTTAGAAAGAAAGGCCAGTGTCTTGCGTTGATGTAGGTATCCATCGTGTTATTTTTACAATGAAGTATTGGTGTTGTGCATTTAAGTCTTTGTGTAAGTTTTACATTGAAATGTTAGTGTCTTATGTTGAAGTATCCATGCTACTTTTATGATGATAGGTTAGTGTCTGAATGAAAAGTTAGTGTCGTTAGTGTCGTATGTGTGTGTATTTGTATTTTACACATCACACTCGTACACTCACTTGCAAGAGTCATTATTTTGCACTCGCTAAAGAGCGGTTTGCACTCTTTCCCAATTGGATGAGTTTCTCGACAGTATAATGCCATAACTAATGACTAGGGCCACCTGTTTTTCGCAAAAAGGTTACACGACTAGGTGTACTGGAAATCACGTTAATTCAGAACAGTTTCGTGGTTGGGTGATCGCGCATCTGAGGTGTCTGCCAGCCAATCACGGACGTTCAGTGCCGTAGTAACTTAATTTTGATAGGCCCAGTCAAACAGAGAGTGTATCTTCACACAGACACCCGGCCAATTGATGAAGGATTACCTTCTTGTGTGCACGTTGTATGTTGGACACCAACATCCTGCGCACAAATTTTCCGAGAAAATCCGGTGCCCCTACTAATGAGAGACTGATTATTGGAGTAATAGTACGATAATGCAGTATTATTGGAGCATATTTTTAAAAATACTTTGGGGAGCATGCACGTATATACCCGGGCAACGTTTATTTTGAAATTTCTTTGCTTCTGAAGACACATCTCACACTTCTATGGTTTTGCTGTTTCGCTGGACTCTATGGGAAACTAAGTAAAAATGTACAACTAGTCAGCATTTAAATTCTTAAGAATACAACTGTTAGTTTTAATAATTTCTCAATTGAACACGATGGATTGTGAAACATGTTACATCTGTCACGACACATAGATTGGCACATAATCAACAAGCGACTCCATTGGTCGATGGACAGACAATAATAAACGTTGCGGAGTATTGTAAGCGTGTCCGGCATAGCCAGGACCAATAGGAAGAGGGTAAGTAGAAATACAGAGACCAACACAGCTGATATTGGTGTAGTGGAGAATATAGGCAGAGCTCACTTCAACCTTGTCTTCAGTGACAGTAAGTCTGTGCCTTCGTAAAGGGTTAAAGAGTAAACTGCAAAACATATTCTGTGCCTCGAATGGCCAAAACAGCTCCATAGGACTTCTAGAGCTGGCTCCACAACAGTGCGATACGATGCGATGCGTTGGGCTGCGATGAGCTGTACTTGCTGTTTCACAACTATGCGATGATTTGTCGGCGACGGGCGCCGTCTGAGATGGTGCTGCTATCAGAAATTACAATTTCAAACCTCACGAACGTAACAAAAGATAGGCATAAAAAGTTGAAACTGTATATTTTAAGTGGTAGAAGATAAACACAGGTTTGTATAAACGCGATGGGACATAATAAGACGAAGTATAATTATTTTGATGTTAATAAAAGAATTTTGTTTCATTGTCCATATCTACAAGAAGCCTTGTCGTCTATTTTGCACACCCACGCAGCAATGATAAAAATACAAATACGAAATCGTCGGCGTAAACGCGGTCGTCGTTATCAAATTGTAAAAAAAAATATATGTTTTTATTCTCCTTGTAAACAAACACTTGTTCTTCTTCTTATTCTCCGTCGCAGTCTGACGCCAACAATCGCAACTCAAGAATTTCGCGCAACGCACTCGACGCCGACGCACTGCGATGAAATCTGCTTCATTCTGATTGGCTAGCGCTCATCGCAACGCATCGCATCGCTGTATTGTGGAACCAGCTTAAGTCGTGTGAGCGAGATGCAAGCAACTGTCGACGTAGCGATGAGGAGGTGCGCGCGCGGCTGCTGCAGCGTGGACGGGGCCTGGGATGCTGGGATCCCCGGTGGGTGCCCTGGGGCCGCGCGCTGTGACCCCTGCCAGCAGCCCGTTACTCGCGGTCATCACCTCTACCCGCGGAGCTCCCGCGGCCCCACGACTAGCGTCCCTTGCGCCGCTGTCATTCATAGACTAAAGATGAGGCAGACCGCTTATTCGTCTTCTGCGCATGTACCCAACATTGACTTACCACAATCCTACACAACTGTCAGAATCACATAGTCAACACTGATGAACGTGTTTGTTTATATCTTAATTTTTAAATGGCAATCACTATTATATTAATAAAATATTTTTACCAATTTTAATTTAATCAAACTGCATTACAAATTGGTCACAGGAAGTATAAAAACATCTCTAAGCACTTGTTTACAAAGTTTCTTAACCTAAAATCCAAACCATGCCGATTTCGCTAGACGTGTAGGCAGAAAAGCAGCTCAATGTTAGGAAACGAAGACTGGTTGTGCGCAGCCGGCGAGATCGGCCTACCTCATCTTTAGTCTATGATGTCATTCGCCCACACTCCAAATAAATATAACCCATTCACGGTTATAGTCCATTCGCAGTTTCTTCGGCCTTTGTGAATCAAACCTTTGAAAAAATTCCCCCATGTATGACGTGTTAAGTTATTTCTCAAATACGCCCTGTATCGCAAGCGTTTTAAAGGCCTACTTGTCTTCATAAAAGTTAATTTTTTTCCTGTTAAATTGAAGTGTTCTACATATTCTATCTATAAATTATAAGGCTTCGTTTATAAATGATTTGAATAAAAAAACAGGGAGGTAATAGATATGTTGGTAGCGCCTAGTGGGAAATAGTCATTATACAAAATACTGTTACAGCTGAGTGCGCACGAATGTGGTGCGTTGTCCCTCTGGTGTAATTCTCCAGACTTAGTTAAGCTTAGTTTGCACGAGGCGGAGGAATACCCTGGAAGTAGAACTCTAGCAGGGCTTCAGAAAATGCTGCAGTAACCGTGAATGGATTATACTTACCAATTTTCTGAAGCCCTGCTATCCTTACTTATTCCTCAGCCTCATCCAAACTTAAGTGTAACCGACTGTAGAAAATTATACTAACGGGATAACGCACCGCATTCGTGCGCAGTCAGTGTAATAATATTTTGCATAAGAACTATTTCTTACTAGACATTACCAACACGCCTATTTTCTCTCTGTTCTTATGCAAGTAAATGAATCAGTCTAAACAAAAATTATATATTTTTATGTTAACGGAAGTGTCAAAGTTTGTGATACAGTATGGTTCACAATAAAGTGAGTACTTTTTAAATCAACCTTAGAAAAAGTCACTGCCGTTGTCTGCATATATTTTAACGCGCGCACTGAGGGACATGCGCCCAGTATAGTTGTTAATGATGGATGGGAAATAGTTTCATATCTAAACGTCAAATAAATAGTTTTAGGTAATTATTTGTGCAAACTGAAATTATTTATTTTCCTCTGTTTTTTTTTTAATGAGCCTTAGTGTAAGAATGAGCAGATTTGTAACATATTTTACTTTCCTAATAATTCCACAGTTTCATTGACCGACGCATGAATACTGTGATGAGGTCCATGGCAATGTTAGTTTTATATAAGGCGGATGAATACACAACGTGCGTACAAGTATATTTTAAGCAGGGCTTTCAAAAGTGCTCATTTTACCGTGAACAGCCTGTACATGAGATATTTAGTAAACAACCAAGCACCGTCATACATGGGGTGATTTTTCAAAAAAGATTGAAGGAACCGCAAATACGCTATCTGTACGATCAGGACTGGCCTTGAATGAAACGGAAAAGCCACGGAGTGAGGCCATGGTGGGTGTGGGGGGGGGGGGGGTAACCCCAGGAAAGTTCACCTGTCACCGGCAACGCCCGCCTCGTTCCCCGCATGCGGAAATCCGGCTGTGACCCGCGCCGGAAGTCGAATACGCGTCGTTGCCGTGGGGTTGGAAGGCAGGTGCGCAATGTGCCAGGATCGAGGTCGGAAAAATGTATTTGCGCCAGAGACTTCTCCATTGAGTTGGGCAGGAGACGCCAAGAAAGTGCTTTTAGTGGAATCCCTAGTCAACTGCTGTCTGTTAAATCATATGTTGGCACTTTGCGCGCGTCTCAGGAAATAAGGGTTGTGGGAGTGGGCGAAGAGTGAAGGGATTTGGGCGACTCCTTTAACATCGAGATCTTGAGAGCCGATGAGGGTGAAGCTAGGTGAGTATAGAACAGCGCCGAGATGCAAGGGCGGGAAAACTGGCGCCGCTTCACTCACCGGATTGCTTTTGATATGCTCTTTCCAACCGTATACGATTTCTGTATTTAGACTTGGCTTTCTGACGAGTATAGGCCGACATTGTGTTAAGTTTTCTTAATTTTTTACATTAAACTCATACAGTTTCACCAAAAACACACCACACAAACGTTTGTATACACGTAGTCGATTGATCTTGGCGAGAGTTGTCGATTGAAACTTAAACGAGCGTCGTAGCTTCTCCTAGTCAAAAGTTATACTACGTGGAAGTTATGAGACGCGGCGAAACGAACTCGAAATTGCAGTGCCTCACCCCCCTTCCCATCTTGGCCGAGCGCTATGCTTCGCAATCCTCACTCAACGTAACATATCCTTTGATCCTTTGGCAATCGAGTGATGTAATTTAATCTTGAGTGTAGACGTTAGATTAGGAGCTGCAATGCCAAACTGTATCCTCCTATTTTATCATCGGATTTTCTGGATTGCCCCCCACTTTGGTTGCGAATTTGAAGACGTATTCACGTCAAAAATTGTAAACAGAAATACCATTGTTATGGCTTTACTGTGTAGTTTCTTTAAAGGGAAGCGTTTCAGTTCTAATTTTCGAGAAATCCAGCTTCCCGGAAATTCATACGCGATGCTACTTCATGGCCAGACGCGACCTGAAGGCGTTCAATAATATTTACTAGTCATTCTGCTCAAGCCCCTGTCGTAATTATTTCTCTATCAAACAAACTCGGTGAAAGAAATAGTCTTTAACATGTTTGAAAATCTGTCATGCGTAGAATACTGATGTCGTGGTTTCATGTAGCCCATTTCAGGGAACGAATATAAGAAATGGGGCTTATTTTCACTTCTAAGCAAAATATTTTAATGCTATTATTATCAGTTATATTTGCTGTGCAATAAAATTTGTTTCCTTTGATTTTCAAGTTGCAGTTCCAACAGTTTCTAGTTATCTGTCGCCATTTTAAAGCCTTGTGGGTTCAGAAATGACCGTTTTTTATATGTAGGCCTACTGTTCTGGTTGGCTGGACTCGTAAAAAAAAATTAGCATTGGTCCGGTTTGCATAATTTTTTTAATGTAAACTGGGCCATTCTAGACAAAATATGACGGTGCTAATAACGTTTAGAGACCCCGTAACCTTCCAGATTTCTTTGATTAACTTTGTTTGAAGCAGTTTGATTTAAAACAAATTGAGGGTAATTCCATGCGCGAGTGAACCTTAACCAAAAAATTATAACTGTGTTTTTTTCTCTGGAACTGGTAGGCGTATGACAATTATATTGTTTACATGCTGCAGCTGGCGCCGACTCAACTGCCCCGCGCCGTAATCGGAGACCCACCTCGTCCTCCTCTCTTCCTGGAACGATGCGCTCGCGGCCTCCTGATTTCCCCTTCTGGGAATTCCGTGAATGCCGACAGCGGCGAGACTTGCTGGCGTCACAGACCTCCTCTCGCCTGATAGAGTTTCCGATACGTTTAGTGACGACGCAAGAATGTTCTGGTGAGACTGGCTGGCGCCTCAGCCCTCCGCGACGCATCACGCGAGTTGGGGAAGATTCTAGGTGGCGGCCTAAGACACTATATATACTGCCGCAACCCAGCGGCCGGCAGTCTTTGATGGAGGCCGTCTGCCCGAGTGTGCGCGAGCGAAGTGAAGTGTGGACGACGATAGGAGATTGCGGGACGACGGCGAGTGAGGTGTTCGTGGCGTGAATGGACGAGAGGGTGTGAAACCGACGAGTGAAGCCTACTGCGCGCGAGGGCGCTTGGAGGACTCTAGAACAGTGCAACTGGCGGGACATGGACAGAATGGAAGTGTAATACTGATTTTATTGTAAATATTCGAACTGTCAATTTGGACACATATTTTACAGAATATTTGAATAGGTTGATACACTGTCTATTGGGACTGATCTTTAATTATTAAATTTAATTGATTTCTTTGTGGTAATTATAAATTGTATTAAATTGGAGTAATTAGTTGTGAACAGTAAGTGATATCAATTTATTGTGAGATTCTGAGTTCAGAGGGTTTTGCTGTAGTTATTGTAAATAAAATAAGGAAATTATAATTAATTCTTTTATTAAGACCTCCGTCCCTCAACGAACTTGGTATAGCCCACTTAATTTCTAGAGATAGAATTTGTAACAATATGCATATTTTTCAGAAACATGTTATTTGAAACATTTGGGTGTATTAATTTGTTTTGCTTAGCTTTTGTTGGTAAACCTGTTTTTGCCCTCGAATTTTTCACTGGATTGTCTTCAAGGAGGATATTTACATAGAAAACTCAGCTTTTAAATCACGTAGAAACTATAATTGCATGTAAATATGTAATTTAGTTACCGGCATAACACTTTTACTGTGAATATAATTATGTCACACCTGTAATAGGAAAAGTAATTCAGTTTTCGTGGCTATGTGCTTCTTTGAAATACAATGTTAAAACTTTGTGAAATTGATGTTAGGAGTTTGCTTATCTAATAGAGCAGAAGATTTATTCACTAACAGATAAAAAAAAAAAAGATTATTAAAAAATATATAAATATTTCACACCCGTAATAATGAAACAAGTAGGTTTGTTATCATACTAAAATAATTGAGTAACTTGGCTTAAACTAACATGCCACATGTTAAGTGTCTAATATTTTCTATTTGTCTAATAGAGGCTCTCTATATGCTGAACGTTCACAGTATTTTGACATTATTGTTAAAATTTAAATTGGAATTAAGAATTCGCACTTGAAGTGTGGTATCACGTAAGTTGTAAAGTAGGTGGGCTTGAAGATAATTGTTATAGCAGGCCTTCATTATGGCGTTACGCTGCATTTTCAGGATGGATTCCAGAGATAATGTAAGACAATGGTGGCTAAGTGTACTAAGTCACACCCGTAAGAAAATATCACACCCTTAATGTTACGAAAAGTATATTTAAAACAATTTTATATTACATTTTCGACTGTGCGTGGACACATCTTTGTGTCGACTTAGTACAATTGATGTACTGAAATGTTTACTTATTTTTTCAATTCACTAAATATCAATCATATCTAGCAGTATGCGGAGTGAGGTAACATTTCTGTCTCGCTCTTGAGAAATTTTGAAGCTTAATAGTAAAAATAAAATAATTTGTCAATCAGAGTATAACTCTAGAGGAGCAAGTCATTAATGTAATTATAATTAAATAAAAATATTACAGCAGACTTTTTTTTACATAACATATTGAGGATGGTTTTTTGAAATCTTCCTTTTGGATGTCACACCCGTAAGCGTGGAATGACCCTTGACAATATACACAGGTCTTCATTCAGTTGCATGTATTTCGGTTTCTCTGCTATGGGGTTTGTTACTGGCTCATAGAGTCGTATGCATAGTTGTATGTAGTCAGTTTAGAGTGTAACTTCGACTGAAATTGTGTGTGTGTGTGTGATATATATACATACATAGGCCTATATTTCTTCTTTCAAATGAAAATATTTAGTTATTTAGCAGTTGTTCGTTCTACAGTGTCCAAATATTTTAAAATATTTTTAAGTGAAAGATGTGTTCCGACTTGACGCATGTGGCCCATAATTTTCTGAAGGCGTTTCGCACAATCTCTGGTATAGGCTATTCACGGTAAAGTGAGCGCTTTTTAAACCCCTATTATTTTGAATAGTAGTAAATAAATAAATTTTATTGTAGCCTTATACGTTAACTTTCGAGTCCGGTGAAATATACACGTATACTGTGTTTATTACTTACATGACAATATTTATTTTAAAAGTGGTGGCAGGATCAGAAATGGCTGATAGGAAAAAAAGTAACCTTAGGGCCTCAAAAGTGCTCACTTTACCGCGAACGCACTATACAATCACGAAAGCAGGAAGGGCCACGGTGGCTGAGCGGTTAGCCTGCTCGCCTCCCACCAAGGCGATCCGGGTTCAATCCCCGCCGGGTCACCCCGGATTTTCGCATATGGTAATCGTGCCGGACGATGCCGTTGGTCGGCGGGTTTTCTCGGGGATCTACCGTTATCCCCGCCCTTTCATTCTACCTCAATCATCCTCATCGGCTGTCAAGACCTCGATGTCAAGAGCCGTCCAAATCTCTTTACTCACGAAAGCAGGAATTGTCCGTACCACAGCGACGTTTTCTGTACGTTCCACATCGCATTGAAATGCTCGTCCATTACAGACGCGAGTGCCGACGAATAGCCTATTTTAAGTCGCATCGTAAGGGAAGGTGAATTGTATTGTGCAACTGTCTTATCGAGTCTCGGATTACTTCACATTGCGCCACGCCCCAAGTCATAGGAGAAAGTCGGTCGGTAATGAACGTCGAGTCTGTTACCGATCTGTTACAACGAACCGAGCTGTCCTTCTGGACACTGCGTGGGCGGCCCACGTCTGGCCCGGTACAATCTCGCGTGTTATCATTGACTCTGGAAGTGCCTGAGTAAGTGCTCGTGGGACATAAATTAACGTAGAACGCGTAAGCTCCTTCACATATAGACGGCAAAATCACTGTCGGTGCCGTGAAAATGACAGAAGCTTAGCGTCGATACGGGTAGCTCCTTTCTCTCTGCTTGTTTGCCAGTTTCGTTGCTGCTTGCGCCATACAAATATGTACAATAGTATAAAATAAATATTTTTTTTCTTTAATATTGCCTTTCATTGAAATATCCTAAGTCTTTCTCTCGGCCAAGAAGCGGAAAGGCTTGTAAAGCCAAGAATGCTGCGTTAAGGTAGCAAATGCACAGTCAGGTCGACTGCGTATGTGTGTATACAGTATAGCAACAATATTTGGGGGGGTGATTGCTGGGATCAAAACAAGCAAAAATGTTCCTATGAACATGTCCTACGCGTTGTTATTGAGTTACAGATTTGTAAAGTACTTGTCTAACAATTTCACAGTTTCGCTTGACCGACGCATGGATAAAGTGACGAGGTCCGCGCCAGCGATGGCCTTCAGCCGAGGACTGGTGCCATTTTATTCCGTTCTGTTCTGCTGACTCAGCTTAACCAAGTGTACAACATTATACCGCATGGACAACGTAATGCATTCGTCAAAGCGAAGGAAATAATTTAAGCAATCACAAATGGTTACCTAACATTTTTATTCGACGCTAAGATACGGAACTACTTTCCCATCCATCATTACCTACTTTACTGGGAGCATGTCACTCAGTGGTTTTGTGAAAATATACGCAGGTAGGAGCGGTGACTTATTTCTAAGGTTGATTTCGAAAGTGCTGACTTTATCGTGAACAGCTTTTAGTTAGTTGTGTAGATCCCTGTGGCGGCCTCCTGCCGCGGTTTTTCCTACCAGCATTGTAGCTGCAGGCACGGGATTATTATATTGTATAGGCTGTTCACGGTAAAGTGAGCACTTTTGAAAGCCCTCTCACTTAAAATAATAGCCAATAAATAAATTTTATTTTAACCTTATACGTAAACTTTCGAGTGCGATGGAATGTACACACTGTGTTTGTTACTTACATGACAATATTCATTTTAAAATTGTGGTTAAATTATAAGAAATTGCTCAAAGAAAAAAGTAACCAGGGCTTCAAAAGTGCTCACTTTACCGTGAACAGCCTATAAGGAGCGGACATGAACTCGGCGGTCGGAAGAGAACTGGCGTGGGTAGCAGGCTCGGCTTCGCCCCTGTTGCAGGAATTCCTCGTTTTCACAGCATCATTTCGGATCCATAGTAGGCCTATTCACTGACAATGTACCGCTGTAGAAAATTAATATTTTACGAGCTGTTTGAATATTTTTGTGCGTAATTTTATTTGCGTGTTATTAGAAGTTCCTGCCGTTTTGCAAGCAGGAAATAACACAAAGTGAATATTAGATATAGTCCATTCACGGTTTCTTCGGCCTTTTTGAATCAAACCTTTGGAAAATCTCCCCGTGTATGACGTGTTTAGTTATTTCCTAACTACGCCCTGTATCACAAGTGTTTTATACTTGTGTCCATAAAAGTTACTTTTTTTTCTGTTAAATTAAAATGTTATTAATATTTTATCTATTGATTATAATGATTTATTTATAAATAATTTGGATAAAAACCGGGAGAAAATAGGTATGTTGGTAACGCCTGGTGATAAATGGTCTTTATAGGCTGTTCACGGTAAAGTGAGCATTTTTGAGGTCCGAGTTACTTTTTCCTTTCAGCCATTTTTCATACAATAATCACCTTTTCAAATACATATTGCCATGTAAGTAATGGTCACAGCGTGTATATTCCACCGCATTAGGGACGTCTAAGCAAAATACATGTTTTGACTATTATTTCAAATGAGAGAGCTTTCGAAAGTGCTCACTTTACCGTGAATAACCTATATAAAAAATACTGTTACACTGAGTGCGCACGAATGTGGTGCGGTGTCCCTCTGGTGTGATTCTCCAGGATTAGTTAAGCTTAGTTTGCACGAGGCGGAGGAATATCCTGTAAGTAGAACTTACGCAGGGCTTCAGAAAAGGCTGAAGTAACCGTGAATGGATCATACAGAAATATTAAACAACTAGTTAATTGTAAAATTTTCTATAATCAAACATTTCCAATAATACTTATGAAACTGGAATTATGGCACGAAAATGAAGAATTTCTGTGAAAAGGGTTAAATCACAATCCCTTTGTAACGTATGTACCTACGTACTTGGCGAAGCGAGATTATTATTTTGCATTTGGTTTTTGAAGGCGTTGTGCGAAACATGGTTCAGTTTTCAAACATTGGTTGAAGAAATCATAATTTCGTGTGTTGATGACTTTACGCTAGTAGTTTTAGGTAAAAGAATTAATTTGGTATTGAATCGAACGTTCTGTTTGTTTGAGAGTTCAGCCGTGCCTACACTCTAAATATGAATAAGTGAAAATGTCACTGTTAACAGCACCTGACTTATTCAATAGTCACTGCAGTCACGTAACTGATAAATTATTGAAAAGTACCAGTTTCCCTTCCTTTTTGATTCAGTGACATTTTCCACTGTTATATAAACCATTTCATTCGCTGTTTGTAGTGACTTGCTGCTTTGTGTCATGGCTCTGTTAAATGTCGTATACCAAACAAAATAACACGTAGACTAATAAAACCCATAAAATAACACATAGGCTAATAAAACCTATAAAATAACACATAGACTAATAAAACCCATAAAATAACACATAGGTTAATAAAACCCACAAAATAACACATAGACTAATAAAACCCACAAAATAACACATAGGCTAGTAAAACCCATAAAATAGCATATATACTTAAAAAAACCATAAAATAACACATAGGCTAATAAAACCCATAAAATAACACATAGACTAATAAAACCCATAAAATAACACATAGACTAAAAAAACCATAAAATAACACATAGACTAATAAAACCCATAAAACAACACGTAGGCTAATAAAACCCATAAAATAACACATAGACTAATAAAACCCATAAAATAACACATAGGCTAGTAAAACCCATAAAATAACATATATACTAATAAAACCCATAAAATAACACACAGACTAATAAAACCCATAAAATAACACATAGACTAATAAAACCCATAAAATAACACATAGGCTAATAAAACCCATAAAATAACATATATACTAATAAAACCCATAAAATAACACATAGGCTAGTAAAACCCATAAAATAACACATAGACTAATAAAACCCATAAAATAACACATATATTCTAATAAAACCCATAAAATAACACATAGACTAATAAAACCCATAAAATAACACATAGGCTAATAAAACCCATAAAATAACACATAGGCTAATAAATCCCATAAAATAACACATAGACTAATAAAACCCATAAAATAACACATAGACTAATAAAACCCATAAAATAACACATAGTCTAATAAAACCCATGAAATAACACATAGACAAATGAAACCCATACAATATACTTTTTAAATCGCTCTTTCATTTCGTTTTCACGTCTTCCATTTAGTTTCCACGTACCGGTAATCATCATAGTGCTCGGTTTGAAAGTTTAAACTGCATTAAATGTGGTAAAGTAGTTCCAAGTGGAACTATTTTGCTGATTCGAGTAGTCGATTGTCACTGCGAATCAGTGACAATTTAGTGTGTACTTAAAAGTTGAAAGTTGGACTACTCTGCCCCTCTTATTTTTTTACGCACGTACATACCCTAAGTGTGAATGTTAATGTGTGTATATGCCGTGTTCAAATATTATTCATACGCATGTACCAGCGGCGTGTGGTGAACTGTTGCAAGGTAAGCCTAGTTTTGCTCTGTGCTGTACCTAACCGTTTGATATTTTACGCATCGGCCTTTTAAACACAGCAGTGCAGTTGACGTCGCAGCACGTATTCGTTGGGCGCCTCGCTGCTCTCTCGTGAGTGGCCGCAGTACATCCACTCTGGTTGCTGGTTCCTGCTGCGCGCGCCGGCAGCACGTATTCGTTGGGCGCCTCGCTGCTCTCTCGTGAGTGGCCGCAGTACAACCACTCTGGTTGCTGGTTCCTGCTGCGCGCGCCGGCAGCACGTATTCGTTGGGCGCCTCGCTGCTCTCTCGTGAGTGGCCGCAGTACATCCACTCTGGTTGCTGGTTCCTGCTGCGCACGCCGGCAGCACGTATTCGTTGGGCGCCTCGCTGCTCTCTCGTGAGTGGCCGCAGTACATCCACTCTGGTTGCTGGTTCCTGCTGCGCGCGCCGAGCGTGTACAGCACTGAGCAAGCACCAGCTCGCCTCGCAACACTTCACCAGGCGTCACTGGTACGTACGTACATAGCCTACTCGGAGGTTTTGGATCCGCGTTTGTTGACAAAGCCGCCGTCTGTTCGGCGGCAGCGTCGAGAACTGTGTGAAAGACTGAAGGGTCCTTGGGCGGCTGCGATGGCTGAAGGCGTCGCATGCTCAATAGGCGTGTTGGGATGAACCGGTCGCGGGTTCCACGCCCATCGCCAGCATAACTCGTAATTCGTGAGTCGATATCAGCGTGGTTCGGAACCCGCTGTGATCAACGGGGTCCCTTAGCCTTTGAGATGTTTAAACCCGGTCTGTAATTTGAACAAGCTACGCAGCCTCTTTCATAGATGAAACAATTCATAAGACAGGCAAAGTTGCTGCTGCTGCTACACCTTGAAGGGGGAGGACTTATGAACTCAACCTTTGAAAGATGTCACTGGCCCTGCCTACATATAGTATTCCAACATGCGCACTGACTGCCAAGCACCCAGTTAAGTTGGTAACGACGCGGCGAAAGTAGGCCCATGCCTTAACGTTGAATTAAAAGTGTTGTAGGCTGCTCACGGTTAACTGAGCACTTTTGAAAGCCTTGCTCAAGATCTACTTGTATGCACGTTGTGTATCCGCCTTGTGTAAAATTAACACATCCATGGGCCTGGTCACTTTTTTCATACGTCGGCCAATTGAAACTGTGAAATTACTAGAAAAGTAAACATTTTTCAAATCTGTTAATTTTTACACTTAGATGCATTAAAATAAACATAAAGCAAAATAAATAATTTAAATTATAACAAATTGTTACCTAAAACTTTTTATTGGACGTTGAGATTAGGAACTACTTCCCCTCCATCGTTGCCAACTTTATTGGGCAAATGTCACTCAGTGAGTTCGTGAAAACGTATGAAGGTAGGAACAGTGAATTTTTTCTATATTCTATTTACGGTAAAGTGAGCACTTTTGAAAATGCTCTCTAGGAATAATATTCAATATAAATATATTTTACTTTAGCCTTAAGAGTACGGTGGAATGTACACACTGTGTTTATTACTTACATGCAATATCTATTTTTAAAATGTAGATAAATGATAAAAATGACAAAAACAAAAAAGTTACTAGGGCCTCAAAATTGCTCACTTTACCGTGAACAGCCTATAAGGTTGATTTAGAAAGTACTCACTTTATCGCGAACAACCTGTAGGTAAGCATTTGTGAATAGTGAAGTAATTCCTTTTGCTTTTTTTTTTTATGCATAAAGTGTAAGAACTGGCAAATATCTAGACCTATAATATTTACTTTTCTTAAAAATTCCTCAGTTCCACTTGACCGGCGCATGAATAGTGATCAGGCCCACGGCAATGTTAATTTCACGTACGGTGGAAGAATACACAATGGGCGTACACGTAGATATAAAGCAGGACTTGGATAAGTGCTTCGTTTACCGTGAACAGCCTATAGATAGGACTGCATATTCCATTGTGGTTCAGTATCATTCTAGTTGCGCTACTCTGAGCCCGTATTGTCAGTTTATGCGTACTTGCACGCGTGTATGTACTTGTCCAAACTATTCGGACGGGTCGTCGCCGCTTCATGATACACTCGGTCACACATTCTAGCGTCAACGGCAATAACTACTGAATACAGGCACGATTGTGCTTCGACTCTTTTGAAATTTCTATTGTTACCTGCGTACAATAAATAACTTTTAAATTGTATTACTCATTAACAGTTTGTATATGTATCAAAATTTCAAATTTGCGTTCTTCATAACCTCCAAACAGTCACGACGACAAACAAAACCAATGTGGCGACTATCGTGACTACGACGCCTGACTGTGTATAGTCTATTCGTGGTATCATACTGTTTTAATCACACCTTCGAAAAATCGCCCCTCGTGTGGCGTGTTTGCTTTTATCCTAAATACGCCATGTATCACAAACGTTTGTACCTGTGTTGGTAAAATTAAACTTTTATCTATGTTTCATTTGTAAATTGTAATATTTCATTCACATTTAATGTAAATAAAAACAGGAAATAGGTGTGGTAGTAATGCCTAGTAGGAAAATATGGTTCTTTTTCAAAATATAATTAAACTGAGTGGGCACGTATATGGAGCGTAAGCTGTGTTTGAATGAGGGTGGAGGAATATCATGAAAGTAGAACTTCAGCAGGGCTTCAGAAAAAACAGTGCGTACCCGTGAATGGACTCTACTTGCGGAGTAAAGAGCCTCTGTGTACTCTACTTGGAATTCGGACAGTGCTAGTATACATTATGTTCATGTTGCAGACTATGGGAAGTGATTAGGTTTGAAAAAAAAAGCAGCTGGAAAATTAGAGAGACATTTTGTCCTTGCACTGAGAAAAGGGTTTTGTTGAATCAGACAAGATTTGTTTGGCGCAACCAAATTATTTGCTTGTATAGGGGCAATGAAATATTTTTTTGCTGAAACCAAATTGTTTTATTGTTCTCATTTGGTTTATACCAAACTGTAAGATTTGGTTGGTGCAACTAAATATATGTTTGGCCACACGTACATTAAACAGTTTGGGCCGATGTAAAACATTTTTACGAATTTGCGCGAGTTTCGAACCTAGATCTCCTGCGTCCCTGCGCCACGCCGGAGTAACCTGAGCTAACGTGACAACTAAAGACACTGGAAAACTTTATGTAAATATACTTCAAATATTGGGCAACGCGTGCAGGCAAGTATTTCAAGTTTTACAGCTTTACTCTTCAGTTTATTGTTGCATTGTTTTACTAATATGTTTATACAATTGCTAAGCATCAATAGATGCACTAACAAACACGGTTACTATCCTGTCACTAAATATACAAACAAACTTTCGAGCTCTATTTTCGAACGGAAGCAGTCAAATGAGTGGCCAAACAAATATATACAGTTGATTAAACAAAGTGTTTTGTTGAGCCTAAAAATTTTTTTGGCCCAACACAGAGATTTTGTTTATTCAAACATATTTTGTTAGACGAACAAAATAAATTTTGTTGCTTTTCGGATTTTGTTTGCTCAACAATATATTTTGTTATTTTGTATTTGGTCCTATACAAACAAGTATTTTGTTAGATTTTCTCTCAGTGTACTCGAGTCGTTATGGAGATACCCCTTGGAAGGTGATACTCGTACAATGATATAGGCACGGTCAGAAATGAGGCACCTCGCGTGATTGTTTTATAGTAAATGTTCAAACTGACAGCCACCAACATCCACACAGCACCGACCCCGCCGGAGCCTGGACTGTCGCACAATTCCGAACATTCCTTGTGTGTTCCGGACGAGGTTGTAGTCTGCGACAGTTCGCGGCATGAGGTTTGGTTCGCTTCGCATCCCGCGGGTCTTGCGTACACGCCAGTTTTGATGCGACCCCATAAGAAGGAGCCTGAAGGATTGAGGTCTGGCGATGGCACCGGCCATGGAAACGGGCCATGTGCCCACGTCACGTTTCATAGTCGTCTGCGCGCAGTCGTATTGGTCACCACGCTTACATGTTGCCTATAGGCCGTTCACGGTTCAGTGAGCACTTTTTAAGGCCCTGCTAAAATTTTCCTTCGAGCCAGCTTGTAGTTTTCCGCCTCTTTTTAATATAAACAGTGCGATGTGATTAATACACAGTTTATACAATTCACCACTATTATAATTTTACGTCTGAGCATGCAATAAAACATATTTATTAGTGGTTGATGCATGTTGGGAGGGCCTTAAAAAGTGCTCACTTTACCGTGAACGGCCTATACCTGTTTTACCATGCCGTATCACGTCTCAAAGTCTGTAACATAAGGTACTAAACATCATCTATAGACCATTCACGGTTACTTACAACTTTTCCGAAGCGCTGATTAAGTTCTATTTTCAGACTATTCCTCCGCCTCGTGCAAGCAAAGCTTAACCGAGTACAAAAAACTACACCAAAAGGACAGCGCACCATATTCGCGCGCACTCAGTGAAATAATACTTTGCATAACAACTATTTATTAATATGCTTACCAACATAACTATTTTCTAACTGTTTTATTCATATAAATTATAAATGAAATATAATTGATACAAATACAAATTAAAGTTAAATTTAACGAAAAAATAAGGATCTTATGAGTATGAAACGCTTGGACTACATGATGTAAACACCTTACGAAGAGTTAGGAATATACCTACAGAATGCAACAAAGTATGAAATATACATCAAAGAAAGCGCAACAATTAGAAGTTACCAATGGAACCGATATAAAACCTGAAATCCAAAGTGTTTCTAACAAAAAAATAACATCCTTATCCAATATCACAGGCAAATACACACGAAAGAACAACAAAGTTAACTTAATGTCGTCTCTGACTAGGGAGGGTTTCATTCTTCCCACTGCACCTTAGTACCGTGTATGACCTCCATGTACACTACACAGGTTTCTAACACGCCGTGGCATGATTGTAATCAATGTGTTGTCTGGACGAAGGTCCCATTCCATCTGAGCCGCCATTATGATATCTGGAAGGAAGTGTCTCTGTAAGTTGTGGACAGTTATAAAATGCTGATGTTCAATACTCATGTTCAATACGTGAGTGAGCTCTCTGTTGCTCACTAAACAACTACGTAACTCCTAACACCATCCAAACTGCCATACCTCACAATATTACACACTTTTAGTGTGGCGTATATTTAGGAAACAACACATGGGGTGATTTGATTTTAAAAAGCGTGGATAAACTGCAAATAGCCTATAGTCTATTCTAGGTTTCTTCACACTTTTTGAGTCAAACTTTTGAAAAATCACCCTATCTATGACGTATTTGGTTCTCATAAACATGGGATATGTCATATACGTTTTATACTTTTGTTGACATAAAAGTGTTTTTGTTTTGGTTGAATTGAACTTTGCCTTATATTTTATTTATAAATTATAATACTGTATTTTTAATTTACATGAATTAAAACAGTGAGAAAATACCCTAAAGACTGTTCACGATAAAGTGAGCACTTTAGAAATTAACCTATGGAAAACGTCACTGCCCCTGCGTGTATATATTCTAACGGGCGCACTGAGTGACATGCGTCCAGTAAAGTTGGTCACGATGGATGGACGGTATTTCCATATTTTAACGTCGAATAAAACTTAAATTATTTCTTTCGCTTTATTATTTTTTTAATGCACAGAAGTGTAAAAAATGAGCGGACTTTTTCCTAATAATTTTGGCAGGTTCACTTGACCGACCCACCAACAAAGTGATGTCAATTTTTCATAATGCGGAAGAATACACAAATTGCATACAAGCAGATCTTAAGCAGGACTTTCAAAAGTGCTCAGTTTACCGTGAACAGCCTATAGTAAAAACAGTTTTCATGCAAAATATTATTGAAGCGAGTGCGCACTAATGCGGCGCGTTGTCCTTGGGTGAAATTGCCTAGACTTGGGTGAGGCGGAGGGACATTCTGTAGCAGGGTCTCAGATGTTGGAAGTAACCGTGAACGGACTATAGGTAGGGCAGGAAAATTTCGCGAATTCATTTCGGGACAAGATAGACTTTAAACACATATATAGTGAAGTCACCTCTGCAATTGGATCACAGTTTATTAGACCCGCCCTGCACGCCTTTGAGCCAATAGCAGAATTGCAAGGAAACACCTTCCGAATCCCATAACTGCCAGGTTTGGGGCAACAGCTAATGAACACACAGATGAGGCTCCAGTATGCACAGGACTGAGTCTAGCCTACAGGTCATTGAACTCGCGAAATTTTCCTATCCCTAACTATAGGCTGTATACGTGGTGTAGAGATGATGGAAAATCGCGAGAAATTTTTGAGCCAACATATCTTCCATAATCTATAACACTCTAACTAGTTTATTGTTTCATGATTGGGTGAGCAAGGTTTTTGACGCGGCTAAATTGTTGCAGACCAATTACGAACGTTCTGCCTCATAGTATCAAAATCCTCATTGGCCAAGTGAAATGGGATAGTAGCTTCGTACTTGCATGGCCGCCAATAAGAAAAGAAAACTGCCAACTTTTCCCGCGACAAACCATCATCTCTAACGTGGGGATGTCACAGGCGGGGCCAACTACGGGCGTATGCATACTTGGAGAGATACAGCCTTGGAGTCATTGTCCGGCACTGCTCCGCGTTGTGCCCCAGATACAGCGCCGGCGGCTACCCCCCGACGTCCGAAGGCCGCTCCGCTCGCCGATGGACCAGTGGTCCTCGCATCTTGTCTTCCTGCCCCCCCCCCCCCTCAATGTAGCGGTACACGATCCCTGCGCAGCGCAGACATTCCTCCCGTAGGCGTGACGACTCCGTCATAAAGGTGGGTTTACGATTGACTTGACGGAATAAGTTCGCCGTCTGCTTAAGATACGATTCTATGTATTCAAGGGTATTAGTTTATGACGGTCGTGTGTGGGTCTTGACGGGTCGTGTTCGTTCTTGGCGTGACTTAAGATATCGTTATATTTTATATCTTAAATACAAGTCAAGACGAAGTAGCCAATCAGAGAATAGCTGCAGTTGTTATTGGCGGGAAACTGTATTTACAACTTGTATTTAGGTTATGTTGTATTGTGAAATCGTATGAAAGTAATTATTTTAATCGAGAGACAGTATCCTCTTAATTTAAAGAATAGTTCGTGGTAACGTTTTCTTTCTTGAAAGAGGTTATTGAATTCGCCTTAATTAACCTTTCCAGATTTATTGATGTTAATGCGCCTAATGTTGGCATCGGCTTCCCCATTTCAAGAGTTTTTTTTTTTTTAACGATTAAACAAGCAGTAACCACAGATAATTAAGTATTTGTAAATTGTCCGTTTTTCCAGGTTATCTGGGTTGCTTTCATCTCCTACGATTCTGATTGGCTAGACTTAACAGTTGCTAATTCAATCATAAACTGCAAATTTCTTATTGCTCATTTCCCGTGTGCTTATCGAGTCATTAAGTACAATTATTAATTCTTCACTCTTTAATCGTAAACACACCTTAAGCCTGTCGTCTCGACCGCCTTTTGTCTTCAGGAGCAACAGAGAGAGAACAAAAAAAGAGAGAGAGAGAAGGCTGTCGCTGCCCCCTCCCCGCTCATCGCCGCTGACCCACATCGCAGGCCGCCGCCCCTCCTCGAGCTACGCCCCCCTGGTTCTTGTAGCAGCGCGTCCCCTAGACGCCGCCATCGGTGGTTTATATATAAAAAAAAAGGAGATTGGAGTGGAGGACCGCGGTTACACGGGCTGCTGGCAGAACTACTTCACTTCCAACAAGTTCAGCTATTGAAGAGGTTACATTACCTCCGAACGAGTTCCGATCGCAGTTGTTTCTCGTTCATAGTGAACAGTTTTCATAAGTTGTTTCGAACGACTTATCTTCTCTGCTGCGCTCCTATTGGCTGCTGCCAAGTAAACAAGCATTGTAAAAAATATTGATATATTTGGCGGGAATGCCTGCACTTGATGAATTAACTTAATTTTAAGGTTGTATATAATACGCACCCATTATGCCATTGCAGTTAAAGTGTAGGCTGCATAACAATTAAAAAGATCAATATTGATAAATGTATTAGGGTATTATATTTAAAGTTCCACGTTTGTTAAGGTTAGGATTTCCATAATAACCGCGTAAACACGTTCTGTTCTCAAACTTGTTCAGACATGGCTACCGAATGTATTTAACGGCACTCGTGTAACCGCGGCTGAGATGAAGGAAGTGGGTCGCGTTCACGTGGAACGGCAAGTGCATCAGCGGCCAGGTACTGGCTTTAAAGGCGGTTCGCGATCAAGTGAGCACTTTTGAAATCAACCTTAGAAAAAAAAGTCACTGCCCCTACCTGCATATGTTTTAACAGGCGCACCGAGTGGCATGCGCCCAATAAGTTGGTAACGATGAATGGGAAGTAGTGCCATATCTCAACGTCGAATAAAAAGTGTTAGGTAACCATTTGTGATCAGTTAAATTATTTAAATTATTTCTTTCGCTTTCTGTTTTTTAAATGCAACCAAGTGTGAAAATTAGCATATTGGTAACATATTTACTTTTCTAATAATTTCAAAGTATCACTTGACCGACGCATGAATAAAGTGATGAGGCGCTTGGCAATGTTAATTTTACATAAGGCGGAAGAATACGCAACGTTCATACAAGTATATCTTAAGCAGGGCTTTCAGAAGTGCTAATTTTACCGTGAACTCGCGGTTTTTTCACACTTTTTGAAGCAAACCTGTGAGAAATCTCACCATGTGTGACGTGCTTGCTTGTTTCCTAAGTATGTTTTATACTTCTGTTAACATACAAGTACCTCATTGTTGGTTACATTAAACTTTGACTTATATGGCAGGATTTACAACGACCCAACGCGTCCGTGTCCGTCAGTCATGTGACCAACAGCCAATCAGAGGTGGCCATTCATTCTATCCGTCCGTCCGTCAGAACCTTAACAAGCTTTAACTTTTGACAGACGAACGGATACAGCCTCCTAGACTTGCATATTTTGTTACTCTTTCATCCCGAGTTGTTTACAAGGCTGTGTAATGTTTGCAGTGTTTTGTTTTGGCTGTCTTTTGTTTTCATATGCTTATTTATGTAATTGTAAAATGAAATTAAGTTACATTTTTCCTGAAGACTAGTATTCATAATATCGTTTGGAAACACGAGCTCCTTTAGTGATATAGTAAAAGTAATAAAATCATTTATATACTATTTAAACATTATTTTACTTCGATTAATTTACGTTACGCACGCGTATGTGCGTTTTGGGTACTTAGAAACACAATACCGCCAAAAATGTTCACTTTTAATGGAGAATTTTTTTTCAATTTGTAAACAGTTTTGTTTTTATTGGTCTGCAGCAATGAACTTACGACGGACGTACGAAGTTTGGTAGTAAATCACTCGGCTGGGAGACGGACGAACGTATGACGGATGGACGCGACGGACTCTTGTAAATCCTGTCTAATTAATACGTATAAAACCAGAAAGAAAATAGATGTGTTGGTAATGCCGAGTAAGAAAAAGTTGTGCAAAATATTATTAGTCTTAAGGGCGGACGTATGCGGTGCCCTGTCTTTTGGTATAATTTTGTAGACTCGGGTAAGCTTAGCTTACACGAGGTGGAGGAATATCCCTGAAGTAGAACTTTAGCAGGGTTTCAGAAAAGTTGTAAGTACCAGTGAATGGCCTATATATCTGTGGGTATGCTCCTGCGGTGTCTTGATGTGCTCGGGAGCCGAACTGCCAGGCTTGAAAAACAATGCTGCCAAAAATGTTCCCTATTGGCCGAGCTGCCGGCTACGAGTATGTCACCGGACGCTGATTAGCGAACGGCGTTACAGCATTTTTGCTGGCCAGTTACGCCATTTTGCTGGCGTGTGCGGCTGGGGTTCGCGTTTTAAGCGGCTGTTTCATCCCTGTATAAGACGCGCGAAATGGGTTGCAGTATGTTTATAATACATGTTTCTATAAGCTGTTCTCGGTAAAATGAGCATTTGTGAAAGCCCTGCTTCAGATCTACTTGTATGCACGTTGTGTATTCTTCCGCCTTATGTAAGATTAACATTGTCACGGGTCTCTTCACTTTATTCATACGCCTGTCAAGTGAAACTGGGGAATTATTGGAAAAGTAAATATTTAACAAATCTGCTCATTTTCACACTTCGATGCATTAAAAAACACAAGAAGCGAAAAAAATAATTTATGTTAACAGAAAAGGTTGCCTTGCACTTTTTATTCGACGTTAAGATACGGAACTACTTCCCATCGATCTTACCACTTTACTGGGCCCATGTCATTCAGCACGTCCGTTAAAACATGTGTAGGTAGAGGCAGTGACATTTTTCTAAGGTTGATTTCAAAAGTGCTCACTTTATGGTGAACAGTCTTTAAGAAACTGTTTCACGTGTGCACGACCTGTTTGCACACGAAGAGATATAACACATCAAACTAGAGCGTACGTAATACAACTTCCAACAGATCAAGCTTATTGCAAACACTATTTTGAAGCTCTTCAAGATGGCCGAAAATGGCATTATCCGACTTTTATGGCTTAAAATATTCTGAGTGAATTCCTGCGAAACTAGTATAAAATCCTTCATTGAACTGCTACAAACTTCTCGCCAGTAAAATGATACGACCACCGTTCAAAGTTCCAAAAGTCTACGCAGCACAACTGCATGGCAGTTGAGAGCCCTGCGCGTAGCGGCGATGGCGTACGTGTTACGCATGGCAGCAGTGTCGCCCTTATCGCCACCGCTCCTCTCGGCCTGGAACGTGGTGAACAGCTCATGGTAGTTGGGCCCTTTAAGTACCGTGTGACGTCACAACGGCTGGTGCGCTTCGGCGCGCACTGTCCTTGGCCCGCGCACAGGAACTGGAAGCCACTCCGCTCCGCGCCGGAGATCGCCAGACCAGCGAGGAAGTGCCGCCCTCGGAGGGAAGGCCGGGTTGTGACGTCATCGTCCCAACGTCGACACAAGAATATGTTTCGTAACGGAAGTCAAACATCCCATGCTTGCCAGCGTGGTGTAGGCTATTCACGGTAAAGCGAGCACTTTCTAAGGCCCTTCCAACAGACTAACCACTAATAAATATTTGTTATTGAGCTAATGACATTAACTTTTAGGAGTGGTGAAACGTATAGAGTATGTTTATTAGATACTTGGCGATGTGTAGTGGTGGGAAGATAGAAATAAAGTGAAAGGAAAAAATTAGCAGGGCCTTCAAAAGTGCTCACTTTACCGTGAATAGGTTATAACTCAGAAGTAACGCTGCGTGACCTGGGGCGCTTCAACTGCGTTATAGTGTGTTGGTAATTCACGTTTTTCCGCGAAACTATTAAACGTGCGTCCAATGTGCAGTTCTACAAAAAGAACTACACACTTCAGACGAGGGCTGTTGAGAGCTTTCAAAATGTCATGCACGTTAGAAACACCGTTTTTCAATACTCCAAAATGGCTAAAAACTTGCTTTTTTTAAGGCGATGTGTCTCAAAATATACGCGTCAGATACTCACTAAACTACTCAAGGACCCTGCAGTGAACCTTCCCACAGACTTTCCACCAATAAAATACTAGGGTCACCGCTTAAAGTCCTATAGGCACACGCCAGTTCATAGCCTTGCGCTTAGTGGCGATGGCGTATTTGAAGCGCGAGGCATTGTCGTCCTTATAGCTCGTGCGTCTCTCGGCCTCGGCTCCAGGTACGCGGGAGCCATAAAAAAAAAAAAAACAACTTCGAGTGAAGTGGTGAAGTTCCAGCGGCCCCGAACAAATTGGTCTTGGAAGCCGGTGAGGGTGAGATGAGAATGGGGCGGCGCCGGAACGCAATGGCGGGGGAAACGGGAGATCCTTGATAAACTCCTCCTACTTCTGACATCGTCCGGCACGATTCTCACGAGCTAAATTTCGGGAGCGGCCCCACCGGGAATCGAACCCGGTTCGCATTCGTGTGAGGCGAGCGCTCTGGCCTCTGTGCCACTGCGGCCCCCAATTAGAGTTGGTGAGGGATACATTCGCAGTGGGGACTTTTCGATTTGCTGGGTAGTTCCGTTTAAAGTTGAGAGATTAGTAGAGTGAGCGTGTGCCGCGTTCCAATATTGAACTGTTTTTTTTCCCCTGCGCAACTGTCAAACGTACGTGCCTTCTACTAAAGGTAGCTGAGTATTTACGCAAATATTTCATATGCTAGTGCTGTGATTTTTTTTTCTCGTAAACGTATGGGTTTGTTGCAGAACCAAATGTAAACAAATGGGAGATTACTGTTTGAACACGTGCTTTGGCAGTTGTTACGGCAGTTGTCGAACCAGTGTCAGGGGCATGAGCTTAGGAGACGAAGCTCGGCCTCCTTCATATGGAGTCTTTGGGAGCATTCCGAGGGAACCCCGTCGACCACCTTTCCCGTCGGGAGAAGAACGTTATTCTCTAGCCACGCGTCCACCGCGGCCCCTCTGGTTCCTGCTGGAGCGGCCGTCCGGGCCAGAGGAATGCGGGGCTGGCCGGAGGAGGGGACTTGAACGCGCGGATGGAACACGAGACGGACAATTATCGTCCCACCGGCAGTAGGTAGCCTCGTCTCTCGCCCTGGGCCAGTCGACGTCGTCACCCACGCCAACCTGCTGTCACGCCGCATACCAGCAGCTAGATATGGCCGAAACAGTGATTCGCCAATAGCATCTTGGGATTTTGAATGCTGCTTTTCTGTGAAATACACCTGCTACTTTTCACAGTTTGCGATGGCATGTTGTCTGTAATCTTCCAGCCTGCCACCTAGTCAACATTAATATGAGAAATATGCTGACTCTTTTTATCATTGTATTACCAGAATTGTAATTTGACAGATCTTAACTATTTTTAAGTGTGACAAAAATCCTTTAATAGGAAGAGAATTTTATTATGCTTAGTATGATACAATGACTTACTGAAAACATATCACGCATTTTTTGTTTTGTTTCTAATTGATAACTAAATTCATGTTTATGTAATTATCTTTGCTCCAGTTAAAAATAAATATGTAATGCCATAAAATATTAGGGCTTAAAAAATAATTACTTACGATATAAATGGCAGTAAAACAAAAATTAACTGTATAGTTTCGAAATTCGTCACATTAATCAGCAAAACAGTAAAACCATTTTACATATTTCTCAACCAGAATGAGTGATTTGGCCAATTTAAACATATATCCAACACACGCGCGCGCGCACACACACACAAACACGCGCGCATATATATATATATATATATATATATATATATATATATTATATATATATATATATATATATATATATATATATATATATATATATATGTATATATATATATATATGTATATATATATATATAATTAAGCACTTAGTTTCGTATAAATTTCTCGTTTACGAAATGCATTTAACAGAGTTTTAGTTACATTAATCAGTTCGTGAGTGTTTCCGGCTCATGTGCATTCGCAGTTAATGTGTGAATATCTTTGGAGTAATAAAATTGCAGTATGGCATTATCACTTTGTATTGATACTTTTCATTATCTTAACTAGGTAACAAGTCTATGAATTAATTGTGAACTTTGCTTACACGAAACGGCGAAAAAGTAAAAATAATTACCGCCAACCACTCAGGTATGTGACGTCATACTTCCAAATCTAAAACATGGGTATCAGATATATACACAAATCTGATATTGTACAATCACTGATCCTTTCGGCATTGTTTCATAGGTTGTTACTGCGATTTCTAAAAATGCGAGAGAAATTTTCAGAAGGTTGTGATTTCATAGCTCATCTCTACCGACAGGGACCATAATAGCTATACAATCACGATAGCTGGGGAAACTTCTGGACGAAACTTCTGGAAAACAACTCCGATTTGTAGCGCCGATATCTGCTGAATATATTTGTCCTATAGTTCACATATACTATTGTAGTATACATTTTAGAGTTGTTAGACGGAACATGGAACTCGTTTTATACACGTCGTAGAGCTCGTCGTGATGTAAGTTGTTTGTTGGCAAGTCAGTAGTTATCAAATATGTTAGAGTTGTTAGACGGAACATGGAACTCGTTTTATACACATCGTAGAGCTCGTCGTGATGTAAGTTGTTTGTTGGCAAGTCAGTAGTTATCAAATATGTTAGAGTTGTTAGACGGAACATGGAACTCGTTTTATACACGTCGTAGAGCTCGTCGTGATGTAAGTTGTTTGTTGGCAAGTCAGTAGTTATCAAATATGTTAGTGTTGTTAGACGGAACATGGAACTCGTTTTATACACATCGTAGAGCTCGTCGTGATGTAAGTTGTTTGTTGGCAAGTCAGTAGTTATCAAATATGTTAGAGTTGTTAGACGGAACATGGAACTCGTTTTATACACATCGTAGAGCTCGTCGTGATGTAAGTTGTTTGTTGGCAAGTCAGTAGTTATCAAATATGTTAGAGTTGTTAGACGGAACATGGAACTCGTTTTATACACGTCGTAGAGCTCGTCGTGATGTAAGTTGTTTGTTGGCAAGTCAGTAGTTATCAAATATGTTAGAGTTGTTAGACGGAACATGGAACTCGTTTTATACACATCGTAGAGCTCGTCGTGATGTAAGTTGTTTGTTGGCAAGTCAGTAGTTATCAAATATGTTAGAGTTGTTAGACGGAACATGGAACTCGTTTTATACACGTCGTAGAGCTCGTCGTGATGTAAGTTGTTTGTTGGCAAGTCAGTAGTTATCAAATATGTTAGAGTTGTTAGACGGAACATGGAACTCGTTTTATACACGTCGTAGAGCTCGTCGTGATGTAAGTTGTTTGTTGGCAAGTCAGTAGTTATCAAATATGTTAGTGTCACTAGGCAAAGACAGTGAAAATAATTGGAGCAGTTTAATGGACATTAGAAAGATTAAAGACTGTGAAAGACTTCAACTGGAATGGAGATAGTAATTAAATATTGCGCTCACAAAGAAATAAAAAGAGTAAGAGTGGAGATAGATAATTGAATGCTGTAAATAATAGCTGTATGAATAAATTAGAAATCAAATTAAGTTCTTTTATTTTTTTTAAAATCAGGACCTCTATCCCCCACGAACTCGCCTACGTCCCTCAGGCATTCATGTAACACTGCACAGATGTGCAGAGGAAATTGAAGAATGAAGATTAAATACTGAACACTTAAGACTATATGTATTTTATTTTATATTGGTTTTAGAATTCGATAGTATTATAATACTTTGATGTTTTGATATTGTTCTGTAAATAATGTGTCCATGTTCTGACTTGTCCGTTATCTTTGTACAAACATGTACTCGAAAAAAGGCCGATGGATGAAATAAAAAAAAAAATTATTTTATTCACATCTCATGGCTATAAGTGAGTCCCCACAATCATTTTCAGGTATGAAAATTCAGGTACACGAAAATTCAAAGACGTATAAGGACGTGAAACACACCTTTATCTTTATTGTTACGCCCCGTTCACAATCGACATGTCGCACGTATCTGCGTAGCGTAAACCAATAAAAACCTGTATTTGAGGTTGTAACGGCCACAAATATCATTTGGCATGACTTAGGCGTACTTGGCATTATTTGCGTGTATCTCCGAGTATCTTGCGCCGAGTTTTTAACGCCGGCCAGTGAGAATATGAAACAACATAAATCAAGGCAAACAACGTAGGCTATACGGTGCAAAAATTCTTGTGCTATCATGTTCTAAAAAAACTGCTGCTGTGTGTGTATGTATGTGTGTGTGTATGTGTATATATATATATATATATATATATATATATTTTATAATATATTATATATATATATATATATATATATATATATATATAGAGAGAGAGAGAGAGAGAGAGAGAGAGAGAGAGAGAGAGAGAGAGAGAGAGAGAGAGAGAAAGAGAGAGAGAGAGAGAGAGAGAGAGAGAGAGTTAATCTTGTTCTTAACTGTTACTACGCTAGATTTTTATTTCCATTTATTTGGTCGACTTTTGTCAGGTGAATTAAATGGATTAATACGTAATTAATTTTGCCAGCTGTAACTTGTAAAACTTTCGCAGAAGAGTTGCAAAATTTTAATGTACTACAAATACCGTATTTTCATGTAACGATAATCGTTTTAACATTTAATTGCGCCGTATCGAGATTTGGTAAAACGGGCATAAGTATTACGTGAATGTTAATACGGACTTAGTGTTTTGTAATTAAAGGAGAAAACCAAATTAAAAAGTCCGGTAGGAATTCGATAAAGCAGAACAGCAGACTGAGTGATTATTTCACTGCCTTTTTTTCACCGTTCGTGTGTGCGCTGGTATGCTGTGGTCACAGACAGCACCAACAAAAAATCGAGGCACGCAGACACGCAACTGCTACCCTCGAGGGCTTGTGTGCGTGTAAGACGGAACGTTGTCGGCGGGAATAGACGGGAGATTTATTTTGGTCAGATTTGCGTGTCTCTCGACAACAGCCGTGTCTCGTGCCAGAGCAAATTATCAAATCTTACGTTGATAAATGTAATGAAGAAACCAAGTCGCCCCGAGGTGGTGTAGTGGTAGGCCTTCTGACTTCATGCCGGGTCTGACAATCCTGGTTTTGGTTTTGGTTTTGGTTTTCCGTGATTGTCCGAAATCACTCCGGGCGAACGCTGGGGTGGTTCCTTACTAAAGGTTGTTCACGATCAAGTGAGCACTTTTGAAAGCCCTCTCATTTTGATTGATAGTCAATAAATTTGTTTTATTTTATCCCTAGACGTTAACTTCAGAGTACTGTGGAATATGTACATTGTATTTATTACTTACATGACAATATTTATTTGAAAAGTTGGTTGAAGGATAAAAAAATGCCGAAAGTAAAAAGTAACTAATGCCTTAAAATGTGCTCACTTTACAGTGAACGGTCTATAACGATGAAGGGAAAGTAGTTTCGTATCTTAACGTCGAATGTAACAATTTGTGATAACTTAAATTATTTCCAGATTTGTGAAATATTTTCTTTTTTAATAATTTAACTGATTCATTTAACCGACGCGTGAATGAAATGATGAGGCCCGTGACAATGTTAAATTTATATAAGGCGGACGAATACACTAGGTGCATCCAGGTAGATCTTTCAGACGTGCTCACTTTACCGTGAGCAGAGTAAATGCGCCATGGGCCTCGCTCGTTCTTCTCCGAGCAACTTGATCCAGTCTCTAATGACCTCGCTGCCTACCCGGTGCCTGAACTGTGTCGTAGAGCGCTTGGAAATACACGTTTCTCACACGTGCGCCTCACGTGCTGATCGACGATAAGAACACACATTTCGGACTACAGCTGTTGAGTGTTCTCAACACTTCGCACGCATTTCAAACACCACTGCATTGATCCTTTCTACAGACTTTCCACAGCTGAAAGTCCCGTAGGTACACGCAGCGCGATGAAAACGCTGCAAGTTGCACGTCAGTTCAGAGCATTGCACCTATGCCCGGTTGCACCATTTAGGTTCAGCAGTGATCTAGGTTCAAATACCGGTTTAATCGTGGTTCAGCACGTTTGGCTGTTGCACCATCGTGATCTGCGCTCCGAACCAAGATCAATTTGAACCTCTTCTTGAACCGTGCCTTTTGGCGGTTCAGGAGGATGATCTCGGATCAAGTAAATACGAGTGCTTTATTTTAAAGTATCAAAAGTTATATTGAAAAGCAATTTTATTTTAAAAATGACATAAACATTCAAATATTCCGTATTTAAGCTCTGTTTGGCACAATCATTACAATTTAAATGTTTATAAAGTGAACAGGGAAGAATATAAGTCTGTGTGAAATATAGATTTTGTGAAGATAAAAGGACTGTAAAATTATTTTATTTACTAGAAATAAACTTGGTAAAATGTATTTCGTTTAAAAAAGGATTCGGTTGTTTTTACTGTTGGATAATGTTAATTGAGAAATTTTACAAAGGCTTAATATGCAATGTATTAATTTAAATAAAGATGGTATTATAATTTTGTAAAGAAAAAAAGTTAATTCATGCTTATCTCTCCGAGAAAATAAAACGGGAAACTGGAAAAGCCATTTGGTTTAACGGAGCTTGGATCGAACTGAAGATCATGTTTGAACCAAGATCTTAGGATCTGGGTTCAGGGCTGTTAATGGTGCAAACGGGCATTAGTGGCGACCGATGCGGAGACGTACTTGATTAGCGCCTCTCGGCCTCAAACTCGGGGGGGAAAAAAGCACCAGGTATAGGCTATTCACGGTAAAGTGAGCACTTTTAAAAACCCTCTCATTTGGGATAATAGTCAATAAATATATTTTGTTTCAGCCTAAGACGTTAACTTCCGAGTGCGGTGGGATATACATACCGTGTCTATTACTCACATGGCAATATTTATTTTAAAATGTGGTTAAAGGAAAAAGTAACTAGGGCCTCAAAAGTGTTCACTTTACCGTGAACAGCCTAAAGGCAGGAGCATCAAGGCCGTCCAACCTACACAACCTCCGGATCTATTCCTGTAGCAAGTCGCAGCAGCATCACTCTGATGAACTGCTGGAGGCGGCAGCATCTGGAGGTGCCAGTGAACCTCGCCTGCTAGCGAGATGAGGCGATTGCCGACGTCACGTGGTTGGAACAGCTGGCGGGGGGGCGCGGCCTGGCAGGGGCTGCGCACGCTTATAGGCGCTGCGGCGAGCGGCGAGGCCAATGACACGCGTCCTTGGAGGGGGTCCCTGGCTGTGTGTCACCGTCCCAGGGGTGCCCGTCGCGAGCTAGGAATGGGCCGACTTGTATAGGCTGTTCACGGTCAAGTGAGCACTTTTTAAGGCCCGTGAAAATTTTTACTTTCCCTCAATTTGTATCTTCTTGCTGCTTTTTAATGTAAACACTGCAATGCGACCAATAAACACAGTGTATACATTTCACCACTGAAAGTAGAACTTCAGCAGGGCTTTAGAAATGTTGGAAGTAACTGGAAATTAACTGTAACAAACATTTGCCGAGAAGTTTGTGAAATAGATGTTCTTCCAGAGGAGGAGCTAGAGATGTCACAAGCTACAGATCAAGACGGAAAAGTTTACTGTTCCCTAGGTTTCATCTCTTTGTGCACATGTCACTAATCTATCTTCCACTTTTTTTATTTTTCGCGAGCAACGAAGCTACTTCCGTTTTCCTGGGCCAATGAGAATTCCGACACACTAATTGCTGTTCACGATAAAGTGAGCGCTTTTTAAATCAGCGCTAGAAAGCCCTGCCTGCATATATTCTAACTGCCACCCTGTGTGACATGCGCCCAGCAAACTTGGTAACGATGGATGGAATGTAGTTCCATATCTTAATGTCGAATAAAAAGTGTTAAGTAACAATTTGAGATAACTTAAATGATTTATTTTGCTCTCTGTTTTTTTAATGCATCGAAGTGTAAAAACGACCAGATTTGTAAAAAAAATTAGCTTTTCTAATAATATCTGTTTCACCTAACCGACGAATGAATAAAGTGATGAGGCCCATGACAGTGTTAATTTTACATAAGACTGAAGAATACGCAACGTGCATATAACTAAATCTTAAGCAGTGCTTTCAAAGGTGCTCATTTTACTGTGAGTAGTCTATGTAAGAGAACCTTTATGATTGGTCTGGAAAGAGCCAAGTTGGACAAAAACCGGCCATCCAATCTTAAGAGCATCAAGACGCTAAGTGTTTTTGAAGCTATACTGTCTCGAAAAAAATTTCGCTATTTTTCAGTTACTCTAGCTGTAGACTTTCCACCATGTGAGACTATTTGGCAAAAACATACTGTTTTTCTGTAGTGCAATTTACCAATAACTATTTTTGTTTTTTCCTAAAATTAATTATTTTCCTTGTGTTTAGTCCTATGAGTAAAAAAAAAAAATACAACTATGGGGTATTATTCGGGAAAAGACGACACATGTTTTTCTTAGGCCACAATCCTTCATTTCTACAGCTTTTGCGAGAATTAATTTTTTGTACCCAAACGGGAGCCGATATTGTAAAATCCTCTTACAATTTTGTTACAAATTGTTTTTATTACGTAGTCTAATTTTTTCAACACAAAGAACTGTATAATTGTAACTAATTATTAAATAAACCAAATTTTGATTAATTAATTCATTGGGTAAAAGTATAAACTTTTTTGTGTCGGAAAAAATAGACTACATAATAAAAACAATATGTAACAAAACTGTAAGGGGATTTAACAATATCGGCTCCCATTAGGGTACAAAAAATTAATTCTCGCGAAAGCTGTTGAAATGAAGATCGTGGCCTTAAATCGGTTTTACGTTTAAACAACCCATTCGTGTGTGTCGAATCCTCTTCCTGTGATTGGTCTCAAACGCAAGGGTCTGTCAAGCGTGTACAGGTGAGGATTGGTGGTTGATGGGGTGGGGGGGGGGGGGAGTACGGGGTAAAGAAAACACTTAACTCGTGCTTCCTGCCGGAGAGGCGAGAGAGAAGTGTGCTCGAAAAGAAAGAAATGGACAGGAAGCAGACGACAACGGCGATCTTCCCTAGCGACGGAACATGACGGGGCACTTCCAAATGCCGGTGTCAAGGCTGCTCGTGCGTGGCCGGGGACTGCGTGGGTCTGCGAGCTGCCGAGATTCCACGCCAACCGGTTGTCCGACGACATCTTCCTAAACCTGCTGTCAGCACCCGAGCGCCGCGCCGATGTCGCTGGTCGGCGAGCTCTTCCAAACGGCGGCCAAACCACGTTTCAAACTCATGTGGGGGCGAACCTTTTTGCCTTAAAACTTCGTCGGATGTTCGTCAAAGTTTACCTCCAAATGCTTACAATACACTGGCCAAAAACTTATTCGCACCGTCACAATCGCCTCTCCTTTGACTTCACTCTGGATCGTCGCCTCATCAAAAGCGAAGAATTCAACATTACTGCAAAAATTGTATTTAAACAAGTGTTACAAGTCTCATATTAAATTAGGTATGTTACCGGGAAGACAAGTATTGAAGAGTGCAGATATTTGGGCGTATCTTAAGGGTCTATGTACTGAAACGTTTTCTGTGAAATCGTTGTTTGCGTTTAAGAGCGTATCTCGCTCGGTAAATAAAAGTTTTGGAAATGGGAAGTTTTGCCAGAAAGGACGAAAAAAACAATTATCTACGCCCCTATTTTACTTTTGTCACATTAAGTGTATTCTTGGAGAAAAAAAAATCGTGAAAATGGTCAAATAACGCATTTTTAAAGCTTGCTTATGCAGTTTTCTTAAGAGGCAAGAGAAAACTACAGAAATACGGGGGTAGTTTAATCTGTGGTCTTTCATCGTGTGTAATAAAACCCCTATGTTACAGATCTAATTTGCACAGTACAGGACCACGACGGAAACACTGCATGCCTTGCGCGTAGGAGCGATGAGAGACTATAAGCGTGCGTGTCAGTGTCGCCCGTATCGCTCCCTCGCTTCTCGACATTGGACGCGCAGCTACATAGCCCTTTTAACATCGAGGTCTTCAGAACCGATGATGGTGAAGTGAGACGAGTGTGGAGCAGCGCGTGCACCCAACTGAGGAAGGAAACGGGAGATCCCAGAAAAAAACCCGCCGACCAGCGGCATCGACCGGCCCCTATTTCCACGCGCGAATGTCCGGTAGCGGCTCCGCTGGGGATCGAGCCCGATTTGCCTAAGTGGGAGATGAGTAGTCTGACCACTGCACCACCGCGGCCCCGGAAACGTATTGGGGGCTTGTATACAATATATTAATGCATCTCGGGGAAGAAAACATTTTGCGCCCATTTACTCTCATTCTGGTACCCTTTCCTAAATTTAGGAAGGGGCACTGTATAGGTACTCTGTCTCTTCCTCTTCCCCCCCCCCCCCCTCCAAATTCGTTATGGCACCGGTTCCTAACTGGATTTCCGCACTCGTAATTCGGGGAGTGCCTCTGGCGATCGCGTGATTTCAGTGGCATAACAATTTGGCAACATCGTCAGTAATTTGAAGGAATGATGCGAGGTTGCTGAGGATGATGATGATGTTGCATGCGATTGGGTCTCTGTTTCAATCGTTCTCTTCTGCGTGGCTGGTTACTCCTGCTTCGGAGAAAAGCGGTCTCATCTTATATCTACTGACGGCGTTCAAGAGAGAGAGGTGAAAATGTTTTTGTTTCTGAATTTTTAGCTCATCATACAATTTTTCGTTGTTGCTAGGGGAGGGAGGATATTTTTTTTGTGAACTCGAGACTTTTGGAGATTCGCGTTTTCCAGTCAAGTGGCTGCTATCTGATGGCGGAAATATGTACTAGCTGGTAAGTTATAGGTGAACGAAGTTCAGTGTTATGTGTCTGCAGTCTGTGCCAAGTGTGAAATTAAGTACACCAATGGCGACACAAAATTTTGCTCCACACCAGAAGCCTGGGTTTTGAAAATCGTCTGTGGCCTTGTGTGTCCTCCAGCCACAACTTTCTTTATGAGTAGCTAACAATCTCTATAAAAAGTATTCTACATGCAATTTCTTAAGGAATGTTGTTACGTTAAGCTATCTTGGCGGATGTTTTGTTTAATTTTTTTTCTAAAATGTAATACCTATTTAAATTTACATACAACAAAAAAAAGTGAATAAATAATTATTTCCCAAATGTAATTTTACATAGCAATATTCTTTGAGAAAGTCATGTCAGAGTGTTTTTTGTTTGAAATAGTTACGTATATTTAAAAATTACGCAACGAGAAGGAATTTCGTTTAACATTGATTCCCCATTTGAAGTTCGCGGCTGCCGGCTTGGTAGGGCAGGTCCGTTAACAGTGCGGTATTAGAGGGTAATGTTATTAGTTTGGTATATACAATGCCAGCAGTGTTACGTGGCTTCCCTTCCTCCAGCCGCGAGCGTTCGGGGGAGCCCTTCCCTGCATTCCCTGCCTCAAGACTGCGCGAGTATTATTTTCTCATTTGAACTTCATTTCATTAAGGCCAAATTTTGGCAAGCAAAATCACCAATATTGCAATGGCATCTCAACAAATGTCACCATTTTCAGTGCCTACAATCAGCTCATCCGTACCGTGTTTACGACCGCCGTGGCTCGTCGAATCGCCAGGAGAACTTGCTAGACACCGCCATTTACAGCACACTCGAAAATTCTCTTCTGAGAGCTAAAGGGACTGTAATTATACCTGCACAAATTCTTCCCTGATTATTCAACACTTACACACACATAGAGGTGACCTGATCTGACATCCAGACGTTTCTCAAAAGTGGAGACAACTTCAACGTTTTCGAAAATGTTACATCACCATCAGTCAAGTAGGCGCATGCCAACCATGTCCTCTCCACCTTCTGCAGGAGCCACGGTTGTGCAGCGGCTAGAGCACTCGCCTGCCACCAAGGCAAACCAGGTTCGATTCCCGGCGTGGTTGCCCCGGATTTTCACTTGTGGAAATCGTGCTGGACGATACTGCTGGTCCGCTGGTTCTTTTGAGGATCTCCTGTTGCCTTCACCCTTATATTCCAGCGCTGCTCCATACTCACCTCGTTTCACCCTCATCAGCTCCGTAGACCTCGAAGTTAAGAACTTCCCATACCTCTTCACTCCACTCACATACCTCTCCACTCTCTACTAATCTCTTTCCAGGTGCATGATTCATCTCTGCCATAGGTGGTCAGCAGGGGGGTGTGTGGGGTAAGTAGACTGCTGTCCCTAAAGCAGTTGCCCTTTTGTCTCCAACCTCTCATTGGGCGTTGCGGTGGTCACATGCTAACACTCCATCTGCTTCCCACTAAGGCGATTCAGGTTTGATTTCTGGTGGGGTCTCACACGATTGTCACTATGAAACTGGATGGATGTTGCCATTAGCCAGCAATTTTTTTTTCAATATAGTCCATTTTCCTGGGCTGTGAATTCTGTGGCTGCTTCACCTGCATCTCACTTTGTCCCCTACAGGTGCCAAAGGCGTGCTCCTTAAGTGTTCCCCAGACAACTGAACTTTACCCACTTACTTTTCCCTTCCATCCTCCTGAACCTCCTGTTAGTGCAACCTTGCATGTAACCACAATGTTTTACCTGCAGGAGACTTTGACGTTCTTCGTATGTGTTGTAGCGGCGGTGCGTGCTGTAGAGCGCAGCATGTCGGGGGGCGGCCACCAGGGCCCAGCCAGCATCACCCACCACCCCGTGCAGGAGTTCCGCGATGCCGACCACTACCGCCAGGCCCTCAGTCCCCTCTGCATCACCGATGGCAGCCATGAGATTGTCAGGCCCAAGCCGAGAAGGTAACTTCCCCAAACTCGTACCTGTTATTAGAATAAAGCTTTATTTCCCTTAAAATGTCACTGAATTTAAAGTGATGATAGGGCTACAGTGTCATTGTTGCATTCTATCAGTGCTCCATCTTAGGTCTCATTCCATTTAATATTTTAGGAACGATAGGCACATAAGGGCTCCACCCCATAAATTTGTCACCTGTGCCCTAATTTTGACTTCTACATTAAATTTATTATTTTTTTATTATTGTTGTTGGCACAGTGGCTCTAGAACAATTTCAAAGTGGAGGGGTACAAGTTGAGACCCTAAATCAGAAACTGCACACCATTTTTTTCAAAAGACTGCTGGAAAGTGGTTGGGATAGATCATAAACCATTTTCAGTAAGTGTCAGTCACTGACAGTTCTCCTTTTGATCAGGATCAAGCCCTTGAATTAATTTAGCTCACGTAATGCCTGAATAGTTGCAAGTGAAGTAACAACTAGCAGTTTTGTAACTCACATTTGTGTACTCAAAAAAGTTACACTTAGTTTTTTATTTTTGTTATTTCATATGTGATGCGAAAATGTAAAATACTATTATTTGTATGGTAGGAGGGTGTGCCAACCTTTTAATGCATTGCATTTTAGATCAGTAGGTATATACAATATTTCATGAAGTGTTTTGTTGGTACAAGTACAGTTTGATTGACAGGCAAATGGTAGGTACTTTAAAAGGCTGATGTTTTTGTGTTAACTATTAATACAGATGTGGGAGAAAAGATAAGAATGCTGCATGCTACTTACTGATATACAAAAAATTACTTTTACCCACTGCAAATTAACACCCAAAATAGGTCAGTTTTGTTCTTAAGAGTACTTTCCCTGTTTGGATCACTCCGCCATCAGTTTTAGTAATTTATTTTAAACACCTAGGCCTACCACCTAATGCTGCACTTGTGCTTTTCAGTTACAGCATTATAATCTGTTGTATTTAAATATAGTTCACATCAGGTGACTTATTTCATTCACGTCTTCTGACCAGGCTGGACTCGTATTCAGGGGGAACAAAATTTATTTTCCAGTCCAGCCATTGAGCATTTTCATTTTCCTTGGTTTTCCAAAAATACACAGCATGAATAGTTGGATGATTTCTGAAGACGGGGTGTGCTTGATTCCATTCCCTATAGCTTACTGGTTCTGTCTGTTGATAACCGTGCTGTTGAAAAGACGTTAAGCAATAAATTAGTAAAAAAAATATGCGTAAATTAGTTGGATGTTTTACAATATCTGGACGAGTCCCAATGGTAATTTACATTGCAGTAATGTGACTGGTTCCAGGAGTTTTGTGTATTACAACCATCCATATATGACACTACAATATACGTGAATGTAAGTAGGCTTACTGCTGACTGTATCAATTAAAAAATACTGACATTCAGAGGGAAAAAATTATTTCTTGTTTCAGTTTTAAAATGAGGTAATAGTAACGATTGGTAGTGATTATTTATTGTCTCAGTGTTAAAATTAGCATTGATTAGTATTGATAATTAGTAATTAGTTCATCTATTGGTATAGCATCTTGTGAATAGTTAGTTACTGCTGGCCATCATCTCACAGTAGGGTTGCCAACTGCCCTGTATTGTATGGAATTTTGTTTATTCTGAGGTTGATAGATTTATCCTGTATGAACGTAGGATGAAAATATGAAATTTCATATATTTCATATCTCAGACTTATTTAAAAATGAACTAAATATTATGAAACACAGAAACAGTAATTTACCACTTCCATGCTTACAGGTACGTTTACTCTGGTGCTGTATTGTATTGTATTGTATTCCATTGTATTGTATTGCATAGAGCTTATTAACGCCCCCCAGTGTTATGCCTGAAGGCTTATCAGGGGATAGCTTACACACGCACTTATGACCTAACTTAAATTAACTTCCATGTCTTACCTATGATTCAAACCCATAACCTACAGCCCAGTCTGATGGTGTAATCCAGTGACCACAAATAGTTACAAATGAAGCAGATAGTTGGCATTCCGTAAAAAAATGTATTCATTGAAGTAGCACTTGCTGAGATGCGCACAATTCAAATCACACTTAATTATGACTATAGTTCCAATTAATATTTTGTCATTTTGTATAGCTTGAAAAAAATGTTGACTGATGTATATTGTTGACTTTTGCACATCACAGACAGTATTTTAAATTGTTATTTTTTATAACAAAGGTAATTTCATTGGGCTTAGATGTGTGTCAAATTTAATGTGTCCATTACGGAAGATCAGAAAAAGTTATTAACCCTAGCTCACATACTTACACAAAGGAAGCTCTGTAATAAATTCAGCTCTCGAACACTTAGTAAATAATTGAGATGTAGCAAGTGCATGCCCTACAGTATCACCACCAGGGGCAAGTGTTGACAACTGCACCTCGTGAAGGAGGTTAAGACCCAGCTTGAGTCTGCTGAGGGCACCTGCACTAACTGTGTGCCCTTGTGCAGGAATGTCACTGAAGGGTGCAATAAGTGGTGGACAGTGACTCACAGAGTTCAGCAAGAGTGATGATGAACCATCCGCTCTGGAACTGCAGTAGTGTGTATGGAGCTCAATTACATACACATTCAGCAAAGTATTGTTGCTTAACAGTTTCCTTTGGTATTTCACATATCTCTTTAATAAATTGTAGTAGTGTGATAAGACTGTATAACATAATTTTTTGACACCTATTCCATGTCATTTGAGGTACCGACCCGCCCTCTACTTCAAGGTGTAGCAGCCACTTTACCTGGCTCAGTGATTCTCCATGCCTGGTTGCAAGTTTGCGGGGGTCCTGGTAGGTCAATAATTATGGCAGTATATATGGCCCGTTGCTGCCGGCCGGCAAGCCGTCAGGTGGGATCTACTTTTTCCGCTCCTTTTTTTTTTTTATCCTGCCTTCCATCAGTTCTGGAAATTATGCAACTGCACTCGCCGGTCGGTCATGGACCAGCCGGCTGATCCAGTCCCCCTTCCCCGGCCCCGCCCTCCTGCAGCACATGCGGGCCCACCCATCGCAGTCAGGCCAATTAGCAAGAATATTAACCACTCATGTTACAAGAAAAATTATTTTTTCATAACAACCATGTGATATTATTTTTCTACATCTATATCAGAGGTAAGTGACTTCTAAATGCAGCTAATATTTGCAGTCTGATAATGTTAATAATCCTGTAAGGCACGTGTAAGGCATGAGTGCTGTTTTAATTTTTGCATACAGCATTTTAGAGTTTATATGGAACACTATTATCAGTTTGGACATTGTACAAAGATTTTGTGTCAAATTCTTAATTGTTAGTTGTCAGAGAGCTCAAGTTAATTTCTTTTTGATAAATTCTTCATTGGGGATTCGTCATAGTACGAATGTCTTGATATTACTTTTCTTTGTTTGTAATATAATTTTGAATATACACATAGATGAGATAAACTGATCTTTGTGTCCTGCATGTGTACCCAGTGTTGGCTCTAGAATGACTGAAAACTTGCCAGCTCTCAGTAATTTTGGTGCATCTTTAAACAGTGACGTGCCATCTGTTTACATTTGGTTTTTACAACAAACATGCACTTTTTGAAAGTAATAATACTGTGCAGAACTTGATAATGTTAAAGTAATGTGGTAATTCAGTCCGATGAAGTTTGCTTACTTCTTAATGCAATAACTTATGTAAACATTGTCCTAACCTTGGCCGAAGTCATGTGGTTTCGAAAGCCTTTCAGTGTTGGGACACACAGCTGATATGTGCACTCCACCCCACTTTTTTTCTACAAAAATATGTATATAAATCACTACTAAGCCATTTTAAAGGCTCGTTATTTTACTCAGTTACAAAGCCAGTCAACAATTTTAAACAAATTGAGAGTTTAAATGAGCTAGTTTCTCTTATACCGTAGTTTGTTTTCAGAATTAGATTTTATTTTATGTGAATTATTTGTTGAAAACTACTTATTACAAATAATAGCCTTGATATCTTATTTCTGCTGCTTTGCTGTTAGACAAGTTATGTAAACATGCTCGTTATCATGTTCCTGAATTTTTTTTCTACATTTTATTTTACATATGCTCAAGGCATTGTAAAACATGGTTTATTTCAAAAGTTTTGGATTCACTTGTCTGTGAGTTCAATTTCCATTTGTGTAAAGTTCTAATATTGAATAATTCGTTCTTGAATAACATCTTTGTTTTCTACTAGGTAATGTAGAAATGAGAAGGATATCATGAACTTACAAACTTGCTGGAGAATCCCTAAGTGGCAGTTGATTGCTTATCTGCAGGTGGAAAGGTTTTGAGTTTTAATCTCTTCAGGGACATGCATATAAGTTTATATGTTTGGATATGCTGTAGTGTATTCCACTTTTTAGGGCCACTATTACTTTTATAATAATCATACTAGCTGTATATTATTTTTACTTTTATTTTCCCAGATGCTGTATGTATGTTCAGGATGCTCGGAAATTCCCCTTACAAACTTGTAGGACGTGTAGAGGGGACTGAGTAGACGATATTTTGAATAGGAACCCATGTCCGGAAACGCACGGTTACCGTGCTGGTGTATCACTCTTCCACTTCCACTAAGGGAAAGAGCAATGTTGCAGATTTTCCTGTGTTGGTATGCAATTGGGTAGCCGGTACATTATGTCAGACGATCACCTGATGTCATGTGACGTCTGCCCTGCCACGGTATCCTGGTTGAGTACACGTTTGCGGAATACTCAGACATGATCCTCGTGTATGGCGCAGCTGAAGGTAATGGAAGAGCAGCTCGTCGGCTGTATCAAGAGCGTTAGCCACAACGTGCAACACCATCGCATACCCTTTTCACCACAATTACGCAACGGCTCCAAGAATGAGGTACCTATACCACTGACAGGAATGACTGTGGTGCTCCAAAGAGATGCCGCACTCCCAAATTGACCAGAGCCCGCCAACGAGTACGCAATCAGTTGCACGTACAATAGGTGTCGCTCCCAGCATTGTCTGGGAGGTTCTACCTGAGCAACAACTACATCCTTACCATCTCCAAAGGGTACTGTCTTTGTGTCCAACTGATTTTGCACCACGTGTTACCTTCTGCACGTGGTTCCTTCACCGCTGCACCCCTGTTTCCACGTTGCTTTCTGTTCACAGATGAATGTAAATTCACTAGGGGCAGTGTTCTCAATTCTCGAAACAGTTATGTCTGGGCAGACAAAAACCCTAATGCCACGCATGTTTAGGGATTCCAGCATAGGTTTTCTATCAATGTGTGGGCAGGTATTCTGGACGGTCATGTGATTGGGCCGTACCTTCTTCCACCCAGGATAACAGGTGCCGCATATTTTATCTTCCTACAAAGAGTATTGGTCCTGTTCTTGGATGCTGTGCCGTTGAACGTCCGTTAAGTAATGCGGTTTCAGCCGGAGACATCTTAACCACAGATTCGGGCAAAGATGGATAGGTCGAGGTGGTCCAACTGTGTGGCCTCTATGATTGCCGGATTTAACTCCATTGGACTATTTCTTATGGGGTCGTATGAAGAGTATAGTGTAGGAGACTCCTGGCACGAGTTATGATCGCTGCACAACAGAGTGACGGGACACCAGGTGTGATGGAGCGAGTGTACCAGAACATGATTCGTAGGTACAATGTGTGCAACGACGTTGGTGGTCGCCACATTGAGCCGCTGTTGTAATGGATCAGTACCGTATGCTACACATCTTTTCCAAAAGACAGAAACCGATTGCTACGTTTAACTGCAGACAAAAGTGTTATTGTGATAAATGAATACGTTTCTTTATTGTTCTCTTGGCATTGTTACTTAATGAATTTGATTGCTAGAAATGTAATGTACAGAGTCACACCTAATTAAATTAAGCACACAGAAGTGGATGCGTGAAACACCTGATTGGAAATGGTTGGAGCATGGTAATGGTATGTTTCCGGACATGGGTTCCTATTCAAAAGATTGTCTACTCAGTCCCCTCTACAAGTCCTAGAAGTGTGTAAGGGGAATTTCCTAGCAGCCTGTATATTAATGATAAAGCGAACATTACAATTGGGTGCAATAGCTGTCAACAGCAGATTAAATTTTATGGACCTTACAATTGAAATACTTTACTTTTGCAAACTGAAGTCTGTGTTTTGTACATTATAGCTTGTTGGAGAAAAACTATTGAAATTAAGACTTTTAAAGTTGAGATACCCTGTGTCTTTTGAATGGCCCGTTTCACCGGTGACCCTAAAAAGGGAATTTTAAAGTACCCTGAAGGGAACCATGCCCATTGTGTGGTACAAGTCACAGTTTCAACACTAAATCTGTACCTATTAGATGCTTCGAAATAAAAAATACACTATGTCAGAAAATGCTGTTTCTAGTAACACTTCTGTATGTAAATGTGTAATTTAAAAAATATTACACTACAACTTGTGACCAGTCATTACATAACCAGAATTATTAATTTAAAAAAATGCCAAATACAACTGCAGCTACTGAGCTAGGTACTGAGTGTTAACTATGAACACATTGCCTAGCAAGCCTGTTTGGACTGTCAGAAAAGAAATGGTCACCTTAAAACAGTGGGAAACAGTGTGTTGTGCACGGGAAATAATAATTCTGTTCCAGACTCCCAGTCTGATTCTTGAAAAGCTATCTCAGAAAGGGAATTGACTTCTAACCGTGACAACAATTAATGAACAAATGACAGTGGCTCAAGTATTATGGAGGATTGAGAATCCTATTGTAGTATATAATCTTGAAGCCATTGACTTTTTCCAGGCTTTTTTTGTAATCAGAAATACCAAAAATACCTGTGGCGGGGGATGGATTTCAACTCATAACCCCCTGGTTAGCAGGTACCCATGATAACCCGTGCACTGCAGGAGATTGGCTTTTTCTTTGTGAAAGAGGGAAACCTGTTAATGTTTTGTAGACTAATCAGGGTTTGCCAAGTTGGTGGAGTGTCAGGTCAGCTGGAGCCAGTAGTGTAACAGCTAGGAAGGCAGGTTATGTATTACCCATCCCTAAACTTAGTAAAGAGCACCAGAATGAGAGTAAATGGATACCCAAACTGGTTTCATGTACTGGTATGTTTTTATATGTTGTATACTGTCTCTAATGAATTATTATATTGTATTTCAGGTACTTATATGCATCTTTGCTTCTGGGTTATAGACTTTTCTTTATCTGATATGCATCTTTGCTTCTGGGTTATAGACTTTTCTCTATCTGATATGCATCTTTGCTTCTGGGTTATAGACCTTTCTCTATCTGATATGCATCTTTGCTTCTGGGTTATAGACTTTTCTCTATCTGATATGCATCTTTGCTTTTGGGTTATAGACTTTTCTCTATCTGATATGCATCTTTGCTTCTGGGTTATAGACTTTTCTCTATCTGATATGCATCTTTGCTTCTGGGTTATAGACTTTTCTCTATCTGATATGCATCTTTGCTTTTGGGTTATAGACTTTTCTCTATCTGATATGCAGCAAGTATAGGTTGTGATCACACCAAATTTACTAAATTTTTAAAAGAAACAAAAATGTCATAAGAGGAGCGTGTAAGTGGCTCCTCTGGTTGTCATGTGGGTCTATTTGTTAATAGCTGTCTCCATTATAATTTTTAAAAAATTATTGGAAGGTTTCAATGTAAATCATTCAGAACAGATAAATTAACTATTAAAAAAAAACCTTTTAAAAAGAATCTTTTATTTATAAATGCACCAAAAAGAGAAAAATAATTATTAATTACAGAATTTGTGGAACTTGTAAGACGTGGTCAAAAAGCCGTACTAAACTTTACTGTTTATATCAATTTATATTTAATATATAAAAGCTTGATGCAATATAGAATGTATACCTCATTTGCGCAAGGGCAGTAAAAACATATCTTGTGTATGGCTCTTAACTATTCGCGCAAAGCTTTTATATTCTAAATATAAATTGATATAAACATAATAATTTGTAGTAAAGTTTATTACAGCTTTTTGACCACGTCTTACAAGTTGTACAAATTCTGTAATTACTATAATTATTTTTCTCTTTGTAGTACATTTATAAATAAAAGGTTGGTTTTAAAAGGTTTTTTGTAGTTAATTTATTTTTCAACTTTAGTCTCAACAGTTTTTTGTGTTATTATTATATATGTAAACTATTTATAGATTCATTTATACATTTGTGAGACTAAAACGACTAAAAATGTGCAGTTAAACACTGGTGGCACTTTCCATACTTCGAGCTGCAACCTGATGAACAGTAGTGCACTGCAGGCAGACTGCATACCAATTCATTGGGTAGATGTCGGACAGACACCGTACATACAGACAACGCAAGTTAAATAAAAGCTTGTAAAAAAGTCAATATTTTATTGCCTATTCATAATGTTTCTTACTGAAACATAAACAAGGTTGTTGCAAAGTGTCAAAGTCACCAAAAATTGCTGTAAGTAGTCAGCCTCTGTTTACGATATTTATTCTTCTGTAAAACAATTTTGTAAACTATAGCGAAAATGCTGTATCTTTGCTGAATGGGTTACTGTTAAAACTCTACAGTCACAGCTTAAAATTCTGAAGACACAGAATACACGTGAATCTTGCATATGCTATTTTCCAATGTCATCGCAGTGATTCCTTATGACCAGATGTGACCTTGAGGCATTGTTTATTAGGGATTCCCCTTAAAGTCTTGCCCCCTCCTAAGTTGGAGGTTTTGTTTTGTTTTACCTCCGGTTACAGCAACCTAACTGTTAACTGCAAGCAATCAAGAAGTGTGTACAACTTTCGCAGGGTGTAAGTGGAGGGACGAGAGGTGGCGGAGTGTTGTTCTGCTTCACTCTGTCCCGCACACGTGCGTCCAGAAATCATCATCTCCGGCGTGGCTCGTGTCGACTGGTCGTGCGACGATGCTCGTGGGCCCACTAGCAGTTGACCTTCAGCAGGGAGCTCGGGCTGAGCTGAACTCATCCATGACCAACTCCTCCTCCTCCGCCACCTCAGGCTGTGTAGCAAGCAAAAAAAAACACAAATTACATGCTTGGCATCCTCCATTGTTTCATTTACTGTCTCCACGAGCTTGCAGGTGGAGGAAGGTACCTGTCTTCTCCTTCTTGTCACTAGAATTGTTGCTCTGATACGAATAGGTCAATATTGAGTTGACAAGACATTTCATTTAGCCAGCATTACAATGTAACATTTTCCACCAAATGGAGTAGGTAAAATTACATGTGTATAAACCAAACAATTAAAAGTTAGTACAAACACTTTAAAGCATTTTAATACATATTAAACATTGCAAATACAAGAGAACACATTTTACACTAGAAAATAACATTTATATGAAAGTTTAAAATTATCGGCCTCTTTGCGCACGTACGGAACACATGACACGTGAACGCTGTCATGGGCATTGACGCCGCTGGCTTTTAGCCGGCGTCAGTTTAATATTTGTATGTTCATAAAGTGTTGCACCATACTTGGTTATAAATTCAAACTGCACGCTCCGCGGAGATTAAGAACAGTTCTACTCTGGCCAGAATGCTGTAACAAAAGACGTTAAAAGAAGACAAGAAATTACAAATTAAAATGTACAATGTCAGGTCATATTTTAATTTCTAAAGTGCCTTCTACTTTTCAATAGAAAATATTTTTCTCTGCGTGCATAGCACTTCCACTTATGTGAACCCCGTAGGCAGCCATAGTAGGTCCGCACAACGCTTGCCTCTGGGCAGTCTGTCTAGGAGAACTGGCAAAGTAAGATGCTATCATGTACGCACTACAACTTTTGAGCACTGATGTAGATTACCATATTTTCATTTTAGTATACCGGTCAACCTTTGCTTTGCATATGTCAGCGTCAGCCAGACATTTCCCCAGCATTATGCTTCCGCTTAAATAATAATTTGTGCCCTTGCTGCTTTTTGAAACTTAAACAAAGAGAAAGGGAGGAAAGATGTTTGAGAGGTCATGTAACCCGCGCAACTTGAATCAGGCATCATCCGCCCATGCTAAAGGCGTGTCATTATAATTTCTGTATTATTGCTGCATGCAATTTTAAGGGCTTTAATTCTATGTATGTATGTACTTTTATTCAGGGTTCCATGAAATTTACACGTAAATTGATGATTTGTATGTATGACCACGCAGTCATTTTCATGTTTGCTTTTTCCGCCATCAGGCATGCTGCAAGACTGTAAATGTATCAGTCGTAAGGGGAATAATTTTCCCAAATGAAATACCAATTTATCTGTTCATAAGTTGCAGTTTTTACGGTGAAATATTGCATTTTCACCTGCACCATGTGGTCCGCTACGAACTTTATCTAGTGGCATCCGCGCCATCTAAGCTTGCTTTTACGTATATGCATGTTTATTGTGAGTACTCATATCGTGCCCCATCTTGTTTCATTGGTATTTGTGTAATTTTGTAATTTTGTACGGTGATATTATTTCCTTCCTAACCGGCTATGTGCATAGGCCATCACCACACTAACCACGTGCTGGAGGGCGAGCCCCGATGAATCCGCGTTAGTGATGCCAGATAATGCCAGCATTTATTTATAATTCTGAGAAATGCCATTTTATTGTCAGTTTCGACATCTTTTTCATTTAAATGCTTGCTCTGTGTTATTACATTTCCTTTGCTGTTGAAAGGTTGTATAAATTTTATAACTTTTTAAGATAATTATGTGTAAACATAAAAAAGTAACGTATATTCAAAAAACATCAAACATTTTAGTTACAGGTGCTCAGTGAATGAGTCTGATACAATGTGGAGAGGAGGAGGGTGTGTTTATGAGAATGGGTTGGTTTGCGCTAATGTGTATTATATGTAAGTTGTATATTCAATTAATATGTGACACCACAGTTTTATAGCATTTTATTAAAACAGAGCATATCGGTGAGAGTAAATTTTGACTGGCTGTGTACAACTGGGTGCATGTCCAACTCCAAAACTTTTACACTTCTAAATTTCAGGTGGCCGATAATTTTTGTAGTTCATTCTCACGTTGTAAGTATAACACGACTCTCCAAATGTGTGGAAAATTTAGTAGTGTAAAAATATCTACATTTATGCAGAAGGAAAAAAAAAAAAAAAAAATCAGCTTTCTGCACAAATGTAAATTCTCTCCACTAACATCCTTTGAATTTCTTTTTGAAAAAACTGTACATTTTATGTAAATTGACACTTCATTGTATAAATAAGTGTGATTGCTTAAGCAAATATGACCAGTCAAGACAGGTATAATTTTGAAGCTGACAATTATGGTAAGTGTGCATCATACTGCGCTCAGAGTTCATGCAACTTTGTAAGTACATGATTACCATCATACCGTTATAGCTTAACATCCTTTGAATTTCTTTTTGAAAAAACTGTACATTTTATGTAAATTGACACTTCGTTGTATAAATAAGTGTGATTGCTTAAGCAAATATGACCAGTCAAGACAGGTATAATTTTGAAGCTGACAATTTTGGTAAGTGTGCATCATACTGCTCTCAGAGTTCATGCAACTTTGTAAGTACATGATTACCATCATACCGTTATAGCTTTTTCTCGGAAGTTTGCACGTAATTGGCTCGCTGCCATGGCTGCCTCAGTGCAGTTGTTATGGAAGGAAGTCTGGCCGTGGGAAGAGTCCCAGGGATCGCTGACAATTTTCCTGTCCCATTACAATACGGAAACAGCAAGAAATGAAAGTTGATGTGCTGTGAAAGTTGGCAAGCTAACCATCTAGTTTCCCTATAGTAGCTGAAACACAATGTTTTAACAGCGGCATAGTCATAAGATTCGTCATCTACTGGGAAATTCTGGTTTGTATAGGCATGACCAAGGAGTATGTAAAAGACCGCCCAATAGGAAAGTGTTGAAAAAATTGACAGAAAATGGAATCTTGAGCAGAGCTTTGAAAAGTGTTCATCTAACTGCAAACAGCCTGTAACAACTCAACCAAACTCCTCTAACTCCATGTGTATTTTAATGGAAAAACTTGACTAACATGGTCCCAGTAAATTTGGTAACAATGGAGGGATAGTGGTTCCATGTCATAGTGTTAAGTTAAAAGTGTGTTAGGTAAACTCTTGTGAATATTTAAATGATTTATTATCCTTTGTTTTTTTAATGCGTTGAAGTGTAGGAATTAGCAAATTTGTAAAATACGGTATTTGCTTTTCTAATAATTTTCACTTTCACTTGCGCAAGGCATGAACAAAGTGATCAGGGTCTTAGACAATGTTAATCATACAAATGGCAGAAGAATACGCAATGAGCCTACAAGTAGATCGTAAGCAGGACTTTCAAATATGCTTAGTTTACAGTGAACAGCCTCTACTAATATTTATTTGTTATTTGTTGCCTGAAACTAAGATGTAACGTAACACTAGTATCATTCATGTTACTTGGATTTCACCGTCTCATCACCGTAACAGGCTCAACAGCACGTGATAAGTGCATGCTCATTGATTTCATTCAAATGAGGCAAGACCGTTGCAATGTGATACATGAACAGCTTTCCTAAATCTCGTATTATCGCATGTTTTACGTCACACTGCTGCTTCAGACATTTGTACATACTGTATTGATTTCTCGGTTGTGCAGTTAGATTGAGGGATGCGTGTGGAATAAGTTACCTACTCTAGCGGTCAGTGCTCTTGAAAAACTAGATGTATTAGAGAAAATTGCATTTTTTTTTTTTGCCTTGTACCACTCTGTTTTCACACCATCATTCTATAAGATTCATCCAGCCAGGTTTAGAGCCCAGAAGCAATTATCGTATATAATATTTCACAGCTTATGTATATTTGCCAAGTGTATTAACTAGATAAGGGGCTTACAGTCACCTTTCAAATCTGTAAAATATGTTGAATAATTGGAAGTACAACCTATACCAATGCATTTAAAATTGTTATGTTTTTCCTTGACAAGCAGTGCCGGCGGTCAGGTGCCAAAATTGTGGAGTGTGGGGGGAGGCGAGTGTTATTTTCTTCTGCATGTTCCTTCATTTTCCTCGCTCACGACACTGACATTTGAACTAGTGGTTCAAAACATTGTCACACTTACATTGGCACAGACACAAACTGGGGATGTGACAATTCACACAAATTTCATAGGAAAATTAGAAAATTATGTCTCCATGAACGATCTTGAAATTAAAAATTATATATATATATATATATTTTTTTTTTCTGTTAAAATTCCTAGTTGTTTTTTAACTGAAGATTGTAAGAAAAAGTTGACATGATAATTGTAAAAATTACTGTTTTCAAAAGCTCAACTAAAATTATTAAATAATTAATATAAAAGTTATCAGGGGCATGCTCCCATACCCACCTTCTTTCCGTATTGCCATCACTGTTGATAACATTGTTTGATTGCACACTGAAAACAGATTCATGGAGCTTCCACTGGCATACATACATTGAAAACTGGCGTTTTGTCAGCTTTCAGTGAGCCATGAATTTTTCCCGTGAAGAGTGTGAATCGGAAATGGAAATGGAACCAGGAGCTGATGAACAGAGAACTGGAAGTATTACAATGATATAATGCACTGGAAGTATTACAATGATATAATGCACTGAAATTTTTTTCGCAGCAGCAATGTTGGGTGTGGAAAGTTGTATGTGAGTGGGCAGGTCTATGCTCTCCTCACCTCTCATGCATGAGGGTGTGGTAGAAAGTGGTGTATGTGTCTCGTGAGAAAGATGGCAGCCAAGTTCCCGAGCACTTTCGGCTCTGCCGCCTTCCCTGCCTGCGCTCACCCACGCCGCACCACCTTCCTTCGTTACTCGCTCGGGCCTTTTGTGACCTTGCCGAAGCAACTACCCATTAATGCAATTGTGTTCCGAGTGTTCCCGTCGCTATGTAGCAAGCACTTTCCTCAAGTTCTTCGGTACACACTTTGTAGGCAAAATACCTTTAACAAAGTTGCTCTAGTATATACATTCACATTCTCATGACTTCAAGTTAATGGGAGAATTAATTTCAACCATCAGCTCAAGTTAATTTTAAGTTTATTCTATAATAAAACACGGGGAGTATTTAAAAGTTTAATTTAATATTACTGTTAAATAAATGTAATACAAAACTTTTAAAATTTTAAGTTTATTTTACAATGTATCGCTAATTTAATTTCTTTGCATCCAAAATATTATGCTGTGATTTAATCAGTGCTGGCGGAAACAAATGTATGGTTCATATAGCTATCATGTTAGCTAATTTTCTTTCCTGCTTTTTGAAAATATAGAAAATGGATAATTCTGTGAACGCTTAGTGGAGTGATGAAAAATGGGACTGTACCATGCATGCAGTTTAGAATGCATTTACATTTGTTGCCGCCATATCATGTTCAGTCAACACATATGAGTGGTTTGCCTTGAGTCCATCATTTTTTTTTCACCTTGCAGTGTGTACATTTGTTGTAGTTGTCAGTTTTAGGTAATTTTCTTTCAGAAGAGAAGCTACTTAGGATGATTACATATTTACTGTGCCGTAACTTGTAAGGCTAATGAATATCATAATACTTGCAACATCTGAAATAATATTTTGCCTAGAATTCCAAGCAAAAATAATACTTTACTTCTGCATCATAGTCGCCAAGAGTTTTAATTTAATTTTTTAAAACGGTAAGGGTTCGGTAGTAACAATGATAACAAATTTTTATGCCACGTAAATATAAGTTCCTAAGATGTTCAAATCTCCAGATAACTGATTTTTGTGTTATTATTTTATTATTTTTGGTGATTTTGACCACATAAGCAATATGATAGGTCTATTGTTTTCTTGCCGTAGATAAGTAAAAGATCAATTACTATGTGCTTCATGAAATTACAGGATGCCTTGTGCATTTTGTTTTGACGCCCATATTTAGTTTGCTACATATGTTCCAAACTTTCTGTACACTCAGGTTCGTAGTTTGATCCTCAGCTTGATTAAGTCAGGAATATTTTCAAAAGATGTCGTCTCTGTGAGAAGTGGGTAGATGCAAAGGAGGGTTCCTTGATATAGGCTGTTCACAGTAAAGTGAGCACTTTTGAGGTCCTAGTTACCTACTTTTTTATTTTAGCCATTTTTTATCCTTTAACCACCTTTTTAAATAAATATTGCCATGTATGTGATAAACACAATGTGTATATTCCACCGCACTCGGAAGTTAATGCCCAAGGCTAAAATAAAATAGATTTACTAACTGTTATTCCAAATGAGAGGGCTTTCAAAAGTGCTCACTTTACTGTGAATAGCCTATATTTGTGTTTCATATATTACATCTTCATTCTTCCTCTTCCAAGACATCATCATTAATGCTATAGGTAGGCCTACATTAGCAAGGTTGGTAACAGCAATAGCCCAGACCCTCGGTGGATCTGTTGACACTCCTGATATCATTTGCTTTGGTTTTCTTAACTCCTTGGGATGTGAATTCCTTGTACATTTAAATTTTTACTCAACATGATTAGTTTAAAGGTGCAAGAATTTTTCCATTTTTGTGCCCTGATTTTTTTTCTTTCTTTCTTTCTTTCTTTCCATAATGCTTTTTGTCTTTATGTCCATACTACTTTTTACAAGGTGTTGCAAATTTTTTAAAGTAAGGTATTAGATGTTATCTACTTGATAACTGTAAAGTTAGAAAACTTACTTTTTATCATAGACTAATATAGTAACTCAGTTTTTATGCCAGTATTACAGAGTGAGAAAGAAAGAAAAAAAAAAAAAAAAAAAATGTGTGTGACAGTTGTGTCTTAAGAACAAACTAAATAAATGTAAGACATCTGCTATACAAGTTACTGTTGCAATGGTGATGCCGAAAAGTCAGTCAGTGTGAAAGGCTGTGTCTCAGTTGATGCGGCAGGCAGTAAGTGGAACAGGCAGTCGGAAGCGCGGGAGCGCAAGGACAATGGCGGGAAGCTAGAGGCAATTATCTCACTCATGGCCCAGCTGGGGGGGGGGGGCTTGACAGACAGCCGTCATCACACACTGCAGGCGAGCAGTCTTCCAGTCGCCAGCATGTTCTCCTCACACGTGGGTCACCCACCGGTGGCTCCTCGCCATGGTTCATGAGTAAAGCAGAGTGTTGCACCTGCCACACGGCTAGCCAGCTAGCGATGGTTAGTTTCAAGCACCTGCAAACAGCCGGGAGGAACTTGTAATCAAGATGTCTTGTAAGAAGGATTGCTCTTGTCTCCTCTGCAAGGAACTGAGCATCTCTCGGCCGGCCACTGGACCCACGTATCGCTATTTCGGTGATAACTTCATCCTGAGGAAACCGGGTCCAGACCACTTTGACGATTTCTCCAGCATGAACGATGAAGAACTTGCATTGTTCCAGCAGGACGAAGACTTCAACGTGTACTCGGACAACGACTCTGGTGTGGATCCGCCTATGGATAACATCGCAGCACTGAAGAAACCCAGGATAAGGATGTTCATCACCAGCCGCTTTGGCTCGAAGAGCTCCAAGGAGTTTGAGAAGTACGGTGTCACGAAAGGTGTACGGGGCTACATCGACACTTCGCAATGGGTGGACGAGAGTGCGGAGGGTGCGTGGGAGGACGGGAAACCAGGCTGTTCCTTGGAAGGTGGACAGGATTGGTGTATGTGGGAAATGCCTCATGGCGGCAAGGGGCGCAATGATTTGACAAGCCAATGGGACCTGCGGCAGAAGTTCCGCGACATCGGCTCGGAGCTGAGGAAGCGCTGTAATAGATGTGTCGACTCGGGAGACTCTGTGGATAGAGCACGGTGTGGTGGTAGCTGGGGTCGTGCTAATGGCCGCTTCGGCCGCGCATCTGCAGTAGGGAAACAGGAGGCACTCACAGGGTATGTTATACTATTTCACGTCTTTGTAACTGCGAGTTGTACCCAAAAACCTAAACATTTATTTTGTGCACTGATTTTATGTTATTTCATGATCATTTGCTATCATGTTTCAGTTATTACTTATCACTCACTTATTTTCATAACTTGGTTTTCATCTCGGAATCCCACCCACTGCCGTGTCTCATGTAGAAGTTAGACATACCGGTTTTCCAGCACTATGTTGTATCCTATTTCACACACACTTAACAATCAAAACTTTTCTAACTTTTTTTAGCAGTGTCAAGAGTTCCTGTTTGGAATTGAGTAACTTTCACGACTGCATGTGTTGAATTGTTTGCTGGCACCCATAAAGATTTTATCACTAGAACATAATTGCTGTTTTGGTAGACACATTATAATTGAGGCACCTCCATATGAGTGCTATTACATACTTTGTAAATAGTGAACATACAGTTAATAATTTATTTCACTACAGTCATAACCAGTATGGTATTACAAAGCTTAAAATGTTGTTTTATCATTTGAGTAATGTAAAAATATCCACAAATATAATTTTTTTTAGTTGGCAGTGTATTGCTTGTGGTCACCAGTTCTGTGACAACTGTTTTGGTTTTGTGTTGAAGTATAAACGATAAGGAGATAATACTTTAAGTAGTTGAGGAATTATTCCAGAGAACTTATCATGTTGTACAGAATTGTTCTGTAGATCAATGTGCCTTTTCACCTGTGGTAGTTATCCTCATAGCCTGTTTTCAGTTTTTTTTTTTTTTTTTTTTCAAGGTGGCTAACTGTAGGTCTGCCAAATTTTCAGATGTCCATAATGTCTTGATAATAAAATGCCCCTTCTAGAAATTTAATGGCTGGTAGCTATATATAACTTATTTAGTCCTCTCATGTTTCAATACAGCAGAGTAGGCCTATGACAAATTTTTAGTTTAAAATTTTAATATGGTGTCAAAAATGTTTCGACAAGTAAGTTACAAAATTTTTTGGAGAATAGAAACAGTTTCTTGGTTTTGTTAGTGTTTAGATTTTAGTAACTTTTTGTTATTCAAAACATTTGGCCAAAACATATGTGTGTTTACATTCTTGTGTGCATGTGCTTCATGCACAAAATTATCTCTTAACAATGAGCTTTGAAATCAGCTGTATTAGTCATAACCTAGTACTGCCATGGTAAACTAGGTACCTATCTAAATGAATAGCTCATGTGCCTCTAGTGTAATGGTTTTACATGTTTATTTTGCACACTTCATTTTTACTTTGTATTAAAAATATTTGGGCAAAAAAAAAATTATGTTTGAGGAAGGTTATAACATTTTTATTGTTATAAATTAACGAGTGTGGAGGGAGTCATTTATGCAAACACTTTGCAACCTGTACAGTTCTCTTTTTTTTTGCTTATGATCAACTGGGCAAAGAATATACATCAACAGTAGTACCAACAGTTGAACCAAAGAGTACGGTACTACACTTGGCTATGCAAACAGTGTGATGGACATTAAAACACTCAAGTGATAACAATATTTAACATTTATAATCCCAAAACCTTTCATTGTCTGTCAGTAGACTCAAACTGTAACTATAATGCTGTATGTTACTGAAGGATATTTTAAATTTTTTTTTTTTTTTTTTTTACTCTTTATTATACTGCATAGTTAATTAGCTTTGTCTTCCTCTTACAATAAACATAATTTGTCAAACTTTACACAAAGTTTGTATAATTTTCAACCTTTCTTTCAAAATTGCAGTTACAGCACCATGTTGTCGTAAGAATTAATAACTTCAAATTCATCAACTGTGAAATGTAATCTCTCCTGCATCTAGCATGCTACTATTCAATATTTTATATAGGCCTATAGTAACTACCAGTGACGTATTTCACAGAATATTAAATTTTCTTAAGTTATGTTGGAGTTGTACAGGTTTCTGATAGCCAGTATAGAAAACCCAAGATAGAAAATTGCTAGATTGCGATTTTTGCCAACTTTATAAACAAATATTTTGCTAGAGTGATGTATTTTGTAACTGTAAATTTGTACATTTTATTGTGCACAAGATGACATGCTGAAAGAACTTACAGGGGCAAAAGCATTTTGAATCCAATATTGCCTCTGTTTGAAATATCCTGAAAGTTTTCTGTTGGTGGCAGGTGACAAGGATGTGCCTAGCTGCTATATTGTATGCACCATTTTTTTTTTTTTTTTTTTTAATACACCTAAAGGGAAATTTGGGCGATTGGAACATATTCGTTTGTAAAACAAATTTTGTTGTCACTTGACTGATGGGATTCACAGTTTACTCGGTCATTAGTCACTAGGCTTTTGCAAATGGTTTCTCCAATTTGATCTCAGACTCCAGCAGGTGGGAATTTTTAAGATGATTCTCATGTGGGGGTTGTAGCGAGGGCCATTGGAAGGCAGCTCGGTGTCCGGTGGCATGGGGGCCTCTACACCCTATACCCAGGTTTACGGTTTCTTTACACTTTTTTAAATAAAACCTTTGAAAAATTACTCATATGCATGACATGTTTGGTTTTTCCCTAAATATATCATGTATCACAAGTGTTTTTTTTACTTCGGTTAACATAAAATCGTCTTATTTTTGATTAAATTGAACTTTTACTTACATTTCATCAAAAATTAAAGTATGGAAGTTTGTAATTTGTATGAATAAAAACAGAGAGAAAATTTTTGTGTTGGTAATGCCTAGTAAGAAATAGTTCTGATGCAAAACATTATGTAACTGAGTGTACACAAATATGGGGTGCTGTCCGTGTGGTGTAATTTTATAGACTAGGTTAAGTTTTGGTTTGTATGTGGTGGAGGAATACCCCAAAAGTAAAACTTTAGCAATGTTTCAGAAAAGTTGGAAACAACAATGAATGGGCTACATATTAATAACTTTCCCCATCATACTAGCTTGCACCTTAATGACGTGTTGCAAGAAAACACTGCTGAACTTACTTAACAGCTAGCACATTAAAGTTTTCAAATTTTAAATGCTTAGTAATAATTATAATTTGTTCATGGTAAACTGAGCACCTTTGAAAACTTCATTTGAAAAATGTCACTGCCACAGAACTGTATATATTTGAACGTAAGCACTGACTAAAATACTTGTAGTGAAGTTGGCAGCACAGGTATCAGGAATACAATACAGTAGTTCTGTGTTTTGACATTGCATTGAAGTGTCGTGTTTCAATTTGTAGACACTCGAATACATTTCACTCAGTTTCTGTTTGTTTTATTCACGCAATATTCATAATTGGCCTATTAGTGAAATATTTGTGTTTTCAACAATTTCACAGCTTCACTTCATCGACACATGAAAAAAGTGAACGGGTCCACTGCAATATTAACTTTACATATAATGAAATGATACAAAATTAGCAGATAAGTAGATCCTAAGCAAGGTTTTCAAAATTGCTTGATTAACAGTGACCAGCATTTAATAATAAAACTATACACGGCATAAAACAAAGTCGCCCGGGGAAGTCAGTTCCGGTCAGTCAGCTTCCTGTCATGTGCTGATTCTCTCTGAAGAAAACGCCATTTAGAAATACATTTACATGACTAACATATGGATCTTAGGATTGTGTCTGTGTTGTTATGTGTGTTTGTAGAAAGATATATAATGCACAGAGAAAGAAAACTAGGCAATGATAGAAAGAAAAGTAAGCAATGATTTCAAAAGTTTTCAATTAACTGCCAGCCAGCCATACTGAGTAGATAGTTGGATAGGCCTCAGTTTTTCGAAGGTCTTTACCCTTTACCCCATACACTTCCCCCCCACCCAGCCACCAAACATTTTCTCCAAAGTAGAGAGTGCTGTGACGTGTCCCACAAGGTGTCCCCTCGAGACCGTTCGCTGTGTCGCTAGCCGCAATGTCCAGCAGTTCACCCATCGTCCATGTGAGGGCAGTACTACGGTAGCGTGTGAAGTGTCCCACATGTGTACATGTGATGTACCGCTAATTTTTTTCCATGGCCTTTTTAATTTATAGTTTCAGGGTTTTTTCTTATTAGTTATTTCGTTCAGTGTTTATTGGTATTTTCTGAAGGGTTTTATTATTGTATTTTATTATTATTATTATTATTATTATTGTCATTCAGTGCATAGAACATAAGTAACAAACTCAGGCAACAGCCGAACAAAAACACATGTGGCATAAAACATACCACTTAATGGCCACGTGGTAATTTGTATATTTCTGTATGTATGTGTTTCAAGGGTTTTTGATGTATTAAATTAAACTCAATAACCTCTGCAATAACTGAACTTAACATACGGTACAAACTTTGAACACAAAGCAACACAGGCTCTCATCAAAACTGCCAGTAAATTGAGGTTATGTGTTATGTTTAAAATGTAAGTGTAAAGCGTAAATTTTTCTTGATTGCAGATTTTAAATAAAGGTTCATAAAGTATTTTGTTCCATCCAGTCATCAGTGAGAGATATGTCCATTTCATTCCATTTATCAACGTGTGTTTTGTCATGTGGTAATGCTGAGCGAGGCAGCCAACTCCCACGCCAACCATTTTTCAGTAGCATCTTGGTCACCTCATGGGGCATCCGTTGTGTGCGGCCTTTCTGGGCCTGCATCATTTTTTCTTATTATGTAACGCTAATAGTAATTTTATTAGCATACCGGAACATTAAATTGCATAGTTTCAACCTGGAGAGAGCACCGTCCCACATCCCAGTTAGTTTGTACACGGCTGGGGCGTAATTTTTTCATCTTAAAACCATGTAAGCTTTGCATCATTTTTATCTCAGTGTTAGAGTTCCCTGTGCTCTACTGGGGATTTTTCTTGTAAGTGCCTCCTCGGAGGAATCACGCCAACCGATGTTGCCGTTTGAAATGTGCACTACTTATTTTCTTTGGTCGCTTCACGACCGTGTAACCCGCTTTCGTAATTTTGCGTAAGGCGTAGAGATGGCCCCAACTTTTACTAACAGGAGTGAGCAAAGCGTTGAGAGGTGGCAAAACACCTCTCACTAACCTAGGCATAAAGATTACAGGTCAACATCATCATCATCATCATATCATCATCATCATCATCATCATCATCATCATCATCATCATCATCAACAGACGCTGGACATCAGAGGGGGCCACATTTAGGGCCGTCGACCATATGCTCTGCATTGGACTTTAGCTTGAGATATTGTAATGATGCAATTAATAATAATGAAATTGTGATATTTTGTTAATTTTTTTTTTGTTTTACGAGGAGTTGTAATAGCTTATCAGTGTTTCAAGTTTTGGCTGTATTAGAATGTTTATTTGTCATGTGTTTGCTTTTTCTGAAATCACAATTTAGGTTGTGTCAGCATTCTGAGATAAAAGTTTTACCACTTTCGTAGACTTTTTTTCCTTCGAAAATGTTCTAGAGTTTAGATTATTTTTGCTACGACACAGTTCGGCATGGCATGGGGAAGTGGTTGCTACGAGATCGCACAGGTTTCTGAAGGGATTCCGTACCACACCTTGCCCTTATTTGCTCAGGTGTTTGGCACCCTGGTGCGAGGAGTGGAGGTAGTGCATGTGGCGACTTGAACCCTTAGTGCCTGCTGCCTGCTTACAGTCGACAACCAGCACTCGGAGAAGACACATTGAGCATGGCACGTATCGTCCACACCGGCAAGCACCCATGACCTCGACTACTTTTTTTTAAAACTTAAATTTGCTGTTAACAATTTTTTCCTACCAAATTATTTTCGCCAGTGTGGGAGGTGTTTGGGTGCCAGGAGGGATCTGACGTCTCTCCTGCCTTCGTAATTTTCTTTCGCAATGCGAGTTTTGAGTGACGTGTAATATAAATGAACTACTGCAGTGCTGTTCTTTGTTTGTCTGTCTTATTAAGCTGACTGTTCGTGACTCTGCTTTACTGGAAAATTGTGAACTGTTTATTTTGAATTTGAAATAAAAATACGGAGGAAGTAATCCGAGACTTGAATTCTTTATTTTATTTTTAATAATGGGCCTTGCCTTTATTTCAGTTTCGTGTCTCTACCAAGTGAGCAAAACCAAGCTGTAATTTCCTGTTGCCAATTCTGACAACTGCGACATTACAATATGTTAGTCACATTGGTGAACATGATAAACCATTACTGTGCCAGGTTCGACACTAGGCAGTCTTATGTTAAACATACGCTGAACAAGCATGTGCGTAGAAATTGTGGTCACGTTGGTCTGCTGACTATCATCTGATATGCAAAATCTGTTTTATATTTTCTAGGTTTTTCATAACAAAGAATTAATTATTTTATTTAATATTTAATGATTATTTCTTATACCGTACTTGTTGGCTAAATATGGAATGGTTAGCAGTCTATACTAATTTAGTGCCTGAATTTGGGACACACATTATAGTTTTATCCGAGATCCAAACTCAAAAGCTTGTAGTTCAAGGGCAACATCTAAGCAGCCTTGCTCATCAAGGAAGGAAGAAATGTGGGTAATTACAGTGCTGAACGGCACAGTACAGTTGCTACTATGAGCTATGTTAAGCTGTGTGTGTGTCTTGTTTCAGGCCAGGGGGAGCAGGCAGCCGAGAGATGCTCCCCTCGAGTGGGTATGCCTCATACCAGCAGCTGCCTCCCGGAGATACATCCATGGTAATGTCCCTGTCTCTAATCTAGCATAATCTCAGGCAGGGATAATTGGATTGCTAAATTTTACTAGAGTGTGTGGTGAAAAGGAAGGAAAATATACTTCAAACTTCTTGAGAATACAATATTCTAAAACATTGGTTTAATTTCACTTATAAATGCCTTTGCGTTTATGTAGAGGGAGGCTTATATACTTACTTCAACCCACATTCAAAAACTGCCACACACACACCTATGGGTTATCTCTAATTTAAACCAGTATCTTCAAGATCCGACATGGTACAAACATTATTATTACCATTTATATCATAATTTAAAACTTTGTGGAAACATATTCAAACTGAATACATGTGAAAATCCTGTATGCATCAACACTGGAGTTTACTACAGACTTTCCACAAATAAAATATTCCCTATATGATGAAATACTCCGTGATAGTTTAGTACCACACTCGTAAAGGCATTGAAGCATTTGGGTTTAATGTTAATCGCTCCCCCTCCCCAATTCTACATTTTTCTCTCTCTCTATGTCATTAATGCTATGTTGTTTCTGTATCTCTGGCATGCAAAAACAGTTCCAGCAAGATGGGATTTTAACTTATGTGGAACTGACTGCACTCTCTGGCCTATATCTCTCACAGAGGTTGCAACACCAGTTAAGGTGGACTCACAACCATCCGTCGCATCTGTCAGTTGCCTGTCCGTCCAGCGGTTACGTGTTCTTCAACCAATCACAAGGAAACTTTTTTCTATCTGTCAATCCCTCAAATATTTCTCAAACTTTAACTTTTGACGAACGACGAATGGGTCACTGCCTTCTGACAACCTTCTGTAGATGCGAATACACACTTTAAAATAAAATGCAAGGTGGTGGATCTGTGTATATTATCTTTGGTGGTAATTTGAAGAATTTAAAACGTAAACAATAATTCACTATAAATTCTCATCACACAAAAAAATTATCTCCCCAAAATGTTTCTTTCTAGAAAATGTATTTCCAACCAAAATATACATCCAGCTAAAGAAAGATCACGATGTTAAGTTGTCACACTGGAATTTTGCCGTATAGAAGGATTGGCAGGTTACGAATTGTATTGAATCACTTTCAACTTACGGATGAAAAAACAGACGGCTGACTGACTGACGGATGGGCAACTGATGGGTGCAACGGATGGTTGTGAGCCCAGCTTTAGCTTCAGTGATATTTATTACAATTTCTTCAAAAATGGAAGCTCTTTGAATTTATCATCTTGCAGAAGTTCCCATATATATATGAAAAGCATTTTTTTATTTTAATACATTGAATCTGATACTTGGTACACTGTATTAAACATTAATTTAAAAAATAACTTTCTCAAACGAACTGCTACATATTGTACATTTAGTAATCAAGAGTGTTTTTACTGGATTTCTGCTAAAATATGTTTTTCTTTTGAATTACAATTTATGCATATTGATTATATTATGTAATTTGTATGGTTATTAAATTTTTGAAACATTCTTAATTTATGATTATTTTGTAGTGTAAATATTTATAAGTAGTTCCTGGTGTATATGTTGAATGACTAACACTAGGTATGGTGCAATGAACGACAGTCTTGTGGCATTGCAGCGATTGGGGAGCCAGCAACCCCAGCCTCAGCTCTGCCCGTCCCGACCATCGAGCAGCAAGATGATTGACGACAAGCCATTCCACCCCATCGGCAGCTCCAAGGTGTCGGGCCCACCAGCGGCCAGCCGGGGTTGCCCCACGCCTAGCAAGCTGCTCATAGGGCCAGCCCAACCTATCCCGGTGAGCTGCACCAAGCCGCTGGAGGTGACACACGTGGGCGATGTTGTTGTGGAGCAGCTGGTTCCAGAGAAAGACCTGGTCACTACCGCTGGCTCCTGCAACGTCCTGGACACCGCCCCCGCAGTGGGTCAGGAGCTGCTCAGCAAGACTACAGCGGAGGACAGCTCCATGAGCAGGACTTTCAAGGTAAGGTGGCAACATGCTTCTTTTAGTGCACGCACTGAACAGGACAGTTCTACATAGTCGAGAATTAAGAGGAAGCAAGCTTCCCTCACTCGTTCACCATGAAATCGTATTAAACCGAAACTCGTAATAAAAAACCCAGAAATTTTGTGAAGTCATTTGACACACTCATCTTCAAACACATGTGTACATTTGACCTTTTTCAATTGGATCTCATTTTGTAGTCAATAACTAGCCTGCAGGAAAAGAAGGACCAAATCACATGTTTGTGGTTGTGTATTTCATAAGTATCTGCTTCCTGTTACCCTAAAATTTTGAGTGTTACGCATGCCACTCACATGCAATTAATCAATAAATTCTTTAATAAATATATTTTAAAAATATTTGAAAATAGTTGAGTTTCAGGATAAAACAGAATAAGTTGAAAGCCGAAACAATTTCCAAAAAATAATTGAATGACAGTAAAATGTTTTGCAAACAATCGATGTGCCATCTAAAATATCAGGGGCAGTCAAATTAAACTGGGCACAGGTCTGTAAAACAAAAGTAATGTACACAGATATGTGACAGTACTCTACACCACTGGTAAGGTGGTGCCATGTGTCTTGTCTTGTGAAGTGGTGCGGGTGGCCGACTGACTTCGAAACTGTAATGTTCTGTCCTTGATAATGATAGCATTTAATGCTGACCATATACAATTTCCATCTGTGGCCATTTGACCTTCAGCTGTGAGAAACCTAATGATACGTGCTATTCTTCCATGGAAGCATTCATCACTCACACTGATTGAGAATACAATAGTCAAAAAATTTGGTTTAATTTTGCTTATAAATGCATTTGCTTTTATACAGATGGAGGTTTATATACAGTGGCCAGCAGTTATCTGGGTGCGCGAGCTCCCTAGTCCTGTCTTGAGGAGTGTTTCGCCTTACAGACTGGTCAGTGACTGAGCGACAACCGTTTCATGCTAGCCGTATACGAGCAGGACGGAAAACGTTTGCTGCACAGCCAGAGACACAAAGTTTGAAAATTTCATATTGTAACAGTAACATGCGTTCTTAAGCGGGCTTTCTACTGGTGCGTGTCTGCACACACAAGGTGACGTCACGTGTTCATGGGTCCCCCGAGACGACATCCGCCTGCTCACGACCAGGCCTTTTCCACTACAAGTCAGACTATGCACGACCCTCTTGCTCGCGATGGCCCGCTCATGCTCATAGTGGACGCACGGAGGGCATTTCCACTGTGCGTGTCTGCCAGCTGAGCAGATACTGTAGTGTAGGCTCGTATCCTAATCAGTCGACATGGATTGGGAGGTAGAAGTATGTGCTGGTGGTACAGCATCTTATGTTGTTTTAGTAGCTGAAATTTGATGTGATTGTCTAAAAAGTGACGACAAATTAAAACTCCTAAAACATGTTCCATGTACAAGTACGTTGCATAAGGTGGTTTACAGTTTTAGTTACTACAACTCAGAAGCTCTATCAAATATGTAGCTCCATCTTTGACAATCAAGTTAATTTGTAACACTCAATATACATTTTGCGAAAATGCATCCACACAATTAATCCGTATAAGATACAACATTGCTAATTCCACCTAAGGTATTTTTAGGAGAACAAACTTTTCTCTATAAAATTTTAAAGCTTGTACCAACATGCATGTAACTTCAAAATATTTGCAATTTATGACCTAGCTGATGACAACTTATATCACCAAATATGTTTAAGGTAAAATTATACTTCTTATCTCTAGGCTATTTAACGGAAGCCTAGGAATCTGTATTTTTCCACAGCTGTTTGTGTATAATAATTTAAAAAAAAGTCATGAAAATTTTGTTGGGTTAATAAAGTTAAATCTTATATTATTTTTTTAAAAATATTTGAGTTAAAAAATACCTGTATGTTCAGAAATTTTATTCAAACCACTACAAAACATGCTCTACACGAAAATAACTTGTCGAAATCGATACAAACTTTTTTTCTAACATGATTATTTTCTTTGTATGAAATAATTGTATGCAAATACTTTTGTTGCTTAAATGCTCATTAAATACTGTATTATGGCACAACACTTTATATTTATACTATTCAAATGATTCAGAGTGCTAGTTGAAAAATTTGATTCAAGAAAACATGGAACATGTTATTAAAGAAAAACGTTGCGGCAATTAGAGTTATTCAATGGCTTGAAAGACAAAATGGCCGTGATTATGACAGCCAAGTAACATCATACAGGATTCAATAAATAGAATTAAATAATTTTGAAGATTTGAAGTGAACTTTGATCATGTGAAAGGGCCTAAAGATTGTTGAAGTAACTTTCAGGCAGTTTAAGAAGTTGTTGTTCAAAATGAGTGACTTATGCCTACAATATTCCGAATTGTCCTCACTGAATTCATTTGTTTGGGAAATAACAGCAATAAGGGGAAAAAAATAGTAAAATTTTGGGAGCCAGAAAGCGGCGTGAGAAGTCTACAGAATGGCATGCAGACGTAGTGTGCCATTGTCCGAGGTATCATTGGGGGGAAGGTCCAGCCCATGTTGGAAACAACCCACATGGTGTGGGCACTGTTTCCACTGTGCGTCTCTTCCCACTCCGAACAAGGGTTCTTCCGTCGGCATCTTTCATGTATATGCACAGCTACCTGGAGGATCGCCTCTAGACGGATCCCCTCGCACACGCCCTACGCACAGCAAATAAGGCTTTTTCACAGCCGGCTGTCCTGCATGCATACCATCCGTGACGTCATGTTCGCCGAACATGACGTCAGTGGAAAGACCCCTTTACGCACACAAGTAATGAATCATACTGCAACATAGTAAATCATTTAAACTTACAAAAAAAGTCATATAAATATTACATAAACTTTGTACATAGACTGGTGTAATGGGATTCAACAAAACATATTTGTTCAGCTATTTGTCTTTCTTTTTTAGTTTATAATGAGTATAAGTGCATGTTAACAATCTGCTGAGATAATGAATGTAGTGAATCTCCAGAAAGTATATAATGAGTGATAAGGCATAAACTAAAATACATATGATTTCCAACTAAATCACATTACCAAATTTTCTTTAAACGTAAATCTGTAAATAATAATCATGACAAATTACATTAGATATGATAATATTATGTAGTACAGTATATAAAGTTGATATAGGCTGTTCATGGTAAAGTGATAACTTTTGAAAGGCCTCTCATTTTGAGTAATAGTTAATAAATATATTTTACTTTAGCCTTAGATAATATCTTCCAAGTTGCGGTGAAATGTACACACTGTGTTTATTACTTACATTGCAACATTTATTTATAAAGGCTGGAAGGAAAAAGTAACTAGGACCTCAAAAGTGCTCACTTTACTATGAACAGCATAAAAAATATTTACAAAGTAGTGCTATTGACTGAATATATTGTACTGGAAAAATCTGCTGATTTTGCACAAATTAGCTCATCCCCCAAAAATTTTTGTCTATCGGAATGCACAGAGTATAATCGTAATTAGAAATGAAAGAGTATTAAGCTTTTTCACAAACAACAGCAATGTAAATAACATCTTTTAAAAACCCATCATTAGTCGTATATAAGTATTTCTCCCGCACAAAAAATTAATATGGCACTATTTTTCCAGAAGGGGTGGAGCTCACAAATTTCATAAAATAACAGGCAAGCTTGTTGCCAGGAATGATGCATCATTGACCTTAAGACAAGGTGTTTGTTTACTGATGTGCACAGTGTGTGAGCATTTCTTTTCATTGGGCGACCATTCATATTCATAAAAACTGGGGTAAACAGATGTTAATATTATTATTGTTACTGATAATGATACAGTCGCAGATGAAGTAGGCAAATAAATAGATACATATGGTTAATGCAAACATTGCACTTTACACCATAAAATAACGTAATACTTTCAATTCTCATGGATAGGTTTTATCGAATGTGATAGACTCCTAAGTAGTAAAAATTGTACAGCTTTAATAACAAAACCTTTTACCAACAAGCACTTCATAATGTGAAAGGCAAATAGATAAGATGCACAAAAAACCTGTAGGATTATATCTTCTGCAATCACTGTCTCAATTTCAGTATAACACTGGTGAGTAAAATAAAATACATTTTCAACAGCATTAAATTTCAAATCCCCCGAAAAAAAAAACTATTTGTACTAAATTTATAATAACTCTATAAAGGCAAACCATGGTAAATATCATCAGTATCGGAGTCTTTATTATTTCCCGTTCTCTGCTGTGAATGACGTTTCTGCATCTCTGCTAGTTACCATTCCTTTCTGTCTCCAGTCACGTACGTTATCGGTTGCTGATGTTTTTCAAACAGCCAGTACACAGCTGTCGGCTGCATGTACATCCCCTTTCCTCTCCTTTTCCCCCCCTGTCACTGGTAACCCTGCTACCCTGCTTCCCCATGCTGAGACTTGCCTAGATAACTGCCGGTCACTGTATTTACTTCAACCTACATTCAAAAATTGGCACACACACCCATGGCTCATCTGGAATTTAAACACGGAACTTCGAGATCCGAAGGTAAAAATTGAGATACAGCTACAGCGGTGGCCTGAAGACTTTTGACATGTTTCAAATATTATTTTCAGTATTTCAAGGTGTGGCACTATCTTATGTTATCAATGGTCACATACCTGTGTACATTTCTTTTCTTTTTACAGGCTTTTGGTAAAGTTCGTTTGACCTACCCTCATATTTACAATGGCACACTGAGTGTTTTGATCATGTCTAACTAAACGAAGATCTCCAACTACTGCAAAATATATTGCAGTCATTAAATCATTTCTGGGGAATTATTTGGCCTGTCAACATATCTTGCATCACAATTTATGATATGGGATAGTAAATGATTTTTGTCAACTTATTCATACTCATTGTATCCAAATTAATATAAAAGTTTATCTTTAGTTTCTTTTCATTTCTACTAATGCCCATTATTTTCAAATGATTGGAACATAAATGCATTAACGGATATGTGTGTTACATGCAAGTGGGCAGCATTTGTAACATTTAATGTTTTAGGGTTGCAGAAGCTGGTGTTTACGATATACAAAGCCATGAGCAACCTTGAGTGTATGGCATGTTGCAGGTGTTTTTTTGATTTTTATTCCGGAAAATAATATGCGACCGAGTGGGAGCAGGGTGGGTGACAAGTAGGTTGTGGCCGGGGGGTGTTGCAGCAGATGCAGCACCGCGCGGCCCTGCAGACTGTCACAAGCAAGATGGCAACGGTAGCGAGCAGCCGGCAGCCCGGGTCGCGGGGCTACGGCACGGGTGGCCGCAGCAGCCACTTGCATCACCACCTCAGCGTCGAGGAGCTGCGTCTCATACAGGTCTGTCCAAGTTGCATTCCTCCCTGTTTGGATCTCTGTGCATCCATCTTGTGCCCAGTCTGCCCTTCTAAAGTTACTTAACTGTTTTACTACAGTTCTTTACATTGGTGATACATAAGTTTCGTAACTAATAGACACGTAAATGTTTAGTGGAACAGCCGTCCTGGCATTTTCACATCAAATTTTGTTTCATCCTTGCTCTGTTATTATAAATTACCGACTTTATTTCAATTGTGCATTGATACTGGCTGACAGCCAGCAGCGCTAAGCCCATGACGGCGCTCACCATGCACGTGACACGTGTTCATGCACGTGCGCAAAGAGGCTGCAATTTAAACTTTCCTATGACGGAATATTATTTGCAGTGTAAGATGAGTCTTTTATTTTTCAGGTTCAAAATGTCTTAAAGTGTTTGAAAATTTATGTTTGTCAATATTGAAAACTGTTTGCTTATGAATTCAAAGTGCGCGCTGCACGGAGATTAAGAACAGTAATATTCTGGCGTGAACACCATCATAAAGAGACATCGAAATGATACAGAAAATGAATAAGAAAATTCTAAAATGTAAAACAATATTTAAATTATTCTGTGCCACTTTACTCGGCGTGTATAGCACTTCTGCTTATGTCAACCCCGTAGGCAGTCCGTGTTAGTGATGCTAAATAATCACAGTGTTTATGTAACTTGTTCATTTTTGTCTTATTTCATTATTCTCTGCACCCTATCTTCAGGGAAAATCGTCAGTCCACCCTAGCAGCTGTCGACCCCCTTCCCTTGTGAAGATTGTGTTTTCAAACACCACAGAGAAGTCATCCACCTAGGAAGTGCACTAGAATAATTGCGAGCTGGGGAGCACCCAATCGGAGTTGGCTAGACACGACCGAGAGTAATTCACAAATAAATTTCTGGCACGTTTTCTTTGTACAAGTGGTAATAATAAAAAGGAAGTAGTACAGTGCTTCAAGTGTTTTCTCTTTGTAATGACAGCTACCTCTTGCCATTGTTTTCTAAAAGTTTATTTAAGATGTTTATTAATGCAAAGTGTTTTGTAAGTACACTCCGGTGAGATGGACACAGAGACCCCACAGCATCCCTGAGAACTCTGAATCTCAACAGTGCTGTGGCTGGAAAACACTGCTGGCGCCCTCATGAGTATGTAATTTGTGTCTTCGTTCGTCTCGTGTCTCACGTGACAGTGTCAGCATGTAAATATTTTTTTTAGTAGACACCTGCATTAAAAATATTGAATTGATGTTTAGCTTGAACTAGGTTCCATCCTAGCTTTTATTATGTTTGCTGTTTATAATGGCTTAGGAATTAGGTTAAAGGCTTAAATCCCTAAAGCTACCCTGAAACTTTGCATATTGGAGATTTCAAAAGACATTCTTAGAGCAGCTGTGGGTGTTATGTTATCGGCACCTACCTAGCTGAAAAACCATTCAGAATATTCATATACCAGAAGTGATGTACTCAGGTTGATGTTCACAATGTTTCTGCAATTCATTCTGTTGATGTGTGCACCATGCCAGGTTCCAGTATGTATACATGCAAGCTTTATTGTGTACAAGTGTAGCACATCAACCATTGCACTGTCTGCCTCGAGCCCAGGAAGTACAAAGTGCAGCAAAGCACATGCCACCACATTGACCACCAGCTGTCGCCCGGTAGAATTGTATGGAGGTGGTAACTAAAGTCATCACCAATCCACCTGCTGCTCGCCGTTATTTTGTCACCTGTCCCCTCGCTCTGGTTCGTGGAATATTAGTGGAGGGGCAAGTCCTACACAGCTCAACTATTCCTTGCACTTTCACTCTTTTTGCTCACCACCTTCTTGAAGGTACTACCTGAGACTCTCTCATCTGCCATACTTGGTAGTACCATACTGTAGATTTGGGAGTGCGACAACTAGTTCCAGTTAAAGGCTCGTGATATCCATATTAATGTTTTTTTTTTACTTGAGGGACTATAAAGTCATCTGGACCCAACGTGTACTACCTGAATTTTTATTGTTCTTTAGACCTCTAACAGTTCATGTTTTCAGCTGTGTTTCAACCTTATTCAGTGTTCATGGACAACATCCTTCATTACTTCCAGCCAACTACATTATGTACAGCACTCTTAATGTCTGTGACAACTAGACCCACTTCTCCATTCTTGATCACCAGTCGCCTTTTAGGCTTCATCTAAGTAGTGCTTGGGCCTAGGTACTTCCGGAACCAGTATTCATGGTTGACAACACTTTTGAGTCACTCTTATACTGTAAATCTTCTTGTTTGCGCCATCCACGTGGGAACGGAAACAGAAGAGCCAGACATTGTAGATGGATGGTTTGAGAGAGGAACCAGCCAGATGTGACCACTGATGCAGAGTTCTGCAGATTGTCGTAGACCCCACTGAACTCGTTGCCAAAGGAGTACCAGTCTCTACAGAAGGCTACAGACGTGCAGTTATATTTTACACTTGTACATATACTGTGCTTGCGACCACGCAGAGTGATGACCTCTTCTCTGCCTTTCTGCATCTTTTCAAACTACCTTGCACACTCCCATATTTAGAAATATTTTCAAGTTGCAAACTGGACTGTAGAATTTAAAACAAATATATGTCTAGAAAATCATCCTGAACAAAAGTGTAGCTTCATTTAGACTGTAATAAAAGTTTCTAATGAGGCGAGTTATTATAAATGTGTGCTGTGCCTGTGCAGAGGAGGCAGGACTCGAACGGCAGCTCCTCAGATGACGGCACGCGCAGCTCGGGCCACGCCAGCATGTCGGACGGTCACCTGAGCTCATCCCCTCCTGTCGAGCGCCACCAGCACTACCGCTCCCACCTCAACTCAGTTCCTGAAGACGACAGGTTGGTGCTCCATGGATCAGACATGTCCGAGGGAACTCTGGTTATCTTAAGTTGTATTATCCATGGGGCAGGTCTTGTGAGTTTTTTTTGTTACCCAAGTGATAACTATTGTGAACCTCTTCAGGTTGAAGGTATGTTTGCATGACTGGTTTTTCACAAATGTTAAAGATAGCTGAATTCTAGATGTTTGAAATTTGGTTTTGAGAGGAAAGGAAATGTTCCAAATTGTTTTGGCTTATGTTGTACATCCTAGTGACGGGTTGGAGTAGTGGACATTAACATAGCTGCAATACTGTAGAGGGGAGATAGCACTGCAGCTGATCTACGGGTGTTTCTGATAGTGGAGGGTTGCTGTGTGATGTGGGAAGCCATTAATGATGCATAACTGCATTTAATTGGTAATTTGTCATCTGATCAACTTGTGTATTAGCTAGACATGCATTGTGCTGATTGACAGTACGGTATCTCATTCACCTGCTCTTGTGAGACATAATAGATTTTATTTCCACAATGGTACAGTTACTAGGTACAGAAAACTCCTCCATTACTAATAATACTACAAATAGCCCATTTAGCATGTTCACACCTCTATAGGTTTTTAAATTGTGATCAACTTCAGTATAAGTACTAGTTCCAAAATGGGTTATGATTTAAACAGATCCGTCTGGTTACTTGAGTGATAAACCATATAAATATTCCAGACATATAATGGCACCCCATATTTGTAATTCCTGCAGTGTTTGGCATAAGCTTTGTGCAACTCCATGTTTCCCCATAGTTGTCCAATTTCTCCTCTGCGTTCATTGGTTTGGTAATTTGAACACATTACGGAACATATGTTAATCAATCAGATGGTACTGTGAAACCCTTGTGCCAGGTTTTTTTTTTCTTTCTTTCTTTCTTTTGCTTTTTTTATTTCACACCAGTATTTTCAGTTTAGGTTATTGCCACCACAATAAAAATTCCCATCTTTTTTTCCTTTTCAACCTTTCCTGAAATTTTACAACTTTCTTGCTGGTCTCTTGATAAGTGAAAAAAAAGAGGTTCCATTGTATCACTGAAGTTTTCCAGAAAAATAACTGACTTTTGGGTTGATGAACTGGAGTTTTGTACGTAGACTTCTTCTTTTTTGATTGTAGTCAAGATTACAAGCTGGCAGTGTCCATTGTCATCAATACAACATCTCATATGTTTAGTCATTGAGAGAGGAACAGGGTGGGTGTGTTGTAGTAAACTTCAAACAGCAAAGAACACCAGGGTACTAACTGCATTACATGAGTCCGAAGAAAAGATTGCCACAATAAATTAATGAAGTAAAATCCTAACAAAACATATTGTGTCCGAAAGCAGTAAGACTCAGTTAGAGATATCTGTCGTCAAAAGCTGCAAAGGTGTGAGAGGGAAAACGGTTGGGAGCTCTGTGCTTCAGAATCAATATTTTCCTTCTATTAATGCACCTGAAATATTTTTTTTTTTAATGAATAAATGTTGAGATTCTATTTTGAAGGAGTTTGTAAATATATTTTGTACGTGTGCCACAACCTTGTAGAAATGTTCAGTGTGGACGTCACAAGTGTGTGTGTTACGCAGGTTGTCTGCAAGTGTGATGCAGAGCCAGTGTCGCACCAGCCGGAAAGCCACCCACAACAGGAGCCGGCACAGAGCTACCCCTGCCAAGGTAAAATGCCACTGTAGATTGCAAGAAACAACTGCCACCTCGTACTTACAGACAGGAAAGTGATCTCATAAGACTATCTTTCCTTCGGAAAGTTGCTAAAAATTTTGTAACACTTTGTATAAAACCAAGTGATGATATACTAGGTCAATACTATTTTATTTTAATATTGGTGTTATGTTCAAAATAAAGTTTCCATTCTCTTTGAATACTACATTTTTGTTAGGTAGTTTTTAGTTATTACACTCCCCACAACATTGCAATGCCTTATTTAATGGTCTTGTTTGTTGATTTTTTGGTTGGAGCTATACTGAGTAAAATTATGCAATGTATTGGTGTCCATAAGTTGTATTGGCTGCAAGTGTGTGAAGCAAGAAGGTTTCCATTGGTAACGAGTAGTAAAAATTATAATTGCACCAGCACTTAACTTTAATAATTAACTTTGAAGTACAACTTTGTCGTTGAAGTTTGAATGCAAGCCCAGGGATTAAAGTGATTATCCAGTCTCTCGGATTTAATTAGGAGGGGGTGTTCTCCATGTTGGGACTCAAATTCACACTTTGGGCTTGTTTGCGTTCACCCTGGACCAAAACTAGGGATATAAAATTCTACTCTAAACCTGATACTACATTTCTTCCTATAGGAAGACTTAGTTTTGGTCACCTTGGTAGTCTTCAAAATTCGTGAAGCCAGAATCACGAGGGGCATTAAGGTCTGAAGGGACCTTAGGATTGTTTAGGTGCCTGGCCAGTATACAGAATGGGCCTCCTGATCAGTACGAAATCAGGGACAGTTAACACAACTCTTTGCTGAGGCTGACACAGTACCTTTTTGCTGGTAGGAAGAGGCGTACTCCTCTTTGGGGGTTGGCTCACGTGGGTGTCGAGCGGTTGGTCAGCGGCTGGCTCTGGTTGCATTGCAGTGCTCCTAATGTCCTTGTTGACTGTGGCAGCGGGTCCTTAGAGGCTCTGGAAGCGGGGGCCTTTGACCAGTGTCTGTAAATACCTAAGTGGGTCTCTCCTTCCCCAATATGGTGGGATGTTCCCTACTGGGTAGTTTGACTAGCGGCAAAAATAATGGCACCGTGAGATGTGTGGATAAAGGAGTATTCTCTGAAGGAGGTAAGTTAATTAACTCCTCTACTACAGCTTTTTAATTCCCTTTTTTTTTTTTTTAGCAGTTTCCTTGCTCCTCCTTGACGGGAGTATGGCATGAGGAAAGATTTTAAGACAGTCCCCTGAAGCTAAGATGGGATCTGGGTACCCTATAGAGTATTGCTCAACACCCCGACTTGCAACGTGAGATCACACTCTGTACTCTGTCATTATGGGCTTACCATACATTCGTGAACATTCAGTTTAGACTAAAAGTGAGCTATGGTCACGTCAGTAATATTTTGATAAAATAGTAATTGTACGCAGTGTACTGGGGCCAGTGTGGATGTGCAGTCAGCATGTAGATCTCCCACCATGGTAAAGTGGATTCATAAGATTTTTTGCATGTTTGAAATATGGTGGACATACAGAGCACAGTGATGTTCCAGTGATGTTATATGACTCTATCGGAGCATACAGGATGAGGTGGTGTTGCAACCTCAGACTGGAAGATATACAGTACCTAGACTGATGTTCATTTTCTGTGCAGAACAGCAAAAATCACATTTTCAAATATTGACACTTTTAGTTTTCCAAAATACCTGTTCTTTTACAAAAAAAAATTTAATGATTGAATACATTTTGTTGTGTTAAATCTGGGTCATTGGAAGTTTAACAGATTTAAAAAGCTTGCATTTACATAAACATTTGTGATAGTAAAAAGTGCAGTCCATGTAGTTAGCCATATTGACAAAATACCAGTTGAGTGTAGGGTTTCAAGTACTGGATACTGCACAGCTGACATACTGGGCAGGGTATACATTGCCCTACCCCATTCATAAATTTAGTGAAGGTAACCAGAATGAAAGTGAATGACCACCCAATCTGTATTTGTTCTCCGAGATGTATTGATATATTGTAGAAAGTCTCTAAAGAAGTGTTATAATGTAGTTCTTGTACTTATATACTGTACATATTTGCTTCTGTGTTAATGACTTTTCTCTATCTTTTATATAGCATGTGATTTAGGTTGTCATTACACCAAAATGAAATTTTTAAGATAAACAAAAAAAGTCTTAAGAGAGGCTCCTAATGCATGCCCTTTCCTAATTTGGAGACTTTATTATGCCAGTGGTGCTCTATCCTGATCTCCCTGTGTGGTTGCAGCTGGTGCCGTGTGGCTCCGGCCTGGAGGACATCAAGCTGGCCATCCAGCAGCTGACGATGCGCTCGCATGCCTCCACCACTGCTGGAGGGTACTCCACCTCCACGTACTCCAGCCTGAGTGGCAGCGAGTCAGGCGAGCCAGCCGTGCGCCGCCTCATCAGGCACTCCTCCCTCGAGACCATCAACACTAACATCACCAATGCCGACGAGTTTGTCTGGGTTGACTCACACAACCGGTACGCTTGCTGCTTGCACCTCTTTCCATTTCTGCCTGCATTCTGTGATAGGGTCTCAATATGACAGCAAATTAGTAATAATAAGGTGATGTTAGTATAACAGTAGTGTGACTTTGACAGAGTGACAGTTTGAGACAGTGTGGTGAAACTGACGTGCTATAATATGACAATAGTAGATAGGAATTGAGGTGGGGTCAATTTTTCAGTACTGAGGTGAAAGTGACAGGGTGTTTATATAACAAATATGTAGAGAATATGAGAGTATGTTAGTGTGAACAACCGTGTACAGAAATTGATGAGGTATTAATAACAAGTAGGCCAAAATGTGTCAGTGTGGTGTTGAAGTGGATGAATGAAGTGACAGTATGTTGGTAAGACAGTGTATTAGAAGTATGTAACATGATTGATAGTGCTAATAGCACACATGCAAACATTGATCCTAACTTTGTTTTTAATGTTGTAAAAAACAACACAGACACATCATGCTAATAATTATATGATGATAATCAACTCTTGATGGTCCCTAAGTCCCATCATTTAACAAGATTACTTATTTTATTAATGTAAACAGTGACACATGACCGGCTGGGACGTGGTTGTACATATTGGGCTAACTATTGTTGGGTTTGAACCAACGACTAGGTAGGTTGATGCGTGTCCGATTAGCTAAGGCCGTATCACGGTCCTGTGGCTTTCGTTGCACTAATGTCAGTTGTGCTTGCGGGATTGGCTTACTGGCTAGATACGGTAGTCGGGCACGTGGCCTTGGGCAGAGGAACAAAGTTCTCAATGTTATGGCTAGCGAACTCCTTATATTGATCTGCCCTATTGCTAGTAGCGTGACTAGTCGTCGTCGGTGACTGGCGGGAGGTGCTAGCGGTAGAAGACCTAACGTTGTCTTGCGGACGAGGGTTAGCTGAGTACAGTTGGTTGAGTCTGGATTATTCAGTCTGGGCAGCAGCTAGGGCACTGGGTGTTGTGACTTAAAATCTACCGTTCCAGTTTGTGGCTGCTGAACTCCAGAAGGTAGTGTTCGCGATGCCAAGGCGTTCCTTTGTCTTGTTGATTACCCCACTCTCGATGGGGTTGCAAGCAAGATGCGTCCAAATAGGGGATGATGCGACAGTATTCGGCTCATACACTGCACACTGCAGATGTGGGTCACTCTAGTGATTTTAGTAAAGCAGCACAATCTCGTTCGGCTTGTCGACTTACTGTAGGGGGAGTTAAACCATTCTGCTGCCTGGCAGTGAAGAGAGCAGTCCTTTGCTCCTCCCATCTTGCACCGTGTCTCACCTTAAATGGCATAGAGCGGGTTTGTCTGCTGAGGACTGTGAGTCAAGCACCATGGACACGAGTAACCCTGGACTAGTGTTATCCAGTAGTGGCTGGTAGCACGAGTCCGGTGCCTCAGAAGGCTCCCCACCTTAGCGGGTGAACCAGAAGCGTTGAAGCAGTGTGGGCTACCACTGCTATTGCTGGGTGTGTGACCCCAACCAAGGCCAGGCCATAGCACCTAAGCAAATACCCCCCAGCACCCAAGTGCTCTGGTAGGGATACAACTCCGGTGTACTGTCTCTCCCAAGTTGGAAAGTGTTGCTAGTGGTCGGGGCTCTTCTATTCTACTTCTCCAGTACCTGTATACTTGGTAGGAATAAAATAGATGGCAGTCTAATATGTGTGTATCAGAACTGGAGCCGCCTGAGGGGGAGTCTCCAGTTATAGCTAGTTCGTAGTAACAATTTCCTGTTTTCGGTCGGCAGTACTTGACTTGAGGTTCTCCTAGCAGCTGCTTTAAAAGTACTCTATGAATGAGACTTGTAGTTAGAAGAAACAAAGCTGTGTTTATTAATCGCTTAGTAAACACAGTGATTCGTGCTCTCCTGCCAAGTAGACGAGTGATGGGAAGTAAACCTGCTGTAGCCAGGTGTACAAACCTGGTCCTAGGCTAATTAGGAAATGAATTAAAACTGACGAAGATTGCTTACAATAAAACTAACTATAATCGGGGTGTCTGTAGGAGACAAAGAAGTTACACCACTGCTCTACTAGCATGCTAGTGTGGAATGTCTGGTAGCTACAGAAAGCTTCTGGTAGCTATTGGTGATTGGCATTACTGCAGCATCTGGTACTGGGTGCTGCAGAGCTCTAACAGCGACGTCAATGATGCCAGCCTCTAGTGGCTGCTGAAGAGTGTTAAGCAGTTAGTTGCAGCCTCTGGAGGGCTGCTGAAGATCTAACAGTAGTCGGAGGGCCCCAGCACTGGAAGTGTTGGAGCGAGCTCGAAGACTGGCAGGAACAACTGGTGAGGTCCGCCATGCATGGACTTATATAGTCAGGGTGGCGCTTGTCGCGGCGGCCGCTGGGAGTGCGTGTGACGTCCTTCTGCTGCGAGACTGGAGTGGGGCAGCACCCACTAGTCATCTCTCGGCCTTTGCATATCTTTGGTGGCTTTCGGGCATGCCCCGAGGCGGCTGATGACTTGTTGGCTCTCAGCGCAGGGGGAGGGGGGTGACACACCGTTTGCGTTCGCAACCCCTCGTCTCCACATGTCCAGCTGCCCTCCAAGATTGTGGCAGGCCGCGGCTTCCGCGTATGGGTTGGCGCGGAGTTTGAATCTTACGTGTCTAGAAGTAGGTACACTAGGTTTGCAGTGCGATGAGTCGTAATCATAATTGGTTGTTGATATAAGCTGCATACGTCAAGGTTAATTATAATTCCTAATTGGGTGACGTAGGTTTTAACTGAAGTGGTTTTACAACTAACTGTAGCATAGATATTATATTGTGATGCCAGTATCGCGAGGAACATGGGTAAGGCAGGGACTTCATTGCCTTGTGGGTGCCCTGCCTGTGTATAAGACTGGCCTGGTAGGCTGTCTGGTTGGGACAAAGTCCACAGCTGCTGTCACAACCCTTCTCACAACCCTATCTTTTACCATAAGGTGATTGGGAGGAGGCGGATTCCTCCTCGGTGACTGGCTCAGCGGCTCGGCAGGCTGTGGAACTGTGGTTGTGGAGAGCTTGGTACTTGTTGAGAGCTGTTGGCGATTATAATGGGGACATGAGGTTTGCATAACCTGAGGTTGGCTATGCCTAAGGGTGGCTCCTCTCCTCACTTGAAGGACTCTAGAATAGGATGAGGAGGGCCTTCAAATCTTTCTAGTGAGGGAAATAAAGGAATAGGTACCTCATAGGTGGTATGAACTCGGCGTTGTGGATTAAACTGAGTTAAGCAAGTGGTATTAATCTCAGAGGCATGTATCTATAGCTTTTTTCAATCTCCTCCATACCCCTCCTTTCTGGGAGTATGGCATAAGGAAAGGATCTAGAGAGCCTTACAGAGAACAAGCCAGTGACTCCTTCCCTGCTGTGTTCGGCCAAATATTCAGAATTTCAGCGAGCAACACCCAAGTTGTTCCTTTCGCCTGGCCTCAAAGGAAGTGGTGGACAGAATGCAGATAGACCTAGGTGAGGTCTCCAGAGGGGGTTGATCAGTCTGGGCAATTCGAGCTTCGTTCCGGCCCCAAAAGAAGAGGTGGTGGCGTATGGAACGACCAATCCTGGTCAGTTCACCTCTGGTAGATGTGTACCTGAGTCTTTTGGGCTCTGTCGAAGGACTACCGGTTTGGTAGAGCTTGAGTGGCCTCTTAGTGTATGGGTAGTTAATTATTCGTGTTCACGTCATTTGGCTTGACGACTGTTCAGTTAGGTAACATAGGACTTCCAATACTTTCAAGAAAATCAGATTAAAGAGAATAGATTGATTACATGTATATTTATTATTGAAGTAATAATGAACAATGTAGCTCCGTACTAACTCCTAATATAATATCACTTGCAATGGAAGTTATGAACTTGACGTAATTAACCAGGTGAATGCGACCTGGGTAAGAACTAGTGAACATAAGGTGATTAATTAATATTATAATAAAATTAGTGGTTATAGTTCATTCATGGTTTCTTCTGCCTTTTTGAATCAATCCTTTGAAAAATCTGTTTAGTTATTTCCAACATATGCCATGCATTAAATGAGTTTTATACTTGTGTACATTAAAGTTACTTTTTTTCTCTATTAAATTGAAATGTTATTCATATTTTATCTATAAATTATAATGCTTCATTTATATAAATAAGCTGAATAAAAGTCAAGGTGCCTAGTGACAAGTAGTCCTTATACAAAATACTGTTACACTTATTGTGCACGAGTGTGGTGCGTTGTCCTCTGGTGTAGTTCTCCAGGCTTAATTAAGCTTAGATTTCACAAGGTGGAGGAATATCCTGGAAGTAGAGCTTTAGTAGGGCTTCAGTAAAGGCTGAAGTAACTGTGAATGGACTATAGTTGACAATGACTTTATATCGGGGGGGGGGGGGGGGGGGGGGGGTATTCTGAAGGAATGTGGATGTCTATCAGAATGGTATTGACGTCAATGTTAACACCGTCTGGTGTGGCGGGGGAGGTCCAGAAGAGACTTCTTCATGACCTTACCAGGGAATGGAGTAGGTACCAGGGGGGTATGGTAGGGGATGAAGTGACGTCTTCTGGAATCCTCTGGTGGTGGTTGAAACTCCCAGAAGCTGCTGGAGGGATCTGCAACTGCTGCAGATGGTGGTATCTTCGGGCGACTGCTGAAGAAGTGGTGAGCTTCTGGTCAGAGAGTCTTCCTACTGGCTGAAAATTCCATCCCTATGAAAGGCGGTGGAATCTCTGGCGTTACCAGTGGTCCCACACACCAATGACTACCTCCAGCCATGAAGAAGGCGGTGGAGGAGCAGAGACTGAAGAGTGTTGGCTATGTTAGCCCCTGTATACTTATCTCTCCAGGCATTTGTTGGCGAGGGGTTGCGAGGTGTGATAGCCTCGGCCACACGGGTTGAGTATTTCAGGGTGCTGAAGCAACATTTTCATCCCTTATCTCGACCACAGACGGTGGGTAAGAAGGTGTTTCCCCCCAGTGGTGCACTATGCCACTAACATGTCCTTCGCTGGAGGGAGTCAGGGGCTTGGTCAACAGTACAATCTTGCGGCAGTGGTGTATTGGCTTGACGTTTCTGAGAGAGTATGGGTGAACAGTACAAGCTACGATCACTTGTCTGTAATATCTTGATGGTGGCAGTGTACCCTGTAGCCACGTGTCTGCCTCTTCAGTACTGTTTAGGGTTAATGAACTGTCCCATTATGAATGGCGTGCTCAAAGATGGGGCGAAGTCATTAAGTTGAGTGCACATTAAATGCGCAGGAATGCATCATGCATCAACAGCAAGAAAAGTCTACCTAGCCTGAGGCATTAATGTTGCTTCACAGTATGCATCAAACATATCTGCAAAGATCTTAGAGTTATTACAGATTCCACAATACACATGATCAGTGTCATGCTTAGTATGGTTTCCACAATTTATACACACAAGAGAGGAATGCAATACGATTTAAGCATCCTCCGTCTTTGATATTAATAAGTAACATGTATTTCTTATGCATTGCTACTCAGGGTTACATGTGTCATGTATCAGCTTCGCCAATTGTATCTGTCGCTGACTTCTTATCTAAAGTATGTTTACAATGGGGTACTGGTACTATAGAAATGTAGGTTCCGTCAATGATGCACTGCTATTTGTATGCAGAATAGTGAATTTTTAAACAGTGACTAAACCGTGCACCAAATTCTGTCCCATGTTGTATTCTGAGGGGGAGGAGGAGGGATAATATATATAAAGTTTTTAAACATTTTTTTTACAATGTTTGTTTTTTACATTTTGCTCCCAAGACCTGGTAGCTAAGAACGTGTTGGACGTAAACCAATGCCATAAATATTAATTGTATTCCACAAGTTTATGAAAGCCAATATAGAAAAACTGAAAAAGGCAATACCTTTTACATAACTGTTTTTACTATGTTCTTAAGCAAATATTTTATCATAGTGATATGTTTTTGTTTAGTTATTTCTTACAACATAGATTTTTCCTTGTTTTTACGGCACATGAAACTGTGCAAAATAATTGCATCAATCTGGTCGAACTTTTACCCACAAAGTTGGCGAAAACCATTATCTAGGATTGTCCTGTCTTAGTTTTTCTATGTTGGCTTCTGAAAACGTGTGGTTTTTAGTTAATGTATTTTGCGCTGGTTTCAGTCAACACACTGTTAAGAACTGTCTAAACCTCTCCTTTTTATATTGTGTGCAAATGTGCTAAATGTGGTTTGAGTATGTCGTGGTTATGAATAAAAAAATTTTATCGCAGGAAGCAGTGGTCTCACTCTATCACTTGTTTATTTTCCTTGTCACATGAACACAATACATTGTCAAATCACTATTAATGTGTGTTTATGACAGAACTGACCTTATATAAGATACCAAAAAATTAACACTTTTTTTTACCTTTGAGCAAATATAACTCAGTAAATCTATCTGTTTGGAGAAATAATAAATAATACCCTTTCTTTTTTAGGGTGATACCCACCTTAAGGCTTGATCTCATTCACTATATTATATTTTGCCTAGTGTGGGACCAGTAGAGCAAAAGGATAGACCTTGTTCAATGGTTTAGGCAAGGTTCAACTATCTTTTACAGTATCACTTTCAAACTAAAAAAAACACTTTGTGCCTCTTGAAGAGAAGAACATTTCTACATGAGAGTAAGTAGGAGTAAACTGTGAATAAGAGTTTTGTGTTTTTGTGTGTTTTTTAAGTCTGTAAAACTTAAATAACTTGCAATTTTTAGCATATTAAGAATTTTACAATACGCATTATGTAGAAATGTGACTCAGGAAAATATAGGAAAAGTTTTTCATGTTTGAAAGCTATATCGTGAATGGTGGCTGAGTCACGGCAAAAATCATTTAATGTGTAAAACCCTATAATTTCAGTGTTTAATTTGGCCGGTCCCACACTAGGCAGTCTTGTTATGAGCTCAAATTTTATGTCTAACACAAGGTGAGGGGCCATGGTGGTCTAGTGGTCAGACTTCTCGCCTTCCACTTTGGTGAACTGGGTTTGGTTCCCAGTGGGGTTGCTCTCGGATTTTCGCACGTGGGAATCATGTCAGACGATGTCGCTGGTCGATGGGTTTTCTCGAGGTTCTTCCATCCTCCCTCCCTGGCATTCTTGTGCTGCTCCATACTTACCTCACTTCTAGACCTCAATGTTAAGAGCCACTCAACTCTCGCCACTCCACTGTACTACAAGGAAAGTTAAATATGTAGCTAACGGTGTAGTCACCTTTTAAAAATTGTTATTCTTAAAAGTATAATTCAGTTAGAAATCAAAAAAATTTCATGTGGGAGTGAGATCTAGATGTAAAAGTTGTTATGGGTGATGCAAGGTAGGTACAAAGATTATGCATGATTGTCATGGAGTTCACGTGCTGTTGGATTGTGGTTGTGGCAGACTGGTGGAGCTGCAGCACCTGCCCTGGTCCAACCACGACGTACTAAAGGTGGTGCAGAACGGCCGCATCAAGGACCACATGGAGCGCGTGTCGATGGAGACCATTCCTCGCCTCTCCTATCTCCTGCAGCGTGCTCTGGTCCGTGTGGGCCGCGAGGCGCAGCGCCTTTCCCGCCCTCTCGGACTGTGCTCCAAGCAGGAGGTCTGCTCTGCGCTCAAGATAACTCTGTGCCCCGCCCTCGCCGACTCCTGCACCAAGGTGTCTCTTTTTTACCTTATTTAGCTTTATAGTAAGACTATGTTTTATTCTGTACTTTACATCCAAATTGAGGGTCTCTAACCAAATAATTGGGTGTTTGCTGTATTTCAATGATTAACACAAAATCAGTTGCTGTGATCACTCTGTACATCATTGGAAGACATGCCATTGGCTTGTTGTAGGCGTGCTTGCGGGCAGCAGCAATGTTCGCAGTGTCGGGGGACCTCCAGCTGAAGCAGAGCAAGTCATGTCGCGCTGGCCTGCAGCTATCCGTCGGCAAGTTCCAGCGCTGGATGGCAGATGTACGACTTGGCAAGTTTGTTCATGAGTAAGTGTATCCTTGTTTTACACCTTGCTGGGAGTTCTCAGATATGTCACTATTTTGGAGGCAGTCATGAATATAAATAACTGACAGAAATGTAGTTCTGCTCTGTACTGTAATGTTGCAGACCCAAATATTGATATGTATGTTGAAGCACTATGTTTTTAATATTAATTAAATGCCACCTAATACAAGGGGAGACTGCTCATTGTATCATACAAGTTGGTGGAATACCGTGCCCACTGGAGGCAGCAGGTTGAGATTTCGATCCTCGGTTGCCAACTAGGGTACACTAAATAACAGATTGTACATTAAAGTAATCACCAAATGGAAGTCGCATACAAGTCCCGGGCGTAGCTCTATCATGGGTTACTTCCCATGCTGGTAGGTGAGATTATGTGATGAGTTTAATGGTGGTGACTTGGGGATTGAAACTCTGATAAGCAACCTGAATTTAAGTGTTCTATCATACACTAGGTGGGTATGAAAGGCTGTGTTGGCCTTCAAATATCTCGACATTAACGCAGCTGTGATTATGCCCTGGGGAACTAATCCCGCTTGGGTAGAAAACCAGTGTAAAGTGTAGGGCGTGTTGGTTTTCGGGAGGTGGTGAAGTCAACCACTGCAGTAGGCACCGGCTGCAGAACAGCGGCCGACTCTGGTTGTGGTAGTACTCGTACTGCTTGAAGTGGGGAAAGGGTGAGGGGGTATGCCAGTGTATTCCTCCGTGAGGTCTGCGGCTTCTATTCCAATTACTGAATTCCCACAACATAAAAGCAATAGGTACTCATATGGCAGTCTGCCTCTGACTCTGGAGTGTGATGCAAAAAGTAACTCACTGTCGGTTGCTTCAGGACTACTCAAATTATTATTCTCCTCTTCAATTAACTTGAGAGTTCTCTTAAGTTTGTTTTCAGCACCATTTTTATGAGCTCGCAGCATGAGGCCATTAAAGATTATGGCAATGGAAACTAAAAATATATATAAGACAAGGCCAGTTATTATAGTGATCCTACTGTGTTCGTCCAGATACGTGGCTATACCCAACGTGTCTCACTGCATAACTCCTTCTAGTCATTCACTAGCCCGAAGGGTTATACAGTAGGGACTCGTAGGCAGTCGTAATACCTAGGTGTAGTGAGTCCCTAGTGAATGGCTCCCCTGAAGATTAGTCAATGCATTACCCTGAGCTCTACCAGGGGCAAACTCGGAATACCGCTCAGTATTCCTTTTCGTGTGGCTGGTTCATCCTGAAGCCGGTGTTGCCTTACATATTCAATAATAATAATTCAATGATTAAATTCACTGAGCTCTAGCAACACTTGGGTACAAAAATGTTTCTAATAGCTAGTATTGAGAAGGCCCTAGAATTCACTTGTTGCAATATGGATTTTATTACAATTACCTAATTTGTAAGTGAAGCAGTACAGCGTAAAGATTTTAATAAAATGATGTTAAACAAATATAACACAAATATTCACTGTGAATAAATATACTGCGGAAGTTCAATCAAAAGCAATTCAGGTGGAGGCTACCTGATTACGCTACGTCAAAGTATTTTGACAATAACAGAAAGATTTGACAATTAAGTAAATTTCTTAAAATATTAATTTAGCCCTGGGAGTCCTAACCTTAATTAGGGAACATCCAGAAGGGACTTCGTAGTGTACAAGATTCTCTATCCAACTGGTAAAAATGTGGCCTGGCTAAGACCTCACAGGGATGTCCTTACGGGATGACATTGCAGTGACCTTGGTTTACCTGGAGAGGTAGGGAGATAGAAAGGTTAGGTCAACGTGTGGTAGCTGTTGGCGGTGAAGATGACCCTGGAGGTTGGAGGCGCTGCAGAAGTAGAGGCCTTCTGGTGGCGGCGTCCTCTGGAGTGGTTGGCGTCCACGAAGATCACTCGTGGCTACCGGAGCGGCTGAGGACATCCAGCTCTTGTCAGGATGCCCTGACCTTCTCAGCCAGGGGTGTTGCAAGACAGAGTTGCCGCCACGGTTAAGGGATTTCCACCCTTAGTGTCGTCCCTGACCTTCGCAGCCTCTAGGATGATGAGCAACTCCTGAGCCCCAGTCGGTGCAGGCTTTTGTACTAATTTCTGCCGAACATTGATGCTCAAAGGGGTGCAAGGGAGTTGGCCTCGCCTCTTAGGTGGGAGCTTGTGACTTCACATGCATGAGTCCTGGGTCCTTATCTCTCCTGCCGCTCAGCACATGATGACAAGTTCTCTGGTCCACAGGCGCTCGAGGAGGCAGTGACTGCATTGATTGGCCCGCTTCCTCCAGCGGCGCAACAGTTGAAAAGTGCGCACTCAGAGGGATGGTAAAAGTTAGGAGCATGAGGTAGGAGTTATGTTGAGGCTCCGTCAGTGTCTGGATATCCCTCGTGTCTTGCCTCCAATACTGTGTGTAAATGGAGTTAACTTGCCCGTAGAACTTTGTCTTTATTGAGATGGGGCGAAGTCAGCCATTTGGAGTGCACTTCTTCTAAGCGCTGAAATGCATCATGTGTCAAATGTTTTACAATATTTATATATTTCTCAAATTTTCATTTTACTCATGGGAATTAGGCCATTATCATCTTTAGCCGTTTACAGCCTGTGGTTGGGTCAGCTTGGCAAAATGTCTCCATCCTCTTCTCTCTCCACCACTCTCCCTTTCTTAGTGTTTCCCAGTCTTTGCATCTTTTCCTCACTCACTCAGCCACTTGCTCCTTCCATCTCTTCTTTGGTCATCCTTGTGGCCTTCTTCCATTGTACTTTAGTTCCAACATTCTTCTTGTCAACCTCCTGCTTCCCATCCACTTGACGTGCCCAAAACGTAGACTCCTACTTAAATCTATTCCTTTTATTTGTGCACCTCCTTGATGATTGTGTATTACGGCCGCAGGTACGCAGCGGTTTACCTAGCTGCAGGCATTGAGAATCTGCTGGAGGAGATAATCCTGCAGTGCTTGTCAAATGAGACAGACACCATCCTCACGGCGACTATGTTCGAGCATGCCATTGCCAACAACGGTGACCTGTGGGGGCTGCTGCAGCCATACGCGCACCTCAACGCCGGCCGTATTGCCTCAGGTAACACCTGCTAACAGCTTCTTGCTCTGACCATGCCTCTTTCCTTTCGAGTGCATAAAGCACAGTGTTCAGAGCAGTTGGTTTCATGCACAAGTTAGCATAGCCAAAGTGAAGTGGATTATGATGAGGTCTTGAGAGGAGAGAGCCAATGAGGGTGAGGTGAGGGGGATATGGAGTAGCACCAGAATGTAAGGGCAGGGTAAACTGGCCTTGTCTTACGTACAGTTTTGGTTTGCATTGCCATAATCTTTAATGGCCTTATGCCATGAGCTCATAAAAATGGTGCTAAAAACAAACTTAACGGGAGCATTAAAACATTTGAGTTGCATTTAAATTTAAACAGTTTAGCGGCCAACAACGAATATTCATAAAACATACTCTCTGATTGAAAGGGGGCAAACGCACAAAGTTACTAAATCCTTGTAAATAATCATACATCGGGTCTCGCAGAATAGGTACAAAATTCCAAATATTTCGTGACCGAGGAAATGAACATTTAAATTGGCACTTCTGCAAATATTATTAACTCGCTGACAGTATAAGTAGGAACAAGTTACGGTGACACAATTTACACTTAAAACCAATGACCTTCACACCTAGTCAAATGGGGAAGCAAGGCACATTACTGTACAACCAAAAGAAATTTCCAACACGGCTCTAGAAGTTTAAATTTTGAAAAACTAGCCTTGCAACTAACCAAATATTTACCACTACCCTCAGGTAATACATACATTGAAAATCATTGCACACCACGAATTACCTTTGGAGAAGAAGTTATACTGCAGCCATCGCCTATGCCATATTCTCATGTTCGGACAAGTAATCATTATGAAAACTAAGCCTTACATCAGCGTGCCCTTGGCATGACGATGTAAGTTCCAGCAGACAAAGTGAAAGCTAAGAAGTTACGATGCTTAAGAAGGAGGAGGAACAGCCTTTTATAACATAATCAAACGCCTGAAAAAATGACGCATGAGGGAGAGGGATGAGGTAGGAGGGGAAACAGGTGGGAAAAGGAAGGTACCGCACTATCGCAGAAGTTATCGATTCCCAAGGAGCGCTGGCTGATGTAATTAATAATAACCAAGGCGCCACATAGCGGCACAATACAAAAAACAAATATTAAGATAACTGTAAATGTACGACATATGTACATATAAATTTCCTAATCCAAATCATAACTCAATATAGATGTATATTTCAACTTTTTAATTTAGCAATATTGCAGACAGTTTCAACACAGTTGAATTTAAGAATGAAGTTTATATTCATAAGTAAAAATTTATTTTTTAAGTGAAAACATATTTTTAGACATATTTACGACTGTAAATTTAAGAAGAAACTAAAAATGAGGTCAGTATTTTTGTGTTATTTCAATTACAATTTTGGAATACAAATTTTTTGAAGGTATTTAACTGAAAGCAATTGTTCAGGGGGTATTTGGTTTACCTACAATTCAGTGCAAAAACTTATTCATTGTAACGAATTAATATTTTGTTGTATTTTGTGCTGCAAAAATGTGGAATTCCCCAAAGGAAAAATGAATTTCATTGCAGTCTAGGTAAGATAAGTCCAAACATAGTAATTTTAATTTTTCTTATTTTTCAGAGTTATAAATATACAAGTAGTAACATTACTTAAATAGGAGACTACTTTTTACTTCAATTTTCACTTCAGAAAATAGAAGATTATCTTAGTTTCGCCAAGAAAGTGTAACTTCATTAGTTCTGAACAGGTTTACTATGCAGTATTTTGTGACCTACTAACAACTGCATATAATTACAGTTGTTTACAGTCTACGTATTTGTTTGAAAAAGATTCCACCAATATATTTTTGCTTACTCCTTCTTTGCCATAAAAATTGTATTTTTAATCTTTAGCATAGCGTCTGCCCCGTTGAAAGTATAATTTGCTGGATTTTTGTCCTTCACTTCAGTCAATATACATGTTAAATATTAATTAAAGTGCAAAGATAAAAATTTGCCAAAATACACGTCCAAATAACTTTTGTGGAAATGTATTACTCTAGACCAGAGTAAACTGGAGAAATTGCCTTATTTTTTAGGTTGTCCTGTATTCAAATACAGTATTAGCAGTAGAAAGTGTAATTAACGATGTACTTTGAAAATTATAGTTTAGTCAATAACTTAAAAATATAATCGTTTTGCTAGAGATGTGATGTGTGGCATCTTGTTACATGTAATTAAATTGACTTCTACTCATCAGTGCACATCATTCAGCCGCACGTTCAATGAAGATTGATTGGCAGTACAACAGCTGACACCAAGAATTGTACTGTTTGCTACGGTAAAAGACACACGCCCTCGCCTCACCGGCCAAGCCACTGAAGCTATGCATCAAAATCATCCAAGTACTAAACCGAACAGTCGGATGGCACCACTAGTACGATCAGCACATGCAGTCCTGGATTCAGCACCCGCCCGTGACGTCACATGCCCAGAGAATCTATGCCTTGCTTACCCCCTCTCCAACTCCAGCCAGAGTGCGGCAGCCAGAGTATAAATAGTGGGCCGCTACCCTTAGAACGCCAGTCTGTCTTGTTCCTTCACCGCACGCTTGTGCCAAAGGAACCATCAGCTCCTTGATCTTGTGTCGAAGATCACTTGCTCCTAAATTATCTATAAAGAAATTAAAATAAGTTGGCTTTCAGATGTGATGAACTGGTGTTCGTATATGTCGAATTGACAATAAAGCCAAGCTTGTCATATCACAGACAGTGATAATAGAAATTGTTGTGAATCTGGGGGCGTGTTTCCGTAGGCATAACTTTTTCAGTTGTGCTCAGCAGCAAAAGTGTTTTGAGCCCACCTCATTTAGTTATGCTTCAAGTTAGTAGGTACATATTTTGTCTATATCTATACTAATATTATAAAGAGGTGATGTAAGTTTGTTTATTTATTTATATGTCTTGGGTAATCTCAGAAATTACATGGCCGATTCTTATAATTCTTTCACTATTAAATAGCTACACTATTAAATAGCTACATGGACATAGGCATATATCAAGTGGGGGCCAAGAGGCCCAATGGCTAGAGTGATCCCAAGTGGAGCAGCAGTGGCCCAGTGGCTAGAGCCATCCCAAGTGGGGATGCAGTGGTCACATTGACTAGAGGAATCTCTGATGTGTCTTGGAGATTTTTGGTGAACAGTACCGCTAGAATCACGTGTCTGTAGCAGTTTCCAACATTGCGCCGGTGTGTTCTCTAGGCATGTGTCCCACCTCTTCAGAACTGTGTGGAGTAATTGACCTTCCCAAAGGGTTGAACACTGCTTCCAAGATGGGGCAAAGTCGAAAGTAGAGTGAGCATCAAAGATGCGGAAATACGTCATGCGTCAAGTGATACTATTGTACCCTTTTGTTATGAATTACAAATATTATTCTGAATTTTCATTATACATTTTCATTTAAACACAAGCTGAACAAGTATTTTTTCATTCTGATCTTTTGGGAGGCAAATAACTTTACAGGTTCTTTAGACCTTTTCTTTCCTCACCTGTTGTCAGTTAAATGAAAAATTACTGCAGATGTATACTGTTACAGATCTTTGTTGCCTCAGAAAAACCAGATACAGATATGCAGTGGCATGTCTGGAGTAATTTTTCATGTACAAAATTACTTATTCCCACTGCAAAAATTGGAAAATTATTCAAATGACTGCAGGGGTGTAAATGACACCAGTGTGTGTTGGGTAGGGGCGCTGGCATTACCACGGTGGGCCAGTGCTTCAAGCGTCAACACAGAGTCAACGCACGCATCATCGTTGGCCAGCGGCAAGTCCATGGAACAGTCGCTGCTGACGACATGTGTGGGCTCAGTGCACGAGCTGACGGAGCTGCTCACCAGGATCAACACACGTCCTGTCAGCTGGACCCCAGCTGCCATACAGGCCCTCTTCTACTTCATGAGGTGCTCCCAGGTCAGTATGCACCACCTTTTTGTTCCGTCATTGCCTGCGGCTGATCCACAGTTGTACTACTTCATTGTAAACTAAAATGTAAAAAGTAAGATTAAATAATAGCCTAGCTAAATAGATGTTTGGCACAGTAATTGTAACATTTTTTCTAAACCATTTTATTTGATGGTAGATTGCTTTCCCATACATTTTTTACTCTTGGATACTAGTTATTGCACATTTTCTGATTGAATTTTAATATAAGGTAGACATTTTACTTAACTTTGTAAAATAATTTTTACTTAAGTCATGTGGGTTGGAAAACTTAATGTAAGCAGATGTCAATCACTGTTTAATGACATGATTTTGGTCTTCCTATTGGCAAATTGTGAGCCAATATTGGAGATGTGCATAAGAGTTGAAAATCAGAATGTATAATGACTAGTGTGTGGTTGTAGTTGGAGCATGCAGAACACTCTGCACCCATCCAGGAGCTGGTGTACGAGCGGGCGTACGTTGTGTTGCCACCCCTTGTGGAGTGGCTGAGGGTGGCAGCCACCCACGCAGAGCACCGACACTCCTCACTGCTCGACCACGACGACGTGATGCAGGCCGCCCGACTGCTGCTGCCCGGTGTCGACTGCCCCGTCAGGCACTTCACCTCAGCGTGAGTGTTCCTTTCCAGTCACTTTTCGACACTACAGACTTTCAGAGTGAGGTGGTGTAGTTGCAACACACTGGACTTGCATTCGAGAGGTGCCGGGTTGTGTGCGAGTGGTAGTTCCCTGAGAAAATAGGTCGGCTAAAGGTAATGTCAGTAAGTTTCCCACTTGTTAAAATCCAGGTGTGATGTTGCTAGGAATCGTACTTAATTTACTAGGTTGAGAGGGTGGTAAGGGTAGAAGGGGGGCAAGTGATCTGACCACACTACACCACTGTAACCCCTTAGTAGCATAATTTGTTATTGGTTGTAGTTGGAAGGTGATGGCAGATAGTTTGAGGGCAGCATGGAGTGATTATGTAGAGTTTTGTTGTGGTGTGTCCGCAGCTCGGAGGAAGCCATCATGTGCAAGAGGCCGGGGGACGAGATAGACTGTGTCCGCAGGCTCAAGTCAGAGCTGGCATTCAAGATGCTACGCAGCGGTCGCAGTGACCTGGTCCAGCACGCGCTGCAGCTACTGCCGGCTAGCAAGGTGATGCATAGCTCCGTTCAGTGAAAGTTGGAAAAGCATGCATGCTAGCTGTACAGTGTGACAGTGTTGCTGATGGATGAATGACGATTGTAGCACCAGTTCACCTACCTCAGTCAATTAAGAAACATGAGATTTGAGTTGCAATCAAAGGCTCCATTATTAAAACAAATGAAACAAATTGGAAAGCCAGTTTCACTGATATTTTTGGTTAATGATGCTGTGTAACTCAGATTACGCAACAAAGGTATCAAACAATTCACGAGATGAGCCAGACAGACATTGAGAAAAGTGTCACAGTATCCATTAAGTTCAAACCCTGACATGATTAATTTCTTATTTTTATTAAAAACAAAATTGCTAAGAACTATATTTTTTATTGCACAATTACATTCTTCACCCACTCATGTGTTTCTAAAGGGGTGAAAATTTAGCCATTTTACTCTAGACCTAACAGTTTCTGGAATATTTTAGGTTTAAAGTTGTTATGCTTAAGTAACTTATTCATTGTGGTACAGGCACAATCACTATTTAAGTATTTTATTTATTTCAGTTACTTCTGGCAGAGTAAATCCTGGATGATGTGTATATTCTGTGGATTTACATTTCCATTACGTATGTATTGCCTGTTGCATTTCTTAAATGCTGAAAGTAAGAACAACTTGGAGTTGCTGTGTTTGCTCAGAAGCTGAACAGCGTGAATGAGCATGGACTGACTTCACTGATGGTGGCAGTCCTGCTGCGGGACGAAGCGGGGGTGCGCTGCCTGCTGGACCTGGGGGCAGACCCAGACGTGGAGACCCCGGTGTATGGCACGCAGGGCTGCCCGCTGGTGCATGCTGAGACGCAGCACTGGACGGCACTAACCTATGCCATGCTGCAGGGCTCCTGTGGCTGTGCGCGGCTGCTGCTGGAGCGTGGGGCTCATGTCGAGGGTGGGGCGCGCCTCAGCGAGGACAAGTGCACTCTCACTCCCCTGCAGGTACTCACATCTACCTCCTCCTCCTCCACTTCACGGCAACCTGCCCACTGGCTCTTCATTCCTCCACGTGTCTTCAAAGAATGACATTGTTTACGCCACACAAGAATAGCTTTTTTGTTTGATGTTAATGTGTGTGCTGCAGCATATATATGTACTAATGTGCCATGAAATTTTCTATTCATACTGCAAAACTTTTCCGACTTTGTGATGCTACTACAGAAATAAATTACATGTTTCACTTAATATTATTTTGAAAAGAGACAGAGAAAAGTATTCAAGAATTTAAACATATTTATGTTACACAGGATTTACTTCTGTAGAGTGAAAGATTTTAGCTATATAGGGCACCATCTGACCGGAGGTATGTTGCGAGGCCTTGAAGCCTGGTAAGGATGACCTAGGTATGTGCATCACATGCCTCATTGTCTCTGTGTGCAAGGCACTGAACTGGCTTGCAGTCATTGTCTCGTCAACTCACCTCTTGAAATTCTTAGTGATGACGCATCATTTTATCATGTATAAAAATAAAGACAAAGGTCTGTTGCCCTCTCCTAAGTTATACAGCAAACTCGCGATTAACCATGTTGATCGGGGCCAGAAAAAAAACAAGAATAAGCAAATTTGTATTAAAAGACCTGAACAATCGAATTTACACATTTGTACTATTAATGAAACAGTGATATTGGCTCCGAAAATCGTGATAAAACACTGTACCTATTATACATTTCAAAGCAAACACAAATCATGCATTGTATGTGCAGGATTTAAAGTACACAATACTTTAACTGATATTTATGTTGCACCAAGTGTATTTAATTCACGGTGCATCAAGTATACACAGCCTGCGCCGGCGCCAGGCAAGCGCGTTGGCATGGTGACATGGAGCAATAGATAAGCGGTCAGTAGTTGTGTGTGTGTCGCTTTCTCAACGTGCGTCACTCAGACCCGTCCTTTAGATGGGAGAGTTTGTTGGAAGTTTAGAATGCAATGCAGTAGACTATAACGGGACTTTAAATGAGGCAACCTGGCATTTAAACACTACAGTAAACTTCCTATTAAAAAAAAATAACCTTTACAATACAAAAGCATTACCTAACATTAAATTTTGCTTTAACAAGGAAAACACATTTAAAAAAGTCTAAGTTCATTCATTTCACAGTTAGTAACAACCATAATGAATTTTACAAAAACTTAAGTGCACACATCTGTCAATAAGTGTAGGCTGCTTTCTCTTTCAATCTCAATAGGCTGGGCTGAAACGTCTCACGTTTTTATACATCTTTAATTACTAGGAGCTTATTTAAATCTTACCGACTTACAAATGCACACAAAAGTTTAAAAATTCTGAAATATTTAGTTTTTGTAAACATTTAAACACTTGGTATGAAAAAATGTAAGAAAAGTTCAACCGTGCCTTTCTTGAGAAAGACTTCAATTTTCTTTTGTTTGGCATTGGAATTGATGTTCTTGTTTATAATACACCATGCTCAAATTGTTTTATTATTTCTAACTTTTCTACGATTAAACTGCCCTTTTACACTTTATTGACGTGAAAATGACACTACAAATACTACAGTGAACAACACAATGACCCGGGCTGGGAATTGATAAACTGGCAAGACGTGGTTTAGGTCGGAAGGGGGGTGGGAGTGTAACTGAAGCCGTGTCCGAAAAAACCGAACTGGCAAATTATTTTGTAATTTGTCATTTCGTTGAGAGTGCGGGATCACCAATGGCGGGTTCACTTTCGCGGCGTCTTCTTGATCGTGCACACGAAGCGCGGTCTAGTGGTCAGCTGAGTACTTTTAAACAGTCTTTAGACTTTTCAGACTGGAAGGAAGGTTAGGTTGCCACTTACCATTTGCCCTATTGGTCGAAACACCCTTAAGAATGTTCTTCAGTCTTTGCAGATTGTAGACAGGATGGCGACCACTTACCCCTACTGTAGCCCTCTGCATTGTTCAGACTGGAGGGACAATGCCTGCTTCAAACCAGGGATGGCTCCCCTATTTATACTAAAATTCTCAACTTGTGGGCTTACAGAGGGTGCGGGGATGACTAGCCTCTCTCCGCAGGGGTTGTTTATTTGTGTTTCGTTGCAGCGCTACCTTTTCTTATCTCCTGTGATGGAGGCGTGGACATATCTTATCGCCTCGGCGCGAGGTGCTGGAGGTTGTGGTGATCTTGTGGATTGATTTCTGCACTCTTACAGCAAACTCTGGAACTTGCTTATCTTTGGGAAAAATGTGTCGACTGCTTGCCGAATAGTAAAATTCTCATGCTGGTGTTAGGGCGACCACGTGACAACTTTTGAGTAGGCAGTAGAATTTATCCAACCACGTGTCTGTAGTCGCTCGTGACATAAAGTGTTTGGACCCTGTAGGCGTGTGATTTATTGCACTATTGCAAGTAATGACTTACCCATGTGAGTGCTGGTGCTCAGTGATGATGCGAAGTCGCGAGTAGAGTGCTCATGCCCAATGTGCAGAACTGTGTCATGCGTCGTCATGTTTATGAGGATTTATCAAATTAGAATTTTGCCTATTCTCTACACCTGATATGGAAAATTAAAATGTAAGAGGTGAAAATTATTTCCAGGGAAACAAAAAGCATCGCTACATACAATGCATAGGAAATACCTTTGACTCAAATATTGGGACCCCAAACTTTCTTTGTGATTTTTGTGTAAAAAGTGTTTTATGTGGTGTGACACACTGCCCGTCTGGAACACATGTGCAGTAATTTAGTTTCATGCCGTCAGGTTGCAGTGGCTTGTGGGAACATGGAGCTGGTGTCGTTATTGCTGTCTCACGGCGCACATCCTTTACTCTCAACGCTCTTCAAGGACTCGCTGTGCTACTCTGGGGCGGCCCAGAGGGGCTGCTACAGGTAAGTACGGGGTAAGAAATGTGGTATTTCTCTGAGAAACAAATTACAACCAATTAAATGCGTACATTGTGATAACATTTTTTTACTCTTTTCAATATTTCAAAATGATGGTGCAATTATTTATATAGTGACAACTACTGTGCAGTTACATAAATACAGTATATTTCTTCCCGGATAAAACTGATGCATGCTTGGGCTAGGGAAGGGTCCTATGTAATAGGGCTGCTTGCATCAAACTTTGACCTATGACTTGGGATGTTAAGTGCCACACAAAACTTAGTCAGATAAGTTTTAAGGAATGAGGCTTTAGTCGGGGTCAATGTAACAGTTTTAGACTGTGATGCCAGAATCATTAGAAACATGGGAGAAAGTGGACTTTAACGTTTCTGAGGTGCCCGGTTGGTGTACAAAACTGGTCTTGCTGGCACAAAGTCAACAGCCACTGTCACAACCCTGCGAGCGGGCAGGCCTTTTAACACTGGTTTATCTGGAGTTTTGAAGAGTCTCCGAGGTATCGGCTCCAGGTGACTGGCCAGCTGCTGGATGCCGGTGTTCTCCTTGGGACGTGAAGTACTGCTGAGGTGACAGTTGTCTGCGACTGCTGGGTGCTGGGTTGTCTGCTGGTTAGTCCCTAACCAAGGGTAGGCTGGCCCCAGAGGTGGCTCTTCTCTCCATAGTATTGCCTCTACTACCGGGTGAGGCTTCCCAGAAATCTTGACTAACGGTGGAAATAAGGGTTGCGGGAGAGTCGAGAGGTGAAGCCTCTCTGTAATGCAGGCACTATGAACTCAACCCTGTGTTGGGGGAAGTGCAAAGTGCAACTGGATGATCAGGGCTGCAAGGCAAGCTAGTTTCGGAAGCATAAGATGCCGTTCTTAACTTTCTCTGACTACTTCCCTTCTGGATGTAAGGCATGGGAAACTAAGGGTGCAAACTACGACCTCACAAAAGTAGAGCTGGTACCGCAGTTCCCTAATGTGTACTTCTGAATATTCGCAGCCGCACAGGCAGGATCTATCCCTTTTAATCTTTTCACCCAGCCCTGCAGAGAATGGCGGACAAAGCGTACGTTGGTTCAAGCTGCTTGACAGGAATACCCAGGTGTGGTATCCACAAGGGGTCAGTGTGTTATTGGTTGGAAGCATTGAGAAGGCAGCTGCAGCATAAAGAACAGAAAACCAGTGAACTGTTATGTGTTGCAGCATTACTCACCCACAACATCTTTTCAAACATCATGTGTAATATTCATATCAGTGGTAATCGTGCAAATAAAGTACTACAAGTTTAATTTAATTTAAAGTAAATCACATTAAAATAAGTTTTTCTCGTACACAGTTCATTGCCAACATAAATTAAAAAAATTTACAGATTTCTGGAGACTCATTCGAATATAAAAAATCAAAATTTAAAATGAAATTAAAATATGACTGAATACAATGCACTAATATAAAATCCTCTACAGATTTCACATGCTGTAATGTGTGAAGGCTGGTCTACAGTTGATGCTGCACATGCACAAGAGTTCCAGATGTTGTCTCAAAATTAGCAGGATATGTGTGTTGGCAGTATTGGGCTGTGGTTATTACTTTTGTAATGTGCTGTGGTTGGTATAAAAATGGACAAAACACTGGAATTTCGTTAGTCTGACCCCACAGCCGCCCACAATATTCAATCAAAACAAATTGAGTACGTGTGCTGCAATTCTTTTCTGAACGCTAGTAAAATTCGTGAACTTGGTGGTAACCACGTTCTGATTGGCCATGCATACACGGCACAAAGCACATATGCACAGGAATATAGGAGTATAGCCCGACTTTCTGTGCACCTCGCCTGTGTATTTTTTCTCTGAGCATGTGCTGCACGTAATTGGTGCGAATATCATTTTAACACATGTATTTTACTTTTTACGTCTGTGTCAAATCAATTTTATCCCAGCCTTCAATAGCAGAAAGCGCTGAGAAGAAAGTGTCTGGTAGAAGAGCAGGAGGAGGCCAGAGTACTGTGGTGTGTTGCAGTGCTATCTCGGTGGCGGCAGCCCACGGGCAGCGGTCGGTGCTACACAAGATGTTGTCTCATCCCCTCAACACCAGCAACAAGGAGGTGCTATCCTTGGAGGAGATTCTGGCGGAGGGAGCCACCCAGCTCACCACCGACCGTCGCCAGGGCAGCCGACTCCAGGTACCTCCTCCTCTTCGTGGTTAGTAGAATCAATGATGTTCCCTTGCTCAGTATCAGCACGTATTTTTTGGATTTGCATCTAATATGGCTCATTTTTTCAAGTCCAGTGTTTCCACAGTTAGTATTCAAAGAATGTTTGATTTATGAATACGGTAGTGCTTGTGGGGTTGGTGGTAATGTCAGAAGTTTCAGTGTAATGCATCACTTGTTGGCCAGCAGCTGCACCAATTTCTCCTCTTTCAAGCTGGGAAACTTGTGGCTCATTGACAGGGTTAGTTTTGTATGTGGGTTCTAATGGGCAGCTCGATTATGCACTGCTCAGTGTGGAGAGAAACAGGTTTGTCTGTAGGCTAGATAGTGAGGAATTATAGCTGGCAGGAGGTGGTGGTAGCACTGATTGGACAGGAAACTGTATATAGAGGCTCCAGAGGCTTAGGTGGCAAATGGGATAGCGAAAGCGAAACAGCCAGGTAGGTATCCGGGTCCAATTTGGGAGCTTCCTCCCTGGTAGCAAGTGCCGGTGGCTCGAGTAGTGGTAGCCAAGAGGCAAGTTGCTTCCTCTTGGAGCTCTATGTATACGCGCCGAGTGCTGTATCCTTGTCCTTCAGCTTGCCTGGCCTTGGCATTGTTGGCTGATCTCTCTTTTCACAGGTTTTTGTTGGTGTTGTTTGGGGGGCAATTTATATTACTCTCTTTCTTGAGGTGCATTCCGCTCTCCAGGTGTCCACACTACTCACAGACAAGCAGACTCCCATATAAGTTGGTAGCAAATTTGGGGGGGGAATATAGTTCCAAGTTTTGACATTGTATGCTGAGTGTAAGGTTTAAATGTATAACAAATCAAGGTGATTGTTTTTATAATTTATACACACTATAATACAAAGTGGCATATTATTAACATATTTAGGTTCCTAACAATTTCACATTTTCATTAAATGATGCATGAATAAAGTCACAAAGCTCAGGCAATGAAAATTTTATCTATGTTAAAAATATCCATAATCAGGATGGAAGCAGATCTTCAGCAGGTTTTTTAAAAGTGCTGAATTAATCACGCTTTGCTCTAGTGATGGCCCGATACCGATGCAGGTTCCGATATTTAGGATTTTACTGATCCAATACCTGTAAACCGATATTTTCAATTGTCATACTGTAGGCAGAAATTTATCACTAAAGTGTATGAGAGGAAACAGCTACCTGGAAAAGTTTGTTTTGCTGCTTTCTGAACACATTTCCAACAAACCACTACCAGCCTTGGCAGTAATTCCTTGAAGTAATTTTAACAGTCCAAGACCTATAGTCTTTATTAACATTATTTGAAAATGACAAAATATTCCGGTATACCTTCCTAGGGTAATAACCCGTTTGCGAACACCTCTGCAATATTGTGATGTCTCTTCGCTAATGACATGGAGATAAGTGGATGAAACTAAACCGGAACCTGCTTTTATACTAACAGAGACCCTCACACTAACTTCGGTACAAATGGAAAAATAATAAATAAATAATTCCAGGATCAAAATGCTCGTACTACTAAGAACTATTCCTTCACTGTGAGTTCTGCGGCAACACTCAATAGCTTTAAGCATTGCCGCGGAACACGCATTGCCATGTTAAAAATTATGGAATAATTCTTAGTAGTGGGAGCGTTTGGATCCTGGTAAATATTTGAGATTTGAGTGTTTGGTGATTGAATTATCCGCTGTTTCGAGTGTTTATCCGTAGATTCGTTTTAGCATTAAAATGTCCGCGACGCGAAAACAGTATCCGGGTTTAGCTTGAGGTTAGAATGGCCATTACCGATATGCTGATATTTTAGTGCAGATCTCCGATAATTGTAAATGTACCGATAATACCAATATCCAATATCGGTTATTGGCTATCGGGCCATCACTATTTGCTCACACAACATTGTGATAGTGACTTTGCAATAGCATCGTGATGGTAGCGATCTGTTGGCCCTGTAGGTGACATGCCCCGCGGGGTCTGATGCAGGCAGCTGCTCTGTGAGCCTAGCTGGTAGTGACAACTCTCAGCTGCTGAAGCTCAGCAAGTCGCAGATCAAGTCCCTACAGGAGGCCATGTACCACAGCTCCGAGAACAACCACCTGGGTGAGTGTCTGCATCATGACCTTAACAGAGTTCATTCCGAAAATGTTGTATATGTGGTAGATTTATTTTAACTACAATAGTGCTCAACATAGTTTAAGCAGCATAAAACAGACTCAGCTCTGGAGTCTGGGAGGGGACACATTGACAAGTGATGAACTGCACATCTATAACATACACTCGACTTCGCCCCATCTGAACACCTGTTTCATTTCGTCTTGGGAAATTCAAACACAGTACTTAAAGAGGCTGGAAACATGCCTACAGGGTACTCCCCCGCAACGATGGATGATATTACAGACATGTCATTCCAACTCATACTGTTTACCCTGTACACCAAGTAGACGCCACGTCAACCCCCCGAAGTGAGACTGTATTATCTGCTGAGCCACCAAGCCCGCCACCCAAGGTCATGTAATTCTACGGCATGCCAAGGATGGGCACCGTGCATCCTAGGAAGAGATAAGAGATGAAGTCCGCTGCATCAGCAATTTCTCCATGCAGCAAATGACTCTAGCAGACGACACCAGTCGTGACTCGTAGGGTAGATCTTATCTCTTCCTATTTACCCTTTGTCTCCTCTGGTCCAGCAGCAACCAGTATATAAGACCCTGTGAGACTCGCAGAAGGGAGTCTATATTTCCTCCACCACTCTGGACAGGGCCAGAGGAAGCCACCAGTGGATCACGCTCTCTGGTATGCCTTGCTGATTCCACCGCTCTCTTCAGGACCGGATGACACCTACCATTGATGTCAACCCCTCCAGATGTCTCGTCTGCGCCAGTAGCAAAGCTGTTTAGAGATCCTGGAAGACTCAACCACTGCTCCTGAAGATACAGATAGCTCCTTCCATTACCACCCCCTGGTAACGGTCGTCGACTGTCCATTCAGGACCTCCGCTCTTGCCTTATTGGACGATAACAGCAAACCTTACCACTACTCTTCTGGTAGAAATCTCTAATGGTCCCTTCAGGGCAACAAGGTAGATAGTTAGGGCTGGTTGTATTAAACTACGTAGCAGCATTATCGTCTTCTCAATCAGATTAGAACCAGGTCACCTTCACCAGGCTGAGCGTAACTTAACTTTCAGTAGTATGGACGACCGTGTCTATTCTCAGTGAATATACACGTGATCTAAACTGACTTCAGTACTGATTTCTGAGTGTCACTGTGTTTACCTAACATAGTAAGCAGCCCGTTAGAGCGAAGTCGGACGACCATGTTCACCAAAGTTAAAAACACACTGACACGTGCCGAACTTCTAGATTCTTTCGAATTAAGGGGGAGGGGGGACACTGATTGCCCTCTTTGTCTCGACGAAGGAGAGGGGAATCAAACTCAAGGGTTAGGCGTATTGAAATAAGCTCCCGTTTGGGGAGTTTTACTACCCTCATGACCGGGGCTGTCAATAGGTGGGACGCCAGCAGTCCCAAAGAAGTGAATGAAGTATTCCAATGATTAATCGATGGTGATTGTGGAGATGGTTGATCTGGCGGAGGTGACGGGATTTATCCGCGGCGGCCTCGTCGGCCGGCGTGCGGGGACAAAATCAGCCGGGGTTGTGCCACGTGATTTAGGGGCGACTTTCGGTGGGAGTCGAACCATAATAAATTTTCCTGAAGCTAATCTTATTGTGCATTCATTAGGCAGAGCGTCCACTGTCGGGTGTCGAACCCGAATCCATCTGCCGGAGGCTAATCGTATAATGCTCGAGGGAGCTGGGGTGACTTGAACAGGAGCTGCTGGGATTTCCAGTGTATTAACAGGTGCAACAATCTTGGTGGTTTCCACAGCTACTTTTTCCTTCTCAATGTCTTCCGGCGGGCACCATCCTAGCAAATGGTTGAGGAGTCCCTCGTGTGTTGGGGGTGTGACTAACTCATAACACACAGGTAATTTGACTGGCTCAACAAGTAAAAGTTCAACTGGCTTAACTAGGGCTAGCAAATTATTAAGTGGCAGTGATCTATTTAAGGCACTTCTCTCACGTTGCCTCTGGTGGCTTCCAAGTCTGCCGTGGTTGTGATGCATCGAACCTTATAACTGACTAAGAAAACTGTTCTACAATTAATGTAGGCGACACACAAAAAATACGAAGTACGTAAGATTTATTACGTGAAACAAAAGCAAAGTAGAGGACGTCACCCAATTAATTTAGTACAAAAAAATTAATAAATATATAATACGAGAATCAATAATTAATAATTTACAGGCGAAGGCAAGTCTGGAATAAAAGTACTAGCTAAAACAAATAGGTGCTAGTTACACAATTCACAGCTTAATGACTAAGTTAAGGGGGAGTCTCCAGAGGAACATTAATTGCCTACCGACCTCCTACCACGGGAGTCAAGGGAGTTGACTTAAGGTGAGGGTAGTGGATATATGTGGTAGGATTTTTTCCATCTGGTGAGTAGACTGGACAAGTCTTAGTCAAGCTGTTGGAGCTGTAGTGCTGGCAGCCTTCCCAAGCTGCTAGCTGGAGTGAGTGCTACCTTCACAAGCAACCAGAATGGAGTTTGAACCTTGGCGCAGGCTCCGGAGAGGGAGGAGAGTCTTCACAGACTGAGTTGGGCTCGCGAACCTACTCGGCCGGCGACACTTGCGGGACCATGGTGCTGGACATCTATTTATACTTCTTTTCTGCAGATCAGCAGTTCTTTGGGGTGCGGGGGGTAGCGTAGCCTCCTGCCACAGGGGTTGGTTTATCATAGTGCTGGAGCTGCGACAATTTCTTATCTCCCTGCTTGGAGGCGACGACAAATAAAAACACCTCTTCCAGAGGCTGGCTGGTCGTGATGTTGCATTCCTGAACACTGCGGAGATACTGCAACTGATGGCTGCGTCAGTTGTTCTTGACGTCGGCACAGTGCTCGGCAGTTGAAATGTGCTGCAGCAAACGGTCATAGAGAGTCGTGAGGTAGGGCTTGCGTCAGTAGTTGTGAAAATGCAGGAACATATTGATATTTTAAAGTTTATATTAAGCTATTTGTGAGATGCGTAATACACTCAATGTGGAAAAATGAACGGAGGTGTACAGGGCCAGTATCCCTCTAGAGACCAGGGAAACAGTCTCTCGTTAACAAGTATTTTACCTTCGTATTTGCGTGTTCCTGCAGTTTGGATTGGCAGCTCAATAACTTTGCAAACAGTGGCAGGTGGAGCCAGGCGGTTATCGAGAAGTAAAAAAGTAATAGTGGAGATAAGTATTTTAATGCTGAAAATAATGGCTGTGTGAATAAATTAGAAATCAAATTTAGTTCTTATATTTTATTAAGACCTCTATCCTTCACATTCTCAGATACGCCCCGCAGGCATCTTGTAACATACCTATGGCGACTGTGAGTATGGTTACCATTCGTGGTTGATAAATATGTTATATGAGGGTACCTCTACATTTGACAGCATGTCATCATCATTTATGGTGCTTCTCAAAAACTAACTTTCTATTTAGTTACAGTATTCTCCAGGTTTGACTAACTGATTGATGTGTGAAGTTGGTATTGTTTAAACTTGTTTGCCCCATGTTTGTTGTGCCAAAATATATAGGTGGATGGTCCACAATTGGTGCCAAAAATGTATGTAAAGGAGTAAGTGTAATTATGTAAAATAACATAAAAGCACAATGTATTTACATATGCTCATATTTTAGCGACAAATATGCAGATGTTGAAAGAGACCTACTTACTCTAGTTAAGGGAAAGAAAATATAAATTGCAAAACATTTTTGTGGAGTTTTGGCGTAAGGATTGTAGCTGGGTTCATTAAGGGTATTGTGTTGAGCACCATTCAATAAAAGAAATTCAAAATAAAATAAAGTAGTGCCCAGCATGAAAAATCATTAAGTGTGAGAACATAACTTTAGCAATCATGGGACATACCATTTCCCTGGAATAAACACACATAGACACATCACAACTAAAAAAAAAAAAAAACACAGGTGGTAAAATGTGCACAGTCAACACATTAAGAACACTTGAACAATTATGGTCTTACTGTACTTATTCTGATAAAATGCAAAATAAAATTGCAAAGTAAGAATTACATTGTGTGCTGGCACTAAGCAAAGAATAGATAACATCCTAGATGCGTAAAGCTTAAACTGAAACATCTACTAAGTTTTATTGCTTCGGTATACCACATTTCTTATAATATGCCATTGTGTCATCAAGCAATAAACAAATTGTAAGAAAAAATAGGTATATAAATAAATAAAACATTTTGCTGCTATGAGTGGTAGGACTGTTCCACGATTCATGCTTATTTTCTCTGTAACTGAAAATTAATTCATCAAAATTAAAATGTTTAAAATTCCAAATGAATGTACTAAAAAAGTAGTTCAATTCACAAAATTTGTTACATATACTCGAAGTTCACTTCAGTTTAAGCATTTCAAAGTTTTAAGCTTTGGGAAACACAGTTGTAGAAATAACAGACCACTGGGTCATGATAGTTATCTTCAGGATTAATGTAACAAAAATACTTAGACCATAGAGGAAACTGCAAATAAATTCAAAGTCAGACAGCAATTTGCAGCCTATTGGCTTCTTTGGCTGTACCAAGCAGGTGGTGTCTGTAAGAAAACTGAAACGTCATATGAGCAGACGTCATGGCACCTGTGTCAACCAACACTTCCTAGAAGTTGAAAATTTCACACTCAAAATTAAGAAGTGGAGTAAAGTCCTATGCCTGCTTCTTAAACATGATGTGGTTTCTTAAATTTTTAATTCACTTCTGGGACCAGCAAACACAGCCTATCTTATGTTGGCACAGAGGATCTTCTGGATAAAAATCCTGGAGAAAATGACAACGTCCACTACAATTGAAAGATTTCACCAGAAGCGTGTCTTCTGGTTACGTCAAATTGTACTTGTGTATTGTACCAAAACAAAAAATGAACAACTCAAACTTAAAAATGAAGAAAACTTAAATGCGCTCAAAATAAAACTGAAGAAGCAAAATGTACAATTCCAAAACTTTTATTTTTATTTCAATCACAAAAACATTTTTAAAAATTAATACTTTTAAAATAAGGTGAAAACTCAATCAAGCTATCTAAGTCCTACAAATGGATAGATGGTTTACAGATATAATTTAGCTAAGTTGAAACACATAGCAAAATTTTAACACAGGACAAAAATTAAGTTATGTTAAAAATGTACAAATTTCTTCAGAATAAAAATAAAAAGTATTTAAGTAAATATTTTAAAATAAAGTTGCAGTGCCAGTATAGTACAGAAGTTAGAGCGTGTGATGTGGCCACGTGGCCAGTTGTTTCCCTTGAGTGCAGCAGGTTGGTAACTGTGCTGCAGACATAACGCTGGACCTGCGCAACATTGGCATCCCGTGGACGCTGCACTGCTGGATGCACACGCTGGCGACAGCGCACGACCAGCGGCTCGACAGCATTATCGACCAGCTGCTCCAGGACTTCCTGCAGGTGTGGCCGGATGACTACTCCTCCCAGTTTGTGGACGAGTGCCTGCCGCTGCTCTTCACCATCTTCAGGTTCAGTAAGGTACTGCTCGTCAGGTGGTGCATTGGTGAAGGCTCTTATTGGTCAAGTGAGCACGTGAGATAGATCCTGAGCAGGTGACACAGGGAACACCCCCCAACCCCCGGTCATCCATCCGCCCTCAAAATCCTAAAATTGACATGAAACTGCCTTGCGAAAGTTAGAAATGTGAAATGAATTAATATCAAAAATGATAAAATACTGATTGTATTTGGTTAATTAAATACTGTGTCCCAAAATTATGATGAGACGGTGCCCTTATCCTATCCCACAACTTGAAATTCTAAACACTAGACATTTACCTGCACACTGCAGAAGTCCCATCCCCTTTCCTCCCAATCTAAAGTCTACTACTGCATACAGGCTTCTCGTTAAGTTGGCAGCAAATTACAGCAGGCCTGCCATTTTAATGGATTTTATCCGTTTTTACGGAATTGTTAACATTGTAGGAAAATCCAAACCCAATTCTTTTTTGCGCTTTGCTAAAAGTGGCTGCTGCGTGCGTACAACACTATAGCGCACAGCAATGTATGTCAGTTTTACTGATGCGTTTGTTTGAAAGATTCTTACATCGGGGGTGAATAATTAAGCAAAATATTTTAGACATATGCCATTGCTTCAATAGTGTATGTCCCAAAATATTTTTGCTTCATTATTCACTGGCGTGGATATACAGTTATCTACATATTTCTGTTCCTGGCTATATGATCACATGCAAAGACCAAGGCCATTATTGAAAAAACCTTTGCCGCTAATTGCAGTTTTTACACTTGCAATCCGAATTTGGTGACTGTGTTTTGCATTTAGCATTGATAATGGTGAGGAAACAAAAATTATCGCAGATACAGTCATCGTATAAATGAAAGTATATGTGAGAGTGGAGAAAAGCATTGCCTTGGTTTGCACATTCCAAACCAAAACAACTACATTAAATATGTACACATCTTTCATATCCACTTTTATTCCTGTAATTTTCAATTTTTTTTAATTCCAAGGATTTTACAGGTTTTTTACATACAGGAACCAGGATTTCATCTTCAGGGCTGGTGGCAGCCCTGAATTACAGTAATAAAATAGTTCCAAAACATGATGCTGTATTATGAGTGTAGTGTTTAAATTAATGGTCAGTGCTGGTCAATGTTCCTGGTTTATAAGCATTAGAGCACATTACTAAGAAGTCTACATTTTCACTTAGATGGTACATGAATAAATTATCATGCTGATGGCAATGTTAATTGTACTTGATATGCCTGGCAATGACATTTGGGTGCCATTCATCCCCATAATGCATACAAACAATTCCATCTGCTTTTTATAGGATCACAATGTGATTTGTGATTGAAAAGTAACTTGTCTCTCACCACAGCAAACCAAGTTTTATTCCAGAAGGGATCACACTTGGATGTTTGATTGTCAGAAACATCTTGGGCTTTGCAGTTGGATACAGGGTTTTTTTGGAGTTATCCTGTTTCTTCCACTGTTAATTTTGTCACTGCTCCATCTCCACCTGTATTTTTACCAGTTTGTGCTAAATACCTCATCAGTTGGTTTACCAAATCTTTCTTTCTTATTTATATTTTATGTTACATTTATTTTTTAAAGTAGTGTCTCTATGATTTTCTTTTCTTTTTTCATGATCTATCTGCCCTACTTTCCTTTAGTATTGTCATTTGCATTATAAGTCTTACAAGTGTGCATTTCTTAATAGCTGTTAGTATTGTGTGTCACAGAATGAGGGCACCACTCTCCTCCTGGCTGACATATTCTCCACTTGCTACGGCTGGGAACCTATCAAGGACATCCGGGACACATCATTCTCTGGAGGCACCAGGATCGACCCCAAGTTCGTAAACAACCCGGAGCTCAGTGACGTGCAGTTTCGTGTTGAGGGTCGTGTCTTCTATGGTCATAAGATTGTGCTGGTGACGTGGTCACCAAGATTTAGGGCGATGCTAAGTTCCAAGCTGTGCGATGGGAACCCACCCATTGTACACATCAACGACATACGCTACCACATATTCCAGGTATAGTCAGTACACAAATACAGTCTAGTTATAGATACTCTGCTTTATGTAACCATTTTACCAAATATAAAAATACATACAAACTGAAAACATCCAATGCAAATTTGCAAAGTGAGAAGTTTTGTCACAGATATTTTAAGAATTTATTCTTCAGCAATAAAAATAATTTGACTTATGTAAAATTTCTTAAGAGGATTTCACTATGTATTTGAACATTTTTAAGGGAGGAGCAGATGTATCATGTGTCCTCGCCCTTTAAAATTTGTGCATGGTTCCACGCTCTTTTAAGTAATAAAGAAATAAGATGATGTGTAGCGAGTGGAAGGTGTGACACGTGTTGGCACAGTTGGTGATGCAGTACCTTTACAATGGCGGCTGCGAGACGCTCCAGGTGGAGCATTCAGATGTGCTGGAGTTGATGGCGGCGGCCAACTTCTTCCAGCTGGATGGCTTGCTGCGCTTCTGCGAAGCACAGTGCTCCTCCATGGTCGACCTCGACAACATCGTATCCATGTACATCCATGCCAAGGTGCATTCTTATCATTTTCACCGCACTTCTCTCATCGTCTTTCTCTTGATCGCTTTTCACTCTATCTTTTACTAAAGACATCCTTACCTCCCCCCTCCTTGGGGTAGTATTCATACGTCTGTTAGGTAATCCAGAATATGTTCACTAATGAAGTTTAATATTAAGCTTGAGTTAGTTTTGTCATTTTAGATTTAGATGTGCATGTATCAGTATCACACATAATACACATGAAATATGTATGTAAATTATTTTCTTAACACCTAGGTTAACGCAAAAGTTCCTTATTATAACAACAGATGTTCAACAGATCACTCACTCCTTATGCTTAATATTTTGAGGTACTTTGATGCGAGGATAGCAATTTTTTAGCAATTTTTAATTGCCTGTTAAAGAATTTTTTAAGATCATCTGCCAGGCAGTTTGAATGCACTGATCAACAATGAACTTAATGTGGTGTGCAACTGATAAACCAACCAGCCCATGTAAAGTGTATACATCTTAGCGTGAGCAGCCTGTAACATGGTGGGGATATGAAGTAGAGTGCATATGCCAACTCTTACAAAATTGTGACTCATGACGTCTATTAGAAATGGCAATGGCGTCGCTGTTGGACAAGGGTTCTATAGTGCCAGTCAGAGGCACTGGTATCACTTTACCTTGCTTGGGTCTCACCCGGGGTGGATCCATGCTCGGCAGCTGCTGGCTGGAACGAGGGCCCTGTCCTAGGGCAGCTCCTGGGCTGATTGCCGGTGTGGGCAGTGACGGAATCTGGTAGGTTGGTTGCAGCACCTGGAATTGCAGGCTGGCATGGCAGGGGTACTGGTAAGCCTGGCCGTAGATAAACTACGATTGGATGCTGTTCGCCGGCGATCTTCTGGGGGTGGCTGAAATGAGGTGCTAGGGGGGACTGGGAGGTTAGGCCTTGCCAGCTGTCTGGCGGCTTGAGCTTGGTCCTGTGGGGAGAGGCTGCTGAGAACAGACTGCAACGGGTTGAAGATTAACTGACTAGGTTTAGAGGCAGTAGCTGCCCTCGTAACTCTCCTCCTTGCACCGCATCTAAGGGCGAAGGGCATACAGGAAAGGTAATACGATCTACTACACAAAGTAGGAGCAGGCGACAATTTCCCTGGCTAAAGTGTAATAACCAGAAAGGATTAGACCTACCAGAATCTGTCCTGTCAGTCCAACTGGTGAAGTTCAATGGATGGAGTGGATTAGCTGATCTGGTTGTCTAACTGCTTCGTTGTGTGTGTTCCTAGTGGTTGTGGCTCTATATTAGAATGTTCCAAGTACCGGAGAACATGGTTCAAGGTATAGGTGGTCGTCGACTGGGTTATGTTTGGTGATGTACGTGTGCCCGGTTACAGGTAGTCCACTGTCCTACACTAGTTTCGGCAAAGTGGTTTCAAGATGCGGTCTCCTGCTTCTCCTTTGTGGGTTTGATGTCTACGAGGTCTGAAGACACAATCACCCTAGAATAAACACACAGGGTTAGGTAAAAATACGTGTTTATTCCCCAGAGGTATGGCCTGTACTATCTCCTAGCCATTAATTGTACTGAAACTGGTGGAAGTGGACTATGTTAAACCAGGTGAATGGGACCTGGGGCAAAACTAAACAAGAGCAGAAACAAGCCAAGTAGCTATGACAACAACTGACCCTAACTAATCTACACTGTTGTCCAGAAGGCACTCGGGGTCATTACCAAAGTGGCAGTGAGTGCGAGGGGGAGAAGACTTCTTCGGAGTAGCTGGATGCTGGTGTAGAAGGCGATGGTCCTTCGTGAGGAAGGCGGTAGGTAGAGAGTTCCAGCACACGAGGTAGTGGAGCGAACTGCCGAGTATACAACTGACGTTTTGGAGCTTCATGCTGGCATATATAGTCAGCTGGCTGAGGGTCCTTCTGCTCCCTTCGGCTGGTCTGGTTTCTTCGGATGTGAGCTCCTCCCTTAGCAGTGCAGGCCACATTCTGTCGGGGGAGGCGGAAAGTGCCGCTTTTCCTTGTGTGCGGGTTGCATCGCTGCTGTGAACTTAGGGCCAGTTCTGGGTTTCGTTGCTGGGTTCTGTCGCACGCGGGGGTGATTGCTGGACAAGTGACATCTGACATAATGGCATAGATGGCTTTGGCTGCCCCTTGCTTAAGGGTGTGCAGGTTGGCGCTGGAAGCAAGTCCTCCTGGGTTCAAATCCCGCTCAGGGTGAAGTGACATCACATAAAGATGAGGCGAATTATAAATATTATTAAGCCAGTGTGCATCATGCATCAATTGAATGGCTGTTTTGCCACTATAATTGTCAAATTCACGAGGCTGTAATTAAATTTAGCATTGTGTTTGCACAAATGCCCTTTAGAACACTTTTTTGATTGATTGTATTGCAACAATTATACATGTTCAGGGTAAAGTGAACACTTTTGAAAGGCCTGCCTGAGATCTACTTTCCTACTCATTTTCTTTCTTTCCACCATATGTAAAATTAACATTGCAGTGGGCCTCATGAGTATTTATGCTATTCATCTGTCAGTCAAGATAAAACACTAAATTGTTAGGAACCTAAATGTGTTACATACTAGTATGTAATTTCATACTTTAACATAGTGTATGTATAAAGCAGAAAAACACTCATTTTATTTGCCAAACAATCTTAATATTACACTCGCAATACAATGTCAAGAATTCGAACAATTTTTTGTAATTTAGTGATAAATTAATGGCATCTGCGTGCCTTTGTGTATGTGCTTTTTTTTTTATTTTTTTTTTAATGGTTACTTTACCATGAACAACATATATCAAGTTACGCACAGCTATAGATATATTTTTCTATAAAAGCACAGATCTGCTGCAAAACCACTCGTAGCCAAACATCCATGTCACTGCGTAATCACACGATTTTGTCAGGTCTGCTTGAATCAGTATTGTGAACATGTGCAGAAAATAAATATCAGTGTGCTTTTCCTTTATACCTGTCGTGGTTGTGGTTGCACAGGTATACAACGCAACAGAACTGCTAGAGTACTGCCAAGGCTTCCTTCTTCAGAATATGGTCGCCCTGCTCACCTACGACGACTCTGTCAAGCGCCTGCTCTTTGGCAAGAAGCTGCACAACCACGACGTGTTGGCTGGCCTGCTACTCACCCTGCAGGCTCGGATAAAGGCCCGCAACATGGCCGCCAACCCCCGCCCCTCCAAGCCCAAGTGAGCACAAGTCCACATTCATCACACTGCGTACCACACAAGCCCAGCCTGCCGATTATTAATCACCTTCCACAGAACGAATTACGTAGTAAAAGATCACAGGAAGATTAAATATTTGGGCGTATCATTCATAACCACACTGAATACAGCGAAACCTGTGTTTTAATATTGTCAAAGAGACCAGAAAAAAGTGTTGCAAACTGCAGGAAGTGTAAAAAAAAAAAGAGGGAAATTGATGCTGTTTATACAGCAAATGGGACAAAGAAAAGTGGGTGTGAAATTAGTGTGCTGTATAAAAGTGGTTCTACAGTAATTTTAAACGTTTTGACAAAACAATTTTCTCATACCAGCCATTCCATTGTTACATGATGTTTTGATAACACTTTCATCACTTGAAAATGGGTTATAAAAAAAAAAACATTTTGTCATTTTATGAACAGATACCTGATTTCAATATTTGCCATTACAATTTGTCCCACCCACCCCTCCTGAGCTACTGCTGACAAGGTCATCTACTGAATTAGTAGTGCATATGAACATGTGACTATGTATGCTATGTATACTATACTTGATGTACTTAAAAATGCCTATGATGGGCCCCAGCTCTCTGATAATGATGTATTGTAACTGCATACTATCACAGTAGCAGTATGTACATTTTGAATTTTGTTTTTGCATCTGTGCAATTCATCTTATTTATGTACATTCCAAATCATGATGTAAAGGCTGCTCACTGTAAAATGAGTACTTTTGAAATCCATCTTTGAAAACAATTGCTGCCCTTAACTGCATAGGTACAGTGTTACAGTAGATACTGACGTGTAAGCTCCTAGCTAAGTTTGCAATAATTTAATGAAAATAGTTCTAAAACTTGACATTTTATTACAAGTGTAATGTTCAAAATAATGGCCAGTTAAGTAAGTATTTCTAATTTTATACCCACAAGAGAAAATAATCTTTGGGGAGCTTTGAGAGAGGGAACATACAAGTGTGCTCTCATGAACACTCACCACTGGATGGAGGAAAACTATGTGCCACTGCTGGCGCTATACTTGCCAGACTGATATTATCACCCTGTATTGTACCGCACTGCGCGACTTAGTTTTTTGACAAGCAATATGCACATGTAGAGTAGCTCTCGCCCAACCGCACTCTGCCGCTGTTACTACTGAACAGAATAACCCCACCTCTGTGTGCAGTGGTAGTGAACTCTCCCGACATTAACACACTTACTTACCTAATAACACTGTTGTTTCTCTCAGATATTGCATGAATAAAGTGAAGACGGTCCATGGCAATGTTTAAATTTACATGTGGTGGAAGGATATAAAAGTTGGTGAAAAGTAGATCTTAAGCTAGGGTTTCAATAGTGCTCAATTAATTGTGACCAACCTATTACAACATTTTATGGCTATGCAGTTTTTTAAATTACCGTAGATTCCAGTATTGCCAGTACAACATACAGACATTATGTTGGAGGTGTTACTGTAAGTTTTAATTTTTTATAATCTACAAGAAATGTTTACTTTCTATTTTGGTTGGGTACAAAAAATTAGTAGGGGTGAGCGAAGACTATTTTTTTCATTTCAAATGAAAGCCGAAGACAAAGACCTAAAGTCTTCGATGATGATGAATTCAAAGATGAAGAGCACTTAAATTTTTTTGTAATTCTTAGGAAATTTCACAGATAATATATCAAATGAATTACTGTTTCCAATTGCATTACAAAAATATGCTAATCTGGTAATGAGTCACAAGAACTTGTAGACAAACAACATTTTTAGACTTTTTCCCCTGGGAAGGCCCTGATTCTTCATAACTGACCAAAAATTAATACAGAACCTACTAGTATCAAATTGCATATGATTTACTTCATGGTATAGATATCACATGCATGCACTTTATGAACATGCACATCTGTGCTTCTTTGTTCCAAGTGAATAAAATGTATACAGTATTTGCAGGTTTCACAATCTGAGCACCTACAATTTAAGTACTCCACCTTGACGAGGTGGAGTAAGAGATTTTTAATTTGTAGTAAGTTTAATATGTAGGTATTTCGGACGTGGTAATATGATTGACAGTCACTAATGGTGAAAATTGAGTAAAAATAGTTAAATAGGTTATAACATTGACGCACTCTCGCCTCTTACACACCTATTCTGTGGTACATAAATGTATACCACACACTGGATGCAAGTTGCCATACTCCTGTCCTCTCTTGTCCTTAACAGGTAAGGGGGACTGATCAAGGCGGATGAGAGTGTTGATTCCCTCCGGGATGCGACTTTGTTGCCCTTCTGCGGTGTAATAGTGTATGGATGGTGGCTTTCCTGGCAGGTTGAGGATATGCCAACGTTAGAGGATCTAAGGGACACTGGCTGGATGAAGGGCTGAGAGAAGATAGAGGGGAATTAAATCCCAGGGTGAGTTTGATTATAAAGGTCTCCCTCCCTGGGAGCTTGACCTTACTCATCGTAAAGGTTGTCAAGAGTCTTCATGCCAACTGTCACTATAAAATAATATACAATAAAATTAATGGGGATGGTGACGCAATGAGAAGGGGTGAACCAATTACTGCCCTGGGTAGCACCTAGTCAGCTTCCCCTACGCTACTGGGGTGTTTCAACGGGGCTGGCCTAGTAGGTTTATGCACTGGGACAAAGTCAGTTGATGCAGACACTGCTCTGTATGCGCATGCTGGTTTTGGGGGAATGACTACATTATAAACCTTCTTGTATGTATTTGGCAAGAGGTCAGAGGTGTCTTATTAGCAGGGCACAGTTTTGGCAAGGGTTTTTGCTACGGGTTTGGGTTCTGGGAGTGTCAAATAGCTAACGTGGTCTAGGTCCGACCACAGCCAACAAATCCCTAGCCACGAATCCAAGGGTACTTCCCTGACCGGGTTGACTACTCTCACTATTGGCTAAGGGTGGAGTAGGCTCACTGTGATGTTCCGCAGGTGTAACAATAGTGAGCTGAATTAACTCTAGTTGAAGTGCCCGTTGGACTAGACGTCTAATCTGGCTGTTACGCTCACCTCCTTTCCTGAGAATTTACTTATCGTTATTAATATTATAAAAATATGCAAGAAAAAATATTTTATTTGGCCTGTTAGCTATCACTAGTTATTAGGATGGCGAGGCCGTAACCTAGCAGCGGAGCTCAAGCCCTCCTGGGTGGCGCCTTAGACGCACCGGGATAATGAGATTTACAAGACGCTGGTTGATAGGGGCATTTCTCGGGCAAGCTCGGGTGCTCTGGACACATCTCAGGAGTTCCTGGTCTTATTCAGACTAAAGCTTTCTTGTGGCTCCAGGAACCCCGAGAGGTTTGGCTCACTCACATCTGATGCAGAGAAGTCGCTTGTTTTATAATGAGCCACTAATTACCAATAACCGATTTACACTTTCTCAAAGACATGAAAAGGGAAACGAAACAACTACCTTACAAGTATTTAAGTTTGCCACAACATATTTATTACATCTACGTGAAAACATGGGGATACTTGGTTCTGTATAGTAAAAGCTAATGAATATAAAAATGTTTACGATACATTATTGAAGGTGAAGGCAAACATGTGTAATAATAAAAAATTAAAACCAAAATAACTCTGAAATTCCTAATCACAAGTAACAGAGTATTGAGGGGTGGATTTCCAGAAGGGACAATGTTTACAGCCTGCTATCACAGAGTTCAGTTGATTGACTCGGGTATTGAGGATGCAGGGGTAGGGACTTCGTGATACCTTTGAGCTTCACCGTGGGTTTTCTCCGCGGGCTACGGGGTTGGAGTTGGAGCTTCTGGTTGGTGGTAGGAGAGCCTTCTTCAGGCTGCTGGAGAGGGAGTCTTTGCAGACTGGAGAGCCTTCGCAGGCTGGAGAGTCTTCCGCAAACTCTGGAGAGCCCTCCGACCTTATACAGGTTGGTGGGCCGACGTGACTCCTTGTGAGTAGTGTCACTTTTCCTTACGTACTCAAAAGTGCCGCTTGGTGACTGCCACAGGGATGTGGAGGTTGTTAGCCTCATATCGCAGGGGTTGGTTATTACAGGACAGTGGGCTGTGCCACACATTTCTTATCTCCCTGTCTGGAGGCTGTTGACATATTAACCACCTCTCCACGAGGCTCAAGGCTTGGGCAGCAGTGACGACATTGGCTGCAGGGTTACTGCTCTCTTACAGTGTCCCTGTAAACTATCTTCTTCCTCTCTGCCTTGTCGGTTGCTTGGTGGTTGAAACAAGCTTCGTCTTCGGGGTGGCAACCTCATGTCCACGTATGGGTCGGCAGTACAATCTTCATTAAATATCCACGTGTCTGTAGTTGTCCGTAATGCATGGATCAACCCTGTAGCCACAAGATTAATTGCCTGCCGGCATGTGACTCGCCCCAAATTTCTACAACGCATGATGATGGGGCAAAGTCGAAGAATAGAGCATACATGCTCGCTGCGTAGGAGCGTGGTGTGTGTGAACATATTAAGCAATTTGTATTTTAAATAAACAAAAAATAAATAAGTAATATAAAAAAATCCTAATAAATAGGTACTGTGTGTATGTTATAAATTCACACATACTGAGTTAAAACACTTGAAATCTATTTAATTACAAGAAATTTAATGAAAATATTTTTTCGAGTTAGCTCTCAGGCAGTTGGATGGTGACTTATACACTCCATACACATATCAGCACATTCTGTTACCCAGCCACACCGTCTAATTCTTGAAGTGCTGAAGTTGCAGAGATTTCATCCCATTTGGACAAATGGTGCGCCCGTGCCGGAAGATGTTTGTTTGCCAGTAATATATAGAACAGTGTGCTGTGCTAATAGCAAGTATCTTTGAACTCTCAAACATATCAGTTTTAAGTTTTGTACTATTATATTGCAGCACATTACATTAGTTGTCATGGAAAATAAATGTAGTGCACTGTATTCCATCTGGAACAATGGCAGTCTTTTGCTGGAACCATAATGTTGGTGTCATCTGGATACGCAGTATGTTCTGTAGATTCATTCACATTTAACAACAAAAACATTAAACATTACTTTCATTGTGAGTTAAATGAGTACATTAAATTAAATTTCATGTGAAAATTTATTAAGATTTTCAGCAGAGGTGTGATTTTTTTTTTAAAATTATAATTGCTGCAATAAGATGTGAAAGTTTGTCAATCATATTAATGATAGGAAAAATCTTTTGGAATCTTCTAAGTTTTTGGTTAATGTCCAAAGTCGAAGACAAAGGAAAGAAGTCTTCTATCTAACTTTGAATTTTCGAAATTTCGCACACCCTAAAACTTAGTTTTTTTCCATACTTTCCTATTGAATGTTTTCAAAATCGAGGAACTTGAAAATTAATGAAAAATGGCTTCACATTTCAAGGTTTAAAATGATTTAACAAATACTCTATTTAGTTTTAAAATGTAAACTGTGTTAAACATGAACTGATAAAAGTGTGATGTGATTTCCAACCTGGATGCCTGTATCTTGTAACAAGGTGGCTTCTGTTCCCGGAAAAACCCATTGCTATACTACAACATTGTGTAAGTCTGTAGGTAATCTTGCCATTTGTGACTGCAGTTTGACGTACCTTTGTTTCATCCTGAGTGCTAGAATATCACCTCATGGAAAAACTGATCACATAAGTGGCAAACTGTTATCATTACACTTGTTCTTGTTGGCATGAACCGTGATTTCCCATAACTTTCAAAGTACAGTTGACAATAAAAAAAAAAAGTGGACATGAATTTTAGTTGCAGCTAGAGAGCTTGTAAAACAAATACACCATAATCCTGATTTCATGAGGTGCCACAGTTCCTGAGAAGATCTTTGTAAAATTGTTGGCGTTTTAAAATTGAAACAAAGCAATTTTGACTCCCCAAAAATCAAAAATTTGTGTTAAAAATATTTTTTTCTTCACATTCCATGTTTAAAGGAGTAAAATTTAAAATATGTTTTTTAAAAAATATAAATTCAATTTGTATAATTATTTTGTACAAAATGATACCCAACCAATGATATTTAACCTCCTCATATCGCCGAATATTTCTAAAATATTCAACATATGACCTAATAGGAACCAGAGTGGGTCAAGGGAGTATTATGACCTAATAATTTTCCATAAAGATCAGTTTCCCAGAATAAAAAAATATAAACCCCCTACTAAAATTACGACTTTTCTTGTTAACTTAATACTTTATGTTTAAAGAAATTAAAGTATTATTTAAAAATATGCTTCTAGTTGAATGATGCAATATTTGTAGAATTTTTTATATAGGTAGTCTGATATTTGCTTAGAAATTATATCAGTTATGACGTTAAAATAAAAAAATGTGTGTGTACGTATGTATGCACATACTGTATTTACTCATGTATAGTGCGCACCATGATTTTTGCAACAAATTCCAGGGGAATTTTTTTTAAACAAAATTACACCAAAAATTTGTGGCACCCGATTAGTAAGTACGGAACAAATTACTCTTTTTTTACATTAATGTGTGGTGATTGTGATATATTCGGAAATTACTTTAATTAAATAACTTGGGTGCAAAAAAAAAAAAAAAAAAAAAAATTCCGAAAACACTTCCTCCTAAACACTACTCCTACTAAACACTTCCGGCCTAAATTTTTTACTCAGTTTGGCAGACAGTCTCTCGTTTTTTTTTCCGTGCTAGAATGCCACACTATCCTTCTTATCTAAAAAAAAAAAAGTGTCGCCTTGTCCCTTCTCCGCCCTCTGATCTAAGTTCGCTAGCCTCTGCCACGGAAATAAAGGCACTGAAAGAGCTGACCAGTACTGACGAGCATTCCTTTAGTTACTGATTCTGCTGATCAATAATGGAGGAATGGTGTTGTGGCATCTGGGTTGGAGACTATACTTCCGGCTGAGACTACTGACGTGCAGAATGTCAGGGATGCGTGGATGGCGCTGGATACAATGTGTAGCGGACCACGTGGTGCAGGTGGAATTGCAATAGTTTTCTGTAAAAAGCGATAAATAATCACCAGACAAAGAAGTAGCGGTATTGAGAAAATTATTCCCCTGGCGATTTAAGCATTTAGAGGCTTGTAGTACGCCTGATGGCAGGAAAATCAAACATGGAAAAGACAGCGTGGTCATACATACAAAAGCATCAATCACGTAAAATACACGGAACCCTGAATAAAATATTATGTAGAACCCTGAAATTAATTATAGCGCACACGATATTACACAAATATACCCTTTAACCATATGGATAGCATAGATACGGACTTGGCGAAATCTGACCACGTGGCCATGGGCGATGTGGCCGTTAACACTATTAAACATGAAAAATACCCTTAAATACATACATAGAAATATAGCCCTTAATATTGCACGCAGCAGTGAAGCAGAAATTATAATAAAAATCTTTTGGTGTAGGCGGATGGCGCCTGATATACAAGTTGCGTGGACTGCGTGGCCTCTCCGACATTTTCTCCTCCTCTCGTTGAAGTTCTAAAAAGCCGCAACGGCTGCAAAACATTTAGCGAAGCGGATAGGTTTTAGGGGTTCAGTATGTACCTGCTCCTGAAGAGTATAAGCGAAAATGGGTCGAAAACAGGAAATAGCAGGAACTGTGTGCAGAAAGAAAGTGCGTGAAAAGGATAACACAACCAGTTTAGTTTACGCCTGTTTATTGTTGAGGCAATAAACATACATATGCCAGCTTGAACCATGACTGTGGCCTGAGGGGCCGACCTAGGATGCCAACTAATGTGCAGTCATGGTGGCACTGGGGGTGACTCCAAGGCAACGAATACTCAGACTTGTACTGAATGAATGCGTGGTGAGCTGTGAACACAGCTGTTTGGCTTGTCCGGAGACGTAGCTGGTTGACGAACGAATACTACTGATAGGCAGCAATTCGCTTGGAGCAAGAGGCTAGCGGTGTCGGAGCGCGTCCGGGCAGAGTGATGTTATGCAAGCGAGTTGCGCGAGTCAGCTGGTGGTTGAAGTAGTCTGGACGTGACCAGGCAGTGTGACGTTCTGTGCAAACTTTTTCTTTCTAGCCTACTTTAAATCTAAAAGGAGAGTCTGAGGTCCTAAGTGCGTCTTGAGGCCTGAGTCCAATACTCCTAGGTATGCAGGGAAGTTTCTAACTACAAGGCGCTAGCTCTGTGGCTAGGTTATGTATAGAACACGCAGTCCTCAGTTCACCTTTTTACTTGCGAGCCCCCAAAATCCTGCTACGCCACACACACTCATGTCCATGGGGATTTGTAGGTTACATGTATCCCTACTGGGTGTAAAGCTACATGGAACATCTGCTGACTTGAAGGGTCACCTTCTCGCAATGCTCGGCACCTAAACGTGGTGAGCAAGAATCAGGCCTTTGCCGTCAACAGTCCCAACATGTGCGTGTGCACTCATAAGCCAAGTCTTCCCATCTCTGGGAACGACCTCTTCGGCACTTACACCTGTGTACGGGCTCAACCGTTCTGCCTACCATGGTATGCAGAAAGGTTGGCCGAATGAGTGCGTGTGGGTAAGCTGGTAGTTTAATGGTTCGAGTGAGTAACTTCCCAGTCCACCTGCAGCAATGTCTACAGGAAGGTGAAACCCTTGAGTCGGTTAAACTTTGTTTATTCTTTATTACGGGAAATAAAAAAATGGTGTCACACTACCTCCTAATGCTGGCAAGAGCGCAGGTAAGCTTTAAACATACATTATCAAGGTAGAGGTGACCTGGTCCTGAGCTAACAATAGACGATCACTATTAAAATAACTTAAACTGGTCTGAACTCCATACGCATAAGTTGCCCAGAAGGGGCCGCAGTCTCTAAGATACGTAGACAATGTTTGACATGAATCTCCACTGAAGACTAAGCAGGTTGCGAAGGATGGCTCTGGCGATGAAGCGCAGTGGAGACCAAGGAGCGGCATTCCCTTCGGCACTAAAAGTGCGCTGAAGGAAGGAAAGGTAGCAGCTAGGAACAAAGTGAGTTGTGTTAGGTTGATGGCGGAACGGGAGGGCCGAAGCGAGCTCGCTGGTCAGATCTCCGGCAACGAGTGCGGTGGAGAAATGAAAACTAGTCTCCCGTTGTGGCTCATAGACAAGCCGATGAACAACTGGCATTAATGGACTGTGACCCACTATTTATATTCTGCAGGTTCCTTCCTCTTTGGTCATTGGCTGGGGTAATTTGCTGAAGAGGGGGGTGACGGAAACATAAATTCTTGGAGGCTGTGACATTACTGGCCAGCTTGGACATGAGGAGGCAGCGAGCATACTGGTGTAACCATCTAGCAGCATGCAGTGTAATTTGGTGCTTTCAATGCGAAGTCTCGGTATGTCTGTGAATAATAAAATCTGTGACTGGAACATCCATTCTTGCCGTGGTAGACAGTAAACATTCATGCCATCTCATGGCGTGTCAGCAACAAAACTCTGTTGAAATCTGGCGCAAGGCTTACTGATGAGCTGAAGTCGGTTTCATACCATTTTTGCAAAGACGTTGATGCGTGTCCTTACTCTCTGATAAGTGGTTAGAGCACTGACTACACTCCCTGGTTCAGCAGGTATTCCTACCGCAGCATCCTGGTGGCTAGTGGTAGGTTCTACAGGGGGCCACTTATTGGGAGGATGCCGCCTGAGGGGAGGGGAATCACACCCCATAGTGAGTCGAACGGCGATCGTTTCCAGTCCGGGGTGAACAATCTTCCTCACTACAAGAGTTGCCAATATGCGGGATGCCAGCTATCCCGGGGTACGAGTTGGGAGGTGATTTAATCAATAAGACTGATGGGGATGGATGATTCTGCCGGAGGAATGGGTGCTATCCGCAATGGCAGCATAGGCAGACGTGTAGGAAAATAGTTCACGAGAGAAGGTCCTACTCGGGGCTTCAGAACGACCTTCAGGGGTAATTGATATCTGACTATCTTACCAGAAGCCAAGTAGAGAGTGCGCGTACTCTGTATGTCTTTCCCCTGAACAACCTTAGGTGGGATTACGACTACTGCGAGCGAAGGAGTCTCCGGCTGGGGGAGACTGACAGGTTCTGGTTCAAGCCATGGCCAACAAGCACTTAAATAGACATTGAGTTCCGACTCGTTGGAGAGGGGTATAAATAGCGAAATGGGACGAGGTCTAAACTCTGGCTCCGCGGATAGGGTGTGTCCTTACACTCAATCTCTGCATTCATCTGTGAGTGAGCCAATCTCTGTAATGCCCATCGCTCTTTGCGTCTGTTGCCGAGTACGACCCTTTTTACCAGCCTTCTGACCTTTCCGCAGACGTGCAGCCCTGGGGGTATCTCTTATTCAGTCACACCCAAGGCCCTGACGTATAGATATGCAGTTCGGTATTAGGATGCCACTGAGGTTGGGCGAGTTAGCACTGAAAACCCAGGAGCCGTGGTATGTCCTTCGGACTCAAAGCCTTCTTCAAGACCCGTCTCCTACGGAGTTCGGCATGCCTCACGAATAGTTCTCAACGAGGTTTTGATGCAACAATTTTCACTGTTAGAATATATTAACTCAAATGAACCAGGAACTATAGTTAAAAGGAAGGTAGACGATTCCAAATTAACGTAATATTTATCATTACGAATTATGAAAGTGGGAAGTCCCGGTTTGTTTAATACAGGCTAAATAAGAATTGATCAATTACATTAATTACTTCAGACGAAGGCGGGCCTAGCACAAGAATAAAATTAAGTTTGGTTACTTAACATTTATGTAAGTTTAACGCTCTTTATAGCGTTTTCTTGCAACAGGGGTTTGTCCAGAAGGGGAAAATGCAGCGACGATCTGCTAATGCTGAGTCAAGGAATTTGACTGGGGTAAAAGGATTGCAGGGCATGAGGCGTCTGGTTACCTCTGGAGTTGGGGTGCAGTCTTCTGTTGCAGAAAGTGGTAGAACCTTCTGCAAGCTGTTGGAGGTTGAAGCCTTTTCAAGCTGCTGGAGAGGCTGGAGCTGTTGCAAGCTGTACAAGAGAAGAACGGTCTTGCGCAGACCAGGGAGTGCTCGCTGACCTACTCAGCCAAGCCCAGCGTCTCTGGCGAGAGGCGTGCTCATGCTTCCATATATAGTGGAAAATTCCTTGGAGAAGCGATCTTCCGGGGGTGTGGGGTAGCGTAGCCTTTCATTGCAGGGGTTGATTCATCATGGTTGCAGCGCCGCTGCTCATTTCTTATCTCCCTGCCTCGAGGCGATGACAAATTTACTCAACCTCGGCCTGAGGCTGGCTGGCGTGACGTCACAAGGCAGCAGAGGTGCTGCGATCCTGTGGTATCTATTTAAACTTCCTTCTCAGATAATCTCAGGGTAATGGTCCATAAGGTAAAACAAACTTGGTTAGCAGGGGTGGCGCTCACATGCCGGATTCTGGGTGGGCAGTACAATTAATAATTAATCGCATTAGTTATTTTTACGTGTCTGAAGCAGTCCATCAGTGGGCACGTGAAAAGTTACTTACCACTGTTTGTGTCTTGCCCCGAGCTCTTGCTTGCTCGTTGATGGGGCGAAGTTGCCCGTAGTGTGCACAAACGCGTTGCGCAGCAATGTGGCCTGCGTCATATATATATATATATATATTAAATAGTCATGATCATTCCAAATACTTGCTGTGTGTATCACAATGGTCACAAAAACAAATATCAACCAACCAAATACTCTATTCCTATTGGCTACAAGGACTTGGAAGAGTTGGGACTTGATCTTTCTCACATGTATCCATACATCAACTGCGTTTGCATGCGTCTTACTGTAGACTGAAAAGTGAGTGTGTTACCGTGCTCCACTTCAGTTATCCATATCCATATCCACATCCAAGTCATTGTAGAACGGGCCTAACCAGCTACATATCAAATTGTTTTTTTTAGATCTGTTAAAACTTGAAGAAAAAAAAGTCAAAATATTTTGCAATGTTTGGCAATTTTGCAGACTTCTTTAGTCTTTTTTTGAATTGATCTTAGTGTGTATGGCACTCATAAGTTCATTAAGTGACAATTTCACATCAGAACTAGGAAGACATGGTCCCAACAATTAAAACAATTTTGATGAACAAAAGGTTTCTTATTGCAGCCATCATATGAGCATCCTTTCTAACAGACAACACGTTCACTTTATGTTCCTCTTTGTTTGGAACAATTGTGATATGCACTCATATTTTACCAACTGAAAATAATTTTTTTTTAATAAACTGAACAGTATTTTAAAAATTAATTTAAACCAATATGTTTAGAACTCAGCAAAAATACAGTCATGCTCGCAATGTGAGAAATAAATTCAATTCTGTTAGTTTGGCAGATGTAACTTGTTTACAGTGTGCAAGCTTCCCTACGTAGTGAAAGTGAAACACGTGTGAATTTGTGCAAGCATGACGAGAATAAACAAAAATAAACTATTTTTGCCACAATTTATTTTTAGTTTTGCCAGTTCTAGAACACAGTTTTAGTGCATATATACTACTGTATTTTATCGCATATAGGTCACACATATAAAATATTTTTTTTATAAAATTCTTGGGGTGCAACCTATAAATGAGAAAAAAGATTTTAAGGCGCTGGAAAAAAAAAAATGTAAGCTCCCAATTAACCGTGTTAATTGAGACAAGAGAAAACACAATTAAGTGTTCTATTAAAAATACAGATAATCGAATTTACACATTTTAATATTAATGGAACAGTGATATTGGCTCCGAAAATTGTGATAAATCATTTAACTAGAGGTGTGCGGGATCCCGACGGTTGGGAAAATTCAAGAGAAAATTTTTTTCCATTTTCCCTTCGAGCTGGAAAAATGTATTTCCGAGAATCTAGGGTTTGATATTTTACAGTTAAGCCTAAATTTGATACAAGAAGCAGTAAACATAAACGAAAAAGAAACATTTCAACATAAGTTATGAACATACCCGAACAGTGCATGAGAAAAGGTTAAGTCAGTGTAGAATTACACACTTGCAAAAAGCAAAGTACATAACTTTTAAACATTAAGCCACCTTAAGCTTTACGTGTACCAGTGTTAAAATAAATTGACTTTAAGGCAGATAAATAATTTAGCATATTTTCTAGTTACTTAGACACACTTAACACGAGTTATAAAAGTGCTTTACGTACGTAAACATAAATAAGAAAAATGCAAACACAAAGTTTCAGAGTCATAAACTCTGTATTACCAACTGCAGCATATAAAATGTGATTTCCAGTTTACACTTGCAAGCAAGATTTTGTAAGTTGTTTAAAATTGAGGTAACTTAAAGCACATGAAAATGATGCAGTTTGTGTCCGTTATGTTGGTGAACTCCTACGACGAGCCGATGATGCATTATACGTCGGTCGTCAGTTATTTTTCCATTCTGAACCTAAAATTCAGTCGAAATTTAGCATTTCAGTTGCAACAAGTCAGTCAGCTATTAATTTTTGTATCCATGTTTGTCATCTGTCATACCTTTTTCCTTTGTAATACAAGCATTATCTTATATTGCCTCATGCTCGTTTCTTGTGTGTCAAACTCTAAATACCAACTGATTACTTTTGTAATTGAGTTGGTAAAAAAAAAATTCTCCCGATTTCCAGAGTGAAAAAATGTTTCCTGCTCGAATTTTTCCCGAAGGGTAATTTTTTTCCCGCATACCCGTAACTATTATACATTTCAAAGCAAACACAAATCACCCACTGTATGTGCAGGATTTCAAGTACATGATACTTTAACCGATATTTATGTTGCACCAAGCATAGTTAATTCACAGCACATGAGCATACACAGCCTTTTCCCGGCACCCGGCGAGCACGTTGGGCGCGGCGACCCAGAGCGATAGGTAAGCGGTTCGTAGTTGTGTGTCGCTCTATCAAAGTGCATCACTCAGACCCGTCCTTTAGATGGGAGAGTTAGTTGAAAGTTTAGAATGAAATGTGATAAAGACCAGACTATAATGGGACTTTAAATGCAGCAACCTGGCATTTAAACAATCCCCATTTAAAAAGTTTTAAATTTCCGAAACATGAAAATAACACTTTTACTCGTGTATAGCGGGCATTTTTCTTCAAATAAAGGAAAAAAATTCTGGGATGTACGTCACCAAGGGGAAGGTAAGAAGCGACACTTTATTTTGGAGAGAAGGGTAGGGTCACATTCAAGTTGCGCAAAAAAAAAAACTAGCATGTCGCCGGATAAATGAAGTCAGCCCACTGCAGTTATTGACGTTTCTCTTTTAACGACCTGTCACTGCATAAATACAATAAAATAAATGGAAGCCCACCGCCGGTCGCGTACATCTGCCATCCTTGACCCAGGCTGTTTTGTACTGGATGTACAACCATAAAGATGAGTGCGACCCATAATCGATAAATATATTTTTTTAAACACCCCTGGAAATTTAGGACGCAACATATGCGCAGGCAACCTGTATGTGATAAAATACAGTAAGTTAACCACGCATCATTTAGTCTCTCACTGCCTTCCATCCTACTGCCCTTGCTGACTAATCCAGATGCTCTGTAGAGCAAGGGCTTAACGCATCAAGGTTCTATCATAAGAAGGAAACAGGGAAGTGGCAGTGCTACTTAGATGGGCATTGTACATACCTACCTTTCATGGACACAGCCTTCTTGCTGCATCTGCATCTCCAGCCCAAGAAGAAGGGGGCACAGTGGATGAGCAGTTAGCCTGCTCACCTCCCACTATTTGGACTGGTTTCAATCCCTGGCCAGGTCATTCCCGGATTTTGGCATGTTGGAATCGTGCTGGACGATGCTACTGGTAGGTAGGTTTTCTCAGGAATCTCCCGTTCTCCTGCCTTTTCATTCTGGCACTGCCCTATACCTCAATCATCCTCATTGGTTCTCAAGACTCAAAGAGCTGCCCAAATTTCTTCACTCAGTCACTCCAGTCCAAGTGTTCCTAACAGTACATAGAAGATTGTCACCACTGCTGCAGACTACCTAAGTAACAGCCAATCGCAGCCTCGCACAACTTCCTGTCACACGTGTAGTACAAAGACTCCAACTCGGTTCCCTGGACCCTGCAGCACAGCACCCAACCTGCATATCTATGGGAGATTTCATGCCAGTAACCCTTATCAGCATACTCTCAAGCCTGCAGAACATCAGAGATACTGGCAGATGCAGCACATTCCACAAAGATGAGTGAGTGAGGCAGACACCCCGTAAACGGAGCACTGCTTCCTAGCTCTCAGCGGGGTGCTAGACGTCAGGCTCTATCAATTAGATAGTTGGTGCCAACCAAAAATCTTTTTCTCCACAATACTGTTCTCGAGGAGGATGATCAATGCTGGTGGAGTTATTTGCACAATGAGACAGATTAATTTTCACAAACAGAATCATATGCCAAGGTTTATACCAAGATTGAAGGAAATCGACATTGGTAATATCAATAAAGTAACATTTAATAGAGACAAAAATACAGATTAACAAAAGAACACGAAAAAAAAAAAAATTTACAAGTAACAAATCATACATAACATATATCATAAACGCATGTCCATACTACAGATATGTTGAATGAGGTCATTACACTTAACTTATAACGTACATGGCATTATGCAAAATATGTATTTACCATATTAAAAAATAATATGATCAAGCACACATTTTATTCTCTTAAGTCTTTAACTCAGCTCAGTAACAAATATATACGCATGTGTATATATATACATAAACAATTATTGTTCACATTTCTATTTCCCTAAAACATTGAACTCATACGTGGTCCATTCAATTACATCATTTCTCACAGACCTTGTTACAGAAAGTTTGACAGAAATGCACCAGCAAAAAAATTAACAGCAAAAAACGTCACAACAGCCATGTAATGGTAAAAAGCGTTACACAAAGACGACTCAATCAAAATGATACTGCAAAACCAAGATAAACTCCAATCTGTAGATCAAAGATTGCAAGTTAAGAGAGTTAAATATAGACTGTTCACCACCTCAATAACCACTGCAGAACTTTATTTATAGCCAACTAACACAAGAGATATTATAATATGGCTTGATTGTGTCTGTGAAAGAGGAAAGTTACAGAATTGGAACAGTATTAGGCCCGGTGCACATGTGCGGACAATGTCTACGCAGCATCGCAAATGTGTTCCACGAGGGATTGGCTTAAATGTATCAGTGCACATGTCGCAGTGGCACCACTGCGATACTGCACGTTCACTGAGTGTGAAGTTTTGGCCGCAGTTCCCCAGAGGAACGTGGAGGCGCCGCAGTGGCACCAAGCGTCCTCTAGTACAGTGGAAAAAATCGGCCAGTGCACACGTGCGGTACTTTGCCGCAGCAGCGACATGGCGGGAACTGAATTTGAAGGTATGTTGAACCTAGAATAGTTATTGCAGAGGTGAAAAACATCCAGAAATTTGGAATGTTGCTGATGGCATAAACAAGAATTTAATGTATGAATATATTATTATGTGACGTAAAAAGGGAGCACGCAAAGTTAATAACAGAGGTGTAGACCATACACTGCAAAAACGGTACAGTTTATTTACCTAAATGTAAATATATTTCTATGATAATGAGATAAAACATGATGAACAATGTTTATATTGATACCAACATGTAATATTATAGGAAACATTAATTACATACCAGCATATGCAAATTATCTTACATTTATCATTCTGTAAGTAAAACAAAGGCTGGGTTGCAATTCACAATTTTATAAAGTTACATAAATGGCCACATGACCAAGTTGTATGCACTAACTAAAATGATGTATGTGGCGAGTTAGTATTCAGTATTTAGCACGTTCAATTAAGTAATGACAACTAAACACTAAATACAAATCCTTGTATGCACAAGAACAAGTAATATGCAAATATAAGCTAGGTTTTGTGCACAAGTGTTTAAACTGCAGTTTAGTAGAATGTTGTATACAATTATAGGCACTATTACATACCTTTAAAATAGTAGCTCGGTATAGTAATGTTTATAAAGTTATAGTGATTCCATGAGATTGTTTATGTAAAATAAGTATATCAACATTGTAATCTCTTCAATATAGTTAGCGATTATTTACTTCCAAAGTGTTGCTATGAGTGATTGACAAATGAATTACATCGTTCCAATTTAAAAATACTAAATTACTAACTATAAAAGTACCACTGGAAACTCGGCTTCAAAGTAGATAGTCGTAAGTACACAATGTTATACTAACTATTAACTAAATATAGTTTAAAATAATTGTTTATTTTCATACTCAAACAACCAAAATAATAGGTTTGTATATTAAATAGTAAACATAAAACACTTGTATTATTTATCTTTGTGTAAGTACAACGCAATTAAAGATTAATAAATGTAACATAACTGTTACACAATATTTGATCACAAAAAAAAAATGTGCTACTAACTCTGCAAACGTGCAATTGACATATAATTTTGTTGCCAGAGAACACTACCAACATCACAATCAAAATATTTAGCGAAATGATTTTGTATTTGGCTGTATTGAAAAAGTCCTCTAGAGGACCCTACGTTATTATATGTAGCATCAGTCAATTTTTGCACACTCAATGCATCTAGGAAATTATATCCTTCTCTAAGCCGTACAAACTTGTGGAGAATTCAACGCGTTTTAATAATCATATTAGCAAACTACAAATTCACATTTATGGCCTTGTGAAAAACTTGCCATTTGCGAGACTGCCAAACGTAATCTCCCCACTTGTGAGCCCATGATAATCTATAATTATATATTTTTTTTCTGCCAGACAAAACTTTACAACTGTAAGGTCTCATTACATTCCTCGAGAGGAAAAATGCCTTATCGCCAACACGTAAGGCATGTTCGGACCTTCAGTTCCTGGAAGAGATTTACAGCTGGTAATATTGAGAGATGTGCTTTGAAGCTTTCTGTAAAAGGAAGACTGTATTATTTGATTTGATCTTGTCACTAATTCTTCCCAACAGCTCATGAAATGACATTCATGCGGAAGTTACTGAAATATTTGTCTGCATTTTGCTGTAGGTCTAAAAAACTAGCATATCTGCCCTTCAAAAGTCATGTATCAATGAAAGGATGCATCCAACGTCGTCTGTGTCGCTCCAAACCCATTTGTACACTAGGTACGCAAATATTATACGTTTTCGTCTATACACCTCCATCTCCTCTGCCGTGTTCATTTAGACTGTGCGGTATTTATCCGTACATGTGAATGTGTTTCTGCAGCAATGTTGCGGTGCCGCGCCGCATGTGTGCACCGGGTCTTACTGGGACAGTTGATCCAGTATCTGCTCACAAAAGAACGCAAATAGGAAGGAAGGAAGCAACTACCAACCACAAGAATGACCACCCAATATTTACCCTCGCCAACTTAGTCGTTAGATCATTTTATAACTTACATGGGAATAAACTTTCAAGAGGCAAATTTTTAACATTTTTCTACAAGCTGGCACAAAATAAGTTGGTGCGTTTAATGACAACTTTTGAACGAGTTATGTTATTTCCACTGCAAAAATAACTTTTACAACTGTACACTATGACACTTATACAAAAACTTTTGTCTCACACATACATAAATAAAACCTGTAATGGTTTTTGCACAGGATGCACGCTGCTTTTTATTACATACATGGACAAAGTAGCAGAAGTTTTCATCTCTAGGGTAATAAAGTTATCAAGGAATTAAAAAATACTTCTAAAATAAACAGCAAAAGAGTAGTTAAAAGGAATCAAAAACTAATTCGCTACATGAAACACAGATGCAGCAATATTTCCTTTGACCACCATCATCATGTACTCCACTACGACTTGCAACTGAACATACACAAGAACCCTACCCTCACTTCCATTTTCTCTCTTGTAGTCACCATGAAAACATTCATGCTCCTCTTCAGTAGACAGAGGGAATTTAACTGTATAAACACCACTGAGAAATATCAATCTTTTTTTTTTTTTTTTTTTTTTTTTTTGGAAATTTAGAGTCAACACTTGGGGAATAATTTACACAAAAAACTACAGAACAGCACCAACACATTCAAACAAATTATGTAACACTGAAAATGCCCCCTCCCCCTGAAGTATGCACTAACAAGCGCATAAATCTGACCTACCTGCATACACAGAATGTTTTAAATTTGTTTCCAAAGTTTCCTGAAACACTGAAAAAGGAAATCATACTGAATATAATTTTGTAAGGTATTTTCAACGTGACAACTGTTTGCAATTTACTGACACAATTCTGAAGCAACATTTCTTTTATGCTCATTGGAGTACATTGCACACACCTGAACAAATAGTCTAGTTTTCAACACCTAATCAGCATACAGGTTTCGATTAGGAAAACATGTTTCACCTCCCAGTGAAAACTGTTGTATTAAAAGAACACCACAGACATTTTAACCTAATCACATATGACTGATTCAGCAGGATATACGATCATGCAATATTTTACACACATAAATAATCCCTTAAGGTTAATGAAGTATAAATTTATACATACTGAAAACCTCAACATCTACGAGTAATGGAAAGATAAGTACCGCAGAGTATTATCAGTTGACTGTCAAAACATGTACAATGATTATTTTGAATCACAAAATGCTTTCAGGAAAAATGTAGTATCTACTTTATACACTCAAAGTAACAAAACAGAATGCTTTCACTACAGCACAGCTTCTGTGTAAGTACATGGCAACCTCTCTAGTTAAAAATATTTCCACTTCTTGAGAATGACTGCAAAGTCATAATTAATTAAAGTACATAATTTTTTTTTTTAATGAATGCAACAGACATTGACAGTAATTCAAAATTTCATACCACAAACAATTCTCTGCAAACACACTTGACAGAAGTGCAGAAAGAGAGGTTACCACATACAATTTTTTTTCAATTCTCTGCTATTCTCCATTTTTTTTTTCCGGGTATCACCTAATTTCATTTAACATCCACTTACAACATGCGGCAGCTCAAATTTCCTCCTATTACAAAACACGCTATTGTGAAAATGTTCCATTTTGGACATTACTTTGAGGACAGATGTGCAAACTCTACCACACTTGCACATCCTCTCAAAATACATATATACATACTGGCATCTGGGCAGTGACAGAAACTCACAGCCATCCATGACCGGCTGGCCACTCGAAAATCACAGTACAAGGGGGGGAGGGTGGAATGCAATTACAGTTGAACGAAGACATGGGAAAACAACATTACCACTGATGCGGGAGCGAACAAGGCAAACACATAAAATGTCGGAAATGCAATCCAGCACGTACCAAGCAGTCATCTCGCCAAACGCCAACCAAACAATTTATCACAAGTGAGGTACCATTCTTACGACATGACAGGCCCCACACGCTATCTCTTCAGCTGGGTCACGATGACAATCGTCACAATGATCGCGACGACAACTGCTATCAGCACCAGAACCAACACCTTCTTGCGGTACTTGCTCTGCCAACAAAATAAATACGTGCCACTGCATTCACTGTTATGACCACACTGTACACACATGCTAACCAACTTATGCAACACTAATACTTCTTGAATAGGGTTCACCAGTGGTTAGCTCACTGGTCTTTCTCCACTACAACCTGGGTTTGATTCCCAACAGACATCCTTGGGGAGCTCCCACTTCCTGTGCATTTGGACTCCATTGCTGCGCCACTCAAGGGCCTAATGTAACCTCGTCAATAAGAGGATCGATTGGCACCCCCATTTGTACGACTTCTCACTTCAGTAGGTGTTAATCCCACCCTCAGGTTCACCCATCAAATGTATTACCATCACCTACGAATAGCTAGCAAGAAATCTGACTACACTGACATGACAAAAGTCACAGGATACCCATATAATAACATGTAGGGCTCCCTCTAACCTGAAGAAGTGCAGTAACTTGATATGGTATGGATTCTACAAGTGGACCTCTGGAGAAATATTAAGCTATGCTGCCTGAATAGCTGCTAAAAGTTCCCTGGTATTTCTAGGTACAGAATCTTGGGTGCGAATGGCTATCTCCACACCCCATAAAAGCTTGATTGGGTTCATGTCGGGGGAACGTGCTGGCCACTCCATTCGCTGGAACTCTCCAGAATGCTCTTCGAACCAGTTCTGGACATCCGAGCTCCACGAGATGGTTCATTATCCTGTTGGAACATCCCACCGTTGACAGGAAAACTGAAGTCCACAAACGGCAGCACATGGTCAACAAGGAGAATTTTGTAGCAGTTACCACCGAGTTTGGTGGGTACATGGAGAAGTGGGCCCAATCCATGCCATGTGAACACACTTCTCACCATTACGGAACCACCACCAGCCTGCATGGTGCCTTGTTGACAATTGGGACACATGGCCTTATTGGGTTTGCACCATACCTGAACCCTTCCATCAGCCCAAAACATGTATTGGGACTCACCGGACCAGGTCACATGTTTACAGTCCTCCAGGGTCCAATTAGCAACCTCACGAGCCCAAGTGAGGCATCTTGAATGGTGTCGTGGTGTTAACAGGGGCAATCTGGTGGGTCTTCTGCTTCCATATCCCATGGAAGCTAATGCACGTTGCACAGATCTGCTAGATACACATCTGAAACCACCTGAATTGAATGTGGCTGTGATTTGAGCACGTGTTTCTGCTCTGTTGGCATGGACAATATTCTACCCAACCTCCGCAGCTCATGATCATCAAGTATCTTTCGACAACCACCGCATTGTCCACGGTGGATCGTAATGCCTTGATTTTTATATTCCAGTACACATGTGACACAGTGGATCGAGCAATATTGAAAGCCTCCACAACTTCTGAAATTGAATGTCCCAACCTTCTGCCACTCACAATCATGTCCCGTTCAAACCCTGATAACTCACGTTGCCTTGCCATGAGCATGTAAACGGTCAGTCCGAATGATATGACCACTTGTTCACAACTGAGACCGGGTTATGCAGTGCAAAGTCGTTCTGTAGCGGTGGCACCACGAGTCATTCAGTTACATGGTACTATCCCATGACTTTTGTCATGTCAGTGTATTATGCAATGCATAACAAGATGCAGGAAAGCCAAAGATGATCACAGCTACTGATAATGAGCATCACTGATTTGGCAGCATAAAATTAGGCCCAGTGCCCACGAGTTATTCTATCCTTAATGACGTACTCACCTCTTCTAGCTATATAATCAGGCATTGTGGCACTCACTACTACTGACCTCCCTCTAGCTACCAGTCGCCATTTTAATACTCCTTTGGGGAGAAACAGAGGGGGAAGGGGACGAGATATAGCCAAGTTTAGGTAATAATTCGTGATGTATTATATCCAGTATGTTTGATTCCTCTATGGCGAATTACGTGAACTTCCTCCAAAAGTGTTTCAGGCTCAGAATTGGTATTGCCTAGTGGGGTCGCAGATCTTTTCATGTTGGGAGAACTAGGGGTGCACTTTCTTGGTGGAGCATTTTTAATCGGAGGAGGGGAATCAAACCCCAGGGTGAGTTTGACCACATAAGACCTCCCTCCCAGGGAGTTGGTCCTGCTCACCATGAAGGCTGCCAAAACGTGTGATGCCAGTTGTGAACGACTATCAGTTTGCTGGTGGCGGTACGTATTTTGCATGTATGGGTTGGTTCACTTGCGATGGCGCATGGTCGTGGTGGGGGGTTAGGTTCGGGATCTATTCTTGTTTCTCTAGGCAGTTCTGTGTTACAGGAAGCGGTTCCTTGTGCAGTTCACTAAGGGGTACAACAGGTTGAGGGCCCTGTGGTAATTCGTTGGGACGTGCTGGACGTTACAGTAGTAGCAGATGGGATTATCTTTCTTTGCAATGCCAGTCAGGCTAAAGTGCAAAGCTGGCTACCCTACTGCATCCTACACTCTTTCATGGCATTAGAAACCCTGATATTTAAGAAAAATAAAATACACTTGGCTTACAGTTACCAATCTTAAACAAAATTGTGGACACTCGGTTTATAGAGCGTCGCTCAAGCCCTCCTGGGTTCAGTCTTCTTCAGGCGATCCGAGGTAATGAGCATTTAGAAATCTGGATAGTTGAGAGCGGATCTCGTGGAATGCACGGGTGTTCTGTTCTGGACATGGGTGTAGGATATATGTTGGAATTCGTGTCTGGTCAACTGCAGGGTCATTTTATATATATATATATATATATAAAGTATAGTTATACAAACACACATATGTGTAACAAATGATTTATAAGAGATGCATACAAATTTAATCGAGTGATCATTTAAATGCCTAAATTTACGAGAATACAACGTTTTAAATTTACACACACTGAATAGCAACCAAACGATCTTCTAAACATTGTAATAGGGTAGAGAGTATGGAAACAGCGCACACTATCTTTACTGCAGTCTAAGTACCTACTGTACTGCAATATGCATTGAATTTAGCTTCGTACTTGTTTATCACCAAAACCACTGTCTCATGGCTTAAAGCATTTCGCCTGTCTGGCTTGTCTGTGGTATGAAAACCATTGTCAGTTACTAATGGAACAGAGGTAATAATGCTTTGCTTAAGGATGACCAGGAAGTCAAATTAATGCTTCGTGGATTCTGTTTCTCGGCGCGTATACTGTACCTTAATTAAGGCGCAGGTTTTATTTTGTACTTATAACTGTGTTAAATACAAAAAAGGGCCACAACACATTTTAATACAAGCGGTGTTGTAAGTAAAAATATCTGCCTGGGTGCCATAAGAATAAGAATTTACAATATTTTAAAATTAGTTTGTTAAATTAATAGTGCCAACACCAATAAGCAAGCTTGTTTACACGTCATGACTATTGACAGCCAAGTCTAAAAATTGCACACATTTATGAAAGACGATGCAAACTGTAATGTACATCGCAGTGTACGGCACAAAAAGTACTAGTTGACCCTATGTTTTAAGAGAAAATCTTAACATAATAATGTACAGAAAACATAATTGAGTACTGTACGTTCTACTCTTTTCACCGAATGTGAATTTTCATTAAGATAGCCATAGCCAATACAAGCACATAAAACATAGTTACCATAATCTATTGCCATAAAATTTAAAATTATTTTTTCGCAATATTTAGAGCAAGCAACCAAAAATTTATACCTTCATAACTCAACGACATATTTGCATTTTCTAGTTCTGTTAATAAAATATGATAATATATAAACATACTAGCTGTTACTTGCGGCTCCATCCATGTGCAAAATTCAAACCTTAATTATAATGACCAAGTGCTCTATATTAGTTCTTCTTTATTACTCTAATATTCTGGATTAGCACATAGGGTAGTTTCATCCCGGAATAAATAACAGACCACCAACCAGCGCCTACTCAAATGGTTGGTGGCATATTTTATATATTCCCTAAGAAAATGTTCATTTTCAAGGATGAAAAGTACTCTGTGTGCTAATAATCTACCCCTGTACCAAATTTCATCCAAATTCCTTTATCTGTTAAGACGTGATTGAGTAACAAACAAACTTTCACATTTATAATTTTACTAAGATAATTGGTGTGCTTACTTTTTATATCTTCACATTCCTGAAATAATTATGTAATATTCTGGCACCTTCTTGCTGCACTCTTAAAATTAATCTGTATGCCTCGTTGTGAGCAGAGTACTAAGAAACACTATTCAATTCGTACGAGTACTTCACTCCAGTATGGGTCCTGGAATACTAAATCACAAAATTTCTTGCTGGCCGAGCACGAAGCAAGCGAAGTATTAAAAGAGATTAGAGCGTTCTTAGCCAGGGTTATGATGATGGTGATTGGGGGGGGGGGGGGGGCTGGTTAATGGATGGCCGCTGAGATCCAAGAAAGAATGTGACCGAGGAGCAGGGGACACAAGCAGGTAGATATACAATCTTACAAATTCAGGAATAAGGGTAGGTGAGGTACTATTGCCTTTGTTAATGTCGCACGCTTGAATACTTGAAACATGATGTCAGTTGAATATTACTGCCTAGTTGCAGGGTAGTAGAATGTGAAGAAATGAGAGAAGAATCCTTACAGATAAATGAACAGTATTTGGTTAAACTGATCCAAATGAAGCTACGAGTTTTTAAAAATGATCTTAATCAAGGGATGAGATTTACCAAAACTTGCCCCTCCCCCTCAACCAAACCGCGTCAACGCCCATGGTTCCGGACAATATCCAGGTGTTTCCACGTGTTATTCAGACTATTACCTTTTTCAGGTGCTAGGAGTCCCAAGTACGTTCAGCCCACTCCCGTCTAACCAGAGCGGTTGCTGTACTTAAAGAGCCACAATAATAACTGACAATAATTTTACTTTTACTCTAAATACCTTGAGAACTGGGGATAAAAGAACTGAATGATGTGGGGGCTCAATATGTAACACAAGGGTATTTATTCAAATATGTTAGAAATACATGGGGATGTATAGCTCTGTACATCGAAAGAAAAATAATTTAAATGTCAAAGTTTACTGCAGACATTTAAATCTGGTGAATCTGGTGGTGAGAATAAAATAACTTAAATCCAAATTTTCTTAATTGAAAATTGGTTTGCTCATTGAGAGGAGGCAGTCCAGAAGGGCCAACAGTACAACCTGCTACCACGGGCTGCTGGAGTCGTGGTGAACGTCTGATGGTGTTGGGCATCATGAGAGATCGTTCAAACCTCTGACGGGTTTTCTCCATGTGTTCCTTGGTCGGAGATAGAGAGCTTACACAGTCTCTTAGAGCTGGTTGCAGTCACTTATTCAGTTAACTCTTCCCAGCTGGGGAGTCTTCTGTAGACTGGGGCCCTTCAACCTTACCCAGGTCGGCGGGCCGACGGAACTGATGAGCTGCGTTTTCGCATCTCCTTATATAGCCTAACTTTTGCTTGGAGGCTGCCCAAAGGATGCGGGGATCGCTAGCCTCGTCCCACAGGGGTTGTTTAAGTTAGGATAGTGGGCTGCGCCACCATTTATTATCTCCCTGTCAAGAGGCTCATGACATATTTACTGCCTTTCCACAAGGCTCAGGCAGCAGTGATATCATGCGAATGGTGCTGCCATTCTGCAGTACCCCTGCCAACGAGCTGCTTCTACTTTCGACGTGTCTGTGGCTCAATGGGTAAAACAATTCCTTCAGCGGACCGCATGTCGGCTTGACGGGGCAAAGTCGAAAAGTATGTTGCACGTGCAATGCATAGGAGTGTGACGTGTAGATTCTGAGCAAGTATATAATTTTTGAAATTTTTCTAATATTTTTGTAAGGATAAAAAAATTAATTTAGACAGCATTACAGGGTTATAATACTCTTTATAGAGTATAAGTGCCACTTATATCAGGACAGATTTGCTTTTACAATTATTGTTTGTGTTCAAGGAAGACCAAGAAATAAGTGGGAAAAACAGGTAATGGCAGGAGTACAGGAGAGCGGAGAAGACTGGAGCAAGATTAAGGAAGAAAAGTGGTGGACAGAGGAGGTGATTGAGACATTTCATTATGTTGACCCAAACAAGGCTGGAAAAAAATACAATGGATGATTAGACGAGATGATGATGACAACAATGTTAATTACTATTGAGCATACGAATCTTTATTAATTGCAGTCACTGAAAATAAAACAAACTCACAGAAGCACTTCCCAATTTAAACATCAAAAGTTGTTGTTGCTTTGTGAATGATCCATTTCCAACTCCCATGTTAAAATGCAAAATACTTTTTAAAATTGATCCCTAATGCTCCTACTTCACGCCAGCTGGCTAATCGAGGGGCAGCTTACAAAACAAACCAAATCAACCCTTAAACTTAGAAACCACACACATCTATTCCTTACTCCAGATCTGAACCCAGAATCTCTCACATGAGAAACTGATGGAGAGTGGAATTGGAGAGATTTGACCCACTCTTTAACAGTCTTGAGAACTGATGAGGGTGAAACAGGGTGAGTATGGAGCAGCAGCAGAATGGAAGGGCGGGGGGGAAACAGGAGATCGCAGAGAAAACCAGCCGGGAATCGATCCTTGTTCGCCTAGATGGTAGGAGAGTAGGGTAAACACTAAGCCACTGCAGCCCCTAGAGGGCTGGTGTTCTAGCTAACTACACTACGGAAGTTGGTTCTATTATCTGACATGTACAAAGTGCAGACAGTTACAACATTGCAGTACTCTATACAGGAAGCTAAAGTCCCTGACACACACTGACAGCAACGCACTGTCCAATGGCACGATCACAAGAGCTGCAACACACCTGGTACTGCGCTGCCCTCTGCAACTGGCTCGTGCCTTCTTCCACATTGCCATGGACATTTTCAATGTTGTTTTCGATTGTACCTGCACACACGCATGTTCACTCTCAGAATTCAAATTTAGCTGAATATGTTATGAACTTCTGTGAAATTAAAATTAAAACTAAAAAATAATTCCATAATAGCTCAGTCTTAATCAAAGTTTAATGATCTTAACATTTTAGCAAGATAGTGATTATAACAAAATCACTGCAAAACCAAAATGAAAAATATGTACAATGGAGTACATTGAACACACATTTAACTGAGTTAATCGGGGCCAGAGAAAACACAAATAAGCAAATTTGTATTACAAAAACAAGATAATGGAATTTACACATTTTTACTACCGACTTTGAAAATCGTGATAAAGCACAGCGCCTATCATACATTTCAAAGCAAACACAAATCCCACACTGTATGTGGAGGATTCAAAGTATTGTGTACTGTATGTAGTATAATACACTACACTTTAACTCATATTTATGTTGCACTGAGTGTAATGTAATTCACGGTGCATCAAGTATACACAGCCTGCATAGACACCAGGTAGGCGGCATGGAGCGAAAAGTGGTGCATAGTATTGTGTATGTAACTTTCTCAATGTGTGTCACTCGGACCCGAGATGGCCGAGTGAGTTGAAAGATTGGAATGGAATGCAATGCAATAGACTACAACGGGACTTTAAAGAGGCAATCTGACATTTAAACAATACAGTAAAATCCCCATTAAAAAAACAACCCTTACAATAGAAATGCAGGACCTAACGTTAACTTTTGCTAAAGCAAGGAAAAAACATTTGAAAAAAGTCTAAATTCATTCATTTCAAAGTTAGTGACAACCTTAATGAATTTTACAAAAACTTAAGTGCACACATCTGTCAATAAGTGTAAACTGCTTTCTCATTGTCTCAATAGGCTGGGCTGAAACGTCTCAGATTTCTATTCATCTTTAATTACTAAGAGCTTACTTAAATTTTACCAACTTACACACACACAAAAGTTTAAAAATTTTAAAATGTTTAATTTTTTGTAAACATTTAAACACTTGATACGGAAAATTTTTAGAAAAGTTAAACCGGACCTTTCTTGGAAAAAGTCTTCAATATTCTTTTGTTTGGCACCAGAACTGATGTTTTTGTTTATAACACACCATGTTCAAAATTTTTTTAATTATATATAACTTTTCCACAATAGTTAAAACTGTCTTTTTATGCTTTGTTGACATGTTGCGAAAATGACACTGCAAATGGTGAATAACAACTGTGTCCAAGCGATCGATAAACATGCAAGACATGGTATTGGAGTGGTAATTGAGGCGGTGTCCAAAACCGAGATGGCAAATTCTGTATTTTGTAATTTCGTAAGTTTCACTTCGGAAGTTGTTGACAGTAACTTGTTTAACACTCGTGGCATCAATTTTACATTAACAGTAAAAAATATTTTTACCAAAATTTAATGCTTACAATGGATGTAATATTTCTACAATTATCACTGAAATGCTGCGAATATGTTAATAAATAAGAAAATAAGTTATGCAATAATGACTTCAAAACAATTTGTTGCGAAATATATAAACAAAGCACAACAGTTACTTGTTTTTTAAAACATGCCTAGTGTATGTTATAAACAATTATTTGCTTTAGAAAACATTTTATTTACGCATGTGTTCATTTTGTATTTTTGCTAACATCCGCTGCTAGATAGAAAATACGAACTATCAAATTACCATATATGTCGCCATTTCTGTATACAAAATTGTGTCACATGATTATTCTGTCAACATAATCTGCCATTTCGGACACGGCCTGAGAACAGTCAGGTGTGCTTCAACGGGCGAAAATGGATGTCTCACGCAGGTCACTGGCAGGCTGACAGTTTAAAGAGATAAACATCAATTCATGCTACACACTTTACAGCATCGCCTACCACCAAAAACCAACAAATAGGGAAGAAAAATACCTACCAAACTAATAAAATAGGTACAGGTGTTCAGTACCAACAAAAAAAAAAAAGTTTCGTTTGAGCAGTTCTAGTATTCTACATACAGATAGGTTTTTCATATTTTGTATCTGTAAACGCTCAGCACTAAAAAACACGCCACCACCAGTTTTCATCTAGTTCATTGCAAAGCACTCATTGCATTGCAGCCAGTTACTTCAATTGGCACTTTCAACCACTCGTGGCAATTTTCCAGTGCTATCCAGTCACACCCCGTACAGTAGCCGCGACACGGATGAGCGTTATGTACTCACTGACGACATCACCCTGCTCGTGCACCATGGCGGCCAGCTCCCTCATGATCTGGTTCACATCCAGTACATCGCTCTCTATCTGCCGTATCCTCTGCTCCCGCTCCGCCAGCATGCTGTTGTCGAACTCCAGCTCCCGCTGGCGGGTCTTCTGGGCGGCGACCTGCATCGCCTCGTCCAGGAACCGCTGCTCTTCGTCCTCGTTGTAGCCCCCCTCCGCCGACACCTGCCGCTTCAGCAGGCAAACTTTCATCTTCTCTGCCACTTGCTGCAACCCACACCACATGCCAACGCTCACTGCACTACTGGTAATGCTAACACACAAGTATAGCCTGTTCTAGGTTAAACAAGAATTTTTGAAAGCCCTGCTTAAAATATGTATACTTTTCCTTTCAACCCATATACCACAAGTTAAAAATAACTAACATTACCATGGACCTGAACACTTATCATGTAGCATCCAAGCGCAACTGTGAAATTGTTAGGAGTGTACACATGTTACTAATATTCAGATTCGTACTTTAAATGTATACAAAACCACCAACTAGAGCGACCATCAATTTTAAAAATTACACTCACAAATACATCAAGTCTTAGAATTATTTTTGTCGATTTGTTGTCAACTTAGTTGGGAGACTGCATTCCATTGTGAACTGTAGCATACAAATGTATATACATGCAGTGATTTTTTTCAAAGGTTGATTTCCAAAGTGCTTTCTTTACCGTACTTCACAAGTTTAAAATACACATACCGGTACCTATTTTAAAATCCATTATTGGCCCAATGGTTGGACACGCTCCTCTCACAAGTAAACACCATGGTTCGATCCCAAGCCCAGGCAGGCAATAATATTTTGGACAGAGATTCTGAAAACTTTTCAGACCAGGATTCTCACTGCAGAGTGTTGCAACAGTTGCCATAGTGTGGGAGTTTTCTCATGGCACTCCTGTTTCCTTCCCATCTTCATTCTTACAAAGCTCCACCCCCATCTCATAGCAAGAAATGAAGTGCAGTGGTGTGCCTTCAAACCTTCGGACTCGCATTCGGGAGATCTGGATTCAATCCCTGGCTGGCCATCCAGATTTCAGCTATCTGTAGTTTCCCAGTCTCACTCCGTGTCTAACGTTCTTGCTGTCTACAAGAAGTTAAGCGCTATCAAACTACTTATCTTTCTTGTGGACAGGTTTTCAAAGACTTACATTCCCCCCCCCTCCCCTCACTTTTCTACTATTTTAAAATGTATTTCTCACTATATTTACTTCATTATTATTAACACTATTATATTAGCCACTCAGAAATTTAAACTGAAGAATATTTTACATCACAGAGAGCAAATGAGAACGGGATTTCCAAACACTATTATTTTATTTTATTCAACTTCCCATCTCATATTTTTTTATTCCATTACTTTAATGCCTCAGTTGACATTTTGAAATTGGAATTGTCAACATAATAATTTAAGGGATGACCATATCCTCTGAGCTCTTGTTGACAGCCCTGCACAGGTTCCACTTGGCCTGCTACATATCCTTATGCTACATATAAATATGTAAAACCATTCTGTGAATTTCACCATGTTTACACCAACTGCTCTGATGTGTACTGCATGTACTCAGCATTTAAAAAATACAATTTATATTTTAGCAGTTGCCAACCCTTATTTTTGGCGTTATCTTTATCTTCCTTATTGTTTGACAGTGACTAACTGTCATGAACAGAAGCAAAGCAAAATACACACATTCATACAGCCATTTCATTACATTTTTTCTTTAGTACTGGACCAAATTTTGGAAAAACCTAGTCTGAAGAGATGTTGAATGTGTATGCGGTTCTTTTTCAATTTAACTGTACGAACATATCTGACTAGTGTGGGGTAGATAAGAGTGTTTCAGAGTTCACGATCACAATGTATTCTTTGCCCTAGTGAAAATTTGGACTTGCAACCAATTTCCAGCATTTCATTTTCTAATACATAATTGATAGATCAAGGTGTTATGATAATTAAATTGGCAATAAACTGCAAACTTTTTCATTGGCAATGGTTCATTACAACACATACCAGCAGTAGGAAATATAATAAAGCGCAGTGTAATGTTAACCAATCTTTTTGGCAATAAACCCGGTTTGAAAGAAGTTGTTAGTCTTAACTTTATATTTGTAAATTGACTTATGGGTGCTGGCTTATGGTGCATCCACACCAAGTACATATTTGAGTTAAATGTACCGTATTCTGTGCATAATGTTATGCATTGTTGTAATTATTAAGCACAATATCATGTTAAAGTTTTATTTAACACTGCATATCATGGTTAGATGATACACACATACAAAAAAAAGTGGCAACATCAGGAGAGAGAACACAACAAAAAAATATATATAGCACAAAAGTTTGTGTCTACAGATTACATATTACCAACTTCAACAATCTCCCTTAATCTGGAGACTCAATGCCCAAGCCTTTTATACACATACTGTGTTTAGCAGCAGGTAGTCCTTTGGTCAAAATGTCAGCAATCATCCTCTCGGTGGGTGCATAGGATAGGTCGACCAGCTTCATCCTGATGTGCTTCGTCCTGTTGAGGAACACTGGATTATTTGCCAACTTCTGAGCCCCTTGGTTATTACTGAGTAACACAATGTTGGTTTTCTTCTCAAGCAGTTCATGCAGCGGACTTCTGATATGGATAGCCTCCTTGGTTGCCTCGGACAAGGCCATGTACTAAGCCTCTGTGCTGGATAAGGCTACTGTTCGCTGCTTCCTTGACTCCCAGGCAATGGCTGCTCCTCCTAGTTGAAATACAAAACCTGTACAAGATGATCTATTATGCTTGTCATTCGCCCAGTCGGCATCCACATGACCAAAGACACTATTTCCTGTTTTTCCGTACAGGAGGCAGTAGCTGGAAGTGCCTTTCAAGAACCTTAATCTTTTTGCAGCCTTCCAGTGCTCTTAATTGTACGCTTTGTTAAATTAACTAAGCACACTCACAGCTAAATACATTAATGAGGATACCAAGCATTGGTACGGTAAACACAAGTCCACATTGATGGTGGGGTCTACTTTGCTAATGCCGCAATTCACATCCAACAGAGTGCTGATGTTTGCAATCACTCATTCCAAATCCATCTAGAATTTGAGATAGATATTTGCATTGATAGACATAGATTTCTCCCTTCTCTCTGTTCCGCTGAATTCTCAATCCAAGGCAATTGCTTGCTTCACCGAGATCCCTGCATTTGAATTGTTTTATCATTTCATCCTTAAGCTTCCCTTTTTCCTCCAAGTCGTTTGAAAAAATTACAAGGTCATTACCTTTGTTTCTTGGCCTGCAACGACAAAACCCTCTGATTGTTCCATGAACACTTCCTCCTCCAGCTCACCGTTTAAGAAAGTTGTTGCAACGTCCAAGTGATCTACGTCCCATTGCCGCTCAGCTGCGAGTGCCAGCAGTATCCTGACCGCTGAGTTCCTTACCACAGGGGAGAAGGTTTCTCCATAATCAATCACAGCTTCCTGGGTGAGACCCTTTGCGACTATCAGAGCTTTGTATCGAGTGACACTGCCATCTTCAGCCCTCTTCACCTTGAATACCCACTTGCTCTTTACCACCTTTTTGTTCTCAGGTGCGTCAGTCAGGATCCATGCCTCATTTTTGACTAGTAAATCATACTCTTCTTGCATTGTGGGTTGCCTCTTGTATTTGTTTCCATGAGAGTGCATCTATGACAGACCTGGGCTCATCACTGTCGCACACAGTTTGGTATGTCACTATGTCAGGGAAATTCTTTGGACATCTTTCCCTTCTTGGGAACCTTCCTTCTTCACTTTGCGGTGGACACTTCGAGACTTCTTGATTATTATTACATCCCTGGTCTGCCTACTGCTGCACTGATATGGTGTCTTCGATGTTAGGCTTATTGTTCCTGGACAGAGGTGGCAGTGGAAAGTCAAGAAAGTCTGGTGACAGTCTTCCATGTTGAATTTCAGTCTCCACTTCACATTCTGGTTGTGCAAATTTCACAGTGGACATTTCATAAGTCACATCTAGACACCCGAGATTCCCCTTCAATGAACACAACATCGCAGGACCTATGGATTCTTTTAGGACTCTTGGGGTTAATGAGTCTGTACCCTTTTGTATTTTCACAGTATCCGACGAATATCATACTTCTACTCTTGGCATCCCATTTCTTTCACTGCTGTTTGGGTACATGCATAAAAACACTCAACTTGCTCAGATCCACCTTTTGCCCTGACCATGCTTCTTCAGGTGAAGGTCTGTTCTTTAGATAAATAGCTGTGTTAACGGCCTCAGCCCAATAATTTTTATCCAGTCCGGCAGCTTGCAATATTGTGCGAGCTTTCTCAACAATGGTCCTATTCACTGTCTCCGCCACTCCGTTTTACTCTGGGGTGGACTCAACTGTTAACTGATGCTTTATTCCAGCTACTTCAAGTATCCTTTGCATAATGTGGTTGATATATTCCTTTCCATTGTCGGACCGAAGTATTTTGACTTTCTTTCCGGTCTCATTTTCTACCCTGGCCTTGAATTTGCAGAACTTGCTTGTCACTTCATTCTTTGACTTAATGAAGAAACCAAAAGTCTTCTGGGTGGCATCGTCGATAAACGTCAGCAAATACTGTGCACCATTTATGGATGCTATTCATCTGGCTGAACAAATCTGTGCGAATAAGTTCTAGTTTGTGTGCTGCTTTCTTAGATCCTTTTGTGTCAAAAGGTTTTCTTGAGAATCACAAAGTCTATACCTAATGCAATGCCATCTCACAGAAACTTCATGTTATTCCAACCCTAATCTCCTACGCCACAATATCTGTGTGTTACCCTTCACTGCAATATTAGCTTTGATTGGTACCACATTTAGTTTATAGGTGCCCTCCACGTCAGTCGCACTTGCCTTCACTTCACCTTCAATACTGCAATCAGTGTCTTTATAAATCTGACAGCCCTCTGCAGTGAACACCACCACAATGCCTTTCTTCACAATTGCACTGACTGACAGTAAATTTGTTGATATATTGGGCACGTAAGTAACGTCTTGGATGGTTCTCACATTCCCCTTGCCATCTACCTGAACTTTCACGTTCCCTGTGCCAATCGCACACAATTTCTCACTATTAGCACACGTTACTTCTTGCTGTTCTGAAACATGGCAATCCTCTAGCCAATCTTTGCGGTTCATCATATGGTTGGTGGCGCCCGAGTCCATGTACCAATCACTTCCATTTCCATTTGCAGATAATGTTGTCAGTAGCAACCAGTCACCGTCTAGTGATTTACTCCTTCCTTGCTTCTTGGGACAGTCACATGCCTTGTGGCCTGGCTCGCAACTAAAATACCTGAATACTCCACTGCCCCAGGTTTTCTTAAAGTTCATACCTCTCACTGGTTTTGAGAACGACTCATATCTTTTGTTGACAACAAAGGCTGAATCACCTGAATGTGTCTGATCGGCAAGTGTACGTTTAATGTCGTCCAGAATGAGCCTTTACAAAGTCACTAATTATCGTAGCCCCTAAGCTTTCCATTGCCATCACCTTGGGGTCATATCCAAATGGTAAGCCACTGACCATGAGGACTCCCACAAACTCATCGTCAATCTGTGCACTTATGTCTGCTAGTCGCTGTGCAAGTGACATGACCTCAGGTACATATTCTTCCATGGTCTTGTGTTACTCCAGTTTCACTCTGAAAAACTTCCGCAACAAACCTAACCTCCTTGTAAGTCCCTTATTTTCGTAAGCACTTTTGAGTTTATCCCATTCTTCCCTAGATGTTTTTGATGAGCGAACATGTATCAGGCAGTGAGGCTGTATCATCAAACAAATTTTTGCTCTTGCCTTTTGATCTTTCTTTGGGTCGGCGGCAGCTCTTCCACCTTCATCCTGGAAGACACAATCTCACAAATCTTTGTGCACTAGGTACAGCTCCATCACAAATTTCTAGTTATTGTAATTACTGGTACCTTCCATTTTCTCAATTTGAAGTAGGGATCCGTAGTTTGCCATGGTAGCGAAAGTAATAGCCACTTCAGCAGAGCTCGTGGTGATAAAGGATCCAGATGCCCTCAATTACAGCCAGTCGTCAATGAGTATGCAAACCTCATGCATTCACCATGCTTAAATAATTATATGCACGTGGCTACATCCTGGGCCCATAACCTGCTGTAATTATTAAGCACATTACCATGTTAAAATTTTATTTAATACTCCATATCATGGTTAGATGATACAACATAAAAAAAAAAAATGTGGCAAGAACATCAGGTGAGACAACACAACAAAAAATATATATATAGCATAAAAGTTTGTGTCTACAGATTACATATTAACAACTTCAACATGCATTTGTCATAGTTCTTTCCATCGTGAGTCTAGTATTTTATTTAGATGAACTTGGTAATGGTTTAAAATTTTTTTTAAATTTATATGCGGTTTGCAACTACGCATTTGTAGTGACTTCCAACTAGCTCCAGGAAAGTGATTCCACACACACGTCTCACCACAATGCTTCCTGGAGTGCAAGCGAAGCAAGCAACATGTGGCAAGAACATCAGGTGAGACAACACAACAAAAAATATATATATAGCATAAAAGTTTGTGTCTACAGATTACATATTAACAACTTCAACATGCATTTGTCATAGTTCTTTCCATCGTGAGTCTAGTATTTTATTTAGATGAACTTGGTAATGGTTTAAAATTTTTTTTAAATTTATATGCGGTTTGCAACTACGCATTTGTAGTGACTTCCAACTAGCTCCAGGAAAGTGATTCCACACACACGTCTCACCACAATGCTTCCTGGAGTGCAAGCGAAGCAAGCAACGATGGCCGCAACAATTTACATCTGCTTTGTAGTACCTGGTAAATGCAAGCAGGTGAATTGGGGCAGCCTTCTGTATTTTGGAGCAAGGTGAACATTTGCATGAATTCACTTTTCCTGAGCTGTTTGTAGATGTATTTGATATATATATATATATTTTTTTTCTATGTATGTTTAAATTTTTTTTAATGCTTTTATGATTTTACCCCGTAATTTCCCTGATCTTCACGTTTGGTATTATGTACTGCAAATATTGTGATATCCCTAGTAAATTTGTGTTCTGTGAGATTAGTAGTGTCAATTTACACCATTTTCTGTGATTTTTTTTATTTTCCCCCCAGAAAATGATGTAGTTACTATATATACAATAAAAGTATCGTAACCTGTTCAATTAACACATAACAGTTTATGGTAACAAAACAAATGCTGTAAAATTAACACCGTGTACCAGTAGAAAATACATTTTCAGGTACGTCAAGAACCTGTGATAATGTCTTCACATGAAAATTAATTTTTAAAGTTAAATGAATATTATTACTTAAAAGAAATAAAACCCTGACAAGTAACACAGCACAGCCATAATCTCTAACCTTTTGCATTTTACTGTAATATTGGACAGCCTCTTTGAAATCATTGGTCAGCTTGTCCACCTGAAGTTTCTGCTGCTTGTCCCCACGTCGCACGATGACGTTAAGTCGCTGCAGATCTCTCGTAGTCTGTGCTACAATCTGATTACAGCTCAATTGTGTCACATGCCTACGAACACACATTGATCAACTTCACTTGCACATTACCACTAATGCTAGAGGGATAAGAATGTGCACCAAGAGAAACTTCTACAAAATTTAAAAAACTGAGACCATGAAAGCTGCAGAAACAAGCAGAGATGTAATACATTCTTACTGCCCTCCTTAAAAATACCTAAACAATGAATAATAACTATAAAACTCCGGCAATTAGGCTGCCACCTAGTGGCGAGTTCTCACACCTCCCCCATATCCCTCTCTCGCCCTTCCTGAACTTCCCCACCCCCCTTTTACCACCACAGATTCCTGCCACTTCCTCAAAAGCATAGATTGCCTACCCCGCTCCATTCTCCTCCACACCGTCTGAAGCTTCTCACTGTGTTTCATTTCCCTGTAAACACCCCCTTACATAACTGGCAGCATAAACTTCCCCACCCTCCCTCTCCATTCACCTGTACATTCTGACCAGCCTATCAACTTTCCGCCTGTCCTTCAACGAGCACCAACTCATTTCTTTCATCATCACTGATGGCTTACAGTTCCCTTCATCCTCACCATCCTGCCCTAGCCTTCACCCATCTTGCTGCCATCCTTTGCACCTTCTCCAGCTCTGGCACCTCCACTTCCATGTACTGGTCCCATACTGCTGCCGCATATTCTAACATTGGCCGCACCATTGTGCCATATGCCTTGTCCTTCACCTCACAGCTGACTCCCATCAGCACCCTTCCCAACAAACTCAAGAGCCCTTCTTCCCTTTGCTACCACCCTCTATATGTTCCCCCCCCCCCCCAAGGTCTCTCTAGATACTTATATTATGTTGTTTCTTCTATCACTTGCCCCTCCCATCTGTACATGATCCTGCTTATCACCTTCTTCTACGTAAACCTCACTACCTTAGTTTTCCTTTCATTTATCTTCATTTGATTATACACGGTCCACAACCATATCCTGCAAATCTCTGCCTGCAAGCCCCCCACCATCACCATCCTTTCTTCTACACACAAAACACGATCATCTGCAAACACTATCATTTTCCCCGAAAACCAAATAATTTACCCTGTGGTAAACAACAGAGGACCCAACACGCTTCCCTGCAGCACTCCTGACGTAACCACCCTTTCCTCAGATATTGCCACCGCAGCTATCACCCTGTCATATGATAGTGCAATGCACATTTTTGGACCTTATTATTCACCAATACATACAAACCCAATATTACTCCAAAACACTTATTAAAAAAAATAATTACACTTGATCCCGCAAGCCCTGATTATCCCTCTCTGTCCCAATGCTTTTGAGGGCTCGTTCCAAATTCTTCCAATTCGTGTTTATGGTGTAGATATTAGTAGTTATATTTTCACTGAGGCTATACAGTTCCGTGGGGCTGAACTGCAAGGTGCCCATGAAGTCGACGTTCGGTACGGTCCCCATTGAGCCGTAATTCTTCTGCCCGCCAGACGAAGCATCACCAGACATCTTTGTGGATGCTGAAATACCAAAATACCAATTTTAATTAATTGCAAACCATATCAACAAAACGTCAGAAACGCCCTACTACCATTGTTCCAGGCCTATCTCAATATAATAAACGGCTTACAGTGAAAACTTTACCAACAAAATACAAAGCTAATATAATTCGCGTACAGAATTTATTTGATGTTGTCAAAATACGTCAAATGAGTTGATTATTAGCAAGCAACTTCAGACATCACCCAAACCTATACCGCTCCCATTTGTAAAGCTTTTGACCAAACAGAATACGGTATAAAAAGAATCAACACTGCCATGTGTACAAATGAAACGAAAATAAAAGACGAAGACAGGCGACAATGTAATAACAAATTTGCAGTTTACAGGTTGGCAACAAAAATAAATTGACCGAACATTTTCCACGAATGAGCAACAAATTAATTCCGATAATCTGATCGGAGTAGTATCGTACTCTCACCGCAGTACACGGTGTAAGTTTTGAACCTTGGCGTAGGGTTCGGGACATCATTGTTTGTGTGCGCTCTTTGACGTTCTTCCATGTCTAATGGACATTCGAATATTGAGTTCTTGGAATTTTGATGATTTCCTGGCGTGCTTAGTCACATTTTTATGTTTTGGACGTTTATTTTATAAAGATTTTGATTAATGTATGGCTGTACGGTTAAAACCAAGGCCACTAAAAACCTGTTTTACTGTCAAATATTTCCTTCCAACAAATTACATATAATAAACTTGAATGGGTATAAATGGTCTGATATGTGCTGCCAACAATTGTCACCTCGGTCAGACGAAGTCACAACTAGACATGACCCCACGGGCCACCTGTACCTGCAAACAGATGCGAGTCAGGAGGGCATCGGCACAGTACTGCACAGTAAACGGAGGCAGGAGAGAAACGGATAATACCTTTTTACAGCGCCAAGCTAGGAGCAACTGAACGGTGCTATGATATATATTACCATGAGTGTTTAGCCACTGTCTGGGTGGTTAAGAGATACACAGTCTATTTAGAATGTCAGTGCTTCACCCTGCACACTGATAAAAGGTGCCTGGCGTGGCTTCACAACATACGCGAAGCCTGCAGCAAACTGACCCAGTGGGCACTTATGCTCCAAGAATATGATTTTCCAGTACAGCACATAGCAGGCAAAGATAATGAGCTTGCGGAAACGCTTCACGAGCACCGGACACAAAGGTAGTTATGTGCGACACCGCAGAGTGGAATGAGATTTTACTGGCAGATGAACAGGAACTGCTCCGAGAATCACAACTGAGTCAAGTGACTATCGTTGTAGACTGCTAACTCATATACAACCTGTGTATGGTGGTAAACACTGTGTAGAAGATCTGTGCATTTTCATAACAACAAAATGCAAAATTTCAACAGAAAACCTTGAACAGTGGTGTGTAGAAGACGGGAGGCTCAAGCTATGTGCATTAAAAACAAGAAAAAATAGTGCCTGTTAGTACTGGAGATATGACAGAAAAGAGTATTTATACATTCACATGCACACAGTCTAGCAGGACACACAGGGTCAGGACAAACAGTATGCATTATCAGAGATCACTTTTTCTGGCCCAGCCTCACTCAGTGCGCAAAAAAATGGGTGCAACAATATAATAATGTAACCGGTTCAAAGCCCAGCGAGCAGACGGGGAACAACAACAGCAACAAGGCACACCACAGTGCTTATTCTAAACCATTATCCTTAACCTAATGGGGCCTTATAAAACAAAAACAGGTGACAAGATTTTTATTTTGGCAATTACCAATAATAATTCAAGGTGGATTGAAGCCTACTCGATCAGCAGTGCACGAGCTGGCAACATCGCACGAGTGATGGAAAATGAGTTTTTCATGAGATGGGGATTTCTGGAGGGACTTACTCAACAATAACGGTCCACAATTCCCTGAGAGAAAATTGTGAGACCAGTACACCCGAAGGGAACACGGCATCTGAAGACATCTGTGTACCATCCCTCCGTGACCCCCACGGAGTGTCGAAACCAAGAGCTGAAGATGCAGCTATGACTCTGTGTGGGGAAGCATTATGAGACATGAGAACATCTTCTTCCAGCCGCACTTTTTACTCTCTGCTGGCATGTGAACACAGTTACTGGATGATCACCAGTGGATGTCCTGCTCGGTCGTAATCTGAGTCTGCCCAGCGAGAAACTTTGTACTGTTGCTGACAACAGCAGTGCAACAAAGGGCAGGGGAGCACTGGAAGAGAGGCGACGATGCCACCGACTTGAACTGCAGCATCACCAGGAACAGTATGCAGCAAAGTGGGTGAAAAACACAATGATACCCCTCCAGCACTTACAGTTGGGCAAGAACTGTACATGCACGTACACCTGCATTCGACCACCTGGCACAAATTTTGTGCGGGATTGGCACCGAAGTGGTAGGGACCACACAAGATAGTGAAGAGCCTTGGACCCACAACCAACTTGGGCCGAATGGGGAGAAAGCATGTACGGAACCATCGTGACAACATCTGCTCGTTGACGGGAGATGTACCAGATGACGACGTAATAGAGGCCCCGATGACCCCTGCGGCAATCCACCTGCCGAGCTTGAAACTGCCAGTACAAAAAAAGATTGTGAGCCCACACTTCCAGCAGAGGGAGCAGACCTTTCATCAGAACGTCAAAGTGTTCACCAGAGGCCAAGGTGATGAGCAACCCAACGTGGTCAGCGCTTGCAGTCCAGGCAGGGATGCTGATTCACATCACACAAGTGAAGAGGCAACAGGAGAGCACGAGTTAGAAGTTGCTAGCCGAATGACCTATGATGGGGAAGCCCCTGACGAGGTAGTCAGGCCAATCACCAGGGAGGAGGGTGTGTTAGCACCTCTAGTGGAGGGATCCGCAGAGAGTGGAAGAAGCCCGACGGCGCCCCTTGCCTTGCCGCCTGAGGGGACGCATACGAAGGCAACCACCACAGTGTTCGATGGTACTGGGCCTGGGAGATCTGCCGTTCGACTTCCGACACTGGAAGCAGTGCCAGCACTTCCTGATGAGCAGCTACCAGCGGACGCCGCGATGCCATCATCGCAATGCCAACAGCAGCATGTGCAGAGACAGGAGAGCAATGGGTGTTGCAGCTGGCTGTGGGGACCCACGCAGGGGATCAACACCCCACAGTGTTCTTTATCCGGGTCGTACCCGATGGTGGTACGACTGCAGTCACCAGGAGACGAGTGCAGTCAAAGCTTCGATGCATGTGCGGAGGACAGAGAGTCGGCCGGCTCACTGGACCTGCGCCATACGGGTAGGTGGATCAAGTCGCCGCCAGCAAGTGGAGAGCGTGTGGTGATTCTCCGGCGCCCCAGCAGACGCCAAGGAATACAGCAGCAGCCAGAGTCTATGAGGCATGTGGACCAGCAGAGGAGCCCATACAAGCTGCATCCGAGATGGCAGCAGCGACTGACATTCCACTGTTGTGTGTGATACTACAGCTGCAAATGGTCACCAAAAAAAGGGGGGAGCATTTGTTGCCATCCACAGATCCTCTTAAGACCATTTGCCCACCACATCGAGGGACCTGCACAAACAAGTGGTGCACTCTACGCAAAGCGCATCAGCATGTAGTGTGGTGATATGTGTCTAATATTGCAGGGCAGTGCAGAGCAGAGTAAGGCAAGCCAGGTGTAGCAGGGGAGCTATTTAATGTAATGTGTGTGTGTGTGTGAGTGTGAGTGTTGTGTGTTCAACCAGCCACCAACTCTGCGTGGCGGAAGGATATGGAAGTAGCTCCAAATTGCGTGGAAACACATAATGTGATTACTTATAGGGTTCACGCAATACACAAGCATATCGCGAGACTGGAGAGGTTGTGTAGATTAACGCCATTCTTGATGCATACCCGTTTTCATGAGTAATTTCTGTGTTTGTTGTTTGCTTGTATTTCATGTGTATCACAGCCACTTCATTCATTAATGTTTATTTTGGGGTTATTATGTTTCTTGCAGTATATTTGAATTTATTGTGTGCCTCCTGCACCTGTGTTTTACCCAAAGTAAGTTTTATGGAATTGTGTATAAGAAAGTAGTGCTGTGTGGCATGCAGGTCCACCAACGCCGGACCTCACGTCCTCGAACCAAGTCAGCAAACGCTTGGAAACTGAAGGGGTGAGTCATGCCATTTTGTCTCGCATCATGCATATCCGACTGGTATTCAATCTTTGTTACTGATCATATTAAATGCAATAGACTTAAATAACCCAGGAATCTTTCTACATCTAACCACCCAGGACTTCAACACTCCTCTCCTGGTTGGTTTAGCATTTCCACCATGAGCCGCCTTTTCATGTAACCATTGTGTAGTGCACGTGGCTTTTGTCTGTTTTGCCGCTACCGAACGGTGATGTTCGGTGACAAATGTAAGTTACTTTCATTGAAAGTGTGTAGAGTCATGGACGAATAAATAATGTCACTGGAGCTGTGCATGTTTAATATCGTCTATGCCTTCGAGTGCATAAGGCCACAGGACCCTCATTCCTACTATTTCTAAAGTGTCTATTTTATACATTAATTCCAATAGTGTTCTATATGCAATGTTTTCAAGTCAACGAATTTAATCCTGGCGATGTGTGGTCTGCCCAAAGAGTCCACGAAAATTTCCGTAATTATTTTATTAATCATTTTTACAAGGAGCAGGAAAGGAAGGCATTGGTCGTCGGCAGTACGACCCATAGCTTCAACAAGAGTCAGCTCTCCAACTTCCGCACCTCCTTTGGCGATACCTGGCGCCGGACAATACCTAACCCATTCAACACATTTCCACTCAAACGCTCCTTTTCATTTCTCCAAGCCATGTTTATTAAAGGGCTTCTGTAATTTATGTAATGAATTATGTAAGAGTTGTTCGGTTTTAAGTAACATGTGTATGTTTCTGCAGTATTCTTCACTGCTTAAGTCTTTTTCGCTCTCTCGGATGTCACCGGCATGGTTGTTTGTAGGGCTGGTCTGGCGATGTAATTGGTAATAGGTCTAATTTTCATTTGCTGGTTGTTCAGGATTTACTATAGGGCACAAACAGTCCAGACAACACTGCTCCAATGAGCTGTCAGTCATTGTGACAGCCATACTTTGTTTGTAAAAAGAAGGCCACGTGCGTGGTATACGCGGACGAACCTACGCAGCAGCATGGGGTTGCGGAAGAAAGATCGCCCTCCCCTCTCGCAACGCAGCAGTCCCTGTGTGCGCGGGGCAGAGGTTATTGACCCGATGTTCAGCTAATGCACAGTTCGCACGAAGGGTCATCTGGCTGTCGGTGGCAGAGAGTGCTGGCATGACAGGGGATGGTTAGCCTCCACCCCGTCACTCCATGTGATGTCCCATGGGCATCCCGATGCTGCCATTGCCATTGCTGCCTTCCTGTCGCCCTCTCGGCATTGCGGGTAGTTAAAGGTGGGAAAAATTGATATCCAGCAAAACTTAGGAAATTTTGGAAAATTTAGGAAAAAGTTTTTGGCAGGAGAATTTTAAGATGGGAGATTTGACCACATGGAGAGGCGTCATTTTGACTCCTGTTGGGACATTGTAAAAGGGTTAATTAGGTTTTTCAGGGGCGGTGAAAGAGAGGTCCCTGAATGATTTTACCTGGTAGGCTCCAGACGCTGTCGAAGCAGTGTCAATGAAGCTGCTGCATCTCTGAACTTCAGGGTTTCATGCCTTATGCCCAGACCAATATCCTGACCGACAATGTTGTTGACCTCTGCCCAGTTGATTACTGCTGCAGATGAATGATGTTTGCTAAACGGTAGCCAGTCGCTCGACTACGTACCATTGTTGATCTTGCCGGAAAAATATATGGATTGTCAGGGTCTCTCACACGCCCATACATTTCGGAACAATACTTATGAACACCTGCAGATCAAAAGACATAAACTTAGTGAGCGAGTATTGTAATGGCCCGTCCCCTGATACACTTGATGCGACTGTAAAAAAGAATGTATCATTCAGTTCACATATAAATTTATTAAGATTAATTACACCTCCTTCTATGGGGAGCACTTTAAACAAAACACCAGTGGCTGTTTTGTCCGTCCATGTGGTGAAATTGAGAAAACGTCTTGTGGTGGCAATGTTATTCCAAAGGGGAGAGGAGGTGGGTTATCTGATGACTAAGAAAAAATTAAGGTTCCGATGTTACGTTACAGTCTGTTGTAGTTAATGTCCAAATGTAAAAATTGAAGACAGCCTGGTGTGTGCAGGAAAATGCCCGAGTTCACGACACGCATTCCAGCTCCATTCGTTGATATACACTGACTGACTTCCCGCACTACACGTGGGCTTGCCTCAGTACCCATGAGCCGAAGTGGCACTACTTTCTATCATGACTTGTATTTCCTGCCCTTGCAACATGCTAATAATCTAATAGACATTAAAAAATCACAAAAATTACCCTGCAATCCAATACTTTAGTGAATGGAATGGACATAATGCTAGGTGAATGATGAAATAAATAATGACATATTAACACTGCACTATAAATAAAATAACACAAATAAAAACAAAACAAGCAATAAATCTTTTTATCATGATAACAAATAATGTCTGTGTTAGGCCTTGGACTCTCAGTTCAGAAATAGTGGGCCTATTTTGCCCTCCTCCGCGGTGTCTCAGGTCGCCATGGCAACAACTGGCTGCTCTGCGCCGGTTTTGCTCTTGCTCTTGAATTGCATCTGATTACTCCAGGGACTGGGCGCACACTCTTCTCTGTGCATAATGTGCAGCCCCGCTGCGGTGGCTTTACAGACTATGGCCGGACAAACTGTCTTAGTGGTGGGAGCATGTGGCATACGTCAGTTCGCTTAGCCAAATATTCAGTGATACTGATCTCTGCCAGTATTCCATTACTGTCTTTCAGGCTATGGTTGTCTGTTTTGTTCTAGTAATGTTCAGTAATGTAGTTCATACGACATTAGTTTGCAACTAATATTAGCACTCAGGTAATATGTCTATTTACACATTACGTGTGTTCATTCTCAAGTGTCTATTATAGAGGGAAGCGGCGTGCATACCTGCTAAGGCATGTGACAAATTATATCCTTAATAAATGTACAAATATTACTAAACATACATGACACTTTAATGAAATAAATAAAAGAGTTTGTTTGTCTTGGTACTTATGTTTTAGGTAATGTTACAGGGGAAAATAATAATAATAAAACTTGACATTTACAATGGAACACAATACTCTGGATGAAAATATAAACACTGCAAATAAAAACATTGATAATTGTGCTGTATCGCAGGGGTGACAGCTACATGCAATGCAGTTTTTATTTAATATCATAACACATTTGCTTTCAAAATAAAATAAACACATCACTTGCTTTCAAAATAAAATAAATCCAAGCTGTAGCAGAAAGTAGTGCCGCTTTGGCACGTGGGTAAGCTGAGGCAAGCCCGTGCGTCAGGCAGGGAGTTCAATAAAGGCTAGCCTACAATTGATTTAGCACAAAATAGAGCACACGCACAGAAAGTAGAATTCAAGTCTTGCAATGGTGCTGCCTAAAATAACGCACAACACAAGCACAGAATCCACACACAGAAAGTTGACCAATATCCTATAATTTCTGTGCGTGTGCGCCGTGCTTGGCCTATCAGAATTTCGATACCACCTAATTCATTTGACGATCAAAATGGCTTCAAAAGTAATGAATTTGACTAGTACTTTGTGGGTTGGGTGCCACATAAACATTGGTATATTTTGATTGATGATGTTATTGTACAAGCAACGTATTATATTTCCACAAAAATAAAACACGATCTGAAAATTAAACAGCCATCAACAATATTTTTTTTTACATTTCAGTGTGACCAATACACACATACATGCAAAACTTGAAGAACATTGTTTCTTTCAATTTCACGTCTGTTTTGTTTAAACATCCGTTGATTCTGTAAGTGTGCTTGTTTGATTGTAGGCTTTCAGATACGAGCTGTGTGTGTGTTCTGTGCTATCGCAGGTGCTGTTTTTGTGCTAAATCAATTGTAGGTTGGTGTTAAGCGAGTAGCATCATCTCTTTCACTGCCTGGTAAACCACCTCCTCTTCCTATAGGTTTTGCATTGCCTCAGGAAGCTTCAGCTTTTACAGTAATGCATTGTATGCCGTTATTTGCTTTCCCGTAGTTTCCCCGTAGTGGCCAGTGAAAGCCTGCAAGTGTAATATCTAGTGCTCTCCTAGAGAGCAGTGTAAATTCATAGGAATAAATATGTCTGAGGACTGAGCAGCACTGTATTTATAATACCAGTTCAATCCAACTTAATTCTTTTGCAAGTGTCAGTAAGCACTGATCTAAACTTTATGAATGTGTGGTTGGCCCTGACAATCAACGTACATGAGTGTTAATGGCTAGGCACTTTTCCCGCCAAGATAAAAATGGTTCGTAGTTGAGTGACTGGCTTAAATTTAGCAAACATCATTCATCTGGAGCAGTAATCAATGGGTCAGAAGTCAAAAACATTGTCGGTGAGGATTTTGGTCCGTCCATAAGGCACACAACCCCGAGTTTAAGAGATGCAGCAGCTACATTGACATTGCTTCGCCGCCATCTGGTGCCTACTGGGTATAATCACATCATAGACCTCACCTTCATCGCTCCCAAAAATCATTCATACCACTTTTGCACCGTACCACAGGCATCAACATATACGGCGATGGAAACCAGTGTTCCTTTTGTACGATTTGACAGTATAACTTGTCTACAATAGTCATAAATGTAAATGGGGCATAATATAATTAATCGAATATTAAATATTTAACAACCACCACGAGTTCATATTAACTTCTAATTCGTACACACAACAGATTAACATGTCACAGGTTGGCATTCCAACCTGCTTTATTTTTACATAGTTACATTTGCTTGGGTAGTTTAGTTAATTAAAATGAAAAAAAAATGGGACCACTGTTAAATTAATGGCACATTTGGAAAGGGCGCAGAGGCATGAGGGAGGCATTTAGATTATCATCTTTCGGGAGACAGCATTGTTTTGTTGTTTTTCGAGAGCAGTGGAAGATTTTGCCCGCTAGAAAATAGCATTCTAATTATTGTAACGTCGAAAATTTTAACTTCAATGAAAAAACAAAATGCGTTGCATTTTTCGTTGTTCGTATTCGTTCCGATGCAGCAATATTTACACACACACTTTGGCCGAAGTTAATCTTACAGTTGTTGATTTGTTTCGTTTTATTGCACCCGAAAAATCTTTTTTCAATTCATAGTTGTACTAATATATTGGACAAGTCAAATCACACTATCCAAAGTTTATACACTGGACTGAATCCACGATATAGGCCAAGAAACAAATATTTTTTACCAGCTACAGAAATGTTGTGAGACTTTTTAGACCTCGTGTATTCTAATAATTATAGTAACATTTTATAAATACATTAGTTACAAACCACGCGAACTTAATGTTAGTTAAATTCGAAATCTTTTAACCTCGTCATTTTCAATGGTAATCCTTACACGTTTACTTCGTCAAAACACGTTTGTTAATACTAACATTTTAGTATTTGGTAACAGTATTATTCAGTACGCTAGCCTCCAAAAAAATTAGTTTCTGTCATTTTCCCGCCACTGTGACGTCAGTGCATGAAGCATTTGTCCTTTTTCCGCGTGTAGTTTATGCGTGAGATTGGACAGATGTAGAGTGACTTATGAGGTGCACCGATACGCTTGCGAAAAGATATCGGAACGACTTTGTTGCAAATATTTCGCCTTGTGGAGGTATCCGATCACGCCCAATGATTCTGGTAACGTATCGTATATAAAGTCTCGATTTCTTAATAACTGGTATCGAAAAATACGTATCGATATAACAGAAATATCACTACATCTCTGGATGACTGTTCAAATATCTATATACAGCCATTGAAGAAAAAATCATCCTGATGCAATAGAACAAAACAAAACAAAACAAAAAATCGCACTGGTTTAGAGAAGATAAACTAAGATAATCAGAAGTAGCATCGCAGGCATCATAACAACGATAGCAAGCTGCGAACTAAAGCGCTCCTGTACTGTACTGGTTCGTACATATCATTATTTCCAATTGGCAAATGTATATGTAAGGGCGAGTTTACACGGCGGTAACGATGCGTGAAAATTTCTATCGCGAGAGCCTCTTACACGCTACTATCGTCGTGAAAATTGCACGATTGTTAAGGGGCGTTTACACGGCGATAGTAATGTTCGTTAGTGCTTATCGCGAGAGTTACATTACTATCGCCGTGTAAATCATTATAGACACTGTCGCGATATCAGCTCGAGCTAGTTAGTGTTAGTTGACTGTCGTGATAAAACTTGTAACTATCGTAGTGTAAACAATGAATAATCACTATCGTGATAGTGCGGGTCCCTTTTACATAATGTTCACTTCGACATTAACATTGCAGAATTATTTGGATTCTGTTAATATCTGTTGCTGTTCTTATACTATGTGGCTGTCTAACAGGACATATATTATCATGTAGGTATGACACGATGGTATTGACAGCATATTTATTGTCATATAATAAACCACGGGAACAATATATGCTTACATATTCACTTACACTTTCTCGCTGGTTTTGCTCGTCCTGCCATGAGATAAGACGTATACGTCTTATCTCATGGCAGGAAGGGGTAAAGGAGGAAAAGTTAAGGAGAAATCCAAGTCACGCTGATGTCAGATTAAGGATAAATACAAGCTACCAGAGGTGTACCCATCACTCTAAGGATTACAGTGAGTCCGATGATGAAGGTTCATGCAATTTCGTCGCTCTTGCTTTGCCCTTGCAGGAGTTGTCTTCTGTGTCAACGAAGGTTCCTGCTCATCCTCTAGTTCCACGAATTCCGCCCATCTTTTGCAAGGATCTGCGATCGCCCATCACTGATGTTGGTCTACGTCATCTGCAACTGCTTTGCGACTCATTTGTGGTCCACCAGCGTCGCAGCCATCTTTGGTTCGACCCCTCCACAGAATCTGATCATGCTGTGCACTTTGGTCTGCTTAACCGACAAGTTTTCTGCCCGTACACTTACGCCATGCCCAGCGACGTGCGGATTTATCAACTGGTTGTGTGCCACGTGCCTTAGGGACTGGGTATCTATCCAAGTTCCGTTACATTCCTGGGGACCCTGCCATCCAGCGTCCGCCATTCTACTATCCACCACTGCTTGTACGTTTGATGGAAGCAGCACAGGCGAAACTGCTCCTTTGACTATGCCACTTGCTCCAGTCCTGTGTCCAGGTGGAGCGGTACCGATCTACTACTCCCAAGTGCTGCAGACAATGCCAGTGCTATGGGCATGTTGCTGCCCATTGCCGTCGTCGGCCAGTTTGGTGGAAGCAGCACAGGCGAAACTGCTCCTTTGACTATGCCACTTGCTCCAGTCCTGTGTCCAGGTGGAGCGGTACCGATCTACTACTCCCAAGTGCTGCAGACAATGCCAGTGCTATGGGCATGTTGCTGCCCATTGCCGTCGTCGGCCAGTTTGATGGAAGCAGCACAGGCGAAACTGCTCCTTTGACTATGCCACTTGCTCCAGTCCTGTGTCCAGGTGGAGCGGTACCGATCTACTACTCCCAAGTGCTGCAGACAATGCCAGTGCTATGGGCATGTTGCTGCCCGTTGCCGTCGTCGGCCAGTTTGTGGCGGCTGCTCTGGTGAGCATTACGCCGATGCTTGCCCTCACGACTCCACGGCCCCGTACAAGTGTCCACATTGTGGTAGGCCGGCGCCAAGGTCTGCCCCCGACGTCATCAGTGGCTGGTGCATAATCGTCGCCAGCCTGCTTCCACAGTGCCTGCAGTTACGCCCACTGCTGCAGCTTCAGTGCAACCTGTCGCTCCGCCTTCATTTGCAGAGTTCCCGTCACTTAATTCGCCATCCTGTCGTGGCTCTGCACTAGTTGAGCGCCCTTTTCTTCTGCTGCAATCCCCCCAACCAAAATGTTCCTGTGTTCCAGTCTTCTCCCGACATTCCTTCCGATTTTCCTGCTCTGACTTCCCTTCTTCAGCAACTTCAGACCATTACTTCCACCCTCAAGTAACTACTTCCCGTTCTTACTGAGTTCGCTTTCCAGCAACTCCCTTAGGTTTAAGTTCTTCCATTTCGGGGGTTTTGGCTAGTTCCCCCCCGTCCTATTAACCTCCTGATTGTTGTTCCTCTTACTTTTCCTGTTCCACAGAAGAGTCTAAACGCTGGTATGTGCAATTGTACAACTCTTCCTGTTTATGTTTACACACTTGTCGTAAAAAAAAAAAGCTCACATGTCATAGACAGTTCATGGTTAAATGAGCACTTTTAAAAGCCCTGCTTAAGATCTACTTGTATGCACGTTGTGTATTCTTTCGCCTTATGTACAATTAGCTATTCTGTGGACCTGATCACTAATCATCCGTTGGTCAAGTGAAACTGTCAGATTATTAGAAAAGTAAATATTTGACAAATCTACAAATTTTTTCACATTGATGTATGAAATCATACATACAGTGAAAGAAATAATTTAAGTTAACACAAATGGTTTCCTGTTGCTTTTTGTTCTACATTAAGATAAGGAACTACTTTTCAGCCTTCGTTACCAACTTCACTGGTCGAATGTCACTCAGCGTGCACGTTAATATATATAAAGGCAGGAGCAGTGACTTTTTTCTACGGTTGCTTTAAAAGTGCTCACTTTATCGTGAACAGCCTTTAATATCCTGTCACAATATTTAGCAACCCCAACAAATATCAAACTCTTGACAAAAGGATATAAATGTAGGGTCTATGAATGTATTTACGCAAGTGTTGTTGGACATGTCCCTTTTGAGGTTAACTATCACAGTATGTCTTGATTGTTTGTGTAAACAGGACCTATCATGGCAGTGACTGTCACACACTTTCGTGATAGCTACTATCATTGTGTTAACACACCCGAATGATGGGTTTATAATGGAATAGCCAGTGTTGCCAGATGTACCAGAAGTCTGGTATTTGTACCAGATTTTCTCTCTTGGTTCCAGGTACCAAACGTTTTATCATTCTGGAATGCATAAACACCTGATTTTTATTTGTAATGGTCACAGAAATTTGCTCAAATTTACTAATTTAGAGAAATTTTCAATTAATTTAAATTATTTTGCAAAATAAAATAAAAATGGTTGTATATCCCAACCGCCTGAGAATATTTTTCCTTATTGTACTTCTAGTGTTCAGCCGTACATAGTATTTTATAGTCTCTGACTAAATATGTGTAAAGTGAATTATCATTTTTATTTTGTAAAATTAGTACAGGTAAGTAACATGTAGGCCTATAAAACCTAACCAATAACAATCCAAAATACCAAATAAAATTTTTAACTCGTTTGAAAATTATGCTAATTTTATATGGGACTTAAAATTATAGGCTGTTCACTGTAAAGTGAGCACTTTTGAGGCCCTGATTGCTATTTCCTTTCAGTAATTTTTTTATCCTTCCCCCACATTTTTAAAATTAATACTGCCATTTACGTAATATACACAGTATGTATTATACACCACACTAGGAAGTTAATGTCTAAGGTTAAAATAAAATATATCTTGTATTTCAAATGAGAAAGCTTTCAAAAGTGCTCACTTTACTGTGAATAGCCTATATATGCCTAATGTATATACAATAACAGAAATAATGGAAGAAGGAGAGGTTCTTCTTATTAGGGTACCATAATTTTATGGAGAATATTATATTTTGTAGCATGCGGTACTAGAATTTCATTTTCCCCATCTGGCATTTTGCATGGTTTCACTGAAAAATTAACAGTAGAAAATTGAACACACACTTACCTATGGGGTATGCTACAACATAACATATCAGTGTAGGGATTCTATGCTGACCAATCACAAGAAGGCAATTCCAACAATGGAAGTCATTTAAAAACTAGCTCGTGACAGGAAAGTGTGTATTACATTTCCGACTTGTGTTTATTTAAACAAAATAACAAATGTGCACACAATCTACGATGTACGGAGATGAATTAGAATTTAAATTAATTTTTATAACTTTATATGATCAGTTGATTTGAAGTAAAATATAAAAAGGCAGTGGTATTTTCAGGATTTTTAAAAGTTACCAAAAATAATACTGCAAAATTTTTTTTGTGTGAAATTAAGTTACCACTTAACTGCTTCTTGACATTTTCTCACAAAGAGAACAATTTTTTTCTCATAATAAACAGAAGAATATTTTTACCGAGACAGGTTAGTCAAAAACGGTTCGTAAATTTCTGTAATCCATGTTGACTATGTTTTTTCTGGTCATTTCTGATTGGTTGCATTATACTTTGATTACTGTGAATGTAGCACGCAATTTTTAGATATTGTATTGTAACACTACTGTTATTTTCTTGCGGGGATGTTACAGCAAATGTAGCACAGTCTTTACGGCGTGGCTACAATAATGTGCTACGATAACTCCTGAATCCGTGGAGAGTAATGACATTGGCTATAATTGAGTCAACGTTAAACGTTGCCGCGATGCTAAATGTCAAACGCAATATGTTAAAAATTTGCAAACATTAAGTCTTTGTGTTTAAAGTTTAATGCTAACCGATCAGAATTCAAGATATCACAAACAAGTGACAATAAATGGTACAGACGTTTGAAACATATGGCACCACCATCGCAGTATATTTTTATTCTCTTAATGTTATACAAAATCAACAAACAAATAAGGCAAAACACATTAAAAAATAATTGGGCGTAACTATGAAGTCTGTGGGACCATTTTTTTTTTACAAAAGTTTTATATTTAAAAAAAGGTTTGCCCATCACTGTTCTGTCTCTCTTTAACAGATTACCTATACATATAATTTTAGAAAATGACTTACAGAAATTTTATTATAGGCAGTTCACGCTTGCACAGTATAGTAGGTACATTAAACATAAAACATTAATATTTTGTCATGACTGTGTTTAACCCTGTTAAAATTGTGGGAGAAAGAATTGTATTTAACCTTTTATTGATGTGTTTTGGGTTATTTAGTTAAAAAGACTAGTTCGGTTATAAAAAATATTAAAACTAGGGTACAATCAGTCCGATGAAAATGATAGTAAATTTAAACATGCAACCTGTGTCTCTTGTTTTAGTAATTTGTTGGGCTTGTGGCAAACAAATTGCAGAAATGTAAGCATGCTACAAAATTGTATCCAATACCTAGAGAAAGGTTACAAAGTTGTGATGGGTAAATAAACAGACATGATTTTCAAATAAATTTGTTTAGTTACAAAAATGTTTTATGGTTAAAACATAAAAAAATTTCCACATCCAGTATTTGCAATCACACACACGCAATGGCCCAGCGTTGTGGTAAACCACCAGTTTATGATTTGTGTATGGGTATTTTCCACGAAACAGGCCATTTAAGTTATCTGCTATTTTAAAATTATGTTCACTATTTTGAAAATGAACTATGTGTCTCATAGTCTTTAATATGTGTTCTGTGAGATGCATGTCTTACTAGAGCTGATATCTTGATGGTTTGTATGTTTCATGGCATTTAAAACTACTAGCACATGAGAATTCTCATTCCTGTTATGCCATTTTACAAGTTATCTACATGTAAATCATGCTATATTAATAGAATAATTATTTTATGATTATAACCATGCATACAGTTTTAATTTGTTTCATGTATCATAATGTTTTTGACTCGCAACAAGATAACAATTTGTAAATATAAGTAGGTGCCTGTAGAGTTCACTGCAGTCAAAAGAACTCTGAGAATAAACCGTGGGCCATACTGTGATTTATAATAAATACTCCCTCCCTAGAGTAGCATTGCTAGCTGATATTTTAACAGGGAGGATTGTGTGAAAATATTAATTCCATTGTGTCACACTTAATTACATGAATAATAGGCATTACCCAAATGAGAATCTGCACTACCTGAATGAGAATATGTATTATATAAATTGTGAGCGTATGTATATATACTTGTATTTATTTAGAATAGCCATTACCTGAATAAAAATTAGAAGGCCTACCTGAAGAACCTGAAGAAATGAAGTGTACATGAAAACGTTGACATTTGTTTCACATCAAACACATAATAATTAATCACACAAATGGGTTGCCGTAACTTTGTTAGGAAATAGAACTCCGCGTGAACAGTAATCATTTGCCCCTGAAAGGGAGGGGGATACCTACAATAAGCAGGTCTACTGATGCTCAATGCTTGCTAGTGTGTTGGAAAATAAAGTGTTTGTTTTGTCATAGGCTACTTAAATGTTTCCCATTAAGGTTTCAATAGATACTTTGGCTCCTCAATGCTGAAGTGTACCCTACATGAAACTGGAACAGGGGGTTTTGATGTGATACAGAATCCCCTCCACTGGTAAAAGCTGCTGGTCCTTCTCCCACTTAAAGCTGATATTTCCAGCCGTATTCATGAAATCTACTGGAATAGTGTCATCTTCCCTGATGACACTACCAACCCCTACCAACCCTGCAAAAACATTTGTCACCAACACATTGTTCGTGGACTAAGTAACAGCTAGTATTTGCAATTTAGCTACTCTGTAGGTGAGTGCAGTAGTTGTTTGTCAAACGTTTCACCGTACTATTCATATCTATATAGTTGCATTCTCATTTTGGTAACGTCGTAGTGTTATCATTACTGGAATTAGAAAATGTGTGCCTCCGAAGGTACTGTAATTTATAGTCAAATATTCAAGGAACTTTGTATATTTACCTGAAAACATTCACCTAAACAAAAAAACAAAAAATGTTTACCAAACATGAATGCAATTCCCCCCCCCTTGAAATGTGCGTGCCACAGTCTGTACTCCCCAATATCTGCAGTCATGTTTAATAAAAATAGAAATGGCTGGACAAATTTCATATTTTGGTTTGCTTTTGTTCAACTCAGTTTAGCATTATGGGACATAAAGGAACGTGGCAGATTGTGTGAACAATGTGCTTTAACACTTAGTTTGACCATTTTATAAAAAGTTTTACTGCTCTAACCACAAAACATAAAATGTGACCACTCATTTTCAACACAGAAAGTTTTTTCAAAAACCATGCTTTCATTCCTACCACTTCGACGTTATCTTCAGATCAGCCCCTATGTGGTTCTAAATAAATTTGGAAAATGCTGCGGAGTAAAAGATCTTTCTGCAAGTATAAAGCTGTTTTTTTCACTCTTGAGATAGTCACAGCGCATTGTAGGTGAATGAGAGCACTGTCTATAAATCTATTAATGATTGCAGACCAAGCCACCATTATAACCAGCCATTAAGACTGTATTACCACAACCAGCTTATGTGAATGTCATGAGTAAAGTGTTCTGCATAAACTTTGTTGTTTAAGTAGTTGTCTATGTGAGCTGTTTGGTAGTTGGAGAGAATTTGTGTAAGTGTGTGCATGCTGTTTGTCTGTAGGGCATGCAACCTAACATAGGAAATGTGTGTCGTGTGCTGTGTGGTTAACGCTGCCTCCAGGACTACCATTTTGAAATTTCTTAAGCCTATCTTTTTTTAAGTTTCTGGCTAGACAACCGTGAGACTTACAGTGCAGTTCATTGTTTATAGTGACCTAGTAGCTCACATCTACAGCATCACCTTTAAGTGGCTTGGAAAGATGTCCCCAGGAGGACTGCTCTCGTCAGCGCTACACACGGTGCGTGTTGGTCAGTGAACTAAACATACATCGACCAATCCAGGAAGGCTTGTTATTACCTGATGTTGTTTAAACCAAATGTTACCAAGTCCGTACCAAGAAAACTGGAAATAGAATTCTCCTAGTGTACTTCCACTCTTTCTGTAAGAGATATGGCAATAACTTGTGTTATTAAGTAGGTTTTTATTATATGTGAAGCTACCATAGAAAGGGAAGCACATATTTTCTAAAAAGGAATGCAGCAAATATTGCACCCGTCAGTCGTGAAATTAATTTTGTGACTACTCGTGACATAAATATTTTAAGATCATGACCGTGAAGATGCAGAATGCATGCTGTAGAATCCACAAAATTTAGTGGTATAAATACATAAATTTAGTGTTGCAACATAAAAAACTCTTAAAATATTTGATAATAATTACATTACAAGTGACATAAGAAAAACATACAAACTAACATAATGTTGGCTACCAATATTTCGCTGTACCAGTGTCATGTAAGTTACTAATATATTACAGAATATTTTAATTTTGAATTTCCTATACAATATTAAATGGATCCAGTAAAGAATGTAACATCAATTTATATGTTGCTGTGTCTTCTTGTAGTACACAACTAGAAGTCCATACACAATACAATTAAATTTCTACACAAAAGTTTCAATAGAGAAAATAATGACACAATTTCTACACAAAATTACTTTTGAGAAAATAATACTACTGTATCTGTTTAAGAAGCGTGATGTCGTGATTGATCTGTTTTGGTGGGATTCATGCAGTCTGAACTTGCTTGACAAGGTACCAGCTGTGTTTTAGGCGCTGCTACTTCGGGCTGGTTTCAAAGTCGTTATATAAGTGTCGTTAACTGTTTGAAGTACGTATATGTGTGTGTGTTTCCTGTGGAAATAATGCATGCTTTTATGCCAACTGGATACATATTTTGTTTGTACGAAAATACACTTGTAATAGGATTTCTATTGTTTCCTTACAAAAATTCTAACCCCAAACTAAGTGTGCAAATTCTCTTCGCCCCCAACTAGTACGTACTCTTACGAATTCCTGGTTTCTCAGCTCTTTGCTTTCATTCCTTTGACAAACAATACTGTTGTTTATTTCGGATCACGATACATCAGTCATTTACATATATTTTGTCAGATTAGTCTAGTATGCAGATAGTGATGTAATGCCACAAGGACAAAAATTATTTCCTTATGTAAATTTTGAAAAAGAGCATTCTTGTAAATGTCATTAATTGACATTACAAATGAACCTGTAACTTATCCGTACACATTATTTTCTTTGATTTGAATTATTGGAAATACATTTTCAGTAAATTATGAAGAAATAGTTTCATGCTGCATGGTAATAATCGCTAATGGCCTCAATTCCAGCCATGAAATAAGACTCGAGACTTAACTTGCCAGCTCTTTCTCTTTCTGTGCTCCTTGGTCTAATGTACATTATAAATACCATATAAAGACTACAAAGAAACATATAATATTCCATATTGAGTCTTTTCAGAAATTTTATATTTTATATTCTAATGTTTCACAATTAATTTTGATAACAGCAATACATTTAACATTTAACCTTCTGTCAAGCCAAAAATTGTCGCACTAAATTTGAATCAGTGGAAAATCACTGATTTTGCAGTGAAATTCAACTCTCGGATCATTTAAAATGTCTCTGCTTATAATTGGCATGTGAAATTACTGGTTGTTCCAGTGAAACAATTTCACTAATTGAATAAGTGACAACAGCGTGCGGCAAATCAAATATGGTTTTTATTGAATTTAGTAAAATCATTATGAGACAAAAACATATTTTCAATAGTTACTTTATATTGTGCAATTAAACAAAATAAAATTGCAGTGTCCAGGTTTCGAACCCACATCATCCTGCTTCAATTTCAAGTTTAGATTCGTTCCAAATGGGAAAATGTATTTATTTCTTTATTGAAAATATGTAGTTTAATGCCTTTTCTTATCACTTTTATTTAAATTGTTAACTTCAGGATTGTTAAAACAAATAGTACGTATCAATGCAATCACTTCATCACATCTAATGCAGTATAAACCTTCCAGCCGAGTGCTCTAATGATTATGTGAAAACAAAATTAAAGACTTAAACAGGTAATGAAAGACTGAATGTTGATGTTGCTTCAAAAAATAAAAAAATGCCAGTAGCATTCAATTTCCTTTTTTATTAGTTTATGGATTGTTATTGAATTTGAATTATTAGAAGTGATTTAGCTGTCATTTGATACACATTGTTTAACTGGCTCATCAGTGAAAAAACAAATCACTGCATCAATAAGTGAAGGAAAACTAGCATTTTTTCACAAACCCATCAGTTAAACTGACTGAAGTGACTGTAGAATTAGTCAGCTTCTGTTAACTGATCTAAACAGAGAAATTCTCATTGATACAGATTTAGAGTGCACAGGTTTTCAAACAAAAAGTGTTGCCAATGAGAGTTGGCTGGTTCTCCATTATGCTCAGTACACAATACTGTGAAGTCTAACCTGATAATCTTCTATTACAGTACAATTTTACATGTATGTACTTCACATCATGCATTTTCACATTACAGGCATAAAGTGCATAGTGAGTCTCAAATATACATAAGTTGAGTTCTTGTTTTCAGATAACGGGATGGAAAAAGACACTCCTAATGTGAAACAGCTAGACAATAATGCAAAAAGTAGGTTAGACAAAAGCAGTAGCCTATTCCTAAAATGCCTTTAACAGTAATTATAATTCTGAAGTAAAAGTTTGTTCGGAAAATTTTTTCCTTATTTTTATATTTTGCTTTGATTCTTTCTTTTATCTAGCCTTCAAAAAACTAAATATTTGTTAAATTTTATGTAGTGCATCAAGATTAGTTGTATTATAAATGTAAAGAATACATTAATTAAATATTTTTGTTATTTTAAGAAAAATGCGTATGTGTAGCATACCACCAGAGATTTAAGTTCTCATCTTTTGAGTTTCAATTCCACGACTTTGCTCGTGTGCTATCACTGTTTTACATCAGATTTGCACAATACATAGTCATATCTGTTATGCGGCAGGCAAATAATTTTACGTTAATTATATAATGATTTGAATAAGGTAATTGCGAGCAAGAAAGTTAACCACAAATAATTTACATATATGTTATTGAGTCAAAATGACAGGAAATTTCATGCTGCACATCGTAAAGTTACAACATACTGTGCAGTTGATGTAAAATCGTAATTTGTAGCTTTCAATGTAGTGTGTCACTTTCCGCATGATTCTAGGAATATAATTAACTTACACAAAAGAAATTTATTTACCCGTAACAAAAACATATTTTCTTTCCTCAAATTTGCAATTTCTTAATGAATCATAAAGAATACATAATCTGTGTTTTTTACAAATGTGATGAATATGGTCTGCTTCTTTGACATAAGCTAAATGAAACTTTTTTACCACATTTGGAGAAATTGCAGAACACTTGGCAACAGTGTGCAAGTATAGCAGTTCCACTTGCTGCTTTTCTGAGGCGCCACCAGGCAGAGTAAACAAACTACATAGAAAATATGTTTTGAAAATAAGGGACTGTAATGGTATAGTAACATAAAACAAATTTTTCTTTGCTGTAAAACAAAGGAAAAGTTAGTTTCTACAGATTTATAAATCTGATTTATAATTCTTTTTTTGACGATTGACTGTTTTTCACACAAATGTCAAAACAGGAGCTTTTAAGTAAATAAAATTAGTTTAAAATAAAAATGTTGTTCTTTTTAAAATTTGGTTTTTATAGAGTTCTAAATAACGTTATTTTGTGAATTTTAAGGTAGACATTTTTGTATTTTTGTGTTATTGGTGATTTTGTGGTTTTTACAGTTCCCCTATTTCTGAAAAACAGTTGGCACTTTTTATTCAAAACTATACAATTTATTAACTATTGCTATTCAAATATCTGGTCGACAAAAAAAACACCAAATTATGTTATGTAGTTCAGATTCTGTTCTTGATAATATATTCTAGCTATTCATTCACTGTGTGACCTTTCCATGTCCCTTAAAGATACTAACAGCTTGTGAGTTTATTTAGCAGACTCCTGGTGTGAACAAATTATTTCCCCTGTTTTTGTGAGCACCCGGTTGGCTTGCGTCAGTGTCCCTTTCTGTCCATTCCTCTATAATCTTGAGCTGATTGGCTACTGTCCTGCAGCAGGGTTCCCTGCGCACAGCACACGGCATTGGTTGCAGACATCTGCTCAGTAATTGCATCATGCTGTTTCCAGGCTGTCAGCTCTTCAGCTACACGTCTGGCCTGCTGCGACTCCTTACACCACGAGTAGTCGCTATGGTGAGTGCCTGCCTTGAGTTTTAGTGGACCGCGGTGTCGTCATGCTGGACTTTGGAAATATAGGTGACAGTTGTAATAAAACATGTGACACTGATAACATTCACCAAGTGATTGCCTGTTGATATGGGACCCATAGATGGCCATCACTTCCTGAGGGTCACTAGGAATGGAACCCTCAGATGGAGTTGTGATGGGATGCAAGGGTGGGGTAAATGTAAGCACCCTAAGATAACCCGTGGCAATGGCAACATCTGCCATGTTTCCAATATGCAAAAATCTATATGTGGTTCTACCAGCTGTAAAACCTACATAACCTTGGTGGGAAAAGAGAATTATAGCTACTGATATCTCAGAAGCACTTTTCCAGTGTTTTAAGCAAGATGCGTTACAAAATCTTTGAGGAACAAAACAAGTCTTACTGTAATATAGTCAACATTTTCATCAATTTAATTTTTTAATATAACAGCAACATAATGTTGTCACGTAAGAGTGACTGGCTGTACTCCATGGCTTTGCCCGCCCAATATTTAAATATTTATTTTTGGCAGATTTAAAATTAAGGAGGATTTTCCTTCTGGCCTTGTTATCCCTATGGCTTTTCCAGCTAGGAATTTTGCATATGGCAGATCAAAATTATTTAGGCTTAATTTTTGCCCATGGCTGTGCATGCCTGGCATTAAAATTTGTAATTGAATTAGTGTGTGGTGGTACAGAGTTCTTGCTCATGGCTTTTGATGCACTCCTGTTTGAATTAAAGATTTTTTTTTTACCTGGAATATTGAATTTGTATTTGCTAGGTATTTTTTATTAGTATTCAGATTTCTGTATGTGTAGTACTTTTCAGCACAAAATTGGCCGATACCGGGTTTAAAATATGTTCGGTCATCGTAGAAAAGTAATTTTACCTTTTCATCTATACAGCACGTATAGGAAACATGTGTACAAACTTGGGCACATGATTTGTGACGGAAAAGGGGAAATTGATGTAGGACACCCATGGTCCATCTCAAATAATAAGGGCTGTAGCAGCCCCTTAATGCAGTGGGTGACAAGGACAACATGTGATATTAGGCAAAGTACTTGCATTAGAAGAACACAAATTGGTATACGGAGCAAGGAAACCAAGATCTTGGATACATGGTAGGTATAGTCCGTTGTACACACCTCTATCATGTAAATAATAGGGGTTGGCACCCTTTTATTGCATAAAAAACGTACAATGTAAGGTTAAATTGATTGTGGATACCATGGGATGAAGCAGGATGATGTAAGTAGCAAATAACCCCCCCCCCCCCCCCCCCCTTGTTGCAACTTTCTAGGACCCACCATTTCCGGTTAAATCGCAAATGAATGATGCAGTGGTAGCAATAGAATGGCCTAGTGAGTAGGCAACCGCATCTCACCCGGAGGAATTCAGCGGGGAGTCCCCGCCGAGTGCGTGAAGAGAGTGTGGCAGCACATAACAGCGAGGTCTTGAGAGCCAGTGAGGGTAATTGAGGTGAGTATGGAGCTGCGCCGGAGTGAAAGGGTGGGGCAACTGGGAAAACCCGCCGATCAGCGCCATTGTCAGGCACGATGCCCACATGCGAATATTTGGGGGTGACCCAGCTGGGAATTGAGTATGGCCAGGAACCAACATGCAAACGACAGAATAGCATTAGGATATGTGCTAGACCAAAGTGAAACGTAGCTGTGTAGGTGGCAGATTGTGCAGCACAGTGCAGACAAAGCAGGAAACTACACATCTCAGGAGTGGGGAAAGGGGTAACGGCTGTGACATGTACCATTGTGCATCATGCCAACAACGTGTGTGTAAGCCTGGTGCAGTACGTGTGGATGATGCGGGATAATGTAAGTAGCACAAAAGGCCCTCTAGTTGCCACTCTCAAGGTCCTACTGTTATCGTGTAAATTGCGAATGAAGGGTACAGTGGTAAAAAGGCCATGGCCTGGTGAGTAGGCAACATACACTGCTTCAGGTTGCAACACATATTGGTGGTATGATGCACCATTACACATCACAGCTGGTGCCCCTTTACCACCTCTTCTAGAACAGTGTAGTTTCCCGGTCCGTCTGCTTAATCAGCCCATTATTTGCAGCCTGTCACTGCTACGATTCACTTGGTTTTGTAGACGTGAACATGGATGAGTGCACAAATTTGGAAATGACTGACATGGTCTTGGTATGTGGTGAAGTGAGAGGCAACGGCCGGGCAGCTGCGCGTGTGTACAGCCAAAGATACCCTGCATGGCATCAGCCGAACCACCAGACATTTGCACACCTTACACAGCGGATGCAAGAAACAGGCACGTTCCAGCATCGATGTGGACCTGGTCGACTGAGAACAATGTTGTTGGCCCATTCTTGATGCTGAACCGTGTGGCTGGGTTTCAATATTGTGATTTCCTGCAATTCCGTTTGCCACAGTTACTGGATGTTCTGCTTGCCATCAGAGAACGTACATGGCTGCAACACGAAGGTGCACCGCTCCATTTCACTAGGATTGTGCATCACTGCCTGAACACAGCGTATCTCGCTCGCTGGATAGGACGGGGTGGACCTTGTGCTTGGCCACTATGCTCCCCAGACCTTACACCATTAGACTTCAGGCTGTGGGGATTTTTTAAGGCATATGTGTACGAGACACCCGTGACATCTGAAGAAGATCTGTTATCGAGGGTCATGGCTGCCTGCGATCACGTGCGAGACACACCAACGGTGTTTCAATGCATCCGCCAGTCTCTAATATGCCGGATGAACTACTGCATTGACATGGGCGGGGCACATTTCGAACATTTGTTATGAACTTCGTTGTGATATGCCACCTGCATATTCCGGAATGATTACTGTGTATGGTCTGTTGTGCTGACAGTGCCTTCCGTAACAATAACACATTGCTATGTCACAGAATTTACGTGCTGTTTACAACATTAGTACAGAGTCACGCTAGTGGGCCCATTACATCCATATCAATACTCGCAACACCGACTGCATTGTACATCACACATCATCAATGAATGCACAAAACGTGTGTTTCTCAGGACTACAGTTGCAGTTAGTCAGTACAAAAAAAAACATGCTGTTGTCTTCGTTTCGACCCTGTGTGGCACAATCTGCCACCTACACAGCTACTTACACTTTGGTGTAGCACATATTCTAATGCTATTCTGTTGTTTTTGGGTTGGTTCCTGGCCATACACATTCGGCGGACGGTTAGCCTGCTCACCACCCAACAAGGCGAACGTGGTTCAGTTTCCGGCCGGGTCACCCCCGGATGTTCGCATGTGGGCATCGTGCTGGACGATGCCGCTGGTTGGTGGGTTTTCGCGGAGTTCTCCCATTTGCCACTTTCATTCCGGCGCATCTCCATACTCACCTCAACACCCTCATCGGCTCTCAAGACCTCGCTGTTATTGTGTGCCACACTCTCTTCACGTATTCGGCAGGGACTCCCCGCTGAATTCCTCCAGGTGAGATGCGGTTGCCTACTCACTAGGCCAAATACAAAAGAAAGTTAAAGTCACGGGCGCTGTTCGGTGCAAGTAACGTGATCACTCGTTGCAGGTTGTCCTACTGACAGCTGACAAACGATCATGCTGCGACAAAATGTTGTGATACCCGAGAAAGGTCATGCTTCCTTATATATTGGTATAAAGTTTCCTCATTGAAAACATATTGTTTTTGAGCAGTTGGTCATGTCTGTTGTTGCCATCTGTTACTACTGATGAAATGAGGAAAGAAAAATAACAAATTTGGAAAAATGAAAATATATGAAATACAAACAAGTTGTACTTGCCACGACCTTTCAAATATTACATGAATTACTATCCTTGACTGAAATATAGACAAGTGAAATACTTCCCGAATATGCTAGTTATATATATCTAGCTGCAATGCTACAACCTAAATCAGTGAACAAAAGTTGTAGTGCGTACGTGACAGTGTCTTACCTCGCCAGCTCTTCTCGACAGACTGTCCAGATACAAGCGTTGCATGGACCTACCATGGTCGCCTACGGGGTTCACATAAGTGGAAGTGCTATGCATGCAAAGTATAATATTTTATATTGAAAATAAAATGGCACAAATTAAATTTAATAACATTTCTATAATTTTCTAATGAATTTCAATATGATTTTAGTATCTCTTTATGATGGCGTTCATGCCAGAATATTAAGTGTTCTTAATTTCGGTGCCATGGGCCTCTTGAATTTTATAATCAAACAATTAAAAATTAGTACAAACACTTTAAAACATTTAAAGACATATTAAACACTGCAAAGACAATATAATACATTTTACACTGAAAAAAACATTTATATGAAAGTTCAAAATCATCAGCCTCTTTGCGCACGTGCAGGACACATGACTGCGTGGTGAGCGCCTTCATGGGCTCTAGCGCCACTGGCTGTTAGCCGGCGTCAAATGACCCCTCCCTCGTAGGTCAAGATGGTGCGAACAACGCAACATTGCTCTGGCGTGCTCTGCCCGGCTGGTTGCCGATTGAGGGCAAAGAACATGGCCTTGGGGGTCGTCGGTTTCTTTGGCGTTTGCAGGGGTGAGGGTGTATGCAGGAACAACAATGTGGGTACGTGGTGGTGACTCAACTCGCCTCTTGTGAATGCTGTCTTGTGACTTGTTGACACTTGACGTCACACTCATTGACCTACTAGTTTCCCCAAACCCTTTCAAAATCTCTTGCCCTACTAGGCTCTCCCCTGCGGGATTTGGAAAGCCTCTGAAAGGTGTCTTGCCTCCACAAGTGGTATCAAGATTTACATTTACACTTTGGTTACAACCGAATTCAGCTGTGCCCTGGGAAACCCATTAAAACTCAACTCACTGGCACTGGTTGTGTTGACATTTACTTGTGCACTGATGTTATCACTTTCTTCGTACACTTGGAAACCCCTTAAACTCACTCTGATTTGTTGTGTTTTTACATGTATTAATAGAAAAACCCAGAAATGGTATTGCGGTTCTACATCTTTCCACCATCTCACTACTAGGCATTGAGTGTTCAGTCGGTGCAAAACCCTTACATAACAGTTTGTTACTTTGGCTGGGTGTTCCCATGTTAGTGTTGCTCTCCTGTGTACTCCTTGGTGAAATTCTCCAAACTCGCTGTGGTACTGGGCGTAACGTCATCTCCTTGCCTCTCTTCCCTACAGGCGGTCGGGCTATCCGCAGGTCGTCACGGTGCCGTTTCGTGACACGTCGGGGTCCCAACTTCACTAGATACTTGGAATTCCCCATCTTTTCTACCACTCTCACTCGCCCTGTCTATCTAGGTGCCAGTCCAGCACAGTAGTTCTTCGCACTGGCCGGTAATGGAATTTCTCGTACATACACGTACATCCCGGGTACAAGTTCGGGTGGCGGCCTCTTGCTACCCGGTACCCAGACATTACAATAACTGAGCTGGTTCGCCCTGGCTTCTTCATGTATTTGTGCCTGGTGTTCGATGACTTTTTCAGGTGATCTGAGCAGGTTTTCATGGGGTCTCCGGGGGCACGGAGTTTGCGACCTTGTACCATCTCTGCGGGTTTTATGCCAGTTGCCGCATTTCACTCTATTCCGTAGGCAAAACATTACCTCCGGAATCAATTCGGCCCACCTAGTATGATCCTCGCTTAACCGGACACGTAATTGGATTTTTACATTCTGGTTTTGTCTCTCGGTTGGGTTAGCCCTGGGATGATAGGCTGGGGTAGTACGGTGTTCTATTCCAAACCTGGTACAGTACTCCTTCCATTTTCGCCCTACAAACTGTGTTCCATTGTCTGTCAACAAATACTTGGGGTGTCCCCACCTCGGGAAGAACTCATTCTGCATTACTTGTGCCACTGTGTGCGCACACGAACATTGCTGACTGGAAATGCTTCGGTCCAACGGGCAAAAAAATCAGTGGCAACAACAAGAAATCTTTTCCCAGTTTTCGTATGTGGGTACGGGCCCATGATGTCGATAGCTACGGTTTTGAATGGCTCGGTTGGCAGCCTTGGCTGATGTGGAGCATCGCCATCTGCTCTCCGCGGCGTACTGGTGTTACACGTGACACAGCTCTGTACATATTTCCTGACATCTCCCTGAATCCCTGGCCAGTGAAAACATTTCTGCACGTTCCTTCGTGTCTGCTCTGATTCCGGGTTTCCATGTTCCAAACTGTTGTGTGCGTATTTTAACACAAGTTCCCGTTTCTCTCTCGGTACATACGTCTGCCATCACGCACAATTACTAGGTGATTTGGTTTGTATTTCCCTGTCCACTACCCTCCAGTGTTCTATGTAGCATGTGGCACAGTGTTGTCTGTGTTGCGCGGCATCTGGGGAATTTTCTTGTACAGTGTACCTCTTTTAACACGTCCCATACATTCAAGGAGATAAGTTCGCCAGGTGGTGTGGCAACAATGTTTTGTACAACGAGGGTTTGTGTTTCTGCAGTTGGTATTGTACGGCCAAGGGGTAGCGTCTCTTCCCACTCCATATTGTCAGTTACTGTTATATTCGGGCAAGGATTCCTGGACAAGGCGTCCGCGAGCTTGTTGGTTTTTCCCGCCACGTGTTCTACCTTGAAATCGTACTCCTGCAGTAACAGCGCCCAGCTGGCAAGTTTACTTTTTCCGCTATGCATTCCCTCTAACCATACAAGGCATCAGTTGTCAGTTTTGAGTGTAAACTGCCGTCCTAGCAAGTATGGCCGGTACTTCTGCAATGCATGTACAATGGCCAAGCATTCCTGTTCTTTAACGTGATATTTACGTTCTGCATGTCTGAACTTTGCACTGTTGTAACTGATGATATGTTTTTCCCCCTGTCTTCCCTCCTGATACAGCATGGTCCCAATGCCTTCTGGCATCTGTTCGTACGATAATGGATAATTCAGGGTTGAATCTAGACAGTGGATTACAGTTCTGAAATACAATTTTAATGTCGTGAAGTGCTTGATCGGCTTGAGGTGTCCAGACAAATTTACGTTTCTCACACAACAAAACAGTTAATGGTGTAGTGATTACGGAAAAGTTTGGGACAAATTCCCTTAACCAATTAATTAAGCCAAAAAACTTCCTGACTTGTTTACGTGATCTGAGTGTAGGTTTGTTTTGAATGTCCCGTATGTGTTGTTCCGGTTCGTGTCCGTTTGCTGTTACATAATGCCCTAGATACTCCATTTTACTCATACCCAACTTACACTTTTCCACTTTGCACATAAGTTTATTATGTTCGAGCTGTTCAAACACAAGGCTCAAATGGTGCAAATGCTCTTCCCAGCTGTTAGACCAAACAAGTACATCATCTAAATACGCCATTGCAAAGTCTCCAATAAATCCATCCAATACATTAACCATTAACTTCTTAAATGTTGGAGGGGCACACTTTAAACCAAATTGCATGGCTACAAAACTGAAATCTACCTCCATCTGGGGTTTTAAAGGCTGTTTTCTTTCTGTCCTGTGGGCGGATATGCACTTGCCAATATCCAGACTTTAAATCAAGTGATGTGAATACTGAAGCTGATCCTAATGTTGACAAAGTGTCTTTCATGTTTATGACTGGTGGCGGCATGTTTACTGTAATCTTATTCAGGGGTCGGAAGTTGAAACAGAATTGCCATTCGTCATCTTTCTTTGGATCAAGGGTAATACCTGCATTATAGAGACTTTGTGTAGGTGCAATAACATTATCATTGAGCATCTCACATACCTGCAGGTTGATGACTCGGTGAAAGAAAATACCTGGGTCTCGTGGCTTGGAGTACACCAGGTCCTCGTGTGTTGTGATGATCGCGTGCTCTGTGACATCAGTGCGCTGCAGCTTCCCCTCAGTGTGGAACACACTGGCATACTGGTCCAGCAGATGTTGCTGATGTGTGGTGGGCACCTTGTGCTCGAAGTCAGCAAGCGGAACAGCAGTTGTTGTTGTTATTGGTGGTGTTGCTCCCACTGCGTAAACAGTCTATCGGTCATGTGTTCCTACATGCAGACAATTCAGGTGCGGTTCTATCACGGCGTGGTTGTCAACAAGCCATGGCAGTCCCAAAATCACTTCTTCACACAAGTCTGGCACTATGTAGACATCGCACTTGGTACGCAGCTCTCTAATTCCTACCGTTACATGCATAACCGTTTTTGCTTCTCCCTGGTGGTGTGTGGTAGCGAATTGCAGACGTCTCTGTGGCACCCTAGTCGTTATTGCTTGTACTAAACCCTCATGAACAAAGTTGTGACTAGCGGTAGTGTCAATAACAGTTGTGACATTTTTCCCTTCAAGTTCAACACATACTCTCAGTGCTTTGATTGTACTGTCAGTTACCTGGAACACTTTTGCGTGCATAGCGGGCTGGTTTTCCGGCTGCGACTGTGTAATCTGCCCGACAGGAGGCGGCGGTCACGTGACATTGGTAACCAGCGTGGTTGGTACAGACGGCAGGGGTTCACTTTGTCGATCTGGCACTTGTTCCCTCCGTTGAGTCTGCTTATCTTGTTTGTAGGCACATGCCTCCCGTGTGAACAGTTCCATGCTCTCCCGGCTTGCTCCGCGCAACTACGGCCTAATGTCCGGTTTTGACAATGTCACAATGATTTCTAAAACGCTGCGTGTCAGCTGACCCTGGTTCAAATGCTTGAACAAGCCTAGCTTACGTTGTATAAACTCCTCAATATCCTCACGTTTACGTTGCTGTTCATAGTACAGTCGTGCTTGTGCCTGTATAGCATCTCCGTCAGTGTCGAATCGACCTAGTACTCTCTCACAGAACTCCTCCCACGTGACTCGATACTCCCTGACCAAGTTCCATCATGTGACAGCGGTTCCCCTTAACCTGTTGGCAGTTACCTCAGTCCAGTCATCCCTATGTACACAATGCCTATGCAATTTTTCTTCTCACACTGCAAGGAACTTACCCGGGTCTTCTGAGTCATGCCCTGTTAAAGTTGGCAGTAATACATTGCGATCTGGCCCGGTTAAGCCCTGTGGCATGTACGTAACAACTACAGGCAGCGTGGGTTTCACCTCTGGTGTTGGCGGTGGTGCGATCTCAGCACAGTTTGCCTTTCAGCACTCGTCACAATTTTTAAAACCCTCGCTGTATATGGTTAACTCCGCAGGCCTTATGCATAGTAAATGTGAGTCTTTCCTACACTCTTGGCACTGCGCTCACTTGGTTCCCGCCCGTCACATCCGGTGCACGTGCACAGGCGTTGCTCTGACGACGTAGAGACGTTGTCGGGCGTGCTTTGACACAATGATTGCTCCCACATACTTCCCTCAAACAAGTTAATTTCACTCAATCTCCCACACTGCACGCATCAATCGATCGGCATGTCTCGCGTTCGCGGGTGTCGTGGTTGCAGACACGGATGTCTTGAGGGCTTCTTGTGGTTGATCAGGCGTGGTTACCATCTTCTCATGGTTGACGCGACACAGCTGAACACTCTTGGCCCCACTTGGGAATGCCAATTGACGCCGTCGGGTGAGACATGAGACAAACAATGACACAAATACTTACTGGTAAATTGGGCGCCAGCGGTGCTTCCCAATCATTGCACTATGGAGACTCAGTGTTCTCAGAGATGCTGTGGGTTCTGTGTGTCTGTTTCACCCGTGCGTACTTACAAACACATAGGCAATACTAAACTTTTTACTAAACATGACTTGAAATAAACACTTAATAAAACATATGTGGCTAGGACACTGTCACTACTGAATAAAAAATATAAGTTCACTGTAGACTTATTTGATTGATATTATTCAACACATCAACGTGCCAATGAAATGATTGTCTCGGTCATGACTTGCCAATTCCGGTTGGGTGTTCCCTAGGCCGTAATTAATCTAGCGCACACCTAGATGGATGATCTCACCGAGGTGTGTGAAAGCACAGCCTCAACAAGGGAAGAGGGCCGACAGCCACTAGAGTGGACTGACTGTTTTTCCCTGAAGACAGGACACTGTGAATTACAAATGAAAACCCTTAATATATATTAACATGTGTGATTACTCGGCATCACTAATGCAAACTCGTCGGGGCTCGCCCTCCAGCACGTGGGTATTGTGGTGATGGCCTATACACAGGGCCGTCTAGGACGGGAATAATTGCACAGTACACTAATTACAAAATTACATAGACCCTTGAATGATACATGAAATATGATGGGACATGGGATGAATATTCACAATAAACACACACCTTGAAAACAAGCTTAGATGGCACTGATGCTGCTGCATGAAGTTCGTAGCGGACCACGTGGTGCAGGTGAAATTGCAATATTTCTGCATGGAAACGGCAAACTAAATTCAGACCAAATATTGTTCTTGTTAAGAAAGTGATTCTCTTTGCGATTAGAGTGGTTACAGGTTTGTAACATGCGTGATAGTGGTAAAATCAAACATTAACGTGACCACGTGGTCAAGTGCAAAAACCATCAATTTACGTGAAAAATACATTGAACCCTGAATGAAATTGACATAGAACCCTGAAATAAATTATTGCACATATGATGTTACATAAATAGGCTCTTGGCTTCGGTAGGCCACGTGGTTATACGTGATGTTGCAGTAAAATATTCAAACACAAAAATTACCCTCAAATACATACATAAAAAGAAAGCTCTTAAAATTGCGTGTAGCAATAATGCAGAACAATGTAATGCCATAATCATAGGCGGATGGTGCCTGATTCAAGTTGCGCAAATCGCGTGACCTCTCCGACAGCTTTCTCCTCATTCTCCTCAATTAAGTTAAAAATGCCACAAGAGCGCAAGAAATTAATAAAGCGGAAACATAATGCTGGGGAAATGTCTGGCAAAACGTACGCAAGCAAATATTAACCGGTAAACTACATTGACTATGGAAACCTAAAGCAGTGAACAAAATTTGTAGTGCATACGTGACAGTACCTCACCAGCTCTTCTCGACAGACTGTCCAGATACAAGCGTTGCACGGACCTACCAAGACCGCCTATGGGGTTCACATAAGCGGAAGTGCTATGCACGCCAAGTAAAATATTTTATATTGAAAATAAAATGGCACAAATAAAATAAAATATTGTTTTACATTTTTATAATTTTCTTATGAATTTCAATATGATTTTAGTGTCTCTTTATGATGGCGTTCATGCCGGAATATTAAGTGTTCTTAATCTCGGTGCCGCGGGCACTTTGAATTTTATAACCGAACAATTAAAAATTAGTACAAACACTTTAAAACATTTTAAGACATATTAAACACTGAAAAGACAATATAACACATTTTACACTGAAAATGACATTTATATGAAAGTTTAAAATTATCGGCCTCTTTGCACACGTGCGGGACACTTGACACATGCGTGGTGAGCGCCGTCATGGGATCTAGTGCCGCTGGCTGTTAGCCGGCGTCAGTAGCTAAGCTATCACTAGAAGAGACTGAGAAAAACCATCATAGACACCATAAAAACCCAGTCGACAGAATATAATTCAAAATTATTCATGCATTAAATAGAAATGCTACAGGAGACAGTGAATGTGTGTGGAACATGCTTGTGTTAGTAGAGATGAAAAGCTAGTAGAGAAGGGGGGAGGAGCACATTGAGAATATATACCGTTCTTTATTCTTATACTTTGTGGAGTACTGCATTTTCATATCTGTTTTACATTCCAAATTATGGTATTTTCATTTAAATTTGTCCAGTAGGTATATAACAAATGTAACTGTTTCTCTTTTAGTGTATATTCAAATGTTCAGTGTTATTGTGTCTTTAAACTACTCAGGAAAATTCATCTTCAAATTTTGAAATTTAAAATGTTATGGGTCATAGTCTATTAATTTGTTTGAAAAAACTTTTTCATTTTAATCTTTTGACAAACTGTTTGTTGCTTAATAATTTTGAGGTTGTCTCATCCAAATGCATACCTTTTTGCTACAAGATACTTCCTTTGTACTTATTTGGCTTGCATGCACATAAGGGTCAAGTTACAAATTCACGAGGAGAGCTTTGAAAGAAGTTAATAATTGGTACATTAATTTATAGATCAGTTGGCAATGGTGGTATACCTGGGTGGTCACGTTGTTGGTTCCAATTGGACTGAGCCTGTATCTCTACATGAAGCCAAATGTAAGTTGAATACCTTCATTTCCCAAATCCAGAAAATACTACCAGGATGTCTGAACTAATTGGGGTAACTAAATAGTAGTAATCTAATTATTCAGCCTTATTTTTAGTGCACATTTTATGTTGGTGAAATTTGAGACACTGCTGGTGTGTTCAGAAGCTGCGCGGCAATGTAAAACACACAGAAATGCTGAATGCCAAACTGAACTCGGTTGTAGAAAGAATTTTATGTCATGTTGCAAAAATTCTGTCAGTACAGTGACTTACAAAGTTTATCACGATGTAGGCCTATTGTCAGTGATGTCATTCATGACATTTATGCAGTTAGAAATGAAGAATATACAGGGGAGTGCGACATACACCAAGCTACACAGAGTGCTGTTGATACTGACATGTTCCACGCTTCCCTAACCTAGCCCGTTCATCTCGTCCATGGCATTCAACACCCACGTGCGCCGAGCTGCGACGACATTGCAACCTGTACGCGAAGCGTAGGTTCATGTCATGCCTCGACCGCATCAGTGGAGTGCATAAATGCATTGTGTAAATTCATGTGTAATATTTTTGTTGGTAGTAATTTTTATTTGTCTGCCATGTGTTAAAGTAGAGTCATTGAGTGTTTGTGTTTTCTTTGAAAGGTTACGTTTGTTTACATCACAGTGTAAACACAGTGTTCATCCAACCTGTCAAAGTAGGTTATGGGTATGTTGACATATCAGCATGTAATATTCTACACGTTAGTATATTAAATTCTAAGAGTGTTAATGTGTATTTTAAAAAGGGTTCGTGCATTGTATTATTTGTGTCATTAAATCAGTGTCTCACATGTGTTCCTAAACACAGTGCACCTTGCACGGCGTGCACGAAATGTCACGTGACATATGTAAACCCGGTAAGTGAGTAGAAATACCACATCCAAATTTATCATCAATGTCAGTGTATTTGTTTTGTTAATTTTAAAAGGGTTGTATGTAATTGTTGTTATTCAATGTCACACACATAATGCGTACAAAAGATGCTTCGCATCTTGTTGAATCCACGCACATCACTTTGTTATGATGCAAATTTTAATTAATTGTAAATAAGTTTATCATCAAGACGCAATCTCTGTGCACCCATCTTTTTGTCAGTTGTGTAAAGTAAATAAGAGTAAACTAGTAGTGAACAGTACCCAGAGAACCGTATCAAACAGAACATTGAGGTTAGGTGGCTCATGGTCTTAAGTTCGCCGCCGTAAGCCTCGAACACGTTGCAAGTTAACCTCACTTTTACATAACTTGTACATAGGAAATGTTTTGAATGACTTTAGTGGTAGTAACATGATCTACGTCATAAAATTAGCGAAGGAGATAGTAGGTTTAAAAAGAAAATCAGTAATTAACATGCAGAACTTGTGCCAAGGCAGGCAACTTGTACACTGCTAAGTACAAGTACACTGTAAATTTACCATCTTAAGTTCATGAGTTTTTATATATTTATTTTGTCTTTATTATTTTCAGAGTATTGTATATGAGTTCATACTATGTTTCATGCCCCAGTCATTCATCTGCCATCAACCTTTTTACTACATTGAGTGAAAGAAGGTAAATAACTGTATTCTTGATACAAAGGCGGGAATGGACAGACACTGAGAGGACAGCACGCCATTAGCCAGTCAGTAGCATCATCGCCTCACCGTCAAGCAAACGTGCGGTCGCGTCCTCCTCGGATCTTCACGTTCAGAACCAACCGTGTAGTGTGACGCATGTCCGGTTACAGACTTGTTTGGCGCGATCGTTGTGGTTTTAGTTGGCTAGACCAAGTGTGTGTTTTGTACTGATATGTGGTGGAAAAGATACGTAGCTCATCCAGTAGGAGCAGTCGGGATTGCTCGTAACCTTAGTGGGGTGGCACGGTCCCGTTCCACCTGTCTTTCCTTCGTAGGAGGGGCTAAGGTAAACCGCTGCTTGGTAGCTAGCTAAGCAATCTTTTGTTCCCTACGCCATCAGGCGTGCCATATCTAGTACGGCATAGAGAGTGGTTCGCCGCTGAACAAAACACGTCATGCACTATGGACGAAAAGTTATTTCCAATATAGTGTTGTCCAGTAGCCGCTTGGTAACCGAGCTCGTTGCCTCCGGTGATCCCCCATGTTAGTGGGCAGATCAGAGATGTTGAGCCATGTGGGCCACCAATGCTTCTACTGGATGTGATCTTCAGCCAAGGCCAGGCCGCAGTACCAAAGCTAATACCTCCTCCAGCGTCTAGGTGCTCTGGTAGGTGATATAACCTAGGCTTGCTGTCCCTCCTTGGTTGGAAAGTATTCCTAGTGGTTGTCGCACCTCTGTTCCTTCCCCCCAGCACCTGGGTGCTGGGGGTAATAGGTAGCAACAGGCGGTCATCTAATGGGTGTTTTACTAGACTGGAGGACCTCAGAAGGGGGGCCTCAGTCAAGCTAGTTCGGATTTAAAACATACCTGATTTCTGTCGGCAGTGCACAGTGTGAATTGTTCCTAGCTGGCGATGTAGATGTTACTCTACAAATAAAAGCGTATGGCTAGAGAACGAAGCTGTATTTATTGAGGACTCAATAAACACAGTGACTCATGCTATCTCCTACCAAGCAGGTGGAGTACTGAAGGTAACCTACGTTAGCCAGTTGTATGCGACCTGGTCCTAGGCTAGAGGGAAAGATTGAACTAGAAAACTGAATATATATCTACTGAACTAAAGCTGTCTAATTGCAAGTGTCTGGAAGAGACACAAAGAAGTTAAATTACCTTTGCTATAGTAGCAAGGTATATTCGTGTTCGATGGTTGTCAAAGACGGTTTTCGTCGCAGGGAGTAGCAGCGATGGCTGCTGAAGATGCAAGGTTTGCTGGAGGCCCCAGCACAAAGGAGTGCTGGGAGTTTTCTCTAGAGAAGAAATACGAATTACTGCTGGAGCCCCGCCGCGCATGGACTTATATAGTCAGAAGTGTAGGCTGCCGTGGCAGGGTGCAGGGAAGGCATGTGACGTCCTTCTGCTGTGAGGCTAGCGTGGGAAGTGAGAACCCTCTCATCAGCGTTCTGCTTCGTGAATCTTCGGTGGAGCTCGACTGCACCCCGAAGTGGCTGACAGCTTGTAGGCACTCGGCACAGGGGGAGGGGAGAGGTGAGAGGTGGCATGCTCGCTGGTTGCGCTACCTTATAGCCACGTGTTCTACCGCCTGGTAAATTTAAGCAGCGTGCAACAACTGTGTATTGGTTTGCGGTAACAACTCTCACGTGCGTTGAAGTAAGGGTTTACTTCACGTGAAGAGCGATAAATCGTAATCGTAGTTAATAGTAGTATAAGCAGCACGCGTCAAGTGTATCAATAGTCAATATTTAAATTCAGGAACATTTTTTATTTGTTTTCATTTGAGGAGTGTCTCGCCCCCAGTTTGTATTTTTAACGACTGGGATGTAATTTTCACATAATTCTTTGTATCTGCATTCGCACATTTTTGTCTGTTTAAGAACACTCCATGCTATACTGCAGACTTATCATGTATTTACCTCATACGAGGAATAATAATAATAAATCTCATTGTGCGTGAACTACGTCATTTGTATTTATTCTGGCCACTTCACTGCCACATAATCTGTGAAGAACGTAACGTAACAAAGTCTTGACGTGAAAATGGCCTCAACAGTTCTCATCGGAAGTTGGATGAGCGTATTGAGGGAGCTCTGATATCCTCGATTAGACCAGGCACTTGGATTTATAGATAATGGACAATAGCAACAGTGATGCTGGAGCATCAGGGAGACACTTTAGGGTGAACGGGCCACAACCCCACTTCATCATCATGTTCTCCGCTGAGGGAGGACTGGCGCCCACCTGGTATAATTGAATACCACAGCTATGCATTCTAACTGGTTATTAATTCCCTGATGCCCCAACCACCTTCCGAACGTCAATACCCTCCCGACAAAGCATATAACCACTCAACGACGTATATTCCCTGATACAGTTGTCAATGAGTAAAGCTCATTGTTTCAAAACATGGATGAACAAATGTTCCGCCAAATTGTCAACAAAGTAATCACTGCCTGCATTAGCTTGTATTTTAGTGTCATACCAACCACCGGCAAATATCACAAACTTTGGAGTTATGGCAGTGGTTGTCGTGCCTTGGCCACACCACACTGCCAGATATCACTGTTACAAAATGTTGGTTACAAAGTATTATGGAGTAAATGCTGGACAGGTTAAACGACTGGCGTGTTTAACACCAGTAAGCTACAGGTTACTGCGCCCCTTTAGGGTGCAACTGGTACAAGGTAGGCGTCTCACAGCCGCCTCTAATAGGTTGGCAATACTTAACTACAACACAGGGCGTGGCTGGCTCGGTCCAAGCTGTTATGGGTAAACTACATACAACTTAGGCCAACACGTTGGGTGCCATAATAACTTGATGCATGTTTCTCTGGAATTAAGGGTATCTTTCACTTTGTGGTAATATATGAAACCTTAAATACCAAATCAACTTTAGCAAGAAATGGTTCCTAATGGTTACCGTGATATGTCACCGGGGTCAAACACAAGCCCTCTGTAGTGCTCCAGCTTGCTTGGTTGTGTTCACCACGTCAGGGTCATTAACAGTTTGGGGTTTTGGGAGTGTTCTTCCATGACAAGAAACTGGGGAGTTCAACCCCTACAGCCAACTTCACACTGATGATTTTGCGGTAGGTTTTACCTGGTTTTATTGTGAGAGGCAACCTCCAAGATTCGCGAGACCAGTGTCACGAGGATCATACCTCAGGAACTCAAGACCATTTGGCAAGGTCCCTGTGTGTAGCATTGGTCGGGTAGGTTTTTTTCTGGTCGGGACAAAATCAAGTGTTACAGAGGTTACTATCTTCCGTCGCTTTACCTGGTGAGAGCTTGGTAGTGGTGTGCTGTTCCTCGTTGGCTGGCTGGTAGAAGGGGTCGGCGGCAGAACAGCGGCTAACTCTGGTTGCGATGTGGTGCTGACGAGGTACTCTTGAGGTAAATGGGTAGGGATTGAAGTATAAATGTCAGGCAGTAGAGTAGGTTCTAAGTCAACGAGAGTGTGGTTAAAGTGTAGAATCAATGTGTTCTAATCCAGGGCAGTCTGTGGTTCATGTCGGAGGTAGGAATAAGAGGTTTTCCTCCTCTACTGGTGGAGTAGGTAGATTTAAGAGATTGTGCTCTAACTGTTCAAGAATCTGTTTCAATTCATATTTACGCCCTCCCTTCTTTCCATAAGGTATGAGGACCACAAAAATTTGAAAGAGAAACTGAATTAAGGCAAAACCGGTGGAAAAGTACGCCATTGTTGTGTGCAGTTAGATCAACTGGGTTTGCAATGTGAAATCCCACTCTGGTATTCTGCATCCGGCCAAATGAATGGCGGTGGATGGAACTATTGGCCGTCATCAGTGGTGAAACAGAGCGCAGGATTTGATGCACTTTTCATGTCAATGAGATCTAGGTGAGTTTTCAATCAAGGGGGTCAAGTTACAAAGACAATCGCCTCACCAACCTGGCCGTTATCCAGTGGGTTTGGAGTAAGGGACTATCCAAGAAACTTGATTCCACAGGTAGGATAAGTATTCCTAAGGTTTCTGCGTGCTCCCAAAGATTTACCAGCAAGATAACCAATATATTTCACCAGCATATCTCGGTTTGCCTCTTAAGATGTGGTGTAATTGCCTTGGGGGCTTTAAAACATGCAACCGGCTTTTCCCGGTTAGAAAAGTGAGCACATTGTATTACCACGTAAAGGCCTAAAGAACTGGGGTCATTAAAACTAGAAGGAGTAAAATTACCAACCATATAAATTTCATATAAACAATACATTTTATTGAACGTGAAATTATGAACTTGTTACTCCGCACTCTTCTGAATTAAGATAGTAAATATAAAATGTTTTTAGAAAAATATTATGGTAGTTGAAATTACGTTAGCCCAGGCAAAGGCAACCTGGCAAACAATATAAATGTAAATGTATGAAATTCACGTATCAGAAAATTAATTAAAAGAAATTAGCCAAAATTAATTATCCCTATTTGAATAGGTGTGGAATGTCCGGAAGGGACCTAGTTATCAACAATGTTTCTTTAACAGAAGGGCAAAGAAGGATGGCCTGGCAGGGGCCTTAAGGGTTTCCCAGAAGGGGACATTGTTGCAGTGACCTATTGTTACCTGGGGAGCTACAGTGGTAGGAAGAGGTTAAGGAGTGGTTAGGAACGACGACGACAGGACCCTTTGGTTGGCTGAAGACGGCCCTCTGGAGCTGCTTGAAGAGGCTGCTGAAGTGGAAAGTATCTGGAAGGCATGAAGTTTAAATATCGCTGCTCTCCTGCGAGAGCGGCTAATTTTAAATGGACGCTCTTCTGAGAGGGCGTTGACAGGATTACTTGTAGGGGAAATGTGGCAAACAGTAAAAGCTGAGATCACATACGTGGAGGTTACGTTGAGGCTCTGTCACCTTTGGGTAGACCATGTGTCCCACCTCCATTACTAGTTTAATTGAGAAGAGACTTGCCCCTCGGGTGATTGTGGTTCAAGATGGGGCTAAGTCGTTTGGTAGTGTGCACTTCCCAGAAGCGCAGGAATGCCTCACACGTCACAGTAAAATGGCATACTCTGTTGTACCAGCCGCTCTGCATTGTGTTTAGTTTTTCATTCTGTGTTGTATTTCAGTGTTGTCTTAACCACTGACGCGTGCTCCTATCTTCGGGATAGTGGTTAAGGCACTGACTGCCCTCCTTGGTTCAGAAGTGATCCTGCAGCTGCGTTTTAGCTGCTAATGTAGCCTGGTGGGTTTCGATAGGTTCTACGGGGGGCTGCTTAGTGGGAGGATACCGTCTGAGGAGAGGGTAATAAAACCCCAGAGTGAGTCGAACCGTGATTGTTTCCCTTCCTGGGAGATTAATCTTCCTCACTACAAGAGATGCCAAGATACGGGATGCCAGCTGTCCCGGGGATGTATGAGATGGGTTGTGAATTAATCGATGGTGATAGTAGGGGTGGATGATCCTGCTGGAGGGATTGGTGTTATCCGCAGTGGCCACGTAGACCAGCGTACTGGAATATAGTTTGTGGGGGAAGAAACCGCGCGGGGTTTTGGGATGACCTTCAGTGGGGATCGAACACGATCTGGAAGACAATTTTATAAGGCACCTATTTTGAATGTCCTGTCTCAGGACAACCTTAGGCGGGGCCGCTACTACTGCAGGTTGTGGCGTCTCCGGTTGAAAGGGATATGTAGGTTCTGATTCTGGCCAACAAGCACCTAATAAAGCATCCAACTCTGACTCGTGCTCGAGTGGGATGAAAAGTGAGATAGGTCTGGGTGTAAGGTCGGTTTCCCCAGATGTTAGTATGACCTCGCTCATGGCTTCAATGTTTGTCCTAGAATTAATAAGTCTTTGTAAGGCACTGCGTTCTCTGTGCCGTATGCAAAATTTAATACCACCTTTCTTATTTGTGCATTTGTTCAGCCTTCTGACCCTTCCGCAGACATGCAGTCCTAGGGGTGTGTCTTACTCAGTCACACCTGAGGCCCTGACATATAGATTTGCAGTCCGGTTTTAGGATGCTACCGAGAGTAGGCGAAGGAACACTGGAAACCCAGGAGCAGTGTCTTTTCAGACTTAAAGCTTTCTGCAAGGTCCGTCTCCTGTGGAGTTCAGCACGCCTCATAACTAGTCCTCAGCGGGGTTTTCTATTGCACCTGATAACAAGTTTTACTGACACTACCACTTAATAAAATTAATGAACAGGGAACTAATGTTAACATTTCGGCAGGCAACAAATTCAAGTTCACGTAATATTTATTACTACGGTATTTGGAAAGTGGGAAAATCATGGTTGGATTATAAGCTAACTAACAAATTAATTTTAATTACTTAAAAGTTATTCAGGCAAAGATGAGCCTGGTAAAAGACATCAAAAATAACAGAATTACATAAGTCTATGTCAGTCTACGCTCTTGACTGCATCTCCTCAAGAAAAGAGGTTTGTCCAGAAGGGCAAAATGTTGTGACGACCTGCTTCCTCAGAGTCAAGGAATCTGACTGGGGAAAAGGGGTTGCAGGGTATAGGACTCCACAGGTAACCACCTGTGGAGTCGAGCCGTCCTTGCAGTAGGCTTATGCAGATGTGGACGAACCTTCTTCAAGCTGCAGGGATGGTGCTTCCTTCTCAAGCTGCAGAAGAGGTTGGAGCCGTACTGCAGGCTGTTGGAGAGGTTGAAGCCGTATCGCAGGCTGAGGAGAGGAGAGAGGTCTTGGTCAGACCCTGGGAGTACTCACTGACCTACGCGGCCAGTGAGTCCGGCGTCTCTGCCTGGGGGTGCTCTCGGACTTCTTTACATAGTGGAAAATCTCTTGATCAGCAATCTTCTGGCAGTGTGGGGTAGCGTAGCCTTTCAGCGCAAAGGTGGGTTTATCAGGGCTGTGGCAGCGCTGCTCATTTCTTATCTCCCTGCATGGAGGCGACAACAAATTTATTTATCTCGGCCTGAGGTTGTCGGGTGTGTCGTCACAAGGGCAGCAGAGGTACTGTGATCCTGTGGTATTGCTGGAACTTCTTCCACAGATAACTTCAAGGTAGTGATCCATCAAAAATATTTTATTTATTTACAAGGGTGGCAATCGCATGCTGGATTCTGGGCAGCCTGTACCATTCATAATTAAACGCGTTAATCATCTTTACGTCCGAGGCTGTCCAATGCATGGAGTCCCTTTTGCTGGTACGTGAACAATACTCTGCCACTGTTTGTGACTTGCCCCAAGCTCTTGTCCTCTCGTTGATGGGGCTAAGTCGCCCGTAGAGTGTGCAAGCCCATTGTGCAAGCTGTTGGCATGTGTCACCACTTAATCTTAACATTATTGGCCAATCCGGGTTTTTGTATTTTCAGTTTTAGAGGAATGCCTTTTGTCACTTTATAGTTATTTCAGTGGTGTGGAAGTAACTATGTATGTTAAATTTTGCAACACATAAATATTTGGTTATTTCAAACTATATTTCTGGTTGCACACCTCAGTAGGTACATAAAGCAGTACAGACCAATTTGCTTGGCACGCATACATCTTTTGTTTGGTCTTATACAAATTTTAATTTTTTGTTATCTAGTGTGCTGCCAGACTTTTTATTCAGGACTGCAATTGTTAGTGCATATTTGCATGCTGTGTGTATACATTAGAAGGCATTTTTCTTTTGGATGTGAGGTGGTTGAGTACATATCAGTCTGCGCTGTGAGCTGTTAAGTACATGGAAGTTTCATCATGCTGTTGGTGTGTGTTATTCATAGTATTATCGAAACTGTGTTAAATCGTAGGATCAAGGGAACACTCTTTGTAGATAAGATAACAGTTTGGTTTGTGGATTAATTCCATTACATTTGTGGCCTGTTTTAGTTTTTGACTTTTTTCCCACGATGAACTCTCCAACATTAGCGTAGTTTCATAAATGGTTTCAGGAGAAGAAATTTAAAAACAAAAAGTGGTTTTTTCAACAGGAAAATAATTCTCAGATTTTAATTGTGTGGGGCAGGAATAATTTATTTTTGACTATTGTAAAATTGAACTGAGACTTTATATGAAAATGTAAATAAGAGATGATCACGTAGGTTGGCCTCTTAACTCTTGTTATTTTCTGTATAGCTCTATTTCTTGCGATGTTCTTAACTGAGCAGTTATGGATCCAGGCAAATACTGTCCGATTACTTCTAAAATCTATCAAGTCTATTTTTTTCTACTTTGATTTGGGTGAAATCAGTGAAAATTTTAATATGCATATGCTGATAAAAACTTCAAAATAATTCAACCTTCTATAATTATTTGTCAAGTTATGCTCTGTTATACAATTTCCTCAGAGTTGCAAGGTTTTAGAAGTAAGTCAATGATATGAGCCCCTCAGCAGTATTTTTGCCAAGATGAATAGCCTACTCTATGCTGTAGCTAATTAACGATGACATTATTGGTATGTGGCTAATTATTGTTTTTGAAATCTAATCACCATGTATAGAATGTAAAATTGTAACACATTTTATGTTTAGTTGTGTAATATACATGCCATTCTCTGTGGAATTGTTAGGAACAAAAATCTATCTATATCATGCTACTTTGTGCTCTGATGTGTATAAAAAAGTGTAATCTATTTAATTTGCTACTAGCAAAAATGTTACACTTCAAAATCATCTGTAAGGTGTGAACTACTTTTTGTGTAATGCTGCCACCTTTATCTCGTGCAGGTTGGTAAGTGTTGCTATTAAAAAGGCATTTTATTAATACAATACTGCTCCTCCTGAAAAACTGCAAATTTTGAGTTGTGCAGTTAAGAGGAGGAATTATTATTTCCAGAGGTTAAGATGTTACCTGCCTGGTGCTTGAACTGCTTTGCACTCTGTGTGACATTCATGTTTTGTAACTAAACTATTAAATGTGTTTTTAACGTATTTATGTATGGAAATCCGCAGGACGGGGCGTTACTTTCAAGATATCATTCCAGCTATAAAAATTATTTTCAAGCACTCCAGCATAGTTATAAAAAGCTTTTTCAGACTGATGTATTTTAAAACATACTACCCACACGAGTGAAACCTCCAATAGGAGCCAACATCTTGCCTGAGAATTTCCACCAATATAATGGTAGTTTTCCTGCTTAAAGCATAATAGGTACACACAACACAATGAGAACTTTGCACACCAGTTCAGAGTCTGGTGTGTAGTGGGGATGGAATACTTGATGCTACGTGACACTCACCCTTATCACGTCCTGCTTCTGAGACTTGGACACGAAAAAAATGTGAGGTTCAGTTTCACCTCTTTTGCAGAAGTTCTTTGATTCCACGCCATAATTGTGTATTCATAATAATTACTAACGATTATAGAAATTTTACATTTTACGAGTTGTTTAATATTTTTGTTCTTAATCTGAATTGTGCGTTATCTGTTAGTTGTAAAAAGTCAGGAACATATTAATATCTTATCAATAAGTTCCTACCTTTTTGCAAGCAGGAAATAACCCACATTGAAAGTTAGATACAATAGGATCAAACAACTAGTAAATTGTAAATTTTCTATAGTCAAACTTATTATACAATGAAAGGAAAACACACACATTCTAATTCTCGAGAAAAATTGAATTTTTTCTAGAGAAAAATAATGGAAAGGTCAATCAAATACTGTATGTACAGTAAAATAATTGTTCTGAGTGATTAGGGTTGTATGTTATGGCAACTAATGTTTTTGGCTGAAACCATATGGAAACAGTAGACGGGAATGTAAAACTATGAAAGGATAAAATGAATATTTATGCATGTATCTAAGTCTCTGTATGTTTAATACATAGACCAAAAATTTTTATTTCTATTTTTAGGGGTGTATTTATTTCACCAGATTGGTGCCATCAATCTAAACTGCTAAATGCACGTAAATTTAAAAATAATAATTCCAAAACCAACAACAGCATACATAAAATACATTAAGTGTAAAATATTCATCATATACATTAGGCTAGTGTGAGTATTGTCTAAATGATTCTTAAATATTTTTATGTTTACATTATTTCATTCTCCTCAGCTTTCTTATGATTTATTTTCATGTTTTGTAATCTTGGATCATATGTGTAACACATGTAAACTCATGTACAATGGCATCAAATCGCAAAACATTGCACCAACATGCTGTGAGCTGTACCACAGTGATGTCACGCTGGTCGGGTCAGGAGTGTCGCTTTCTCTCCGGCTATGAGCCAGCCCTTGTATTCTCTAGCCCTGGAGGAATTGACCAAACGTGTCACATGTGAAAGCACCATTTGTTAAGATTGGGTTTGTGCGCACCCATGTTTTATGCTAATTAATACTGATTTGCATCACCTTATTGTAGATACACCCAAGTTTTTCCATTTTTCCCCGAGTTAAAGAAGTTTTTTTGGTTGGAGGGGAGGGGGGGAGTTTGTCATAATGCCAGTGACTGTCCCTCCCTGCTCTGTAGTCGCTACTGTGGAGCAAGATTAATTACTAATATTTTATTTGTGAGTCTGTTTCGGAACACTTGTGGCATTAAACAAATTACGAGTGACACTTTACGCCTCCCGAATTGCAGTTACAACTCACATTCTGAACTTTAGACTGCTACACTACCAAAAGAAATTGTAGGAGTTTCACTATGCAGTTTAATTTGTCTTTCTCTTTATTATCTATATAAAATTGTTAGTTCATCATATTTTCAAAAGTTTGAGTTAGAGAGAGATATGTGTAATAAACGAGCATGCTAGCAATTTTCTGGATTGTTACCTGATCCATCAATATTTTTGTGTGGTTTCTCAGAGCACTTCCAACCCAGAAGAATGGAAGAATGCAGAGTCAATTTATGACTTCTCTGTGCGAGACATCAAAGGCCAAGAGGTCTCTTTGGAGAAGTACAGGTATGCAGTCTTATTGGAGAAATTTTTTGTCTGTTTCTATGAATTATCCACTCTTAATTTTCAATATTTCTATGTACTTTATTTGGCAACCAAATTTTGTAGTGGTCAGTATAAAAGTGTGATACTGCAAGTTGCATTTTAAATCATGTTGTTCAGTTACATTGGCAAGGAGATGGCACAATTCCACAGTGTGTAATTTGGGGGCGTGACAATTCATGATGTTGAGTAACTTCCGTGAATATTACTGTATGAGTTCCCAGTACATGATTACTGTGCCAGTTTTTTTGTGAAGTAGTACACAGTGTTTCACTCTCTCTCTCTGCCTTTGATATTTAATGCAATGTGCTAAAAACATATCTTGGTGTATGAGAAGTATGATGGCATCATTGGAGGTGGCTGTTGATGTCATTAACTCTCAACACCCTTAGGCTCTTACCTACCTGGCACTTAGAATGCGTTGCAGAGTTGAAATAGTAATTTTTATACGAAACTATTTAACATGCGTCCAGTGTGCTGATCTATGGAAAGAACACACACATCAGACGAGGGCTGTTAAGCTTTCAAGGTGTCACGTACCTTCAAAATACCATTTCTGACTACTCCTAAATTGCTAAAATCTGCTTTTTCAGGTGCTATATATAAAAATATACATTTCAGGTACATACAAAACTACTCGAGGGCCCTGCACTGAACCTAGGGTCACCGCTTAATTCCCATTGATACACTCAGTGCTACGAGTTCACCATGCACCAAGCAGTGATGGTGCACTTGATGCTAACAGTGCTAGGTAGTTGGGAGTCTTAAGAAATGAGAGCAGTTTAGCATGTGTTGTGCCGGTGCAGGGGTCACGTGGCAATCATAGTGAATGTGGCGTCCAAGTGCGGACTTACTGCGACTAACTACAAAGAACTGGCTGAGCTGCACGACAAGTATGCTGAGGAGAAAGGTCTACGTATCCTCGCATTTCCCTGCAACCAGTTTGGCAACCAGGTGCGTGATCCTTTGTGTGTGCAAACTGCCCTAAGATGTGGCAGATGATGCAAGTTTGTACACAGGTATTTGCTTAATGCTTTCAGTAGGAGCTGCACTGCGTTTCTGGGGGGAAAAAAAACTAATTATTGCATAGCTATGCTGTATTTGTCCAAATAGAAGACTGCGTTGTATTCTTGACATTACTTTCCAAGAAACAAGGGTGGTATTAATTTTGCCAGCTATGGATTCTAGCCACAATCTTTTATATATATATATATATATAAAATTCAGGGAATGTTTTTTTCAGTTCACTACTAGCCCTTGACAAATATCTGTAAAAAATTAAACAGAATATTGTGTGTAATCAAAAACCTGTGTCAACTTTTTTTGAGGTGACCAAGGTATCAAAAAGAATCATGCATGTGGATGAACATGGCATGCAGGCTTGTCCCTATATCTTGTCTAACCAGCTAACCCGAAGACCAGTAAGTTGACAACATACATGTGGAAGTTATGTTACAAATAATAGAATTGATGTTTGCTCAAGTCTGAATAATTTGCACACCATTATTCATAACAGAATAATGAAAATTTGTTTTATTAAGGTACATACTTATCACTAATTTTATAGTCAACATTCACACATTGTTAATTAGGCATTTCAAATGAAAAATTAATTGTAGTCTTACTCAAAACATTATGAATACGTATATTGTCACCATAATTGGGAATCTTTCTTCCTGAGAAATGGTGTGGTTATAACATTTTAAAGTGAAAGGTGGGCATGTTGGTAGTGTTATTTTATTGGGAAAATGAGAAAATAAATGTGGGAAACAAATATGTTGTAGTGGTTCAGCTGTACGAAAACTCGTGGGAGTTCTCAGCAAACGCTAGCTCAGTTAAAGTTTGAGACTCTGACTTATTTAAATGTTGTAAAGTTAGTTGATTAAAACCAGAAGGTGAAGAAAAGATGATTATACTGTTCACTAGAAAGTTTATTGCAGTCTCTTGAAAACATCGACCAACAAACTAATTAACAATTGCAGTAATCAAAAGAAAAAGTTCAAGAGACAGAATGCCCGCCTTCACAAAACAAAACTTCGCACTTCGAGAATTGATAATTACGAAGACAGAAGAGAATTAATACATTTCTCTCTCGGCGCCCTAACGACTCCTTGCACCGACGGAAAATAAATTTACTTTTAGAATAATGTCCGACATTAAAACGGAAGATTAAAGGCGCTTGTCAGTGCGAGTGAAATGGTCACTTGCCAAAAGCTATTCAGCGGTGTACTACGATGATTATGAAAATTGACAACCAATAAAACTGTGCCAACCCTATTTATGCTGCCTGAAATATTGCATCAAGTAAATGTGGTCCAATCATGGCTTCGCAAAGTGCACTAATGTCTAAAAATAGCCCGTGAACACTGACATGGGTCTCAAAATCAAAGTATTACAATGTGCGCGGGCTGTCACGTCAGCCTATTGTGACATCAGTACACAGTGTTTCATCAAATGGTGCAACATGTGAATGTGTCGCTTACTAACTCCTTGAAAAAGTTGCACTGTCATCCTGTGATGTTTATACTACAGATGCAATGACTCGAATAAAGAAATACATTTGGAAAAACGAACAAGTACAAAATACCAACAAATTATTATTGCCACAATCTTATACATATTAAATGAATTACTATTCTTTACACAGAAATATAGCAAATAAAAATAATTCCTGAAAATATAAATTATAACCTATTGCAATGCTACAATGTTATGATAAAATGGTCAATAGATTGAACTTGTTTATGGCTACATTTTTACATTCAGATACATTTTTTCTCCTACAAGCTATATTACTTAAAATTAGGGTACATGTAGCCAAAGCCACCTGTGATTGGCAACAGTGTTTCTGAAATGTAAAAGTTAGTAATTTCGCATAGAAGCCCAGTTAAAAATGGATGAGTGTAATATGGCTTTGGATGATAGAACATGGAAAAATGAACAAGACGTGTTAGTGAAAACACTTCAACACTTGCATCTGCACTTCTTCCTTTATAAAGTCAATGTTAGGGTAGGTCAGGAGGGTAAGAAAGAAAAAAAGTGTGTAAGGTGTGAAAAAATAATAATAATCAAAGCTACAGATTTTCCCCACATTCCATCTCTCTCCACCGCCCCCATGGCACCATAATGTAACAATTGTGGCCCCATCCATTCTCCCTTCTTCAGTCAAGTGGAAGATGTTTTATCAAAACAATGGTGTATCTTAGGCCCCTCCCTTTTGTGTGAAATTGAAATGTGCTCTGGACAAAAGTTACACAAAAAAAATGCTGGCTCAGATGCCCAAATTTACAGGCTGCCCAAATTTGTGGGTGCTGCTTGTTCCAAGTGCAAACAACCATCAGATACTATGTAACACAGCCAAGGAGCAAAGGCAAGCTTGATGGGCGTAAGTATGAAGTGTGTGCCCAGGACTCTCTCGACACTTCAGAAAATGAATCGTGTTGAGAATATTTTTATGCTTTTCTAAAGAGAAGTTTCTCCAGCTATGCAAAGTAAACTGTTGATTCAGAAATATTATAAAAACAGATGCCTCAAGGTTCCACTTAATAGAATTTAACCAAGAAAGTGTAACTTTCTGGAATTTTAATGAATTTGAAGTGTAGTTATTGCACAGAGTAGTATTAGTAATAATAACTACGAAAAATTTTACTTCATGTTTTTTGTTAAATTTTTTGAGTTCAGAAAAGTGCTTTAAAGTTTTAACTTGTATCTCAACAGTTTCTTCACAGATACTACATTTAATTTAATATTTGACCATAACATTAGTGGACTGGCAAGTAAACATTTATATAAGTGCCAAAATAAAAATTCTACCAAATTACATTTTGTGTTTGAATTATTTGTACGGAATCAACATATTTTTCTCTAGATGAAAGCAGAAATGTGGTTGTAGCCTTATTTTTGAGATGGTCATTCTGTTTAAAAATAGTTTCTCTTGATGTGTGATGGTCTCTGCAACAGTCTGAAGCTACGTCACAGTCAGAGCTAGCTTTTAGTGTGCAGGCCCGTCACACACAGGGTTAAAATATGTCTGTTGGAACTCACTTGCAGGCTGAGGCCCGATCAGTGTATAGGGTAAGTCGAGTTGGCTAATGACTGGGTATGAAATTGAGTACTGGCATGCTGGATGTGGTGACTCGCGATCACAGTGCCAGTGCTGGGTCGGCTGGACTGCAGTGCTGCGGGTAGCGGCGGCTGAAAGTGCCAGTGGAGCTGGCTGATCTGAAGATGCTGCTGTGGCTAGAACCACTGGAGAACACCTTAACCAGGCTGGAACTGCGATTCCCACTGAATCAGGGGCAGGCTATGCCCAGTGGAACTTCCTCCCCTTGGCAGATGGCAGCAACTACAAGGTGCTGCATCCCCGGTGTCTTCTTGGGGGCTGAAAAGAGAGAGAGGAGGGAGCTAGGAGATGAGGCCTGTCCAGCGGTGTGAGGTCGGTCCGGGGGCTGAAAAGAGAGAGAGGAGGGAGCTAGGAGATGAGGCCTGTCCAGCGGTGTGAGGTCGGTCCCAGGGTTTGTCGTGGCAGAATGTCTTATTGGATGGGATGCAGCCCCAGGTCATGGCCTTTCCTGCAGATCCTTCCTACCCCTTTTGGTGTAAAGCGTGGATGGGTGCTACGACCGGTCTCGCAAGAAGGGAGCAGGCGACAGTTGGTCCCTAGATAGGAGTGTTTTGCCACAGTGGCGGCTGGGCTGATGCAGAGCCTAACCCTTACCCCAACCGGTGACAAATGGTGCAGTGTTTGAAGGCTGGGTTTTCTCTGAGTCGTTCGACAACTACTGTGGGTGTGAGCCCCAAGGCAGTCAGGCCTCCAGAACCAGTCAAACACCCCCTCTGGAAATTCAGTGGTGTGGTGGACCAAGTGCAAACTGGCCTGGCTGTCTAGCCTCCGTATGGGTGGTCTTCCTAATGGTTGTGGTTCTGCCTTTCGGTACACTGAACGGGTGGCCATTGAGTGTTGTGGTTTTTGATGTACGAGTCCCTGACGGGGAGCCCGCAATCCTACACTAGACGGTGAAATCAGGTGGTCAAAACCCGGTCTCTTGCCTCACTCTGGTGGGTATGGTGTTATGTGGGATCTCACAGTCGCCTAAAGAAAGGAAAGTCAAAGTAGGTGAGAACTCATGTTTCATTCCTACGAGGAATAGACACGGTGGCCCGTACTACTTCCTAACTACCTTGAGCTGACCGGAAGTGTAAACTACGCAAATTCCAGGTGAATGGGACCTGGTTCTAAACCCTGTATGGCAGATTCGACTATGCAGCTGTTAACTTTCCCTACCTACTCTCAGCTGTATCCTGAAGAGACTTAGGGAGCCCACTTTCTGAAGGGTTTGGGGTGGCCGTTACCAGGGGTAATTGGCTAGGGGGAGTTGATGATTTCTTCAGGGTCTGCTGGGGCAGATCCTCTGGAAGGTCTGGTAAATGTTGGCGATAGAGCTGAAGAGCTCCTAGGCTGTCTGGAAGATGAAAAGCGGTCAGAGAGTTCCAGCACACAAGGCGGTGGAGCGAGTTGCTGGGGCTGTGTGGCTCTTACAAGATCCGACGAACAACTGGCGTTTCCTAGCTGCACAGAGGTATAAGTACCTACCGACTTGCCCTCGCTTGGGCGGCATTGTGGGGGGTGGTCAGTCACTTGTTCTTGGGTGGAGCCAAGGGTTGTCTGCTGCGACGTCTACTGCTGGCTGAAGTGCGGGTGGTGCTATCCCTCGGTGTGACCTTGAACTACTTGACTGCTTCAGGGGTGATTGCGGCAGCTCGGCCGCTGGCTTACTCACCTTCTCATCTTCTGTGGGGGTGGCGTGGCATAGCTTACTGACTGCGGGTGATGAACAGTATAACACTGACACATCTGTATTACTCCTGGCAACAAGGGACATAACCTCTATGCACTCTGGTAGATATTACAGTAGTTCAGACTCCGTCCAGCATGCCAGGGAAATTACGCACAGAAGAAACAAAGTCATAAAAGCTTGGACAGTAAAGCATCACACTTCACTATGTATCATAATCTGCAACTGATTTCAGCATAAGTCTTAAACAGTTCTGTCACAGTGTTCTCACTTAAGTAGTGAAATTCAAGAATAAACATGGTTTCATTTCACTTTTCATTGACAATACAATTAAATATTAAAATTGTTTTTATGATAAGTATAAATTCTACTACATTTTCCAAACTTGTAACTAGACAAAAGTAGTATCCACTGCACTAGAACACTTACATAAATATCATATATACAATCACATTTTTATGTTCTTTACATGTACAGAACATAAGTTTGATGTATTCTATTTATCAGCTCCCACCGAGGCGAACTGTGTTCAATCCCTGACTGGGTCACTTTCAGATTCTTGCACGTGGGAATCGTGCTGGACATGGCCGCTGGTTGGTGGGTTTTCTCCAGGCTCTCCCGTTTCTCCCACCCTTTCATTTAGGCGCTGCTCCTTACTCACCTCAATCACCCTCATCGGCTCTCAAGACCTCGTTGTTAAGAACCACCCAAATCTCTTCACTCACTGTTTATCAGTTATTTCCCCAAAAAAGATATTTGTAGTTGTAAGATAAAGATACTTAAATAAATACATATTTTTGTGCATCAGAGAGATTCAGAAATTCAGAGAGACTAATGTTTAATATATTCAGTTAATATAAAAATGTTAACATGTTGTGTTTCAGGAACCAGGCAGCTCAGAGGATATAGTGTGTTTTGCAATGAAACAAAATGCCAAATTTGACTTGTTTGAGAAAGTAAATGTGAATGGAGATGGGACACACCCTCTATACAAATACTTGAAGCACAAGCAAGGTGGAACTCTGGGAGAGTAAGTCATTTAGTACTCTATCTAACAGTGCTTGTGTTTTTATATATTTCCTAGATGATCATTTACATTATATTTTTGAGTGTCTGAGATGCTGTAATGGCCATTTTTTTGGTTGATAATCCGCTAATACCTTGATACCGGCATTCACTAGTAATAGTTGAAAACTTTTACTTTAAACAGTAAATTCCCAGGGCACCAGGTCATAAATATGTGCACGGCCACGAAGCAGAGACTCTTAACAGGGTATGACATCGCCATGTGGCTACTTATTTGACGCTGGAACATACATATCCTTAGTCTTCTGTTCTGCTGTTGGCCATAGAACACGCCTTACACTGTAACACGACTGGGAAGGTGCTAGATTACACAAATGGAGTTGACCACGTGCTTTTTAGAATCAGGTGCCATCCAGCAGGTAATTATCAAAAAAGTTATTACATTATCACTTCAGGCGGTTCAGAAAATATACACAAAAGGTTACACTGTAAAAATAGCTTGGTGACTGAACCCCAATTAAGGTAGAGTCCCGTCTAATTCAGCCTGGGTACAAATTAAAAGTTCACTCATGGTAAAAAACCTTGTGGCAGAAAATATTGAGTTAATAGCCCCCCGAAAGGCAGGTGGGCCAATAGCCTGCTGTGAGGGTGAAACGAAAAGGTTTAGGAAGAATTATGAAACAGAATTACTATGATCGGCAACAGCAAAGTTAAGGACCCCCGCAGGTGCGCGGCACGCAGCTGACCCATGGTGGAAGTAGGTAAGGGGGTCCCGTCCCGCGCTCAAGATACTGGGCTGGCACGCAAAGCGAATCATCGTTCCATCAGAACTTCGTGCATATCAGAACTCCGTACAACATGTAATCAGAAAGTTTTCAATTACTTGTTTCGCCTAGGCAAGAAGTTTTATTTGTGGGTTATAAAAAATACAAGACGTTATAAATTTCACCTATTTATAAAATGTGTTAATTTTTATGGTAAAAGTATCATTAAACTTATCATTTGGTCTCGTAATAATTTCAGCGTTCTTTAGATGACAAAAGATAAAGTAAATTGTGTCACCTTTTTCTCAGAAATCTAAGGGTGCCACATACATAGGCCGTCAAATCTTGTACAAGGCTTAAGGAAAAATTTAACCAAAATTGTAATCCACGTGTATGAGTGATGTCTGCCTACGAATAACATTTAAGAACCGTTTAATGTTCAAGGACAGGTTTCAGTCTGTAGTTTCGTTTTTCAGTCTGAATTTCAAAAGTGAATAAGGCTCAAACGAGCATTTTCACAGTTACTTTATGTAGGAAAATTACGGTGAATGATATTAAAAACAGCTAAGGGGCCAGTCGCGTACATTATCTTTGTTATTAGGCATGCCATATAATGGTAGTGTCGCCTATGAAAGTGTGAAGCAAACTGAAGGTGCAAAGACTGAATGCAACTCAGCACTCAGCGTCTTGCGCGTAGAGGTTATGATGAAGAAACTTGATAATGAGGCGTGTGATGAAAGTACCTGTGTTTCACTTATTATTTCCACGCATCTAGACTTTGGACACTCGAAATACGTTAATAACATATTCTGTGTCTAATGTCATATTAATGTTCTTATTTCAGTTAGTATTTGCGAAATAATTAAAAAAATATAACATTTGTATATTTTGTGCAACATAGCCAATATTATAAATTAAATTATTCACACGGGTTACCCATGTTTTGTCACACCGAGGCTGCTTTTATGTGCTAATTATTCACATTTACGGCACGTGTTTCATATGCACACTATCTAGAAATATGCCAATAAATGTTTGTTTTTGCAAGATGCATTCAGGTATTTCTACAATAGACTAACTAGTTGGAGCGTGAATTTCATTTGCAGGCCTATTTGTTATGCAAATGCCTTCTGAGAAGGCATACCAGGTAAAATTACTTCATCAGATATGTGCATTTCATCATCATTCTGTTGTTAATGTAGGTAGTGCAGCTATTTTAATTTTCCTGTATTTGGGGGGGGGGGGGATATTGCAGCAGCTTTCTTTGCAATAATTTAGTGTAATTTTGGCAGCAAAATACTCTGAACAAATTCTTGCTGAAAAAAAAATTAATTATTTTCAGTGAATGTGAATTTTCCTTTCACTGTATTTGTCGAATTATTTGATTGTATTCACAACTAGAGTATTCACTAAAAAATGTAATCTTTCTTGGTAACTGCTTAAAGATACCGCCTGCCCGATACAAACTGTGTCATCCCGCGCTTCAAAAGCCTCAATTATATTTGCGTTTCTAATTGTAGTTTCCGACATTCACTTTGCAGCATAACTATTATATTTTACATGGGGAATTTACTAGTAGTGTCTATTGCATTTGGGCACACTCGTTATTTATGTATTAATTTAATACGTTTTTAGGTAAAATAGAAAGGTAATAAAATTTTGGGATACGTTTGAAGAGCTAAAAATTATTTCTTTCTTAGAAAAATAGCATAATGTATGAAGTGTTCCTTATTTTACAAAACAACAGATTATAAATACATTTAATTCAAATTTATATTTAAAACATGCAGAAATACAGTTCATATACAAGTCAGGCGGACACCTAACGTACCCGGCTTTGTATCTTGAAACGTTACTGAATAGCTGTTTGTACACTTATTTGTCCACATTTTTACACTAATAGAAACACTTACAATATTCAAAATGTGTTGTGTAAGTTATAAGATCTTAATGTTACTATCGTTCTTTCGGGTCTCCCAAATCTAAATTTAATACAAAATCGTCCAGAATTTAAAGCTGTTAACTGCAAAAATTCTATAACATGTGTTTGGTAATAACTAGTAAAAAAAGACAGGAAACAGAAACTGTATTTTTTTAAAGAGTGATTGTCTGCTTAGCTGCATAGCTACATGTTTTTCTTCTGATATTATGCAAACGCCACAAGATGGATTTTGATATTTTCATTCTAAAGTAGGCCATAAACTAATTGAATAACAGTGATTTTCATTCTCATTAAAAACTTAAAAGTTATCTTTTCTATGAAATTTTCTTTATACGAGACTAATTATCATCCACATTTCTTTCGTTCGTTGTTTACTGTTATATTGTTATCACATTTCTAAGTTTCATTGCCTCTGATGTACAAATAATTACGCTACAACAATAAGAAATTGAGCTCTTTAAAAAAAAAAAAAAAAAAAAAAAAAAGTTACTTCTAATTGATAATTTGCGTTTTCTTAGGTTGCACCTTTTATAACCTTAAACTTTAAAGAAGTGGTTTAGTAAATGTTTTTTTTATTCAGGACAATAAATTATTTGTTGAAACACGCGTGTGCTTAAGAAGATATTCGGAGGCAAGTAAAGAATTCTATGGAAAACATGTACATACATGTTATGTGTATTTACTAAAGATACAGGTTGTACTTAATTCTCTAGTGTAACTTACTAATCAATACGTCCCATGGCAATCAACAACAAAACACGCACTAATACTGTGGAACAGTTAAATAATAACTTCTGGGTGTCTATTAGTAACACAAAACAATAAGTTGTCTTTATCTGACATGTTATAGACTTAAGAGTGTTGATATTTACTTTGTCGTCTCGCCTAAAAGCTTGTAACAATTTTTATTGAAGGGCGCCTTCTTTAGGAAATCTAAAATATTTTACATCGGTTCTTTTCACTTTTTTTGAATAGATACCACAACCATACACGACACACCGTGGCATATTTTCTCACGGAATTCCTTCCATCCAGAGCACAATAGCGCTTTGTAAACAGCTCAGTCACACTGTCGCCTGGCGAGGGCTGGGCTACCACGAGGTGCGGCTCCCTAGCCTATGTCACTGCCAAGCAGCAAGAGAGGGGGAAGACACACATGATACCACCTTACCTACTTCCACCATGCAGCCGACTGGCTCAAGCTCTGAGGTGCGACTGATGAATGGCGGTCAGAAGCAAGGGGTGCTAGCCCACACCGGAAGTGGTGCCCCATGTTGGCCACAAAAGCTAAGATGTAACATGAGCTTGGATGAAAATGGCATGGAACAATACTTACACAAATAATTACACAAACATGCACGGGAGTGCACTGAAAAATAATCATACAAAAAATATTTAAATTTAACGCTACCCTTAAGATCACAAAAAACTTGCACCAGAGTACACTACAAAATAAACATGGGTGAATTTACTTAACAAAACCCTTTTTTTCTGTTGTCATTGGCCGTCGGGCCTAGCCCTGCTCTCCTTTACACCAAGCGCAGACGAACCGAACACACATGGCACACACAAACATAACCTGCGCCTTGTACGTGCACGACCCATGGCGGACTTATGTTGGCTGAGGAATAAGGTCGGGTGATAACCTAACATTTTGGGAGATGCTACAAAATACTGTCAGTCCTTTACAGATATACTGTATTCCTGATAGATAAACTACAGCAACTGCACTTTGAATGGTATACTACAATTTTTATAGATGGCATGCCCTTTAGTATGTTTTGGTGAGTCTTAATTTGTTTTGATGAGTTTATATGCGTGTCCTCTTGCACATTTTTTAGAAAAAAAATTTTATCTATGCACATTTCTTGCAGCTTGTGCTCATGCAGTAAAATTCCAGTATAACGTACTTCACAGCAAAGTATTTTTCACTTTAACGTAAGATTTTCAATTCCCGCCCAAATACTGTATGTAAAACATTTCACTTTAACATATAAAATTTAGGTTAACTGTCAGTACAACAAAGATTTACCTTGTGTCTTCCAAAATGGGATTAATTACGTAAATGCCTATAAACTTGTTTTAAATAAAGGTATTAATTTTTTTAAAACTATTTCCAACCGAAATTGGGTTTGGTTTACCAATGCAACACATAAAAAATCATGCAGAATGCAGAGTAGCGTTCAATATATAGTTTATGTGTATGCTGAAAAAAATTGATTTGTGTCGACTCGCAACACTGTCAATCCTCGTATTAACCTAGATTATTTAATGGTGTAAACAAGAAGCACAAGTACCATCTTGAATTATTTTGTGAACTAGAATTTAGTTCTTTCGAATCAATCCAAACACATCCAAACCACACCACCTGGACTATTGTTAGATTTTAGCATGTGGTGTATATTAATGCCATGTATTTTTTTTTGTTTCCAGTTTCATCAAGTGGAACTTCACTAAGTTTATTATCGACAAAAATGGCCAGCCAGTGGAGCGACATGGGCCAAACACTGACCCAAGTGTGAGTTTCAGTGTGGGAGGTAGCTGTGATGGTTCTAGTGCATGCATGCTAGTTGGCAAATTGCTGTTTCCTTTTTCTTGTGTTTGCCACTTTTTGAGCATTGTTCACGGTGGCTGAGCAGTTAGCCTGCTCGTCTCCCACCAAGTTGATCACTCCAGATTTTCGCATGTTGGAATTGTGCCGGACGATGCCGTTGGTCTGCACGTTTTCTGGGGGAACTCCCGTTTCCCCCACCCTTTCATTCTGGTGCTGCTCCATACTCACCTCAATCATCCTCATCTGCTCTCAAGACCTTGATGTTAAGAGCTGTCTAAAGCTCTTCACTCACGTCCCCTCTAGTAGTCGTTGACAAGTGTCCGTTCAGGATGCCATACACTCGCCTTACCTGCTGGTAATGGCAATAACTCACCACTACCACCTTTAATAGTGATCGCCAACAGTCTCTTCTGGACAACATATTAGATTAGTTAGGGCCAGTTAACCATTAACTATGTAGCAGAATCACCTTTTTCTAGTTGAGGATTAGATCTTCTTCACTTGAATTCATGTAGGATAACTTTCGTTCAACTCTGGAATAGTTAGGAGGTATTACAGGCTACCTTATATATCCTACTTGGAATATATATATACATATTCACACTACTGCTGAGTGTTATTTCATTGAGTTACTGTGTTTCCCTACGTAGCCACGAGTCCTTAGGGTGAAGCAGGAGGAGACTAACAATTTTGCACCACACACCCATTAGAGGGCCACCCTTGCTGTGCCCCCAGGGTATAATATGGTAGAGTCCAAACCATTAAAAAGACCTCCTTACGGGGCTAACCAGCCAGACCAGCCTATGCTCCGTCTGTGCCGGAGGGAGTAAGAATTTGACTCTGGATGGTTGACCACTTTGGGATACCCCAAGTGTCGTTGAAGGCCAGCAGGAGGAAACCGAATGCTCTGTATTCACCGCGCTTAACAATGCCAGACGAAGGAGCACAGAGTACGACTCTTGCCTATTTGGCTTTGTCCTTGGTTATAGACACCACTTGGGACTTTGCCACCTGCTTCACTTTGTCGAGGCTAGTTGTAGTTCCTTTCCTTTATGTCCTATACTCAGAGGAAGGGTATTCGGTGGAAAGAGAGATTGGCAGCTACTAACTCCAAATCTAAGCAGATTTGTATTGTATCCCTGTTATATCTGTGCTTCGCAGCATAACCCCCATAGGAACGAGGTTTTGCCACCTGCAAGCTAGAAGCACCTCACCTCCCAACTCCTCCCCCACACTTATTTACAGTGCTAATCAAGACCGCCGGATAACCACATCCCCTGGTAGTAGCCCTCTACCAAGACGAGGACATCCTGTATGGAATTGCCAATCCCTGGCAACCTCCGACCACAGCCCATCCCGTGCTACCTCCAGCTTCACCGGCGTCCCATGTTCCGGAGCAAGCCACCAGCCAACGCCACAGCTGGGTCAGCAGCCACCTCGGGCCACCGTTCCAACAGGTGAACCCGTCGAAGTTTGCTGTCCCATCCTCCGGGCCGTGACAGTAGCACCTGATTTTGTGCCTAGTAGGCAGGCCATGCGCCCTGCGCTCTACACGGATCACGTGCCGGTCCACAGGCACTAAGCTAATATCACTATTCTCAAATTACTGGCGACACAATTAAAACTGTTAATTGACCAGGGTGTCCTGCTCACTCTCTAAGGCCGCTACGTAATAAGGGTTTTCATGGCACACCACAAAGGCTGCTGTGCGTCAAATTTAAGTGCCTTGAGGTTTGTGTTAGATGTCTCATTGTATGTCTATTTTCGTGTAGAAATATGTTTGGAGAACTTCATTTTCAGTGTGGAACAGTTGTAATTTCACGTTGTTTACAACCACCACAGTAAGTGTGCCTGTCCAGTGGTTATCCTTTTCATTGCAAATTAATTGTAGGAATTGGTGTTGCAAGTAGTAAATATTTTGATGTGCACTGTACTTAAGCTGGCAAACATCTTTTGTTACGGCAACTGATAAACTGTTGGCATTGTATTTTGTGAACAGTGATGTGTACTACTCATATCAGAGTAGATGCACAGTTTATGAACCAGTTATCCCTAGGGAAGATAATACAGCAGTGAGCCTTGCAGTGTGCAGTAGCGGTCAAACATAACTTTCCTGTGCAATATTTGGTAGTGTCACTCCCAGATTTTTGCCTGTGGGAATTCTGCACGACAATGCTGCTGGTCGGAAGGTTTTCTCGGGGGTCTCTATTTCCCCAACTCTTGCATTCTGATACTTACTCACCTATTTTAACCCTGATCGACTCACAAGATTTCAATGTAAAGAGCCGCTCAAACCACTACTATGTAACATGTAGCCAATTGTCTGTACTTGGTAAATGGTTAATTGTGTCATTTCATAGTAATTTCATAACTGTAATTGTAATGTGTGCAAGTTGCAATGAACAGGAGCAGCACTGTCTGTGAATGCTGTGTTACAGAAGCTGGTGTCTAGTCTTGAGAAGTACTGGTGACTGCAGCCAGTCACGTCCTCAGTCACGCACAGTTTGCACCACGCTGTCCTGGTATAGGCTGTTCATGGTAAAGTGAGCACTTTTTAAGGTCTTGCTAAAATTTTCCTTTAAACTAATTTCTAACGTTCTGCCACTTTTTAATATAAACATTGCAATATGACTAATAAACACAGTGTATACATTTCACCACCCTCAAAATTTTATGTCTGAAGCTGCAATAAAATATATTTATTAGGGCTTAATGCATTTGGAAAGGGCCTTAAGAAGTGCTCACTTTACTGTGAATGGCCTATAGTTGTGTAGTGCTTGCGTTCAGATCACACACACTTCAGCAAGTTTCAGTATGTTTCTGATACAGGATTTCCTTACAGTCATGATAGGTTACTCTCTACAGTCATGACAAGGCTCTTTGTCTTCTACTACCATAGTCATACAGACTGCATATTGTACGTGTGCAGACTTTGACATAATAAGTTAGTTACAGTGTTTTCCAATACAGGACTTAACTGTAAAAGTTACCAGTTTAGTTGTTAAACCACGAGTATTAATATTACAACAGATCAAGCAAACATCTAAAAGTATATGTTTATGTGGTGTTGGGCTGTTCGTAAATTAATATGAGTTTGTCATTTGTGTATGTTCTGCTTTTGGAGTATTCAATATCTTGCAAGCCGTTATATAGACTGCAAGACCACTCTGTAGAAAAATAACTACTGTAGTAGTCTTATTGCTGCAGAAAGACCTATGCAAAAAAAAATTTAAAATCAAAAGCATCTAATCTTGTTTTGAAAAGTAACAAGATAAAACATTTATATTCAGTGAAATTACAAGTTGTGTGAGAAAAATGTTGATGGCAGTTTTCCACATTGTTATTGTGCAGGGAGGGAAAGAAGAATGTTTCTGATACAGCATCATTACTACAGGCACAATTTTGTGGTAAATCGTGATAAAACAAAATAATAGTTAAAACACAAAATATGGACAAATGTGTGATATCCCACGAAATCAGCTGATTTTCTTTTTAGCTGAGGATGATAGGGTGGCAATGTTGGATGGAGTAAGACAGGCTCAACTGCTGCTGTTTTGCGGTAGTAGTTGCGCCGTTCTTATTCCAAGAACTAAATTGACAGGCTGTCACTTAACAACCTGAAAGGGTGGGTGGGAAAAGGTGCCCTGCTGCGAGATAATCATCTACGGGATGGAAAAAAAAACACCACAACTTTGACATTATTCCATTCAATTATCCACTTACACACACACTCTACCTTCAAAAAATAAAGATGAAATATTATTATATTGCAAAGCATCATCAAAAATAATACTAGTTAAATATAATCTTAACTATACAACAAGTAAAAACACTAATAGACCTACACATACACAGTTTCATAACTCTCAACATATTTCTTTTTATTCAAAATATTGCTTACATTTTACTGTTGTTTTGAAATCCACTACTAATTCCTCACACCACAGTTTCCATTACCCATATACGTTACAGTTACCTCCTTTCCTTTAAGGGTGTGAACCCTAAAACTAGCCTGGGATGCCATAGTGGCATGCACCCAAAAGTCATCAGTGATGAACGAGTTCCAGGAAACAACAAACTATTGCAAATGATTCGTGCTGCAAATCAGCTAAATTAAAAAATAATCCCTTTAGCAGAGATGCTAAAAGGTTGGGGCAGTACTAGCCCCTAACAATCTCCCTGAAAAATTCTGCATGGAAGGAGGTAAATAGTATAAATTGATTACAGATACAAGTCACAAAACAGATGATAGGATAGATTTTTATGGGTGGGGCCCCATTGGACGACTAAGGGAAGAGTTGAGGCATGCCACCCACGAAAAATTTGATAGGAGAAAGACAGAATTAGAACAGTGGTAAAAGAAGTAGGAAAATTCAGAGCACAGGTCGTACCAGCTTTCCTGAAAATTACTGGTAGCAGACATCGCCCTTTACGCCTGACCTGACAGAAATATTCTTTTGAACTTTGATCACTTATTGTACAACTACATATACATAACCTGTTGCGCACTATTTACACTTCAATGATACAGTTGCATGTTCACTATTAATCTAGACAATAGACAACTTTTACTATTTTGAAAAATTCACCAAACTACTAGGTGAAAACGCCCCACACTTGACAACTTTACGCTGTCCTCAATTTCCATGGTCGTAACAATGAACCATGCCGGTTGGCATTGTTTACTTTATATGCATTGTGTCCTATTACACTTTCAACTCTATATGGCCCTTCAGACAATTACACATTACATCCTCGTGAGTACACACAACCCTACTTTCTGTAATCTTATTTTAACTAAGTGCATACAAAAATTAAACACATTAATATATTTAATTATTCTCGTACTTCATCATAAAAATTATTTTTAGAAATGGTATCATAAATATCTTAAACCAGGTTTTTTTTTGTGTATACATTTCCTGATATGGTTTAAGAAGGGATGGAATTGGAAAGAGAGTTTGAAAATGCTGTGGAAGAAAACCAGGAAAAATCAAAGAAATTAAGGCAGAAAATCTGATATAATTTTACAAGTGTGCAGACCTTCGCAAAACCATTTATATTGATTTAAAATGGACAAACTAACATTTCCTAATACCTTAAAACAAAATCCAAATCTACTATTGAATAAACATATTTGCAGAACCATGCGTGATTTTCTGAAGATAAGGTATTGCTCGAGCCCCTGAAAAAGTAGTCATTTTAGATTACGAGTAATATTTAATTACATTCAAACAATATATATTGTCTTATTTCATCACCAAAGAAGTGTTTCTAGCCTATTTTTATCAATTTACACGAGTATGTAGGTACCCATCCTAACATTGCCCATTAGTCTTGAAATCCCATTTTTTTCATTGTATAAAATTCATTTAAAATTAATTATGTGTGTGTGGTCAAGGCCTAATAAGAACGGCCGACTGACGCCATCAATAACTTTGTCATCGTTATCCTAATTACCAATTGAACTCTGTTGACCTTAGACACAATTTAAACATAACCTCACATCATCCAAGGATGACCACCATATTTATTCTAATGTTCGGGTTAGTCCAGTAATTCAAACCTATTCTTGTGTTTAATATAACCATTGGTTAGAGGCAAATTAAACGTTCATTATTGTTAACCATATATTGAGAAACCGAAAATGTCTCTAACCAACACTTAAATTTTAATCAGAACTTAATTGGAACAAAATCAGACATTGTGAAACCAGCCATAATTGAGTTAACATGGTCACGTGACCAGGTTTACTCTGTCACTAGGGGTTAGCCAGGTTGTTATGGAATACTCTGAAGCAATTCATAGTGCATTTATTAAATACTGTGCTAGATGACGATGATGGTGATGAAAAATAGTTTTTGTTCAATTATTTTATCGCCAAAGACAACTTGCAACTTAAAAAAAAAAAAAAAAATGATTCTATATTAAGCAGTACACAAATACACTACATTTGTAGTCAATATCTTGTTAGAACAAAATAGTTATCCATCATAGCTGCTTGAAAACTGCCTCCTGTCTGTCAATCTAACAAATATATGATATAGTATTTGCTTCCATGCTTCTCCCAATGCTGCTTGTACAATAGCCTTACTTGTTTGTTCTGGTTGCAGTGTTTACATATTTTCGTGTCATTTCACTTGTGTCTTTTAAGCTAAATCGCATTTACCCTGGTGTTGAGCAGGGTTAACACAGAGTTGATAAGAGTTGAAAATCAGTTTAAATTGGTAGACTTTCAAATCAGGTCACTTGCCAAACGAGCCGAGAAGAATTTTCCTCTAACCAGATTGAGTGATTTTGAAAATGCTTTATGCTGCCTCATGTAACTGTTTTTTAAAACAAACTTCGCAATATGTGCATAATTCTGTTGTGTAAACTTGGGCATTCGTACTATTACAAAATAATTGCAACATAAGTAAGTCATTGAAAAGGATAAGTTAGGTGGCAGCTTTTACCCAGCCATAAGCATCTAGTAGGTAGCAGATGTTCAAAACACTGTTAAAATGTACCATTGTTTTGTTGCGAGTGCAGTATGAAAACTGTGTATATTATGTGTTTGTTTATTGATTTTCAGTATGGTATTCTAGATGTATCGATTTAATATTGGAAAACAAAATCTTGTCAACCTTTATAATCTTAACAAATACAGTTGCCAGATGGCCCAGTTTCTTCTACGGGAACTTCAAAGGTTAAGTGGATCAATCATCACTCTAACATTATGATGTGTATGGTGTGGTCTTTGGCTATTGTTTACAGTGACGTGTTTTGAAACCAAGGTCGTGATAAGCTTATGTTGGGCAGGTTGCACGAGTTCAGCAGTTTAGTGCAATGTATTCCTGTATGAATTGGTTTTGTACATTTCATAATAACAGCAGTGTTGTATTGCAATATTATTATTGACTTTTGTGCCAACTCTTGTTTATTCTTATTGCCAAGTGTGTTTTTTTACATGATTGTTTATTTTGGAACAATAGATAACTGTTTTTAAATGGAATACCTGAAAGAAAAAAAAAACTCTTTCATAGTCCATATAAAACATGTCATAATTGTTTTGAGCACTCTAAAAGTGCTGCAAAGTTTGGTTTAACCATTTACAGTTACTAATATGTAATAACCATGTTATGCTTCCTTAGCACAACGGTATTTGTTTCACAACATATGATGGTCACCTCCCTGTCCTGATAATTGATTGAAACATTCATAAAGATTTTATTGTTATTACACAAAGCAATTAAATTAACTAGTTGTGGTTAGATTATTTCTCTCTTTGTACATTCCTGCCAACTGCAGAACTTATAGTGCCTTACTGTAAAGGCCTTAGTAGGATATGTACTGTTGCCTTATGCCATTCAATATTATGTCTCTTTGCAGTAAGCTAGTTTTTAGAAAGTTTTCTTTTTGAGTATGCAACGCTGAACAGCTAAAAATTAGACCGACTGATCACACATCTTTATTGTTTTTTGCATGTACTACTTATTTTTGCTGATGTTTTATATTGTTAGTGAATAAAATCACTTAAAACAGTTTTTGTTTTGTTCTTTTTTATATTATCTGGTAACTGAGTTGATCAAGCTGCATGAATCGTGTACTTAGCAGAGGGTGAGAAGTCAGCTTCTTAAGAGGGCATGAGAGTACTAATACGGCTTGGAAAACTTGGCTCTTGCTGCCTCATGCAACCTATAAAGGATAGAAAGTTAATAAAGTATATGTGGTGCTGCAATGTTTAATTATTAAATTAATTCATACTATACTGAACATAGCTCTCTCTCCTACTCGAATGAATTTGTTACTGTGATCGTGCTGCTAGTAAACATCATTAAAATATGGCATAAAAGAACTTGCTCATTACTGCTCACTTAAACACTGTATAGTACACTAGCAGTGTTAGTGTGTGCATGTGTATGTGCGCGTGCAAGAGAGAGAGAGTAAGTTACTTGTAGATTGTGTTGTTTGTGTGGCAGTACAGTATTCTATTTTATCCACTTAATTTCCAAATTATTCAAGTTTTCATTTATCTGGATGATATTTTGCAGGTACCAGCCACACTGATTTTCAGCTGCCGATGTCGCCGATTACAGCAATGCTGAGACCAGTTTTAATGAGCATAATCACAATTCCCAATTTCCACAATTTGGAAATACTTTTATTACTGTACTTGAATGTAAGTGTTCCATTTTGTGAACACTTTAAGCGTCGGCCCTGACCATCTCAAAGGTTCAACACACTCCGAGTTGTGCTGATCGACGAGGTCAGTAATCCAGAGCATTCTTCGATAAACAAGGAAATCATTACTACCAGATTCGTGCATCATGTCGCAGAATATTATCTTGTCGGCCACGCTTTGAAACTGATACGCCTCTGCCGCGCGATGCCGACTGGCGACTCGTAACACTGCTCCCTCCTCAAGTCTATTCGTCCCAAACAGACTGCAACGTCTGGATCTTCATAGAGTGCCAGTCGGTCTATGTGGACAATCTTCAGCTTCGTCCGAGAACCTCGACAACAAATCCGAAAGATTACATCATTGGTCTTCTTCATAATCCTGTAGGGGCCTTCCCAACATTTCTGTAGATTTGAGTGTCCTTTTTCTCTCTGTGGGTTGTACTCCCAAACCAGAAATACCTTACCTGACATTCTCCTCTCATACTTGGTCTTATCCTGTCACTATATGCTCGCTTTTTGCCTTACAGGACTCAGCCTTTTATTAACAGTTTGAAGAGATGGAGCAACTCCATAATTTCCACTTGTACAGTGAAATTCCGTACCTACGAGTACGGCCTATTACGAGAATTCCATACTTACAGCAGTTTTTTAATACACCGTCATATTGAACTATACTGCCAATGTTAAATTATCTGGTTACAGCGAGTGAGGGTTTATTTTGTATTTCCGTTTTTACGAGCAATTCAAATGCATTTCGATTAATTGTATTTGCCTTTTCTAACAATCGTGGTGAATTGAAATTGCTTAAATTGTGAATATTTAGTATATTAATCTCGTAAAATGTTTATAAGCCACACTCCATGACAAGTGGCAACACTGCAGTGCAGTAGATGTTGCAATGCCGCATACTTTGTCCGACCCGCGCTTGCATCCTTTGTAAAGACATTTAGTTAGAACAGCGACACAATCAATATGTGCACAAGCAGATGATTGATTGAAAATTTGTGGAAGAATTTGCAGCATTCGTTTTAGGTTTCACAAGATGACAGTTATAATAGGGGCACTGGCATTTAGTTAGAACAGAGGCACTGGATCAATACGAGCGCGAGCAGATGATTGGTTGAACATTCGTGGAACTAACTGTGGTGTGCAGCTCAGGTTTTGTTATCGATGAAAGTTTATAAATTGCTGGTTTATGTGTGAAGTCAAATTTGCAAATAATGTTTACATAAACACAGACACTTTTATCATCTTTTGGTCTTGCGGGATGTTTTGAAATGTACATAGCTTAAATATCTTTTTGTTTTTTCCCATGAAGCCGCCATGTTGAAAACAGTTGCATTGCCATTACAGATGTTTACACACACCTTCTTCTACATTTAGCTGCTCTGTAAAATAAAAACAATGTGCAGTAATACTAACGATTGCCCTTTATTTCTTTATTTTGTTCCTGTAATTATTTTAACTGACAATGTAGAGGAAGCAGTTAGCAATCAGCTACAACATGGAAGTACAGTAGACCTCATTTAATGTTTACGTGCACGTGTCTTTGCGATTCCTTGTATAATTCACGCATCCTAATTTTTTGGATTTTAAAAAATCTGTTAAAAGGGTACGAGAATAATGCTAGTAAATACGGTATAGAGTAGTAACTTTTGGCGAAAAATTTTTGCTGCCATAATGATATCCCCTGCTATCATTTCTGAATATAAATTTCATACGTACATATTTTAATATTAACATTAATTTTGGATCATGAATTCAAAGACGTATATTTATTACTGCATTAGTGATAGCGCACATAGTCTAGCTATATTTGTAATTCCTGCCATGTTTATATAGGCTGTTCACAGTAAAGTGAGCACTTTTTAAGGCCCTCCCATAAGGCATCAAACCCTAATAAATATATTTTATTGCAGTTTCAGACGTTAACTTGTGAGAGTAATGGAAAGTACACACTGTGTTTATTAGTCATATTGCAATGTTTATATTAAAAAGTGGCGGAAAGGTAGAAATTAATTGAAAGCAAAAATTTTGTAGGGTCTTAAAAAGTGCTCACTTTACTGTGAATAGCCTATATCAGCAGTCACCCTACGTTTTCCATTAAATTAATACTCAATTTTTTTGTTTTGAATTTGATGTTACGAGTACTCGTAATTAAGTCAGTTTTTCACACTTTTGTGAACTCTCGTAGGCACGGGATTTCACTGTTTTTCCTTTAGACCTTGTCTACCAATATGATAAATGCTGCACTTGTAGTGGATGCTGCTGGTTGTGACTGGATTCTCATACGACATACACTGAAGCACTGATAGCTCCTGTCGAGTGCCGCACTCATATTATCGAATTCATACAACTTGTTCTTTGACCCCCGAACCACTTCCTCTATGGGACTGCTATCCTCAGAACCTCTACTGTGAGGGGCCATCCTATCACGCGCCCTATACCACGGGTACCTCTCACTGTTATATGGCACAGGGTGCAAATGTCTTCTAGACAGCTCTCGCAGATCATTATGTGTATTTTCCAACTGCTTTGTGAGGTGTGTAGCTTGCAGCATCAGATTGTTGATGCGGTGTCTTAGTTGTTGGGCTTATGCACAAAGCTCACAAAGGTCCTCACGCAAGTGCTTGCGTGTGCTCACTGAGGCCATTTGTTCTTCACCTTGCTGTCTCTTTACTGGTTGCTGCTTCTGTGGTGGACTATGCTCTCAGGTGTCCCAGCTGCCCACATGACCAGCTCTCCCTCCGTTTGAGTCGAGGGCGGCAAATCTCTGTAGCAGAAATCCTGGAAGTGATGTCCCTCAAAGCCAGCTGCAATTCCATCAGTGTCTTCGTTTACCTGTCATTGTCTTTGTTCAGCTTCACAGCGCGTACGGGATGTCGGGGTGCGGGCTCGTGTCTTGCCGACTCCACCTCCAGTGCTCGGGCCAGGGCTTCCTGCATGTTGTGGGGCGCAGCCAGACACACTGATTGTCGAACCTCTGTGCCGGCGATGGCATCGATGAAGAAACCGACTGCAATGATGTTGCACACTGCCTTAGGGTACCCCTCCAGAGATAGGTGAGAAAGCCGCACAATAACTTGCCATAACTCCTGCAGTGGCTCCCCTGGTCTCTGGGCGCAGCTTCGCAGTTGTACATGGTGGGCATGTCGCAGGTACCGGTCCCTAAAATGAAGCTCCAAGGCCGATACAAGTGTGGGGTACTCCAGTCAATGTCAGACTGCCAGAGATTGCTCAATGTACGGCCTCTCAGTACTGCGGCGAGGTAGTAAGCCTGTTGTTTGGTTGTCCAGCCATTTAGGGTAGCGAGTATTTCAAACTGGTTTTGTTACTCCCTCCATGAAGTCTGACCACTGTAGGGGGCAGTCTTAATCAAGACCACCTTCCCCGCTGCCGACACCAATGCTGCGGAACTGCGTGATACCCTCCGAGGTTGCTGTGTTGGTGACGTCTTGCACTGCCTCATCACATTTCTCTGCTGACCATGAAGTGGTTGTAGAGCTCTGCTACTGAAGAAATTCTTGCCATTTCTTTTTCATCGTGCTCATTTCATTCTCGTTAATGTCCATTCTTTCTCTTGTAACATTCTTACTGGGATGCCTACTGAATGTTATACTACTAAACACAAGACAGGTTGCAGAGGCTAATCCTCTTAATGTTACTATACTCTGGGGGAATAACTCTAGATGATAGAATAACACAAGACATTTACAAAAACTACTAATTACTTTATGACATCTTCTCATACAATAATTGATCTCAGTTACATTCAACCGGTGCTTTTTTCTGCCGGAACGCACCATAACTTCGTTCTAGCCCTTTTTTGGTGAAAAATAAAAAAAGTTGAAATTTTTAAAGGTGAAGAAATATGAACTATTTTCCCGGAAACACAATCTATGATGGTGAAAAGTAACCATATACTTGGAAGAAAACTGCAATATCTAATATAAAGACATGCTTTGTTTATTTCTGGAAACGAACAAAGAACAACAAAATTTAAAAATACGATATGGTAACTACAGCAGTAATTTACAAGTTTTACTATAAAATTGGAATGAAATCACCAAGTGTTACCAATATGGCGTCTGTATTTACCAATGTCCTTTCAAATATATCGGGATTCTATTCTGTTGAAAAAGAGATGGGTATGAGAATAAACGACGAGTGGATAAAATGTGAAATTACATTTAATGGAGCAAACAGCAGCTAACATCTCTGAGGAAAAAAATTCTTGAACACACAGAGAGTGCTGTTCATAAAGCTGCATTGGAAATTGAGAAAGAAGTGCTTGAAAATGTCTTTAAAAACTATGACTATAAAAAAGGAAATCTCAAATAAAATGCTTGTATTAACATAGTGAATCACAATGGAAATGAAATGAGGAAAGTGTTAATAAAGCAAATCGTTGACTCAAAAAGTAAGATGTCTATTGTCATAGAAGAGTCTACTTCAGTGAGTCAGAAATCTATATTGATAGTTTATGTTTGCGCCCTTATTGAAGGAATTAACCTAGACGAGCCACAATCTGTTCGTTGACTTGATCGAACTTGAATGTGTAACTGCGAAAGGAATTTTTCTTCAAGTGATGGAGCAGCTGTCATGTTTGGATCTCTCAGGTTGTGTTGCAACATTTTTCAAAGAAAAGTTCCCTTCTATTGTATGGCACTGTGAAAGTGATAATCTAGAGTTGCCCTTTAATGATGCCGTAACAGAAGTTGGTGGTATGAATAGATATAAATCTTTCATGCATAAGTTATCACCATATACCATGCATCTCAAAAAAAAAAAACACAAGAGTGCTTAAGGTTTGTGCACAAACTTTAGAAACTCAAATTTTCAAAAGTGGGGGAAAATTTGTCCACGAGATGGGTTGCTTCCAGCTACAACACAGTCAGGGACGCCGGACGGTTTTCTCGCAAGGAGGGGACAACTCTATTAGTTGCTGTTGGGAATCTTGAACAGCTTGTTGTGTTTTAGGTTATAAAATCAAGCTTATTTACATATTTGTATTTTTTCCATGTCATAGAGTAATTGTATTTTTCCATGCCATAGAGTAATTGTGACCAACTAACTGATGACCACTTAATGTGTGGTCTATTCAATGTTTACACTTCACGTGAAATGTCTTGTGCCTGTCTTTATGGAGTGTTGTTCTCTGGATGTAGTGTGTGTAACTGTTGTTGTCATGATTGTATGTATTGAATATTGTGCGTTGAGCAAGGAAAAAAAGTGAGAGATACATCCGCATTTAGTCAGTAAAATTCACGGAATACATTTTGGTCCTCGTGGCCGGATCTATGCAAGATCTGGCGTTTGTTTTTCTGTGAATTACTCGTCGAGAATCTGATAAAACTGGCGACTTGAGACATCAGCAATGGTGACCCGTTTAGCAAAAAAGAAGGTGATTAAAGCGAATGTCACTCGTGCTGAGAATACCATTGACAAACTTACAAGTGGGGATGTAAGTGCAACAATAGTACATAAAAAAAAAGTTCAGCTCATGTTCGATGAAGTTGATAAACTGTTAATTGGTGACGAAAGTGAAGCACATGAAGATTCGGGAGAAGTCCAAGCTCGAATTACTATGCTACTTGTAAGATTACATAAGATTAGGACAGAAAACTGCTATTATGTCACCAAATAGTCAAGTTGCTAGTGAAGTTAGGTTACTGAAACTACAACTTCCAGTGTTTGGCGGAAATTTACAAGTCTGGTTGTCATTTAAAGACTTGTTTGAATCTGCAGTGCATAGTAACAAAGCACTTACAGGAGCCCAGAAACTCCAGTACCTCAAAGGATCTTTACAAGGTGAAGCTGCAACACTCTTGAAGTCCGTACCAATCACTAGTGCGAATTACCCTGAAGCTTGGGGTATACTCACTACCCGATATCAAAACAAGCGTGAATTAGTGGACACAACCTTAAAACGACTATTCTCACAACCAGTTGTTCAGCAGGAGTCTGTAGTGATGTTGCGCTGTCTGCTAGATGTTGTTGAATGTACTAGGTTACTAGAAGTTCTAGGACAGCTAGTTGAACACTGGGACTCGATACTCGTATTTCTTGTGACCGGAAGCTAGACTGTGAATCAAGAAAAGAATGGCAGTTGCCATTAATTGATGATGAATTGCCAAAGTTTGTAAAACTTGTACAGTTTCTGGAACACCACACTTGTGCATTAGTTGCAACAAATGCTACCAAACCCAAAACTTTCACCACTGTCATTACCAGTAGATTTCAAGGTAACAGGAGCCTTTCAGCCTTACATGGGATCACAATGGATGCATGAAATGTGCTGGATCTCATGCGCTATAAGTGCCCTGAGTTTCTGGTCGCTCCAGTGTAAGAGAGATATGCATTCGTCAAAAGTAAATGGCGGTGTTTTAACTGTTTAGATGTTGATCAAATGTCTAGACAATGCACATCCTCAAAATGTAAGGTATGTCAGAGGTATCATCACACATTATTGCATTTTGAAAGTGTGAGTGAACCCTCTGATGAACCTAGACAAACAGAAGTTGCATATCATTACTCAGCACAGGCTATATCATCAAGAGTGTTGTTGTCTATGGCATTAGTCAGTGTCCAGGATTGCAGAGGAACCTTCACTTCAGTTCAAGCACTCCTTGACTCTGGTTCAGAGGCTAGTTTTGTGACAGAGAGCTGTGTATAAAAATTGGGGTTAAAGAAACAATGGCTGAATGTTACTGCATCAGGTTTAGCATCCAACAACATAGGACAGTGCTCTAGCATTGTTCAATTGAAACTTCAGCCTACATACTGCAGTGCTCCAGTATTTACTGTAAAGGTGCTCATGATGCCTAAGCTACCGGGTAACTTCCGAAAGAGTCCATTGTTCCTGAGAAGTCATGGTCACACATCACAGGACAGACTGGCCGATCCTATGTACAATGTTCCTGGCAAGGTGGACATTCTTCTTGGTGGTGATACCTACCCCTGGCTACTCATATCAGGTCGCTGCATAGGAGTTAGTGGTTCTCCAGTTGCTATTGAAACTGATCTCGGCGGGATTCTGTCTCGTAGCATTTACACCTCATCAATACCAGCAGTGACATCTCTTCATGTTCAGTGTGATGATGTTACTTAAGTTTTGCGTAAGTTGTGGGAGTTAGAAGATATCCCTTCTGCCAGCATGCTCACTAACGAAGAGGGTTTATGTGAGCATCACTTCAGCGTCAGCCATGAGAGAGGTGCTAATGATAGGTACATGGTGTGGCTTCCTTTTCGAGACAACAACTTGGAACTAGGAGAATCACATGTCAATGTAGTAGCCCGATTGCACAAGATAGAATGTCAGTTAAAGCACCAACCTGACAAGCATCAGAAGTACGTAGACTTCATGAATGAATATATGGCATTAGGGCATATGGAACTCATTCCACCAGAGCAACTGCAGAAGCCACCACATGAAACATGTTACATTCTTCACATACCAGTCTTAAAGGAGAGTAGTGCTACCACGAAACTTAGGGTAGTGTTTGATGCCTTAACGAAGACCGCCTCAGGCATATCATTAAACGATAAAATGCTAGTTGGTGTAAAACTGCAAGAAGATTTTTGGTCCCTTTTAACGTGATTTAGGAAACTCACAATTCCATTTGTTGCAGATGTGGATAAGATGTATCGTCAGATTCGGGTGAACAAGACTGACACTGAATTTCAAAGGATTGTGTGGAGATCATTCTCAACAGAGCCTATCTTAGATTATCGTCTACTGACAGTGGCCTATGGGGTAAACTTTGTCCCATATCTTGCAATTAGGTGTCTAAAACAACTTGCTACAGATTAAGAAGCTAAATTTCCATTGGCATCTCGTATCGTCATGAATGAGTTTTATGTTGATGACCTTCTGTCTGGAGCAGACAGCATCCCAGCAGCTTTGAAATTGCAAACAGAACTGATTAGCTTGTTGGCATGTGGTAGTTTTCAGCTGCGCCAATGGTCATCGAATGCCCCAGAAATACTTGAAGCGGTACCCTTGGACATGCGGCGTTCAACCTTACCATTGAGTTTCAGTGAAGACAGTATGATCAAGACTTTGGGATTCGAGTGGCACCCTACAGTGCATGTCATCAAGGTCTGAGGCTCCCATATCTAAGTGATGACTCCTATCAGAGATTGCCAAGGTGTTCAATCCTTTAGGGTGGCTCTCTCATGTGACCATTCGAGTGAAGAATTTACTTCAGTCAGTCTGGAAACTCTCTCTTTATTGAAATGATCCTCTTCCCGGGGATCTTTATGCAGTCCTTTAACAATTTATCAGTGAACTCTCCTTATTGAACAACATCCGAATTGACAGATGTCTCATATTTCCAAACCTCTGCTAGTGTGAGTTAGTTGGATTTTGTGATGCATCCGAAATGGCATATGCTGCTGTTGTGTACATGTGTTCCCCATATCCTGATGGTACAGTGCTGGTAAGACAAGTGTTTGGCAAAACGAAAGTAGCTCCACTTAAACAAATTTCCAATCTACAATTGGAGCTGTGGAGCCATACTTGCAAAATTGCTGGTGTCTGTGCAACAGACACTTTTACTGGATGTGAAGCATACTCTGGCATGGACTGATTCTACAATTGTGTTAGCATGGTTGGCATGTCCGTCAAGACAGTGGAAGACATTTGTTGCTAACAGGATGTCCACAAATCAGAACATTTTTCCCTCAAGTCAGGGGCATCATGTGAATGGAGAGGACAACTCAGAAGATTGTGCATCACGTGGACTGTCTCCAAATGAATTAGTTGATCATTCCGTATAGTGGTCTTGGTCTGATCCTGTCTGGCTACACGAACCAGGGCCATTGCAAGACAGTGCCGTGGTCAAACCTGATCAAGACATTGTGGAAAATGAGAGGAAGATAACTGTGGCGACTGCTCACATTGTACCAGAGTCTTCCTTGTTGAGTAGATGGTCCTCCTTGCGACAGCTCCCGAGAGTGACAGCATGGTGCCTCAGGTTTGGAAAAACTTGTAAAACCTTGCATACTGAAAGAGTATCACATCCAATAACTGTATATGAACTTCACACAGCCCTACTCCATTGGGTGATCATTGTACAGAGTGAGAATTTCAGTGAAGAAATTCACTGTCTGAAAAATGATAAACCTCTACCCTTAAAGAGTCGCATTGCAAGTCTGTCTCTTCTTTTATATAAGGATAGAGTGCTCAGGGTGGGCGGTCGCCTCCAGAAAGTCTGCATTTCTGAGGAGCAAAAACATCCTGTGTTACTACCTCCACATAACCCACTCACAAAATTGATTATCCTGCATAGACATTTGACAAATCTACATGCAGGACTTCAATTGGTTCAATTGATAATCCAACAAAGATTTTGGATTCTTCGGGCTAGAGACACTATCCGCCACGTGTTGAGAACATGTGTGACATGTTGTCGTCAGTGGGCTGCCACCACCACACAGATAATGGTAGATCTTCTAGCAGCAATAGTACACCCATCACGTCCTTTTTTACACTGTGGAGTATACTAACATCTTTCAAGTAGCATACACATTGAAACAACATAATACCCTTAAATATCGTTTTTACTTAAAGGAACATATTTAAGTTTACTAAACCTTCAAGACAAATTAAATTCAATGAAATATAATAACACTCAAAATTCATGCCATAAGGAATTTTTCCAAAGAAATCAAATTGAGAATTACTGCTTTGAAAACCTGAAAATTCAACATGGTGAGTGCAACTAAATGAATTCTGCCTTAATACTACTGCATGCCATTTTGCAGACAAAGTTCAGATAGTCACTCTCTTTTCATATAATTTAAATTACTTTACTCGGGGTAGAGCACGAAAATAAAATGGCCACTGGGAATGTTCACCAAGGAAAGTCCATTAAACATTTATCACAAAAGAGAATTTCATACTGCAGCAACAAACTAAACTAGACTTCCTCATTAAAACTGTTCCTCGGACAAATTTGACAGTTAAGCAATATTATCAAAAGACGTCACTAAGATAACTTGCGACTATACTTTTGACTCATGCCATGGATAGGTCTTATTTGATAGCTTCCGAAGCGATGGCGTCAGCATTTTAATAGCTGAATACATCAGGCATCACTGAAGATTCCATCCGAACGGAACATCTCCGTCCTTCCTCTGCCTAGTTACACGATGCTGGCCATCCTCCCCCCGGAGTCGTCGCTCTCATCAAGGCGCGGATGGTCGGGGCACTTAACTGAAACGTCTAGTCATGTTAGATGTCTAGCCCTCGAAGAAGGATTTATCAAGCCTTTACTACTTCGGGATATCACGATGCGACGTCATATTCTCCCACAATCTTGCTGTAACAATCGCCTTAGCACTTTCTTCCTTGGTTACATCAATATGTATATTTTATTCCAGCTAAGAGTAATAAATGAAAAAAAAAAAATTTCAGATGCATTCCTAAAATTGTTGTAGGAAACTTTAAAATCAGTCTATTGGTCTTTTTATATCTGATTAATTAGGAAATTTTAAAACAGCTTTTATATAAAAATTAATGTAAACACTGAAACTACTCAATTAGGGGAAGTCGTATTTACTATTGTAACTATAATATTTACAAATGTAAATATTATATTATTCATTTTGTAAATACAATATTAATTATGACTTTATACTACACGGCCTACAAAATTACTTGGAATATTCCTTTTAAATAAGTTCAAATACATTCCCTGTGTAAATATATGAATTGAACTATACAAATATATACATACGTACACATACACAGATATAGGGTTTATTAAAAAAATTTAAAAAAAGAAAATAAAAGGAAAAATCCTAAATAAACACCTGTTGGTGGGGCAGTGAAACCACTCAGCACAACCTATAATATATTTGTTTATGAAAGTCAAACGAAGGAGAATGAAATTAAGGCAGTTTATTTATTTTCCGTGATGTTAGAAAACAAACAAAAGAATGGCCTTTTTTTTAGCGAGCACGAAGAGAGCATGAATGTGCAAACACTCAAAATATAATACAAAGACTCACAAAATTAGACTACTGTCTGGTGGCGGGCTCTCTCACCTTTCCCTCACCCGACTAAACGGCTCGTCCGCTCGACGTTATTATATAGTTCGAGTACATGAGAGTGTGCATTTCTTGTTATTTCGAACACGGTCTTAGGCCGTGTCCGAACTCCGGTATATACTTGTGTAGATGCACCCTCGCATACTTTACTTACCCATGGCACAAAACTTGAATTCGGAAGTCAGTATTGTTGGTTTTGTTCCCAGTTATTAACCAGCTAACCCCCTTAAATGTTTATGTATTCCGACTAAAAATATGATATCTGCCGAAGGTTTTATTGGTTAAATGAAGCATTAAATATTATTTAAATTTTATTTAGACTAACATTTATTGCGTTGTGTTATCACATGTAAGTGCATTTTGCATTGCTTTATATCATATCCTCTGTAGATTAGCCTTATACAAATTTAGTACTTAGAACTTTTTTTTGAAGATGAAACTTGCGATAATTATTTTTTCAGTTCGAAATTCTATGTCGATGAAGTAGTAATGTTGACCTATTAAACCTTTAATCAAATAATTATGTCGGAGATCAATTGTAACCTACAAATTGCTCCTCAAAATGGCAGCTCTTTTTTCGCAAAAATGCGAGAGTTTACAATTTCGTTTACTTGTATACTTGCATACTTCCCTTGCAGTTCGGACATCACGTTCGGCGTCACGTCTGGAGACAGGTACGCACTAGTATGTACTTCAGGTGAATTCGGACATTGCCTCAAATAACCAGGACTTATACGCGCTCGATTGAAGTATCAACTCTTCTTAATCCTTATATTTGTGGCTGCTATTACTTTTTATACAATTTAAAAAACACTTATATTACAATGCAATTTGAACATTATATATTATAAAGAAATATTTTTTCACGATTGGAAACATTTGCTTGCAAGGAAAATGGTTTGTTCTTTCGGCATCGCATGGATGGCGATAGCTTTCAAACGAAAATTAACAAACATTATCCTGAGTATGCATAGAACATTCATCGACGCGACATTTTTAGAAGACATTTTTGAAGTGGTCAGACACCCACATTACAACAAGTAAATTAAATGGTGTGGCTTATAAAACCTACATTTTGTTTGTCTATACATTATGTAATTTTATTTTCTGTGGTGATTGTGTACTGTAAAATATGTATGTGTAGTTTTAAATTTTGGCACAGGGAAATTTACTGAAAACAGTTGGTGGGAACCCTGCTTTATATTGCTTTGTTGTCATTAAGCTGACAATTACTTAATGAAGTGAAGCATTTAGAAGTTTGTAACTATGCTGTTTTCGCTATACTATTTGAATATAATTTAACATAAACTGAATAAATGTGGTGGGTGTGCAAGCTATTTCTTTTTCTCAGTCATCACTAGAGAAGAAAAATAAAATAAATTATATAATAATTAGGGGTGTGCGAAGCTTTGCATTTTCGAAGTCGAATCAGACTTTTGTACCTTCGACTTCATCTTTGAATTAAAAAATCTTAGAGTGAGAAGTTAAAGATTTTAACCAAATGTTTTTCCCACCGAAACTAATATGAAAACCAGCAGCCAGTATCATTAATAGGGGTGTGCGGATATTCAAACATGTAAATAGTTATGATGAGTAATTTACAAATTATTCACATTCAAACTTCGAATATCTTATGCGAAAATTGTGAATCATTTACATTCCCATTGATAGACTCACACTCGTCGCAACATGCACTCTATGATCTCACTTAATTTTTTTTCGGATATTGAATACGAATGTCGATAATACAAGTCCCGGATTTCAAATATATCGATGTAAAGTATCGATTTACCACAAAAATCAATAGTAAATTATCTATACCTATCGACATTCTATGTGTTTCTAATCGATTTCTTGGTGGTGGGCATGTGTGACCTTCCATTAAAAAAAAAAAAGTCAGTGCGTGGGTGAGTGTAAACATTACTCACACAAAGCTTGTCTCAGCATGGAGACAGTGATGACGAGGTTGCACTTTGAGCTTGTTAGTCACACTATAATTAGTGATAAGCAGGGTAGCTAGGACCACTCCTGAAGAGAATTTCTAGTAACAGTAGACCTACTGTGCTGGTTGGTAAATTTCATTATTTTTAGTTAATAAATGGATCTGTATCATTTGATTTGAGATATTTAAAACAAGTGAAATAGTACTAAATTTTACATATTCAGAGTGATGCCTGTCAGCCGGTCTAGTGGCTTGTCTGTAATAAATTACCTTAAAATATACCTATATTTAGAAAATTGTTTGCAGAAATTTTATAAATTAGAATGTGATTTGATAAATGCACAATTCTTTTATAACAGAAATGGAGGAATATCTTTCACAGATTTGAAATGAATGAGTTTGTGAGATATATTCCAGATGTAGTACATTTACTTTAAAAACCACTAATTTGTAGTGTTTTTTATAATAGGTCTGTAGAAATGTACTGGCAGAGTAGGTGCTAAATCCTTGCTTTTGGATTGGCTTAGTATGGTGGGGCTAGTGAGATGTGCATAGCTTTTTATAATTTGGGCTTTTTAATTAATAATATGTAGTTTTAGGTATGTTAACAAATCACAAATGTCACAATTTGTTTTTATTATTATTATATTCACCTGTGAATGTTTAGTTGAAAAGGGGCCCGGAGCTGAGTCGTAACAGTCCCCAATTGATACACCAGGAAGTAAAAGCTCTCACATCCAGATTTGCATTTGTATTATGACAAGATCTAAGGAGTTTGACTCATTTTTGGATCTATTGCCCAGTAATAAACAATCTGTGATCTGAAGGTTTGCTGGTGTAACAAGAACTTGATTGTAGGCCCTAACTTGTTAATTTGTCGAGAAGATGTCCCTGCCACTGAGTGTGTGAGAGAAGTCGAGAACAGTGCGAGCATTTGGCATTCTGTAGTCACCACATGCCCTCCACTTCTTACCCTTGTTAGGAACCATATGCAGGGGTGGGGACCATGAACTGTCTGAGGGGCGAGTAGTGCCAACTTTGAGCTTGGCCTCAAGTTCCCCCTTCACTATTATTTGCAGCTTGTTGGGTGCCAACTGCTGTGACATGCTTTGCATGGGTTGCCTGCCCCACTGCAGGGTTGATATGGTGAACAACTGTATTGGCATTCTGTAGTCACCACATGACCTCCACTTCTTACCCTTGTTAGGAACCATATGCAGGGGTGGGGACCATGAACTGTCTGAGGGGCGAGTAGTGCCAACTTTGAGCATGGCCTCAAGTTCCCCCTTCACTATTATTTGAAGCTTGTTGGGTGCCAACTGCTGCGACATGCTTTGCATGGGTTGCCTGCCCCACTGTAGGGTTGATATGGTGAACAACTGTATTGGCATTCTGTAGTCACCACATGACCTCCACTTCTTACCCTTGTTAGGAACCATATGCAGGGGTGGGGACCATGAACTGTCTGAGGGGCGAGTAGTGCCAACTTTGAGCATGGCCTCAAGTTCCCCCTTCACTATTATTTGCAGCTTGTTGGGTGCCAACTGCTGTGACATGCTTTGCATGGGTTGCCTGCCCCACTGTAGGGTTGATATGGTGAACAACTGTATTGGCATTCTGTAGTCACCACATGACCTCCACTTCTTACCCTTGTTAGGAACCATATGCAGGGGTGGGGACCATGAACTGTCTGAGGGGCGAGTAGTGCCAACTTTGAGCATGGCCTCAAGTTCCCCCTTCACTATTATTTGAAGCTTGTTGGGTGCCAACTGCTGCGACATGCTTTGCATGGGTTGCCTGCCCCACTGCAGGGTTGATATGGTGAACAACTGTATTGTACCCAACAGACAGGTGATCCAGATGGGCGAGTGAAATCGGCGTACATTAGGAGGACGTCCGAGTAGCGTGGAGAATGAGGAAGGTGTGATACTACTGACATTGCATGCAGCTTTGCTGCACCTGACCGCGCAAGAACTAGTGCTGTAAACTAGACGCTTATTGCGAATATCGACTAGGAGCCCATATTGGTTGAGGAAATCGGCCCCAGTAATGGGCTTGTTAACATCTGCTACCACAAAACACCAGACCAAATCGTGCCTGAGGGTAATGTTTAGGGTGAGTGTAACAAAGCCATAAGTAGCGATCATCAAACCATTTGCAGCAAAAAGTGTGTAGTTCGACTTCTGACACTGCCCAGGCAATTTACCGTAGTCCTTTTGTCTGCTGACAGCTACAATTTTTTTCTGTAGTGTCACTGCCATCTCCCCAATCTTAGTCTTCATCATCATGGACATATCCTCGATCATGGCCTTAAGGGATGCTGCTTCTGCGATGTCAGTGAGTTTGGCCAAGGAGTCAGGCGAGGCGTGAGCTTGGGTTTCCAGGATCGCTTGTGTTAAAGGCTGCAGGCACCCAGCCACAGTGACTTAGGTAGGTCATCAGGAACAACCGACCGTGCCAGACTCCGGAGGTGCCATAAGGACTGCGAGGGTCGCCAGTCACCCATCCTCATGAACTCCAACAGTTGCTGCATCTTGCGCTCCTCTAAAGTATTCAGCCACTTGATCAGTTGATATACTTATCCTTAGCTGGGGGACCGATCAAGATATCACAAACTTCAGTTTGTTAAATTAGTCTCGTATGACACAATACCCGCAAGTGCAAACTAGCTCTCCACTCGTATACACCACATTTCTGGGTCTGGGGCCCAGATTGGACGTATCTGAACTGCGACCCCTTGGATGAATGAAGTAAATCTGTTGGTGAAGGGTCAGTCATGATGTCAGTTTGTTCCAGAACCAACACGGTCACACTAATCCTTTAGCCGGCATGGAGATTCACGAGAGTTGGTCACGGGGAGCAAGTGGAATTGGCATGGAACACATTTGAAGTTCTTCACTTGTAAGCAGAGTGGCTTCCGGTAGACTGAAGCAGTGCGAATAGGGGGTTTCGCGAAGTCGTGTAGTCCTCCTACATGGCAGCATGGAGATAGCCACAACGATTTGCGGGAGCCAGCAGCGGCTCGTCATTCTGCCCACGTGACATGGCGCAGTGCGAACTACATGAGTGTTGCAGGATTGGATAGTTCCTTCTAATCCCGCACATGATGGTTCACTAGAGCCAGATGCGTTGGGTGGCTCCATACGGCCCTGCGGAAGCCCACACGACAGAATTAGATCACTCGAAACACTGCTCGAACTCGCCTTGAACGACTGGCTTAACTACCACGTTGGGGCCACCTCTGTAGCCCCCAGGGATACACTTGCAATGGGTGAAAGCTCTTTGGAATGAAAACCAAGCATATTGACTTACGAATGACTTGTTTACCCAAAATTACAGGAATTGCATCGCTGAAATGTGTCTACATGGGATACGCGTACATACGAAATGCGTTTAGTGAAGGTCTCGACCGGACTGGTAAGTGATGAGCCAAGGGACTTGAGGTTGCAGTTGCTTGGACTAAGAGCCCTCTTGGGGTGTGCCTCATTGCAGGCTGCCAGGGCAGCGGCATACCATCACATGCGACATCCGTGGTTGTAGGCCGTTGCTCTCTGTGTTAGTGTTTAGTGCCAGCTATCTTCACACATTTTGAATGAAATCATTGAATAATCACCTTATGTATGATGTAACCTATATGTTTCCTAAATATGTCATTTATGCTTTTCACAAGCATTTTATACGTGTGTTAATGAATATAAAATGATTGTATTTTTGTTTAAATTTTATTTAAGTTACATTTAATCTATGAATTGCAATATTTAATATATAATAATTGTCAAATACAGGAAGGCAATATGTTTGCTGGTAATGTGTCTAGTAATAAGTGGTTCTTCATTCAGAATATTATTAAATTGTGTACCTATGCACAAATACAGTGCATTGTCCTTTTGTAGTAATTTTCTAGCTTTGTCTGCACGAGGTGGAAGAATAGTACATTAGCATGGCTTCAGAACAGTTGGACTATAAAGTCACTTTCACAGCTATTCCTCCTCATGCCAACAAGGCTTAACTTACACCACATGAACAACTCACCACATTTGTAACCGACCACTCAGTTTAGTAATATTCTGTATCAGAATTCTTTCTTACTAGGCATTACCACACACCTATTTTCTCTGTGTATTTATTTGTATTAATTATACATGAAATATTAAGTATAATTTATTTTTTAAATAAATGTAAAAGTTAAATTTAACTAAAAATTGTTTTATGTTAAAAGTATAAAACCCTTGTTATACATGACATATTTAGGAAACAAAATGACATAATACACAAGGTGATTTTTTTTAAGGTTTGATCCAAACAGTGTGAAGATACCACAAATAGGCTATACCATGTCCACACAGCAAGAATCGACTATCATTGTGGCAAGCTGTGAGGCCCTCGTTGCATACGTGGTGATTTCAGCTGCAGAATTACATTCTAGTGGCTGTTGTGTGAACTGGAAAATAACCACGTGGTCCACTAGCAACATGAACATAGGCTACCTTGTAGAGGGTTGCCAACTTTTTCAGATTTGCAATAAGACATATTTCCGACAACTCAACGCACAACACATGACCCCATTGAAATGGGCAAGGAAAATAAATTGTAACATAATATAACAGTTTTAAATAGTATCTGTAATACACAAAAGTGTGTAGGCTACTATATATCAGTCAAAAGAGTGGGTTTACGATTAAAGACTAAAGAATAAAGAATTGTACTTATTTTCTATGTACTTGAGTTATAAGTTTTGCTGTTTATGATTGATCTAGCAACTGTTAAGTCTAGCCAATCAGAATCATAGGAAATGAAAGCTGCCGACATACCTGAAAAAATGGACACGAGTGAAGATTCTTTACATATATTTAATTATTTGTGGTTACTGCTTGTGTAATAGTTTTGAAAAGCTCTTGTTATCGTATAGAAAGGGAAACCGATGTCAACATTGGACATTTACATCAATAAATCTGAAAAGATTAATTAAAGCAAATTCAATAACATCTTCCAAGAAATAAAACATTACCATCAAATGTTCTTTAAATTAAGAGAGTACTGTCTCGTGATTAATATAATTAATTGAAAAGTATTCAATAACCTAAATCCAAGATGATAATACAATTTTCCACCAACAACAATTGTCACTGTGCGCTGATTGGCTACTTCGTCTTGGCTTGCACTTAAGATATAAACTGTTTATTAATATTCAGCTTATTTTCGAAGGAGTGTGAGTTACTGGATATATGGTGTCCCATCCTATGCCTGTATGGGATAATTATTTCAGCTTCAGGACACTGGAATTCCTGTACAATACGGGGACAATGATGTGGGTTTTACATGGATACAGCTACATTTGCTGTAACATTTGTTTTGGGATATGGGAATTAGGCCTACATGTAATTAAAAGGGTACTTTGCTTTTATTACTAAAATTGACAGATATAGACAAGATATTTAGTTTGGCACAAATTTCAGCATGGTAGCACATCAAAGTTGGGAGATATACTGCCTGAAAATTTTGGCCCCCTCCCGAAATTGTCGCCAATCGCTGCAGGCTCTTACCTGTGCCTCGCGACAACTCAAGGTCATGCTTGCATCATATACCTGATTGAATGGAACCACGTTTATTTAAATGATAATATTCGTCATGCAGTTATAGTGTCAGAATAGATAGTTGAATTGGCAGTTTCCACTTTGGTACCCTATATATCGGTCTGATTTTAAATATGTATTCACGTTAAAACTTTAATATTCGTCTTATCGTAGGAAAGGAACAAATATTCACAAAGAAATGCACACAAAAAGGCACATTAGGCTTGACGCAGTCGGGTAAGACACGAGACAAACAATGGTACAATTAGTTACTGATGATATGGGCGCTAGCGGTGCTTCCCGATCACCACACTGTTGAGACTCAGGGTTCTCAGGGATGCTGTGGGATGCTGTGGGTTCTGTGTGTCTGTCTCACCCGAGTGTACTTACGATACACTTTGCAATACTAAACATTTTAACACTTAAAAAGAAATACATGTGGCTAGGACACTGTCACTACAAATGAAAGAAGATGGTTTACTGTGGTACCTGTTTTATTTATACCGTTTGTACAAACCAATGGCCATGAAATTAATGATACACACGGTCATGTCTAGCTAACTCCACTTGGGTGCTCCCCAGACCGCAATTACTCTAGCGCACGCCTAGATGGATGATCTCACCGCGGTGTATGAAAACTAAATCTTGACAAGGGAAGAGAGTCAACAGTCACTAGGGTTGACTGATGATTTTTCCCTGAAAATAGGACTCTGTGAATTACAAAATGAAACACTTGATGATACGTTAACACGTGTGGTTACTTGGCATCACTAACACAAACTCATTTGGGCTCGCCTGCCAGCACGTGGGTAGTGTGGTTACGGCCTATACACATAGCCGGCTAGGACGGAAATAATATCACCGTACACAAAATACAAAATTACAAAATTGCAAAAAGACCCTTAAAAGATTATGGGACATGAGATGAGTAGTCACAATACACACACACATGTGTGAAAACAAGTTTAAATGGTGCGGATGCTGCTGGATAAAGGTCGTAGCGGAATACGTGATACAGGTGAAAATGCAATATTTCTTTGTTGAAACGGTAAATTAAATTCAAACAAATATTATTCTAGTAGAGAAATTATTCTCTTTATGATTGAAGTGATTACAGGCTTGTAGCATGCCTGATGGTGGGAAATGCCAACATTAATGTGACCGCATGATCAAACACAAAAAGCATCAATTTACATGAAAATTACACGGAACCCTGACAAAATGTAACATAGAACCCTGAATAAAATATTGTACACATGATATTTCATAAATAAGCTCTCAATTCAACGATGGCGCGGACATAGGCTTGGCGGCAATTGGCCATTTGGTTGTACATGATGTTGCTGTAATATATTCAAACATGAAAAATACCCTCGTATACATACATAGAATTAAAGCCCTTAAAATTGCATGCAGCAATAATACAGAAATTACAATGAAACACATTTAGCAGAAGCTTATCACGCCTGATTCAAGTTTCGCGGGTCACATGTCCTCTCCGACATATTTCTCCTCCTCCTCCTCCTCCTCAATTAAGTTGAAAAATGCAACAAGGCGAAATAATTGAGTTAAGTGGAAGCATAATGCTGGGGAAATGTCTGACAAAACATACGCAAGCAAAGGTTAACAGTTATACTAAACTAAAAGTGCTGTTGAAATCTGCATCATTGAACAAAAGTTGTAGTGTGTACGTGACAGTGTCTTACCTCGCCAGCTCTCCTTGACAGACTGTCCAGAGGCAAGCGTCGCACCGACCTACCATGGCCGCCTACGGGGTTCACGTAAGCGGAAGTGCTATGCACACCGAGTAAACTATTTTATTATTGAAAATAAAAATGGCACAAATAATTTAAATATTGTTTTACATTTTATAATTTTCTGTATTATCTCAGTGTCTCTTTATGACAGGGTTCACACCGGAAAATTAGTGTTCTTAATCTCCGTGCAGCGCACACTTTGAATTTCATAACCAAACACTTGAAAACATTTTAAGACATTTCAAACCCCGAAAGTAAAAGTACAAGACTCATTTTACACTGCAAAATAATATTTATGTGAAAGTTCAAAAATATAGGCCTTGTTGCGCACGTGCATGTACACGTGAGCGCCGTTATGGGCTCTAGCGCCACTGGCTGTTTGCCGGCGTCAGGCTTAATGCTTTGATTCACCCCTATTATGCAAAAATTCTTTTTTTTGTTATAATTTCAGTTTCTGAGGTATCAGTTCAAAGTTTGATTATAGAAAATCTACACTATACCAGTTGTTTAATACTTTTGTATCTAATTTTCAGTATGTGTTATTTCCTGCTTGCAAAAAGGTAGAAACATATCGATAAAATATAAATATGTTCCTGACTTTTTACAATTAGCAGATAACACGCAATGAAAACTAAGCACAAAAATATTTTTAAAAACTCATAAAATGTAAATTTTATAAATTTGTTTGTTGTCAGTAATTACTCAGAATCCAAAGTTATAACACGGGAGATATATATATATATATATATATATATATATTTATTTATTTATTTATTTATAACTAAAAGTAACACAAGTGCAGTAACTTTTGTCTTAACCATGTGCCTTGCTGAAAACATTTTGATCATTACACTGCACCTTTATCTATTCCTTATACTGGTACATGACCTAAAGTACCATTGTGACATTTATCATATTTCAAAGTTTGTAAATGTCCACATAACATGCTCAAATTCGACAATTCTCAACTTGCGATGCTCTCAACTCCCTACACAAATGTTCATGCAATCTGACACCTTACCTGACGAGTGGTGTCTAGCATCAAGGACTTCCTCCCCTGATGACTAGGGAGCAGGCATTCCCTTGACAGGGTCTTTGGAAGGAGCCTGAGCTCAAGGAACGAGGTGGAACACTGTTCAAAGCAGGGCATGTGGGTACCCTGGTAGGAGTGTGTCTAGATCCTAGGGGAGCCTGCAGCTGGAGCTCCAGGCATTATACTACTTCAGTCAAATTCAGGGGCCGTACATTGGCAGTTGGTTTCTTGGGTGGATTAGGGGCTACCGGCGAGACAGCTCATGGAACATTCCACTGGAGGCAGAGGAGTGAATCTCGTCTCTCCCTAAAGAGCTGACAGTTGTTCCCGTCTGTTTTGCAGCGGTTTCCTGTTTCCATATGTACACGGTGTTGGTGCTTTGCTCAGTATCCACCAGGCTTCCATCCAGAGCCAGAGCTTGTTTGGCCACTTTCTCATGTCCAGTCAGATGGTGAGGCATAAAATCAGGTGAGAGAACAGATGTGGGCGATAGTGAGTGTATTTTAGGAGGGGGCATGGCCTGGCATGTCTAAATAAGAGGGAGGGAATCTGTGGTTGGTGGAAGAGCCTGGGTAGCCTCTCGGAGAGGGCAGTGACTTCTCTCACGATGTGTTGCGCATGTAGAACTTGTCCTTGTTACCTGTGGATATCTGATAAGGTGTGATGTTGCTGGCAACTTTGTGTCCCCTTGTAAGGTTCCTCACATTCTACATTCCTAGCGATTGGCTTCTATTGGCTTCCTGCGAGTACATTGCTGGCAGACCCAAGCACTCTACAGAAAGGGAAAATAGCAGGTTTGTGCACCGCCCCTATGTTACTCAGCAAGGTGGGATGTCCCCATAGGATCCAAGCAACACACAAAGATGGAACCTCTTTTGGGTTATTGGTTGAAGGGGGTAGGCAGCACGTACTTACTCCTGGAAGAGTGTTGGCGGAGCACAAGGACAAAGGAGGAGGTTGTGAGAAACAGGGAATGAGAAAGCAGACAGAGTGATAAACACAGCCAACTCAGAATGTCTATTGCCATGACTATAGAACACCTAGCTGCCTGGGAGCTTCTGTAGTACTTTCTGTTGACTTGTGAAGTCTGCTAATTTTGGGCCTGAATGTTTGCACAGGCTTTAAATTCTGTATTACTTGAAACTTCTGGAACTTGAGCTAATTGCGTCATGCCTTCTACTCTCAGATGGGACTCAAATTCGAGTCATCGTCTCATATAACCTTCCTAATGCTGGGTGTAAGTGTTTTTCTTAGCTTAACAGAAGTGCCTGGATGCTTACGTATTGAATATCACAATGAGAGATTCTCTTCTTGCTCGGCCATGAGCCAGCTGAGATAGGTTGTGCGCAGAGTATCCCACCTCCTGTCCCATTCAGACTTCAGACCACGAAGCCAGGTGCGGCTCACAAGTCCATTGTGCGAGCAGACGAGCTTTTATGCCAGCGTGTCGCAGTCACTTTTAAGGGAACTCCTTAATTAGTATAATACAGTATTGTCCGTAAAACCAGTGTTTACACATATCTCTGTAAGTAAATCTTCTGTGAGTGCTGCTATTTTCCAGGAATGTTAATAAACAGTTGTCGGGAGCTACTGCTTTTTACCTTTGTCCTAATAAATATATTCAAAAAGGGAGTTAAATGTAGTGAACATTGCTAAAAATAGTATTTTTACGCCTATCCTGGGTAGTTTCTTTATAGTAAAGGATAAAAGTATCAAGTGGCATCTGTAGTGTAAGCCAGTGGCTTACGTTGTGTCATAATATCATACTATTACAGATCTAATTTGTCAGAAATTGAGCTTCCTGGTAATGCGTATTGCAGTCATTGGAGGGAGGGAGGGCCTTTTGTCAGGATGTTTCCTGATGACTTGATGTAACCTTGAGGTGTTTCAAATTTTTTAATTGGGGTTCCATTTAAGGCCTTCAGATATGGACCAGTTGATCTTGTGGTTAACTGTGTGCTGAAGCTTGGGCAAATACAGCATCTCTAGCAACATGGGTTTGACCTTGGATCACGGAGCCAAAGTTTCCCAATTCTATGGCAGCTACTGCCTACTATTTTTTTTCTTTTCTTTCCCTTCTTAGAAGTGTCTAATTTGTGTCTTGATGGATTTTAGGAAGATGCATTTAGTAGTTCTACTGATTGCTATTACTTGCCTCACACTTGAGTTGACGTATGTCACAGTCAGAAATTTGTAGCATCTGAAATTGTGTTGGAAGGTGTTGCCACTTTATTCTCCGTTGCGTTGTTTGATTGCATAGTTACAGGCATGATATTTCTTGTGGATCACTTCTGGAAAGTTACAGTGATGTGAGGGATGCTTGTTTTTACACCCTTTACAATATGTGAAGTGGAGGATTGGGGTAGTAACATAGTTTGATTTTGTTTTCGGAACAAGCTGGGTGAACTTTGCAGATAAGACTTCACAAGAAATAAGCCAGGGTTGCATCAATCAGCTATTTGAAAGTCTTCTATACCAAAACATACCTTGTGGAAATGGATCAGCTATTTGAGTTCATCCAAGAAGTAATATTTTGAAATTTTTTGACCAATTTTTGTAAAAGTCTCTGTTTAAGCAACCACGAGACTTGTACTATGGTTCATTGTTTAACGAGCTTGTGAGCGTGTTTAGGTAGACTAGTAGTGTAAATGCATTATTTCCCTGTGTTTGTGAGAACCCTGTTGGCATGCATTAATGTGTCCTCTCCTGTCCGTTCCCCTGTAATCATGAGCTGATTGGCTACTGTCCTGCAGCGGGGTTCCCTGCGCACAGCACATAGTGTTGGTTGACAACAGCTGCTCAGTAATTCCATCATGCTGTTTCCAGGCTGTCAGCTCTTCAGCTACACGTCTGGCCTGCTGCGACTTCTTACACCACGAGTAGTCGCTATGGTGAGTGCCTGCCTTGAGTTGTAGTGGACTGCTGTGTCGTCATGCTGGACTTTGGAAATATAGGTGACAGTTGTAATAAAACATGTGAAGATATTTGTCTTGTGACACTGATAACATTCACCAAGTGATTGCCTGTTGATATGGGACCCATAGATGGCCATCACTTCCTGAGGGTCACTAGGAATGGAACCCTCAGATGGAGTTGTGATGGGATGCAAGGGTGGGGGAAATGTAAGCACCCTAAGATAACCCGTGGCAATGGCAACATCTGCCATGTTTCCAATATGCAAAAATCTATATGTGATTCTACCAGCTGTAGAACCTACATAACCTTGGTGGGAAAAGAGAATGATAGCTACTGATATCTCAGAAGCACTTTTCCAGTATTGTAAGTTAGGTGCGTTACAAAATCTTTGAGGAACAAAAAAAGTCGTACTGTTATTTAATCAACATTTTTATAAATTTAATTTTTTAATATAACGGCACTTAAAGAGTGACTGGCTGTACCCCATGGCTTTGCCTGCCCAATATTTAATTTTTGATTTTGGCAGATTTAAAATTAAGGAGGATTTTCCTTCTGGCCTTGTTATCCCTATAGCTTTTCTAGCTAGGAATTTTGCATGTGACCCAGAGGTCCATTTTGCATAAGTGACTGTAGCTAGCAGAGCCACAACATTTTTTGAAAATTCAAGTAAACTTACTTTATTTTAAAAGTACACTTATTAAAAAAAACTTTTCACTGGTGCGAGCATTGAGGTGGGCACGCAGGGGTACACGTGTGAAGATAAACACTTTGTGCATGCAGTGTACACACTCCATCGAGTCAAAAGGGTAGCAATTCTCCCTAGGGGATGGCAGTGGCTGCTCCACGTACGTTCCGTATGTGACCTAACATGATGGCAGGTCGCGGTTCAGCGTGCAGACAACATAGTCTGTTTCCTATTTTCACAGTTCACTGTACTCATGTTTCACGATGTTGCTGAAGACAGCCATGCGTTGCTGGGTGCCATATTGTTAATGGGGTTGACTGGTAAGGCAGCAGATGGGAGTGATAACATTGTTGTAGTGTTCCCAGGGCACCAGGCCTTGATTTTGCACACTGCCATGCGGTGAGCACAGTATCGTATCTCGGGTCACAGTGTAGCCATGTGGCTTGCATCAACACCGACACATACCACTTCAACTCCGTTGTTGGCCACAGAGCACGCCAAATGCGCGTACAGGGAGAATGACTGCTTAACTTAGTAAACAAGTGTGGCCATGTGCACATTAGATCCGGAGCCATTCAGTGTTTTTTGTAAAGTAAAAAGATATTGAACTGCGCAGGGTGCTACACAAACTCAAAAGCAAATTAGCTAGTACATTATTGAACATAGCCGCATAAAAAAAAACTTCCGTGAGACCTCGCCTGGATCAACGTAAGTTACACAAAGTTAAGTTTATGTACAACAAAAAGTCCTTAGGCAAAAACAATTAATTACACATCCTTCGAATCAATGGAAGGTTCAGTGCTGGGTGCAGGGGTAAATGAAAAGGTTTTAAAATATTAACGTGCAGACAGAATGACTAGATTGGTAATGGCAAGGTTGAAGCCCCCGTAGGCCACGTGGCACACAGCCCACTGGCTTGAACTCCAGACGCGACTGTCCATTGGCCATTGTAGTAGGGACACTAATTCACACTGGAAGTTGAGGCCCCATGTTAACCACGTGCATGGATATGAAGCATGAGAGAGAATCCAAGATGAGTACAAGAAGGCACATGAGTACACAGGAAAGCAAACACACAATGATCTTGCACACTAACGAAACCCTTTGCTGATGGCCTCTACTGCTGTTATTACAAAACATGCACAGGAGTGTGCGCCAATAGATAGGTCAAAATCAGTTCCTTCCTCCCATTTTCTTGTGCCATGGTATGGCATCTGTTTGTTTGCTTTCAATAGTTTCTTTTTTTGGCTAATTAATCAACCAGCAAACCTTCTTCTGCAGGGATACAATTAGTATACCTTAATTGCTACATTACTATAACGTAAACCCTCCTAAACTACCACAACAAAGGAAAAATAACACCAAACTTTTTTTCTACAAGTCAAATAGAACATGATCTACTAACCAGTAAGAATTAGTGTTATATAAAAGTGTGAAAAATGACTGTAAAATGGATGTCCACTTTAAAGCTGTCATTATTTTAATGTGGAGATTAAATTGCAAGCTGTAAAAGTAGCTCTTAAAATTTCTAAGGGAAATATTATTTTAAATTACAGATCAGTGCGATGCTCAGTATGGTTTAGTACTCAGGATCTTAAGCAAACAGAATACGTAGTCCCGACAAGTGTGTGCCCGCCATCTGGGGGTGGTTGAGGATGACGTGACGTGTGCCACAATCCTAGGTGGAACGTAAAATGTGATTGCCCAAGTGCCAGTTAACCATGGTTGGTTAATGTATTTAAGAGCATCAGTTGTCGGGATGTTATGCAACGTTGAGCCAGTGTGGCTCGTAAGCATGGGCAATGGATTTAAGCATGAAAACATTTTGCATTACGCAGTGCTATTAGGGTCATACTATACACCAGTAAATTAATGAACTGAAGCATGAAAAAAAAAACAGGTAATATAAGCATTATGTGGTTCAACACTAGTTTATTGGTAGTAGCCACTATGTGGTACATTACTTCACAATACACAGTTGGATAAAATATCTCGTTTGCCATCCACACTAAAAATACATATAGTAATGCTGTCAGTTTACATGTGCCCCTCTGAATTACACTATATTGAAGTCCTGCACGAGAGTCACTTACCAGAATGCAACAGTATCAGAAAACTGGTATCATTCAGTCCAAAAGTCTTAACACTTGGCTGGCCAGGGGCACATTGGTGTGGTTGAATTAAAACTAATTTAGTGAATCTGCAGATCTTGCAGTATCCTGCAGATCGTTACACAAAACCCTTTTAATACAATAAGGTTGAAACAGTAAGACAATAATTATTATGAAAACTAATTGCTCTTCTCTGGTGTTAATTAAAGTCTGAAAATTAAAAGCATTTGAAATAGCTTTAGGTGAGAGGCTGATATTATAGTAAATTAAAGTCTGAAAATTAAAAGCATTTGAAATAGCTTTAGGTGAGAGGCTGATATTATAGTACATCACAGTCTTGAGGAGTTTGGGAGTATGTGACGCCACATGGTACTTGGCCATCGCGGTAACTATTTGTGACATCACGCTACCGCCGTGCTCTTATGGGACCCTCTTTCTCCCTGTTGACTTTACCCATTGCTCTTTTCTCACTGCACTCGACCTTTCACATGCACTCGGTCATTCTCAGAGTGCTGCTGCGTGTTCACCAGGACCGAGCTAATACCTGGGGGAAGGGTTTCAACAAGTGTTATGGCAAAATTTAATTAATCTTGTGCCAGAGGTAGTTTGATCAGCATATAAATCCATAGTTCAGAACTCCTGCATCTGAACATAATAGGATGTTAGGCGTGTAACAGGCTACTGTCCTGTTCTCTCGTTGTAGTTCTCAGTAAACACCAACGGACTAGCTCAGCGTGAGTTGGAGACTTTGACTACATAATAATGAAAGTTTTTTGATACCAGGATTGCCAATAAATAAAAGAAGTTAAATATTTACTGGATATTTATTGTCGTCTCTGCAAACAAACTATTGACACTCGCAGCTGACGAACAAACAAAAAAGAACAAGACAGAATGGCAGCCTTTATGAAACAAAACTTCTCACTTCAAGAATTATGAAGACGAGAGATAATCGTTACTTTTTTCTCCCGGTGCCCTAATGACTTCTCGCACCGACAGAAAATGAATTTAATAGTTATTTGAAATGTCCGAGATAAAAAAGAAGGTTAAAGTTGCGGGCGCTGGTTGGTGTGAGTAACGTGATCACTCGTTGCAGGCTGTCCGACTGACAGCTGACAAACGATCGTGCTGCGACGAACTGTTGTGATACCCAGAAAGGTCGTGCTTCCTTATATATTGGTCGAAAGTTTTCTCATTGAAAACATATTGTTTTCGAGCAGTCGGTCACGTCAGCTAGAGGTAACCTCTGTTATTTTCCTCGTTTCACCATTTTGTGCCATGCAGTGGCGATGTTTTTAGTTTACTAACCCAGTGAAAAGGAAAAGATGCTTTATCATCCTATGACGTCTGTTATAACTGATGAAATGAGGAAAGAAAAATAATAAATTTGGAAAAACGAAAATATCTGAAATACAAACAAGTTATCATTGCCACCTTTCAAATATTGCATGAATTACTATCCTTGACTGAAATATAGACAAGCAAAATACTTCCCGAATATACTAGTTATATATATCTAGCTGCATGTTACAGGCTGTCTGAGCCATCAGTGTAGTGTGATTTTAGTTAGGTTACATTTTGAAGGAAAGAGCCAATTACTACATTACGTTACATTTTGAATGTTGACACATGACTGCCTACGATAGGTGCCAAAAACCCTTGTCGTGTGACGACCTGAGGCTGAGAGGTCACCGTGGTCAATTTACAGTTTTATTCGTGATGCCAGTATCATGAGATAAAGAAATTTCTAATGTCATTTATACTTCACTAGTGCACGGCCGGTATATAGTACCTGTCTTGAGGCCTGTCTTAGGGGAACAAAATTAGGTACCACTGTGACGGCTGGACGGATGGACTGGCCCTTAGCTACAGGGTTTACCTTGATGGATGATGTTCCTTGGCGACTGCTGCCCCAGTTGCTGTGAAGGCGGGTGATTGTTGGGAGAACCACCGGGACGTGGTGTACCGCTGACTCTGCTGCTGTCTGGAGTAAACTGAGGAAAGAGAGTCTCCTGTTTCCCGAACCAAGGGTTGGCTATACTCAGAGGTAGGTCCTCTCCTCTGCGAACAGCCTCAATCAGGGGTGCGGTGAACCTGCTGTCTTGATGAGGGGTGAAACTTGGAGGTGAGGCCTCTCCAGTGGGTGGGTGGTATGAACTCTCCCCTGCTGGGATTTGCTGCAGAGTACAGGCGCTGCTCCATCCTCACCTTGCTTCACCCTCATCTGCTCTCAAGACCTCAATGTTAAGAGAAGCCCAAATCTCTTCACTCACTCACCATGCAGTTGAATTGTTTGCATCTTTATTTTCTAGATTAAATGGTCCGTCCATCATACTTTCAAAAGTTTGAGTTAAATATATGTAATAAACAAGTGTGTGAGCAATTTTCTGGATTGTTCCCTGATGCATCAATATTTTGTGTGGTTTCTCAGAGCACTTCCAACCCAGAAGACTGGAAGAATGCAAAGTCAATTTATGACTTCACTGTGCGGGACATCAAAGGTCAAGAGGTCTCTTTGGAGAAGTACAGGTATGCAGTCGTATTGGAAACATTTTGTGAGTTTTCACCAATTATCTGCCTATAATTTTTAACATTTCAGTGTACTTTATTTGACAACTGAATATTTTAGTGGTCAGTGGAAAAGTGTGATACTGCAAGTTGCATTTTAAATAATTTTACTCAGTTATATTGGCAATGAAATGTCAGGATTTCACAATGTGTAATTTGGTGGCATGACAGTTCATTATCATTAACTTCCATGAATATTAATGTAAGAGTTACAGTTACATGATGACTGAGCCAGTTTTTTATGTGGTACTACAGTGTTTCACTCACTTTCAGCCCTTAATGTATAATGTTATGTGCTACCAACATACCTTGATGTAGTAGAAACATGTTGACGTCGTTAACTTGACACACCTAAGATACAAAAGCAACTATGTATGTGTGTACTGATGCAGTGGTCACGTGGCCATCATAGTGAATGTGGCGTCCAAGTGCGGGCTGACTGCGACTAACTACAAGGAGCTGGTTGAGCTGCACGACAAGTATGCTGAGGAGAAGGGCCTGCGCATCCTCGCATTTCCCTGCAACCAGTTTGCCAATGAGGTGTGTGCAAACTTCACTAAGCAGTGCTGTGGTTGATGATGAAGTTTGTACATAGACATTGGCTTGGAGCTTTCAGTAAGAGCTGCACTGTGTTTCTAGGGTAAAAAGAAATAAAATGTATAAACATGCTGTACTTACCCAAATATAAGACTGTTGTATTCAAGATTTTACTTTCAAAAAACCAAGGGTGGACTTAAATTTTGCCAGCTATGGAATATGAAGTCACAATTTTTGCTTCAGTTATAGTAAGTGATCGTAAGTATTAGGTCATATTTGTTTCAATTCAGAAGTTGTAATTTATAAAAATCTGTGAAAATTTAACAGAATTTAATATATAATCTAAAACGTGCATCAATGTTTTTTGAGGGAGGAAGTAAAAAAAATTGTATCTGTGGATAAACATGGCATGGAAGCTTCCTTTTGTATTTTGTTTCTAACCTGTACTGCCAACCTGAAGACCAGCAAGTTAGCAACATGCTTTTCGAAATTCTGTTACAAATAACAAAATTTAGGTATCCTCTGCATTTGAAGAATTATAATGCAAAAATTCTTATTATAAAATAAAACCTATTTATATACAACATTCACGCATTGTTAATTAGACATTTCAAAAGAGAAAGAAATTCTAGTCTTCCTCAAAACATTATGAATATATTATTGTCTCGCCATAATTGAAGAATAGTCTTCGTGAGAAATAAATAATACAATAACAACAAAATTTAGAACTTAATCTTTAACAATCTTTAAAAAATTGCTTTGTTAATTAAAGTACTGGGAGTATAAGTAAATTTGAAATAGGATAACTCACAAAGGGCAACATTATTAACCATTCTAGCCTCGTCACAACCGAGGCCTCCTAAGAAAATACGTTTGATTGTACATGCCACAGCGCACCCTTGAAGCCAGCAATTGGAGCAAGCCAGCTGATGCCTCCTGTGCTACAACCCACTTCACGCCATACCTTTTACCTCTTTGATATTGGGAGGAGGGGGGGGATTGAACGAGCCGTCCACTGCAGCCGCCTAATGGCATCTTTGCTGCCTCTCTCTCTCTGCTACTTCCCTGCTACACCCACACCCCGTGTGCTGGCCCTTTGCTCTGGGTATATATATATATATAGAAGTTGCAGCCCGTAGTTCGAGGCTCTCTCTCATTGCTCAGTTGTGGGGCGTTACTCTGCCCGACCGTGCACTGACTTAGTCAACCATCTGCTGTCTCTCGCAACCCAGTTTTAGGAGGTCACTCTGCCCGACTGCATACCGATGCCTCAAGCCACTGGCATTCTGTCATGGTTCAGTTGCAGTTGGTTGCTCTGCTCGACCATGCACCGACTCCTAGCATCGCAGAACGTCACTCTGCCCGGACGCAATCTGTCATCTTTCGTCTATCAATTATCACAACTCTAGACCAGAATGCCACACTACCCATCAGCTTACTGATGCTACCAGCGTTTCATGGTTAACCAGCTAGCCATGCATCTAGTCAGGAGTACGAGTACCATATGACTGGGGTCATCCTAGTTGACATCCTACGATCAGCTCTTTAGGTCCTAGTCAGTGTACAGTCTGGTTATATGTGTTACTGTTCCAAATTGGTTGGCTTAGCACTCACAGCTATTTATTCTCTATCTGCTCCTGCTATTTCCTGTGTTGTCAAACAAACCTCAGACACTCTTGCAGGAACAAGCCGTCGCCTCTATCCCTTCCCTGCCAATAAGGAGCCCTGTCTCTATGGAGCAGTGTGGCCCACTTAACTGTAGCACCCTTCTGTAAGTGCTTGGGTCTGCTGGCGACTTCCTGCCCAGTCAACATACTTGCAGGGAAGCCAACAGCCACATCTGTCAAGGAGCTCCGACTCTTCATGATGTGTCGATCTATGGCATCTTTCCACCTTCCTGCATAACATAAGAGCGCTCGCCCCTAGTCTGCTATTGACAGCTGCAGTTAAATGCTTGGGTCTGCCTACGAATTCCCGCCCAGCCAAGTTGCTTGCTTGCGGTAGGTCAGTGGTTGGGTCTACCCACCATACCCACCTGCCTACACCGTCATCCCTTCAGGCAGAGCCTGCTTCTACAGAACACCCACTATCTTCCTTCAACCCTATCTACCCCTTGTGTCTCGACACAGGGCTGGGCGGGGTAAGACTGTCAAACAGGGGCTAGTCCTGATTGGAAGCCTCGTAGAGGATGGACAGAATGCCAACTGGGTGTATTCCTGGAAGCAAGAAGAAGCAGCAGCTTGACGGAGATGAACTTAGGAATGTTCAACCAGTGGAAGCAGCAGCCTACACTACGAGCTACTGTAGCACATCCCCCGTGCTGTGTCACAATTACCTCCCACACCACCAAAGCAGCCAGTAACATTTAACACACCTTCGCCCACTGACAAGGTGGATTGCCACCTAGACCAACAGTCAAGCCACACATCCATTAGGGTTGAAACTAGGCAGCTCCTACTAGCGCTTCTCCTCATGCCCAGTGATCCATTTTCAACTTTCTGAAAGCCAGCAGTAGTACCAAACCCCGCCAAGTGGATGACTTCTGCTTCCAAGCCATCCAGGGGGAGGGAAAGGTTCAGACGTCGACCAACGCTAAGAACCCCCATTAGGTGGGGCATTAAGGAAATTAAAATTAATTGATATAAAATATATGTGAGCGTGAAGAACAGACCTTGTGTAATGTGATGAATGATAGGCAGTACAAACATCGTAAACCCTTCAAAATGCAGTACACAAGATCTTTAAATGCTCATAGGACAAACACAAAACCCTTTAAGATATGTAATGTTCTACTTGAAATAAAATGAGGAGTAAAAGTCATGAGTTTAATTGAAATTCACATGGCAGTGAACAAATGAAATAATTGTGAATAAGATACAATTTGGATGCTGTTTGTTTAGCTGAAAGGAACTTATGTTTTGACAACTTCTGCAGCTTTCCTTACAGTATTTAATTATTGAGGAAAAGTGGAAAGCTAAAACTGTCTGTCTCGCTGCACTTGATGCAAACTAGTGAATAATTCTTTAATTTACATCGCGCTAATTAATCTGATTAAAAGTAAATTTTCTCTGTGGCTTCGATGCTATGCAATTGAATGATTCTGAGTTATTGGCCACTGAAAGTTTTGGACAAAAGTTTAATTTTACATAAATTTGAATAGAAATTGGTCAAGAGATAGTTAAAAATTACGTGATCAAGTGACTGGAAGTGGTAATCTTTCAATTCGCAGTTGGATAAGAGAATGGAAAGGTGGTGTTCTCTGTGGTGTCATCCCAGGCACTAGGAAAGCTTAATTCCTCCGGTAGCGTAAGCTACTTCAAAGCACACTAAAATAAAATAGTTTCAGGATCCTCGTGGGATCTCTTCTTTGATCCATGCCCTCTGACAAAGTTACTAATGTTCCCTGGCCCTATGGGTTAATCTATCCTACTTTTGGTCCAGAAAGGCATTTTAAGAAGTTTGGCTTCTCTAAAGTAACGACCAAGAGTGTTCTAAAACTTACATCTATACCCTATCAAAGTATGAGCTTAGGATGTTTCCTTGGGCAACCAAATAAATAAACATAACTCCATAGAGAATTTATCTAATTCCTCCTTTAAGTGGAAGGATGGATCTACAGAAGTTGAAATAAAGCAAAGAAAAAGTAATCAAATGTGTAAAAAATAAATTTCAGATATAAATTATATAAAAAATAGGGCTATATATGTACCATAAAAGTGTAAAACAAAATTTTAAATATCCTTTAGCAAAAGTAGGTCCCACTGTACTACAAAACTTACAAGACTAACATAGGTATAAATCACATTTTAATGTTCTGTACTTGTACAGAACATAAAATTACAGAACATAAAATTTACTGTATTATATTTTAAACAGTTACTCTCCCATAAAAATATTCTTCATATAAAATGTTTGTAGTTGTAGAATAAAGATACATAAATTAATATGTTTATATGTTTTGTGCTTCAGAGATAATATTAGAAATTCTGGGAGACTAATGATGTTGGACATACATGGAAAGATCATGAATATATTTACATGTTGCATTTCAGGAACCAGGCAGCTCAGAGGATATAGTGTGTTTTGCGATGAAGCAAAATGCCAAATTTGACTTGTTTGAGAAAATAAATGTGAATGGAGATGGGACACACCCTCTATACAAATACTTGAAGCACAAGCAAGGTGGAACTCTGGGAGAGTAAGTCATTTAGTACTCTATCTAACAGTGCTTGTGTTTTTATATATTTCCTAGATGATCATTTACATTATATTTTTGAGTGTCTGAGATGCTGTAATGGCCACTCTTCAGGCTGATAGGATCTGCTAATACTAGAACGTTTTGGAAGATACTATGAGAGGTTACCAATCCTGCACCGATATATTCCTGATAAATTACTACAACTTCTCAAGTGGCATATCATTTTATTATTTTTTGGTTGAGTTTTAATTTGCTTTTTGAGTTTTTCATTTGTCCTCCTCTTGCTCATGTTTTAGAACATTTATCTATGCATGTTTTGTGCAGCTTGTGCATCTTTGTTCCCATTTTTAATTTGGTGACATTTGGTTTTTGTACTTCTTATAGTTTTTGTGTCCCACAACAACAATCTTGCTCACTTTTTCACTTACTCAAACTCTTTCATTCATGCACGTGCTTCCTCTCTCTTTCTCGTATCCATCGCTCTTATGCACACTCACACTATTTCACTTTTTCACATTCTTTCACTCTCTCTCACTTTCTTTCTCTCTCTCTCTCTCTCTCTCTCTCTCTCTCTCTCTCTCTCTCTCTCACATGCTCTTTCACTCTCTTTGATGCACTTTCACTCTTTCATGCGTTTTCTCTCTCACTCACACACTCATGCACTCTCTTACACACTCATGCACTCTCTCACTCACACACTCATGCACACACACACACACATCTCTCTCTCTCTCTCTCTCTCTCTCTCTCTTTTTTTTTTAATGCATTAAATCCTGTGTATGTAAATCTTCAATTAAAATGTAAAGTTTATTTCTAAAATGTTTATCTTAATATTAACACTTGATAATGCTGTATTTAGTATGTTAGTTTTTATGATCCATTTGCTGGTACATATGTGTAGCGCCCATCTACATTACAATGTTGCTGCTGATCAAAAAGCACCTCACCATTCATGAAATAATGTGTACTATAATTTACTTTATTCTAAGCAATAGGTTCACTGACATCCAAACCACACCACCAGCTTGGCTATTATATTTTAGCATGTGTGTTTATTTTGTGCCATTTTAAAATATGTCACTGCTAGTTTACTATTTTTAAACATTTTGAAACCTAATTTTTAGTATTCTATATAGTAAAAATGATTGTGAGTAATATTTATTGTCTTGTTACCTTTTGATTTTAGTTAATCTTTTAATTAATCCTATTAGTATTCATTTGAGCATCCATGATTCTCTTGTAATGATGTCTGTATGTCCGATGTTAAGATAAATATAACTCATTAAGGAAAATATTGTATTTTTTAGTTGTTAAAGCATATGTGATATGTTATTTGCATATTTCAGTTTACTTAATCGTTTTTGGTGAATATTTTACAGTTAATATAATTTCTCGTAACTTTGATTTCAGTTCGTTTTTGGTCTGTATTTTGAAAGTTGTTTTTAATCCTGTCTCACCTGCAGACCCGTGTTTTGTGAGAGATTGTTTTTCTAACTAACAGATGTCATTTGCAATGTTGCAAATTCCTTCAGCTGTTGCAGTTTGAGGCATCCCTTCCACTCACATACCCTGCAGCCTGCAATTCTGCATATCTCTCGTGTAGTGAGTATGTGATTTCACATAAAAATGCCCCTTTGTTTACATGTTATATTCACCCCCCCTGACGCGTGTTCGATTAGACTGACTGGACGCAGTATTTACAGATTTTACTCACTAGACCAAAAGCGGCATAGGTAGCGGGGATGAGGCGATGAGTGTTGGCTAGTTCTGATACACTCTCACCTCTAGTTAGGTAGTTGAGATAAGTTTAGTCTTAAGCGGGGTGAATGCCTGCACGAATGTTCCAAAGCCGTGCTTCTTTCGTCCAGAAGACCATGTTGTCTCAACCTAGGCAAACTTCCACTCCGGTTAAGAAGCCTTAGACAACAGTATGATACTTGTAGCTGGTACGAATACACAGTGGAAACTCAATATTACTGGTGCAGGCGCGACTGCTTGACGTCTGAGTTCGGCGGCACAAACCCGTTCCGCCTGTCTATTGTGCGTAGGATAGGGTGATTCTATCCTCTGCCACACAGCAGGGTGAGCCAAATGTTGCTCTCTACGTCTCCTACCACTTCTCTCATGAGGCATAGGGTAACAGTTCTATAAATCACGCAGTGCACTGAAACGGAAATACTAACAGTGTACCCCAATAGTGACTTGTCGGCCGGCTCGATAGAGTCCCCATTGATCCCCCACCGTAGGCAGACTGATCAGGGACGTTGAGCCAGAGTCGCGCCAAGCCTCTACTGGTTATGCGTCCACCCAGAATACCCGGCAGCACTGCAGGTCACTGTTACCGCGTACTAATAGTGCAAGTGGTGCGAAGCAACCCGAGTGTGTTGTTCCTCCTGGTGTGAAGGTGTTACTAGTGGTTGGAGCATTACTGTTTCTTCCCCACAAGCACTAATAGTGCTGTGTGTTTGATGGGAAGAAACAGGTAACCGTCTAATATGTATGTCTTAGTTCGGTTTGATAACTTCCTTGGATTCCGTTGGCAGTGCACAGAGTAATTTACCTCCAACTGTGAATACAGATATATATCCTGGAAAAAAAGTAGCAAAGTAGAAAGCAACGTGTGTTTATTGAAAGTTCAATAGACACGTGACCTGTGCTACCTCCTACCAAGTTGAGGATAGCTGAAGGTAACTTCATGGTTCTAAATAAATGGGAAAAACTGATTCTAGACGAAAATTAGAGTTACAGTTAAACTACTAATTAAAGGTGTCTAGTGGAGACATATGTAAAGTTAAAAGAAGAAAGTTTGTGTTTGTATGTCTCTGGGTTGACTGGTCGTCGTCATACGTAGTTGGTTGCCCCGAAGGCGTACTTGTAGACTTCGAACTTCTCTAGAGGTCCTGAGCGCTAAGAGTGCTGTGGGCAGTGCAAGAGATGTGAAAGAATGACTTCAGAGCTCTGCTGTGGCTGGACTTATATAGTGGTAGCTTGTAGGCTGCCAATGCGGGGAGCGGGAGAGGCATGACGTCCTCTGGCCTGGGTGGAGTGAAAATTATCTTGTCAGCGGTTCTGGCTTTGTGCCTCGTTGGGTCTGTTCGACCTTGCCCGAGGTCTGGGCAGCTTGTAGGTGTCGAACCTGGTGGGGGGGGGGGGGGGCATGCCTTCCAGGTGAGAAGGAAAACAGAAGTTCCCGTTGCCTGTAGGGGTAGGCAACATGTTGTTCATGTCTGTAGAGATGGAAGCAGTCTCCTAGGCAATGAGTCGGAATTGTATTATAATAGGTATAGAAGCGGCACATGTCACACCTCTGTGCGCTTAAGCACAATTTGTCCCTTCTAGACGGCCTGCAACATGTAGCGTCGTAAATCTAAGCTTTTCGTTCTGCTTTTTGTTTCTACCTTCTGTGTGCTCCACGAGTTTTTCCTCTGCACTTAAGAGCCCATGTCACCCACCATATTGAATTTTTTATTTATTTCTTCCTGATTCAAATTTAGGATGATTCACTTAAAAATGTGACAATATAAGCTTAGCTGAATGCCTTACCCATTATTACAGACATAATATATTAACTAGTAATGCATCTTTATCCAACTATTAACATAATACCAAATGTTATATATTAATTTGTTCTCAACTTTTGATCACCACCTAGGAACACCTATTAACCATTATACAGGACCATGAAATGTAATGCTTCTATAGTGAAACTTTTCGAGTAATGGCTGTGAGCCGAACAATTTCTCTGTAAGTAGTGATCCAGCCTCTTAACTGCGGTAAATTCGGCACGGGTGGCCTAGTGGTCAGAACCCTGAGTCAGATGAGCTCAAGATTGCGAGGTCAGGGTGGCTGCCACTTCCCCTGCTGGTGCCTTCAGCTATATTCAAGCTGGAGCACCGATGACTGGTGGGTGCGGGGGTGGCTAGCCTCTCTCCACAGGGGTAGTTATGCTGGCTTGGTGGCCGCGTCACCCTTTTCTTATCTCCTGCGTTGGAGGCTGTTGACATATGTATCGCCTCGGTGCTGGAGGCTGTGGCGACCTTGTAGACTGGGTGCTGCCATCCTGCAGCAACCCTTGGAACTTACTTCGTGGCGGGTAGGGTGTCGACTACTCATCGAACAGTACAATCCAGCGGTAGCGACTGCTTTGGGTGGACAGTACAATTTTTATTCAATCACGTGTCTGTAATCTTGTTGGGCCCTGTAGGCACGTGATAAATTGAACTACCATGGGTGTGACTTGCCCATAGGAGTGTAGTGACTCGATGATGGGGCGAAGTCGAATGTAGTGTGTGCAGGAATGAGCCATGAGTCAACATTAACATGTAGATTGGATATTTCTGTTTTCCCCCCTTGGTAAGTAAAGTTACAGTTTCACACACCATGTATTTATATCTTTATTAACTTTTTGTGGATCTCTTATTTTTTAGTGAGGGTTCAAGTCCTCTGATTCATGTTCCCATTTTCGTATTCACGTTCCCGGATTATCAGTCCCAGCTTCGAATACCTCATTGTTTGCAGGTCTTGGTTGATTTGCTCATGTGTATGTAGAGACAGCCTTTTGAGAGCTCTCCTTGCTGATGGAACTGTGTGCTTCCATCTCCAATTCCCCAATCTCCAGGGAAGTGTGTGTAAAACCACCTTCGCATCTCAGGGTCTCTCAGCTGCGATGTGCTAGCAATCAGGACAGCAATGTTACAACGGGACATTATCTGACATAACTTTATTTTAAGAGCTAATTTTTTTTCTTTATCACGCATACGTCAATATATATTATCCATTTTCAATTTGTACTCTTGTCAGTTGGACTTCGTGTCCTGTGATTCTATTAGATATTTGAATTGAGTTAATTTTAATTAAATATGAATTATCAGCATTAGTTGTTAGGGATGCATCCCAGGGGCTATTTAAATTTTTTATTTCATAATATTTTGAAGTTAATGTAAAATTATTGTTTCTGCACATTATTTGTTGCGTATCAAGTTTAGTTGACTTCTAAAAGAATCTTTCTAATATAAAGTAATTGGATTCAGTATCGTAATTTTGAGTTTGAGCTGCAGTTAATTATGGTATATTGATAGGTTTCTTTTGTTAAACAGAAAACTTTCCAAGTATATATTTTGTTGATTGTGTGTCAGAAAAATTCTCATTCGGTAATTGTAATTTTGTTTATAATTTGATTTAAAAATAATAAATTTAAAAAAAAAATTTACTTAGTAACACACAGCCACAAGTCGCGTCCTTTTATTCATAAACAATTAAGTCTTCCTTTGATCCCATATGTTTTAATGATACAGGTAAGTCTTGTATTTATATTTTTATTTAGTCTGTCTTGTTTGTGCCGTGTACGGTCATCCAGCATGTTTGTTGGTGTATATTGTTTCCTTTTACGTCTATTTTGTGCCAGTCCTTTGGTAATTTGTATATTCTTTATTATGCCACTTTCGTTTGCTATGTTTTTGTGGCAAGAACTCTGGAAATTTCTGTGTTTGTTGGAAGTCAATATTATATTTGATTAATTTCTTATCTTTTGGACATATGTGGTTTTTGACATTAACATTAATGGCTTGTGTTTTTTTTGTTTCCAGTTTCATCAAGTGGAACTTCACTAAGTTTATTATCGACAAAAATGGCCAGCCAGTGGAGCGACATGGGCCAAACACTGAACCAAGTGTGAGTTTCAGTGTGATGGTTCTAGTGCATGCACGCTAGTTGGCAAATTGCTGTTTCCTTTTTCTTTGTTTGTCACTTCTTGAGCATTGTTCACTCAACAGTATATATAAGAATTTTACGCCCAAAATGCTGATGCAGAACAAGTTTATCAGTGCATATTTATAAAGTGCTTTTTTGGAAAGACAGCGCCAACTAATTAAGGTATAAAAAAACTGGCTTGTTCATGTTATGTACAAACCAAGGAGATAATCACTGTAAAAAAATCACTTACCAAGTAGATTTTCAGATTGATTCTTGACAGATGTGCATTACTTAATGGTTATGATGTATATTCTGTGCCCAGGAATCTGGAAATCTGAACTAAATAAAGGAAATATAATAATTTTTCAATTTTATCATTGTAATAATTGTACTGCATTGGTTTTGCAAGCACATATAATTCTCCAATGGACTTTCAATGGCTGTAGCTATACCTGAACCTAGGGGGAGGGGGGGGAGTGTAGGTGTATATGACAATGGGTGGACTAACTGTGATATTAGCATAACCGCTCCGTGTGGATGAGAGTGGTAAGAGGACCGAGGAATAGACATAGTTATCTAATGAGTTTTGGGGGGGGGGAGCGTAGGTGTATATGACAATGGATGGACTAACTGTGATATTAGCATAACCGCTCCGTGTGGATGAGAGTGGTAAGAGGACCGAGGAATAGACATAGTTATCTAATGAGTTTTGGGGGGGAGCGTAGGTGTATATGACAATGGATGGACTAACTGTGATATTAGCATAACCGCTCCGTGTGGATGAGAGTGGTAAGAGGACCGAGGAATAGACATAGTTATCTAATGAGTGTTGGGGGGGAGCGTAGGTGTATATGACAATGGATGGACTAACTGTGATATTAGCATAACCGCTCCGTGTGGATGAGAGTGGTAAGAGGACCGAGGAATAGACATAGTTATCTAATGAGTTTTGGGGGGGAGCGTAGGTGTATATGACAATGGATGGACTGTGATATTAGCATAACCGCTCCGTGTGGATGAGTGTGGTAAGAGGACCGAGGAATAGACATAGTTATCTAATGAGTTTTGGGGGGGAAGCGTAGGTGTATATGACAATGGATGGACTGTGATATTAGCATAACCGCTCCCCTGTGGATGAGAGTGGTAAGAGGACCGAGGAATAGACATAGTTATCTAATGAGTGTCGAGGAGCAGTAACTACCTGCAAGTTTCTATGTGCACCAGGTAAAATAAGTTCTGGCTTACCACTGTGTAAAGGGTTAGTTGTGTCACGCCATACTATCATTTTTACTTTAATCTAAACCGCCATTGATTCTAAGACATACCTAGTTTTTTGGGGAAAATTGTAGGGGGGAAATTATTGGTATACGCACGAGGCCACAGGTTAAACCACCACTTCAGTAGAAAATTTAATTTGTGAAGGAAGTTTGAAGTTTAATTTTGCCTGTGATATAAATGGTTTTATAGTAAAACTAATATGTATTTCACTCTGTACAATGACAATATTGTGTGTTTGGAAGAAAATAATTGCATCGCCTGCTTCTTTCCAGCAGCCCAAGTTAAAGTCTTTGGTTTCAAATAGCTTACCAGACGCTGTAGTTCTGTTTTATATTCTGCAGAAATAAAACAAAATCTTGCTATAAAAAAAAAATGGCCCAAAATATTTATGGTACTTGATTTTAAGCAGCACCGTTGTTTTCCAAAAATGTTTGGCTTAGAATTGAGTGAGTACGGTAATGTCACAGATGTAATTGTAGTGTGCGCAAGTTGCAACGAACAGGAGCAGTACTGTCTGTGAATGCTGTGTTACAGAAGCTGGTGTCGAGCCTAGTGAAGTATTGGTGACTGCAGCCAGTCACGTCCTCAGTCTGCACCACTCTCTCCTCATAGCTGTGTAGTGCTTGTGTGCAGATCACACCCACCTCAACAAGTTTCAGTGTTTCTGGTACAGGACTTCATGATAGGTTACTCTCGTTTCAACTACCGTGGATACATGTGATCTGTAGTTTTATATAGGCTGTTCATGGTTATTTCCAACTTTTCTGAAGCCCTGGTTTTTTTTTTCTCTCTCTCTCTCCCCACCTCGTGCAAACAAAGCTCAACCAAGTCTAGAAAATTACACCAAAGGTAGAGCACACCAGGTTCGTGCACAGTCAATGTAATATTATTTAGTGTATGGACTATTTCTTACCAGGCATTACCTGCACATATCATTTCTCCTGGTTTAATTTATATTAATAATAAATAAAATATTATAACTTCTAGGTAGGATATAACTAAAAGTTCATTTCTATAGAAATAAAATACTTTTGTGTTAATACAAAATGCTTGTCGTGACACATTTAAGAATCAATCTAACACTTCTTACATACGGGAATTTTTCAAAGGTGTGATTCAAAAAGTTTGAAGAACCATGAATAGACTAAAGTGCAGGCTTAGCAGATCATGGACATTTCAAGTTACAGTAAGTTTATGATACAGGATTTCCTGGCAGTCATGACAAGGTTCTTTGTCTTCTACTACCATAGTCATACAGACTGCATATTGTACGTGTGCAGACTTTGACATAATAAGTTAGTTACAGTGTTTTCCAATACAGGACTTAACTGTAAAAGTTACCAGTTTAGTTGTTAAACCACGAGTATTAATATTACAACAGATCAAGCAAACATCTAAAAGTATATGTTTATGTGGTGGTGGGCTGTTCTTAAAAAAATATGAGTTTGTCATTTGTGTATGTACTGCTTTTGGAGTATTCATTATCTTGCAAGCCGTTATATAGACTGCAAGACCACTCTGTAGAAAAATAACTACTGTAGTAGTCTTATTGCTGCAGAATGACCTATGCACAGAAAACATAGAACACAATTCTAAAATTTAAAAAAAAATCATGTTTAAAAAATTATCAATATAGAACGTTTGTATTTTGTGAAATTACAAGTTTTGAGATAAATGATGGTGGCATTTTTCCGCATTAATGTGCAGGAAGGAAAAGTGGTATGTTTCTGATACAGCATCGTTATATATTGAAGTGCTATTGTATTTATTGCAGCTAAGGGATGAAGCTCGAGACTTATGAAGTCCCCCAACATTTAAACCACCTGGTACAAGGGGAGGTCCCACCCTGTACCTGGAATGGTGGTGGATCACCGTACCAGTAATGATAGATGAGATGAGTATTAAAACCTCGGACATCAACTTGTGTATTTCACAAAGGATGTAAACTAGTTGCAAATCACTCATCTGCAGTCTCAGGTGAGAGATGCACAAAAGTCCCAGGCTAGCTATGCGTATAAGTAAGAAATTCTCCAATTGTAGTTTCAACAACTAATAGGAGGTCAAGATTAATTTGCGAACATGTTTTTATCATTCTGTAAATAGGAAGAAGTGCTTGATAAGAATCTGGCAACATAGTATTAGTAAACGGCAAGGTACGGTAACATTTTTCTTTCTGGTATGTTTTTCAGATAAAATCAAAATGTGGGGAAAATTAGACACAATCTAAATTTGTAGGTCTTTCTCCTGGAAAATTATAAGCACTAAAGAAAATGCAAATACACACGTATTTATAAGCATTTGCTAAAAGTAACTTTACGTAGTCAAATAAAAGACGCTGCATTAAGTAGTATTTAGTATCAGGTTAATACAAAATAGTCTTCTATCGTAGCTACAGTGAACTCTCGATTTTAAGACCTTTCGTGGTTCCCAGGAAAAAAGTTATTTTGGAGGAGTTGTTATTGAAAGAACTTGTTCAGTTTAATTTGTTTCATGGTTCCTCAAAAAAGAGTTGTTATTTCAAGAGGTTGCTATTTCAGGGGTCGTAGAAACGAGCGTTGCTGTACTTCAAAACCTGCCTCCTGCCTGTTCATCTAACAAATATACAATAACAGGATTTGCTTTCATGCTTGTCTCAATGCTTTCTTTTTGCAATAGCCTTACTTGTTTGTTTTGGTTGTGAATACAGTTGCCAGATGTCCCAGTTTCTTCTATGGAGACCTCATGGGTTAAATGCACCATCCATCAATCAAACTGATGTACATGGCTATTGTTTACAGTGCTGTATCGTGAAACCAAGCTCTCGATAAGCAAAGTTGGGTAGTCTGCACAAGTTCAGGGGCTTGGTGCGTGTATTCATGTGTGAATTGGTTCTGAACAAGTTCCTTATGATAGCTGCAGTGTTGTACTGCAGTATTATTATTGACTTTTGCACAAACTCGTCATTTATTTTTATCACCAAGTGTTTGTTTGCTTTACATTGATTGTTTACTTTGCAATAGGCCACTGTTTTTTAAATGGAATACCTGAAAGCAAGGGAAAAAACTATTACTAGTTTATATAAAACATGTCAACATTGTTTTGAGGACGCTCTAAACGTGCCGCAAAGATGGGTTTTTAACCATCTACAGTAAATAATAACCATGTCATGTTTCCTTTGTGTCATTATGGATTGTATGTTTCACAACAAATGATGCAGTCACCTTCTTGTCCTAGTAAATGATTAAAGCATTTGTCAAAATTTTATTTTTATTGCACTACATTTTCATTGCAATGAAATTGTTGTGGTTATGATATTTCCCTCTTTGTACCTTAATGCCAACTGCAGAACTTAGTGCCTTACTGTTATGGCCTTCTGCCATGTGCCTTTGCACTAAGCTGTTTTGGGAAAGTTTTGTGTTTCAGTGCATGCAACTCTGAACAGCATAAAATTGGACTGACAGATCACACATTGTTATTGTTTTTTTATATAGGCCATTTATTTTTGCTGATATTTTGTATTGTTAGTGAATAAAATAACTTCAAACAGCTTTTGTTTTGTTCTATTTTGTATTATCTGATAGCCGAGTTGATCAAACTGTCTGAATCAGCAGAGGATGTGAATTCAGTTCCTTAAGAGGGCATGAGAGTACTATTACTGCTAAGAAAACCTGGCTCTTGTTGCCTCATGCAACCTATAAGGGTAGAAGGTTAAATTATTTTGCCTGTTAATAAATTGTACTGTCCACGGAAGCCGCCATGCGGTCGCCCATGTTTCGCTCTCAAGATTTTATTTTCCAATTCCAACTGAACAATCGACACCGGTAAGCCAGAGATGCTAGTGCCAAGGGATAATGAAAGATCGCAGCCCCTCCCCGTCCCCCACTACAAGGACATGTCAGCTGCCAGAGCCTAAAGTAGAGGTGATAAAAATGTCAACAGCCTCGAACATGGGAGATAAGGAAAGGGTGCTGAACTATGAATAAGCCAACCCCTGCACCCCTCGGACAGCGCATAAGCTGAGATTCCAGGTATATAAGGAGGTGCGAGATCCACACACGGAAGTGTTCATCGGTCCTCCAGCCTGTGTAAGGCAGAGGACCCCAGTCTGCATAAGACTAGAAGTCAGGACTCTTGACGACAAGGCCACTCGTGCTGGCATTACCCGAGTAAGTCTCCGGGAGTAAGTGCGCTGCTCAGATACTCCAGTCCGCAAGGACTGAGCCATTTAAGAGAGTAGATGCTACTAGGCTCATGTGTCGAAGAAACTGTCCCCTACACTTTCAAAGAACCATGCCTCAGTCACTGCAAGTAGACTTCTCCACGCAACCAGCCAGAGGTATATCTACGTCCTCACCTGAATCCCTACCCGGAAATCATTCTCTGTAACACCCGAGGTGGGTGGTCATAATGACGTCCCTCCTGGGCAGCTAGGACTGATCTCTGTAATTAGCATATTTAGCTCGCTTTGATATTCATATTTATGTAGGTAGCCTTCGCCTGCCATTTGCATAATTTTTATATTTTTTTATAACTGTGCAGAGCTATGCATCTCAATGTCCGTCCCAATGTATTATTCTTAAGTATGTATGTCGTGCATTTAATTATTTCCCAGTGTCATTATTGGTTAAAATTTAATTTTTTTTATATAAAATTAATTTTGATCGTCCCAGGGCAATAATGGTTTCACTCACCGAGTATGTGTGGGTGAATCTAATTTTCTTCAGCCTTCATAAGGCCAAGGGAGTCTGGGATAATTTGGTCCACCTGACCTACCAGGGATTCGAACTCCAGATTTTTAAGGCCTCTCACCCTAGCTACAACCTCGACCTCAGCTTGAATAAGGCCAGATCAAGGAGGTACCAGCTATTGCCTGAATCTGGGGGTTTTTCTGTATCTTGTTAAAAGGACTGCAGTGTGGTGTTAATACATTTAATTTTACCTGAACTGAGAGGGAGGAACGGACTGGAGATTTCTGTTTAGCCCCAGCTTGTGTAAGGCCGGACTAAGACAGCCCTGTACTAGGCTGAATAGGTGGGGGTGGTCCCACTACCAGAGTTGACGTGGGATTAGATAACTCACGTTGTTGTAATCTGTCTACGGCCAACAAGTTCTTAATAGAGTATCTCAATAACTATGTTGGTTTTCATCAATTGCAGGGACTACCCTATAGGATGTTGCAGACCTTGCCTCGTGTAGAGATAGATATGGTACGATCTCACTAGCGAATGCAACTGTCGAAGTAGCCTTGGTCCGTGGTATATAGCTCTAGAACTCGTCGGGCTAGTCGATGAATGTGACTGCTGTCTACCTCCTTTCAGCATCAATACTCTTAGTGTCAACCAATTACAACAGATAGAAGAATAAAATTATTAATAAAATAATAACTTGAAATAGGCTCTTCCCAAGTACCTACTGGATAGATGGGCTTGCTCCTCTGCTAGCAGTCGGGGTTCAGCCCTTAGGGAAGTGACTTGTTCAGTCACTCCGAGGTGTTGCATTTGAGACTGACGTGCTAGTGTTGGAGCGCTTCCACGGGTATGTTTGGGTGTACTGGACACACCTCAGGAGTCCCAGTATGTCTTGTTCAGACTACAACCTTACACAGGTACCAGGAAATCTAGAGGGTTCAGCGCACTCATCCATACTCTGTGGAGGTAGCGTAGTTATTAGTGAGAGCAATAACCAATTTAAATGTAGTAATTTATTAAAATGATTACCTTGCCAAGTGTTATATTTGATTAGTGTGTTTATTAATGCTTTGGAAAGCAGTGGAGATATCAGCTCAATACAAAAGAAAGTTAAAGCTCAAATAAATTATTAGGTCAGGTGAAGGCGAGCCAGAATGTAGCAACTTCAAAGTAAAAATTCTCAACCAGCTCAGTTCGCAATTTACAGCAAAGTTAGGTGGTATGCTTAATTTCCAGAAGTGATGTCAGTCTGCCCTGCTGCCACGGAAGTCAAGGAGTGACTTGGGTAAAGAGGTGCAGAGGGAGAGGACATCAAGGTAACCTGTGGATTTTTCCGCAGGCTGCGGGGTAGTTGCTGGAGAGCCTTTTTCAGGCTTGGAGAGGGAAGTCTTGTGCAGACCCAGAAGAGCTCCCCTACCACACCCCCCCCCCCCCCCCCACAACCTCTGAGGTTGGTTGGCCGAAGAACTCTGGCAAGAGTGTTTTGGGCTCTCCTTATATAGGCGAATCTCAGCTTCGGGGCTGTTGCAGCAGGGGTGCGGGGGTTGGTAGCCTTCCATCACAGGGGTAGTGTCTCAGGGTAGCAGGCGGTGCCGCCGCACATTTATCGCCCTGGATGAAGGCTGATATATTTACCACATCCTCTCGAGGCTCGGTGGCTATGACGTTGCTGGTCACGGGTGCTGCCATCCTGCGGTGCTGCTGTTAAATTGCTAATCTGCTCTGACCAGTTTGTGACTTTGCAGGTTAAACAAGCTTCGTTTTTCGGGGTGGAGACCACATGCTAAAATCTGAGCGGGTAGTACAATTTCATAATTACACACATTATTTGCATGTCTGACAAAATATGAATTTTCTACATGCAGCATATATTCTACTGTTACATGCATTCAGACAGAGAAAATAATGCTTGGTGTATTCTACAGTGACTGGCCAAGTATGGCTTGTGCAAGCGTAGAGTCTTTTATCTTTCAACATGGATTACCAATGCCTTACTCTTAATGGAGTATGCAGCCATTCTGGATCTCAAGCTTAGGTTAGACAGTTACTAGGACAATTGGATGTTGGGTATCTCTGGCCCTATCAACTATTTACAAGGTCCAGGAATCTTGGTAAGCAAGGAAAACAGTCCCCAGGGGATGGCTGGGTCTACAGGTAACATGTTCCTCTTAAACTGCTTCTTTTTGGGCTCTGTAGATGTATTGTATGCCTGGTTTGAGTTAGTTCAGGTGTGGCCCACTGGCTGTGGGTATCCAGGTTTTGGTGTGTGGCTGGTAGAACCCAGGTTATCAAAGGGGTTCATTAACTTGCTGCTGCAGCAGAGCGAGCCCCTCTGCTTTATATACACCATTTAAACTGGAGGTACTTGGGCGTCGACTGGTAGAAGTGCGACTTTACCCTTCCTTTGAGCTCCTTGCTTGGAGAAAGGCATCAGTAGGAGTGGAGGTTGTGGAAGTGCTACAGGGACCTCTCAGCGGTAACGTATTGGATAGGTACATTGTCGTTTAGTGTATCTGGCTGTACACTTGGTCTTATCATGGTGGCAGTCCTTTACATCTGCGATGGGGGAGTGGTAAGGTTTGTGTCCATCTTACCAAGAGAGGCAGGTCTGCTGCTGGTGTCGACCGAGGAGTCTGCCATGACTGATTGGTGTTATTGGATAACAATTTGGTTACGGGGTTAGATTTGAGGGTTATTAATCCCTGTGCAGTGAGAATAGCTTCTCGCTTACCCTTCTGAGGTCCTACAAGTTCTATATTTTAGTGTAAATAGGACTTCCAGAGCAGGCATCAGGCGAGTTTGCTGCTGCTCTTCTGCTGAGAAGGCCGGAGGTGTCAGTCCAGGGCAAGTGCTGTGCTAACCCTTTCTCCACCACTTAGAAAGCCAGGGGAATGTCTACAAAGGTGTGCCTGCACTAGAACTCATCCCCCGCTGGTGACTACGGAAGATCAGAGGCAGACATCGTCTTAAGCAGCGCCAGAGGACCATAGCCTGCCAGAGGGTCTTCCACCTCTTCAGCAGCTCCTGAAGGCCGCCAATGCCAACGAATGTGTCCTACAGACATTGTCTCCACCTCAACCTCTTTCCTTTCCTGTTATTCAACCCCAGGTAATACAGGTCATGCAATGATGTCCCCTCCGGACAACCCTTAGAGCTCTAGCCAAGCCAACGTTTTTGCCTTTCTGGTGAAGACCCCCTTCTTGTTCAACATTAGGTCCCCTCAGGACAACCCCTGATCAATTAAATTAAAATTTAATAAATTGGCTAATTCTGTTAAATCTCTCGCCAACCTGTCTTACATCATACGAACATTCAGTTATTTTGTATCCATATTGCCTTCACCTGGCTATTAACATAAATATAACTTCCATTAAAATATTTTATTAATTGCTTAGTACTTAATTTTAGGAGAATGTGGAACCACTTGTCTCAAATACGTAGTAATAAACAAATTTTTATTTGTATTCTAACGTCCACATGTTCTCAACCACAACTTACCGCTGGTGAATGGCTTCGTTGGAGGGCAAGCTATTTTGGCCACCTGACCTGCAGGGGATATCACACCTAGACACCACTGCATAAAACAATGTGAAATATCCTATGCTCTGTTCCACCATTGGTAAAATGGCTGGAAGTTTCTTCCAGCGCTGGTCATGGAACAACAGAGCGTGACGTAACGTTGAAAACCAGCGAGTCTGGAAGTACACGTTAGGGCCATTGTTAATAAACCGGCTTCAACTTCAGCAGTTCTTGTATTTGTTCTAAGTGCCTTACACTAGGAAAGGCAGACCCAAACTGAAATTAAAATTGTTATTAGAAGAGTTGAAACGACAGTTGGCAAATTTACCTCCCCCTGAGGTAGAGAATGACACTCCTTTATTTTTGCCACCCACAAGAGGATCACACCTTGAACACCTTTTAATAGTACCTTTCAGAGACACTCTCCTAGGTTTCGACCACCATTGGCTAAGTAACTCTTCCATAGTAAATGCTCGTAATATACTCCATGAACTCACCAGCACCACTTCACTACAACCAGCATCGACCGCTGTATTGCTGCCTACCTCAACGAGCCAGCCAGCAAGGAGGCGTGTGCAGCTGTCTCACTTCCGAAAGGTAATGTCTCGGAAACGTGTGGGCAAAGTGACATCTGATTTTGTGCCCATACGCAAACCCACTCAGCCTACCCTTTACACAGGAATCTTACTTAAGAGTTTTTTAAATTCCTGGGGATGCTCCTCGCAAATGTTGAAGTCCATCTCATGCACTAAAACTAGAGCTTCCTATTGCAGAACTTTAAATATAAAATTAGTCGTAGGGGTTGAAATTCCCAGATCCCTGCCCAGGAAGGACGTTCCCAAGCTCTCTAATCAGTAATATTCCAACGTGAAGAACTCCACCTTAGCAAGTTCTTGACTAAGTAAGGGCTTGTGTTCGACCTCCAATGGTAATAGGGTTTTTGTTCTTTACGACTCCCCTCTCGTAGGTTGATCTTGTGTTGCGAGGTATTATAAAATCTCATTTAACATATTTATTAACACCACAAATCATATCTACCTCACCATTACTTCCTCCTACATCCTGACATACATCACACAGACTAAATTGCACTCAAGCACATGGCCTTGGATTTAACCTTACAGCCAGACAATCTCTCAAAGAAAACCCATACCTACCTTTGAATAACATACTCTACTCTTTACATAACATAACAAAAAAAATATAAATGAAACAAATATTTCAACATAAGGCTTAACTCATCATTTACTCCACAGGTACCGAATAATTATTCAATTCTAATTAGAATAACCACCTGTGCAGGCAGGCATCAAGTATTATGTGTAATAATTTATTGCTAGTAAAAAAGACAACAAATTACTAAAGTCTGTACCGGAACATTTGGCATCTTAAGGAGGCGAACAATACCAAAATTCTCAACTCGGTAGGTCTCAACTTATGTGTGGGGGCTCTACATTTTCTCTCAACCTCCCTCCCTCTCTGCTTGGGGTGATCCGGATCGCCGACAATTTTGCAATGTGAAACAGCGCCATTAAGCATCTAACACAAGGCAACCCGCAAGCGATTGAACACTGGAACTTAGTTTGGGTGCCTCAACAGCAACTGGTTGGAGGGTAGGTCAGCTGGGTAACTCTTCGCAGGTGCTGGGCTTAGAGTTGTGTGCATAAGGGTCTAGGAGGCTGCTAAACTCAGCTTCTTGTGGCACTTGAAGTAGGCGGCCTTCTCCTCAAAGTTGCGTGCATCAAATGTCTTTATGACCGAGTTTACCTGCTTATGTTGCCCCTCTAGTTTTCCAGGTGGCCAAAGAGGGCACTGACTGCCTCCCCTGGCTTAGTTCTCATTCTCCGTGGCATCAGCGCAGAATAGCTACATGGCCGTCTGTGGGGCTAGAAAATGGCCACTTGGCTTCACGGAAATGCTCCTGGCAGGGCTACTAGGTTGTGCCTGGTTGCATTCGCACTTGCTTAGATGCTGTACTCAGTGGCAGCTGGTGACTTTTGAAACTGGGAGAGCTGTAGCGATCCTAACTCGTATCATTACGAATATAATTTTTTTAATAGGCACAGTGATAAATATATTGCGTACGACAGGTTTAAGTACATGTAGCTTATGTAGCTAAATACAAAAAATAAGTGCGGTTGTTTGAAGGAAAATGTATCATCGCTCAATATGTAATGGTCAACATACTGTGGCCACTGGTTCAGATCTAATCACTACCACAGGTATGTATTTGTTTTTAGTTTGTTTAGGTTATATGTCTTCCAACCAGGACCTACATGGTGTGGTACATTACACGAGACGACAAGAGACAGCATAATAATACCATTTCTACCATACTAATGACAATGATAACTTAAATATACTAAGACAAATATTTTTAAAACCAAATACTAATTTACATAGCCTACAGTACATACAAAATTCACGTCAAATTTAAATTAGAGGATGAAAGTGGCATATCTTAATTAATATGTTTGTAAAAAAAAATCCATTTGTCAACCTGTACGCACTAACTGGCAATGTACATTCACCTTTCCAAGCAATGAAAATTTTATGGCATTTTTTATATGTTGCGAACATGATTTATGTCTTAACTTTGTCTCCCAAACGTTTTAAATCTTTTACCCCATTGACAGTCCACACAAGATCATTAGGTTTCATTAGCAAAAAACCATTAAACAAAACAACACATTTCCAACTTCACACCCGCATAGCCAGTCTGTGAAATTGTATGTACTTACGTCGAATTTTCTCGTATACGAACCATTTACTACCTTGGATTAGTTGTTGAATTATATTTAACTGTGGCCTTGCTGGTCCCAGATTCTGTAGCTCTAGTTTATTCTCGTAATTGAAAATCTTTGTCGTAATAAGGTTTAAAATGTTACTCACCGAATTAACAATTATTTACAAGTTTACACAACACGACATTAACAACAATTCAACCCAGCTTCTGACCGATGCTCATACCTCATCATTAATTAACAACAAACTTATTCAGAGTATTACACACTATATTTGAAGCTCACTTGAGTTTGAACAATATCTATAAATAAAAAATATTCTAAATAAATACAAGCATTGTTAAGGAATGTGTTTAGCAACTGCAAAAGAGTGGAACACGAAAGTGTGCTTACAAAACATGTAGTTTTGGTACCAGGAAACCATTTTTTTATTTGAGCAGGGGCGTGCCCAGCTCTATCCGATTTACAGCATGCAGTGGCTGAAAAGGGCCGAGCCCTTGAAGTCTTCCCTCCCTCCCGCAGCACCCCTAGACCTATGTTACAGTTATCTCTCTCTACTAACTCTACCCACTTCGAAGCAAAGAATCTGCTGCCCCACCACTCGACATTTCCAAAAACATTTCTCTCGTGACGAGAGTATCGTCCATCTCAAAAACATTGGCTGTGAAATAACCTCCGTATTCATACGCAGTATTATTTACTGAGTAGCAGATATGTAGGGGTATGCGTTCTGAGATTTTATTAGGAGGGCTGCGCCCGGCAGTCCTACCTCAGCAGCCGCCACTGGCTTACTCACGCTAATGTTCGTGTCTCTCATCAACTGTGATTTTTGTGATAACGGGTGTATACAGCAGCACGTTAGAAAAAAGGCAGTATGCAGCATGCGTCAAAGCTTTATAATCAGGATTGTGTAAAATGTAGTCATATTTAAGCATCTTCAAGCCTGTGGCTAAAAAACTCTAGTTAGTGGATGGATGTATGAAAAGTTCAGGTTCATCTGACAAAAATAAAATAACTTAGCTGATGAAGGTAGGAGTAAAATTTGACATGTGTTAAAAATACACATATTATCAGGAATTAAAATTTATGTTAAAAAAATGTACAAAAAATGCCATAAATAGTGACAGGTACCATGCTTTAACAAATTTGTATGTATTTTAATTTCTATTAGCACATCAAACCACAAGGAATACCATTATCTATTTTACATTTTCAAAAAATATATAAATATTTAACTTGCACATTCTTAATGTAATTTATAAAAAGAATGTTCCTCTGTGACAATAACTCTCACTGAGGTGTCAAATGCCATAAATTAAGCTATTGACATTTTGCAAAAATGTACATTTTCCAGTATGTGAAAACATGCAATAAATTTAATGTACTTAACATTATTTTTTTTTTAATGAAAATACATGGTTATCAGTTATACTCAAAAAAATTTACACACAGTTTATTGACTTTTTTTTCTTTCTTTTTTTCCAAACCTAAATTTGTAAACATTGTTAATATTTTTTGTCATGTATAGTTCAGTCAGTGCTAATTAGGTATGTAATTTCTTTATTAAAGATAAGTACTACCTTTTAAAAAAAATTACATTTTCATTCCATAATTTGTTTACATGAGCTATCAATGGCTTGTTATTTTAATGACAAGTCTTAAAATTGTGAGATAAACACAAGTACATACTTGCAAATAAAACCATATATGAATACGTACAGTAGAACCTTACTAAAGTGACACTTCATAATTTCCAGAAATAAGGTAGCTGTGACAGAAAGGCAGGCAGGCAGGCAGGCAGGCAGGTTGGTTGCTATAGGTATTTTGGGGGATTTTGGACCAATTTTGACCCACTCCAGTCCTTATTCATCAAAATTTGCAATTTTTTTGCATCAAGTCAACATTTAATTATATCTAGTGTGAAAAAAGCACTTTTTTAATTAAATAAAAATTTATTTTAATAGACAGTTTTCTTCTGAAGAAAATATCACCTGAGAGGATTATTCTTAGCTTCCCCATGTCTTCCAAAATTGTCTGTGTTCGATTGTCTCTGGTATAAAATAGACATGATATTTCCATGAAATATTAATTTATTTCAATAGTCAGATGTCTTCAGAGTAAAGAGATGCGACAGAAAGGTATCTGCAACCTTCTTTGCCTCCAATTACAAAAACATTAACATATGATGCTGCTTACTTTTTGCGCCATATTTACAAACTAAACCAAATCTTTGTTTTTTATGCAACACACAAGAAATACCACTTTCCAAAACCCTAATTACTGAAACTCTGGTTTCAATTGACGCTATATAAACACACTGAAGTTTCATATCTGTGTGTTATGTTTGATGAACCTAGTACAAGGGTGAATGACGAATGGCCAGGGGAGGAGGAAGAAAGCTGAAAATCAGGAAGCGAAATTGTATCTGGTTTTACTCAAGTGTGACACGAACATGACTGGCAGGTCGTGGTCACAATGGCATGAAGACTTGCTGTGGTGTCGTCAACTAACAGTAATCAAAACCCAAGAAAAATCCATGACTTACTAACACAAGCAAAGTGAAAAGGTAAAGGAGGGAGAGCACAATGGCAGGACAAATACTGAGGGTAGTTGCATCACACAGCCTGAGGGATAGAGGGTGGGCGGAGTTAGTAGCACTGGTAGCCTAGAGGGGTGGTATCTATTCTTAGATATAAACTGTACAGTGTGCAGCAATCCATAAAAGTGAAACAATATTTTTGGTAGATTTTTTCCCTTCATATTTTTTACAGTTCCTCAAAAAAAAAAAAAAAACACACACACATGCACACACACAGAGATATATATATATATTATATATATATATATATATATATATATATATATATATATATATATATATATATATATATATATATATATATATATATATATATATATATATATATATATATATATATATATATATATATATATATATATATATATATATATATATATATATATATATATATATATATATATATATATATTCATTCGTGGTTTCTTCACACTTTTTGAATCAAATCTTCAAATCTTTGAGAAACCACCCCACGTATGATGTCTTTGGTTGTTTCCTATGTGTGTCGTAAATCGTAAATTACAAGGTATTTATATTTGTGTGAACATAAAAGTATGTTATTTTTGATTACATTGAACTTTAATTTATATTTTATAACATAAATCATAATATTTAATTTATAATTTATACAAATAAAAACAGGGAGAAAATAAGTGTGTTGGCAATGCCTAGTAAGAAATAGTTCTTGTGCAAAATTTTATTACACTGAGTGTGCACGAATATGGTGCGCTGTCCCTTCGTGTCATTTTCTAGACTCGGTTTGCATGAGGCGGAGGCATATCCTGGAATTATAACCTTAGCAGGGCTTCAGAAAAGTGTGAAGTAACCGGGAGTGGAATATAGAAAGTCTGTTGCTTTAAGTGGGGTCGATATAGAGAGGTTCTACTGTAGTAGTAAAATAAATTTTTTAACGTGCTGAGTAAGTTTATCCAGCCAACTAATTGTTTGACTGCACATTTCTGTGAGAAAATGTGTTGCTCGACTATTTATGTGGTTTCTGTTGTCTGCCTGCAAGCACAAACCTTAAGAACCGGTAGTTGTTTCTTTAGAACTTTATGTAAATTGTTGGCTCACTAACTAAACATTTTCTATTGCTTATTTCCATGCAATTCTACACTTAGAAACAGTATTTACAATTTGAATTGGATATGTCAGTTATGTCTTAAAGTATGTTATTAACAAACTTCCTTGAAAAATCTGAATTAGTGTTCAATTAAAAAGTTTTACATTTGAGCTGATACATAATCATAACAGGGAAAAAAAAATGTTTTCGCATGCTCCAGTGAAATTTCAAACACACTGCAATCATCTCTGTGACAGCCTTTAAATTATTTTTCATAGTATCTAAATATCCATCTTGTCTCTATAACACTGTCTCTATAACACTGCACCTAGTCAGTCGCTTGTGTCCTCAGGTTCGCAGTTTTTTTCTCTAGTGCCACTATCAGGGCCGATGTTACGCTGGGGTCGATAAGGTGCGGCTTGGCACCACGTGGTGGGTGGTGCGTGAGATGGTCACAGAGTACGGGGGAGGTGGAGTGTCCGGATATTTCAGCATTGTCGGAGGCCATAATCCCACGTTGCCAACAACACCCGGGAATTCTGTAGGAAAGAAATATAAACAAATCACGTTGCTCTCTGCATCATGTAACATGGTTCCACCAAGAGAATCTAGGAGTCTCTTGGCCACTTGGGGATCTATGCACCCTTTAAAAAGGGGGCTACTTGATGGGTAGAGCACTATGCATTACAATTGAGCCACATGCTTATAGGCTATTCACGGTAAAGTGAGCACTTTTGAAAGCCCTCTCATTTGGAATAACAATAAATAAATATATTTTATTTTTGCTTTAGATGTCAACTTCTGAGTGTGGTGGAATGTACACACTGTATTTATTACTAGTACATGACAATGTGTATTTAAAAAGGTGGTTAAAGGATTAAATATGGCTGAAAGAAAAAGTAACTAGTGCCTCAAAAGTGCTCACTTTACCATGAACAGCTTATACTAATAAGCATTAATACATTACTACACATGTCAGAGAGGTAGCTGTAACATAGTTTCCTCTAGGCGTGACATCACCCGCCGGCTTGGAGATCAAGATGTGGTGGAGCATACTGGTAGAGCCATCTGGCGTCGTGCTGTGGTACTCTATATCCTTGAATGCATAACCTTGGTGGCTCGGCTGGTGAATAATACAATCTGCAGGCTTGCCGTCGGTAGACTGTACAATCTGACGTCTCGTGATATGTGGCAACAATAAAAACTCGATAGGAATTGAGCGGCATGGCTTGCTCACTGATGAGACAAAGTCGTTTATCTGTTATTCATTATTGAAAAGATGTCATGCATTAATGTTGAGTCTTTTTGTTTTTCTTGCTTGATATTAAATTTTGTAGTTATTACACAGTGAAAAGTCCAATCAGGTTTTGAATATAATATTAACTGTGAAATAGTGTGTGAAGATTGTGGATAATTACCTGGTGGAGGTGTGTAAGGGGGCGGTTGATCCATGCTCGTGCTGTGTATGTACGTCCGCTGTGTTACAACCACAGTTGGTGGAGTCATCTCTGCAACACACAACATTTCTCTGTCAGGTGTAATGTACATTTTTGTTCACAGGCTAAGCTGCAACTATGTATTCCTGTTTTAATTTTGTCTACTAAATGTATCTCTGCTTTTGTAAAAATTAAAGTTATTATACTATTGCTTAATTCACTATCTTTTGCTGCAGTAAAACTTGGTCAGAGAACATATAATAAACTGTTGTACTAACGAATATTTTATACCCCATGAATTACTGCCAACCAGTCTAAACACACTACTTTAAGTTACCTATGTACTGTTGATAAAATGTCTGAAGCTAACAGGTTCACATAATTAAGCACTGTATAAAGGAATCCAAAGCACATGATCATCAAATTGATCGCAAATTTTGAGCCAGAAGTGGGTGAAAAACTTTCAATAGTCAACCTTTCATGAAGTCAGCTGGAAAGGAAAGAGGAGGGCTGAGGGCTGTGGGCTCATGGGCTATGTGGACGAGGGGGGGGATGAGGGTGTAAGCTTCATTCCCATGGGTTGACAGTTCACTATGTACTTCAGTTTATAACAAGTATTTATAATTAATAATAACTATTTGCATCATTCTTTTTTTTTTAAATATGTTGTTTAAAACCTTGGCATGCATGAAAATAAGTATGTATTCAATTTATACATAATCACACACACAAACATAAAACACACAATGAGTGTGCGGGAGAAAGTGGAGAGGGAGAGGAGAGATAAGGGTGGTTCTTAACAACAGAATCTTGAGAGTCAATGAGAGTGAAATGAGGTTAATATGGAGCAGTGCCAGAATGCAGGGGCAGGGGAAACTGGGAACCCAGAGAAAACCTGGCACCCAGTGGTATTGTCCGGCACAGTTCCCAAGTGCAAAAATCCAGGCGCAACCTCGCCAGGAATCAAAATAAACCCGGTTCACACTGGTTGAGAGCGAGATAACAAGATTAAAATGAATGCGGGAATGGAGTGGAGAGATTTGGGCTGCTCTTAAAATTGAGGATTTTAGAGCCAATGAGGACAAAGTGAGGTGAGTATGGCGCAGCACCGGAATACAAGACCAGGGAAAACAGGAAAACCGAGCGAAAACCTGCAGACGAGCAGCATCGTGAGGCACAATTTCCACATGCAACAATCTAGGAGCGACCCCGCTGGGAATCAAACCCAGTTTGCTTAGGTGGGACGAGAGTAGTTTGACTGCAGAATGTTGAGTCTTGTACCCCCCTCCCCTCCCCACCCTTTTGTCCTTCTAGAAACAAGACATCAGCGCCTATGTGCAGCCTCACCATTGCTGTTGGCAGTGGGTGATGTCTTCCAACGGAACTTGCACAGGCAACACAGGCAGAGCAGCAGAAGGGTGACGACTATCCCGCTCAACGCAAGAGCCACTGGGTCGGGCCCTGCGTTACTGCAACACACAGGATCGCTTATCACCTCATCTCTGCTTGTTTCTCCTGGGCTTTTCCCATAAGCTGCAACATTTAAAACTCAATCTCACTTGTTGTATTGGATTCTTAGAATTTTTAACTGATTTAAGAGTTAGTAGTCCTCCCCCCTCCCCTTCCTGCAGAATTTGTTGTTTTCCGCAGATATGCATATCTCAAATATGACTTTTTGTCAGAAAATATAAAAATCAATCATGTAAACCTGTATGGTTTTGCTTTTATGATGCTGAATGTATTTAAGAAAAAATACATAGTCAATATCATAAAACATCACAATTTTAGAGCGTGCCTGTGTAGTTTCCTAAAGAGATAGTACAAATAGTACAAAGAATACGGATGTAATTTAATCTGCGAGCTTTCATAGCGTGTAATAAAGTCCCAGTGTTGCGAAATATCTAATTTGCATTGTACAGCACACGGATAAAAATGCTGCACACCTACATACAAGCGATGAAGCACTAGGTGTCACCCATATTGCTTTGTTGCTTCTGTACCTTGAATGTGTAAACAAGCTCCCATACCCATGTACTCTAAAGAAGAAAATTTATTAAATGCCTCTGTTTTGCCTTTCCCTTCATTATTGCTGTTCAATCTGATTTCTTTAATAATTATGATACAGTTAACATAATATACTACTGAAAATTTAGTTCTATGTTACATTATTTGTAGCAATTAAGACAAACAATTTAGATGCTGTCTATTTACTGAAGTAGAAGGTTAATTGCTGAAGGACTATTGAGTAGTTTTCTATTTTTTTTTAATAGGTAAAATCAGAACAGTGAGACTCAGCCTTAACTTATATTACTAATGCATCAATTTTTTATGATGGTTTCAAGGTTGAAAATTAAATATGTTGAGAATGACCTTGGAAAAAATAATTTACAGGCAATTATCAAATATATGGGGGTGAGTAACCTACCCAAAAATAAAAAAAATTTAAAATGTTAAGTAAGATCACACAAAAGAATAAAACAATTTTAAAACAGATAAGTAAAATGGCTGCACTAATATTAAGAAACGTAATTAAATCGTAAGGCTGGATGGGAAGCACATGTGAACGAATACACAAATTATAATCCAGTAACAGGTGTAAAAACCAAAATGAAATATTTTCTACTTTATTTTTGGCTGTTTTTCATGTTATCAATGTAAGTTCAAAGTTTAAAAAGTACACACTGAATTATTAACAGCTTCTGAAAAAAATAGGATAGAACACTAACTTATGTCGTCGTTTTGGCTGTGTAATTTTCAGAATGCTGTGAATAACGTTCTTTTTGAGGAGCAGTTACACTCCTTGAAACTGTGTCGCGCTGCTGCTGTTTCATAATTAAAAAAAGGAAATTTCAAGCCTGTCAACTCACAATTTATCGTATAGTAACATTAAAATATGATGTGCTCCATCTAGGTTATGCATTTAGAAGTACAGGTATGACATGTTGTGAAAATCCAGTACTTTCACATACAATACGACCTTGGAAATGTTTGTAATCAATTATCCCAAAGGTTATCTGTATTCAGCTTAGTCTGTTACAACTTTATATCCGTAACATTTACTAAAAAAAAAAACGTACACAGAGTCTATTCGTAGCTCCTTCACATTTTTTAAATCACACCTTTGAAAAAATACCCCATGTATGACATGTTTGGTTACTTCCAAAATATGCTGCGTATCACCTTTTATGATTGCATTATCATAAATATAACTCATTTTTGTTAAATTATTATGTACTTACATTTTATTTATAAATTATAATATTTTATTTATGACTAACATGAATAAAGACAGAGAGAAAATACGTGTGTTGGTAATGTATAGTGTAGCATGCACACTCTACTGTTCAACTTCGCCCCATCATCAAGCGCTGAGAGCAGGGCAAGTCACACACTGGCAGACAATTAATCTCGTGGCTATAGGGTTGATCCACACAGTTTGGACTACAGACACATGGATAATTAAGAAGATTGTACTGCCCACTCGGAAAACGACATGCGATCACCACCCCCGAAGACGAAGCTTGCCTTGCCCACCGAGCTATGGACATGGCAGAATGAGATAAGATAGTTACGTGGAGAGGCGGTAAATGTGTCAGCAGCCTCCAGCCAGGATAATAAGAAATGTGTGGCGCAGCCCACTGTCCTGTAATAATCAACCCCTGCGACAGAAGGCTAGCAACCCCCACACCCCTGTGACAGCAAGCAAGCTGCCATTTTGGGTATATAAGGAGAAGCTAAATTGCTCTTGCCAGTTGTCGTATAAGGTCCGAGGGCTCTTCAAGGTCTGCAGAAGACTCTCCGACTCTCCAACCTAAAGAAGGCCCTCCAGCTTGAAACGCCTCTTCCTCTCCAGCAGCTGGAAGATGGCTCCAGAAGCTGCAACGTCAACCTTGCAGCCCACGGAGAAAACCCCTTGTGAAGCTCCACAGGTATCACAAAGTCCTTACCCCTGCACCCCCTACCCAAGTCAATTCTTGCACTCCATGGTAGCAGGCCGTAAACGTAGTCCCTTCTGGACAAAACCACCCCTCATTACTCGCTGTTCATTACGAATAGCAATTATGGAGTTAGTTTGCCTTCACCTCCATTACGTAACTCAAAACATTAAATAATTTTAATATTTTATTAGATTCTTTGTACAGAACCGCATATCCGCTATGTTTTCATAAAGCGGTACTAAATATGCTGTGGTAAACATAACTTTTGTGAGGAAGTCATTTTACTTCCCTTATATATTTTGGCTAAATTAATTATTTATAGTTTGATGGCTTGTTAATAAACTAACTACCTCTGTGGACTAAGCACATGTGGACCGAACCTCGTGGGTTTCCTGGAGCCTGAATAAGGATTTCGTCTGAACAAGACCGGGAGCTCCGGAGACGTATCCAGTACACCCAAGCAAACCCACAGAAACGCTCCTTATCTAGTTGGTCCATTGTCACGCTCATTACCTTGGCATGTCTGCACAAGACTACACCCAGGAAGGCTTGAGCATGCCTTCCTAACCAGAAGACTAAATACAAGGCAATTCAGAAGTTTAATTGCTTTATGTTATTTTACTCAGTAATCAGATGCATAAGAAAGGATGTAGACATAATAGCCTGCTTAGATTCCTAGCCCGACAAGCACTACAACCAGAGCTAGAAAAGCCAGTCAGCATCACACCCATCGAGCTCCCCACTGAATCTACGCCACCCCTCCTCAACCAGTAGTGAGACCAGTCGAACCAATTGCAATTCTTCCCTGGACCCGCTACTAGGAATCTGTAGGCAGTGGCCAGATCTAGATTACGTGATTTATTTAGAACCCCCAGCGGCCGAGCCAATAGTGAAGCCTCCACCACAGCAGGGACCCGTTAATAGAACTCCCCCTACCGCTTGTCAAATTCATACCACCGTAGGGAAGGGTATATAATATAGTTATTCCACCTAAACCGGCACGTAATTACAAAGTAGTAACCACATTAACCAATTTTGTCCCAACACTTAAGCCTACCCGACCAGCCCTGTACAAACGCCCTCGTAGTGTGTGAGAAGCTGACTAGGTTGCTAGATAGGGCAGTAATTGGTTCACTCCCATTTCATTATAAACATCTCCAGTAATGTATTATAAATCATTTTATTTCCCTCATTACTAACAGCTGGCATCACGTTTCTTGTTGGCTTTCACTGTGAGTTCAAGCTCCCTGGGAGGGAGACTTTCCCGCTCAAACTCACCCTGGGGTTTGATTCCCCTCCATTTACTCTCCATCCTTCTACCAGTCGGTGCCCCACTAGGTGCCCAACGTGGGCCGATCAACGACTCGCCAGGCAAAATATCATTCATTCAGAGTCCATCACACCACAGAAGGGCCACATAGTCACCCCCCGGAGCATACACCCCACCCCACCCCACCCCCCATTTTTGCGAATGTGTAAGAGTGAGCAGGCGGGGGAGCGCATCAGTGTAGACTTGGATTAAATTCAGTTTCTTCTGAAACCAAGACAAAGGCAAAAAAAATGCACTACCTGTTAAATAAACACTGGTAAAATAATTCCGATAATGTGAATCACCTGCAGTGCCCTACAACTTGATATCCTATGAAGCTGGTCTAGGATCACGCAACCTTGTGAAAAATGTGCATCCTTTGTGTGTGTGCCTGTTGCCAAGTACTAGACTGTGAGTACTCGGTCTTCTGACCTTTTATACACTATGCTAAATTTACATACTGCAGATGTAAGAAAATTTATAATGTTGTCATCACACATTATTTAAGAGGATGCCAGGCATCTTACGACACTACACCACAGATCCAACACCATACTGAACTATTGTTGTACTGTACTTATGCCAAACAGTGTTTACTTATGTGTGAGGGTATATAATCTCACTATTGCTTTATAAAAATATATAAAGGACAGGAATCCAAGTACTCTCAGTAGGGCTGGGCCGATGCCAATCACCGATTGTAGTCATAAGTCAGTTTTTACATATTGGCATTGGTCATGATCGGCAAGCCAATTGTCGATCACTAAATGCTGATCAGTATACAGCAACCTAACCACTGCATTCATCATAGGTCAATATAACTGACAGTTTTACAGATAGCAATAATGCTGATTATGTAATGTCGTGTATTAGAAAAGAACCTACGGATGCAATAAAATTAACAAAAATCATAAAAGTTTTTCATAAGTTTCCATCATTTAAAAGTAGCACTCAAACCATCAAACATTACCTTGATAAACTGATGTGAATTACATACACGAATCTATTTTTAAGATAAAAATGCACCAAAATATTTTTCACTGAATGTTAAGATTGTGTCTTCTGATACCATTTGTTACCGCATGTTTAAAAGGGAATATTTTCTACCTTTTACGTCAGAAGTTACGATTCACGTGTTTGTGGTCTGAGCTATTGTAAATAAAAATCAAACTAACAAGTTTTTGCACTGAAATTTTGTTTCCTTGCCTATTTTAAGCTTGCACTTATGGGATTATAAATTAAACAAGGTGTGCTGCGCTCTGAAAGATCTTTAACGCACGGGATGTGTAACAAACAAAAATGGTTGCTGCCTGCCGCGCAAGCGCAGCCATTCTGCAGCTAACTGAACTGTGCAGAGATTGTAGCGACCAGCACATTGATTCTATTGAATGAGTTGATTCACTGTAGTGTGTCTTTTCTCTTCTGCGTTTAATGTTCTTTTGACTCGTGTGTAACTTCCAGTATCTATTACAACAAATCTATTATGAATTTTTGTATTGTGTTTATTGTTCACGTAATGAGAATGTTAATGCCATTTAAACTTTTGTGAGGGAATTGTGGTAGAAATTCGCTGTTTTAAACTATGGTTGGAAATCTATTATTTCAATAAGTACCAATGGTGCATAAAACTAGTTTTGTGTGCCAATAATTTCAACTTTCAAATAAAGATAGTGCAAAAGCAACATGCTTGTTTTGCGGAGTAAATATATCATGTGGTGGTTCGAACAGCAGGGGATTTACCATCATAAATTTATCGATGCGTTTTTTTTCCATCCCACCGCAACAGAATTTCACAAAATCAAAATTCACCATGTCCCACGTCACCTTCAAAATGCAAAAGTTGCCGACCAGAAAGAAAAAAACATTTCTGAGCCCACAACAACATGCACTCCAACCATTACTTTGATGTATAAAAAAAAATTGCAGCTTGAAGGATTGCACCCTAGATCAATTAAAATAACCAAGCTTATTACAGAAATAATGTGCCTGGACCTAGAACCATTCACCTTTGTTGAGGATTTAGGTAAGGTTAATTCTACTCAAGTTATGAACAAAACGGGTTTTCTTACGGGAGAGGTTGGCATTGGGACAATTTCCGCCGCTATGTGTAGAGTTCCAAAGAGCACATTCTTTACGCATATGCTCATTATACTTTCATGAATACTTTAAGCTATGTGAATAATAAAAAAGAAAGATTTTTCTTAGCTATGTAGTTATTTTTAATTTGATTTACGATGATTGCAATTATTTAGTTTTTAACGTATAAAATAGATAAAATGCCATACACATGGGACACTAGCGCTTACCCAGTGGCAAAAATTTTTGGTTGACAAATTTAACATATTTCAAGGAACTATCTATTGGAAGCCCTGTTCAAAATAGGTAGAGTTTAATTACATGTTGATGTTTGGTCTATTCCTATTGAAGCATGCCAGCATGCTGTGCTACAAAGAGGGGCACTCTACGGCCGACTTCGCCCCATCTGAGCGTGGGGCGAAATCAAATTCATTGGCTGCTGAGACTTGGTAATGACTTCATGCATTGGTTAGTCACCTACGTAATTGAAATTCACGTTAGAAATTATGATCAGTATACGCCCGATCAAGAATGAGTATGCAAATACCTTCCAGACGAAGAAAGTATAATATTTATTTTAATTCTACTATGCTACCCTGCCTGGACAAGAAGTTCGAAACAACCCCATGGACTTGTGAAGTTACGGCTCGCCGGCCTCAGACTGAGGTGCATGAAAATGTCAACGCCTCCACCAGGAACAATAAGAAATTGAGTGGCGCTCCCGCAGCAGATAAACCAGCCCATGTGTGGAAAGGCTACGCAACTCCCCGCCCCAGAGAACTGCTGATTCGGGCAGATTTTTATATAAATAGCAGTCCAGCACCCTGGTCCAGCATAGACGCTGGGCTCGCCGGCCGACAGAGTTCGCAAGCTCTCTCCTAGTCTGCGGAAGGCTCTCTTCCTCTCCTCAGCAGCTTGTACCAGGGTTCAAACCTCTCTCTCACCAGCAACCCACACCAGGGCTCGAACTCCTAACCTTAGCAGCCTGTGCCAAGGCTCAAACCTTCCTGGCAACTGCTTGAGATACAGCAGCGCTACATCCAACCCAGCTGACCGGCCCAGGGACAGCTCTTCACGTCCACTGTAAATCCCACGCCTGTACCCTATACTCTGACCGCAGTCAACTTCCCTGTCTCCAGCGGTAACAGGTCATTGCGCGATACCGTCCCCCTGGATAGCGCCCCACTAAGGCTCACGCTGTAAATAGCGTAAAAATTTTCAGTTGAGTTAATCTCTAATTATTTTTAATTTATTTCCTCAGGCTCGTCTTCGCCTGTGGAGTAATAATATTTTGTGATTTTCCAACATATTCTATTGTAACATTTTTGTACATTAATAGTGATTTTATTAGCTTTTAGCTTGTATCCGTTTGCTGGCACTTTCCGCAAATCCATCCTTAAACATAATAAATATTATGTGTTATTTTGAAACAGTATTGTTGTCTATATTACTTGTTACTTTAGATTCCGTTCGTCATTTTATTCTGTTTAATTTCAGTGTGGTGTGCTATATTAATCCAGTTACTTTGCGCAGCAATTAAATTTTAATTACTTGTCTCTTACTCGGCCATGATGAATACATCAGGAGGAGAGGACTGATTTGTGAGACCCCATTAAAGCAGTGGCTAGGTTAATACCCTCTGGACGAGGACTCCAACCCGGAGAAAACCCCTTCTAACCTCACAGTTACACAACCTGCCAGTTCTAGTGTTTAGCATCCAGAACAGCCCTCACATGAAACTCCTAAATGTATCAGTGTAGTTAAATTATTATCCGGCAATGTAATTTGGGTTCAACACCCGAAGACTGAAACCCTTCCAGGTTTCTGCTCAGTGAAATTGGCTTCCGGGAGAATAATAAGGGTTCGAATCCCCATTAAACCAATTCTCAGAGCATCTGGCAAAATATCCCCAGCCAATTTCATCCCTACTCAACAGCCGACGAGGCCGCTGCGGATCAACCCGGTAAACCCTTGCCAGGCCACCCATCATCACACCCACTCATATATTGTGACTCCGATTGAGCATTACATTCTCTCGAGACAGCTGGTGTCTCGGCTAATGACTCTAGTGGTCAGGAGGACAAGGCTGCCTGGAAGGGATAGCCTGTTACTTCGAACCACCCTGGGGTTGGATTCCCCTCCATCTGGTAAATCCCAAGAGGGCAGTCAGCACTCTAACCACTTGCCCATCAAACCGCAGCGGCTACTGAGAGTAAAAACTCCCACCATCAGAGAGTAGCACGCGTTACTACTTAGAAATGCAATAATTTAATTAGTTAACAACTTGTTGCAGAGTTTACCAACTTAATTGCATTCCTTGAGCCACGCTACAAAATTCCCAAACAAACAACATTTTCGAGGAAGATGACCTCTATATGAAAGTGACAGAAGAAACAACAAATCTAGTTTCTCAAGCTACATCTGTCAGTTTCACAGTTGATATGTGGTTATCTGCTGCAAAACAGGATTTCATGTCTCTCGCAGTTCATTTTGTGACCACTGAGTGCGAAAGAAAGGAACTCTCTCTGAAAGCAGTTCTATTCATGCACTCTCACCACACTGCTGCAAATTTGTGCACTTTCACTTTGGAAGACGCTGACTGTTAGCCAGCGTCAATATATAGTTATATTATTGTTTATTTTCAAAACAATTCATCAAGAATTACCATAAGTGTTACTGTATTTGTGTACTTTAGTTTGTAGAAAGATCATTATTTATAAAATATGATTGTATTGTTTATTTTCAAAACAATTCATCACTGTAGTTTGTGTATTTTGGTCTGCAACAAGATTTTCTTTACGTATAAAATTATATTATATACTGCTATTGTTTGTTTTAAATACCATTCATCGAGAACTGTCATATAAGTTTTACTGTATTTTGTGTACATACTTTGGTTTGCAGGAAGGTCTGCATTATTTAGAAATACGGTAGAATCCCATTGTAGTGAGCACAGCAACTGCGAGAACACAGGTATAATGAGGTCTTTTTGAGGAACCGTCAAAAAATCTAAAAAATATTCAATGAAAAATTGTAATTTTACGAGTTGAAACATGTGCGGCGAGATCGTGTGAATCACGCTTGCGGCGGGACTTATGACCGTGTGAAACACGCTTTCTTTATCTGTCTGGCGTCAACTCCACTCCCTCACCCCGCCATCAAGTTTCCCTAAGTACCTTGTGCCGCTCTCATGTGTCACATTCTTCCGTCTTACCACCTAACCCTCCTCTCTTTCAAACCAAGCGCATTGTTCTATAAATAGAATCCCACCCTTTCTACCTTAACCCCAGTTTAATGAACCAGTTCTGCTATTCCGTAGTCATTCACGGTCATTGTGCTGTCAACTGTGTTTGGTTTCAAACAACTTGGCGTACGTGGGTCAAACGATATTGTTAAATGAAAATAAATTTCATTTAAACGTAACAGTCAAGGTGATAGCTGGAATTGAATACAGCTACATATAAACAGATTTTCGCCAGGTTTTATTTGTCATACTGTGGCATACCAATTAAAGATATGGGACACAACTACTACTACACTTTATTGCTGTGTTATAACGAACTTAATATTAGTCCATTCTTATAAAGTTTTCTTGAATTTTTGCTGGTTTTGAGGAAGTCTCGCACCATGCAGATTTCGTTAGTTGAAAACATATAATTTTCCAGCGACTTCCATATTTACTGGCATAATAACTTTTCCATTCATATTTCACGCAGCATGTTTCTCTCAACGAGGCATGTAATGCTAATGGGCCCGTGCAGTACGTGCTTTGTTCGACCGCACCAGGTCGCTGACCCTTTTAAGGTCACTGCCACTGATCCCGTTATCAATTTCTGGCTGCCGCCCCAGCGCTGCAAACATGTAAACAAAATCAGTCACTGAGTTTATTTGTATGGGGGTGGTTTTTTAATGCAAAGGGAATAGTTTACATTTATATTAATTTTTGTTTAGTATGAATGCATAATGGGTAAATATACCAGTCAAACTGCTGCATTTAAACTTCAAGTAATTGCGTATGCAGAGAAACCCTGCAATAGATAAGTGGGCTGAAAATTAATTGCCTCTGAGTTTAACGTGCATGTCATGTTTTCCCAATACTGGGCCGCTGTTACGAAGTCAACCGGATCTGTAACAACGGTAGTGGTGGGCGGTGGGTGGCCGCCACCAGGCCAGAATTATCATGTAGCAACCAACAGAAAGCTACCTCGCCCAAGGATCTAGGGCCGAGCAACACCGGCAAGCCGCCTGCCCAGCCACGCTGCAGATGGCGATTGCCCAGCTACGTGCACACAGCAATATTTTCGCTTCTAGCCCCAGCACACGAGTGATTTAATTTTGAATATGCATCTTCATATCTATTATCAATAAATAAAGTGCTGTTTTTTTAAAATAATGTATCCCCTGTGGTTGGCGAGGAATTACTTACAGTAGACCTCATTTTAATGTTAACATGCACGTGTCTTGGCAATTCCTTGCATAATTCACGCACCCTAATTTTTGCACTAAAATCCTGTAAAATAGATGCTAGAATTATGCCAGTAAATGCGAGTCTTTAGTTTGAGGTGGTCATGCGGAGCTGTGTCAGGTGAGTTATTGCTTGCAGGGCAGTGCTTCGGCGGCCGAGTAAGTAATAGCTGGAAATGCTGCGTAGGCCGGACAACTGATAGCAGGCTGAGCGGCTATACTTACGTGGTGCGGTCAGATTTTCCTGGCAAATTCACGCAATCTGTTTTCATACAACAGAATATTTTTACCTTATGGTGGTTTGAACACAATTTAAAAACAATTTTAGGATGATTTTTAAGCAGGATCAGGGATCAGAATCGGTCTAATTCAGAGATGGCGAAGAGACACTAATAGCGAGGGTCAAATCTAGAGCTGTGACATCTCGCTATAACAGGACTCATTTGCTTACTTTCAATAAAAAAATCAAGAATTTGTCACAAGTGTTTACATAAAAGATATGATATAGGCTAACTTTTTGAATCGGCACTAATCGGCATCGGCACTGAGGATCGGTATCGGAATGATCGGCAAATTTGGCGTTCGGCCCAGTCCTAACTCACAGTCTAGTACTTGTCAGGCGGTAAGTTGTCCTACAAGTCGCCGCCTGATGAAGCTGGCTTAGCCAGCAAAATGTCGCAATTGCGCTACCGCGTGAAAAAACTGTCGTCCAAATTTGTGTGTGTGCCTATCAACAACTACTAGACTGTGAGTACTTGGATTTCTGTCCTTTGCATATTTTTAGTAGCCTAGCGGCCTATTTGTAATCTCAATGATTTATAAAATATAACCTCAGCATCTGTAATAGTTCCACAAACATGCCAGCACAGCGAGGAATGTAGCAATTTCCATGTTGAACAGTGTAATAGTACATCTGGCGAAATCAGAAACAAAATTTATATTGAGAAGTAGAAAAGAAACTGGACTTTGGCCTTGGACAAAGAGGGGGGGTGGGGGGGGAATTGTAAACTTACAATTATTTTTGATGCATGCAAATAGCAACCAAAACATATGACACCGGCTAACAGCCAGCGGCGCTAGAGCCCATGACGGCGCTCACGTACGCGAAGAGGCCAATAATTTTGAACATTCATATAAATATTTTCAGTGTAAAATGTGTTATATTGGCTTTGCAGTGTTTAACATGTCTGAAAATATTTTTTAAGTGTTTGAAATTTTATAATCAAACAATTAGAATTAGTACAAAGTGCCCGCGGCACTGATATTAAGAACACTTAATATTCCGGCATGAACGCAATCACAAAGAGACATTAAAATAATACTAAAATTCATAAGAAAATTTAAGAAATGTAAAACAATATCTTATTTAATTTGTGCCATTTTATTTTTAATATAAAATATTTCAATCTGCGTGCATAGTACTTTCGCTTATGTGAACCCCGTAGGCGGCCATGGTAAGTCCGTGTGACGCTTGTATCTGGACAGTCTGTCGAGGAGAGCTGGCGAGGTAAGACACTGTCATGTACGCCCTACAACTTTTGTTCATTGATTAGGTTTCCATAGTCAATGTAGTTTACCGGTTAATCTTTGCTTGCGAACGTTTTTGCCAGATATTTTCTACAGCGTTTTTTTTTTTCGCTTTGCTAATTCTTACACCCTTGTGGCATTTCTAACTTTAATCAAGAAGAGGAGGAGAAATGTCGGAGAGGTCACGCGACCCGCACATTTTAAATAAGGCGCCATCTGCCTTAGGTTTATAGCATTTCAGTGTAACTTCTGCATTATTGCTACACACAATTTTAAGAGCTTAATTTTTGTGTATGTATTCGAGGGTAATTTTCTTGTTTGAATATTTTATGGCAACATCACGTATGACCCCGTGGCCGACAGAAACCAAGTCTTTGTATATGCCATCATTGCGTTTTAAGAGCTTATTTATGTAACATTGTATGTGCAATCATTTATTTCAGGGTTCTATGTCAATTTAATTCAGAGTTCAATGTATTTTTCACGTAAATTGATGCTTTTTGTACTTGACCACACTGTCACGTTAATATTTGATTTTACCGCTATCAGGTATGTTACAAGCCACTAACCACTCTAATCGTAAAGAGAATCACTTTCTCAACAAGAATAATATTTTATCTGAATTCAGTTTGCCGTTTCCACGTGGTTCGCTATGAACTTCATCCAGTGGCATCCGCGCCATCTAAGCTTGTTTTCACACATGTGTGTTTATTGTGAAAATTCATCTCGTGTCCCATCCTATTTCATGTATCATTCAAGGGTCTATGGAATGTTGTAATTAGAGTAAGGTGCAATTATTCCCGTTCTAGCCTGCTCTGTGTATAGGCCGTCACCACACTATCCACGTGCAGTATGGCGAGCCCCGACAAGTTTGCGTTATTGATGCCGAGTAATCATGCGTGTTAATTTGTATCAAGGGTTTCATTTGTAATTCACAGTGTCCTGTCTTCAGGGAAAAACTGTCAGTCCATCCTAGTGGCTGTCTGCCCTCTTCCCTTGTGAAGGCTGTACTTTCACACACCTCGGTGAGATCATCCATCTAGGCATGCGCTAGGGTAATTGCGAGCTGGGGAGCACCTAAGCGGAATTGGTTAGTCATGATGGAGATAATTATTTCATTGACACGATGTGTATGAATAATACCAATAAAAGCAAGTCTACAGTGAACTTATATCTTGTATTCAGTAGTGACAGTGTCTTGGCCACGTGTGTTTTATTAAACGTTTATTTCCAGTGATATCTAGTAAAAGTTTAGTATTGCCTACGTGTTTGTAAGTATGCACAGGTGAAACGGACACACAGAACCCACAGCATCCCTGAGAACCCTGATTCTCAATAATGCGGTGATTGGGAAGCACCGCTGGCGCCCAAATTACCAGTAAGTATTTGTGTCATCGTTCGTCTCGTGTCTCACCCGACAGCGTCACATAATTATAAGTAAGATTATTCAGGAATAATTTCATACCTTACAATTATATATTGGCTATAATTAGTATTTAAAGTTTGTTATAGAATTAGTAATTCTTACCTTCCTACAGTTGGGTAGCAACCAGGAACATCTACCAAAAAACTGAGTATTTGAATGTATTTACCATGAATAAATGTAAAGTAAGTTTCAAGTTACATGCAGAGAAAAACAGTCAATAAAATTATTAAATACTTAACTAAATTTAGTTAAATAAAAACTAAAATATTTGATGTTTAAGTATGATAAATAATAATAAAATATAGTTATCACTGATCAAGAACTCATGCAGGATTCATGATGTTCATTTTTTATGTACTGCAATCACAGATTGTTTATGTAATCAGAGCTTATCTCTAGTGGTTAGAATTTGTCAATCAGAGTGCAGCAAAAGTAATTAGCTACTCTTGAAGATGTCACAAGAATACATTTTTGTTTTATAATTAAAAATAAGTTGACTGTTTACCAGTATTCCAATATAATACACACATAATACTCGGCGTATGAATATGTTATTTATACATATTACATCTAGGCTGAATTTGCCAGCTGTATCTGATGCCACCAACGAATTATGGCATTAGGAAATAAAATAGTAATATTTAATACTAACATCAGCACTCACATGTACCAAATACTTCTGCGAGCAATATTTGTTCATTTGAAAAATATTTTCCCATCACTGGTAAACAAATGATTCTGAAATTAACTTTCTAAAAAAAATATTCCATGCCAGTAACTACACATATGTTTATAGTTTGTTCATGGTTCACTGGGCATTTTTAAAAGCCCTGTTCATGGTATAATTTCCTCCACATTTTCAACCTTCTGCCATATGTGAAATTTACATTGCCATAGGTTTAAACATTTTATTCATACATGATAACATCAAATTGTTAGGAACCTAAACATGTTGCAGAGACGCCATTTTGCATGCTAATATGTACAAACTTAATTTAAAAATTACACGTGCAGTGCTGGGGCTTGAAGCTTTTTTTTTTTTTTTTTTTTTTTTTTTTCGTAATTTGCTACAAACTTAACTGGAAGCCTGCATGCAAATGTGTATAGTACCATCCACGCTGTTAACAAGCAGTGATATTTTTCAAAGACTGATTTCAAGAATGCTCACTTTACCATGAACAGCCTATACACAAACTTTGTTAAAACACTAGCTGTAAACGAACAAAAAATATCACGGATATGCACATGTAGTTGTGACAGAAACACAAACAGTAAGTCAAGAGTATGTATGAATGATGGTATTGGTTTGTCAATAAACCAAATTGCTCCAAATCAAAGTTTGCCGACTTCACCAAGCTCTCTGTGTTTCAGCAGCCAGTACCTACTTTATCCCTGGTCCGACCCACTGCCTCTATTCTGCACGTCTCTCCTGTAACACTCCTCAAGTGTCATTGTAGTTGGGCTCAGTGGTGACCAGGGTACTTGCAATACTGCCTCATCGTCGGTCTCATCACGAGGGGAGGGCTGCGTGGAGCCCCTGCTCTTCCCAGCAGCTGAACACTTGATTGCTACTGATACTATCGCTCCTCATGAGTATTCCCTAGAAGGAAAGTGGAGGTGGCCTGTGCATGGATTGTGCCCCAGCAATCCTACCTAGAGACGTCAACGTTCAGCAACTCTGCCACTTTCACTGACCATCTGGGTGAGATGAGGTCGTCTGGGAATTTTCACTGGAGAGAGGCTACTGGCTTCTGGAGGCCTGCCCCACTCACTCCAGATTTGTTGATTTCCCAAAAAACATGCCTGCTGCTGCCGACCACCTACTCGATCCTCCATCTGTATTACATCATACCTTCTTATCAGGCTCGAAGACATAAGGCAGCCAAGACATGCTACAGTAGAACCCTGTTATAACATTTTTCAAGGGGTCAGTACAATAAAATGTTACATGCAAGAAAATGTTTTAAGCAGTAAACAGTATTGCACCTGCAGGGACACATCAAGCAAAATAAAATTATAATGTAATAATTTTTGTATATAAATATCTTGCCAAATTCTTCATCATCATCTCAACTATTTAATGCAAACATATCAGTGCTCTGCATTCCATGGACCAAAGCATCATCAATTAACACACGACGTGCATTCTGGATGCTTGCTCACTCATCTACTGTTGGTTATCTTAGTAATTTTCAGGACCGTCACTTCTGAAATCCTTAATATTTCAAGTATAAACTGTTTTTTGTATCTGTTTGTAGAATACTGAATTGTTAATATGTCTGAAATTCCACTTAAGAGAAAAATTTCATTTCAGATGCTGCAAGAAATTGAACAAACACTTATAACATCATAAGCAGGAAATGAAAATTTTAACATTGTTATATGCAGGAAATGAAACCATTAAGCCTTATGGAGAAATGGTGGGACCATGAAATAATGGTGTTATATGCAGGAAAATGTTATATATAGTAATGTTATAACAGGGTTCTATGTAGCTGTTAAAAATAAGGTACTTTTTTTTTCTCACAGAAGTATAAAACACTTGTGATACACACATATTTAGGAAACAACCGAACACAATACATGGGGTGGTTTTTCAAAGGTTTGATTCAAAAAGTGTGAAGAAACCTTGAATAGACTATAACAAATTACACGAGGCAGCAGTCCAGCCCATGCAGAGTTGACATGGATTTTGCAGACTGAGTCAGTTTTGACAGCAAATGGTGGAAAAACGCAATGCAACAAGTTTACGTCTGGCCATGTTGAGCACCCATCACAGTACCCATCATGTGAGGAAATGCGGGAAGGCAATAAAAACAATTACTACAACCAAATCCCTGTTAAACAAATTACATATGTACTGGGGATGACACTTAACAACACTGGGAGATGACTCGCACTCATCTGGCACAGTCTACCTGCACTTCGCTGCTCAGGATTGGGTTAAAGGGTGTGCACCAGAAGGACCGGCCGCCCATTTCGCGTGGGGCTTGGTTTGTGTGTTGGAAGACGAGGGCTGCCTTAACGGGACACTGGCCAGGGCTCATGGCCCACAGCACTGTGATAGGAACAAGCAGTAAACAGGAGTATACCCTAAACACTACCAGTCAGCTATCAAATACCTTTCTAGCACCACTACAGCATTAATGACCCAGCTAACTGACACGGCCTCCTCCCCAAGCATGATATTCTAGGGCAAGCTCTACATTAATACATTCACCCAACTGTAGACTTTACATCGTTACTCTCCTAGCATAGATTACTACTCTACCTACAATGTAAAAAACCTACTGTGAACAATTTGTTACTACATTACAACCAGTGGTTCCTGTAGGCCAGCAAAAATGTAACTTACATCAGATTTTTGGCTGCAAAACAGTTTTACATATTATCATTAGAACAGAGTGCATGAATGGTGACAAACTACAGATGAAAAATATATATAGTTATTGTTTTTAAATTGTTGGTAATTCACCTTACAGAAAAACACTAATCTAGAACAAGATTATTTTCAAGCAGTGAGAAGCAGTCAAACAGTGAGAAAATTATTGACGATAGAACCTACAGTTTGCTCATAGCCACACAAAGATCATGTGTTGAAACTATATATTAAATTTAACGTACAGAAAAAACAGAGAGAATGAATATGTCAAACAAAATATACGTACATACAGTAATACACTAGATCTGCTACTTTTTCCATGTACTGTCTCTGGAAGACTGAAGATATGTATTTTTCTAGTTATTTCACTTAAAACCATCAAAATTATCCGGTAAATACAGGGCCCCCAACTTATCTGTGATTTGAGTTTGCACACACTTTTTGTCTTATACTCAGCTTCTTCGCTTGTCCACAATTCTGAAACTGCTACTTTCAGAACACAAATACAGACAACTTTGCATTAAAAATTCCATAACTACTGCTAACAACTTACCTATTGTTTTCACGGAATGATTTGTCGAGAGATAGTTATTCGTCACGTTAGACATCATTTCTGTTTTTTGTTTTTGTGCTGATTTTAGAAGACCATCAGAACATTTGGAACCTTGCTCCAGACACTTGAAAATAAATTGAACGCAACTGAAAAGCAGTTTCCCCAGATAAGATTCTGGGGAAAGATTCTGATTAAGATTCTGATACTACATCTTATCTGGCCATTCAAACAGTACTCTAGTAATACAAATAAGTGTAGTGATGATAAAAGTGAAAATATGTCATATTTCATAAGCCAGTGCGTGGGAAATCTTAATAATATTATAAATGTGAAAGTTTGTATGTTTGTTTGTTACTGAATCACATCGTAACGGCTCGTTGGATTTGGATGAAATTTGGTAGATTATATTCTGAATTAGCACATAGGGTACTTTCCATCTAGGAAAAACAAACAGTTTCTTAGGGAATATACAAAATATGCCACCAACCATTTGTGAAGGTGCTGGTCATTCATTATAATTAAGGTTTGAATTTTGCACGCATGTGAAGCTGCAGGTATGTAGCAATTATGGGTAAAAAGTAAGAAGGCATGGAAAATTACATGTACCAGTGTCTTAAAACTTATTCCCATCAGTTTGGTAGCAACCATGAAAATCCTGCTCCAAGTGTGTACATTTCACAGTAGCCCTTGGTTCTATAAGCAAGTAACGCATAGAATTCTCTACTAGTCAGGCCCTCTGTGAGAGAGTAGGGTAGCTCAAAATGTCGGTAACTATTCTGTCTGTATAAAAAAGTGTATTTTAACACATTTCTTATTCTTCTTTCTTTCTTGTTCTTTTTCAAAGCTCTAATTAACTCCCTGGTCTGTTCATTCCTTATTTGGTCTTGCAATGTTTCGTCTTCCTGAAGATGTGTAGAATATTTACAATTTGTTTGGGGTATCAATCATTACACATAAAAACCTGAAAGAAAAATTACATACAACAATGGCACGTCAAAATGAGGACAATAAAAGTAGTAATAATTGAAATACGTACATGCCTTGCTCGCGGAAGGCGGGGAAACGTCACTACTAACCTGGCACTTGCTGCAGTGAGTTAAGAAAGAAAAGGAAAATCTTTCCAGGGAACCTTTGTATCCGTCAGCAAGCTAAATAGTTACGTGTGACAAGGTGCTAGGTGGAAAACACCTGGGTTGACCAGCTAAATGAATAATAAAGTGAGTACACTACATGCATGAGTATCACAGCAAATTGTGCGCATGTTGGTCACTTAATATATAGGCACTGAATAAAATTGAAGTTAAAAATATCTTGCACCTGGTTTTGAGAGCTTTGAAGCTCAAGAGTCTTTGGGTTGGTACTGAGTTGGTGCACAAGATATTGCAAACAAAAACACACGCAAAATATAAGCATACAAAGCATAACATAAAAATACCCTCCTACAAAACGGCATTCTTCTTGTAGGTGATCTTCACATATACACTTTAAAAAGGTATTGAGATATATAATTGTCTTCCTGCACATCAAATCAGATTTAATGCTGAAAAGCATAGAAAAAAATTAACCTAACTATCCCTTGAGGGGGTCCATCTTATATTGTAGGTCCAACAGCTAGTATGTACACTGTGTATCTTCGTTGGAATGTTCACGTTAGTACGTGCTGAAAATACACTCCTACAGACAGCATTCTTCATGTAGGCAATCTTCACAAGTATACTGTAAAAACGTATGCTGACATTTATAGGTTTACCTACACATCAAGTCAGATTTAAATGATGAATAATATAAAAATATAAAAACCTAAAATGTCATTGTTACGTCAAAGTCTCTGTCTTCAACTTAATCACTGGCACTGTGGTGAGCGTCTATTTGAAATGTTACCTACTTAAGTGGGCTGTCAGCCACTAAGAACTATGGAACCTCGATGTGTAAAATGTCTATAAAAAGTTACTGACATACTGCTTTTTACAGCTGTATTAAAAATTTAATTATCACATAGTCGAGTGACTAATTACTGGTGCATTTACCTAGTTGGTTCTTTATACTTGTATTTGTACTGGATACTTTAAATTTAATTTAGCCTAAATGTGATTGTTCTGCTTACATCACTGTCTTTGGCTTGCGGTTAAAATTAATATGGTACACGTGATCAGTCTATAACGAGTCCTTTTGCCACATGCGCGTAGTAGCAGTTTATGGCTACTGCACTGTCTTTAAATATTCACACACTTACTGGCGATCTTCGGTCTCACCTTCAGCGAGCCTCCCCCTTGGACGAAGGGCAGAGTGCAGCGGGTACGGCCACATGCACCTGGTTGTGGGTCTCCATGGCAATTCCCGGTACTGGCCAGTCATATAGCAGCCTTGGCGGTACGTGAGGGCATCAGGCATTGTGGAGCAGCCTGGAGCGTTGTGGCATCTGCTTCTGCCGCAACAAATTGGGAGGGCATTCGTTCAAGGGACGTCGAGGCAGTGCGTGGGAGTGACAAGCCCTCCACCCCGACTGCAGGCGTTCCTACCCAAAGGGCAGGATGTTTCCCTGATGGGGCAGTGCAAGGGAGAAAGATCTCAACCCCGACTGCGGGTAGCACAGCTCATCGTGGTAACAGGTCGTGGGTGGCATCGACGCCCTTAGTGGCCAGGTCCTGGGGCGAGGCAGTGGAACGGAGATTCACCTCAACCTCCACTGCGGGTGATGTACCTGTTGAGGGGTGGCATCGACGTTCTCGATGAAAGCGGCTGTCGCAAACCAACAAGCAATGAGTGACAGTCTGTCTCTCGCTGCTTTCTCAGCACTAGAGTGCACCCATATTCAATTGAGTGCTCATCTGTGACAAAAAAGTTGGCCATTCCTATATGGCAGTCCCAAGTAGGGATGGGTCGATACCACGATACTGATACAGATACTTTTCTCAATATCAAATTTAAATTGTCATGGATACAAAATAACTTGGCCCAGAAAATTGCTCATTTTACTAGTCATTGACACACACTGAAACTATATAAAATACCATATTACACATAAAACAAATGGTGAACAGCCAGTAACACAAACGTCCTTAAGGAATGATAAACCAACACTGTCTCCTTCGATTCTATAGAATCATGTTTCCATAGTAAAATCTGTAATTAAACTTTAAGATAAATGATAACTCAGTATACACTTATTTTGCGATTTCACAGATATTTTATTTTATTTTGCGACTTTAAGGAAATAACTGTAATGCAAAAAATCTCATAATTATCTGATACACCCATCGTGGCCTAGCCCACGGAATACGCAGGCTAGGCCATGACGTGTATCATATAATTATGGGATTTATTTTTGTTAATGTTTAGTAATGTAGTTGCATCAGATAATTATGGTATGTGTGGGATGTACAATAACTACTCAATTTTCTGGCTCATGCCTATCGGCGCTCGCTCACAACTCTCTGCCTACTTTTATTGTACTTGAAATATATAACATAAAAGTAAATGTCAAAAATCATAATTGTGGTATGTACAGGTTGCCTAAAAATATCTCAAGGTACTCACAGCTGTGTGAACATTATGCTATGAATAAAATATGGTATATTGTGGTACACTTGTACTTAAATTATGGTACGCTTTTCGCAATTATCGTACACATTCTGAAATGTATGGTACACTCTTCAGAATTATCGTGCACATTTCGACAGTTATGGTGCGTGTACCATAATTATGGCAAGATAAAATGGGTGTTAAAATGAGATACTTTTGGATATTCTCATGCGATACTCGATACTATAAAGTATCGAGATATAGAGGATCCCATCCCTGGTCCTAAGCTTGCCAGACATTGGTTATTACCACGGGACCAAGTGCCTCAAACCGCAAGACAACTGCTCCACCCATGTCAAGTGGTACAGTACAATCTACTACCAAAGGGCATTGTGTACATGTACTCGCAGCAGTCGGAATGTGTGCAACATGCACTGAAGCAGAAGGAGCCAGTATTGGTTGATCACAAGAGTATATTGCTCCTTCACGACAATCCTAGGTCACACGTGATGCAAGTGGCCATATATAAGATAGAGTGACTTTACTGGGAAACACTGTATCATCCATCTCACTTCCCAGACCTTCAACCAACCGATTATTACCACTTCCACTCCCTGGACAACCACCTTAATGGGAAATACTTTGCAAATAAGATGAACTTGCTGCAGACATTCATATACAGTACTTCTTTGTGTTGAAGACCCTTAATTTTTATTGCCAGGATATTGCACAGCTGGAAGCACATTGGCAAAAGGTGCTGGATGCTGATGGGAATTACTTTGACTAACAGTGTATGATATTTTCTATAACCTTTTTGTTTCTGACAATCTGAAACAGAGAACTTCTTTAGTTACATTGTATTTAGGTGTTTGTTTGGGGATTGGATATTTTATTGTTAACCTAAGTACAGTAGTCTTGCAGTAAAAATATCAAGAAATTTCTCAATAAAGTGAGTAAATTACAGTACCAGTGCTTCAAACACACTGCAATATATAATTCATGAACCAGTTAATAATGTAACTTAGTGAGAGCCGCTGAAAGTATACTCAGTTAAATCACTGACAGAATTTATGTTTTGTCAAAACTGTATCATCTTTATATTTTACAAAAGAGTAATTCCCCACTGAAAAGTAACACAAATATACAAGAAATATAATAACAGTTCATAACATGAAATATTTAAGGCCAAAAGATAACTCCTAAACGTATAAATTGTTATTCCAAACAGATTCTGGCTGTTGTGGGGCAGTCTTGAAAATGACCTACGTGAATAAGCTAAGCAATGTACAGTAAACTGATGTCCATTGCAAAGCAGTATAATATCTAACATTCAAAAAACGTTGAAGAAAATCACAGTAAAAGTTAATGAGCACAGGGAACATTCCGGTTTTGTAGCACAAGGTTAGTAGGTGGAACGCAGTGGTTCTGGCACACTTGCTGGTGGTTACTTGTGGGCCTTGCCAGAAGAGCGGGAGGAGCGGCGGCTCGCAGGGCCAGACGATGCTGCATGCAAGGCAGCAGGGGGTGCACGGGAAATGCACACCTCTTCCAGGTCCCAAAGCTGGAGTGCAAGGTGTGGTGCACACTGCTCCACAAGGTATTGCGCAGCTTGCTGTCGCTGCTCGTGCTGTGCACGTCGCACATACAGTCCCTGCAGGGAGCATGCTGGCCCAGGTGCATCCTCCTTCCCACACACATCCACTGCCACACTCCTGCACACAGTGACTCACATTACCTACAGCTGGTCAAGTTTTGTCCTTAAAGTTAAACCAAACAAACCTTGCAACACATAATATTCATTAGACAGAAAGTAAATTATGTTTCAAACATTAAATCATGTAAGCACAAACCAAGAACCTGAAACTAAGTTGAAGATGTACTAGTAGTAGTTATTACTGCTCTAGTACTAAACTAAAAATCATATTAACACACTTCTCCATAACTATCCAAAATAGCCTTAGGAAGTACATTATGTATAAATTATTTTGTACAGCAGAAAATTGATTATCCGGACTAATAGGGACAAAAGTTAATTTGGATAGTTGAAATCCCGGATAACAGAAATATGCTGAAAACAAAGATAAAAGAATTTCTAAAAAATAATTTTCACAGCGTAAAATTTATTACACATGCAGAAGACAAAGTAAGCTCATCCAAAACCGAAACTGTACGTAAAATAAAAAAATTAAATTAATTAACAATAAGTAACCACACCCCTCCCGAATGTGTTTACTGTTCTCTTCTCTGCAGGTAAGGGAAACACTGTGATGAAAGAAACCTTTGTTTTTTTTATTCTCTTTATTTTTAAAAGCAAGTCTGGATAACTGGTTGTCCATATAACTGACGTTAGGATAATCAACTTTCTACTATATTTGCTTTTGCACAGGGGACAACAAACAGTTATTTGAAAACCTCCCAATATTTCTTTTTTATTTACATAATGTGATGATAACTATTATAAACACATTGAACTAAAACTACAAACATATGAGCAAACTATTCAGTAGTGTAGTTCTCACCTTTTGATTTGGGTCTCCGGAAATGTTACCTATTGCATAAAATTAATTTCTTTTGCTACCTACGGTATATGTTATCACTTTACAGTGCAAAATTTTACCTGCTCTTGCTAAAGTAGCTGCACTAAATAAAAGTACTCAGTATCGATTCAGGATATGTACAATAACAAATATAATATAGTAAATAAATTCTGATTGTTCTAATGCAGCATTCCATATTAGTAATAATACAACTGTTTGTGAAGTAAGCTTCACTGTTTCTCCTAAATTTTAAGTCTTGATGCTAATTATTTTACCATTTTGAAATTTCAGTTATGCTAATTATTTTCAGTTTCTAAATATGGGAAATAATTACAATGCTGTCTTCATTATAGGACTTATATTCATATATAGTGACATTATATTGTATACTTAAAGAGTTGCATGCAAACTGTAAGATACGTACAAGGAGGCACGTGGTGTGCTGTCAGGGGTGAGAGCCACGCGGGCCTCTGCAGCCTTCCACGGGATGGCACAGCAGCGAGGTGCTCCCGTGAGGGTGGAGGCAGTGGGGGCGGAGTCTCATCATGCAGGCCCGCCACCCGCAGCACACCCAGGTGGTGGCAGCAAGCAACCAGCAGGTGATGGCGGTGCCAGCGTGACTCTCTGTTTCCCTCAGCTGAGCGCGGCCCTGGATATAGGCTGCGCACCCCAAACTCCACCACTTTGCCAGCCGTTTGCAATGAAGGGAAATTCATCTGAAGTGTTTGGAGGCAGCACTGGTCAACGGCATCCCACACCTTCACAACCTGCCATTGTATTTACACATGTATTACTCACTATAAATTTTTTTAAGTGCATAACATCAAATTCCAGCCACCCACCAAATTGTTTCTTTCATACACATGAGTAATGGAATAATTTCTTTTTAATGGGTGACATTTAGATGAACAAAATTATTACTTTCCCTTCAGCTTCAATGACAAACACTTAATGAAGGGAAAAACAAATAGCTAAAAGAAACTCAATTTAGAAACTAGCATTCAACTAAACAAGTTAGCAAGAAAGCTCAGTCAACACACAAGTAACAGAGAGATGCATTCCATTATTCAGTCATATACAATATTTAAAGGTGACGCCAGCTAATAGCCAGCAGCGCTAGAGCCCATGATGGCGCAAAGAGACCAATAATTTTGAACTTTCGCATAAATGTTATTTTCGGTGTAAAATGTGTTCTATTGTCTTTGCAGTGTTTAATATGTCTTAAAATGTGTTCAAGTGTTTGCACTAATTTTAAACTGTTTGGTTATAAAATTCAAAGTGCCGTGGCACCGAGATTAAGAACACTTAATATTCCGGCATGAACGCAATCACAAAGAGACACTAAAATAATATTGAAATTCATAAGAAAATTATAAAAATGTAACACAATATTTAATTTAATATGTGCCATTTTATTTTCAATAATAAAATATTTTGCTCGGCATGCATAGCACTTCCGCTTACGTGAACCCCGTAGGCGGCCATGGTAGGTCTGTGTGACGCTTTTATCTGGACAGTCTGTCAAGAAGAGCTGGCGAGGTAAGACACTGTCACGTACACACTACAACTTTGGTCCACTGATTTAGGTTTCCATAGTTATTTAGTTTACCAGTTAACCTTTGCTTACGTATGTTTTGCCAGACATTTTCCCCTGCATTATGCTTCCTCTTTATTAATTTCTTGCGCCCTTGTGGCATTTTCAACTTAATCGAGGAGAAGGAGAAGAAAGATGTCCGAGAGGTCACGCGACCCGCACAATTTGAATCAGGTGCCACCTGCCTATGTTTATTGCATTTCATTGCAACTTCTGCATTATTGCTACATGCAATTTGAAGAGCTTCATTTTATGTTGTATTGGAGCGTAATTTTCATGTTTGAATATATTTAGGTGACATCACGTATAACCACGTGGCCGACCGACGCCAAGTCTTTGTATACGCCATTGTTGCGTTTGAGAGCTTATTTATGTAACATTGTATGTGCAATAATTTATTTAAGGGTTCTATGTCAATTTTATTCAGGGTTCAATGTATTTTTCACGTAAAGTGATCCTTTTGTACTTGACCACGCGGTCACACTAATGTTTGATTTTACCGCCATCAGGCATGTTACACGCCTGCAACCACTGCAATCGTAAAGAGAATAATTTTCTCAGCAAGAATAATCTTTTGTCTGACTTTAATTTGCCATTTTCACACAGAAATCACCTGTACCACGTGGTCCGCTAAGAACTTCATCCAGCGGTATATGTGCCATCTAATTTTGTTTTCACACGTGTGTGTGTATTGTGAATATTCATCTCGTGTCCCATCCTAATTCATGTATCATTCAAGGGTTTCTGTAATTTTGTAATTAGTGTACGGTGCAATTATTCCTGTCCTAGCCGGCCCTATGCATAGGCAGTCACCACACTATCTACGTGATGGAGGGCGAGCCCCGACGAGTTTGCGTTAGTGATGCAGAGTAATCACACGTGTTAATATGTATTAAGGGTTTCATTTGTAATTCACAGTGTCCTGTCCTCAGGGAAAAACTGTCAGTCCATCCTAGTGGCTGTCGGCTCTCTTCCCTTGTGAAGGGTGTGCTTTCATGCACCTCAGTGAGATCATCCATCTAGGCGAGCGCTAGAGTAATTGCAAGCTGGGGAGCACCCAAGCGGAATTGGTTAGTCATGCAGAGATAATTATTTCATTGACACATTGATGTGTATGAATAATATCAATAAAAGCAAGTCTACAGTGGACTTATATCGTTTATTCAGCAGTGACAGTGTCCTGGCCACATATGTTTTATTAAACATTTATTTCCAGTAATGTTTAATAAAAAGTTTAGTATTGCCATCATGTTTGTAAGTATGCACAGGTGAGACGGACACACAGAACCCGTAACATCCCTGAGAACCCTGAGCCTCAATAGTGCGGTGATTGGGAAGCACCTCTGGTGTCCAAATTACCAGTAAGTATTTGTGTCATCATTCAATTCGTGTCTCACCCGACTGCGTCAAGGGAAGCAGATGGTACACATAAGTACGGTGTCTCGGTGAGGTAAGACCTCGTTTGCTGGCTCTGCTCTGCTCGCCTTAATGTATGTCTCATGTTGACCAAACAAGGTTACTGTTATTAAAACACCACGGACCAAGGCCTGGTTTATCACGGCACTCCGCTGGTCCGTTACAGTATACATAACTGTTGGGGTAACTATATTTAACACAAAACAGCTTACTGATGCATTAATCAGCTGTGCCTGCCCTAGAGCAATTGTTTGTACTGCATGCTGTGAGCAGACAGACACCTCTGCAAGATATACAGGGAGAAAATTTTGTTACCCCATCGGCAGCACAGCTGATGATAAAGTTGGCCTCCCGCAAGATTAGTACATCCTCGATGGCATCTTTGTGGCCATAGAGTGTGACAATGGGCTGCTGGGTCACCACCGGGTTCCACAAGCGCACCAGATGGTCTCCACTGCCTGTCGCAAGCCGCCGGAGACTGCGGTCCAGGTGAAAGCACCTCACACCCTGCAAGCATGAAAGTGTAACCAAAACTGAAAATCTGCACATTATTCATTATTTATTAGTTTATTTAATGGTTTTGCCTGCAGTTTTTTTGTGTGTTCAAGGCCTCACAAGGTATGAGCTCTAAGGTAAGGCCAACTCTTGCTCACTCACCACTCGTCTCATCACCGCTATGTGCAGTTTGCTCAACTGGCATGCAGTCTCTCTCTGTGACTCTCCTGAATATGACTAAGCAGTTACCCAACATTTTTATGGCATGCTAACAAAGATAAGGCAGTGTTCTGTTCCCTACATGGATGCGACCAGCTGCATACCCGCCAGTTGTTGTTCCCTTACTACATGCACTTAATGTTGGGCTGGGGAATGGAACAACTTCCATGCTCCATTTGCGGCGCTTACTTTTGTTTACAAGCAAGGAAGTAATTAGGATAATATTTTTCATTCCCAGGATGTTTCGCACACATTCTCACTACAGACTAACATACCAGAAAAATAATATATTCATTTTTCGGCATTCCACTTTTAGGGTGAAATGAATCCTGTTTACTACCAGCTCCACATATTCGATCCTTGGTCGAAGATGCTATTAAATAACCTCCAAATCCACACGCACAATAGATTTGCACATTTCTGGCAAACTATCCCACCACTGTGACGACAGTGCACGAGGCATTTGTCCAGGCCTCGTGCAGTTGATGTGTGAGATTGGCCGAAAGTAGAATGTTGTAGGATGTGCACAGGTGCGCCTGTGAGAAGGGATCGGAACTACTTCACTGCACATATTTTGCATTGTGAAGGTAACGAAATACGGCCTAAGTATGATGTGTGCCTAGAGACCACTCTCAAGTTTCTGTTTAAGAAAATTGTTAGCTGAAACTGATTCTATAAACACTTATAATAACAAATAATCCCCCAACCTCCGAAACAAACTGGTGCACCCCAAATTGCCCCAAATTCCACTGTCAGTAATATTACCCCCCGCCTGCAGGAGGTCTTATCCCAATAGCCAACATTGTAGCTTTTGTGCTGTACACCAGTGTTCCATCTCCTCCAACAGCAGACTCACCAATCAGACTTATCCTATCCTGCGCAGCTACAATTGTGCAATGGAAAATCGTATCTACCTGCTACAGTACGTTCACTGCAATGCAGAATACATTGACCATACAACAAACACTCTCAGAGAGATAAAAAATGCCATAGAGCAGACACCAAAAGTGCCATAGCTGGGGCAGCTGTAAATCTGCAGAAGCCAGATGCAGTACATGCAGCATCTCACAACCAGAACTTTGACTCCTGTTACACAACCAGAGTGGTGAGGGCCCCACCGCCTGCTAATAATAATGCAGAAATGCAACTCTGGTAACTGGCCCACCAATACATCACCAAATCCAGACAGATACCTGGCTTAAATATAAGATAACACCACCACCCCATTTCAAATTTCCTACCTCACCCTAGTTCATCTCCTGTCTGCTAGGTTCATTGTTTGCCAACCACTACTCACCAGACCGTGGTGTGCCACCACTTGCCGCCTGATGAAGCTGGTCTAGCCAGCGAAACGTCGCATCCATGTAAAAAAAATGTATTCGTCCGACTTTTGATTGTGTGTGTCTAGCCACAAGTATCGCCCTGAGAGTATTGTGCCTTCTCTCTAATTTTTACAATACACAGTTTCTGAAGGTTGATGAAACTGCTCTGTTGGAGGTCTAGTGGAGCAGTACACACCCGGGCAACACGGAAGATGTACGGAAGCTTGCGGCCAGCAATGTGGCGGATGACCACGGAGGTGGCGGGGTCCCGGCTGCAGGAGATCACTGTCTCATTGTCTGGACAGTAAGCGATCCTCCGCACGTCGTCCCCATGCACCTTGCGGTCCACGCTGATAGTCACCCAGTCTCCCTGTGACTCCAACTCCTGCAACCAGGTACAACATGGTGTGAGTCAGCAGTAGATGTAACATCACCCTCCCCAAATAAAAACCCTCACATTGACATAAAACGGTCGTGTGAATGTTTTAAAACTGAAATAAAGAAACATCAGAATTGTTTAAAACACCAATTTAATTTTATCAATTTAATATTGTTTCCTAAAATTATGATGTGGTGACGGTTCCTACCTCCTATGCTATGAAGTCAAGACCTGCATCTACCCAATGGGAAGATGATAGTCTCTTCCCCTCCAAATGGGGCCGCGGTGGTGTAGTGGTCAGAGTACTTACCTCCCACCAAAGCGAACCGGGATCAATTCCTGGCAGGGACACCATGACTTCCAGATGTGAGAAACATGCCGGATATTGCTGTTTGCTGGTGGGTTTTCTCAGGGGGGTACTCCCATTTCGCCCACCCTTGCAGTCCACCGCTACTCCATCTTCACCTCATTTCCCTCAACGGCCTTCAGACCTCTGTGTGTAGAGCAGGCTGAAACCTTTCAAGTCCATGTAGATCTAACATCTTACAATAAACTACGACAATCCATTCACGGTTACTTCCAACTTTTCTAAAACCATGCTAAAATTCTAGTTCCAAGATATTCCTCCACCTCATGCAAACAAAGCTTAGCTAAGTCTAGAAAATTACACCAAAGGGGCAACGCATTGCATTTGTACACTTACTTTAATAATAATTTGTATAAGAACTATTTCTTACTAGACATTACCAACACACATACTTTCTCTCTGTTTTTAATCATACTTATTAATTATATATTTAACTATAATTTATATAAAGAATATAAATGAAAGTACAATTGAATAAAAAATGGGATACCGGTACTTTTAAGAGACGTATAAAAGGGTTATGATAGAAGGCATATTTAGGAAGCAAGAACACTTCTTTCTTTATGTAGAGTGATTTTTCAAAGGTCTAATTTAGAAAGAGTGAAGAAACTGCGAATAGACACTACTAAAATTGTTTCCAGCTATAAACACTGGCTTATGCATGATTCTGCTGTCACAAGGACCACGGCATACATAGGTTCAGGTAAATGCTGCCTGTAAGTGTCTCTTGGTCATCTCTGCCTGAAAGCCGAAAAACATCTATATTATTACTATGCCAAACGATGCCGTACACAAAAAGTTTCCAGAACATTTTCAAATATTCTTGGACGCCACTGGCTGTTCTTCACAGCATCACAAGCAGCACGCATGCCCAACAGAATGCTTCAGAAGAGGGCAAGTGGGGGGGAAGAACGATGCAATGTGAGTGCGTCCACATGCAGACCAGCTCACCAGCAGGCCACCCGAAGTCAGACGGACCCCTTCAGGTATCCATTCCTGAGGATGTTCAATGTCTTCGCAAACCTCCACCTACGTGAACCGGGTTAGAGTCTCGATTCCTGGCGCAGTGACTCTCCAATTTTCTCTTGTGGGAATCCTGCTGGACAAAACAGGTGGTTCTATGGGCTTTCTTGAGAATCTCCTGATTTTCTACTTTTCCATTCCTATACTGCTCCATACTCACCTCACTTCACCCTCATTGGCTCAAGATCTCGATGTTAAGAGCTGCCCAAACCTCTCCAATCTACTCCACTGTATTATATTCACCAATCTTCAATCTTTATTGAAGTGATATATCACATTGGTGTCAATATGGGTAGCACACACTGAAATTGTATAAAGTTATATACCGTAGTGCCCCAGGTAGGAATGCACACACACCTGCCAATAGTAATGATCAAGCTTGTCAGGGTGCTTCTTGCGGAAGAGGGAGGCGCGTGGTTGGTGGAAACGCAGGATGGTCATGTCCCCTTGCTCATCCCCTACAAAAAGCAGGGAGGGGTGGCCACGGCAATACTCCAGGCAGAGTGGCATGCTCCTCAGTCCACTCACGTGGCACAGTGCCGTGTGGCTCAGCCCTGAGCAGTCATAGGTGCGCAGGCTGCGGTCCGAGCACGCCACAACAAGGCAAGCCGCATCAGGGAGGTGTGCTGCGTCCGTCACCCAGGTGCTACGTGCCCGAGATCGCCCCGCAACACCATCCACTTGCAGTGGCACCTATTGAACACACACACACACACCACTTCATCTTATGGAGAGTTAGTTACATTTCAAACCTGCTCCTCCCTACAGACAAATTTCTATTGTCACAGGGAGCTGTTACAAAAGGAGTACAGAAACAAAAGAAATGCAGAAACAATATAAAGTGTGGTTCATTTTTTTCAAAAGTCATTAGGACTGCAGCATTATTATATTTATAATGGCCAGGTGCCCATGTTAAAATATGTAAAATTATGCTGTGAAAATGAACACTATACACAGCAGATTGCTACAAATCCACATTTAATAACCCAGTCCAGAGATATGTTCTTGAAAATAAGTTTGGCAATTTAACCAGACTTGCATGTTATAAATGACGTTCTGCTACCAGCAAACTAAGAGGTGATGCGTGAAGGGATCTCTGGTGGTTAGTCCGGTCTCTGACCCAAAGTGACTTTGGTCAGACACTAGGCTAGGCATGTCCTGTCCCCGTATACTATTTTGGCCTAGGGGGCTGACAGCTGGGTGTGAAATCAGGTTCGGCTAGGACCGCTTGGCGGGTGACTGTGCTTGGCAGGTATAACGGCGGGTGGAGCTGGAACGTTGAGTCGATAGAGTACTGCAGCGTGCTCTCGTGGACAAAGTAGTTTAAACCCATCAGGAAAGAATTTAAGCCCCGGGGAGATTTAGAGGCAGCACTTACCCGTTTTACCCTCTTTTGAATACCACTACTGTGGGTAAATGACATGAGGGCAAATATCTAGAATCAGACCTGGTTGGAGTGGGGCAGTCGACATGTAAGGGTATCGACAGTGTGAGTGCTGGGTCCGCCAGCCACGCCATATCTCACTTTCGAACTCCAGCACCAGAGTGAGGAGTTAGTCGAGCTGCGTAGCATCAACAATAATCCCAACACGGTGAGATCCCAGACCCAGAGGGCTACCCCTCTTGGCGCCACTAGTGCGCGTTGAGAAAGGCAACCTCCAAGTTGAAAAGCCAAGTCTGCCTGGGACGTGTTAACCTGGTGCGGTGAGTGCCCCGGAGGTGCCGATCCCTCCAGACCCGAGGAAGTACCCCTCTCGGCACTACTAGTGTATATTGAGAAGGGCCAACCCCAGACTGGCAGTCCAACTCCTAAGGAACGGTTTCCTAGTGCAGAGCTCTACCGTTCACCACACTAGTACGGTGAATGGATGGCCGTCCAAAGTGTTATATGGGTGTTGTAAGCTGTCATTATGGGAAGAATAAAACCCCAGTCTCCTGCCGTCCCCCGTTTAAGTCTGATGTCTACTGGGAATGGATACTAGGATACGGAAGTGATATTCAAACGTAAGATAGCCAGCGTTTATTCCTTTTTACGAAAATAAACAAATATGGTGAAGGTACTACCTCCTATCCCCTAGGGCTTGCGGAATGTTAACACCCAATGAGAAGCAAGTGGAGGTGACCTGTTCAAAACTATAGGAAAGACAGTGACACGACATGCTATCTGACTGAACTTTCCCTAACTCTATGGTTGTCCAGAAGGCACTGGTACATGTATCAAATGTAGCTTGGTTTTGAAGGCTCTTCCGTAGGCTTGGAGAGAGAGGAGTCTTCGGCCCTTCGAGAGGTGTGGCCCGCTATTTATACTCCTCCGGTAGCTTGCCCCTTCTTCATCTGGCATAGGGATTGTTCTAGAGAGGGGGTAGCAGGTGCGAAGTGAGTGCCATAGATCCTCAGTGAGCGTGATGTCAGTGGCAGGTGCAGGATCCAGGTTCATACCTTGCGCTTGTACTAGTAGTGGCATCTGGCAACACACTGCTGTACTCTGAGAACCTCATCGAATGACTTCAGTATTCCTTAGTAGATAAAACAATCTGGGGTGCCTCGTTTTTATTAGCTCAGCTCTGTAATTCATTAGTTGTTTATAGCCAAAAACAACAAAATCTGCACTACAAAATGAGACATATTTTCTACCAATAAAACTAAAGTCTTTACTCAGGTTTAGCAGTGGGGTGGAGAGATTTAGGTGGCTATTAACATTGAGGTCTTGAGAGCTGAAGAGGGTAAAGTGAGGGGAGCACGGAGCAGCGCCATGATGCAAGGGCAGGGGAAACGGGAGATCTCAGAGGAAACCTACCGACCAGCAGCTTCGTCCGGCTAGCTGCATTACCATCACTTCCACACTGTGTAAGTGTACCAATGTGTAAGTACTGAGCTTACAGCAAATAAGGATTGAATGTAGGCTCTGTCTTACCTGGTAACCATCAAGGAGTTGAAGCCGGCCGTTGTAAATACCCGTCCTTCCAAATTTAGAGATGATAGCATAACAAAATGACAACTCTGTTTCTATTGGAACTACAGTAGCAACTGCTTCTTTCTGTTTGAACAGAGAAAACTCAGGATCAGTTATACAAGTAAAAATATCTAATTCAGAGCAACTCTCCTATATTCCATACTAGTCGTGCTACGCTGACACATTGATCAGTATTCTAGTTTTTTGTCATGCACTTACAGACAGATGTCAACCACAGAGATACAGTATTTCATCCAGAGGTAAAATAGACAGACCTTTTTAATTTTCAAGAATAAATATATTTTTTAAAAAACATTTACAAAAACACCAAAGAAGAGATGACAAACAGAAAAATAAAATTAATTTATGATCCGTAATAACATAGATACCTACTCCTTATTTTAGTAAAATGTGAAGTATACTTTGTATTTTGGCAATAGAGTTCCAAAGTCCTGTAATGATCAGCAAGTGAAAAACTGTGATTGCAACCACCTTACAGTGGGGCAGGTCCAGCAGGGCGACCTTGCTGATGGGCTTAAAGTCGGCCCCGTCTCCTCGCTGCCCCACTCTCTCAAGCACATGGTCCAAGAACTGTCCCCAGCTTATCAGCCCCTGCTGCTTTTGGTCCAGAGCCGTGAATAACTTGGAGGCCGGTAACGAGTATGAGGAGCTGCCTGGAACATACATTCATAGAAACAATAGTCGACTCGACATACTCTGTGGCTTTAAAAAAGTGATGCAACAGCTAGCCAGTGGCAAAACTAATACTCTCCTATGGCACCCTAGGTAAGAGTTATGGGGAGGGGGGTCAGTCACATTTTAAAGCTTATGACAAATTCATTTAAAAATGATATGCAAATTTTGAGTTTCAAAACTTAGTTTTGATAAGGGGGTTGTCATGGCCCCCATAAACCCCACTTGGGTACATCTCAGCTATTCATATAAACATCTATTTGTATGTACCCATTCCAAATTTATTGATGGTGCCATAGCTGTAGTCCTTAAACCTATGAGATATGGATTCAACTCAACTGTATAAAGTTGTATAAGTATGTGGGTATTATACATAGTGACGTGTGCCACATGCCTCCATCCCTAGGACAGTTTGTCCGGCCGTGGTCTGCAATGCCACCGCAGCAGGGCTGTGTGCTCTACAGACGGGTAGGGCGTGCGCCCGGTTGCAGGAGCAATCAGCGCAGCCCAAGTGCAAGGGCATGCCGGTGCAGAGCAGCCGGTGGTTGCCATGACAACCAGGACGCCGTGAGGCGGAAGGACACAAACGAGGCCCAGTAATAACTGAACATGCGAGTCCAGGGCCAAAGTGGAACAGTGTTTGTTATATGTATTAAAAGATTTATTGACCGTTTTATTTCCTTTTGTTTATAGTGCATTGTTAACCTGTTATCACCTTTCTCATCATGCATCTAGTGTTTAGTCCATTTCATTTATACGTGTTTTGTATTGCAGGGTTAGTTTTGTTAATTTTAATATGTATGTTTAATTATCAGCATGTTGCAAGTAAAGGAGATGCAAGCTGTAGCAGAAAGTAGTGCCGCTTTGGCATGTGAGTAATCTGAGGCAAGCCCACATGTCAGGCAGAGTGTTTAGTAAGCTAGTAGAATCTGACAGAGGTGGAGTGCGTGCCGTGAGCTCTGGTGTTTTCCCACGCGAGCCGAGCAGTCTTTAATTTTTGATCTGGATATTCTCTGCAATAGACTGTAATCACTTGGAACCTTTTCTTTTTCACCGCCCGGTAAGCCACCTCCTCTTCCCGTAGGATTTGCATTACCCCAGGAAGTTTAAGCTTTCATAGTAACGCATTGTATGTCGTAGGACGCTTTTCACAGTTTCACCCTAGTGGCCAGTTAAAGCCAGCAAGTGTTATGGCAAGTGCTCTCCTAGGGATAGGTGTAAATTCATGGGAATAAATATGTCTGTGAACTGAGTGGCACAGTATTTATTTTTGATCGCGCTATGCATGTCAGGGGACGGGCCCTCATAATACCCACTCAATTCAGCTTTATTCTTTTGCAAGTGTCAGTAAGCATTGTTCCTAACATTATGGGTGTGTGGTTGGCCCTGACAATCCACGTACGCGAGTGTTAATGGCTAGGCAGCTTTCCCACCAAGATCAACAATTGTACATAGTCGACAGACGCTACAAATTAACAAACAGCATCATTCATCTGGAGCAGTGATCAACGGAGCAGAGGTCATCAGCATCTTAGGTAAAGAGTTACATCAGGGCGTACGCCCCGTAACCCCGAGATTAAGAGAGTCAGCATCCACATTAACGTCACCATGATGGCATCTAGCGCCAACTGGGTATAATCACATCCTAGACCTCACCTTCACCACCCCCAAAAATCACTTTAACCCTTTTCCACCATCCCAGAGGCATCAATAGAGTACCTATGAATGTGAGAGAACAACATGAGTGTAAGTACACATGCACATACTCAAATAGTGAAAGTATGAAAAAAACTTTCAGGCTTCAGAAAAACGAGATTATGAAGCGTGATTTGTCTAGATATTAAACCCTATGCAGAAAATTAATGTTTGCTGCAAATTATTGTGCTTAAAAATTCAATTCTTACACATTTCATACTATCAATTTGACCTCATCTTGGCTAAGTTTAGAAAATATTTCTCTGTTGTCACTATACCATCTGCTGTTCTGACGGACGTGAGGACAAAAATTTCAGGAAAAGTCTAGTAGTAAACAAGTTAATCAAAGTCTTAAAACATATTAGGAAGCAGGATTGAGATAAATGCTGCTGCAATCTACACGTAGAACAGTCTGACTCCCTTCTATTGCGCTGCACGTCCTCTGTCGGCCTTAAGGATTAATCTTACTACGGGGCAGCGGTGGCGCTGTGGCTAGCGCACTCACCTCCCACCTAGGCGATCTGGGTTCGATACCCGGTGGGTTTGCTCCCAGATTTTCGCATGTGGGAATCGTGCTGGATGATGCCGCTTGCCGGCAAGTTTGCTTGGGGTACTCCCGTTTCCCCCACCCTTGCATTCTAGTGCCTCGTTTCATGTCATGTTCAGGGACGACGGGCACCTACGGGTCCCAGATGGGAAGTCCATAACTCAGAGGGTGTTGCCTCGCCCTGGGCCCCCCCCCCCTCCATACACAATTTATTTATCTTACTACGACGTCAAACCTTAGATCCACTTTAATAACACAACTTAACAGTTTCAAAAGAAACTGCATCAGCAGCCCTGCTGGACCAATTAACCCTTTCAGTCACAATTTTTTATTTTTTGAGATAAAATTTTTCAACTTGAAACACAAAATAAATTATTATTTTCAGAATTTTTGGTGTGATCAAAATTTTAATTGAGTGATCTAGATCCCAGAAATAGATCGTTCTAGGTATAGGACATCATGACGGCCAGTACCGTCAGATGGAGTATGTGATACAGTTTCAAATTTCATGAACAAGTTATTTCGTGAGTATGGCTTGGAGTGTCATTTTATATATACTTATTTACTGATGTACATTGTTTCTTTCTTCCCCCAAAAAATATTTCATGAACAAACGTTTTTACCCTAATATATATAAAAGAATCCTGATGTCTCACTTCACCCCACCTAAAGGGGTGTAGTGATACAACCATTTATTTTGCAGTAGATATCACTCTAACCAGGCTGTTGGGTAGAGTGATACCAAATTTAACTTTTAAAAAATTTATTTATAGTATACAATGAATTTAAATTTAAAAGAACATATACTGACAATAATATGTGATACATTTTTTTAGTATATTAATAAATAATAGGTAGAATTGGAAAGCATACAATATATAATAATACAAAATACTAGGTAGTTATGAAAATACAGTACAAAGTACAAACAGTACGGTTCCTACAAGTCCAAAAGCTGAGAAAATTAAAATAAGATACAGGTAAGCCCAAAGACACAATGAAACTTATATTTACAAAATTTCACATGGAAACTGCATCTGTCCATATCAAACTACCTGAAGTTTAGGTAACTGTGAGACTTCATGTGGGTAAACAAAACTTGCGTCATCGACATCTGGCCAGACAAAAGTGTCTTTATGTGTGCGATACTGCTTCATAAATTTCACCTTCACCATTTTGTTTACACAGCTGCTTGACATTTCCATGATAATGACTTTTGCAGGAAATTTACGTTTTTGGTTTGTACTTCTTCCCCACTACTTTGACACGTGAGATTAATTAGCAAATAATTCCCTTCTTCAATTTCTTCATAACTGACCAGAACTGTGAACATTTTGTTTGCAGCATTGTCAGTTGTCATTGCATCATTTCCACTGGTAGTAGAATCATGCTCATGTTCATTACATGATTCTGAGGACTCAGTATCAGTTTTACTGTCACTTGAATCTAAATTCCCTACACTCTTTCCCGGTTGAACATTAATTCTACTTCTTCGTACTGTTTTCTTCTCAGTGTCCTTCCCATAATGCATTTCATGAAGCAATCCAATGAACGACTCTTCCATGGAAGAATCTGCTGCATTTGCATTAATGCCTCTGTTAGCTAATTGTCTGAGAACTTCATCTCTTTGAAGTGGGATGAGTCCTGTTTTTCTGAAGCCACTCTTAATGTTTTCAGAAGAATTTGATTTGATATTTTCCACGAGTGTCTTCAATTCAAAAGGGAAGGAAAATAGACTTTTCACACTGCTCCTTTGTTGCCCTTATTTCGTCATGCTGTAAGAATTTTACGCCATTCTGATTTAAGCGGATGAAAGAAGACAACATCAAGAGGCTGAGTGAAAAGGGTGGAGTTTTTTGGTAATGCTACAAATCTAATATCATTGTAATTACATAAGTTAATAACATTATATGAAAAATGACTAGAAAGATTGTCTCCAATCAAAGCTCGTGGGGGTGGCTGATCCTTGAGATAAGGAAGGGCAATACGTTCAAACCATTCTTCAAAAGGTTTCTGATCAAACCAACCTGATTATGAGTTTCCATACCGAGTAGACTTTGGACGTCCTACGGTCCACGATTCGTAAAGATGCTCAGCTTTAAATACCACATAAATAGGGAGCATATTGCCATTGCCACTGCAAGCAAACATTAATGAAGTAGATGATTTGGCATTATCAATAATGTTTTCAGGATTTTTTCCCTCGCCCAACTATCACCCTTCTTTTTTCCTGGGTCATCGGAGAGATTTGTTTCATCATAATTAACTAAACTGGAAGGTTATACACCAGCTAGTCACGTCAAGGTTATCAAAATATTGATTAATTACATCAGCAAACACCTTAGCCCTAGATCGTTTTATATTTTCCACACATCTGTCAACTAAATCTGTCTTGTGATTCATAAAAAATGATCTTACTCAGTCGATGCATGGTAGATTATTCTTAAATTTTTTCATTGTTCGTCCAGACATCTAGGCAATTCTTGACCACAGGTCTCAAATCCATTTGAATGAGAGGAAACCCCCATTCGCTGACAGTTATAATTTTATCTGAAACATAAGAAAAAAGATTCAAATTGGTAACAGGTAAGTTACAGAAGAAATTTTCACGAGACAGTGCGACACCTGTTATTTAGGTAATCACACACAGGTTAAAGTAAAAGGTAAATAGTAGGTACAAAGACATTACCTCGCAAAAGAGCTTCAACGGCTGTAAAAACTTTTTGGCCTCATATGGATTTTGTTTCAGTCCTTTCAGCTATCTGAATATTTTCATTTTGTCTAACCCAAACTCTTCTGCAGCTTGCCGCAGAGATAACTTTCCTGCGCTGCACATTTCCAGTTTCTTTTAAGCATTTCCTCAACTGGAGAGACATTCGGACGTATGACCTTTTATACTTTCTGGACATCTTACAACCTGAAATATATTCATAAAAATGGGTGGGCACATTAAAATAATGTTTCCCATGTTTGTAATACACGATGATATAACTTGCCTTAAAATTTAAGCCAAATTCTAGAAGGAGTATAATACTTGTAGATATATATATATATATATATATATATATATAAAGTTTCCAGACACTTAAAGAAACCACAAAATAAATCAAACTTTTGTGACTGCCATTGTCAAAACTTAAAATGGCGGGAAAGCGTAACTGTAGCTCCGTAACATAGAGCAGTATGATAGGTACTGACACCTGGTGTTTGATTCAGACCAAAACTAACTCCACACTGTTTTTTTTATGCGGATTTTCTAAAATTCTAACCAAATGTATCACATTACCTCCTCTGCCGGTATATAAGATCAAAGCATAAATGCACATTTTAAAGACCAACATTTTTAATTTTCCAAATTCCGTGCCAGTAGGGAACGGAACTCCACCGCCTTTCCCCTCATTTTTGCCTACAAAAATGAGGGGAAAAAAGATTGGAACAACCGTGGCCCAGGGGCTATACTAGGTCACAAAACCACACTCCTGACATGCGAGCGCCGCGCGTGCCCGGTTAAAGTGCATATACTATGGGGGATCAGGGCGGGGTGAGTTAGCTGACCCAAACCCTGATCCATTCAAATGACTACCGCTTGGGAAGACAAGGGCCTCGGTCTGTACTTCCCCCGCCTGAGAGGCCTAGCCTCGATGATGAAAAATCGGCGACATAACATACAAGCACATAGAAATGCATATAAAGCACCTATATGTATACAAATAAAGCCTATAAACATATAACAAAGAATATAAGCATATAATCAAAGAACATAAACACATAAACAAATATATACAGAAAACATTTCCCATGAAAAGTGAAACCCTGTTAAGAAGTTTTCCTGCTAATAAGTTGAATAATTGTACACCTTGTATATCTGCTCATGTGTAATTTGACCCTTTTAAGAAGTTTTCCTGGTTAATGAGCATAATTTTATCAGTCCTTTAAAAAATGTCTTAACAGAGTTCAACTGTAGTAGTGTCTAATTTGTATGTAAAAGAGAAAAACGGTTTTTGTCGCTAGAGAGGCAGAGATGGATCTTCCATTATGAGGACAGAATGTATGTCTTCCCTTTTGACGTGTGTCGTACCCCACCTTAGGCCATTTGACATTCCGGTCGCTCCCCAGTACAGCACGCATGCACACTTTACGATTGATCGCCGACGAGTAGTGTCGGTGTCGTGTGAGTGCAGGAGTCGTACATGCAATTGCAGGATAGGGCAAAGTAGAGTAACGACACGCGTTTACCAGCACGAGGGCAGAGTGATACACAAACATGTGTAATTGCTTCAAAAGGGTTATAAACATTGTTTCAGCAATATTTCACGACACGTGACCAGCAGATAAAGTAAAAGATGCCTAGAAACACTTATGCCTCAGTGTTATTGTTTTGGAGTGTTGTTTTTGATAAATGTTTAGTTCCACTGCCACCAGTGTTTTGTCCATTCAATTTCACCTTATTTGCAAGATAAGCCGCAGAGTAATTATTTGACCTGTATTTGCAGTGTTTAATATTGTTCGTAGCAAGTAACAGTAAATATGTTCTTCTGTGTGTGCAAGTAGATCCCTCCATGGCACGTGAGTCTGCGATCGCCAGCCCTCACACCACGACAGGAAGTCAGCCAACAAGCTGCACCTAGAGGGGGAGGATCGTATGAGACCGCGCTCGCACTTTTCCCACACGGACAGCCTCAATTCTTCATCACCGGTAACTTCTCTGCAATGGCTTAATTGCTTTAGAAACATTTTGTTTTCTGCCATACGCGACACTCCCCCTCGCCAACATAGGAATTGCATCGCCTGGGTAGTTCGTAAATTTATCAGCACACTTAATTTCATACCAGCCTAGTGCTTTTATTACAGTGTAGCCTTCGCCACTGGCTGAAAGTGTGCAACTTTGTAAGCTGTTTTCCTGGAGGGAACATTAGTGTTTCCAAATAAAATGGCATGAACTGACGAGTACTTTTTATTCGGTCGCAGAGAGGCATTTCAGGGTACGGTCACCTTAAAACCCACCATTTTTTGCAAGTGTTTCTGTGAATTTTAAGGATAACTATTTGTTTTCATTTGTGCTGCAGTGTATTTCAAAGTATTGCATGGGGGTCTGATTGTGCCGATTCAATATTTCAATAATTTGCAATACAATGTGGTGATTGGGCCGCCTGAGGAATCCCTCGTTTAACAAACATCGAGGCCTACACATCAGGTGAACAGCAAGACCATCGCAGGAAAGTTTGGTCCGGTGATCGGCCCACAGCACCCCAAGGTAATGAGGACTGAGTTCTACTGCATCAGTGTCAGTGATGCCGCCACGGCAATGTCTGACGCCAACCTAGTATAATTCCAAACACCTCTTTCCAAATTTTGTTCACGGCCTTTGTAAATACCTAATCAACCCATTTCCAAGCCATGACAGCCGTCACTTTGCAACCAATGTTCTTACATCTTGACTAACTTGAGGCAAACCTCAAGAATTGACATACAATTAAAAACATGAAACTCGTAGCCAGACAGACATTTTTATTAAAATACATATCATCAGGTCCTACATTAAACACATGAAACGCTTGCTTTATTCAATGGCAAAACCATTGCAGACGACCTCATTCGTCAGATAGTTACTAATATCGATTTTCATTTACCAAAATCTGAATTGAACTTTATTTCAAAATGGCAGTCCAGCCCTTTAAACAAAAACAACAATTTATTAAGAGCCAAGATCACTTTTATCATTTTCCATATTTATTTATTTACTGCAGGTTAATATAAGTCCAGTATGACTCCTTGGGAACAGTACGAAACATATTGGCAATATTTCAAATGCTCATTACAAAAATTAAACAGAAAACAATAGAAGTTCAAGTCTCTTTCTCAAGCTACAAGCAAACTTCTTTTATTGGGCACACCACATTAAAATTGAAATTAAAACACCTCTGTCTTATGGCGCACCCATTCAATTGGCCATCGAAGGCTGTAGATAAGAATTTTCACATTCACTCAAGTTAAAATAAATTGCTCTAAGACACTTGTCTGTACAACAGACTTACTATTAGGCATCAACACGCAAATGTATTAAAACCATGTTAAAAGCTTAAAGTAAATATATTTCCTATGCTAGCACATGACAGGCCTGATACGAAATAAGGCGAAGCTTTACTGCCTAAAACTATTTTCATTAGCAATTAACCAATTGAGAACATATTCTCAAATTACCTAAGAACCTTTGGTATATTCTTCACAAGAATATATGACATTACTGGGTCAGACCAAAGTAACAATCCATTTGCACATTTCCCATTTTATATTTCTCTAAACCAGTGTGGGTTGGGCAGGTCGACAGTCTAGTTACAAAGCAGACAGTGCCAAATAAGGTTTAATCTGGCAACGCAAAACCAGGAACTAAAAGAAACATTTGAATACATTAAAAAACCATATTACCAATCTAGAAACAATACGGGCAATGCAAACTGGGAGTAAATGATGTTCAAAAAGGTTAACACTGGCAATGCAAAACCAGGAACTGCAAACTAGAAACAATACAGTCACTGCCTCGCGGAAATTCAATTGAAGCACAAATATCTGACTAGCATTCAAACTTGAACAACACAATTAAATTCCTAGCACTGAGTGTATTCAAACGAGCTCAATTTATTACATTACAGCAAATGTGGGCTGCCAAACCCACCTGTCTCTCGTCGATACCTTTTGGCACCCAGTACGGAGAGAATGCAAATTGCCGATTACAGCCTAGGTGATGTTATTCTTACCAAAGTCAGAGGAGAATAGGCTGATACAAATTTAAATTACAACTGTCAAGGAATCAAGGTAGAGGAAGGCTGGCAAGTGTGCAAGTGCAAGAGGGAGGGAAACACATGAGGTAGAAGAACAGGAGTGGGGATTGGGACACCAAGAACGAACCCACGGAGTATCGGCAGCTAGATAAAAGGGTATGCTGTCATCGCAGACATTTCTCATCACTGTATTTCTGCAAGTGGTTCATTCCATTAAAATGCACATCGCGCACTGGATGGATTACAGTTACCCTCTTTGGATGTACTACAGAGCTGGTTTCATTTTGCAATAAACTTTCTTTCTTCTTGCCTGCAGACTTACCAGAAATAATGAATGCCTCTCCATCATGTCAAAAGTGGGTGAGGTCCATAAACAGGTTATTTGATATTCCAAGGGATCTGCCTTGTTGTCTGTACTCCAGCCATGAATTTGTCACTGCCATGTCCAGAGCATGGGAAAATGACCCCAATGTCCACTTATTAGATCTGATTAAGGAATGGTTAACTGCTATAAAGAAGTCGAATTTGTCCACACCTCCCATGCTTTGACGTGTACCACATTAACCTCCCATCCCCCTCATCAAAAAATCAAAAAACTGCCAACCGCTCAAAATCACCCACCCCTCTTTAATATCCACCCATTGGTGATGAAGGAAAACAACAGCAAGTTTACATCAATTGTAACTGCAGAGAAGTGAAGTGACACATTTTTTAAATGTAAATATTGTGTGTTATTTTTTCCACGTCCATTTTAATCTGTAGTATCTATGTTTGAGTGTATCATGTGTTCACCTCAGCAACCACGTGCAAATACGTGGGTTTGATTATGTTATTGTATGACAGTATAGTTCTGGGGGAAACCATATGCCCAAAGACTTAACCGTACAGCCATACAACCATTGAAACAGAATTCAAGAAACGTCGAAAAATAAAAAAAACATGAGTAAACACAGAAAGAAATTAGCAAAACTAATAAATCCGAAATTCGAAGTACCAATAAACTCGCAATAACTTCAAACGGCACACACACATAGTGACGTCAAGATCCTGACCGCGAGTATCAAAAAATTTGAACCAGTCACGAGGGGGGATACTAACTACTCTATGTGTAATAAGTGCTTAGGTGTAAATTAATGTGTTTCATTTATTAATTACAAGGTAAGTAAACTGTACAGCTTCGCATACACAAATACTGAAATAAATCAGGGTTATGTAATGAAGCCCGCCTTCAAATAAACCACTGCAGGGAGCAGCACTCTACCGGATTGTGCGTGCCAGTTCAACAGTGCACCATATCAGTCACCGAAACCAGCTACTTCGGGAGTGCAGCCAGTAAAGTCATTTAAGTGATCGTGGCAAGAGCACAAGTGCAGAACACGTGAATGTGCAAGGTGGAGTACAACCCTGTGTGCATGTTTTTTTAAAAGGAGACCCGGTGAAATCCAACATAAGTAAATATTCATTAACTACAAAATGCTCGGGGTGCCAAGTCATGCAAAATGCATAAGAACAGCCTTAATATGTTTAAAGTGCCTCCATGGGCCTTAGTATAGGTACTCTTCTCAATTTTTCTGTACTTTTCATTTCCCACGTATGTAATCCCCACTTCATTTCACGTTTCAGCTAGTGTATTATGTTCATTAAAGGGTTGTTATGCTTAGTGTAATTGATTATGCAAGAGTTGCGAGCAGTAGAGCAACATGTATGTAATTTTGCAGAGTTTTGTGTGTAAGAAAATAGTCAGCATGGCTTGCTTGCCAGACAAACTGGCCAGCACGCCATAGCGGAGAAGTTAGTCATTCTACTGTCTTGAGGATGTGGAAGTGTGGACCGAATAGATAACGTTTTGTGCGCTCATCACTTAACAGCAATAGACTTTTAGCACATCGGAACCTCGTTTAATTAACCCCCCTTCCCCCTTTCCCACCAGCCAAAGAATTGGCCCCCAATGCCGACCCATGGAATAGCATTTCCTTGGAAGGCTTAACTTTTCAACACAGTTCTTTGTGGCCACGTGTAATTTTCACAGTGTTGCCCTACTGGCATGTTAAGCCGGTACATATTTAAAAGTTGTTTCCTGAAGCAACATTTAATAAAACCCATTGAATTTATGTACGGAATATGCAACTTCATTTGGGTTGCCGACAGGCTATAGAGGCGAGGGCCGCCACCTTTCCCGCCATTTTCTAAGTGTACTACAACAAGTATTTATGTGCATTTTATGAGTGTTTTGTATCTTTGTTTGACTAATTAGTGGGTGTGTGAGTCGCCCCAAGACCTCACTGTGTAGCAAGCATAGAACTGGTAACGTGTTTTTATTAATCACGATGGACGGAACACCAACGGAAGGATATCGCAGTGGCCATCGGCACATGACCTTGGAAGAAGGAGTCCGCTCTACAACATCGATTTGGCATTGCAACCCTCAATGTCTGGCGCCCAAGATCAACAATAGGGGTTTGTTGAGAAATAACAGTAAAATTCCTACCAGAACTCCCAACCTTAAAGTTAACTGCTTTTCCTCCGCCATCCTGCCATATAATGTTCCCCAACTTAGGGGCGATGTCCTGCCGCCAGATTTCCTAGTTTCAAAACCAACTGAAATACTTTTCCAGATTTTTCCAAAATTTTCAAAATTGCAATTGCAATGCCGAGCTCCCGCGATTGCACTCACGGATAATGTGCACTTGCGTCGGCTCTTCTGCGACCACGTGGAACTGTTTACCAACACCATTGCTGGTCAGACTTACAGCACACACCAGCATTGCTGTGTCCACAGTACTTACGCAAACTACCGCAATACGTGATTGCAAGGCATAAGCGAGGTACAGAACATTGTCAGTACAAACGTAAGACCTGCCCGAGAAACATCCACATCATGATCAACCTAGATAGTGCAAAACCACAGAACTTAAAAACAAGTACACCAAAAGTCAGTAGAAAATATGTGATATTAATGCCACAAACTGGTATCATATCCTAATTTGCCCGGGTTATGATGCACCTTTATTGAACTGTAAACAGTGTAGCAATCGGTATGAGCATGGTAGCATGTATGATTATTCGGGAACAGGGAATGGTACATGGACTACTCTTTACGTGTAAAAATTACAGTGCACCTCAAATTAAACAGGAACAGGCAACGTACTATTGGAAGTAACAAGAACGTGTTTACACTTCTCTTGCCGCCCTGGACGGTGGGTCATATTTAATATTCACCCCAAGAGGTAACTCTCGTGATGAATGTATATGTGATCTAAACGAGTGTGTCCCGTGAAGTCACGACCGTTAGACGCAACAGTCATTGGAGGGAACACTAGAGTAAGCCGCACCGCTTATTCCCATGACTTTCCGACGTGTGCAATGTCGACAGGCCCCATGACCGAATCCGGAGTGCGACATGGCTCCCAATGGTTTCGAAAGACTGGGAATCAAATTCCCGCAGGAAGTGTCAAGTGGCGAGCGGTTTCCGAGCAGCATTAATTAATAGGAGTATATTTAAGTATAATTCACTGTGATTACACCATCTCTCATTAAGAAAAATTGTGCGCTCCAGCATAGAGAGTCGATAACATTCCATAGAAAACATGGTGTAGATCCGCCCTTAGTTACGAAATCCGTGTGTTGTCATATCCATTCACATTCCTGAAATTAATTACGTAACGGCACACACCGATTATAAAATGTTAATTATAAGAGTGTACATGTAATCATCTATCGAGAATCAGCCCCCTGAGGCATCATTTCATTTAATATCACCCTTCAAGTGTAGTGACATTCCTGTGACATCACATTCTTAGCCATATCTGGGGCTCCAGGGTTCACGGCTGGAACTTAATTTTTCAATGTAATTCTTATGTAACTTGTGTGCCTCATACGAGGGTTTGACTGAATAAATCGTCAGATCATGAGAAACTCTGAGTACAACTAATTTATTGGTCCATCTGACCCCTTGACTACTGGATTCTATTTTTAACCTTAAATTTTGCTACTATTGTTTGCGGCGTTGGGTGGCAGCAACAACCCACTGCGAGTCTTGGTAGTGTTTAGGGGAAGCCAACACCCCTTACTAGCATATGCCTAAAGGATATAGCTCATTGAAACTTCAACATTCTTCGCAACAGTAGTGATCACCACAGGAATGGCATCAGGACACCATATGGAGACCTATAGGCCGTCGGCCCTCACGACCCCCGAATCTCCTTTTTCTGCACTGGCGCCCAAACCGGTAATAATTTATCCAACTTCCCCAAAGATGACCTAACCAGCTATCTCTCCTTGTGTTCCCAAATTCCACATCAATTCGTTATTTTTAACCTTGTTTTCATGGCTCTATCATATGTTATAATATCTGACACACTATCTTATATGGTAATACTACAGAACAGAGAATGTTAAAATTAATATACTAATATCTTATAATTTCATATTGACTTGTTAAATTTTTATTGCACATCCCTATGCAATGGCAATATGGGTGGGTATTGGGAGTGAAATTGTGTGGCCAAATGAGTCCTGCCCACTTACATTCAGTGTATTTAATAGCTCCTGTGATTATGGGTGCAAGTGCAGCGGAGTTTTATTTGTGTTGTGTTGCGCCAGTGCAAATTATATGTACTTAGATTTAATTGACTCCAGGCGAGGGGTGCAAGCACACGTCAAAACTATGTAATCATATTACAAGAAAATAAAAATTTTTGTCTTATATACCAAAGTAATTCAAATGCCCGACAAATCCAGGATCCTGATGTTGTTTCCCCTAAACCATTTGGACTTAGACAAAGACGGTAAGTGCTCACCAATCACTGTGTCAATTGCATGCAGAAACTCTTGCCTAGAAAGTAGCTTGCTGCAAAATTCGATATCGTCCAACCGATCTTGTACACCAGGATTTTTGAAGAAACATTGCCGCAGTTGCTCCAAATCCTCTGGTTCCAGTCTCTCCAAGAGATCCCCACCAAATGTAGCATCGTATTCATCCTCGTCGAGACTGCAACAGACCCCAGACCAATTTGTACATGAAGGCCCTTACACAATTGAAACCTATAACATTTGACTTTACGTTTTGACATTACTTTTGCTTTCCGATATTTGTTTCTTATGGAGCTGGGCACAATGGAACTGTCAAAGGTAAAGTCAAGCACTCTTGATTTTACTATTTCGAAAAGTTGAAATTAAAAAGTCAAAGTCAAAGAGTCATTTTGCCGAGAATCTAACAGAGGTTATGTGGAATGTGCGTTGTATTATTGTAGGGCGATTTTAATCTCTGTATACTAAACAAACTTGTCTTAAATTAAATAAATGGCAAACGTATATTATGTGTAGTGGAAATATACTAATTAACATATTTTAATGAAGTAAACAAATGAGTTTTTATTTTAAAATAAACTGTTGATATAAACTTTAATACTATTTTTACCTAAGGTATGTAAAATTCATTTCTGGATAATATCGTAAATATTTGCATAACAAGATACACCGATGTTCAATTGTCTAACATCTGACCTTACAGTTGTATTGTGTATTGGTGGTTTCGTTAGAGGAAAAGAAACGTAAAGTCAAATGCTAAAGTATCCTATTGCGTAAGAAGCTTAAACATAAAAATTTACCATGTTCCTGAATTCAGCCTAGGACAAGATGAAAGAAAGAAAACTGGTACCAATTGCAGTAAGATGCCTTAACAAAAGGCCATGGGGACACCTGTATTAAACCAGCGCAAAGAATAGATGAGGTGGGACAGGATGGTGGACGAACAATGACAAGATTTTAATGGAAAGAGCACGTGAATGTAAAAATTAAGAGCTATAAATGTTTAAAACTTATTGCATTGACTTTTTGTGAGACATATTGAACTGTATGTGAGTTAAGTTCCTACATCATGCATAAATTATGTTGTACAAGATAGTGTACTCGTGCTTGTTGTGTGGAAGGAAGGGTTTCGTGTTTTACGTATGTTATTCATTGAACCATATCATACTTATACTGACAGCACTATTTTAAAAACACATATAACACTGTCCTATTTACTATGGAGACGTCATATTTTATTCACTTTAACTTCAAAAAACAATAAATAGCAGCAGAGAACAACTCGTGGAAAATTTAATTTAATTTGAATTATGCAGATTACAAAAAGAAAATTATATCGCTTCATTTGCATTGCACTGCATGGCCAGCCCTCTACTGCAGGAAGTTGTTCCCTGGACCACTAGATTGTGCGCGCGAGTCAACAAGGACTAGACTGGTAGCTGCAGATAGCTTCAAGCAGCTTGACTTCACCTGCCTCAGGTCAAAGGTTACATTGACTTACCCGACACCACAACAGATCTTCTTATTGGAAATCATCGGTTCTACAGGCAGTTTCATTCGCATCTCCATGCCCTTCAACAATTTCATAAGCACTAATTTCATAAATGTCAGTGATATCTGACACACACAGCAAACCGTTCAATTAGCTACCTGCCAACACACTCGCGAGATTTCAGGTGAGGTAAAAAACATGGTGTGTTTAAGGGACTTTAAACTGTCTGATCGAACCAGACGAAATAATGCCGAGCAGTGTACAACATAGATCCTCGTCTAGCTGGACTGCACTTAAAGTGCCGCTCAACGAACTCGACCATTATGTGCCACCAGAATTACGTGATGCCATGCAACGCCTCCTAAATGAACAATGTGATGTGTTTACATCAGCAGACCTGCTATGCAACACAACAGTAGCCGAACACAGCATCCTGCTTACCACTGAAACACCTGTGTATGACAGTCCATGCCATTACTACCCACACTAGTGCCACATAATAAAGGAGTAAATTTCATAAATGTTACAAGAGGGCATTACTGAACCATCTGAAAGCGAATTCATTTCGGCCAATTGAATTTGGTCACAAAAACCACACCCCCACCATAAATTCCTGTCAAAGATCCGCTAAACACCCCAGTACGTACAAAAGGACTCACAACCATCGTTATCTGCAGTGGCTGCTGGTCATTTCCGGTCCATCCAGAAGACCGACACAAGACCATATTTACCACCCCCGACGATCACCACTTCCATTTCTGTGTGATACCATTCGGCCTCAAGTGTGCTTCATCAACATTCCAGTCCATGATGGTGAGAGTGTTAAACAGATTGATGAGCGAGTTAGCCCTGATCTATCTCGACGATGTGGTCGTCTGGTCCGTATCATGAGAAGATTACATTGATGACCTGTCTCTTGTGCCTGAGTCCCTTGTGATCAATGGTTTAAGGTGCGCGAACAGAAAGTGTCACATCGGTAAAGCAACCATTCAGTTTCTGGGCCACATTGTGGACGAACATGGGAGCCGTCTGAAGGAAGAATTGATAATCATCCCATACCCACTACTTGCAAGAAACTCAGAAATTTTTCCGGCCTAGTGAACTGGTTGTGTGAATACATCGCCGAGTTCACTATCATCACTGCACCACTCTCTGACCTCATGTCACCAAACATCAGATTTCGGTGGTTAAAAGCACAACAAGAGAGCTTCGGACAATTGAAGCGCCAGTTCCGTGAGTGCTCAGCCTTGGCACATCACGATTCTACCTGCCACCTCAATGCAAGCTGACGCAAGCATAAAAGGACTAGGTGTAGTACTGTTCACCTAGCAGACGATCGTACATGGCACATCATCAACTTTCGCAGTTGCAAATTTTAGCACAGTCGAACAGCGATACGATGTTAATGAACGTGACTGCCTCGCAGTTGTGTGGAGCTTCAAGAAGCGCTTCACTTTTCGGATAGACGACCCCTATCTTCTGTGACTACATACTATGAATAGCCACAGTAAACTAACCCACTGAGCACTTCTCAAATTATACAATTTTGAAGTGCAGTACATCACAGATGAGAACGATCAGCTGGCTGATCATCCCCATGACAAAAAATGTCAGCAACACAGCCCATCCAGTGTAATAACATTGCTATGTTGACAATAATGCCCACTTTTCCGGTGCTACGTGAAAGTGTGAGCAAAACACAAGTGGACTACCCAGTATCTACAAAGTGTAAGCATGGGTGTGCACAACTGACAGTTGATAAATTGTGCATGATATACAACTGCATGGAAACATGTGCGAAAGCCACCAATGATGTGTGGCATGCTTTTTTGTTCCGGCCACGGCACATAATTCAGTATTACATCATGCTCATGCCATTGATTTATCAGGCCCCCATGGTGTAGCACAAACACCTAGAAATGGGTTAAAATATATCTATTGGGCAGTCATGACCATTCATGTGAGAACAATTGTACATGCGTGCATCACATACAACTGTTGCAAAAGCCATCGCAAAAAACTATTAACGATTCTAGGACCAGAGGAAAGGGATCGCACCCTTCGGAAGTTTGGTTTCAGGTTCATAATTACCCGGATGGGCACCAGTGCTCAGCAATAATGAGCACAAAGAGGAAATTGGGTTATATGGTCGACCGCTCTTAATGTGGCCAAAGTCCTTTGGTGGCTTGTGCTACCCATACGTTCTATGGCAGCCTGGTCAGGACGTAGTTCATAATAAGGCCTGGGCTAGTGTGCGGAGTCTCGTCCTGCTACGACATGTACCAGACATCGTCGTAGACATCTGAAGAATAATTCAAGAGCCTAGACTAGTGAAGGTGTGCTGTAGAGTATTTGTACTAGTGTTTTGTTTATGTTTATCTCGTGGCTCTAAAGTGTTCAATTTTTTTTTTATTACTTTGTCGGTGTTAATAAGTGTTCAAAAATTTTTCACATAATTTTCTCTGCTGTGCAGATGCCAATGTTATTGTTTACATTCACATGACCATGTGATCTTGAACACATTGCAGTGTGTGCACCAGTGCGACGTCAACAGAACACATGTCATTGTGTTTCCAGTCAGTGTATCGCCCATGCGATGCAGTGTTCTGTATTTGTAATATTATTTGAAGGTTTATTGTGTTTTTATTTATGCAGTGCAATTTTTATATCATCAGTGGGTTGACATGTGCAGGTTGCGCGAATGTAAATAAACCACGCAACCACATGATAGAACTCTACGCACATGGAATATTCACGTGGTAATTTTCGTAGTTTTTTTTGTGCTCACTTGCCGTTTATTTATGAATTTAACATTATTCTGAACTGACCAGCATTATGGACAGTATAATACTGGACAGAGCCAGTATTGTCTTAAGTGAATTGCAAACCCTGAACCGCAATAACGTAACATATTGGACACGTACAAAAAAAGCAGCCGAATATTCATAAGTTTTTCAATTATGTAATATTTTTCATATAGGGTATTTTGATTATGTTGAAAATATCAAATAAATGCTGTGTAAATGAATGCAGAGTAATCCCAGCACGAGCAGGGCCATGCATGCAAAACCCGTCAAGCGCTTGTGTGAGGTTAGTGTGCCTTACGAGGAAAGTTATGTTTATGTTCTTATATACTTTATTTCTTTCTCAGAATTGAATTGTGCTTTATAGTGTTATTTGTTGTATGCATCATATCCATCTAGAGTCACGTTCCTTCCTTTTATTTCATTTTATTATGTTAGAATAAGTTTTTGATCACATGATATGGCGGGGGAGTTGGCACTAGAGAGCAGGAAGCCTGCTGCCATGTTAAGTAGTAGAGCCATGGCTACCGTGTGAGACGGACGTGCATCGCGTGCCCTCCCCAGGCACTTCAATATTTACACAAACCATGTAATATCCAATAGTCTTAAAAATAACTCGTCAGGAACCTTTTGCTTTGTTTTGCCTGGGGAGTGAGCAGTCTCACAGCCCTGTCCATCTCTATGTGGTCGGGACATAAATACTTAATTTCATGCATAAACATCACTGTGTTTGAAAGAGTGTTTTTAATTGAGGTAAGCCGCAAGGCATGTCAGTGTACGGGCCCTTATAAATTCCTGCCCAGTCGCACATATGTTTCTGAACTTTTAAGCTGAGTATATTTGCAGGTGTTTACACGACAGTATAAAGTAGCATAGGCATGTGGATAGCCTTAATAATTAACGGCATAACACATGTACTGTTTTTCCACAATCTGGATGAGGAGTGGCGCAGCACAGAGGAAGGATAGCTGCTAATGGTCGTCGGCCACATGCCCCGATAGCACTAGGTCTGGATAGAGCCTAGCACCCTGGGTAAAATACCTCATTCCAATCACTTCACCCAGACAAAACCTCTCCTCAATTTTACAATTATTATTCTGACCACTGGACCACCATCTGCTGACCAAGTCACACTGCTTTCTCATCCAATTCAACGCCATCATCTGATACTGTCATTCAGAAAAATATTCATTTGAAAATAATGTGGGCGAGTGCACACAACTACACAGAATTCAAAACATTTCAAATAATATTGCAGATACGTCGCACCCCAGCATGTGGCTGCGCGACGTGTTCACTATAGCGCAAACTGCGAATGTCCATACACTTGTCAAAATTAAGTATACACACATACAAAATTCTACCAAGACCCTTGGATGACTCAAAAACACAGTACACTAAATCGCACATGCGATAACACATTTAAATACTATTCACACTGACATGACAATGCGTCGCAATGGTTCACTCGTGTATTTAAAAACACGTGATCACATGGCACAATAATATTTACTTTGATGTAAATAAAATAATGATTGAAAACAGATTTAATGCTTTGGAAGATGCATAATAATAATAATATCAAAAGTAAAGCAGGGCCATGTTAAATGGTAAATAAACATAATTATATATATATATATATATATATATATATATATATATATATATATATATATATATAATGCCTGCAGTGGTGCAAACTCAGACACACACCACACACTGGCTGTAGCACTGTTGCACTGATGTGGCGCTAGGTTGAAATTAGACGTGTTCTTGATAGACGTGGTAAACGGTCTAGGGCTGAAAACGTGGCACACATCACTGTCAGCAACACCACCAGACTAGGGAATCCATGTAACCGCTTGAAACTGTGGCAATTGATCTAATGGGACATTATTCATGAAAGTCCGCAGGAAAAGTTTTATAGTAGCGATCACTGATTTGTTTTCACGTTAGGTGGAAGCATGCCCCGTTACACATATCTTATAAACATTAGAAAAATTTCATTTCAAAACACACGCACATATTGACTTGCGCTGCACCGTTGCACTGAAAATGGCGCCCGGAACGTAGGTTATTACACTGACGTAGCAAGTTGTCGGTTGATACTCTGTCAGTTGTGCTGGCGGCGGGAAGAACGGACTGATGAGGACCGGTTCACATCACAGTTATGCTGTTATCGATACATCATAAACGCCGCCATTTTTGTCTGAGAATATTGAATGGTTTCTATTTCCATCAAACAGCTAAGGCCGAAAATAAATATTTGTAAGGCATGTACTTAGGAGATTAATGTCTATGTAATTTATTCTGTTCACTTAAATTTAAAAAAAAAATTGGTAGGTTGGAGTCATGACACGTGTCTCTAATTTATTATTTACGGCACTGATAGAAAGTATACTTAAAAACTCCGTGTTCTTTTACTATGCACTGCTCGACGCACTAATTTTTGTTTTCAGAAAGTTAGGGGATTTCGCAGTTCACGTTTACCACGTGATCAGCACTTTGCACCCATGGTATTTTGTTTATTTATGCATGGATTTTACTACATTCACATCCCGGTTGATCATTAATTACGGTAGTAATTATGAAGGAATGATTACGTTAATTTATGCTTTTTACCCAAAGTTATGCCTTGTGGCAAGTTATTTATTGGACTGACCCGAGTAGTAGAAAGCTGGCCGTGTGGCCTATGGATCCGTAGCGTGCGGTTGCTACCTTCGCTAGATAGTTCCTACTTAATAAGGTAGGTAGTGTGAGCGAATCGAGTCTAAAAAAAAATAATTTTAATAGTATACTGATGACATTATTTAATAAACACAACTTCAGCGTTTAGCATCAACGCGTTAATAGGCGTCGTGATTATGACGACACGGAAGAGTAACTATACAGAGGTTTATGTTGAAACTGCACAAGAGATGTATTGTTTTTTGAGGTTGGATAGTTTGTTTGTAATTGTCAGCCAATAGAAAACGCCCGCCAAAAATAAGCAATTGAAATTGATAACGTAATTGTGTTGTAGTATAAATTTTCCACCAGCGCAACAGATTTTAAACCATTTCCACAGTGCAAGTATGTATTGTATTTACACCGTAATTCGGAATATTATGCTGGTGCATTTCTATGCTTTTGATTTTAGACATTGTTTTTTGGAGGCTGGGCAATGGTCTCGTTCTTGTAAATAAAAATGGGAGGGAGGGGACACTGTAGCACATCATGACCTAAGGCCAATGGTGCATGAAAGCAGTATATTTACCCGATTTTCCTTATAATTTGTTTTTTAGAGAGTTTATCTAAATTTTTGGCACAAGAAATAAATATTAATTTTTAACAACTTCTTGCATTATTAAATATTCACCAACTTTATTATTCTGTGAGCACTGATGGGAGATGAGAAATGAGATATTCTTTCTTATCTTCCATCAGTGCTCTGATAGCAGTAATGGTAGTGAATATCTACCAATGTAAAAAGGTGTTCGAAATTATTGTTTATGTATTGTGCCAAAAATTTTGAAAAATTCTCTGAAAAACAACTGTTGGCCAAAATTAATGTAAACACGCGGCTTTCGTGCACCATTGACCTTAAGAAAATATAATTTTTTGATACGGTATATCATTCCAATGTTAAAATATTCATAGTACATGCTTCGTATCAATGTAAGAGGGTATCCCCTGTGACTCCCTATATGGATCTGCCCCTGCTACACGTCGACACCGTCCTTTTCAAAGACATTTTATAATGTGCAATTTTGTAATACAGAGATATACTGGATTCGACCCTAGTATATCTCATTCAGACTGTATAGTCTGATCATTGTGATATGAATTTCACTGAGAATTTCTACAGTGTATATAATATAAAACAAGGATATCTAGCTGTAACTTATAACAATCAGGGCGGTTCTTTTAACATCGGGGTCTGGAGAGTCGATGAAGGAGAATGTAAAGCAGCGACGAAATGCAAGTGCGGAGTACACGGTAGATCTCCGAGAAAACCCGCCGACCAGCGGGGTCGTCCGTTACGATTCCCCAATGCGAAAATCCAGAGCGATCCCGCAGCGAATCGAATCAGATTTGCCTTGGTGGGAATCGAGTAGTCTGACCACTACAGCACCGCGGCCCCTAGATATTTAAATTATATTTCATTGACAAAAATGATCAATTAAAGATAATTTAAATATGAATTTCTTGATACAGGAGCAGGGCAAACTGCCTTTCCGCACGTAAAGGAATACGGGCAAATACATAGATTTTTGAGTTGGATTAGAGCGTGTATGCTAGTTGCTCTGCTGAATAAACAATTCCACAGTCCAACAATGAACTGATTTTTTGTGACTTAGCTTGATAGCTTCGATTAACTCAAATGTGTGCTATATTATATTAATCTCTGACATGTTTTGATGTAATGTAACATAGATACATTTAACTAAAATTAAAATGTTATTTTCATGAACGCGTAAGTCTGCTGAAAACGAAAGTGTTAACAAACATTTGCGCATTCTGCAGGCAAAACTCGAGCCAATGTTGGGGATGTTAACAAAAAGCAAAATCAGTTTGCATAATCTTTTTTTTTTTTTTTCTTTCTGCGTATGTTCATTCGCTCCGAACTATTACAAAACTGACAGCTAAAAAGCATAATTTATATTAAATATTATAATATTTGTCTTGCATATCGTATATTATACAAATATTTGCAATGGCGGTATACTATCTCAGGCACGTGAAACAAACGTTATTGGGCGAATGATGACTATAGAATTTCCTTAACTTTTTAAGTACCTATCCATTATCCGAACAAAATAAATTAAAATTGTTTTACGTCATGTGTAAACGCATTGCTGTTAGATTTTCGTGTATCCTGTTTTTGAATCTACCTTTTAGAATTCACCATATTTGGTGTAATCTTCATTTGTTATGATGTTTATTTTTAAAAAAAAGGCACGGAACGAATCTTTCTTGTGCAAAATATATATTTTTTAAGAGGAAAAGTATTTCTTTTCCAGGTTTATTACTTTTGTTTTAAAAAAAAACGCAGCGGATTAGATAACATTTATCAGAAAAACAGTTTCCCGTCAACACTTTCAATATTTTTAAGGTTATGCGAGTCGTGTCATTTCGCTGTCAAACATTTTTGGCGACAACAAAAGTAAAACTAAACTGAAGTAGACCTACGTGAATATAGACCACTCACAGTTACTTCCAGCGTTTCTGAAAAGTCTTGCTTAAGTTCTACTTTCAGGTCATTCCTCCGCCGGCCTCGTGCAAACAAAGCGAACATAATAATTTTCACCAAAGGGGGAAAAAACACCGCATTCATGCGCTCTCCGTTTGATAATATTTTCCACGAGAACTATTTCTTAATGCGCATTACCAACACGCCTATTTCCTCCCTGCTTTGCTCATATTAATTATAAGTAAAATATAATTTATAGATAAAATATAAGTAAAAGTTCAATTTCAGCAAAAATGAGATACATTTATTTTGACAGAAGTATAAAATGCTTTTGATACATGACATTTTTACGGACAATTAAACACGTCGTACGTGTGGTAATCGCTCAAAGGTTTAATTCAAAAAGTGTGAGGATACTGCAAATATATCATAACTGTGTATTAATAACGTCAGACTTACCTGATGCTAGCTAATTCGGTGTTGAAACTGCTGGCTGCTTCGTCTGCCATGCCCTGCGAAACGAGTTGCGATCTGCTGTCTTCACTCTGTTGCGAGCATTTGTCAACAACCGAGAGTTGCTAAAGCAATTGTCTATTGACCAAACGCGGGTTGCTTCGACATTGTTGAGTGACGTCATCGAGCGTGAGCCTTGAGAGCCGATGAGGGTAGTTGAGGTGGGTATGGAGCAGCCACATCGTCCGGGGATTGAACCCGGTTCGCATTGGTGGAAGGCGCGCAGTCTAACACCGCTCAGCTACCGCGGCCTCTTTCGGGGCCAGCTCTGAAAATGTTGCAGTACGTTGTTACATTTCACACAAATCACAACTCTACCATTAATACGTTAAGTTCGTCTTCTCCCCAAACATTCATCTTACAAAACATTTTGCATCAATCTTATTATATTTTAAAACACTAAAAATTGCATGTTATACGACACACCTCTATCATTGGAGATGGTGAGAATTGTTCTAAAGATTTTTATATTGTATCTTTAATATAGGCTGTTCACGGTAAAGTGAGCACTTTTGTGGCCCCAGTTACTTTTTCCTTTCAGCCATATTTATTCCTTCAACCATTTTTTTTTATACATAGTGCCATGTAAAGAATAAACACAGTGTTCATATTCCACCCCGCTCAAAAATTAACTTTTAAAGCTAAAATAAAATATATTTATGGCCTATTATTCCAAATGAGAGGGCTTTCAAAAGTGCTCACTTTACTGTGAACAGCTTATACTTGCAATCAAATTCGCTTCCTGCGATCTTTTATGCGACATGTAATTTAGGTTCTGATTGTACCGAAATTAAATTTATAAGACAAGCCAGACTGTCTCAAGAAGGAAGTCTTAAAAGCATACCCCCCCCCCCCTTCCTCACCGCAACGCTCCCCTTAAAAGGGGGGAAGGGCCACCTACAGGCGTGCCTCTTCCTAAGTTGTAGATGTTTCGTTACTATTGTCGATACGCTATTGTCTATACTCTATTCGCTGTTTCTTCGAGCTGTATGGTCACACAACAGTATCGTGCCGTTTTTGAAATCATGTTTAGTTAAAACTCAAGCTAGGTCCATGAAATATAAACTTTGACTGTGTGGCGTATTTCCAAACACAGTCAAGATTATTTACCTTAATTTGTTTGATGGCAGAATTTGATGGCTGTATTTCGTCATCAAATTTTATTGTGAAATATTTGACGGTATGACAAGGGCTCTGCGTACATGGTAGAAATACATTTACCGGGACGATGTGCCGTTTAATCATGGCGCCGTGGTCGGTACCATAGACTCAAGATGAGGTAGACCGTTTATTTGTCTTCTGCGCATGTACCCAACATTGACCTACCCCAATCCTACATAACTGTCAAATTCACAATGGCAACAGTGATGAATGTGTTTGTATTTACATCTTCATTTTTAAACGACATGCACTATTATATTAATTGGCTGCTTTTACCCGTTTCAATGTAATCAAAAAGCATTACAAATTTATTAGAGGAAGTATAAAAACATCTCAAAAGCACTTGTTTACTAAACAGTTTACTAAACCTCAAACCACGCCATTTTTGCTAGACGTGTAGGAAGAAAAGCAGTTCAATGTTGGGACACGGATATTGGTTGTGCGCAGCCAGCGAGATCGGTCTACCTAATATTTAGCCTAGGCTCCCATCACAGTCCATATAATGTTTCCGCTCCATGTCGGCCGGCAATATCTTGACAAGGCAGCGGTGTACGCATGTCATTATTCGGAGGCGGAGATCGACAGAGAAGGGCAATATTTTATCGTAATTACAGACTGGCTAATGGTCACCTACGAAAAGAGGCATAGAGATTTCTCCCTCGGGATACCGTGAAATAGAGCATATTTATTACGCCGAAGCCTGTACAAGCGATCTTAAGGGAGCCAGCCAACCACGCTGACTGGCCGAGCTCGTGACCCGAGAAGTGAAGCCGCGATACGTCTTGCTGAATAAGTTCAAGATCATCAATCAGCTGCGTCTACTGTCGGTCAAGGAGACAGCGTATGCCCGTCCGCGGCAACATACAGCCTCCTCTGACGTTTACAGACTGCAGCAGGGCATGGGGCTTAGTGTGAAGGGTGGGGGGGGGGGCTCCCCCACGCGAATCGCTGGAGGGGGCGAAATCCTCTACAAGGGGCGAAAAATCGAGAAAGTGTGTGTATGTTAAACTAACTACTTTTGAGAAAAGGTATTCGCAAGCATTTCACGTTCTTTTGAAAATAAATACGATGCTTATTGTGTAAAATAGTTTTATTTAATGGAAACGTATCATAGAATAGGATGGATGACTGTTGAATTAGTCATTTGCAGTACTACAACCTTATCATAACAACACAAATGCTCGCCGGTTTTAAACATTTGAAAGAGTCTCTTTTCTGCTCGCGGAAAAAAGCGGACTTCGCCGATATTTCCCAGAAGTCAACTGGTTCACGTATTTGATACTACTAATGTCTTGGATAATCGAAGTGTATTGATGTAATGTATAGAATAGTTGAATGTACGTATTTATAATGAAATACGTGGATAATATAAACGTTAATTTTATTCCAAATTTGTATTAAATAAACGTAGTTTGTAAATGAACCGAAAGGTAGCGCTAAAATGCAAATTAGTTTTGGATGTAAAAATAAAATTACTATCTCTTGAGAATCAATTAATGACCTAGAGTAGAAAGACGAAAGCGTCTAGTTTGTTATCAATAATTTGTTTTATAATCTTGGCGTTACAAATCAGGACTTTTTTAAATTTTAATTGGGAGAGGGAGGGGGCGAAATTTTATATTTATATTTTCACCCCCCCCCCCCTCCCGCTTTTTAAGGCTGTGCACGGACCTGGGCAATTACGTAACAAAGAAAGAGGAGTGCAGCGTATAAATTGCCCTTACCTAAATTTAGGAAAGTGCGCCAAAATGAGAGCATATACTGTTTTTATAAGATGTTCACGGTAAAATGAACACTTTTGAAATCCCTGCTTAAGATCTACTACTTGTTTACACGTTGTCTATTCCTCCGCATTATGTAAAATTAACATTGCTATGGCCTCACAACTTTGTCCATGCGTCGATCAAATGAAACTGTGAAATTATTAGAAAAGTAAATACTTCACAAATTTGCTCATTTTTATACTTATGCGCTGAAAAACAGGAAGTGAAAGGGATAATTTTAAGTTATCACAAATGGTTGCCTAACACTTTTTATTCGACGTTAATATATGGGACTACTTTCCATCCATCGTTACCAACTTTACTGGGCGAATGTCACTCAGAGTGCTCATTAAATATATGCATGCAGGGGCAGTGACTTTTTTCTAAGGTTCATTTTAAAGTGCTCACTTTATCGTGAACAGCCGTTAGCTGACTTTAGCTGGATCTGCCAGTTCGAGCACGGCCTTGCAGTGGAGAGGCAGAGAGGGAAGGCCGCAGTGGCGCAGCCAGGATTTACGTTAGGAGGGAGGGAGGGAGGGGCAGGGTTTGTGAATGGGATAGGAGCTTCAGCTTACACACACACCGAGATTCTTTGCGGCAGATCCAGAACTAGATGCTTCAACAATTGTCTTAAATTTCTTTACTTTAATTTGCCCTTAAAAAAAAAACCAAAATCGACAGTGAATAAAAAATACACATTAAAATCTTGCACCATGAAACTCTTGTATTTTATTTACTAGAACTACATTTTAGGGAGGGGGGCAACTGCCCCCTGAACCACCCTGGTTACGCCCATGGAAGTCCGCCTTATCAGCAGATAACCAGCGAAGCTGGCTGGAGAAAGGTAACCAGGGTGCGGAAGGCGGCTGGAAGGTGAGAATGTCGACCTCGCGACCCGACGTCCATTGTTCTTTCCTTCCCCCGTGACGGGTAAGGTAGAAGGCTCGTGTTTCCTCCTGGAGGTGTAGGGTATCCGCCGCCCCCTAGTGACCCCACTGGGGAGGGGGAGGGGGCACCAGCTGAGACATGTCTGCTACAAGCGCCGTGGTGCAGACTGCTGATGAGTCATGGACGAGACGTCATCACTGCGGTTGAGGTGGGGTTAACATAACGGGAATGATGACTCTTGTCGCCAAGCTTCTTCTTCGCAGCGTATGACATCAAATATTCTCATTCCTGTAACTAAAGGAATTTGCATGGCTGTCCTGAAGCGCTCAGCTCAGTTCACAAGCAGTTTCGTTTACGTAAGAAACGTCTGTATAACGTTGTGCGTGTGCCCCCCGGAATCGCAATCACTTCGCGTCACACATAACCAGGGGCGTAGCCATGGATGACGGTTGGGGAGAAGGGGGGGGGGGGGTGTTTATCAAGACATGCCGCTTCCCAAACCCAAATGAAAATACAATATTCGAAAATAAAATTTGGAAAACAAATTACATTTTTGTTTTAAAAGAAATGTGTGATCCCCCTTGAACATGAATAATGTTTATAACATTATAACATATTGAATACCACGTACTGCTTCTGAGGCATTTAATAGCTTGGAGGTATGTTTTCTCGCAAACCATTCGTCGGAATTTCCTTACCAAAAGGACATTTTTTTACGTCTTGCAATGATAATTCATAGGCCGTGATCATAATTTTCGTAACGATGTAAGACGACCTTTTTTTTTCACTATTTTAAGGGGTGGCAACCCCCATTTTACTATGTAGGGTATGCGGTAGGTCAACATGGGTACTCGCATGTTACAGTGACTGAATTGTTTGGGATGCCTAAAGAAATTCATCCCTTAATATCACATGGTTTCAGTGTAATTAAATGAAGTTCATATTTGCAACCCCATCTTCACAAGGGTTTCCTGGCCTTAGGAGTGGCTTCCTGGCGTTCGTTGTCAGACATTTTCTAACTGAAATTTTGTAAGGAACGTCCTCTCGCCGTTTGTCGCAGAGCTGATGACTCATCCTGTATATTTAAATATACGTATATATGCATGACCAACAGGTAACATATATTTTTCAAAGCAGGTTTCTAGCCTGTGTTGTTTTCTACATGTTGTAAAGGTACAAATTAACAGACCCCTACCCAAATTTTAATTTATTTGTGTATCTGATTGTGGGTTGTTCTGGAACAGTTTATTATTTAGATTGTTTGATTGCTTGTGTAAAGCAGAGTAATGAACAAAAGCGCTACCTTATATTTTAAATTAAGCTTGTTAAGATTATTGTGCTAAGAGCAAATATTTGCTGCACTGTTAATGTTATAAATATTCATTAAAACAAACAAAGCTGTTGTTATGTGCATATAGAACTTCTTGTGTGAACAAAAATGGAATTATCCCTTGTGTGTGTGCTGGTTTAAGGACTAGTTATAAATCAGTATTTTTAAAAGTGAATACCACATATGTTTCATTACTTTCTGGAAGCGATGATATCAGTTAATGGAATATGTATTGTATGAAACTATAATAGGCTAGTAAGAAGCCTTACTAAATGACGAGTCGCGATTTTTTTGATCTGCGTTAATGCAAGAGTCACAGAGGAGATCGAGAGTTTCACAGAGTTTCAAAAGCCGAGCATGTTAGTTAATTATTGGGTGGAATTGTATAGTTATTATGGTTTTCATATGTTTATGTGTTTATTTAGAATTTAGTTTTAGTCACTAATAATAAATGGTATATGTAGGTATTAGGTGTAATATTTAAGAAAATTAAATATTAAGTTTTCTTAATAGTTTGAAATATTAGATTTTCCCTAAAGTTGACAATTGGAAGTTAATGTCTGAAATTTTTCTGAATACTAAGACGACTTTTTTTATTTTAACAGTCCTAAACATTGACTTTGTTATTTGATGGATTTAATGAATAAATAATTATTAATATTTTTCTTTATTTGCACCTCTTCCTTTGTCCACACTCATCCATATTATTCACATCCAATTATAATTATTATTATTTTCTTATTACAACATTTATTCTTTCTTTCTTTCTTCTTCTTTTAATCCATTACAGTGTTATCTGTTGGTCGTGTATTTACATAGGGCTTATATATTATTTTAGAAATTAAGTTGTCATGTTTTTTGACTCTATTCCCTCATGGAATTTTCCAGTGTTGTATACATATTTATTTTCTCGTCCATGGGTTATTTGTCTTTTTAAAATATTTTTTTCGTGCTCAGTCTTGTTTTTCCACGACAGACATCTGCATCGCAATGGCGAATATCCATAATTCGTAATATGTCTCATTAAGTGGCGAAACAATATCACCAAATCCTGGAGGGGGGGGGGGGGAGGCGAGAAGGCGAGCAAATCTTTAGGCGGCCTCTTCTTGAGAAATTTTTGTTTTTCTTCTAAATTTAATTTCGTTACGATTAAACCCTAAATTACATTAGGCATAAAAGACAGAGAAATGTGTATAACCTAGAGGCGAAGATGTATTAGTAATACGTTACATTAGCTATAATAATTCATTCAGAGATTGTATAAAATATACGAAGATATCTCAGTGGGAAAAATAAAAGACCAGTTTAGGCGCGTATTACTCTCATTCTGGCGACCTTTCCTAAATATATGGAGGGGCAATGTATTCCCTGACCCCCTCCTAGTTGTTACGCCACTGTCTCATTGAAATACATTAATCAAGGTGTAGCCGGCTTACATGAACGCGTTGTAGTCTACTCGCGGTTTCATCACAATTTTTTAATCAAACCTTTGACAAAACACGCCAAGCATGACATGTCTGGTTGTTTCCTAAATACGCCAATCATCACAAACGGTTTGTACCTGTGTTAAGGTAAAACTACCTTATTTTCGGTTATATCGAACTTTAATTCATATTTGAGCGGTAAACCATAATATTTCATTTGTAATTAACTAGCAGCCCGCCATCGCTCCGCTCCGGTTTTATGGAGTTATTAAAATACATATCTATATATGCGACTACCAGTGACTACTTCCGACTGCTTGCGACAACCTGCTACTAACCGCGACTACTTGCAATTATCTGCGCCACTTGCGAATTTTCACTCAATTCCTTCTAACATTATTTATCTTTAATGGTTTTGGTAGAGCGTGCTTAGAAAGCAGCCAAGTACCTCGTTTTTCTCCGACTTGGTTTACAAATTTTGAAATTTCTCGAGTTAATTTTTCATTTTTTTTCTCACTACTAAACATGGTCTATGTCCATCTGGAATAGGGTAGCTTTCTAACAGTGAAATAATTATAAGAATCGGCCATGTAGTTTACGAGATAACCCGAGACATATAAACAAATAAACAGACTCACATAACCTCTTTATAATATCAGTATAGATATGAAATAAAACAGTGAGCAAATAGGTGTGTTGGTAACATAATAACCTTGTGTTGGTAATGCCTAGTAATAAATAGTTCTCATATGTAATTGTGCGTACGACTGCGGTGCGTTGTTCCTTTCATGTAATTTTCTAGACTTGACTAAGCTTTGCTTGCATGAGGCGGAGGAATATATTGGAAGTAGAACTTCAGCAGGGCTTCAGAAAAGTTGGAATAAACCGTGAATGGACTACACTATTACTTATAACGTGTTACGTGAATTAATCCCGGCCTTAGACTCGATTCACGATGAAAACCGTATACCCATCAAAATGAAAGTATAGGCCGTTCACGATAAAGTGAGCACTTTTGAAACCCTAGTTACTTATTTCTTTCAACCAATTTTTATCCTTCCCCCCACTTGTTAATGTAAACCATTCCACGTGAGTAATAAACATAGTTTATACTTTTACCATACCCGAAACCAAAAGTCCGAGGCCACAATGGAATGTTTTTATTGGTTTATTATGTCTGACGAAACAGCTTCAAAAAGTGCTCACTTTACCGTGAACGGCCTATAAGACGTTTCACGCCAAGTTTCCGAAATATCTCGTACTTTTATTTTTTCCCCTGAAAAAAAAAAAAACTTTTTTTAAGTAAGAGGTGTGCTTTTTGTGTCGTCATCCGAACGTTGGATAAACAGGAAGGGGGAAGGAATCCGCTAAGGCCTGTAGTAAGCAAAACTGTGGAATATTGAAATCAGCATTGCTGGACAGGGGGGCCGAACATGAATGCTCCGGAATGCGAGACAATGAACTATTGAACATAGAAGTTTGAGAACTTGAAGCGTGCGCGCCACTATGCAAGTTTGCGTGGAAGACTCCACGCAAGCTTGCAAGACTGCTGGTGTGAATTATTCTGTGGAAAATTTTGCTGACTGTGTTAGCCGTTTTCATGTACGTGTAGTCAATTGAGATGTGGTGTATGTGCTCCTAGTGACAATGGCTGTGATTTATTTATTTATTTATTTATATTTTTTTTTAAGAAACTGCGACAAGGCCATTGAACGAAAGTAGTCCTAAATAGTAATTATAAAATCGTCCGTATAATCCATTCGCGGTTACTTCAGCCTTTTCTGAAGCCCTGCTAACGTTCTACTTCCAGGATATTCCTCCGCCTCGTGCAAACTAAGCTGAACTAACCCTGGAGAATTACACCAGAGGGACAACGCACCACATTCGTGCGCACACAGTTGTAATGATGTTTTGTATAAGGACTATTTCTCACTAGGCGCTACCAACATACCTGTTTTCTCCCTGAATTTTATTCAGATGATTTATAAATGAAGCATTGCCATTTCTAGATAAAATTATTAATATTTCAGTTTAACAGAAAAAAAAAAGTAACTCTTATGAACACAAGTATAAAACGCTTGTGATACAGGGCGTATTTAGGAAATAAGTAAACACGTCATACATGGGGGGATTTTTCAAAGGTTAGATTCAAAAAGGCCGAAGAAACCGTGAATGGTCTTTTGATGCTGTGACAGCGTTATGCGAAATTTTCAGCAAACATCCATATTTATTTCACACAAAAAGTTCCAATTATTGTAATAACAAAACAGTTCAGGCAGTGCACGTTAACGAATATTGCAAAAGCTGTGAATGAAGTCCGTCCCAGAAGTCGCCTGTGAAATCAAAACAAACGTGCGCGCATTTTGTTGGGTGGCGACAAGTATCATGCGACAGTTTCATCCATGGAAAATCTCCATATAGGCTGGCTGTTCACGGTAAAATGAGCACTTTTGAATGCCCTGCTTAAGATCTACTTGTATGCACGTTGTGTATTCTTCCATCTTATGTCAAATTAACATTGTCATGGGCCTCGTCACTTTATTCATGCGTCGGTCAAGTGTTGCACTTGACCGACGAATTATTACAAAAGAAAATATCTGCTCATATTTACACTTCGATGCATTAAAAAAAAAAAACAGATAAAGTGAAATAAATGATTTAAGTTATCACAAATGGTTACCTGGCACTTTTTATTCGACGTCAAGATGTGGAACTACTTCCCATTCATCGTTACCAACTTTACACCGGGAGCATGTCACTCAGTTTGCCAGTTAAAATATATGGAGGTAGGTAGAAGCAGTGACTTCTTCCTAAGGTTGATTTCAAAACTTCTCACTTTATCGTGGACAGCCTTTTACCAGCTTGCATGCAGACTCGGGTAGCAGGCCTCATAGACGCCTCCATCGGAGTTCATGCGGAATATTTAGTTCACGCGACAGCACTGATGCCGCCCTTACAAATTCTGCTTACCCACGTACGTCCAGGAGTGTTGCAAAATCAGCATCGTGCCAAAAATAAATAAAAATAAAATATCAAGCGTGAAGTAGTAAGTTTTTGAGGGCTTTCACAGCGTAGTAACTAGTGGAAGAAGGTGTGTAACAAGCCGCGTTGCATGAAGCATTCAGACCGAAGAGTCAAGACAAGCGACTAGTGCCTTGGTTTCCTCTTCAGTTTGCAGAATGTCGGTTGTCATTGCTTTTGTCTGTGAGATAATTGCTAGAGGAGAACATAATAATAATAATAAGAGGTAGTGGGTACACCTGTACCTTCGTGAGATGTGCTCATTAAGTTTATTGCAGCGGAAGGTACAAATTATCGAAAAACTGTGAGCGCCGAGGAACGAATACTTATTCCCACGATAAGGTGAGCACTTTTTAATGCCCTGCTAAAAATTTTCCTTCAAGCCAATTTCTATCTTTCCTTCGTGTGAATAATAAACAAAGTGTATACATGTCACCACTCTCAAAAGATAACGCCTGTGACTGCAATAAAATAATATTTATTAGTTGTTTGTGCCTTTTGAGAAGGCCTTAAAAAGTGCTCACTTTACCGTGAATAGCCTTTAGTTTCTCTCACCCATATATTCAACAAGTGTAAATTAATACAGATCAAATCATAGAAAATTCCACCCAGCTTGGTCAAAATTTCCTGTATTACTTCCAGTTTCCCTGTTCGCGAAGTATTATAGATGTTTAATGATTATGTTAATCGTAGTACAATAGTTCATAGGGAACGACAAGTCACAATACATACTTCCATTTCAGTGGCTCACTGCTCGTAGACTTCTTGTTTTATTAATTACAACCTTACAGTGATCACACAGCTGTTAAAACCAAGGATAACACACTTTACAAGACATAGCACTTCACATTACAAAGATAATACAACAATTGACATGCGAGTTTTGTTGGTATAAAACTGTCTACGTGAAAGCCCCCTTACGAAATATCGAGCGACTGCTCATGATCGTGTAAACACCCGGCTCGGCTGTGTGAATCAGACTCGCTGCTCCTGACGTCACAACGCACAACGGACGGTCTCGATGACAAGTTCAGATAAGTCGATGTGATGCGAGGTATCGTTATAATGCGATCGAGAGAGGAGACTTTCCTTGTTTTCTTCTAGAAAAAAAAAGTGTTGTATAGTGATTTTCTTTTAGATTTGTATACTTAGTGTTACTGCGAAGAATCGGGGCACTGCTGAGCGTTTAAAACAGCAGCAATGCCAGTCAGTATACATAAGTGATAAGAGAGCAGACCTGACTGATAGTAAAGCATGTCTGTGACATGTCAAAGCTGACCTTGTGTGATGTGTGGGGGGATTGAGTGCTTCCAAGCACATTGCTTGCGCCGAAGTGTTTGAAACCGATGTTATTGTCTATTCGTGGTTTTTTCACACTTTTTAAACCAAACCTTCGAAAAATCACGCCATGTATACCGTGTATAGTTACTTTCTAGATACGCCGTGTGTCACAATCGTTTTATACCTCTGTTAACATAAAATTATCTTATTTTTCGTAAAATTCAAGTTTGGCCAATAATTCATTTATAAATTATATTGTTTAATTTTTAATAAATATATATATACTAACAGTTAGAAAATCTGTGTGTTGGTAACTCCCAGTAAGAAATAATTATCATGCAAAATATTATAACATCTGACTGCTCACGAATTCGGTGCGCTGTCCTTCGGTGTTATTTTTTTAGACTTAATTTGATTTAAGCATATTTTGTACTAGGCGGAGGAATAATCTGGAAGTAGAACAAGTTCTACTTCCAGATGTGTGAAGTAACCGCGAATGTATTATACCGGACGAGGTGACGTAGTGGTGGACCCTTGGGCTCGTATACTCAAGGACCTGGGTTCGAATCCCTCCCGGTCGGTACGGCCGTCCTGACTTCGATTTCCCAATGGTTTCCCGAAAACCTTCGAGGCGAATGCAGGAAAGATTCTTTACCACGTGCCTTCCCCGTTCTTGCCTTCTCGCCAGCTTGCTCTGTATCGTCTCTAATGACCTCTATGTCGCCCTATCTACAGTACGTACCTCGGTTGGCCTCGGCTATGGATGTGCATGATAAAATGACGAAGCTTGTCCATAGACTAAAGAAGAGGTAGGCCGCTTAGCCGTCTTCTGCGCATGTGCCCAACATTAACCTACCCCAAAGGAACACAACTGTCAAAGTCACATGGTTAACAGTGATGAAAGTGTTTGCAAATTGGTTAGAGAAAATATACATACATCTCAAAGCATTTGTTTACAAATAAGAATTCTAACCTTAAATCCAAACCATGCCGTTTTCGCTAGACGTGTTGGCAGAAAAGCAGTTCAATGTTGGGACACGGAGATTGGTTTTGCGCAGCCAGCGAGATCGGTCTACCTCATCTTTAGTCTACGAGCTTTTCCGCCACATTGTGACGCCCACAACCATAGACTAAAGATGAGGTAGACCGATCTCGCTGGCTGAGCGCAACCAATCTCCGTGTCCCAACATTGAACTGCTTTTCTGCCAACACGTCTAGTGAAAATGCCGAGGATTGGGTTCGAGGCTAGAACACTGTTTAGTAGTAGTAATAAAAAAATAAAAAATAAAAAGTGCTTCTGAGATGTTTTTATACTTCCTCCAACCAATTCGTAATGCTTTTTGATTAAATTCAAACTGGTAAAAGTAATTTATTAATATATTAGTGTTTGTCATTTCAAAATTAAGATATAAACAAACACGTTTATCACTGTTGACCATGTGACTTTGATAGTTATGTTCCTTTGGGGTAGGTCAATGTAGGGGACATGCGCAGAAGACGAATAAGCAGTCTACCTCATCTTTACTCTATGCCCACAGCATTGGAAATCTAACCTGTCACAATTAAATTGATACTATTCCATCAGAGCATGTAGGGAACCTGAAAGTTTGGCTTCATCAGTTCGTATTTGTTTCAAAACTTCCACATTTAATACAAAAATCTGCTTCAAAATGTACCATCTTTTGAGCGCAACACTACGCCTATGGGCAAAAATACAGCTTCAAGTTTGTGACGTCACGCCAGCTCCTCCCCTTTACAACTCCATGCTCGAAGCCGTTGTTTGTTGTTTTGTATGTAAAACATCAGCTGTGGCGGAGGAATACACTTATGTTACCTGTGCCGTGGAAACAGTTGTAAATAGGAATACTTTCAGAACTGCGAGGCAGAGTACAATAACGCACGGCCAGGCTGTGTGTATGTAGCCTGAGAAATACTTCATTTGCGTGAGGAGACAGCTCAGTGCTACCACGAGCAGTTTTCTCGAGGAAACATTTGACGCCACAGGACTCGAAACAAACAGTTCGCACAACGAGAGGTTGTTCACAATAAAGTGAGCACTTTTTAAATCAACCTTACAAAAAAGTCACTGCTCCTACCTGCATATATTGTAACGGGCGCCGCAAGAGGCATGCGTCCAGTAAAGTTGGTAACGATGCGTTTAACGAAAAATGTTAGGTAACCATTTGTGATAAATTAAATTATTTCTTTCCCTTTCTGATATTTTTTAATACATCGAAGTATAAAAATGAGAATATTTGTTACATGTTTATTTTTCTAATAATTTCACAGTTTCGCTGGTACGATGCATAAATAAAGTGAGGAGGCCCGTGACAATGTTAATCTTACATAAAGCTCAAGAATACACAATGTGCATACAAGTAGGTCCTAAGCAGGGCTTTCAAAAGTGTTTATTCTACCGTAAACGGTGTATACTGCATCGGCAACCGTAAATAACGGCAGTACTTTATTGCAGCTAGTTTGGTAGCAGGCTGGTCACAATCGTTTACAATGAAACGTTTCCAGCAATGAGCAAACATGGGAAATGGCCATCTATTTTCTCGCTGTGAAAAACAAATATCCGATTTTTCCCAGACTATAGAGTCTCATTACGTCAACTATCACGTTAATATTGAATTCCTTGTTCTTGGTGAAGGGGTACAAAGCGAGGGTAACTCCTACGGAATTGATAGCTCTCGTTGAGGCGATCGTCATTAATAATCACTAAAGAACAAAGAAACGATAAACGAGTGGGAGTGTTCCAAGAATTTCCACCGACCATCGGAAACGTCCGCTGCGTTTCCCACAGGCGAAAAATCCGGATTTGTATCTGCCATATTTCCATGGGATGGGAGGAGTGGCGAGGCTATACATCGCCACGCCTAACGAGAACCAAAATATTTTATAAAAGTAACTGTACAACAAAAATTAAATATATAGTATCAATTTGTGAGTATAGGCCGTTCACGGTTAAGCGAACACTTTTTAAAGCACTTCCAAATTTTTCTTTTAAGCCATTTATTAATATCAGCATTGGCACGTGACTAATAAATACGGTGTATACTTTCACCACTCTCAGAAGTAAATGTCCGAGGCTGCAATAAAACATATTTATTAGTGGTTAAGGCCTGTTGGGAGAGTCTTAAAAAGTGCTCACTTTATCGTGAACAGCTTACAGCGCGAGAGATCCTTCCTTGGTTCGAGTCCCGGATACTTCCGTGTTCGTACTATAATTGCGATTTCACTAACACTCCCACCTAGGCGAACCAACAAGGTTCGATTCCCGGCGGGGTCGCTCCCGTATTTTCGCAAGTGGGAATCGTGTCCGACGATGCCGCTGGACGGCGGGTTTCCTCAGGGATCTCCCGTTTCCCCCCGCCATTTAATCTCTGCGCTGCTCCATACCCACCTCGCTTCACCCTCATCGGCTCCCAAGACCTCGATGTTAAAGAGCCGCCCAAATCTCTTCACTCGCTCACTTTATTTTCCCCGCCAGATCTCATGATACTAAACCACTGTTCTCAACTTCATGTGCACGATTTTCGAGTGCTTGTTCCTCCTGTTGGCAAGTCCCATTCCCGCACCTACGATATCGACAAATATCCGCATCTATCTGCAAGTAGTTCAGCAATCTTCCGCTAGATAGTAGCATCGTCGAAGCAGCTCTGGCGCCAGTTTGTCTGCTGGTGCCCTGCGAAGATGGTTATTTGTGCATTGGGAGGGGGGGGGGTGGAGACTTCTCTACCTGCACTTTGCTAATCGCTTCAGACCACTCACGGCCCATTAGCGAGTGTGGTCAGATGACAGTTAACAGACCAGCCGAGCAAGACTTCCGAGTGATACAGACTCTTCCTTGTGTTCCTTGCCGATTCTAAAAACAATAACACACCCTTTTTCAATATTGCAAATTTATTACAATTTCAAACGAAGGGTGAGGGGGAGGGGAGGCGCACGGATGAAGCATGTATTCCCAGCACCTATTTAACTCGTCTTAAAAAAATGTTTAGTTTTAAACAACGAGAAAATAGGCAGTCTAATCTGCTGTGACAAACTAAAAATGCAATTCCGTTCGTTAATAAAGAAAAGGGATTACGGATTACTGCCATTTTGATTTAATAGAACTTTTCAATTACATACTGAAAATGTAGTTTGTTATTTAGCATATAATGGCTGACGAATAAAGTAATACGTGCCCCCCCCCCCCCCTGTTCTAAATAATACAGTTACATACAGAGTTCTTCTGTAGCCGCGGATGACGGTTCGGGATTTCTGAACCTCGACGTCACTGTGTGACGTTTGACGATTTTGAGAGTTTAATGGACTTTCGAATAATGGCTTTGTCGAGTTTCGAGGATTTTGCTGCCGTGTTTAACCACGTTTTTCGTTGTTTTCGACGTTTCTTGTATTCGAAATTTGAATGTTTGCTTTCTATAAGGGTTAAGTCCAAGGCAACGTGCCTTTGCACGATTTAGATTGAGAAGAAGTTACACACAGTACTGTGAAGGCTATTGTATGTTGGTGGGCTACGATACACTAACATAACTACTCCAGAATATTCCTTAATCGTGAACGCAACATATAAGCAAATAATATTTAATAATCAGTTTAATTTTGACCCACACACTATTGTATTGCGAATTAATATTCGTTCATAGTTTAAAAGACTTTCTAGCCGTTGTTAAGAATGTAATTAAGTATAGGAACGCAGGGCCAGATTTGACTTGGTGGCATTTGAACAGTACAGTTTGTAATACCTTGTTTATTTTAATGGCTTTAAATTATCTAAATTCCCATTAATTATACATTAATTGTAATAAACTGTGATTATTTGGAGAACTCTAAATATATGTCTACTTGCCACATTAATGACATTATAAAATTTACTACCATTGCACTATGTCGATGTTGCAGTAAGTTACAAACATTTTCTTCACAAACATCTGCGAATCATTTAATTTATTAGCATTGAGACTGATTTCCATAATCGTGCTGTCAATAAACGAGTAGTATGAAAATAATGCACTATAAAAGCCATACAACGCTTTGTGTATAGAAAGTAAATCATTTCTGTGAGGTGTTTGGTTTTCAGTAATGTAATATAGGTTCAGTTCAAAGGGAGGATTACAGATACCTACAGGCTTCCTGTTATTAGAATGTTTCTTTATGTGTTTTTGTTAATTGTAATACTGCATTATTTATAGCAAATGCAAATTCTTTAAGCGTGTTTTGTTGAAAGACAATACAGCTAGTTTCGTACCAAAGGAAAAGGTTTAGCGATGTTAAAAGCCGTAAATGTGTGTGTATAAATACATATAAATTTTTTTTCTAATGGCGAGCTCTAATCACTCACTTTTCGGTTTATGTAAAGCAATTGCTGTTTCCCCTCTGCTTGTACGGTACACGTATCTCAGTTGCAACTATAGCAATGCGAGAGGTTCTATGTCGATTCTACGGGAGGTAATGGATACGCTCGTATAGTCGGATGCAAATTGGGAGCGAACAAAAGGGCTTGTCATGAAGGCAAGTTTAAATAAAGAATTAAAATTAACTTTAAAATTAAAAAGATTTATTATATCAGTAAAATAAACTATATACAAGCTAGATTAAAAGAATATTTAAAAAATTCCAGTAAAATGGATAACCAAATGAGTGAAATGAAAAAGACGCCCAATGAATAACCTAACTGAAATCGTGAGTGTATGTCCCTTTTAAACAAATGGTTGTTCAGTCCTTTCCTTTATAGAACATCTATCACATTAAGGTTTCCCAGTTTTTTCCTGGGCGCGAAGACCTTAGGGTCTGTCGCTATCAGCCAATTAGCGATGGGGCTCGTCCGACGTTATACGTGCCGGCCGCCAAAAGCTCCCAGTGTGTAAAAAAAAAAAAAAACTACTTTGCAGTAAAAATTACGCTTGCGGTCGGCAAACGCTCTCTTGGCAGCCAGATTGCAGGACTAACCTGATGTTCGCAACAAGCGGACCACGACCCCACTGCCTTCGAACGCTCTCTTGGCAGCCAGATTGCAGAACTAGCCTGATGTTCGCAACAAGCGGACCACGACCCCACTGCCTTCGAACGCTCTCTTGGCAGCCAGATTGCAGGACTAGCCTGATGTTCGCAACAAGCGGACCACGACCCCACTGCCTTCGAACGCTCTCTTGGCAGCCAGATTGCAGGACTAGCCTGATGTTCGCAACAAGCGGACCACGACCCCACTGCCTTCGAACGCTCTCTTGGCAGCCAGATTGCAGGACTAACCTGATGTTCGCAACAAGCGGACCACGACCCCACTGCCTTCGAACGCTCTCTTGGCAGCCAGATTGCAGGACTAACCTGATGTTCGCAACAAGCGAACCACGACCCCACTGCCTTCGAACGCTCTCTTGGCAGCCAGATTGCAGGACTAGCCTGATGTTCGCAACAAGCGGACCACGACCCCACTGCCTTCGAACGCTCTCTTGGCAGCCAGATTGCAGGACTAGCCTGATGTTCGCAACAAGCGGACCACGACCCCACTGCCTTCGAACGCTCTCTTGGCAGCCAGATTGCAGGACTAGCCTGATGTTCGCAACAAGCGGACCACGACCCCACTGCCTTCGAACGCTCTCTTGGCAGCCAGATTGCAGGACTAGCCTGATGTTCGCAACAAGCGGACCACGACCCCACTGCCTTCGAACGCTCTCTTGGCAGCCAGATTGCAGGACTAGCCTGATGTTCGCAACAAGCGGACCACGACCCCACTGCCTTCGAACGCTCTCTTGGCAGCCAGATTGCAGGACTAGCCTGATGTTCGCAACAAGCGGACCACGACCCCACTGCCTTCGAACGCTCTCTTGGCAGCCAGATTGCAGGACTAGCCTGATGTTCGCAACAAGCGGACCACGACCCCACTGCCTTCGAACGCTCTCTTGGCAGCCAGATTGCAGGACTAACCTGATGTTCGCAACAAGCGGACCACGACCCCACTGCCTTCGAACGCTCTCTTGGCAGCCAGATTGCAGGACTAGCCTGATGTTCGCAACAAGCGGACCACGACCCCACTGCCTTCGAACGCTCTCTTGGCAGCCAGATTGCAGGACTAGCCTGATGTTCGCAACAAGCATACCACGACCCCACTGCCTTCGAACGCTCTCTTGGCAGCCAGATTGCAGGACTAGCCTGATGTTCGCAACAAGCGGACCACGACCCCACTGCCTTCGAACGCTCTCTTGGCAGCCAGATTGCAGGACTAACCTGATGTTCGCAACAAGCGGACTACGACCCCACTGCCTTCAAACGGTAGACGTAAAGAAAAAATCTGGAAAACTTTCTGTGCCATGAAAAAATGTGTGCAAATGGGACAATATATACATATGCATACACGCATATTATATGATCTCAGATCACATACTTTAAGTATACATATTAAGAGAATGTTATATCGCATTTAAGTGTTTAAAAATTTTACAAAATTTTTATGCACCGTTAGCGATGGTTTCCTCAAATTTTCGTCTGTTAATTTACCAGTTACGCAGTATTGTAAGTTACCAAATTTAACTCAGTTGTTTTATTTCTTTTAAGTTAAACATCTATTTTTTAATGAGGAAACTCGTTAATGACACAGAGCTGTAATGATACAAACTACAAGATCTATTACAATATGTCATATATATATATTTATATATATATATATATATATATATATATATATCCCATGCGATATACAACTTAGTTTAGATGAAAATGTTCTGCGTTACAATGAAACATGAAACATTAAACATTTTATAAAAGTACGCCTTAATGTATCAGTATGCAAAAAAAAATTGCACAATTATCAATATCAAGCAATTAAATGGTGCAAGATCTACCTAAATAGTTTTGACCACAGGGAAGGGGTACAAACCGTTATGCAATATCAATAGGTACATCCACGTATTCGCGGAATTTTCAGCCGAAGAAATTTAACTACTTTTGAGGCCTTAGCGAAAATTGACAACTCTCTTTACGTCTCAAGGCTACAACCTACAAGTCAGAACAATGGGGAAAATTGTTATTTTATTGGCAGTAGTTAACCGCTGATTCGCACGCTCGGAATTAAACAATTTCCATTGGATTAGCGTGGTGCAGAATCAAATAAAACAAAGTCTTTGTCCAGCACTTCGCCCGCATCGAAAATGAATATGCCGTTGATATTGGTAAGGGCACTTTATTTTCGCGAAAAGAATTTCTGCTATATGTATTTAAAAACCATTTTAGCTCTGAACAACGTTCCCCACTGGATGGTTATATCGGTCCCATGTCTTGGGTGCGTGCCCGCGAACCACACATGTTTAGAAACAGAGTAACCAAATTCAAATTGGATAAGTCACATTCCGCAAAATATTCTCTCAAGGACACGTGGTCAGTGACCATAGGAAACTCCGGTGTACACGTAGCTCAGCTAAACCGAGGCTGCTTGGAACTCTTTGCGAAAATCCGTTATCTATATATGTTGGCATTTGGAAGATAGAAAATAAATTTCTTGTCCACGACATTGCCCGCTCGGGATTTGGATCTGTCGATGAATCAGGTAGATTGGAATTAAATACAGCTTTTACCCAAAAGCAAACCCGACAGGTATTTGTTTTGTTTTGGCATAACGGAAATAAATTAATAGAATGAAGAAAAAAAATTAAAAATGGATATAAATAAAGAAAACTAAACAAATTAACAGAAATTAATTAATTAATATAAATAAACAAAATATAATATAAATGAATAAATAAATAAACCATGGCTTTGCTCGTCGGAATAACTGTGATTACCACGTCGAGTTATATACAGCAACCTGGTATTAACCAAGAACTTAGTGGTTTAACTCACACTGCTGAGCTCATTTCTGACTTCGTATGATTATTTACACTTTGCCTTTAATACTTTAACATAACTAAACAGCGATGTAACAATAAGCTAATACAACAAACACATTGGCATAAAAAATACTACAGAAAACAATTTATGTTATTTAGCTCGATTTTTGATGAATATGCTAGATATTTGCATAAAATCATTTATATTTAATACAATATTTTTGACAAAATCTTCAATCGTTATTTTTTATCTGCAAAGTTATTGTGTTTCTAAACAACACTTTATACTCACAGATACGTACGTATGTTTTTTTGAACACATGAGTTACTGTTGGAATCGCCTATAATTAAGGATGGGTATATATATTATTTACGTGACTGCCATAAGTGCTATCATGCGGAGTAATAAATACGTATATTTTATAATCAAAATAAACTGTGGCATTGACAGATCACTACAGCACACAATAAACTATTCTGGCAAAAACACATTGCAACAAAAAATTCTACACATAGAAAGACAAAAGAAATGAAATTTCTATCTCTTAAAAAAGCCACACTGTATGAATTTATACAAGCATCCGCGCTAACCTCCCGTGGCGCAGTCGGTCGTTGCGCCACCGATCTCGGGTGCAGGAGGGTCTGGGTTCGAGTCCCGAGCAATGCATGGGTGTTGAATTAAGTTAGGTTATAAGTTAGTCTGTAAGCCGCCATCTACTAAGCTTTGAAGTATAAAACCGGGGGACGTTAAAAAGCCTTTTACAATACAATACAAGCATCCGACGATTAAAAGGTTTAGCTGCAGGTTGTAATAAATTGGCTTGAAAACAACTTTACACTGAACAATATATTGTTCTCTTGAACGATCTGATGTTTCTCCAGACATGTGAATTTATTCCCTTCAACCAAGCGAAACATTTAAACATAACTTGTTGAGTATAATAATTATATAACGGCCCCAGCATCATTTAAACGCATTCATGGATACATACACAACTATTTCACACGTACATTCAGGTAATTAGTTTCGTTGCCGTCAGAATTATAAATATCATGGTAGTCAAATATTTTGTTTAAAGTTAATAAGTGTGCGGTAAGATAACAGTCATATGTGTCAATTGTTATGGAGGTTTACGCAACAACACAATCTGTTTGATGCAGTTCTGACATGTATTTGGTTGGCCGTAGCGCAACCGAGTCATTTTATGACCTTCGAATTTAGAGCTCGAGAAATCATTTGTAATTTTTTCTGACTATTATAAGTATTGCAGTATTTCTTAATATATTTATTGATGCTTAACAGCGTCAAAAAATAATCCCAATGAAACAATTTAAACCAAAAAATCTGCATAACTTGACATTTCTGCAGATCTACGTACATGCTATGCGCTGAACTTTCTGTAACAATAAAAGTAAGTAAATTGTCAAAAATTTTACGATGGCCTGTGGTTGCCAAGGCACAGATTCAACAGCAATACATATAGGTTCGGAACCCTGTCCTGTTGGAACTTAAATTTATGACAGAATCCGTAGGTTATGGACACCCATAAAAATCTTCATTTGCACCAAACAAATGTTACGTGATTGGGACAGCCATAAACGAACAAAACATAGTATGTTTCAGGAACAAAATAGTTGGTTACACAGATAGAAAAAAATTAGTTTTACTGCACAAAACTATTTTCTTATCTTCAACATGTAAAAAAATAAAACCATAATATTACCGTTTCCTCAACTAGCTTATGGTTCACGATCATTCAACAGGTGTACAGTCATGGTACAAATATGCACATATAGTTCGGAGTATTCATAAATTCTTTTGGTAACACGCTAGACTTCTAACATTTACATTTCAAAGTAAGTTTTGCAATTGAGCTACTAATTATTTTATATAAGGGCTGTTATTCTATGCTGATTTAGGAATAACATCACTAACTAATTTTTGTGCAACCCAAAACGGGCTTCTTATAAAGACAGGTACACGTCTGCAATGAGAATTGTTGGGTCTCTCACATAGGACAATAAATGCGCAGAATTTTCCAGTCGGCAATTATAGCTCTAGTAGGAATGTGTCCAGTAGCATCAAACGTTAAGATAAATAATATAACTTAACAAATTATTTCACTTTTCACACTGTAACGACTGGAAAATAGCCACCTAATATACATGTAGAAGTCAGGCATATTGGCAGTAGACACAATATTTTTATCAGATGATAATTTATTATTTTTATTAATACCCCATGTGTTAGTGATTATTGTAATAGTTTTGCCTATAGTAAAAATAATTTGTTTTTTTATTTCTTTTTTGCAATTGTTTAGTGCTAATTTTAATTATGTCTGGTTCTATTTGTTTGTGCATGGTAATTTTTAGTCAATTTGTGATTATGTTTAGGAGAAAAGGCAGTTGTCATGAGATCCCGTGTTTGTTGATTTGCTAAACGAAGTAGCCGTCATGTGATCGGCCGTTTTCGGCTGGCGTCATTTTCAAGTTAGCTGGTTTGTTCAGGTTTTCACAGCAGAGGGAAAAGAACGTGCCCGGTAGGGATTCATATTAGATTGAAGAAGATGTCTGCAGTGTAAACGACTTGCTTATTTCATGTAGTTTAGTTCGCCGCCTGCAATGCTTCAAAGGTACATGATTGCACAATAGCGCGAGTACCTAGGTCCGTGAACCGTAATTACGGAAGATTTCTGCTGACGTCCCGAGGCTTTGCATTATCCCTGCAGAGAGAGAAGAGAGAGAGAGAGAGAGAGAGAGAGAGGAGAGAGAGAGAGAGAGAGAGAGAGTGTGTGTGTGTGTGTGACATAATTTTCCCCTGCCATTTATTCGCCCGCGTGAGTTTATTAGCTTCGATTTTTTAAGTACGGCCGACTTTTAACGTAACACTAGTATAGCGTCAGACGCCATCTTTAGTTCATAAACTGACGCCTAAAGTATTTGCTATTGAATATTTTTATTTTAACCCAACGAAGTGCAATTAAAAAGCCGTGCTCCCGGACACGGTGTGAGTGTAATAATTTATTCCTGAGAAGTAACGTAGCTACTTATAAAATTGCTATAATAAGAGCAGCATTAAATTAAGGCATTCATCACATGGCATCTTGCTTAAGTTACGGTCAATAGTAAAGCATGTAGTATAAATCTGCATAGGTTCATCAGGTTATGTTTTTTTTTTTTTTTTGCATTATTCTGAATTTAAATATTGTGGTTCAGTAATTTACGTTTTTTTTTTTTGGTTATGATTTTATGTCAGTAAACGTAGGATTTTTTTTAATGACAATTTCTTTCCAAGTAGTTATCGTAGTAAATGTGTTCTGGATTGAAGGGAGTATTTTGTCTCCCTGTGTTTGTTGTCAGTCGGTTCCAGTTGAGTCCAAGTGATTTAATGGTAAGTGTGTCAGTTGAAAGGTTTCCCATACACCTATGGTGTGTGTGGCTATTTCGTATTGCAAAAGAAATTTTAACCCACAAAAACCCGAGAACATACCTGCCCTCTACCTAGCTCACGCACTTATTTACATAGCTATTTCCACACACTGTCTACCACAATTCACTCGCTACATAAAAAGTAGCATATATCTGTTAGAGCGTTCCCTACTACGCAACAGAATTGACTCCCATGCGTGGGGCTGGGCTAGCTGTAAAGCAGAGTTTATATTACAACACAATTTCTTCTCTGCTGAATATACTTTGTTTTTCTGTACAATATTGCAGCATAACGTGTTGCCTTCATATTTTCTTCACTGCTTTTTGGAGTTATGATTAATGTTGATTAAATTTGTGTATTATATTAATCGCCACATAAATAATATACAGCACATCTGCAATGCACGCAGTTATTAGTTTAATCAAAACGTACGTTTCATTACAATACAGGCTAGACAATGACTAGAAACCGTAATTCGTTTTGTAATTTAAAAAAAAAATTAAAAAAAAAATGTATTGCACATATAAATGTTTGCAAACTAAATATTTTTGGAGACGAATTCGTTTTAACTTATGTTTTCAGTCATTCTCTCGAGTCAGCAATTTTCGTAGTCCTTATGACCACTCTAGCTCACATCTAGAGAAAGCCGAACCAGTGATGGCTGGGAACCCACTACTGGGGTGATTCATGACGTTATCAAATAATTGGCAATAAAGTGATTTGATCTTTATTAAAATAATTTAAACCAGGACGTTCTGCAAATGTTAGCTAACCTTTACGTAACCAGGGGATGTAGATGTCAATGTTGCGCGAGTCCTTTTACTAAATCTAGGCTTCCATAACAAAAAAAAAAAAACCATTAATAAGATAGTATGCACGGATTTGTGTATGTATATTTTGAAAAACAAATAAAAATACCTAGGCTCTTTCAAATGAAATGCTCAATGAACATTTTCATAAAAAGCATGTTGTAGTACTTTATCGTATTGCAAGCCCATGTAACTGATCCAAGCCTAGCAAGACAGAGTGCCGAGACTGCTCACTGTAGTAGGCAGAACACAGCGTGTCGTGGTGGAATCGCAATAGCCTGACAGACGCGACGCGGATAAAATCATTTTCCAGCAAATCAGGATCGAGCCTTCTGTGAAGTCAACGCGACGAAAATGGGCCGCGCGATAAGATTTCCGTGTAGAAAAGATTTCTAATTTATTCGTGTCGCGGGCGCGACAGGTCTGTAAATCTGGCTAACCCGCCATATTCTTGGTGCTAAAGTTTTATGTTCTCTATTATTTACCGTATTAATAAGCAAAACAACGCATTTTAATGTCTAGCTGTAATTACAGCCATATTTTCACACTCAAAGTACCAGCGGACAAAGAAACATTTTTTTTTTTGGGTTACAAAATATGAAAATGATGGAAACATTAATGACCACCGTAAAAGAAACCATTTATAAAAAGTATTTTTAAATGTCGATCGCGAGGCGGTAAAATCTAGCGTGCACATTATATTGCCCTTTGCATCGCATCTGTCGCGTTATTGTGATTCCAGCATCAGCCTGGCTCGCGGACCAGCCCAGCAGCAGAAACCCACAATCAGGTAGGAAACATTCGCTTCCAAACAGTAAGCCGATCGGAAGGAGCGATAACGAGCTGTCCAAGTAATTTCCCTCCTCCTTCCCCTTGAACTCTTCTGCCATCGACTGGAAGTAGTTCCAATTCTGGCCACCGCCGTCTTTTCTAGCAGCACTGCATTGATGAGAGAAAGTACTGAAATTTGAAGAGACTTGTCTTTAAAACGACCAATTTTATGCTTCTAAATACACGTGGTTTGTCATTCTCGGACACGGCATTGACGTGTGTCAGCAATAAAAATGCTGGTTGTTGTTTCTTCTTTAGATGACGTAGTTATTACCCTGGCACACTGTGTATGTAAGGAGTAGGAAACTATTTCCTATAACCCTGCACTCATCGCCAGCGAAAATATGACGCTTTTTTATACTACTAGTTTGGCTTTCTTGCATGATGTAAAGGTGTTTTCTAGCCATACAATGCAAGTATAATGACTTGGAAAGTAGCATATCATAGTTCTATCTGTATCATGTATAGTGGTTAATTTCTCCGAAGTCTGCACATTGACCTTATGCAGAGGTGCAAATAAATATTATTTAATAATAAAGATGTTTTACTTATGTAAACCAAATTTCATCACAACACTGCAGAAGGTTGTATGTTCACACGATCAAAACCCCGTACACATATGTTCAACAGGTCTCGTATTATGAAGCGACAGATTAATGAAATTGATTATTAAATATATCCATTAAAATTAAATTAAAAATTAAAATCAGGGTATACACAATAAAAAATAGCTCAGCAAAGTAGTGTACGAAATTTCGTCGAGATCGGCCAACAAAACTGTAACTAGTACCCCACCTTAAAGCTGCCAGCAGCGATTTACGACGAACTGCAAACGTAGGCGCGGGCGAAAATTGCCCAATCAGTTGCGGATCCAGCCGCGTTAAAACAATCGTGTTGCCAAGCGCAGAACTATGGCTTAGCACACAATTCTTTGTACCGTAAGGGCCACGTTTCAAAACGCTACTCCGAAAGTAAAGTAGCACAGAGTAAACGACGAGCAATGCTACAGTAAATGTGGTTTTGGGACAGCATAAAGTAAATAGCATCAAATGCAGTTCTCTACCGTATTTCATAGCATGTTTTTTTTACAAGCCATTCCTATATGCATAATGGCAGATGAATGCAGGCAACTGGAATAAACCTATCCGTAATAAAGCTGCTTATAATATCCGAGCTTAACTAAAAACGCTGTGTTTTAATAATTATGTACACAAAAGCTACACTTGCCATAACCTAGTTATGTCCAAAATGCAACTGTTTATACAACTTGTCTCCCGTTATTTTCCACTTTACACTGCGGCACTGGCCGAAAGGAGTGTAGCAATATCCACGCCGAACATAAAGCGTCTCTATGCGAGAAAACTCTCTTTGGCTCTTTTTAAAACACTTTGAGTAAACGTTTTACAGTTTAGTGTAATTTTTTTAGGACAATACATTTCTTTGAATAATTAGACGCAAATGTAAAGTTTATTCGCAGTTTCTTCACACTTTTTTAATATAACTTTTAAAAATTCACCCCATGTATGATATTGTTCGGTTATTTCCTAAATACGTTACGTATCACGTATTAACAAATAAACCTTATTTTTGGTTAAATTGAAGTTTTACTTGTATTTTATTTATAAATTATATTTAATTTATAGTCAATATGAATAAAAACAGTGAGGAAACGGGTGTGATTGTAATGCCTAGTAGTTCTTATGCAAAGTATTATTATACAGAGTGTGTACGAATGCGGTTTGTTTATCCTTTTGGTGAAATTTTCCAGTATGATTAAGCTTTATTTGCACGAGGCGGAGGAATATCCCGGAAGTAGGACTTAGTAGGGCTTCAGAAAAGTTTGACGTAACTGTGAATGGACTATAGTAAATGGAGCACGTGCAACTGAGGACAGTAGCGTCGCGGAACCTAACCAATCAGCACTTCGTATCCTTTCACCGCATGTAAAGTTTGCATAGCCATGGGCCTCGGTATAACGCGGGAGGCATGTCTCTGGGTTTCAAACCTTCCTCTTATAAGAACTCAACATTATTTTTATACTTGCACAACTTCATCACGAATAAACAATGTTGCCCTACGAATGGGTATATAAGTCACATTATTGAATAACAAAATGCTTTAAACATTGTCTTAATGTACAGTACAGTAATTTGTTTAATTTTTTTAATAGGCTGGAACAAAATTACGCATGTGCCGACTGTACACAAAATAAGTTAATTGTTAAATCCTTCCCGTTTCGAAGTTTAGGCCTATGTCTACGGCCCTGCATGGAACCATAAATTAATGCTTCCTCCCTATGATAGAGACGAGAATATATAAACGAAACAAAGCTCCCTCGTTATTGATTTGTTGTATGTTTGAAAGAGAAAAATGGTTTGGGGATGGGTCCGTCGTTGAAGTGAGGTGAATGGGTGAAAATGGGGGGGGAGTTTGGATTGAAATTCTTTCAGAGGCACTAGCGAGTGCAGTGACACGACAGCAGCGACGCCCGCATTCAAAACCGTCGAGCGCAGTGCAGGAAGCGGTTCAACCGCTGCCCCACTTGCAGCCTCCACGGTGTAACGTCTGCAAGTGCACCAAGACGACCAGCCAGCAACCAGCTGTCTGCCAACCCCCTCCTCCTCTACATAAAGAGACCAAAACCCCTGCGTAGCTCAAGGAAGAGCGTGGTGGGGCGCCGACGCTCCTCTTTACCGAAGGCGGAGCAAGCGCGCGGGAGGTCAATACCTGCGCCAATACGTGACCTTGAGGGGGATGCCGCTCCCAGCCAGCCCGGCCCGGGAAGCAGTGTTGCCAAGCGTTCGCATACTGTTGGCAATGTCGCGTGCGCGTGCGCGCACAGGCTGTTCACGGTAAAGTGAGCACTTTTGAGGCCCTATTCATTTACAGTCAGTCTTTTTTTTTTATCCTTCAAATACCTTTTTTAAATTAATATTGCCATTGAAGTAGTAAACACAGTGTGTATATTCCACCGCACTGAGAAGTTAACTTCTAAGGCTAAAATAAAATATATTTATTGAGAGGGCTTTCAAAAGTGCTCACGTTACCGTGGATAGCCTATACCAGTGCCCATTAATTTCACAGCGAAGTTATGGCGGAGCTCGTGTTACTATTGGCGTTTTCCAATTGACTGCCCTGGGTGCGCACTGGAAACTGAAAAAGTGCATGTGTCACGTGATTGCCAGAAACAAGTGTATATTATTTATGCACCGACAACTGGCACACGCCGCGGGAGAGAAAAAAAAAACGCAAAACTTTTGCGACAACATATTTTTTTGGAGAAAATGCTTGAACTAAGATGTTGATAAAAGGATTTAATATTTATATTTATGAAGTTCCTGTTTACGAACCAGTAGTTTAACGAATAATCGCGGCTAAGTAGTGCATATAATGAGCTTCGGTGTTTGTTGAGATTGAGTGAGAGGCGAGGTCTTGAGAGATCGAGGTGAGTATGCAGCAGCGCCGGAATGAAGGTGCGGGGAGAAAAGGGAGATCCCCGAGAAAAAACCCCCCGACCAACGGCACAGCTTCCCGCACGGTTCCCACGTGCGAAAATCCGTGCGTGACCCGTCCGGGGATTGAGCCCGGTTCGCCTTGGTGGGATGCGAGCAGGCTAACCACTCAGCCACCGTGGCCCAGACAAATATATTTTGTTTTGTAAGAAATTGTAAATATAAGCAGTGATTTTTATTGCTATAAATTAACTTTAGTGTACGAAGCACGTATAGTACGGTTATTGTACGATAATTATCGTTAATGGGTACGATATTTGTACTAGGAAGGTTTGGCAACACTGCCCTGAGTCTGCAGTCGTGCCAGTGCTTCAGCGCAGCATTCCGTTCAATCACTACGTGGCAGTAAGCAGTCTAGCGCGCTTAACTTTCAGCGGCGAAAAATAGCCACTGGAAACGGCTAACTAGTGCAGTAATAATACAACCTGGCGGGACGATATAGATAGACTGTGATCTCTTCTCAATGCAGAAAAATGCTTGAGTTCTCGGTTTCTTGATCGGAAAAATGGATATATTTCGACTTTATAATTTTTATGTAAATTGTATTTGGCCTACTTATTTTGTTACTCTGCCTAGGGATGTTGCGATACCATAGAAGTATCGATACTGGGATCGAAAGAATGGTATCGATTCTCATTTCGAATCTGCCATCGCGGATGAAAACTCAACATGCGTTTCTTCGACACGTCATACGAATTGCTTCTGAATTTCTCTTTCGTTACGTCGAGTTCTTTGTACAGTCTGTTCACACAAATTTTATTCTAGTAAACGAATTGGCTTGGCAGAAGAAATGTCGTTTCTAACGGACTAAGGAGGTGATGTAGGTTTCTTTTAATGTCCGCCATTTTACATCACTGGGACGCTACTCCCTCAGCGCGGGGGTAGATCGATCCCTTGTGAGGGACCTTGGCCATCCAGTTAGTTGTCAGTTAGCTTGTGGAGGCGAGGAAAAGCTAACCCCCTCCCCCTTACGCACACATCAAACTTACTTCATGCTCCAAAGGTAGCATTCTTTTACAGGATTCTCAGGGTAGCGCCTGGGAGCTGTTTCCATAGCTGAGTTTTACTCTCTTTTTCCCTGCCTGTACGGGATAAAAGAGAGTGGTGAAGTTAATTGAATTTATCAACGCGGAATTTTAAAGTTCAGGACTTGTGAAGTACTGTCACGAGCTCCCTGTGAGAGAGCTAGCGACAGTTTGGTATAAAAAGCAGAGGTTAATAGCCAAATGAAGTTAAATTATCGATATAAGTAGATTTCCCATGACTGGAGTGGCAAGTTTAATGTTTCATGCCTGCATAGCCACGTTTTCGATTTATCAATGACGCCCACGGTGATGCCTGTGCCTCGACGGCGTCACCGAGGATTTGTAATCGGCCAGTTGCGCGATAGCGCGATGGCTCACGTTTTAGCCAGAAGCTGCGTACGTTTCATGAAAAGCCGTTAATGAAACTGGAAGTCATCTACGCGGACAACGTTGGCATGATTATCTCCTTATCTCCGTATGAATGATCTAACCGCGCCTTCTGACATGACACACACACACACAGCGTAATATCACTTAAATAGAACTAAAGCTGGACTCACAACCATCCGTTTCATCCTTCCGTTCGCAGGTCACGTGACCTTCAACCAATCGCAGGGCAACTTTTTTTTTCTATCTGTTAATCCGTCAAATATATCTCAAACTTTCAACTTACTACGGACGGACGTATCGTTCCTTGAACATGACTGTCGGAAAACGTTCATTTGTTTATTTGTCAGAATATTTTCTTTTTAAATACACAAAGCAGTGAAGTTGTTTACGTTTTACCTTTGAATTGAACTGAAGATAACTTTTAGATTTTCGGAGGAAATGCCGATAAATTACGTTAGGGAAAGAGAATATATTTATTAAATTCATTAAAAACATTTGTCTGTGCGCGAGAAAGTTAGTGTTGTTGGATGGTAACACTGAATATTTTCTGGCCCGACGGACGACGGACTGCTGTGAGTCGCTTTCAATTGGACGAAAAAACTGACGGATGGTTGTGAGCCAAGCTTAACTACGCGAGCGAGGTGGCGCAGTGGGAGCCCTGACGCCATAGTTCAGGGAGGCTGACTTGTATAGTATATTCACGGCAAAGTGATCACTTTTTAAGGCCCTGCAAAATATTTCCTTTTAGCCACTCTCTTGTCTTTCCGCCGCTTTTTAATATAAATATTGCCGTGTGACCATTATACACAGTATATACAGTCCATCACTCCTAAAAGTTAATGTCTGAAGCTGCCATAAAATATATTTATTAGCAGTTAATGCCTATTGGAAGTGTCTCAAAAAGTGCTCACTTTACCATGAACAGCCTATAGTCGAGGGGACGCGGGTTCGCGCCCCTCCCCGTCCGCGACAGATTTCCGGTTCGCTTGTCACACTGAAAATCTGTTAGCAGGTAGGTCTAACTTGAGCTCGACACGTCACTCGAATACGACTAAAACCACGACAAAAAAAAAGTGGTAAATCACTGAACTCTCATTCGGGATGGCACGTGTTAGATTCCCGGTCCGGCCATCCAGGGGCCTATTTCATAATAGTTATAATTGTCATTGTAGGGCAGGTTTACAACTCTACAAATGTGTGTTTCATAAAAGCTGACAAGTTTACAAATTTGTAATGACAAATTTGTAGAATTGTATGACAATTTGACAAATAGTTGTTTCACAAAGTTTTTCAGCTGACAGGTAAAAATCCGACAAACGTGTCAAATATTACACTACATACTATTTTATGAAACACAAGTATAATCACTCAGTGGTATATATACGAATTTGTAGAATTGTCACTGCAGAAATGACGGACAAGTAACCAGTATGTAACCAGTGTTTGTGGTAGGAATCGACTGTAGCTATCTAGCGTGTAATAAATGAAACTTATGGTTTGACATATAACTGTTGCGTTTATGAAGCTGTTATCTTAAAGATGACAATTTGCACTTTTTTGCTTGTCAAATAAGGGGAACTTGTATTATTTATGTATCATAACATTGTCATGACATACTGAAAAAAATTGTCGTATTTGACGTAATTGTCGTATATGTCACACCTGTCACGTTTTATGAAATAGAGTCCTGATTTCTGTTTTCATTTTGTATCCTCGAGATCGCGCCAGGAGAATGCTCTGTTGGTTTCTTACGGCAATCCGTGGCCGAGTCCTTCCTCTTCCCTGTTTCTCTGTCACTGGTTCCGTCTCTTATGACCTCGCTGTCGACGAGACATTATGCTCTACCTACCTAACAAAAATAACATGGATAATAATGTTACATGCATGTGACACCTGAGTGATGTATCTGAGTTCGTGAGGGACGGAGATCTTAAAAAAAATAAAATAAAATAAATTGATTTATACTTTATCCACACAGCTATTATTTACAGCAATAAATTATCTGCCTCCACTTTTACTCTTTTTATTTAACAGTGAGCACAATATTTAATATATATTTCAACTCTAATTAACGCCTTTCTTAATTGCCTCTGTTGGTTACAGTCAATTAACTCATACTCATTATTAACAACACGTGTTCAGTCTATCGGTTGCCATAATTTATAATGTCTTTCACTCACGCATCTAGTCCAATAGTCCAGCCTTCCAGCCGCACACTTCACTGCTTGATACCCGCAGTCGCAGACTTCCCTTCCGCTGGTCCACTGGTTCTCCCGCTGGTCGTCTTCTATCGCTCGGAACTCAGCCACTCATTCATTCATCAACTCCAACGCAACTCAACTCCCAGCCTGGAGGCCTGCCGCAATATTTATAGTGTTCCCCTGACAATCTCCAAGGTTCAATGCACCCCGAGTTGCGCTGAGAGAACGAGGTCTGTAATCCAGAGCATTCTTCAGATAAAAGTTGAAATCAATATTGCCAGGGTAAGCAGCATGCGTGAAAAAGAGATTGAAGTGTCGGCTCACTTTCTATAACTCATACGCAGCCGCCGCTATCACATAACGACTGTGTCCTCTTTGTTCGCACACGCCGAGCGGGCCAAGGTCAGCAGCGCAAACCAGCGACACTTTATAATATTGTAAAGTTTTTTGCACTTTTATTTCAACCTTTGCTTATACAAGAACATGTAATTATTCCGCTACAATAGCAATGGACTTTAATTGAGGATGTTATTAATATTTAGCAGGGGCGGATTCAGAAAAAGTGTTTTTTTAACTAAATGTTTGATTTGTTTTCAATGCACATCCAAGCTGATGAATTCCTATTAAATTTCTTAAACACTACGTGTCGACATGGAGAACAATTTTATGACCATATAAAATGCCGATCTCACGAATGGTTGTTAAGTGGAGATTGGCTTTGAGTTGGTTTGGAACTTTTTGAGTAGACGTTTTAGCTAGAGAAGGAAAAAAATAAGTTATTACGCCCTGGAGATGATAGTTGCAAGACTGGACGAAGTAGTTTCCACGACGGAGAAGGAGAGCCAGAAACTGATTGAAAGGATAATGTCTCATCGGCCTGGAGTTCCGTTCAACTACTGAGAACGGCTTCTACTTAGATGGCGACGAGATGCACCGGGGAGTCCGCCTGAATCCTATTCAGAACTGCTCTGGTTCCCTGCGCTTCGAAGGCGTCGAGAACTTATAGTCTGCTAGTCGTGGCAAATTAATGTAAGATTGTAATATCCTATTTTGCATGCTGTATCAGCTTAAAGCCAGGAATGTGTTTCAAAGTACAGTAGCATGCTAATCAGATATCCAGAGACTAGAGAGAATGAACAAGGTATCGTGAATCTAAAAAAGAACTGAGCTATGGCTGGTCGGACACACATATTAAATTTATTAGCAATTTCCAAGAAACAGTTCAAGATTATTAAAGTGACAGATGCACATGATTTCGCAATCATGCAAACGGATGAATATGTGTGAGGATGATGGTAATCGTTTTCAAGTTATTAAAACTAAACTCATCTAATTTATTTTACATAACTGGCAGCAGTTTTGTAATCATCGCTTTGCTCGTTTAATCATTGAATATTATTTTAATGTAGAACCTGTCTTCTTTCAATAAAAATAGTTTGCTTTATCTTATTGAATAATTGGTAGAATATTATAATTGTCTGGTGTTCTTTGTATGTAGAGTGCTTAGTTGAGATGCACTAGTTCTTCAGAATAATACATATGAATGACCGATATTTCTTTAAGATGTTGTGTAACATGAGTTCTTTTCATTACTTATTCCGCTTGAAAGCGATACCGATTATGATATTCTTCATCTATGCATCTGAAAAGGCGCCCTTAACATATTTAAATTGCTATAATCTAATTTAGTTGTACATTCATCCTTGGGTTATGTTTTCACTCTATCATCATCTTACATCACAATAATTTATTTCATCGCCCCTTACTCTCCAGTACAGTATGTCATTTTAGTAGTAGGGCGTGCCGGTCCTAACCCCAAAGGGATGCCGCCTTTTTTGATTGACTTAATTAATTTTATATTAAAGGATTAATTAAATTGTTTGAAAGGGTTAATCAAAAAAGATTAATCGAAAAGGGTTAATCAAAAAGGCTTAAATATATTGAAAGGGTTAATTTTTAATTGGATCTTTTTTTCTTGATTTTGTTGTTGTGTATAGATCTTTCTTTCTTTCCTTTTGTGGGGACCAGGAGCTCAGGTACGTCCTCACCCTCTGAGCTCTGGCACTCGGGTGAGGTGTGACGTGTTGGGGATAGGGTGTGTGTGTCTATATATATCTCTATGTGCGTGTGTATATATAGTTTTGTGCAAGAGTGGTTTAAGTGAATTTTTTTGTGTTTGGTAGTGATCTTGCTCATAGATGGTGCTGGTAGATAGGTGACTTTGAAAGATAGTATTATTCGGAATGCAATTAAAAGTTAGAGAATTTCAGAGTGTTCTACGTATGTATAAATGACACCCATCGAATCGCAAATTTCAAACGATCACAACTATGTACATAATAAGTGGAATTACATGACTCTCCAGTATGAAATTAAACATAAAGAGATGAATTAGTCTACCCTGAGCTGTATGTCAGAAATATAATTTACACGAGAGAAGTATAAGGAATGTGAATACGACAATTACAATAGTGTGGAATTAATGAGCAACAACTAAATGGCCCTATAAATTAAACAAACACAATACCAAGATCTATGATGCTACTTGACGCCTCTCGCACCTACCTTACACGTCTGTCTGCCTACAAGACCGGTGAGGAGGAAATTTAGAAACACAATTCACACGTAAAAAGAAATTCATTGATTAACACACGTAAATGAAATTTCACCTCTTGCAAAACACGTCTGACCAGCTCGTAGGCTGGTGAAGGAATTATTCAATCTTACATCGAGAGCCTGGCATTATATACGTGGAGCACATTCGGAGGCTGACAAGCAACTAAGGTTATAGCTACTCGGAAATATATATGAATACGATTTATGTGAAAAATGGATAAAAATTATGTTGTACATGCACATACTTATATATATATTAGACTGGTTGAATTTTAAACAGACACAATATAAAAAACACGTAGTGAAATGGCACCAGGGGCTCACCGAAAACACGTCTGTCTACCTCGGAGGTCATTCGATGAATGAGTGGATCGTATGATGTGCGTCTGCTTATAAGCTGTTATTTGGAGCATGGCTGAGTTTGAATTTACGACTGACAGAACCTATTTCCTTACCAAGTTACCAAGTTACTATTAACGACTTGATTCGTCCTACAAATATGTGAATGTATAAAAGTGAATTATTTTAAAATAACTGACATACTACAAATTTTTTCCTTCAAGTCTGCGAAATTCACAGCACTAGTGTAACAAGATAAATGTAAATTTGTGAAATAGATGAGTTTTTTTTTTTTTTTTTTTTTTTTCCAATAATATTTTCTGATTTTATGCGAAGTATGGCTGTTTTTTTTCTCCACCAGACATCTGCGTGTTGATTCTTCAGCTGCGACAGTTGTAATCTTGGTGATGGTAGGAAACATTTTTTGTTTTAAAGGTTGGTTGAACTCTCCCAGTTGTAGGGCAGAGGAGAAACATTGTGGTGTGATGCTAAGGGCTCTTTCTACCTGGGCCTGAAAAGGTTTTTGTGTGTGTAACTTTCAGTTTTGTTAAATTCCCCAGAGTTCTTGGCCAACAGCCCAGCAAAGTTTTCTCCAGATATCCAAGTTTATTCCTGCCTTCCGTTTCGAAAATTCATTCCCGCATGTTCGTTTCTCTCCACAATTTTTACAAGTTCTACTCAGCTCTTCTAACTGTGTTTGTTTTAATACATTTTAATTGAAATGTCAGTTTTTAATGTATAATATTTTTTCTCCCTCATCAACTTGTAAATTTTTTACCTCTTTGAAAAAGTGAGCAAACAAATAAGCTGTTACCAGACTTTGAATTCAAAGCAACACCGATATTCACCAACTCTTTTAATGATTAACAAGAATTTTTTTTTATTTTGGTTAAGTAATAAACACAATATATTAGATAATGACACTGGAATTATTCAAACTAATAAATAACAAGTCACAGTATTCAATTTTGACATATAAAAATTTTATTTAAAATTCTTTTCTTTTTTCAAAAATCACCCTTAAAAGCTAAAATATTTACAACTAGTTTACAACAAACATTTACACACACTAAAAGATATTTTCTATCGCAATTTTTTTTATAAATTAACAAATATACACAAAACCATTTATTTTTTAGATATTTAAAACAATCACCTTAAAAATTTAAGTACCAAATATTATTAACAACAACAAGACATTTTATCAGTGACATTTTACAATTTAAACTTTCAAACATTTAATCATTCTTATTTACATCCGGAACCTACTACTACTACTAAAACTACTATTACTACTACTACTGTTACTACTACTGTTATAAAATTGTCTGACACAAATTACAAGATAAAAAAATATTTACAAAAATTATTAAAAACATATTTACCTATATAATGCATCGTTGTGTTGGACGTTCTTTTCCTATCTATTTACAGCAACTTTTTTCATTGACACATTCGGGTGGTGTGTTCATTAACATGCAGGGGGGCGTTAATTTGTCAAATCCGGGTAATTCCCACTCATACATGCAGATGACACAGTACAAGACACACTCACATGCATTTAGTTTCCTGTAGATGATGTGTCACACTATGACTTTATTATTATTATTACTATTATTATTATTAATAAGTATTGAAGAAATTTGTAATCTTGATACAGATAGACCTTACAGATAGGCAAACAGGGAGCAGCAGCATTGAATGGTAATGCAATACATATTGTGGACAACAATATTCAGCTGTGAAGTTGGTCGTGGAACAGGAGGTGCATGTGGTGGTGGCAGATGGATGTTATCGTCGGTGTGGTGGTGATATTTGTGGTGTCGTGGGTTGTCTGCATAGATTGTGGTGTTGAAACTATTGTAGGGAGGAAAATAAATACAAATTTACTCAGGTATTCGATAGAGCCCCCAAGGAAAGGTTGATATTCCATCTGCCTCAATGTACCGCTTATCATCCATACCTGACAACACTGCCTTGGTTATGCATTCGGTGTAGACTTAATGAGCACACGAACGCAACTGATATTGGGTCCCCAGAACCCTTGTGCAATTTTCGAGGCAATCTCGATAATCCTCCTACCTGAGTAACTGTAACACATTAGGTTTTACACTCTTCACTTTACATATACATTGTTCATTCCCAACAACGTATGAGTAAAACTTGGGACCTAAACCCACAAAGAGTGTGATGATGCGCCTGGCACATTCATTTTTCATCACCCTGGTATGGCCTTTGTTTTCGTGAGGGAATCCTTGCAGGTTATCGAGCGCATAGTTGGATGTATCAAACTGCACCTTTAAATCTGGGGTTATTATTTTGTAGATGTCATCACAAGTAACAGGATATAACAAGAAATCGGTGTCAGAATAAAGAGGAGTAAGGCTGGCGGAAGAAATTTTGTACACATGTACTGATAATGAAATTCGTCAAGTGTTAATTTAGAAAGATCAGGAATGGCAATACCAATGTACAAAGGCTTGTTGAATGCAACAGAACTCTTTGACATTTCGATAAGGACCAAGTTTTCATCGATAATCTGTCTTGCCTGGTCTGCCGGATGTCCTATCAGCTCTGCAGCCACGTAGATCGTGTCATACCGCGAAATGACTCTGATGTCCTTTTCCCGATGGACATTCTGCAAAGTTTTTAAATAAATGGAATTATTCATTAACTTGAAAAAACAATTTTTCGAATTCGTTTGCAGCGTGGGCCCATTTCTCACTGTTAAACTCGATGTACAGAGCGATCCAAGTGTTCTGCTCAAAGCGCAAAACGCGATGAACAGAGTCAAGTTTGGCCCCATACATCAAGTACTGCCTCAGTGTTTCCCCTTGTATAACATATTTCTTCCACGGAGCGAGTGTTAAAAGAAGTTTCTCATGCAAGCCGTTCAGGTGTACACCATTTTCTGGGGCCAAAAGCAGATCAGATAGTTTATCATGACACTCCTCCAGAAAAGACAGATCAACTTTTGCGAAAATACAAGTGTCACCGTCATTCACCATTTTTTAAAAATCCCATGTTGAAAACACGTCAGCCTCAACCCACTCAAAATTGCTGATCGGAAGCTTGGATCGCATCGTATGACTGTACAGCCCGTTGACGTCGAAATAGCATATATATTTCGATGCCAGACTAGGGTCGTAGTCTTCACTCATGTAAACATTGTTGGCTTCTGCGCATCTTTTTGAAACTTGGGAAATGCCGCCTCTAACCCCATGTTCTACAAAAAGATACAGCTCTAGCCGTGCATGTGTCATAATAGCTGTGCACATGTCATTGACAATAAAGCATACCATGGAAGAGATGGAGCTGTGACGTACATGGCGGGGTCAAGACTGTAATGAGCCAAACATATGGTCCTGAAATACTCAAAAATATCAGCCAGCAAACAAGTGTCCTTACGGAAGTAGTGAATGGCATACTGCAGAAAGTTTATGCAGTTGAACACATCCCATGCTGCTTGGGCATGAGCGTAGTCCCCATCGCTAATGCCTTCGTCTCTCATGATGTTATGAAATGCATCCTTTGAAGGGAGTGGCTTCCACATCAGACTGTCTGGTGACTTAACAAAGTTATAAGGAAATTCTCCCTACCATTATGTCAATTCTAATTGGGTGTTGTCTGGAAACATCGAGCGGGTGATACTCAATTGCGCAGGTAGTAAATTACCTGCCAAAGTTTCCAGAGCGGTGCTCATGAATTGGAATGAATCAATTAAATGTAACTGGAAATATTGCGCCTTTCCATTGAAATCAATCCCGTTGGGAATTTGTTTGGTAATACATTTATATTTTTCAAGAGTCATTCTAATCACTTGAATTGTACCCGGGTTTTCGATTACCACGGTTCCATCAGGTTGTGATATGTGGCGTTCAGCCAATGGCTTTATGAGAAAGTGAGCATCATAATTCTGCAGGTTATGAAAAACAGAGACAAGTTGTTTTTTAGGCAGTCTGAAATTCAAGTTGCACTTATTATGTGTGCAACCTCTGATTTCGCCTGTCAGATGGTCATGATCGACCACAATATCATCTGTGCTGAGCTTTTCCTTACAAATGTGACAACTTTTCTGAGCCGCCAACCGAGCTTCATCAGCAGGGGTTTTGACTTCATCGGAACAATGATGCTGTAAACTCCTGCAACCCGCTTTGTAAGTTCAACTAAATTATCAACTAATTGATACATACAATCAGCACCCACAAACTCAAAATAGTTAGATAAACTCGGATTGTATGAGCAGACCAAGAAAATGCTTCAAGCATAGGGAACATATTGTATGATGGTAGTTGTATTACTAGTTTCATCATTAGACAAGCAAGTGGACATGGGTTTCAGGCAAATTTCAACTGCACAAAAGGCGACGAAACGCAACCTTTGCTGTTTGCTGTAATCATTAAATTCCAAGAACTTGTTCCCACTGGGGAAAGTACTACGAACAGCCTTTTGTTGCTGGCAAAGAATAGTGTGACTTGCGAGTTTCTCCACACTTACAAAGTATTGGAGACAACGCTGACAAACTAATTGTTTATGAGCATGTTTACTCAGCTGACTACCAATGAGCTTTGACAAATTTCTAATACAGACAAAATTCAAATGAGCGACATTTCCACTCACGCGATTCGCCAAAATATTCACATATTTGTCATGACGTACAGGAGAAATACACATGGGTACTACAACCCCACCCTTATCGCAAGTTTCGTCAATTATATTGCTATCTTTGTCCACCACACAGTAGACATTGATAGAAATAGAATTGTTCTCCTCAAACTTACGAATATCCTGTATGACTACAGGTGTCGACAGACCTTCGATATTCAAAAACTAGTGATGTTTAGGATATGAAATAATTCTCTCGACATGTCGTGTGGCAGGATACAAAGATGCTATTACGACGTAGTGGAAACACGTTCCCTCTGGGCAGTATACAATGACACAAGCTTTCCTATTTGCAATAAATTTTGGCAGTTTAGTGTTCGCAGCACCGACGGTGAACGGCCGATATTGGCTTACATTTACATCCATGTATGTCAATATTTGGAGACTCTAGCAAGATCCACGTGCACTTAGCTCTTCGAGTCTGTTTGTGAGATAAGGAACGATATCATCATCATAGATTAAACCCACATTGGATGAATGGAGGGCAGGGAGTGTTTTACTTTGAAAATAAAAGTTTTCTGTAGCGCCTTCCTCCTCCGTGAGTGATTTCAAGTACTTACCCGCTACTGCAACTGAAAATCTAACTAGTCGCAGTGATAACATTATTAAGCTTAATAAAGGGACCTTACACATCTGGGAAAAAATAGAAAAGTTCATGTCACTGTCAAACCTATTGTTAAGTATCCGCACATCATTTAGTCTTCCTGTGAACGTCGTAGCCATGAGTCTGTATGTCAGGTCTGGCAAAGGCTCCACTGAGGCTGCGGAGTAGGAAAACGAATTATTTTCCGGCTCCCTTAGTGAAACATTTCTAATCGACTCGAAAGTCGGTTGTGAAATGGACTGAACACTCCGAATCACAAGAATCTTCCAAGTCTGATAGAAATAAATCATTTAAAAGCTCAACTTTTTTATGTTTGGGGAAGCGGACACGTTTTGACCTATGGGTGTAAACGCTCTCTCCGTAAGTGAAGCCGTGATCGAATCACTAAGTAGAGATCATCCTGCAAGAGATTAACTTGTGACCTCTTAAGTGAAGGGATACTGTCTCGACAGCTTGCTGTATATTGTCTTTCCATTTGCGATTCAGAATCTGAATCGCTTATGTAAAGATCTTCAAGCAAGATGTCAATACTGGATCACTTACGCTCACCAATTTTACCTAACTAAAAGTTTCTTCAGTTTCCCCTCTACCACAGTAAATTACACTGAAGTAACCCCCTCGTTCTGAAAAACATGAAACAATAACAACACTTTATTCCCTCATCACGCCAGAGTTGTATTTAATACTAACATAATTTATTATAAAGAAAAAATTTTTTTTTTTGAGTGAACTTTAATTTTTTTAGTAAAAGCAGTTGACTATAGCGACCTGTTTTTACAAAATATATGGGTACGACTAAAGTCTTATGTACAAAGCCAGTTAGCGTATAGCGAAGAACTAAGTGTGTATGGGGAGCGAGCAAAATTTAGGTCTCAAGAACCGATGAGGGGGACATGAACGGAGTTGGAGCAACGTAAGACCTCACGCAGGCCGGAGTTTTGGACAGCACGGAGCTGCGGGCGAGGGAATGGTTCACTAAACTGTCGCTGTCCGCAATGAGCACCACCAAACAGCCACAATCCCGCCAGAGACTGGGCACTTCTCCTCTGGCCATGCCAGTCCGTGAACATCTCTCTGCGACACGGGTTCACGGCCTACAGCTCGCATCCGCTATTCAATTCACAGCTGCCTGCTCTCGTCTTTCTTTCACAAGATTTAAAGCAAGCAAACCACTTTCGTTTAGAATATAACAGTGAAATATAAACTCATGCTATTGCATTGCACTTTGAGCCCAGTTTGAACACAATTTTTGTGAGAAAAACTTTACATCTTAAATGTGCTTTTTAAATCAATATTGTGACTTACTCGACACCATCAAAACTAGTGTACACTGTCAAAAACATGTATCAAATTTCATACAGTAAAATCGTTTACACCATCAAAATAATTTACATTGTCAAAATCATTTCGAATATTACACTGCCAAGACTAATTCACACCATCAAAATAATTTATGAATATTACACCATAAAAATTTATGAATATTACACCATAAGAATTTATGAATATTACACCATCAAAACTAGGGTATGCCATAAAAATCATTTACACTATAAAAATTAGTTTATACTGTCAAATAACGATTTTCGTTTATAAAATATCGAGGAAGCAACACACTGGATAGTAAAAATAATAGTAATACCAACTAAACAAACACTATTAAAACTAAATATTTTAAAAATAAAAAATAGTGGTACTCAACTTTCAAAATGAAATATCTTAAAATTAACTTAAATTCCCAATCCACCCCATCACATACACATCAAAAAACATTTCATTCATTAGAAATATGCAAGGCTCAAATAACCATCATCTCACACATTGTTCTCCAGTCAACTCATTCTGAACAAGATTGGGAGCTGAGATTATGCATCTTCCCCTCACACTTGGCATGAGCAGCGTAGTTTTCCCTTGTTTTAGCTGCTCCAAAGTTCGTACCTCATGCATACAACATCCCACACTTAAAAATTTCTTAAAACTATGTAAAACTAACAAAAAAAATTTCGCCTTTCCCCTGCACACACACTCATCCACCTACTTGATCAAAAATTTTTCTCAGAGTATTCGGCGATAGATTCTAAATGTTTTTCACATACTTTGTGGATATTCAAACTGTGAAAAGAGGGCCAGGCTACGTGTTATTGACATTGCCTTCTTCCATATAGTGCAATAGCTACTATTGGTGGTTCACCTGTATCTCCCTCTCAACTCTGCTAAATAAACTTAAATGTACATAAATGTTACATCTGGAATTAAATTTCATCACCTTTCCCCTGCACTCGCACTCACAGTCATGCACACACACCACAATCACCCATTCGATTTATCATTAACTAAGAGTAATAGACTACTATTATTTAAATTTGATTTATAACCTACATTTTATAGTTTTATGTTAGTACATTGCATTACATTTACATTAGTATGTCGTAACATTGCATTATGTTACGATACATTACATTATGTTATGTTACATTACATCATGCTATGTCAGTTTCATTCAATTGCAAAGTTTAACGATTCTAAAGACCTGTTTTACGATTTCGAAGACCCATCATTTAATTTGATAAAAATTCAAACGATTTAAAGACTCGTTTTACGATTTCAAAGACCCATCATTTAATTAGATAAAAAGTTTAATGATTTTACAGACTTGTTTTACAATTTCAAAGACACATCATTCAATTTGATAAAAAGTTTAACGATTTTAAAGACTTGTTTTATGATGCTAAAGATCCATCATTCAATTTGATAAAAAGTTAAACGATTTTAGGAAAAGTTTCCAAAAAACCAGAACAAAATAAAAAAATTCTTTTAAAAATAAATTTTACGAAAAGTTTTGACAAAATACCGCAAAAGAATTTTAAAAGTCCGAAATTAACCACTTGCTTTAACTCTGGTAGCGGAGCTGGTAGGCTTGGAACGAAACCTGAACTCAAGGTCAAGCTGTATGAGTGCTACCCCGTCCAAGCAGGCGAAAGTCCTAGGGTATTGCTCCAGCAGACATGCGGCCGACTGAATTACCCAGCGGGCGGTAGAACTGGAAGGGAGAAATTCATTCTCAGCACAACCCTGTCGTGTCAGGTTCCATTAGCAGCTGATGAACGAGCGACCGGTGTCCTTGAATATTCAAGACTGGGCAGTGTGGACCGGTTCACAGGCTGTCCAAGCGCTATAGGGTGGAAGGTTTCCATGAAGTCACAGCAGCAAATGAGCTCCAGTGGGTGGGAGGTGCTATTTATAGCCCACCACTTTCCCTTGTTGCCAAATTTTATATTTCGTAATTCGCTATGTAAAATATATTAAACCTACATATTATGTAACAAAAATGGTTTTAACACATTTTTAAGTATATGTAACATATTTAAAAGGATTTTACGTTTTTTTTTTTTATTTAGCGTGTATATGTTAGAATTCAACGTGTGTTTGTCCGGTTTTAAGCCATTAGGTATGAATTCTGTACTTATTTAATGATTACGAACACAAACAATTGTTATTCCAATACAAACTTTTCATATTACGAGGTGAAATGAATTTAATACTTTGTTCTTACATCCCTAACACAAACAAACGATTGTCAAGCTTTTGTATATAATTTTTTTAATTACGTTCGTTATTCCTTTTCACAATGTCACATTCGTACCTAACTCGAGACTTGAACCCAGAATCTATGGATTACAATCATAGCTACACAACACTGAAAGTCATAAACTAGATTACAATTGTACATTATCCATGTGGGACTCAAACCCAATTTATATCAACCACACCTCACCTGGGAATCGAACCCGCAAACTCTATATATTAATTAACCATGCCTTATCTGGGATTCGAACCCAGAGCCTCCTTGTATAAAATGATTACTCTACAGAGGCAGGCAACATTTAACAACTTATTTTATGTATTAAGTTTTTCCTAGAGACATCTTTTTGTCATATTCAAATATATCTATTTTGTTGAACAGTAATATGTGGTGAACTAATAGGCTATTTGTTTAACTGATTTTTTTTACCCAACTATTTTGTGATAATGCAAAATACTTTTAATAGAATCTCTCTGTCGAGACAATTTAATTACTTTACTATCTAATGTCACTGTAGAGAAAATATTTTTCTTAGGAAAAACAAGTTCACTTTTTAAAAAGAATAAAAGTAATTTGAAAACATTAATTTATTGACAAAATATATACAAACAAATTTTAATCATTGTTATTATTTCGACAAAACGAAATATTCCATGTTTCAAAACATACACAAGTAATCACAGGACATCCCAAAACATAGCATCAAACAATTAATTATAGGATGATTCAAAGTACATAATCAACTACAGATGTCACACAAATTACACAAGTATTATTTCAAAAATATAGGTTGCTCCAAAAAATTTATGTACAACATTTTAACACTATCAAGTACAAGTTGATTCGAAACACATAAACAAGTATAGGGTAACACAAAACATTGAACAGTTGATATATACAACATTTTGTTTTATAAACTGTTGGCAACTTCCATTAATAAAGTTTTCATGCATTTTCTTAATATTGGATCCAGATCCCCTTCTTGACCTCTGCTTTCAAGGAGGGAGCATTTCTTATATCCTGGTTTTAATCTGTCTGTTTGCGCAGAAACGTCTTTAAAAGCAGGGGCATGTAAAACAATGCTTTCAACCAAATCAAGACATGATGCAACATGATGAGATTACACATCTTCAATACTAGATCGAAGAGGTGTGGTTGCAGTAATATAAAACACTGGACATTTCTTGTTGTCACTGTACTGTATGAGTCCATGACTCTTTTCGTCTACAAGAGGAAAATAAATTCTTTAAATTGAAAAATGTTTTTGCAAGTCTCCGTAAATTCTCACAAAAGTCTGTTGCACCATAGGGTGTAAGTTATATTACACTTTCCTTGTTTGACACTGATGTAATGATGTGCAGGATGACAATACATCATGTTGCTATTATAACATCCAAGACTCGATTGAGAAGATTTAAAAAGGAATAATGTATGTATATTAATAAATTATCTCTAAATTTGCAAGTTGAAATGTGTTTGAGGGTTAAATTTTATTTTTGGTTAATTTTATTGTTCGATGTACATAACATTTTGATGAATCACACCCAGTATGAGACGTGTAATCAAACTCGTTTTTGCTATAATGATATAAAGTATGAAGATTATTATAACATTCTTCGAAATACAAATAGGGTAAAACAGTGTCTTTATTATAAACAAGATGTTTCAAACATTTTTCTTCCTCACAATATGAAGTTACAATGCATTCGCCCTTAAGTTTATGCTTACGATCTACTCTGTGTTGGCTGTACTGGTTTACAAGACATTCAGAACTGTTGCAGTTAGTTAAAGTGACGTCATAAGTATTTGGTTTACTATGTGCTGTTAAAGCTTGAGAGAACTACGTACATTTGAAATTAATGTCTGACTCACACATTTCCTTTACAACAAAATGTGAATATGCTATGCTATAAGCTACAGAATACAAACCTTTAGTAATAAAAGCATACTTGCAAATCGGCGAGAACATTATTCTGAATTAGCCACTTCACATGCATATAAATTACACATGGACGGAAAAACTAATCCTCACTGTTCGAAAATAAAGTTGTGAATGTCCCCGTTGGAGGTCTCCTTCCAACGAACGGTGATTCCCTGGTGAGGTCTGGTGAGCTGGTAGATGATTACTCCATATCCCCGTTCCTCTTCTATCTCCTCGCTAAGACTGGCAATCATCAAATCTTCTAATACTGTTGGTAGTCACTGTTGGGGCGAAGATATCTCACAGCACAATCGTTGCATTCTATTCCTTCACGAAAGCAAATGCCAAGGCTGTTGTCGAAAGTGTAATACGAATGTTCTATATCGTTTCGGACATGAACTTGTAGAATACCGTCATACGGTTTAAAGAAAACTATTCTGTATCCAATTTGCAGGAAATTGTATACATCTGTAGGGTAGAATATTCTAGTCATGACTGAAGATTTAATACTGAACGCTCTCTTTTATATAGTCTGCCATATTAGATGTTCTTGCTTTGAAAAACGTTGCATTGCCACATACCACAGGGAGAAGTTAATTCTTGGTCACTGATGTACGTATAATGTTGCTTGTTGCATTGTTCTGTCCAAACTGTAGTAAGAGAACAGCAACTACACTCCTTCTGCATAATGTATTTGATTTTCTTGTAGGACTTGTGCTTGGTGTTGTAAGCACTTTGAACTTCAAATTCTAGTTTACCTTCGTTACAAGGTAGTTTGCTGTCAGGAAGTAAATTATGTAAGGGACAATAATTGCGCCCCTAACATACGTCTAAAACTTTTAAAGTTTCTGTTGGAGTGATTAACGATCAATGCCAATGTTCATCACTGATGCACATCTGTATTTGCAGTGGACTATCTTCATCTTCAATTCTAAACCACACTCGCCTGAATCCTGGAGTAACACTAGCGTACTGAAGTGATGAGTCGAACCTCTCCATCGTAACTGAAGCTCTGGTGTACGATTCTCTCTCTCTTTATATAGACAGATGTTCTTCCAGTTTGTGGTAAAATTTGTTCTTCAACTACAACTTTGTTAAATCAAATTTACAGACACGAACAATGCTGTTCCAAACCTCACAGTCCCACATTCCTCATGGTGCTCGTACAAGTGCGCTACTGCCTTGTATTTGCATGATGTGTTCCTTATTATTACATGATTCAATCCATAAGGTGGTGCCATCGTAAAATTCTCTAATCAATTTATATTTTATTTAATGAAAACATAGTTCTTTGGTTATTTATACCCTGCGAGTTTTTAAAACACAGGTCCCAAGAAGAACAGGGCAGTTTGATGTCAGGCAGCATATTAAAAACAGGGCAGCCTTCTTCTTCATCACACAACACTCGTTCTGTATACATACTTTCTCAGAAACTGTTTGTGAAATTCCACTGTTCATCTCCTTTACACTCCGTATATGTTGCCTATACACTGGAACCATACTTTCTTGTGTCCTCGAAAAATACTGGAATACATCTTCTCTGGGTCGAATTTCTCAATTTTTTCGAAATTTCACGCTACCTGTAACAAACCATTTAAACGAAAAATTAATATCTCTCTCTACACATACGTAGGATGTTGGTACAAAAAATTCTCTTAAAGCTGCGCTTTTACATTGTGAGCAGAATGTTTTTTTCCTCACAGTGATTAGTATTATAGCATTTGACAATTGAATTAATATTCGAACAGTTGTGGTATCTTCTGTTATTTATTACTTCTGCATTGGTTAAAGTTTTTAAAATTTCCTTCTGCATTTTTCCAAGCACATATACGAGATAGTCTTCAAGTAGCGCATCATTTACATATTGAAAACGTTTTTTTCGTAAGCTATGTCACCATACTCCCATTTCAGGTTATGTATCTCGTAAGTCTGTTCCCAAAACATCATTTTAATGCCAGGTTTTAAAATGTACCAAGGTCTGGGAGATTTAAAGCATAATACTTTAGAGTCATTAGCACCAGTTGCATAAGAAATAACAAGCTCCTTAATTACAAAGGAGTTGTCTTTGTAGTTTTTGAAACCCTGAGCCTAGCACATCATTTTTTTTACGTAAATTTCTATATAAACTATTTTAAAACGTCTCTCTCTCTCTCTCTCTCTCTCTCTCTCTCTCATATAAATTTTATAGGATGACAGTGCTCGCCTCGCAATCTACTTCATCGACTCTTGAATCGTTCATTACAACGTCTGGAATGATTCTAGCTTCAAGTAGGTGTTCCAGCCTGAGCGACATACAATCCCTCTTTATATGTTGCAAGTTCCCATCATTAGCAAAGGCAGGCATGCCAGGAAATGATATCCTCATCAAGGAACGGATACACTAGTTTTATTTCGTGACCCACAAAAGAAATTATAAATTATTTCGGCAACACTCGCAGTTGGGAGCAGTATAAACTCAATAATGTTTTCATCTTCCCATAGGCTAAAGTCGCATTGAACGTTTCAACACATTCAGAGTCACAATTGTCACAGCAGTGTCCTTGATGGATTGTACCTGTTCCGAGCTGATGCAGAGATTGAATCCCTTGTAGATCGAGATGATGTAGTGAAGTTGTAGTAGATGCTTGTTGTAGTGGGCATCTGGTGCTGTAGTAGATGTGGTGGATGCCTGGCATTGTAGTCGACACTTGTAGTGAACGCTTGTTGTAGTAGATGCCTGGAGTTGTAGTAGATGCCTTAAGTCTCGCTAGTGCTAATTCTAAGCACATGCACGTATATACATATGAAGTGACCTTAGCAGATACCGACTTAACAATGAGAAAAATTTAATTTATCCCTCCTTATATAGTAAATGGATACAAAATGGCTGCCATTTTCCTTTAAATTTATGTTAAATTTGGCCTTTTAGGAAAATCAGTTGAAATATAATGAAATTTAACAGATCTCAGCTCTGATAGCAGTCATTTCAAGCTGGATACATATTATTACAGTAATATAACGTCGATATTTATTTTCTAGGGACAAGAATTTGTAAATATATACACATTTTATTTTACAAATTCCAAAGTAAAAAAACTCCACATAAAATATGCACAAATATTTTTAGAAGAAAAAAAAACAGGCTGAAAGTATAAGATTTATTGACCAAGTTTGTTTAACATACATTTTAAATGTTTAAAAAATTAAGTTTAACTTGAGTATTTGCTTACATCATAATAGTTAAAAATTGAATAGAGATGCATGTTTGTCATTACTTAAAAAAAGTTATGTCTTATAGGTGTGTTGGTATGAAAAATTATAATTTATTAGTTAAAAGTTGTTGGAAAATGGGAGTAAAGTTTGCTTGAAAACGGGAGTAAAGTTTGCTGGAAAACTGTTTATATTTTTTTAATTGAATTTATTGTGTGTTGAAGACATTTGGAATGTATTTCTTAGTGACGAGGAAAATAAAGTTTTATCTGTGGGGGTTTGGTAGCAAAATTTTATTTAGCTGGGAATACACAAACCTCTTGCATCTCGAAAAATAGGAAGAAGCTTCAGTCTCCAAATCAAAGTAACAGTTTGTAGGAAGGAGGGGAAATAGCCCAGGTCAGTTCAAAATTTGCTGCTACCTCTCTAGAGAATCCTTTGACCTTGAAGTAAGCCTCCGTTAATAGCCAAGGGAGCACTTTGGGGTTGAAGGGCCAGACCTCCATGGATTGGCCAGTTCCCAAGATATCAGAAAACCACATCACTTGAGTGCTGTAAGGGGAGGGGATAGTGTGTATCCTTGAATCGATAGCACCCTCCGAGGATAGGGGCAGTCAACCGAAAAAAACATTTTTTGACTTTGAGGAGGGCCGGTAAACAGGTTGTTGCAGTGTTGTGTCGACACCAGGGTGTAGCACCCTCCGAAAAACGAACTCTGTGTTGGAGGGGTGGGAGCGACCTCAGGGCACATCACTCTAGTGAGGAGTAGGAGGTGCCTACAGGCAAGCTGGACCGATGTGAAGCCCTCTAGGCAGTCGTCGCCATCTTGATTCAGTGGCAAAAAAATTGACAATTGGGGCAGATGGGTGACTGACCTCAGGGCACATTGCTCTTGCAAGAGGTGGAGGTGGAATGTGGGGATGCAGGGAGGTCCGGAGCAATGTGCCTGTATCTAGCCAATTATTGCCATCTTTCAACATTGCTGGAAAATTTGACAATCGAGGGCAGAGGGATGAGTAACATCAAGGACAGAGGAGCACACTCTGGCGAGAGGTGGGGAAGGTCAGGAGCCATTTGTACCCCTGCATCCAGTCTCCACCATTTCAGTTGCTCATATAAGCTTGGACTAGATGGATGTATACCTCAACAGCTCATTCATATACACCAGGCTTCAGAGTGTGATAGCTGCGATTCTCGTTAAGCGATATTTTATGCTCTGGAATTCAAATATCGTTCACAGTCTTTGCAAACTATAGTGTGAAATATTTTTTTATAAGTCTTTAATTTATCGTGCGATATTGTGTTTATCGTGTAAACCCCGTTTCTGTGTTCGGTTGACAAAATTTCGTAGCATTTTCAACTCACATTTTTTTATTACCAAACGCCATGAATTTCACAGACTTGACGGAAAAAATGTGTAGTACGTCCGTTATTTTTAAATAATTCACTTTTATACATTCATGTACTTGTAGGACGAATCAAGTCGTTTATAGTAGCTTGGTAAGGAAATAGGTTCTGTCAGTTGTAAATTTAAACTCAGCCACACTCAACGTAACAGCTTATAAGCAGACTCACATCATATGAACCATTCATTCATCGACTGACCTCCGAGGTGGACGGATGTGTTTTCGGTGAGCCACTGGTGCCATTTCACTGTGTGTTTTTATATTGTGTCTGTTTAAAATTCAACCAGTCTAATATATATATTAGTATGTACATCATAAGCATAGTTTTTATCCATTTTTCACATAAATCGTAATCATATCTATTTCCAAGTAGCTTTGACCTTAGTTTCTTGTGAGCCTCTGAATGTGCTCCATGTATATATTGCCAGGCTCTTGACATAAGATTGACTCATTCCTTCACCAGCCTCCAAACCTGACAAATATGTTTTGCGAGAGGTGCAATTTCATTTACGTGTGTTAATCAATAAATTTCTTTTTATGCATGTATTACATTTCTAAAGTTCCTCCTCACCAGTCTCCTAGGCAGACAAACATGTAAGGTATGTGCAAGAGGCGTCAAGTAGTGTCATGGATCTTGGTATTGTGGTTGTTTAATTTATAGGGACATATAGTTGTAGCTTGTTAATTCCATACTCGCATAATTGTCATATTCATGTTCCTTATACTTCTCTTGTGTAAATTTTATTTCTAACATACAGCTCGGGGTAGACTAATTCATCTATTTACATTTAATTTTATACTGGAGAGTGATGCAATTCCACTTATTATGTACGTAGTTGTGATCGTTTGAAATTTGCGATTCGATGGGTGTAATTTATACATAAGTAGAACACTCTGAAATTCTCTAACTTTTAATTGCATTCCGAATAATACTATCTTTCAAAGTCGCCTATCTACCAGCACTGTCTACAAGCAAGATCACTACCAATCCAAAAAAAAACTCTTGGACCACTCTTGCACAAAACTATATATATATATATACACACACACACCATCCTCAACATGTCACACCTCATCCAAGTGCTAGAGCTCAGAGGGTGATGACGTACTAGAGCTCCTACTCCCCACAAAATGAATGAAAGAACTATACACAACAAAATCAAGAAAAAAAATTGATCTGATTAAAAATTAACCCTTTCAATACATTTAACCATTTCAATAAATTTAACCGTGTTTGTTTAACCCTTTCAAACAATTCAATTAACCCTTTGATATCAAATTAATTAGGTCAATCAAAAAAAATCGGCATCCCTTTGGGATTAGGACCGTCAAGCTCCTACTACTCATTTTCTAGTTCGTATTGCTAAAGTTGTCAATATTATGTGTATTCAACACAGCTGATGTAAAAGAATTCAACACGTATTCCTGTGGAAAAAAGCCGTACGTTAATTTTTTTATACCACTCGAGGCGGATTTGCTGAGTTTACAATAAAACCGCTCTGCTGTAAAGTTCACGTATCCTTGTATACAATGTTTTTCCAACCAACCATACATTCATGGAGGATCCCATTCAACTCACTAACACCCCGCCTCCTTAAATCCACCACTGAATCCTTCAAAATGTTGTTTTTGAAGGTTTTAAAGGCTTTTCTCGGACGCGAAAGTAAGTCAGAAGCTTAATTACATCCAGGCTCGTATACAAGGATATAGACACCTACAAAAAAAGTTTTGTGCCAGCTGTAATTAGTTGCGCATGAAGGATGTTCTCAGGGCCAGACGTATTACAAAGAGACTTGCGTCATTCTGGCGTGGCGTGCTATTCTGTCTGTACAGTTCATAGACTAAAGATTAACAAGTACCGTGAAACAGCGTTACTTGGAATACTTTTCAACTTTACAATAACCCAGTTTTTACATATTTTAAAGGAGGTGGGCTGTATACATACTGAAGTACATATGACAGTCTATAAAAAGTATATCTATAATAAAAACTAGAAATTTAGAGTTTTAAATATTTTATATGAGTTGAGTGTTTACGTTGGTATTTCAAGTTAGCCAACAGTGTGGTATTACTTGAAAAACTAATTGGTTTCCATAAGAAATATCATGTTACACTCTATGTAGGATACTTGGAACACAAAACAGTTTTTAGCATATATCACAAATTTCATGGAATTTCCTAGGCAGTATATTCCTTTAAATCAACTACGTAGCTCAAAAGACCCAGTGTTGACAGAACACAGAATACAGTGTTACCACTCACCGAAAAAAAAAAGCAGAAGTGTTTAAAGTTACACCACCGTTTTAGTAACCCTGTTTTACGTTAACTAGTACATCCCGGTGTTCCAAACTTTTTTTTTGAGGTGTGTAGTTTGAGGAGTGTCAGCAGGGGCGTAGTAAGTGAGGGAACGGCGGATATGTAGTGAGGGGGGGGGGGGGGTAAAGCAGTTGTCCCTCTGCAACAGAGAAGAAATATTGAAGCTACAAAAATCGTGTGTGTTGTATATATATATATGTGTGTCTATATATATATATATTTATATTTATATACACCCCTATTATTCTAGTTACTCTGCATTTTAGAAATCTCAAGACATGTTCCGTATGTGAAAATTAAAGCAGGAAATAAACTAATATGGCAATAAATATGCAAATATTAAAAATAATATTCGGAAACTTATGCTTTCCTCTTTTTCGCGGTTTAACTGGAATTATATAGCTACACCCAGGCAGGTCAGCTTCTATTCATACGGTGTAATCTTTAGTATATTACCGCCGTGGCCACTGGTAAGGGATATTAGTCTGAACAATAAACAGTTACATAAATGCGTGCAATTTGAAAACAAAAATTAAATGTTAGAATTTATGAATTGGAATAATTACATTTAGAGAGTACACGGGAGATAAAAGTGGATCCTAGAGTTGTGCTTTAAGGGTGGCAATTTAGGCTACCAATTCATGGGTGATACAACACTTGTTCTCTGGAAGTGTTTATATCTCGTAACTTTTATTTCTGATTGTTACTTTTCCGTACATTCTTACATTCTACACAAGAATGTTGTTAACTTGGTGACATTTCGTGACTCCCTGGACCTCTTCCTTGATTACTACGTGAATATTAGACAAAGGGATGTGAGGCTAGTTTAGGTTAAGTTAAGTTATGTTAGGTGGGGTACACATAATGAACTGAAAACACATTTAACACCAGTAATATAAAAAACACATTTTAATGTTATTTCTTCATATATTCGTCAGTTAGTATCACTTACAAAAATAACACAAAGTCATAATATTCATCAGCTCACCAATAACATAAAATACAATTACATTATTTCCATTGGTCATATACGTTTTGTAAACTCGATACAGTTTAGAGATTCGCGTTTTCTAGAGTAACCTATATCATTTAGGTTACCTAGCGTTTTCCAGCAAGGTGACCTATCAGCTGGCGGAAATGTGTACTAGCCTATTGGTTACAAACAATCTGCAGTGTTATATCTCCAACCTGTGCCGCATTAAGGGTGACACGAAGTTGTGCGCTACACCGGAAACCTGAGTTTACATTGTCAGTGAATCTTAGTCGTCTGTGTGTGTTTTCCAGTTAGTAGTTCTCATCTGAACTAGACACCAGGCTTCGTTGTTTGAGATTTGAAAGTGAGATTACTTTCATCACTCATCATGCATTACTATTCTTCAAGGAGGAAGGAATTCCCTGGCAGGCAAAATAATTTTAAAAAAAATTTATTAAATGAAGGATACCCTGGCATCCCCCTTAAAAAATTATCCGCACATAGCTGCTAAGCCCTTGTCACACTAATATGTTTCCGTCAAACTGCTTCCAATAAATTCAATCAAATAAAGTTTGGCAGTTGTGATGTCATAAACGCTACTATATTTGTCTGAAAAAGTTGGATGGCCCATTTTCCATCAAACGTTTGAAGATTGAACTAGTTCTAGAATTACCTTGATGTTTGTCAGTTCCAGCCAATCGGAATCGTGCACGATAAATATAGTCGCTTCGTACGTCACGAAACCAAGGTCGCAAAACCTTAAAATAACGAACAATTGCTGGAAACCAAATAAGGTTTTTGAAGATAATCAACTTATATTGGGCTCACTTCAAAAATTTAAATTTACTGAAGAAGTTTAAATACATGAAGAAATTCGTTAAATTTCTTCCTGTAGTGTACTGCACGGAAACACAACGGCAGTATTTCATTTGAAAATAATTTTCCAATAAAAATTCGGACTGGACAATTAAAAGTAATGAGAATTTAGACGATGTGACAGGGGCTTTAGATCCCCGCCGAATTCCATAGTCTGATAAGTGCGTCCCGCTTAGTCAACACAGTTGCCGTGGGGTCTCGCTTGCTTCAGAGCAGTTCCATCTGCTGCTTCAGCGCAGTCTTCGGAAGGGAGGGAGCCGTGGTGCTGTATGTGTAGTCGGGGCTATATTGATCCCCTCCGTGAGAACCTCAACATCGTCGGATCTCCCCACTGGGATTCTCGGTTCAACGCCGCTGATGCTGCTTCACACGGACCTTACTTCACGCCTAGTGGCGCTGGAACGTTTTAAAATCATGTTGAGCCGGGCGGGGGGCGAACAAGACTATAGGCTGTTCACGGTAAAGTGTGAGCACTTTTGAGGCCCTAGTTACATTTTTTCGAACAGCTATTTCTTATCCTTCTACCACTTTTAAAAATAGATATTGTCATGTAAGAAATAAACACAGTGCATATATTTCACCGGACTCGAAAGTTAACACCTACGGCTAAAATACAATATATTTATTGACTATTATTCCAAATGAGAAGACTTCAAAAAGTGCTCACTTTACCGTGAAGAGCCTATATTGGAAATTTTAGCTGCGAAAAGCAAATTCGTGAGCTTTCCCCTCTTACAAATGTTTAATTAAAATGAATACAATTTCATTATTTAAATTTCCCCGGTAAAAATATGTACGGGACACAAAATTATCAGCTGGATCATGTCAATTAAATGTTGCTATAGTAAATTTTAGTTTAGTTCCATACTCTATTAAAGATCTAAATGGCGTGGCAATAATATAATTTATGGAGAGGTGGTGGAGGGGAGGGTGTCTACAAATGCGATGTTGTACCACACCCACAAAATGTGAAGGGGTACTCATGTATCCCCCCTGTTCCTGGACTCCATACCCACTTTCATTTAAATATTCTCTCTCCCTCTCTCTTTTTCTCTCGCTGTGTGTTGAATGTTTGTGCTTGCGGTTGTATATGCTATTCACGGTAAAATGAGCACTTTTGAAAGCCATCTTAGTTGGAATGATAGTCAATAAATATATTTTATTTTAGCCTCAGACGTTAATTTCCTAGTGCGGTGGAACATACGCACTATGTTTATTACTTACATGGCAATATTTATTTAATAAGATGGTCAAAGGATAAGAAAAATGACCGAAAGGAAAAGGTAACCAGGCCCTCAAAAGTGCTCACTTTACCGTGAACAGCCAATACACGAATGTAACATTTATTTTCATATAAACCATTGTTTTAACCATTTAAATAAGCTTTTAAAATGACGCTCAGTTTTTGTTGTTGGCTACACGAATACCTATGAGTATCACATTTTCAAAAGAACTAGACAAGAATGACTGATTATAAACTGAAATAGTCATCGCACTGAAAAGCGTACGCGGAGCCTTTGTAGACCCAAGTAACGTATTAACGTTTTCACTGTTCCAAAGATCAGCGCATGAATAAAGTGACACGGCCCATGCGAGTGTTAATTGTACATATGGCGTAATGTCGGAAGAATATAGTGGCCAGAGAAGTAGATCCTAAACCGAGGCTTCAGAAGTGATCAACTAACCGCAAACAGTCTAGACTACAATTGTTAACGACGTATTTTCACTTCCGCTGTAGCCGTATAATTTCTTTCATTACGTTAATAGTTCCTTTGTCTTGTGTGGTCTCGCTGTTAGCAGTGGCGGATCTAGACATAATTGCTGAGGGGCTACTTAAGGGATGGAGCACTCTGCCTTACGATCAAACCACATACAAATCAGTAAGCATTATGTTTTAATTGTACATATGACGTCATCTATTATTCTTTGTTATTATACTAAGCATTCCAGCATGTATTAATGCTGCATTATTAAGACCGTATACTTTGTTTCAAGAACAATCTCATCTTATCCAGTGTAGGTAGGTAGGTAAGGCTTGACGTCTCGTCGACAGCAAGGTGTTGCGGTCCCATATGGTGGCCAAACTAAGTGGGGGAAACGTAACTCTGATGAACACAATATTATTTCACCACGTCATGTAATTACAACCATTAATTATGCATCCTGTTACATTATAAATTATAAGACACTTTACATTTTACGTAAATATCTTATACTGCACCGGGGGAGCGCTTTACGTTAAGTAACTCTTTACATGCAAATATTTATATACTAGCCCGTAACCTTTCTTTTTGTATTGTCACGGGGCTAGAACAGTTTCCATGTTAAAAAAATTTGGTCATCATACAAAGACGGAACAAAATATTGCATAAGATATATGTAGGTAATAATTAAATGATGTGAAATTAACTCAACATTGAAGCGACTGCGGTCCCATTTGATATTTCTCTACCCACTTTGCCACTGCGGCCCCACTTAACATAGTTCTATCCACTGAGCCACTAAGGCCCCACTTGGAACCGCTCTATCCACTGAGCCACTACTTACTTAACTCAACACTGAAGCGAGGCATTTAAAGAAAACAAAAATGATATTCAATTACTTTCATATCTCTATGCAATATTCTCTATGCAGTAATACAAAACTGCCATTGGAAAAAAAAGTAATTTAAAAATTAGTTTTTAGGGTAAAAGGTAATCTTATCTTGCTGAAATTCGAACTTGGCATGTATTTTACCCTGAGGATTCGCTCTGCGAAATTTGAAGAACTTCTGTTGAGTTTCAAGGGACTTAGAATTATTAAAGACGGACAGACAGACAAACAAGAGATCGTCTACTTATATAGTAGGATTATCTAATAAACTATTGTGACGCCTCGAACTAAGAGTCCTTCTGTTAACTGCTGGAACGGCATTACCTTTGCGTTGCCGCAGGCTGATTGCTAGGGCGGACGAAACCCCATCTGCTGGTCCAAATTGCCACGTCGTCAGCTGGATGTAGTAGGACCCGAGCTCGACTCTTCGGCGACCTTAAATATGGCAGCCGTTTACAATACTTGCGTTTGTTTGCAAACTGCCCCGCGGCTTGTTTCCTGATGGCCACGGTGGTGTTACGCTTGCGTGACCCCGCTCTCGTTGCACCTGGGATGGCGCGTTAATGCAAGGAATTTAGTTAGAGCCTGCCCACGCCATAACAAAGGTCGCTACAGACGGAGCAGGCTGCTCAGAAAAGCAAGAACGGCCATCGCCTGTAGTAAGGCACCGTCCTAGCATTCGCCTTGAGTGATTTCTGGAAACCATTGGAAATGGAAATCGGGATGGTCGGAGCCGGATTCGAACCCACACTGTAAAAAAACTGAGGTAAAATTCCCTTAAGCTAATTACTTCTACATGTAATGTAAAATTACCTGTCAGATGTGTAGTAAATTCACATAACGAGTAATATCCTCTGACGAAGAAGGACAGAAAATTCGACTCTAAAATCCTCGGCTTTTATCGGTGTGTGTGCGCGAACCATGAATCTCCACCACAATAGGCCGAAGCGTTATCTATTACACCACGACGCCAAGATGACAGCGAGAGTGGCTATTAGTGTGTTAAAGTATTGTTTCTTCCGTCCGTCGTCCCACTTAACTGTTGAGACAATGCTGAAGAGAGGCACGTGTCTTCATGTAACTTTCCCAACCATTTATGGGATTTTCCACCGCTACGTACGTGAATTTTACTCCAGAGTGCGGTAATTTTACCTTACATGTAAGGAAAACTATGTTTACCACACAAGTTTGCGAATATTACCTTACACTTGTCAGGTAATTTTACCATTATTTTTTATAGTGCAGGTCCTACCGAATGCGAGTCCAAAGTTCAACCACTGCTTCACCTCGCTCGGTTTTATCCAGTGTAAGATCAAGATCCAAGGGAGGAGCTGAAGCCTCCTAAACCCCAGCCTTGGATCCGCCACTGGCTGCTCGTGCTACTAATAATGACATAACCGTTAAGTTGTACTCACAACCATCCGTTTCATCCGTCAGTCACCCGTCCGTCCGCAGGTCACGTGATCTTCAACCAATCGCAGGGCAACATTTTTTTTCTATCCGTCAATCCGTCAAATATATCTCAAACTTTAACTTTCGACGGACCGATGGATGATCCACCGCCTTTTAATATCGTTCCTCGAACATGTCTGTCGGAAAATAGTCACTTGTTTATTGTCTGAATATTTGTTTCTTTTTAAATACACAAGGCAGTGAAATTGTTTACTTTTTTACGTATTGCCTTTGAATTGAACTGAAGACGATTTGTAGATTTTCGGAGGAAATGCTGGTAAATTACGTTAGGGAAAAAGAATATATTTATAACATTCATTAATTTCATTTGTCTCTGCGCGAGAAAGTTCGTGTTGTTGGGTGGTAACACTGAACGTTTTCTGGCCAGACGGATTGAATCGACGGATGACGGACTGTTGTGAGTCGCTTTCAATTGACGGACGAAAAAATTGACGGACGGACGACTGACGGAAGCGACGGATGGTTGTGAGCCAAGTTTAACTGTCACTTTCATTACCACTGACGCGCAAGTTGAAAGTGGCACTACAAATAGCAATGTCCATCAAACGCCATCATTTCCCCACTTATACATCTTGAAGAGTGGCATAACAAGCCTGCACTGCTTTTACCAGTCTTCCTTGGTAATGCTCTGTAGCGCAACATTTGTCGGTGCAAGAATATCATATGGCAGCTGAGGTAGGCTACGTTACTATTGTTAGCTACTCGAGCACCAAGCATGTATTCCACGAGATCGAGACCGCAGTGCTATAGAGGCAGTCAAACAGGTGTTTTTACACTCGAACAACTCAAAACAGTTGCCGAGACTAAAAACACCCGTTTGAGTGTAAAAAATACTCGTTCAAACATAAAAACAACCATTTGAGTGTTCCTCCATTCCTTGAGTAGACCGATAAAATGATTTTTTTGGAAGATCTGGATGTTTGATATTGTTACAAGATACCTGAGGGGGTGTATCTGAGTTCGTGATGGATGGAGGTCTTAATATAAATAAAGAACTGAATTTGATTTTTAGTTTATTCTTTCAGCTACCATTTACAGCATGAAACTTCATGTCTCTGCTATTACTGTTTTTATTTCTCTGTTAGCGCTATATTTCATGTGTATTTCAACTATATTTAACATCCTTGTTAATGTTTGTATTTGGTTATGTTATAATCAATGAACTTATACTCATAATTCACACACGTTCAGTCTGCATGTTGCCATCATTTGTGATGCCTTTCACTCACGCATCCAGTCCAATAGTCCAGGCTGCCAGACGCACTCTTCACTGCTCTGATGCTCGCAGTCGCAGATTCATCCCCCCCCCTGGCTGGTCACTTCCGGCGCTACTTGTTGCCCTTGTAGCTCGTCGTCTATCGCTTAACGTCGCACAATCGCCCAGACTCCTGACTCTTAAACTGCCGGCTCGGAGGCCTGACGCACTTTTATACTATCGCTGGCCTTGATCTGGAAGGTTCAACACACCCCGAGTTACGGTGAGAGAATTTAGGACAGTAATATTGACCAGAACATTCCTTCATAATGATATCTCTGAGACACCCGATACCAGTGGAATGTAATGAGATTTTTTACTGGTTAAGCCCTACATATTTGAGTGCTTTAGATAACATTTAGTTAAAAGCCATTAAAGTTTGTAACAAACGCATCTTCCAACTTTGCAAAGTATAGATTGCAGTTACATCTATAGTTCGTTTTTCGATACCAAAGAAAAAAATTATTCCTTCTTGTCCTCTTTAGCTGTTTACTTGAGATAGGCTTGACCCCCCCCCCCCCCCAACTCATCCTTCTCTTTTCCGTCTTCTACAGTGGCAGCGTCCATAGAAAAGCTGCGTGGGTTGTTCATTTTCATGTGAAGTGACTGTAGGCTGCCACAAAGTGTTATTATGAATAATTGTATGTTATCTAAGCCATCAGACACGTCGCTACCTACGACTGTTCTCGCCAAATATACTGACACTCTCCAGTCTTTACATTGAGCTATTGATAACTGGAAAATATTTGAGGGATTTTAAATAACCTGAAAAATAGTTTTAAAAAAAATCCGAAAATATACTTTATTATTTAATCTATTTTGTATTTTTTTCATGGCGAAGTTAAAACTTTCTTTCTTACACTAATCTTACATTTTTAAATATACATAAAAATTACTCAACTAAATGATATAACTTACTTAGTATGGCCTAAGTTATCAAAGCAATCAAATTCATATGATGCAAAGCTAAGGTTTTACTTACTCGTAATACATTATATACGCTTAGTTTGTGAATGGGGAGGGGGTGCGGATCAACCACAGAAAATTTTCTGAAAAGGGGGATATGTCACCATACCGCCCCCCACTCCCCGGCTCCCCGCAAGGCACGCCCTTGTGAAAATAAGAAGCAACTTAAATGGCTAAAACATAATTGTTTAAAAATGCAATACTTGCTCCAACTCCACTGCTGCTGTTCTGACGAGGTAAAAAGGCTAGCAGTATCACAAGTGATTGCAAATGGTTGCCTAAGACTTCTTTTTCGACGTTAAGATTGGCAACTACTTTCCCCTCCAACATTACCAACTCTACTGGGCGCATGTCACGTGGAGCCAGTTAAAAAATATGCAGGGATGGGAGCAGTGACTTTTTTCTAAGGTTGATTTCAAATGTGCTCACTTTATCGTGAACAGCCCTTAGAGTCTTTGTATCGAAATTCGGCGTGTTACATTTTGGCCGTTGAAAACTGGATTACCTGCACACGTCTTGCTTTACTAATTCTATAATTAAATATTTGCATAGCTTTGAATTAGAAAATAATTGTTACAGCCTTGTAAAATGCAAGTAACTAGCGAGAGCTACCTAATCATGAAATATTACACAAAATCACACTTTAATACATATAATATGGACCTAGAAGCAACTACACGCTTCTTGTATTGACCCCTTTTCCAGTGTACGTCACACGATCACACGTGTCAAATAACCGTACGTATGTGAGCTTTGCGTTACATTCTATCGTAGTTTGGCTCTTGTCCGGCTAGTATGTTTCAAGATACGGCAGTCTGGAAAAGCTGTTTTTAACTATATTGGAGGGCTCCAAAATAATATTGACAGCATGTATGGTAACGTTACATTCCGTCATCGTCTGGGGTATGTTGTCTTTTAGTAGGTTAACATACTGAGGGCACGATTAATAGTTTCGGCAAAAAACCAGGGTTTCAAACACTCTGCAACGCAAATGAAGTGCCATCAGCTATTTTAATTTTTTTATATTTACTGTATTTCATTTTGATTCAAATTTAGCAGGATTTATTGACAAATGCGACAGTAGAAACTTAGCTAATTACCCTTCCCACCATCGTGGACATAAAATATAAATAATTAACGCATATTTATGAAACATTTATTAAATTAATAAATAATTTATATTTATTATTAATTCTCAAATTTTAATTACAGCCAGGGAACACCAATTAACAGTCAGGTACAAAACTTTGCACACAATAGTAAAATGTAATGCTTCTATAATGAAACATTGTCAGTACTGACCCTGACTCTTCTGTTGCGACATTAAGGGGCCCGCCTGGCTGCAGCTTCTTCCCGCGGTTGGGGCCGAGGAGCGTGTGAGCGATAAGGGCGACACTGCCACGCGCTACAATGTAGTGTCTCGTCGTGCTGCGTGTAACAATGGGACTTTCAGCGTGTGTATAAAACGCGTATATTCTGAGATACAACGCTTTTGAAAAACAATTTTTAGTTATGTTCGAGGGCTGTGAAACGGCGTTTCTAATGTGCGTGACATCTCGGCTGTAACAGACAGGCATAGTGTGATGCGTGCGTTATTTTCGTAGTTCAGCACACTGGACGCACGTTTAATAGTTCCGTAAAAAAATAAAACCCTGGAGTTCGAACACACTGCATCGCAGTACGAGCGTCAGGCAGACGGGGCCCTTAAGAGTTTGTTGGAGCTGCGCGGCCGAGGTCAAGAAGCGAGAGAGCAATACGGGTGACACTAACACGCACGCCTAGTGTCTCATAGCTCCTACGCGCAAGGCTTGCGGTGTTTCCGTCGTGATGCTGTACTGTATAAATTACACCTGTAGCAGTGGGGATTTATTGCACGCGATGGAAGACCACAGATTAAACTACGTCCGTATCTTTGAACTTTTCTCTTGCCATTTAAAGAAACTGCACAGGCAAGCTTTACAAATGCGATATATGACCATCTTCACAAATTTTTTTCTGCAAAAATGTATTAAATATGACAAAAGTGAAATAATAGGGACATAGATAATTTTATTTATTTTTTTATCTTTTCTGACAAACAGTCGTATTTGCAGAGAATTTATTTACCGAGATACGCGTTACCCTGCGCAAACCCAAACTCATTTCACAAGATAAAAATCGTTGACTGAGGTCCATATGGGATAATCCTTAAAACGTGAATCAACTGGGTTACTTGTTATAAGTTAAGGGTGATGCAGCGCCCTAATTCTGACAGGCGGTTGTAAACGGAATGGTGATCTTGAACCTGAAGCAGTTGGTGACATGGCGCCGTAATACGCCTACATGTTCCCACCATGCGTAGGAAGGAGGAGGCCTGCTTCGAGGCAACCAGCAGCCCCAGCGAAAATATACTGATATTTAATCATTCTGTATGTTTCAGGTGAAGTTAAAAGCTTTTCGCTTATCTTACATGCTCTACATTTGAAGATTACATGGAAGAGAATTGGACGTCAGACAAAACTATGTAATTTAGTAATCCTATGTTATCAGAGCAAGTTCAAATTCATGAGATGTACAACTAGGGTTACTTACTCTAATACATAATAATACCTTATTTTTTATGTTGTGAATGGAGGAGAGGGGGCTGATCACCACAGAAAATATCTGAAAAGGGGGAAATGACTGAAATCTCGCCCTTTCGCTGCAAGGCACACTTGTGTGTTTATTTAAAACTATGCGTTACAAAAAAAAAAAAAAAAAAAAAAAGCAACTTCCATGGCTAAAACATAAATTGTTTAAAAATGCAATTCTTGCTCCAACTCCACTGCTGCTATAGACAAGGTAAAAAGGCTAGCAGTATCGCAAGTGGCCTAGCAAATTTTTTAAATTACTTCCTTTGGATTCTAACCTATAGGCTGTTCACGGTAAAATGAGCACTTTTGGAAGCCCTGCTTAAGATATACTTGTATGCACGTTGTGTATTCTCTCACCTTATGTAAAATTAACATTGCCATGGGCCTCATCACTTTATTCATGCGTCGGTCTAGTGAGCATGTGCAATTTTTAGAAAAGTAATTCTGCTAATTTTTACACAGAAAGCGAAAGAAATAATTTTAATTACCACATAAAGTTACCTAACACTTTTTATTTGACGTTAAGATATGGAACTATTTTCCATCATCGTTACCAACTTTACCGGGCGCATATCACACAGTGCACCCGTTAATATACATGACATTTTTCTAAGGTTGATTTCATAAGTGCTCGCGTTATCGCAAACAGTCGTCAGGAAGGTTGTTTGTTACGTCTCGTCGATAGCGAGGTCTTTAGAGACGAAGCAAGTTGCTCGGAGAAGAACGAGCGGGGAAGGTATAGTCCGTTCGCAGTTACTTCCTATTTTTCTGAAGCGCTGATGAAGTCCTGCTTCCAGAATATTCCTCCGCCTAATGCAAACAAAGTTTAGAAAATTTACACCACAGGGACAACGCACTGTCTTCGTGCGCAGTCAGTGTAGTAATATCTATCTCTGTTTTTTTATATTAACTATAAGTGAAATATTATAATTTATGTAGAGAATAAATAAAATATCAGTTTAACCAAAAATAAGGTATATTTATAACACAGGAACACATGTATAAAATGCTATTGATAATATGACATATTTGGGAAACAACCTCATAAATAACCCCATGTACTATGTGTTCGGTTATTTCCCTAGATAGGTCACTTGTCACAAGCGTTTCATACTTCTGTTTACCTATATTTTACTATGTGTACAATAAATTTTGTATACAAAATATGCTGTGTTTTATTTCTAAGGTACATCCTTTCGTGGCATTTTGAAAAAGAAAAAATATCCTAAGTTCTAACTTGGTCTGGTGATGACTAGAGTGTGGCGGTTAGGTTAAGTAAAGTTAGGTTAAGGGACGGCGTAAGCCAATAGGCATGTGGGAAAACAATTTACAAATCCTAGCATTACATTACATAATACCCTTATTACATGTTCAACTTAGGGAGTATAATTTTTTTTCTAAGATCGGTGTGAGTAACAATGTCCCTATATGTAAAAATTATTTTAAAAAATTACTCAAAATAAGTCTGGGATAGAAAAAAATATATTATATGTAATTAAATATGCTAAACTTAAAAAAAATCTTTAAATATTTCAAAAATATTTTAAGTCTGAGAAAGTAAAAAAAGACTTACATGTAAATAAAATATTTACAAATAATATAAATTAGAAATCTTATTAATAATAATTGTAATGTCTTTAATGAGAGACAAGATATGTATTCATCTCCAACCTATATACTTCTTATAAACTCTCTTCCCAGCGCATGTCACAATAGTCTGGTGACCCAAGGCCGGACAGTTCGATCCTGCAACATTTCAGATGGTATTTTTAGTTATAAAAAACTCTAGAAGTAATTGAATGAGAGGGACGCCAGCGCTCCTAATACACAATGCCAGAACTAAGATACCAGAGCTCCTAGTAGCCAACTCCAGAACTACTGTGAGAAACAAATGACAAATGAAAAAATAAGATGGTGTCATCCATGTAAATGTAAACAAATATGGTGGTCGAAAATAAATGACAAACGAAAAAATTAGATTACGGCCTCCATGTAAATGTAAACAAATATGACTGTCGAACAAATGAGACTAATCGAACGAATGGGAGAGGAATAGAGATGGCAAGAAAGAAAGGAAGAGGAAAAATAATGCGAGAGAGAAAAAATGGGAGCACTCGGAGCAAACCTCCGGAATGCAAGAGAGGCAACATGGAATGATAGAGCATGAAAAATCGACATACTGGTTACCAAAACGGAGGTCCAATATGGCGGCGTACTGCTCCAGCATGGCGATTGCATGACCGGATTGACAGAGCGGAAAGTCCGGAATCCAAGATGGCTACCGAGCCCCCTCGATCCACCGATCAACTCCCTGAAGAGCCTCGCGCAGCCAATCAGAGTATGTGCACATCCACACATCAGAGGAACCGCCACGCCAATTCACCTTTCTGTACTCATCTCCTGTGTGACATAGGCATAGTAGTTTATTCTGGGACTGTGTGGTGCATCCAAGCACATTATCGCCCACACGTCACACCGAGTGAACACGTTTTGACACCGTGGCTACGATAAACACCTGCGGATGAAAGGTCGAAGTTCCAACTAATAAGTAAATGAAAAAGCCCCGCGCCTAGCAACAGCGCCACCTGATCGCACTGCTTGAGCGGTAAAAACCCATCAAATTATAACGGACAAAAGAAAGCGATCTGTCGCCCTCCAACTGTAACTTTAGTGTCTTTTCCCGCTATCAGCAGACTTTTCTGCCAAGTTTTTCGCCTGTGGTTTAGTGAGATATATCCGCAATAACATTATCGGCATGAGTCAAGCTTGAATCACGCTTGTGACAAGTCTAAGCTTGAATCAAACTTGTTATGCGAGTCTCAAAAAATTTGAATCAAACTAACTAATGTCCACAAGTCAATCTCGTAGCAAGCTTGATTAGTAAATCTTGTAGCAAGCTTGATTATTAAAACTTGCTGCAAGCGTCCCTTGTCAACCTACAAGCATATTCAAGTAATCTACAAGTTTTCTACAAGCAAGTATGTGACAGTCATGAGGAAATTGGCTTGAATCGAGCCTGTATTACACATGCAAGGATATGCCAATCGTTAGAAATTTGACTTGAATCAATCTTCAACTACACATGATATGGTAAGTTTACTCGGCAAGGCAAATTCCAGTCAAATGGCAAATTTGTCGCAAGCTTACATACTGTCTGGGATGGCATGTGGAGATACAAGAGGAAATACAAAAATTCCCTTATGCTTCGTGTTACCTACATATCGTCTTAATAACGAGTCGAAACACTGAAAATCAAGATAACCAATCAAAGGATGTCAAAATCCCCACAACACAATTTTTTTCTCTCCTATTTCTGTTCTTTACTTTGACTAATCCGACGAAAATGCTCCCGTTTACGTTAACGCTTACTTTGGACAGCTGACTTAATTTCTACATATGTTGCCTGTGTTACGTTGTGTAAAGCCACGTCGAATCTTGGACGAGCCCTAATACCGCCTGCCCTAACCAAACTGTGAGACGAAGTTGTGGGCATAGGCACCGAGTATGTTAGAAGGGGGAGAGTTGACAAGGGGGGGCTGTCACCCCTCCCCTTTTCAATTAGCAGGGGCGTTGCCCCCCTGGGTTGAAGAACAGTGGTCTGTCACCTTTTCAATTTGTAACAAGTAATTATAACTTATGGTCAACTGCTTTTCTCATTATTTTCCAAAATATGTCTTGCTGATATGTCTTTGCATAATCAAATACAGGAATATTTAAGTATTAATTATTTTCTTTAAATATTCAAAACATTGGCCAACATTAAATATTACATTCGTATACATGCATGCACAAACATACACTGCACAGTATATGAGAGAGAGAGAGAGAGAGAGAGAGAGAGAGAGAAAGGGGGAGAAAGAGTGAGAGGAGCGAGAGTGAGAGAGAAGAGAAAGGGTCTGTTTCCCTCGCCCCTTCATCACGGCTCTGCTCCATGCATCGTTTTACTCTCATCGGCTCTTTAAGACCTCGATGTTATGAGTTCGTGTAGTTCGGGGACCAAGTCCATTGTATATAAGCAGGTTGTTTAGTCGCCATTACTTGCATAGCCGTGTGACAATCAACACTTTCATTAATGCAGCCACTTTAGCCGAATCAGGAACAACTTACATACTCGCCTAAATTTACACCTACTGAAAATCGATTGCGAAAAATCGCATATATCGGCACTGTTAATAAGAGCATACACATCGATAATATCAGTACCGGAAATATTGTTAATAGCGTCGCAGTTAACAGGTATCCAGTCTCGACACAATTTTCATGGGAGCAATAAAATAAAACCCGATAACATCAATAACAGTACTTGTCTTGCCAACCTTCCAGCAATTATTTCCTATCACGAGGACGAAGAGCGGTAAAAAATATCGGCGCTCCTCACAGAACGTTTCTAAGACTTGTCTTATAAAAATGTCACTGAAGATAAGTTCCTAGAATGACACGCGGCATCACAGTTTCTGTTCCTGCAACAGTGGTTCGGAAAGGAGAGCACTGTCCAACAGAAAGCGGTGTGTGTGTGTGTGTGTGCATACGCATGAGAGAGAGAGAGAGAGCGAGAGAGAGAGAGCGAGAAGGGAAGGGGGGAGGGGGTGGCGGTGGGGGTACGACCATTGGCAGCAAGTACATAGTCGAAAGGGGACGGTTGCCCCTCCACTTTTCGACCAGCAGAAGCGTCGCCTCCCTGGATCGATAAACAGTGGTTGGCCGCTACTACAGTCCGTAAAAAGTATTTATGACTTAATGTATATATAGACAAATAGTACCATTTTTTTCTTCAAATTATACGATAGTTAAAAGTATTTTCATCGCCACAAATAGCAGTAGTTCTGTGGAAATTATTTTATTGAAAACTTAAAACCTTAGCCTACACGAAAATAAATGTTATAGGCTATTCATGATAAATTGAGCACTTTTTTAAGCCCTCTCATTTGGAATGTTAGTCAACAAATACACATGAGTAGTAGGGGTGCACGGGTTTCAGATCAAAGGAGACGCCGCTTTTATTAATCGGATTATCAATTTGATATCAAAGGGCCAATTAAATTGATTGAAAGGGCCAATCAAAAAACGGTTAAATTTTAATCCGATTTTAATCAGATCAAAAAATTCTTAATCTGATAAAAAATTTCATAGTGCGATCTTAATCTGATCAAATGTTTTTTCTAGATTTTGTGTATGGGTATACTTTATTTTATTTTTGGGTGGGGAGGGGATAGCAGGAGCTCTGTACGATGTTGACGGTGTGGTGGGTTCTAATGTCTTATATAGGTGTAGAGTTGAGTGCGAGAGTGGGCTAAGGAATTTTTTTTTCTAATTTTTCTAATTTTGAGGTGTTTGGAGGGATGTTGGTGGTAGATATGCGATTTTTTACGAAACATTTAAAACACGACAGAATTTCAGAGTGTTTAAACGATTTATAAGAGTGTCCTAAGTGTAATTTTATGTTTTATGGGGGATATTGCTCGTATATGGTACATTGGCGACTTTGAAAGACGCGATCTACGTGTTAAACAAGCTGTTTTCCGAATGAAATTAAACGTTAGAGAAATCCTGAGTGTTCTACATATGAATAAATTACACGCATCGAATCGCAAATTTCAAACAACTACGTGAATAATAAGTACAATTGGGTGAGTCTTACACATAATGCAAGTCTCGAGCTTAGAAATACAATTTACACAAGAGAGAATTTTAACTATGTGAATAACATCTGATGTCGACAAGTGCAAACTCAGTAAACGAAATCCATCTAGTCAGTGTGAATAAATAACACATTAACACTTTTACACGATTCAGCTTGTGAAAACGACTTAAACAAGACATAATCACGTACCTGAAATATTAAAATAAGTCCGTTCGAAGTATGAATGAGTAGCACATACGTCGAGCTGTGAGTAGATACGTGCAGCGTGTCCGATAAGCAACTGTGTTTAAATTACGGCAAAAAGTCGTAAATGAGGGGATTTTTTTTTATGTTTATGAAATTCGCTGCAATTGTTAACACAAACAGTATTTTTAAACTGTTAGGAATTTTCGTAGACCGAGCTCAGAAAAACACGTAATGAAATGGTTCCAGGAGCTCCCCGAAATATCGCACTTGTGTCCACCTCGGAGGTCACTTGAAGAATGAGTGGATGCTATGACGTACGACTGTTTATATATGTGGAGCGCCTTCGGAGGCTGACAAGTAACCGAGTTGAAATTTACGACTTCCAGAAAATCTACCAAGCTACCATTAATGAATTATTATCGACGAAGTATTTATTTACATCTTCCTGAACGTTAAATGTTTCACATTAAATTTAAAAAAAAAAACTTGCCCTGCTGCCATGTTTGAAATTCACAACTTCACTTCCCTTGGAAAAATAAATAAATAATGCACTCACATTATTTAATGACATATCCAGAGAACTGGTTTACCACAGTGAATAAATGTTTGTATCGTAAGAAGCCGTATTTTAAAATAATTCACTTTTAATAAGCAATAAAACTTTCCGTTGATGATTAGTGTGAGGTTCATGTCGAAGCCGACGGTATCTCGTTTTAATTATTCAATCTTCCTCGAAGAAACACGATGAAATCAATTACTTATCACAAACGCAATATATCGATCCGAAAAAAAAACAAAAGGTACACATGAAAAAAAGTTTCCCGATAAATTACTTTTATATTTAATCTCGGCTATCACTAGAGATGAAGGTAGGTGCGATGCTCGCCGGTGCATAGTATGAGCTACCCCTTATTGAAAGCTCATCGGCTGCCAAGTGTTATGGTGTTTATGAAGGAGCTGACGACTAGCATGTCTGTCTTCCACAGACATTGAAGAACGACTGAATATGGTGCCGACTGGGATAGCTGAGGTCACTTTGCTCCCTGCACCCTTCCCCGCCTCGCGTCGTGCTGGAGTGCGACCCTGGCCTGTCCGCAATTGTAAAATGTTTTCGGTAATTTCTCAAGATGGTGACAACGGCCTACTTGCATGCACATCGGGAGGAACCTGCCTTCCACCCCCTCCCACCTACACCCCTCAGAACCGGTCCGACTCCACGATGCCAGCCACCCCTATGGCCCCTACCACCCCTCACCAGAGTGCGAGGTCCTGGGAGTCAGTCACTCATCTGACCTCGATTCTCAATTATTTCAAGATGGCGACAAATGCCTAGTGGCGTGCACATCAGGAGCAGGGTGCTTGTAGGCACCCCCTACCCTCCACCCCTCGTTGTAAGCGCTGCTCTGACACCACAGTGCCAACCACCCCCTCCCCCAAGGCGTATCCCGAGGAACGCGCCCCTGTCCACGCACCCCAACACCCTCCCTTCACCATCAGATCAGAAAACTTCTTTTGTCTGACAACAACTTCGGGGATACTCCAACTGCTAGACACCCCTCAAGACACCAAGTTGGACTCTTCCAAATCATTTATTTGTTGCAAAACTATGCTTCACCCATGAAAAATGGACTCTCCAGAAAATCAGCCCTGTCCCATTCTGTGAATTATTCCCCCACCTGCCCCTTCCCCCAACTCGCCATACCTGAGGCTGGTCATCAGCCTTTGTGCGCAGGGGATGTTTGAAAAAATCCTCTCATTTACACTCTTAAGTGTTTTTATGTTTGCTGCAAATGAATATATTCTAACAACTACCACTATTTAATTATTGCACATAATTTGTGAGAAAACGTACAAATGAAACCTAATCAGGACCTAGACGAATGAACATTCCATATAAATTTGTCACAAAATGATTAAATCTAGGCAAGATTAGAGTCCCTAAAACTTTGTGGAAGAAAAACGATGAAATCAATTACTTATCACAAACGCAGTTTTTCGATCCGAAATAATTTTAACAAAAACTCCGTCGAAAACATATCGCAGAGAAAGTTTAAAAACAAAATTCTCATAGCAAACATATGTAGACAAGTTGAGGAAAACCGTATTTTCGAATCCTAGCCGAATGAGATACAAATTATTTAAAAGAAATATTAGACGTGCGTAAACTTCAAAATAACGGAAAAGATTACTACACTATAAGCTATCGAAATAAATTCTTAGTGACTCCCGTAATTAACACTACTAGAGAAACTGAATTCAAATAATTATTTTAAAAAATATTATTAACACGCGTAAAAATATTCTAACTCCTATTGTATGTTATGTTAAAGGCTGTTCACGATAAAGTGAGCCTTTTTAAAATAATCCTTTGGAAAAATCACTGCCCATGCTTGCATGGGCGCACTGAGCAACGTGCGCCCAGTGAAGTTGGTAACGATCGAGGGAAAGTAGTTCCATATCTTAACCTCGAAAAAAAAATGTCAGGTAAACATTTGTGATAAGTTAAATTATTTCTTTCGCTTTCTATGTTCTTTAAAACATCAAAGTATAAAAATCAGCAGATTTGTAAAATATATACTTTTCTAATAATTTCACAGTTTCACTTGACCGATGCACGAATAAAGTGATGAGGCCCACAGCAGTGTGAATTGTATATAAGGCGGAAGAATACACAACGTGAATACAAGTAGATCTTAAGTAGGGCTTTCAAACGTGCTCATTTTACAGTGAACAGCCTATACCAAGGTTAAATACGCAAAAAAAAAATAAAACGGAAATATTTCGAAAAATACTGTTAGGATGACTGTGAGCGAGGTGTGAACCCCGGATAGATAAATGATATTATCACCTAGCGAGCGTTGCATGTTGGGGAGCAGTCAGGCGGAGCAGGGATTCGCTGCGAATTCGTAAACAGAATGTGTCACCGCTGTAGTCTGACGCGACTTCGTCCGTGTTTTTTTATCCTGTAATAGACCGCTAGCCGATGAAAGACGATTTCCTTCCTTTGTCAATGGTGAATGCAAGAGCCTGGCGAACTGTCTTCAAACGACCAGCAGAACTCTCGCTTGGGACAAGGGCTGCTAGCAATGCTTTATACATGTCCTGAAGCCATCTCAGATATAGGAATCCTACAAGTTTCACGTGAAGTGTTAAACACATTTACTTCCTGAATAAACACTAAATTAACTGATTTGCACAATAAAGTCAGATAGTGAGTAAATAACATTTCTAGGTGTTTTAAATATCCTGTGAACACCATCAGTGTTTGTTAATACCCATTAACTGCATTTTACATTTGCCTTTAAAACTCGTTTACTATAAGTAAATTATTTATTTCGTCTTGTTTCCTGTTAAGACGCAAAATAGTTAACTCATTGCGAATCTCCATAGTCTTTACTGTGTTAAATATTAACGATTTCGCCATTTTTAGGTGATATTCACGCAAACTGATTTCACAGCGAGACAATATTGTTCGCTGTTATGGAAAACACCCCGACAAAGTGATTCGTCAACTATTGCGAACATAGTTGTTAACCAGACTGAAGGAAAAAGTACATATTCAGATCACATCCAAAATATTTCTGTTCACTGAAAACATATCAATTAACCAGGTAATTTTGGTTTTGTTATGTTGAAATACCGTTTTCAAGATATATATGTAAAAAAAATGTAACACCCACGAATAAATAAATGTTCTTCACACAAACAAAGCTACGACCCCTGGTGAATAAAGTAATACAATATATTTTTGCGAAAACATTATATTAAATATATATATATATAATTCCAGATCTACATTTTGGAGATAAATCAAACACACATTCATTTTGAAACACATTTATATATATATATATATATATATCCCATTAAAAAAAAAACTAAAATCACATTCTTCTTAAAAATATTTATTAATATACAAAAAACACTCAATCTTCTTTTCTGGGAACGAGGTTGGTAACATTTGGCTGATGTAGGAAGACGAACTCGATGCTCTCAAATCTGCGTGAAGTTGTTATCACAGTGGATTCTAGATGACGCGTTGCTTGTTAGAATTTCAGATTAGTTATTCTAAGACACTATCTATCAGTTGATTGGTTCACTCTTGATACGGCTGACAGTTTAATTGACTCGTAGATGCTACTATATCATTTAAATACCCCATTGGCGGTATTGCAGAGCTGAATTTATTATGGTATTGAGTGTAGGCTTGGGGGAAAAAAAAGGAATTCTATAATATCAAACAGGGATACACCAGCCGACTGAATGAAGCGCTGAAATACAAGAAGTGTTAAAGTTAGCGGAGGAAATTTGACGTACACATCGTACTGATATGAAGCAAGGCTCGCAGTTCAAAGGGTTTCATGGAACAGAAAAAAATTTACGGATTTCCAATAGTATAAAAACCTTGTAACAAAAAAAAATTATCTGTGCATCGGAGCAAGTGAAGAGATTTGAGCAGCTCTCGAAAACGGCAGTCTTGGGAGCTGATGAGGGTGAAGCGAGGCGAATAATAAATCAGTGTCGGATTACACATATTCGTATCGCTAGTAAACATGGATCATTACCACCAGCGGTGAACGGCCGGTATTGACTCACATGTAGATCCATTTTTGACATCAGTTGTAAAGCCCGCCCGCTTCCCCGCACACTGAAAACCTCAAGTCTGGCTGTTAAGTAAGGGGCTATGTTATTGTCATAAAGTTCACCAACATCGGATGAATGGAGGACAGGGTGTGCTTTGCTTTGAAAATAAAGGGTTTTTGTAACGTCTTCCTCCTCCGTGAGGGATTTCAAATACTTACAGGTTACTGTTATACTAATTCTGATAGGTCGGGGGTGGTGCCATTATTAAGCTTAATAAGGGGACTTTACGCATCTGGAAAAAAAAAAGAGAAAAGTCAGCATCAGCGTCAAGCCTCTCATTAACTATCTCCATGTCAGTTAGTCTGCCGGCGAATGCGCTAGCCAGTATCTAGTATCTGAGATTGGATGATGAACTTTTCACTTAAGCTGGAGACTTGGAAATCAAATTACTTTTTATCCTTTAATTATCATATCGAATTTGTGGAGGTAATTCAGTGGGTGGAGTTGTAAATGTTAAGTGCTCTGCAGTAGCTGGAGCTGGAAATGTTAAGTGCTTTGTAGTAGCTGGAACTGGAAATGTTAAGTGCTTTGTAGTAGTTGCAGCTGGAAATGTGAAGTGCGGAGCTAACTGGGATGGTGTTTGTGGTGCTGGTTGTGAACTCTGCGAACTTATGAGCGTCGTAGTCATCGCAGTCGTTATAGTCGTCGCAGTCGTCGTAGTCATCGCAGTCGTCATAGTCGTCATAGTCGTCGTAGTCGTCGCAGTCGTCGCCGCCGCCTATTTTACGTGTGAAGTTACTATTATACACAATACCCATTATGATTGTAATGCGCAACAGTATGCAGGTGTTTATATACCTTTTTAAAAATGTAAACGAACTGTAATTTCTTCGTTTCTAAAATTAATGAGTTTACTATCTCGATCGACGATTGTAACAACTATATCAATGACACAATTAACTATTACTAGAAGATATATCCATGTATTAGGTTTTTCAATTGTTTTATATCCTGAAGCTACAGAACACATGAATTCATGTAGTGTATTTGTCAGTTTTCCATTCAAATATGAACTGCCTATAATATTAACATTTATACGACATACATTTACCGACAATATATTAACCTGTTTTGACGATCCGTGCAATTCATTAGCGGGATACAGTTTCCTTTCGTAACCTAATATATTTGCATTTGAATTTTCTACTGAGAAATCGATATCAACGTTTCTATACATTGCACTAATTAACGTATTTGGATTTCAATGTAATCGGAAATGTACATCTTCAGGTAATGCCGCTTTAATGAATGTTTCAAGGTCTTGTATGTGTTTTCGCCAATATTAGCCGTTATGCATATCAATGTTTGGTATGCTGTTGTAAGTAACGAATTCTATTAGACATATTAGCCATTTTCCATCTAATTCTAACACAGGGAAATATACTGCACGCAATTGCGACGAATTATCACTTAATATCAATGTAATTGACATATTACTAATATGTTTTACAATTACAATTACTTATGTACTCTATTTGTAGCCGAAAAAATATAAACATATATGTTGGCAATTGATTGTATTTGGTAATTGCTCCGTTTTGTAATTTGATCTTAATTGCATGTTTTTTTTAAATAATTACATATTTCAATTGGAGGACGTAAATCGCCGAAACTGTCGTAATACAATGATTGATTTATGTTCTTAATTAATGCAACCCAATGCATTCCTTCATTTTGTTTCGAATCTAAATTAACAATCATACATTCACGAAGATTTGGTTTCTTTGGCAAATCGTCTCTCATATACACACTTCGGAAATATGGAATATCTAGTTTCTTTACAAGTACATTAATATCTTAGTTTGTTAATGCACGTTTTGGAAGACTATTTAGGACTTTCTGTATTTCTTTCCACGTTTGGAGTTTTTTTTGTCCTTGTCCAACTTTATAGGGTTTCAAATACATTCCTTTACCTTTTGATTTAACTGCTCTACTAATTGCCGAAACTCCTCCGAGGAGTGATCCAAGAGAGCTGTTATTGCTGGAAATAGGAATGGAATAATTCCTCCTTTCTTTGTTTTTCGCTTGGTTTTGCATTTTAAACCCATGCCTCTATTCACCTCCGAGCGCATAACTTTATCAACAACCCAAGCTCCAAGCTTTTCATCTGTAGATGCAGATGGATTCTTCCTTATATTTCCTGCTTTATCGGCTAGAATTGTATCTGCTATATGTCTTTCTTTCAAATCGTTTGTTGGATCGTAAACTATATTGTGTTCTTTACAAGCATTATCCAAAGAGTTTATTACTTTATACTTCTGGTCCAAACGTTTTGCAAGTTTAGTACCGGGTCCGCAATAATTGTATTTCAGTAAATGTAATTCAAATGGTAATTTAGTACGAACCATCATTTTCAACTGAATACAAACTTATATATACATATATGCCTACATTTATAGTTTTATGTTAGTATGTTACATTAGTTTACATTACTATGTTACATCAATACATTGCAATATGTTACATTATTACATTATATTATGTTACAATACATTACGTCATTACGTTACAATATGTTGCAATATGTTCCAATATGTTACTATATGTAATTTTAGTACATGATGTTACAATATATTACATTTATATATTATGCTATGTTACTAATGTTACATTGATATGTTACTAATGTTACATTGGTACATTATATGTTACTAATGTTACATTGGTACATTATATGTTACTAACATTACATTAGTATATTACGATACATTACTAACATTACATTAGTATGTCACGATACGTTATACTGTCTATTTGTGTAGAAATGAAGATTATAAAATAAAATGTACATCTGCCAGTAATTGTAAATACGGAAGAAAACGTAATTGAATAGAGACATGGCATTCTTTTACCATCAAATAAATGTTATGTAATAAGCGGTCCTTAGTCATGTGGAAAAACTTGTGTTATTATGTCGCTGTTGGAGCATCCGAATGGACTTAAATTAGAAAACATGTATGTGTTTCCTAAAACTACACAACAAGAGAAATATCAACGGTTAGCGAGCATTTTGTCGTTAATTGAAGGAATGCGACATTTCCCTTTTACAAATAAAGAAGATATAGTGCCTCCGAATGAAGCATTACCCAATTCCGTATTTATTTTTGACGATGTTTGGTGTGAACTGCAGGGTGAAATACAGCAATATTTCAGTTTTAGTAGACATTCAAACGTTGATTGTTTTTATCTATCGCAAAGTTACGCACGTATACCAAAACATAATTTGCACAATAATGGAAATGTGGTAATTGTGTTTAAAATGGATAGTATGAATCTGCATCATATTTATAATGATCATGTTTTAGGTGATATGACATTTACACAGTTTAAATACATGTGTTTTTACTGTTGGAAAGAGAACTACTTTTCTTTTGGTGGTTATACCAACACTTCCCCTATATAAAGGTTTTGACAGTTTTTTACTTCCAGGTGAAAAACAGTCAGTATTTTAAAGTTTGGATATAGTTGTATAAAACACAATCATTAAAACAGCTGTTTAACCAGAAGTCGCGATGGGAATTGTGATTTGAACGGACATATATTATGGAATATGGGTATGGCTGCGAAAGATAGCGATGCGGTAAATAAACGTTATGTGGAAGACTTAAACATTATTACGCTAAACATATTTAAATCGCAATCAAATGACATTCAAGAAAAATTAATAAAGTTATTGGATTTAAATGATAATGTTTATAAAAACCCGAGCACAATTGCAAACATTTTTAGCAATATTAGCACTGATTTGCAGAGTAATAAATTTAGAATAGAAGAATGTTTAAATGGCTTTAGTCAGAATTTTATCGATATAACAAACATAGTTTTTACAACAACTTGCAGAAATGCAAGGAAATTTAAGAGTTGTAATCAATGAAGTGGTAAACGTTACTATTACAAAACAGCTTGAAACAGGAATGGAACAAATAACGAAATATATAAGAGATAAATTGATTAATAAAAATGTTGGTTTAGTTATCCAAACTGATTTGAGAAAACAAAATAATGATTTGGATACACGAATGAACTATTTTATCAATGATTTGAAATCTAAAACTTTAACAAAATTAGAAGCAGTTTAAAGTAAAATGGATAATATTGAAAAAATGCGAACTAATCGACCTACTACATCAGTTAGAAAAGCAATGACTTAATACATATATAAATAGATTGAATTTAATGTAATTTAATCAAAGAATGTCTGCCTCTGCTTCAGAATTACATAACGTTATAACTGCTATGAAAGAGAAATATTTACAAATCAAATGAGCCTATATGGAACAGCCTATCTACCACCAACATCTCAAACACATCAAAACTTGAAAAATTAGAAGAGAAAAAAAGCCTTATACCACTCTTGCACTCAACTCCACACTATATAAGACATTATAACCCGCCACTCTGGTCAGTCGCCTTGAGCACACCACACCATCAACATCGTACTGAGCTCCTGCTACTCCCTCCCTCCATCCAAAAAGAAAATAAAGTACACCCATACACAAAATCCAGATAAATAATTGATCGGATTAAAAATCTTACCCTATTTTGAATAACCCTTTCAATCAATTTTATTAACCCTTTGATATCAGATTGATAATCCCATCAATAAAAGCATTATCCCCTTTGATCTGAAATCCGTGCGCCCCTACTACTCATATGTACACTGCATTTATTACTTACATGGCAAATTATATTTTTTAATATGCTGGAAGGATACAAAATTACTGATAGGACAAAAGTAACAAGGGCCTCAAAAGTGCTCACTTGACTTTGAACAGCCTACACGGGCATAAGTGTAACATACTGTACGTGCATGTAGGTCTCGACATCTCGTCGACAGCGAATGTACAAAAATCTCCATCTAGTCATTCACCCCTATTACACTATTCATACGCCAATGCCCGGTTTGGACCTGGTATGCATATTTCATTAAGGAAACAGAGACCGCCTTCCGTACTCACGGATTTCACTGGTCTTTAACGTCAGCTATTGTTCTGATACTGCTGAAAGCACTGATAGTCGCATCCAAGAGGCACCCTGCGCGAGGCTACAACCGTTACTGAGATCGCGGATTTTACTGTCGTTTAAAACGTCAGTGTTGCTAGGTAAACCCTAGGTTTGGCGGGAATTTCAAGTCATGTTCGAGGAAATTATACTTGCAGAAGTTACAGGTGCTGAGGCAATCACTTATAATATTGTGGTGCCGTCAGAAGATGTCCAAGAAGCAGTAGAAGGTGAGTAACATTTTAAATGCTTTAGGCCAAATGCTGTATGGAAATTATTTTCCTGCACGCGGGAATACTACTGCCAGACGCTCCGAAACTATCAGTTTACTGACGAAGAGAAATATTTGCTGTTTACTGACGACTGTTCCCTTATTGCTGGCGAAAACTGATAAACAATCGGTTATTTCAGTGCTCGTCTGCAGTAATGGAAGGCGGCCAGGAAAGGAAATTGATTGTTCTATCACAATGTTCCAACAACTTGACCTTTCACTGCAAGTGTCGTAGTGAGGGAGTCACTCCGAAGGGACTTACAGTGAACCTCCTGTGAATAGCAAACAGGGTAAAAATAGCTCGGAAAGCCAGCCAAAGTCTTCTGGACGAAAGAATTTATGCAACTGCATCGCTATGGCGAATATCCAAAAATCTCCATCTAGCCAGACGGAGTAAATTGTTCAGGGAAGCAGAAGGGAAGTTGGGGGTAGGAATCGGCCATGTAGTAAGGAACCACGCCAGTCTTCGCCTGGAGTGATTTTGAGAAACCATGGGAAACCGGCATATGGACAGCCGGACCGGGATTCAAAGAGCCCGTTCCTTCCACTGGACCGCCTCGCTCGGTATAGAGTGAGTGAATGAAGAGATTTGGGCAGCTCTTAACTGCGAGTTCTTGAGAGCCGATGCGGGTAAAGTGAGGTTAGCATGGAGCAACGCTGGAATGAAAGGGCGGGGAAACAATAAATCCCTGAGAAAACCCGCCGACCAGCGGCATCGTCCTACATGATTACAACTTGCGAGAATCCGGAATGAACCGGCCGGGGATTGAACCTGGTTCGCCTTGGTGGGAGTCTAACCGCTCAGCCACCGTTGACCCCTCGGCATAGAGATAAAGAGAGCTAGAGAAGAGAGAGAAATTGCTGAAAGAGCTGGCAAGGAAGACTCATAGTTCTTGACAACCCTGAAAGTTGGGTTGGGTGCAACAAATTGACGTATGTTTTGTTTCGTACCATTTTAAAAACATGTGCGTTAGAAACAGCGCAATCGCTTTGCTAATATAATTGCCAATTAATATAACTGAGCAAAGCTTCAATATTGTTGTAATGAGAGGACTTTAACCATATTGCCACGCACAAGACCTTGTGAGTTTACATCATGTTTCTGTATACAAGCACGCGCATACAGTTGGTCTATATACATACCTTTATTTATATTACATTTATCAACTGCCAATCGAAATGGAGGGTATCGTTACAATGTCAGTGCAAGAGAATCTGCGTTCAAATTTCAGATTGATCTTGGATGTAACTGATATTTAAGGGAAATATTTAGGAAATGTAATGTGTAATCAACTTCCACTCAGCCATCCATAATATGGCGGGGATATTTTTGTACAAGCAAAAAATTTTGCGCTGTTCACTGCCATTTCAACTTGAAGTAAACTGTAAGCATTGTCGGTATAGTGCGAAACACAGGTTTACAGAAGAATCAATGTCTTTAACAGAGGGCTGGCTACATACAGAGATTTTGGCAGATTTCTTGACTACTTTTCAACGACCACGTTTGTGTTACAAGAACCAAATTTGTAAACTGGCAACAAAATATAGACGTTTATTTCTGCCCTGAACAAAGATATAAATTGATATATTCCATGGTTTCGAAAAATTAAAATAGATACAACTTCTAACTGCTTATGAGACCCACATGAAATCCAGGATATTGCAAAATTGATGTCAATAGTTCGGGGAAACATTCCTCACATCTGGAGGATGAAAAAATGTTATATGAACATAGGTCCGCAAACGCTTCGTTTCTTTACTACAGCCCATAATACATAACGTACAGTGTATGGCCCGCGGGCTGGAACATGGAACTGTGGAATGCCATCGCAGCTGTAATTGGCAGCCCCATACTAGTCCCCGAGGAGCCTGATTTTTAATCCACCACTAGACTTTTATTTGTGGCGGCATTTAGAGGCACTTGTGTATGCGACCCCAGTGGACGACGTGGGCATCCTCAGTACCGAAAATAGTGGCGGGTTGCGAAACAATCAGGAATTACCCAGGGATTCATCCACGGAGAGTTGATGTATGTGTTCGTGCTGATGGAGGGCATTTTGAACGATTCCTTTAGTGCCAACGATAAGCCTTCACACATGTGTAACTAATTCCTGTGCAGTTCCCACTGTTCTAGGTGTAGTGTAGTAGTGTGAGGTGCCGTGTATCATGCAAACGAACGCTGAATGGCATTACACAGTATCGTGATTCAGCCCGCGGGCCATACGCTGTACTTCATGTATTACGAACTGTAGTACAGAAACGAAGCGTTTGCGGACCTATGTTCATATAACATTTTTTCATCCTCCTGATGTGAGGAATGTATCCCCGAAGTATTGAGTTACGATTTTGCAAGAACCCGTATAGGTAAGCCACCCGTCCCTAGGTTAGTTCTACGTTCTTTTTCCCCGTAGATTCCATACCATTGTAAAAAAAAAAAAAAACTACATATTACTTTGCAGGCGTTTCTTGCAAATACTGTTCACGATAAAGTGAGCATGCGCCCTGTAAAGTTAGGAAAGACAGAAGAAACGTAGTCCACGGCCCATCTGTGACCAAGGCTGGGGGTCCAAGGCCAAGAAACGTAGGAGCGATGCAGGCGACATTAGAGGCCCTTCGACACGATCACATTTTCTTCAAATTCCTTTCCATTTTTATTGAATTCAATTCATTGAATGCTGTATGACGCCATAGAATCGTAATAATTGCGGCCATTTTCTCTTTCAATTTCTTGAATCTGAATGTCTCGTTTTCCTTCAAGATTTTTGTTTTGAGCATGTTCTATACTTTATTGAATTCAAAATTTCAGTTTCTTTTCACATATTTTCTGACATTAAAATATGTAATCTAATAATAACAGAGTTGTGTGCATACATTTAAAGTTTTTAAAAAATAAGGATGCATATTTTTAAAAATAGAATGTACAATAAAATAAAATAAAAATTTCAACCAATTATTTTCGTGTCGTGCATGAACCGTAAATATGTAGGTCTACTTCTAAAAATTTAGTTGTGGCATTTTTTAAACTGGTTTCCTTAAAATGTGTGATAAATTTTTATGCGGGTAGTTGAAAGCTTATTGAATGCAATTCATCGGAAGGCAAGTGAAGTGATCTTTTAGTTCAATAAATCGATTCAATAAATGCTTGGTCGTGTGAAAAGGCATTAAGGGGACTAAGTAGCTGCGCGTCCAAGGTCAAGAAGCGAGAGAGCAATACGGGCGACATTAACACGCACGCCTAGTGCCTCATCGCTCCTACGCGCAAGGCGTGCAGTGTTTCCGTCGTGACGCTGTACTGTGTAAATTAGATCTGTAACAGTGGGGTTTTATTACACACGATGAAAATCCGCATATTAAACTACGCCTGTATCTTTGTACTTTTCTCTTGCCGCTAAAGAAAACTTCATACATATGCTTTAAAAATGCGATATTTGATCATTTTCACGAATGTTTTTCCCAAGAATTCTTATGGTTAATATGACAATAGTAAAAAAAAAAAAAAAAAAAATTGGGGGCGTAGATAATTGTTTTTTTTTTTATCTTTCCTCACAAAAAGTCGTATTTGCAGAATATTTATTCACCGAGATATTTTTCAGTCCATCCTACTCTTAAGGTCGCCATCTGGTTGAAGAAAATTTTGCACGCCTGAGGCCTAAAAGCATGTGAGCGCTAGGGGCGACCGAGGCATGCGCATCAACTCACTCATCGCCTCTAAGTGCAAAATACTGAACTGGCATGCAGTCTTGCCGTCGATAACGCGCTTCTACGAGACTTTCAGCGGAGACCCTACCATGTTATGACGTAATAATGAAAATAAATGTTCTATGCACGTCCCTATTCCTTTTTTAACGTTCTGTACCGGAAATTTTCATACCTAAAAAAACCGTGAAAACGCCCGTTTGAACCATTTTCACTATTACAAAAAAAACATACTTTGGAGATAAATGGAGGAACTGAAAAACGCATACAGACGCGTAACGGTTTTAAAAACCATTTGTAAGCAGACCTCACTCAGACACGTTGAGCGGTTTTTTAATAAAACGTTTTCTGCTGGTGTTGAAGCTCTGCAACCGTTCGGCGGCTTACACAGGCGGCAATCTTAAATGTCACAACATACTTATCCCCCCCTCATCATCAACAAATTTCTGGACGGGTTCCGCCAAATTTTTCGGAACCGCCTAAGTATGAGGTCTTTCGTCTTGCGTTGTGTGCGTTGCCGTTCATCTTAAAACCCAGCCATCAATATATAATTTTTCCTGTGACGACATGGTGTGGCGGCGCCGACGAGTGTCGGTAGAGCAGGTGCAAGTTGCGCAACGCGGTGAAATGGGGCAGGATTACACCACGCTGTGAAACGGGACAGGGCGTGACTCCCTTCGCAAAATGCCTGTTTCCCCAGGTCCTGGGGTGTGGGGGGGTTGTAGTGGGAGGGGTTCGCCCCGGCGATAGTTCCGGCCGGCGGCAATCGATAGAAGCAGGCAGTGCGGGATGCGACGCATGCGCGGTACCACGCGCGCGGCAAGATGGACGCCAACAATGTGATGCACCTCAGTGCAGACTGAGTGCGCACACCAGCCGCGCAGGAACTTTCCACGCTTATCTACCGTAGCATTGAACGGCGACTGCCCTGGCACGCCTGTCGAAACCACGAGGCTTGAACACCCGGTTACTACAACTGTTTATACACACGGGCTTTCTGTGTTAATACATATCCTCTGACTGGATTTTACATACTTTTTTTAATTCATTTATTTGAAACTGCCTTTATGAGCCAAGGATCCTATAAAAGAGGTTGTACAAGAAAAAAACTTAGTTGTACAAAATATAACAAACTTTACACAACCTACATTACAGACTGAGACTTACTTGTAAACAGAACATTTAAAACTCAAAAGTGGGAAATATACTTACTGATAGAAAACAAAAGCATTAATCACCAAGTACAAAAATTATTGAGTATGACACCAGTTGTATTATGAATTAGGTACTTGAGGAATAATACTGGTAAAGTGGTAAATGGGAAACATTTAAACAACCATAAAGAATTTGGTTATGTTGGCTGAAGCAAATGTGACCAAAAGCCACGCTGTTTGATCATATGTATTTGGCAGTACTATTGGCAAATCACAAGCCAGTTAGGACACACTCTCAGAAAACCCTCATAGCGTATAAGGCACGAATACTAAGTGATGTCTCCTCATCTTACCTCTAACCCCTGTCCATCGCTTCGGATTGTGTCATTTTTAATTTCCATTTAATTTATTTTCCAAGTAGGACCTAAGTATTGAAAACGGTGTATGTGGGAATTTTATTTCATCATGCGTTGCTCATATGTCACTGAAATCACTAAAAATATAATTTCGGCCTGATACGTAAATAATACCTACTCAAGAAAATATTTTCGTTATTTTACTATAGCAGTAGACTTCGTTTGTTTCATTGCGCCCGTAAGATCTATTTTCAATACATAGCTGTACAAAGATATTGGACGAGTCAAATTACAGCATAGAAAGAAAAATATGGAGTAAAGAATGACGTTCACAAATTAAAAATTATTTACCTGGGTATTTTATTATTTAAGATTATGCTGCTTTTAAGGGCCCCGCCTGCCTGCATCGCTTTTCTAATTTTTTTTTTTTGGTCGAGAGGCACGGTAGCTATAAGGGTTACACTGGCACGCGCTACAAGTGAGCCATCGCCGCTACGCGCAGGGTTCTCAACTGGCGTACAGTATCTCCGTAGTGCTGCGTGTACATTTGGCACTTTCAGCGGTGACCCTAGCGTTCTATTGATGAAAAGTGTGTAAAGTCTGTTTACGATAAAGTGAGCACTTTAGAAACGCACCTTAAAAAAAGTCACTGTCACTGCATGCATATATTTTAATGAGTGCACTGAGTGACATTCGCCCACTAAAGTTGGCAACGACGGATGGAAAGTAGTTCCATATCTTAAAGTCGAATAAAAAGTGTTAGGTAACCAGATAACTTAAAATTATTTCTTTCGCTTTCTGTTTTTTTGTCAATGCATCGAAGCATAAAAATGAGTATATTTGTAAAGCATTTACTTCCTTAATAATTTTACAGTTTAATTTGTCCGACGAATGAATAAAGTGATTAGGTCCATGGCAATGTTAATCTCGCATAAGGCGGAGGAATACACAACGTATATACAAGTAGATCTTAAGCAGGGCCTTCAAAAGTGCTCAGTTTACCATGAACAGCCTATAGAAAAGTCTAATACAGGTTCCTATCGTAGTTTGACCCTTGTCCGGCTAGTTTTAAAATAAGTCAGTCTGAAGAAGACGTTTTTAACTATATCGGAGGGCTCCAAAATATTATTTATAGCATGCGTGGTAACTTAAAAGTACCATTCCGTCCTCGTCTAAGGTATGTCTTTTCGTAAGTAAACATGCTTGGGGCACGTTTAATAGTTTCGTCAAAAAAACCAGGATTTCGAACACTAGTCTATGCAACACAGTTTAAGCGATCATCGCAGAATAAAAAAAAAAAAAAAAATCCAGATATCAGTGTCTTCATCTTGATACGTACATATATTTTCACTGCTAGGAAATTATATTATGGTTCATACTGTAGCATACTCATTCTACTTAAAAATATAGCATTTTACGTTAACATGTTTTTTTTTCGCATACCGGTAAGACATGATTATTTTTAAAACAGCTTGTTAGTACTAAAACATAGGACCAGTCCTGACAAAGATAATACCAAAGAAAAGAAAATAATGTACGGTATTGATTTTTGCCAACAAAGTTCTTACAGCTGTTTTGCTGGTCAGAAGTCACTGGAATTCTACAGTTGTCTCGCATTTTCCGTAAACTTTAACATTTGGCTTCTGTTCTCCGGGTTTTACTAGGCACGTGTAAATTAAAAGTTCTTGGCGTTTATTTTTACATGATAGTTTAATTTTTCAAGGTGTAAACAAACAATTTATTCTAGACTGTTATGCAATAAGCAAGATTGAAAATACTGGTTGCACACACACGCACGCACGCACGCGCGCGCACACACACACACACACACAGAGCAAGCATGAACATTTTTTTGATAATGGTAATTGAGAATCGAGAAGTGCCTGAGTCACAAGTACACAAGACCTACTGAGTAAATCTGCTATTAGTTATATGGGTACACGACAGTCATTAGTCACAGCATCATAACCAACAAATTGATACTCAACTTCAAAGAACGACAGCAAAGTATTAAAAATATTTGACCAAATACACTTATTACACTTTATGATTTATAATATATTCTAAAGCATTACCGAAGAAGATACAACAAATAGAGCAAAGATATTGTTTCTTTTATGCTTTACGTGGGAAGTTGCATTGTGGGCAGTTCATATTTGGCGCCGGTGATAATAAAAGATGACGTTTCCGTGTTCCCACCGTGGCTGTTTTATTCGTATGTACAAGCCCCTCTTTCTTTTCTATTAAAGTCTTATATTTGATTTTAGAGTGGCTATAAAAACTAAAATAGTAACAAAATTTAAAAATTTATTTTTTAACTTTCAAATTACAAGTTCGAACACTGATATACGAGGTTGATATTGTTCCGGAAGTATTTCACAACCTGCGGTCAATACTCGGACCCCTCTAGGAGCTGCAGCTCGGCGTATCACTTTAGTGCGCAAGCCCGAACAGCCTGTCGTTCTCTTTCTGTCGTGGCATCTGGAGGTGAGTGTAGTTCTAGCTTGCGTTGTAAATATCCGTCTGATATTGGTGTTGGGAAGCTGCATCGGTGAGTGACCATTGTTCTTTTAGTTCGTGTGAATGCTTTCGCATGTTTCCGGAGCAGTATTTCTTGTCGCGCTTTAGTATTTAGTAAATTTTGTGTGGAGTGAAGTTTGTGTTTCGACATCTTGGAACCGGCCGTCGAGACCGCATGCTTCGTTCGTATTTTAAGTAGTTGCTCCAAGTTAGATCTTCACTTAACTAAAAACTGTTTGGGTATGTGTTAGTATACTTTGTTACTGTTGTGAGACTTTTGATTTGTAAAATTCTGCGCGTGTAGTGCATTTATTTTGCTATCCATACAGAGTTCCGTGTTCGCCATGTCTTGAAACGTTTACTAGTTTTAACGTGGGTAGGTTTGTTTCGTGTTATTTTAAGAAATTTTAAGCATGGTTCCAAGTTTTATTTAGTTCTGGGTTGTGCATAGAGAGGGCTGTGTGGTTTACATTGATTTTTCTGCGTGCAACGTCATCGCGTCTCGTAGCAGAAAAATTACAGCCGAAAGCTTTTCGGGTTTAAAGTAATTGCGAGTGTATGTCTTGACAAATTACTTGGACAGTAGTTCCAGATGGTGGCATAACATGCATGTATGTTGCGTTGGAGTTGTATCGGTGAATGAATGCCTTTTCTTTTATTTTCAGCCTGATACACGCTACTTTAAAAGCCTACCACAATGGGAAAGGAGAAGGTTCATATTAACATTGTCGTAATTGGACACGTAGACTCTGGCAAGTCTACTACCACAGGACATTTAATCTACAAATGTGGTGGTATCGACAAAAGAACTATTGAGAAGTTCGAGAAGGAAGCCCAGGAGGTAAGCAGTGCCATATATGTGTTTCACAGAGTTGTGAAAGTTTGGTAGGAGGCTACCATAAGGTTCGATCAGATTTAATACCCGCAGCCACGTGTTAGTTCAGTGTTGCAAAATTCGAGAAACCCATCGTGTTGATATAAAGAAAGGCTGTTTTAATATCCTGTTCAATTTATTTGTTGTGGAATATGCATGTGGAATATTTGGTTGGGTAGAAGTGAAATTACTTGGATGAAGAAATTGTAGTGGTGCATGTATTCTAGGAAATGGGATTTTTAATTTGGAGAGTATTTCTTGTTAAGCTAAAACATTAAAACTTCATTAGGGGTCCAAATGGTTCCTTTTCGAACATTTCTATTCAGTGAAACTAAAAGCATGGGTGCTGAATTTCTATACACAGGTGCATAAATTTGTGCTTCAGGCCTTTTTGGAATGCATTATAGTAATTTTGGGGGGTTGGGTACTATTAAGAAAACAAAAATTTTAAATAAGTTTGTATAGAAAAGTATGATTTTCCTTCAGCATTTGTTTGGTGTCAGACTATTAAAATTTCTTAAAGGAGAAGTCTGTTATGGTAGCCATTTAGTTTTGACAGATAACTGAATGCTGGGAACAGTAACTTGTTTGGACCAATTTAAATTAGATAAAAATTTGCAGAGATCACTTAATTTAGCTCATCAGGTAATTTTCTTGTATTCTGCTGGGTGATTTTTGAATGCTTGTTGCCAAGGTGTGATTTTTGTCTAAATTGCACTTTACATTGACAGTTTGCCGAATATTTTTCATCGACCAATCTGGCACAAGGTCGCCACTGCAAAATTGCTGGCCCAACAGTGATATTTTCATTGGGCTGGCTGGACTCGCTTGGCAACAGGAAAACGCATACTTTTGCAAAAAAATTTCGTTTAGATTTCACAACTGTGGTAAATTTCGCACTAAAAACAGAAACTAAACTAACAGAAAGCTGTTGAATTGACTGAAATGAATATTCCTGAAAAAAGAACCGCCAAAATACATTTTTTAATGACGTTTTCAACACAAGATAGTTACTTTGCATTCTACAGCAAGTTACTGGCCATTGTAAAATTTTCTGAAAGACACTCTTGTCTTGTGGAAACTGCCAGGGTAAAGTAGATACTGAACAAATTTTGGTCGGACTGAAAAGTAGTCGGGATGTCGTGTCGTGCCATTGTAAATTCAGCCTTGCAGTTATTTTCTTGAATATTAATTCCAATAAATTTTGGTAACTTATGGCTGTTCACGATAGTGAGCACTTTTTGAAACTGTTTCATCAGACGTAACCAATAAATTTTCATTGTGGCCTAGGACTTTTGATTTTGAGTACAGTGAATCTTTACACTGTTTATTATTCACATGGGATGGCTTACGTTAACACGTGATGGAAGGATATAAATTAGTTGAAAGAAAAAGTAACTATGGCTTCAAAAGTGCTCATTTTACTGTGAATGGCCTATACTAAGTTGTACTTAGGAGTGATACATATGCACAAGTTCTTGGGTTCCACCACAGTTGCAGGCTATTCTGGATAATTAAATGAACACTTTTGAAAGCCCTGCTCAAGATCTACTTATATGCATGTTGTGTATTCTTCCACTTTATGTAAGATTACCATGCCGTTTATTCATGCGTCTTTAAAGTAAAACTGAAATTATTAAAAAAGTAAATATTTAACACCCCGCATTTTTACACTAGATGCATGAAACAAAAACCAGAAAGCAAAACTAATAATTTAAATAAGGAATTACCTAACCCTCTTTATGCACGTTAAGATATGGAACTATTTTCCATCCATCGTTAACAACTTTACAGGGTGCATGTTAGGGTGGGCGGGGGGGGGGTCCATTACAGTATATGCAGGTAGGGATAGATTTTTTCTTAGTTGATTTCAAAAGTGCTCACTATTGTGAGCAACCTTTAAAGCTATGCATGTCAACTAACCAGATTGGTTAATGTTGCTTATGTGCTGGAATGGTGGCTGAAAGCAGTGCAAATAATTTACTTGTACTGTGTAATATACAGTTTTAAATTTATAGGCAATTAGGCCTGTTACATTATCACGTTTAAAATTTAAAATTTTTTTCTAATCCTGATGGCAATATTTTCAGCATTTAACTTAATTTCAATTTTTAACTATACATTTGGATCATATGAACTACTCTAAAAATTATTTTAGTTGTCAATTGTCTGCAGCATGTAAATTCCATTTAACAGCTAGCTTTAACACCAGCCAGAATAAATAGTCGGAAGTTCTGCACTTTTGTGTACTGTGATAACTATGAACCTGAAGTTGCCAAAATTCTTCTAGTGCGTCATTCCAAAAAAAAATTTTAAGCAGTTTTTTTTTGCATGCTGGAGAGTTTTAAAAATGAAATCTCCCGAAATTAATTGAAGGCTGTGCCACAATCATTGTAGTGTTTTAGATTGTGCGAGGCTGAGAAAGTTGACTAAAACTGCAGTAAGAAAGTGTTAGATTTCATAAATTTTAAAACTATGCCATTTATATACCTTGGGCGAAGTTTACATAGTTACAAATAAATATGTATTTTAAATAGAAATCAGAATATTGTCATTAAATTCTTAAAATTTTATTTTACTCTGGCTTAATGTCTGGTCTCTAGTCCTCTGGCTGTCTGGCCACATTTATCTGCCGTCCGCAATTGCCAGATAACCAGGATAATTTTATTTAGTACTTTTTTAAATTAACTTTTAATGTTGACTTACCCTCCAGGAAGGAAGTAAGATAACACAATATTAATATTCTCCACCAGTGACTAGCGTTATTAGTCTTCACAATAGTGATGTATAGTGTTGCCATGTGTTCCCCTGCAAGGAAATGCCAACAGCAAACAAAATACAGTGGATGTTGCCATTTAGATAATTAAATTAAATTTTTAGTGATACACTTTGCTTTAAATAAAAATTATCAAATTTTGAAATTATTTTTTAGAACGTTGACTTAAGGTATTGGGGAAAAATTATCCTTTTGCTTTCCTGAAGGTAAGAGAAAGAGAAATCCATATCAATTTGAACTCCAATTAGTATCTCTGCAAACCATTAATGTACATTTTTATTTTCTCTTACCTCTGCTTCTGGCCAGTTTATATTTTATGAAATACAAATTGTTTTTTCTTATTCCCAGTTGCCAGTGACTAGTATAAATTCAGATATGTCGCTCGTGCAATGTTTTAGATGCGCACTGCTAGCATCAAGGCTCTGATTGGCTGATGCTCGTTGCATTGCAATGCTCTATTGTCAAAACAGCTTAAAACTTGGAAATAATAAATACGCAGTCTAATTTTTACTAATTCTATTTAAGTGAGCACATATTCGTCTTATTTCAACTTTAATGTCCTTAATTTTGTTTGTTAGTCGGTTCTCGCTCATTATTAGCATGGGTTCAGTCTGTCAGTTATGTCCTTAGCTCGCACATTTACTTCAATAGCCTGCCAGCCACGTCCTTCAAAACACTGTCTGTCTTCCCTTCACTGCTGGTCATGTCGTTCGCTCTTCTATCACTCGGAATTAATCAGCTCCTCATACTCCCAACTCACCCAACCCTGAGGCCTCTTCTGATAGTCTCCGTGCCACCATCTGGAAGGTTCGACGCAACCAGACGCGCGCTGAGGGAACAAGGTCGTTAATAAAGAACATTCTTGAGAAATCTGCACAAAACAAGACCAGGGACTGAGGCACGTATTTTGCCCTTGCTATCACATTGCAACTCTGTCTTCGTTTACGCAGCAGGCAAGAGATGCATGCACGTAACGATATTAAAGTGACAACATAAGCAAGTACTCTGTACAGTAATCGTATGTAATTAAAATATCTGAATGTTTTAATATAAAAGTATCTGACAAACATAACCCCGAAACTATGCAATGTTACAACTTGCACAACCAAATTTTGCAGGCTGTAAATCATGTTCAGATATATTGTTACTAGCGAATCTGATATAAAAGTATATATTATATATAATTTCAAATTTTGTTTTTTAATTGTATGCTAAATATTGCCACAACTTTAAGCCTTATTAATTGGCATCAAATTTGTATGAAACTAGAAGAGCTTGGGACAAAAATTGCCAATTCAAGGTCATCTATACTTTTTACCATACGTTGCACGTGTTCAAATGTTTGTTAAACAGGAACTGAAATCTGGAATGTACCTTGCATTTCCTAGCAGTGTTTGCTAGTAACACGTTCATTCTATGCTTGCTTGGTTTAAAATTCTGCATAGTGATAATAGTCCGTCTCGTGTAAGGTTTCCAGATTTTAGCAGATTGTATGAAAGTAGTACCTTGTAAACAAACTGAATACATATCCTGCCACCATGTGCTTTCTATGTGACTTGTCAAAAAATGTCAACATTGTGTTAATTTTTGCTTGGCATTTCAAACATGCCAACTATAGGCCTAATCGAGGAATATATGTGATTACACAGCTTTTTTTAAATTTCTGATGGTAATATCTACATTGTTATCAAAATACAATGAAATATTCATATTCTTACAATTAAACAGATATTATAAATTACTATCAAATCAATCAAGTGCGAAAAATGTAGATTTTAAATCAATGAATTTCATTGGACTTGCTAAGTTTGCAACTCTCACAACAGGAAAATTTTTGAGGCAAGATAGAAAGACATAGATGTTGGTTACAACAATTTAATGGAGAATAAAAAAAACTTACTGGCCCGAAGCATGATCGGAAATGTCTTCTTTGTAAGTCCCTTGAAAAATTTAACATTCATTAAAAAAAGAATGTGAATCTTAATATAGTTAACTGATGAGAGCATAAAAAAAAATTAATTCACAACTGAGCAGTAAAATGAACTACGAGAAAACAAGTGTGCTGGAGTTCTGTGTAAAGGCACTCGCCGTTAAGTCTACCTTAAAAAAGTTTCATTTAGGCAGTGAAGAAACACAATGAGTTAGGTCTGTCAAATTATACACAAATAGTTAATTCGAACTGTAAGTCTTTTACAATCAATAATTATGGAACCTATTTGTAGCAATTACAATAAAATAAGCTTGAACAAAAAAATTCATCACAAATGGTGAAGACTGGTAGGCCTATGATCATTGAGTAATGAAAACTAGTGGTAATTACATCACACATGGCCGTATGTACTATTACAGTAACGTGGATATTTAATATACATCATGCCCATCGTCCCAAAAAGAAATTTCAATACAATGTTTTGTCCTATATGATTAGTATTTGTCATAGCTAAAAAAAATTACCATAGAAGAAAATGTACTTTACATAGTCTTTCTGGGCAAAAGAAACACATCAGTTTTAATGGTAAATTAGTCTTAAATAATTAGTATTTAATTAAAACTACATTTGTGGTTTTGGTCTACACAGGCGAGCAATGTAACCTCAATGTTTTGGTGAAGTCAATACGTACCATTTGTTGTTTATTGACCAAACAAAAGTAAATTCAACTAACATTAACATATTCTAAGAAATTAATTGAATCCTGAACATTTAAATATCTGCTAAAAACTCGCACAAATTTAACATGTTTACCTTAATTATAAAAGAACTAACGAACATTTGCCTTAGATATTTACACTTCCGCATCAAAATACATCACACTCCAAATATTCATGTACATAATTTATAGCTATTTACTTTGTGGCTGTTTTTGATGAAATTCCAAGCAGTCTGCTAGTTTCTATTCTTTTAATACCACTGGACGTAAAGTTCTCCCATTAGTAACATGTCTTCGACTCCTTTGGCAACATGTACAATGTCTTGCAGTCGTAGGCGATTGTATGAAGGATTTTTTAAGTGTCTGCATTTTAGACAACTGTTCACACGACGTTCATTCGATTTGGAACTTACTAAACTGATACGCCCTCACAAAAATTGCATCTCACAATAACAGAGCATTCAGTTGTAGATTGGTGAAGATACAGCCCTCCTTTTTCATTATTTCCGTTATGCAATTTAACAAATTTGAAACTATAAACACGTTTAATAACCTTATACAGAATACAACGTAATATTATTTACATTTATTCCAAAATGCTTAAATGTTTGTACTATGAACAATTTTCTTTTTCGCCGATGTAAGAAAGAATACATGTTATTCAGGGATACCACCATTGCTTCACATGGCGGTCAGCTCACATTCGTTATTTCAAATATGAAGCTACTGTAGTACATTTTAAATATGTTGGTAGCAGTAGCTGTCAAACTCTGGAAACTTTATATGTATAGACCACGCTGTAAAAAATTAAGACTACTATCCTGTTAACGGTGAGTGGATGGCCATTCACGTTGTACCACATGTTGTAAAGGTGTGTTCTATTTTATATTGCTATTTCTTATTGTGATTGTAGCACAACCTTTATTGATTTTCAGTTGTGACAGTACAGTTAGTGTCCACTGTAATTTTTTTGGTTAATGGCAATGGTTCAGTTAAGGCATAACCATTAAATATGGTACAAATAATTAAATTCCATTTGTTCAGTACTGATAAATGTCCAAACACTGCCCTGCCTGATGTGCCACTGGCAAAGTTGACCAGAGTGTAGTTTATAAGGTTTGCCCTTAAACTGCATTTAGTGCAAATGGCAAACGAAGCAATTGCTTGAGGCACTCATGTAGGTGCATGCCCAGTACAGCCATTTGGATTAGCAATGTGAAAAAGTATTAAATGTCATGCAAGCTATCAACTTTTAATGCAAGCTTACTACTGTAGATTTCATTAGAAATGTTGTAATTTACAAGATTTCACAATGTAGATACTGGTTATTCAGTTCAGGTTATACATACACCTAAATTGAAATTTTAAGTTTTCGTGCAAAAAAGCCAAAATGTAATGTAAATATTGAAAATAGAAATGTAGCCGTACAACCGATTAGTCATTGCAGTAGTGAGCCGGGTGCTGGTGTTGCGGAGTGGATTCCACCTCTATGCAAGAATTGATTTCAAATTACTGTCTTTGTACAGTTCATGGTTAGTGTTAAGTACAGTTAAATGTATCCTGTGAAAAGTAAGATTAGGTGCTTTGAATGATTACATTTGTACGTATTTTGATAGTCTTTGACCTCAAATGTCTGCATCAGTAATTTGTAAAGTGAAAATGTTTTATTGAAATATTCAATACTTGGAAGTATTCAAAGAGAAATTAATAACTAGCTGGACATACAGGATCTGGCGTGGTTGAGAGTTGTAGCAACACTTACTGCACGAAAATCAGTTAATTGTTGCTGACTTTATATTGACTATATGTAAGTATGGTAAAAGGTGGACTTCTGAAAGTTACAATTAGCGTAGCTCCCTTTGTCATAGTTTTGAAAAGCCGTGTGTAATAAGAGATTGGGAGGGTAAGGTAGCTAAGCTAGCCTTTGCCGGCAGAGCTGCACATGGACTTGTTGGTACTGGTGTTGTGTGGTTGTGCCGTCTATGCTTAGCATTCAGTTTTCTGCACACAGAGGAACTGAGGCAATGTTCTAATAAGTTTAGTTTTTTGTAGTATTTAAACAACTCGCTTTGTGAAATAAATATTGTACATTTGTCAGCTTCGAAGCTGACAAAAATGTCAAATGACAGTTGCTAACAATTTTAACAAAGTGCCAATTGGAACACTTGAGTCTAGGAAGCATAGAGCAGTGTGCTTGCCTTGCAAACTTTGTATTTCTGGTGTTGCTGGAATATTCTACCAGCAGTTATTTCGTATTTGCTTAAATTATGTATTGTGGCAGCCTCTTCAGGTTTTACTTGAGTGAAATTTAATATGGACCCCTACTTTGTAAAATGGCTTCATCCACCATTTGCTGTAACTTATTTCAAAGCACTACAAATGTTTTAAATTTCAAAGGTTTAGTTGACTTATTTTGTAAGACAAATATTTTGCAAATAATTTATTAGTGGTAGACAAATGTGACTAGTGAATGAGTCCACATGAGAAGCAATTAGGATTAGTTTTTATAAATGTACTATTTTGAAGCAATTAGGGGTGAAGTGTGATATAAAAAAAAACAGATTTTAAACTGTTTTGTAGTGTAAAGCTGTTGCATGGTGAAGCAACACTTTTAAGGTCCTAGTTACTTTTTCCCATCAGCCATTTTTTTTTCCTTTCACAACTTTTTATAATTTTGTCATGTAAGTAATAGTGTTTCGCCAAACTTGCAAGACTACAATAAAATAAGACTATTATTCCAAATGAGAGGACTTTTTCACATTACTGTGAATGGCATGCAAGAATATTTTATTTTAAAGAGAATGAGTTTGAGGTTAAGATGGTTAAAAATGTGAGTATGTATTGTATCTGTACAGATTTGTCTTTCAGCTAGGTTAAAAATTATTATAATTTTATTTTGGTGTGAATTTGTGACACCTATCAGTTTAACACGGCGCAGGTGTTATTTACTGCCGTAACTCGTGAAACTTTTAGCATCTTCCTACCGAACTTTTATTTTTTATCTAAATCACTGGACTAGACCGCACCCATAGGAGGGGAAACAAGCGTAACATGTGATAAAGGGGTCACATGCATTCAAGCAAGAATGGTTGAAAAATTTAGTTTTCCAGGCAAAAGATATACTTACTCCACTAAGGGCAGTGTTTGTTTGCTGCATGTTGGTCATGCAGTTTCATCCCCTGCCCTCCGGAGGTTCCGAGGAGAAAGGAAGTTCACATCCAAGTGGAACTAAAATGTTGAATGCACGCTTCTACTGCAGATGGGATCTATCAGTGCCTCATGTGTTGATTCACATTTCACGTTAACTCGTGCCATTAAATGTGTGACAGCAGGACACTTGCAAGTATGATATACAGATTGGAATGTGGTCGTACCATTCCTCACACTGATTAAACACCCAGATAAGATGGAAAGGTTGGTTTCTGGGGAAATCTATCTCGCTGCAACGTGGGAGGTGCTTGGCTGAGGAAAATGGTGACAAGGTGATTGGTTAATGTGTTGTATACACAGGTTGGCTATTGTAAATATTATTCATTTTAAAGGAACATACTGTTTCACGTACTGTATTAAATACTGTTAAAAGATGAGAATTCGTTATGTAATATTCCCTCTAATAGTACTTAGTTCACTGTGGTACCGAAATGTATAGAAGACAATATGTCAAATTAAGTTTTAATAAGTACAGAAAATTACATTGGGACTAAACAAATCTGACATAATAGTGTATGATTTATTGTATAAATGCACAAATTCCTGTAAAGAGTGAAGTAACGTGCTTCGTACAGACTGTAGCCTATATAGTTGACTCATAAAATGATAGAAGCTGCCTATTTAATTAGTTTTATTGTACATGGATATAAAATTGTTTGCATTATTAAGTAAAACATTCTTAGCAAAGTCTTGTACCCACACACATTTGTCTATGTATTAACAGCCACGTGACACTTGGCCATTGCTACTCGTACAGAAATATAATGTGTGGATACAATTAGATAAATTAATGTTCTGCATTATGTTAAATAACTATAACACCGTAAGATTTCTACCACCACTCTCACCTGTAAAGTTGAATTTAAGCTTCCCGATCAGGAACGTGGCTTTTGACAACACACGTATAGTGCTCTGGATTGTTTTCTCAAGAGAATAGAGTAGCAAACTTAGAATACCAAAAACTGGGAATACGACTAATCATTTCACGATAGGGAGGTCAGTTTCACAATAGGGAGCTACTTTTAGACAAACTTAGAATAAATCTCCCAAGTATTTAGGGTCACATGAAAAGACGCTAGGAATTCTTCCGTTAAAGACATCGCACTACGCAAACAAAATTGAATACGGATAAACAATTATATTCGCTGTAATGAATCTGTAAATTAGATCTGAATGCTGAAAGGAGGGAGAGCACATGCCCGACTCGACGTTAAAATGTATGCAGGTGGGGGCAGTGAATTTTTTGAGGTTGATTTCAAAAGTGTTCACTTTATGAACAGCTTTTACCCCTTTTCATTACAAATAGTACAATTAAGTGAACTGGGAAATTGTATATTAAACATTTGTATACTTTAATACCTTATGTAATTAAACTCTTACCGTTGCCACAATACACTCCGGATGCATTATAAAGGTGATTTTACTTTTGAAAGCCCTGCTTAGGATAGACTTTGTATGCATGTTGTGCGTTCTTCCATCTTATGTAAAATTAACATTGCCGTGGGCTTGGTAACTTTATTCATGCGTTGGTCAAGTGAAACTGAAGTAATTTTAAATTATTTTACAAATCTGCCCATTTTTACACCTTGATGCATTAAAAACAACAAAGCGAAAGAAATAATTTCACATATGATAAACATTTTTTATGACGAGGTATGAAACTACTTTCCCTACATTACCAACTTACTGGCTGCATGTCACTCAGTAAGTCTGTTAATATACGCAGAGGAGTAAGTTTTCACAGTCCTGACCTTATACAGCAATACAGGTATGTCAAATTGTCATTCGGTGCATATCCCTCTGTTCATAAACACACTACAAATCCAGTGCAAGCACTGAAAGACTGGAAACTTCAGTCCAGTTCTAAGAAGACTACCATAGCTGTCACATTCAACCAGTTTTATTTTCACGACTGTGCAATGTATTAGTTAGGGTTCTGCTTGCTGCATTGGCAGGTCTGTGAGCTATAGTTTATCTTTGAGACTTTTGCAGTTATTCTTATGGAGAATAAACAATTCAAACTGTCAGAATGCACACCAAACATTATCAGTGAAGTTAAACTTGCACATAATAGTTTGTAGTAGTGGACTACACTGTTAAGGTTGTTCATAATATTATAACCGTTTCTAGAAATACAGTGGAAGTCTGGAATACAGTGGCCCGTTAATTCCGTGGATTCGGTTACATAGTGGGGCGATTGCCCCCCCCCCCCCCCGGCCTGAATAAATTAACAAATGGAAAACACGTGGGCAGATGGTAGTGCATGTGCATCTTCCTCCTTTCAGCGCAGAGGTCTATTTTATGGATTCATTACAGCCAGTGTTATATGGTTTTCCATATTCAGTTTCATTGATGTGGTGAGATATCTTTGATAGATTTTCTAGTGGTTCTTTTTCATAGTGTGTTTCATATGCGGGGTAAAATCTGTCACTATGACCAACATACTATGTAAACAGTAAATGCTCTTGTTTGTTAGTATTAGCTGATGAATTGTTGTGGGATAATTAAGTTGGCAATGTTGTTGATTGCTATGGAAGGCCATAGTACTGAGCTAAAAGTTGTATCTAAAATCTTAAGTAGGGCATTAGATCAGTGTGGTGGGATGGCACTGCCGCAGTCAAAATCGGTATATCATACTAACAAGTGTCCTGATGTCAAGCATTTACTGGCATTTATAAGAACATGAAATGTGCTTGCGTTGTATAGCGTAGACATTCAAGCAGTTAACGATTATTTTATGCCAAAATGTTTTAACTAAAAAAGTTACAATATTCTGGAATACTATTGTAAAAGGTATGCAGTCTTCTGTGGTGCATTATGTATAAAATTGGTTTGCGATGATTTGGGTTCAGATTCTGGGTAAGGTAGGGATTGTCATTTACAGGCCTAATCTCCTATGGGATATAGTGCTACATAATTGTAATCATTGTGATGTAGACACTTATGTGTATATAGCAGCTATTCTGTAAGTCTTTTCACAAAACAATTCAGAAATTTGAGCCGTGCAGTTTTATTGTCCTTAAGACACGTTCGTTAGGACATGCATTTAAAACCCAAGTACTATTTTCTTTAATAATTGTAAAGATCTCAAACAATACAGTTACTGCAATAACCATTAGGATGTAGCCAGCTTTAGCAGATACTTCGCAAATCTGTGCGTTAACTGTTTAAATGTCTCCTCTTAGCACATTACTTTGGCATACCTGTCAACTTTTACTGATTGTTCGGTAAATGGACAGATTTTAGTGTTTTTTTTACGAGTTTACAGATTTACGTATTTTTCTTATTATCGCCATAGATAGCATGAGACATGTTACTGTAACACTGGTAGCTAATCGTGAAATGTTATTGGCTGATTGAAGTTTTAGACAGCGCTGAAGTCATATTTTTTGAACTGTTTACAACTCTGTATTTAGACATCTTTGAATCAGTGTGCTTGTTTACTGGTTGGCCATGTTCATGTTGCAATTGCATATTGTTTACGTCGTGTCGTGTAGTAATTGGCAAAATGAGTGGAAAACATTAGAGAACCTATTTTCTGATTATTTTGGAAAGAGTACACTGAAGAATTTGTGTATTTGTCTAACAAGACGTTTACATTTTGCAGTGTTTGTAGGCTTAATGTAAAAATTGCACAAGGCGGCAGAAAATTAAACCATGTAAAGTATGGAAAAATCATTTAAAATGTGATAGGTGGTATTAATAATTTAAAATTCAACAGTTCTTTGTCAAAAGTTCTGATGTGGATAAAGTTACAGGAGCAGAATGCTATTTAAACAGAATATTCCAATAAATGTAGCATACCATGCCGGTCCTATGTTCACATAGACTTTTCCTGGAGTGGAAGTGTCAAATTATGATGGCCAGTCAACAGTATTAAGTAGGATATAAAGTTCGAACAGTTTCAAATAATACGTGACAGTGTGTAGTAAATAGCATGCAACACAACAGCTGCAGTGTTAATGTGAACTGTTAATAACTGATTTAGATTGAGAGGGAAAGTTGCTGTGAAGGTAAGGCTTTTAATGTGTTTACTGTTGGTATTACTTCTCGTTGCACACTAAGCTGCAAAGTTGTTTTAAAATTAAAAGAAAACATATTAAGTAGACCTAGTTTAGTAAGCAATTGTACAATCATTTTTCACTTACTTGCAAATTAATTTCCTTTAAACTTCAGGTTGGCATATACTCATTCTCAGTTACCTTATAATTGTAAAAACTGCACTATCTGCAAGTTTGTCTTGACCATAAGAAATTTTAACTTCTATTTTGTAATTATTATGTAATTTAGGGTTCAAATGATAAATTATGTAAGAAAAGGCCTGTGTGGAAATTTTCTTTAGGTTTTTAAAAAAAATGCAGCTTCCAGTTTATGTTAAAATTGACCTTTTCATAATATTTACTGATTAAGGATTTGAAAAATTGGTAGGTATGCGGAGTTAACTCGTTATTACAGTCTATTCATGATTTATTCACTATTTTTGAATCAAACCTTAAAATAAATACCCCATGTATGGTGTATTACTTATTTCCTGCGTATGCCATCTATCCTGAGCATTTTATACCTCTGTTAACATAGAAGTATCTAATTTGTCATTAAATTGTTTCATGTTTACTTATAAATTATTTTATTTATAATAAACATGAATAAAAAGTGAAAACAATCTGTATTGGTAGTGCCTAGTAAGGAATTCTTCTCATGCAAAATATTACACAAATTCAGTCGTCCTTCGGTGTAATTGTATACTTGTTTGTTGCGCGAGGTGCAGTAATATTGTGAAAGTTTAACTAGCTGTGAAGTAATTGCAAATGTATTATAGCAGTAAAGTATAATGTTAAGGATGGCTAATAGACAGGAGAGAAATATTGATCACTGCCCATCCTAAATTAAATTTCACATGGAAGAGGTGCAAGACTTTTGTAACAGCCAGATGGGTTCATTGCAAGGCCGAAATGGTTTCACTTAATGTAATATTACGTTGCTCTATCACGTTTGGTTGAAATTAATTTTCCATATGCAAGATTGTTCCAGAGGCTTATGTAGAAATTATTTGTGCTCTACAATAGGTTGTTCTGGCATTTAGTTTGAACAATTTAATTGAAGAACTGACAGTGCTCTATTTAATAGAATGTTAGAGGTGATTTATCATTTAACTTTGTGTAGTCATCAGTTTTTCCTGCTCATTTCAGTATTTAAATTATTGGTTTTAATCTAAATTCTTTCTTTTCACTATATGCTATGAATCATTGTTACATATTAAATTTAATAGAAGGAATATGTGATGCAAGACTCGTTCCTGTGCATTGTGCATGCACACTCTACAACTTTGCCCCATCTCAAAGCAGCAGTGCTTATTTGGGCAAGTCATTATTTAAACAGTACAATCACATGCCTACAGGGTCCAGTAGCAAGGTTAGACTCATGGTTAATAAATTAATTGTACTGTTCACTTTAAAAGCTGTCATGCGGTCACCCTTATCCCCAACTTGGGAATTGTACTATTAGATGAGCCATCTACAGCCTGCCTGAAGATCACAAAGTTCTAAGTCGCTACAAGGGAGCAGCGCCCCTGCCCATGGAACGTCGCAGCCTCCAGAGCCTCGTGCTGAGGCACACTGCAGGCGATAAGAGCAACACTGTTGCGTGCCATTTTACACACAACACTGTTGATATTGAGTATTTATATAGATACAGTTGGAAGGGCCACATAATTCTCATGAGGTGTGTAGGATAATAATGTACCCCTTCCTAGTAATTATTGGACAGTTATGTAGGTGTAGCCAACTGTAAGCAGTTGGGGGTGGATGGTAGCATTGTGTAGAACAAGAACTGAGCATACAAATACACTGCCAACACTGGAAGACAAATGTGCGTGACAAATAGTTGCAGGTGTGAAACTGTTGTGTAGTGAAAATACTTCAGAGTAAGAGTTGTTGCATTTAGTAAATTTCATGCCCTGACACTGCTATGCTTACTCCCATTAACTCCATTTACTGATCGTTATGCAGGATCTGTGTGTGTGGGATTTCAAATATTTGGCATCTGTTTATCACAACGTTGTACCTGTGCCCTGGGTGTTTGAAACAGTCTTGTCTCGTGATTTACCACCAATCAACAAAATAACCAAGCCCAGCCCCAATAAATTTCAATAAACCTAATACAAAGTAAGTAGCAATACATATAAGTATGAACAGAATAAAAGTTACGGTAGGCTTATTTGTGTGCATGTTCGCGGTTATATTTTAAGTATGTGACAAGAGTTGCGCGATCGATTTTGTCGCTTTTTCGTTGGACTGGCTATTCCTTTGTTATTCAAACTGAGGCCGTCCTTTTAAAGAAATAACCTAACACACATCAATAACAAAAAGTTAAATACTACAGTTTCTTACCTTGCAGTTGTAAAAGTGTTTAGTCGTGGCAAAATTTAACATGCATTACGTATAATGTACTATGTCGTGGAAAACAAATATGTTACTGTAACATAATCATAAGAATTATCGTTAATTCAGGCATTTTTAAAACTTCATAAAGTTGACTTAAATGTTTCCAATGGGGAATGGACAATTTTAGTTCTGTTCAGATATGATGGTAGGGTGGTCAAGACTTAGGTCGGGAGAAATGAATTGCTTGATAGCTCTTGGAGTTTTTATAACTAGTTAGTTTGTTTATACTTTTTACCTATATAGCTAAGTAAATATATTTCAACATATCAGTTGAACAGAGGAATCGATGAAATTTTATTGAAATGGCCATGTGGGTGACTTGAGTTGGTTAAGACTATTGTGAAGGGGAGATTTGGATGTATGATAGTTGTCTCTAGCTGTGAATGAACTATATTCTTGAAAGACAACTTCCTTTTATTCATTATAACATTGTAATGTGCTTTAGGTGTTCTGGTGAATTGAAAATTTGCACACAAGTGCAAAAAATTTCTCATACTGCTTAATTTTGGCTACAAAGAAATTAAAGGATGCATGCTAAAAAAAACTTGTACCATTGTGTGCATGAGTGCAACACATTTGACATTGTTAGTAATCTTGTATGTTGCTGCTAGTTAAATAATCAAATGTGCAACATGTGTGAGTATTGTATGCTCGTTTTGTTTTATTAACTCTGGTTAAGATCATCCTTTCATTGTACCTAACCCATTTGAATAGTACCCAGCCAAACTAACTTTGCATAATGTGGTATATTGTTAATTAGGCAGAGGAGCCAATATCAATACACTAGTCATAAGACCTATGTAAACCATGTAAAAAATTGTATGCAGTTATGTTTTGCTCTTTGAAATATGCAAACATTGTTGGAACAGCTGGAGAAAATATAATGTAGACAGCATTTTGAAGTTATGGTACTCAAAAGTAGGAATTAAGCAGGGCTTCAGAAGTAACCATGAATGAAGTAATTTTCTAATGGATACCAGAAGCATTGTGAAACTGGCTACTTGTAGAATAAAATTATTTTTTTCCTCTATTTTTCTCATGAATGTGTTTTTTTTTTTTTTCAGATGGGTAAAGGTTCCTTCAAGTATGCATGGGTATTGGACAAGCTGAAGGCGGAGCGTGAGCGTGGTATTACCATAGACATTGCACTGTGGAAGTTTGAAACGAGTAAATACTATGTCACAATCATTGATGCCCCAGGTCACAGGGATTTTATCAAGAACATGATCACGGGCACATCACAAGTGAGTTTACAGTTTGTGTGATGACATAGTTGATGCTGTTCCTGCCTTTTTTGTGATTGGTTGCAAATATGGTGTGATTTGTGTTCTTTTAGGCTGACTGTGCTGTGCTAATCGTAGCTGCAGGAACTGGAGAGTTTGAAGCTGGTATCTCCAAGAATGGGCAGACCCGTGAGCATGCCCTGTTGGCCTTCACCCTGGGAGTGAAGCAGCTGATTGTTGGTGTAAACAAGATGGACTCCACTGATCCACCTTACAGTGAGGTGGGTTTGAAACTTATTAAAATCTACTTGTTTTGATTAATTCCAGTGAAGGTTAAGTGATAAAGTTAATGTTCTTTCCAGTCTCGCTTTGAGGAAATCAAGAAGGAAGTGAGCAACTACATCAAGAAGATTGGTTACAACCCAGCAGCAGTAGCATTTGTGCCAATCTCTGGCTGGCATGGTGATAACATGCTGGAGCATTCTGAAAAGATGAACTGGTTCAAGGGTTGGAATGTGGAGAGGAAGGAAGGCAAGGCTGAAGGCAAGTGCCTGATAGAGGCCCTCGATGCCATCCTGCCACCTAGCCGTCCCACGGAGAAGCCTCTGCGACTTCCCCTTCAGGATGTCTACAAGATTGGTGGTATTGGCACAGTGCCTGTGGGCAGAGTGGAGACTGGTGTGCTGAAGCCTGGTATGGTGGTGACATTTGCTCCTGCGAACATCACCACTGAAGTAAAGTCCGTGGAAATGCATCACGAAGCCCTGACTGAAGCTGTCCCTGGTGACAATGTTGGCTTCAATGTGAAGAATGTGTCTGTGAAAGAGTTGCGTCGTGGCTATGTAGCTGGTGACTCGAAGAACAACCCACCCAGGGGAGCTGCGGACTTCTTGGCACAGGTAAGAATGTTTCATTGCACCAGTTGCTTGGTATACCTGAGCCCTTCCCCTCTTACTGCAGTAGCTGTTTGCTGGGTATGTCTATCCCTCTTCGCATTCAGGCTTCATGCGGCTTGGCTGTTTAGTAAGCAATATTCTACCTATATTTTCACAACACTGTTGGATATGCTTGCAGGTGATAGTGCTGAACCATCCTGGCCAGATCTCGAATGGCTACACACCTGTGCTGGATTGTCACACGGCTCACATTGCCTGCAAGTTTGCAGAGATAAAGGAGAAATGTGACAGACGTACTGGCAAGACTACAGAAGAGAATCCAAAGTCCATAAAATCTGGAGATGCAGCCATTGTGAACCTTGTTCCCAGCAAGCCAATGTGCGTAGAATCCTTCCAAGAATTCCCCCCACTTGGCAGATTTGCTGTGCGTGACATGAGGCAGACGGTTGCTGTGGGTGTCATTAAGGCAAGTGAAAGTTTTAAATTTATTAGTACTTTAAGGGAAATTTGGACATACACTGAAACCCTAAGTTCCTAATGTGTTCCTGCTTAATAAGTTGATTAATTTTGCACCATGTATATGTGCAGGTCTGATTTGACCCTTTTTTTAAATAATTTTTCCTAGTTAAGCAATATTTTGTAAGTCCCCAAAGTTTTTAAGTTTTACTGTAGCTATGCTTTTCTTGGCTGTCAGACTTCTGTGAAGCTTAGAAAAGGAATGCAAATTGAATATTTCAATTTGCTTCGAGCTATCAAATTTAATTAACCTGTAAAATTTGGAGGTTATGTCTGTAAAACATCTAGCTGCTTTTTAAATTACATGCATCACTTCCTAACATGTATTCAATAAAGATCTGTCCACGTATGTCACCTGTTTTTCCCAGCACACAATCTCTGAATTCTCTGCGAAATTATCAACTTTATCCACATAATCAATATATTACGTAATAGAATCTATTACTACACATTTCTGCGAGATTTGTTTTATATATTGTAGTTGTAGAGATATCACAAATAATAGTTGGATATATATTGCAAGCAGCAGCGGTCAATATTAGAGCACATGTGCACGTGCACACCCGTTTTCTGCCAAATATTTTTTTTCATGAAATTTTTTATAATTAATGAAGTGCACAGCGGATTTGTGCTCGTAATTACCACCACAACTCACTGCTAGATGCCAGCAGTGCGTCATTAACACCAAACAAAATTATCGTAGCAAAAGTAAACAAATGGTTTATTGTGCTGAGCTGACGAGTTTTTAATATTTGTTTAATTTATGTGGAAGTGGAACAATTTTCAATAAATTGGTATGCGTGCATGTGAATTTTTGTTTTGTTGGACACTACTCTTAACAAGATATGCTTTTACTAAGATACAATAGAACCTCTCTGTCATGACCCCTCATGGTGCCGGAGAATAGGGTCGTAATAGAGAGGTCGTAGTGAGAAATTTAGAAAATTTAGGGCCGATTTTGACCCACTCTTATGCCCCCAAACTTGCCATTTTTGGCATGAAGTATGTTCAATCGTCTCTAGCACATAAAAATGCTTTTTAAATTTAAATAAATATGTATATTTTAGTAGCTGGACTTCTGTTTAATTTGATAGCCAAGAAAGGCATATTGGACCATCCTTTGTTGTAAAAAAGGTAATTGAAAGTGTGTGAAAAGAGTAGACTATGTATTATTAAAGTATAAAGTTTTTATTAAATATCTTACGCAGGTCTCTTGGGTCATACATTGCTATGGGGCATGTAGCAATCAATCAGTTTAGGTGGCGTTGCGCAACTCTTGAGCATGCTGTGCTCTCGCTTTGGTCTGGCAGTGGATGTATTACATAGCCTGGTGTGCTACAGAGGATCTAGGTGCGCTCCCAGCTACGTGTGCACGGCAATGCATTTGTTGCTAGCCCCAGCGCACAAGTAATCCAATGTATCTTCATATATATTATAAAGTTTTATAAAGTTCTGTTTTGCTTCAAACTTAAGGCATCTCCAACAGTCTTTAGTTATATTTAATAATGCATACTCTAATCTTTTCACACACTTTCAATAACCATGTCATAATGTGATGTAACCTCCAAGTTTGTTTAAATGGAAAATGCCTGTGCCTGGACGTAAAAGATCCCGACTGCCTTATCTTTCTCAATTTTATAGACCGGACATTAAATAACTACTGAAAATAGTGTACAAATGTTCACACTTTAATGTTAATAATTTCAGTACTGGAATTAATTTCATGGAAATATTATTTCAGTACTGGAATGTAATTTCTTTTTGTGAATATTTTTGTATGAAAAATGGTTGAAACCTGCTGAAGGAATTAATTGCTGAAATGTAATGGTCATTTGGAGGTAACTTTCCATCGGACTGCTCGAAAATGTGGGCAATTAAACTGAGTAACAAGTCTATATTTTATAATAAATATTTGGGTAAAAATTAAAAAAAATTGCAATACCGTATAAGTATGTTGACTGTCCCTGCCACATTCACTTAAATACAGTATGAAAAATAATGCGCAAAATATTTTGTTGGTACCAGACAACACTGGTATTTATTTAAAGCTGAATTAGCCTAATTGTTTGTTCAACAGTACTTAAATGTTTTTCACTTTTACAACTTGACAGTCATTGAATGCAAATTTTTATGCAAGATAATTCGTAGGGATGGACTGATACAAATTAACCGGCTGATGGTATGACCATCTGCATCAGAACATTATTTGCAGATTCAGATTAGCAGTGCTGATTTATTTAACACAGTGTTAAATAAACCAGGATACTAAATCTTGTAAACCATTAATTTACCGCATCTATTATCAGATATTCTGTCCTAAACCCATAATATATTTGGAACTATTTTTTTTCAATGATATAAGTTTTACCGTAGTTACTGGTCGTGCATTCGCCAAAGATTTACATTTTTTTTTAACACTACATGAATGCAAAAAGCAGATAATCGATAACTGGTGCTGTATATTAGTAATAATTACATCATTTTTTTGTTTTATTATTTAAGTTTTTACTGAATTTGTAATTGTCGACAATGAGAAAGCAACATGTATTCGTATTCTTATGCCTTATTGCATATGTAAGTTGGTGACTGAAAACTAATAGTACACACTGACATTGTATTCAACTCTGAGGTGTTAATGGTAAGTTATAGATTATAACCATGTGGCACATGGCGGTAATTTGACAAGACATAGTTAATTCAATACTGTTGGCTGCAGTTTTGATTAGAATGTTAGTCTGAATAAGACTACAAATAATTGGCAAAAATTGTCTTGAATAAATCAGTTTTCATTTTAACCAAGGGATCTCAGAATGGCTTGGCCGATGAAGGAATACTAAGTGAAAATATTAACATAAATAAAAACGATCCGTTCAGTTTCAAGTAAATATTTCAAAAAGTTTGTTATAATTACATCTCTTGATTATTGGTTTAAACAAAATTGCATTTTAATGTTATTTCTTAGGACTAAAATCAGTCTGCATTATTAGATTTCCTGCATGCTCAGTATTTTCTTGTTTGGCCACAGGAAAACGAATATGTCCCACTGTATTTAGTGTCAAGTCTTGCTAGTAAAAATTGTTGCCAGCAATTCAGTTTTATTTTTGCTGTATGCAAATAAATGTGGTGTTTCTAACGAGAGTACTCTTGCCAGACTGATGCAACATTAGCTGGTTCATTATTTAGTTTTGGATTCTTCCCTTGCACGCATGTCAACAAAACTGTTTTTTAACATTGTGATTACAATGTCAGTATCTTCTGAAATAACGGATTTTGTTATGTAACTTTTTATAAGGGTTCAGTGAAGTATTTAGCAAATTGGCTGACAGTAGAAATATACCAAAGCTTTCAAAATTGCTTGCTTTAATGTGAAAAGCCTTTAGTTTTGTATAAATGGATCCAAACCAGATTTTGCTGATGTTACATATACAGTTGGTGGCGGATCCTTCAGATAGTGTTAGTACAAATCATTTCATTTGTAATGTTTCTTATGTGAGAGTAACTTCGAGCAGTCTCTCCAGTATGTTGAATACAAAGAAAGTTGCATACTATTCCTTAAATATATACACTTAAATCAATATTGCAAGTAGGCAGCTAGGCTACTAAATATAAATATGTATATATATGTAAAGGACAGCAAGCCAAGTACTCCTCTAGTACGGGTCGATACACACACACAGGACAGATTTTTCATGAGGTGCGATCGTTACGTTTAGCTGGCTAAGCCAGTGTCATCGGATGCCTATAGATAAGTACTAGACTGAGAGTACTGTCCTTTATACATTAACACTTAAATCACTGTGTATGAGACTGCAGTATTTAAGCATGTCGTTTTCTGCCCAATCAACTTCTTATCAAACTCCAAGGTACTATCTAAAACATAAACTTTTTTTCCCCATTTAAAACCGGTTTTGAGTGTAAGAACCTGCTGCAATCACCAATCTCTCCCAATTGTTGCAAATACTGGTTGAGAACCTAACTACGAAACTCTGAAAATGAGTAAAGATGGCAGTGTTTATAAATACTGCACACATGTTGATTAAATTACATTAATTTGCTTTGTATGCATATGTACTATTTACTTTCGTCATCGCCAACAATTTTGGTTAGAGATGTTAGTTCATAAAGAACACTCACTTAGGATTCTGTCCATGAACATACACAGAACGTAAACATTTGACCTTGCTACCTATAGATTTATGAATGGTCTTGCTGCCAACTAAATCAGTATACAGTAAAACTGTTTAATATAACTTCAATAAAATTTGACAGATGTGACCATCCTACACAGCATGTTAACAGTAAATGCCTCCATTTGCAAAGTACTGTCTCATCTGATGGTTGTTGCAGGATGTGTGTTACGGTGGCTCTCTTTGCGATGATAGTAAAAGAAAAAGTACCGAATTAAAAATTGTGACAAAATGAATAATTACAGCATTTATGATTAAAACTATGCTCGTGGATTAATACACAATTTTTCTGAGTTATGGAACAAGGACTTACGAAATGTTATGGTAGAGCATGCGAACATAATGGTTATGTGAAAGGTCTCCCCCAATCACTGTTGAGTCTATTGTCTTTTGCCACCGGTGATGTCAGAATATTATATATGCAGTTACTGATAATCTTGGTTAATTATAATTTTAGTCTCCTCATTGAAATGAATTGTCGCTTTGTAAAATTGTTTGAGTGCTGTGGTCTGCCATTTCCCTCGACCATTGTGAAGTATTAATTTTTTGGTTTCAAGAAATTTTGTTTTGTTAGGTAAGTCTGCAAATTATTTTTCAGTAGCAAAGTGAATTTGGTAAATTAATCATCCAAAGTTTGTTTTGTAAAAAGTTTTCTTAAATTGTTAGAATGAAATGTATTTTAACGTGATTGAGTTTTGTTTTCAAATGTACGTGGCCTAGAGGGGGGTGCCCTTTTAGTGTAGTTACATAAAAAATGCAATGATGTTTATCTGTAGAGCATTTCTTGCATTGGTACGAACAGCAACACATTTCTCATTTAGTTCTTTCAATGATCTAACGTTTAGTCAAATGAACGCTATTTCCATACAAACAAAATTTTATACTCCAAAATAATACAAGTTCCATCGCTACTCTTATAAGAACCACAAAAAAATGTCAAGAAAGATGTTAATGTATAGTTCCCCACCACCAATAAAATAAAACAACCCTAACTTGTATATAATGTGATAATAACAAAAGTAAAAACAGTTGGGAATGGCAACCAACTATAGTAGTGGGCAGAAGTTTTCTCTTTGAATGCCTGTCATTGGATTCTTAGTTTGTTTAGAAAGAATGCTGTGGTGGAGATATACAGGGTGGCCGTACTTTTCGAGAATTGTTAAAATTAACTGAAGTTATATGAAACAGTATGGCATTTTACAAGGGAAATAAAAAAAATTTGTCTTGACAGAATTTTGTAGTCACACCATGTTAGACATTAGTATAGAATAAAACAATTACCCAACAAATAATATAATAGTCACCATTGTACATTAATTCTAATGCATTTTTAATATTATAAATTTACTGTGGATAAATTGAACACTACTTAATTGATGTATTGGATTTGAATAAATACTGTGTATATCACACAACAGAAAACTGAAATGCAGGGTTAGGTCTCTACAAGAGGCAGCTAAGACTTGAGGTCTGCATTAATTAATTTTTATTTTGTCCAACTGGTTTATATTTTAAAATACCGGTTTTTGGGTAACTTATGTTTACGTTTCAAAGTGAGGTTATGGTTTATTGGCTGTGTAACTGCAACATTATGGGCGTTATTTGTTTGCTGTCCTTTTTGAAAGACACGGAAAGTTTTCATTATGATTTAAATGTACAATCTACTTGTATCATTATTGCATGTGCCGATAAATCACATTCACCAATTCTTTGTGGTCCCGGTGAAATCCCTATGTAAATAATGTTAGCAAAAACTGGTTGTATAGTTTATCGCATAGAGCATCGAAGTATATTTCAGGTCCCTTCACCTAATATTTCCAGCAACTATCATCATTAAGCTGGTTTATGCAAACTTCTAGTAACTGGATGTGAAATACATATTGCATGCAGCTGTTTCAATTTCAATCTGCTCTGTGGTGGGCCGTCTAATGTCTAGTCTTCTCAACGTATCTATCAACACTGCAGCTGTGCTGTGAGCGAGTCTGGCTGGCTACTTCCTCTGAGAGAGGAAGTGGTTACAGCGAGAGTGGTGACCTAGTCCTTTCTTCCTCTTCTTTGTTTCTCAGCCACACTCCTTCCTCTCACATATCAATTTCTCTTGGCCACGTCCACTTAGCATGCCTTGTCTTAACACTCCACCTGCTGGCAGCAGAGCAAGTGTGTGCTTGATCATAATTTTGAGATTATGTGGTCGCTCAAAATAGTTGCTCTGAGTATTACTTGTATTTCAAAGCAAATATTGCACCTGAATATTTTAATGAGGAATTATTTGAAAAGGTTTCCTTTTGTTACTAAGTCGTTTTTTTCCCATAAGGTTGGTGTTTTATTGTATCTGGCGTAAAATGAACATGATTAAAAACCTATATTTACCTCAAGGGGCAGTATCTTCGCAAATAAAATATGCCCAGAAGCATATACTGAACTCTCCTTGTCACCAAAAATTTGAAAATCAAATGACTTGTATTATAAGTGTAAAATTAATTTTCAGTAATTTCTGCAGGGAAATTGGAAGATTTATTTCAATAGACGTGTCTTTAGAATAAATAAAATGTAAGAATGTATTAAGACCCCTTTTGCCATCTAATAATGGGTAGGTAAGCATTGAACCAAGTGCAGTGCAACTTAAGACAAGGAAAATAAGACTTGGTTTTGAATGATTATTAGACAGTGAGGAATTCAATTATAATTGCCTTCCTTACTGTTGTCTCAAAATTAAAAGGTTTCTTTGTAGTAACATATAATTTACTTACTTTAAAAGACACAAGTTTCACACATGCAAGGCATCTGCACTCTGCAGCAAGTAGTGGCATGGAGAGGTTATTCTCGAGCTGCCATCTCTCCTGTGGCCGCCATGAGCACACTGCCCGATCGAGAACTTCTTCCTGCGCTGTTACTGAAAGAGTGCACGTGGAGCATTCAGAATTTGACTTGCATTTGGTGTCCTTTTTAGAGCGTTAGAAAGTTTCAGGTCAGCTTGCATTTGGTGTCAATTACAATAAATTATATACTGTATTTTGAGACTTATTTAAATGAGTTTAAGGGAATTGTTTTTTTGTTATCTACATTAATATTTTTTCTTAAATTTCATTTTTATTGTTTAGTATTCACAGATAATGTAAAGCTCTTACTATACTCAGTTTTATAAAGTTAGAAGTTGTATTGTTGTACATATCAGAACCCTCGTCTACTGAAAAACTGCATGTTGGCAATTTTTGGCTGAATAACGATAGATCAAAAGTCTACTGTAGTGAGTGATTGTGTTGATTGTTTGAACTATGTGCGTTGTAAAATGTAATAATTTATGTTAAAATGTTAAAAGTTTTTGATGATAAATTAGGGGTAATTAAATCAATCACTTGCTGAATTATTGTATCCAGTTAAATATTAAGTCAGGATTCTGTACAAAGATAAAGTTCAGACTTAATTTCTCCCCTACAAATCATTTGTGATAGAAAATTTGTATTACGATGCAATGTTTAAAATTGTCGTGCAATTACTATTCCACAGATGGTAATGTGACTTGAGAAAGCAGAAGTGCACAGAAATGGCACAAAATGGCATCTATTACATGAACTTGTGGTGCTTGGCAGATCTGCAAATTACTATAATTTTGCACAGTTTAGAGAAATTTATCTTCAGCATCAAAGTTTAATTTTTCTTCAGATGGCAGATTGTAAGGGATGAAGATTTTAGGTTCATCAGCAAATGTTTGTATTGATTAGTTCTATCTTTTTGTATATAGTCTAAACTCGAACCGTCGAATCCGCTTGAACCAAAGTTCGTATAGAATTTTCTGTGGTCCCGACCGGATTCCCATGTTAAAAAAAAAGTATATTTTTACCAAACTCTACATTTAATTTAATCTGCATTAATTGAACAAAAATTTCTGTAGTATCACCGAAAATTACATGCTCCCATCATTAAACAAAAAACAGTATGTCAGCTGTACTTTCTAAGACATACGAAGTCTTTATACAGTACATTGTCAACATGCAGAAGTAATACTAAATGAGATCTTGAATAAAATAAATTTTAAACACATTGTTTTGGTTACATTTTGTTGCCCTGCATTTAGTTCTATTTATTCCTGATCTCGTAAGATGGCAAGATTGACATGGCATGTTTAGGACAGGTGGACAATTACTGGCCCATTAGAAATTACTAGTAATCAAAATCTCTACGCGAAATATGTTACTTTAAAAATTATGCAGAGCTCGCAGAAAACTAGTGGTGTGTGTTTGTAAATTAATTTACATATGAATCATAATCGAGCTTTATAGCTGGTTAGGTTCGAGAAAGAACACTGATGGCGCACGCAATGTGGTAAAGCGTGTTGAGCCGTGCACAGTACTAACAGAAAGTAGGTTCGCCGCCTCAAGGTCCTGCTTGTCTCAAAACAACACGAATTTGAAATGTATTTTGTCAAATTAAATTATTTGAAAAAATATTCAATATTATCATGCAATATTTCTGTAGGCTTTTGGAATTAATATAAAGCATGGAAGGACAGTGAGAATAAGACATGAAAAGATCTGAGGCTTGAAGTCTAGTTTCATTTGGCTATGAACAGTCTTATTGTGCTTTTCATTTTTGACACCTATACATTACTACTTTGGCGCAAAGATTAGTTTGTAACAACCGCTGTTTTGTGACCACGTAAAATAAAATATATGAATTAATCTGGGAACTCTTTTATCTCGTATTTTGCACTTGTCTGATATGATTCACCAGTTCACGATTTTGTAAATGTCACTTTCGTACGGTATAGGTCAAGTTGCCACTCACTGTCAGTCTTGCCATCTTAAGAGAGAAGACTATATGTAATTTACCACTTCCAAAATAACCTATTGAGTCGTAATGTCGCACTTTACTCTTGCTTCGTAACAGAAATTGATGAATAAAACTTCTCAGACTACACATTGTGTATTTAAAGAGCACAAAATACAAAAATAATGAAAAAATGTAATAAGAAATATGTACTGTAGACTTTTATTAGATAATGAACAAACAATTTTGATGTTTTTGGCAGCAGCCATGCCATATTTTCGAGGAGTTTATTCGTGACTCATTGTTGCCAACCCTTGCAAGTTTTGATTTGAACATGGGGAATGCAGTGTATATAAAAATGGAACACTAACTGTCTGGAAAGTTAAGTTTCCATAGAAAATAGCCATTTGACTTTTTAACTATTACTCTTGCAGACTTGCCAACGTTTTACGATTTTTCCGTAAAATTACGGAAATTACCATTTTTACGATTTTACGGAACAGTCTTGATTTTTCCGAATTCGGGAAGTATATCGGGAAGTATCGAAAATATTGCGTTGTGGATATTAATACGTATGTTCGATGCGTGGAAAGGCTTTAGTTCTGCAGTTGAGTTTGTTTGGGAAAGCCTGTGAAAGGTCTTATTTATTTAATGAATCGGCTAATTAAGTTGCATGAATGGCACAGAAACAAGTAATAAGAATTGTAACAGAAGAACATATATTTAGGAGTTGCCAATAGGAATTGCAAACCGTAAGTCAGTGTGTATTGTAAATAACGTATTTTAAGAGTTATTAAAATGTTTGAAATGTACGTGGCCTAGAAAACCATTATTTCAGCTCTGTTTTGCAGTGTAAAAGTAGGCCTAACACATTTATTGTATGGAAAACTAACTTTGAATTGTGACTACATATTTATAGTTTTCTTTTGGTAAGTCAAAACTTGACAGGGTATATAATTTGAAGGAGTGGTGTATTTGGTATTTTGTATTCAGCGGATGTGAGCAAGAATACAAAATCAGTGTGTTTTCACTTTAAAAAAACATAATGCGTAAATAAAATTATTTTTAAGAAACATAGGCCTAGGGCTAACTGTACATAAAATACACTAGGCATGTTTTAAAAAGCAAGTAAGTGTTGTGCTTTGTTTATATATTCCGCAACAACATTTTAAGTTTTAATGCTTAATTTTTATTTCCTTTATTAATGTATTTGTAGCATTAGTGACAGTTGTAGAAATATTATGTCAGTTATAAGCATTAAATCTAGATAAAAATATATTTCTCTGCGCGGGTGCTAAACAAGTGTGTACATCACAGATGCCAACCAAATCAAATTTACAAAATAATGCAAATTTTCAACTCTTCCATTCAACGTGCAATAAAAAATTTCGTAAGAGGTGCAAAACGTCTCATGAAAGATGTTATTCTCTCACAGCCCCATCCGATCCACTGGCAATAAAATTGAGGCTCAGCAGTATAACTTAGCCATAACAGAAACAAGGTAGGTTGGAATGGTAACCTACATTGTTACAGCATTTGTTTACACTCATTGCTTTCTTCAGACAGAGCAGCTGTTTAACAAGGATACATTGTGGCCGTGCTAAGTTTCTAAAACTGTCAAAATTTAGCGATCTTGTGTTCGGTATTCTTCATGCAGGTACATATATTTCAATTTTTTACTTGTCATTTGTGTTCACAATCAGGGCTTCATATTTATTTTACATGTTTTGTGTACAATATGTGAACACAAACAAAATAATAAATCTTACTTTAGGTAGCTGTAGAATTGCTATTTTTCATCCGGCAATAAATAAATTCCACATTTCCTCTATCTGACTTACTCCAGAAAAAAATGGAAAGCTTATTTTTCTAAATAAAAATTTATAAGCTTAGTTCGAAAATTGACATGTGCACATTTTTGATATAAATGTTTGTTTTAAATGTTATTTTTAAATTTAAATGATTGCAGAATAGTGATTTTGTGTATTACAAAGCTAATTTTCAATACTTTTATGGCATGGAAATTATCTTAAATCAATGTATATTTCAGCCAAGGCAAGGAGTAAGTATTTTTGCTTATACTAAGCGCACACATTTTGTTGTGCAAGTCTTGTCTAGGATAAATGATGGTTTTTGGTCTAAAACACTGAACAAATGTTAGATTATATTAAATTTTCATTGTGAATTTATGGAATTTTATTACTTGAAATTACATGTGAATGATGAAAAAAATTAGTGTATGTGAAATTGCTGCGGGCAGTTTATGCGTGTTTTAATAGTTTTTATCCATTGTACTAATTGAAAACTTTTAAAACGTTGACAAGTCTGCTCTTGCAGTATTTTGATGATAAATGTCTACACTTTTTAACGTATTCTCACAGCTTTATTGCATAGAATATAAATTTCCCCTCTACACTTACCTTGTCCTGTGAAATAGAAAAACTTGCCGAGTAAAACTTTATCTGGTTGCTTCTTGTAATGGCATTCCTTTGTTCGCCTTGTGGTCACACTTTTCTTGATTTTATGGGTATTTTGTCAGTTTATTATTGTATAATTTTGGTGGTTGTGTGCGTTTCCTTACAAGAGTGCTCTAGAATAATGCAACATGTGACTTGGGGCATTTTTAATGGGATAGTATGTTGATGATGGTTTATCCTGTTGCAGAGCGTGACGCCTAAGGAGTTAACCTCTGGCAAGGTAACGAAGGCTGCAGAGAAGGCCCAGAAGAAGAAATAACTAGCTGTGTTGTTTGGTCCACACTCGGTGGGAAGTGCGCAGCTCTCTGCCCTGCCGACAGTCATCCACCATCTTTGCTTTTTCAACGTGAGCTGCCTCTTCTTGTTTTCCAGTTGGCTGCTGAAACCCTGTTTCCATCGCAAAGAGTTTCGTAGGAAAGGCCGGTCCGTACATTGGATAAATTTTTAGCCCCCGGCCGGTTTTTATTAATTTTATTACTTGTGGATATTGCAGAGTTTATTGCATTCGGGAATTGCGACAAAGATAATTTTTATTTGAGATTTTTGCGATGAAGTGGAAGAGGAAGGAAACTTTTTTATTTTTCATTCCTTTGTTTTCCATGTTCCTCATAAGTGTTAAACAGTTTCAGCTTCTGTACATATTTGTGGTAACAAAAGGGCCAATAAAGAAGCTTTGAATCATGAGTTGTACTTCCTTGATTTTATTCACGTTAACTACAATAAAACCGTTTTCCTGTTAGTGTGTACTGTCCAACACTTTCTTAGTTTTGGTTGTTAAAATAGTTCATTAGAGGTGGTCGAAAATAGCATTAATTTTGTCTCCATGTAGCATTTTCAAAGTGTCTTCATATGATTTATTACCATTTATTTTTATATTAACAGGATTTTACCAGCAATATAGGTGGAAGAAAACAGCATTTCTTTGGTTTATAGAATTAAATCGTACTGTCATTATTCTACTGCTCTAAAAAAATTCCTATGAACAGGTATGGTTGTAGAAAACCTTTAAAAATCTCTAGACAGTCATAATATTTTCTAGTGCTGATGCAGATTTTTACCGATAAGAGTATAAACTGATAACTTCCTTGTCAATACAGCAGATATCGGTTACTGATACAATTGGAGTGAATAATGAACTGGAAAACTGCTAGCACGTAAGTATTTTGGATAGCTGGTGGAAAAGTGGTGTTAAGTCAGTATCCCTTAGATACTTTTAAGTAAACATACGAAAAGTGGGTAAATAAATTTCACAAATTATTCAAAATCTGAGAATAAAAGCAGCACTCGAAAAATAATTTACTAATCCTAGATCACGGCAACTAAAGCAATTAGTTTTAAATATATTAAATCTGAGGGTATGTGCCACATTTCTCAGCATGATTAAACTTAATATTCATTATGCCCATTTTAGTGAGTAAAATTGAAGCACTGCCATTTATCAAGTAGTTGGTCAGATCTCGCGCTGCTTTTAAATGATCTTGTATACTGAAATAAGTTTGAGCTGCAGTACCGACCCCTGCAAAGCTGGTAATTAGGCGACATGCAGATGGATTGTAGATGATTATCAGTGTCTGTGGCAGTGGGGTGATCTGCATTCTCTCCCTTATGCTTTCCTTTTCCAGTAGATGAATATCTCGCAGCAGGGTAGCTTCTCCTGCAGTTCCTTCCACTTCCCTGAGTGACAGGCTTTCAGCAGCAGTCTTACTCCAAAGTCATCACATTATCCTCTGGTGTTACTCCAATACCAGCCCAGCCTCTTTCTTCTCTCCCTCCTAAGCATTATCAACCACCCGCAGCCTCTCAAGCATGACCTGTCTGCTCCCTCTTGCACTCAAGTCGGCTGCCTCGCTCGCCCTGACAAGGTCGCTAATCTCAACAGGATGTAGGTGTCGACATACTCGCCAGTCTCCTAGCCTGCGCTGCTCCCTTTGTGGCACTGCCTTCCTGCTCACTTGTCTGGAGGAAACTGGAAACCTAAGTTTACCATGCATTGCCAATTATGTTGTGACAACTATGAACAGTTTCGTCTTTCTAAATATACACTACTGTATTTTGTGAATGTTTTAGACACTAAACATTTGTGTTAATTTGCTTTTAAAGTCAATTATAGCATTTAATCGTTAAAATTTGCGAATAACGGTTTTCTACTGCCTATTCATAAGACCTCTGGAACAGTAAGCCTGTAAAAATTCTGTTTTTGAGAACCATGAAAAGATTCAAGTTTCCTCTCCAATAACTACTAATAACCCTTTCCTATTGTACCATAAAATGTTTTGGAATTCTGTGCTGTGCTTGCGCTTGCATTGATCCAGTGTCTCTGTTCTGAATGCCAGTGCCCCAATACTATGACTGCCATCTTGTGAAACCTGAATAGGAAGCTGCAAGCTGATCCAATATTCTGCCTTTTCACTTGTCTGTGCTGGTGCAATTATTTATCCATATTTTTTTCAGGTTCGAAATCTGTAGAAAGCTCACAAATTCTGTAGTCTTAGGGGGTATAAAATGTGGCTCTAATTTTAATATATGTGAAAATACTTTGTTTTAGCATATTTGTACACGTTTGCTGTTACAGCATCATTGCATGTATATCTTATAATCCGAAAGTGACCAGAGCATTCCTGGGGCACTGGTTGATGAACTGTGTTGATCCTTGGTGAGGTCACCTCTTGGAATTTTTGCATGTGGGAATCGTGCCAGTTAGTGCAGCTGGGTGGCTGGTTTTCTCGCTGGTCTTCTGTTTCTTCTGCTCTTGTACTCTGGTGCAGCTCCATACTCGTCTCGCTTTACCCGCAGGGGTTCTCAAGTCCTTTGTTTAGAGCCGCCCAAGTCTCTTCGCACGATCATTAAGTATTCCGCCTACCGGAATGTATTTTGTCCAGAAGGGCAAGACTGGGGGCGATCCAGGAATGCATGTCACATGCGTCATTGTGTGTGATCAAGGTAATAGTGTGCAGGCTTTCCTTCAGAACATACCTGACAACTTTAAAATCATTTCATATTTCTAACATTGTTTAATTACCAAAAATAAATATATCTGTAACTTCGAGTTAACTGAGCTTTTAACCATGCACAATAATGGTAGGGCCTAATGCAGATTATCTGCTATTTATATTTGGTCAGGTTGCATGGGGATAACCATCTGCGTGTTTTCGTCTCTGCAAGAGGCTTACCTTGTAAAAAAAAAAATTATACTTTGCTTATATTTACTCAAATTCCTGCATAAGGAATAAGACTTCATTATTTTTTCATCCAAATGAAATCTTAGCACAGCAGAGAGCAGACATATTTGATTGTTTTGATACTGTAGTTACATGTACAGATTAGCTCAAAAATATAGTTTGACTAAGGCCCTGTATTATGATCTCTAGATAAATTGTGGAATAGCTATTCCATAGATAAGCTATTTGATGGTAACCAGTATTATGACCATTGCATAAGCTAAGTTATCCTTTCGATAAGTAATGCAAGGTTTTGGTTCATTACTATATAGATTGGCAATTATTATGTCTTGTGTAAGAAGCTTTACAGACAACTGAACATTTGACTGTTTCCTTTCCTCTGACGAAACCACCAATACACAATACAATTGTAAAATCAGAGGTTTGACAATTGAACATCAGTTCTGCAAGCTTCGTAAAAATGTGTATTTTGTTATGTAATTGACATTATTGAGGAATGCATTTTAAGTACCTTTTTTTTAAAAGATAGGCTTAGTTTATTTCAGAATTAAACTCATTTGTTTACTTTATTAAAATATGTCAATTCGTATATTTCTTTCCGTTATATTTGTTTGCAATTTATTTAATTTAAAATGAGCTTTGTTTAATATACAGATATTAAAATAGCTCTATAATAAAATAAGGCACTTTCCACCTAACCTCTGTTAGATTCTCGGCAAAATTGCTGCTGGACTTTAAATTTAATCTTCTCAAAATTATAAGGTGAAAAGTGCTTGACTTTACCTTTGACAGTATTGTGTCAAGCTCTATAAGAAACAGGTCAGAAAGTAAATAAAATTTTCAAATTTTGGAAGGGCCGTAATGAGAGTGAATTGTGTTTTACATAATATATATGATGAATTAAATAGAAATCAACCAAACCCAGGCTAGCAACACATTTGTTCATTATTATTACCATCGCTGGTGATATCAAACCTCTCGCAGCTAGCTTAATCTCCATACAATTTATCACAAAGTAGGAGACTCTGTTTCTTACCATTCCAGATTGAGATTCGTGTCTTTTTTTAAATTATATTTTATAATATTTGAGAATGGAAGGGGGAAATATTTCATTTCACAAATTTCAAGGAATCCTATTCCTCAAAATGACATCTTGCCTAGTGCTAATATTTCATTTATGACTTTCTTGTCATTACAAAATACAATTTGTGCAGTTAAATGTAATACAATTTCCAAAACTAATTTTCTGTGTCACCATGCGCTGGGTTTATTGCATTTCGCAGAATTATTCTATGTAACACTCAAAATGGCAAACTTCAATTAATATTTTATATAACATCCAAAACCAATACGCATATAAGCAAAACACCCCACTTTGAAAATATAAATGCTTGTCTAGTACTGGAAGTGATAACATTTTAATTTCTAGTTAGCAATAACTAGAGGTCATTCTCTTTTGCATTTCTCTCTCACCATTTTATCATAGGGCTGTATGTATGCACACTAACAAGGGACCTGGAGAGTGTGTTGCAGACAAGATTAACAGAAGCAGAGAATTTTCAGGTTTCAAAAGAAAAAAATTCCCCCATGAAGATTCATTTTTCCGAACATAATTCAGTCTGCATGTACAAAGCCAGGTATCTGCAGGTAGCATATGATGTTCGGCCTCAAAATTAACATTAATTGAGAACTGAGTTAAACATCATTTAAGGTACCAATATGTGTCCAGAAACTAATTATTACGGATATTTTTTAATGGATAACAAGCTTTGCTTATAGCACAGATTGTCTCATTTCATTTAAAGTTTTTTTTTTTTACATGGTGTGATATTTTGCTCAAATTCCCAGCAATATCCACTAGTACGTGGATGTGTAATATTCTGAAATTGTATGTTCCTCCTCCCCTTCTCATTCCTTGGGTATAGAATAGTAATCAAATTGTTCATATGGCCATTTTAAAATGAGTGCCCGATCCATGTACAACATAAAGTTTATTTGGTCGCTGTAATATATCTTGTATGCCAAACTAGGTAGTAATAGGTTTATTGTGTACTGCAATTTGACACATTGTTTTTGTAAGCGCTACCTTAAAATATGGTGGACGAAAGAGAGAATTTACCCGCATGTTTAATATTTGTAGGTGATTCTTTCAACACACCAAGTTTAATCAAGATTTTTTCAAACGGTATGGTACGTACTGTTAACCAAATGTACCTAAGATATTTATACATAGTAACTGTCAAAAATAAGTTTCTTACACATTTAAATAATGTACATGGCATACATATTAGATACGGTATCCAAAGTTTGCTTGAAATTGGTCATCATTTCATAAATACAGTATAGTTATCAAAATATTTATATTGCTACCAATTTAAAAATAAATGCCCGACTCAATACGTATCGGCATACTGGTAAGATTGGATAGATTGTTTTTTTTTTTTTTGTTATACAATAACCTTAACTTATCCTGTGATGCGCTATCTTAAAATTAGTGGACAAAACAATATTGTATTAGTATGTAGAATGTTTGTGGTTTATACTTTCGGTATACCAGTTAAGGCCAAAATTTTGTAGAGGATATTGTATACAGACCAAATTAAGTTATATTTATATGGCCACTGTATTGAAAATGTATGGATCACCTACCGTAGGACCTGCTAAAATACAAAAGTTTGGTTGAGGTTATATTATTTCGTAGTGTATTGTTTAATAAATGTGGTGGGTATCTTATTGTTCCTCGAGATACGATACAAACAATTTTTCATGTGTGCACTATCTTATGAAATGAACGAAATAGCTTATTTATTGGCACATTTAATGCTTGCAGTCAATACTTCGGTGATGTATACACACACACAGACAATGCCTCGTCACGTAACTTGTGGCTAGTGTTTTTTCACAAGTTTGTTGCCATGGTGCGAGTACTTTTATTCTGTGTATTTTTTAAATTTGCCAGCCAATTATTTTGGTACTATGCAATGTACTGAAATATTTAATATTTTTAGAATTTATTAATCCTATTTTCTGTAGCTTGTTATATATATCAAATATTACTTGGTTGTAACATATGTAGTTTTAAGGAGATGGCCGCCAGGTGCACTACGCATGGCACTGGCTAGGCCTAGTTGGCCGACTTCTGCTGCATGGAACTCCATGTGCCTCTTGACTAGTACTGAATTGTGGTCTATAGCTGAAATGGTTTGCACATGAAGCAAAAGTATGAAGTTGCTAGCTGTTTGTAAAGACTGCACGTTATGCAATTTAAAGCTATGCCCTTGCCACCACACTAATGTACTGGTCCTGTTGTAAAGTTTTCTTGCAAAACTTCTTCCTGGATGCAAGTGCTGCGACTGATAGAAAATTCTGTCCCGAAATGTAACTGCAGTGTGTGCAATACTTTTAATGGTACAAGGCTGGTGTGTGCACAAATGGTGCAACAGGTGACTAGCAGCGCGACCAATTCGTCCTGGTGGGCACTGGAGCCTGCGGCACAGCGTAACAATGATTTCCCTGGGACTGTGTGTTTCCCGTGCTATGTCACTGCTAAATTACCAGGTATGAGAAGCGCTAATCTTGGTGTGGCCAGTATTGTCCGGGCTGTACATTTCTTACAATTTTTAAGTGGTGTAAAAGTTTGTGATGCGGAGTGCACCTTGTACTGCGATGTGTCATTAACTGTATTTAAAGGCCACGAATATTTTAATAGTCGTGTTGCCCATAAAGATGTAACTTTTTAGTAAAAACGGTTATCCACATCAGTAGAGTTTGGAAGCCCAAATGCTTTTCATGCATTATACAGTCTGTTAAAGCAAGCGCAAATAGTGTAAAATGTTCCTAAACAAAATAATTTAAGCAGAAAAATTGATGTGCCCTGTCTGCATATTTAACAGCTGCAGAGATTAATAATAAACTTATGGGCAATTGTGTAAATGAAACTGCACAGCACTTTCACTGATACTCTAGACGAGTTAGCTACCTGCTCTTAAGAGGTTTTTTTTTTAAATTTTATATAAATAAGTTTGTCGTAAACACACGAGTTACGTATGGAGGATTAGGGTACTTTTGGCACAGTGAGGTAGTATTGGAGTTACCTGAAACCAGTGCTTGGTAGAGGGCGGCTCAAATCAGCACCACTCTGCTTGGAGTAGCAGTCATTGGTGTAATGAAGGTACACATTGTAATTTTTGTCTTGGCAATGACATTGTGGATTTGTCAAACGTTTAAAGCCATGTTCCAATCTTAAAGCCGCCATCATACAGGTTGTAAGATAGTGCGTGGGGGCCTTAATATCTGCATTGGTGAGAAAAGGTTAGTTGCCGTCATAATCGAGAATTTGTTACCCACTGTACGTCTGAGTCAACCACACCATTGAGCAGTTAAAGTAGAAACTAGTTTATTTTTGGGTGAACTATGTTGAGAAAATAATTTGCTGGTAGAACAGAGTTAAAGATGACCAAGGTGAACACGGAAAAATGGTAAACTGTTTCATCCCGGTGTGGGCGTGTAAGACACTTCAGCAGAAATTATAAATTTTACGCAAAAGAGAATAGAAGAGAGGTAGAAAAGTAATTGTTTATTTTTCTAATAGTTAGTCAGAAAATATTGGTGCTTCTTGATACTGGAGCTAATGAACATTTCATTAGCCAGGATTTAGAAAGTTCGTTAGTTCAAAAATTTCCCGAACCCAAAGGAAAGTCGAAAAAGGTTTTCAAATGCACCATACCTGTGGCAATGGAGGTAACCTGTAATATTACCATCAAGTTGCGGTTGCACAAGTACGTAGATCACATCATGACCAGCTCATATTATCCGTGCCTACATGTTGTGGAGCATGTAAACAAAGAGGTCTGCTGTAGTTTGGTTACTGATTACGTGTTGCGTTAGGATACGTAGTGTGTTGGTTGCTGTTTACAGCTGTTCAGAGAATTTTGTCATATTTCCTACGAATGTTCACAACTAGGCCTTTAACAATATTTAGGTTGTCTGTATAACTACTTATTACATATGATATAGCAAGTTACACATTCATATTTAGCCAGGGCAGTGTTTGCTTCAACTGTGGTGGAAACAGTAGTAGTATTTAACCCGATGTTAATAATGTGTGTTGGGTTATTTCGACGGTCTTATCTGGAATAAAATTAATACGTAGGGACAAGAGACGGTAAATTCAAGCACACAACTCGCCGCATATTTATTGTTTGAAGTGGTAAACATGCAAACATATTGGCCTAGCGTAACATTTATTCGGCTAATATTTACATGCATTGGTACTTGCTGGTTTTTAGGCATATTTTATTATTAACTTAAATTTATCTGGTTGAGCTTAGTATTTTATAGGGATCGTGGCAGACATTCAAATCACAGATATGTAAGCTTGTTACACAACTGTATTCCAAACTCCTAGTGCAAAGGTACAAGGCTGGATAAATGAACGGACGTGGCTATAAATAATTAACTTCGTCATACACTGTGTACATGAAATATTCGAAACAACGACAAAGCCCAGCCAAATGACCACCACCCTCGCCATTTCACATGCTGCAATTAACGAAGCGTAAGTGAGCTTGCGTGAACTTAATGCTTGGTTCAGAAACACACTGTCTCACTGACGTCGCCACATCACTATCAGTTGTAAGGCACAGGGTATAATTGCCCGCTATGTTGGGCTACACGTGAGAGTAGGGGAAAGGTAATCAAATTCTACATTCTCCCTTCCACACCATGTCTGCCAACCTGGTGGATTTGTGTGTCGCATCTAAATAATTAAACAATAAACTCTCATTTTTGTTGTAAATTACAATTCCAAACATTATTATGAAATGTGCTGGAATTAGACATAACAAAATGTATATCTTTTACTGCAATGCAGAGATATATATATATAGATATATATATATATATTTATTGTGCTTTGTTTATTGAACCTTGGGGGAAAAAAAAAAAAATTGCAGTGTCACTAGAGCCTAGGCACAGAAATTTGTGCTGATATTTTTAACTGCAGCAATGAAATGTGTTTCAGTCAGCGCTACCTAACAATACAAATATGTCAATTGGCAACAATTAATTTACAAATAGTATACATAACAAGGTTAAAAAATATTGTAACTGTCAACTATTTCTTATTGGTCGTTGCCAACACATCGCTGCTCTGTTTGTATTTGATACAAAATGAATATTACAAGTTATAGAGGTTACTAAGTGGATTATTAATCTATTCAAGAACACAGTAGGTACGTTAATGACAGGGTTATATGATTTTGGAATACCAGTGATTGAACACAACACTTATCTGGAGTGATTTTTCAAAGGTTCGATTCCAAATGGCTGAAAAAAAGCATGCATGGGCCTATTAATAGTTACCTGCAAAATTTGGCAGGCATCTATTAATGACTTGAAAGTTTCTTGTTTTTCTGATGTGCTATCTTCCACAATGGCAAACTAATCATAATGTACGATCCTACAGTCTTGCATGAACTGTAAAAATACAAAATTTTATTCAACGAGTCAAATAATTCCTCAGATATGAAATTGCACCCAACATTAAAATAAATTCAGAGTTACATCTAATTAAAAAACACTTTGATTTGGCACTTTTAGGATTTTTAGCTGTCCAGCCTGATTACTTAAGGAGATTGCTATTTTGCTAAACGCCAAAGTGAATATTTTCGTGCAACTTTCCGTTTCACTGAAATACAGTTTTGAAGCGAATATACTGAATCATGTAAAGCATTTTCCATTAAATAGTTTGCTTCACTTATGGACAGTCTCCTATTTGTAGATTAGCTGGCAGTTTTGCATTCCTATTGGTCTAAAGTGTCAATTCTTTCTTGTATGCTGTTTAAGCAAGGAAAGTGGTCATATTGGTGCCCAGATCTTAGTCTAAAGGTGCTCTCTAATACACACTGTACTTTTACACACGTGCACATGCACACACCCCCCTGCCCCCCAACCAAACATATCCAGTGGGCAATTTGCAGGCAGTCCACAAAATATGTTTCATTTGGTGCCCATGCAAATTTGCATAGTACCGTATTTACCCAAAAGAAAGATGACCCCTTCCAAAAAAATATTTAAACCTGAATTCAAGGCTACTCCTGTGAAGCGATGAAAAAATTATTTAGGCTGATAGTATTTTTTTTGCATGACTATGACAAACCCTTCAAGAAGAAATGCTGTTATATGAATGACATATTTTATTTACGTGCAAAGAAAAGCTAATCACAATGAAATAGGTGTGTGTAACCTGGCTGTATGGTAGCAGTATCTTTCTTACACTGTAAAACTTTTGTGGGAGTTATATTCGTGACTTGAGCCATTTTACTTCCAAGCAAAGTGCTTCCTCTTTGCTGCCATTTGCAAATTAATCTGATTATGATTAGCCAATTAACTCGACTAGCTATTAATCTGCAAATTCTATTTTGAGATCTTCCTTATCAACATGCTATTTGCCTAGTGAATTAGAACCCCTCCACACCTACTACTTACACTTTTGTGAGTGACATCAGATAAGAGAACCCTTGTCAAAGTTGACAGGTACAGTGTCAGCACTACAACGATAGGACACAGTGTTTAAGTATGAAAAGCATTCGCGAAAATCCTATCTCTCATGGCATGCTAATTTTGGAGCATTAACAGTTTCCTGAGTAAATAATTATGAATAGAAGCCCGTAATAATGTAGTGCATGTAACACAAACTTAGATAATGAACTAGCAGTGTCACACATTTATGGTATTTATGATCCTAAGTTTTGAATTGAAGACAACCCCTTATTTTTGTATTCCTTTTCTGTCAAAAACCCTCTTCGGGTAAATACGGTATCTTACTCAGTACTAAACAAAACAATACAGTCTGTTTCAATCATAAATCTAATAAACTAAGACCTTTTTAAAGTATTGGCTTTGTTCGTTTTCGTAACTAACTACTCAAAAATCATTCCAAAACGTCATTAAATGCCAATTTTCAGACGTAAACATAAGAACATGGCTGCCAACTAAGATTGATTAGGTGCGCGTTTCCTATTGTTTGGGCTTTAAAATTGTTAGTTAAAATGCAGTTTAACTTATGTTAGCAATGTGCCTCTGCCATTTGCTTGTTTAAATCCTGTATATTTAGTGTAATGACACAAACTACAAGCTGACCTAAAATTTTAAACCAAATGCAAGTCAAATTTTAAATGTCCTGTATGCTCGATCAGCTAAGAGCACATGGAGAAGTTATTGATCGGGCAGGGTCACATCTGTTGGTTTATGAGGGGAGTGGGGGCTACCTATAGGAGACACCTTGCATACGTGACGAATGTCTATCTTTTAAAGTAATCAATCACATTTCACTGCAGAGGCGAACATAATTGATTTCACTGTCTTTAATAACAAAAATCACGTCCTCTTGATATTCCCTGTCATGGGTTACAGTGCACTCGGCTTGACGCTTACCTACCCATTATTAGGTGGTGAAGATGCTGACCTTTGAGTTAAATATTAAATTTCAAAGTCATGTTAATTTGATGCCACATACAATGAAATACCAATTTTACGGGATAAAACGACCTTTAAACGCTAAAGAAAACATCTCAAATAATAATTAATTAGAATGTTTTGCATAACATTTTCAGGTGAAACCATTCGCTTTGAAATACAAGTGATGTTAGATGCAAAATTTTGAGCAATGCATAACCTCCATAAGATAAAATTATGTTTGCTAGGGGCACTTTATTTGCTCTGCTGCTGGTGGGCAGCGTGTGGAAGCCAGTCTCCTGCCGCACTGTTGACAAGAGAAAACATTAGACAGTGCACCACAGAGCAGTTGGAAACGGAGCCACGTGTGATGTATTTCACATCCATTTACTAGCTGTTTGCATAAACAACCAGCTTAAAACTGAGAGTTGCAGGAAATCTTAGGTGACGGGAACTGAAATATACTTAGATCAGGGCAACATGCAAGAAACATTAAAAGATTATGTTAACATTATTTAAATAGGAATTTCGTCGGGACACAAAAAACTGTTGGTGGGTGAGATTTAGCATATTTCCTCGTGTATAGAGTGCACCATGATTTTTTTGCAACGAGTACCAGGGAAAATTGCACCAAAAATTTGTGGTGCTTGTTAGTAAGTATGAAACAAATTATTCTTTTTTTTACATTGTTTCAATATTGTGAGGTGTTTCGAAAATGTTTAATTAAATAACTTGGGTGCAAAAAAAAGCCAAAACAATAAGATTCCGAAAACATCACGCCCCCACTACTCAACACTTCGGGCTTCGGTTTTCTCCTTTTAACAGTATACAGGTTTTTTTTTTACCATGCTAGAATGTCGCACAACCCTTCTCTCTCAAAAAAACCCAACATTGCCTCGTCCCTTCTTCCCCTGCTCCACTCTACCGATCATATTTCGCTAGCCACTGCCATGGAAACAAAGAGGGCTTGGCTGAATTATCGACCAGCGACATCTGAGTGTTTGAGAAGAAGGGTGGATGAGGGGGCAGCTCTGGTTTGCCGTGTGACAGGATGTCATTAGGCATTGAGGGGGGAGGGAGGGATGGAGTGAGTCGGGTTGGGTTGCAACCTCTATACATAACTGAAGGGAGAGGTGTGATGCGAGAGACAGCAGACTGTTCCGCCACTTCTCTCAATGTCTCCGGACAATTTATGGCTACCACCCCCCCCCCCCCAAACTTTCTGTGTATAGCATGCACCCCATAAGTTTTTTTTACTTATTATGGGGGGGGGGGGGGGAGGAGGAGGATGTGCTATACACGAGTAAATACAGTATTTGTTCTTATTTAATGTGCGGCATACACAAACCGTAATACAGCCATTTTCATGTCTAAAGAAAATAATATCTTAACTTCATTGTCTACAACCGATAGATACATTGAGAAAAGGCGACGTATCGGCGCTAAGTATCGGTATACCGATACTTCGCATCAGTACTGTACCAACGCTATCTTCAAGTAATGTTGACAAACAGCATGCATGGACATGACACAACAATTTACAAATAACACAAAAATACATCACTCTGATCCTGAGTATGTTTCACTGTCAATGAAATGTTAACATACAAAACTTATTTTGACACTGTAAAATCATGACCAATACTTTAATGCCTCATGTATCATTGCTTCAGGCTTTCAGAATAAGAAATGCTGATTTTTTGGCCTAATTCTGAAATGTGGTACTTAAATGTCTGCAATTTGTAGAGCTACAATGTTGGACAACCTGACTTAGTATATAGGAAAGGGTGTTGACAACAATACATTAAACATTTCAGACATGCTTGCAAACATATATATTTGTTAAATTATGTATAGTATATAAATGTGTACAGCATTGTGAAACACACAACACAATTTAATTTCCTTCCACTTACAATTATTTACATTAACAAAAATTATTAAAAGCCACAGAAGCACAGGTACTTGTCAAGACTCGAACCGCACAAGAGCTGTAGCAATTCCCCAACATGAAGCATTTTGTTAAGTTCATGCAGATCATACATTCTGGAAAGGTGATTAACATTACAAATTCAGAGAATTCCTCAGTTACCTATAAATTTCATTCTGATCCAAGCTTAATTCATATTAACTACCAACCCTGATATTAGAACTAATTTAACAAAATTGTCATTTTTTTTACAGGATAAATACTTATAATTATTTGAAGGAAAACAGTTTCTTGACACTTTGCTGAAGCCCTACTTCCATGATATTTCTAAGACTCTTGCAAACAAAGCTTAACAGAGTCTAAAAAATTACACCAACGGGACACCACATTCATGTATGCCCAATAGAATAAAAGTTTTTAAAGATCTATTTCTTACTGTAGGCCATTTATGATCAAGTGAGCACTTCTGACTGATTCAATCAATTTCAATCTTTCCACCACTTTTAAACATAAACATGCCCATGTAATAAACGTGGTGTATACATTTCATACTGCCCTGCGAGTACCTTGCATTATATAAAGTAGGTAGAATGCACAAGTGGCCCAACTAGTGGCACGTGATAGTATTGGCTATTTTACTTTGCTAAATGCCTTAAAAAAAATTCTCATGCATTTTCTTTCAATTCATCATTATTTTAATATTTTTTCTACTCAATATTTAATCTACAGCAATTTTACATCTTAATAGTGCAGAAATGAGATATTTAAAGGTACAATTCTAATAATGCTAATAGAGTTAAATCTTGAACTGTTATGCTGGCCCGCAGTGAATCTTAAGAATAAATTTCTGGCCCGCCACTGAAAATTAGTTTGACCACACTAATATAATGTAATCAGCAGCCTATCTGCCTATTCATACCATATCTAAACATTATATTCTGCTATATTTCTGCACACACAAACAGTGTTTGAAATACATTTAGGCAGTATGTTTCATAATTCGTTAGTGGAATTCTTGTTTTAGCGTAACTACAAAGTGATTGATTCGGCCACAGGTTAGTGTGTTCTCTCGTAATGCTCCAAATGAACTAGTACCATTTGAAAGATTGTATCCACAGAAAGAAGTGAATTCATTTTAGGAGTAATATTCAAGAATATAAATAACGCTTATAGTTAAAAATTCACTATAATCAAATTTGTAACAAAAGACAAAAAGTGGTGCGCTCCAAGAGAGTGACCTACCAATCTGCGAAGCCCTGCTTTATTATCAAAACTTGCAAAGGCCGGCTTATCCTAATGGCAAAGAGGACTGTAGCAAACCAAAGTCAACTGAGAACACTGATAGAGGACATTTTCTAATATTACAATATTTACCACTAAATTTACAAGGGCACAGTATTTTCACTTACAGACACAAAATAATTTGATATAAAGTGGCTAATGTTACCTTGAATTAAAGGCAACGGGATCATTTTGTAGGGTAGTACGACTTTCCACACTTACTTAATTTCACACACAGTATCACACTTTGAATTACAAGCCAGCTGATGCATGATTACAATGTTTGCAAATACCAATGCTTCTAGGACTTACAATAATTTTTAATAGAAATATAGCAATTATGAATAGGTATTTCATCAACAATAATTTTTGCTCAAATACTTAAACCCAAGTACACATGTATATCAGGCCAATCACAAAATGAAACTAGACATTTCTTGCTTATCATAGTACAGGAAACAAAGGAATCTGTGGCATATATGCTAATACATCCCACGCCAACATCACTTCATTAACATCAAAATCAATTCTTTGGCTCCGATTAACGCATTCCTAAACAAAGTCAGATCACCACAGAAAACACCTTAAGCTCTATGTTATGACATGTATATTGTATTACATCACAAAAGACAGCAATGGACAGATAAAAAGAAGATTACACGAAATTAAAGTTAAAAATCATTAAAAAGTTGGTTGTGAACAAAACAATAACTAGCAACCTAACAGGGAAAGTTTACATCCAGTACATATTTATAGTATCAACATTTTCTCATTTTCTAAAAATCGCACTTACCTCTAACAAACGTTTGATCACTAATTCACGCATACTTTGGCAGCACTGCTCACCTGCACCATAAGATAACAGAAGTGTAAAACCTATCGGTTACATGCTCTCCAACACTTGAGCTATAAGCAGAATCAATGACGTTTTGAGTCTTACGGCCCACTGCAGCTAAGCATTCTACACAGGCTCTCAACTTGACAACGTATAATACTTACTACAGGACCTACATTAATTTAAACATATATGTATAGTTTCAATTGTTTACAAAACAGTTACAGTTGGTAGGCTCTACATTAACAAAACAAATGTACAATACGGGAAACAAAACTTTGCAGAGTAGACGTGTGGTAGTTAGCATCTTGTTTTATTTCAGTCACTGTGGTTTTTCGCAGTCCATGGACATAAGTCATAAAAAATAAATGTCTTCATATAAAAATTTTTAATTTATGAATCTTCAGGTGATGGTAAGCAATCAGCTGCTCTCACATAAACAATCATGCACACACTATCGTATCCAACATTGCCTAATTTTATAAATAGTGTTAATTCACTGTTCCACCGTCAAAGATTACGTAGTCCACAAGTGTGGTATCACTTCACATCTGTCCCATCATGAACATTTGCACAGCAAAATATATATACAAACACTTAAAAAAACTCGATGATTTACAATATACCAGTACTTTTTAAGCATATACAATGTACAATCCCAATATCCCGCCAAAAACTTTACAAATATAAAACATACTTTGATCCTAAAGATCAATACATAATTGTGCAACTTTTAAACAGTGTCCGGTCATTGATAACCACACACAGACTATAGAGTTCTCACAGAATATTCACAGACGTGGGAAAAATTGTGTACAAATCATCCACATTAATTTCAATTCTTTCAAAATTTTAAAATTACTTTATTGAGTAATTCATTGTATGGAGAGTATAAACTGTTTTAACCTGGCATAAATTTCATTAAAGAATTTTGTACACATTGCTGTCAAGCAAATACAAAAACGGTTGTGCGCACATAACATGATTAACAGAACTATCCAAAATATTTGAAATTCCCCTAGACAAAGGAAATGCACTGTAAGAGGTTTGCCAACCTAACTTCCATTAGAGTGCAAAATTTTAGTAGAAACAAGTGGCATTGGCCTCTGACCACCATTTAAGAAACATGTCACCCTACAAGTTATTTGCATCTTGTTTTATCTTTGGTGTGTACAGTAGAAACTCTTGTCCACCAAGTTTAAGGGAACTGACATAGATTCGGACATTCTGTAGATGTGAACTAGACATGTTGGTAAAGAAAGGAAAGACAAAAAACCAACCTCTTTAAACTTTACGTTGAACACATTGATAGGCCTATGTTAAGTACTTGTCAAGTTTAATTAAAATGAAACTGGAATATTAAAAAAACAACAGAACTCTGTTATAAAGTTCTCAAGGGAGCCAAGAAGTGTAGTGTTGTTTGTGTGTGTGTGTGTGTATATATTATATATATATCACTCAATCCACACCAATTTTTCCCGGTATTCATATCACACATATGCATTTGTAATTTTCATGAAAAATTATTAAGTGAAAAACTTGCGAGTGTTGTTGGCAACGTCGCATTGCATATCAATATCTCAAAAATATGGCATCGCTGTTTCTTGTTGTTGCTCTGTTGGTCGTTACCAACATGGCTGCCACTGTAAACATCGCAATTGCTTGCTGAACGTCTACAGTACATACTATTTCATACATATATTTACTCTATTTCCACATTTTTTAGTTTTTTATTTAATTTGTCCTCTCTAAATACACGATGTGTAGTCTATTGTTATTTTTTTTTTTACAAAGTAAGAATTAAGTGCGACATTGTAACAAAATAAACAATAGATTATTTCAGAAGTGGTAAATTACATAAATAGGACTTCAGCAGGGCAGTGAGATATAAGCGAAAACAATGTGTCTTTGAAAATTTATTTTATTTGTGTTATCTATTATTAGAATTACTTGTGCATGTGTAAACAATATACTGTACACTGACTTCATATGCTATTGCGACTACAGTTGATACTTACACTTTTTTGTTTCGGCAATGTTACAGAAATTTTTGTTTGATCGATGAGGTAAAAATTAAATTTAGAGTTTGGTGAAAGGACTTTTTTTTTTTTTAGCATTATTTACACAGGAATTTTGTCGGGACCACGTGAAGTTTTCTGTAAACACAGACGTTTGATCCATCCGTGCTCAATGGATTGAGTTTCCACTGTATGTCTTTGTAAGTGAAGATGGTAGAAAAACACATTGTAGAATAATTTTTCCATGTAAAAATTATTATTCACCAAAATAATACCCCACCTAGCAGAATACTTATATTCATACAATGAAGCCCTTTTAAGAAGTTGATAATTTTGCACCTTGTTTATATACACATGTAAGAGGAAGTATCCTTGCTATCTTGGATTTACGTATTTTCCTCATTAACTTAATTTTCAGAGTCAATATTTAAAAACCAAGCTAGTCCTGACGCAGGGAACAATTTAACGGTTATTGCCAAATCCCACTTATTTTTCTTACATGATTAGTGCCACATCTGTAACCATAAACAAACATTATCTAATTATTTAATAATTTCAGTCCCACATGGGAAAATACAGGAATATTTGAAACCCTACAAATTAAAAAAAAAAAAAAAAAAATTCATTAGCCGTCCATGCATGTCTAGCTTTGATTTTTTACTTCTGGTCATACATTTTCATTACGAAGATGGGAGTGGATACTACCCCCTTAAATAGTTCTCCTGGTTAGTAATATTATTTTTCCAATCCCTAAAAAAAAAATCTTGACAGAGGCTTACTGTATTTATTTATATTACTTGGCTAAACAAATTAGCCAAGTAAATAAAACACAATTGTGATGATCAACCCAAGTGACCTTGTGACATGTTGCTCATGCTCTGAAGGACCAAACCTTAGCAACAATCAAAAATGTCATAGTTAACCTTCACTTCACACACTCAGGTAAAATAGCTAACTCAACAATGCAGTAAATGCCAAAAAAAACTAATGTACAAAAACAAAGCATTTCCAACAAGTACGACAGTTACAAATTAATATGCACTCCTGTTTTTCGCGGTGCACAAAATAAACATGAAATACACAGTTTCTCGTGAAAAATGACACACCACACGAAAATTATTCAAAGAAAATACATTTCCATTGCGAATCCTCATGTTTATGATGCTAATTTGATAAATTGTTTCAATATTTGGTCGGGATCGGGAAGTCTGATATATTGAATACACCGCCAAAGAGATATCACTATGTTTCGGAAATAAACTTATCATGGTGACAAACGAATCTGGTTTACATTTAGTTTTTTTTTTTTTCCCCCATTGCCTGATTAATGCAACCTTTTGGGTGGTATACAAATGTAATAAATAGAAAAATTACTAAACACTTAATCTCAAAAATGGTAACAAAAAATTTTTCAGGCGCCACTACGTTATGCGGCAAAGCCACACAGTATGCTCCATATATTCGTATATCTATGGTATTACCAAATTTTTTTTTTCCCCGGTTACATTTTACTTTTATGTAAATGTGTTTTGAAAATTTTATTTTTATGATCAAGTAATATATTAGTTAAGGTTCTATTTATTTTATTGGTGGGGTGGGGCACTTAAGTTTATCACATTTATAAGTTTTTTGAGACAAGATGGTTTTGTGGCTCATTAGAAAAAAGCAATTTGAACAGCTCATTGTTCTGATGATGCAGTAAAAATTTTTGGAAATAACATTCAAATAACTATTACAAAAATGGTAACTTCACAGAAAGAACAAAACGTGATAAATGTGACACTATTTGTACCAATGCAAGAATTGTGCTATAAACTTTTCCAGTAAAGTTAAACACACATGAAGATAGTTGGATTTTATATGAACTACACTAAAATCAGTATGAATTCGAGTCAGCAATGTAGACCTTGAAAGCAGTTTCACAATGTATGGGAATGTAACGACAGACAAAAGAAACCTTAAGCCAAGTAGCAGTAGAATGACAGTGCTTGCATTTTCCGATTAAGTGTATGCTATTTTATTTTTGTGCCATAACGAAAGTAGCCGAAGTTTGTTGCAATATTATATATGTGAGAGTGCCTACATTTTTTAAAATACCAAATATACACCTATTTTTTCTTGTGCTACTAACAAACCATTTTTTTTTCTCTACCAAATTTTAAGAAAATTTTTTGATAAAACGAATTAAATAATGACAAAAAATCAGCAAATAAAATGGATGATATATGTCAAAAAATTTACCACAAACAGGTGTGTCTACAAAATACACTTTGCATTTAAAAGGAACTCGGATTGAGACAGGAGATTATTCATACCATAACTGATGCAGGTGACAGTGTATTTGCCCACAGAACCAATTAGGCACTCTCTCCTGTCTTGTGCAAAGCTTCAAAAATCCAAAGTCGAATGTAATATTAAAGGTGCCGAATATTCACTTTGGACATATTACAAAGCTTTGTTGTTATCATATATGACACAGTTCATGTTATCCTTTTCGCTTTAGAACAGAATACACAGTATGAATTTTTGAAGGAAAACATCACATCCTAAAATTACTAACAAATTTGACCTGCAATGGCATAAAAGCTTACTGCTCCTGTCGAAACACACCAGTTGTTTGGAGGTTGTTGGACGTTAAGTGTAGTACATTGTGTATATAGACTTTGTGGTGAACATTTTATTTTCCGCACTACCAGCGATGGTGGCACCATGTTTTACTGCGCGACCATCAATGGAACTGAAGCAGTTCAGATTCACCATGGCAGGAAGCAGCGAATCAGGAAAATACTGGTTCCAAAAATAGGCATTTTTTTTTTGTAAATATGATTGGATACAGTCCACATGTAAACACTAATGTTTGAAATATTGTGATTTTGGTTTAAAACTGCTGTCTGTACCATTACCTACCCATGAATGTAAATAACAGAATCACGAAAATGCACACCATTGTTTTTAAACTATTTAATGAAATCACAGACATGTGAAATAACTCATCTATAATAATTTTCACTGCAGTTTGTAGTTGCTGATGTCATCACAAGCTTTGATTTGATGCAGCAGGCATATTAATTGTTTTGATACTTGGCACACAGTGCATTAAATGAAATGTATTCATAAAGACATTTTTCATGTTATACTTGTAGAAGAGAAAAAAAAGTCACCTTTAGGATTGTTTCAATATTTGAAAATGCAGTTGCACAAGTTTTAACACACTAATTGCTAGCATAGGGCTGCCACCAGCCCTGAGCCTGAAATCCTGGTTCTTGTATGTAAAAATCCTGTAATCATTTAGTCAAATCCTGTAAAATCTTTGGAATTAAAAAAAAATTGGCAAATTACGGGGAAAAAAAGTGCAATGAAGGACATTTACATATTTAATGTAATTGTTTTGAATGTGCAAACCATGGTGTTCTTTTCTCCGCTCACACCGATACTTATACTTTTGTTTATACAATGACTGTGTCTGCAATAATTTTTGTTTCCTCGCCATTGTGATATTAATGCCAAATGGAAAACACCATCACCGAATTAGGATTGTGTGTGCAAAAAACAATAATGCCCGGCGAAGATTCTTTTCAATAATGGTCTTAGCTTTTGCTTGTGATCAAACAGCTAGAAACAGAAATATGTAGATAACTGTATACCTGCGCAAGTGAATAATTAAGCGAAGTACTTTGGACATGCTATTGAAGCTATGGCATATGTCCAAAATATTTCGCTTAATTATTCACCTCTGTTGCAAGAATATTTCAAATGCATCCGTGAAACTAACACACATCACTGCGGACGCTAGTGTCACACTTATGCAGCAGCCATTTTGAGTAAAGTGATGTGTGCACCAACAATATCTTTGCAAAAAAAAAAAAGTTTGTTTACTTTTTATGTTTATCAACTTACCACTATTTTAAAGTGAAATACAATGAAACATTTTGTAGATGAGACCTGCAAAATTTATGTATTAATAACGGATATAGATATTTATTGTGGAGATGAAAATTTACAATTCTGAACATAATATAATTGGGTAAATTGAGGTCAACATGTAGTGGTCTTACTGCACTCCAAGAGCTTTGGATCAGACTTGTTTAGGTTTTTTTGTACCGTATAGCTTTGTTTACGTAATAACGGTTTAGAGATATTTTACACACTATTTAAAATTAGATATGGTGCCTTAAGTATACAACATAGTCGAGATATAAAAGATTGCAAGAAATTGTTTCGTACATCTCAGTGGTAAGTATATAACATTAACTCGTGTATAGTGCGCACCTGATTTTTGCAAAAAGTTCCAGGGAAAATTCTATTAAAAATAAAATTACACCAAACATTTAATAAAATTACACTGAACAGTTGTGGTGCCCTGTTAGTAAGTATGGAACAAATAATAATTTTTTACATTAATGAATGGTGATTGTGATATGTTTGGAAAATACTTAATTTTAACTTTTTGCACTCAAGTTATTTAAACTTTTTTGAAAACCTCACGCTCGTACTACTCAACACTTCCTGCTACGTTTCTTTTCCTACATTCTCCTGTTAGCAGTGACTGGCTCTATTTTTTTTTCCGTGCTAGAATGTCACACTACCTCTATCTCTAAAAAAAAGGTCTCAGTGTCCCTTCTCCTTGCACAGCCTTCTCCTCCCCCACCAAGGTTCGCTATCCTCTGCCACAAAAACAAAGAGGGATTGCAAAATTTTCGACCGGCCAGCTCCAGTTTGTGGCGTGACAGGTTGGCATTAGTTGAGCAGGGAGACGGGGCGGTCGCGACCTACACATAACTGAAGGGTTGCTGAAAGAGAACAGAGGAGTAATGTACGAGCGAGAGATGAGACAACAGTCCTGCCACTTCCCTCAACAACCCTGGACAATTTATGGCTACCACTCCCCCTTCCTTTTTTTTTGCGGGTATAGCGCGCGCGTGCGCACCCCAGAAATTTTTTCCTCTAGTTTGGGAAAAACTGGTGTGCTATATACGAGTAAATACAGTATTAGAATTCTATAAACAGAGATTCAAGTGTTCACAGCGTAGTACTCGTCAGGTGCACGCGTGCGCACACAGACACACACAATAGGACGACATTTTCCAAATGGTTGCACAATCCCGACGTTTCACTGGTTAAGCCAGCTTCATCAGGCGGCAAGTTGTAGAACACTGCAGTATGGTGGGAGGGTGCTGTTAGTGGTAAACCTAGTGGTCGGGTGGAGAACTAGGGTGCGGAGGGATAATTGAAAAATTGCCGGTATAGCTGACGAGTGTAGTAAGAACTGTGATTATCTTATGTTGAGGCCCAGCGGCTGCCTGGAATTTGTTATAAATTGGTGAGATTTAGAGTTAAAGATCTGGTAAAATGGACAAACTACATTAAAACAGCAGGCCTGTGCTGGCACATTTTGTACTATCCTGTTCTCTCTATAGTTTAACTTTATCCAACAAATGTTAATTACAAACGGATACTCAAAGCTGCAAATAAAATAGTTTACTTCCCTTAATTGTTATAATACACCAGAAGAAGAACAAAAAGAAGATACAAAAATTCAAAATTCCATATGGTAAGTAATGATTTGGAACCTTTTGATATTTTAACACTTTGCTTAGCTGGCCAAATAAGATTCTTTCATTTCTTTTATATGCTTGAATGAAGGACAATATTTTCGAAGATTAGCTTGGTATATAAAATCTGTATCAACAGTTTATATTTTTGCTGGCAGTTTTTTTATTGGTGTGAATTTGTTGACTAGCATTTATTACTGTATGCCCAAAGGAAAGAAATTTTATTTTTATACTATAACAAAAGCAGTTTGCTGTAACAAATATATACAGTAGTGACAAAAAAAGTCGGTGTAAACTGTAAATAAGGCATGAATAAAATAGAGTGCAAGGACCTGCACAGGATGAAACATTTGACTCCTTTCAAAACAAAACATTTTGTGCTCCTCAAACCATTACTTAAAACCACCAAATGACTAGGTGTTTCCTCGACAAACGTGAACAACACAGAGTGGTAAAGCCCATGGATACTACACAGGGCAAATTTGAGGAGTGAAAATTTTGCTGACTAGGAACCACAATGTGTGATGAGCAAGGCCTTCATAAGCACTGTTAATGTTCTCAACGCATCCCTGTACTGCAACCCTTAAGGAGACCAATTTCAATTTGATACAATGCAGAATGCTGTACGTCATTGGAAAAAGTAGGTGACATGTTTCCAACCAATGACATTCTTATGCATCTCAATATTTGAGCACTCGTTTCTCTAATATCAAGTACATATCCAGGTGTAAAATCTGGTTACAAAATAATTCACTTTATATATATATATATATATATAAGGGATGGGAAATATGATTCTTCAATACCCCAATACCCATCGATTCTACAATTCAAATTGAGAATAGAAAACTAAAGTAGATTCTTTGCAATCCTGATTAGCAACACAGCGTACTGTATTTTCGCACATATAGGCTGCAGGGGCTTTTTGTTTAAAGCCTGAGGTTTGTTTGCGTACGGTAAAAATCGATACTTGGAAACTACATGCTCCGGTGAAGTGATTGCAGCCATCCTTTTTCAACAGCACAATTGGGAATTTGCGTGACTAATGTGACCCTGCATGTGACCTTGCCAGGTGGTTTACAGCTGTGCCAGTATCGATCGCTTCCCAAATAAACAAACTTGAGGCAGTGTTCCACTTAGGTTTTAGTTTCATTTGTTCTTAATTTGTGTCTAGCATTTCGTAAGGTTAGGTCGAAACAATACAACATTTAACTACCCAGCATTCAATGGTGTATTATTTTGGTGTTATCATGATGTCAAAAATAAAAACCGATGTGGTGGTAATTTGTCAACTTCGAAGTAGACAAAACACAAATTACAAAAATATGTCGTAGATTTTGTAGAAAAACCGTTTTAACAAAAAGTGCCCATTGGAACAGGGCCTCGTGATAATGGAAAAGGAACGAGTGAGTTATTATGCAAAATCTAAATTGATGGTTGTGGAATATGCACGTGAACATGGAAAAAGTGCAGGTGGTCGACAATTTGGCGTTGACGATAAAAATGTACAGTGTTGGTTTGGGAAAAAATTACACTGTAAAAATTGCTCTAAAAAAAGTTCTTAATGAGGCAAAATGTGTATACTGGTAATAATAGCTGTTACATCGCATGTACATCACTAGGAATAATGGATTTTCTGTCACCACAGAAATGCTTGTGATTTAAGTTACAAAAACTGCAAGTAACAAAAACATTCTCGTAACAGAATTTAAGGCGGACTTTGCCGGCGATCAGATTACCCAAGTCTTAGCAGCTATTCAGTAGCACGTATTAAGAATTTACTTGTACCCCCAGGTCTATTCCCTAACAATTTGGGACCTTAGATGCCATTTTATCATGGTCAGAAACCCCATATTTTCACATGAAATAATACAACAATTTCCAGTGATTGGTTCAAAGAAGTTAACTGAAAACACTAATCTGTAGGTAAACTTACATTCGATTTTACTGTAGGGACAGATATTCATGTTGTATTTCATTATTAGTTTTGGCCGATATTGAAACTTTTGGTTTTGAGTCTACACAAATACACAGCGGCAAGCGCAACAGCAAGCACGCAACGCAGCACAGTCGAGCGCCGGTGCCGGACTGGACCACGCGGCCACAGCAGGCAAGGTGTGCAGCGTTACTAAGTCTGCGCGCGGCCAGCTGGCAGCAGCCATACTACCATGTTTTCGGACTAGGCGTAACCACGAAGTTTACGCACGGAAATCAAAACATTTTCTTGAGTTTTTTTAGGCAATAATGTCTTTATTGTTTTTAAAGGAAATTGCTGAGTACTGCTATTCAAGTTATTGTTATAACGAAAATAAGCCCACACTGCATTCGTTATTGCAGACTTCTTTTACCACTGGGTATGTGGGCAATTGACAGTGCCGATAAAAGTTATCATACTGGACTTTTGTTATAAAGCATACTCGTTACATCGGACTTTCACTGTAGAATAGTTTTGACTGTAAATGACAAAGTGATTTTGTGTGTTAAAAGTCATACCAGATGTAAATCATAGGAATTGAGAATCGGAAAAGAATAGAGAAGCAATAATCAGGTATCGGCATCGAAAAATTGGAATCATCCCATATATATATACATATATATATATATATAAATAAATAAATAAATACACACACACTGTATGTTGCAATATTGAAGGTCAATACTTCGGAGAAACATTCCTCACAACCGGAGGAAGAAAAAACATTCTATGAACATGGGCCCATAAACACGATTTTCTTTACTACAGCTCGTAATACATTATGTAAAGTATATGTCTCATAGGCTGGATCATGTTACTGATGAGAGGGCATTTTGAACATTTCCTTTAGTCTGCAATTTGCCGACGATAAGCTTTCACACACGTGTAGCTACTTTCTGTGCAGTTCTTAATGTTCCATGGCGTAGTGTCGCATGTAGTGTTGTGTATCATGTAAACAAACACTGTGATGGCATTCCACATCAATGTGATCTAGTCCGCAGGCCATAATATTCTGCGTTACATATTACAAGCTGTAGCAAAGAAACTAAGTGTGTACGGACCTATGTTCATAAGCTTTTCTTCTTCCATATATAAGGAATGTGGAATGTTTCCCTGAAGTATGGACATGCAATTTTGCAACACACACACATGCGCACACACCCATACAAAAAAAAAAAAAACACACACCACAAGTTTTATATTTGATAACTGATTTGTATAAAATACTTTCAAAAAGAATTGTAAAAGTGAAAGTCCCTTTGCATACTTCATGACGAGATTTCATGGTAATTGCAAAAGTTGCCAACAAGTTGGAGAATTACACACGCAATGGAACCACTTTTGCACTTAGCACTGAAACAAAAGATTTGTATGTACTTTAAAATTTTAGTAGTGACAAATGTGCATCACCATGACAACGTCCCATATGGTGTACATTTGTACACGCTCAATTCCAAGTTACTCACTGTCTAATGTAGGTTGTAAAGAATGCAGGTATTGCATGCCTGAAGTACATATCCCAGTTTTCAATCAGAGCAGTTTGGTGATGATGCAAAGTAGTTGTCCTCAAAATGCATACCTACATCACACACTTATTTTGCTTACAGATATCAGATATGCATTTTTGATGAAATAGCATAGTAATCAAATAATCTAGAATACCTTAACATATGAAAAAAGTGTAAAAAATTCAATATTTATGATTTGGAGGGACACAACTATCATACAGAACTTAAGTACAGCTGAAGTCTGTGACCAACAATTTTTTACCATATGACACTTGTCATATTTTCATCTCAAAACCTAAAAGCCTATTGAGAGTTTGCAACACAGCTGCAATTCTCTGCGAAAGAAATATTCCAGAAAAAACAGAAAAGTCTTCAGTGAATAAACAACAAAAGGCAAGGGATTTCACAATGTTACCATATAATTTCATCTAAACCACATTTTATATTACCGACAAAAAAAAAAATTACTTAAGAATAAAAACAGCAAAATACCACTGTTGTTTGTGCTTTGTTGAATTGCTCACGTTCAAAAGGAATAGGGTTCCTTATGCCATTTCCATTTAACACCACTGCTTCTGTAACAAGCATAAATATGGCACACAGTTTAAATCCTAAATTTGCAGTGATCAGCAATCATCCAGTGCAATATGCACATTCTGAATACATACTATGTCGGTTCACTCTAAATGAAGACACTATTTTACTTTTACTTAAACAACTTTTGTATCACAAAGGCAACTTTTCTGTATACTCATGCTATTTACCAGACTTAACACATCACAATGAATTTGAATTCTCTGCCTTCAGGTTTTCCCAGAATCAGCAACCACCCTATTGTTTTAATTTAAGTTCTCGAAGCACGTTTAGACAGCTTACGACCTTTACAGTTGCCCTTGTGAAGCTGCCTGCACGCCTTAGCACTGCTAGCCAAGTAGTCAAATGGCAATTCTGATGAAATACAATCACAATGCTTAAATAAAAAGCATGTGTTCCTTTTGATTCAAACTGATCAATACAAATACCACTTAAGGAGTAACACTTGGCATATAGGTGCTTATTTTCTTTCTTCCGAAATCTGAAACATACGTGCTCACCTAGAACAAAAAATCTGTTATCCTATATATGGTAAACATTGGAAGACATCTGGTACAGCCAAGCTCTTTTCCTTGAATAAGCCTTTCTGTATAATAGATGTCACTGCAATGTTTGCCAGTGACACAGAATAGTACAACAGAAAGTTGGACCTATTACCTTTCAAACAGGACGTGGTAAATTAATTGTCCTTATTCTCAGTACTAAACTTTGAAATAGGTATGGTTCTTTGCGAGGTCAGCAAGTACCTAAGTGCACCCAGTGTTATTCCTGTAGTGTACAAGGTCACCAGACCCACAATAAAAAATGCTACCACAACACTTGCAGCACAACTCCACAGAAGACTCATGTTCATATAGACTTCTACGGTCAAAAGTCCACAATCACAATGCACCAAGTTGAACATCCCGTAATATGTGCCGTGCCGAGTTCCAAGAACACACGAGAAAATTACACTGGTATTTATTTCTTCTTAGGTAGCATCAGGATGAATAGCAGCACCATGACATGATATGGTACAAGCATTAGTGCTGCTTTCAAGTACGAGACACCATGCAGATGAATTTGTTCAATTTCACTGCATTTGAGATTGTCACATGTATGCTTGTGTATGTTTTGACGTTTTGTGGGCATCACCAGCAAGTTGTAAAGAAAGCTGATCTCATGCCCCACGTCTTACAACTCAGTCTTTGATTTTTCTACGGTAGGAAAAAAAAAAAAATCACTTTGAAATCAACACCCACGACCAAACAATTTTGTCACGATTGGGGAGGGAACATATTGCACAAAATTACACGTAGACACAGGGAGGCCGTGGCCAAGTTGGAACGAAAAGTCGGGCACACGCGGAAATTAAAAAGTTGGATGTATATGAAGCACTTTTTTGTTCGTAAAGTTACAAAAGAAACATAGCATCCCAAACAAGTTGCATACACATAACGGGCAAACGAGGAAGTTGTGGTCGTGGGGACTCAGCAGCAGGGAGGGTGTGCGGCGCTGGGGGTGGAAGCCCGGGTGGGGCGCGCGTCCCATCACAACACCAGCCCCTGAAGCTCCTTTAGCAGCTCATCCTCTTTCTTTATCTTGTCGAGTTGGTTCAGTTCCAGCTGTCGGCCGGCCGCGCGCTGCTCCTTCAGACGCGAGATCTCCATTAGCTTCTGCAACACCACGAGCCAAGTCACACCCTGGTTCACATTACTTTCCTCAAAAGAAACTAATTCTTTATCAAAACATTACAAACAACCACTTTTGTCAAAAGAATCTGAAAGTCACAAAGATATTTTGTGGCATAAAATACAACTTCAAATGAAGTTACTTTTAATGCAACAAAAAAAATTTAATAAAAGAGAATACATCTTTCCTGTAAAGTGAATATCCATCAGAAATCACTATGAGTCTACGATACAAAGTTTTTTAGGATGAAAATAACATTCTAAAAATATTTTTATATATATTTCCTTTAATCCCTTGATTTAAAACTCAAATACAAAATTCTGGCATGCTAAACACTTTTTTACCTGCGACTTACGACAACATCCTTGGCATTTGGATGTCTGCAATGGACCATCCTACTTAATTTCCTAAGCCACCCATAAATTGTATACGTAAACTCCTTGAATTCACTTTGTTATATTACTACGGACTGGAAAATGTCGTCCTTTTGAAAGGGCAAAGGGCAGTGCTTTGAAACTTGAAAAGTGGTTTTTTCATTTTGATGTTTGCACCAATGAGTTTTTACTTTGCGAACACCCAAAATTAATTCTTATTACAGCTAAAAACCTTTTAGTGATGGGTCGATTCCGATTCTGGAATCAAACAATTCCATCGATTCCAGCGGAATCGAAGGATCCAGAATCCATACAATTTGGAATCAAAATTGATCAATTATTTTAAAACAAAATCAACTAAAGAATTTTCACTAAGTTAGCACTAATTGTTTCGTGCACAAATGGCAAAATATATTTGTAATTTTGTACAACATATTGCAGCAAATATAGCTGACTGAATTGTAAACACCATTAACAATAAATAATATGAACATGTTAACCATGAATACTATATTTACTGACATAATTCTCACCCTGGCACAATTCATGCAACCAATTTTTATGGCGCCGAAATAGGGAAAAACTTTTCCCTTCATGCTTCACGCAGCATGTTTCTCTCAATGAGGCATGTAATACTAATGGGCCCGCGCTGCACACGCTTTGTTCGACAACACCAGGTCGCTGACACAAGGTCACTGGTACCGTTATCGATTTATGGCTGCAGCGCCCACGCTGCAAAATCAGTCACAGAGTTTATTTGTATGTGGATGGTGTTTTTAATCCGAAGGGAATAGTTAAAATTTATATTAATTTTTGTTTAGTACGAATGCATAATATGCCAGTCAAACTGTTGCATTTAAACTTCAGTTAATTGTGTATGCAGAGGAACACTGCAATAAATAAGTGGGCCGAAAATTAACTGTTTATGAGTTTAATGTGCATGTCACGTTACCAAGTGAACCAGACCTGTAACGACGGCAGTGGCGGGTGCCACCGCCCGCCAGAGTAATATTGTAGCGACCGACTAACAGCTGCCCTGCCTGAGGATCTAGGGCAGAGAGACCATAGACTAAAGATGAGGTAGACTGATCTACCGATCTCACTGGTTGCACACAACTAATCTGTGTCCCAACATTGAACTGCTTTTCTACCAACACGTCTAGAGAAAACTGCGTGGTTTGGATTTTAGGTTAGAAAACCGTTTTGTAAACAAATACTTTTGAGATGCATGTACACTTCCTCTAACCAATTTGTAATGATGTGTGATTAAATTCTAATTGGTAAAACTATTTTATTCATAAAATAGTGCTTGTCATTTAAAAATAAAGATGTAAACAAACATTTTCATCACTGTTCACCATATGACTTTGAAAGTTGTGTGGGATTGGGGTAGGTTAATGTTGAGTACGCGCGCAGATGGTTTACCTCATCTTTAGTCGATGCGAGCGATAGCAGCAAGCTGCAGTGCCCGGCCGCACTGCTGAGGATCTAGACGCTTGCCTGGCCACGATACAGAGGATCGAGGCGCTCGCCCCGACGCCCAGCTACATGCACACTGCAATGTTTTTGCATCTAGCCCCAGCACAAGTGATTTAATTGTGAATATGTATCTTCATATCTATTAATAATAAATAAAGTGCTGTGTGTTTAAAAAAAAAAACGTATCCCCCATGGTTGGCGAGAGATTACTTACAGTAGACACAATTTTAATGTTTCATACACTTGTCTTGGCGATCCCTTGCATAATTCATGTACCCTAATTTTTGCACTAAAATCCTGTAAAAAAGGTGCGAGAATTATGCCAGTAAATATAGTACAACAATTGTTCTGAAGTAACCATCAGCCATATTTACATAATGTTACGTGAATTTGGAAAATCGATACATTAATAGCCTGTTGTCTGTTTCTGGCACCATTAACCATTTAAAATAAATAATATGTACATGTTAACCACAAACAGAACACTAGTACTACAAAAATGGCTAGTAACGTTTGTTTACAAAATATATTTATGTCCGTGTTGCACCTACAATGCTAATAAAATAAATATGACTGCTTGCTGGCTACTACTAGCACTGTTAGTTCAATTTCCTCTCACAGCCAACCTAAGGATGTAAAAAAATTTCTGAATGTTTGTGTAGCACAGCAGGTATAATTTGTGATAAAAAATGCAATAGACTGGATTAAAAAACGGTTCAGAAATTAGTTTTCCTGCACAAGAACCTCAAGACAGTTAATTTCAACTACTGATTCTATGGTTCAACTTTTTACTAAGGCATTTATTTTTTTGTTGTAACAACAAAGAACAGCGATTCAGTAATGTTTTGGTGAACTGAAAGAGAGATTCTGCAATATCACAAAAACTCAGTTGTTAAAATTTGGCTTGGAGCCATTTGCTTTTAATATATGTATGTACGTAAATAGCGTATTTTGTGTAAGATTATACATAACTTCATCATAACTTTATAAACAAGAAAGTGAAACTAATTCCATGAATCTTGTAAGCAAAGGTAAGCCTCATTTTCTTCCCTGCTTCTGTAAACCTTTTATTTCACAAATAAAATAAAATAAATTTGGAAGATTTAGAGTTAAAGATATATTTTGTGTTAGTGGCCTTAGAATCGGAATTAAAATCAAAGAATCGGATACCAATTTTGAGAATCAATTTTGGAATCGGAATCAAAATATTTCAGGAATCGACCCAACACTACGAAACCATTTCAAAGAATGAAATTGCTACTCTTTATAAACCTTTTTGAGTTAAACACAAAACAATTGTATGTACACAATTTTCTCATAACAAACATGTCCGTCATGTTATGTAGCAATATATAAATTCTTTCTTTTTTCCCTACATAGAAAACTGCTTGTCCCAAATTATAAAACATTATATTTATAGCCGCACAGAGGTGTATAATATTTACAACATTTTCTTATGTTCTTAAGTTGAATCTACACTAAATGGAAAGTCTTGCTCTACAACTACAAATACACACTGAAACAATGTTCATCCTTCAAAACACATTTCACTGAGAATTACAACATTCTCTGCATTAAGGCGCTGCCGCTGGTCACTACGAACAGAATTGTATTTTGAGAAAAATCTTTCGCAGAGTGCATTTTGCACTTGGTAACCATACATTTTTCAAGGTCCCCTTAGAAAATTCTGGATAATTTACACAGAGACATCAAAACTGAAATTAAATTCAGCTATACATCACCTTGTTCTCCTAACTTTTTTTTTTAACCAAAAACTACAGGCAAATAGAGGAAATGTGGAAATTGTTTATCGCCAGATGAAAAACAACAGCAATTCTCCCGCTGCCGAAAGTAATATAAATGTACTATTCTGTTAGTTGTTTTGTGCTGGTCGTTTTCACAGATTGTACACACGCAAAGTACATAAAATAAATAAGAAATTCCCGTTGTAAACATAAATGGCAGGTAAAAAATTGAAATACAGTAGAATCTCTCTAGTATGACCCCTCACGGTTCCTGAGAATAGGTTCGTAATAGAGGGGGGGACCGTAATAAAAAATTTGGAAAATTTTGGGTTGAGTTTGACCCACCCCTAACCTCTATGCCCCCAAACTTGCCATTTTGGCATCAAGTATGTTCAATTGTCTCTAGCACATAAAAACCACTTTTTAAATTAAATATAAATATGTATATTTTAATAGCTGGCCATCTCCTGATTAATTTTAAACCCAAGAAAGGCATATTGGACCACCCCTTGTCGTAAAAAAGGCCATTGAAAGTGTGTGAAACGATTAGACTATGAATTATTAAAATATAAAAATATTATTAAAGATATGTTACGCAGGTCTTGAGGGGCATTATGAGGCACATAAAAATAAAATGTTTAGGTGGCACTGCGCAATACGTGTGCACGTGCCATGCTCTCGCTTTGGTCTGGCCGTGTACGCAGCTGGGCGAGTGCCTAGATCCTCTGCATCGCGGCCAGGCACGGGCGTGGCGATTTGCTGCTGAAGCTCGGCCCTAGATCCTCAGGCTGGACAGGTGTCGTCGGTCGGTCTCTACAAAATGGCAGACGCCGCCGCCCGTCCACCGCCAGTGTTGTCATTACAAGGCCGGTTCACTTCATAACAGCAGTCCGGTGTTGGAAAAACATACTGATAGATGTGATTCACATCAATGAGTTGAATTTATACGTAATATAGGCGGCGTGTTAGCCTTTGCACTGACATAATGAGGCGCTGCAATATTTACGGGAATATAAATATTCAGCGAGGCCTACTTTAATTATCCCAAAAAAAAAAAAAAAAAAAAAAAAAAAAAAAAAAAAAAAAAAAAAAAAAAAAAAAAAAAAAAAAAAGGGGGGGGGGGGCCCGCCCCAAAAAACTAGCATATTACCTAGGTGTGGGTGCACATAAACTTCAAAATAATAATTAAAAAATAAAGGGCATTGAATTAAATTTTAAGTTATCATACATACACTGATTAAGAAACTAGTCTGTGTATTATGCCGCTGTTTTTACAGCAAAAGAAGAGGGGGAAAAAAGAAGCGAAAAAAGACAGGGAGGGTAAGGCAGAGGCGGCATGTGACTAAGACGAAGAATCGTTACTGACCCCGGCCTGCAACTCCCCCCCCCCCCCCCCAACCCAATTCCACGGACAATATATCAGTGTCCCCTTCTGGTAATAAATAATTTATTGTTTCACGCTGCTTGGGACAACCAATGTCCAATCTCAAAATTTTCACGGTTCCTCGGGATTGGGTCGTAATGGAGGGGTGTTACTGTATGTACTTGTGTTCAGAATACCGAATATAAGTTCACTAAATTTTGACAGTTATAAGGCACTTACGAAAAGTAACCTGTTAAAGTTAACTGGGTTAACTCGGTCATGTGACCAGTTTTACACGACAACTTGCAGTTAACCAGGTTGATTTGAATGTTTTAGAGTAACTCTGGTGAGAGAGCCGGAACTCAAAGAATATTTAGTGCAATTATTAAATACTGTGCTAGATGACGATGATGACTATGAAGAGATTTTCTTTAATTATCTTATGAACAAACAACGTAAAAAAAAAAAACATTGCATTAAGCAGTACTGCGATAATACAATACCTTTGTATTCAGTCTCAGTTTAGTATAAAATATAATATCCGGGCTAGAATGATTGGCCAAAGCAACCAAACATTTATAATTTTACATATTTTGAAAGTTTCCAGATTTCAGAACATATTTTCGTTTACTTGATTGTTTTTGTTGCTGCAATGTTTAGATATTTACGCACAATTTTCATGTCTCTAGCCTGCTAGACCACGTTTAGCCCAGAGTTGATCGAGTTAACCCTGGCGACTTTCCGAACACGAGTTTAACTCTATATCACTTTTCAGAGGCAAAGAGTAAAAGTTTTAACCTGATCAAGTTACCCGGGTGACTTTTCGTAAGTGCCTATAGAAACGTAGCATGACCACAATGTATTCTTATGCCACAGCTGCTCTGTCTATGACTAAAACAATGCTGAAAGTAAGTTACCATTCCAACCTACCTTATTTTTGTAATATTGTAGTCATACTGCTAGGATTACTTCAATTTTATTGCCAGTGGATTAGATGGGGTTGGAGACACTTTAGTTTAACGTCTTTCATGAGACAGCTTTGTTTTGTATATCTTCTTACAAGACTGTATCATTTACATATTGTTTTAATGGACGAGTCAATAATTTCCCCGTATGAAAGGAACAGTCAAGTTTTAAACTCACTGAAAGAAAAAACGATAAATATGTAGTTTGTACCAATTCAAATTTAAAACACATTTGGGACGTTAATATTTTTGGCAAAGTTGAAATGGTGGTTTTATAGGCAACGTACATTTCAAACATTCCAATAACAATTTCAAAATACTTTATTTCCAATAAACACTGACTTACTGTTTGTAATTCTTATTTGCAACTCCTGAATACATGTTATTTTGCAATCCTTACTACACGATTATCTGCCACAGATACAAAATAATTAGCCGACTCATTAAATAAATATGACACTTCAACTTTTGAACTTTTGAATTTTCGAAAATTCAATTTTTTTCGAAGTGTGAATGTTGATATTTAGTAACAGTAGTTTCGGACGTAAAAGAACATCGCTTACAGTATTCACCGGAAAGGATGACCAAGTTTTTTGGCAGAAAAGGAATATAAAAAATGAGGGGTTGTCTACCATTCAGGAATCGTTTTCAATACAAAACATGCGCGATTTTGAAAAAGACTTTTCATGCTTAAATACAGTGTGTCCTATGGTTGTACATACTTTTGTAGTGCTGAGACTGTACCTATCAACTTGACAAGGTTGCCCTTAGCTAATGTCCCCCAGCCTAAAGAGGAAGTACCCTGGAGCACTGGCGGTAAAGAGGAAGCGCTTTGCTAGTCACCAATAGCATATAACACCCACAAAAGTTTTACAGTGTAAGAAAAATGCTGCTACCATACAGCCAGGTTAAACACACCTATTTAATTGTGATCAGCTTTTCTTAAAAAGTAAATCAAATATATCATATTATTCATATAATAGCATTTCTTCTTGAAGGGTTTGTCATAAATTAATGCAAAAACACTTTAACCTAAATAATTTTTTCAGCACTTCACATGTGTAGTCTTGAATTCAGGTTTAAATATTTTTCCCTCAAATTTTTTTTTTTTTAGGAAGGGGTTGTCTTAGATTCAGGGTTGTCTTTCTTTCGGGTAAATATGGTATTCATATTTCCAGTAGTTAAAGCATTTACAGTCAATTTTTGTGAAGTATTCAATAATGTTTCGCAGTACAAAACACATCTTCCATGAAAAGGACTACATAAATACAATTTGCGCTTGGACCCTTTTCAGTGTATTTACTGGGAAGTATTAAAACTTTTAATTCATTTCAAAAGACAGTATTTGTGATGTAAAAAGAAAATTACCCATTACAGTCATTATAAGTAATTAATAGTTTGTGACTTAATCGTTTTAAGAGAATACGTGGCTAGAAAATGCTAAACTCATTAAATTTTTGAGGAATAGCAAGAAATGTTGAGTATTACATTAGAACTGCAGAGGTCCTGCTCTTTTTCATTATCATTTGTTTTTATTCTTGTGCACTTTGGAATTATAAAATTTTTCTTGGAACTAAGATAATCGAGAATCGGATAATAGAGAATTCAAACTTCTTAAGAGTAATAATCGAGAAAAAACACTAATTGTCCCATCTCTATTTGTGATGTTCAAATTTTGCTACAGTTGTAGAACATTAGTTAATTTCTGTGAGTGCGACCTTTTTCTATTAAGTTTAACTAAATGAACACGAACTTAAAAAATATCAAAACAACTGTACACATCAAACCCATCAATATTCTTCTGCATCTACATTTCAATGGCAGGTACCATCCAACCCAATTTAAAAAAATCCCAGCCTGAAACAAATGATCTATCCATAATGACCTACACGGTGTGACCAAAAAGCCATTTCTTTCCTTAATAGTACACAGCCCAGGTCCCTTAATTACATGCAAATCCAAAAGCTATTTCAACCACTGGGGTCGCATTCCAATATTCCAGTTCACAAATTCACATATCCCCCTGGCTATTCCAAAAACAAGAGCTAACTCAGAACTGTCATCAACTCTGAATACAAATTATGTATTCTTCACAACTTTTGCAGAGAAATAGAAAAGGCGGGAGCGTGTGAAGAGATTTGGGTGGCTCTTAATGAGGTCTTCAGAGCCGATGAAGGTGATTGAGGTAAGTATGGAGTGGGGTCGTAAAAGGAAGAGCAGGGAAACGGGAGATCCCAGAGAAAACCAGTCGACCAGCAATATCGTCCAGCACAATTACCACATGCGGAAATCCGGGAGCGACCTGGGCGGGGATTGAACCCTGTTTGCCTTGGTGGGAGGCAAGCAGGCTAACTGCTCAACCATCGCAACCCCCGGGGGAAGAGTACAAGGCAATATGTGATATAATGGCTGTTATGGCAGACCGGATACAAACTTTTGCTTGTAAGAGCACGCGAGTAAGTGAAGAGATTTGGGCAGCTCTTAACATTGAGGTCTTGAGAGCATACGAGTGTGATCTCAGGTGAGTATGGAGCAGCTCCGGAAAGAAAGTGTGGGGGAAATGGAAGATCCCAGATAAAACCAGCTGAACAGAGGCATCATCTGGCGCAATCCCCACATGCGAAAATCCGGGAGCAATTTTGCCAAGAATCAAACACGATCGCCCAGGTAAGAGGTGGAGTAGTCTATATCACTACAAACTACCCCACCACAGCCTTTGCCGTAAGAGGTCTCGCAGGCATGTACATGTTCTTCCCATACAACAATTTTCAAAACATTCCAGTAACACAAAGACTGAAGGAGAATCATAATCAACAATGCCGAGAAACTTCCAAATCTCCGCCAGAAGAAATTAATCAACAACTCCAAAACACAACTTTTGATAATTGTCAAGAGTAGTAGGAAAAAGACAGATCCAGGAAAGGGGCTCGGGGCTGGAGATTAGCTGACCGCCATCTTGGCTAACGTCACTTCGCTGGAAAGTTTCCCTTTTTATTTTAAAAAACAACCAAAACTGCTAAAATTTTTCGGGAAACTGGCAACATTTCCCTCCCCCAACTGCCATATTGATTCCTGAATTCATTCTCTTGCATTCCGATGAAATTCCACTCATGAATCTACAATGTGGCATTTGACTCAATTTGGGGATGTGAGATGTGGGATTTCACCACAGTGATTCATGGTCATGCATTCCAGCTGGTTTTCCCCAGGTGCTCCCAACCGCAATTAATGTTATCTGTCCTACCAAAAGTGCACACTTCCCGCTCTCTCATTCCGTGTGGAGGGGGAGACCCTCTCCCAGGTTCCCTGCCAGGACGCCAGCCTCAGGTAAAGTATACCCAAAGTGCACATACATATAAGCATAGTTGGCTGTAATTACCGAACCGTTTGAGATACAACTAACAAAATCATAACATAGGCATCACCCCCGACAACGAAAAGGGACACAGGACCAAGTATACCAGAAGCGAGCACACTTAATGCATAGTTGGCTGTAATTTCAAAACTGTTTTAGACATTGACGCATGATGCCCCAGCTGTATGGGAGAACATTACGTCAATCAGCACAGATTTTGTCAGATGCTAGGCTAGGCGAACCCTATTCCGGTAGGGATTTGAGTTATCTATCTAGTCCTTGTGAGACACTGGAGCACGTCCAGTGTCCAGGACTGGCCTGGTAACATTACAGCAGGGCATAAATTTGGGTTTGGGCAGTGAGATCTTACGTTTCAAGATATGTGCTGCGGGTGGTACTTTTGGTAGAACAGAAAACATTAATAGCGGTTGGGAGCACCTGAGGAAAACCAACAGGAATACAAGAGCGTGAAGTGCTGTGGTGAAATACCACATCCCAAAAATTGAGTCAAATGCCATATTGTAGAGTCATCGATGGAATTTTACAGGAATGCAAGAGAATGAAGTGAGGAATCCAAAATGGCAGGCAGGAGAGAGAAATTTTTGGGGGGGAAACTGGAAATTTTCCCAAGTGACATCACCAAAGATGGCAGTCGGCTAGTCGCCCTGTCCCCAGCCCCTTTCCTGGATCTGTCCTTTTCAAACTACTGTCAAGAACTGCGGCATTCCCCCAACCAATACCCAAAAAAATCTAGAAAATGGTATCTCAGTACTAAACAAGCTAAATATCAATTTCAGAGGGTGTATAATTTCCAGCAAATTCAACAAAAAGAGAAAGTGGGGAGAGCTACAGAGAGCGCTGAAATTGTATAGTTTAACAAGCCTAAAAGGTGAAATTAAACTGGGTTGGTTGACAATGATAAATGCAAAAAGACCTAACCTAAATTAGGTAAATACAGTATCAAGTTCTCTTGCCACTTTTATTAAGACACATACAGAGGGGGAGGTGGGAAAAACGTGAGGTGGGGGAGAGACAGAGATGGGGGCAATTAGAGTGAAACAGACAGGGTGAGGTGGTGGTTAAGAAAGGGGGGAGGTGGAAGTGATGGGGAGGTAGAAGATAGAGGGAGGTGGAAGCAAGGGGGAAGGTGGCAGAGAGGTAGTATGAGGGGAGGAGGGAGAGGGGGATGGTGGTAGAGGAGGAGAGGGGATAGAGGGTCACTGGGAGGGGGAAGCGGTGAGGGGGGTGGGAGATACATAGGGGAGGGAAGGTAGGAGGGAAGGTGGGAGGAGTTGGAAGAGAGATAGGTGGAGGGGATAAGAGAGAGGGGGGAGTTGGGAGAGAGGTGGGAGTGAGATACAAGGAGGGGGGGGGGGTCAGAAGGGGAGTTGGGAAAGAGATTTAGAGGAGAAGAGAGGAGGGTGGTACAGATATTTAGGGGTGGAAAGATAGGGGAGAGAAACACTCATGCACGTGCACATACAGTCGACTCTCAATGTATTGTTATTCAGGGGAATGCCAATGAATGTCCATACATGCGGATTTCAGTAGATGCAGTTTCTGACATGTACATCAATAAAATACCACTTCTAACCTTATAAAACTTTATGCCGAGAACAGTAAGAGCTGTACATTATCTGTGAATACAGTTAGCTAAAAAGAAAATAAATGGGAATTTTAGAATAAATATTATTGCAAATAATACATTAAAAAATACTTCACTAAACTCATTTAAATAGAAAAAAATAATGTCTCAAAATATTGTATATAACAGATTGTAATCCAACACCAAACGCAAGCAGACCTAAAACTTTCAAACCCTCTAAAAATGAAAACAATATGTCACGGAATGCAAGTCAAATTCTGAATGTCCACACATACTTTCAGCTAAGAGTGCACGGTGAAGTTATAAATTGGGCAGCGAGTACACGGCAGCTGAAGATGGAGAGAGGGGCGGCGGCAGATGGATTACAGCTCCATGCCACTACTTGTTGCAGAGTACAGACATTTAGGCGTGTGACAAATGTCAGTCTTTTAAAGTAATGAATTATATTTTACCTGAAAGAAAACTTGTAGTTTTGAGACAAAAATAAATAAATAAGGCAATTTTATTTAGAGGGGGATAATACTACATTTTTGATACTCGATAACCTTTAGTAAAAAATAAATTAAAAGTTTCAATGATGTACTGAAATTCAGAAACAGTAATTGTTTAAAGTTTTAATAAAGTTCAAAATAAAAACATATCACAGTGGGTTAAGGAAAAAATATTTATCAGGTTGAATACACTCATATCCTGGGCTTTGCTAAAAAAAAAAAAAAAAAAAAAAAACACCTTTAGCACTTTTTTGCCACATGGTAAAAAAAATTTTTTTTTCTTCAAATTTTTCAAGGTCAAGTGATTGTAATGGAAATGATTTCTCAACCATAAACTACTGTGAATAAATGTAGAAACAAACCAAACGTTGTCAAAAGTGTTCAAAATGTTAACAAAAATATGCAATTTAGCATTGCCAACTGACCGAATTTAGGTTGTGTAGCATTATAGAAGTAGTCTAATAAAGTTTCAATCTTAGTAGCCATTTTTCATTCAGTAAAAGTTGTATTTTTATATGTTATGTATTTTCTCTTTGTTCCAAAAAAAGTGTGAGAGTACAAATTATGCATCAGTTATCAAATGTGGGGAAATTACAGCCAGCGCCCTGCAACGAGCATGGCCAGCTCTGGAATGAGCATGGCCGGCAGCAAAATGAGCAGTTATTAACATTAGTGCGGTAATAGGAATTATTACAGTAGTGCGTAATTTGTTAAAGTTTAGAGTGTAACCAAATTTTATTTGTTTTTGAAATGCTATAATATGCTCATTGATTGAAAAGCACGAAGGCGACTTGCTAGTCAGCAGATTGGCAATGCTGTTTGTTATGTATTATATGGTAGCAGCGTTTGTTTACTTCAGAGCTTGGCAGCTGGTCGATAGTATACTTGATATTTTATTTTATGTAGTGCAGTAATACTCATTAACGTTTAAATTATGGCTTTCATGCTTAAATACGGTGGGTCGTATGGTTGGACGTACTTTTGGGGGGGGGGGGGGGGGGGGGGGGGGAAGAGAGAGAGAGAGAGAGAATGGTGGGACGGTGGGGGGGTGCGGTAATAGTCAGGGCGGGCAGGTTCTAATTCATTAGACGAATGATATGCTGGTTGATGGGGATGGTCTAAAAATAGATTTAGTGGATTTAGGGCTAATCCTATTAATTGACCAATCCTAATCCATTTTATTTGCAAATGGCTGCAGAGAGGAAGCGCTTCACTGGGAACAAAATGGCTCAAGTCACGAATGTAACATCCACAAAAGTTTTACAGTGTAAGAAAGATGCTGCTACCATACTGCCAGGTTAAAAACACATATTTCATTGTGACTAGTTTTTCTTTAAAAGTAAATAATTTTATCAGCACTTTACAGGTATAGTCTTAAATTCAGGTTTAAATATATTTACATAATAAATCATTTTTTTAGGAAGGGGTTGTCTTAGATTCAGTGTCGTCTTCCTTTCGGGTAAATACGGTATTTGTTTCTTACTCGGCTGTGTAGTGGACTGAATTAATACCTCAGGAGAGGCCTGACCAAGGATCAACCGCTGAGATTTCGGGGCACCCGCCGCCGACAAGGAACCCACAATCTTGTTACGTAAGTTGCCTATATTACGGCAGGTCCACAGGAGTAACTGCAAATTTGGCCCCGCTCCAGAATGCTCGCCTGTAAACCCCATAGGCAGTCATTCTTTTTTAATTCTTTTTTGATTTGAACTTGTGGTTGCTGTCTTATTATCAATGTGCAAGCAGCACAGTGGTTTAGGAAGCCGTAAGAGGCGATGTGAGATACGCGCCGCTATTAATGACATTACTCAACCAATTAAAACATGACTAACCCCAGCATTCTTGTCCCACAAGAACTGGAGTATGAACCCTTACACTAAGTATAGTCATACCTCCCACTGTGAGACCCCATTAAAGTGGTGGTTAGGTCGGTGCCCTCCGGACGAGGACTCCGACCCGGAGGAAACCCCTTCTAACCTCACAGTTTCACAATCTGCCAGTTCTAGTGTCGAGTACCCAGAGCAGCCATCACTTAAAACCTCTCAACAAACCAGCACTGTTTTGATTATCATCTGGTAAAAATGTAATTCGGGTTTGACATTGTGATGCGTGACCAGTTTGATAAAAAGTCACAATGGTCAAGGATTCTGTCTGCTAAACCAAAAGTGGGGTGGGCTAAGCATGTTGGTAAAAACTCACTCCTGCTTCTTGGGTGCCGTGGTTGTGGTGGGTTTTGTCCAGACGTAGCGAGATTGGCCCACACCGAAACTGCGGTTCCACAGGTGAGATTCGTTGGTCCAGAAGTGGATGTTGTCCCAACCGAATCTAATTTCCGTACCGGTCAATAATCCTGTTACCACAGGATGGTATGATGGGAGAATGCGTTTACACCGAAAAACTAATAATACCACAATCGAAGCAGTCAATACTGTCTTCGTGCCTGAGTTGGGCAGCGCGGTTCTGTTCCACCAGCCTTTCCGGTGTAGGCTGAGGAAATGCACTCAACTGTCTGGTGGCAAGAAGCGCTGCGTGTCGCTCCCTAAGCCTTCAGCCGTGCTTTGGCTGAAAGGCATCAAGTCTCTGCTTAGAGCTTACTGGGTACACCTTGACGCGAACAAATTAAACACACCTTACACTGTAAGTCCGGTTTTGGCTGGCTGATCATGCTCTGTAGTCTCCACTAATTCCAAACGCTAGGCAGGCTGAACAGAGACAGGGAGCTATTTGGGTCACCAATGCCGCCACTGGATGTGCGTCCACACAGGAATACAGTATATCTCGGCACGAAGCAGCAATGCCGTGGGATAAGGCAATAACTTGAGACTGTCGCCCCTCTCTCGGTGAAGGTGTTACTAGTGGTCGTGGCTCCTCTGTTCCTCTCCACCGGCACTGGAAGCAATGCTGTGGTAGTTTGGAAAGCAACAGATGGCAGTATAGTGGATGTGTGAAAATATGACGGACCCCTGAAGGGCGCCCGTAAGGTGTACGTAGCAACCTGTATTTAGCAGGCAAACAGACAGATGTTATAAGAAATAAAAGCTGAGAAGTAGGAAACAACAGTATGCTTATTGAAGTCTCAATAAAAATGTGATGCGTGCTACCTTCCACCAGGCAATTGAATGCTGAAGGTTACTATGCTGGCCAGATGTAGGTGACCTGGTTCTAATGGAGAATGGGAAAAAATTATCTCAACGAGAAAATATATAATATTTCTAAACTGCCTAATGAAGATGTCTTTAATAGACACAGTGAATTTAACGTGTTGGTAAGTTTGTTCGCTGGTTGTCGGGTTGACTGGTTGTCGATGGTGAAGTAGTTGCAGGGGGCGTACTCTAAGCTTCAAAGATCTCTTGAGCTTGGCAGCGTTCTGGCTTATATAGTGGAAGCTTTTAGGCTGCCAGCACGGGATGCTGGGGAGGCGTGACGTCCTCCTGCCCTGGCTGTTATGGGAATACTCTGGTCAGTGTTTCTGCTTCATGCCTCGCAGGTAGTGCTCAGCCTTGCCTGAGGTTCTCGGCAGCTTGGAGGCTTTCAGTGCGGGGTAGGGTATCCTCCAGGTGAGAGAATACGCTTATAGATTCCTGCTTCCTGTGGGGTAGGCTACGTGTCGCACGTCTGTAGGGGTGGAAGAGGTACTCTTGGTGATGTGTTGTAATCGTATTAGATTAGATGTAGAAGCGGCATGCATCAACCAGAAGACCGAAACACTCCCAAGTTTCTGTGTGGTGAAATTGGCTTCCGGGAAATACACGAGCGTGGTCGTCAAGATTTGATGCGCTCGACCAAGTGCGTGGTTATAGGTAGTTGATGGGAGGTGTTAGAAACCTGACATACTTGGAAGGTCTTCGGTCTGTTGGTAACGTGAATTAACTAGCTGAGAGAGACGGTTGGTAAAGTTCTTGAGTTAAATTACGTTCTTCTTCAAGTTCCAGTCCGCTGATTCTTGACTCCAGAAGTGCGGATTGGCTAGACCGTATCTAGCTTCAGTTCGCTATACTAAACCGTTCACTACCGGGTGATAATAGGGCCTGGTGAGGACGAGCGGTGGAAAATGAATATAACGTACCACGTGGAATTTGAGACTGCCTGTAATCTCAGTGAGGTGGCGCTGTCCCATTCTGCCAGTCTTTCCTGCGCAGGAGGGGCTAAGGTACTCCGCTACTGGGCAGCTAAATGAGCAATCTTTTGTTCCCTACGCCTGCGGCCGTGTCTTATCTTGTAAGTCATCGAGTTTAGTTCGCCGCCAAACAAGATACAGTGTGTACTCCGGATGAGAAACTATACCCTATGATAGTGTAGTTCCAGCAACTGTTTTGTGGCGCAAGCTTGGTAAGAGTCTCCACCGATCCCCTACGTCTGTGGGCAGATCAGAGGCAATGAGTCGTGTTGGCAACAATACTACTACTGGATGAGTTTCCAGCCAAGGCCAGGCCGCAACACCCAGGCCAATACTGCCCGCAGCACCTAGGTACTCTGGTAGGTGATACAGGCTAGGTTTGCTGTCGTTCCTTGGTGGAAGGTATTCCTAGTGGTTGTGGCTCCTCTGTTCCTTCCTCCCAGCACCTGTGTGTTCGGGGGGTAATAGGAAGTAACAGACGGCCGTCTAATGGGTGTGTTCCAGACTACAGGTACCCAGCGAGGGGGCCTCAGTCATGCTAGTTCGGATTCACAAAAGTAATGGTTTCTGTCGACAATGCACAGTGCAACTTATTCCTAGTGAGCGAAATAGACATTACTCTAGAAATAAAAGCATTAGGACAGAGATCAAGCTGTATTTATTGAGAAATCAATATATATAGTGACTTGTGCTATCTCCTACCAAGTAGACGGAGTACTAAAAGAAAAACTACAGTAGCCAGGTGTAGGTGACCTGGTTATAAACTGGAGGCAAAGTGAACTAGAAAACTGAATATTTAAATACACAACTAAAGCTGTCAAATGTGGGGGTCTGTAGGAGACCAAACAATTTAAAGTTTAAGTAGCAAGAAGGTATATTCGTGTTCGATGGTGATGAAGACTGATGTCGTTGCAGAGGGTAGCCGCAATGGCTACAGAAGACTCGAGGTTTCGCTGAAGGCCCCAGCACTAAGGAGTGCTCGGGTTGAACTCAAGAGAACAATACGAATGACTGATTGGAGCCCCGCTGCACACGGACTTATATAGTCAGAAGTCTAGGCTGCCACAGCGGGGTGCGGGGAAAGAGCGTGACGTCCTGCCGCGGAGGCTGGCGTGGGAGGTGGGAACCCTCTTGTCAGCCCGAAGTGGCCGACAGCTAGTAGGCTCTCAGCACGGGGGGAGGTGAGGGAGCGGCATGCCTGCTGGTTGCGTAACCTTGTAACCACATGCTCGACTGCCTGGGAAATTTTAGCGGCCGAGGACATGGGTGGTTGAAGTAGATAACTCTTACGTAGGTTGAAGTAAGGGTATACTTCACATAAAGAGCGATGAATCGTAATCGTAGTATTAGTAGTATAAGCGGCACGTGTCAAGGGTTCGAATTCTTGTTAAACCAAGTCATAGAATATCTGGTAAAAGTTCCCCATCTAATTTCGTCCCCGCTCGACAGCCGACGAGGCAGTGACGGATAAACCCGGAAAGCCCTTGCCAGATCACCCATCACCACACCCACTCATAAATCGTGACTCGGAATGAGCATTCATTTCATCGGGACAACTGGCATCTCGGCTAGTGATGACTCTAGTGGTCAGGAGGACAAGGCTGCCTGGAAGGGATAGCCTGATACTCCGGATCACCGTGGGGTTGCACTACACTCCGCCTAGGAAATTCCAAGAGGGTAGTCAGCACTCTAACTGCTTGCCTATCAGACAGCAGCGGCAATCGAGGATAAAACACCCACTCCATTCAAATCCCATTTGAGAAACGTCAGCTGGGACCATAAAAACTTGTTGGTTGATGCAGTTTATCGATACATACAATAATGATACATTGAGAGTCAACTGTTTTATGTGCTCCCAGATGATAAACCTACAATTTACAATTTAATCAGTGATATAAGAGAACTCTGTGGAAGATCACAACTGTCGGATGGGAGAACTTGGAAACTACAAAACAACTTACACTCCTGATCTTTTTGATCTTCTTGTTCTTTTCAGGGTCGTCTGTAAGTTCGGCCTCTGCGACAACAGGCGGCAGCTTCACGGTTGTTATTGCTTCTCCATTCGTCACGGTGGCCCCGCTGTTCGGCACAGATCCTTCTAACTCCTTCTTCGCTTTCTTGGCTTCCCGTTTCTTCTTCAGCTTCAACGCCGCCTTCGATGGGTTACCTGGACCACAAACAAGTTTTCACTGTAATTCAAAGAAATACTTTGGTACTTGAACTCGTGAATACCGCATTTACTGCATTGTAAGCCAACTTTTTTTTGTCAATTTTAATGTTCTAAAATAATGCCTCGGCTTATAATTGGGACAAGCAATATTAAGCACAGTTCCAACTAAGTATATGTAGAACAAGCTAATAAAATGGACAGTGTATATTTATCAGTACTGTTGCAGCTCTAATACTAATATTAAGTGGTCTCAGTTCGTAACAATGCACAATTGTTTTATAAAATGCACCACCTTATGGCTTTGCTGGGTGTGACCTCTAACAAGTCACGATAGGCGGCAGCAGTTGTGGAGCATATAGTAGCTGCTGGATGCTCCTCTACCTCCTCCTTGCTACCTTCCACCCGTAAGGCCCCTCCCTCCCCAGGAAATGCCCACACCTCTCTGCTCCCTTCTTCTATCAGCCCGCCTCCTCAAAGCCACCATTTGCTTGCCTCCTCTCGCCCCTCTGCATTCCAAAACACACTGCTCCCTCCCTACCGCCAGGTAATGTCCATATCCCTCTGCACCCTCCTCCCTCTGCTTTAACATTACTCTGCCTGTGTAGCTACGTCCATAACCCTCTTCGCCCTTCTACCCACTGCCTTTTGTCTAAGTCAAGCCCACACCACTACAAGCTCACTTCCTCACTCTCTCATCTCTCTTTCTCTCCCCCATGCCCCGTCTTATTCACCATCAGCATTCTAGCCCTCCTACTCCTAAAAACCCTACTCCCGGTCGGTGCACCTGCCACAACAAGCAGCTCCTTTTTCTTTGTCATTCTTTCCCTCCCTCCACCGTCATGTGGCGTACGGCACTAGCTGTCTCATCTTTTCACTACTTCCGACTCTTTCCTCCCTTTTAAAAAAAACCATACACAGGCTGTGAAAACTCTGGCACAATCAACCTCACCCCAATTCGGCTTGCATTTGGTACTGTTATTTTCTTTATCAGAGGGCTTAAATGTTGGGGGTCGGCTTACAATGCAGTAAATACTGTAGTGGTAATAGTGTGGCTAATTGGGTAGCCGTGAAGCACTAGAAGCTTCATTTAGCTGCCGGGCAGCGTGACGTTCTACAGTTGGTGCTAGCTTGCTGGTAGATCATAGTGGAGTTGGTACACTTCCAGGCAGAGTGACAGTCTGCAACTGTGATGCAAGAATTAACCATGGTAGATGAAGTTGGTTGGTGGCCGGGAAGTGTGATGACGCTCCACAACAGGATCTGTGCAAGCCAGCTTCAAACTCTGCTCTGCAGCCTCTATACTTATACCAAGAGCACAGGGCCAGTATAGGTGGTGGAGAGGTTGCAAGGGGAGAGAGAGTGGCGGAGAAGTGGCAGAGATGGCAGAACGTGGCGGAAGCTGGGCTACATTTCCCCTTCTCGGCTGAGAGCCCTAGGAGTACGCGCATGTGCCGAGACATGAAGCAAGTTGCAGACCAGCAGGCTTCGGGCCAACCCTGGGCCTTCAGGGGCGTTCCTGTGGCATGTACGGCTTAACATATCTTCTTGGGAATGCCTCTATCAAATTGTGTGTGTAGAGTTTACTGCAGAATTAGTCCAACAGCAATGTTCATTGTATGCACATTCAGTTATGATACAGAGAAGATGCCTGGATGACACTGCGGTGGAGGGGTACCAGAAGAATGAAAGCTAGACAGTCTCAAGCTGATGTGGCCAAATGGCTTAATGTGCATCATTCTGTTCATTTCTTAGTTGTGACAGAAGTTTCTAGCATCCAGAATTGTATCTTAATACCAGGACAAGGACAACTAAGAGTGACATCAGAAAGAGAGGACTGTTATTTGGCCATAAGGGCAAGACTGTACTGCTGTACTATTGCACAGCAACTGGCATCTGACCTTGCAGCATCCACTGGAAAAATTGTATTGAGGTAAAAAGTTTACAGACAGCTTAAGCAGAGAGGCAGATTGTTGGAGACCTGCTGTACGTGTACCCCTGACACGGGTTCACAAAGACGGCTACGGTGGCGCCATCAACATGTCCAATGGACAGTCAAATAGTAGGCCAATATTTTCTTTACAGATGAGTCCAGATTCAGTTTTCATAGTGATTCTCAACAAGTTCGCAACTGGAGAGAACTTGGAACATGATTTTGACCCTCAAATATTGTGGAAAGAAACCAATATGGAACTGGATCAATAATGGCGGGGGAAGCATTAGCTAACTACTCTTAACACCTCTCCTTGACGTATGGGAAGACCGGCAAGATTTAATTGTGATGAGATCTTGGCACCCCAAGTTTGGTTATTTCAAGGTACCAAGGGCCCAGACTTCCTACTGATGGATGATAATGCTTGATAGCACAGTTGATTGATATCTTCCTGGAAACTGAAGATAGTGCAGGCATGGATTGACCTGCTCAATCTCCAGACTTCAATATGAGAGCGCATGTGTGGTATGCTCTAGGCTGACTAGTTGTTCAATATACGAACTCACCAATAGAACGCTAAATAAATAATTAAAGTATTCACAAATGTTTACCTTACATCATTAGTTCTATATTGACATTAAAGTGACTTTCCCATCATCATTACTAACTTAGCTGGCCAAATGCAAAAGTGTGCCAGAAAAATATATGCAGTTAGATGCAGTGACAATTTTTCAAACAGAGTTAAAAAATGCTTACTAGACAGTGAACGTCCTTTAAGTCGCCTGACGGGAAATCTAATTAAACAGCCCTGTTCTACTGTATTTCTACGTTGTACTCACCATCACTGCCTGGCTTCACGTTGCTCGGCAGTTCTTCATCATCATGCAGTTTGAAGTTGCTCTCCTTGCCACGCGCACATGGCGGTCGGTACGCCTGCTTCGAGGCTGCAAGCACACCACACATCCACCCACTTCATCAAACACGTTCCACAAGAGCACAGCCTTAAAGTTACCTCTTCACAGTGCAACCCATCAAACCTTTCATCTTTCACCCCTGTGATGATGCACTCTCCTTTGCCTGGGAAAAAAAATTAGAGTTGATGCATAATGGCCTTAGGGGAAGGAGCACGTCAGCGTCTACTATAGTGCATTCCAGACAGGAAGAAACTTTCTCAGAACCCTGTTAAATATCTACTTGCAGGCCTGTATCGTATCCTTCCGGAAAATATAGACAAACATTGCCATGTGACACCATCTAGCAGCTGTCAAAATCAATGTTTAAATTCCATTGTGAGTTTGTGTCTACATGTGTTCATATACTTTTGCTAAACATAAACTTTGAAATGTGACTCCTACTTCTATACCTGTCAAATGCGATGTTCATTGATAACAGCCTTTCTAATAATTCTGTCATATTCCAAAAACCATTCCGTACGAATATTCAGAGTTTAGGCCTATAACATTATTTAGTTCAACTTCATAACATTTTAAAAATGCCTGAAATGGTGGTAGTTCTTACTGTTATTTTATATTAACATATTTGTTTTCCCAAATAACACATTACAAGTAATGCACGTTAATATTTTGCGGCAACTGTGTTTAACACTGTTACAACTGCGGGGCAATGAACTATAGTATTTAACTTTTTGTTATTGATATGTGTCGGGTTGAAAATTGCCTACCTTAAATTTAAATACTTTAAATTTTATTTATTAGTTCTGTACTATGTTACATATTTTGCCTTGCATTGCAGGTGTGAACGCATGGCATGTCAATTGTGTTTTAATATGTACATTTTAAAGTGCTATTAAGAAAGCGGAGTTCAGCGCTGAAAAACAGGCCTGTCATCTCGCCAGGAGCAGACACTCCTGGGGGGCAGGCCCATGTCGCCCGTCGTGCAGCGAGACCGGTCTCGTCCGTGGGAATGTTCGCCTCCTCATTGAACCCGGCAAGAACTGGATACAATATACATCCAGTCATTCGAGCCCTCATCAGCGGAAGTGACACCCAGATTGAAAGAGTCAACCCGCACATCGGCAGATGGGCCAGCACAGAGTGGAACCAACACCACCATACAGAGCACTACCACAAGCCGACTGCTACCTCATCCAACAGAACCCAGGATCCCAACTGCACCACCACTTCCACAGTAACACCATCAACCAAGAACACCCCGCCAAGCTCTGGTACATCAGCCTTGCCCTAGAGGGTCCCTGTTGTGGTAAGACATGTGGCCAGGCAAAGCGTAACAGAGTTTATTCTTAGCAGACAGCCAACCAAGCCGACGCTAGTGTCTAGCAGGAAGTAACCAGTAACGAAGCGCAACTGATTCAGCGCACACAAAAGTTCCTTGTCCATCTAAGTTAAAGCGACATGCATCAATACTGTAGAACTCCTATTTTACACTTTTCAAGGGTCAATACAAAGATGGCATATAATACAGGAAAAGGGTAAGAAAAGGAAAATGTTGAACAAAAAAAGCAATATACCAGAAAATGAGAGCATGTACTGGTGGGAGAAGAGTACAGCAACAATCAAGAGGAGAGATTAGAGGAGGGGAGGGGGAGTCTGGTCACCTTGTGGCTGGCTGGGCTGGATGCCCTCGACAGGTTTGTAGCTGACAGTCTGCTCCTTGAAGGTGCCAGGAGGGTACGTCTGCCAAAGCACCTCCCACAGCTGCTCTTGCTGGTTCCAAGGCCGTTCGTACAGCAGTGTGCCCGTGTAGTGCCAGATCTTGAACCTGCCAGGACAGAACACACCATCACCACCTGTAGCATCCACACTCAAGTACAAATATCATCTACACAAGGCCTATCAGACTTGAAGCTTCTCTACGGGAAGGAGTAAAGGTAAACCGAGTCCCCATTTTCCTTCCGCCCATTTCGGGGTATCTGTGCCTCTACAACTTGGTTACTCAGCTGTGACGAGTCAACGGGATATGGTACCTAATCAGATTGCCAGCAAGGTATAACGTCCTACACGTTGGAAAGATTTGGGTAATTTAACTGACTTTAAATTATGCCGAGGGTAAACGCTAGAGTAAGCTGGACCTGGCATTCTTCCATGCAGGAAGCCTTGGAGCTATACACTCTCAGATACTTCAATATTACCAGCAGTATCAGATTTACTGGGATCATAAACGGTCATCACTTTAAATTACCAAATGGCTAACTTTAATCCCTCTTCGGGAATGACCGGTATACATTATTGGCTGCGTCTGCCTTGTGCTAGGCATGAAATTATCTACCACACTTGCAATGCAACATTTTGACGGACAATGTACCTGATTTGTTGAGGGAGGAGGTGCACTAAATTTCACAGGCTGGCTCAATGGGAGGATGAAGTCCGGGACAGCGGCCAATGTCGGTTACGATGGAGTAAGACAGAGTTTCTGGTTGCGTGGTGCGAATGGGATAATGTGAGGTTGATAATGGTAGACGCTCAAGAGGGTGTTAACTTTTCGTAAGCTAAAAGCTATGGCCGGATGTGCCTTAACAGCCAACTTAATTAAAGGTCCAAACAAAGGGACCGGCAGTTGAAGTGAATGTCTAGTTTGAGGATTACTGCTCTCAGAAGTATAGTAGTAGTAGTATTTAAATTTCATAAGGCTAATAATGTTTCTCTGAGAGGTCGACTACATTGCCTACTTTTATTTCCATGCTCAGCGTAAGGCATTTGAGTTGTACTAAAACTAATTTGAGGCAAAATAAGTACCAATCATGACCCTACAGTGTACATCTAGGAGTCAGTTCCACCAATCTCAGTTCCCACAAGCCCAGTGCAAATATCAATAGTTTATTTTGAACCAAATTCGAAAAAGAATACCAAAATATTCCTGAGTACGAATATAAAATTTGAATAATTAGACCCACACTAGGCCGAAATATACAAATTAAAATTGCCATGACAAAAATGTATAATTTGTAGTTAACATTTCTACAATAACGTAATAAGGTCCACAAGATATAACTGTAAACAAACTACCCCTATTTAAATTTGACAACCTATGGCACTGAAAAACTGACGTTAGCTAACCTCCATCCAGTAATCAATGTATGATATTAATGCTGGGTTGTCATTCTAACATGTTTGTTTTTGTTGCTGGGGTTCTCTTTTATTTTGGGAGAAATATGACCGGAGGGAGGTTAGTTTAACGTCTTTCAAACAATTGCATGTTATGCGGTTCTTACAAGTGTGTCATTATGAATTGCATTTTGTTAAGATGTAGTAATGGAAAATTTTGCTCGTACGTCAGTAACTGTTGCGTCGAACATCTTGATGGACTGCATTACACGAAAGTTTGTTGATATGAGAAATGGCGGGCACTACCAAACACCATTTCTCCCAAGCGAATTACGAACAACTGTCTGTCTAAATATACTAGCTCTTAGAAGCACTACGAGCGTACCACTGATGGCAATGGCGGGAAGTTCAAATCTGTACACAGTAATATTTACAAAGACATCTATACACACAGTACCAACATCACCGCCCACATTGAAATATTCATTTCAACCCTTAAAGGGCAGTGGGCACAGTTTAACGGCTCCATCCACTGTGCGGACAGTGGTTATGCTAGGCATTTTATCACGACCAGGGTGTAGCTAAACTATGCGTCCTAAGCACCACTGCAGTGGAGGAAGCCTGTCCTCTTTTACTAATAAAAGCTACTGAGGGTGAAGAGGTTGATTTTCTTCCTGCCACTTTGGATGCTGCTGTTAGGTGTGAAGATAGTCCTGATGCCAACGTTTCCAGAAATCTTGCTGAAGCTTCTCCACGAGTTGCCAGCGCTGTAAACGATTCAGCTGGACGTCTTCCAGGTTTGGTTCTGGAACTGTGACAAGTGGCTCAAGAGTCAAAAAATGACTAAGAGTAAGCGCAGACAAGTCATTTGGGTCCAAGCTCAGTGGCCAAAGAGGCCTGGAGTTGAGGATGGCTTCGATCTGCACTAGAACAGTATTCAGTTCCTCGTAAGGGAGAATTTGCTCTCCAATAATGCGCCTCATATGGGATTTGACCAACTTAAATCTGGCTTCCCATAATCCATCGAAGTGAGGTGCTGCAGGGGGATTAAAATGCCAAGTTACCCCAAGGGTGGCTAAGGAGCTTGCCATAGTCTGTTGGAGGTTGGGAGAAGCAAGCAGCTGTCGCAGTTCATTCAGATAGTTATTTGCACCCACAGAGTTGGTTCCACAGCCACTATACAGGTCAGATGACCTGCCACGACGGGCAAGAAAGCGTTTGTTTGCACCTGGAAATACATCGGTAGAAAGGTAAGATGCCAACTCAAGGTGCACTGCTTTTGTTACACAACTAACAAATATGCAAAGATAACTTTTTAACAACACTGGGTGATGCACTCGGTCAAGCTTAATAGTAAACGGACCACCATAGTCCACCCGGCCTTTACAAAAGGTTTTACCTGCTGAATCCTCATGGCAGGAGGGTCTCCCATTAATGGTGCCATAGAGGCAGGTCTTGTCTTAAAGCACTTGAGGCAGTAACGAAGACAGCGACGAATGGCACACCTGTCTGCCAGTATCCAAAATTGTGTCCTGACGATACTCTGAAGAGTTTGAACACCTGGATGCTGATTGACTTCATGATACTGTCTGATTACTAAGTCTGTAAAACAGTGCAATTTGGGAAGTAAAGCCAGGTGCTTTTGCTCAAATGGTAAGTTTGACTGAGGCAGCCTACCGCCCACCCTAACCACTCCACAGGGATCAATAAATGGAACCTCAGCCAAATGTTCAAGCCTTTGTCTAGTTCATGGGGTAGTAAGGCATCAGTAGCCTTGTTTTGTGGCACTCGACAATTGTGAATATAACGTACTACATATGCTGTTATGCGAATAAGCTTATTCAACTTGCTGCACCTTTCAAGCAATAACTCCAAGGGGCTGGTGTCTACAAAGTTGTCGAATGAGAGAGTTTTGTGTTCAGGAACGATGGAGACTAATGCCGAGGTCTTTTCTGTGGACATATAGCAGGGCCAATGATCACTGGTTTCCTTCAATCACCATGGTCCAGTCCACTACAAATAATGTTACTGAAGCTGTGCGGGCATCAAACCCCGTGAGGCGCAGTCAGCAGGATTTTCCTTCTATTGAACATGATGCCACCATTCAGTTGATGTGTAATCTTGAATTACACTGACTCGGGTGGCCACAAAGGTCTTCCAGAGGTGAGGCGATGATGTAATCCACGATAAAACTATCATAGAATCTGTCCAGGCGTAAATGGCCTCAATGTGCAGCCTCGAATCATAATTGTTGATGACAAGATGGAGAAGCTGAGCTAGCAAAAGGGCTGCGCAGAGTTATAGGTGAGGTAGCGACACTTCCTTCAAAGGAGCAACCTTAGATTTTGCAACCAACAGGTGAACTATTGCTGGATCCTGCCGAGGTTTCACCAATTTCAGAACTGTCAGAAAAGCCGTGAACTTGATATGTGCACACGTGCAGATTCACTAGTGGACGGGCCACTGCGATGGACGACAAAAATTGAAGTTCAGATCTAACACGGTCCCACTTTTCACGCACTTCCAGGGGTGGTTCAGTGTCCCAGTCCACACCTTTGAGCCACAGCATCTGAATTAAGTGTTTGCCAAACAAAGTTAAGGGAGATAAACAACTAAGTGGGTCAAACACTCGAGCCAAGTCTGACAGGATGGCACGTTTTGTACGTGGATTAGAGTTGGGATGGATTACATACGAAAATGAGTCAGTGGAAGGGTTCCATTGCAGGCCTAGGACTTTAATAACCAAGTCATGCTCAAGATCAAATGAGTGAGATGATGGTGCATGAATGTCCTCCGGCTGGAGCCAATCCAATAAGGCTGCATGGTTGCTCATAAACTTTCTCAATTCACATCCATCCACCTTCAGTAATGCTATGAGCTCCTGCTGTAGATTGAGTGCAGCCTCAACACTGCAAGCTCCAGTGGCTACATCATCTACATACATGTCTGACAAAATCTTTGCTGCAACAGGAAATCTGCTCTTATCATCTGCAAGTTGATGGAGAGTGCGCATGGCAAGATATGATGCAGATGGCACCTCATAAGTAACTGTGTTCAGTCTGTATTCCGCGATGGGTTCATCATCCGAGGACCTCTACACAATCCTCTGATAATCTCTGTCGCTGGGCTGAACGGATATTTGCAGATACATTTGTTTAATATCTGCAGTGAACACAATAGGGTCCATATGAAACTGAAGCAACACATCAAAAATGCTGCTTTGGAGTTTTTGCCCTATAAGAAGTATGTCATTGAGCGATTGGCCATTTGTGGTTATAGCAGATGCGTCGAACACCACTCGCAACTTAGTGGTGGTGCTATCAGGGTTTACTACAAAGTGGTGAGGAATGTAGTAGGCCTCACTTACAGATATTTCTCCCTCTGGAATCATTTCCATATGTCCAGATGACAGGTAGTCTTCCATAAAATCTGCACACCGGGCTCTCACCGAGGGTTTCAGTTTCAGTTGCCTCTCGAAACGATGAAGCTTACGTATTGCTTGGCTCTTAGATTCCCCTAACTGTGGTCTTGGTTGACAAAACGGCAAAGCAACACTGTAGCGCTCTGTTTGGTCTCTTGTATGAGCTGTTACGAACATCTCTTCACAGAGTGCTTCCTGAGGAGAGTGATGTGTTTTTAAGGAACTTCTTCTAATTCCCAGAACCTTTTGACAACATATTCAAATGATGGGGACGATGTAAACAATGAAATACAACATGATGTTATTGGTTGCGATGAAACAGCAGTTTTAACTCTTCCCATGAGGATCCATCCAAACGCAGTCTCCAATGCGGTGGGCATTTTCTTGTTTCCATCCCTTTTGCGGCCAGTCATCAAGTGCGGAAACAACTCGGCACCTATCAGTAAGTCGATTGGGCCTGGACGGGCAAAGATATGATATGCGAGTTTCAGGTGCGTTACAGCATCACAAATGCTAGAGGGTAGTTGAGCATTGGGGAGATCACTTGAAATGCACGATAGAACAAAGGCATCCAGACTGAATGATGGTGAGGTTTGTCCTGGACTGATTAGGCAAGTTGTGGTTTACTTGGAAACATTGACTGGCACATTGGATAGCCCATGAATTGGGAGCTTAATCTTCTGTCGGGGCAGTCCCAATCGCTGTAGGCAAGCCTCGGTTATGAAACTAGCTTGGCCAGCCGAGTCTAGAAGGGCACATACTTGTTGGGGAGCCCCAAATGCATCCTGGATTTCTACTAGAGCAGTAGACAGCAAAACAGTGGTGGTAGCTGTCCTGGTGGTATGAGCTGCAAGTATTGATACAATTTTAGTTTGGCCATCTCCTGTATGTTATTCTATTGTGATATCTGCGGGGTCATCTATTTCAGGGGCCGATGCATCCTGTGATTCAGCAAAGTGTAGCAGTGTGTGATGCCTAGCACCACAGTGTCGACAAGTGAATTTGAAGTTACAGTTTCTAGCTCGATGTGATGATCTGAGGCAGTTCAAACACAAATTCAACCTTTTGGTAAGAGCGTAATGTTCCCTTGGGGTTATACTCAGCAACTGGGAGAACTGAGAAGGAATGTAGTCTGCCTTACATACGGTAAAATTAGCAGTAGCGGTTTGTTTCATGTTCACCATAGACGTAGTTGAACTGTACAAATTATGTTTGCTGGATTTGGACACAATTGAAGTCTTTGACAGAGGTCTTGACATGGTACAAATCAACTGCTTTGGCTGATTGACACTGCTTTTCTAAGAACTCTATGAATTCTGTCAGCTTTGGCAGTGATGTATCACTTACTGTCAACTCACACTGGCGGCACAGGTAAGGGTCCAGTTTCTTCTCTATCAAGTGAAGCAACAAGTCCCAGTGATCCACAAGAATTTTCAATGCTCGCAGAGCACCCGTATTTTCGGCTAGCGCAGTTAGCAGTGCACGCATAGAGCTCAAAGAGTCAGATAATACCACTGACACTTGAAGTAACGGTTCAATGAGGTTTGAGGTTATAAATCTTTTGTCATATCTCCTCACTAAAATCTCCCGTGCAAAAGTGTAATTTTCTTCAGAGAGTGGTAGGAACTGGATTAACGACAACGCTTCTGCAGTTATACACGACTTCAGGTATGTGAAACGATCCACCTGAGATAAGTTATCATTGGTGGCTATCATGGACTGAAACAAGTTTGCAAAGTTTGATCATGACTTCAGGTCCCCATTGAAACTGGGAAGCTGAATAGTGGGTAACTTGACATGTGATATGTTTGAATGTGACTGGATGGCTCCTTTGTCATTCCTACCATTGTTCGCTATGACACGGACATGTATGGCTATTACAGCGTAATACTAATCATCAAACTTGGTAAGTCATTGGGCATGAGACTGGGTGTCAAATTCACTACTGCCTTTGAACGCAACTTCTAGTGCAATGTGGTCATCATTAAAACCATTCCAAATTTGAGCTAATTCCCGGCAAGTAGTAGAAAGGAAGAGGCGTGCATCAGTACTGTCACCTTGCACAGAATCTATACACAGTAATAATTACAAAGATATCTATACACATAGTACCAAACAGTAACATTAAATTTACCAACTTCAAAACCATATATTTCAACAAAAGAACAAAACGTGATATACATATACGTTTGTACAGATGCAACAATAAACACAATTTCATAGAAGTTAACCTTACACTCGTTCGATGTAGAATACATGTGTAGTAAACAAATATTATTTTTACCACACAAAAGAGTTTAAAGTGCTGCATTTTTCAGGCATGTGCATTTTAAACATAGTAGTCATTGTTTCAAAATACATTATTTACAAAAAACAATTGACGCATGATGCATTCTCAACAATGGTAATGTCGACGACTTCAGCACAGCCAGCAGCGCATTGATTACTATGAAGTTAGTATTGTCATTAATCATTATGCAATGTCACAAGTTTGTACTGTCTACCCTGCAAGAATGGATGATGCAGGCAGTGGAGATTTTATTATTTACCCGGCCTGGCGAAGCTATGCACATCAAGGCAAAGAGTACTATTTATCACTGCTAAATGGCACCGCAAGTATGTTTTGTCATTCGCCTGTCTCATTTTTCCAGCCAGCCGGTGACGTCACGTTAGAGAAGCTATGCTTTTAGCCACCCCTCTCGTCATCAAGACGCCAGCCAATGAGCACCGAGCAGCCGCCCAACAGAATACAAATAGCAAGTCACAGCCCGCAGAAGCCAGTCATTCATTGGTTCATCTAAGAGCCACAGCAAGGACCAGTCTGCAGTTTTCCACCATACTCGTTACCGAAACGGACCAGCCTGCCTGATAGTCTTCACCACGCTAGCCGCTGAAGCTCTCGTCAGTCTCTACCCTTGCTATTCCTAACTTCCCTTCACCGCACCTTTATGCCAGAAGAACCAATTATCGTAAGTTCCATTGTTAAACTTACCCCGTCAACACCTTGCTTAGTTTTCCTAGCAACATGCCTATCCGTCATCTATACACTAGATACTGTGGTCCCTACTGGGCAACAATACATTAGGAAGTCAGTCTCAGTTTTAGTTGTTGTCACAGAGCTATTCTGCCCTTACCCTTGCTAGTTCAGAAACAGGTCACCTCTACCCAAACTACGCACAGGTAATATTCCCATCAAGCTCTCGATAAACGCCAGCAGGAGTACATCACCACATATCATTTCTCGTAATAAGGAATAATCATTGTTTGAAACTGATTCTTGAAATCAACGTTCCCGTACACTTACACCCTTTTCCCAGTTGACCTCACACATACGAGGAAACAAGGGTGATCCCGGGAACTGTTTCTCAATTGAGTCACTAAAAGATCTTTACCATACACAAGCATTCACCTGGCCATCCTCTTGGCATACATAGGAAGGTAGAAAGGCAGAGCCCACACAGGTACACAGTTTCCGGACTCACTTGCCAGTCTGGTGCTCAGTCTTTTCCATCGCACCTTAATGCCGGAAAGGGGGGTTTCCTAGACTGGGGAGCCGCAGCCAACGAGGTCGAACTTTCTCTGCTCACCAAGCCTTAGTGCATAGCATTTGAGGTTGGAATTCAGCTCTACGGCAGCCATTCATGTGGCGCTACACAGAAGAGCACAAGTGTGTGTGTCTTGTCTCACGACCATGAGGGGTGTGTGACTCCAGATACCTTACTCCAAAAGGAGTGGTCTTAAGGAAAAGCTAAAGCAGGTGAATATCTTCTGGACACTTATCAGAGCTGATGCCCACCCTTGTCGCCGTAGTACGTCAACTTCGTCCAGAGACCAAGCTCAAGCCAGCCAACAACTAATCCCACGAGACCTGTTCCAGCCACTCACACTTCTGAGTAATGAAGTCCACCCGTGGCTTGCAGAGTGTTACTGTCAACCAGAACAGCTGCCAACAGAACCAATACCTTATCTCACACCTGTTGCTGTCCCCACCGACACACACCGCATATCCCACACAGCCAGATTCATACTCAGGAACCTCATTGTACACCGCCAATAAACCAAAACAACACCCTCACTCTTAATCTCAATACCGCCCAAGTCTCAGAACCTGAAGAGGAAGATTGTTCTGGCCGAGCCAGACTTTGTGTCCTGCCGAAAAGCTACCAGGCCAGTACTCTATACAAGGAAGACACCGGCCCCACGTAAAGAGTAACTAGACAAGAATCCTCCATATTAAGGATGTGCCCGACTAGGCACCCGAACAAACATTACTCTCCCACTTACAATTGACATACGCTTAGTCAACAGGGCGTCACGCATCACACTAACTTACTGTTTGTAATTCACATCCCCTTGAACACATATTTTTAATGAAAATTCTTTTACGAACACACTACAATAATGTTTGTCCATCACTGATATGAATTAATTTATTTGCATAACCAATGCGTAAAATCAACACGTTGCCCAGTTCCTGAAACCAACAAACCCAAACCTTCAAAACATAAATACTTGCATGTAGCTTCACAGCGGACGGCACAGCAGTTGGGAAAATGGCAGAATCAGCTGCTGTGGTAATATACGTGCCGATAATATTACACTTCACTCAAGAAAATTACTAAAACGGTATCTGCAACCAATTATGCTTAATGAAAGTATATACAAAAATAATTCACTACTGAGACAAAATTTTGATAACATCAATAAGTACTCAAATAAAGATGAAAAAAAATGAGCACAGTTCACAGTCATTAATATCGTCGACATAACAACATACATCCCGCAGCAATTTGTTGGCTGGTATACTTTGCAAACATATGTGTAGGTTGGTCACAATATCTATCAAATTTTACCTCACATATGAAAACGAAATCGACAAAGCAATTTTCAACATGGCGAACTGTAGTGTGTTCTTTATGGGAGAAGTGTTTTGTACCGTGAACCGTTATTGAATACATCATAAAAAAATACATTGCAAACGCTACACATACTGGAAATATACCCTATCATCAAAACTGTATACGTGATGATCTTTTGCGGCCGAAATTACCGAATGAAAATATCATTCACACTTGGATAATAATTAAATATTCAAAATTTAAAAGTAGTTATATTCAATATCAATGGTCTCCCCAGAGCAGCCCTGCTGAAGAGATTGTAACCCTTAAGTTGGGAGGTCTATTACTACCAGGCCATGCACCCTAGCGGAGACACACGTAAACTCAGTACAGGTGATTACTTGCAGAAGTACAATTTAAATTATTAATATTTATTTATAGATTCTTTGAAATATAGAATATAAATTAGGATTAGATACCCTATTATTTTATATGTTAATTTTTGGTCAGGGTAGTAATAGTTATTTTCTTTAAACATAAAGAATTTGGTGGTGTTTTAGTCTTTTCAGATAAATCTGCTGCGTAATTGATAGTCCCCAATTAAATCTTTCTTAAATTTGTAATCAGTATGTATACCACTGTTATAAGTTTATTTTATAAGATTTAATTGACTAATTTCTCAATTAAAATTTACTTTAAGTCACCGTTCAGCTAATATTTAAGTGGAAGTGGGTTACAATATTATTTATATGTATGGATTTAAATATTAAATTTTTAATGAAGGTGGATTGGTTAGTAATATTATTAATAGCGATTTTTTTTATTTTGCCTCTAAAATAAGCACATATCGCCTGTCACTCTCTATATATTTGATAAGTCGTAACAAAGTAGACGTACTAGAAAGTGTGCCTAGAATGATCAAAGCTTGTTCATAGAAAATACTTCATTTACGTTGAATAGAATTGAACTGCAAAGTTTAAGTTTTGATTAATAACTAATTTACTTTAATTATTTTTTATTTATTATAATTGAATAATTTTTTTAGTGTTATATTCTGAATTAATATTTTGTTGTTATAGTTGATTTGTACAGTGAAGGTTAATTTATATATTTTTCAAAGTAGTTTTTTTATTGTACCTTTTGTATCAGGGTAGATTAAATTTTTATTGTTTATATATTAATCTTGAATTGATTTGATTTACATTATTATGTTAGTTACGGTAATATATTTATTAATTATAGTTTGAGTAGTTGTGAAATGTTATTTGCAAATCAATATATCTATTTTTTAAATAAGTGAATTTAATTCAGCTATTTTTATTAAGAATTTATTTTATTAGTTTATTTATTAATAGTAATATTATGGGAAAATAGCTCTTAAATATTTTATAATTGTTATTTGTTTAATTTTGTATAGGCTTTATAATGGCTATTATTTATTAGTATTTTATAATTTATTATTAGAGACCTGATAAAGCAGGTGTTTTTTTTTTCTTCAAAAGTATTTATTATTTTTTTTAAGGAAAAAAAAGTTATCTTATTGCTACAAAATGCAGGTTTCTGGATGAGAATTGCTTCAATTTTTAATGTACTCCTTATAGAGGAATACCTAATTTGAGAAATGTCACTTTATTCATAAAACCTGAAATTGGCAATGTTATTCCTATTGATAAGCAGTGCTTTCTATCAATTGTTACTTTCTTGTAAAAATTCCTAACTCCCAGAGAAATATTCAATTAACGGTTTTAAGACAAAAACACTAATTTTCTTTATCAACAGACAACATTGAAAACAAATTCAGATTTTACTTAAGATTTTGTATTCTGCCCGACACCTGGAACAACAAATGCTTGCAATGCACTGGCAAGGGCATACTGACTCACGAAAAGAATAATGTAAACAATTTATACCCAACTATAAAAGCAAATGCTAAAAAAAAAATAATAAAAGTACCTTGTACAAAGATAAAAAAATTTGAGAAATCTGCCTATACGTTTTTAAACTATCAAAACTTTCAACAGATACTCTTGTTAAGCCCGTGCTGACAAAACTTTTGTTTCTTTCAAAATGTGTCATTTTTTACGGCATATATTTACAGAGAAGGTGAATGATAAAATACAGTTAACAGGATGAATACAAGTTTACAATACACGAAAAAATTGATTTACAAATATATTCTACGTAAGTAAATGCATATGAAAACATTTTTCATTGCCGCGCCGCTCACTTTGCGAAAAATAAATAATAGTTGGTTAAAATGTGACGATGCAACGAATGTAAATATGGCGTGAATTCCACAGATAACATGTTGCTTGGTGGACGTGAACACTACAACAGCGTGTTTTCCTAATGAACAAATAAACTTTTGCAGGGCAGTGCAGTAGAATGTTCACTCACAGTGACACATCATCACTTGCGCGCATGTTATCTATGGTCGTAAATACATGTGATGGAAAGTAAACATGTTTTCGTTTATGGTGATACATTGAAGAAATCTACTGGCCAACTTACGCATGCACTCATATTTGAATATCCAAAAACACATAAAATACGCCTTAAGAAGCAACTATGTGACATAAAACAATAATAATTCGTGAAAATACTCTAGGATTTTGTACAATTTGTGAATTACAGCTGAAATTCTCAAAAATCACCATTTTAGTTTGTTTTTTTTTTTACGTGAAAATAAACGTTATTTTTCGCTTTATCACATTTGCTAATTTTACAGGTCTCTATTTATTATTTAAGATCTTTGATTTTTTTTTAAAATTCAATTGTATATTTAAATTATTCAATGAACTTTTTATTATATTAAATAATGATTTAATTAGTATATTTTTGTTTTATGTTGTTTGATTAACGTGTGTTAACTTGTATTAAGGAATTAGGCACAATTATTTATTTGCCTGTTTATCAAAAACATCTCTTGATTTATAATTATGAGATTTGAACTGCCCCATGATTTATTTAATGGGTGCGGTATTTTGACCGTGCACCTTTTGTTATTGTTAGAAGATGTAGATACCTCAGGGATAACAGCGTAATAGACATAGGAGATTGCAACCTCTATGTTGGATTAAGATTATAGTAAGGTGTAGATGTTTAACTATTAGTTCTGTTCGACCTTTAAATTCTTACATGATCTGAGTTCAAACCAGTGTGAGACAGGTTGGTGTCTAACCTTAAAATTTTATTTTATATTAGTACGAAAGGACTATATAAATAAAATATTTTGTATAAATAATTAATTATACTAACTTGGCAGATTAGAGTGCATTAAATTTAGAATTTATTAACATTGGTTTATTACAATAATTAATGTGTTGTTTTTTTATGTGATTTATTTTCTGTTGTTTTTTGAATAATGTTTATTTCATTTCTGTTTGTTTGGGTTCGTGGGACTTTACCTCGGTTTCGTTATGATAAGTTAATGTATTTGGCTTGGAAATGTTATTTACCTTTCTCTTTAAATTATTGAATTTTTTAAATTGGGTTCAAGTTGCTTATTATTTCAATGATTATTTTTCGAATTAATTGAAGTATATTAAGTTACTAGAAGGTTTTATTATCTTTTTTATATTTTCAAAATATGTTTCTATAAAACTTATTAACTAATTAATTACATTATCTCAATATATTTTAATTAAATTATCTAACAAAAAATATGAGAAGTATATGAATGCTAGGATTTGTCTTATTAAAATATATGGACTGGTTTTGCCCCTATTACTGTTAGTAATGTAATTGTTGCAACTATTAATCAAAATGTTATTTGATAAAGAGCAAAAAAATTAATCATTGAAAGTTTCTTTCATGTGACGGTATAATTATTAAAATTAAAACAGATAGTATAAGGGCAATTACCCCTCCTAATTTATAAGGGGATTGATAGTAAAATTGTGTACATGAATAGGAAATATCATTCTGGTGAAATATGTGTTGGTGTTACTAAAAGGTTAGCTGGTGTAAAATTATCAGCGTCTCCTAGTATATAAGGTTCTCTTAATGTTAAATATGTTAATATTATATATATATATATATAATGATGAAACCTACAATATCTTTAAAGGAAAAATATGGGTGGAATGGGATATTATGTATATTTCTTTTTAATCCCATTGGGTTATTTGATCCTGTTTGATGTAAGAATAATAAATGAATTATTACGATCCCTAAGATTGCAAATGGTATTTGAAAGTGGTCAATTTAATGTTGCATTATCAACAGCAAAGGCCCCTCACACTCACTGTACTAAATCTGTACCTAGATAAGGGATTGCTGATAGAAGGGTTTGTAATTACTGCTGCCCCTCAGAAAGATATTTGCCCTCAAGGTAGTACATATAGCATGAAAGCTGTTGTTATAACTAATAGAAGGATAACTACACCCGTTGATCATGTTTCTAAATATTTATATTATCCGTAATATAAACCTTGTCATACATGTAAGTAGATGCTAACACAAAAGGATTGTTCCCATAAGTCAACCGTTATTAAGATCTCGACAAATATGACTTACTCTGTTGAAAGCTAATTCAATATTAGATGCATAGTGTATTGCTAGAAATAATCCAGTTTGAATTTGAATTATTAAACAAAATCCAAGTATTGAATTAAAGTTTCATCAAGTTGAAATGTTAATGGGTGTAGGTAGATCAATTAGAGAATTATCATCTATTTTAATTAATGGGTGATGTTTACATAATGGTATCTTCATTAGTTGACAGTTACTTGTAATGGTCTCTTAATTGAATCTATAATATTGAATACTACAAATATTGTAAATAAAATATATAAAACTAGTAAAAATACTCTTAAATTGATGGGTATATTATATATTTTTATTAATATAAATAAATCAATTATTAAATTTGACACATCATTGGTTGAAATATTAACATATATTTTTTTTAAATCAAGATTAAAATTAAAGTTATTGTAATAATTAGTATTTTTTTTTATTGATAATGAAAATATTATATTAGGTATTAATCTTCTTATATAAATAAATAATACAATTACTCCCCCTACATATATTAAATATAAAATGTATGAAAATCAAAATGATTTATATGATTTCTGTAATTATTGAAAATACAATAGGTTGTATAATAATAATTATTATTATTCCTATCGACAATGGGAGTTTTATTAATAAAAAGATTATGTTTAGTATTATATTCATTATAATTATCATTTTAATACAAAGGGTAGTTTAAGTTAAAATAATAGTTATGGGAATTGATATATTCTTATTATGGTTGCGATGATAAGTACATTTTAATTTATTTTTTTTTAATATTTTTTTTTACTGTAATTTTACAAGATCTTATTATTTATAAATTTAAGTATTATATTAGTATATATATAATCTATTTATCTTTATGATTATTATTCCAATACATATTTTTGGTACTTTTGTTGTTTCTAATTTTGTTTATTTTCTTTTTCTAGAAATAGATACATTTAATTTGATTTATTTTTTGAATCTAGATTAATTCATACTTGATTTTAATTTTTGGGTTGAGGTATCAACGTGAGCATCTTCAAGCTGGTATATATTTTTGGTTTTATACATTTTCTTCTTTAACCTATATTGGTTTGTATTTTTTTCTAAAATTCTTTTTATGGTAGTTTGAATTTTTCTTTAATTTTTAAATCTGATTATTTTTTTTTTTTTATTTGTATACGATTTTTTCTTTTTTGGTTAAAATACCTATATTTTTTGTTAATGTTTGATTACCTAAAGCTCATGTTGAAGCTCCGGTTTCTGGTTCAATAATTTGAGCTGGTGTTTTATTATAGTTAAGCGGGTATGGTTTATCTTCTGTTTTTTGTATATTAATTGTTTCTGGTATAAAATATAATTTAATTTGAGATGGAGTTAGATTTTAAGGTGGTTTATTTATTAGATTGGTATGTATACGGCAGAGTGATCTTAAACCATTAACAGCTTATTCTTCTGTTATTCATATAGGATTAGTATTAGGTGGTATTATAATCTTTAATTGTTTGAGTTTATTTCGTTATCTTATTTTAATAGTTGCACATGGTTTAAGTTCATGTGGTTAATTTTGTTTATCTAATATTGTTTATGAAGGATTAGGTAGTCGTAGATGATATATTAATAAAGGTTTAATTAATTTTATATCTATTATAAATCTGTGATGATTTCTCTTGAGATCTTATAATATGGCTGCTTTCCCTCGTTAAAATTAATAGGTGAAGTTATATTATTTAGTAGATTAGTTTCTTGGATATATATACATACATGTATATTTGATTACAGTAAAACACAGTTAAGATGTTTTTAAAGGGACTGAAAAAAATATTTACCAGGAGAACTTCTTAAAATGGTCAAATCACATATGTCCGTATAGGTTAGGTGCAAAATTATTCAATTTATTAAGCACAGAACTTCTTAACAGGGTTTCACTGTGTATCTTTTTTTTCAGACCTGCTTATTTAACTCAAATAATTTAATTAAAATATCAACTTATGGGTCTAAAAATGTATTTTGTACTTTAAGTTATTCTTTGACGTTATTCATTATGTAATATTTTCTTTTTTATTGGTATTACGTTTATATTGAATGATTTGTAGTTTATTTGATTGAATATGAACTTTTTATATTTATATTTAATGGTACTCAATTTTTAATAACACTATTATTTAATTGGGTATCAATTTTTATAGGATCTGTGTTATTTACTTCTTCATTAATTAATTTTTATAGATAGGAGTATATAATAGGCAATTTATTTATTGATCGTTTTATTATTTTGGTTTTAATATTAATTTTTACTATAACATTTATAAATATTAGTCCGAATTTAATTAAAATTTTGTTAGGTTGGGACGGGTTAGGATTAGTTACTTATTGTTTAGTAATTTATTATCAGAATGTTAAATCCTTTAATGCTGGAATATTTACTGCATTATCTAACCGGGTTGGTGATAGAATATTATGAATGTCAATTGCTAGAATATTTATATATTGTAGATGGAATTATTTTATATATATATATATATATATATATATATATATATTGATTTTTTCATTTCATTATGATGTTAAGCTAATTAGTTTATTAATTGTTGTTGCAGCTATAACTAAAAGAGCTCAGATTACATTTTCTCTGTGATTACCAGCTGCATACATTAGTTACTGCTGGTATTTATTAATTAATTCGATTTATGTTACTAGTACTTTGTCGGTCTTTTTGTTACTTATTTCGTTAATTACTATATTTATATCTAGATTTTGTGTTAACTTTGAGTTTCATTTAAAGAAGATTATCGCTTTATGTACTTTAAATCAATTAGGTTTAATAATGTCTATTCTTTCTTTTGGTTTGATTTATTTAGCTTATTTTCATTTATTAATTCATGCTTTATTGTTTATGTGTTCAAAGGTTATTAATCATTATTTTAAGGATTGTCAAGATATTCGTTGTTTAGATAATTTATTTTTTCAAATACCATTAACTTATTTATGTTTTATTATTGCTAGCTTATGTTTACGTGGTATACCTTTTTTATCTGGATTTTATTTTAAGGATGTGATTTTAGAAATTTATTCTATAAGATATATTAATATATTTTGCATAGTTTACTTATTTTTTTTACAGGTTTAACTGTTATAGATTTCGATTAAGTTATTATTTAATTATTAAGGATTTTTCCTTCTATAGTTATTATGTAATAAATGGGAGTTGAATAATATTAAAAAGTATAAAAATAATGACTTCTATTTCGGTTTTTGGGGGTTGTATATCGAGATAAATTTAATTGCCTATTACTTACATGATTATGCTACCTTTTAGTTTAAAGTTAATAGTAATTATTATTTGTATATTAGGTGAGTAGGTTGGTTATTTTATTAATATGTTTAGATTATCTAACTTAATTATTTTTTTTATTTATGACAGATTAGTGTGCCTCCGAACAGTAGTGGTACCATTAACAGGGAGGCACATTACATACAACACAATACAAAACATATAAGACATAAGACATTTACAAACACAATATACAAAAATAATGAGAAAACAAATAATAAAACACATTAACTATGATAAAAGAATTTACAACAAAACTACTATGTTAAATAACTATGAAGAAAATATTATATTTGTCGGTTATAAATATAATGATTTATTGGTAAATAAAAAGATGAATATACACTACAAAAAATAAAATAAAATAATAAAAAACATGACATAAGTAGCGGTACACAAATTTTGTTAATGACAAAATTGCGAAATTTTGCACACATGTTTGAAACTACACCCGAGGTACATAGATATGTGTTTCTCAACAACTGTTTCTATTTATAGCTTTTTGTTTTTGCGAAATAAGCTGCAATGCAGCGAAATTTATTATTATTCTCAAAAGCAAGAGCAGCCTTATCTGAACTCAATGCCATGGAAAAGGCTTCCACCGATACAAATTGATCAAGTTACAGTACACTTTCAGAGGATAGCCAAGGCATTCAGTCCAACAATGATAGTATTCAACAGTGGTGAGGAGGCTGGACTGAAAACTCTCTCTGGATTTTCTGAGTTACCTCAGACAGATATTTCTAGAGGGTACAAAAAAATAAAACGACTTGCCGAGCTTCAGATAAAAAAAAAAAGCTGAAAAAGTTGAAGTGGAAGGAATACTACATGCTGTATTTGCAGAGTATCCCGAATTCGTCAAGTGTTGCTCCAGACTTCTGTGGACACCCACAAACAACATGGATAGTGAAAGACAACTGTCTCACTACAACACAACAATGTTGAGACAGACCAAAGAACAAAACTGAAAGTGAACTTTTCACAGCTCTTTCTTTTGGATGTAGTAATTGTCTCTGGCAAAGCTGTAGGTTCTACTTTAATTTTTAGGGACACTACAATTCTATTTGTACCAGGCGTAAGTAAATGTACTTGTGGTATAGTTTTTAAATTGATGAGTGTGATGTTTTTTACTGGTGTTTAACTGAAAAATTATTTTATTCTATTAAAAAATAATAATTTCAGTATTACTGCACAGTGTTTTTATTTTACAGTACAGTTAAATGTAGAAAAAGGCAGGTGTAAACATCTGTAATGACAATGGAACTGTTTTCAACATGGTGGGTTAGTAGGAAACTTTTTTTTTTTTTTAAGTTACGTACATTTCCAAACATCCCTCAAGACCAAAAGATGATAAAAATGTTGGTGTTTATGTAAACATTATTAGCAAATTTAACTCCACATGTAAACCAGCAATTTATAAACTTTTATCGATAAAGAAACCTGACCTGGATGCCGCAATATATTCCACAATGTTCAATGAATCATCTGCTCGGGCTCGTATTGATCCAATACCTCTGTTTTAACTAAATGCCAGTGCCCCTATTATACCGGCCATCTTGTGAAATCTAAACAGCACATCACAGATTTTTCCACATATTTACATCCAAACATCTGCTCGCGCTCGTATTGATTCTGTGTTGCTGTTCTAACTAAATACCTCGACAAAGGATGCGAGCACGGGTCGGACAGAGTGCGGCATTGCAACATCTACTGCACTGCAAACGTTGCAAATTTTCACGGAGTGTAGCTTATACATGTTTTACGAGATTAATTATACTAAATGCACAATTTAAGCAATTTCAATTCACCACAATTGTTAGAAAAGGCAAATACAATAGAAATGCATTTGAATCACTTGTAAAAAAGGAAATAGAAAATAAACCCTCGCTGCAACCAGATAATTTAACCTTGGTAGTATAGTACTGAATGACGGTGTATTAAAAAACTGCTGTAAGTATGGAATTCTTGTAATAGGCTGTTCTCGTAGGTACAGAATTTCACTGTATTATTGATGTGATTATTCAATTATTTATTTCTGATAAAATTATTGTAGGTATTATAGGCAATAATAATGCAATTTCGATATCAAAAATTAGGAAAATTATGGCAATTAATTATCATTTTTAGTGAGAATGGTATTTGAGACGATGATTTAGGGCCAAACCCACATTCAAATGGCCTTTTTTTTTATTATCTACTGTTGTTTTTTTATTATTAATAAATTTAATATTGTTATGATTTTAATAATAATTAAGGTTGTTATTGATATAATTATAGTAGATATAATTACTTATTCTGAAAGTTCAGACTTTTTGATTGGAAGTTAAATATACTCATATATTAAATAAGTAAATTTCCTCACCAGTAAATTGAAATATATAGGAATAATCACACTTCATCAACAAAATGTCAGTATCACGCAGCAGCTTCAAACCGTATATGATAATTTATTGAGAAATGAAAGTTAAAATGTCGTAATAAGCATACAATTAAAAAAGTAGTGCCAATTATTACATAAAGTCCATGGAAGCCTGTAGCTATAAAAAATCTTGACCCATAAACTGAAACGCTAATTGTGAAAGGTACTAGGTACTAAGTACTCATATGCTCGAAGTAAGCTAAAATATAATACAAAAATGATAGTAATTGTCCAACTTTGATTTATTTCTTTTATATTAATATTTAATAAACTATGATGGGTCAAGTAATAGAAACTCCTGATGTTAACAGAATTATTGTATTCAAAAGAAGGATTTGTATTGGGTTGAAGGACATAAATCCTGTAGGTGGTCAAATGGATCATACTTGTCAATATGTTCATACATGCACGCTTTTTCATTCTACTTTAAACGATTACCACTCATGTCAAGTATTCCCACTTCAACCCATGTGAGAGTCGAACCCTGCAAACCTGTACACGGACATTGCGGGCCGCCATAATTCTGAAGGGTGCCAGAACATGTGGATACCAAGGTTGCGCAACCAGCAAGCACGCCACCTTCCCCTCCCTTCGGGCTGAGTGCCAACAAGCTGACAGCCGCCTTGGGGCACGGTCGAGCGCCGCCGAGAATTCCAGAAGCAGAGTGATGACTAGAGGGTTCCCAACACCACTCATACCCCTCCCCCGCAGTTTATGACTATATTAGTCCATGCGCAGCCTGCTCACGAGTGGTTATTCCTTCCAGTTCTTCGAGCTCGCTCCACCACTTCTTGTGCTGGGGCCTCCAACTACTGCAAACTCTTCAGCACCCTACCAGAGACTGCTCCCATTGTCGATAACAGAATCAGCAGCCATCAGAGGCTGCTGTCATTACCATCAACAGTCTTCAGCAGCCACCAGACGCTTCTACAGCCACTACTACCAGAGGCTCCAGTGACCAGAAGCTCTTGTGGTAATTTGCATATTCAACACACCCTGCTAAGAGAGCTGTAGTCTTTAACTTCACTGTTTTTTATAGACATCCCATTAACTAGTTAGCCCGTATTATTTTATTCAATTAACAGTCAGTTCAGTTCCCAATTTGTCTAGGACCAGGTCACTTACACCTGAATTGTGTAGGTTACTTCCAGTAACCCATCTACTTGGTAGGAGTTAGCACGAGTCACTGTGTTTATTACAAATTTAATAAACACAGCTTTGTTCTAGCCGTGAGCCATATTTACAGAGTAATCTTGAATACAACCGCTAGAAATGCTACGAGTTGTGCACTGCCGACCGAAACAGGAAATTTTTCAATACGAACTAGTTACGACTTGGGACCTCCTTCTGGAGTCTACTAATCGTGAAACACACCCATTCGACGGCCGCCTGTTCTAGACCTCCGGGGACAGATCAGAGGAGCCCCAACCACTAATAACTCCTCCAACCAAGGAGAGAGAGTACGCTTGAGTTGTATCCCTACCGAAGCACCTAGGTGCTGGTGTTTCGCCTCCGTGGTGCATGACCTGCATCAATCAGCAGCAGTTACACTAAGCCGTATAAGGCAAGGCACGGCTCACGGAGGAAGGAGCAAAGGATTGCTCACCTTGCTGCAGAGCAGCAGGCTGTTTTAGAACCATCCACAGCGGACCGACAGGTGGAATGAGACCACGTAGCCTTAGAAAGGCTTCTGGAGGGACAGACCTCTCCCGTGTTTAATTATACTGTCTTCACTCCACCTACCTGTATGCACCCGGATTACCACCCCGTCTTAAGTGATTCGGTGCAAAGGTCAGAGAGACGTCACGGGATCTTCCATCCAATGTTCTGGAGTCCAGAGGGAGCCATCTGGAACCTGTGGTACCATGTTGGCCGACATGGTGCCATCGACCCAACACCAACATACTACAAAAGCGATTCTAGTCTGCAATCGAACACCATTCTTCAGTTGGCCGAAGAATTACAGAGTAAGCCCAGTAACCCCAACACCTCCCGCCAAACTACTACCTCGACATACAAACCCACAGTAAGTCAAAAGGTAGATGACCGATCCAGCCTAGCCAGCCAGGCTATAAGAGACTTTGTTCCCGCACATAGGGCGATGTGCCCCGTGAAAGTTTCCAGCAGGAAGCGTCCACTGGAATAAGAAAACCACCAAACACGCCTGCTGACCTGCGAAAACCAAAGCCATGACGACCGTGCCACATACTAGTAACCCGGGCACGCATCAATGTACTACCAGTTTTACCCCCTCAGCTCAGTCTACTCTGATTGTCCTTCCCGTGTCTCACCAGAAGGGGACAGATTTTACACACCACGAAACGCTGTGAAGACTTGTCATATTTTGTGTTATTTTCGTTGCTCTGTGTCGTCTGTGTTGGTTAAGCTATTATTTTCTCTTGTTTTTTTTGTGGTTCCTGTGTTGTTCTCAGTGTTGTTTTAATTGGTTTCATAATCTGACAAGGAATACTTTTTCTGACTTGTATTTCATTGTGGTTGTCCTATTTTTGTGTGTGTTTTGAGTTTTATTGTTCAGCTGTGTCCACTGATATTGTTTTTTGCACTTTTACTTGTGCGTTGTGTAATCTTTTCTTTTGGTTTGCTTTCTAGCTTTCATTCTGTCCTGTTTTGTAATGATAAGCTGTTCGTTTATCTTTTTGGAGTTTTAATTATATACATATTTATTTTTCACTGACAAGGAAACAGATTTTCCTAATTATCTACCTGTGGTTTTGTAAAAGGTTCTTTCATCTTTTGTCTAGCTGAGTACTATGTGCGTGCGAGATTTTTATTTATTCTCATGGTTGGCAATGGTCACAGTCCAATAAAACCATAATAATATGAACTCTCCATTGCCATTCGACTCGAGCTTCTTTCCTGGCCATTAGCTCCGTATGAAAAGAGCAACACAAGGAACTAACAGAGGGGAGGGAGGTAAAACATAAACATAAAAGTACCCATTGCCAACCCGCAGCCGGGGCCAGGTGGTGGCGGTCATGAAGTGCTCGCCGTCCGGGGACCAGTGTAGCAGTGTGGTGTCTGGAGCATCCATCTTTGCTATCATCTTCTTGTTGGGCATGTCCCACAGCTCCACGTTCCCGCGGATATTGCCGAAGCCTCCCAGCAGGAGGAGTGACACACGTCAAGGAGAACAAGAGGAGTTGTTGTAGAAAACATCCATAATACTAAAGTACATGAAGGGACTTTCAATCTTGTACTTAATAATGAAAAAAACTTCATACTGAACATGTATTTCATCACATCTGCCAGGGATTAAAAATGAAATACATTACAATGAGAATTTACTGCAATAAATAAGAAAATTTGTCATAGTAGATGGAATTTCAGAAACAAATCAGTACCTACAGAAATCTTTATTTTACACTGTATTTAAACTTCCCCTCCCCCATTTGAAAAAAATGTCACGAACTGCAAAGTAAGATAATTTGTGATTCCACAGCTAACTATAAACACTGGCAAATTTTTTTAAAATTTTATTTAAATTCCTAGTGTTATGAAAATGATTTAAAACATGGCATGACAAAATCGTAAAATACATACCTAATTTATATAACACTATACTGCAGAGTAAATATGGTACGCATGCTAAAACTACCGTACATTAAAAAATCTTAATACTGAATTGTGCAGTTGCAGTTAACCCTTGTTTTGTGAATGCTTCAAACATTTTCTGTACAACTGAACTTTTAAATTTTCTGCCTTCACAATAACTTCTAAACATTGTTGTTCAAATAATTTAGTTTCCATGGCTATACGGTTTTATATATATCAAGGTTAGGAAATGTAATGAAAAAACACTGCAGGCAAAAGGATATTGTTTCCATGAGGATTGTAGTGAATGATGTTGCGTGGCCCGGTCCCGAAGTCAAACACAGGCTCACACTTCATGTTGAAGAGGGTGGCCTTTGCTGGGCTGAAACCGTACACGACACAGAACTCTGTGCTCTTGGGGCTCCACGCGACACTGTAGATGGGTCCCTCTTTGCCTGCAGCAAATCACCACTTACTGACATCTTATTCAACACTCACTGATACTACAATAGAAAAAACCCTAATTTAAACTTTTCTGCATTATGCAACATTCTTTCACAATCCCTTTCTAAAGTGAAAAATGGGTTTTTTACTGTCTAAAGGAAAGTAATAGTAAACCCACGCTATGACAGCTGACAAAGGTGAGAAAAATTATCGCTATAACCAAAATGTATTGTGCAACATTGTTTCACGCAGTGATAACACACTCACTTCTTAAACATCCCACATTCCTCAATTCACTTGCAACCAGTATTCTAGAAAGCTGTAATGCAAAGGGAAACTTACATGACAACTATAAAATACAAAGGAACACATCTGACAGGGAAATTTTCCACACGACGAAGGACCAACCCACTATTGGTCACAGAAAGATTTTAGGATTAGAATAAGCGGTGATGACTGGTAATGGATAAAAGCATACCCCTCCCCCCCCCCGGCCATTATTTTGTAGTGCAAGCACCTTTCCCCCCCATTTAAACAGCAACATTTATTTCAACACATAGTCTGCAGATGAACCAACTGATATCTGAAAAATATTTATGCTCTTCTGATCTCTTAATTCTATCTCTCTCTCTTGTTGGGCACCCCCTCTGCTGACCACTACCCCCCTCTGCAAGCTGTTCACTTTGTAGGAGGGAAGGATCTCTCCATGTGACACCTGTTCGAAGACCAAAAATAATGTTTAAAAGTGTTTCAACTTTAAGAACTAACAAAGTTTAATTTAGAACTGAACTGAACATACTGTTCCACCCCTGTTTTTTGGGAACGTTAAATTATTAGGGATTTTTGATTTTTTTATTGTTAGGATCATTGGGGATCACAGTTTTTCTTTTTTCCATTTTGAGCAGTGTCCCCGTTTGTTATTTTGTTCGGATACACCCCTGTGGTTAGAAGTTAATGTTGGACTAGTTTTGTTTTGGTTCAGTTGAGAATAGTTTTTTAATACAGTTTTGTTACGTTTTGGGTTTGAATTTACTTTTTTTTAAATTTGGGTTTTGATTTTGAGTCATTTTAGGCTTAGCTTCTGTTTACTTAGGCCCCTTTCTGGACTTAATTTTGGTAGATGTTTTGTTGTTTGGTTAGTAAGTAGTCTTTTTCAAAATTCTTTAAAAGATCACCCACGGTATAGCCAGTTTGGCTGGGATAGGTTCCAGATACTCGGGGTTTGTGCATTCAGTGTTGCGGCAGTGGGGTGGAGCCAAGCAGGGTTTTTGTTTGGTCAGCCAGGCGCAGAAAGTGTTCATGTGAGCATCGGGTGACTGGGTGGGAACACGGCATAGGCAGCTAGCCGGCGAGAAACGAACTCGTGGATTGCTGAAGTAGCGGACGGCTGGAGGATGGCCTTGCGTCGACTTTAGGGCACCAGAGGGGGGTAAGAGGTAGGATGCTGAAGCGCGGTGTGTGTGTGAGGCGGGGGTGGTCGGCGGCGAGGTTTCGTTGACAACCCAGCAACAGCAACTCCGTAGTGTGGGTGACGCGTCTGGTCATTCGGGATGCGGTAGCGTCTGGAGGTGTCGTAGCTAAGCCCCCCCATCTGAGTGGACGTTAGATTGTCGCCATTACATGAATTACTCAGTCTATTATTATTTTAGTACTATTTGGATACTCACAACTGTTATTTGAAGTTTTGATTTTCTGTTATTCAAATTGAGAGTTTATTAACCAATTTGTTGCTCATCCTGTTGTACGCTTATTAATTTTTTTTAATATAGTAAATTTATATTAGACAATTCCCCTTCTTTTATTGCATTAATTTTTTAAGAAACCTTCCTACTTAAGCTGATGTTAATTTTATTTTATGCTTATTCACTTTCAGTAAACTTTTAGCAGAATTGAATCATTATTAGAATTATTATTATTCTTATATATCTATGTTTGAAAGTTATTTAAACTGTAAGTCAACTAATTAATTTAATTTTTTTCTTAATGAAGTATTTCTCTCCCTTCCCCCTATCATTTATCTACGTGTCAGTCCCGCCTAAAAGACCCTAGTTCTCTCGTATGCCAAGTTGAGCAAACCCTACTACGAGCAATGTTTTACAGTATGTTTGTTGACAAGGGCGTCTAGGCTGGCTGGAGTACAAAAAGTCTGTTGATGGAGAGCGTTCAGGCACCTGAAGTCCTTTTGTTTCGTTTTGAAATAATCAGTTAAAGACGAGTGTTGTTTGTGAGAGATGCAAAGAGGAGTAACCCTATTCGATATGGTAACGGAGGTTTACCTTGTGTTGACGCTATCTGTACCGAAGTTGCAAGTCCACGTAGATTTAAGTGGCTTTTCTTGTAAGAGGTTCATTTATTTCTACCCCCCACTCCCTATGCATCACATATGGTGATAGTTGGATATGGCTGTGGTTTCCCCCCTGCCATATAGCATAGTTTGATAATTCTCTTTTATTTTTACCACCCCCCCCTAATTTGCAACAATACATTCAAAAATGACACTACACTAAAAATAACTTGCTACTTGGAATGTATCCTTAAAGCTTATACTCGTTCCAGTGGAACCTCAAAAATTTGAAATTTTTCAGAAAAAAAAATAAAACTACATGTGCGGGAAAACAATGTATGTGAACTTGGATTTTAGACCAGAGTAATAACACACACAATCTCAAAATGCATGTGTGTTTAAACATGAGTCTAAATATATCGCAAATACAACATATTTAAGTAAATTTGTGATTAAATATTCACTTCATATTAAAAAACTTTGGTTCTTGAAATTGAGCAAAATTTAAATTTTCTTCCGGCAACCAAGCTATGCTCAAAACCCTTGGTTAAAATTGCCACAACCGTTTTATTTGTAGCAAATTTTGCCAATCATTACTGTCCGAGGTGTTTTCAAAGCCTTACACTAACCAAACCAGCAATCAATAGTTTCAGGTAATAATCACACCAGTCAAAATACAGCCACATCTGTAATCTTAATCCAAATTCTGTTTAAAATAACAAGACCATACAGCATAGTGTAACCTTGCAATTATGACAGTTGAAAACAGCACAAAAATTGTAGTAACTACTAGTTCTTGTAGTAGACGAATATATGTATGAAATATATACTATATTATGTTATTACTAGAGGTGGGACGATATCACACTTTCGATACTCGACACTGTTTTACTCACAATACCCTAGATACTTTCGACACCTTTAGTAAAAAATAAATGAAAAGTTTCAATGATGTACTCAAATTCAGAAACAACTGTTTACAGTTTAAAGTTTTAATAAAGTTCAAAGTAAAAACATGTCACAGTGCATTAAGTAAAAATATATATCAGGTTGAAAACACTGACATCTTGGAGTTTGTTGAAAATAAACAGTTTTTTTTTTTTTTTTTACAAATTTTTCAAGGTCACGTGATTTTAATGGACATGATTTCTCAACCGTGAAACACTGTGAATAAATGCAGAAACTAAACAAACGTTAACAAAAGTGTTCAATTCAGCATTGCCAACTGTGACCCAATTTAGGTTGTGTAGCACGTAGCAGAATGTACGTAGCCTAATAAAGTTTCAGTCTTAGAAGCCATTTTTTTCCTATAGTAAATGTTACCACTTTGTGTGGTGTTGGCTTAGGATGTGAGACTCAGTCCAAGCGAGTAGGACTGTGCATCTGACCCTGGTGGGGTTTAGCTAAGGTGGGCCCCTCAGCCGTGGTCACTTAAGGTAATACAAACAATAAACTTGTCTCTAACACGTGCCTATAGTATAAAGATATGCAGAAAAGTCCGGGTTTTCCGAGATTTCATTTTATGCTGTGAGCCTTTGAATTTTGTAATTTGAACACACACCTCGAACAAAGTGCGAAATTCAAAGGCTCATAGTAGAAAATGGAGGTTTGGAACCCTGATTTATCTGCATATCTCTATACTATAGGCACGTGAAAGCAACGTGTTTACTGTTTGTATTACCTTAAGTAGCTTGATTTATAAATATTAGCCTCTGAACTCGGCACTTTGTTCGAGGTGTGTGTTCAAATTGCAAACTTCAAAGGCTCGCAGAATAAAAATGAAACCTTGGAACCTGGACTTTTCTGCATATCGTGATACTAAAGACACTTCTGAGCAACATGTATATGGTCTGTATTACCTACAGTGGCAGAATTTTTAAATATTTGCCTATGAACTTGGGACTTTGTTCGAGATATGTGTTCGAATTGCGAAATTCAAAGACTCGCAGCATAAAAATTAAATCTCAGAACCCGGACTTTTCTGCATATCTTGACACTAAAGGCACTTGTGACCTACACATATGTTTTATTAACTTATTATGCTTAGTTTTCATTTTATAAGCTTCTGAACATGCTACATTCGAGCACCTCTGTGATCATTCCCGATGCAACCATTTTGCACATGTGCAGTTCTTCCGCTGAGCGCGACCTGTTATCCTCTTCTATGCACAGTGAGTCTCACACACTTTCTTGGCCAGAGGTTGGCAATAAAGATTCCAAGCTAACTTCCCTTCATTAACAATTCGCCACATCTAATTTTACCCTGAAGAAAATTTTTTTGTATGCTTCACTATAACAAACTAGCCATATTTTTGGTCCCTTGGGGTTTGTTAAAGTGAAGCTCTACTGTACCACTATGGGCCCAAAAGCAAAAACAGTTGTTTATGATTGATACTGAATAAAAAACCTGATGAAAAATCTGGGTCAAGTTCAGGATGTGAGGAGAGTTAAGCGTATCCATCCACACAAACGATCAAGCAAGGTCACAACAGTGTTGCCAGATAAAACGGCAATTCCACAGTTTCCACATCTTACACGTTCGAGACAATGCATCTAATGGGCACAAACGTGTTTTTAATAGTAATTTTAGCAAAACCCTATTTGGCGTTTCAGAAAAATACTGAAAATCTTAACTTATTAAGCAGGAAAAATTCTTAAAATGGTAAAATTATGTATTTGTAATAGATAAAATGCAAACTTTTTTAACCTTATTAAGCAGCAAAACTTCTTCACAGTAAACGTCTTAAGAGGGTTTTATTGTATTAGTTTATTACTTGCATTTCTGTTTAGCTTGTTTACTGTAATTTTTTTTACTGCTTCTGCACAGTAGGAGGATGCTTCTAATCACTCGTATCTATGAGAGTGTGAGCAGATATACCACTCGTAAATAGAGGATATAATTACCATGATTTACGTATGTAAGTTGATGGTGCATTACAAAACTGTCGTAATTACAAAGGTTTCTTTAAGGCCCATACTTGTAGTTGCGAGTTTACAATGTATCTAAATACAGGCAGAAGTGGCAGCCACTCACCCAACAGCACCATCGCAGTTTCTCCCTTGCACGTGAGAGAGTGGAGGGCCTGCTTGCCATAGTACGAGGAACCAGACTTGTCCACCTCTGTGCTAGTCATGAGCAGCACTGCTGAGCCCGCCCGGTTCCAGAACATGTCTACCTTGTCTGCCTGCACAACACATACAGCACAGTTCTCACTCTGCAAGTCATGTCACACAGCAAACATTCAAGTCAATATGTAATTTCATAGGAGGGAGTTTTGTGACGCACTAAACCGCAAAAAGAAGCGGTGAGGAGGTTGAAAAGGGAGCAGGAATTGAAGTGCTGGAATGCAAGGACGAGGGAACGGGGCTTCCCAGAAAAACCTACAAAAAGTGGCATCAATTTATTTGATTCTGACATGTGAAAACTGAGTGAGACCCAGCCAGGAATTTGACCCAGTTTTCCTCGTGGTGGAGATTAACAGTGATAGAATGCAACATTAGGAGAAATGGAAGCACCTTGAGAAAACCCAACAGCAATGACCATCATGATTCTCACAAGCAAAATTCAAGTGGTAACCTGGCTGGGAAATAAATTTAAATCTCTGTGGCAGACAGCATGGACTGACCTGGCACCACCACCAATTTCAAAAATTTGAATTTGTGTTATCAATAATGATGGGTTAGTCCTGGTTTTTGATTCTGCCGGTTCTTGATGTAGATAACTGGAGCAGAGAATCGGTGTCAAAATCTTGGTTCTGCTACACACAAAACAGTAAACACACTTGGTCTACAAAGAAGCAGATACGGCCGAAATTAATTACCTACCACAAGCTACCTATTAATTTCTTTTTTCTAATAAGTAGATTTAACAAAAGTCTACTTGCATAATAAAATGCTATTTTAACTATACATTGTTTTGTAATTGGGATTGTAATTACACACAACATTATTTACAATGTATTCGGCTACCCAGGCTTGTGGGCTCTTCCAGTGCGATACTTGTCATTCAATTTGCCACCTCTATATTTCACACCGGAGTACGGGTGCAGAGCATGCATTCATGCCCCGCAGCATGTGGCATGAGTCAACATTCAATTAGCAAAGAAGTCTTATAAAAATAGCATGGTTGTATTTAACTGTCAAAAAGGAATCACAAAACTTGTGTGTTTTTCGTTATTGTTGGTGTACAGTTCAAACATCAAATATCAGTTGGAAATTTTGTCTTTAAATATTTTGTTTTTACAATTGATTTGGATGTGTGACATTGTTTTGTAATTTATAATGAAAACCAACTTTATGTGAAGTGTTTGCTATGTTATAAAAGAATTTCTTGGGGAGTATCAAAAGCCACATCTAATCTGAAAAAACACTTGACTAATAAACACTCAATAAACCTTGGAATCGTGGGTTCGACTGCAAAAAACAAATAGTTACCAAGACTGTAACAACACATTCCAGTTGCGTGACATCCAGCAACACGGAGTACAGATAACTAATTGTTTTCCTTCATACATGGCACCACAAGTCCCGATGGCTGCCGACCATGGCACTCACAACAGTTGGCGCTAAGTTTGAATTTGAATCCAAGTACATACACTAATTGACACAAATCGAAAAAAACCCAAACATACTGCCCACCAAAATTAACATTTTGACGCAAACTAGAAAATCAGAACAAAGCCACAATGATATATGTAGTTCTCAGTGAATGGGTAGGCGACAACTCGATAACAGGGCGCTTCACTGTTTGATGTTGCTGCAGACTCCATTCTTGCCCACATGTAGAACTGCAACATGGCCAAGCTGCCACTGCAGGGGTGGCAAGTAGTCTTCCTTGAAGAGGACAAGGTATGCACCTTACCTTCACTCATGTCTTGGTCCACTTGCCACGTGGTTGTAGTGTGTGCACATACTCCTTGCCAGAAGTGCCAAGTGGAACACTGTACCAGCTGCTACAAGTCCAATCTGACTGGATCTGTGCAAGGTCCGGAGCCGGAGGTGTTGTCAGGGTGGTGCCCACAAGGAAATGTGCTGGTTTCAGGGCCTCTAAGTATAGGATCTGATGAATTGGCACACAGTGGACGTGAGTTAAGCACAGCTTCAATCTGGGCAAAGAGTGAAGAGAGCTTCTCAAAGGTCAGAACCGGCTGGATTAAAACTGTTTTCAGATGGTACTTTGTGGATTTGATGACTGCCTCCTACAACCCACCAAAATGTGGTGCAGATGGAGGGCAGATGGTCTATTGAATGCTTCGAGTCGCAAACGTATCTGCAACACACTGCAAGCTGGCACTCTCCCTTAAGAACTTACCACCCAAACTGAATATATTGCACGGTGGTAGCGAGGTTCAAACTAGAGACCCAGGGGCAAGAGTGACCCCAGAACACAAAGTCCAGCATGGAAGTGGTACTCAGGTCAAAAACTCAGGCATCGTAGAGACAGCCCTGTAACGAGAGCCAGCTATATGCAGAAAAACACAAATTGGCAAAATACTGGTTGAAGAGAAAACCAAACATAAATACAACAAGCTGCTGAAGGCAAGTTGAGTAAGTGAGGAACATTGGTTAGTGAAAAACTAAGGCTGGAGTCTGATCTCCAGTGAACTGCCATGATTATTGGCATACAGCAAAATAAACACGGCTCTGAGAGCTTGGCAAGCAAGGGACGGAAAGCAATGGCTTGGTGGAAGGAGAAACTTGCCCTATGCACAGCAGCGATGTGCCTTCCATACTTGCCTGTCCGGAGTGACCGCAGCAAAGGGATGGGTTCACCCACTCTCAAGCAGGAGCAGCATGGCAGGAGAATTGCAGGCTACCAGGTGGCACAAGGAACTCAGGTTTGACAGGCACAGAGGCAATTGTGAGATGGCACTCAGCATTACAAATTACAGTGGGTATAGAGGGAGCACCGGAGGTGGAGGATAAAATGTGAGAGACAGCTCTCATGGTGCGTTAACATCAAACCCGTGTGTAATAATAATGATTCAATGAAACTAGTGATATTCACACGACTACCTAGCTTAACACAACCAAATTGCGAAACTTGGTTTAAGATATATAATAAAAATAATCTTTAAATTATAAAACCAGCAAAAGAGAATACTTCAACTTTTATCAGATAAGAAGCAGATTAGGAAGGGTTAAATTCAATACAGTGAAACCATGTTAAGAAGTCCCCACTTAAGAAGTTTTCCTGCTCAATAATATTAATAATTTTGCATGTTATCTATCTGTACATGTGTAATTTGACCCTTTGAAGAAGTTTTCCTGGTTAATAAGCTATATTTTTTCAGTCCCTTCAGAAACATCTTAATAGAGTTTTACTGAATTCCAAATTAATTTCTTAGAATGTACGATACAAACAAACAAAATTTTGCAATGGTCAACAAAATACAGCCCATCTAACTTCAAAATCAAACAAAACAGCTGTGTAACTTTCATTAAACATATTGTTTAATATAATGTTCACATAATACCTGGAAGAAACTTTTACTGGCAATAAACGCTCCAACATCAAACTTCGGGTACTGGAACAGTTTGCCGAAAGAAGGCTGACCAGACTTGCCTGCAAAATGGAAAGTTTATCAAGTCAGCTAATCTGCCCCATGCAAGCATACTTTATAAGCAGTAGAGAGAGGCCACTCAAAATCACTTTCAAAATTCCCTGACTTTTCCAGGTTTTCCAAGAAAAATTATGATTTTTCCATGACCATTTTCAAAGGCAAGTTACAGGCCTCTTCCTGGACATTATTAGTTTGCCAGTATTTTCCACTTGGTAGAAAAATTTGCCTGAAATCACTAGATGTTAAAGGAGTTTATAACGTAAATTTAAATTTTATTATAAAAACAAATTCTAAGAGGCCACATCATTTCATGATTGAACTGGCTGCTGATGATAAAAAAGAAAACTCAAACCCTTTATAACAACCACAGTGCTTAATGTTTTTAAATCATGTCTTCTCAAGCACGGCCTATTTTTTAATATAGCAACTCGTAGGCCTACTATAATATATTGGAAAATGTGTTTCTAAGCAAAGTTATTTTTATTCTATTGTACTCTATTACCAAGTGTGGCCACATGGAATCATTAACATTAAACTTCCCAACTAAACATCGGGAATTTTTAGGCTTCATTTTACGAGTATCTACTGGAATAATTCTCATAGAATTACATTCTCAAAATGATTTATTATTTTCAAACATAAATCTGTGCATGCATAACAAATATAAGAATAAACAATTACACATTGATTTATTTAATTTGTATTAATAAGTGAAAGAAATTTTTCATTAAAAACCAATAACTTAAAAAATAGTCATATTTTTGTTACACACCTAGGTACACAATAATAAAATATTTGCCAGCAAAAACCAAGTTTTTGCCAGTGGCATGAAATTTACTGAAAATTGGTGGCATTTTGCCAACCCTGGTTCAGACTTATCTTAGTTTTGGAGAAACTTCAATTCCTCATCTACGGCAAAGGCAGCCCTTGAAGCATCCTTCATGATCTTTCATTTCTTTTCATTCAACTCCTCGATTTTCTTTTGCTGTAGTTTTTTTCCTCCACATATTACTTTTTGTCATGTTGAGATTGTTCCTAACGTTTCCTTTCCAAACATTAAATATAATAAGTTTGAGCATTCCTGGCCGAGTGGACAAGTTCCTTGGAAATTACCACAGATTCCAACCCACCACTGTTTTTCACTGCATCATATACCTGCGACTGGACCACAATAGAATCCTCATGCATATATCAAGCAAGCATTCCTTATCTATTGTAAAGCCCCTTTCAAGGGAAGCATTTCCATGGGACAGAATAAACAACATCTCCAAAAAAGATAACAGTTCATGTTCCTCAGTACCTACAAGTACATCTGTCAACCAAAACACATCCAGTCTGTGTTCTGCATAGGGGTAAAGCTTTATTTTTTAAAAGAGAAATATGTCTATACTACACACATTCTTGAATTGGCGCTCAATTCTACCGGCTCTTGTGCCTGAAAGCCACCTTTTCTCTACAAAAACCTCCAATGCAAGCCTAAGCCTCTTATCATAGATGGACTGCGAACTGGCAACTTCAGGATCCAAGCAGGAGATACCTTTGGATAGTCTTAATTGTAAAGGTGATCGCTCAATTAGCTTACTACACAATGCCACCATTGCATTTCGACATTTGTTTTTTAACTCAAGAATGTCCCGTTCCTTCACATCACCTGTTCCACAAAAAGCATCCCTCACTGCATACCCCACACCCACAACTTTTGAGAAGAGGAGATTTTTCTTGTTAGTGAGGTCGATTCCAGATATATTATGTACAGACTCCAAGATTTGTGGTTTGACAAACCTTGCCATGACAGATCTCATAGTGGAGTTAATTGCCCTATACAAGAATGGTGCTAGTGGCATGTCTGATTGAAACTGAGTCAAAAATGGCTCCACAGCCATGGCTAGGGTCTGAAAAAAAACACAGCTTAGCTTTCAACAACTTGTCCTTCAAAGCTAATTAAGTTATGAGGAAGCTATTCCCGGTAGGAATATTTTTATCACAAGTGACACCATTAATGTAGTTCGAAAGGTTTGGAAGTATTGCAATGGCTCGCTCCACAACTTTGTTATCTTCAACCCAGCGTATTGGACATCATTTCAGAGCGAAGAGGCGAGACTCTGAATAGTGAATAAAATCAGCTCGACAAGATAGTATATGGATAAAATGGGTTGTGCAAAGTCTTTAAAAATTCTATTACTTCCCACTTGGTCTTCTTGATACCAATTTTAAAACTATTGTGCATTGTATGAATGCTACATGTTACTATGTCAACAATTTTAGGACAATTAGCATCGCATTCCAAGTGTACCAGTAACTTACGTAAAAACATTGAACTAACATTTGGCCCATCCATTGATACATGCAACAATTTATAAAGTTTGAGTTCTTTGGTTGCAGTAATGAATGCCAACAGCAAATATGTAGATGTTCAATGGCCCAAAAAAGCAGACCCAAAGTATCTTGTAGAAACCATATTTTTTTCACAGTTCCAAAACCTAATGTTATTAATATCCATTCGTCCTTTTTGGGAAATCTTATTCCATGATTCATCAAACCCCAAAATGAAGTACTTGCAAATACTACACAGCTTGACAAGTTGCTGGTGAAAATATACAGCAATACCATACAATATTGTATACAGAAACTTTGTCCTCTGAAGCTGTACTTTTGAAGCTATTTCTAAACCTGGAAACATTAACTGAAATAGTGGTAAACTCACTGCACCTCCACGTATAGATAGGTGTTACATGACAGTATGAATGCACCCAATCACTTCAGATCTCCTCACAAACTCTTGGAGGATACATTTCCTTTTTAATAAAGGCTGGCCAACACTTTCAGTGAAGGCGTTAGTTACCGGCATGTCTGAACTTACCTTTGTCTCACTTTCTGCTCGTAAAGATGGACCTGCCAAATCTTGAGGCTGCGGGACTTTAGCAGCAGAACTGGTATTAAAAAATTCCCTTACAATATGCAGAATGATCATTTTCCCGACGTAACCACACAAGAGAAATTTCTGTCCAGCAGCCACCGTTCATTGAAAAGTTTTCTTACTTTTTGAAAAAGACATTATTTACACAAAATTTTCACTTCTAAGAAATTAACAATGGCGACTATTACAAACCACATTCTTCCAGCGAGTTTAGACAACCTGTGTTGTTATATCGCTAATATTATCAGAAATAAGTCTGCAGCTGAAGGGTTGAAATTCTTGAACACATGGCACCAAAACACTGAGCGATAGAAAGACCGTTAAAAAGTGGAAGAAAAAAAAGTTAACGTACGCAAGCACATAGCGCATCATACGACAATTTGAAATAAGTACTATTATTTTATAATATACACAAATGTAAATCACCGCAAATGAGAGCTAAAAAACTGTTCCGTAATGGACAGTAAATAGTGCATTTTTCTGGCGTTACAAACAGTTTAGATCAAAACCATACTTCAAAATGACCAGAATTAGATATTATCTCAGTGACAGAACATTTTGACAAATAATCGGAATACTAGTAGCTGAGTTCCAGCGATGTATATTTTTAGGTTGCATAGAGGGAACGTGTAACAGGACATAAAAAAGAGAAAATCTGCTGACGTGCGGTATTGTCCGCCAGAATTCCCACATGCGAAAATCCAGAAGCAGTCCCACCGGGAATCAAAACCGGGTTCACTCACTGTCTCCAGATTGCTGCAGTAATCAATATTATGACAGTACTGACCACCTCCCAATCCAAGTAAGAGATGCACCAACACATGCCATATTTAATTCCAAAAAAGTATGTGCTGGTGGTTAAAGAATAAATACAGAAAACACAAAGAGAAGAAAAAAAGTCGGGCGTAATGTCTCGTCTACACCAAGGTCATTAGACAGGAAAAAATAAAATAAAAATAAAATGGCCTAGAGAGGAACCTACATATAGGCAAAACATATAAACATGTATAAGAAAGACAAGATCAAACATAAATGCTCGAGTGACCTGGTACGTAGCACAAAACGTGGTAAGGTGTGGTGCCAGGCGATAGGCTGTAGTTGGCGACCCTCTGGTTTTGGATCCGGTGAACCGCAGTCTCAAAGTTGCCATTCTCGTACAGTAGCACATCGTTGCTCACCAGCCTCGCGCACACCTTCTCGTCTGAGCTCCACTGTGGCTCCCTGTCACACATGAACCCCTGTCATGACCTGACCTACACTTCACATTTGCATTACCTCTCTAACAAACATGTGCATGCATTTTCTCTCAGCTACCTGCTCCAAGAACCATCACCTACAGTACATAAAATAAATTTTCACATTGGAGGTCACCGACATGTTTAAAACAGGGCTGTTCAAAATGTTACATAATGTAAACAAGTGTCATTCAAGCATTCAACACATCAGTAAAAACAAGTGATTTGAAAGTATTTTTTCAAAATTTATTTGCCTTTATTAATAAAAGTAGTGTATTAAAAATAACTTGAATTGTGTAAACACTTAAAGAGGTACATACTGTATGTAAAAGAATATTTTTAGAAATAAAGTTTCACACATTTCGCATATATGATACAATTCTGTGCACACAGTTTTACTAATATTTGGAGGACCACGCCTACTTGCGACTAAGTAACTCTGAGTTTTTTAATGGACAAACGCGTACATCACAGTAATACCCTATCACTCATACAGCCATAACAGCAAGGAAAAACCTACAAATCACTACGTATTTCAGAATGCACAAACATCCCACATTGTACATACGTTGAAACAGAATATAGTAAAGATCTAGAAAATATAACTACCCAACATTTTTACTTTGACCCACAGGAAAAATTTATTTGTTTTTCCACAAAATATTGGACATGCATTTGACCAGGAGTTTTATTACCTTGGCAGATTTAACATAGTTATGTTCTATACAGTTAATTATATACAGCATGCAGTACACCACATGTGCATTAAAACCTAAGGATAACACACTTTGCCTATGTCTAGTCAAGAAAACTGTCTTCGCTTAGCCGGTTTTCGGCTTGTCTGTGCGGCAGTCAGGCGATGCTGTAAAGTGTGTTGTTTAGCAAGCAACGGTATGATACGTCTATTGCTGTGCCATGTGAGCTGATATTTATCTCTTTAAAATGCCAGTCAGTCACAGAGACATGCATGAGAGAACCATTTCCATCCATTGAAGTGCATTGGACTTGGACTCGTCTCAGGCCGTGTCTGAATTGGCAGATTTTGTTGGTAAATGATCATGACACAATTTTGTATACAAAAATGGTGATGTATTTGGTAATTCGGTATTTTGTATTTTCTATTTAGCAGTGGATGTTACCAAAAATACAAAATGAACACATGCACAAATGTTTTAAAATAAATAATTGTTCATAAACTACAATAGGCATTTTTTAAAAAGCAGGTAACTGTCGTGCTTTGTTTATATATTTTGCAATATTTTTTAAAGTCGTTATTGCATTACTTATTATTTTATTATTTATTAACGTATGCACAGCATTCCAGTGAGGATTGTAGGAATACTATTATGTCCATTTTAAGCATTCAATTTAGAAAAAAATATTTTTCACTGTTAATGAAAAAATGTGTCACTACGAGTGCTAAACAAGTGACTGTCGACAACTTCCGAAGTGAAACTTACGAAATGACCAATTACAAAATAATGAATTTGCCATTTCAGTTTCGGACACGGCTTCAGTTACCCCATCTCCCCTCATATAATCGTCTTGCCAGTTAATTGAGTGTCCGTCCGGTAATTGTTCATTCATTTTCAAAACAAAAATAAAGCGTAAAAGGACAGTTTAAACTATTGCAGAAAAGTTAAAAATAATAAAACAATTAGAGCATGGTGTGTTTGAAACAAAAGATCAATTCCGGTGCCACGCAAAAGAAAATTGGAAGTCTTTTTCAAGAAAGGCATAGTTTAGATTTCATTACAATTTTTTTTCATTTCAAGTGTCTAAATGTTTACAAAAAACTAAATATTTCAGAGATTTTAAACATTTGTGTGTGTTTGTAGGCCGGTAAAATTTCAATAACCATTTTTATTACAAGGGTTACTTTTTAATTGGGGATTGTACTGTATTGTTTAAATGCCAGGTTGCCTCATTTAAAGACTAGTATTTATTGCATTGCAATCTAAACTTTCAATAAACTCTACCATCTAAGGACGGGTCTGAGTGACCCATGTAGAGAAGGCGACATACACACAATTACGGACCGCTTATCTATAGCTCTGGGTTGCCTGCCCAACGTGCTCGCCTGACGCAGGCAAAAAGTTGGGTATACTCAATGCGCCGTGAATTAACTACAGTACACTCGATGCAACATAAATATCAGTTAAAGTCTTGTGTACTCAAATCCTGCACATGCAGTGCGTGATTTGTGGTTGCTTTGAAATGTATAATAGATACTGTGTTTTATCATGATTTTTGGAACTAGTATCACTGTTCCATTAATAGCAAAAATGAGTAAACTCGATAATCCCCCCCCCCCCTTTTTATTTACAAATCTATTTATTCGTTTTTTCTCTGGCCATTATTAACACGGTCAATCAGCAGTTTACTGTAAATTAATTCATATTAGGCTAAGGTTTTCAAGTACCATTAATGCAAAAAAAAAAAAGAGCAATGGAATAAAACCTATACTAACCTTGTACTGCTGAAAACTGACATTAAAATATCAAAATCTGCAATAAAGTAATAATTTTACATTTAGATACCTACATACATGATAAAAACTACCATACTCCATATATCAAGTCCCACTTAGCAGCACCACGCACAGTGATTTCAGTGGGTGGCTATCAACATTTGGTCTCTTCCCTTTCCTCTCCAAGGACCATTGTCTCTGTAAGGCTAGATAATAATCTTGCTGGATGGTGGTGCCATAAGGGCCTCAGAGCAAGAGAGCCTGAACTTTCACTGCTTACAAAGAAAGTATGCAGTTCTTCCAAAAAGCTGTATCAGCTGTGGTACGTACGTCATCCCAACTCCCGCACGTGATATTCATTTCCACATTGTCACTGTCTCATGCTTTCACCAATGTACTGAAATTGTACACTAATGAATGTGTTTGTAGGAATAAAGCAATATAATTTCCCTGGAATTACCCAAAAAATAGCATGTGCTCGTAATATGGGGCCATGTGGTATGTGAATAAAAGTGATGGTAGTGCACAACCACAGCATGGGTTGGCCTACAGGCCTATTTCTTCAGCTGCTACAAAAAAAGAAGTCCTCTTTCAGTATATGCCTCAATGAAAATAAGTGCGTGTGTAATGGTTTTTATCACATTTCTAAACAATTTACTCTGTAACATACCACCACTGGGATCTAATTATCACTGATTTGCTGCCGGGGAAATGGCAAACATTCATAAAGACTAGTTAACACGATTAGGAATGGTCCCGCTCTAATAACTATGGAATAAATTCTCAATGAACATCTTCAAATGAGTATGTATAAAAAGTAAAGCAAATAAGTAAACTGTACCGATTTACAAAATTATGCTAATGTGCTGATTCCGGCATCAAATCTTTTAAGTCCCATCTCCACAAGGTTATTGGGGAGCAGGTCTTAACGTCTGAAGAATTGTACACTGTGTTCGTTCACGTGGAAGGTTTGTTAAATTCCAGGCCATTGTGCCCTTTGAGTTGTGGCCCTAACAATCTCAGTGCCCTTACACCTGACCATTTACTGACCTCTGAACCCTTGGTCACACTGCCTGAACCTGGCCTCAGGGACATCCCCCTCAATTGCCTGCACTGATGGCAGCTTGTAAAGTGGCTGCAACAGAATTTTTGGCATCGTTGGCACTGCAAATACATGCATACTCTCCAACAGCAGCAGAAGTGGCATGACGAAGGACCTGAGCTTGCTGCCAGGCATTTGGGATGAGTCCTGGAGCTCCACCAAGGAAAGAATGGTGTCACAAGAGAGGCAACTGTGCGCACCTCCACTGGACAACTCTAGCGCCCTGTGGTGAAACTTTGCCCATTGCTATTTAATTGTTGAAATAGAACATTTCAAGTTGGGTGGAATGTTTGGACCTGTAAATATGTGAATACTTAATTTTTCCTGTGTTAGTGAATGTGTGTGTGTGTACTAGACACATTCAAGTTTTGAATTACCCGTTCTGCCACTTCTCGTGATTTTCGAAGTTGGCAGACCTGCATTCAGCGCTGGACCACAGAGTTGGCAACCCTGGACTGCCAAGAGGAGGCAGTCAGATGTTCGTAAAGCATTATGGTGGTGAGTAGTGTCAGTCGGGCAGCCTCACTTTCTATTGGTGTTTTAATTTTGCATCCTTTTGAATTTTAGAATACAGTCCATTTTGCCATCATGGCATAACATACATTTTAAAATATAACTATGAGTTTTGACAGTGTACATGTGAAGATCACCTACAAGAAGAATGCAGTTTTGTAGGAATGTGTCTATATGTTATGCTTTTGCTTGCTCATATTTTTCTAGCGTATTTGTTTGTTTGCAATATCTCGTGAACCAACTCAGTATCAAACCAAACTCTGAGCCACAGCGCTCCCATGAACTCACTATGGTGAAACCAGGTTCAAGATATTTTAACTTCCAAATATACCAGTGTTATGTACGTTAAAGTGACCAACGTGTGCCAATTGCCAGCATTCTCACTGTACATTTAGCTGGCCAACCCAGGTGTTGGGCCTGCGGTAGCCGAACTCTCACCCTGTCACACACAACTGTTTAGCTCGCTGTGCAACCGATAGGTTACCCTTGAAAGATTTTCCTTTACTTTCTTAAATCGCCACAGCAAGCTCCAGGATAGTTAGTGGCATTCTCCCGCATTCCGCGAGTAAGGCTTGAACATAATAATTTTATTTCCCTTCGTTTTTTGCATACTGTCATTTTCATGTGCTTTTTATCTCAGGTTCAAGTTGTACATTCTCTTGTAAATATCCACAGTGCTATGCTGAGCTTTTGTCAGAGACATGCAGAAATCACGTAGGTCGGTGGACATCCGATAAACCGCGGCACTGACACTAATCTTCGCAACAGGGGGGAAAACACATTCGCAGAGTCAGCAAGCTCTGTGCTGCCTGGGGAAGGGGCAGAGAGGGGAAGACCGCCCGCCACTAGAGAGATAGAGCTACGGCATCGACTACGTCGGCCAGCCCGAAAGCACAAAGCGAGCGCCGCTACAGCAGTCAAGCTACCCAACATTACAAGTCCCGCTAACCTGATGAAAAATTTTTTCTTCTTGACTAAACCTTCCAGAAGAGGGGGCCAACGCCTTTCTCCACCACCTTTTACCGATGATTCTTCATCGAAACGGAGGGAGGTGAACTGACATGTGCTGTTTATACCACTATTAAATACGATTACAACTCATCGCTTGTCACATCAAGTATACCCTTACTTCCACTCTCGTGATAGTCGATACCGCAAACCAATACATGGATGTTGCATGCTGCTTAAATTTACCGGGCGGCCGAACAAGTGGCTTCAGGGTTGCGCAACCAGCGGGCACGCCACTTAGTGATGCGGCCAAGCTCCACCGAAGATCCATGAAGCAGAGCGCTGACGAGAGGGTTCTCACCTCCCACGCCTTCCCCGCAACACCTTTCACTTCTGACTATATAAGTCAGTGCAGGGCAGGGCTCCGACAGTCATTTGTACTTCTTCTCTAGAGAAAACCCCACACACTCCTTAATGCTGGGGCCTCTGGCAAACCTCGAGTCTTCAGTAGTCCTCGCAGCTACTCCCTTCGACGACAACAGTCTTTGACAACCATCAGCCACAATTACACCTTGCTACTACAGCAAAGAAACTTTAACTTCTTCCTGTCTCTTCGAAACACCTACAATTAGATAGTTTTAGTTCAGTAGTAATTTAACCAGTCTTCGAGTTCAATCTTTCCCTCTAGCTTAGGACCAGGTCGCCTAGAACTGGCTCTACTCATAGCTGGATGGCCAGGTGCTGCTGTTCCTGGTTGGATGTATATTTGGGAAGGCCTGGATCGGCGGGAGAAAGAGAAGTGTTTCCTCCAACATCTTTCGCAGTGGTAGGCCATCCCCAGCATGGAGATGCATTCGCCGGGCCACCCTATAGACAGATGGTGGTAGGGCTCACTACACGTGGTGCACCTGATGCGGTTTATGCCCCGCCCAGGACACGTTACCTCGTTAAAGAAGCTTGTGGGATGTTTTCGGCATGCTGTACAGCAGGACTCTAAGGGGGGGAGGGGGTGCCTGCTGCGATGCCGTGCCATCCAGGCGAGAAAGAAAAACACAGAAGATCCAGTTGCCTGTAGGGGTGAGCTATGTGTTGCTCACGTCTGTAGAGATGGGAGCAGTACTCTTAGGCGATGAGTGAGTCGTATTATAAAAGGCGTAGAAGCGGCACCCGTCAATGGTAACAGTCCCAACGATATTACACTGTAATTACCATTCCTGTCTAAGTGCATTGCGTAGGCTGTCAGACCAACGTGCTCTATGCCTTACAAGGTAAGGAGTTGCAAAAGACAGAGAACAATACCTAGCTCATGCTGCTATCAAACCGTGGATAGTATTACCACATCCTACGCACGACAGGCAGGCGTAACAGGACAGTACTGCCCAACGCAAAACAGCAGCGCCTGCTTCGGTAACAGTCATTTTCATGTCGCCTTGCTTTCGCAGTCACCCATTGTGCCACCCAGTAGTGGTAAGAGGGTTGCTAAACCGTACGGACACAAGATACGGCTGGGCAAACCCAAACTTCTGGAGCCGTGAAGCCTACGACTGGCATCACTGCTTCGGAGTAGACAGAGCTCGCAACTATTGGGTGAAACCCACATCAACCACAACATCCAAGACGACAGTATAAGTAAGCGATAGCCAACACCCTTCGCCACATGTATAACCACAGTAAACCACCCCGCTTTTGGTCTAGCAGAAAAATCCTTGACATACGGGTCAGATAGACTTAACCGGGCACGCATCAATACAAACAATACCACTTGAAATAAAATAGTTAACTTCACAATTAGTTTATGTATTAATCATAAAATAGTCAAACAGGGTTGCACTCTCATAATGAAAATAATAACAATAATCATAATTATTTATCAAACCTGTGGCATTATGGTCAGGGGAAGGCACCTTGATATCAAAGAGTTACTTAAATGTACGTTAAGGCTGGACTAGTAAATTTAATGAACATCAAAAGCCACAATTGAAATTATGTTGCTCTATTACACATGAGTTCTGAAGGCACCTAATTTCTGGGAGTTCAGCTGAAGTGGTGTGGCTGGCACCCAGAGGGGATGTCATCGTTGTGACCGGATAAATACCTTGAGGAAAGGTTACCAAAGATAAGAGGAAGGTTGATGAGAGCGGCGTTGGCGTCCGAAGGTCTCTGGAGCTGGAGGTTGCCAAAGAGGTGGCGACTTACTGGTTGCTGGTGGGATCTCGAAACTGTTGATGGCTTTTGCAGTCGAGGATCCTCTGGAAGACACTGGTTACTGATGCAGAAGAAGAGTTCTAGCAGTACCTTTATCTTGTTCAGATATCCCTGGATATTACAGCGGGAGACAACGCGGGCTAGAACTTACTCTTAGCCATCACATACAGCCAACTACAGCAGGGAGGTGCAGCAGACTGCCCTGATGTTGTCCGCAAGCCCTATTCATACTTTGTATTTGAGCTTGTAGAACCTCAGAAGGGCGAAGGGGGAATCTGGCCCCACCTCTTGGGGGTTGGTCTTTCTGACGTCATGCATGGGTGCCTGGATCCCTTATCTACCTGGGTGCAGAGTAATATGTAGGTAGTATCAAAATGTCTCACTTCTTTATACTAAATCAAATGAGCGGCATAATAATGATATTTTTTTTATAATTAGTTAATGTGTTCACTCCCATCATAAATTTCAATCCATTCAAAATATATTTTCTCGTTTTAATGCAAATAGAATATTGTTTATGTTAAAATACGGTTGAAATTTTGTGGGATAATATTTAAAAGTTTTTATTATGTTCATATTGTCTTATCTGTCACATTACAAAATGTCTGCTCTTGGTGCCTACATGAAATTTTAATTTCCATTCACTTTTTATTTACACTTTCAGTAATTTCTATTTAACAAACCGTCACTGTAAATTAACACAGTTTCATTACTCCACTGAAATTCCTTGACTTTTACCTGTTATCAGGCAGAATCTACCATTTTACCTAAATTATTATCAGAGTCGAAAGCTTCCATTAATTACCTTATTTATTCAACTGTCTCGAAATACCTAATTTTAAAAGTGAAATTCCATTCCGTAATTACTTCAACTACACATTTGCCACACGAGCATGTATCGCCACATGCGGCCTGTATTGCGTAGGCTTCGTCTGTGACCTGCAATACTTATAAGAACTCGTTTCCTCTCCTCACACGCCTGGCAGGGAGGGAGCTAGTTGCCTAGCAACCAGCGGGATGTCCTTGCACCCACCCTCTGGGTGCTGATTGGTCTGGTAGTGGAGGGGCAGACAGAATCACTCCTACCGCCACTGAGGCTTACTCTTCTCTCTCTCTCCCGCCGTAAACAAATTGCTAGTCAATAATCTGTCAGCGCGCTCTCAGCTGATAGATTGCAGGCTGGATATTAAAAATTTGGTTTGCATTCGATGTTATATTATCTTTATTCTCAGGGGTTTCAAAGTTTTGGGTCTATTTGCAATCTGTGTTGAAACAGAATCAACTAAATAGATAATGGTATTTTGTGATTCTATGTTCTTTATTTTGACAAGCTGAGGTGAAATGTTATTTTAATGGACTACAGTATTTACAGTAATGCTAATACGGTAATATTTTCTTTAAATTCAGATTTTTGTTTTTATTAGTTAAACTTTATTTAATTTACAGCCAAAATTAAACACAACATGAAGTCTAATAATGTTACAAATTACATTTTACTGATGTACATGTCAGAACATACTAAATTCCCAGATATATCAAATTTTTTTACAGTCTCCTGAAAAATGGTAGATATGGAGTCCACAGTATTAGAGAGCTTTGAAAGCTCTATAACTTTAAAAAATCACTGTACACCACAAAATGTTCGTATCACCAATCAGGAGCATGCAAAATTGTTAGAGTTATGTGAATATTCAAAATAACGAAACGAAAAATGACAAGTTTTCATTTTCGTTTCAGTAAGAAATTTGGTTATTGAAAGTTGTAACAAAACGAAAATGCTAGATTTCGATTAATTTTCGAGTGTTTAATGAATACTCATTTAGTGCACCAGTAAAGAAGATTTTTAACTGTAAATAATCTTGTTTGTTTTCATTATTTTATAACTGAAATAACTACATAAAGTAAAACTTTGAATGTAGGAGATATCCCCTTTGGTAAATACTCCATATCCTACATATTTTTGGTTTAATTTTCCAACAAATTTGTTATAATGAATAACCTGCTATAATGTTAGGAAATTTGTTAAGCTGTCATTAAGGCTGAGCCATAATGATATTATTTTTCATTTTCATTTCAGTTTCACAAAAGATCACCTCATATCTTTCATCTCCGTTTTGTAAGAAAAAAGTCACATTCGAACAACCCTAAAAATCATGAAAGACATGCATGGCATTCTCAGTGGCTTTGTACGCCAACAGCTCTCTTACCAGCCAATTTGTCTTTTGTGGATGAAGTCTTTTACGAGTTCCCCAGTTTCTGCTTTGAAGATGTGAAGGTTTGGACCAGGTGTCGGGTTGGCCGCCGTGACTAAATAAAACACAACAATGCACAAAAATTTTCATGTCAAAATTCATAGGAAGTGTGTGCAATGCTATGCAAAACATATGAAAGATCAGAAATCGCTCTTATACCTCCATACTTTGGTAACAACCGGGGAAAACATTATTTCAAAAGAATTTTCGAATGACACAGAAGTTAATTTCACTAATATGATGCAATTTCACACAATGGGACAAAAATTAATCATGCTGAAATATCACAACCAATGTCTGAAACCAGAAACTATAATCCAACAGTATTTTCAACCCAATCCTTTAAACAAATGAAAGTAAATGTACACCCTGACACACGACTGCCTATGGCCGAGAGGAGGTTGCAGAGGTCAATTAAAGTTTTGTTTTTGTGTGCAGTTACACAATATTGTTGAGCTTGAGCATGAGTAATAAAATATGAGTCAGTATGGTAGTAAAACTGCCACATGTTCAGGCACTTTTAACTATCTATTTGGGTAAATATTTAGGTACTCTAAACCAAACTGTGTTGCTCCTAGCAAAAGAACTCTCTACAATGCTTATTGCAGTGAACAAGTGTTGAAAAAACTGTCTCACACACTACCACCTTCACCCAATGATTAAGTTCCACTACCACGTTATGACTGTACCAATAGGTTGTTCCCAGGTCATCAGGTACGTTCCTTGTGGCGAGAACTGCAGGCAGGAAACCTTCGGTCGCGGGATATCTGCCACAACTCTCCAACTGGACACAGAAGCAATCTTGATTCTGTCAACACACAGTATACATGATAATATCCAGGATCCCAACTATTCCTGATTTTGCAATTTCCTTGTCTTTTACCAGGATTTTTCCTGTCAATCTTTATCAGTGCAAGAGAGCAAATCCCTTTTTTAAGAATTAGCAGCAATTAAAAAATACACAAATTTACACAGGAAAAGTCCTCAATTTTATGGTTACTTATTGGTTATAACTTTCCTACAAATGCCAATTCGTTCAAAAGTTAACATAGCCGCCTGTTTCTCAAAATACATTATTCTTCTTGAAAAGTGCAAACAACAAATAATAATAAATTTTATTGTTGTTTATTTATTTATTGATTGAGATGTGTGCGCCTCCAGACAGTGCAGGATAATGGTCCTGCAGGGGGACACATTACGCACACAGAGAGTAACACAGGAGACCTAGACAAGACAGTTGAAAATTAGAATAAAATTGCAACATAAACTTAGATACGATTTTGAAATGAGCAGACAAACACTTACCGGTCAAAGAACAGAGATTTACATAAAATACCAGGTTCAACACGAAGGTAATATATAAACTACTCAAAAACTTACAAGCTACAATAGTGTTTATAAAATTCACTAAAAGTACACTTTTTCCTTATAAAGGGGTTTTAGCTGGGAAAATATTTACTAAAATTATTCATACATCTACTCACTAAATCTACTTTACAATTTAAGGAAGAGAAGGTAGGTGAAGTTCTGTGTGTGTATGATGGGATATTTAAGCTTACCATATTTTTGATGACAAAACAAGATGAATAATTTAAAAAAGAATTAGTTAAGAATAATGCATCTATAATGGCTCTACAGTCTAATAACGACAAAGTTTTAAATCTACTTAACTTGTTTTTATAGTTGGAATCTACATGTGTGGGGAATCTGTTATATATTACTTTAAATGCTTTCTTTTGTATGTTTTCAAATCTATTAGAATCTGTTACTGTGATACAATTCCAGATTATGGAACAATATTCTAATCTAGATCTAACTATTGGATTATATAAACATAGAAAGGAATCTGGAGATGTAGCGGAGAAAGTAATAAACTTAATTAAACCTAATATACTGCTAATGTTGTTTATTAAATTCTCTATACGTACATGAAAATATAGTTTAGCGCCTAAAATCACACCAAGGCTTCGTAATAATTATATGAGTTTGTACATAGCCCTTAGAAAAATGCATAGCAAAGATATCTGCCACTTGACTGGGATTTGAATCATATTATTGTCAACAGTTAGTATAAGGGGTTCTTTATAACCTTTTGTCATCAGTTTGTCGTAGTTCAGAATCTATTTGCTCCACTTTTCAGATTACTGTTTATTTTAGTTTGCCCGGTTTTCTTAGCTCTGAAAAACGTACATAGTTAGCAACATTTTTAGTTTTTTTTTTTTTTTTTTAATATAATCTATGATAATACTCTTTCTTTTTAATCAGATTAATTAAATCTTGAGTGAATCAAACTGGGTATTTGTTTTTCCTCGCCTTGGCTTTGGTATAAACTTGATAATTAATAGTTGAAGATTTCTAGTTAGAAAGTCTACCATATTGTTAACATCTTCTATCTGAAATACAGAACTCCAATCAAAACTATTGATAGCTAAATATAAGGAGAGATAATCACAGTTTTGGTAATTTCTATTTATTTTATATTTTTCATAATCTATAGAAATCTGACAGCATAAAGCAGGTTGATACTTATCTTCCTCCACCAATAAATCATTTCCTTTATCAAATTTACATGAAAATTTGATAATATTAAATCTAGTAATTCTGAAAAAGGTTTTGATATGTTATATTGTTCTAGATTAAGTGAACTGATGGACTGTAATGACGACTGTCCTTTTAATTTTATATAAATATAGGTAATATTTTGAGTGTGAAAATACCAGGAATTCTATAATTGTTTAATTTAACTTCTAAAAATATAAATTTCTTTTTTGAAATCCTCTACTGATAATTGGGGAGGAGGATAAATATTTCCAATTAACAATTTATTAACTTTTTTTAATAATTTCAACTCAAATAGATTCTATATTGTCATAATCAAGATCAAATTTTTGCAATCATTTCCCACACTTCGCTATTAAAATGCCACCACCTCTATTGAGGTTTGTTATACGGTCCTTATGAAAAATAATTACAATTAATGCTATAATTACTGAACCAGGTTTCCGTTAATCAAATTACAGAATAATTAGTCCTATTTAAGTTTGCCAAAAAATGAAGGGATTTAGTCCTACATTTTGATATTATAATTTGCAATCCCTAATTGGCATCAACCTTTACTGTTGGAACCTCCGAATGCCGATACGTGGCTGAAGCCACTGCTACATAAAAGTAGGAATATGAATTGTATCTTGTATTCTATTTTCGAAAGTTTTATTTCTTGATTAAAGACACTATGTCATTATTGTGCACTTACAGCGCAAAGTGAGATACAAAAAAGCCTTCGTACGGGGATGGACCGTCTTCAGAACAGTTTTAATGCTGACATCATGGAGACCCAGCTGTATCGGTTTCTTGGGTGCTGCAGGCATTATAGCGTAAGAGCAGCTTGCAGTGAAAGCCTTCATGCCACGTCTGCTGACTAGCACAAAACTCCCTTCATCAGCAGTTTGCGGTGTTTGTGATTCAGATTGATCTGCGCATTTGCTATTTGCACATGATGCCAACTGTGTTACACCTTGAGTGGCTGTAGACGTGGACTCAATCTTCTTACCTGCCACTTCACTATATGACTATTTCTGCATATCATTTTCAGAAGGGTTTAGTGCCCTTATTTTCTCAAAGGATGCCCTACACGATGTACATTGGTTTTTGTTGTTAGAAGGTCGAAGACCTTCGAACATAGCTCTCAATACAGAGTTATCTTCTCTAAGGTCTTTAACCTCTTAACCAGATTGTCTATCTTGTTGCAAAGCATTTCTAATATGGTTTGTACATTAAAGTCCATCGTTTCTGCTACTTTAATGGACGTTTCTTGCTCAGATGACGCAGTAGAGTCGTTATCACCTAACAATACTACCAATTCTACTGTCTAAGTATTTTGTTTTCACCAAACATGTTTATATCGTCCTTACTGTTCATACATTTCGCACATGTATATTCTTCTTCGTTACACCAGTATAGTGGCAGTGTAGCCTAGTCCTGCACAGACTCACGCACTTGAACTTTGGCTTGCCACAAAAGAACTCACCGCAAATTAAACATACATCTAAGATGGGGGGCATACAGAATCCTCTAAAGTCCAAACGAACGAGTGTTTCCGACACTTTACTGACAGTGGACCTTGAAAAACCATCAAATTCACGTGAGCAGATTTGTGACACACCCTCCTCACTCCATGAACGCCAACACCCTAATAATTATTATTATAAACAATAAATTTAAATGCTTATTTATTTCCTGTATGTTTTAATGACTAATAAATAAAAACAATTTTTCTGTTATCAAGAAATTAGAAAAATTATATGAATAAGTATTTTCCTGCAACAAGAACCATTTCAATTTTCCTGTCCTTTCCTTGTTTTCCAGTTTGTTGGGTATCCTGAAGATAGTGTCGCTGCAAGCGACATCACAGGAGACAAGAAAATAACACCACAGTAACTGCACCAACACATTCATACCCACCTTTTCTCGCAGCAGAATAGTTGGAGAATCCCCTTTGTGTATCAACTTTGAAGTTTGCAGTGAACAGGTATTAATAAGATGGTCCATGCTTAACACAGGTGCATAGTATTGTTTAAATAACACAGATGTGTCGGCTGCATTTATGTTTACACAACTGCAAAGTAAATGATTTTTTAAATGTCTGCTGTTGAATATAATAATAAAAAAAATTGTTCAAAATCACAAAGAAGGCGAGAGCTATTTCCAAAAATCCCCAGGGGCTATGTATCCTTCCCACTACCAAGACGCCTCACTGTACCAACAGCCACCATCATGCCCGTGGACTTGTTTGAGCCACCCACCAAGGTCACGGAAGGATACCACTCTACAGTGCAGGAGGCACTGTTTGGCATATGACCCACCAGCACACCGGAACTACAGCCAAGTACTGCACCAGAACTTACCCCCCCCCCCCACCACCCGTTGAGTGCTACTCCGGTAGAGGAACAGAAAGTGTGCCAACACTCACCCAACCACCTCACTGCCCTATTGCACCACCCCCTAAACTTGCGCCACGCAGCATAAAGGTTGTCAAGCTTGACTTCGTACCGAGTCGCCGACCCATCAGGCCCGTGTTGTACACCGGGTGGGCCCCCGTGCTCAGATCTGAATAAAGCGCCTTGAGGCGGGACTCGCCTAGCGCCAAGTAAGTCACCCAGGACAGGGACTGGCATGCATCAAAATCAAAAAAATTTAAGATAGCCACACAACTGTTAGATATATTCCGGTTCAGTCAATTTTATGAGTATGTTATAAACATTGAAATGTACATTAAAAGTAATGAAATGCATTAAATCTGAATGCTCTTGACTTACGAGACGCCATTCAGCCAGGTGAAATATTTTCCTTGTGGGTCAAAAACCATCGCATTGCACGACTTGCTGTCTTCTCGGGAAAATGCTGAGACCAGGTCATAGTTGGGAGGGCCTAAGTTTATGGAAACTCCTGTTGATCCTCGAACTGAAAAACAGATATTGATGAAAGAATTACCACATATTACAAAATTACAACCCAGTCAATACAATATTAAAATTACTGAAATATACACTTCTCCACACTATATTTTCCAAGCAATATATTTGTTAATAAGCCAAATTGCAAAGTTTTGTTTGTATAGTTATTGCATGTCTGTTGAATTCTGGAGACCAAATGTTTTCTTGTTCCCAAATTGTTTTCCTACTCAATTGCATGTAAATTTTTCATGCAATTTCTAAATCCCCTACACCATTTCCCTAATCACAATTAAAATGTAATAAAATCCTGATTAGCTGAGTGTACACAAAAATAAATATCACAATATGAAAAAGAAAATCTGCACACCAACTGCTACAGAAACCAATATATATTCTCCTCCCAGTATCAAATGATTACCTGTCTCTACAGACTGATGGAGGGGGTGGGGAGTAGAGAGATTCTGGCAGCTCTTACATCGAGGTCTTGAGGTGCAACAAGGGTGGCGTGAGGTGAGAAGGGAACCGTGCCGGGATGCAAGGCCGGGGGAAATAGGAATTCACCAAGAAAACCCACAGACCAGCAGCATCGTCCTGCATGATTCCCACAGGCAAAAGTTTAGAAAAAATTAATATTTCCTGTACATATCAATTACTATTACTTGCATAGTTACCACTTTCTCAATTACTTCTTGTGGATGTTTATATTGCCCGAATCAACCCTCTCTTCACTAAGTAAGCCATCCTCTGCATCATGTTGCCCAACCCCCTCAGCTGCCTGCAACCACTCCACATCTGCCATGTTTAGGTCCCCCGCCCCTCCAAGCTCTCTGCTAAGGCTCTGCTTCATCCCTCCATCAGAAATTCTTTGTTTTTGTATCAATTTTGGATTCTGAGTAGTTGCTAAAATGTACGATCGTAGAAAATTTACATTTTAAAAGATCTTTTATATTTTCATGCTTAATTATAATGTGTATTATCTACTAGTTGTAAAAACACAGGAACATATTAATATTTTATAAATGAAATTCTGCCTTTATGTAAGCTGGAAATAACACACAGTGAAAAAATAGATACAAAGTATTACGCAACTAGTAATTGAAACTTTTCTATAATCAAACGTTTCCAATAATACCTCTACAACTGAAATATGAAGCAAAACAAAGAACCTCTGCATAATATATGAAGCCAAGGGTTAAGAACAACACTATCCCACTTCTTTTCTTTCCCTGTCTCTTGTGTAGATTGTACATTTATCTTGTCGGCCTTCACTATCTAACACTTCCTCACTAAACCATTTCTCCCATGCTCCTTTAATTCTCCAGAAGCTATCTAAAATGTATATATAAATTTCTACAATTAACCACCATTAACTTAATGCAATCTACATACCAATTCCCTTTCCTCCTCCTTTGAATGCCAGCTCGACTTCCAAGCCTCTCTCCACCTCCCTGCCTCTTTGCTTTGGTTGGTATTCCTGTCCTCCCTGAAAATCTTACCCCTCTCCAAACTGCTAGCTAACTCCCGCCCTAGCAAGTACCTTGATATCTTCAATCCCTGCCCCATCAAATGCACACGCACAATTGATCCCCTTCCTGACTAGTACACCACTGGCCACCAAATTTGCCTTAGAGAACTTCACCTTAATCTGTTTCAGCTACCCCTTAAGTCCTGTTCCACATCACCTATATCCTTACCAGATATAAGTAATTCCCCCCACCATGTATTGCAACCACCTTAATAGTCTCACTTCTCCTTAAGCTTTTAACTCTTTCATTCAGCTCCTTAATTTTTTCCCTCCCAAACTCTGCCTTGAGCCGATATTACATTATACCTGTAGCCATACTTAGTCTTGTACAAGGGTCCTGGGGTATGAGTTGCTACATGAGCTGCCATGGAAGATTCATATTACATGACAGCAGTTTGCGTATTACCATTTGGCACCCTCAGTGGGTGTGCAGTGTGGTTTGTAGTAAATATGAACTCCATTTGTAGAACTGCTACTAGTCAGTAACTCACGTAGGACTATGAATAAACTAGCACATATTAATATTGATATATTACTGTCTACCTTTTACACAATGTGATTGCTTACTAGTATAAATTCATTAATTTTCTTGAAAATGATGTTAAGTCACTAGAGTACGAGTGTGTTATTTTTAATTTTGGCTAAAATTGCTAACCAGTTGCAAAATATACTTTTTTTCTTTACGTACCAAGTTATTTCTGCATGCAACATTTAATGATAAAGAAAAATGAGGAAGACTTAATAATGGAAGATTAATAAGATTAATTTATTGTGTTTGAGAAGAAGAGATATTTATTTGTTAATTTGTTTGAAACAACGAATGACGAAATAAATTGAAAAGCTGTAAACTTCGACCTTCTGATTTAACTGAAATGTTATAACTGGCGATCCATTCATGTGGCTGAAGAGCCAACTTCTAGATATAAGATAATCGGAAGTTGCGGACTTCGACAAAGGGAAAGATCACGTCCGGGAGAGATCTTTTGCTACACATCTAGATTACAAAAGTGCTGTGATGTGCCCAAGGTATCCCGAGGACATCTGAAATGCATCTGCAGATGCAGCATACAGTTATCCACACCGAGAGGCATCGTAGCAGCAGTTTTCTGTGGAACATAAGTGCAGGATAAAGAAAATATATTTTTTTTGCAGGTTTGAAGAGAAAATGTTGTAGTACCTACTTGTGACAAAATTTGGTTTTCTTTTAAAATGAGTAATAGTGACAGGAAAAAACAAATGTTGTAGGGTTTGTAGAAACTATAATTACTAAGACAAAAGTAGAGAGTCAAACACTTAATATGGTGTAAAGTTAGATTTATTATTACAAAAAATTGAGGCTCTATAGACGGATAGTGAAGGCATACAAAAGGAAATGCAAACGGGTAACGAACCTAGAATACAACTCATTTTCCCCAAATTTTGATTTGTATAGTTGAAATTCGGAAGCAGCATACTTTTTATTTATTTCTAGGTCATGTAGTTTAGTCAATTCAAATAAATTGTATAACTTGTTGAGCAGTGATTCCATTTTTGTGTTTATTTAAAAGGAAACATTTTTAATATTAAATTTTTTTCCTTTTAAATAAACACAAAAATGGAATTGCTGCTCAACAATAAAATGGAAAATAACACCATATCTAAGTACTGTAAAAAAAGTGTGGCAATGTATTAAACATAGAAAATGTTTACTACCATAAAAAAATAAGGGCAGAAAACCTGTAAAAAAATGTGTCATTGAAAACACCATAAATAAATTTGTGTTAAAAAGCGGGAAAGTATTGTGTGAATGTGGAAAATATATTTCTATTGCATCTTCAAAGAGCATAAAAATACTACATCACATAATGTGCTAGTAGATATTCTAAATGAAATTCAACATGATAATTACCCAACAAAAACATGTAGAGTATGTAATGAGAATAAATATATAAAATTATTTTCTGTTCATACAAGAAATAAGGCCAAACTTAGAACAATATGTAACAATTGTATTAGAGTGAATATAATAAGAAGAAATTTACTGAACTTAAAAGGTGCCCATTCAGAGGGAACACCTTTAAACACGCAACCAAAATGTAAGTTATACAGTTAAAAACAATTTCACTTATTACCAATAATTTGATAAGATAAGATATGTTTTGAACCAGAAAAAATAAAATGAAGATAAATGTAAGAAAAACTAAGGTAGTGAGGTTCACAAGGAAGAAGATAAACATGTACAGATGGGAGGGACAAGAGATAGAAGAAGCAGCAGAATATAAGTATCTAGGGATAGTACTGCAGGGAGACCTCAGGTGGAAAAAACAGGTAGAGAGGGTGGTTGCAAAGGGAAGAAGGGCTCTGGGTATGGTGGGAAGGGTGCTGAATGGAGTCAGCTGTGAGGTGAAGGAGAAGGCGTATGGCACAATGGTATGGCCAATGTTAGAATATGCTGCAGCAGTATGGGACCCGGAGGTGGAGGTGTGAGAACTGGAAAAGGTGCAGAGAAAGGCAGCAAGAAGGGTGAAGGGTAGGTGGAGAAGGCAGGGGCAAGATGGTGAGGAAGAAATGGGGTGGAGCTCATTGACGGGCAGGAGGAAAGTTGAACGGTTAGTCAGGATGTACAGGATGGTAAATGAAGAGGGAGGATGGGGAGGGCTACACTGCCAACTAAGTAAGGGGGTGTTTAGAGGAAGAGGAAACAACAGTGAGAAGCTTCAGAGGGTGTGGAGGAGAACGGAGCGGGGTAGGCAGTCCATGCTTGTGAGGTCTGTGAGGGAGTAGAATGTGTTGAGGGAGGAATTGGTATCTGTGAGAGGGGTTGGTAAATTCAGGAAGGGATTGGAAAAGGAGTTGGTTGGGTGAAGGAGAGGTGAGAGAGCTCACCACCGGGCGGTAGCCTAATTGCGAATGTATGTATGTATGCAACAAATCAGTCTAAATTATTAACAACTTTAGATATTAAAAAAAGTATGTAATTCACTACCGTAATTTAAAACGGTGTCTAAATAATGGATTGAAGCACACTAAAATAAATAGAATATTGAAGTTTAATCAGTCCGATTGGTTGAAGAAATATATAGATTTAAATACAACTATGAGAACTAATGCCAAAAACTAATTTCAATTTTTTTTATAAGCTGATGAATAATTCTGTGTTCGGTAAAACTATGGAAAATATAAGAAACAGAATAGATATAAGATTATTATAACATGCAGAAAAACATGAAAAATTAGTAGCAAAAGCAAATTTCAAGAAAAGTACTATATTTAATGAGAATCTTGCAGCCATACATATGAATAAAACAAGTATAAAATTTAATAAACCTATTTATGTTTGTGAGTCAATTTGAGCTATATAAAAAAAATTAATGTATGATTTTCTTTATAAAGTAATGAAACCAAAATATGGTGATAAAATATAAATGTGCTATCACGATAATGATTTATGCATTTATAATATAAAAATGGAAGTTTCTTACAAAGACATGAAAACAATGATAGAAAAATTTGATACAAGTGATTATTCAAATGACAATATCTAATACATGCCACCAATAACTAAGGAAGTTATAGGTAAGATGAAAGATGAATGTAATGGGAAAGGTGAGGTGAGAGCTCGCCACCAGGCGGTAGCCTAATTGCGAGTGTATGTATGTTATGGAAATTTTTTTTTTAAAAATTGTTAGGTTAAGAGCAAAAATGTATGCATATAGAGTTGATAATAAAGAAAGGAAAAAGATCAAAAGGTGTAAAGAAGTGTGTTGTTAACAACAGAATTACATTTGAGGACTATAAGAATGGTTCGTTTAAAGAGAAAATAGAATATAGAACAATGAATTTAATAACAAGTGAAAAGCATGAAATATATACAGAAGAAGTTAATAAAATTGCATAAGTCCTTATAATGACAAAAGGATTATACTAGAAAATAAAATAGATATATTACCATATGGATATCAAAATGTATAATTTTTACACTATATTTCTATATTATATTTTAAACATCTTTAATTTCCAAAACAATTTCGATATCAGAACCATCAAAATCAATCAGTTTACCATTTTCATCCCTAATTTCTTAAACAATTTGCTAAACCGCTCATTATTTATTCTATAAAAAATTGGATATGGTGGTTCATAATCTATGAAGTCAAACATGGTTTTTGGTGGAAAACTAGCAATTATATCAGTTTCTGAATGATTAGATTCGTCATATTTTATAAACATTCCATAGGCTAAATTACAATGAACATTTATTGTTTTAAATGAATTAAAATTAGGTAACGCAGTACCTACAACAACTTTGTCTTTTTAAATATGCGTATTTCTCTCAAAACCACGCATAATCGATCATCAAGTTTAATATCAAACTTAGATTTAACCACAACTCTATTTTTCACATTGTCTGATGTCAGTTCAATGTTATTAGTTGAAAATGGGTCAATAGAATTTACAGTTTCCTTTACAGATTCAATGTCGTATTGTCCTTTAGGAATAGTGATAACTTAATTTTTATCACAGACAGCACTCATTTTTTATTGTTGTTACAGTATTATTGTCTATATTAGGAGCTAAAAATTTTGCATGAAAACTGGTCAAAGCAAGATTTATCTTTATGAATTATATCATAGTAAAGCTTCTTCCTTAGAATGAGACTATTAAGTGTTAACTTAAATATTTTATTATCCATTTATTACAAAAATTATAATATTAAATGAAAAAAAAATTAATTGGGGTGTTGGTGTTTTAATTTCTGAAAAAAATTCTAAAAATAAAAAGAATGGTGAATTATTGCCTGATACCATAAGGTGCTTAATTGTTGGGCCTAGTAAATGTGCAAAAACCAATGTGATGATTAATTTTATTTATAAGTCAGGATGGCAAAATTTTAATAAATTGTATAATTGCTCCGAAAAATTAAATCAACATAAATATATTGAGTTACAAAAAGACTTTGATGCACTATCCAAAGAGTTTAATGAAAAGATGGCTTATTTTTTTAAATATCAATAATGAAATGATTCCACTAGATCAGTGTGAAAATGAGTCTCTAGTTATATATGATGTCACTTTAGAAATCCAGGATGTCATCCGCAAATATTTTACTATGGGAAGATATAAAAATTATTATGTATTTTATTTGACACAAACATACTCGAAGGTGCCAAAGCAACTGATGAGAGACAATATGAACTGTCTATGTTATGTAGATAAGATGACAAGAATTTTAAAACACATATACAGTCGACTCTCTATTATCCGCAATAATGGAGGGGGAGATTGCCGCGGATAACCCAAAATCGCGGATAATCCGCATACAAAGAGAAAAATACAGTTTTTCTAACACTAAGTTGCGTATGGTCGTAACTGAATACTGGATGTTTCAGTGTGAAACCAAGCCTATCCTTGACAATACAGTAGAAGCCTGAAATACCGCGAATTTGGTTATACCGCGGGGCAATTTAAGTCTCTCTGCCTCAATAAATAAGGGGAAAGTGTTGGGTCAGGTAGGCGTGTGGTCTGTCGGTGGGAGGTCATGAGTCGGGGACACTGATGAATGAGATGGAGGGAGTGGGCGCGCATTCTCCCTCCTTTCAGCGGCGAGATCTATTTTACTGATACTTTACAGCCAAGATTGTATGTTTTTCCATATATGAAAATAAAATGTGTTCTTATATTACCATATTGGCGAGTAACGCCATGTGCATGTATAGGCTACGTCAGAAGTTTTTGATGAAAAATTTGGGATAGTTAATATCGTGCCAGTGCAGAGACCAACATGATGCCTTAATTTCATAGAAATTCAACACATTGACATGAATCGCATCAATCAGCATGTGTTCCAAATACCGGGCTGCTGTTATGAATTGAACCGGCCCTGTAACGATGGCAGTGGTGGCGGCTGTCTGGCCGTCAGAATAATCTTGTAGCGACCAACTGACAGCTGCTCAGCCCCGACGATCTAGGCATGAGAAACAACAGCAAGCCGCAGTGTCAATCTCCTACGAGGTACAGCTCTATGTAATCATTATAATTATGATATAGACACTTTGATTATAATGCATATATACCGGCTATGCGGTATGTGTTCCTATTTTTTAAAGGGGGAGGGGGGAACTACATCTGACGTCACTCGGTTGCTAGGCAACAGGCCACCTCCATCCCCCCTCCACGAGAGGGTAACAAAGACGTGCAAAACTAACTGCATGTCACACGTGTCACACACACACCTCCCACACTGTCCAGTGCATGCTGCATACAGTCTGCTGTTTCAGAGTGTGGAAAACAGTGTTTAATGTAGGAAACAAGTTTCGCCTTCCATTCCCAGTTATTCAAAAAAATGTTGGGCTTGTTTCACACAAACTAAGCCAGACACTGGCGTTCCCACGGCATGTTTCTGGTTAAACCATTCCAGCATAGCCTTATCTAGTTCCACGTATGTCAATAGTTTCATCGTTTTCCTATTCGCCAATCCACTTGTCGAGTCCGCACTGCTCGTAAACTCAATAAGTTTGGATTTATTGTTTTCTATATCCCGAATTGTTGTTTCTCCCACTCTATACATAAATGAAAGCTGTTTTATTACACTTCCTCCTTCAAGTTTATTAATAATTTCCAGCTTCTGCTGTAAATTTAAAACTACACTTTTACGTTTTGCAGACTTTTTCGGCTGAAAATGACCAAAAACAAAACCGAACGTACTGACTGGCGAGATAAAATTGACATTGACCGTGGGAACGCGATACGCGGGAGGAATGCGGTGGCCGCGCCGGGTTCCGGCTATACCTGGCAGGCAGTAGCTAGGCTAGCGAGTTGTGCGGTGTTGTCAGCTCGCTGTCTTGCGACATAACTAAGCTCATCGTGCCATCGGGAACACATTTTGACATGCATTTGCATCGATAAACAAACATTTCATTCCACAGTTATTTTAATAGAGTACATATTATGAATTTCATTAGTTAAGATGGGTGTTTTAATACATAACGTCACTCTGGCAGTGTTTGAGTTAATTTCCAAAATTTATTTTTATCTTTCTGAATATGCTGCGGTTAAGCCGCAAAGCGGATAATCGAGAGTCTACTGTATAGCAATTTTGTTCGTGGTAATATATCTTATGAGAAATTTAAAGAGATCTGTACAGATTGTTGGAACAAAGACTATGGTTATATCACAATAGATTTGAGCAGAAAAATGAATAGTGTGAAGTATAGAGACCAAATCCAACATTTTATAATGTAACTCTGCCTAGTTTCTCTTGTACACGAGAAATCTTTGTCTACTTCCTGAAGAGGCACTTCAGCGCACTCTTCCCACCACAGGAAAAAGTTTATTGCAACAGTGCTGTTATCTAGTTGCAGCATAGCGAACAGTTGGCGGTGCAACTCGCGATAAGAAGCTATCTACTTGTGGTGAGAATAACTTACCACATGAAGACTTATAATCATTGCCTTGCTCATCTTGTCGTGGTGGCTCAGTGACAAGGCGCTTGATTTAGAATGTTCGATCCCTGGTCTGAGCAGATAATTCAATAATGTGAATATGAGGCGCCCATATTTGCACTATTAAATTATCACCAAATCGTTTAAAATTTGAGCCAAAAAACCTTGCTCTTGCTCATATATTCAATATGAAAGATAATTAGTTTCAAAGGTAATGATTCAAGTTAAAGAGTTACCTGAATTTTTAACGATTATTTTTAATTGTTAGTTTTTTAATCTTTAATCCCAAGCATAACAGATGAAGTTAAAACTGTTTCTAGTGATAAAACCAATGAAATAATGTATCACTCAGATATGTTTGGTTTTATTCGTGATAACGAGATTTATTGGAAAGGTGGTTATAAAATTACTTTTTTTTTTAATTCATCTGATACTGCTTATTTCCTTATGAAACTTTAGATAAAGATGATAAAGTTACGAAACATAATCCTGATCCTGGTAAAATTGTTATTAAAATATTAGAAATGAAGTGGCCTATTGTTGAATATGAATATAACATAGTCATTGCAATTAAAGAAAAAATATACAAAGGACCAAAAATACCTATTAGTTTTGATTATTGGCAATTTTTAGAAAAAGAAGTTCCTGCTGGATCAACTGTTTTTAACGTTGATATAAAAGATAGCTTAATAATTTAAAATTTGATATGCTTGATTTTGTAATTGTAGGTTTTCAACTTAATAGAAGAAATCATGCTCAACAGCATAAAAACACTACTATGTTTAATAATTGTAATGTAAGAAATATTTGTTAAAAACGGTAGAAATGAATTTTTTCCTATTGAAAACTGGAATCTTAACATTGAAAACGGTGTTTGTCTTAAACAATTTCTTGCATATAATGATTTTAGAAATTCAAAACCAAACTAGATATTGGCTATAGAAATAATGAACTATATTATAAACCAACTGTAAACTTTGATAGTGATATTAATTACTATACATTTTGGGGGCGAAGACAGTTATATGTTATAGATTGTATGTATAGGAAAAACTAGAAAAAACAATCACAAAAATTAGTGTTGATTTTGATAAAGCTGTTGACGCAGGTACCATTTGTAATGTTGTTTTAATTAGTAAAATAAATCTAACGTATGATTATTTGTAAGAAAGAATTACTGAAGATATATAAAATTTTAATATTATTAAATGGAAGAATTAACAACATGTTTCAATATTTTAATACAACATTTTAGAAATATTTGAGTGGTTACATTTAAAAGTTTTACGAATTTTTAGAAATATAGATGAATTATTTGATGAAATAAAAATTGTTTTCATAATTGTAATTAAAATTTTCTCATAGTATCACTTTTTAAAAAAACATATACAAATTTTAAATATTATAAATGGATCAAATTATAGAACTTTGGGATATTGGATATGAAATTATAAAAACAGCAACTTCAATTGATAAAGAATTGGACAATGTAAATTTAAAAATTCTTATTAAAAATCAATAAAAATGATTTAAGGTCAGATAAATTTTCTAATTTTGAAGATGATGTTTATGATTTGAATTGTTGTGATGGTTGGGATTATGGAATCAGTAATGGTTGTGCTTCACATTTTATTTTATTTTATATAGACTTTAGAAAGTCATAATGGTGTTTTACTTTTGTTGAATTAAATTTCTAAATTCCATAAATTATCTTTTTAAATATTTAATCTGATTTTTAGCTTAAATTTGCTTGTATTTGAGAATGACAAATCGAACGCTTATTCTGGAAAAATGAATATTTGCTTGATTTTCAGGTAAAATTGCTTGTTGATATAGTATGAAAAATATTGTCTGGCCATTTAGTGAAATATTGGAAAATTTTATTGTTTATGAGGTAAAATTGCTTTATTTAGATGACCATTGCTTCTTTTTTTAAATGAAAATTGTAATTTCTAGAAACATGAAAAATTTGCTTGGAAACAAAAAATTTGCTTGATGTTAAGGTTAAATTTGTTTAATTTTGATTGTTTTTTCATAGAATTTCGGATTTTGAGTTTTTAATTTTTTCTCGTACTTTCGTTAAAAATAATAGGTAATAGTTATGTTATTTTTTCTTGTACGTTTGGTGGAAATTGCAGGAAAAAAAAGAAGTGAGCCAGGAATTCCATCATTTAGCATGGCAAAACCAAATTTTTAAAACAAATAAAACATAATTTTATGTATTTTACCCCACAATTTCCCATATCTTCATAGCCCTCCACACTATCGCTTTTGGTAGTAGCGTAGCCTATAAATACCTACTGCAAACACCAAGATATCATAGTAAATTCTTCTTCAGTGTAATTAGTAATGTTGTATTATAAAATTTTCCGAGATTTTTTCTTTCGGGAAAGTAGAGATTTGTCATAATGATCGACTAATTTACTATTAAACTAAGTGTTATTCGTACTTGCAAAGCAATAATTTTAACTATAATTGTGACAGGTACTTTTGGTAATGGACACAGCAATTTCTAATACATAATTAGTCCGTTTGGAGTAAAATGTCGGAATGAACCAAACTCGGACTGGAGTCAACATGGGGAAAATATGAAGCAAACCAAGACCAAAAATGTGTTTATAGTAGACTATTCAATCTGGATTGACGTGTAGGCACAAAGATTTTGCAAAGTTGGAGAGAACCTGGTCTGAAAATTTCATAGACATCTTTTGGCAACACCGCGAAGTAGAGAACAAATGACTCTCGAAAAACAAAGCATACAATAACATGTTTCCTACATTACATCTAACAAAAACTCTACTTCCGTCTACCTAATATTTCTTTGCTCCTTCTTAGCCATTTCTTTTTCAACGCGTCAATACTTCCAGAACTAGTGTAACCTCTTATAAACAAACTAGCTATTCAATATGGGACCATTGTTTACATTTTACTCCGAAGATGTTTAGAGTAAACTTTTCAATCCAGATTCTACACATCAGTCCACTTTGGCAACTGGACCGGATTATCTCAACCCACTTCGGATCTGTTTATACTAATGTTTCAATAGGGATTCTTCAGTCCACTCCAGAGACAATACGGACTGAAATTTTATTCTAACGCACTAAATTTGTGACCAATCAGAATCCACCAGCACTGCCAGCAACACTGTTCATTGTGACTGGACCTTACACACATTTGAAAATTCAACAGTGCATGCACTGATGTTTCCTCAGACATTAAAATTACTGTTTTGGTTGATCTCGGTTCAACTGATTAATCCACCAGTTCAACAGGCCTGAAAATTTGGTGGATCTGGTGGATGTTCACCAAAACATCAACCAATGATTTTGGAATGCTTTTTCTTTTCTCTTAAAAAAAAGAGTGAATAGTTTTTCCCCACAATTTTCAGGCATTCCAAAATTTACTGAGGTAATATAGCATAATTTCATTCAACCCAGGGCTGGGTTTCCCATTAGGCCGACTATGCCCAGGCCTAGAGCGGTACTTTTTAGGGTGCAGCATGGCATGATGAGCAAAATATACCAAAATTAATCAAATGTTTCAGTGTGGTGGTTTTTGTATAGCTGCGTGCTCGAAGAAAATTTATACCAATTGTAGAATAAATCCAATTCAAGTGACTGGCAAGTGTTCAGAGTCAATTGTTTATGATATTTAATAAAAGTTCTTGTTGCCTTCGTATCTGCCAGTGCGAGCTTCCATTTAATATAATCAGAGAATAGAAACTGGTGTAGATGGAACATGAAACTTCCTAACAGATCTATGTTGTTTCGGGTTTTCAAGTTTCACTCCACTAGTAACTGACGAGTGACAGTTATTAATGACAACTGAATTCACTAACTTAAATTTTACCTTGTTTTTAACAAACACTTGTTTATTTTAATTCAATAATTTATTTAGAGGTCTAACATTTTAATGTTGTAATTTTATTCATAATGATGCACCTGGTATCGTAGCAGTGGATTGTAAAATAATGTTGCAATTTCCCTCTCAAAATTCAATGGCCTAAACTAAGTTCTTTAAGGGATAGAGGTCTTAAATAAAAGACTTGAATATAATCTCCTAATTTTATTTACAATAACTAAAAACAATATTCTCTCGACTCAACAGCACACAATAAATTGATATCACTTACTGATTACAATTAACAATTTCAATTAATATAATTTATAATTACCGAAAAAAAACTAAATTAAATAATTAGAAATCAGTCACAATAGACAGTGTATCAAAGTCTATTAAATTATGTTATAAATTACGTGTCCATAATTGAGAGTTTCAATATCTATACAACTAAATAAATAGAAGTGTGTCTGCGATTTTCGAATTTTCCACTTTATTTTTTCATATAGTATAATTGATTACTAAGCAATATCTAATATTAATTTATTTCATGCCTGACCGGATTTAACTCAAAAACCACTGAACACATTAACTACAAATTTACACAGTTTATAGATAATAACTCCAGGACCAACTTAGTCAATTTCATTAAGATATCTCAAACAGTTCCGAAAATATGATGATCAGGGATGTACACAGATACTGGATTAAGTTTTTCTTAGAATTATTACTGCATAAAAAAAGAATTGTTAAAAAAAAGTTCCATCAGTTCTCCTTTCTTTCTTGTCTATGGGCTGTCCACCCTTCTTTCCCAAGAGCTGTAGTGACCAAGTAGCTAGAGCTTTCCAAGTGCGACAGCAGTATCTTAGTGGATAGAGCTATTCACAGTGGCTCAGTGAATAGAGCGATTCCAAGAGGGGCCGCAGTGGCTAGATATATATCAAATGGGGCCATAGTGGCTAGATCAATTTCAAGTGGGACCGCAGTGGCTCAGTGGATAGAGCAATTCAAATACCTAAAGGTCATGCGAACGAAGTAGCACCAGTCAGCTCCTTTACAATAAAATCCATATTATGTGTTCATTCTGTCCCACATCAGTTTAGTCCATAATGTTCTAGAGTTCTCCAAGCATCCTCACACAGTAGGCTTCACACGTCGGATTTCACGGCCTCTAGTCCATTCACATCATGCACAAACACCCCTGACCTTCGTCAATGACTGCTGGCCGCTGGACCACTGCAATATTTATAGGGCCGTAGACCATTACCCTAAATTCTAGCGCCTCCTATATATTTGTCGCCTCCTCAGCAGGAGGAGAAGAGGCTGTGACATCAGCCAGGTCTTGCCACTGTCAATCATTCCTGGGCTTCCCCAGGGGGGGGGGGAGAGCAAGACCGTGAGCGCATCTCACTGGGGGAAGGGACGGGGTGAGTCACCCCAGGCTGCTCATAGCGGGAGCTGGCGGCTGGTGCCAGAGCTGCAGCCCATAACAATTAATGGAGAAAAAAAGAAAACAGATTGGGGAGGGCAACACTTTTTCATGGGCCTACAGGCAGCAACGTGGGAAATCCGACCCTGATTCAACCATAAATAGTATAGTATAGTGCAGCGAAACCAGATTTCTATTCCATTGTAAGTACACCGGCACAGTTGAAAGAGAAGAAACAACGTTGTTTACATTCCTGTAGAGATTTAGTGCTGTGTTTGAAAATTAGTACTTGCATTGGTACGAGTTTTGTAAGTGAAACATTCGCAGGTGCGGGTGAATGTATTTTGATTAAACGTATTCACATACCAATTTCGAAATGGACACTGACCAAATAAGGTCAGTTCCTCGGAATTTTGCACGTACAAAATTTACCTACAGAAATACCTAGACTGGTCGAAGTTGTAGTTCAATCGTGAAATGTATTTCTCAGCAAACAAGTAAGCCAACATCATTAAAAGTTTTCATATTTGCTAACAAATTTGATGAGTGTATCTTGCGTGGAAATGTGGCAAATGTGGTGTGTTGAGGACATATATTTCGTAATACGAAGTTGAAATTTCTCAAAATCCAATTTTGACACGTACCGTTAATTGAAATGAACATATACATCATCATTACAATTTACCAGTGCTCTTCCACTGTTATCGTGAAGACCTGAATCAACCTTCATTATACACTGTACAAACTACTCAGCACACACACAGGCCTACAAATTATGCATGCATTTGATTACACTACACCAACTACATCTCCTCTGGAGCAGGTGTAAATTTTGCTGCACCAAATTACAACAGTGTAGCTTCAATGGTTGAATGAACTTAGTCTGATGTAATATCTGGTTGTATAGAATAAAGATATACACTGTCGAGTTTTACAAACAGGCGATGAAAAATGTAGACGTGTAATGGAGTGAATTTGCATCTGGAAAGATGAAAATACCGATGAAAAATCAACTTGATGTTCTAAAAATAAATCTACCACTGAAAAAAAGTGTTACATTATGATGAAGTACACAAAAGACAGTCCCATTATGGACTGTAACAGGCTATTAATGAAAAAATACTCGAGATTCATTTGTATTCTGTTGAAAAATAGTGAGAAATACTTTTTTCAATGTTAGAAAAATAACAAAAAAATTATCACACATAATTACATTGTAAACATTTCTCGACGCTGTGTTCAGAAAGTGTAACGGACTACAAAGGTAAATTTAAAATCAAAACGTCATGCACTGCATATACCACATATATATATTATCACACACGCGCATGAAAGGATCAAAAATGCAATACGAACACGTGTCAACAGTGTCGCCGACAACTAAAAGTATAGACACGTATGGAATGACGGACACATTCTAAAAGCTAATCAGTGATTACAACATAAGTTACAATAATACCGAACAGATATATTTGGTGTAAAGCACACAAGCATGTCAACAATATTCTAATAAAATTATTACGTAAGTTCTAATAATGCAAAAACATATGCTTACCCGCAACAACAGGGACGTTGGACGCCATCTTTTTTTTTACATGGAACAACCGAACAACGAGAACTACAGTCTACGAGCTATAAAATAACCATATAGAGAAGGGGACTGAGTGATTTCAGCGCTCATAGCGTATGCCATCGGCACTCTAAGTTTACAATTTACAACACTTAAGGCAATTAAATGTAAAGAGAGGAATAATGTATGCTAAATTTGCAGGCATTAACAGTAATAACAAAATTTTATTACAACATCTGGTTTTAAATTTGAGGGTGGTGACATGTAACCACTGTTTTTATTTTTCACATTATATATGTAAAGTGAAAGCCTGAGAGCCTTGGTAAATAAACTGCATAATTTACGCAATTGAGAACTATTCATGTGGACATTATTTCGTGGCCTTCGGGCTCTTCAGGGCACAAGTCCTTAGAATACCAACACCTTTTTCACCCAGTGTATTAATCTGTATTTTCCTTATTCGTTAATGTGCAACTATTTTGTGTGTAAATGTAGGCGTGTGACTAGCTGATAAGTCACTGAGTCAACTTAATCAGCAAGCTTTTATATGCCTCAATATTACGTAGTATTGGTGTGTAAACTGCCCCGAACAGGTCACTGCGCACTACGCATTTGGAATAATGGAACAGCTCATTTATAAGGAGCAGCAGACCAGGATACCATTGGTTGCCTGCAAACGACTATGGAGTAAACCTCATCTCTACCAACTCACATGACATTTTCCAGCGATGTCTGGCATCGAGGGTAAAATAACCTTCAAAATTTCGCTGCTACCCACTGAGGCACCACGGCAACATGTCACTCTTGAAAAGAGGTCTACATGAGTCTGACTTTATTTTGCCATTGATTATTATTACAGCTCTCTTTTGCATTTGAAACACTTTTTGCTGTCAGTGGAATTACCCCAAAAACTTAATACAATAACATATGATGGAATGAAAATAAGCAAAATATACCATTTGTGTGAATTTTTGTTCAATACCTCTGCAGCACTCCGTAGAGCGAAACATGCTGAACTTTTAGGTAAAATATACGCAATGTGAGACAGTTTCGTTAGTATTACATGCCACTGAAAGCTACATCAAGTTTACGAAACATAAAAATTAAGTTTAAGGCCGATTCTGTCAATTTGTGCGAAAATATGTCGATCTAACGAATAAAATGTACCGTGAATAATAAATCAAAGGAAATATACCTTATAAGCTTAATAATACATCAGTTTTTAGCTACAGCTATGACTTTCATTTTTTGTGTCAATCATATGCCTTCTCTGAAAACACATTCTTAGGAGACGCGATATTAATACACTGAAAAAAGAGCATTTTTTATAAAAATCAAACAATAGTAAATATATTAAAGTTAACATTTAAAATTAAAATGTATTGGTAACTCAATGGTAACATTGTGGGCTCAAGTGCAGAAGAATGCCAGTTCAAATATATTTGGGAGATAGAATTTTAAACAATTTATAATGTATTATTATAATGTTTTTAACATTACAATACACATTTGACATCATTATAAAGACGGCATTGACGTAATAAACTGAAACCAGCAGCCCATATTACCAGTGCATAAGTTTTACAAATTAATATGGAATAATTAGATATTAATATATTAGTTTTATCATTCTCCATTATGCAGTGTTGCCATACAAGATTGTAATAAAACAATAGTAAAACGAAAAAGGTGACGTTAATGTAATGCATAATATGATTAGTTTATAGAAGCGGTCAAAAATAACACACTACATTACTGAGAGCAATACTTATGAATTCTCGCCACTGCTGACCCTCATATGCCACCGGAATGACGCGTGTGTCGTGAGATCAGGTGCCGAAGCTCCCATAACTCAAAGTGTTTGTAAAAACAATTGCCACCCGAAAATTTGACTTATCATAGAGTCCACAGGCGAGGTCGATGTCAGTATGAATTTGGGGAACCGGACACACATTTAGGTTGATTTAGTTTTGTCGCCCACTATTATGTGAATGTACACGTTTGTGTTGTTGGCGGGGGAGTGAAGCAACCCTCGACCCTCCCAGCTGGAGTGAAAGTAAGTGCAATTATGTCTGTCTAACGTGTTGTTCTGTTGTATACAATTGTGATATTTAATCTCGGGTGTAATTTGTCAGTGAGTCCCTTATCGCCCGAGAGCAGCCCTCGGGGTAGTTTTCGTCATTTCAGGGTGTTGTGACATTGGAAAGAAATCCAATATTGCAAGTTAATAATTGCGTATGTAAAATATAAAACACTGGATGTTTTTAACTATATAATTTTTTGATTTTTTTTTTTGTATTTTAACATTTATTTATTTATTGTATTTTCCTACATTTTTTAATTTTATTAAATAATATTTTTTAAATTTAATATTAATATTATTATTATAAATTAAATTAATTTTAATATACTCTGATATTGATGATAAGACTAAGTTAGATTAATTAATTAAACTAAGTTAATTAGCTATGTCATATTGTGTTAGCACCCCGACCATTACCTCTACTGGCATGTGTGTCACTTGACCTGGAAGACGAGTGGTGGTTGGGGCTATTTCCCACCTTTCCCGAGTTCCCACATAACCAGCCTGGGCAGAGCGCCCTAAATATTAAATACTGTGTGTTTAATAAACGATATTGTCAGTTTGGAGTGTTTTAATAGTTAAATAATCCTCAACCAATTTGTTTGTTTACTGTGGTAAAGTAACGAGTGCTGTAATAAGCAATTTTTGCTACTTGTGTAGTGTCATTAAGGCTTTTACCTGTGTATTGATAGGCTAAAATGGTCCAAAAGTGTTGCGAATTGTGATTCTCGCAGAAAGGCTGCCAGTTATTGCAATCCTGAGAACATGGTCTCAATTTCTGTTGTGTTGGTGTCGCTCCTCTCGTATTTTGTGGCTTGTCCTTTACTTTTGCGTAAGTGCTTGCTCCTCGCGTGTGTTTCCTTGTTCAGTCTGTGTTTTCCCTACTTGAAGGGGAGGAAATTGAGTCTTTGACTGCTCATTTGGTCGCATTTCCTGCCTGTTATTTTGCGTATTCGTGTTTCTATCTGTTTTCTTGATCACTTCGCACTGCTTCCACACAGCCGAGTGTCCTTTTTTTTTTTTTTTTTTTTTGCAAAATGTACACGCCCACTTTGAATTGCCTTATTCTTTTAAGAGTACAATCTCCTTTTCTGTCCTGTCCTACCCAAAACACGGAGACTGGCCCAAGTGTGCAGTATTTCTGAATTTGCCCTAGTGCAAAACATCGCATACACTACATCACTTTCTCTGTGCGGTGATTACACAGTTCTAGCTGAACTTAAACATGATAAAGTTCTCAAATTTTTAGTATATCTGATGCGTTCCCATGTTGAACCTTTCCCCTTAGTCAATTTGCCCGCTGCACCAGGATTCGTAACACAGTGAGAGTGCATGCTCCAAGAGCGCAAGTGAAATGCAGTATCGTAAGGAACGACGCAGGTGCAGGAATCCCAAACTAGACCCTGTGAAATTTATGTTATTTAATTTGTGCAATAAAAGGGCAAGGTAAGTTCACGCATATAGGACGCAACAAATAACGACACCTGCCTTCACAGTCCAAAAGCCCTCAGTATTATCAAGGTATCTTTTTGTAATTTTCTGTAATGTTCATTCGCATGTCTTTCTCACCACATCATTCACACAGTGCAATATTTTGGTATAATGAATAATATTTACAGGGTTAGTTTTAGGAGCAATATGAAATAACCAGTGTGCAGGGTACGTGTACGATTTGCAAATGTTGTGTGCAAGGAAGTAGTGCGGTGTGGGGTGCCAACCCGCCAAGCCGGATAGCACACCATGGGAAGAAAGTCAGTAGCCGGACGTCTTTGCGAGTGGTGTGCCGCGGCATGTCAAGGCTCATGTTTCACACGCTCGCGCAGCCATCACTATGTTGGACTAATCATTTCTTAGCAGTAGTGAGTTTTAATATATCGGAATCTTTTCATACTTCAGCTGCCCGAGATTCCACCGCCCCTCGCACCTAACGAGTGTTTCCATCGTCTGGAAAGGCTTAAATTATACTTAATTTATTTAATGTGACCACATGTCTTTTGCACATTAATACCCGAGGTAACGGGTTTGTAAGCAGCACCAAGTGTAAGCTTTTCACTACGGGAATGTAATCATGGATGTTACCTTGTGGAATTACAACGTGTGTTTTATTTCCAGTTCGCCCCAAGGTATTTGTCTTCTCCCGCCAATTTTATCGAAGTGTAACTTATTGTGCAGGTATGTTTCAAATGGTGACGAGTCGGCATAATAAGAAACAGTGTTTCGTATGGGCATGTGGAGAGCCCAGATATACTACAATGCGACAAGAAAGGGAATTGTTCAGTCAGTATTAATTTTAGTCTATGCAGAGACAACAACCGCGATTGAACTATTTGCTGTGCTCGTCGGCTGAAGGACACTGAGAAACTAATCCACAGCTCCTCTCCGACTTCACAATATTGTTAACACAGGAATTATCCTCACCAAGATACCAAAACTGTATTCACCCCTCCTCACCTAAACAATTTCCTTATTGACCAACACCTTGGCACTAGTTACCAGCCTTCTGTGCATTAGACCAACATCAAATGACTTGCACCGAACGTATGGCATATCTCTACCACCGTTCCGACACCATGACAAACGCCATATTCAACTCCTTGTGTTGATGCAGTACTACCAAATAGACTACAGGTTTGTCTTCTGTTGTTCTAAATCGCCATACGTGAATAGGCCTAAAGCCTACCGCGACCCTCAGTGAGGGGTGAGCTAAGGTGGAGCATACTGGCTAGAGCAAACAAGGCCGACTTGGTTTTTAACTGCACACACACTCGATATGGTCTACATAGGGGAGATTTTGTCGAGGATAACTCCCAGGTATTTGACATATGGTGATCATGGAATGTCTTGGTTGTCTAAACAGATGTTCGGGGAGTAATCTTATCGTCTTCTCGAGAAGAGGACTACTGTCGTTGAGCCTAATCCTTCTGGCCTCGAAGTAGCACTTGGTCGTGAAAATGGCACTATTGACCCGATGGCACAGCTCTTCTTCCGTGGAGGCGGTGGCAATGATAGCAGTGTCATCGGCATAGAGAGAAGGTTTTGCCTGTCTTGCAATTGGCATCAGTCTTACGAAGACAGTAAACAAGAGTGGGCTCAAGATCGATCCCTGCGGTACTCCTGCTCTGATCGGCTGTGTGGGCGAGAGCTCATCTTCCACTCGCAGGCAAAAAGTCCGGCCTGCGAGGAAGGAACGAAGAACATGTAGAAGTGAACACGGGCAGTCCATTGCCCTAAGTTCGGTTGCGAGGATGTCTTGACGCACTGACTCAAATGCCTTCTCCAGATTAACTAGCAGGATGCCGCCGATTTTCCCTTTGGCTATACCGATTTCGAGTGTCTGGGTTATTCTAGCCAGTGCATGTACAGTTGAGTTTTACTATCGAAATGCATACTGGAAGTGTGGAAGAAGGTCACAACTGGTTACCACACGAAAATGCGAGTGAAGATAATCTTTGTAGAAAAATCAGCCTATTCGACTATGCAAGCTTTGGATTGTCGAAGAAGGGGGGGGGGGGGGTTCACTGGTTTCGGTATCGAGACGACTATACTAACAACTGGCGAGGGCCGCGTAAGCTATGCCGTCATCGAGGCCCCTGAGGAAGCAGAACACAAGATCGATGACTTAAAGGACAGCGTTTTAACTGCAAAACTACATTGTACAGACACCCAACGTCGTTCCACCTGTATCATGTGGAGTGAAAAGGAGTGTTGTCAAATGTCCTAATGCGCGTCGAGACACAACCGAGGAGTCCTGAAGCCACCTGGAAGCTGTACGTGCCGAAAAGTGCACGAGCACAAGTGCTACATCATGCACATGATGCACAATTTGCAGGCCAACCTGGCACATCATAAATCACAAGAAATGTGCAGAACCATTTCCACTGGCCCGGCGTCACCAGAGATGTGCGCCAATACATGAGGGGGTGTTTAAAGTGTAATCTCTGGAAGAGTAGGAGAGCAGATTGCGTAACACACCAATAACAATGGAAGCCACAGGAGCGATTCGAGTCCATATTGCTGGACATAATGGGGACATATCTGCGCACACCTAACTGCAGGAGATTCATTCTTGTGGTGAGGGACTCGTTCTCAAGATGGACAGAAGAATACCCAGTGTAGAAGTCCCTTCCAAAACCATATTCCTTATTCCAACATTTTGAACAAGTCTCCCTAAATTTCTTAAACGACATATCACCACCAACAAAATTACAATTAACATTGCAAATATAAATGATGTCTTTAGAAGATTTTGAAAAAAATTACTTGATTTTTGGACCAATTATTGCTCTGCGCATATGTCTGCATTATGCTTCTACTATTACTGTATCCATTTTGTTTTTTCTTTCCCGGACGTATTGTACCTGGCTGGAATTATTTCACTACTGTAGGTTCATGTAGGCCTACGGCCATTTGTAGAGTTTTAGAGCTTGCCTGGCTATAAAGGCGAACCTTAAATGTCTGTGCCCTCTAAAGAGAAATCTTGTTAAATAAATTATGAGACTGCATATCAGCGTGCTTATTAAATACAGCCACATCTCGGCTATTTATGCTAACCTTAAAGTGATGATATAATTAATAATGGTTGTCGGAAACCAGAATAGCCCATTTATTCATATTTATTTTCACTTGGGGGATGCCAACAGCACCCCTAGACTCGGCACCACTGGATATAGTACTACATAGTTCGTCGCCATATTGGCAATAAGCATGGTAACCCCTTGGTTGTCCCTTCACATTAATTTGCGGAGTGTTTACCAGAGAGGCCACATGGGATGTCGGCCATCACCACCCCAACCTATTCTCCTGCTCTCTTGCACTGGCGCCCATCCCCAGAATTTCACTGAACGCTTTAATTTTTCCCAGAACCTTCCCCTGGAATCCCACAGTCCACATTTTGAAAGTATGCGATTAATGACATTGTATTAGAATAAATTATTCAGAGGATGTGGCTATGTCAGTTTTTTTTATGGAAAAGCTTAGTACTCAGACGTGCCGACAAGGGCATCTTGTAGGAATGCCACACTTGGGCAAGCCACTTGAAGTCTCTTGGATCTTAGGCTGGACCATCAAGGAGGAAAATAGATAACGTGGAAAGGATTAAAAAATTATAACAGTGTTGTCCGGGGAGCACCAGGATCCTAGCAGAGACACGAGTTCAGTTGGGGTGAGTGGTCGACAGCCTGAATGGGGTTTTCCTTTATATCCGTCGTCTCATTCGATATACAATGCCTCGTCTAGTGAGAATTATTCAGGTTATTCCCATACTCCCATGCTCACTCCCGTTCTGTTATAGTCTTCCGTAAGCCTTGTGAAAAAAAATGTTACGTACGAGTTAAGAGTTGACTAAAGTAATATATAGTCTCCGGAACTTTATGTGATACGAATATTTATTCCCTTAAACCTTCAACAGAAGCACTAACAAATTTTGCCCCACTGAAGTGGGTTGTACACTTATTCAGAAAATGCGGCAAAATGCCTACAAGAAATTAAATGGTCATCATGTCCTAGCCATGTTAAATATTGTCATGGTTATGAAACGGTGCATTCCCCAGGCTAAATAAAACAAGAGGTTAGCATTTATTATGTGAAAACTATTGTAAGCTACATGATTGGTATCAAAGCGGTGAAGTGCCCAGGGAGGGCATGTGGCACGGTGATCCCGTGTGGTAACCAAGAGGCGACTCAAGAAAATGGTGGCAGCTGCCACCCTTCCAGCACAAACTACTGTGCCGTATTTCACGATCACAAATTACGTGAAAATACACAAACAAGTGAAATGGAGTGAATGAAATTGGCTCTGAATGAATATGAAGCAATTAAAACATTATATAATAAATGTCACTGGAATATTAAGAGGAAAGAAAAAACTGAACAACTTACATTTAACTGTTCCGCGTAAGACACCCTAACCTCAACTTTGTGTCTTGCCTTTTCCCCGTGGACGGCCCTGTACAGACCGGGATTTCTTCACATTCATTTGCACTTTATTATTTTAATATACAAAGCATAACAACACGTTATTTCAACGGAATATCACATAAAAAATATACTTAATATTATTTGGCTGCATTTTGTCACATGTGTGTTATGTAACGTAATTGTATTCAAGGCCTGCAGCCGACGTAACAAAAAACACTGGCTATATCCAGTATTGGCACTGGTTAGTATCGTTTATAACAAGAAAACAGGGAAATCGCAAATAATAAAAAGACACTGAAAATGGTATACTTAATATTCATAGTGCTTGGAGTTAAACCACATGGCCATGTGGTTTGTTTCGTTTTAATGCTTTGCGCACGTCAGTATGTTTCACTCAAATATAATCGCTAGATGCCAATAAGAACACTACAAAAACTCTTTAAATAAATACTAAACACATAAGCACGGTTTAACATGGACGATATACATAATACGAAAAAGCAACACGTGGTCGCACAGACATCACACTTGTGGAAACGGTGCTGTGTGTTTCGGACCTCCAATTTAATTTAATACGAAAATGGACTTAATAATTATGTTAACACATTTAGAAAACTCATCAACACTAATAAGAATAAACCCATTAAAAAGAAACACTGCAGGGCTACTGAAATAAATGTAAACAAAACCTACATATTCACTTTATACATTACGCCTATTTGGATCATACCGAGCCGCGCACACGTTACACTGTGCTGCACTGACATTTGGACGGGGGCGGTCAGCTGACATCAGGTTTCACCTCCAGAAATGGTGAACTGTCTAGGGATATGCCACACGCCAACTCTTCATTTTTAAATATCGCTCCAGTTTTAAACGTGTTTATAAGGACGAGTTTAAAAATTTTAAATATTGAATATAATTAGATAGTCATATACTTTTGACTCAACGTTAACAAGAAAGCAATACACTATCTGGTCTAATTTTCCCTATTTTTAGTTTTTGGTATAAACATTTCAGCCGAGACACCCAAGATTTACTTTCACAAATACTATTGCCCAAGTCCAGCCTTTCAGATTTATTATTGTGTTAGGTTTTTTTTTTTTCATTTTTTTTCATTTGTAGGTTATTTTTTTCAATACATAGATGTACAAAGTTATTGGTCATGTATAATTACTGTATTAAGGATGCATCTGTCCCGAGATATTTGAACATTAATGTTATATAATTTTTAATGAAATTTTTAATGTATTTTAATTTTTAGTTGAATTTAAATATTTGATTTTATATGTGATTAACTTTTTAATAAATATTTTCATTTCATGCCATCTTTAAATGGCTTGTGGCTAATGTATCATAGAAAAAGAAAAATAACTATCTATCTTCTTTGTGCCAGTTGCATTTTGTTGTTCTTCAACGTGTTTAATGATGATAGGTTTCAGTGCGATTTAATTTGTGAATTACTATAATTGTGTTCTGGTTAATTAGAAATGTACGTAAAGAACGTGTATAGCTATTTTCATTCATCGTGTTAAACTTTTGGTATAGGTAGTTTTCAATCACACTACGTAATTAAAAGGTAATATTTTTAAGTTTTTGTGGTTTTGGTATTTAGAATGGGCGAAACAGGTTAGTAATACAAGATTAATGGCTTGTTTCGTGTGTAAAATATTGATAACTGGTTTAGAATGTTTAATGAGTTGTATCCGAATGTAACGGTTAACGGAAGTTGTGGCGTCATTTAGGCGGTATGAAGTAGCCATGTCGGATTCCCGGAGACCACGTGCTGAAGAGAAGTCCCAATTTCTGTGTGAAGTAATTTTTTTGTGACTGGTAGTATATTTTGTAAATTATAATGCAGCCGGAGTGTGTTGATAGGTTTTGTTTTAATTGCAGGTAACGGTGTTGTAATACAATAGTTTGGTCTGTTCTCCGTTGGGCGGGAATTTCTTTGAACGTTCCTTGTTGCAATTTGTTTGTCTCTTGGGTAAGAATTACTTCATGCGATTACTTTTTTTTTAAGATTGAACGGTTGAAATTAGTGTATTTTCGGTAATTGCAAATTTTATTATTTTTATTTTAGCTCTCCGCAAAACATTAAAATTTCGACCTGACTGCATTTAATTATTTCGGAGGCTATTTAAAGAACGATGTGGGGAAGTGTGAAACAAAAATTTTAAATATGTCACTTAAACACTGTTGGATGTCATATTCTGGCCTACATACCCTTTAAGGCCCTGCTACAATTGTAATGTCCCCTGTACTTGCTGTCACGAGACACTCACAATTTGCTGCTACGATAGATGATCTAAGCTGCCCCAAAAAGTAAGTTTCAAAAACTAACCATGCAGTAGTTAATGCTATTCTCCATTTCGTTATATTTGTTAAGATTCACAAGTATTTGGTTGGTATAAATTTGAGTTATTTGAATGTGATTTTGATTATTGTTATAGTAGTTTCTCTTTTTTCTTTATTGGTTGACATTTTTTTCTTTATATTTGTACTGTTTTTATCCAAAATTAAATCCGTTCATTGGAGTTAGTGATGTGTAATATAGTTCACTAGAATGAACTAGGTCGTTCCAAACTAGTCACGTTTGAGAACTGTTCATTGGGAACCGTTGTTTTGAACTATATAGGTCACAGTCAAATGATCATGCGTACTGATGAACTGCAGAGCGCAAGTGTAACCTCGGTCCAAGAACTAGATAGGTCTTTCTCTGTTTCTTCTTTCAGAGTTTCATTTTCCCTCAAAAAATCTAAGCAAGCGTGAAACGGAAAGAGAAGCAAATAAGTGATGTTTGTAAATTAATTGCTATAGAATTAGTGCTTTATTGTGTGTAGATGAGATTACTTTTTTTTATGTAGAAGTAAGATAAATGAATAGTGAAAATATCTTGATACTGTGTTATCTACGCCCATGTTGTGTAATATAACACAATATTACTTTTGACACTGATAGTAATGGCCTCAACAATATAATAGGTTGTGTTGCGAGAGACAATGTGTAAAGTTAATTTTTCCAAGTCAGGCGTGTACGAACTCATCAAAATAACAAAAATGGTTCCGACACAATGGATTTATTCCTACCAGTATTGGAAATATTTTAACAGAACTGTAATTACAAAAATAACTTAAATTTAATATTTTGCAAATAATTTCGAAAGGCTGTATCTGAAATAATGAGTGAATATACTAGAAAAAGAGCAGTTTTTCACTTCGAGTATGTGTAGAGCTTGACATTACATTATTGAACGTTTTTCTATATTTTACTGTCGTATGTATACTCGTATTAGTGCAGCTATCAGATGTATTTTCTTACAGATACGAGAATTTCCGTACGTCTGGCAACATCGTATTTATAGTAAGAGTGAGTGAGACGGTTTTACGACACCGTAACAGCGAGGTGTTTAGTGCCAATGAGGATGAAACAAGTTAATTGGACGACACACACATCCATTCCCTGACTGGGTTTCAAACCCAGTACCCCTCGCACTGCAGACCGGCATGCAACCGACTATGCAATTGGAGCCGGCATGAGAAAGTTAGAAAGATCGCTGCATTGCCACAGGTTTGCCAACTGTCTCACGCTGTGTGTCCTGCAGTTCCCGACCGATTTGCGACTCGTGTCACTATTGAACTAGGTAGTTCTGTGATCTGTACAGTTTGAGGCAGTACTGAATGAGTGAAAACAAAGATACAGATAGACAGAAGCAGATAGATAAGATGTATGTATGTTACGGTGTGGCCGGTCATGGAGGGAGGGATAGCCGGAGGGGAGAAAGCTGCAGGGAGCAACGAATGACAGAATATCTGAGGATGCGTAGTGGTGCACCTGGCGTAGTTGCTGGTACTAAGAGAATGACTGACTGATATCACAAGAACTAGTTCTTTTGTTGCAGTGAACTATGTACCTAGTTCTTTTTCAAGACCAGTTCAAAATGAACTGGTAGTTCGTGAACTACCAACCACTAATTTGAATAAATTTCCCCTCGATTTTGTATTTCTGAAATTCCGGTTTTTATTGGATAATTCCTGCTGTAACTGCACAGCGCATATTGATTATTTGCAATATTAGTCCACTGACACTCCACATTGTCTTCTGAGTCGTATGTTTGCAACTGTTGTTGTTTACTATTTCAGGTTACGTTTGTATTTTCTGGGTAAATTATTCTTATTCCACGAAAGAGACCAAAGCCGGTTTACAAAAAAGGGGGGGTGGGGTAAAAAATTGGACAATCTGCGGAGGATCGGGGACATTGCTCATGACGTCATGGTCTTATCAGTGCTCGCAATGTCTGAGAGGACCAAGGACAGGGGGGACATGGCAATTGTAGCAGAACTCTTATAGTCTTAAAGGCCAGGCTACAATTGATTTAGCTCACACACAGCACATGTGATAGCACAGAACACACGCACAGCTGGAATCTGAAAGCACACGCATAGACATAACCAATGTTTACAGAAAATAATTGTGAAAATGAAAGGAAATTATGCTCTGTAAATTGCACGTTCATGTGTTGGTTGCATTGGAATGAAAAAATACTGTTGACAGCCCAGTTTGCTTTGCTGCTTGTGTCGTGATTTGTAGAAATAAAATTATACTGTTCATCTTAACATACATTGGTTGTACAACAAGAATTTCAATCAAACAAACTTCTGTTTATATCGCACCGAACTCTTCAAGCACTTGTGCAATTAACTACTTTTGTAACTATTTTCATTGTCATGTATAGTTGGTGGTATCTGCGTTCTGATTGGCCATGCTTGGCGCACACTCACGGTAATTATAGGAATATCCTTGCATTCTGTGCGTGATTATAGCGAGTGTCACGCTAATACTTGTATTCTACTTTCTGTGCCAAATCAATTTTAGTCTGGCCTTAAGAATTTTCTACCACTTAAAGTAAAATTAAAATTGGTAGTCACTGGTGTTCCCTATTTTTTATTATTGTGACGTGGTTGATGAACACATCATGCAAAATTTGGCAGCCAAACTTATATGGATACTAAATTCTTTTGTTAAACTTTTATTCAACCTAAAATCACATGGTCATTCGTCTCCGCACTTTTATAAACTAAATTAGTTAAGTTGGGCGAACGACGTCAGCTCCACTGTTTTGACACTAGCGTACAAAATACTATCCTCATATAAATATTTGCATACTTGGTTTAAAGCCTTGGGGGATGGCCATGCTATTAACACACGTACTAAAATTTGCTATTTAACATATTTTCATGGTTAAATATTATGATGTATACATTTTTTTACTTGTTTTAACCCACATTTCCCCTGATCTTCATAGCCCTCTCCACTATCATTTTTGTGGTTGATGTTGATGCACCTCCTAATTTGTGTTCTGTGTAGTTAGAATGGAATTACACCGCTTTCCCTGAAAAAGTTCCAAAAATATTATATTCTAAACATTTACCGGTATTTGGTTTTGGGACAGTAGTGCCCCAAATTTGGAGTGGAGCGAAAGTTCGGCAACATTTGAAAGTAACATATTTTTTCGTTGAAAATTTGAAATTTTACTGCATGCTTGAATAAGGAAATGCTGTTACATACTGAAACCTTTTTGCAGAGGAATATGAGGTTCAGACATCGTCAGGTTTTCTTGAAAATTTGGAATAGCCTACTTGTGCTAAGATTTTCTGATGCACATTAAACCCAACCATTAGATTCAGCGCGGAGGGATATTAGTTCCCCGAACTTGGAGTGGTGTGGAAGTTTGGTCTTAACAGGAAAAAATTACAAAAATATGTGCTTCTATGTCATTCAAAGGCCTATAATTAATCTCTTACAGGCTATAGGGCTACGAAAATATAATTATATTGTAGTCACTTAAAATAATCGGTAACTTGTATAGTGGCTACTCTGTATGTTCTTCCATTTTCCGAGAAAAAAAAAATCCAAAATTTGTTTCTTAATCATTCCGTGGTCCGATAATTAATCTCTTAATGGGATATAGTGTAATGAATAATTATAGTTATGATGTAGACACTTTATGTGAATATAGTAGCTTTATCGGTAGGTAATCCTGCTGATCTGATATGTTATCATTTTAATTATTTGCTTTTCAATTAGCTTTTGTGTTATGCAAACCCTGTAATGCATCTACGTGTGCAATTACTGTATGCTACATGCGTGTTTGTAACCGCCTTACAGATAAAAATATTCTTTCTCGTCTAGACGGAGTAAAATGTTTAAAAAGTTTTTATACTCTTTAAGAAAGTGTCGGGCTAGCGAGGAATGAAAGGAGCTTGTGGCCAGAACACAGCTTATTTTCTCTTTGCGCATGGCATCTACAAGTAGATCAATGATGCCACACTGAGCAGTTTTCTTTGAGACAAAACTGATGTGAGAAATTGGCCTGTATTTTCGTAATCTGGCTGAGGATGCTGACAAGAATATGGCCATCGTGAAGCTTGTGACATAATTTTTCATACTATTTGTATGAATAATTCAAACACTAACATGACTACTTACTACAGCAACATTACGTGAAAGTGTAACTGCTTATAGTAGATTGTGAAAACTTGGATTTATTAATGGACTGAATATTACTTGAAAATGTGGTCATCCAAGATTTAATTCGGTGAATATAATTGTAGGAATTATGAACCAACACAAGTATTGTAAAATATTGCTGTCTGAACCGTTAAATTAAATGTTACTGTAGTTCTGGCTGGAGATTATAATCACATCAAATGATTTTGACCAGAAAGTGGTGATCATGAGTATTGAAAACATGGATCTTATAGCTTTCAGATAAGTTTTAACTTCTCTTGAAAATAATTTACTAGCTCAGTAGAATTATACAAGATTTCTACAAATTACCATTGGTCTGTCCTGGAGAATTAGCCCTATGTGAAATTTTAACTAAATTATTCTTCCAAGCATGAAATTCATAATTTACTTCCTTCAAATTTGCCAATTTAGTACAAAATATCTTGCTATCTCCTTCCTCAATAAAGTTACTGCATGTTACCATCACTGAAGATCATTCGTCAACACAGGTGGAGTGAGCAGTAGACGTCTTGCACTAAAATATGAGACAAAATGCATCTGGCCTCTTCCCAGGCTATGCCCCTCATAAGCTAACACCATTCCTATCGTTAGGAAGTGCGGATAATCAAGATGTAACGTAAAATCCAGCAACCTAACTTTATGCTGATTCGTCTGTCTTGGAAGCTAAGGAGAGTGGTGTTCTTTTTCCGGCCTTCATCATGACGCCTTGCAAAAATGGTAAAATAACAGAAATTCCATACGTCACTATCATATCAGTTTTAAGAGTTGGGTGGATCCCTGCAGCCAAGGTCAATAAGCACTCCTAAGTGTGAGTTGTGCAGTGTTTCCATCGTGATTGTATACTGTGCAAATTATATCTGTAACAGTGGGGTTTTATTACATGTGATGAAAGCCGACAGATTAAACTATGCCCATATCTTTGCACTTTTCACTTGCCGCGTACACAAGCTTTAGATGCGATATTTGACCATTTTCGTGGATTTTTTCCTCCAAGAATACACTTAATGTGACAAAAGTAAAAAAAAAAAAAAATACGGGCCATGGGTATTGTTTTCTATCTTTTCTGGCAAAAAGTTTTAGGCCTATTTGTAGAAAATTTATTTACCGAGATGTGTATTTGCACAAACTACCATTTAATTTCATAAACCATGCAGGGGTTCATCCCACTCTTAATGTAATCACAAAAGTCTGTGTGGCCAAAACCTCAGAATACCTGCAGTACACTGCAAAGAGAAATTACAGAACCGTAATGTGTAAAAATCAAATAATGTTGCACTGAATCTGATATTCCTCAGCAAAGAGCATTCCATATTTAACAAAATTTCTTCATTCAAGTATGCAGTACAATATCAAATTTTCAGGAGGTAAACAATTTCTGTCAAGTACTGCGGCATCAGGATGTGTGTGTGTGTCTCTGTCTTTCTCTCGTCAGGGGTTTTCTGGAAAAGAAGAAAACATTTCTGGAAAATTTTAATTCCTTCCTCATTTGCTTCACATCTTATTGAAGTTGCATGTCAGAGGGGTATAAAATAAAACAAAGCCACATACGTTAATAGGACTTAACACACTTTATTCACCAGACAGATTAGTGTAAAGTAATATATAAAGGTTCGGGGGACTTGTCCCCTATTTTTTGTTACGAGACTTCAAACATCAGACTTTGTTCACATGAGTGCTCCAAAGTCTCATTTTCAGAGGTTTATCAAATAGAAACTAAGCTGGGTATGTTAATAGGGCCTATCACAATTTACTCGCAAGACACTAGTGTAGATATTTATATATAGGTTCGGGGGACTGCACCAATTTTTTGTTATTAGGCTTCAACATTGGACTTTGCTCACACCTGCACCCATGTGAACAAAGTCGGACTTTGTAAGGCTTAAAACGAAAAAAAAATGGGAACGAGTCCATCAGATCTTTGAATATACCGCTACACTACACTGTCTTGCAAATAATAAATAATAGGTCCCTAACCTACACCCAGATGAACGAAGTTTGTTGCTTGAAAGGCTTGTAGCTGAAAATTGGGACGAGTCCACTGGGCCCCTTTAATATTGCTTTACACAACTCTTGTCTTGCAAATAGTGTAGTAGATCCTATTAACCTACCAAACTCTACAAGCTTAGTTTTTATTTTATAAGACTGAACATGCGATTTTGGAGCGCCTGTGTGAATAGTCAGATGTTTAAATGCTTAAAACCAAAAAATTGTGGATGACCTTAAACAGTCTCATAACACCTCGTAATAATATGTATTAATTTGTACTGCTAGCACAGAATGTACCATATTACAATGCTCTTGTGAACTCCAACAAGGCACAGAAAGCCTTGCGAAAGCCAACATGATTAAATTTAAATGTTATTGTGACTGTTTAATTTTAGTAGTTTATTCCTGCAAGTCCTTAGCATGTACCTGCACACAACATGCATACACGCACGGATTCACATATGAATTTAGGTTTAGTTTTGTTTGGTAATCTTGCATTAAATGTGGTTAAGCCACACAATGAAATTATATTTTATATAAATTTTACATCTTTTACTCCACAATTCCCCTTATCTTCATAGCCCTCGTTACATTTCATGGAATATACTACCAATAACATAATGAATGCTCCCATGAAATTGATGTTAAGTGCGATTAATACTGTTAATTTTCACCATTTTCTTTTATTGTTTTTCCGGTTTTTGACTATAATCCATGAATCATTTAACAAATGTGTTAGTATATCATAAAGTTTGTAGACTCCACACACATTTTAAAATGATTGAAAGTCTTAAAGTTGTCTTCCCTCGGTAAACTAAGATTGCTCAATACATTCCTTGACACTATTAAATTTAATGGGATGAACCTGTATCCTCAGTTTTTTTATTTTTTTCTTGGTTTCAGTTCTTATTATTTGGAACTATCTCTTTGGGTTGTAACATCATAATGGGAACTGCATTGTTTGGAAATGCCCCAGAGGTGTAAAGATGGCGATAGTTCCACTAGCCCGTCTCTGGCTATTAGTCTCCCATGCACTTAGGCTGGCCTGTAGTAAAGCGAGTTGCCGGAGAGTCATCTGTGTGGAAGGAGTCTTAGATAAAAGGTTTCATATGTTATACACACACACTAAGGGGATGGGTGTTTTTCACGAAAAGATATCAAGATCAAATGTACACCAACTTTCATGATTTGGGTGGTTTTAATTTGCACGTGCCTCGAGTATCTGTCATCGAATTGTGGACATTCACTATCAGAGTACTTTATTGAGATTGGCCCACTCAATTAAGAACACATCTCCTGTAGACACATGGCCATTAATCGAAGGAAGTTGTAGTTGTAGGATATTGAAGTCTAGCGTGGTCATGAATATTTTAGCAAAATACACCTGTCCCTACATATAACATTTATAAATATATATATATATAATATACTAAGGGATAATGTCTACTGGACTGAAACATTTATTAATGTGTCCACTGTCAAGGGGTATGACCTTAGCATCCACTGGCAGATCATCTGATCCATTAGCCAGAACTAATGTATTGAATGTTATATCAGTGGAATCAGCTGTCACATGTTATGTTCCATCACGTGCTTTTCATTTCTTCTTTTAGCTGATGATTAATACAAAGGGTTATTCATGACATTAAGTAAAATATTTATTTATTTATGTATAAAGCTGTGTGTTTTGTATTACATTAATTGTGTACATGTTATTTTGTAGTAAATACAATGTAGTTTCCCTGTTTAAATTTAATAACATGATTTCCAGTATTAATGGACAGTTTGTGTATAATATTTAATTCTCATGTACCAATTGCTGCATACATGAAAGAAACACACTTCCTGTGACTGGGGCTGGGGAAGTGGGTATATAATGCGACTGACAGGCTGGCTGTACACCGTGCGCTTCCTGCTGTCATGGGCAAGGGAAGCGGTATAAAGTTACAGTGAGTTGAATGTGTCTGTGACAGAAAAAATTTAATTTTGTCAGGTCTTAAATGCATCAATTTCAGTTACAGGTGCATTCACAAAAAGTTGTATCGATGCATGCATTACAAGTACGTACATCCCTGGGATATAATGAGCATGTTTGTGTACAAATTTCACAGATAGAAGTAATGAACTAGGGGTCATAAGCTCCCATTGGTATTTTTCTGTTAATTCAGTCAGATATCCGTGTATATATTTTTTCCAGTACTAATTCAGGGTGTTTACCCACAGAAAATAGATAAATGCCAGAAAATTTTCACCTGGGGGAGGGAAAATAGAAATATACATTTAAAAATTTCAATTTTTAAGTTTGTGTACAGACAATAATACATTTTTTCCAAATGACGTAAAGGTTATATGTCTAAAATTAAATATTTGTGTGTTGGTAATGGGCACTCGTGGGGTGTCAATAGCATATATCACAAGAAATATCCATGGGCTGAGTAAAATGTTAGTCCTGCTTGCTTGGTCTGTTGCAATGTAATTTAATTCATCTTCTTTGATAGCGTATTTGTTCTGTCAGCGATGGAAAAATATGGTATTTGAAGGTTTTGGCCCTAATAATATTTTGGGAAAATAGCATCATTCTGCCTGGGAAACGGTGAAAAGTCAGGGAATTCCGAAAAGGAATTTCATTGGGCCCCCTGTAATTATTTTATTCCATGATGATTGTAACATTGTCGTTTGGACAGATGTGAGCATTCCAGGTGACTTGTAATTATGTATAATGTGTGCAAAAGTCTGTGAGCACTGAATAAAATTATGTAGGTCTACATTAAATGGAACTGTGAAAACTTGAAAATAAAGTAACAAATTTGCAGCGTTTTAATTTATTATGGACATCTTAAGATTGCTGCCTTAATTTATAAAGTACAAAAGGGAATACAGTCCTTAACATGGTTGCCACATATCTAGAAAACAGAAATGTCAGGGGCTTTTTTAAAAGTTGGTAAAAAGGAGGAAATGAAAGGTAATTTGTGATACCGTACAGGATTTAAGTGTCTAGGAAACTTGTCATAAGTTGCATCTGACAGTTATAAAAACTTACTGTGTATTCAATATTAAAAATTAATCTTGTGAATAATACATGTGGGTGCCTGTTAATCTGCAACACCAAACTTAAGCTATAGTGTGGCTATAATTATAGGCCTTTCACTGTAAAGTTAGCACATTTGAGGTCCTACTTACTTTTTGCCTAACATCCATCTTTTTGTCCTTCCACCACTTATTTAAATAAATATTGCCTTGTAAGTAATAAACACAGTGTTTATATTTCACCAGACTCTAGTAACGATAACGTCTAAGGCTACAATAAAACATATTTACTGACTATTATTCCAAATGAGAGGGCTTCAAATAGTGCTCACTTTATCGTGACTAGCCTAGACTCACTATTACACCAGGGACACTACCTTACGGGAATAGAAGGAAAGTCAGGGAAATTTATGTGAGGTCAAGGAATTCAGATTAAATAGTTATAAATGTACGTGGTAAGTATATTGTAGGGAAGTGCATCACTTTGTAGAAGTGGGTGAACACCAGTGGAGACATGTTGAGCCGTACTGTCTGGATAGCTGCCCTCAGCTCCCTGCTATTTGTAGATGCAAATCAACCTGTCCACCACATCTCATAAATCATTGTAGCATCAGCAGTCATTGAAACTATCCAGAATGCTTCTCGTACCAATTCTGGACAACTTAGGTATAAGACGTGCTTTATCGTCCTGGAATATCCCATCGTGTGGGTGTATGTGAAGTCTATAAAGTGCTGGAGTGCAATGTCTTGAGCACGACTGATAAAAGTCTGGGCATTTCAAAAAAGTAACACTACAGCATGATGGCACCACTATTATCTTTCCATACTGCTATCCAGTAACTTTTGGAATATATCAATATGTAAGCCTGGGGCAATTTTGTTGTAAGTGTAATTGGTATACATATTTTATTGGCTGAACTTTTCCTTATTAGCACAGAAAGCATCAACATAGTGGAGAATATGACTTTAGGTGCAATTTTGATATTTTGAGTAAAATATTAACCAAAATAATAATTAGAACACTTTTGGTAGTTCTCAATGAATTGGTACATTTATTTTGTCTTATAGTTGTATTTCAAGTTTGTTTTCTCTGGCCATCAGAAAGCTAATATTTTACCTGTCACCTTCCCGTGTGTGTGCATGTCTGTGTGGGAGGGCTGCACCCCTTTATGTACTAAATAATTGCTCCAGTAATTCTTTGGTCATTGCTATACAAACTATGTGCAGTTTTCATTTACAAGTGGGGGGGGTAAGTGGTGAAATGGCACGTGCATGTGTTGTATTTCACACTATGGGTGCTCTTGTTGGCTGTCGGGAACAGTGTTAGGGTCCACATGATAGTGTGGTGTTCTGGCTGTGTGAGTAATCAAATTGCTGATTACTCAGTCTCACTGACTAATTGTTTTACAGTCTATACTTGCTTAATTTCCCAGAGGTTGCGACAGATCTTAGGGGCAGCAGTGTCTCAGGAATTTCATTAAATTTGGGGTGTACGATATGAACCAAAAGAACAATACATGGATCAAAGGTGTCATCTGGCAGGAAATATTTTTCATTTTCAAGGCCTGAAAGTGTGGGAATGCTAAAAGTGACCTATATATACTCTGCAAATGTTTGATCGTATTCACATGCAAGGTATTAAACTGGTGCGCTCTATTGGATGTCTGGGGCCATGGTGTTGTGTTCACACTCCCCCTAGGTGAAACAGATTATACTCCATTCCCCATTGGAAGCAACTTTCTCGGAGCCCTGCTATATGTCTACTTGCAGGCCCATTACGTATCCTTCCGCCAAATGTAAACAAACATTGCCATGTAGCATCTGTCAAAATCAATGTTTACATGCCATTGTGTTTTTACGTGTGTTTGTATACTTTCGCTACATCTAAAAATAAACATTGAAATGAGACTTCTACTTTTATACCTGTCAAATGTGTTATTTACTGTTTACAGCTTTTCAAAGAATTCTGTCTTAGGTCTATTTCAAAAACCATTTTGTACGAATATTCACAGTTTAGGCCTATAACATTATTTAGGTCAGCTTTATGACGTTTTAAAAATACCTGAATTAACAATAGTTCTTACGATCACGTTACAGTGACCTATTTGTTTTCCACGACATAGCACATTACACGTAATGTACATTAATATTTTGCTGCGACTGTGTTAAACACTGTTACAACTGTGGAGTAATAAACTGTAGTATTTAACTTTTTGTTGCTGATATGTATTGGGTTATTTCTTTAAAAGGACGGCCTCAGTTCGAAGGAATAGCCAGTCCAACGAAAAAGCGATGTTAAAATCAAGCATGTAACTCGTGTCGCTCAATTTTACTATAGAAACTTAAAATATAGCAGTGAACTTGCACTTAAATAAGCCTACCATAACTTTTATTCCACTCGTATTTATATGTATTGCTACTTACTGTGTATTAGCTTTATTGAAATTTATTGGGGCTTGGTTATTTTGTGGGGATTGGTGGTAAATCACATTGCATGACCGTGTTTCAAACACCCAGGTCAAAGGTACAGCATTGGGAAAAATAAACAGACGAGGATGTAAATTAATAAACTTTGTTATAAAAACATTCACATTTACAATGTATAAATAGTTCACATCAAATATTTGAAATCACGCATGCACACAGATCCAGCGTAACGATCACGCAGCCATGCCACACTATTTCACATGCAGCGGTTAACGAAACACACCGTAACAGTATATTTATTACTGTCACAGAAACACGGCTATATCACAACCTCGTAACTTTCTTAGGTAGGTTTAAAAAACACGTCTACAAACGTGATGTGGTAATAAGTGTGAATTATGCCACAATTGAAAGTATGTATAATTTCCTACGTACTAGTGAAGTGAAACTCCCCGAATGTGAAAGAGACAGACAGAGAGAGCGACAAGCCTCGTTCAGCAGACAGTTTCTTCAAAGTTGCTCTCTCTCGATAAAACAACCTACTCACAATATTTTCCACTGTTATTTTAAAATGTAAAAATGAGATGTTGCCATCGGGGCTACCTAAATATTTAAATAGGCACCATTTAATTTACAAATAGTATGCTAAAAAAAACCAGGTTAAAATATTTTAACTGTGAACTATTTCTTACCGGCCATTTCCAACACATTGCTGCTCTCACTGTTTTTAATTCGTATTTAAAAAGAAATAAATATTTCAAGTTATGGAAGATAAAAAGTAAAGTTTCATTTATTCAGTAATACAGTACTTTAAAGTTAACCACAGTGTTATATATTTGTGGAATACAGGTTATTGAAAAACAGGTTGACATGTTATGCCTAGTGTTTTTTTCAAAGCTTGATTTTCATAAGTCACTTCCAATTGGGAATGGACTATAGATTCCTAGCGGGATCGCTCCCAGGTTTTCGCATGTGGGAATTGTGCCAGGCGATGTTACTGGTTGGCTGGTTTTCTTAGGGATCGGCAGTTTCTCCTGCCCCTACATTCCTGTGCTGAACTATACATACTTTACTTCACCCTCGTTGGTTCTCAAGACCTCAATATTAAGAGTCACCCAAATGTATCCACTCTATGGGACTTTCAGATGTGGCCCCATAATGTTTGTTGTCTCTCTTGATTTTAAAGTACACATTGAAAATTGGCTTGGAAAGTTTCTGAAGTGCTATTCTGAAGCAGTAGTTGCACAAAAATATTGAACTGTTCTAAATGTCCACTATAGAGTCTGTTTAGGAGCGAGCATGTGATGGGAAGAAAATTGTGAATGAAGCATTAATTCTATCTTGTTTAACACATGATAGTTTGCATGTTGGCATGTGCCCGTGCATATCACATTTAGGGTACCTGTTGTGCGGAGAGCTCGAGTGGCCATCAGCTATACAGACATGGCAGAGCATTGAACATGTGTTGCAGGCATGGCGGACGACTTTGATGGAGATGATGTGGTGGACGACTTTGACGACGTGGAAGAGGAGGAAAACATAGATGAGCTCGACCAGCAGGAGGAAGATGAAGCTGGGGAGAACATAGAGCTGGTGGCCCCTGTGGATGCAGGTGGAGGGGTGCACAAGTCAAAACGCATCACCACACGGTACATGACAAAATATGAGCGTGCACGGGTGCTGGGGACGCGTGCGCTGCAGATAGCGATGTGTGCCCCGGTCATGGTGGAGCTGGAAGGGGAGACAGACCCATTGCAGATTGCCATGAAGGAGCTGAAGCAGCGCAAGATCCCAATCATCATCCGTCGCTACCTGCCTGACAACAGCTACGAGGACTGGGGTATTGACGAGCTTATTATCGTTGACCATTGAGCGGCAGGTGTAATGGCTTTTCTGCGGGCATGTTTCTCGCCTACATGTTTATTGCCTTGTAATTTTAGTCTCGAGAAGGTAATACATAAGTTTGACAACAGTTTAGTCATTCTGCTAAAGTGCAAGCATAAAAACGAAATTTGGCAATTACATGTCGCTATAGGCCGCTCACGATAAAGTGCACATTTTTGGCTCTAGTTCCTTTTTTTCTTTCGGCCAATTTATATCCTTCCACCGCTTGTTAATGTAAACCCTGCCACATGAGAAATAAACACAGTGTGTACATTCACCGTACCCAAAACCAAAAGTCAAGACCACAATGAAATGTATTTATCGGTTATGTCTGAAAAAAAATAGCTTAAAAAAGTGCTCACTTTACCGTGAATGGCCTATATACATAGATTAATTCACACTAATTTAAGCCGGGTACATTCTTAACTCAATTCTCTATAGAATTCCTTAAATTAACTTTGCAAGTACATATCGCACATCTAAGTGAACAGCTCCTGTTTTGATAGTTGTAATTGTTTCGTATTTAAATAAACAGATAAAAGAACCTTGCTTTTAATTTCAAAATCTGTACTTGTACATGAATAGCCACTATGTGTGTGGAAAAGAATTGTTTGCAAACATGTTTATACGTCTAATTTCGTGTCTTTTGTCCTGCAATATGACAGACAGCATAGCTCGTTTACTGATTCCTAACAGAACTTGAAGAATTGGGGAGTATGTTTAGAGGAAAATACTGTATGGTGGTAACGTTCTATGGCAGTATACACCATTTTGTTGTGTGTTTTCTGTCTTCAGTTTTACGAGGTGACATTGTGAGTGCTTGCTACCTTACAAATTTCTTGGGTGTGTAAATAATTTACAAATTTGTGTTATCTATGTTATTTATTTATATATTTTTGTATATTTAATTTAATAATGCCAAGACCAGTGTTGGATCTACGATATTTAGAATATACTTATTGTTACATCCTATTAAACATTAAAGTGAAAAATGGTTGGTTTTGTCATTCTCGAACAGCATGTTTTCTGACGTTTTCTCTCATGTACAATTGTAATATTGTCTGGCAGTATCGTTAAAAATATATTTGTTTTAACATTTTGTATTTTTTTATTTTATTTTAGTGTGTCTAGAAAAGAAATTTTTTTCCCCCCACTGTAAAACTACACCCGTGAGAAATAAAAAAATGAAGTTCAGAATTTCGTAAGGAAGTGCTGTAAGACGGCCATTCTTAAATTTTTCCACTAATTTTACTATACATTTTTTTCCTAGTATAGTCTAAGCATGATTGCTGAACATCTTGTATAACTTATTTCTATCATTTCTGAATGCCCCAAACACGTGCTGTCATGCTAGCTGAATAGCATTTCCATTTTGTTGTAATTAAAAAACTAGAGCCTAATGATTTGGTTTTTAGATATTTATTTTGCCACTTTTGTGTGATTATGTAATAAACTGATTTATATGTTACTTGTTCCTAGTTGTAAACACCCAATGTTAATGTTTGATTCAAGACTGTGATGTAGGGTTTTTTAAGCTGGGAATTGTCTTACAGGGAAGGTGTTGTAAACTCTTTTTTCTTCACAACTTATAAAAAATTTATTTCCAGCATGTATAATTTACAGTGCTCAAAAAAAGTTGTGCATATACTGGATTCGTGTATATTTTATTGTGCTACGTCTGTAGGCACAATACGCATTAAGATGGGTACATGTAAAGACTATCACAATTCCGTCCACTTATAACCATCTGAAACGCAACATACGCACAGTAATGGGAAGGGGGATGTGGGACACATGTCCTGTTCGGTTAGTGGCAGATCAATACCTGGTATAACCACGTCGAGCCCGGAGGCATTCTCGCACATGACGAGACATAGCGCTAAACAATCCAACTTGTCTTGGAGCAGAGCATCCCACTCTTGGATAGCAGCGTCCATCAGTTGCTGAATGTTTGCATGGGTAGTCAGACAGTTGCCAATTGCTCTCTTCAGTTCACTCCATGCATGTTCCACACAGTTCATGTCCGCCGAATATGCCGGCCACACCATTCAGTATATACCATGCGTCGCAAGGAACTGATTGACAAGTGTAGCAGCAAAACCAATAACTACAGGTTGGATATTGTCTCGCTATACCAGACCAGTCATGTGACCCTGAATAGGAATGTGTGGCGTACTTCGACCAAACGTGACAACACCCTTGCTGCTGATGCTCCTGGATGAGGGCATCCCTGATCGTTTCCAGACTAGAATGCGTGCAAGCTTATGGTAACCTCATCTGCAAAGAATGTGTGTTTCCACTGGTCAGGATGCCTCTGGCGCTGTGTTGTTGCCCACCTCCCGCGAGCTGCCCTATTGTGTGGTTGAAGTGGAGCCTTTGGCAACAGCCTACCTGCTAGCAGTCCCACGTGCAGCTGGTTTCGCACCGTCTGCCCTGACACATTCACTCTTGCGGTCTCCGAAGATCCTGGCATAATGACATAGCTGTGCTATGGGGCTGCCGACATGCTGAAAGCACCACACAACGGTTTTCTATTCAGGTGGTTTTACGGTGTTGGTTTGCATCTCTTGGAACCGACTTTGCCCTGGAGACATCACTTTGACTCACTCCATGTGCTGCGACATTCACTTGTTGCCACCCCTCTTGCAACAATGTGACAATTCCCATGTGGTTAGTCGAAATGGGTACTCGTGACATGATTATCGCAGTCCTACACGTATTGTCTCGACACCACGACCATACAAGTGATGTTAAACTGACCGGAATGCCATATGCCCCCTATCGGCCACCTGTCAAACCTGCTCGCGGGGTAAGTAGCATTATGTGCCGCAGACATTTGCCTACAGTACATACTGTAAATGTGTTGGAGGTTCCGTGACATTAACCATGTGGTTTCGTGAAATCCAAAACTTTTTTGAGCGTTCTATAATGAGCGTGCAAGGTGCCAACACATGGTTAAGAACTTACTAGAAAGTAGGAATGATCGAAATGATACATTTACATAATGAATAAAGAATCTATTTTGTTTATAACGTCTGCAGAAGACCATTTTATGTCCTTTCTTTAGTCAGCGATGAATGAACATTTGTCCGTGACAGTGACCAAACACACGCCGGAAACCATAAAAGTTCACAATGCTGCCCTTGCAGATTGTTGGTGAAATATCCATAATGTTTGTAACATGGCAGTTTCAGCACTGTTGTTTTGAACAGACATATTGTGCCAAGACTACTGAGCTATGAACAGCAGGTACATGGAGTTTTTTCTGTAAACAAGTGGGGAGACATCTTCAATGTTAACCGGCTGTGAGTTCCGAATTTGCCTCTAATTCTCCCCCCTCCACTGTTTACTGAACTATGCACCCTGAGACTTTTCCTAGTCCCCAAAATAAAATTATCAGCGGTGGCTCTTTTATTATTGCTGTTGAGATCCTGGCAGAATTTCAGAAGTTCCACAATGCACTTGAGACATCCAGGGATTCATGAAGTCTGGAGGGAATTGCTAGAATCATCATACATGCTCAATGGGATTACTTCAAAGGTGGTGGTGGAAAGTAAGAATTACTGGCAATTTTTTTTACTACCAAAATTTCCCAAACTTTTGGGTAGTGTCTCGTAACATCCACTGCACAAAAATGCAGTGTTCTGTTTCTGCACGTGTCCTGTTTATAGTTTGGACTGCATTGTTTCTGAAGTGCAAGATAGCTTATGCTTCTATTATTTTTTGGACTAATGTTTATCCTGAGACTTGATAGAATGTTATAGCTTTGAGTTAGTTTTGAATAAATATAATACATTGGGAAATGTGTTTATTTTCATGTCTCATTCCTTAGTGCAGTAGGCTCAGTGAGATTGCATATACATGAGTAGTGCATACTGCACATATAAATACAAATCATATTTAAAAGTAGGACTAAATGTTTTTCCTTAAAAATTCTTGGAATGGTCTGGAAAGTTTACCTAATACTATGCAACAACCCTGGAAATTTTGGTGATTGTATCTGACTTGCAATACATTTTGTGCAATAAGCTTTGTGGAGGAATTATGTAGGCCCTACATAAATTTTCAATTGCATTTCAATGGAAATATTTGGGGAGTGGGGTAGTCGTTAGGTCCTTTATTCTGGTAAATATGGTTTTATGTTGAGCTAAAGTATTTATGTAGTGTAAATTGTCGTGACAGGTTTTTTACATCTTAGTATATTGTTACTACAGGTGTGTGAAACTGATGAAAGGGAGACATTTCTGAAAAATTGTAATACTTCCATTGTTTGCTTCACAGCTTGCCAAAGTCATATGTTCAGAGGCGTATAAAATAAAAATTAATCTAATTTGGTTAATAGAACCTACTACACTTATTCGCAAGATGGAGTAGTGTGAAGTAATATTAAAAGGTCTGGGGGACTCTTCAATTATTTGCTATAAGTCTTCAAACATCGGACTTTGTTCACACCGATGCTCCAAAGTCGTATGTTCGGAGACTTACAAAATAAAAGCTAAACTACGTTGTGTAATAGGACCTACCATACTTTAATTTAAAGACAGAGTAGTCTAAATATTAAGAGGTCCAGGGGATTCTGTCCCAATTATTTGTTATAAGCCTTCAAATATCTAACTGTTTACATAGGTGCTCCAAAGTTGCATGTTCAAAGGCTTATAAATTAAACTGCCCGGTAGGTTAATAGGACCTGTCCCACTTTATTCGCAAGATAAATTAGTGTAAAATAATATTAAAATGTCTGAAGGACTCAATCCTAATGTTTTCTACGACTTGCATCAAAAAATCAGGGCCGAGTTCCGTGGACCTTTTAATATTACTTAATACTATTCTGTCTGCGGATAAAGTGTGGTAGGTTCTATTATTAGTTACAGCAACGTGTTTGCCAGAAAGTAATATGCGGATAGCATACAGTCTAAAGTTACATAACTAAATATTTTCATATACCTTTCATGGTTGATTTTTTTTTTTTTTTTAATATTTAAATGTTTTTAATTAATAATGTCTATTATCAACAAATTCCAACTATAAAAACAGCAGGAGACTAAACTAATGCAATCAAGGCAGAGCTGTGGTGCTGATAGCCATTGGTAGTAGCAAATGTTTACTGTCGTGTCCTCCAATCTGCCAAAGATTTATGTAGGCCTATTTATCATTCTAAAATTATTTTCAAGATAATTTTTTGTATTTTTTGTTTTTGTATCATTGAAAAATTTGAGGTTAGTTTTTATTGTGTTCTCCGCATAATGTGAAGCCATTGAGAAGTAATGTGAAAATTCATTTCAACCAAGGATCATTTAATTGATGCTGGGTTTTTTCCAAAGGTTATTTCTTGAAATGAGTGAATGTTGTCATGTGTTACCTAGGAGTATTTATGGCACACAAGAGTTTGGTTTGTTTTGTACATATTTATCCATTTTTCAGTAGCCCTGCAAGTGGGATTTCATTTTTTAGTGTGACTGTTAGCATTCCTATTACATAAGAAAGTCAGGGAAATATGTTTTTAAATTCAGAAAAACTTGAAGACGGAATTTTTTTAGAGTACCTGTTGCAACCCTATAATAATGAAACTATAACAGAGAGATTACCTGGGAGAATCATTGCACTTCAGCTTTTGATTGTCCATTTATTTTACTTCTGAAAGTAGATATGAAAGAACTTTATGTTGCTAATGCGATTGGTTTGAGGAATTTTTTTTCAGAATTTTAACAAAATCGTAATTCAGTTTGGTACATTAATTGCACAGATTTTTTAAATTGTTATACCAGTATTGCAAATAAATTTAGTGTATTGGTTTGTTTTGCCATTTCTGTAGTAAATTTGTGTGAAATAGAGAGTAAACTGTTTAAAATGTACAGAAGGGCGGGGTGCGAGGTATGTAAGTAAAACTATTTAAGCAATCTGCTTTTAAATGTGGTAGTTCCAATAAATTGGGTCTTGATTTTTGTTTAATTTTATGGCACTACTGGCAGCTGACCTTCACCACATCTTGACCTAACAGGAAGTCTAATGTAGCATTGAACATGAAGAATTCTGTTGTTAATAGGAATCTCCTAATTATTTGTATAAAATGTATAAGATTTTATAGTTTATTGACAAAACTTGTTAGTAGTTCCTATCTGAAAACTTGTTAGTAGTTCCTATCTGAAATTTCAAACGTCTTAAATTTACTTTCAGAGCATATTTATGATAGAGGAAATTTCTCTGGACAGATCATAGTTGTATTATCTATGCTTATTTTAATTCACTTGTTGGGTACATTAATACAGAATACTATTCGCTAAATGCATGATGTGTATTGCCCACAGAAATTACATGTGTCCAAGGGTTTGCTATTGTGCAGTCTACGTACCAAGCCTGCAACCTCGGGAGTGGATGTTGAGATTCCTTCGCCATGTATTCATTTTAAAGATACCGGTTTCAAACAAAAAGTGGTCTACGTGACATTTTTTGAGGAATGCTGGCTTGTTAAGGAATCTCCAATTTTTTATTTTGTTTTTATTAAATTTAATGTTACATTGCACCGAATCGAATTTGTTGAACATTTCTTAATGTGGTAATATTCTCTGAGAAGGTTGTTAAATATAGTTTTCAAAACAGTTATCTTTGAAACTGATGCATTCAGAAGGAATGTTCTTTAACATTGATTCCATGTTTATTAAACTCGATGGCTGCAAGCTTGGTAGGTAGAGCTTTTGATAGTTCTAAGTCATGATGATTTTACAGCTTTTGAGCTTAGTTCAATGATTTGTTAGTGTAAGTTGTATTTGTGACCATCCTCGACATATGGAATTTTGCAGGTCCTTTAACAATTGGGGATGCCTGTGTTTGCGATACTCTGTTCCTGGAAGATGCCGGCTGTTGTGGAGTCGGTCTGGGGCACTGTGTGCAAGGAACATCAGAAGGCACCTAGTGTGTATGACTAGGTGCCTCTGATTCTTCCTACCCCACAGTGTCTGCCATTCACCTTTGCTGCTATGTACCTGCTGCAATTTCTGAAGATTGTCTTGCTTGTGGTCATAAGTTTAACTGGCATTAGTGATAAGCTTGTGGAATGAAAGATGGGAGTTGTAATAAATACACCTCCCCCCTCCTTTTTTATTGTTTATTCAGATTCTAAATTATGTAGGTCCTGCACAAAATATCAGTTCATGATTCTACTATAGCATTTTAAGTGTGTCCTGAGTAGCTGAATATAATTAAATTGAGCAAATTTTGTTAATGCAAACTTTTTTCAAGTGTAAAAATATTTATAATACAGAATAAAGGCTCCTGCCTGCCTGGCTCTTGAACTCACACTTCAGGCGAGGGCTGTGTGTTTTCAAGTATCATGCACATTAGGAACACCATTCTGAGCACTCCAAGTTGGCGTTTTCAAAAGGCTGTAGTTCAAAATATACGCTTCAGATACATACAAAACTACTCAAGGGTCCGGCACTCAACCTTTCCACCAATAAAATAATAGGGTCACTGCTGAATGTCTCGTAGGCGTGCAGTGCGACAAGAAAACTGCATGCTAGTCGAGAGCCTTGCGGTGATTGCGCACATATGCGCGTGGCACTCTCTCTTGTCGCTCCTGTGCTTCTCGGCTTCAAAATGTAGGAAAAGCTCTATGTTGTTGGAGTCTTGATGGGTTGATTCCTAAATTCAAAACTGAAGGTATTTGGGCAGATTCTAGATTTGTGTGTTTGTCATTTTTTGCAGTGTGTGTTCATAAACTAGAATTTCTCTGCCTTACTCCTGGAGATTTTTGTGTTGCAATGGTTATCGTTTTCATCGCAATTAGATGTGAAATGCTATACACTGGGCATATTTTCTGGAAAATGCGTAGTCTTTATTTAATATTTGCCACTTTGCAAGTTACTTCCCTTTTATATAGGTTGTAAATAATTAAAATGAAGTACAGTGCATAATGCAAAGAAAACAGACAAGTCTCTGAAAGAGAGAGTATGCATGTAAATGCACATGTTACACAAATTGCTATCTTCGAGGCATTTCTAAATTTTGCGCACACATCCTCTGATGCCCCAATATTGCAGTATCGAGGAAAGTGACTCAGTGTCCACAATTTCAGGCAGTAGTGTGTGCACAGTTTTTGTCCAAAGCGTTTTTCCCTTTTGCGACAGGGAGAGGTTCAGATGCCACATGTTGTGATAAGAAGCATCTTCAGTTTGACAGATGGAAATGTTATGGATATGACCACACTTACCTCTATTGTAATATAATAATGAATTTTTATGTAGTCAATGGCAGAAAAACATTGTCATTCCCAGCGGGATCACTCCTGGATTTTCACTTGTGGGAATCATGCCGGGCGATGCTGGTCAGCGGATTTTCTCAGGGATCTCAATTTCCCCCGCCCTTTCATTCCGGTGTTGCTCCATACTGACCTCGCTTCACCCTCTAGCGCTCAAGACTTCAATGTTAGAGCCCCCTCTAATCTCATCACTTGCTCACAAACATTTGTTAACTGTAATATTATAAGAATTTATCAAAGGGATGTAAACTCTGCTAACCATACTACTGTGTAACTTAAAACCAACCACTGTCTGCAGCATCATTTGTGGGATGATCTCTTGAACCAGTCTCGATTTCCAGCCCAAGGCAAATTGCCCTCACATCTAATGCAATAATTTTGCCATGACAAGAATCCACCCAACCAATGTGCTCAAGGAAACTTTCTTCTATAGGAGTCTGTGCATGTTCCCCTGTTGAATGTGTCACAGTATTTCTTCTTCAATAAGTCCTTGAAAGGTTTATTGACCACGTTAACCTGCAAGTGGCTAGTCATTCCACATGACAACCTAGTCAGATTTTATTTTTGAGGCACAGTTTCATAGTGTGACAAAGTGTGTCAAACACAAGCATACCTCGCTTGCCAAGTGCAGCTTTAGGGCACCTGCTCCAAACAACATTCATCCAATCAGTCATAAGCTCTTCGGTCACCCAATCATTATGTTGCACTTGTACAAAAACTCCATTTGGCATTTTCTCTTTAGGCATTCTATTTCTTTTTAAAATAACATGGGAGTTTACTACCATCTGCTAAACAAGCTACCATTACAGTTACTCGTATAATTTTTCGTTCCCTGTTGTCCTTAACACGCTTTTCTCTTTTTTCTGATTCATTGTTCTGTTTGAAGGAATGTCAAAAAAACTGGTGTTTGGTCATAGTTGCCGATCTAACTCGTAAGATAGCCGTGTGCTTTCCTGATACTAATGACTTACCTTTGAAATGCTAACAGCTTACTTTCAAAAGTTGGAAGGCAGACTTTGGGAAATTGTTGTATGCTTTCTGAGCAAGAATCCCTGCCTTTTCATCATTTGCTTAACCCAGTTTATGCTGGCCCAGACAGATTGTAGTGGGATGTTCATTTGTCTAGCTACCTCTAGCTTTTTCAAACGTATTATTTCACGGGAAACTGGTGCACCCTCATTTTGCTTTTCTTGTATGCATTCAACATTTTACTCAAGTTCATCCTTCCTTTAGCGGGGCTGCGAAATGCACAATGTGTCGTGTTGCAATTTCACAGCTTAGGGAGAGCTTTTCTTCCTTGACTAACATTTGTTTCTGTGACGTAAAGTCTTGCTGCCGCACTATTTGCAATGACGTATTTTGTCACTGGGTCATTCCATGTGAAATCGACAAATGGGCTTTTCCGCCTTATTTCTGATTTTGATGAAATTTGGTAAGTTATATGCACCAATCGTCTGGACTCAAAAACAATTTTTATAATATTTAAAAAAAATAATTAGGAACAATGTCCGTTAGGCTTATTCATATATATGTGTGTGTGTGCGCCAAAGTAACGTGCCAGTATTTTTAGCTGTTAAAACTAATGTGTGGTTAGTATGTGCAGAATACAATTTGAGCTGTTACTGAAAATCCTACAACCTAAAAAAAAAAAATTGCATAAATTTTGAAAATTGCCATTTTCAGAACTCCGAAAGTACATGTGGGACAGGTTTACAACATTTTTTAATGCTAGAATACCAATTCTATACAGTGTACTTTAAAACAAAACAAAATGTGTGTTATTCTCAAGGGTTTAGGTACCGCACACCTTTCTAGTGGCAGAATATGACTCATTGTGCCTTGAGGGGAAGTATGTTTGGTTCGCTGGCTGGTGAATCACCTTGTTGGCATGCTGTCATTAGTCATCCACTATATAGCAACAATTCTGGAATGCTATAGGCCCAGCTCCCTTGCTCAGTTATTAATCTGATGAGAATGTAGGTTGTGTGTTATGTTGCAGTCACTTTACCAGTTTGATTATGGTTTATCCTTTTAGCTTCAGTGTTTTAAGAGAAGATTGTGAAAGACAATTTATGCAGTTTAGGGTGAGAATTTTGTATTACAGGATTGTAAAGTTAATGAATTACAATGGAATGTTATTGTTTTGTTGACCTTTCTACCGGAAGTTTGTCACAAACTGTCTTACTCTAGGTTCTCTGTATTGCATAATATTTCTAGGTTTTACTGAAACTGAAAACATTATTTTCATTGAGAACTAATTGTAATGATAAAGCTGAGTAGTGGACGGACACTTTCGCATTTACGGCAAGTCTTGTTCAGACTCTGCCAATGTCAATTTGAAAACTTAAAAAAATGACTGCGAGAAATATCAATAAAACTTTGAAACTGCAATCCTGAGTAAATTTAATCCCGGGGAAAGCATTGTGCACAAAATTCAAAGACCAAAACAAGACACAGATGTCAGCAATGATGATAAATGTTTAGATGTGTATGAACCTAAAACTGTTCTTGTAGTCTGGTAATGAAGCTTGTTCAGCACTTTGCATTTCTCCTGTCAAGATGCAGAAGTTGGCAAATGAAGCTAGATTCTCACTGGTAAAGAAGAAAGTTAATCAAATAGCTAATTCTGTCACAGAAAAGCTAAGTACATCTTTTGAGTTGAACATTTTGACTGACAATGTTGCTGATTTTGGTAATGAGTAAATGATTTATTCACAAGCCTAAAGACAAAATGAAGACTGCTTCTTCTACTCAAGAAAAGGTTAGTGTTTTTTTTTTTTTAGTTTGCTTCCTAGCAGCTGGAGCATTGCTAATATTCAGGGTGAGTTTGTCATGCTATATCTGGTCGGACTGTCGAGAACATTAACTGAAAAGGATGGAATTTAGCCACAAATAGGGAAGAAACAGGGTATAAATAAACAAGATGATGTTTCAATAAAAACTGTTCAAGATTTATATGAAAATAATGAGTACATCAGGATGATGCCAGGTAAAGAAGATTGCTAGTCAGAGGACCTGGTGGTGGTAAAATTGACATTTAAAAAAAGGTTAATTTTATGTAACCTTAAGGAATTTTATGCATGTTTCAAAGAAAAAAACCCACTCATGAAACTAGGGTTTTCCAAGTTTGCAGAATTCTGAGTGTTAACTAGTTCTTCAGGCACTCATTCTGTCTTGTGCAACATACACCAGAATGTAAAAAAACTTAATGCTTGCTGCTGTGAAAGTAAAAATGGACTACAAACATCTTCTGTCATGTATGGTCTGCAGTAAGTGATGAGTTGCGTGCAGTCTGCAAGGAGGATGCAATGATTTTAAAAAATGGAAACAATTGAAATTCAAACTATGGATTTCAACAGTTACATTACAGTGTTTCATTCTTTTTAGCCAAAATGGTCATGTCCGTGTAACATCCCTTTCAGTGCAATACAAAACTGTTAGTACACGTAGTTGTAGCTGACATTGGTCATAATTCAAATAAACTTTATACAGATTTTAAAAACTAACACTGAAATACCATTTTTACTGCAAACAGTAGGCTATATGAAAGAGAGTAAATGTCTTAAAAATGTAATAATTGTTTTGGTGTCTAGACAATTTATGCATATAACCTACCAAATTTCATCAAAATTTAAAGTGAGGTGGCAAAAATATTGTGTAAAATTGGTTGTTTTCTCATGAAACCACTGAAACTTGAAAGATGCATCTTAATTACTCCTTTATTTATTTGGTGTGCCATAATACCTCATTTTTTAAACCCTATCATATTCCATTTTACGCTAATTAAAAAGTTAAATCACTTTTGTTGCCAAGATGTGTACCACAAGGTGTCTACTAAGCACAAAATTGCCATGAAAACAGCGTCAAGATCACAGTCACACTTGCTGGATCTTCCAAACAGCATATTTTTACAGTTTTATCTTATGGTAATATGAGAATAACATTGTTTATTTTCGGACATGTTTGGCTATTGAAATTGTATTATCTGTTGTCAGTCGTGTTTAAAAGTTTTATATGCAAAACATGTAAGTTATGCCCTATAATATAGAAAATGTCATTTCTAATCATTTACGTGTGCAAATTTAGTTTTATTTTTAAGAATTGCCCAAAATGGTTGGCCGCAAATATGTCTACCCCATTATTTACTAATCTTAACTTTTTGAAGACAATACAGTCTTATATTCCGGCCAACATGGTAGAAAAGATGTCCGAATGTTTGTTTTTCATAGAAAATCATGTAGTTATACATCTCACCCGATTTGCATAATAACCAACTATGGAATTACCACATGATTAGTTTACATACTTATTTATTTGCTCCATCAAGAACTATATTTATAGATGTTCCACAATTGGCCATCCGTATCCATATGCCTGTTTTATTCACAAGACTTCTCACCCATCATTTTTCATCTTCACCTTTTATTAATCCCCAGGAGCTGTGGATGGTGCAGTGGTCAGAATGTTTGCCTCCAATCCAGGTTAGATTCCTGGTGTGGTCGCACGAGATGATTGTCAGTTACTGCTGGTATCAGTGATTTCCTCTGCCCTTGCATCATGGTGCTGGTCTATGACCATCTCGTTTCAACCATGTCTGTTTGTGAACCAACTTCTCAAGTTTGTCATGATATGTGAAGAATCTTGCCTGCAGTGTCGCCTCGGCTTGCCGCCTGGTAAGGAACATCTGAAAGCATCTAGTTGGTAATGTACCTAGTTGGTTCAGCTGTTCCTGCCAGGCTCCACGGCCAGTATCAGCAGGCAGTCACAGCTCGGTGTTTGTACAGGCTGTTCGTGGTCAACTTCTGTTTTATGATTGTGTGTTCTTCCACCATATGTAAACTCAACATTGTCGTCGGCCTGATACATTCATCGGTAAAGTGAAATTGAAATTATTGAGGTAAAATTAGCTGATTGTTACACTTATATGCTGTAAAAAAATGTAATAATAAACCTTACTAATGTGTACCTAACACTTTTAATTCATCGTTAAGATGTTAAACTATTTTCCCCTCAGTCTTTACTGATACTGAGCTCTTGCCAGTCAGTGTGCCATTAAATGTACATGAAAATGAGGACAATGACATTTTTGATAGGTGGTGCTTGATAGAGCCTGTATGATCTGGTGGTAACATTTCACTGTTTGTGGTGATTTAGTTTTCAGCAGTGTGTGAAAGACAAGTTACTATGCAAGCTTTAATTACTTCCAAGTACTACAGTAAAATAAGGATAGCTGTTTATTATAACTGGTTGAACTGCAAATCATAAATACAACATGGTGTACTGCCAAGAGGGACAGAATTTTAAATATGAAAAATGTCCCGAGAATACGCATAATTTAAGATTGAAATTTGCCCAAAAAATAAAAACTTATTTTTTTTATGGCTTTTATTACATATATGAAGTGCTACTAAGAGTTGAATATGCGTGCCTTGCGATGTGACTGTCAAATTACTTCATGATTATACAATGCAACATAGTTAATTGATACCAGAAGAAACAGAATAAATAAAATAAACACCCTGTTGGGATATGCTAAAGAAATAGGTTATGTGCAACCTCAAATCATATATTAGGTAGTGTTTTCTCTGCACAAGCATAGGACTACATGCACGCAGAATACAGTAACCTGAATATCAATTGGTTTACATCAGTTATACCTATATATATTTGGGCTGCATCTATCAGCCCTTTCAGGTATCTATACAGAAGTGTCATTGTAGGTCTATGGTGATTTACATTCTTCCTGCTATCTGAATGTATGCAGAGTTCCCTTTTTTTTTTTTTTTTTTTTTTTCAACTGACCTATTTTGTGTTTACTTTTTTGATCCATCTCTGGTTTAGTGTATGCACTTGGTGGTTTTTGCATTTCCTATACCATGTGTATTTTTCATTTAATATTTTCTGTGAATAGTCTTGTTTTGCCTTTAAAGTTTTTTGGTGTGTGTTAAGGTTTCTAGTAGGCTGCTAGGCCACCAAATTTATATAGAACAGGATTTACAATCTAGTGTGTGTCAACAGGCACACGTACACCAAGAAGGAAGAGGCATTTTTTGTGCGGTTGTGTGATAGAGACATTTTGCTGGCTAGGCCAACTTCATTGGGCAGCGAGTAAAAGGACATCGCAATATGGTTGAAGGGCTCTTTGGTAGTAACCCTAGCGACCAGGTAACAAACTAGGGTGTGGTGGGAAAATTGGAAATTTGCCGGTATATGTATGGTTTGGAGCTGTGATTGTCTTATGTTGAGGTGTGTATTTTGTTATGAATGATGAGCTGAGTTCTGAGGTATTGCGCGAAGGTAGTAGGGCTCTCACAACTCTTGTATTGTGACAGGAGTCAAAATCTTTGTTTGATGCTGCATGTGCTGCAACTGGTATGTCTTGGAGGTTATTGATGTGACCAGCTGTGGCTTGTTAGTGTCTGCTCTGGCCATTCACTCTGCCTAGTGTGGTCGTGGTGAGGCCGATTTATTCTGCATTACAACGTTGGCAATGTAGCAGACAAATCAGATTTTCTATTGCACAGGTGTTACCTTGGGTAGGATATATACGGCTAAAGGCTGTTCACGATAGCGAGCACTTTAGAAATAAACCTTAGGAAAATGTCACTACTCATACCTGCATTCATTGTAATGGACACACTGAGTGACGTGCACCCAGTATAGTTGATAACGATGGAGGGAAAGTATCTTAATGCTAAATAAAAGTGTTCAGTTTTTGTTTATTTAAATGAGCAGATTTGTAAAATATTAACTTTTCTAGTAATTTCTCAGTTTCACTTGACTGATGCATGAATAAAGAGATGAGGCCAGTGGCAATGTTAATTTTACATAAGGGGGAAGAATACACTATGTTCATACAAGTAGATCTTAAGTAGGGCTTTCTAAAGTGCTCATTTTACTTTGAACGGCCTATAGCAAGTCTGCTATTGAAAGAAGTTGAGGGTTGGTGGATGGCACAGGAGCCACAGTGGGTTATTGCAGGGGAGGGATCCTTTAGTGGTGATAGTTGTGTTGACATTTGTGGTAGGCTGAAGGTTTGGTGGTTTTTGAAGACCTATCTGAGTGGTTTGGAGAGCAGGTCTTGTGTTTGCGGTGAGGAAGCCAAAATTTTGTATCCAGAGTGGAGAATGGTTCGAAGTTCAGAACACCGGTGATGAGCAGTCTGCCAGTCATCTGGAGAATCTCGAGGTAAACCAGTGATAAAAGGCCAGCCAGTTTACAGGGTCATAACAGCTGCTGTTGACTCGTATACAGGCGGGGGACCTCAGAAACATTAAAATCCCTTTCTCCCATCTATTTTTTGATTCTGGCATCATGGTCTAAAATTGTGAAATTGACCACGACAAAAACCTCATTTCTCAAAACTTGCCTCTAAGTTGTGTGTGGCATTAACCTCCCAAGTTGTCGGTCAAAGTTTGATGTGCATAGCCCCAACAATTAGAACCCTGCCTTATTCTTGCATGCGTCAGTATTAATAATGGGACGACTTAAGGTTTTTGTAGAGTCCGATTCTCTATTAGATTCTAAAATTTGTTAGATTCTCTATTCTGGACTCAATTCAATTATCAACTATTGTTAAATACATTGCAACATTTTGTATACAGTTGTACATTTCACACAACTTCCAGTGGGGACTACAATGAGAGTGAGAGAAAGAAAAAAATTTTCTTAGTTGAGTTAGCAAATTCAGAGGGTTTAACTATTTCATCCAATACTCTGTAGAAGAAATTTATAGTTTTGTCATGTAGAAATGGCCCTGCTAGTTACTATTACCAACATAGTGTGATTTCAAAGAATGCTGCACACTCCCCAAAACAATATAATTTCGAGGATATAATGTAAACATTAAGGCAAGTCGTCCATGTGTATATTCTTATCGTAAAATTTTCAGCGTGACTTTTTAACTTTTGATTTTGTTCCTGCCATTAGCGTTTTATAACACAGCTGAACATTAACAAATCAATTGCAGTGCATTGTAGGTTAAATACGTACATTAGCACTGACAAAATGTCCAAATGGTGAGACATTTTACAGTCTTTTACGTGGACTGCAGGGTCTTCCATAATTATGAGACTAAGATGTTGTATGAAAACAATCCTTTTAATGAATCAATTTAGATATCTGACTTTTGTTTCACTAAATTTTACATGCAGCTGTCACTGTAAACAAACATTTGATTCAGTGCTGCAGCCATATGTTACTGCACACATTCTAGTTGATGGTGTTCATTTCGCACCATTGTTACTAGCACTTCGAGGCAGTTTGTTGCCAAACTACTGTAGTTTATTTCAAAGTGCATACTTTACTTTTTGTGTAATCATTGGTGTGTTTGTTTACATTTTGCTATGCAAGAAAAAAACTTAAAATAATTACATGCATGTGTTGCATGTAGATCTATACATTGAGTTTACAAGCACCACCAGATTGTAGAATATGCTACCCAGTAAGAAAATTTTATAGAATCAAACTTTTGAATGCAAAAAATTGGAACTTTTCGACTCGGGCAAGAATCAGTGGAATTGGAATCGTCGCATCACTAGTCAGTACTTTTATGTAACTTCTCGAGATACATGGCATACCTTCATGGTGGTGATTTTGCATAGGTTTGATGAAGAAACAGTGAATAGAATTTGCGAAAGTCTCTGTTAGTTCAATTAAGTTATTTTCTCAAATTCTTAACATGTTCTACTGTGCAGTTGGATAATCAAAAGTGCTTGACCTAAATTTATTGTAGTAGGCCCTAGGGGACGTGCAGATTTTGTTTCCCTTACATATTTTTAAAATTTTTGCCACTTTAAGATATTAAAAATATTTTCCCAGTTTTGAAGCAGTCTGTTTTTGGTTGCATTAGTTCACATGCCTGTTGACCACAGTTTAGCATATAAAGTGTTTATGAATTTTTTTGAAAGTGTTTTCATTTTGCAGAAAGGAAATTTTTCATTTAACAATTTTTTGCACATTTCTGAACCACATTTGCTTCTTATTTGTATAGTTACAGAAATTAACATTCAGGAGAGACAAAATACCACCTAATGTGTAGACACATGAAAAATTCATATTATTTTGGTAACATGCTAGACTTTACTGTTCTCTACTCTATGGTGATTCATAATTTCATTGGCTGCTGGTTAATTGGTCGCTCCCAAATTTTTGCATGTAGGATTGCCAGGTGATACTGTTGGTCAACGGGTGTTCTCGGGGATCTCCCATTTTACTCACCCTTGCAGTTGGCATGCATTGTGACTACCGCGTGATCTTGCTGACCAATCACAATCTGGATAACGATTTGTTCTCTTTGCCTCTGATTTTTTTCTACTTCCACAGTGCCGTTTGCCGTTTTCCTTTTATTTGATTTATTATTGGCCATTTAGGTAACTTAACAGTATCACAGTTTATTAAATATATTTCTCTGAAGTAGAAATGTACTTCATGAAACAAAATTGAATTTTCTTGAGCAGATCAATGTTTGTTACATATAATTTATTCACTCGTGCAGGAAGTAAAAGCTGTTCACAGTAAAGTGAACACTTTTGAAGCCCTGGTTACTTTTTCCTTTTAGTCATTTTCCATCCTTTAACCACATTTTAAATTAAATATTGCACTGTAACTAATAAACACAGTGTGCATATTCCACAGAGCACAAAACATCGCGCCTCAGTTTAAAATAAAAATATATTTGTTGACTATTATTCGAAAGAAGATGGATTTCCAAAGTGCTCTCGTTACAGTGAATGGCCTATACATGTATATTTCCCAGGTACATTTCATTCTGCAGGTTACTGCCATCTCCTAAAAATTTGTACGAATCACAAGTGCCAAACTTTTGCAATCTTTTCTTACCACATGAAAGTTAAAACAAATGTGTTTGTATAACTTGCCTGGCATTTTTATTTAGTACAAAAAGTTTACATGCAAACATAAAACGTCATAGCAGTCAAAAATATATCTCATTTTATATACACGTGGAAGTGTAGTGTGATTTGTAATGTGAAGGCATCATAATTCTGGCATTATAGAGACAAAGCAGATATTTGTTACATGGGAATGATACTTTCAGGCGAACAGTCACAGTATTTGCTAAAGTTGTTCCTGTTAGCTGAAGTTGATGTGCCATGAGATAAGTGTCCTTAGTTTACTAACAGTACTTGGCTGGAAGGCAACATGTTGCGTGGCAAACTGCCAATATGTATGTTGCGTGATGGGTAACAGCCCTGAGGGTGGTGTACAAATACTTGTATGTGGAAATTGGTGCTTTTTCAGGGTAAAGTAAAAATATTATGCAGAGATTGTTTAAAACTAAATGTATAGTGGTAGATGCCTTGTCAGGAAATCAAATTATTGTACCATCAAAACAAGAAATGAGCCATAATTGTACAGCTTGAGCGCACAATTGAAAACATTCCTTCCCTAGAATGTGTTTTCCAGGCTGTCAATGTCAAAGATTGTGGCTTATAGTTGAAATCACTCATGGGCAGAATGAAACCATTCCAGTGAACACATTTGCACATGTTAGTACCACATGATATGTGTAGCAATATATGGAGTACAAAGCTGCCAGTGTTTGTGCACCAGAAGTTAATTACCAATGGGTAGAGACCTGGAAAAGTACGTGTTTTATCCCCCTAAAAATTGGGGATTTTTGTTCCTCCCAAAGAATAACTTATTGCTACAAAAATGCAGGTTTCTGCATGAGAATTTACCATTTTTTCATGTGCTCTTTATAAAGACTTACATAATTTGAGAAATCTAATTTTATTCATAAAACCTGAAATTGGCAATAATATGCCTATTGAAAAGTGGTTTCTTATCATTTTTTCCTTGCAAAAATCAACTCCCAGAGAAATATACAGTTGCGTTTTTAAGACAAATTCACTTAGTTTCCTTTCTCAAGACAACATTGACAGCTATTTCAGATTTTCTTAAGATTTTGTACTCTGCCTGACACTGTAACAAGGGTCTGGCAAGGGCATACAGTTTTATGAAGAGACTGATGTAAACAATTTACACACACCTAGTCAGGCCTGTTGACAAAACTTTTGTTTGTTCAGTGTGTGTCATTATTTTACAGCATATATTTACAGAGAATATGTATGAAATACAGTTAGCTAGAAGACTACAAGTTCAAAATTCACGATAAATTGATTTACAAATATATTCTACATAAGTAGGCCCTAAATGCATATAAGCACATTTTTCCATGTTTCTCTCAAATGACTAGGCAAAATAACACGTGTTCCCTAACCCTATATTTTTACTAAAACAACTGCCAATATAAACAAGGGCACATCTGCGTACTTCACATTTTCCCCACTGGCGCGTAAACAATTCCAAATGTTTTAATGCATACGTGCATAACTAAGAAATGTGCGTTGAATAATTAATAGAAATAAAGATACTCCAAGCCCCCTTAAGACTGCAGCATTTGTTGGCTTTCGAGTGTGAGCAGATGATTGGTTGAGCACTGTTGCAAGTGTCTGCAGTTTAGGTTTCACAAGATGTCATTTGTAATTTGGGCACTGGCATTTAGTTAGAACAGCATCACTGGATCAATACGAGCGGGAGCAGATATTGGTTGAAGTTACGTGGAACATTCTGCGGCATGTGGCTCAGGTTTCGTTATCGCTAAAAGTTCAAAGTTTATAAATTGCTGGTTTTACTGTATTTTTAATTTTCTAATAATGTTTACGTAAACACCGACATTTATTACCATTTGGTCTTATGGTATGTTCTGAAGTGTACTTAGTAGGGAAAATAAAAATAATTAAACTAAGCCGCCATGTTGAAAACAGTTGCATTGCCATTATGTAGTTGTAAATATTTGTTTCAATTGACTAGGTAGAGGAAGTAGCCAGCAATTGGAAACAACATATAAGTACAGTAGACCTCATTTTAATGTTTACACGCACGTGTCTTGCTGATTTCTTACATCAGTCAGCACCCTAATTTTTTGCTCTAAAATCCTGTAAAAAAAAAAAAGGTGCTAGAATTATGCCAGTAAATACGGTATTCGACATAAAATAATAATAATTTGCAACAATACTGCGGGATTTTGTACAATTCGTGGATTGCAGATGAAATAGTGAAAGATCTTAATTTTTTGTTCTTTATGTGAAAATTTGCATTAATTCTTGGTTATTGCATTTGCTAATTTCTCAGGTCTCTACCAATAGGCTGCTGAAACTGCAGAGCGTGATACGGCACATCATTGAGGAACCAAGTACAAGTGCAAAAGATAACTCCCGATTAATCATGTTAATCTGGACCGGAGAAAATGTGAGGAAGTGAATTTTGTATTCAAAACACCTTGAAAATGGAATTTGCACATTTATACCTATTATACATTTCAAAGCAAACACAAATTGTGCACTGTATGTGCAGGATTTAAAGTACACTATACTTCAACTCATATTTATGTTGCACCTAGTGTAGAATAATTCACGGCACATTGAGTGTACACAGCCGGCGCCAGGCAAGTACGTTGGGCAGGAAACACTGTGATGGCAATAGATAAGCCAGCGATAGTTTGAAATGTTCTACGCTTTGTTGAATTTGAGAAAACAACACTACGATGTGAACAATGACCCGGGCTGGCAGTCAATAAACTGGTAAGTCCCGGAAGGGGGGTGGGGGTTAAGCCATGTTCGAAATGACAAGCATGTTATTTCGTAAGTTTCACTTTGTACATTGTTGACAGTCACTTGCTTGTTTAGCACTCACTGCAACACTTTCTTGCTTTTTAAAACAATTATTTGTTTTGAGAAACATTTAATCTATGCATTTGTATGTGTGTTTTGACAGTAAAAAAAATATAGCATTTTGTATACAAAAACTGACATTTTGTACACACTAGGCGGTCAGAAATGGATGACTAGTGCAGGTCTCAGACTTCTGTGGCTGGCTGACAGTTTAAAGAGATAAACATAAGCTCACAAAGCACAGCGATAGACGTACTGGTCCCGTTACTTGTTAAACTACACGTTACAGCATCACCCTGCCACAACTTACAGTAGACTGATAAAAGTCGATAAGCCAAAACCTGATTAAGCGAAGCACAACTGAAGTGTACTGTATGTTTTCATTGGGATTTTTTTTCTGGTACATCGTTACATTTATTTTGGTCAACTGTAAGTATTCACAATCAAAATTTATAGTTTACCCACAGGTCTCCCCCCCCACCCAACACACGTGCACATGTTCTGTCCCTACATCAGATGATAAACCCACAATTGCATGCTCTGCACCAATAAAAAAAACATGCTACACATTTAAATGTTTTAATTCGTTTTGAATACTTTGTAGCAAACTGTTAAATATCATACTGATTCTAATATTAATGTTCATACCACATGTATAAAGCTAAAATGATATGCAGTATAAAATACATCAACAGTACAGATAATGCACACCATACTTATAATGCAAACAGTATCAAAGTTTCTTATACTCTTGTAAAGAATCACTTTTTTTCTGCATTTTGCATCACAGTACATGAAAACTCTTTGGATTTCAGCAGTACACTGTAACAGCTACTTTCTATGGACTTAATGCTACCAGTAAAAATGTTGTATAATTGGTGTTGTCAGAATTGCTATTTTTGCCCCCAGACACTAATAAAATTTCTTTGAAGAGCATACTCTAAGCTTTTTCAGTTAATTTGATTTGACTATGCCACAATATGTTGAACTTGTGTGCTTGGACAGATTACATTCAACAGTTTGTTTTCCAAAGGGTGTTTGGCAAAGCAATCCAACAACACCGACAATAATTTAAGACTAGATTGTTGTGGTTTTTGTGCTAGACTTATAAATAAACCTGCTAGACTATTTCTTGTTTACACTTATGCATGTAACTTTTGGTGGACCTCTCATTGCTTGGAAAATTATATAGTTTGATGCAATGTTTGAATACTTGGGAAAAAGTAGATTTTGTTGTGGGAGATTGTTACTAGCCAATGTATTCTAATTATCAAGTGTAACCCACAGACTGCACTTAATGCTAACCACTTTTGCATTTTTTTGTTCCTAGTACAGTGGTGTACTTACGGAAACTATAAAATGCACACTTTAGTGGATCAAACTCATCCTTAGCATTCACAGACTTGCCGACTTCAGGCTCTCCTATGAAGGGATGTGAAGCTAACCGTGGGGAATGCAGCAAGAAATCAGATGCAAAACAATATTTTGAGAAGTAGGCAAGTCTGTAAGCAGTATACAGGATTTTGCAAGAGGTTTATGATACATGTAACTATTTTCTGTACTCATATTTTTTAAAATGTTTAAGCTATATTTGGTGTTTGCCTGGATTTTTATGTAAAGTTTTTTTTGTCTGCTAATAGTACACTGGAGGGCCTTTAAAAATAAATTTAAGATTATGTAGGCACAGTGCATCAGTCTAAATTGTTTGTACAAAGATTGTACTGACAATAAGGTACACTATATTAAGGCATGTGTTGTAAATTCATTAAAGAATATTTCTTATTAGAAAATAGCATATTTGCATAACCGCACTTTGTGTCGTGTAGGTACATAGTTGTAAATTTCTGCTGCCTGGACTGTTTCACATTTGAAGTTGCATATTTTAATTGTTTGGATTGTAACTCTTTGACACATTGTAGATGTAGGTATCATGATGAATGGCACCCATACAGTGCAGATTGTTTATTTCTAGCTCACCAGGCAAAGTGTTCCCTCCTGACCCATTCCCATGATGGTAAGTGTAGCAGGTACAGTGTGTACTGAACTAATATCCTGGGAAACAGTATGCATAGTACAGAATGTGAAGCAAGCTAGCAGGTTACAACTAATACATTTCTGCCAAGTTTAATATGATTGTGCATGCCCAATTGTGTCCTGTGTCTCTTTTTCTCTGTCCGAGGAAGTTGTCCAACCAGAAAGTGTTGGTGTCTGTGCAGTCTTCTGTGTGTCAATTTGCAAGTAATTTAGCTCTTGTCTTTCACTATAAGAATTAAATGAAATTACTTTTCTTTGCTCGTTGGTTTACATTGTGTTGCTGGTGTATTAATACTTGTTGCGTAGGTTTGCTACATTGTACATGAGACTGAGAAATTACAAATGAATATTTGTGTTGTTAAAATGTTTGAAACTTGCTAATCTGGGGTAAAATGTATACGAGAGTTGTAGCTTGATTTGGGTGAAACTATATACAAATTACCCACTAAATATGTTAATACATGTTTTAGGAATATCATACTGGCATAGCAAGTTTTCTCTGAAATACAAAATTCTTCCTCTTTAAGACTTGACACTTACTTGGAAATGTTTCACAAGTGCTAAAGAATAATTCATAACTGTATGTTTAGTCCATGTTGGTTATGAAGTGCACCTGCTTGCAAGGCATGGTGTACATTTTTTTTCTTTACGTGTAAGTGCATAATCAGAACTGTCTTCCCCAGATTTCATGCAATAGATGAAATTGTCTTGCACCTGAAACAAACATTAAGTTCAACCATTCTTGTATACGGCAACAAACATTAACTCGATTAAAAACTGTTCTTAAAAATGCTTATGTAACAACTTGCACACTGTATGTGTTAACGTCACCACACACAAAACTAATACCTCACTCTTGCTAAAATTGTTGCAGATAGGGTTTTGTAGCCACAAATAAGGAATTCCAGCACTTGCATTGCACTGCGGGGCTAGCATAAGTTACTGGGCAACAATAGTCGCAAATTGTGTGATCACGTTTTATTGAATGCGCACTGCTTCAATCACACTGAACAGTCGTCGCTGTCGGCTGCATAATCTGCGTAGTCTTCATCTTCCATGTCGAAATCGGTAACTTTGAAACTAGGACTTTTCCAGTTTCCGTTCACCATTATAGCTTTCACTGCAGGATGGTTGTTGTTGGTAACAATGTTGTCTAGGTTTGGAGAGAGCACATCTTCTCCTTCCACATCGTCTTCATACATCCTGCAACAAGACATTTGCTGTAAGAAAGATTGGACATGGAGCAACTTGGAAGATTGGTAAAGGGCTTTGTTACACCTAAGCATAAGTTACTTTTGTGCTGTCATCACAGCGGTATTTGGTTGATTTAACATGCATGACAGCCAACAGGAAGCAAGATGGCTGTGAATTACTGATTTAAGTAATGCGAATTGCCGCATTCTGATTGTAGATATCCTGATCTCTGTTCGGAACTAGGATTGATATCTAACACTGTGATTGGCTCTGATTTCGTTGTCATGATGCAACTGTTTATTTTGAGGTTCTGGGACAATTATCTAGTTTTTGTGGACATTCTCTTAATAGGATATTTTGTCATATAAGCTGGTTGAGTGCAATGCAAAATTTCAGTTTCAGTTGTTTTGTTTGGAGATATTTTGCACACTTAGTTATTTTTAATACCAGTGTTATTGAAGAAGGACTTGTACATAAAGCTAGATGGTGCAATGTTTGATCTGTTTTATGTGAAATGAACAAAATTTAGTGAAGAATATTAACGTATATATAATGTTTTAAATTGGCAAAAAAAAATTATGTTTAGTCTTAACACTTGTATGTTGGCATAATTTCAAACTTAAGTTGTCAGTGACAGCTGCTCTTTCATGGGCAAACAATTTGATGTGCAATACAATTTTAGACGTAGCTTGTGCTGAAAATTAGGATAATTTCTGAATGCCTTTTCCAGTTTTCAGTTGTGTTTACTTGAGGGGCCAAGCATGAATTAAATTATGCATTGGAATGTGTCTTAAATTATATTGAGGCATGAAGTGTTTCTGACCACACCGCAGATTCTACTTTGCCTTATCTGGAGGTACCTGCACTTCACTAAGGCATGGTTACAATAGTACTGGATGCTGGTCACATGATTACAGGATGCATCCTTCTAACAAGGAGTTTTATTACACACATCCGTCCTGTTTACCAACTTAGGTGTGTGTGTCAACCTCCCTGAAGGGAGACTACTATCGGCCGAGTGGTCGAGCCCGCTGCCAAAGGTTAAATAGTTTGAAGCACCAAGGGATGGCACCACCAGTATCAAGGGTGATACGTGCAGCATCAGCTGAGGACACTAGAAGATGACTAGTAGACAGCTCGAGGGGTGGTGTTTGCCACCCCCTGCATCACAGAGGGTCCACAGCTAGGGAGAACGTAAGCTTGTGCATGGCTTGAAGACATCAGTCCGTGCTCTTCCACTACCCTGAACTGGATTGGAGGAAACCAATGACAGCAGCTTGCTATACCACTAGCAATGTTAGAGCTCTCTGCTGCTCATCAGGTCCTCATGATCTTCCACCTCTGGTAGTAGTTCGAAGGTCTCTTCTGGACAACTCTTGTTCACCTTACCTGCTGGTAATGGCAATCTTAACACCTGCACCCTTCTGGACAATGGGTCAGATTAGTTAGGGTAGTTAACCATTAGCTACTTAATCGAATTGCCTTTTAAGTCAGGACCAGGTTGCCTTCACCTGCATTCACATAGTATAACTTCCGTTTAACTCAGAAATGGTTTAGGTGGTAGTACGGACCACCGTGTACATTATCTTTGGAGTATATACGTATTCTTGTCTATGTCTGAGTAAATATTTCTTAGTGTACTGTGCAAGTCCTACATAGAAACTGCCCACCAGAGTGAAGTGAGGAACCGAACTCAACCAAATACGAACCATTGGGTACAACTGCGTACTCCTTTCACCGGGAAGTATGTATGTCAACCATACACCCAGTAAAAGGCCACGTGTGCACTACGTGCACAGTAAAGTATAGTCGCTGCCACTCAAAAGAACTCTTAGGTCAGCCGGGCCGACCTATACTTCGTCTATACCACACCCAAATAGGGAGAGGAAGTAACCTTTGGCATTGTCAGCATCTGTTGTGGGGGACACCAGGACACTGGCTCAGCAGCCGCAGTGAGCCACTGTCTCTGCAACTGGGACTGAAACTACCCTGGGCCACCGTCCAGTCGGGTAAACCTGTGGCAGTGCACCCACCATATCGCTATACCATAAAAGCAGCGTTAGACTTCATGTCTAGCAGGCAGGCAGGCCATGCTCCGCTCCATCACCATAATTAAAGAGGTCGTAATCTCCTATTACTGGCGACACAAAACTAATTGATTGCAGTAGCCTTCTCAAAGCCTAAGGCTGCGATCAGTATTTGAAAGCAGAAACAACTGAATCCGCTTTCGAACAGTTTTAAATATTGCTAAGTTTTTTAGACCCTTGTCTGATCTTGGGTTGAGATTTAGAACCACGATTATCATTGGATATAAATGTTCATTAAGTTTGGTCATGATCTCGTATAGAGAAATGAATCTCAATAGTGCAACTGGACATACTCCATGTTTGACCAAAACAGAAAATGAAATTACTGGTGATCTCTTTAACTGCTTTCAGTATTGAGGACATTGTTCTTTCACAACGACAAGAACCAACAAAATAGACAACTGCATCAGCTCAGTTGTGGCAAGGTCCTAAACTAAGAATTAACACCTGTGTCATTAGGTAGTGGGAAGAAATGGCATCGGTTGCTTTTAAGTCTAGTAAAATTTTGATACATTCTTCACAAGCAACATTATCTTTATTTTTTATATTCGTGCCCAAAGACTATGTACAGTATTAACTTACAGCACAACAGAGATTAAATTACCCACTTTCCATAATGGGATTAATTGTTCATAGATTCCTAGTAGTAAACGTGCTTAGTCATTCCCAGTATATTCCCAGTATATTATTTAGGCCTACATATGTGCTGAAATTTATAGTAAGTCACTTTTTTTTTTTATAAATAACTCTTACACCGTGGATATTGGCACTGAAAGGGAAAATTTCACTTGCATACCGTATCTTTAATGAATTGTAATGTTTATTTTCTATCCAATATGAATTTAAAACGGTGAGAGCAGTTATGTTGTCAATGGCTGGTAGAAAATTGTTCAGTTGAAATGTTTAATAATGGTTTTTGTTATACTATTTGTAAATCCAATGGTCCATATTGAAACCTGTCCATCTTCAGGTTGCTAACAGTTTAAAATACCAGTGTAAATTACTTTGCATAGGAGCTAGTGACCTGGCATATTTTTTCCCCATCCAAGGAAGCATCTTGAATTGGTGGAGCACAGCTTTTGCTTTATATGCACACATGCTTGCTCTATTTATCTAGATTTCTCCCTTCCCCCCCCCTCCCTCATGACTTGCTCAGAGCACTAATCACATCTGTTTATCATGATTGCTGAAACAAACCTAGCCAGGAAATTTAAAAAAAAAATGAACTTAGTAAAAATTAAGTATGCACAGATATAGGTGAGATAACATTGCAATATGCCTATTTTTGTGCACGTCATCTTTGTGTTACACTGTTATGTAGCAAAAATAGGCTTCCTGTGTTATGCGAAAATTTCGGTTCGAACAAGCTATTGAGCTGAAAAGACATACCAAGAACTGTAATGGTAGAGTTCCTGCAGCTAAGAAATGTCCTACACTAGCTACTGGTGATACCACATCTACTGAATGCTATCAAAAAAAAATCAGTATTCAAGGGCATTTCAAAAGAGTGTGAATATACCTGCACCACATCAGGTGAGGGATAATCAATCAATTAACTGAGGAAGTCTATGAAGGCCCCATTCAGTAAAATGTTCAAATGCAGTGTATCTACGAAAAGTCTGAAACTCGTGATGAAGGAATCAGCTGGCGGGCATTCAAGACTACCAGTCGAGCATTGTGCAATCTTGATATTATTTTGAAGACTGTAGAGGCCTTAAAAGCTTTGTCATGAAGAAGAATACATGGAAAAGGGTACTGCTTGGACACTTTTTGACTTGAGACTTCCTTGAGCGATGTATAAGCAGATTATATTCACTATAAGAAAAGTGAGCTTATTGCTGGAAATACCATTCATGGATGTATGGAAACTATATAGATTCTGTTTTTATGTCTAGTCTGATGTACATAAAAAATATGTTTTCAACGAATAAACAAGGGTGTTTTATTTCTCGCTAGTGTCGATATTCCTTCTCCTAGCATGTCCAATTTCCTTAATGGGAATACGATGGTCTTGGTTTTCAGATATCACTACAAGCTGATACAGCAAGAGAGCACAATACAAAAATAACATGATGTTTGAGCATAATCAATGATATGGTAACAGGTATGTGTTGGAATGAAGTGTACAAAAATTGGGAGTGGGTTAATATTGTAACACACATACTAAGCAGTTTGGATGCAACAGACTTGGAGTGATGAAGGCAAAGGTCGAGGTAGGCCTGGCGAGCAAGAGCGGTGGGGGAAAAAGTGTTGGCCACCAGGGTACTTGTGCGTTTTGTGACTCCAATTAAAGTTTGTTACAAAGTAATTCCCCACTCACCCACCCCCCTATTTTTGTCTGGTTTCTCTTGTGTTTGGTTTGATGTATGAGCAAGTAGAGAGCAAACCAATATTTTTTTTCTTATTTCCACTTGATCGCACAGCAGCTTTGGTTTCACTGTGATTAATAAATAATTTCACAGAGATTAAGAACACTTAACATTCGGGCATGAACGCCATCAGAAAGAGACGACATAAAAAAATTACTAAAATTCATAAGTAAATTATAGAACTGTAAAACAATATCTAATTTAGTTTGTGCCATTTTTATTATCAATATAAAAATTTACTTGGCGTGCATAACACTTCCGTTTATGCGAACCCCGTATACGACCATGATCGGTCCGTGTGGCGCTTGTATCTGGACAGTCTGCCGAGGAGAGCTGACAAGGTAAGAGACAGTCACATTCGCACTACAACTTTTGTTCACTCATTTAGGTTTCCATAGTCAATTTAGTTTACCGATTAATCTTTGATTGCATACTTTTTTGCCAGACAATTTCCCCTGCATTGTGTCACCGCTTTGCAAATTTTTTTTATGCACTTGCTGAAATTTAACTTAATCGAGGAGAGGTCACGTGACCTGCACATTTTGAATCAGACACCAGCTGCCTATGTTTATGGCATTTCAGTGTACTTTTGCATTATTGCTACACACAATTTTAAGAGCTTTGTTTTTCTGTATGTATTTAGGGGGAATTTTCGGTTTTGAATGTTTTACGGCAACAACATGCATGATCACGTGGCCGACTGAAGCCAAGTTTTTGAATGTGCCATCATTGCGTTTTATGGGGTTATTTATACATCGTATGTGCAGTCTATTTCAGGGTTGAATGCATTTTTCACATAAATTGATGCTTTTGTACTTGACCACGCTGTCACAGTAATGCTTAATTTCACCGCCATCGGGCTGTAACAACGCTAACCGTAAACAGACACACTTGACTAACACGAATACTATTTAATCTGAATTTAGTTTCCCGTTTTCATGCAGAAATATTGCAATTTCACCTGCACCAGGTGGTCCGCTACGAACTTCATCCAGCGGCATCCATACCAGCTAAGCTTGTTTTTACACGTGTTTATTGTGAATATTCATCTCATGCCCCATCTTATTTCATGTATGTTCCAGGGTCTACATAATTGTGTAATTAGTGTACCGTGCAATTATTCCCGTTCTAGCCAGCTCTGTGCATAGGCCGTCACCACACTAACCATGTGCTGGAGGGCGAGTCCCAACGATGCCGAGTAATCACGCGTTTTAATTTGTATTAAAGGATTCATTTAAAATGTGCCCTGTCCTTTCTTCAGGGAAATACAGTCAGTCCACCCTAGTGACTGTCGGCCCTCTTCACTTGTGAAGGCTGTGCTTTCATGCACTGCAGTGAGATCATCCATTTAGGCGTGGGCTGGGGAGCACCTAAGCGGAACTGGCTCTTCATGACTGAGATAACAATTTCATTGGCACATTGATGTGTAGAAACAATATCAATGTAAACAAGTCTATAGTGAACTCAATTTTTTATTCAGTAGTGACGGTGTCCTAGCCACACGTTTTATCAATTGTTTATTTCAGTGATTTTATTAAAAGTTTAATATTGCCTACATGTTTGTAAGTATGTACGGGTGAGACGGACACACAGAACCCAGTCTCTCAATAGTGCGGTGGATTCGTGTCATTGTTAGTCTTGTCTCTCACCCAACGGCATCAATCGTATGTACACTGAATTAATTTACTAGCATTGGAAAGGTATTAACATAGCCCATGGCAGCTAATATTTCGTGCTTGTGAAGTATTTCGTTATGTATCTCCTATTGTAGTATAATTCTGCATGGTGGCCTATCATCTCGGGAATAAAACTGTATATTAGTTTGCGAAATTCATAGAGGGTGAATGCTATTGACACCTGCTGCATTAGGGGTTGTACATATACAGATATTAGAATGTTACTTTTCATTTGGCTTAAAGTCCCGTAGCAGCTGGGCATAAAGTTGGGTGAAGAGGGGGTGTGGGTTGTCCCCCCCCCCCCATGGATCTGATATTCAGTATATCTTAATGGAGGAAGTGCAGTGGAATGTATTAAAATACAGAAATTTTGTTTGCCCAAGGTAACTGTTTATGATTTTGTACTTGCAGTGGGTGTACCTTTACACTAGTGTCTGCTCAGTGTATATAAATTTTTTCCAGCACAATCTACTGTACCTACATTATTTGCATGTATAGAGAGTTTTATCTGCGAGCTATAAATAATGTATGTGGAGTAACCATATTCTTTCTTGCTGCCTACATTTCCTAACCTAGTGATTTTAAACTTGGGAGGGAATGTTTGTTTCACCGATGGACCAGACCTTTTTATTTTTCCATCAGTGGGGTGTTACTTCTGCATTCATTTGCGATTGTTTATTCGTTGTTGGTGGGATTATACTTCTGTGCCTGTGCGGATCATTTTTTCTGAATTAATATTTTTCATCATTGGTTGGGTATGTACTTGCACAACTGGGGCATTTTTTCAGCATTGGTGCCGAAATTTTGTTTGCATCTTTCCTTATTAGGAGCTTAGGATGATACACTTATCATTGACATCTGTATAGCTGTGTAAGCATTTTTCTCTGTAAATATTTTCATCGCTGGTCCTGTCATTAGTACATCGTTTTTCCTGAAATGTTTTCTTTGTCTGTGGGCTTTGTACTTCTGTATCTTAACTTTATCTATATCATCTTGCTTCCCCCTTAACAATGAATAACTTTATCTACGATATCTTGCTTCCCCCCCCCCCCGCCCCCCTTGGTTTATGATATTGTACTCGTACTTTGGAGTGACGATAAAAAATGTTCTAATTCAGCATACGTACTTTTACCTTGTCATATTCAATAATAGGTGTCCTTGCTAATGCCGAAATTTTCTATCCGTTATAAAATTGTGCAGTGGTTTTGCCATCAGCCTGTCGCTGCCAGTATTCTACCAGGGATATCTGGTGTTCAAACTGGTCCTCTTGTTAGTTTGCCCTTAGTTATTCTCGAATAGACTGCTATTCACCAGCATATTGCATAATATATGCATATGCTGTTTGTTGGGACCCTACATATGTATTTTAGAAGTTATGTTTCATGTGTGAAATAGCTGTCTTTGGAACATAGTTAGCTCTCTGGCACGTCAGGTGGCTGGGTGCTGCGGTTCACAAATATGCTTCTGGTCACGTGTTCTGTGAAAAAGGCTGATGCTGCAAATACCTCTTACCGTCCAAGTCTAGAGACAATTACAGCAGACTGCCTTGAGCTGCACACACTTACCTTCGTACACATAACATATGTTTTTGTGGCGCCAGAGGCTCTCTATTATTTTACACTACTTACACTAACTTTACCGGCAGCGTTTTTTATTAACACAGATATAAACCTTTTTAAAAAATACTTTTCTAACCAAGAGTTTTTTCATTCTGATTTAAAACATTTTCCCCATTACCAACAGTGATGTGTATGTGGGGGCATGACTCAAGAGCAAAAATTAAATTTGTTTTTACATATACAAAACTGCTTCTCAGAGTGTGTATTATACGAATGCAATGTTTTTTTACTCTTAGTCTTTTGTTTACGTGTACCACATATAAGTCCTGGGCCTTAGTGCTTGGGCATTGCATGACGCACAAAAAATAGGTTCTTTTTGCACTCTGTAGCCTTGAGGCGTACATCTGCGATACCTGGGCAGGTCTACGATGTTCGTTCTGACAGGGCATGTACAGCATATTGTCAACTCTTATACAAAAATTATCGGGAAATTATGGTTTCCTCCAACACTTGTGAATGTCCCTGTACGAAATATTTCCATTGTTCTGCCTAAGTTTGTGCATCTGTATGTGGTGTCAGGGTTGCCACACGTCTGGAAAACAAGGAATGTGAAAACTGTAGGCGAAATCAGGGAATTTCAAACAAGTTAGCTAAATGTCAGGGAATTCTGTGATATTCATGATAGATTTTGCAGTTCTCGCATCAGTTGTGTACCACTGCCAGAATCATAAAATTGTTTCAATGATTGTGGATGTTATGTTCCACATCGTGTACATGTCACCATGATGACTACCTGGCTACTATTGTTGCCAATCTAACGACTAACATACTACCAACCTAATTCTACATGCTGTTGTTTCGCTTCTCTGCCCCGAATACAGCCTTGAGTTTTACTCGCACAAAACTCTCAGAAGGGAGAAGATTCTCTGGGAACAGCTGAGCAATTTGCCTCTTCTGATTTTTCTGGAGCTACACACAGAGGCCCCGAAGCTTCGACTCCACCTGAAGCTGTGGAATCCTCCCTGGTATTCTGGTAGGTTGCAGCCGATGTCACAGCACCCGTTATTGCAGAACATTGTGGGTCTCTACTGCTGTGAGCGATCCTGGTTCAAAACTGCTGTAACACACTGGTTGCTGTCTGTACCCTACAGGAAACTGCTTCTTTCGCCTTCGAATCTGACGCTGGTTGACAACTTCACTTTTGCAACTGACCTACATGCCTTCTATCAGAATTACCCTGCTCAGCTGTGACCTGGTAAATCAACTGGCATTCCTCCCCACTAATCCAGCCTGGTATCCATTTGAAGCCACTCACGTAGTTACAAAGCCACGGCCTCTCCCACACTGAAGTGTCGAGCCCCTACCACTACTGCACCCGCCACCTGCATATCCTGGGAGGTGTGCCTGTCTGTACCTAGATGCAGTTTGGCCAGAACCATCTACAGTGGTCGCCTTATTAATGACTCTGCAGGAGTCTTCAGACATTATTTTCCCCTTGTGAGGTTGTCTGTCAGGCTAATAACATACGTGCCAACCGTGTCCGCCAGTCACCTTCAATAACTTTCCTTAACTTCTGCTTCACAGTTTGTACTTTCCTGTCAGCCAATCCGTTGCTGGAAGGGTGGTGTGGGGGAGTAAGAAACCATTTCTATACTAATATTCTCCACAAACCCTACCATCTCTTGAGATTGGGATGCAGTCCCATTGTCTGCTACAATAACATCTAGCAGTCCATGGCAACTGAACATATCGCACAGCTCCTGAATTGTCTGATATGGCAGACTAACTTCAGGCCATTTGGAAAAGGTGTCGATTACAATTTGAAATATTGAACCTTGAAATGGGCCATCAAAATCAATGTGGAACCATGACCACAGTTTATCTGGTTTTGGCTTTGGGTGGGTTATTTTGGCACTGCTGACAAATGTCGCAATCCTTTACCACTTGCTCGATGGCCGCATCGTTTTGGCCACCAGAAATAGCTTCGGGCCACTGCTTTCATATGCACTACCCTGGGATGGAATCACAACCCTGTTTCCCTACAACAAACACTCTTCATGTATAGAAGTTCCTGACTGCGCACAAAGTATTGTTACATTTCCACAGCCACTTTTGTTGGCCATCCACTTGCAGTGTACAGGAAAACTTTAGCCAGTAACGTGTCATCCATTTCTGCTACTATTTTACCTGGCTCTTCCAACTTGAGAATGTCACTGGGCGCTGGTACCTCAAATTCTGGTGCCTGGAGCAGAAGTCTGCTGAAAGTATCTGCATGTTGTACCTGGTGTCCTGGCCTGTATTCCAACTCAAAATCATATATCCCCAACATGAAACTCCATCGCAACAACCGAGGAGAAATTGTATCTGGAAGGGAAATCTTAGGATGGAGCAGCTGCAAGAGAGGTTTATGATCCGTTACTATCTTGAACTTCCTACCAATCACATATTGTTTGAACTTGCTTACTCCAAAAATGACACCCAGGGCTTCTTTGTCCACCTGCACATAGTTTCGCTCGCTCTTCTGTAGTGCCCTAGAGCCAAATGCTATTGAGGCTTCCCTCTCATCACCCATGTCATGGGTCAATGTCACCCGTACACCATACTCTGAGGCATCGCATATCAGAATTCGGGGCTTATTGAGGTCATAATGTGTCAGTGCCTGCTCTGGCTGCTGTAGCAGCTTGGCATTGTGAAATGCCTTAATGTGTTTTTCTGTCCCAACGCCATGAAGCATTTGCATCTAATAACCGGTGAAGTGGCGCCAACACTTCTGTCTTGCAAAGGAATCTTACATAGATATTTAACAGTCCAAGAAAAGCCTGGAGTTCCTTTTTTGTTTTTCGGACCCGGTGCATCATGCACAGCATCCACCTTACTAGACAAGGGATGAATACCTATCTTGTCGATTCTGTGGTGCAGAAACACCCCCTTGGCTATTTTCAGTCGGAGTCCTGCCCGTTGCAGCCTTTCTAGAACGTGACGCACCGACTTCAGTGCTCTTCATCTTCTCCTCCCGATATCAGTATATCATCAAGCAATACTACAGTCCCTGGAATGCCAGCAAGTAGAGTAGCCATGAACTATTGGAATATTGCTGGACCACTCCTAAACCCGAATGGCAACCTCTTGACCTTGAAAAGCCGTTACACAGTATTAACTGTAAGCAGTTCGGCTGTTGCCTCATCTACTGCTACCTGCAAATACGCTTCCTCCAAATCGAGTTTGATGAAGAAGAGATGTCCTCCCTCCAGTACTGCTAACGCCTCGTTAACAGTAGGTAGTGGATACACACACATTGCACATACACTGTTCACAGTTTCCTTATAATTCCCACACAGCCAAATTGAGCCATCCTTTTTTAAGACAGGTATTACAGGTGTTGCCCATTCTGAAAAATTTACAGGTTCACAAACTCCACGCTGTACCAATCTCGCTATTTCCTGACTTACCTTTTCTCTCAATACGAAGGGCACTGGCTGGCCCTTTTAAATCACAGGAATGCAGTCTTGCAGGACTTGAATGGTGACCTGAATTCCAAGTGGCTCGAACCAGTCACGTCCCAACAAACTTGGCCCATGTCCTTGCTCCACAACTAACTCCAGCGTAATTGCCTTACGACCCTTAAGTTTTACTGCCACTTCCTTTACCCCCCAACACTTCGAAATGTTCACTGGACCATGTACGCAATACCATGTTCCCCTTTTTCAAAGGTGGCTCATTGGGCCACAGAAACTTGTATGTGTGCCAGCTGATAATTGAATGGCCCGCACTGGTTGTCCGTTCAACTGCACTTCGATACACCATGACTTCCTATGTGCGTGCTCCTGCATACTGTACAAATTATATTCTGAACCTACACAGTTTGCAACGTCCACCTCAAAATGCTGCGCTTCCTGTGTGGCTACCAGTTCGCTTCAAGTCCCTCGCACTAAAACACGCCTGGGTTTTTTTTTTTTTTTTTTTTTCCCCCCAAGGTGTCCTTTATTTTTGCAAAAACGGCACACTGTATTTGCGTGCCAGCATTTATTGATTGCATGGTTACCATTGCACCACCAACATTGCTGGTTCCCTTCACTTATTTCCTTCCTTTAACTGATACACTGTTTGACTTTAACCAATCCTCCTGCATTCACGTTCCTCTCGACTGCATTGTTCATTTTGTGCACATCTTCCTCCACTAATGTACTGCCTCGCAAGTCCGCCATATTCCTTCCTGTCGCTTCCATTGCCATGGCGATGTCCACTGCCTCTTACAAAAGTCAGTTTATCCTTAACGAGGTGAGCCTGTTGTACAACTTTGTCCCGAACCCCACAAACCAGACAATCTTGTAACATGAGATCCAAATTTGGAAAATTGCAATGTGTGCTTATCCGTCGCAACTCTGCAATATACACAGAAACTGTTTCCCCTTCTTTTTGATTAACATTAACGAGTGGTATTTTCATGTACACATTCATAGATACGAGTGTTTCGCCTTAGAAAAATTTAAAATTACAATAAATATACTAGATGTATATGCGTGTAATGATTTCCATAATTACTGTACAATTATGACACATTAATTTAGCACGCGATCGGTTGCCTTTTGTCTAAACATGATGTGGCAACGGTGGAAATGCCGCTGCATCTGGCAACCCTGCCATGAGTTTGCTTTTCACCTCTCCTCCTCAACTGTTTAGCACCCATCACCTCTCTCACTCCTGCACACGTATGTTCAACCAATCATCTGCTCGCGCTCGTATTGATCCAGTGCAGTGCCCCTATTTTATAACGGCCCCTGTGAAACCTAAACCGCACGCTGCAGACCTTCCGCATTTGTTCAACCAATTATCTGCTCGCACTCGTATTTATCCAGTCCTTGTCGCAAATAATACGTATTGTTCAGGTGCAAAATCTGTAGAAAGCTACAAATGCTCTAGTGTTTTGTATCTTATATTATTATTTATTATTTGACTGACATTTTTCACAGTTACGCATGTATGCATTAAAGCACTATAAAAGGTTTACAACAGTGGGGGAAAAGTGTTGTTGGCGGAAGTGCTGCTGGCTATCATTCATTGACTCGTACCCTTGTTTATATTGGCAGATGTTTTATTTTAAAAACTATGGTTAGGATGCACGTGCATAATTTATTTTTATATATCTATAATCAAATCTTATTGATATTTGCATACAAAATTTTGTTACACTGTTTTGTGATTGATCGTCAATTGTAATGTACATGCAAGTTGTTTCCATCCTGCAGATAAGTTTTTAGCATGCAGTTAGTTGAAAAACGTCTTAACAAAGTTCCACTGTACATCATCATTTTCGTATAAATAGGGTCATACGACCATTTAGCTAACTAAAACTGTGAATTGGTGACGTGTGAAAATTGTGGAATCCAGAGCTCATAAATAACTTGCAAAGCAATTACATATCACATTCCTCATAATAAACACAGACCTGTCGTCCTACTGCTGTAGTGTACTTCTTAATAGCAGTTATATCAACCTAGGTACCTATATCATAATACGTATTTACTGGGATGGTTCTAGCACATTTTTTTTTACAGGATTTACGTGCAAAAAATTGGGGAGCGTGAATTATGCAAAGAATTGCCAAGACACGTGCCTGTAAACATTAAAATGGGGTCTACTCGCCAACCGTAGGGAATATGTTGTTTTAAAAACACAGCACTTTATTTATTGATAATAGATATGGAGATACGTATTCAAAATTAAATCACTTGTGTGCTGGGGTTAGCAGCGAAAGCATTACTGGGACATAGCTGGGAGTCGGGGCAAGCGTCTAGATCCTCAACAGCGCAGGCAGGCGCTGCGGCTTGCCACTGTTGTTCGGCCCTTGATCCTCGGGCGGGACAGCTGTCTGTCGTTCGGTTGGTCACTACAAAATTACTCTCATGTCCCGTTCACTTTGTAACAGTGGCCCAGCATTAAGAAAACAGGAATGCACATTAAACACTGAATTTTCGACCCGCTTCCCTACTGCCGTGGTCCTCTGCATACGCAATTACCTGCAGTTTAAATGCAGCAGTTTGGCTGGTATAGTTACCCATTATGCATTCGTACTAAAAATTAATATAATCGTAAACTATTTTCTTCGCATTAAAAACACCACCTGCAACCAAATAAACTCAGTGACTGATTTCTCTACATGTTTGCAGCTTGGGAGCGGCAGCCAGAAATCTATAATGGAAACGGTGACCTTGAAGTTTCACCTGGCGTGGTCGAACAAAGCATGTGCTGCGCGTGTCCGTTAGCATTAATGTCTCATTGAGAGCATCAGCATGAAATATGAAAGGGAAAAATTTCCCCTAATTCAGCACCATAAAATTCAGGTGTGTGAATTATACCAGGGCGAGAATTATGCCAGTAAATACGTACAACTCCCTGCCATTTAGTTACTCATGACGTTAGTTTTTTCAAATTTTATTTTAATGCATAGATTTGTTTACTACGAGTACTTGTAGATACGAGGATTTTTTTGTACTGTTATCAAGGCTCACAATTACAAGGTTCCATTAATTTTTTCCCCCAGAATTTTTTTTGGATTTTCAACATCAAAGGTCATGGGTCAAAAGTCATCTGCATACAATATGGATGCAAGACCGCTAACAGCCAAGATAGTTGATGATTAGGACTGACTCCGATCCTGGATCCATGTATAGATTTGGCATATCCTATGCCTATAAAACCAATATGGCTGCCACTGCTCTGCTGGTCCTAAGGAAGCCCTCAAATTATTTAAACTGACTGAAAATTGAATTTCAGGGGTTTCCTGCTGCAAATGAAGGGCTCCTACCATTTTTGGGGGGCAAAATTGGAATTTTTTTAAAATTTTTATAGAGAAAACAGGGAATTTTCATGGTATTTTAATCTATTTTGAGGGGAAAAATATGGCGGACAGTGACGTAGCAATATGGCGGCCAGGCAGCTCCTATCCCAGATCCCGTTGTGCAAGAATGCCCATTTCCCTACTATTATGTTATCTTTTTTCATATCCACTGTTTTCTGTAATTTGCCAAATTTTTACCAACTCCAAGGATTTTACAGGATTTCAGCTTCAGGGCTGGTGGCAGCCCTGATCTAGGATGATTTTGTGAGTTACAGGTCAACAGCAGTGACTGTGATAAGTGATCAGCAACTGATAGCAGAGTTTCTGCATACAATGAGTTTGGATCCAACGACAACTTCGACAACCACTTTGAAATCGAAAAGGAATGTTCTTTGCTCTAGAAGCCAGTTTGTTACATTGCCATTGCCTCTGTCAGACCGAGTGCTCTGCAGAGTATTTTTCACAAACATGCAAACACCAGGAAAACCAAATTAAAATTCATATTTTAATGAAGCAGAGAGCATGTCACTTGTTGAAATTCTATAAATATGCACACACAGGTTAACACATGGGGACCAACATTCCTAATAAAGTTCTGGTTTGGTATGGAATATATATTGAGGGAAATGTTTAGCTTTTGTGCTAGAGATAATGACATGCAATTCAAATGCTTAACACCGAGCCATGCCTTGTTTAATATTCATGCAGTTGATACATAACTGTTAATGTCATTTGTTCAAGACGACATCTATTGAATGGGTAGATGTAGTCTGTTATTTTCCAACTGCAATGTGTTTAATTCATACAACATAATTGACCGTGGGCATTACAATAAAATACTTCTACTTACATAACTTGTACGTGAACGTACTTTATGTAAAATATATGTTTTACCGGTGACTGTGTCAAAATATTTTACCACTCCTTTAGTGCAAGTGTGAAAAGCAGCAACATTTATGCAACAGGCTCATTTATCTGCAGTCAAAAAAAAAAAAATACTGTACTAACTATAATTATCTAGGACAGTAGTCGTCATTGGTTTACTGCTATTTATGTGAACATTTGCACAAGCCACTTGTGCATAAGGAATTTCCTGTCTGGTCCTAAAGTTATTTTTTTTTAACTATGTGATATAAAGTAAGTGAAATTATTTTCTGCTGTACACTTGCCTCAGCAAGTTAAACACAAGCAGTGGTATTGAGAACAAAAAGTTGCAAAACTGATTTTAGTGCAGTGTGCCATAGTGGCAGAGCGGTTAGACCGCTTGCCTCCCACCAAGGTGAACCGGGTTCAATACGGATTTCAGCAAGTGAGAATTTTGCCGGACAATGTTGCTGGTCTCTGGGTTTTCTCAGGGATCTCAAGTTTCCCCTGATTTGTCATTCCGACACTGCTCCACACTCACCTCATCGGCTCAGGACCTCGTTAAGAGCTGCCCTTCTTCACTCACTCAGTTTAGTACTATATAGAACTGTAATTATTTATATTACAAGATTTTCATAAGCTGCAGGAAATCGAAAGTAGATAGAACTACTTTGAATCAAGTGGGGAAACTGCTAAACAAAAGTGATTTTTGGACTGGATAAACTGACATGCAATAAAAATAATTTTGAAACTTACTTCTTTTCTCCACTAGGTTTTTAAAGTAGTGGGAATAGTTGCAAATTGGTTTGCCCCTCTTATTTTTCTATTTACAAACACTGATTTGAAATGTATTTTTTAAATGTTATGATTACCTATAGTATGGTTATATTCATCTGCTCCCGCTATCATACCTGTAAGTATTTATTCTATTCCTTTGTTTTCACATGAGTACTGCCTATATGGTAGGCATTCTGCACACTTCTTTGTGTTTTTAATGAAAGAGAGTAAAATGTATGGGAAAAAACCAACACGTAGTTGTATGGTAGCTGCATTCTTTGCACCCTTCTTTTGCCAAACACAAATGTACAGCAAGCTAAACAAAGCCAGGCAGCACTCGCGTGCATGCACAAATGGACGGACAACACACAGAGACAAGTGCTACTTACAGGTCTGACCACGTGGGCTACATGTCGTCCACCAGCCTGCGAACAACATGTACCAATGATGCCACTTCAACCACAAACCAGTTTGCTTGCAAAGAATCTACACTAGGAGGGGTTGTTGACGCTAGAGCTGTGCACAACAAGATTTGCAGCACGACAATGTGCTGGTGTTACCAGCCTTTGCATGGAGTTATCATGGAGGCTTCCTGCAGAAAGATCAACGGGGATCGTGTGTATGTACGGTTTCTTAACTTTAGATTTTACGTCTTCTAAAATGGACATTATTCCATTAAAATAGGATATGTCACCAATATCTGTGGTATTGGCTTGACTTTGGCAATGAATGGGGATCCAAACGGTCACTAATTTTTACAACTTCAGTCCCCCCCCCCCCAATTCCCCCCAAATTTCTCAAGTAAAAAGTTGATTGTAAAAAAACTGAAATTATTGCCAAAAAAAAATGGATAATTAAAAATAGTTATGTGGATTTTTAAATTTTGAATTTGAGAATTACAACAAATATAAAACAACTGGTTTTGGAGTTTCATCATTTCTTTGAAGGAAAAAAAATTTAAAGGGTTGGAAACTAATGCAGTGACGTGTGTGTTGAGCAAATGACCTTTTAGTATACTTGTAAATTGCAGTTACTTAAAAAAGTGCCAGAAAACCCTTGGCTATGCATGGTTATAGGACATACTGGTGACCAGGACTTGCGAATCATGTTTCCAGAAAGAACTATATTACAGCAGACTGCTAATACCTGTAGCACTATATTTCTGTAGCATGTGTTCCGGGAAACTAATTTGCGTCAATATTGTTCAGTAGTAAAAGTGTAATAATTGCATGTCTGGCAAACGTGTAGCCTGAATAAGTTATGTCCAACCTGCAGTGGAACCAGTCCCAAATTCTGTTGCACTCATATTACATACATATACACTGAATAAATAAGTATTCTGATGTGACAAGAACAGACAGTCTACATGAAGGCAACAACCAGCACCGCACCATACCACAACCTGATAACATCACGCCCGTGGAACCAGCTGTCTGCAGAAGTGCTTGCCCACTATTCTTACGCGTGTCCTTCCTGTTCTGCAGTGTGATGAAGATACTTAAAAATTTGAACGTTAACATTTTTTTTTTTTGGTAGTGTTACATGTAAAGTAGAAGCTCACTGTTGCAACACTTTTTATTAAGATCCTCTCTCCTTCTAGACCCAATTTTTAGGAACTGTAAGATCAGCTCTCTTTAAAGACTCAATTTTGAGGTACTGTAAATTCTGGAAAAAGAAATTGGGACTTTGAGGTAAATCAGCCAAAAAAAGTTGCTGCACATTACATGTCTCTTGCTAAACACTACTCCAAGCAATGTATACCTAAAAATATATATATATATCACCCCCGATTTGATGTATAGGTGTTGGAGCAAGTCAAAATGCGTCAAATTTCCAAACCCTCTGTTAAGACCATCGCTGGAAACTGAGGGGGTCTTAGTTGGGTCCTACTGTAAGAAGAATGTGTGAATGTAAGAGTGTCACTCATATTGGATCAACCATTAACACAGGAACCTATATGTCCGTATCAAGGGGCATAAATGGACATCATATTTAACTACATCAAGGAAATAGCACATTAGGCACTGTTAAATTTTGTGTGAAGTTGGAAGACTTACGTTAACAAAAAGTATTGGTCAGCACATTGATCATATGTTGGATTTTATTTGGAAATAACCAAAAAAAAATTATTAATGTTTAAGGAAATGTATCTGCCATGCATGTGCACTATGCCATACATCAGACAGGTCACAGTCACCTACAGAACATTTTGGATGGAGATACTACTTTAGATGTTAAGTTGAAATGAAACAAATCTTGTTAAAATTACTACAGTCGAATTTGTGTATCGTTATCACATGTATCGATAAACCGCATCCACCAACAATGTTTTGTGGTCCTGGCAAAATCCCTATGTAAATGATGTTAACATAAACAGCTCGTATCGTACATCGCATGGTGTGTCGATCAAAGTATATTTCGGGTCCCATCACCTAATATTTCCCGCAAGTATCTTTTTTTAATATGGTTGTTTATGCAAACATTTGGTAACTGGATGTGAAATACATAACGCGTGCTGCTCTGTGCCGAGCGAGACTGGCTTGCTACTTCCCCTTACACGCCTCCGAGAGGGGGAGTGGTTACCTATAGCAACGAGCATGGCGACCTAGTATCCTCTTTCTGTCTCTCTCTCTCAGCAAGCGCATCTTCCTTCCTCCCCTCATGCCTGCAAGAGGAGAAGCTTGTGTCAAGGAAAAGAGCAAGTCTCAGCCATGCCAGCTTGCCTTCTCACGCCGGCCTAGAGCAAATAAACTGCACCAGACAAACGTACAAATGTTATCAAGATTATGCATCACTCAACATAGTTGCACCTATCACGTGTATTTCAAAGCAAATTGTTTCCCTCAAAATGTTACACAAAACATTTTAACGAGGAATTATTATTTGCAAAGATGTTTTCATTTGTGATATTAAAGGTCTTTTTTCCCCGTAAGGTTAGTGTTTCATTGTGTCTGGCTTAAAATTAACACAATTTAAAAACTTAATATTTATTTAAGTGCAGCATCTTTGATTCCCAAAATTATATACTTGACCTCCCCTTGTCTCCAAAAATTGTTTATGAGCAACTTGTATTATAAGTGTAAAGTTCATTTTCAGTAACTTCGTGTAGGAAAATCAGACGATTCATTTCAATAGATGTGCATCTTTAGAATAAAATGATAAAATGTAAGGGCCTATTCGACAACTTTTGCAGTTTAATAATGGGTAGTCAAGCACAGAGCCGAGTGCAGCATACATCACGACAGGGGAAATTAGAGGATGTGGTTTTGAATAATTTGACGCCAGCTAACAGCCAGACGCATTAAGACCATGACTGCACTCCCCACTCACATGACACGTGGGCACACACGTGCGCAAAGAAGCAGTAACGTGAACTTTCCCAATAATTGAATATTTATTTGAAGTGAAAAATTAGGTCTTTTTTATTTTTAGGTTTTCAAGTATTTAACTGTTTAAAATGTATGTTTGATAATACTGTACAATGTTTGGTTATGAATTCAAAATGTGCGCTTTGTGAAGATTAAGAACTTTATTATTTCGGCGTGAACGCAGTCATACAAGACATTTAAAGGATACAGAAAGTTCTCAATTTAAATCTAAAATGTAAATCAATATTAAAATTAATTATGTGTCATTTATTTTCAAATGTAACAGTTTTACTCGGCATGCATAGCACTTCCGCTTGTGTTAAACCCGTAGGTAGCCATGATAGGTCCACGCGACCCCTGCCTCTGGACAGTCCGTCGAGGAGAGCTGGCGAGGTAAGACGCTGTCATGTACGCACTACAAACTTTTTGCACTGATGTTGATTACAATAGTTTCACTTTAGTATACCGGTTAACCTTTGCTTTGCATACATTTTGCCAGATATTCCCCAGCATTATACTTCCGCTTAACTTAATAATTTGTGCCCTTGTGGCTTTTTCTTTGTAAACAAGGAGAAAGATGTCGGAGAGGCCACGCAGCCCGCCCAACTTTGAATCAGGCGCCATCTGCCCATGTTAAAGGCATTTCAGTGTAGTTTCTGTATAATTGCTGCGTACCATTTTAAGGGCTTTATTTTCATGTATGTATTTAAGGGTAATTTTCATGTTTAATTATTTTACGACCACATCATATTGCGACCACGTGATTAACCGCCGCCAAGTCAATGTCTGCGCCATCTATGCCCTTTGAGGGTTTATTTGTGTAAAATCATATGCGCCATAATTTATTTCAGGGTTCCATGTAATTTTCACACATAATTGATGCTTTGTATGTATGAGCACGCTGTCTATTTCAAGTTTGATTTTCCCGCCATCAGGTGTACTAAAAGCCTAAAAATGTCTCCATCTACAGGAGAATATTTTTCCCTTCAATAATAATAATTTGTTTGCCCGGAATTTGCAGTTTCTACGGAGAAATATTGAAATTTCATCTGCACCACGTGATCCTCTACGAATCTTATACAGTGGCATCCGCATCATCTAAACTTGCTTTCATGCATCTGCGCGTTTATTGTGACCAATCAAGTTGTGTCCCATCTTGTTTCATATGTATTTGTACCATTTATGTAATTTATTCGGTGATATTATTTCCATCCTAGCTGGCTATGTGTATATGCCATCACCACACTAACCACGTGCGGCAAGGCGGGCCCCAACGAGTCCACGTTAGCGATGCCAGATAATCTCTCATGTTTGTTCATATTATAATTCTCTGCGTCCTGTTTTCAGGAAAAATTGGCAGTCCACCCTAGTGGCTGTCGACCCCTTTCCTTGTGAAGATTGTGTCCTATGACACCACAGAGAAGTTATTCATCTAGAAGTGCGCTAGAGTAATTGCGGGCTGGGGAGCACCCAAAATGAGTTAGTTAGGCATGTCCGAGTTCATGCATAAAGTTAACCTTGGCACAATTTTTTATGAGTGACAAAATAAAAAGCAAGTATCAAGTGCTTAAAGTCTTTCTTTGTAGTGACAAGCTACCTCTTGCCATTTTTCAGTGATAAAATTTAGTAAAGATGTTTAGTAATGAAAAGTGTTTTGTAAGTACGCTTGGGTGAGACAGACACACAGGACTCACAGCATCCCCGAGAACCTTGAGTCTCAACAGTGCGGTGACTGGGAAACACCACTGGCACCCATCTACCGTAAATTTATAGCGTCACAGTTTGTCTCGTGTCTCACCCAACGGCATCAATTGGCTTTCCCAAGTTAAACCTGTGTATTCATCCGCGTCACATCAACCGCGTCAAAATGGTGGGCATCACATCTGACCATCAGCAAGGTCTCGAAGACTTCTACGTCGGCAACGGCAACACCCGCAATAGCGAACTACTTGGACATGCCGGTCAAACGATATGTACATTGTGGCAGATTTAGTAAAGTAAACTTGTTTGCTGAAAATTCATGTGATCAACCATTATGGCAATGTACGTCTGATACCGCATCAACACCGTCAGAAACACGCCTGTGCATGCGCATCGGATGTGACAGGGCGGGAACAAAATGGGCGCAGTGCAAACAGGACTCACATTTGCGATGCATAGGGCCAGAAGAATTTACCACCTTCCGCGATGGTGTCATAAACCGTGATGAGTGCCGTAAGACAAACTGGGCAGAGATCACACCACCGACGACACCAGAGGTGAAGCCCATGCCACCACCGGTAGCAGTAACGTATATGCCACAGGGACTAACACGTCCGGATCATAGCGTACTTTTACCAACTTTTGCGCGACTTGATGCAGAGGACCCAGGCATGTTTTTAGCGGTATGTGAGGCGAAATTGCACCGACACCGTGTACACCGCAAGGACTGGATGGAGGTCACTGTGAACAGGTTGAGGGGAACAGCTGCCAATGGATGGAATTTAGTCGGAGGCTATCGTGTGACATGGGAGGAGTTTTGCGACTGGCTGCTCATCAGGTTCGATACAGACGGAGATGCCATCCAACCCTAAGCGCGCCTGTACCATAAGCAGCAACGCGAGCGTGATGGGATTGAGGAGTTCATTCATTGCAAACTAAGCCTGTACGAACGCTTGAACCCCAGTCAACCTATCCGCGGAGTGCTAGAAATAATTGTTGCTCTGTCGAAACTGGACATTAGGCCATTGTTGCGTGGAGCCAGCCAGGAGAGTGTGGAACTGTTCACGCGGGAGACAGGTGCCTACGAATGAGATAAGCAGGTGGAACGAAGATAACACCGTGGACCCCCCTCCCCATTCTCGCTGCCTGTACCACCGTGTTAGCTATTGATATCACGCGACCGCAGCTGCCTGTCAGGCAAATTACACAGTCGCCGCCGCAGCAGGAAACGCCGCCTGCTACATGCGCAAGAGTTTTACAAGTGAGTGACAGTACCATACATGCATTAAGGGTTAATATTGAACTTGAGGGAAAGAATGTGATTGCAGTGACACACACTGCCTCAAGTCACAATTTTGTACCTGAAGGGTTAATACAGGTAATAACAACGAGAGTACCACCACGTGGCCTACAGTTTGCCACCAAAAACCAACAGGGTGAGGCAAGAAGTGTGATGCACATGCAGGTGGGGATACGTGAACTCCGTACAAAGTGTGAAGTCTACATTATGCTGGACCTGTGCCAGGAGATGATATTGGGATTACCATGGTTGATTGACAACCAAGCCATGATTGAACCACATCTCAACCATCTGCATGTGGGGACACGTGGGAGGTGGGCGTTGTATGCAGTAGTAGCAATGCTGCCGGCAACAGCAGCTGCCGTACCATTCAAGAGTTCGAGCACGAGAAGCCCGGACAACATCAACGTCTGCAACAACTGCTGGATCAGTATGCCAGTGTGTTCCACACTGACGGGAAGCTACAGCGCACCGACATCACCGAGCAAACCATCATCACGACGCACGAGGACCCGATGTACTCTAAGCCATGAGACCCAGGTATTTTCTTCCGGCGCATCATCAACCAGCAGGTATGCGAGATGCTCAATGGTAATGTGATTGAACCTACGCAGAGTCTCTACAAATTAGCCATTACACTAGCTCCTACAAAGGATGGCAAATGGAGGTTTTGTGTAGAGTTTCACCCCCTTAACAAAATAACTGTAAACATGCAACCTCCAGTCATTAACGTCAAAGACACTTTGTCAACATTAGGGCCAGTTACTGTATTCTCAACTCACGACCAAATCAGGATATTGGCAAGTACCCATCCGCCCACAAGACAGTAAAAAGACTTTCAATTTGTTGCTATGCCATTTGGACTAAAATGTACCCCCGCAACTTTTCAAAATCTAATGGTAAATGTGCTAGATGGATACATAGGAGATTTTGCGATGACTTATCTTGATGATGTACTTGTATGACAGAACAGTTGGGAAGAACACCTGCTGCACCACCTGAGCCTTGTGTTCGAGAGGCTCAAACGCAATAAACTCACATGAAAGGTTGACAAGTGTAAGTTGGGGATGGGTAGAATGGAGTTTTTGGGACACTATGTAATAGGGAATGGACACGAACCAGAACAGCAGCATGTACAGGAAACACAAAACAAACCCACACCTAGATCATGTAAACAGGTTCAAAAGTTTTTTGGCTTGATAAATTGGTTAAGAGAATTCGTCCCAAACTTTTCTGTGATAACTGCACCCTTGACGGAACTGCTATATAAAAAAAGTAAATTTGTATGGACACCTCAAACTGATCAAGCATTTAAAGAAATCAAACACTCGCTTTCCAAATTGTAAGCCGTTAGCCAGGTTAAGTGTGGAGTTACCTGTTGTTGTGCAAACAGATGCGAGTCAAGAGGGAATTGGAGCAGTGTTATATTAGGTGGGAGAACACTGGGAAAAACGTATCACTAACTACCACAATGCAAAGTTTGGCGAGGCAGAATGCAAGTACCATTTAAATGAGCAGGAGTGTTAAGCAATTGCACATGCACTTAGAAAGTACCGGCCGTATCTGTTAGGGAGACAGTTTAAGTTGAGAAATGATAACCGCTGTCTAGTTTGATTGAAAGGCATGCATAACAGGAAGAGTAAACTTGCCCGCTGGGCCTTGCTGCTCCAGGAGTTAGATTTCAAGGTAGAACACTTGGCGGTGAAAACCAACGAGCTCGCCGATGCACTGTCGAGAAACCCCTGTCCGAGCCTAACAGTAAGAGATGACGCTGAGTGGGAAGAGGCGCTACCACCTTGCCAGGCCACACAAACAGCAGACACACAAGCTCTTGTTTTACAGAACATTGTCGCCACACCACCCTGTGAACTTGTCTTGCTAAACGTCCGTGACGTGTTAAGGGAGGTACACACCGCGCAAGAAAATTCCCCAGATGTGGCGCAATGCCGACAAACATTGTGTCACGAGATACTCAGAACACTGGAGAGTAGTGGACAGGGGAATTCAAACCAACCAGCAACCCCCTCCCCCCCTGATAATTGCACAAGGTGGCAAACATAAGGGCCCAAGGAAACACGGGAACTTGTACTCTAATATGCACATGATTGCTTGGAATATGGGCACCCAGGTTCAGAACACACACGTAGGAATGTGCAAAAGTATTTTCATTGGCCAGAAGTTCAAGGGGATGTACGTAAACATGTGCAGAGTTGTGTCACATGCAACACCCGGAAGCCACGGAGAACAGACGGCGATGATCCACAACAACCGAGGCTGTCAACTGAACCGTTTAAAACTGTAATGCTTGATATCATGGGCCTGTATCTGCACACCAAAAGCGGTAAAAGGTTTCTCATTGTCGCCACGGATTTGTTTACCAGATGGACATAGGCGTTCCCAGACAGTAATCTTTGCGTGCACACGGTCGCACAAGTCATGCAGACAATGGTACGCAGTTCGTAGGGAGAAAGTGGAGAGATTACTGTACCAGATGGCAAACTGAACACCGTACCACCCCAGGGCAAATCCGGGTGAACGCCGTAACCAAGACGTAAAAATACAGTTTCGCGTGAGGCTAGGAGAAGACCCTACCGGTTGGGCAGAGTTGAATCTGGAGGTCATGTTCTGTTTGAGAAACAGAGTGAATGTGGCAACAGGAAAAACACCCGCAGAAATGGTACAGGGTCGCGAACTGCGCGTGCCTGGTGAAACCTCATGAAAACCTGCCAATACCACTAGAGGGGTTTGTCACGCATCAAATGTAAATCCATGAAGAAGCACGGGCGAACCAGGAGAGTTACTGCAATGTTTGGGTACCAGAAAGCAGGAGGCTGCCCCTAGAGTTAGTACCCGTTATGTATGTGTATGTCAAGGAAAACCCGTTATCAGCGGGAGCGAAGAACCTCTGTGCAGGACTCACACCCAAGTGGATTGAGCCGGTCAGAGTAACAGCCAAGCTAGGAAATTCCGTGTTTCTCGTAAAGCTGGGTCCAAGACGAGTCACGAAACGTCACCGCTACGACATGCGTATAGCCCACACACCTGCAGGGAAGAGGGGCAAGGAGAAGCCAGAAAGCCCAGTATCTCAGAACGTGCGACATTGCGTTCCAAGTAGTACAAGGGATGACAGGAGTAGCATGTGGCAAAACATCAACACCAGTCTCACGAACATGCACACTGGGAATGTAAACAATAACACTGAGAATACTATGTCATTTAGGGGCTTTGCGCCATCAGAACACTCCACACCAAACAGTGTGGGAGAAGGCAATGAAAGTGTACACACACAAGTGAGAGAAGGGAGTAGTAGTGAAAAACACTTTCTGGGCTTTCCTGTGGAGTAAAGTAATGTATCACGAATCAAAGCAGCTTCTGAGGTTTCACAAGTGTAAATGAGGAAAGTGGTAACCACAATGTACACATAAAGCACAAAACAACCAGTGCCAGTGACATAAATTTAAAGGGGTTTCCCCAAGGCACAAATACCAATGGTTGTAACCATAGTGAAAATGTCAATCAGAATACTACAAGTGTCAGTGTAACACCATTCAGAGATTTTTCGGCCCCCGTAGGGGATAGCCTAGTAGGGCAAGAGAGTTTCAAAGGGTTTGGGGAAAGTAGTAGGGCAGTTCGTGTCACGTTACATGTCAACACGCAACATCACAGTGCTCGCAAGAGGCGAGGTGAGTCACCACTACGTCCCCACAACATGGTTCCAGCCGACACCAGCATCCCCTACAAACGCCGCAGAATCAGGAGACTCCTGAGACCATACTTCTTATGTCCTCAACCGGTGGTCCCGGTTCATAGACGGACAAAGTTGAGTTGCTCGCACCATCTTGGCCTTAGAGAAAGGGGTCGTTTGACGCCAGCTAACAGTCAGCCATGTTAAGACCATGACATTGCTCCCCACTCACGTGACACGTGCGCAAAGAGGCCGTAACGTGAACTTTCCCAGTAATGGAATATTTATTTGAAGTGTAAAATTATGTATCGTGTTTATTTTCAGGTTTTCAAGTGTTTAAAATGTATGTTTGATAACATTGCACAATGCTTGGTTATGAATTCAAAATGTGCGCTGCGCGAAAATTAAGAATTTTATTATTCCAGCATGAACGCAGTCATAAAAGACATTTAAAGGATACAAAAAGTTCTCAATTTAAATCTAAAATGTAAATCAATATTTAAATTATTTATGTGCCATTTATTTTCAAATGTAACAGTTTTACTCCTCATGCATAGCACTTCCACTTGTGTTAAACCCGTAGGCAGCCATGGTAGGTCCATGCGACCCCTGCCTCTGGGCAGTCCGTCAAGGAAAGCTGGCGAGGTAAGACGCTGTCACGTACGCACTACAAACTTTTTGCACTGATGTAGATTACAATAGTTTCACTTTAGTATACTGGTTAACCTTTGCTTTGCGTACATTTTGCCGGAAATTCCCCAGCATTATGCTTCTGCTTAACTTAATAATTTCTGCCCTTGTGGCTTTTTCTTTGTAGAGGAGGAGGAGGAGGAGGACAAAGATGTCGGAGAGGTCACGTGGCCCACGCAACATTGAATCAGGCGCCATCTGCCAATATTAAAGGCATTTCAGTGTAATTTCTGTATAATTGCTGCGTGCAATTTTAAGGGCTTTATTTTCATGTACGTTATTTTAAGAGTAATTTTCATGTTTAATTGTTTTACGGCCACATCAATTACAACCACTTGGTTAACCACCGCCAAGTCAATGTCTGCATCATCCATGCGCTTTGAGGGTTTATTTGTGTAAAATCATGTGCGCCATAATTTATTTCAGGGTTCTATGTATTTTTCATTCAGGATTCCGTGTAATTTTCACACATAATTGATGCTTTGTATGTATGAACACGCTGTCTATTTCAAGTTTGATTTTCCTGCCATCAGGCATGCTAAAAGCCTAAAAATGTCTCAATCTACAGGAGAATATTTTTCCCATCAATAATAACCATTTGTTTGCCCAGAATTTGCAGTTTCTATGGAGAAATATTGAAATTTCATCTGCACCACTTGATCTGCTACGAATCTTTTCCAACGGCATCCGCATCACCAAAACCTGCTTTCACGCATCTGCGTGTTTATTGTGACCATCCATGTCGTATCTCATCTTGTTTCATATGTATTTGTACCATTTATGTAATTTGTACGGTGATATTATATCCATCCTAGCCAGCTATGTGTACATGCAGTCACCAATCACGTGTGGCAAGGCGAGCCCCAAAGAGTCCATGTTGGTGATGCCAGATAATCGCAAGTGTTTCTTCATATCATAATTCTCTGCACCCTGTCTTCAGGAAAAATCGGCTGTTCACCCCTTTCCTCGTGAGCATTGTTTCCTCTGACACCACAGAGAAGTTATCCATCTAGGAATGTGCTAGAGTAATTGCAGGCTGGGGAGCACCAGAACGGAGTTAGCTAGACACGTCAGAGTTCATGCATAAAGTTAACCTTGGCACGATTTTGTATGAGTGACAGAACAAAAGGCAAGTATCACAGTGTTTAAAGTCTTTCTTTGTAGTGACAGCAACCTCTCGCCATTTTTCCGTAATAAAGTTTAGTAAAGATGTTTAGTAATGAAAAGTGTTTTGTAAGTACGCTCGGGTGAGACGGACACACAGAACCCACAGCATCCCTGAGAACTCTGTGTTTCAACAATGCAGTGACTGGGAAACTGTCACCCATCTACCATAAGTTTACTATGTCACTGCTCGTCTCGTGGCTCACCCGATGGCATCATTATTAAAGATGGTGAAGAAATCAACAATAATCAACTTATTTATTCATTTCTGTCTAAAATTACACGTTTTTCTTTGCAGTAAAATGTAATTAATTACTTTAAAAGACAGACATTTGCCACGGGCGCAAGGTGTCGGCTCTCGGCAACCAGTAGTGACATGGATGGGTATTTCTCCCCCCCCCCCCCCTCCCCAAACCTTCCAGCAACCACTATGAGCACACTGCCTGATTGATAACTATTCCATGCGCTCTTAGCTAAACGAATGTGCATGGGGCATTCAAAATATGACTTGAATTCAGTATCATATTATTTTCATTTTCAGAAGGTTTGAAAGTTTTGGGTCAGCTTGTTTTTGGTGTCTGATTACAATCAATTATATACAGTATTTTGAGACATTTTCTTTATTTAAACAAGTTTAGGTGGAATTTTTAGTGTATTATTTACAATAATACTTTTTTTTTAATTCCTATTTTTATTGTGTTTTATTAGCTAGAATTTTATTCACAGATAAGGTACAGCTCTTACTATACTCAACATAAAGTTTTATAAGGTTAGAAGTTGTATTTTATAGATTTACATGTCAGAAAACACATCTACTGAAATCCTGCTTATATGGACATTTTTTTTAGCAGTCCCCTGAATAATGATAGATCGAGAGTCGACTGTAATATGCATATTTTTTTACAGCATATAGTTGTAGAGATGAGACAGAGTGAATGCAGTTTTACATTTTCTGCAGGTAAAAGTGTACAAGCAGTCTGTCCAAAGAGCATTCCAGTAGTCATCCGTTTCGTGCCTTATGAAACTAACATTTCTGCATTTTGGAATAACAAATGTGATTATCTTGTACTACAGCAAAGCAATTGATTGCACTTTTTTCCTCTCTTATTTCTTTAGTCGGATTTTTGTGATTCTAACATGATTTCACTGAAACTTTAAATTAGGGAACCTGACGTAAGTAGTATATGGCTACATTTTGCAGTTGAACATCTCTATTACTGAAAACTGCACTCTACTCCTGTTTCTTTCACCAGATTTAAGGACTCCGCTTATCAAAGCCATGAAGGTTGCATGGGGAATTGACATAAAGTAAATTTCTTTTCAATGCATCAATTTTAAAGATGAATGTTTCGACGAAAAGAATGTTCAATGTGACTTTCTTGGAGAGTACTGCAACATTAACATAACTTAATCATTTGCAAGATTTTGTGATGTACCAGTATTCCTTGAGGAATGTCAAACAATGTTTTATGTCTGAAATATCATCCACAAAATTGATACATTGAGAAGGAATTTCTTTAACATTGATTCCTCATTTGAACTCCATAGCTAGCTTCAGGCTTAGTAGGCAGCACCCTTAACATCTGGGTCATACATCAGAATATTATTTGAGTTTTTTACTATTTCATTGTCGTACTTTACACGGTAGACAGCTTACCAAATAAATTCCTTTTTATATTCTTTGAAAAACTGTGATAGAAGTGTTGCATCACATTTACTCCTGGAGAAGGCAGCTGAAGCTAGGTACGTAGCAGGGCATGCACTGCTGCAGACAGCTCTTTTGGGGCGTGGGTTGGAACGAGAGACTGTACTTAACTGTGCACGGGAACTAGCCCGGCGAAGCGGTGGGAGCCATCAGGTGCAGGGCAGAGAGAACGCACACGAGGAAAGAGATGAGAAGTAAAGGTGGGACGTTGGGGACCCGGGAGAGGAGCGCGAAGAACAAGGCACCGTGTGGTGGGCATCTCGGTGGGAGGCCACTGCAACGTAAACAAGGTGCATGGGGGTAACTAGCAGCCATGCTTCTAGAGTTCTAGGGTCATTCAGATGAATGGAGTACATGTTTCCCTTAAACTCTGAACACTATACCATAAAGTATTTACAGTACATACTTATGCCTGTGAACATTGGAAATTCACTCCTGAGGCATGTATTTTGCATTACAGGACATAATGAAATTAATAGTTTAACTTCTCTGAAGTAGGCTGTAGCCAGGGGGCAGGGTGGGGTACTTGCTTTTCCTAACACGATTACAATGACTTAATATGTAACATGTTACAAATAAGCTGGCTTTATTTTTTACTATTATGTTTCAGTGACATAAATAGTACATTTGCATAAAGTTGAGCTACATATGTTAGTCGAGGTTTGTGTTCTTACTGGCCAATCATAACACATTTACTTTCGTGGTTGTGTTTTATTTTTGGCATATCACATATTTAGCCTAGTTTCTCCTAAAACGGAAGACAACAAAAGAGCAACTAAACAAGTTCGGCTACAGCCTGAACTTTCTAACAAATGGATTTTCAGAAAAATAGGTATACTGCACATGCATATGATTGATTGCACAGTGGAGATATCATTCAACTGGTTTTTTTTAAGTAATAACTTGAAGCATTGCAGTATAACAACTTCATAGGATTATTTTCCTTACAAATTCAGAAATATAACGTAGATGATACATATTGAATAAATTTCCCAATAATGTTCTAAAGAAGTATCAAATTGCTTGCACATAGTGCCTAATGTTACCATTATACCATTAAGTTGCATGCTAGTAATTTACAAAGAAAAAAAAATTTCTCTATGCTAATCAGAATTCTCGTGCATATCATTCTGGAAGTTATGACTATATTCTGTAGTTTGTTTTAAGAGTTTGATTTCTAAAATAGCCATTTGGTGCTCCAATTTATCACTGCAATTTGAATCAAAATTAGTTTGATACTAAAATAGGACTAGGGTTGCGCTGTGGATAAAAATGATTTAATTTACAATAAAACTTTGAGTGTAACAACAGAATAAAGTTAATGCTAGTGTGCATATTACAGAAGATAGAGCGAAACAAAAACCAACAGGAAGAAGCCTGCTTAAATTTCATCCAGCTGTGAGGTTTGGCAGTGGCTTCTAGTGCTACTGGTGTGTCAACAGCTGGTGAGCTAGTGTCAGAATAGGTGCAGTTCATGCAGTATGCATGTGGGTAGAGGGTGGGTGCTGTTTCCACATTCTTCAGGGCAGCAGCTGTGCAACTTACATGTCATCCTGTTGGTCGGCTCCGCCTTCCTCTGCTACCAGCAGCTCATACTCTTCCGCTGCATACCTGTCCCAGTCCGACAGCTGCAACAAACAAGTATCAAGACCATGTAACACACAGCATAATTTCATGCCAAAATGATACATTTTGATTGTGTTGGAAGACTTGTGTCACAACTGTATACCAAGTAAACACCAGCACATTCCTGTTGGTGAGGTCAGGTCAACATGCGAGATGATAAAAGATAGTTAGGTATGTAGGACTTAATATTTCATCAACAGCGAGATAATTGAGATGGAGCAATTAACTCAGAGAAGAGATGGGCTGTACTAAGGAACTATCCCAGGATTCGCCTGGAGTGATTTCTGGAAACAGGATGGTTGGACTGGGCATTCAACATGGCCAACCTGAAGCTTGTTATACTTCTATACACTGTACAGTGTATATGACTGCAATATGTTTTCACTTTTGTTGTTAGCCGATAAGCCATTCTACCAATTGATTACTAGACCAGTGATAATTCTGCTAAGGTAATTAACATGTGAAAGCCATGTCAAAAATATGCCACCCAATAAGTAAGACTATTGCAAGCATTTTTGGCAGGAATTTCATAATACCCAAATGACTATTAAGGTGGGCGAAGAGCAGTGTATCTCATCAAGTCTGAAAATAGGTAAAATGCCATGAGCAAAATGAGGGAATAGAATCAGAGTTGTCGAGTCGGGAAGAGATTGCTGCTAGAAGTGTCCATTGTGCAAAACATATGTTAATTACATCACATACCCCCACAACAAACAATATTAGCAGCAAAATTTAGGTAACTCAATCTTGTAGAGAAGCCTAAATTTCATGCAATATCTCAAAAATGGTGCATCGTAAAAGAAAAAAAAACTACAGAGCAAATATTTGAAACTAAAATATAGACAATTCTCAACAAAATCTGTTGTTATCCGAGTCCATTAAAAATATATTAACAAATAACTATTTAGCACCAAATTTTTGCACACCTGGCTTATATCTTACCATTTTGTACATCTTCATTCATTAAGTCTCCTACACTAAAAAGTTTTCTAGTCGTCGCCATTCCACTGATTGAAAGGTGTTTCTCTAATGTTTCTCACAATAATGGTTTATTGGATTCATATTTCACACGGTTAAACACACGTGATAAACAGGCAACATGCCACGTCAACACGGGTTATCAGCCAGATGTTGCTTCATCAGTAGTTTGGAAATATCAGTTTTTACAACAAAGCTTTCTGGTATTGAAGTGTAATGTTATGGGTTGCCACCGGTGAAAGGATGTTTAAATATCCTATAGTTTTACTGTGAAAATAATGGAGGAGATTTGCGTATAATGAATTGCACAAAAATTTTACCCATAAAATTAGTGATTGGTCCAAACTCCATTTTGCAGATATTACAGATACTTCGTGGTTGATCCTGCAAATAGTGCCCATACAAATAATTTCATTTGTAATTTTTTTTATATCTTGTCCGAGTAATTTTATAATATTCCCAAACTTAACTTTTTGTGTTTACATTGCAGTTTAGCACTTTGGTCAGTCTATAAAAACAACTTCCCTTTACCAAACTCCGGGGCACAATCAAAAACAGTAACTATTTTTGGCATTCTTAACTGGTTTTGCAACGATAAGCAGCCGGCTACAATCACCAAGCTCGTCCAATAGTTGCAAATGCTGTATTTGTCAAGAACATAACCACAAAACACAATATGAATATTACTTTTGGCATTTTTAACCGGTTTTGCAACCGACTACAATAACCAACTTCTCACAATAGCTGCAAATACATTAGTGTCCTGTTATAGCGAGATGTCACGGTTCCAGGTTAGATCCTCGCTATAAGTGTGTCCTGTTCCCAAAAAAGACCGATTTTGATCCCCAGTACGTCCTACTACTTAAAAATCACCCTAAAATTGCTTGTACATTGTGTTCAAACCAATATAATGGAAACATATCATGTTATATAAAAAAATGATTGCATGAAAATGAGCAGAAAATCTGACCGCGCCACGTAAGTATAGCCGCTCAGCCTGCAATCAGTTGATCGGCCTATGCAGCATGCCCCGCAAACAGTTTCCCACCCTATGCAGAATTTCCCGCAATCAGCTGCCCGCCCTATGGAGTATTTCCCGCTATCGCTTACTCAGCCACCAAAGCACTGCCGTACAAACGATAACTCAACCATCACAGCTCCGCACGATCGCTTCAAACCAAATACCTGTATTTACTGGCAAAATTCTCACACCTATTTTACAGGATTTTAGTGCAAAAAATTAGGGGAGCGTGAATTATGCAAGGAATCCCCAAGACACGTGCATGTAAACATTAAAATGGGGTCTACTGTAAGAAATCTCTCCCCAACCACGGGGGATACGTTTTATAACAACACAGCACTTTATTTATTGAAAATAGATATGAAGATACATATTCAAAATTAAATCACTTGTGTGCTGGGGCTAGCAGCGAAAACATTGCTGTGTGCATGTAGCTGGGAAAGCACTTAAATCCTCTGTAGCACGGCCGGGCAAGCGCCTAGATCCTCTGAAGCGGGGCCGGACAAGCGCCTAGATCCTCTGAAGCAGGCCAGGGGAACGCTTATATCCTCTGCAGTGCAGCCTGTTGCTGGGCCCTAGATCCTCGAGCAGGGCTGCTGTCTGTCGGGCGTTTGCCAGTCTTTACAAGATTACTCCGGCGGGTGGCAGCGCCCGCCAGTCGCCACTGCCGTCATTACAGATCCAGTTCACTTTGTAACAGCAGCTCGGTTTTGGGAAAATATGACATGCATGTCGAACTCGAAAACAATGAATTTTTGGCCAGCTTCTCTATTTCAGTGTTTCTCTGCATACACAATTATCTGAAGTTCAAATGTAGCAATTTGACTGGTATATTTACCCATTATGCATTTGTACTAAACAAAAATTAATATAAATGTAAACTATTCCCTTCGCATTAAAAAAACTACCCACATACAAATAAACTCCATGACTGATTTTGTTTACATGTTTGCAGCATGGGCGCAGCAGCCAGAAATCGATGACGGAACCAGTGACCTTGAAGTGTCAGCCACCTGGTGCGGTCGAACAAAGCATGCACCCATTAGCATTACATGCCTCATTGTGAGAAACATGCTGCGTGAAATATGAAAGGAAAAGTTTTTCCCCTAATTCGGCACCATCAAATTTGGGTGTGTGAGTTGTGCCAGTGCGAGAATTATGACAGTAAATACGTAGTCACTGGAAAATTGTAAATTATCTACTAACAAAACCTGCATGGTGCAAGACTTACTCAAAACCAACAAAAATTCAGGAAAACTATATCAAAATGGATTAAAATTACATTCGTTATAGCATAGCACAGCGATAAAATGTAGTAGTCGTGTCCCTATCTTTAAGTGGTATGCCACAGTATAGAAAAAACCAGGCAAAAATCTGTTGATATGTAACTGTATTCAATGCCAGCTATTGGTTGGACTGTTACGTTTAAATTAAATTTGTTTTCATTTAAAAATAACGTTCGACCGAAATACGCCAAGATGTTTGAAATCAAACACAGTTAACAGCACAATAACCATGAACGACTACGGAAAAGCAGCTGGTTGTAAATCGCTGTGCACTGCAATGAAAGAACTAGCAGACTCCACATTTTAAGAGAAAACGGGGTCAAGGTAGTAAGGGCGGGATTCTATTTATAGAACAATGCACTTGGTTTATGAAAGAGGGGGGTTAGCCGGCAACACGGAAGAATGTGACACATGAAAATGGTACAAGGTACTTAGGTAAATGGGGTGGCAGGACGAGGGAGTGGAGTTATGGCAGACAGATAACAAAAGCGCGCTTCACACGGTCATGAGTCCCGCCGCAAGCCTGCATCACACTATCTTGTCACACATGTTTCAACTCGTAAAATTACAATTTTTCATTAAATATTTTTGCGATTTTTTGATGGTTCCTCAAAAAGACCTTGTTATATCAGTGTTCTCGCAGTTGCTGTGCTCACAACGGGATTCTACTGTACTGTATTTGTCAAGAACATAACAACAAAACACAGAAGATAAGTAAGGATAGCAGTGTTTATAAATACAGCATGCATGTTCAGTGCTTAAATTACATTAATCTGCTTTATATATATATATATATATATATATATATATATGCACTATTCACTTTCGTCATAACCATTTTTGGTTAGAAATAATCGCTTATAAAATACACGTAGTTATTCTGCCTTTGAACAAGCACCCCAGCCATAGTGACTCAGCGCATATATAGACATTCAACCTTCCTACTAATCTATTTATGAATTGTGTAATGCTCCGAATGCAATATCGTTATATAAATATTATAGTGGTAAAATAATAATTTTTTTTACAAATGAATTTTATTTTACCAATTTCACCAGGTATGACTTATATAGAGTTAACTATGTAGCAACAACAATGCCAGCCATATCAGTTTCCGTTTAATTTTGAATTACCTGTTACTAAACCAAGCAAGGTGGCACTGTGGTAACTCTCTGGACTCTCATTCAGGAGGACCTGGGTTCGATTCCCGGCCCAGCCATCCTGATTTCAGTTTTCCACTGTTTTCCAAAATCACTCCAGCGAATGCTGGGATGGATCCCTAACAAAGGCCATGACCAATTCCTTCCCAATCCCTTTTCCCCGTGCGAATTGCACCGTCTCAAATGACCTTGCTATCGACGAGACATTAAGCCCAATTACCTACCATTACCTACCTACCTGTTTCTAAAAGATAAAAATAAAATTACGAAAATAGTTTTTCAGTTGCAAAAATAAAATTCTTTGTGAAAACATGTCGCGCAAGATAACCAAGTGTGGTAATTTCCATGATGATTAAATCATTTGGATTGATTGAATGAATTGGTCAGACCATGGCCAATTGTAACCGACATAGATTTTGGGATAATCTGCCGATGTATCAGTATCGATCCATCCCTAAATAAAATACATGAATTCTTATTTTAAACTTAAACATGATGCAGTGCGTCAAATGCTACCACTACCTTACAACTTTTCTGGAAAAACTTAAATAAAAATTTGTGTACATCAGATTACCATATAAGGAACATGGTTCTATTGGACAACCTCAGCTCGATTAGAACCACCTTGGCTTGACTACAGCCTTTGTAAGCCTCACCTCCTGTCCATCTGTGTCATGATCTCTCTGAGATGCAAATGGATCCCTCTGCTCGTGGTCCAAGTACTTCTCTAGGTTGAAGAATGTGTCAAAGAAAATGGGTGTCATTTTGCAGTGCTTGAGGTCTCTGAGCGATATCTTGCCTGGGACCACAGGGTGAATCATGTCCAGCATCTGGGCACATAAAAATCTTGCATCATCACCATCATCCAGCAATAAAGTGCACGACTCTCAGCTTGGATATTGTAACGTCCTAGGGTATGTCTACAAAAACAAGGCACATGCCAGCATGGAGGTTGGAACCCCAGGACCCACAACTTGATACATGCAATTATATATTTCATTAGAACATGTAATTTTCAATCTAAAAACAGTTGAACATGGATGCAATTTTTGAGTTTTTGGGGGTCAAACTCGATCAAAGTCTGGATCTTACGAGTCAATTTGTAGGAATCATGAGGATTTAAGATTAACACTTAACTGTGTTTAACTAATTTAACTTTTCGTTTTGCCACTAAAGCAGTGCAAAATTTTTTCAAGTTAATACAATTATTGTGTAAAGGGGTTGGCATGGGTAAGAATTGGTTCAAATTCCAATAACCCCTTTCAAATAAGGAACACTTTCTCGGGAACTGTAAAAGATAATAGCTTTGAATAGTACTTTGTAAATACATTTATGGGACATCACAACGATTCTGCTGACAAATGATTATGTACTTTAAATGTGATTGAGAAAGTGAGATGGCCAAGCATTGCTTTTCAAAGTCCTACTGTATGACAGGCATGATCCTTAAACAAAATTTGACGACACTTGAAGTACCAGAGGTTTATAGCGACAACAGCTGCTAATATAAAAGGTATACAATTTTATAGTAGCCCCTGTATATGATACCAAAGCTGGGAGATGATTAGCAGATGAGAAAATGCTTATTATACCAGGTTTCTACCAAAATCATCAGCCATCTAACATGGGATTTATGATTAAAAAAATGTATTGGTAAATAAGTGTGTAATTTTTAACTTAGTTAATTTTAAAACTAATTAACTTTTACTGTTTAATCATTAGTGTATCTGGTTAACAAGTAAAACTAACATTACTTAACTTTACAATCGCCTGACAACAAATTATATACAAGTGTCAGTAATATCTTGCCAATCTTAAAAATACGCAACGTATTTGACGACCGACGAGTTGCACACCACAATATACAAATTGAAACACTAACATTATGCACAGAATCAAATTATCATTGTTGGTCACTTGCAATGCAATTGTGAGGTAGGCAAGATGCAGTCGCAATCTATTGATACAATATCTCACTACGCAAAAATCACAGTTGATGGTTCTCATGCGGCATGCACATTTCAATTGTTTTTGTAGTCACTACACTGGTCTGGTTTCATGCTAAATTGTGCTATAGGAGTATATTTTGAAGGTTTTATTTCAAATGGTTTTGTTAACTCATCATTTTGATAAGTAGGCCTATCTGATTCGGCATCCAGAAACCAAGTAGCGGTAGATTGTTTTTGGGACTAACTTTTAATTTTTTTTTTAACATTGGTGAAAAACTTTTTAGAGACTTAATTGGAACTGTAAAATATTTGATGTTCTTTAAATTTCAACTTTAATCGCTTAATTTTGTTTTAACTTACTTTAATCAGTTAATTTGCATGGATTTTAACTTCTAATTTTAATCAGTTAAATGTTTCTTACTTTAACATCAATCAATTAGGCCTATTTATTTTGTTAACTTTCCCAAGTATGCCATGTAAGGCTCTGCGTCAAGTCATACTGATTTACTGGTTTCTAGTATATTTCAATTGTTTAATGGCATTTATTTTGAAACTACAACTATACCTGTCTGGCAATTCACGTTACATTGTAGAACAAAACCAATTCTGAATTATTGTCCAGTAATTATGATTTAATTAGTGGAACATCATTTTTAAACTATCAGTGATTCTTACAGTTAATTGCCAGTTAACATGTGGATAAAATGTAGCGACTATATTTGAAGGCATTTATGAAATGTAAAGGTACTATTATAAGAAATATTTAGTGAATTCATTGAAAAGGAAGTTGTGATACATAAATCGAAAATTCAACTTTGCAGACAAGACCAGGATTAAGTGATTTTTCTTTCTGTGAATGCCATGCATTGGGAGGATGTACTGGTGGTTCACCTGACACAGGCAATCCTCGAAGGGCAGCGTCTCGATGCCGATGGCCTCCATCCTCTGCAGCTGCTCTTCATAGAAGTACTCCAGTTCGTACATGGACAGGAATCCATCGCCATCCAGGTCCATACACCTGCATCACAACACATGGAGCTGTGAGAAGTTCATTCTGTTGATCACGTGGGGGTCCATACTACTTTCAGTCTGCCACAGCAAGTGTCTGGGTTGCATGTAAAAAGAGAGACTGGATGCAGAATACGAAGTATATAATAAATAGGCCAAAATTCTCAGAGAAGTAAAATCTCATGCCCTTGAAGTGTATGTTGTTAATGTGAGTATGTATGGATGGTTTTTAAACCAGCCACTCAGGGGCTGTTGAGAACCAGGGTTAAACACTGTCAGTTAAAGATACTGGATATGAACATTATTAATAAGTTAACAATTATATAGTGTTTCATAGCACTTAGAGATAGGATGAAAACATTCAGGTTAAAGTGGCATAGTGTAAAAAAAGGAAACTTTCAAGCTGCTTGAAAACAATGTCAGCACATAAAAATGGGAGACAAACTACTAACAAGAAATGGAAGAGAATGAACTCAACTGTTGTTTGTAACTTGTGACAAGGAGGCTCAACTCTGCACAGACTTTTAAGAACATGTGAAAGATGATTCCTTGTTGAGGAATCAAGAAGTATTATGCTAAACATAACCTACTATGGTCATAAGGGGAGGGCACATTGTGAAATGCAAGGAGTCTGGCAGTAATAAATGAATCCCTAATTTAATATCAAAATTATTAAATTCAGAAAACTGCAAGGAAATTGAAAAGATGTACAATTGTACTATTGCAAAAGTGTAAAATAGACATCAGATAATGGAAGAACACACAATTGGCTTTTAAATTTTTAGGTCAGTGTTTTGATATTGAACCTCAGTTGGTCAAAGATTTTTCAGCACAACTTTTTTCCGAAGTTGACTCTTAATGGCTGCAGCATTAAATTTTTAAGACATTCCTATTTCCATTTCCCAATTTTTTTTTTTTTATCTGCACCTTGTAGGCATACAGATGTAACTGCTTTCAAAGCACCTTATGGATACTTGATAGTGGCATCTGCAGTTCCCAGAAAGCCCGGCAAATTAACTTTCTTGAGCTGTGGGAGAATGCTAGCCTGATGTTCTAAACGTGTTTGTCGGAGACACTTCTCCGGCCTCCGCCTGTGCATTTCAAAACACTATCCGTGGCCAGAAACTTGCAGTGTCATTCATTAATCCTCTTTTCATCACGTGCTGTTGTCTGAAAAACACGTTGAAACTCCCTTTATACCCTCACGATAAACAAACTCTGAAAACCACACACCACTACCTGCACTTTTTGCTGAACCACCACTATTTGGCGTTAACTAAATGCAGAGCTCCAGGCGGCAGCCGAGAGAAGCGGGAAAATTTAGACAGTAATTTGAACACCTGCAGTACACAAAAGAATATGCAAAACTGACAAAAATGCATTTACAGAGTTTTACAACACATCTGAAATTTGGGCATTTCTTTGTGGACATTCTATATAGTGTTAGTAAATTTAATTTAAGGGACATTATTGTTAATTCATAAAAGTATTACAATGTGCATTGTGTGGATTCCACCTATTCTTGTGATCGTGTTGGTAGGCAGGAAAAGGTCTTAGCTTTCGATAGTAGTGTACTCATTATAGCTTGCAATGTCTGGTGATGCTCACTTCATCCCAAATGCATACCTTGAAACCATTTGATATTGAAGTAGAAGTAATAATATAAACTGAACTCAATGCTATTTTAAGAAATTATATGAATGTTACAGTAAACAAGGAACTTCAGTGTAAGTATAATTCTGGAGTCCATATAAGTCTAAACTCCTATGGCTTCTAGTTCTATAAAGTAACCTCATAACAGTTGCTGCAGTAGTGTTGTCCCCATTTTAGGGACCTGTGTACCTGGTACTTTAACTGTGCTGCAAAAAGTTTGATCTGCCTTTCCCTCCAAATATATACAGTATGTGCTCTTAAAAATAATAAGTGAGGGTATAATCAATACTTTGAACATATTATACACATTAGAAACACAACTTGGGAGCCCTCCACTCCAACATCAGCCTTTTTCAACCACTGTACCTCAGAATAGAGTCATCACCATATGAAAATACAGTGGAAGCCTGGAATACCACAGCCCAGTACAACGTGGATTCGGTTATACCGTGGGGCAATTTATGTCCCCCGGCCTGAATAAATAAATAAGTGGAAAGTATGCGGTCAGGTAGGCATGTTGTCGTAAGTCGGGGATGTTGATGGATGAGGTGGAGGAAGCGGGCGCATGTTCTCCCTCCTTTCAGCACCAAGATCTGTTTTAGCGATTCATTACAGCCAATATTGTATGTTTTTTCTGTATTCAGTTTTATTGGCGTGGTGCAAAGATTTGACGTAAGAATTCCTAGTGGTCCTTTTTTTATGTGACCCTATTATACCTGTTCTGCCGTTTGGTTGTAAACAGGCCAAAAAAATTATACTGTGGCAACCTTTCCATCTTATCTGGGCATTGAATCAGTATGAGGGGATGGCACTGCCATATTCCAAACCGTATATCATATTCGCAAGTGTCCTGCTGTCACACATTTACTGGCACTTGCAAGTTAACATGAAATGTGCGAGTGTTATATAGCATAACACATTTAAGCAATTACAATTATTCTATGCCAAAATGTTTAAAGTAAGGTAAAATACGCTGAAATACTGTCGTAAAAGGGATACTGACTTGTGGCGCATTCAGTATAAAACTGGCTTGCAATGCGGGGGCTCTGAGTTCTGATTCTGGGTAAGGTAGGGACTAAGTAATTTACAGGCCTATAATTAATCTATGTAGACACTTTGATTATAATGTGTATATAGTGGCTATTCAGTATGTCTTCCCATTTTTGAAAATAATAATCCCGAAATTTGAGACGCGCCTCAAAATTCAAGCTATTGTGGACAAGGCTTAATGCAGAAAAGCTGCCTTTCTTTGCATGCCACAAATAATTCACTTTTTTTTTTGTTTTAGTTTTCCTTTTGAAAATGCAAATCAGACAAGCAAACAACATGTTTCACAACACATGAGGCACTGATAGATCCCATCTGCAGTGCAGTGCAAGCATGCTTCGACCTCTGTTTAGTTTTGTGAGCTCATTCTCACTTTCTCCCAACCAGGCCCAGCAGGAGGTGCGGAGCGAACCCCCTTCACCAACCCGCATGACAAACAACTCTCAGTGAACACCACCCATGGTAGAATAAGTACATCCGTTGCCTGGAAAATGTGGTATTTTTTAACTATTCTTGCTTGAATGCATTAGACCCACATTGCGTTTCTCTTCTTCTGTTTCCCTCCCTTGGGTGCTGTCAAGTCCAGTGATGTAGATAAAAGAAATAAAGTTCTGATAGGAAGAGACTAAACGTTTCACGAGTTACAGCGGTAAATAACAACACTGGCACCATGTTTGACAGATAGGTGCCATGCCACATTAGAACACTGGCTTCTTTTCTTTTTGCTACTGTACTCTGTCACTCTCGGAATAGCGTGGAAAGCTATAACGCGGGTCTGAGTTATGTCCCCCAACAGCCGCATTATATCGGGCTTCTACTGTATGTGATATAATAGCCAAATTAAACTTTCCAAAAGATTTTCTACCAATAAAATGATAGGCCACTGCTTGAAGTCTCAAAAATCATGAAGAAAATTCAGCATATCAGTTCACTACTTTGCATGTAGCAACTGGACACCAGATTCATATCAATATTGCCTTCATCACTGTCTTCTACACCTCAAACGTGCAACGTAGCTGCAGGCAAGCTAACATCTTTAAACAGGAATGTAAACTACATGGATGCGTACAATGAAGGAGTGTGTGTAGAACCTCACCGGAACCAGTACTCAATGGCGGTGGGATGCTGCTTGTCTTCTTCAGACAGCAAGAACCACACAAACTCAGTGTAGCTCATCTTATCTGGGTGCTGCCTCGAGCCTCGTGTCACCGCTCCTGAGAAAATGCGGTCGATGATGCGTGTCGACAGAGCTGCAATCAGAACCACATGCACGTAGGAGTGTTTTGTCCTATATACTAATCCAAAATATGAATTATTTCAGGTTTCACCAACTACGTGTCAACAGAGTAAATTGGTCATCAAGACATCTGTGAGACAGAGCACGTACAAACTCACACACAGGAAGGTGGCAGTCTTAAATATGAAACTGTGCTACACATTGTTGAAAGTTTATCACATTCTCAACACACATCAATAAAAAACATTAGAAACATATCCATCAAAACTGTATAATAGTACAATATTCTTTTTCCAAAGCATCATGCACGTACAAATTTAAAATGTAAGAGGTAAGACACTATGTTTACTCAACTCATTCAATTGTGTCACTGCAGATTGGGTAAAAGTTTGCAAACAATTAGTTTTTCTGAGACAACTCACTTCTAGTAAAAGTAAACTGCAAGAAAAGTTTCACCACTCTTGATAATTAAAGCATTCTAAAACTGTGAGATTTATATCCTTTTAACATCTTTATATCTCGATGCCAGTAACGCAAGAAACCTTTGGGGTTAGGCGGGGACCTCAATGTTTTAGGGGCCCATCCGGTATACAAGACAGGTCTGGTGGGCTGCCTGGTAGGCACAAAATCTACAACCACTGTCATAACTCTTCGCACTGAATGACCTTTCACCTGAGGTTGGCTGGGAAGAGGGATGTTCCTCTTCGGTGGCTGGTTCAGTGGCTTGGCAGGTGATTGGTTGGCTAGATGACCTGTTGGCTGCGTAAATCTCTGGACCTGTTATGGGCTGACGGTGGCAGGGGGAAAATAGGCGTTGCACAACCACGGGTTAGCTAGGCCAATAGGAGGTTCCTCTCCTCTTAAGGATGGTTCTAAAATTGGATGAGGGAGGCCTTCAAGTTTAATTAAAGTGGGAAACAGTGGTGGGGGTAAAAGAGAGGAGTGAGGCTCTTTTATATCGCAGGCGGCTGGAACTCTGCCTTGCTGATTTGGCTGTCTGCTGAAGGCAGTAGAAGAAATTGGTAGGCAAGCTGTATTACCTTGTGAGGCACGTAATGCCTTCCTCAACTTTCTCAGCATGCCTCCCTTCTGAGAGTACGGCATGAGGAAAGGAACATAACAGCTCATAGAAGATAAGCCGGTGCCTTACTTCCCTACTGTGTACTTCTGGATACCCCGCCTTGTGATGATTATACAACACCTCATGCTCCTTTCGCCTGGTTCTTGCAAACGGTGGATAGAGCATTAGGCATCTCAAGCCACTTCCTAACTAGGATAACCAGGTGTAGTTTTCACAGGGGGTCAATCAGCCTAAGTTAATTCCAGCTCCTTTCCGACCTTAGAGGACGCGATGGCAGAGTATGGAACCACCTAATTTGGCCAATTCCACAAATAGAGGAGTCTCTAGTGCTTTGGGCTCTGCCGAACTCTATCAATTTGGCAGAACTCAAGTGGCATCTTAACGTGTGGGTATTTAGATTTTGTGCTAGTTGGTCTGCCGGTTTATCCTCCAGGAGGTTGTGCCTACAAAAGTGACTCCATCCGCAGCCAGCAGTACAATGACTATCCCTTGTCAACCCGCGCAGCGCACCGTCTAGCGGACAAGGTGAGAACTATCATGAAGTAGAGGGCAGGCCACGCAACCCTCTACCGAAGGTCAACACCTTCCAGTGCAATAAAGTGAATCAGAACAGCGACTGTTTATTAGCAAGGGATATCTTTTAATTACCAGTGCTAATTAAAGTGTTCAGTCTTTTAAAATAAACCCCACATTAAAGTAACACGTTACAAATGAATGTAGCAAAATCCTACAGTAAATAAAAATGTAACGAAGGTGCAAATAGTGAATCATGTAGGTACGTGGATCTCGGTAATCCTGTAATATTTTTGAAAACTAACTAGTACATTGTAATGCCCACATTAAATGCTATCAGAATAAAGTAATGAGCTAATTTAACTCTGCAAAAATACAAATTACTAACACTAACTTGTTGACAGCAGTGCTAAGCACCATGCTCGAACGGCACAGAATGAAATTACTTTTATATTTTATTTAAATGCTTATACTATTATTCTGTTGCAAACAAGATTCACACAATATGTTTTTAAAATAATTAAAAAGTTAATCACATAAGTGCATTCTATCCTTAGTGTGCCATGGCCTGGACAGTTGGCATGGCTACACTGTGCGCCGGATATGTCGGGTTTGTTGTCAGAGTTCTCGTCAGTGACGGCGTTGACTTGGGCATCTCACATGGTAGTGGTTAAGGGCGCCACGGGGTGTTTTGAGGACTCCATGAAGTCCGCTTGACTGATTGTTTTGACCCTTAGTTCTCGGGGTAGGGTTGGTCTAGTTCGTGCCATTTACTGCATACAGATTTTCGTCTGACGCCCCACGTTGGGCGCCAGAAAATCTCTCGACGCGTGACCGGTTAGAATAATGATCATGACAGTTGAGGATTCTGTCTGCTAGACCAAAAGCGGGGTGATTGAGTTAGATAGGCGATGAGAGGGGAGGGGTACTCACTTACTCCTACTTCTTGGGTGCCATGTTGGTGGTGTACTTTTTCAAGTCGTAGCGAGTTTGGCCCACACCGTGGCTGCGGTTCCACAGGTGAGATTCGTTGGTCCAGAAGTGGATGTTGTGCCAAATGAATCTAATCTCCGTATCAGTCAACAAACCTCTTACCACAGGATGGCACAATGGGTGAATGTGTATGCATGGAGATACGAATACCACAACTGGAGCAGTCAATACTGACTCGGCTGCGCGGTCCCATTCTGCCTGACTTCCCGGTATAGGTTGAGGAAGTGCACTTAACTATCTGGCGGCAAGGAGCACTGCGTGTGTCTCCCTATGCTTTCGGCCGTGCCTCTGGCTGAAAGGCATAAAGTCTCTGCTCACAGGTTACACCTTGACGCGAACAAACTAAATGCAATATATAGTGTAAGTCCGGTTTTGGCTTGCTGACCATGCTCTGTAGAGTCTCCACTAATCCCCCACGCTAGGCGGTATGATGAGAGACGGGGAGCTATTTGGGTCACCAATGCCGCCACTGGATGTGCGTCCACACGGGAATGGACAGCAGGTCTCAGTCACAGTTTATCCCGGCACTGGAAGTAATGCTGTGGAATAAGGCAATAACTTGAGACTGTTGCCCCTCTCTGGGTGAAGGTGTTTACTAGTGGTTGTGGCTCCTCTGTTCCTCTCCACCGGCACTGGAAACAATGCTGTGGTAGTTTGGTAAGCAACAAATGGCAGTATAATGGGTGTGTGAAAATATAACAGATCTCTGAAGGGCGCCCGTGGCTGAAGTTAATTCGGTAGTTATAAATTCCCCGGTCCTTATGTTAACGTAATCAAGAATGTCTAACGTGTGTTCTGAAGGAACACTAGGGGAGGGACAGCTACCCGAAGGGTAGTTGTCAATATTTCCACACCGTCTGGTGGGCAGGGGAAGTCCTGAAGGTCAACGTGACCTGTTACCAGGGGTTCTGGGTTTGACACCATGAGGGGTGGTACAAAAGGAACAACATCTTCAAGAGCTTCTGGCATGGTTAGTGTCTCCCAGAAGCTGAAGGATCTGCAGTGGCTGCAGAGGGTCAGTGGCTGCTGAAGAAATGTTGAGCTTCTGGTCAGAGATGACTTCAGCTGGGTTGAGATTCCGGCCCTTGCAAGCGATGAAGGTGCAGCAAATGCAGTATTTTGGCCATGTCAGCCCTTTTATACTAATTTCAAATTAGAGCTCGGAGGACCAGGGGTGTGGGGGTTGATAGCCTCAGTCGCAGGAATTGAGAATTCCAGAATGCTGAAACGGCACTGTCATCCTTTATCTTAACTAAAGGCACTGGTAAATACGTGCTGCCCTCCATTGGTGCATTCTGACACTAGCATGACCTTCGCGGTAGGGAGTGCTGGCTCATCAGGCAGTACAATCCTTGGCAGGGGTTGGGTGTTGGCTGACAGCTTTTTGGCGAGTCTGGGCGAACAGTACAAGCTAAGATCAAGTGTACCCTGTAGGCACGTATCCCCCCTCTTCAGTACTGTTATGATTCATTAACCTGCCATGGTACGAACATTGAGCTCAAAGAAGGGACAAAGTCGAAAAACAGAGCGCGCATCCTAGGTGTCGGAATGCATCATGTGTCAATGCATGAAAAAGCAGAGATCCTACACACTGGACCAAACAAAGGCAAATAGAGAGAGAGTTGTTTGGTTCTTGGCACTGTCTCGAAACACGATAACACGATGTGATTGCCATTAAAGGTGTTAGGATGGTTGATACTATTGCTCGTGAAGAAATTTTTTAATTACTGTGTTTACAAGTTTTGTTATACTTTGATGTAAATACATAACAACTTTTATAAAGTTATTTATGTGATAATGGCCACGGAAATACAACAGTCCTTGTTATGCACTGCAGGCCCACTCAAAGTTTGGTGCATGGGGCAAATGACAAATTTTGCTCACCCTCCCAACCTCCACCTCCGCTCTAGTGGTAACTTTTGTTGATTTTTGTAAAATACTGTATTTATAAACAAGCATTTTCTTTAAACTCTGATGCAGAACCATTTTGTGTGTCTTGGCAAATAAGGGAATTTGCATTAGTTGGTCAATAGTTTGGAGATACTGACATTACATTGCCTCTCTTCCCTGCCTGATACAAAAGAACAATTCGACAAGTGCAACAGATAATGAAATGTTGGAAGGTGCCTCACCATGGTCACTGTGGCGCTGGAGGTCCTGGCGATCGATGAAGAGGTCGTGGTCACGATCCAGCTCCCAGAACTTGCAGTAGATGACGTAGAAGTGCTCGTAGCTGAAGTAGGCGGTCACCTGGTTGATGTCGTCTTCCTCCTCCAGCAGACGTATCACCTGCAATAGATTGGAGCGCCGCAGCTCTGGCACCGAGATGCGGCCACTCCACGACCGGTTCACACAGTAGAAGATGCGTGCTATCACCTGCACACATACAAAACTGCATGTTGTAACCATAGGTTAAAGATGAAGTAGAATGATTGTCGTCTTCCATGCATGCTCCCACCATTGGCTAATGATCTGTTTGTAGATCTATCAAAATCACTTGTTTAAAGAGTATTGTTTATCTACATTGTTTTTCAAATGACTCATGCTCTTATATTTATTTCGTCTAACTTGAACATATCTAAGCTACATTAAAACTTGGCCAAAGAAAGTGTACGAATATTAAAAAATACACTTGCTGCTATAAGGACTGTGGCACCCAGAAGTATTGTCAAACTGAAATTAATTGTGGCACAAGAATGGGAAAGATGATGAAAATAACTGATAACATCACGACAAATGTTCAATTTGTTCAGGCAAAATTTTACAGATGAAAAGCACTATTAGTATATTGTTGCATCACCCCTAGCATAGAAATATGCAGCAATATAGTCTGGCTTGGAGTTAGAGACGTCAAATGCTAAATTGTGGAAGATCATCCTGTAGTTGTTGCAATTGTTGTTCCAAATGCTACAAACCATCGGTGGCTGAAGCAGGCATAGGTACCAGCTGGCTCTATATATGTTCTAAAAACAATTCTGAAGACTGTGTCAACATCAAGAAGACAGTCCTGGAAAGTGGAGCTTTATATGGGTGGGCATAATTATTTTGAAATATTGTCCATATGAGCTTTACCATGAAGGGAAGCACATGAGGCCAGATGAGCTCAAAATGTAATGTCATGTTGTCATTATACCCCTGACTGAGAATTATAGGAAAGTGCTTCAGTTCTGCTGGTGCGATCCATGCCACCAGATTGGACTGGAAAGGACTTATTAATGTCCTACAGTGTTATGTCTGAAGGCTTATCAGAGGATAACTCGTACTTTAACATCCATGCCTTACCAAGGATTTGAATCCAGAACCTCCCACACCCCAGACCGGCAGCACATCAACCGACTGCGCCACGGGAGGTCGGCACAAGATTACAACAAAGTTGCCGCCAATGTTGGGGGTGTCAATGGAAGATGGCATAAAAGACATCAAGAAAGTAGGTCTCAAAGCAGGACAACATCATACCCTTCCTAGAGTCAGTCTAGTGTACCATGCTCTACAGTGCAAACTAGTGTGGAGTAGTGCAGGTGTATGTACAAGGGGAAATTACATGTGAGGCAGTGTATCACATGCTGAAATACAGTTTCAAAGCCAGTGCAATGCATTGTGTAACCAACAAGCCACATGTGTGCAGTAATCCTGTAAATACAGCAGTTCTCATTCTGCCCTACACCCCTCCTGGCAGTTTGGATCATGCAAGTATGGAAATTTCAATGTATAAATTAGCTTGCAAAATGAAAAAGACGTGAAAGATCAAAGTAGAACCAAAGACAGAGGAAAATCATGTCCACAAAAATTCAGAGCTATTTGATAAAGAACTAACATGTAATAAAATAGACAATCAAATATTAAAATGTTTGCCATTTTGTATTAATTAAACAAAAACCACACTGGCTTATCTCCAAGGATACAAAACACATTTAACTTAATTTTAGGATGTAATTTATACCTATTGTCCATGTCATATAAGTGGGGTAAAATCTGACAGACAATGTGACCAACTTACACACTATGTAAACAGTAAATGCTCTTGTTTGTACAGTAGTGTATCAGCTGATGAACTGCTGCAGGAACAGTGTTGTTAAGTTGGCTATTTTGATGATGGCTTTGGAAGAAAATAGTGCTCAGAACTATAAGCTGTAATTTAAAATCTTAATTATACTTACAACATTTTCTTGGCTACCAGTGACTGGACTTTAAAAACATGTTTAGCAAATAATGACCGAGTATGTCGACACATACGAACAGTAAATGTTTTCAGCCAATGGCTAGCCATGTTTGTGTTTTTTCCGGTTTCCAGCCCGGTGAAAGGTTGTTGTGTGTGTGCCTTTTTCTCATCGTGTTTATTATACAAATATCTTGTTGGTGTTGTCAGAATATTGAATCTGTAGTTAATTTTTTTTTAATTTTCTTTTTTCAAGCATAATTGGTTGTACGTACCATTGTAGTGCATTTTGTTGAGTGAAATGTAATATTAATCAGGATGTGTTTACCGCTTCGTTAAAACTGCTCGTTACGCCATTTTCCTTCACCTCTTTCCACAAAGAAGTGGCACGAATATAATTTACGTATATAAGATTAAGTTTGTTTGTACCAGGAAATGTACGCAATGTTGATTTTACTGAATAATTCTACAAATAAATTATATAATGCTAGTGATGAAGAAATGTGGTTTTAGTGAAGCGAACTCGCAAGGATTGCCATAGAAAAACACGTGTTCAAGAGGTTGCAAATTTTACAAACAGTAAGTATGCATGTTTTCTAATGTATTTGTAAACCAGTAATATAATTATTGAAATGCACATGGCCTGAAAAAGCCACACTTTCGGCACTTTTGTAGTGAGCGAATAATATTAGTTTATTTGTCTATATCGTAAATTCAACGAGTGTAAGGTTAACGTCGGTCAAAGTGTGTGCTTATATATATATATATATATATATATATATATATATATATATATATATATATATATATATATATATATATATTGCTGCATAAGTACAAATACGAACAGCGACGCATGTATTGCGTTTAGTTTTTTCATTAAAGTTAAGATTTTCGAAGTTACGTATATAATTTAAATGTTATTTCCATACAAGCAAAATTTTCCACTGCTCCGTCAATAAATATGCAATTCAAAATGCCACACACTCTTAAGAACATCAAAATAATGCCATCTCACGAAATACATTAATCTAAAGCCCTCCCTCTTCCAGCTCACAGTTTCCTTTTTCATAGAAACTAGTAGGAATGTCAACCTAGCTATAATATCCTACATTAATTACTGGATGGAAGTATGGCTAATGTCAGACTTTCAGTGCCTGCCATGCCAGGAAACACGAGGGAGGAGGAAAATGCAAGTGTGCATTGGACTCACAGCATTTGTTTGCAAACGTCTTTTTCTTCTGTGACAAAACAGCTGCGGTGGAAGGATACATTGTGGCCGTGCTACTTTTCTAGAACTGTCAAAATTTACCCCACTTACATGAAATGGACAATATCATGAACAGTATAGTTAATACAAAATTTCATTCCTTAATTTTATTCTCTGTTAATTCATTATGCTATTGGTACTTTATGTAGGTTTACAAAATAAATTCATGGCAAACTACATAAAACACCCCAAAATTTGGTCAAAGAAATTTGTTGAAATGTAGTACCGTTAGTTGAAATAATTTGGAGAAGCTGAACTAGGACTTCAGCATCCATGGAAATGGAGCAAAAACAGAATGCAAAGGCAAGGCAAATAGTAGTCTGAGAAAACCCACCAACTAATAACAATGCCTACCATGTTTCCCACATATGAAAACTGGACGTCACTCTGCCACGAACAGAACCTGGGTGACATTGAAAGGCTGGTGGTGGTGGGTTAGCTGTGTAACCACCGCGGCAGCATATGGCCGTCGCCTACCTGGTGCTTTAACTACAGTATGTTGAAGCATGTTTGAACTACTCTTTTATAATGAAACTGTTTAATGTGTTCCCAGTAAGTTTACCTACAAAAAGGAAACATATCCCCAGATGAGGATGGAATGACACATTCAAATAGCACATGATATTAATTTAGAGCCTTCCAACATCATTAAAAATAACTTTTTCAGATACTACTCGAACATGAGTAAAACTGTGGTAGGAGCCTGCACTAACCCTTGCTACACACTTTCAAGCAATGAAAAGTTTGGGTCACTGCTTAAAGTCCCATCGATGAGAACACTGCAAGGCAGTTAAGAGCCCTGCGTGCAGCGTCAATGGCACACTTCATACGCGTGACTGGCAGCGTAGTTCTTACAGTTCCCATGTTTCCGAGTCTCACATACAAAAATAGCTCCTGGTAAGTTATCACCTTAAAATGGGGCTATTGAATCTGTAACAACTGTTCAGGGTGAAAATTACTACAGTAAAACAAAACAAATTGCTGTATTACTGGTGACAGGAGGTACAGTTAGCACTACTCACCGTGTGCACGTATCGGGAGTGGAACTCCGTAGCCTCCTTGAGGAAGGTGAGACCAGGGTGAGTGTCAACGACGTCCTGCACCAGTGAGATGAAGTCATCAGGCAGCAGGTGGCTGCGCTGGCCCTTGGTTAGCACGTGCACAAACCTGGATGCGGAGTCGTGGCATGTCCCCAGCAGCCTACACACATTCACTCTCCTCAGTGATTTATCAGTATGGTAATAATAAACCTAAATGACAATGTTTTACAAACATTTACAGAATTTTTGTAAGGTAACTACCATCAAATACTACACGTTTCAAATCGCTATGTTTAACCACGTATTAAATAAAAATACAATTGCATATACATGACAATACTTATATAATACACAATACGTACATTACATGTTGTATAAATGTTACATTGCATAATGTAAAAAATTAATATTGCAATTAAAATTTCATATTACAAGGCATTGAAAAAAGAAATTGCACTCATAATAGGCGACTGTGGTTATTAGAAGACCTAATGTGTATGCGGAAGTAACTTGCATTTTGGTTGTTCTGTTACACTTATGCTTAAAAAAACTCAAAAGTACAGCATAACTTTTATATTAAGGTACTGAACTCTGACTATGTGTATTGTTTTGAAATTTGGTGGAATTTTTTGCATTACGCTGCATTAACAATAAAAAAAATTATGCGTAAAAAATTATGCAGTAGGTGCTGAACTGATATTTCGTAATAATACTAAAAACCAACAGCCACAATTAGGCTACCGCCTGGTGGCAAACTCTTTTGCCTCTCCCTTACCCAATCAAACTCCTCTTCCACACCCTTCCTGAACATTCCAATCCCCCTCACAGATACCAATTCCTCCCTCAACACATTCCACTCCCTCACAGACCTCACAAGCATTGACTGCCTACCCCGCTGCTCCGTTCTCCTCTACACCCTCTGAAGCTTCTCACTGTTGTTTCCTCTTCCTCTAAACACCCCCTTACTTAGCTTGCAGTGTAGCCCTCCCCATCTTCCCTCTTCATTTACCATCCTGTACATCCTGACTAACCGTTCAACTTTCCTCCTGTCCTTCAATGAGCTCCACTCAGTTTCTTTCATAGTCACTGATGGCCTATGGTTCCCTTCATCCTCATTATCACCCATCTTGCTGCCCTTCCTTGCACCTTCTCCAGCTCTCGCACCTCCACGTACGGGTCCCACCCTCTCTTGCCCCTCCCATTCGTACATACCCGTGCGTTTCACCTACTTCCTTGTAAACCTCACTACCATACTTTAGTTGTTCTTACATTTATGTTAATTTTATTCTCCACAATCCAATAACCATATCCAGCCAATGTCTGCCTGCAAGGCCCACCCCCCCCCCCCCCCCCCCCCCCAAATTCATGCCTTTGCATACAGTACACCATCTGCAAACAATCTTATTTCACTGAACCCCCAAACCCATGTCATTTACAATTATGGTAAATATCACAGGTCCCAGTACGCTTCTCTGTGGCACCCCTGACGTAACCTCCTCTTCTTCACCCTCTGTCTTCACCCCCTGAGGAAGTCACGGTAATTCTTAAGAATAGGGGCTTTTTCGAAAATCGGAAACATAATACCTGGATATGTTAGATATGATTATTAGAAATCATAATTACTAAGAATTTTGGAGGGGCACCAAGTAGTTTTCTGTAAAAAAAAAAAAAATGTGATGGGGAGGAGGGTGATCAAGATTGCTGCATTTATGCTATAAAATACGTATAATTTATGTAGAATATATTTATATAGGGTCGCTGAATTGCTTTTCATGTAGGAATACAGTTTCCAACGAATATTTCATGCGTAAAACATCATTTACGTGGTACATTTATAGCACAGCGCTGAGGTTTATACAGGTAAACTACAAGAGTATGAAGCAGTGTCGGGACATTATGTAATTCTGGTGAATTACTCAAGGCTTACCTGGTCTATATTAACGAGAGGATAAAACGTATTACTAGTAGAATAAATATAGATATTGTAGATAATACAGAGCCTCGTTCATAGACTGTGTTTATCTTTGGAGGCGATGTATGCCGCCATGTTTATTCACTACACTGCTACACTGCGCATGCGCGTATACCGCCATGTTGGTTGACATCAAATGGATTGTGGGGAAATTGCCGGACGTTGGTTTGGGCCGGTCCTGTCCAAGGCTTCGGAAAAACAAGTGATTAAACGCGTTGCAATTCATGTTGTTTGAAGTGTTAAATCTAATAATTGTGTGAAATTACACGTGTTTCTATGCTATATAGCAAGGGAAAAGGTTAATTATAATATATGTGGTGTGATTAGTGTGTGTAGTATGGTCAAATGGACCGAAAATGTGGAGTGATTATTTGTATATGCCGTATGAATGGAGTGTGATTTAATGACTATTGACTAAATTTAATTAATTTTTGGGAAAAAAATCTCGGAAAGTGGTATAGTTCCCCCCTACTAATTACACAGAACACAAATTTACTAGGAGCATCAACATTTGACCAATACAAACCCCAAAAACGATAGTGGGGAGGATAAGAAGATCAGAGAAATTGTGGGATAAAACGAGTGAAACATAAGTACATAATTTAATATTTATTGACGAAAATGTTAAACTGCAAAAATACTGTGCAAGCATAGCCATACATTATGCACCGAGCCAGAGTCCCAGCGCCAGCAGGGGAGTAAATACCCAAAACAGTGATTCAAGGCGTGCATGCAATTTTTTTTAGGAGGTGACACGAAGCGTCTCACATCAGCAAAGCTTGGAGTTTCACCACAAATTATTGTCATGTGTAGCCTATTTGCACTGAGAAATAATGTGCATTTTTCAATTCGACTTTTTTTTTTTTTTTTGTCTCATGAAAACATGTTTAATTGCAAAAAAATTGAACGGAGCATGGCATAAATTGACAATATTACCAATACAAGCTACAAATACAATAGTGGAGGAGGGCTATGAAGATCAGGGAAAATTGAGGGGTAAAAGTTTATAATGAAAATGTATTTATTTTGAATTTTTTTAACCCCACAATTTCCCTGATCTTCATAACCCTCCCCACTATTGTATTTGTAGCTTGTATGTTAATGTTTGGTTCAGTATTTTTTTTTTTAATTTAACATCTTTGCATTAACAAATATTACATTATTTACATATTTTTCACCCATTTTACCCCACAATTTCCCTCATCTTCATAGCCCTCCCCACTATCATTTTTGGGGTTTCTATTGGTCAAATGTTGATGCCCTTAGATTTTTTCCCAGATTTTTTGTTCCATAAAAGCCCCTGTTCTTAAGAATTACCACCTTTTCAGATTTATTGATATACATGTCCAATGTTGGCATCGACTTCCCCTTCTATAGGATATCAGCAGTTCTTTTCAAAACCTTCGCAAAAGCAGTAAGTACAAATAATTAAATATGTGTAAATCTCCACTCTAGTCCATATTTCCAGGTTATGTCGGTTGCTTTCGTCTCCTGCGATTCTGATTGGCTAGACTTAAGCTGGACTCACAACCATCCGTTACAGCCATCAGTCACCCGTCCGTCCGTTGGTCAAGTTATCTTCAACAAATCGCAGGACAACTTTTCCTATCTATCAATCCGTAAAATATATCTCAGACTTTCGACGGACGGACGGACGAGACCCCGGCATTGTAATATCGTTCCTTGAACATGACTGTCGGAAAACAGTCATTTGTTTATTGTCTGAATATATTTTTTAATACACAAGGCAGTGAAGTTGTTTAATTTTTTACGTTTCACCTTTGAATTGAACTGAAGATCACTTGTAAATTTTCGGAGGAAATACTGATAAATTGCGTTAGGAAAGAGAATATATTTATTACATTCATTAAAAACATTTGCCTGTGCGCGAGAAAGTTAGTGTTGTTGAGTGGTACAACTAAAAATTTTTTAGCCTGACGGATCGAAGGACGACGCACTGTTATGAGTCGCTTTCAATTGCCGGACGAAAAAATTGACGGACGACCGACTGACGGAAGGGACGGATGGTTGTGAGCCAAGCTTCAAGCTTAACAGTTGTTAATTCAATCAAAAACTGCAAATCTTCTTATTGTTCATTTTCCGTGTGCTTATCGAGACATTAAGTACCTACAACTCTTAATTCTCCAGTCTTTAATCGTAAACTCACCTTTACAACTATGTAGGATTTACAACAGCCCGTCCATCATACGCCCGTCCGTCATCTGTCCGTCCGTCTCCCAGCCGAGCGACCGAACATATGAAAACAAAAGACAGCCAAAACAAAAAACTGCACGCACTACACAGCCTTGTAAAGAACTAGGTATGAGCGAGTAACAAAACGTGCAAGTTTAGAAGGCTGTACTTTCATCCGTTCGTCCGTCAAAAGTTAAAGTTTGGCGAGGTTTTGACAGACGGACGGCGGATAGAATTAATGGCCACCTCTGATTGGCTGTTGGTCACGTGACTGACGGACGGACGCGACGGGTCATTGTAAATCCTAATAACTACAAATGAACATCCAATACCAACTTTTTCCATAAATCCATGAAGGTGCTGGCTTCCACGTATCCAAGCTTCTCGCCTCCTGCTGCGATGAACAGTGGGACCTTCCAGTACAAAGGGCACTCGCAGGCCTGCCAAAAACACAGCCATTATGACTACTGCCATCTCACATATCAAGAGGCGTTCATGTTAACTAAAAATAAGCTCATGTTTGATTATAATAATATTACTAGCTATCCTAAAACAAATTCAGAGAAATTTTTTGTATATTCGCTGAAGAGCTGTTGGTTACAGTGTCGATAGTTGTTAAATATTAGACTATTCATGGCAAAGTGAGCACTTTTTAAGGTCCTGCTGAATGTTTCCTTTCATCCAATTTCTAACTTACCGTCACTTTTTTACCAATTGACCCTATAATAATATAATTCCTTACCTGTAAGGATAATCCTACTCATAATACAAGGATGTGTATGCCCAATTTTTTTGGGGCAAATCCACTGACAGTAAAAACCCAAAACTCTTTAAAAACCAGCTAAAGAATTTTTTACAGCAGATGGTTTTTCTATTCAGCAGAAGAATGCTTAAATCATAAACTAGATTATTACATTCCACACACATCTTTCCCCCTTTGACCCTTCTTTTCTTTTGTTTCAGTGTAATTTGACTTGTCCAGTATCTTTGTACAACTATGTATTGAAAAAAGATCTTAAGACGCAATAAAACAAACAAACAAACAAACTTGTTCCTTGGTACTGGTAGCCTACCACAAGCAAGAAGACGGGGAAGAAATGTTGACTATACATTATTTATTTATAAGTCATTTCATGGTAAAGTGAGCACTTTTGAGGCCCTAGTTACTTTTTTCTTTCGGCCATTTTAAATCTTTTAACAATCTTTTTAAATAAATTTTGCAATGTAATTAATAAACACAGTGTGTATATTCCACCGCTCTCGGAAGTTAACGTCAATGGCTAAAATAAAATATATTTATTGACCTCTATTCCAAATGAGACGGCTTCCAAAAGTACTCACTTTACCGTGAATATCCTATAACAGGATATGCTCTTCGTAACCTTATATTATGATGTTTGTATGACTAACCCAATATCTATGTACAATTACGTATTTATGGAAAATAGATCCAATGTATTGCAATAAAACAAACAAACTCTTAGTGCGTAATGGACTTTCTTCGTTTTGCATGCAATTTTGTTTATATATATATATATATATATATATATATATATATATATATATATATATATATATAACATTTTCCGAATTGTGCTGTATGATAAACTACATAAATAATGAACTTTGTTCTTCGCAGTAGGGTGGTAAATTTAAAAAAAAATATGCCCATATGTTTGATATTCCGTCGTAAAACTGGATTCAGCAAAAAATTGTATTAAACAGTTACTTTACCTAATAGATGTGGCAACTCAATCGAAACATTCCTTTCGACAACATTGGCAGCTATCGGTATATTTGCTCTTAAATTCGTTTTTTTTACGATGTGTTTACAAAACCTCCATGCCAAACGTAACTGAATTTTTATTGTATACTCTTGTAAGCAGCATATGAAGGCGTGAATAATAGTTACAAAATAAAGTAGATAATATTTAGATATGGGCAATATATCACAATTCCAAACAAACACGAACTTTTACACGCACATGTCAATACTCCAGAACAATTTAAAAAATCGGATATTTTTAAAAGGTTATTTCTTTACGATCTACAGCACAGAAATATCTGTTTACGTGTAAAAAATGTTAACTTCACCAGGCTTTACCATGCATGGGCTTATAGGGAATCAAAGGCTAATTTCGGACAAAGATCTCTCAGTTGCTTTTTGTAGTAGTATTTTCAACTAAATATTTTTTTGTAGAGATTGAACTCATCTAGATTTGTAAACCTTCATAATTTTAATTTTTTAATTTCAAATGTACGTTTTCATTATTTATAAAATTGTAACATTTTATAAATAATTAAAAAGTGTATTTAAAATTTAGAGATAAAAATTATAATGCGTCCAATCTTTAATTTAAAAAAAAACATTAGTTGAAAATACTACCACAAAAAACGACTGAGAGGTCTTTGATGGAATTTAGCCTTTGACTCCCTATACGTCCATGCATGGTGAAGCTTGGCCTTAAATACTGTTGCGTGTCGCTGGCCCGCACCGCTGAAGTTGGCTTCGCATCCCGCGCGAACGAGGAGGACGGAGAGTTGTTATATGATAGCGGCGGCAGCGCGAGCGATGGTGGCAGCGTATCAGTTACAAAGAGCGAGCCGACACTTCAACCTCTGTAGTGGCGCATTCTGCTGACCCTGGTAGTATTGATTTCTGCGTTTATCTGAAGAATGTTCTGGATTACCGACCTCTTTCTCTCAGCGGGACTCGGGTGCGTTGAACCTTCCAGATGGTAGAGCCAAGGATATAAATATTGCGGCAGGCCTCCGGGTCGGCAAATGCGTTGAGTTGAATTGGAGTTGATGAATGAATGAGTGGCCAAGTTCCGAGCGATAGAAGACGAGCAGCGGGAGAACCAGTGGACCAGCGGAAGGGAAGTCTGCGACTGCGAGTATCAAGCAGTGAAGAGTGTGGCTGGCAGGCTGGGCTGTTGGACTAGATGCGTGAGTGAAAGACATTATAAATGATGGCAACAGATATACTGAATACGTGTTGATATTGAGTATGAGTTAACTGAATGTAACCGACAGAGACAATTAAGAAGGACGGTAGTTCGAGTTGGAATAGACACCAAATATTGCGCTCACTTTTAAATAGAAAGAGTAAAAGTAGAAACAGATTATTTAATGCTGTAAATAGTAGCTGCGTGAATAAGGTAGAACTCCAATTTAGTTATTTTATTTTTACTAAGACCTCCATCCCTCACGAACTCAGATACGCCTCTCAGGCGTCCTCGTGTAACAATACTGAAAGTTATACTTTCGCACAGGATAATGTAGCATCACAATGCGCTAGAATAAGGCATGTTGTTAATACAACACTATAATATAACACGGTAAAGTGAGCATTTTTTGAAGCTCTCATTTGGATATATATATATATATATATATATATATATATATATATATATATATATATATATATATATATGTATTTAGCCTTAGACGTCAATTGAGTCCGGAGAAATATATACACTGTGTTTATTACCAACATGGCAATATTTACTTTTAAAAAGTGGTGGGAAAATAAAAAATAGCTGATAGGAAAAAAGTAATTGGAGTGCTCACTTTTTACCGAGAACAAACAAACAAGACAGCCCTCCTGAAACACTGCATCGAGGGACACCCAGCTTTTGCCTGGAGAACATGACGTGGCAGAAGGTTTCTTGACCTCTACATCTTGTGTTGTATGTCTCTCTCACACGCGATGTGTATCACAGAGTGTGCCATTTATAATAGTGAACAGTTTAACATTTAGCGTCATACATTTGAGAGAGTTTACACAGTATCCCTTGGAACCAATTATTTCACTTGAGAAATCAATAGTTATGTTACACACAGCACTAATAAAATAGGTTAGAAGACAGGTGGCTAATAAAAAATACTACTCAGAAATAAATCATTAGTAAATAAGATTACTGAATTTATTTGAAAATATTGTAAAGATAAGAGGAAAAAGTAACTAGAAGTTATTAAAGTGTTCATGTGCTGACTTGAATTTAGAACTACACAAGCTAGCATCCAAGATGCGTAAAACATAATTATTGATTCAAAGAACTGAGTTTAATTGCTTCGAATTACCATCATCCTTACATAAGCTTCTTAATTAAAGAGAAAAAAAATTAAGAATGAAAATATGTTAATGCTGCCAAGTATGCAATCAAAAGGTACTAGGGGCTCCAAAGTAAAAAAAATAAATAATAATAATCAAAATTTCTACTTTTTCTTAATGTCGAAAATAATTTCCTTCACCAAAATAAACAGTGTTTATATGAAAATGCACTCTCCTGGGAAATTTTAATTTAGGTTCTTTGCTCCGGGTCTAGCTCAAGACTGGAGAGAAAACTGGACCATTGGGTTGTTGAAGTGTCCTGCCATTTGATGTGTCAAAAATTACTAACACACTCTATTTTACATTAGTCCACGATCAACAGAAAATAAACACCCTCCGTCCCCTGCCCCTGTCATACCTCACGACGTAATGGCGCCGGCGTCTAGCGGCGCTTTCTTCCAGGTAAAAAAAAACAACTCAGAAAAGTAACTAAAACCAAGCGTCGCGCCCTCTTCTTTGATGGCGCAGCTTCCTAATATCTTTACCCTTACTTCTGGGTCTAATACAATTAGCCTGTACTAGGCGCCGGAGATATCGCACATAAATCTCGGCGATAATTTCTAACATCGTCCGCGATTCTAAAGTCCCGCCAGGATAAAAGCTTCGGCAACGTCATACTTTAGCAGCAAAGAGGGGGGGGGGGGGGACTACTTCATGTAAAAACTGTAAACGAACCAAAACTAAAATATATACTAACTCAAAACAACACAAAAATTCAATACAATTAATGTAAGAATGTGAAAGAAAAATGTAGAATTCAAACATTATTTTAACACACGTAATAACATAAAAATGTCTTCAAAAATTAATATTTTTTCAGTTAATGTTAAAATACATTTACCTTTTACCTTATACTATCCTTACAAGTGGATGTACAAATAGAATGAATATTGGTTATTACTAAGTTGGGGCTTGTAATTAAATTACTTTAAATATGTAAAATTCCATTAGAGTCAAAATAAAACCATAATATTTCAGTAATTATTTACTAGAAAAATTATAACTAAACATATTTGCTATATCACAACTGGCATTCTTTCTTGTGTTGTCTGTCTCTCTCTCTCTCTCTCTCTCTCTCTCTCTCTCTCTCTCTCTCTCTCTCTCTCACACACACACACACACACACACACACACACACACACCAACAACAATAGTAGCCCAATGCCGTGCGATTAATTCTACTGTTGCGTCCAGGAGAACATAGCATGGCAGGAAGAATAACCGCAAAACCGTTCATGCGTAAGTGTGCCGGGACGTTAACATGTCACATGCTAGGAAGTATTGCTCCAATCATAAGCCATATTGTATGTCACACATGTACTCGTGCTCAGAAGCCGTGCTTTATACTGCACATAGGTATAAAGGTATTATTCTCTACATTGCTTGTTCGCGGGTCAAACCAAAACTTCTAAAATCCAATTTCATAAAATTGTGGCCGTAACTGCACCTATTTTACTGTAACTGTTACTGGAGCACGCGAAAAAGTAGTAAACATCGAGCGTGTGTCGTTGGGTAGTACACTCTAAATTCGAATTAGTGGAAAACCACTGATTCGCAGTGAAAATGGCTCCACTTAGTATCAGCGGAAAAAAAAAAACTGGTTGTTTCAGTGGAGAAATTACGCTGATTGAATTAGTGTCTGGCTCGCCTCGGAAATGTCATAGATTAGTTTTATAGGCTCAATACCTCGGCATTAAGAGCCGCCCCAATCTCTCAGTTCGATAGATTCGTTTTCCGCCCTCTTTTCCATACAAATACGTGCCGGCATAGTTGTTTAATATAAACCTTCATAAACCCCGCCTTACTGAGATAGCTCACAGACTTTCTCCGCCGCTCTCATTATACATTAGGCTTGTGGGTTTGAGCGACATTAATAGATTTTCTTCGGAAGAAGAACTTCTGGTGCGGTTCGGAGCCAGAAGCTAGATGTAGAATTTGGTTCACAGGCTTAGGATATACTTTTACTGCTCACTTTGTATATTTCTGCCATCTGTAAAGCTAGCTTCTCGCCCGCGTATACTATACGAAGCAGCTGTTGTGTTCCTTTACCGAGTGCCCTCTTCGTACATGACCACGAGTGTCACGATTACCAGTTTTCTATAGCACCGTTCTTACGAATGTTATGTATGATTATTCACTGTACATTTCCGTCTGGTTACCTAACACTTCAAGTTCGGCGTCAATATATGGAACCACTTTCCCCTCCATTGTTACCAACTTTACTGGACACATGTCACTCATTGCGCCCGTTAAAATATATGCAGGTACGGACAGTGACTTTTTTCTAAGATTGAGTTCAAAAGTGCACACGTGATCGTGAACAGCCTTTACACCTATGGTTTCAAGGTGCCAAGTTACCTTGGACAACAACTATACCATATTTCCCGCATTGTCGCAGTTTTGAGAATGTTACATCTGTTTATTTCATGTTCATTTTGCCTAGTTGGATTTATGGCGGAGAGGCTCCCGGATTTTCGCACATGGAAGTCGTGCTGGACAATGCCGCCGCTGATCTTTCACTTCTCCCGCCCCCACATTACGAGGCTACTCACCTCGCTTCGCCCTCTTCGGCTCTCAAGACCTCTATGTTACGAGCTGCCCAAATGTCTTCACTAACTCACACACTTTCGAGGGGCCTTAAACTTCGTACAACATGGAAACATCTTCCCTGGCCCACTTTTGGCGCTTGCGTAAACATGTTTCCCTTAATTATATAATTTTTATTTATTACTCGGTCCTATATCACTGAGCTTGGTTAGTCGTGTAATGTTTTCATGTCCCTTTTCGTCTTTATCTTAGCTGTGTTTTCGGTTTATGGTTTCCCTACATTTATGTATATTGTTTCACTAATTATGAATCTTTTTTGAGGTTTTGCTTAGTTTCCTCACATTCAAAATTGTTTTCGCATGTCACAGTTGTTATACTCATCTCGGCTATTTATTTAGAGTATTCTTTTTTTTGTCGTTGTCTGTATTATTCTCCTATGAGTAAAAACATTCTGAATTAAAAAATCTGGTCAGTTGCTAGGTGAGAATGGAAAAATTTTAGCAGGGCCTAAAAAAGTGCTAACTTTACGATGAACAGCCTATAACTCCCGCGCACATTTAGTGGAGACTGTGGCTTCGATTACATATATTTTTTGCCAAGTCTTCGCTTGAAGCTTGGTACTTATTGCAGCGTTTAGGCAATAAATTATTTATACCCACTTTTTGAAACCCTCTCATTTGGGATATATTGTGCCTTACACGTTAACTTTTCAGTCCTGTGAAATATGCACAGTCGAATCACACTACTATGACCACCTGCTGGTATTCAGAGAAACCGCCCTACACAGCACGGACAGCAACTAAACGAGCTGGCAGTGACTCAGTCAGGTGCTGATGGGTCTCCACGGAGAGATGCTGTCTACAGGGCGTCCCACAACTGTTGAAGGGTGCGTGGAGGAGGAGACAGACGGCGAACACGACGATAGAGGTGGTCCGGTCCCACAGATCTTCAACTGGATTGAAGTCGGGGCTGTTGAGGGCCAGGGAAGGACTTTGAAGTCTTGGTCGTGCTTTTCCAGCCACACGCGGACACTTCTAGCCGTGTGGCAAGGCGTATTATCGTGCTGGAAGATCCCATCCTCCCGAGGAAAGACACTCATCATGTACGGATGGACGTGATATTTGAGGATGGATTCATAACTAAATCGATAAAGAGTGCCTTCCGCACGAATGATGAGACCTAAAGAATACGACGAGAACATTCGCCAGACCATAACACTGCCCCCACCGACTTGTGTTCGTCCAGCAGTAGATGCAGGTGTCGGTTCTCCGACGTTTCTCGCCGGACACGTTGACGTCAATCCGTTCTACGCAGCTGAAACCGTGACTCGTCGAAGAAGGCTACCCGCCGCCAATCAGCAGCGGTCCAGTCGCCATACTTTCGAGCAAATTCCAGACGTTTTTGTCGATGCGCCTGTGTTAGCATGGGTGCAGTCACCTTTCGTGAACTCCGGAGCCTCATTCGCAGAAGGGGACCTGACCAGAAGCCCCCATAATAATGTCAGTGCCAAAATTAGACTGAGCTATCAAGGTAATTCCGGGCCTTATAATTGAGTAAAAGAATAATTTGGTTACATTATTTTCTGTAATTTTGTTGATCGTAAATTACTATCAGGCCACATTTTAAAGAGTGAATTTTAAAATCATAATTTGGTATGTTAATGGATTTTTTTCTCATGTACCCATTTGATTGGAAATTAACTGGTTGATTAGAATGGCAGCATTACGAAATGTTACTATACTTGCTTCAGTAAAATAGAATTTAAAATGACTTATGGTATATTATTTCCCGTAATAAGGATTGATATGTTACTTTATTTGCAGTATGTTTCTTTCCTCTTCGAACTGTGTTGTTTAGGTCCATCGCCGATTAAGTAAACAGTAAGAATTCTGTGTGATATAAAACGTATGCCTACATTTTCAGTCAGTCAGATTTGATTATCTGTCGCGATATTGCACCACACGTACGCAACGTATCGCCTACACAATATTTAAAAAATAAAGCAAATAAAACCATGAACAGCCATAATGGACTGCACCAACCATTTTTACAAATTTCGTTACCGGGAGAACATGAGAGGCGAGAAGCTATTTGTTTACACAAAGGTAGCTGTTTATTTGTTTCACTGCGTCGGTAAGATCTTTTTTCGATACATTGCTATACAAAGGTATTGGACAAGTCAAATTACAGTAAGCTGGCAAGACCACGAAACGCCTCTTTTCCTCCTTATTATTCCTCTTGTCTCCGCCCCTACCTGCTGCAGAAGAGAGAAACTTCAGACAAATATATTTGATCAATTAGTTTCAGGTTACGTAATGTAGTGGCAGCGGCTCAACTACCAAGCGAACATGAAACTTACACATTGGTAGCGACCATCGACGTGATCTGGCTACATACAACAAAGCTAATTTTACACCCAACCTGTCGTACCGAGCGAGAACCGGGACTAGCAATGTCCTTACCAGGAGAACATGAGGTACGAGAAGTTATTTGATTACAAGAGGATACTTGGTAATTCCCGACGTTAATACAAGACTTTTATACGAGTGAGTGATTTGGGCTGAAGTTTTATACTAGTTATTTAAACCATGAAACATTTCATCCACTGTCTACGCCCCTGATGGCTGCAAATGAGAGAATTTAGACAATATTAATTAGCCACTGGGGAAAACTTACAAAATAAAATTGGCTTTATTTTTTCAACATTCAATAAATAATAGAGAGGAATGCTGCAAGTGAGCAACTATCAGGCACGCATGAACTACACAGAGGTAGCAAACAGTAGCGATGCGTGCTATAATTTCATGGGCAGGCTACTGTTTGCAGGGAGCAGTAGTGGCGTTGGTCACTCCAATAATAAAGGGGGAAGGGGATCCGGGGGTTCTCCCCCGGGAAAATTTGGATTTCAAGGTGTAAAATTGTGCCATTTAAACATTTTTTCGTACGTAAATATAAACTACACCGCTTGTAAAAATATTAATAATTTTTAACATAAAATTTGCTCAAGTGAAAAATATTACAAAGATACCTTCATCAAACCCGGAACCTTGTCCAATTAAAGCAAGTAACTCAACATAATTGTCACCGTTTTCTGATTCTTTTGTCTCATCATGACCACGGAAAGGCAGTTCCTGTACACCGAAAAAACAAACAACGTCTATTATACGCTTCAAAATTTCTGTTTCTTTTAACTTTTTCGTTATGTCGTTGTGTTCTTAATTGTTTGGATCTATCTAGGCCAAAATCAACTCTATTTTAACCAAATTCTTTAAGAGACAAAAACAAATTTATGTGAACTTCAGAACTCTCGTGTTTTTGAACAGCATTGCACAGATAGTTAAGGTCACAATACCGAGTTGCAGTTTACGTGTTAACATCTTTTAAAAACAATAAACATGGCCAGCAAAACAGTTTGTTTATTTAGGTCGTTACATCCAGCTAACCACGAGTGTTTCCGATAAACATTTTTTTTTTTTTGGAAATGACGTACAAAATTACCTTTCTTGCATGTTGTCGTGATCGTAAGTTCAGGTGTCAGCCTACCCTATTTTATGATCTCACATCTTTCCTGAAAAGTGAAAGCACTGCTGGAAAAATGCTTCACTCGTAATCCACACAATACACTTACATCCATATGTTTCTGTTGCACTCATTCTATCTACTCTGTTCTCACTCTCAGATGGAAATTTTATAATTTTTATGTAGGGTAGACATCGGGCACGTATAACATTCTCAGCACCAAAACCAAATTAAATAAATACAATACGATTCGTGTTGTGCGCGCGAACTTGCCCACGTATTGATCTAGTTACTGTAAACTACACGACGCCAACTGTCTGCGGCTAGGCCAGCTTAAGCTATGTCCGCTTCAGTTCGGTGAAGAAAGCACTAAAATCGTAGCTTGTAACACAGGTCGACGCAGCCATAAGCCCCCGCGCCTCCCCGGGCGGTCTTCCTACCCTGCATTCCCTCCGTTGGCTAGGAAACCATTGAGACCGCCTACCTGCTGAAAGCAATACTTAAAGCGCTTCCAAACTTCTTGGTTTTGCTAGCCAACGAGTTGTGTTCTTATAATGCACAGTATTGTTTCCCGGGTAGAATGTGTACCACATGAGCGAAAAGTTACCTTAAAGTAGGCTAAATATAAGTCATAATTTAATATTTATTTTAAACATAACATTGTCAGGAAACTGTCTGGGAAAGCACTGCTTGCCTTGTTTGATCTAACGATACGCCACTGGTAGCAAACAGTATTACGGTAACAGGTATCTATTAGGAACAGTAACAGGAACCTGTACGAGGTGCTCCTGAAAAGTAATGGTTTCACGTTTCTCTAATTACAACATAAAACACATGATTATCACTTTTAATAACAAAACTATAACCGACATCAGGAGCGCCAACAGGGATTAGTGCCAGTTACCATAGACTAAAGATGAAGTAGAACGATCTCGCTGGCTGCGCACAACCAGTCTCCGTGTCCCAACATTGAACTGCTTTTCTTGCCTACACGTATAGCGAAAATGGCGTGGATTAAGTTTGAGGTTAGAATACTGTTTAGTAATCAAGAGCTTTGCAATGTTTGTATACTTGCTCTAGTCAATTCGTAGTGCAGTTTGATTAAATTTCAACTCGTAAATATATTTTATTAATATAATGGTGGTTGTCATTTAAAAATTAAAATGTAAACAAACACGTTCATCACTGTTGACCACGTGACTCTGACAGTTGTGTAGGATTGGGGTAGGTCAATGTTGGGACATGCGCAGAAGACGAATAAGCGGTATACCTCATCTTTAGTCTATGCCAGTGACAAGCTTAATCGAAGCCCCTTGGGGTTCTGCAACCGGAAGCACGTCAGAAGCCAGCGGACTGTCTCCATGGTGGGCAGTTCCTGGCCGCGATCTACCGCAGGAATGCGCGAGGGAAGTAGGCAGCTCGCCGACCATCGACACCAGTGGACAGTCCTGACGCGATAAACAAATCACTTTCGAAATTCCTTAGTATGTCTCATACAGACTAGCTTGCTCTTCTGTACGGTGTTTTGGTTAGGGTACAAGTAAATCTCAATCAATTCGGTCACCAGATATTTTATTACAAGCATTCAAAAATTCCATATAAAGGAGAAAACTCTTACATATTTTGACAAATCTATCATCTTTCATTTTAACAGGACTCTCAAAATTATTTACGTAATATAGTTCGTTTTTTTAATAATTATATATCCGACAAAAATAGATTTGTACTTATATATGTGGTGTGCATAGCACGTATGATTAAATTATCAGAAACAACATTCTGAAGCTAGCACAGATCCGCCTTAGTAAACAACATTCTGAAGCTAGCACAGATCCGCCGTAGTAAACAACATTCTGAAGCTAGCACAGATCTGCCTTAGTAAAATTCCATTGAAATATATTTGAGATAGCAAGACTTAACATGGTTACGTTTATTCACAGCACCATTAAGGTTCCACGCCATTCTAACTGAATAATATGATAAATGTTTTGATATTGGATAACAAATATATCCAAGAAACTCCGCGCAACTAGCACATAAATGAGAACACTAGATTATTATAAATACCTGAGATTCACATATAACTATTAAAATGCCATATAAAATACCATATTAAATTACACACGATTAAGGATTAACTTTTTTAACTGTAAGAAACCCAAAACAACAGGGCATTTTCTAGAATTTTGGGGTTACAATTTACAGCGATTTCTCATATCAGCTGTTCACCAACGATATTTCTTCAAACACAGTTATTCCCCATTATCATATTCAAAGCTTAAATACATTTGACGTCACCTCGCCAATATCAAAGTCTACAGAAATAATATTTGCACACCAGATTAAATGAATACTTAACATGAGCAGTCTTCACTATTTTCCAGGGTTACTATTGGCTTACCCCAGACCATATTTTGAAGATTCAGAGCAGCTTACTGGGCAAAATAAGAGTTTTGCGCATAATTTAATTTTAGGTCTGCTGAAACTGATCTGCTTTAAAATTGTTTCTGGGCTGGTTAACAAGTTATGATAATTTGCTACGCCTATTATGTTTTACGAGGTTTTTATTACTGTTTGGTGTAGCATTGATTTTAGTGACAAGCGAGATTTAAAGAAAATGCAAAGCAAATTGGGCGCATGTTATAGGTATTTTATTATGCGCCGAGTTGCGTGAGGTAGTACAACATAAGGTGACGTTTTTATTAAGTTAAGTTTAAATCGAAAACGCATAATTTGAAAATGGCAACCAAAACTAAATTTTGAATAACTCCAGACCGCCCCCGCTATATCTTTATGCCAAAAATCCTCCACATAAATAAGCAATATTAAGCAACTGGCACCACGACTTACCTTAATGCTAGCAGTGGCGGTAGACAAGCGGAGCTGGTCATAAACCCGTAATTCGGTAGTGAAATTTCAAACTCACAGCCTAATATACCTCCACTATGCAGCACATTCGTTGGCAAGCATACCCAGCACGTAATTAATCTATCTTAGAGCACTCTAAAATGTAGAAGGGGGAAATTATGTGTGCACGGCCTTGTATCAATTCCATCGGAGTCGTGACGTCAGGGGAGGGGAATAGGAGTAGGGAAGGAGATCGAACCTTCTTGGAGAAAGTCACAAAACTGAAGCACGAAAGTTACTTAGCGCGATGACACCAGACGCGCTAGTGTCTCACTTCGGCATGCTGAAATACGAGAGCAGTAAATCAATCTCAAAGAACAGCATTTTAAATTAATAATTTTACCGGTTATTAGCGTGTACAGGCACACCTGCCTGTGTGCGCCCGCCTATGATTACTTAAAGAACTGCCTTAACACAAATACCTACCGAATTTTAAGCCCTATCAGAAATATGCTAAATAAAGGTAGGGTATAGTGATTTTTCATTGTGAACATTCCTCATCACTGTATCATGAACTGTCGGCAGACCTACTAAAATCACATGACCAGGCAGTGATCTATGTGGGTGTTTGATTGCACTTGGTTTTCCAGTAAGCATTTAGAACAAAATTTTTTATAACTTGAAACGTACGCCATTTTTACGGAAACTTATTCAAAAGCAGTGCTATTTTCAAAACATGTATTTATGTAAACCGTGTGTTAACTATTAATCCAAGCCATTTGCAGCTTGCATGTTAACTCTGCACCACGTTCTCCGAGAGCGAATTAGACTTTCTTTTTTTAAGGAAGGGAGGAAGAGCAGAAGGTGGAGGGGGTCATCTTCTTAATGGGCAGCTGTGGGTCTAAACTTTCAATGGCATGGGAAGAACGTACTATTTCAGCATAATTTTAGGAAATAAAGTTACTTTAATCAAATAAAATAAGTATGTTAAACAATTCTGAAATTATTTCATTTTAGTTTTTAAAAACATTATAAAACATTTCAATGTGAATGTTAGATTATTTTGGAGATGGAGGGAGGTAATGTCCTCTGTGAAACCCACCTCCTGTCCCACTTCTGGATCCTCCTGATATCCCTTATATTTTTCCTAGTAATATAATTATACAAAATATCGCCAATTTTCAAAATTTTATATTACGTATGTCCTCTGGCAGTCTCCTTTCAACTATCTTAAATTATTTTTTTACAGAGCTATATCCTATAATATATTCCCTGAAAACAATTTACCGATTCCGGACTTTAAATAGGGGGCCGCGGTGGTATGGTGGCCAGACTACTCGCCTCCAAGGTGGGGGGTCGCTCCAGGATTTTCGCACGTGGGAATCGTGCCGGACGATGCCGCTGGTCAGCGGGTTTTCTCGGGGATCACCCGTTTCCCCCGCCCTTGCATTCCGGTGCTGCTCCGTACTTACCTCGCTTCACCCTCGAGAGCTCTAAAAACCTCGATATAAAAATCTCTCCACTTCACTCCAGACTTTAAATATGTTTATCAAATTTAGCTTTAAAAATTCGGCTAAGGTCAATGACTATTTTGAGTAATTGACGTTAGTTTCATGTACATTATTATGCAAACGATTGCATATTGCGGTTTCATTAATTTGAACTAGGGCGCAAGAACCGCGGTTGTATGGGGCGAAATCAGATGCTGGTGTCAAGTCTTGTCGCCGACAGACGTCTGGCATCACACGCCTGCTCATTACGAGTGAAGGCGACAATCCATCCACAAGAGGGGTAGCCGCCATGATGACGGCCCATCAACCAGGCCCCCACAGTTTTCCGCTGACCCTCGCCTATCTCGCCGCAGATGAAGTCAGCTGGCTATTTATACGCTGTCCCTCCTCGAGCGTAACTGCTGGCTACTCTACCTGCTGCCCTGGTCGTCGACATTGTAGTGGGAGGAACAGCAGGGGGCATTTCCTACCCAATGGGAGCCTGGGAAGATCCAGAAGGGGTGGGGACACAGGGGACATGACCCCCTCCCCCACTGCCTTCCCAAGCATACCTTACACGGGGACATGAAACTACCCTGTGGAAACAATCGTGGACACATTGCACACGAGTACATGAGTACATTTATGCTCGGTTGTGTATACAGTAAGGCACCAGCGCAAAGTCTTCTTTGTGGGTAATATGATTTGTGGAATTTTCTACACCACTTACCAGATCAACCTCGTAAAATTAACCTTTATACTATGCCGTGTTTCAGCGTAATATCTGTGCACTGTTTGTCAGTATAATGTGTCAGAAATTTACCTTTAGTCTACCGCCTTTGAAATTAGTTTAATCGCCTCGTAAACGGTACCGCCGGAAAAAATTTAACCTTCTTGTAAAATGTCGTGCCGTAAATACACATAATTTTTCTTGGTATCGTTGTTGTTCTTTACGTCGTGTCATGCTCGTCGGAGCTACGAGACGCAACATAACATGGTGTAAATAGAAACCTAAAAAATTCGCGGATCCGTTTCGGGACAAGCTAGAAATCATAAACGTGTTCGTACGTGTCACTTTTGCAATTGGTCCACGCTTTATTTAACACCTCCTTGAGAACTCCGAACAAAAACAAACTTAAATCACAATGCATGCCCAATCAAGGCCATCTACACTGACAGCGAGCAACCAATGAGACATTGGCATCTGATTGTTCGAACATAAGACTGCGAATCCCAACCTACAGGTCACTGAATTCGGGAAATTTCCAGGTCTCTAGCTATAAATTTTGATAGGCCTTTTGAGCTAGAAGCAGTGACATGACGGAGAAAGGCGACAGGTGAGTGTAGACCACAGACAAAATATTTTGTAGACCGCTTATTCGTCTTCTGCGGATGTACCCAACATTGACCTACCTCAAAATAAAACAACTGTCAAAGTCACATGGTCAACAGTGATGAACGTGTTTGTTTTTATCTTAATTGTTAAATGATAAGGACTATTATATTAATAAGGTACATGGTCCTGTTCGGATTTAGCTAAACTGCATTACAAATTGGTTAGAGAAAGTATAAAAACATTTCTAGGCACTTGTTTACAAATAAGTTTTCTAACCTAAAATTCAAACCATGCCGTTTTCGCTAGACGTGTAGGCAGAGAAGCAGTTCAGTGTTGGAACACAGAGATAGGTTGTGCGCAGCCAGCGAGATCGGTATACCTCATCTTTAGCCTATGGTGTAGATGAAAGAAGAGGGGGAGGGTTACCTTCGTGACGAGGTTGAACTTGTCTCGCGGTACCTGCTGGCTGGGGAACTGCTGGAAGACGGCGGAGATCTTGTTGAGCGCCGCGTCCATCAGGTTCTCCGACCCCGGCTTGCCCTGGGGGTAGTAGAACCTGCAACAACACCACCCCCCAGCCCGGTTACAACCCTCCATCAAGGGCGCCGCCTGGCTAGATCTATAGCATGAATGAAACTTTGCTGGGAGGAGGGGAGATGGTATGATGTAACTCCAGTGACATGTTAGAGGGGAGCCAATAAAAATGTGTGGTGGGGTTGGAGGGGACCGAACGAAATCGAGTAATTGGTATAGAGGACCTCGCTAATCAATCGAGCTATGGGTTGGATGGAGAGGGGTGTGACGTATTAATCAATGAAAATATAGTGTTTGTGGTGTCAGTCGTCAGCTGTGTGTGTGCCGGGGAAGTTAAAAAAATTGTTAAATAAATTTTCTATACATTTTTTATCATTTTTTGTAATGTTATTAAACTTTTTAAAAACCTTTTAAGAACTACTGACATTTTTTGGAACATTAAAAAATATTTTTGCCCTTTTTTTGGGTTCAAGGTCACATTGGGGCCATTGTTATAGTCAACAATAACCAACATGGTGTGTTTGGAGTCATCAATGTAATTTTCCCCTGGATTTTTAGAATTGTTTTTTAATTTTTTTGCGTTTTTTTTCTCGATTTTTTTGATTGGGATGATAGGCGTGAAGGGTGTGGGATGTTGTCTAGGATAAATGAGAGGGGCAGGTAGGGTAAAGTTATATGTACCTCGATTTTTAGAATTTTATTTTATATTTTTTGCGATTTTTGCTGATTATGTTTATGACTGGGCGGGCGGGTGAAGGTGGGTGTTGTTTGTTAGAGTGAGTGGGTAAGGGTAGAGTAATGTTATATTTTCTTCGTTGTATTTTTTATCATTTTTGAAAATTTTAGATTTTTTTTTTTTTTTTGTTTCTTGGGTTCGAGGTCATCCAAATCTAATATGGCGGTCGGTGACGTCACTGCATGTCGGTCGGTTGGTGCCCCGGCTCCTGTTGCTGTCTCCCCTTGCCTCAGACTTCTCTATGCCATACTGCTGTAGACTATATGTTCGGCTACAGTTATATGAACAAATTACGATCTACACCAGTAAGACGGTTTGCGAATCATTTACCCACAGCTAAGATAATTGGTCATTGAGCTTCGCAGTGTACACAGACCAAATAAATACCTGTAGGCTGTTACGGTAAAATGAACACTTTTGAAAGCCCTGCTTAAGGTCTACTTGTATGTACGTTGTGTGTTCTTCCGCCTTGTGCAAAATTATCATTGCCATAGACCTCATCACTTTATTCATGAGTCGTTCAAGTGAAACCGTAAAATTATTAGAAAAGTAAATATTCCACATATATGTTCATTTTTACATTTCGGTGCATTGAAAACACAGAAAGCGAAAACAATAATCTACCTAACTCTTTTTATTCATATTCAAGACATGGAACTACTTTCCATTCATCGTTACCAACTTTACAGGCAGCATATCACACAGTGCACACGTTGAAATATATGCAGGTTGGAGCAGTGACTTTTTCCTAAGGTTGATTTCAAAAGTGCTTTCTATATTATGAACAGACTTTACACGTACGTAATCTAAACAATTGTGTACACTCGGTCTGAATGTGTTAATGACCTCGCTGTCGACGAGACGCCTACCTACCTGCCTGCTCCACTGCTAGCCATACAGGCTTGCTTAGTATCAATAATTATCAAGTGTCTCACTAGATAGTTCTGTATGTACGCCAGGACCGTGACCCAGTATGTTGGAGTGCTGTAGCAGGTCGCACGGGAACATCGCAAGCAGATTCCCTGCCTTGGTGGGAGGCGAGTGCGCTATCCACTGCGCTTTTGCTGCCCCATCTTGCCGTAATGCCATCTTAGTTATATTGGAGTTCCTCTAGTAGTGATATTGTTATACTATAAAGAAAATTCGGTTATAGTTTCGATGTTTAGCTATTACTGATAAGTATTTCACACGAACAATTCAATTCATAAAAAGAAACTATTTCTTAAATAAAAATGGTCTGTGGCTGTGTTGGGGACACGGCCGTTTGTTTTGCGTGAATACGTCTACGTTGACGCGCTCGGAAGCCTTGATGTTTTTTTTACGTTCCCGGCACCGCTTCACTCTATCATATTGTTGGGACCACAAATGGCATGCAGTTTGAACGACAATGTAAAGTACACACTCGCCAATCCAGGCCGTGTGCGAGCCACACTCCAGAAGAGGGGAGTTGTGGAAGTCCGGCGCAGCAACAGCCGATCTACGTCAGAGCAGAAGATTATGGTATAAATAGAGCTGCAAACCACCCGCTGCCCCCCCCCCGGGTCCTCACTCTCTTTACGGTCCAATATCAGCAGGTTCGGGCAAGGTGTTGACGATCAGAAGACGCATCCAGAGGTGACATCGACGCGAGGCGCCGCTTGTCCCTGGGTCGCAGGTCTGCTGGTCCAGAGTCTAGACCAGGCGGCTATCATCCATGTCAGGAGACGTCCTTGCACCACCTCATCTCCACTAATCGGCATCAGGAGGACCCGGAGGAGCTTCGGTCGATCCAGTGGTAGGTGTGCTTTCAGTAGGGTGCAAGGTAGAACGATAGCGAAGTTACACGATTAAAAGAGAGAATTAAAGTAAAAGATAAAGTTAATTATTTACAGGACAACGAATTATAACTATCTGAATATTTTTTGTTATAACTATATTGTGAAAAGATTAGTATCACAATAAATCGTTGTTCGTACTGTTTATTGTGTTAATAATTACAGTAATATTACAACGCCCGTAGTCAATCCCAGTTGGATTACAGACTACTAAAGTGACATTAATTAGGTGATCTTGGAGTTATAAAAGAGGCTACGGTATAAGCTCCTCTCGCAGCAGTAAAGCTGCGACACGTTGTCTCCTTGTGTCAGCCAGCCAGGCTTGGTGTAGTCACCAGCCTCAGAATTCAGTTACCCGGCGATCAAGTAGGAAAAGATATCGGCTCACTAGGCGAACTCAACAATATGGAGTTTTATGGGTATCGCTGGATTGCTTTTCAGATGCTCTTTCAAACCGTATACAATTTCTGTATTTCGACTTGGCTATTTGACGAGTATAGGCCGACATTGTGTTAAGTTTTCTTAATTCTTTATATTAAACTCATACAATTTCACCATAACCACCCTACACAAATGTTTTATACACGCAATCTTTTGATCTTGACGAGAGCTGTCGATTGAAACTCAAACGAGCGTCGTTGCTCCTCCTAGTCAAAACCTACGCGGAAATTATGAGACGCGGCGAAATGAACTCAAAATTGCCCCCCCCCCCCCCCAGCCCAGCGATGATTCGCAGTCCTCGAAACATATTATTTCATCCTTTGGAAATCGAGTGGTGTAATTGAATTTTGAATCTACAGACGATAGATTGGGAGCTGAAATGCCAAACTGTATCCCCCGATTTTGTTACCAACGGATTTTCTGGATTGCCTCCCAATATGGTTGCAAATTTAAAGACGTATTCACGTAAGAAAATTAAACATTTCACAATAAACAATATGTATTGGAAATACTGTGTAAGAACACAGTCGATGTCTAGTCCGTCCACGGATGCTTCAAGCTTGTCTGAAGCCCTGCTAAAGTTCTGCTCTCAGGGTATTCCTTCGTCTTGTGCACACAAAGCTTAGCCAAGTCTAGAGAATCACACCAGAGGGACAACGCACAGTATTCGTGTGCACTTGATTTAATTATATTTTGCAAAATAACTATTTCTTAATAGGCAACCTATTTTCCCTCTGTTTTGTTCATATTAGATATAAATTAATTATTATAATTCATAACTAAACTTTCAGTTTACCCAAATATTAGGCACGTCTATGTTACAACAAGTATGAAATGTTTTTGATGCAAGAAATAGGTACGAAACAACCAAACACACCATGCGATGAAGGTTTAATTAAAAAAGTGTTAAGAAACAGTGAACAGACTACAACACGCAATTGGCTGAAAATCAGCCAATAGTGCAAGTTCTACCCTACAGAAAGCATTTCTGAAGTGGGAATACGCAGAAAAACAGAGCTAGTGTTCGTGTAGTGCGGACACAGGCAAAACGCTTTTAGTTTGTCTTGAATTTCAATAGACGTGTTTCGACCTCAACGCGTTAAGCCAAAAGGAAAACGATGCCTTATGGTATCTTTCTGGTTGATTTTTTACTGGAAAGCAGACTGATTTACGACACGAAAATTTATCAGGAAAGTGGAGTTCCCTGTAATATTATTTAACGTTATTAAACCACGTTAATAATATGGATTTTAGGTCGCATGCTACCGTGTAATACGGCAAAGTCTGAAAGAAAATTCTGAGGTCATACATTCAAATTATTTTTACTGTGCCTTTAAATCACTGGTCTAGGCATCGAAATCCGTTTCCATTCGTAAAAATGCTTCTAAGACCCTCATTTGTTCATACGCAACAGAAGGGGGTTATCATACGTCGAATCTGTATATTCAGAATGTATCCCAGTAGAATCCAATTACGTACATACTTAAGGTTGTGAGAAATATCAGAGCTAACAACACCGCATATGGACACAGCCTCTTAGGTTGAGTATTTCTGCAAAAACTCTAGATAAGAGCAAGGAATGTAAACAATATTTATCAGTCCGTTGATTGTCTGATATTCGGCAGAGAACATATATTATTAAATTACACGCGTTTTAAATCTTTTACAGCGCTCGATTTCTTTACGACAGATATAACATATTACAGTGACGTGTATGGATGCGAAGGACATGTTTTATTGTACGAGAAGCATGTTCAGTATTTTTCCCCTTGTTCATCCTTTATCTGTAAGATAAATAAGGTCATTTCAGATAAACGGGTAGTGATAAACACTATTCTAAAGTCCGTTCCACCTTTGCGCACCTAATAACAGAACAATTGAACATCACGGGTTCCCACTGTTTCTTAATTCAGACAGATTCACAAACTCACTGAAGAAGTGCAGCTGCACTGATGAAGGGAACACCGCAGAACTTGGTGGCGGTTTACATTTACTCAGTAATTATCTTTACCCACAACACTAGTAGCGAATTTGAATGAGTTTAATTTTTCGTCACTGTAGCACTGGAGTGACACAAGACAGTGGGAAGCTGAGTTGATTCAGACGATAAAACGTGTTCGTGTTGTCCAAGTTATGATGACCTTTCTCAGACACTCCCCGACAGGTTTGTGCACAAACAGCAAAGTCAACCGTTCCCAAAATAGAGCTGCCAAAAAGTACATTAATAGCATTACCTACAGGCAGGTGCGTGCAGTATATTCGCGGTTTCTTCGCACTTTTTGAATCAAACCTTTGAGAAATCACCCCATGTACGACGTCTTTGGTTGTTTCCTAAATATGTCATGTATGACAAGCATTCTATACTTCTGTTAGCAATTAAGTATTTTATTTTTGGTTAAATTTAACTTTTACCTAAATTTTCTTTATAAATTATGACGCTTAATTTATAATTGATGAGAATATAAAAACATGGAGAAAATAGGTCTTTTGGCAATGTCTAGCAAGAAATAGTTCTCATGCAAAATATTATTAAACTGAGTGCGGACGAATGCGGTGCGTTGTCCCTTTGATGTAATTTTACAGACCTAGTTAAGTTTTTTTGCATGACGCGGAGGGATAGCCTGGAAGTAGAACTTTAGTGAGTCTTCAGAGAAGTTACAAGTAACCATGCATGGACTGTACGTAGCATTTTCCTTTCGAGAGGGCCAAGAATACTCAAATTGACACGAAATTACAAGTAAAATTCCCTAATACTAAATCGGAGTAATTTAATGTAAATTATTAAAAACATACTTTCTAAGCTACTTTTTAAAATAATAATTCACATAATAAAATTTAATTATTTACATTTTTGCATTTCCAATTGAATTAATTGACAAATAATAACAACGAATAAAAAATTTTGCTTCGCCTCATGTCTAGGTAGGACGTTAGTAAAACATTGCTGTAAAAGTTTTCATGATAGTTGTGTACTGTTTAAAAAAAAAAAGTTTTTAGCACTCATTTTTCCATATAGCTGGCAAGGTTTCAGTACAGAAGACAGATGAGATGTATCATTCTCATATTTCTAACTATTCCTTTACGCTCCCCTGCGATCATCAGTTCTGTGACTGGACAATGTTCGAGTGACTTTCATTTTATGTTTGAAGAGATATAAATAGGGACACCCGAATTTCGCGAAAATATTTTCACACATGCTAGATTTCAATACCCTATGAGCGTGCCAGCAGTTTACTTTTGCTTATTGGCGGCATGTGTCTGTGAGAAGACATTTTCTTAGTTTACTGGCCAATCAGAATTAAGTTACTCCGATACTGTACGTCTCTTATTCGTGTGCAGACATCTTACGACGCATAACATCTAGATCACCCAATTATAAAAGTGGATCTGAGCTAAAGTGTTATGAAATACAACTGGTGGTGAAATTTTTTTTCGCAAAATTCGGGTGTCCCTAGATATACAGCTTTTTATGTTTGTATTTCATTCTGCACTAATCCATCTTAAGATTCTGGACCGTCAAATATTTTGTTATTTGTCATCGCCTAAATTGTTTTCTTTCCCTACACTATAAATTTTAAACAGTGAGAATTGAGCTCAATCAGTGAAACCAGTGAAAATTGAGCATTTAATTATCAGTGTCCGATATCTACTTAATATGGTGGCTAAATTTCACTGATTTATTTGTTTTTCCCACTGAATGTCAAGAATTACACTTCCATAAGTCACTCGTTCCCAGTTAATTTGCTTGATTCACCAGTCGGCAGTAGATATCGACTGACTTTCAGTGAATGTTATTTCACTGATTGATATCAATAATTCGAACTTTGAGAGTAATTTTCAGGCGCGGCCAGGGCCATGTCAGCCCTCCACTTAACCCTTTCATGCCGATTATAGTCGATTGTCAACAAGTTGCACAGGAATGTTATATTTTACCAGTGCTGTACTTTACGATTCTCAGTGTCCAATGATCTTCCCTGAGATTAATTTCAAACTTTCTGAATTTATACCCTTCAAAAATTACAATGTGGGGAGGGGGGACGCTGACCAAAAACAAGTTATAAATGAGAAAAATTTGGGCGGCACTTACAACCGCCGATGGGGGTGAGGCGATATGATGATGGAGAACCGACGCAATGTAATGATGGTGGAGGGGGGTGGGGGAGCACCTCGAGAGATGCCAGTGGCCCACGGCAACGTCAATGCCTTCCCCGGGAATCGAGTCCGCTCCGCCGTGGTACGTCTGACCGCCACACCACCGCGGCTGCCTTATTTTCAATGTCTAGTGTTTACAGGCGAAGGCGAAGATCGTTGCGTACTAGAATACAGCTCAGGTTTTTTTTCTGAATACATGGTGGCGAACCGGCTTCGATTACCGGCGGAGTCGCTCCCATGGGAATAGTGCAGGGCGATGCCGCTTCTCGCGGGTTTTCTCGGGGATATCCCGTTTCCCCAGCCCTTGCATTCCGGCGCTGCTCCACACCCACCTCGCTTCACCCTCAGCCGCCCGAACTTTTCCACTTGGAATACACTGCGAATTATATCTTCACGAGTGAAATAAAGATACGGTGATAACAGGATCTTGGCTTGTGGGCTTCAACCGCATCACTGTCGATGTTTTTTCCAATGTCCCGGCACAGCAGAATAAGTAAGTATGCAGAAATTAAATGGCTTGACTGTTATAGGCTGTTCACGGTAAAGTGAGCACTTTTGAGGCCCTAGTTCCTTTTTCCTTACAGCCATTTTTTATACTTTAACTACATTTGTAAATAAAATATTGCCATGTACGTAATAAACACAGTGTGTATATTCCACAGCACTCGGAAGTTAACGTCTAAAGCTGCAATAAAATATTTTTATTGACTATTATTCGAAATGAGAAGGCTTTCAAAAGTGCTCACTTTACCGTGAATAGCCTATATCCTGGTGTAATTTCCTGATTGCGCGAGGATCGAGAAACGAGCCTTGTGTCTCAATGACTATAGTCTATTCGCGGTTTCTGCACACTTTTTGAATCAAACCTTTGAAAAATCACCCCATGTATGACGTGTTTTGTTGTTTCCTAAATATGTCACGTAGTAGAAGCGTTTCATAATTGTGTTTATATAAAAGTAACACCTTATTTTTGTTAAATTGAACTTTTACTTATTTTCGGTATATAAATATTATATTTCATTAATAAATAATATGAATAAATACAGGGAGAAAAAAGGCGTGTTGCTAATGCCTAGTAAAAGATCGTTCTTATGGAAATTAATATTATACTGAGTGCGCACTAGTTGGTCGCGGTGTCCCTTTGGTGTAATTTTCTATACTTAGTTAAGCTTTGTTTACATTAGGCGGAGGAATATTACGGAAGGAGAACTTTAGCAGGGTTTCAGAAAATATTGAAGTAACCGTACCATAATTCAAAACGATCACAACTTAAAAATATCATAACTTAGAAACACACAACTTAGAAACACGCAACGCAGAATCACAAAAACTTAGAAACCCCGTAACTTAGAACTATCACAACTTAGAAATACACAACTTAGAAATACACAACTTATACCTACCATAACTTAGAAACACACAACTTACAAACACGTAATGCAGAATCACATAACTTAGAAACACACAACTTAGAACGGTCGTAAAGTAGAAACATACACCTTAGAACTATCATGTTAGAAACCTACAAGTTGGAAAGTTCATAAGTTAGAACCTCGTAACTTAGAAAATTCTATCTTATGTGTTTCTAAGTTGTGTTTCAAATAGACTGTGTGCTCCGAGAGATTCCCTGGCCGGACTGCCGTCTAAGTTACGAGGCGCTGATGACGAACTGCGCGGCGTCAGAGTTGCGGAATGTTGCTAGCCACTGGCGCCGTTTTACTGGCACACGCGATTGCTTGCACGTTCGCCGCGTATCTCAGACAATAAATACCCTGGGAATACGACTTTTGCCACAAAAAATTAACATCAATCATCTAAGCCCGTGCAGTTTTGTTTTTTTATCAAATTAAGTGCATTAAAAATCGTGAAAATGGTTTGTGTGTGTGTGTGTGTGTGTGTGTGTGTGCGTGCGTGTGTGCGTATATATAATTATAAAATGGTATATAACTTCCCCGTGTAGTTTCCTTCACAGGCAGGAGAAAGTTAAAAAGGTGCAGTCGTAGTTCAATATGTGGGCTTTCATCGCGTGTAATAAAATCCCACTGTTACAGATCTAATTTGCAGAGTAACGCGTGACTTGCGCATTGGAGCGAAGGGGCGCTCGGCACGCATGTTATTGTCGCCTGTATCGCTATGCCTCGAACACGAGAAAGAATATCTTCAGACCCCCCCCCCCCCCCCATCGTGGATTAATGGCATTTTTGTCGTACTCTGGAAATACAGTTTCGTATGATGATTTTTGGAACGACAGAGCACAGAGCATTGCCTAAGGTCAGTATTTCTTGATTACTGTTGATTTCGTCGCATTTATAATCGTTTGCAAAAAATATTCTCGCGTTTTGCCTGGACAGTTACCAGCTAAAAATGGACATGGCAGTTCGATCAAGTTTGGGAAGCTGTTATTAAGGATATGTCGTGCAGGAAATTTCAATACACAGTCCGAAATAGAAATTTTGGCGAAAAATAGATAAAACCAATATGGCGGGTGGGAATCCAACTTAATAATTCTGTCGTTTCGGCGCGCACGGCAACTGAAGGCGAGGAGGGGCCCGTAGAGCCTCAGTGGCTGCAACCCTGAAGATGGCGTCAACATTGGTGCTGTTGAAATTTAGAATCCGGGATCCTCCAGACGATTGCCGCGAAATCCTGTGAACTTTACTGATATGTCAATAAGCCAGGCGCGACATCTACTGAATCGTTCAGCTCATTACAGGCAAACTTCTTTTTCATCCAGCTAACTGGAGGCGAATATTCCGCTACGCGACATATCTTCGAGTGATGAAAGGAAGAGTCGGTAAAGGGGGATGCGAGCTACAGGCATTGTTTTGAAACGTGCGTGCGAACGTCAGCAGCAAGCAACGTGGAGAAGGCTTACCTGGGTATGTGGACGTTCCTGTTGGCCTTGACATGTCTCTGGAGGGTAGTACTTGGCGGCAGATGTCCCGGCCTCTGATTCTCCTTGTCGCGGGAGTATGTCTGCAACAGTCAACCACACGCATCACTACAGCACCTGCCATCTCCCACTCAGCGTCACATCTTAAGATCATAGTTCACTTTTTTTTATTTGGTACCTGAAATAACTTAATGCAGTTATTAGTTATCACATCATTAAATATAACACTCAAAAGTCTCTATTTCCCGAATTTTGCAGCATACAAGGCTTTGCTCCTAGCTATTTTTTTTTCAATCAAATGTCATTTAAAGCAATATGCATGAGGTGCAGAACATACTGATTCAGTATGAGAGCGATTTATAAACAGGTGAGCTAGTATTGGCACTCTGAATTTTGTTGTAAATATATTTTTGTTCATTCAAACGAAACTGTTAAAATTCATTTAATAAATAGTTTAAACCATAAACTGTAGAGGAAAAGTTGTTTTTGTTCCTTTCGTAGCTTGTAACACAAATTCAGTATGCCACGCTTAGACTCTAATTCAACTTTTTGAACCTGCCTATAACACTCTTGTGTCGGAATTTGGGTGTTATATTTTGAAAACTGTAATGATTAAAGAGAGAGAGAGAGAGGGGGGGGGGGGGGAGGAATATGACCTTAAGGGCACTCCCCAGTATGGTCTATACGCGGTTTCTTCGCACTTTTTAAATCAATAACTTGAAAAGAAAAATTACCACATGTATGACGTGTTTAGTTATTTCCCAAATACGTAACGTATCACAAGCATCTTATACCTCTGTTAACATAAAAGTATCGGATTGTTCGTTAAATTTGAAGTATAGCCTATATTTTATTTATAAATTACAATATTTCAATTATAATGAATATAAATTAAAATGGTGGAAAAAATACGTGTTGGTAGCGTCTAGTAAGAAATAGTTCTCATGCAAATTTTATAACAATTGTGAGCGCATGAATTCGGTGCGTTGTCGTTTGGTGTAATTTTCTAGACTTAGTTAAGCTTAATTTGCATGAGGCGGAGAAATATCCTGGAAGTAGGACTTTAGCAGGGCTTCAGAAAAATGTGAAGTAACCGTGAATGGTTTATAAACAATATTATAGGCTGTTCAAAGTAAATTGAGCACTTTTGAAAGCCCTGCTTAAGATCCACTCGTATGTAAAATTAACATTGCCACGGGCCAGATCACTTTATCCATGCGTCGGTCAAGTTAAACAGTGAAATTATTAGAAAAGTAAATATTTTACAAATCTGCTCATTTTTACTCTTCGATGCATAAAAAATGCAGAAAGCGAAGGAAATAATATAAGTAATCACAAATGGTTACGCAACATTTCTTATTCGACGTTATGATATGGAACTACTTTCACTCCATAGTTACCAAATTTACTGGGCGCGTGCCATTCAGTGCGCCCGGTAAAATATTTGCAGATAGAAGCGGTGAATTTTTTCTAGGGTTGACTTCAAAAGTGCTCATTTTATTGTGAACATCCTTTACTTACCATTCGTATAATCACACAAATGAACGCGTTGGATTGTATATGGTGTTAATTATTATATAATCGGAGCGCGTTCAACTCGGCTTTCCATTGTCAAACAGTCAGCCAATATGAACGTTGCTTAGTGCAGGTACAGTGTAGTTTGGCCCAATAAAATAGTGGCAAATGGGAAACCAGACACCAGTACAACTTGTGATGCTGCTGTGGTTGATGTCTACTTCTGACTTGTCTTGATTGTCTGTAAATGATTTAAGACCTCTCAGTGCTAGAAAAAAACGTTAACATCTGCAACAGTCGAAGCTAAATTCATAACGCAATCAATTAAATGATTATCTGGGTTGTTTTTGTGTTTATGCAATGTAACACGAAAGTTACTTGAATTCATGGGGACTAAAATACACCTACATTTATACTCCCATAAAAATTTCGGCTGAATTTGATCAGACACGGAAGAAATTTTCGTCCAAACAAACATACAATATATTTATGTGTAATTAAAAATTATCATTAAAATATCAGAACACATTCATCCAGTCAACAGGCTTTCTTAGCTATAGTCTGTTCACGATAAAAAGAGTACTTTTGAAAGCCCAGATTAAGATCTACTTGCATGTACATTGTGTCTTCTTCCGCCTTATGTAAAATTAACATTACCACGGGCCTCATCACTTTATCCATGCGTCAATCAAGCGAAACTGCGAAATTATTACACACGTAAACATTTTGCAAATCTGCTCATTTTTACACATCGATGAATTAAAATAATATAAAAGTGAAAGAAATTAAGTTATTACAAATGGTTACGCGGCACTTTTTATTAGACATTAAGATATGGAACTAATTTCCGTTCTTTGTTATCAGCTTTACTGGGCGCATGTCACTCAGTTCGTCCGTTAAAATATATGCAAGCAGTGTCAGTAATTTTTTACTAAAGTTGATTTCAAAAATTCTCACTTTATCGTGAACAGCCTTTAACACTCAATACACAGTGACAAGAACAACTAGCGGATTCATTTGGCATCGGACTACACTTCAAAATATTTTAACATTTGTGGTGAATTTATAATTTGAACATTTTTAACTGACACTCATTAGGTTGACTGCGACAGACCTGGAAATTTTGCAGATCTTACTTTTTGCCAAGATAGACTTAAAAAAAATAGCTTGACTACACACGACTAAGAACATGGCAATGTATTAAAGTTATTAATGCAACTTGAAAACAACCAGATCCAGCTGTGAGATGACGCTAGGTTTCCTTGCAGCTATTCGCCTATAGGCTGTTCACGGTAAAGTGGACACTTTTGACTCTCTAGTTACTTTTACCTTTCAGCAGTTGTTTTATCCTTTAAGCATATTTTAAAATAAATATTGCCATGTAAGTAATGAACACAGTGCGTTTATTTCACCGCACTCGGAAGTTAACGTCTAAGACTACAATAAAATATATTTATTGAGTATATTTCCAAATGAGATGGCTTTCAAAAGTGCTCACTTTACCGTGAATAGCCTATACTGTCCCTGTTCCAAGCTGCTTGCGTAGCAGAGCGCACAAAACGGAGACTGTGATAATAATAGGCTGTTCGCGGTATCCTGAGCACTTTTGGAAACCCTGATCACGATCTACTTGTCTGCTCATTTCGTATCCTTTCGACATATGAAAAATGAACGTCGCCACAAACCCTTTCACTTTATTCGTCACAGAAAAAAAAAGCCGTTGGTATTCGCCACGCCAAATTATTTTGTGGAGAACACAACTTTTTTAGTTGTCAACGCCAAACTTTTGTGGCCACTAAATATTTATAGTGTGGCAAAAATGTTGTGTTCGTCGCAGGATGATTTGGCAGAGAGAATACTAAGAAGACATTTTTTGGTCGTCTCTTTCTCATGCGCCGTGGAACGTGACACACAAATCGCCGGTCATCAGTAGGAATCAGGAGAATATGGGCATCTTCAAGCGGCAGGTCCGTACAGCCATCAAGCACACGAGAGAGACATACACCAGTGCGACGTCAAGTATGGCGCCACACGACAACGCTAAACCATAGTGCGCTTATTAAGGTGGCCGCTAACAGTGTGTAGAGCTCTAGCAGAACACGTTTTAAAAAAACCGTCCAACGTGTCTTAGTGAGGTCTGCTCACGTTTTCAGTTCCTCTATTTCTCTCTACAGCATGTTTTTGTGATAGTGAAAATGACCGAAACGGTTGTTTTCACAGTAATTTGTAGGTATGAACATCCCGGTACAAAACATTAAAAAAGGAATAGGGATATGCATCAAACCTTTACTTTTATTACTACGTCCTAAAATGGTAGGGTCTCTGCTGAAAGTCTCAGAGACGCGTTATCGACGGCAAGACTGCACGCCAGTTTAGTGCTTTGCGCGTAGAGGCGATGAGAGAGCTGATGCGCAGGTCTCGGTCGCCCCTAGAGCTCCCACGCTTCTAGGCCTCAGACGTGCAAAATTCCTTCAACCAGGCGGCCACCTTAATGGCGGAAACAGCAGCTGTAGCTGGTACGTGCTGTTGATGGACGATCGCAGCGCTGCAACGGCGGGCGACGGCAAGGCGGTGGGGTGCCGTAGTAAACTGGGGGCAGCAACATTTCCGCGCCAGATGGCACACAGAAATAGCCTGCCAACAACGCCCCTCCCCTCCCGCAACAACCCTAGATTTGTTTCCTTTCTTCGGTGGCGTTATCCCCGGCACGTCAGGAGCGACAAGAGGCAGCGCGCCAGGGTCGCTGCAGGGCAGCGGCGTTCTCCACGATTCTCCGCGCCCTTACACAGATCACACTACGTGCGTATCATCGTAATTTTCTCTTACCGCTTAGGGAAGCTGCATATGCAAACTTTCAAAATGCTATATTTGTCCACTTCCACGAATCTGATTCTTCGTTAATACGCTTAATATGATAAAAGTGAAAAGATCACGATATAGACAGTAGCTATTTTTTTTTATCCTTTCCGGCAAAAAACTGTATTTCCAGAACTTTTGTATGCCGAGATACGAGTTTATGCGCGAGCGACGATTTCACATAAAACGTTTCAGTACATAGTCTTATGGTTGAAGTAAAGCAACTGCCTATGGAGCACGGCACACGACTATGCAACGGGAAGAACTCATTAAAAAGTAATACAAATACCATAAGAATTGTCAGAAAAGTGCGATTTATGCAGTATATGAAAGAAGAATGCATATATTTTGCAATATTAAAAATATTTTACTAAAATATACCTTTAAATGAAAAAAATCGATTAAAATAGTCTGTATTTTCAACAAAATTTAAGCATTCTAGATGTTTCGGAAAGTAGATTTTGCAAGAAAATTTTCGTCAAGGAATATCGTTATAATGTTACTATGATTGTATGCGTGTAAGAAAATTGTAATACTAATGTAGGAAATACTTTTTATAATTGATTTCATGTGCGTCCATTTGTCACAAAAAAAAATTGGCGGAAACTGACGCAAACAAAGTTACTTATAAAACCAGTCCCCGCCATCTTGGATTTATCCGTTTTTCGTCATAAATTACATTTAGGTTATATAAACAAAAAATTTCACACGACACGGCATAAGTAATACCTTCTCACGTTTTATCAAGTTGTTGTTTTTTCACTGCCTTTATTCTTAACTAGTAACAGCTGGAAAGATGCAAATAAATTTTCCTTGCAGGCGACTACAGCAGTTAAACTAGTCACTGTAAGCAAGCAATGCCAACTTCATAAAATGTACAAAGGATTGTTCTGTATCCTTTCGTTCCCTAATATTCAATATAAAATATATAATGCTAGTTTTTGCGAAAATTCTAACAATCCAAGATGGCAGGGAATGGTCCCGGTTTATTCTACTCATGCTGAGAAGCTCATTGCTTTGGTTTGGCAAATAAAAATTGTCGCCCCTAGGTAAGTGCTAGTGTCGCACGTGTACCGGATTTTCTCTATTTTCTTCGTTAAGAAAACTAAATAGTTGCAATAATCATAGATAAAATATAGAATAACTACGTAAATAAGTAAAATCTGTCTCTTTTATTATTCATGTCGCTTAGAATTTTATTAAAAAAACCTATTTGTTTAATATTCACGTAGATTAAAATTCTAATTGAATGTAACCTCTTTGGAACACTGTGCACCTAGCGGCGTAGATTTCCCCTGTGGCAAACTCTCCCAAAAGAAAACTTGTTTTGTTCCTGTAGTCTGTTCACGGAAAAGTGAGCACTTTTTAAGGCCCTTGTAAATTTTTCCTTTCATTAAATTTCTCTCTTCCTGCTGCTTTTTGACATAAACATTGCTATGTGACCAACAAACACAGAGTGTACCTTTCATCACCCTCTAAATTTAATGCACGAGGCTGCAATAAGATATATTTATTAGTGGTTAACGCCTGTAGGAAGGGCCTTAAACAGTGCTCACTTTCCCGTGAAAAGCCTTTAAGGCCGAGAACACAAGGAAAACTCCACGGGTCGGGTCCAGCACTTCCAGTTTGATGATACATGGAGAGGCATCCGTCAACGCACACGGGCACGGACAGAGCCCGGCACGTTGAAAGGCTCGAACGAGGCTGTTCGAGGGTAGCCCATCGGGTTCGCTACAGCTCGCCGGGTCCGGCCCGTGACTGGCTCCAGACACACACTACCGGACCATTGTGGCATACTGGGCACACGGGCACGGACAGAGCCCGGCACGTTGTAAGGCTCGAACGAGGCTGTTCGAGGGTAGCCCATCGGGTTCGCTACAGCTCGCCGGGTCCGGCCCGTGACTGGCTCCAGACACACACTACCGGACCATTGTGGCATACTGGGCACACGGGCACGGACAGAGCCCGGCACGTTGAAAGGCTCGAACGAGGCTGTTCGAGGGTAGCCCATCGGGTTCGCTACAGCTCGCCGGGTCCGGCCCGTGACTGGCTCCAGACACACACTACCGGACCATTGTGGCATACTGGGCAACACACGGGCACGGACCAGGCCCGGCACATTGAAAGGCTCGAACGAGGCTGTTCGAGGGTAGCCCATCGGGTTCGCTACAGCTCGCCGGGTCCGGCCCGTGACTGGCTCCAGACACACACTACCGGACCATTGTGGCATACTGGGCACACGGGCACGGACAGAGCTCGGCACGTTGAAAGGCTCGAACGAGGCTGTTCGAGGGTAGCCCATCGGGTTCGCTACAGCTCGCCGGGTCCGGCCCGTGACTGGCTCCAGACACACACTACCGGACCATTGTGGCATACTGGGCACAAGGGCACGGACAGGGCCTGGCGGGCTATTTCGACATGACAATAATGACCGATATAGATATTGTTTGAACTGTTGATTGCCAGCGTTCAGGAAAAGCCTGACATCTTGGACAAATCGAGTGAAGTTTACAATGAGCGATGATGCCGCAATAATTTTGCAGTGTTAAGTTTGAAATTTACCCTAAATGCAGATCTGGTAAAAGACTAGGTTCAAAAGCGCTTTTCACTCGAAAATGACTATTAACAGAAGTTTTGTGCAATTCTTTATTTCTCCTAAAAAATAACGTACTAATACCAAACAAATATATGTATGTTATTTACGGTAAAGCGAGCACTTTTAAAAGTGCTCGCGTTTAGAACAATAGAAAATATATATATTTTTATTTTATCGTTAGACGTTAATTTTCAAGTGCAGTGGAATGTACACTCTGTGTTTATTACTTACATCGCAATATTTATTTTAAAAGTCGGTTGGCTAAAAAGGAACAGTAACTAGAGCTACAAATGTGCTCTCTTTGCCATGAACAGCATATATAGTGCTTAACGATTATTAATATCCTACTGGGCACATCTTTGTTGATTATGAAAATTAATTAATTACGTAAAAAATTTAACATAGTTTGTATTTTTGGTTCAAGTTTCACAAATTTTTACTGTGATATTCTAGTATGTTCAATTTGAAAACTTATTATCTATAGTATTTGTAATTACATAAATTTAATCGCAAAGGAATTGGCAAGCAGTTCTACAATAATTTTAACCAATTTATACGATTTCCTGGTACAAACAGGTGACAAAAATAATATGCTTAAATATGAAATAGTGTACCTGTATTAATGTCGTAGATGTACTACAGAAAATTCAACTATCATTTGTATGTATTGACAGCCAATTTAACACAAATGCTTCCTTTAAATACAGCTTAGTAGGTGTGCAGTGAAAATATTTTAACATAAATGTATGCTTTGACTGTTGGTTCCATTCTTAATTAAATGCATTGAAAAACATATAAACATTATTAAATTACAGCTGTGGTTTTCATTCTTTAAAACTATGCATGTAGGGCAACCTACGCACAATGCATTTAAATGAACTCATTTATAAGTATACAACTTGCCAACAATTGTTTTTTCCAATTCAATTTAATTTTACAGTTCTTCTTTTTTTGTCGGTGTCGTGGCAAACCATATTAATTTACGCCTTTCTTCGTCCATGACTTCAGAAACTGCCTGAAATAGACAGGGCCCGTGACACCCATCAAAACAAATTTGGGGCATGGCCCGTCCCCGGGCGTTTTCCGGTGCCGTGTGTTCCCGGCCTAACATGAATAGAATTAACATTATAGGCTGTTCGCGGTAAAGTGAACACTTTTGAGGCCCTAGTTACTTTTTCCTTTCCGCCATTTTTTATCCTTTAACCACTTTTCAAAATTAAATTTTGCCATGTAAGTAACAAACAGTGTGTATATTCCACTGCACTCGGAGTTTGACGTCTACGGTTAAAATAAAATATTTGTATTGACTATTGTTCCAAATGAGAGGGTTTTCAAAAGTGCTCAATTTACCGTGAATAGCCTATATCACGGTTAATTGAGCACTTCTGTAACCAACCTTTGTAAAATGTAACTGCCACTACCTGCATACATATTTCAACAGGCATACGCAGTGGCATGCGCCCAGGAAAGTTGGTAACGATGCAGAAAAAGTACTTCCACGTCTTAACGTTTGATTAAGTGTTAGATAAACATTTGTGAACGCTGAAATTGTATAATATACATTTTTTCTTTCTGATTTTGATGCATATTAAAGTGCACGAATTATAAAATTTATAAAATATTTACTTTCCTAATAATTTTACAGTTTCATTTGACTGACGCATGAATAAAGTGATGAGGCCGATGATAAAGTTAATTTTACATATGGTGGAAGTGTATACAAAGTGCACACAAGTAGATACTAAGCAATGCTTTCAAAAGTCATCTCTTACCCTGAACAGCCTATATACAAAACACTAAACTTAAAACTTTCAGACTCGTTCAAGACAATAAAAATTATTTCCTATATATTTAGAATTATGGCACCTTTTATCTTTACGATGTGAAATAATAGGCTGGTAAAAGTTTGAGGAAGATTATCTTTCGAAAATGAATGAGAACAGTAATAGGAATTTCTAATGTAGGTAGGCCTATATATTTTTCGTACAATTTTCTAAAATTAAAATAATTAATAGTATTAATACGTTAGGGTACAGCTCAAAATAACTATTCAATCAATTAGGATATCATGAAATGGATATCTTGGAAATCTACTTTGAGGTTCGCCCGTACGTTGATATAAATTTTTGATCTAAAATTTAAAGTCAAAATTATTCTAAGTTAACCCGGATTTCAAAGAAATAGTTATAGTCGATATCACTTCACGAAACTGCAAAATATCCCCAAGACATAGAAAAAAACTCCTTTGGGTTTTTTAATAGACTTAAGGACTAAGTCCGAGTGTAGCTGGATACACTAAAAAAAAAATTGTTCGATTTTGAAGACAAAACACAAAAGGTTGGATTTCCATTGTTTCAGTGATGATGTTAGTATCATACAAAAGCACAGTCCATTAAAACCTAGTTTTCTTGAGTGAAGCAATTATTATTGTGAATTTGCTTAAATTAGGGCAACCTGTTTTTCTTCGAAAAGATTTACACGGAGGCTAGACTTCAATATCCTATGTGCACACTTGCAGTCTGCAATCGACTACTGTGTGAAAACAGTCTGTTACATGGGTGAGCCAATAAGAATTAGGATTCTCCAATACTGACCGTCCGTGATTCGCGAGCAAAGACGCGTAACGACTCAAACGATCTAATCATGAAAGTGGTTCTGAACTAAAGTGCATTGGAACACAACTTGTCCTCAAATATTTTCGAGAAAAACAGGTGCCCCTAGCTTAAATGAACATTATGAACAGTCAATAATGTTAATACATATTCCGCAATGATTGGGACACATTGAACTCGGCTTTCCATCAGTTGACAGACATCCAATAATCAAAATTGTGCAATACAGTTAAGTGTCGATGTATTGTGGACCAATATAACGATGGTAATTGTAAATAAAGGGAAAAACATAATTAGTTTTACTGTAGTGATGGATACAGAAACCTCGCTTCTATTTTGTCTTGAATACCAGGAAAATACATACCGTCCTAAAAGTGTTTAACAGTAAACAGTTTGCAGTAGGCTACCAAAATTCCGTTGACATAATATCCCATGAGTGCTTAAATTCGACAAAAATAAAAGCGTCTTGCAAGTGGGTTGTTTATAATCAAACTGTAATGGCTACGCGGGCAATGACGGCAAAGTAAATATGTGCGAAGGCGTGTACATTCTACTGTGTTTTGTATCATCAGAATTGAAAGAGTTCAGTTTGATTCTTTTTTTTTTCCTTTGGCCTAAACATTGATCTTTATAACGAATAGCTAGAGACAGGAAAAACTCGCGAGTTCAATTACCTGTAGGCTAGACTGCACAGTCTTGTGTATAATAACGCAGATAACATTACTCATTGGTTGCTTGATGTCACAGTGGCGATGGTTGGATCTGTGTTTCATCTCGTGCTTCTTATTGGATCAGGCTTCTTCAGGAGGTGATAAATAACGCGTGAACCAATTGCAATAATGACGTGAACAAACAAGTTTTTGGAGTCTGGGTTGACCCAAAATGATTTCGCAAATTCTTCAGGTCTCTACAAACAGCCTTATGGGTAGAGGCATGAAAATTTAGCGAAATCATTTCAGGACAAGACAGAATTCAAACGCGTGTACACTGAAGTTACCTTTGCAACTGGGTCAGAGTTTATCAGACACGCCTTGGACGACTCTGAGCCAATAGCAGACTGGCAACTAAACAATTTGCGAATACCGTACTACCAGGTGTGAGGTAACACTGGCAACTCTCTGGGGCTGCAGCCAATGGACAAACATCAGAGTTTTGACTTTACAAAGGACTGTGGAGTCTAACCTACAGATCACAGATCATTGAACTCACAGCAATATTCCTGTCCGAGACCTACATGATTCCCTGTGACTGGCTAAAATGTTACCCTCTAAGTCATGGTGTCATATACATATATATGCTATGTTGCACTGGGAGTGCATTTAGTGGTTCACTCTGTACAAGACGATTGGAAATTCGACCTATTCCTTGAAAGGGGTTTGCAGTAAAATTTACCATGGGATACCCCATCCACAAAAATAGTAGTTGTCGAGATACTTAAGGTTTTAAGTGGTTTAAATAAAGTAAAAAACCTCCGATTAGCAACCTAAAAATACTAACTGAGGGAAAACCACCCTTTTTCTGGCACTTATTTGAGTGTTTTCTGATAGCTAACAAACCAGTGATTGTATGACACTTAGCACACACACCACAAATAAATTAAAGCAAATTTTACAAAACCTTAGTGTGTAGTGTGTAAAATTAATGTTGAATTTTAATAAGTAAGTGTTTTAGACGTCAAGCATATTATGAACATTAATTCTAACTTCAGCTTCAACTGCGATCGTAAGCTGTGACACAATGTGTAGCCCAGACGGAAGTTGGTAACAATAAAAATGAATACAGCACACAAACGACAATAAAAAAAAAACCTTCTAGAATCTCATTGGCTGATATACGTTACCTCACGCCGTGTCCATGTCGGTTCAACTTCTCACATGGAAACCTTAACTTTGCGTCATTTATAGATGATTTCATTACCCTAGGGTACATCAGCAGATTTCTGTTGCTTTTTGGCGGTGTGTCTTTGTGATAAGATATTTCTTAGTCGACAAAGAAATCATAATGAATTTACTCCGATAATGTACCACAGCAAGACAACTCTATATGCTTAACACGTATCATCCAATCACGAAAGTGGATATGAGCTAAAATGTAATGAAATACAACTGATCATGAAGTCTTTCCGCAAAAATTGGGTGGCCCTACGTAGAGTGAGTGAGTGGGCAGCTCTTAACAGCGAGGTCATGAGAGCCGATGAGGATGATTGAGGTGAGAATGGAGCGGCGCCAGAAAGAAAGGGCGTGGGAAACGGGAGATCCCCGAGAAAACCCACCGACCAGCGGCAGCGTCCGGCACGATTCCAGCATGCGAAAATCTAGGAGCGACCCCGCAGGGAATCGAACCCTGATGCCTTGGTGGAAGGCGAGTAGTCTAACCGCTCAGCCACCTCGGCCCCTAAAACTTTAATGTGAGTTGACCTTTATCCTCTAGTGTGTTTGGCAGGGGCTCAGTGAACATCACGGTCTAGGAAAAAATCAGCCTAGGTGGGACAGACTATAGAGTTAAGTGTTTCCGTGTTGCAGCTTGGCAACAAGCCACATGCTTGTTGACTGGCACGTTCCCCAGCCTGAGGAAGAACGCAGTCTAGAGGTTCTACCTGCAGTTGTGGGAAACCTTCCGCCGCCATATTGGATTATAGGTTTTCTAGCTTCTTTTTTTGGGTTTTTAAAAAGAAAATTTCTAAATTACCCACATAATCAACTAGCCATTGAACGTACACAGCAGTACATATCTAACGACTGAACTACAAGATCGTATTTACGTCACAATATTTATTTTGTAAATTCTGGAGGGGGAAGGGGGGCTTGACACCGCTGTTAACAGCACTATTTTCAGAATAGTAAATAATGCACGCGTTCGTGAAACAGACTATAGCTGGAGGTGTGTGTGTGTGTGTGTGTGTGTGTGTGTGTGTATAGCAGTCCTTTGCCGCCGGCCCGTCCACGCAGGTTGTAGGCTTCTCTTTCAAAAGTCAGTTCCTGTTGTGAGGGCGTCAACGACATGGCAGCTGAGGCTCCCTGCGTGACGGTTACCACGATTAAGTATCAGTAGAGACGTGCAAAATTCGCGTTATTATTTGAAAACAGACGAGACTTCAAACACTTATGTTTTATATTGCCTTTGTCATTGGACTACAGTTTGTTTGGACACGCCCAGGAGAGCTTTGGACCGATAGGAAACCACTAACGAGAAGCTGGCCCAATCGCGTCCAATCAAGTTGAAAGGGAAAATTTGTCCTCACTGCTGCAGAAGCCAATAAAGAAGTGGCACCGGCTCGAACGTATATATGACGGTGAATTTTAGCGTGCTGCCAGAAAATAACGCGAATTTTGGCTTGTCCCTAAGTATGGGGTTCTAGGATCTAACTCTCGACCTTCCGAGGGCCGCGGTGGTTGAGCGGTTAGCCTGCTCGCCTCCCACCAAGGGCGAACCGGGTTCAATCCCCGGCCGGGTAGCTCCCGGATTATCTCCCGTTTCACCCGCCCTTTCATTCCTGAACTGCTCCATTCTCGTCTCAATCACCTTTGTCGGCTTTTAAGACCTCGCTGTTACGAGCCAGCAAAATCTCTTCACTCACTCACTTGACCTCCCGTATACGAGCTAAGTATGTTCCACCGTACGAACAACCGTGATCGACGCATTCACATGCTGCGACAGAGGCGAGTGCCCTTAACAAGTACGTTCAGTAATAGTGGGCTAGTTGTGACGTGGCGGTGTTGTAAGACGCCTTGGCGCTTCGCTAACTGCATTTTCCTATTGGGAGAAGTTTGCTAACAAGAGAAAAGCTTTCAGACGACACCTTAAATACCTATAAGAGAAAGCGAACGGCACAACACACATTGTTCTGGTCTTCACTTCCGAGCACAACACAGGCAAGAAAATAAATAATGTGCACTTACTGCGTGGATTGAAAATACCTTCAATTTAACCACAATTGTATCCATGTTAGACCCGTAATGTGGAACGATAAGACGTTAGAAATTCTCCTGACAGAGTAATGAGAAAACAAGAGAGGAAAACACAATTTTCAGTTCAGTTAGTGGGGATCGAGCTAATAATTTGCTGAATGTTTCTCGAACTAGGTACATAGCGGTCACTAGCATTCTCACCGTACAGTTATGATTTTCCTGTTAGGCTCCCATTTAGGGTGGCTAAATGACTAAGAGACAAAAACGAAGACATCGGTGAAAAAGGAGGACACGTAGAGTAAACATTTTCTGTGTAAAACAAAATAAAAGTATGCATTAAATTAATTTGGTTCATTATCAAATTGCATTAAACATTTGTATCTGACAAAACAAAAAAGGATATTTAAATAATTTAATAGTAGTGTTTGTTACCTCTATGATTGCAAATAGCTGTCTGACAATATAATTGTTTCTAACAATTCCGGCTTGTTTAATAAATATTTGTAAAAGTCAACGTAAGAGTATTGCTAAAATTGTACTGCAACATGAGGATATCCTTTACAGATTCTATCATTAATTAGTTTCTTTCTTCAGTCCACTGTGGAGATGGAAGTTCCAGCATCACAGTCTTTATATGCGGCTTCAGAATCATGCCTTCCCTTCTTAAAAGAAAGTTATTTCTTGGCGACTTCGTATTAAAATTTTCGTTTGCGTTTGGGCATTATAATTAAATCTATAGAACGTTAACACTCCGCAATCATCTTCCGCAGCAAATAGCCACAGGCCTACTCAAAACTGCCAACTCAGTTTTATCAAATGTCTTTAGAATCCCTTATAAAAAATCTGTAGCTCTCATTAAATGCGCCGCATTGTCTGTGTTGTCTATACATATACCAGTTCAGCACAAACAATAAAAAGGGTTACTATTTTTCACTTATGTTAAATATGAACAGTATTCTTTAATACATGCAACATTTCTATATAGATCTGAAGAAATAACATCTAAGTTGGCCATACTGAGTCTATTTGATAGTTAAAGTACTGAAAATACTCCAGAAAACATTGATACTGCCATCTTGTGTATGCATTTTCGGACTCTCGAAAACAGAAAACGGTAGCAAAAAAAATTTAAATATTATCGATCACCCTAAAAAAAAGGACATTTCCCGATTTCCTGAAAATCCATCCAGGTCCCGGAAAATGAGTTTAAAAGAGACCATGTCCGGATTAATCCAGACGTCTGGTCACCCTACTCCCATCAGACTGAAAAGCAGTTTCGCTACTTAACTACAATACATTTACAACTTGGTTCTGCAAAACCGAATTACTGCGTATTGCTCACAAACCTACTTCTTTTTATGGAAGTTATGTTTTTGTTTACATTTTATTTACACTTCTTCCACCTGCTTGGCTTGACAAGAAAGGGCACCGAAAGACATACAATAACGCACAATCACACGACATAAACAACACGAATTTCCATTGGTGGATCTAAGAGGGGGAGGGGGGACTAAGGGGAACCCCCCCCCCCCTGGAATTGTAAAATTTCGAGAGTAATGATAATTAGAAAAGCAAGCCGAGAAGCGCGAAAGCGACAAAGGTGACAATTCCACTCATTACAGCAGGATACAAGGGAAACTGTAAAGGTCATCGGCCTGTATGGTACAGAGAGTGAAGAGATTTAGGTCTTGAGAGCTGTATGGTAGACGTCGCAGTCATCTGTGTATAGTCTATGCGCGGTTTCTTCACACTATTTGATTCGAACCTTTGAAAAATCACCCCATGTATCACGTGTTTGGTTATGTCATGTATCGCAAAGGTTTTATACTAGTTTTAAATGAGTTGAATTCAACATTATTTTATATTTAGAGACCTGAAAATTTCGCGTATTCACTGACTTGTAGGTTGGAATTCAAAGTCTTCTGTTGAAACAATCAGATATCAGTATCTCATCGGTTGCTTGCTGTCAGGGTGCATGGTGTTGAGTGGGCATGAATTTTGTTATAAGTTTGTTATTGGCTCAGAGAGTTCAAGGAGGTGTCAAATAAAGCGTGGAACAATTTGCAAAAGCGACATATACGAACACTTTTTATTATTTCTGACTTGTCCCGCAATGAATCCGCGAATTTTTTAGGTCTCAACTTATATTTTACCTACAAATGATATTTAATCGATAGTTAATATAGATAAAAACAGGAAGAAAATAGTTGTTTTGGTAATGCGTAGTAATAAATAGTTCTTATGCAAACTAGTGTTACATTGATCAGAGCGCTCGATTTTGGTGCGTTGTCCCTCTTGCGTAATTTGGTATACTCTTTAATGCTTTGATAGCACGAAGCGGAGTAATTTCCTGGAAGTAGAACTTAAGGAGAGCTTCAGAAAAGTTCGAAGTAACTGTGAATGGACTATACCCGAGTACCGAGTCACTGACGTGTGTAGTTCACCGACTGCCGACTTTGTCCGATGGCAGAACTGCATGTTACTTGGGAAAGACTATTCACATTATACATATTTCCAGGCTTAGGGGAAGGCATTATCGTAACGAAGTTATTTTGCCATTTTATACTGATTCCTGCGTGTTAAAAACACGCTTCCTCTGAAACTGTTGCACTGAGAAAAATATTTTGTGGCGGCCACAAAATATTTTTCTCGGTGTGCAATCTGCTGTGTTTGCGTTTATAGCGAATTCACATCGCGAGCACATCCTACACGTATCTGACTCTCGAGAGGTCTTCTCACTGTCGCACGAACCGGAAGTGGCCACACACGTACATTTCCGGTCGTTGGTAAGTCACGAAGCAGCGTAAGACGCGGGTGCATCGCCCCCACCGGACTCAAAGCCCACTGACCCCACCTGATGCTGGTCTGGCGCTCAGCAATAGTACGGCGGCGAGCACTAAGGCCCGTCTACATTCGGCCGTACGTGTAGACGTGGACATGTCTCAGTGAATATGGGGGAAAGAGATCTCTAGAGACGTGCCAAATTCGCGTTAATATTTGAGGACACGATAATCTTTAAACCTTTGTAGACTACACTCGAGCAAAGTTAATTAGAATATTTCTTCGTTGTTCAGAACAAAACTCGCATGGATGTGCAGTCTTTGTTCTGGTAGTGTTTAACACGACCTCACAAGAACACGACAGCGCAGTACCAATGATTTTGCTACCGATATAATTTATTTTCTTTATAGTCATTCAAAGGGACATTATTGATTGTAAATCATTTTATACGTTAAAGGACATTTGATTGGGTCAATATCATCTCGGTTTTCCATTGGTCGATGACCGGCCAATAATGAACGCTGTAAAGTACAGGATAGTGTCCGGTGTGGTATGGACCAATAGGAATATGGTGAGTTCTAACACAGACACCAACAGAACCGGTGTTCTTGTAGTAGTGTATATAGGCGAATCACTTCTAATTTGTCTTAAGTGCCAGTAAATGTGCGCAGAATTAAATGTGTTAACCCTTTGAGGATGGCACAAATTTACAGGCACTGAGGACAAGATTGAAGTGAGCTGGATATACTCTCCAGTACAGCAGTATCTGTTGCGTTGGTCTCTGTATTTACACTCACCATCGTCCTATTGGTCCTGGCTATACTGGACACGCCTACTGTACTCTGCGACGTTTACTATTGGCTCGTCAGCCAATAAAGTCGCCCGTTGACTGGGCGATAATTAATGTCGCGACAAATGTAACACGTTTTGCAATCCACCGTGTTCTCAAGAAATTATTTAAAATAACAGTATTATTCATACGAACTTAAATACTGACTAGTTGTGATTTTCTACTTGTATTCCGATAACGTACAGAAAAACAGTAAAACTATAACGTGTTAGCTTCTATTCCAAAAGAAAATAAATTTCCATATAAACGTAGCCCCGGGTATATACGTGCATATTCCTCTGAGGGATAAATACTTGTACATCTGCAATAAGTTTGTCACTGTACCAATTTTATTCTGACACGCCATGGATAACTCTGCGTCAATAAATGAACACTTCAAAATTGTGTGCCCCAATCACATGCAGTTCAGTCAGAAAGGGAGTGGCTTTTCACATATATGCAGCAATCAGTATAAGAAACGATGCAGCCTCCAATACAGACATTACTGTGCTGAAGTTTAGCCTGATGCCGAATAATAATGCGAATTCTGATAGACTCCAGTGATTACGCTAGCTTCGGATAACCAGTCTCCGTGTCCTAACATTTAACTGCTTTTCTCCCATTCACGGTTACTTCAAACTTTTCTGAAGCCCTGCTACAGTAATATCTTCCAGTATATTCCTCCGCCACATGCAAACACCAAAGGGACAGCGTATTCGTGCGCACTCAGTGTAATAAAATTTTGCAAATGAACTATTTCTTACTAGGCATTACCAACACACCTATTTTCTCCCTGTTTTTCTTTTCCATTTGGATGCTTCAGATACTCAGTGGTACCAATTTCATCACTGAGCATTTGAAACAACCTCTTTGAAATGAAAGAAAATTTGAATAGTAGTAAAAACCTTAGCGTCACAAAGTCACTCATCCTGTCGTAAAGTGACACATTCGTTTATATATCAAACATTATAATTTGAATAGTAGTACAAACCTTAGCGTCACAAAGTCACCCATCCTGTCGTAAAGTGACACATTCGTTTATATATCAAACATTATAATTTGAATAGTAGTACAAACCTTAGCGTCACAAAGTCACCCATCCTGTCGTAAAGTGACACATTCGTTTATATATCAAACATTATAATTTGAATAGTAGTAAAAACCTTAGCGTCACAAAGTCACCCATCCTGTCGTAAAGTGACACATTCGTTTATATATCAAACATTATAATTTGAATAGTAGTAAAAACCTTAGCGTCACAAAGTCACTCATCCTGTCTCGTAAAGTGACACATTCGTTTATATATCAAACATTATAATTTTTAGAAAATATATAAGAAAAATGTCTGTTTAACCAAAAATAGGGTTATTTTAATTTAACACATGTATAAAAAACTTGTCATGCACGATATATATATAGGAAACAACAAAACTCGTCATACTGGGTGAATTTTCGAAGGTTTGGTTCAAAAAGTGTGAAGAAACCGCGAATAGACTAATAGGGACCTTCCCAGCAAGTGCCGAAGCACGACGAACCTTTATAACGGCTGTGAAATGCGGTAAGTTAGCTCACATTTAAAGGCTATTCACGATAAAGTGAGCACTTTGAAATCAACCTTAGAAAAAAGTCACTACTCCTACCTACATAGATGTTGATGGGCGCACTGAATGACATGCGCCCAGTAAAGTTGGTAACGATGGAGGGAAAGTAGTTCCATATCGAGACGTGGAATAAAAAGTTGTTAGGGTAACCATTTATGATAACTTAAATTATTTCTTTAGCTTCCTGGGTTTTTTTTTACGCATCGAAGTGTAACAATTAACAGATTTGTAACACATATGCCTTTCTAATAATTCCACATTTTCGCCTGGTATACGCATGAATAAAGTGATAAGGCCCATGACAGTGTTAATTTTACATAAGGCGGAGGAATACACAACGTGCGTACAAGTAGATCTTAAGCAGGACTTTCAAAAGTGTTCATTTTACCGTGAACAGGCTATAAAATGAGTTTTTTTTATTCCCAGTCTCGCATCTCGCATCGTCTAGCCACACAACACTTATGAATAGAGACATGCAGTATTCGCGTTATTATTCGGCATAAGGCTAAACTTAACAGTAATGTCTGTACTGGAGCCAGCATCGTTTCTCTATTGGCAGCTGCATAGATGTGAAGCCACGCCCTTTCTGACTGAACTGCATGTGATTGGTGCACACAATTGCGAAGTACTCATTTACTGGCGCAGAGTTACCCACGGCGTGTCAGGAAAAGTATGGTCCAATGACAAACGTACTGCAGATGTACAAGTGTTTAAAGATTAACGTGTCCTCAAATAATAACGCTAACTTTGCACGTCTCTACTTATAAAACAGCAGCTTATACCGCTAAATCCAGCAGCACGCACCAGAAAAATGGCGTCATTAGCCTACAACATGTCGCAAATCAGCACCTGCTAACTTACTCGCTAGCCGGCCCAGACAATAAGCAACCTTTCGCAGGAAGCAGTAGCCAATCAGACACATGGTCCGTTCCCAGATCCTCGCGCCGTCAATCAGCGAAGGGCTACGTTCACATTAACTCATTGAGCCACATTTACTGGCACTTAAGGCCAGGCTTCGCCGTGCATGGGCGTATAGGGAATCAACGGCTAAATTCGAACATAGATCTCTCAGTCATGTTTCGTGCTAGCATTTTCAACTAAGTTTATTTTTTTGTTGAAGATTGAACGCACCTACATTTGTAAACAATTCGAATTCTAATTTTACATTTTAAATGCACTTTTTTAATTATATATAAAATGTTACAATTTTATAAATAACGATAACGTACATTTGAAACTAAAAAATTAAAATTTGGAAGGTTTACAAATCTAGATGAGTTCAATCTCTAACAAAAAACTTTTAGTTTAAAATACTACCCCAAAAAAAAAAACGACTGAGAGATCTTTGTCCAAATTTAGCCTTTGATTCCCTATACGCCCATCCATAGGGAAGCCTGGCCTTAGGACAAATTAGAAATGAGTCACCTATATCCGCTACTGCAAGAACAAAGGTTCTGTTGGTGTCTGTGTTAGAACTCACCATCGTCCTATTGGTCCATACCACATCGAGCACTACGCTGTAATTTACAGCGTTCATTATTGGACGGTCATCAACCAATGGAGAGCCGAGCTGATATTGTCCCAATCGAATGCCCATTATCGTATAAAAGGATTTACAAGCAATTATGTCCCTTTGAGTAGCTATATAAAAAAAAGTCTAGCGTTAGCAATATCATTGTCACTGCGCTGTAGTGTTCTTGTGAGGTCATGTTAAACACTAGCCGAACAAAGACTGCACATCCATACGAGTTTTTTCCTGAACAATAAAGATATTTTCAAATTATCTTTGTTCGAGCTACACTCGAGCATAGTCTACAAAGCGTTAAAGAAACCGTCAGAACATTGCCATAATTTCTAGAATAAAATATGCCTCGGAAATGCAGACATGTTCACGTAAACGCGAATTTATCGTGAAACTAATTTGCGCGAGAAAATTAACTGTGCCTATTGCGTAAAGCACTTAATCTTGCAAAACTAATAGTAAACATTCGGCACTTAATGCAAACAATTTTATGCTTCTGAACGAAATGAATAAATTCCCACTTTTCTTTCGTCTTTCGTCCCGGGGCGAATATATATGATCCTACGTGAGCATAAGACGTAGAGGAAATACAAACAAATCCCTGAAAATCTAAAACTTCATAATTTCGTCCATATAGTAACTTACTATAGACTTAAGACGAGACAGACTGAGTATACGTCTTCTGCGCATCTACCCAACATTGACCTATCCGGAAATCAACACAACTGTCGAAGTCACACGGTCGACAATGATGTTTAAAAGACATTAATGTTTAAAAGACAAACTCTTTTATATTAATAAAATACTTTTACCAAGTTTAATTTAATCAAACTGCATTTAAAATTGGTTAGAGGAAGTATAGAAACATCTACAAGTACTTGTTTACTGAACAGTGTGCTAAGCTCAAATCCAATCCACGTTGTTCTTGCTAATCGTAATGGCACAAAAACAGTTCAATGTTGGGACACGGAGATTGGTTCAGCAGCGAAATCGCTCCATTCCACGTTCACTCTACGTAACTGACTCGCAATATCACGTGATACAGAGTCACGGATCACGCGAATACTTAACACAGATAAGCTTTTATTTCTGTGAACGTGCATATCACGTGTTACCTTACGTAAGTCTCATTGAAACACACTAGTTAAGGTGTAGCCGGCTTACGCGAGCGTGTTGTGTGAAACGTAAAGTAATCGTAATTGCTAATTGAAAACGAACAGTATCGTAACAAAATGAAACCACCGTTCGTTGATGGACAGTCGGCGCTCATATGACGAGAAAGTGGAACTGTGGTGGTTCCGCCACACTCAAAATCCCCGAGGTGGCACCCAAAAAGATTAGAGCGCTCTCAAATGAGGGAACTTAAACTTTGGTCTTTCTGTACAAGTCTAACTGTTAAGCGGAAAACCAAACACAATACAGAAAATTCCTGGATAGCCACTGGGCAGGAATCCAGCGATAACGATGTCTGATATCACGTAATCTTATCTAAAATGTGCTATTCTACCAATGAAAATGTTCACAGTCCGAGACATTACCGGCATTAAAAGAACACTTAGAAGATTGGAGATGCTGTACAAGTAATTCAAAGCTGTCCCAAAATATCAAACTTCACAACTTTATAAACCTGTTATGTTAGTTCTCGTGGGTGTACCACAAAGTCATATCCTGGTATAGGCTATTCACGGCAAAGAGCGCACTTTTAAAAACCCTTTCATTTGGAATTACACTAAATAAATATATGGGTGTTTCAGAAATACCTTTAAAAACTTTGGGGGCGGGTTCCTCACACCAAAACAAGAAAAAAACCATATAAACATATGTCCGAAAGTCCTTAGGACCAGTTCCATGGCCTGCATGTTCCCCTGACCTCAATACTTTGGATTGTTAGCTGTGGGGCCGCCTAAAACAATTGGTTCATGCAGCAGGCATTCCTAATTCAGAGAAACATCACCAACATGTCATGGAAGCCTGCGAAACAGTTCGACACCGTGTGGGAGTATTTGAAAGGGTGCGAAAGTCCATGATCCGACGTGTGCATGCGTGCGTGGAAGCAAGAGGAGGCCATTTCGAACATTTCGTTTTGAGTTTTTGAGGTGATGACAGTTTCACCACTAGCTAATAAGCTTACACTGTACTACCGATGTGTCATTACGTTCGTTCATTAATAACGCAAAAATTAAGGATTTTCGGACATATGTTTATATGGAATTTTTTTTTCTTATTTCGGTGTGAGGAACCCACCCCCAATGTTTGTAAAAGTATTTCCTAAACACCCTTAATATTTTAGGCTTAGACGTTTACTTTAGAGTGCGGTGGAATATACACACTATGTTTATTACTTGCATGGCAACTTTTATTTAAAAAAGGTGGTTAAAGGATAAAAAAATGGCTGAAAGGAAAAAAGTAAATAGGGCCTCAAAAGTGATCTTTTTACCTTGAACCGCTTATAGTATTTGGAAAATGCCATAATGATGGAACATGTGGATTACTTGTGCAAGAGAAGCAGAGGCAAAAATCGACACGTTTACATACCACGGGTTTAATGTACACTATAAATGTACACACGTTTCGCAATGAATGCTGACGTACAATGTAGGGACAATTCCATAATTCACCTTTAGTAGAACGGTTTTGGCACACACGGACTTATTCGTGTTAAATTATAATATAGCAGCTACTGTACTGAAGCGCTATTTTTCCCTATAAGTTGCTAACGATTAGTATACTGCTATGTTTATCATTGACTGCTATGTTTATCACTGGCTGAATTTCCTCTCATTTACAACACGTCAACTTCAGTCCATCAAAAGAATAATACAAATTTGCAACTGTTTGCAGCCAGTCTAGCAAGTCTCCAAACGAGCTGTCATGTTTTTCTACCAATATTATTGAATAATTTACTTCGAAAATTGGGATCTGTCACCGGGTACTTGTTAAAACTACACAACAGTGTCTTATACAATTAAATGTAATAAACTTAATTGACTACTTCATGAGTAGAGACCCGAGAAATTCGCGAGTTCAATGACCTGCAGGCTAGACTTCAAAGTCTTATAAACTCTCATACAGATATCAACTACTTATTGGTTGATTGTTGTGATAGTAAAAGGCAGTGGTTGGGAGCACGATTTATTGCATGTTTGTTATTGGCTCATTTATCTCCAGGAGGTGTCAAACAACACGTCGACCAAATTAAAAACGTAACATGAACGTACATGTGTGTGAATTCCAACTTGTCTAGAACTGAATCTGCGAAATTCTCGGGTCTCTATTCATGAGTTTCATTGCCTATAGTTCGACTCATAACTTTTCGTAACACGAATGATGCAGTGCTCCAACATTCACAGTCCTGATTCCTAAGCTTAAGACAATTCATTTTTTAGTTTTCCTAAAACATATAAGAAAACAGTTCGTAATTTTACTGGTTAACGTTCTATACTGATCAACAGGGTATATTCAACTTTTTACACCTGGGCTTACTGTATACTGACAAAGTATTTGTATGTCCTTTGTTCTTCTGACATAAACACGCAATTTACGAGGAGAGTGCAAAGCTATACAATTTTAATATAAGGAGTTTTGTGGAATTTGAAGAAGGGAAATCAAGAACCAGCAGATATGAAAGCTGTAGTTACACAAGCCGGGAGGAATGCCATGTGGACTGAACTGTGAGAGAAGAGTGAAGATATTTGGGCGGATCTTAATAGCGAGGTCTGGAGAGCCGATGAGGGTGATTGAGGTGAATATGGAGCAGCGGGAAAACCCGCCGACCAGCGGCATCGTCCGGCATGATTCCCACATGCGAAAATCCGGAAGTGACCCCGTCGGGGATCGAACCCGGTTCGCTATTGTGGAAGGCGAGCAGGCTAACCGCTAAGCCACCGCGGCCCCATGGACTGAACTGTATCATAAAATGTAAGTAACGGGAAAAATTATTGGGTTGTCAATTTAAATTTGTTTTATGCTTATTGCAACTGTGAAGTAATATGTGAAAATTCCTTATGGATTGAGATCCCGACATTTTGCCAATTTATTAAGGACAAGCTATATTTCAAACACATGAACATTTCGATTTCTTTATCAATTGGATCGTATTCATAAGTCGCGGCCTGGACAAATCTTAGTCAATAACTAACCTGTAAGAAAACAAGGACCATATCCCGTGCTACCTGGTCTGGAGTAAAACTGGAGCATAAGCCAATGAACAACTAACTGTGGCTCGAAGACACAAAGGATTGTGGAGTCTAGCTTGTTGCTAAATGACTCCGTGAAATTTCCGGGGTCTCAACTTATGGACACTTTGGTCTTGACCGGTTTCAGCTACCTGGTATGTTCCCTGTTTGGGAAAAACACAACTGTTTGGTAGCCATTTGTTAATCAGTATATTTATAAGCCGTTTTGGTTCATGCATATGAAGTATCGCCATCGATGTTAAAGGTGAACTGGTAAACCTTGGAGCAAAAAATTTGGCGACACACGACAGTCTCAAGTACACTCCAGCCTCAGATATTCGGTCAATGGCTCCTGCCCCAGCGAGTGGCCAGTTTCACAATATACCAGCAGGTATCCATTTAACGACGAAATGTTTGTAGCTAATAAGTAAGGGTGAGAGATTTCGGCCTCTCTTAGCAACGAGGTCTTATAAGAATAACGAAAGCAAAGTTTTACATTTTTATGGAATTACCTCGTTATGGCTGTTTCACAAAGTACTCCTGTAAACTTGTAATGACAAATTAATTTTCACAAGTTTACAAGTGACGCTCGTGTTAGCTGCTAAACAACAGTGGGTAAATGACAAGTGTAGCTGGTATAAAAAGTTGACTTTCGAGTGAGTGTACGAGTTTAATGAACGTTTTAGAATGACATCTGTATAAATGAGGAACAACTTCTTGTTGACATTGGACATAGGCTAGTTCATCGCAATGATCGGTCCCACGCACTGTCAGCAAAGATACAGCTGAGCAAAGCTTTATATTGGGTTGGCAATGGAGGGCAGCATCATGTAGCTGCAAATACACATTGGTAGAGTAAAGCCAGTGTATGCACGTGTGTAAAGAACTTTGTGCATGCAGTAAACAAACTTAAATTCTATAGTGTCGTGATTTATAAAAAAAATAAAAAATAAAAAAACATTCTAAACGTATCTGCAGTTTTTTTTGTAATCTAATTTCCTGAACTTATGGGATATGTGGCCGGGATATCACTAAGAACTGATGCTCAGCCACAAAACGAGTCTGCCTTTGTCGATCGAAACGAGAACCATTCCAATGTTTGTACGATTGTTTGTGGTACCAACTTGGAAATGTGCCTACTATGTAACTGCTAATTGGCCAGGGAGCGTAGGATTTACATGCTGCTAGAGTTATACGAAACAGCAGTATTTTCCGACTGCTGGAATGAGGTTGGCGTCAAATGTCAAATCCGAAAAGCAAATCACCCTAGCTTTTTCTAGTTACCCATTGCTGGAATGGCTCTTTACACCCGCTGAAGTGAATGAGATTAGGTTCTTGTTTTCTTGCAGGTTTGTTAATAGCAACGTCGAGGGCGTATCTAATAAACTGTGATCCAGTGGCAGACGTAACTAAAAATTACACGTGTTTGATGTTTACCTCGACCTGGAATTAATTCGCGAAATATACCCGGCCCAATTGGTAACTAGAATGACTTTTGTTCACAAGATGCCTGAAATATAAACCACAAGTGTTTACATTTTCAATATGTTAGCAGCTGTGCGCGAATAATTATCATCAATTACACTTTAAGGAGTGCGCAGTTCGTATACGAATTATTAAGTTAAGGGTTGAAGTCGCATGGTTGTCACACAAAGTGCTTAAGACGGGAATCTTGAATATAGTGGTCCCCGAACCACTCGGTCCCTCGGTGCTCAAAAACTGAGTCAAGTTTGAGGTCGGACGCGGGCCATCGCCGATTCGGCGTGACGGTCCCTTTGATGTGGACGTGCCCATTCTCTGGTTGGTTGCGCGAGGCTCTGGAAACGGGCTTCTGTGTCTGATTGGCTAATGCGTACTGCGAGAAGTTCCCCATTGTGTGGGCTGCTTGCTGGCGAGCAGGTTACCAAGTGCTGATTGGCGAACGGTGCTGCATGTTGCTGGACAATGACGCCACTTTGCTGGAGTTAAAAAGGCTATCTGGCCTCTGTATACTTAGGTACTATTGGACGGAGACGATTGTGAAATACAGCAGGTCACATCGTCCCCTCCACTCCCTTTCCTCTTTCTCCATCCCTTCTTTCAGGGAAGGGATGAAAGCGCTCGGCTGCAGGTGACCTGTGTAGCCGTGACCATAAATGAGTGGCATAGTGTTTATACTTCCGTGCAGTTCAAGGCTGATTGCCAGGTGTTTTGGGGGAAGAGGCCCAATAGCGTCACTTCTCCCACCAGAGAGGCGCCCAAACACCACTCTGGTTACTGCCGGCATCATGTTAATGAATTATTAAAGACCCCACCCCCTCTCTACTAGTCTTTTCAACTATACTAACCAACAGCATGTTCCTAAACACTCTATCTCCTGTAGCATTCTATTTAATTTAATTTAATGCATGCTAAAATTTTGAATTTTCTTCTCTGTCGCAAGGGTTCGTACGTCTCTCTTAACGGTTTTTCCTTTGCTCTTCCTAGTTAAGGCTAGCTCTAAGTACACTTACGGAGGCAGTCATGGCACCAAAAGCAGGCCATAGCTGCCCAATCCCTCTTTGCAGCGATGCATGTCTCCTTTCATGATTTTCCTTCCTTGTAGGCGTAAGGGGTTAGCCCTGAGACACAATAGAATCCCGCCCTATCTTCGGGCCTTCATTTCACATAACACTTATATTAACGTAAAGTAGCTTTCTAACACACACATACTTCCCTTACTCGGAGTCCATCTTCCCCTCTCGACAGTTACGCTAGTGCTCGGATCCCAGTCCTTCCCGGCTGTACACATCACTTAGTCGAACAGTACTGTGTGTTATAGCCTGTCTCATGTGCGAGTGTACTGTTTTTGACAGTTCTGAAAGTAGTATTGTGTACAGTTACTTCCATAGAAAAACATTTTGTCGGCATACTGGTGCGTTTATGTAAACACCACCTGTGCCTACGGGAGAAGGGAAACAGCGGTGATCATAGCTGCCTTCAGAACTGTCAAGGAGGTGCACTCGTTGGTGAGACAAGACTACAGCACGGGCACCGAGGACCCAAATGCGAAGTGTGGCCCCCGCGTGGACGAAGGCCCGGCTGGCTGCCTGTGGCCGCGGGTCGACGACCCTCTGCACGTGCTGCCCACGTGTGGTGACGTCACCAGGCGGCGTCGTCTGCCGCCCTGGGCAAGCGTCTCTCGCGGCTGCGGCGTGGGAGACGCCCTGAGTGTGTTGGAAGAGGGAGGGGGATCGACGAAAGGAACCACAAACTGCCGGCACTCCATGCCACTGGCATCGCGTCGAGCCCGTAGACGGAACGAGATAGAGTGAGCAAGCTAGCTGCGCAGTAATAAACTCTTTGTACCAACATTGATCCCCCTTCCCCTCTTCAACCAATTAGAACTGACTAGATCTCGTGTCTGCGACTATATAGTTATCTATTCTCGGTTCCCTCACACTTTTGAAATCAAACCTTTGAAAAATCGCCCCATGTATGTCGTGCATGGTTGTTTACTACATATGCCATATAACAAAAGGGTTTTATGTTTATGTTAGCATAAAAGTATTTTATTCTTGATAGAATAGAACTTTCACTTTTATCTATATATTATATTATTTCATTTGCAATTAATATGAAAGAGAGGGAATATATGTGTTGGTAATGCCTAGTAAAAATAGTTCTTATGCAGAATATTATCACAATGAGTGCACACGAATGCGATGCATGGTTCCTTTGATGTAAATTTGTAGACTCGGTTAAGCTCTGTTCACATGAGACGAAGGAATAATTTGAAAGTAGAACTTAAGCTGGGCTTTAGAAATGTTGGAAGTAATCGGGAATGGACTATAATACAATGTTTCATTAAATAAGTGCTTTAACTCAGCTGCAATGCGAGAAAAATAAAGTCACGCAAACAGTAAAAGAGCAAGTTTGTTGTAGAACCGAAAGTAAACAGAGGGAGCCTCATTGCTCAAAACACGTGATCTGGCAGTTCTGGCGGCATTTTCTCGACTTTTGAGCCGATGTTGGGGATGTGAGCAGAATAAGAAAATCAATCTATCTATCCAGCAACTCACAACGGCTCGACGGCATGGACATCGAGGGTGTAATTTGGTCTCTGCATGAATGCAATTTCTGGAAAATCCGTAGAATGTTGTTCCGGTGCCAAATACACGCTTGACTGCACCGGGGAACGTAACAATAACGGAACGCTAGTTTTGATGAGATAATAATAAAAATGTAGACACGTTGGAGTATGTAAATGAACACAACTTAATCTTACCTATGCAAATGTTTATGTACGCAGTGTACCTAGCTTAATCATGCTGAAAACTACAAGAAGTATGCACGTCTTCTTGATACACGCCTGTACTAATTGTTACCTCCCTCATTTCACGCTCGGCATGTTCCAGCCAATATGACGTTCAGCGTGTTTGTTCTCTTGAAATTCACGAACTTTTAATCGCGTATTTATACCGTTTTGTTTGTTTGCTTCACTGTGCAGAGGTAACACAAACTCCAGTTTTCTCTAAGGTACCATCACTGATGTTGGGCTTTGACTCCCACTTTTCGTTAAACTAACGGGCTGGCCCCAGGTCCTAGCAATGGGACCACCCATTATCGAAATTCATTCCATTCCAATGCTTTCACTCATTCCTCCAGATATCTGTTAATATCTCGCACTTCCGTAGCCTACGTACTTCCAAGTACCACTACGGCGTCGTAAATGCAGTTTTATACTATCCCTTCCCGATGCTAAAAATTTTACATACGGCCTGGGGAAAAAATACGCAAATAAACTTGGAGACATGCTCAACCTACAAAAACTGCACGTTCCTGTCGTTTTTACAATTAAACCAAAAATTATTTGACATGGCGGAAAGCCTATCAAATCAGTAACGAGGCCGAAACAGTAGAAAGAACGATCGTGTGCAACCCTACAGTCAAAAGCAAATTTTTTTTTTTCTTCGTAAAGACAGCAGCCAGTCAAATAGGACTCGATAATACATTATAACTATCGTTTATTAACGACCCCACTATACGGTATGCTATTAGACTGAACGGGGGTGGGAGAGGCTTTACAAATTAAATTAAATCTAAACTTATATAATGCATGTAGGGGCGTAGCCAGGGCAAGGGGTGTTGTGAAATCCCCCCCGGTTTGCTCATTATGTTGTCAAAAATAAGTAATAAAATTATTAATAATCCTTTAAATGTGATTTAAAAATATGCGTTTGCTGTACACTATAATAATTCTGTTTTGCACAGAGGTAATTTTCTCCTCGTGTTTTTGTTAATTAACACCGCTGATGTCGGCGTTCCCTCCCTTCACTATAGACAGTGTGACGCAAGCCCCCCCCCCCCCTTTTTTTTTCCACCTTGCAGGTCTGCTATTGGCTTAGAGTTCACCTGGTCGTGTTTAGAAAACTGTGATCCAGTTGCAAACATAACAGAATTGTACATTTCTTTGAAGTGTAGTTTGTCCTGAAATGAATTCGCGAAATTTTTCAGTCCCTAGTTATTGGCCGCCTGTTTTTGTGAAAATACATTTCATACTTGAGCAGCCTACAAGTATTCGTAGAGACATGCAAAATTTGCGTTATTATTTGAGGGTACGTTAATCTTTAAACACTTGTACCTTTGCAATACGTTTGTCATTGGACCATTTTTTTTGACACGCCGTGGGTAACTATGGGCCAATAATAAATGAACACTTCACAATTGTGAGCCCCAATCACATGCAGTTCAGTCACAAAAGGGCGTGGCTTCACATATATGCAACAACTAATAGAGAAACGACCTTGGCTCCAGTACAGACAGTACTGTGAAGTTCAGTCTGATGCCGAATAATAACGCGAATTTCGCATGTCTCTAGTTATTTGATACTGTACGTCTGTGATACGCGGGCAGACACCAAAAACGCATAACACTTAAATCATCCAATTACGAAAGTGGATATTAGCCAAACAGCTACGAAATCTTTTCGCGAGAGTCGCGTGCGCCTAATTATTGGCTGAAAGCTTCCTTGGGATGTGTCACACGAGTTATCGGCTAATGATAGAAGCGGAAAAGGCAAACAACGTCTTGGAGTTTAATCTGAAGTCACAACACAACACGAATAATTCTGCACATCCCTAGTAATCGTGTAATTCAGTGGAAGAACTGGACTCATCGTTAGAGACCCGAGAATTTCGCGGGTTCATTTCCAGACAAGTTGGAATTCACACACATGTACGTAAATGTTACGTTTGTAATTGGTCGCCGTGTTTTCTGACACCTCCTGGAGATAAATGAACCAATAACAAACATGCAATGAACTGTGCGCCCAACCACCGCCTTTTACTACCACAACAATCAACCAATAAACAGAAGATATATGTATGAGAGTATATAAGACTGTGAAGTCTAGCCTACAGGTCATCGAACTCGCGAATTTCTCGGGTCTCTACTCAGCATTAGGGGTAGTGCAATTTCGTGAAAAGATTTCAAGACAAGTTATATTTCAAAACACTGTACGGTCGTTTACTTGTCTTGATTGGCTGAATTACTTTTTGACGCGTGTTAACTGTCTGCACACGAATCACGTGCGAGCCGTGCGGATGTTGCCGAATTCTGAGTGGCCCGGTCAAACATGAAAACGCCTTCCCAAGCAGAGAGCATGCAATGGCAATAGGCAAACTGGTGTTGGGTGCTTGGCAGTATTGAAGTCTACCATGTACTCATTTTTTTTCTCGCGAAATATCACTAGCTCTACTCATCTTCCTCCAACATCCAAGAGTTCGCGTTGTGTCGTGAAATCGGCCCTCCTTATCAAGCCTGCTTGCAGAACATCTTCTCGCCGCTTACAAGAGCGGACCCTGCACGCAGTGGAATCACATCGCGGCGATATCTGCGCCTTCCTGCAGACGTCACACATGAGATACGGTGCTTCATCCAGCAAGCTCGACCTCCGTGACTAATTACGAGCGAGAATAGCCATAAAACTGCGTGACGGAATCCCCTCGCTATATTCGCCGCGCAAGTTCTCCTCGCACACACACGCACTCAAACACGCCGAGCTCAACACACGAACTTCTATAGTCCATTCACATTTACTTCGAACTTCTCTGAGGCCCTGTCAAAATATTCGCCCCTCACATGCAAACAAAGCTTAACCAAGTTTATAAAAAATACACCAAAAGAACCATTCACCGCATTCGTGCGCATTCAGTGTAGGCTAATTGTTACAGATGATGGTTTATCGCGGGAAAAGTCGACTCTTTGCTAGGATTCAACGTACTCTACATATTTCCGACAGTTTTATTTCCTTATTGGCCGTCATGAATGTATGAAGCTCATATCCCATTTAACAGGGCCAATGAGGATTCTGATACTGTAAAGCAGAACGTTTGTGATTGGCCTCCGCAGAACTTGGCAGAGCTAAAACCTTGGTCATCAAATCATAAAAGGATAAACCAGCTACAGTGTTATAGAAGATATGTTGGCTCGAAAATTTCCACGATTTTTCATCATCCCTACCAATGATATTTTTCAAAAGCACTATTTCTTACTAGGCATTACCACGCACGTATTTTCTCCCTGTTTTTATACACAGGCCTATAAATTACGAAGGATATATTATAAATTACAGATAAAGTATTAGTAAAAGTTCAATTTACAAAAAAAAAAAAAAAAAAAAAAGGCAATTTTTATGTTAACAGGAGTATAAAACGCTTGTGATACATGACATATTTATGTAACAGCCAAACACATCATACAAGGGGTGATTTTTTTAAAGGTTTGATTTTTAAAATGTGTATAAATCGGGGAAAGCCTATATGTAGAGACCTAGAAATTTCGCGAATTCATTTCAGGACAAGTTAAACTTCAACCACATGTACATTCATGTTTATGATTCTATTGGACCACAGTCTTTTTTTTTAGACACGCGTGCAGTCACGATGGGAATTTCTTAGGCTGTAGGTCGAATTATATATAGACCTAGTAATCCCATTTTTAAGGTATGCTCAAAATGGTTTTTGCCATGTCTTAATGATAATATTAAATTTTTGTGTAGCTAAATTGTAAAAATTCACATACATATAGTATGGAATTAACATGAAGCAGTTGTAGAAGATATTATACTGCCGGTAAAATTAATTGGAAAAATAGTGAAAGATTTACAAAAATTGTGACAATGGACAGGTGATTTTACTTTTGTTAGTGGAAAAGGACACATACGCTGGGATAAAATTACAATTAAAACGTGTGTGTAAATTTACTTTTGCAGTTTATTTACTGCAACGGAGTAATAATAATTTGATTTGAGACTTCTATAAATAAATTAGTAGTACAGAGTACACCTTATCTGACTAATTTTAAGAATAAATTTACTTGGACGCAGACTAAAAAAAAAACGCTGACATCTGTATATGTAAAAAAATACACCGACTTCGCTGGAGACACTGCTGTAAAACACATGTATTTTTTTACAGTGCTTTTACAGTGGAGAAGGACATAGGACGGGATAGGAGCCCTTGCATGCAGTAGGCTCCAGACCCGGTGGTCGGTACATCGGGAAACATTGTGTATGACTTGTAGCGAGGAGGCAGAAATATCCCCAGATGTTGAACTTGTCCTGGTATCAACGAGCAGTGTTCTTATCGCGCGATAAGCAATCTGTTGTCATCAATCGAGAGGCTAACCTGGTTTACACAGCATGTTTGCCTACGCCTCCTACTGTACCGTCGTGCCATCACAACAGCCCCACCATGACTGTTCAATTGTGAAGGTGCGAAGAGCCGTGTTGCACGCAACGTGGATGAGTAAACAAGGTTTACATAATTGAAAACTTTAGGAGAAAGCAGTAGGATTTGACAGTGAGCAGTAACCTCACAAAAATTTACTATACACGCAGAGGTTTATTTTTTATTGTCCTGCCGGTTAAAAACGATTGCGAAAATAAAAATACAACTAGATGAATGCTATTTCCATGTAAAACAACACACTTTAGATGTGTTTTTTTTACTGTACGCTTCATTTTCGTTAGGTTATTGTTCACTGACAAGTGCAGGGGCCGCGGTGGCTAAGCAGTTAGACTGCTCGCCTCCCAAGGCGAACCGGGTTCAATCCCCGGTCGGGTCACACCCGGATTTTCACATGTGGGAATCGTGCCGGACGAAGCCGCTGGTCGGCGGGTTTTCTCGGGTTTCTCCCGTTTCCCCCGCCCTTTCATTCCGGCGCTGCTCCATAATCACCTCACTTCACCTTCATCGGCTTCCAAGACCCCGATGTTAAGAGCCGCCCAAATCTCTCTTTACTCACTAACTTACAACTGATATTACAAAGTATTCCTTTAAGTTCATAATAAAAAAACTAGCGAACAAATGTTATCATATTCGTGAGTGTTTTCTCCTCGAGAGCAGATAAACCGTCAGACTAACGTTGCCTTGGTTAGACTCGGGTATAGTCCTCAAAGTGTTGAAGGTAGGAATGGCCTCCGATGAAACACACCACCCGAATGTGCAAAATGCAGAACTCATTAACCCCTTAACATATTATACCGAGTAATCATAGTCAGTGATGTACAACTCTAGAAGCTAGCACCAATAGAGACATCGCTTTTCCCTGGGCTGGGTAATGCTATTGGTCGCTGCTGACTCACAAACTATTATATAACTGGTTGCTTCTTTTGTTCTGGTTCTACTGAAACCCGTTCCATACGTTCCAAACTATCATTTGCTACACGAAATTCGTAAGTACTGCACACGTCAAAAATATTTTCTTTTGCAACACGTGAAACGAAAAATTAACGTGTATATCTTAAGGGGTTAAAAAGTAGTACACATGCTACCAGAACTGCCAAGAAAGTGCAATTTACGTTGCACGTAAAAAATGCATATTATTTGTAACGCGGTAAAATATTTTGCTACAATTCACATATTTGTAAATCTTTTTAAAAATAAATTAACAAGAGTCTGTTTTTACTCAAAATTCAGGCCTAAGCCTATTTTCATTGTCAATACTCCAGAAAGCGCATTTTGACAAAACCTTCATCGAGCAAGATACTCAAAATAATTACTCTAGTTAAATGTAATAAAAATTAGTAATAATGTTTAAAAAATATTTTTAGTAACTGATTCCATGCATATACATTTCAGCCACGAAAGTCATCATTTTGATAACGTGTCCGTTCCACATTATTCTCTCCGTAACAGTTTTTCCAGGCGCTATGCTCTGCCAGCATTTCAGTCGCGCCCGAGTGCTCTCTATTTATTTTCTCGCTTTACGTGTTACACGATTACCGCAACATCTTTTTCTTTCAGCCTGACTATTTTTTTTGCTAGAAATGATCATTCACTGGAACGTTTCTTTTTTGTTTATACCGGGTGTGACAAAATACAGTACTCAAACTTCTAGGGATGTCGGAAGAAACCAAAATAGGTATGTTTTATTAAAACATCCTATAGGTACATTTCGAGGTGACTGAGAATGAAAATGAAATCACTACATTTCAATTTAAATGTAATTTACATACAAAAACTTTTTCAAAAGTGCGGCATTCTGCCCAAATCCATTCAGACCCAGTGTACATAACTGTGTACATTACGCACGTGTAGGTGATTTTTTGTCTATGCTATACGCTGCGAAGCTCAATGACCAATGATCTTACCTGCGGCTAAATGATTTGCAAAACCGTCTTATTGCTCTAAGTCATTATTGGTTCATATATACGAACCTGTAAAATTCGCGTTATTTTGTGTCTTCAGGCTAGACTCAAAGACATTTTATGCTTATTTGACTTCTGCAATTTGCCGACATTTTTTTTTTACACGGTCCAAGGACGCTCGTAGCTAATAGTAGGAGCTCAACAGTTTGATAACAAATCTACAGTGTAGGAGTAACACAAATAACAGATGTAAGTAGCCAAAGAAATCACGAATTGCACTCAAATAGATATACAGTAGTGAAGTCTAGCATGTTACCAAATAATAACGCGAATTTTGCACGTTTCTTGTAGCCGTACATATAGCTTACAGCTCACTGGCTGTGACAACGAAATAAGATTTGTGTCGACTTAAGTACAGCAAGCAGCATACATTTTTTTTTGTTTGCAGCACCTAAAATTGTAAGTTAAAGTGGGTCTGAAAGGGTTAATACAAGCTGTGCAAGGATGTGCCCTTGCCTGTCGTGTAAGCCTAGGTAGAACAACTGCAGGCGCGTTATGTAGAGAGGAAGCAGCTGCAAGCACCCGGGGGGCGAGTTTTTCCTCCGATTCAATTGAAGTCTCATATAGCAGCTCTTCAAGGCGCCCACACATCATTGCAGGGCTTGTATTGAAGTGTCATGTAGCAGCTCTTCAAAGGCGCCCACACATCGTTGCAGGGCTTGTATTGAAGCAAGAGGTCGGGCCGCACTTTCAAACAGCCTTTCTTTAAGGCTTACATTTAAATTTAAATGTTACTATTTCATCCTCATTCCCAATTATGTCAAAATGTACCTTAACTATCAATTTACGACCTACGGTTATTTAACCCTTTGAGAAGTACGTATATACTGCAGCTTCGTGTATGTGGAAATTTACTTGCTTTTGAAGACGTAACACTTTTTTAGTTTTACTGTATCGCTGTACGTTTTCGAAATATAAGTACAAAACACAACTAGCCAACATGAAGTTCGTATGAATAAGACTTTTACGTTTAATAATTGCCTCAAAGAATACGATGGATCGTAAAACGTGTTACATTTGTCGCGACAAATTAACTGGCCCACAGTGAACGCGCGACTTCATTGGCTGACAAAGAGCCAATAATAAACGTTGTAGAGTACAGTAGGCGTGACCAGTATAGCCAGGGCCAATAGGACGAAGGTAAGTGAAAATACAGAGACCAGCGCAACATATACTGCTGTAGTGGAGAGTATGGGCAGCTCACTTCAATCTTGTCCTCAGTGCCTGCACATTTGTGCCGTCCTCAAAGGATTAGTAAAACATACATGTTTTGGTCACTTCTAAAATCCGTAGAAGATCGAGTATTGAATTTGTTACACTCGGTATAAAAATCCTTAGTTACAAGTCGCTGAAGATAAACGTGGTCGCTACTACATACTAGCGCACATAAGATAAAAAAATAAATAAAAGAAGAGGACGTTGTGCGATTAAGTTAGTTATAACTGGGAGAAAAAAACACTTATTCGCTTATCACTGGGTTATTTTACGGTAAGTTAAATGGCAATAATTGAGGGATGGGGATTTTACTTCATAGTATTCATGAATGAATCAGTATGTAACATAGCGTCAGGAATCACACGATTTTGAAAGTCAAAACAACATGCAAGCACGTGCTTAGTAAACACGGACACGTGGTTCCACATACACATTCGTAATTACCCAGAAGGACAAGAACTACTGTGTTCGCTTTGCGGGCTTGTACATGAGCGTTATGAATAAATGGGTAAATTGAAGAACTCTTTAAAAGCTTTGCAATTCGCCGCTTAACAAGATATAAAATTGGTGTGGCAGATTTACAAGCAAGTAGCAGTGTACATGTTTCATCGCCCGTTGTAACTAAGGCTGATGAAAGAGCCTGAGAACATGAAGTAGTGAGTTATTGTCATACAATGCCGAGATGCGTATATTTTTGGTAATCCCTTGCACTTTGTGGATCACTGTTAGGAGTAACAGCAAGTTCAACAAACAGCGAGAGCTCTAAAACCAGTGTTCAAGATAATTTGTTTGCATTGCGCTTTTACTTTGAGGTTGAAAATAAAATAAAGTCTAACTCCTTGTTCCCATTAAAAGCAACGCTACAAAAACAGCTCGTCAGACCTTCGTCGATTATAGACCATACACGGTATCTTCGGATATTTCGAAACAAACCTTTAAAAAATCAACCTAGGAGTAACGTATCAACATATTTTATTTAATTAACTTGTACACCACAAATATATTACACTGTGATTAACTTTTAAGAATTATATTTTTGAATAAACGAGACTTTAAGTCAGTATCTTCTATAACTTGTAATATTTATTTCGTATTCAACACGAATTAAAAACGAGGCGAGCAGCGATGTGTTGCCAACAGCTAGTAAGAAATAGTTCACAGTTAAAATATTGTTTTAACCTAGTTTTCTGGTACGATATTTGTAAATTAAACATTTCCTATTGATATATATAGATATATATCAATAGGAAATGTTTAATTTACAAATATCGTTATATATATCGATATATATATATGTATATATAAATTTTTAGTTAGCACCGTTGGAAGCATTAAAAAATATATCAGCGTAAATTAGAGTGCATAGGCCTAAGTGACATGGAGTTTTTTTTTTTTTTTTTCGTTTGAAGAAGAAATTACTAATAGGCGGAGCGGAGTTTGTCGCTTTATCTCATATCTCTTTCTCTGTCTCGGAAAGTTTCGTAACACTAGCAGTAGCCGGAAAATTGTGTATGTTTTCAATTTTACATATATCATACTTATTACAGCAAAAATAATTATTTCTGAATGTGTGATTTAAAACAGAAACGAGATATTTTAATGTGTTTGTATACTTATTATAATAGATTTGGATGTGATGGCGGGTCGGTTACAAATCCGAAGTTGGCAGAAGTGGCTATAATAAATATATTGTAACGTATATCGTGGCCGTTGCGTGTGAAATGTTATTTATTTTTGCATCTCCGTTACGTTGGGCTTGTATGTGTGTGATTGCAAATATTGTATGTGCGAAATTTACACGTTTTAACAGTGAACAGTTTTTATGACAACATTAATTAGTCAAGTTCGTTTATTTATCACAACTTTGTAACTTTTCCCTAGATGTTTGAAACACAGTTGTGTAACGTGCTTAATGTACTTTCTGCTCGTGGAAAGAACAGACTTCGCAGATATTTCCCAGAAGTCATCTGGTTCACATATTTTATTTCACTAATTTGTTCGATAATGAACGTATATTGATGTAATCGCATATAACAGTTCAATGTCTGTATTTTTAATTACATACCGAAACACAAACGTTTATTTTATTCACTCGTATTGAAAGAATAGCCTGTAGTTTGTGTACGAACCAATAGGTAGCACTAAACTGTTAAGTATTTATTAAAGTCTAAAAGAATTAGAGTAATTACAAATACAATCTAGGAAAACTTGTGCCATACTGAAATGAATAAACTAGAGTAGAAACAAGATAGGGTCTAGTTTTTGCTCATCACTTGTTATGGAATCTTGGTATTAAAAATAACGAAGTAAACAGGGTGGTCGTAAACAGCATGTAACAAAGTAACAAAATGATAATGCAGAAAAATATGCTTAGCTGTGAACAACCATATATAGTGGCACCTATTTCTCGCGAAAATTTTACGGGGCGAGTTGTGTTCTCAAACACTTTAGTTCGGGACCACTTTCGCGATTGGATCATTTGAATTGTTATACGTCTCATCTGTCTGCGGGAGGTTAGTATCGAAGAAACTGAATTCTGATTGGTTCACTCATATGACAGACTGTCTTCACACAAAGACAAATGGCCAGTAGCCAAATGAAGGATGCATGTGTGCATTAGGGAGACTGACGTCTAGCCTCCGCGTAAATCTTTTCGCGAAAAACAGATCGCCCTAGCCACATGTTCTGTCTGCTCTGTCTGTTTCAGCGTGATATATGTAAGCGTGAATCATGTTCTAGTTACAATCGCCTAGGGATGTTTTATCGGGGAAAAAAGTCGATTTTATTTATATTTATTTATAAAAAATATCGTTTTACGAAACGATATATCGAAAGAAAAATATCGATTTTCGGTACATCGGAATCCGATATTTTGTTTATTAAAGGACTTGACATATGTAAAATTGCTTAGAATAATACATATAGAGGACACGAAGCATAGCCGAAAGATATGGCGCCTATTCTTGGTGCATGTTGCCACAGTAAACACAGAAATTTTTTTATTCAGTTTTTGTATTCGAAACAGAGCTCATTAAAAGAGTATTTGAAAAATATTTATTTGCGATACCTGGAAAAATATATTGATTTCGGGGGGGGGGGGGGGGGGGGGGGGGGGTTAAATCATCGATTTAAATCGATCGTTAATGTAATATCGTCATTTCGATACATCGATACTTGTCCAACTCGCTGGCAGAAATGTTGCTGGCCGGTGACACCAGTTTGTTGGCGTGTGTGGCTGGAGTTGGCGATACAAGCGGCGGTTTCACATCTGTATACGTGCATACTCTGGGTGCCACAGTCGTGAATACAAACCACCTGTTGAGCAACACACCTGCTATGATTAACACACAGATTGCGAAAGGCTAAACACATGTATGTCTGCGTCGTTACTTCTGCGACTGAGACAGCATGTATGTCTAACCCTAGAAGATACAGAATCAGCAAAAAAAAACGCAGTGGTGACCCAATAATATGTTACCCAGTCATAAGTAAATACGCCATTTTTTCTTACAAAGGCGGAAGCCAGTCAAGAGCTAACAACGCCTTGAACGTGCAAAAGGCAAATTTTCACGGCAGGAATCGCAGTTCAGATTGATATCCTGTACAATACAAGAACCAAGCTTCTCCTGCATCAACTGACTTATTAGCCGGTAACAACTGAAGTGTCTCCCTACAGTACAGATAATTTTAAAAATCTGTAAATTCGTTAGCCATAACTATCCCATTACTAGATTTTTTGATGTCTTATTAACGCAATTTTTCAGAGAAAACTTTGCGTTTTAAAATATTTACCTTGCCTTGCAGCACATGCACAATGTCTAAAGTACTAGCATATAAATTTTCACAACTAATAAGCAAGTTGTTATCAAAATAGACATAATAGTTATTTTTCCAAATTTTAAGAGTACTATTGCACATTTTGACATTAGCAGAATAAAATAATTACGACGTATATTTGTTACTTAACTAAAAAAAATATGCATAATCAATGAGTACTTCAACAACTTACTTTGGGTAATAATTATTAGGGTGTGATGCTCATTAGTTTATGACAACTTCAGATCGGTTCTCAAGAACTCGATGTTAAGAGTCGCCTAAATCTCTTCTTTCACTCATTCATTAAACTTTCGTTGTATACGTACTTAACATTTCAAGCCAGCAATACTAAAATGACACAAGTGTGTTTCACGCCTGGTTTCCTGGTAAAGACTGTTCACGGTAAAATGAGCACTTTTGAAAGCCCTGCTTACGATCTTCTTGTGTGCACGTTGTATATTATTCCGCCTTATGTAAAATTAACTTTGCCATGGGCCCTCATCGCTTTATTCATACGTCAGTAAAGCAAAATTGGTAAATTATTAGGAAAGTAAATATTTTACAAATCTGCTAATTTACACTGTGATACATTTAAAAATCACCAAAAAGCGAAAAACACAATTTTAGCTACCACAAATGGTTACCTAACACTATTTTTCGACGTTAAGACATTGGACCTACCTTCCATCCACCGTTATCAACTTTACTGGGTGAATGTCATTCGTTGTGCCCATTAAAATACTAGGGGACCCAGCCCGTGACTTTTTTTTTTGTATTGTCACGGGACTAGAACAGTTACCATGTTAAAAAATTTGGTTATCAAACAAAGACTGGAAAAAATATTGCATAGATATATGTACGTAATAATGAAATGATGAGAAATGAACTCAACATTTAAGCGACTGTGGTCCCATTTACTATTTCTCTATCCACTTGGCCACTTCGACCCCACTTAACATAGTTTTATCCACTGAGCCACTAAGGCACCACTTGAAATCGCTCTATCCACTGAGCCACTGCGGCCCCACTTGGAATCGCTCTATCCACTTGGGCACTGCGGCCCTACTTAACATAATTCTATCCACTAAGTCACTACGGCTCCACTTAACATAGTTGTATCCACTGAGCCAGTACGGCCCCACTTGGAATCGCTTTATCCACTGTGACCCCACTTAATTAACTCAACACTGAAGCGAGACAAAAATGATATTAAATTACCTTCATATATCTATGCAATAATACAAAACTTTTCATAGGAAAAAAGTATTAAGAAATTAGTTTTTAGGGTATAAGGTAATGATTGCATAGTCTGATCTTGCTGAAATTCGAACTTGACCTGTATTTTACCCTGAGGATTCGCTATGTAAAATTTGACGAACTTATGTTGAGTTTCAAGGTCTTATAAGACGGACAGACAGGTAGACAGACAGAGATCGTCTACTTATTGTACAGGATATGAAGGTATGGACAGTGGATTTTTTCTAAGGTTCATTTCAAAAGTGCTTACTCTATCGTGAACAGTATTCACTATGTTGGAACGAGGCACTGCAGCAGTGACGTGTTAGTCCAAGTATGGCGTTACATTCACAACGCATGCCGCCACGTATATGACGTTGAGCAGGCCACGGAATGGCACGGTACCCAGAACGGAAAATACAGTCACACATCTCGACAAAATGGACAAGACTTAGCAACATGGCGCTGGTCACCTGTCAATCAGCGCTCAACAACGAACCTACCAGGGGCCGTGGTGGCTGAGCGGTCAGTCTGCTCGCCTCCCACCGAGGCGAACCGGGTTCAATCCCCGGTCGCGTCACTCCGGATTTTCGAAAGTGGGATCGTGCCGGACAATGCCGCTGGTCAGAGGGTTTTCTCGGGATCTTCCGTTTCTCCCACCCTTGTATTCTGGTGTTGCTCCATACTGAACTAAAGTGTTATGAAATACAACTGTTCATGAAATCTTTTCGCGGAAATTGGGTGGCGCTATCAATTGTTGATTTCAAAAGTGCTTGCTTTACTGTGAACAGATGTATACGCTGTTCGCGGTAAAATGAGCACTTTTGAAAGCCCTGCTACTTCTGATCTATCGTTACCAACTTTACTGGGAGCATGTCACTCAGTACGCCCGTTAAAACATGTGCATGGTAGGGACAGTGACATTTTTCTAAGGTTGATTTCAAAAGTGCTCACTTAATTGCGAACAGCCTTTATACGCGATAACGAGAGAAGACTAAATCTGCGCGGGTCGCCTATAGCCTGTTCATGGTAAAGTGAGTACTTTCGAAGCCCTTTTTTTATTATCCATCAACGATTAATTCAAATGAGAGAGCTTAAGAAAATGCTCACTTGACCGTGAATAGCCTGTAGGAAGCAGTTTGATGTAGATTGCGACTGCAGCGTGTACTCGCTGGTGGCAGCCTGGGTGTAAGCGGGGCGGGGGCCGGGGAGCGTGGGACCATGTTGGCACCGCGGGCTCGTTACAGGGGCCACCGCCAAGGCCGAGGACAACCCACGGACCTCCTCGGCCCGCGGCGGGGAGTTGCTCCCGCTCTCACCACCTCTACAGCCGCGCGGTTCGCCTTCCCTCTACCTACATGCTGTTCACGGTGAACTGAGCACTTTCTGAAGCCCTCTCTTTCCGAATAATAGTCAATAAATATTTTTTTTGTAGCCTTAAGCTGGGCTCACAACCATCCGTCGCTTCCGTCAATCATCGCCCGTCCATCAGTCAGCCATCTGTCGATTTTTTTCGCCCGTCAATTGAAAGCGACTCACAAGTCCGTCGTCCATCGAGCCAGAAAATTTTCAGTTGTAGGCTATCACCCAACAATACTAACTTTCTCGCGAAAATCTACAATTCAAAGGTGAAACGTAAAAACGTAAACAACTTTACTGCCTTGTCTATTGAAAAATAAAAATATTCACACAACTAAACAAGTGACTGTTTTCCGACAGCCATGTTCAAGAAACGATACAAGACGGTGGCCCATCCGTCCGTCCGTCGAAAGTTAAAATTTGAGACATATTTGACGGATAGAAAAAAAGTTGCCCTGCGATTGGTCGAAGATCACGTGACCGACGGACGGACGGGCGACTGACAGATGAAACGGATGGTCGTGAGTCCAGTTTTAGGCGTTAACTGTAGAATCTCGTTAAATATATCAACTGTGTTTATTACTTGAACGGCAATATTTATTCAAAAATGTGGTGAAAGGATAAAAACTAGCTGAAAGAAAGAAGTAACTAGGGCCTCAAAAGCGCCCACTTTACCGTGAACAGCCTATACCTTCTCACATATGCTCCGTGCTGCAGAATTTGATATTTGGTTGGTGTAGTTGGATTATACGCTATTCGCGATAAAGTGAGCACTATTTAAGGCCCTTAACAAAAGGCATTACCCACTATAGTCCATTCACGGTTCCTGCCAACTTTCCTGAAGCCCTGCTAAAGTTATATGTCCACAGTATTCCTCCGCCTCATGCAAACAAAGCTTAACCGAGTATATAAAATTACACCAAAGGGACACAAACTGCATTCATGTGCACTCAGTTTAACCATATTTTCCTTGAGAACTAATTCTCACTAGGTATTGCCAACACATCTATTTTATCCCTGTTTTATTCATATTAATTACAAATCAACTATTACGATTTACACATACAATATAAGTAAAAGCTCAGTTTAATAGAAAATAAATTACTTTTATGATACCAGACGTATAAGACGCCTATGAGACATGAAATATTTAGGTAAAAGCCAAACACATAATACGTGGAGTGATTTTTCAAAGGTTTGATTTAAGAAATGTAAAGATACCATGAATTACACTATAGTAAATATATTTAATTGCAGCTTCACAATTTCTGGGAATGACTGGTGTTTATTAGTAGCGATAGGAAAATTTCGTGAATTATTTTCAGGGCATGATAGACGTCCAACACGCGTACACTGTAGTCACCTTTGCTATTGGATCACAGTTCATTAGACACGTCATGGATGTCTCCGAGACAATAACACACGAGACAATAACACACTTGCAAGGAAACAAGTAGCTAGTTGTGTACACATGACTGTGGAGTCTAGCCTACAGGTCATTGAACTCACGAAATTTTCCTATATCTATTATTTGATCAGTTATATGGTAATGTTTTTATTAAAAAGTGACTGAAAGGAAAAATTCAGCAGGAACTTAAGCGCTCACTTAACCGCGAATAGCCTATAGGTCTATATTCAGATTTTATCTCGACCCTGTCTGTGGTGTTCTTATTACTAGAGAGCCGGGAGTTTCGCCATAATTCTCACGTGGTGCTAGGATAGACTTGAAACACTCGTACTCTCTCTCACTCTCTCTCTTGTTATGTTTGTGATTGGAACACTCGTTTCCTGACACGCTCTGTAGGACTGTGAACCAGTAATACACGTATATAAATAGCGACTCACGTACAACCTAGTACACATCGCAGCCAATAAATAACCAATGACAGTACGTTGGGTGCATACACAACTGTCGAGTTAAGCCTGACCGTCGAATGAACACGCGAAATTTCCGGGTCTCTCCTTATTAAGGGTTGTTAACGATTAACAGGGACACCCGAATTTCGCGAACAGATTTTTGTATATGCTAGATTTCAATACCCTATAGACATACCAGCAATTTTCGTTTGCTTATTGGTGGCGTATCTTTATAAGGAGATATTTTCATTCTTGACTGGCGAATCGGAATTAGGTGTAATTGCGGGCAGACACCTAAGACATGGAACACGTAAATCATCCAATGAGGAAAGTGAGTCTAAGCTAAACTTTTATGAAACACAACAGGTCGCGAAACCTATTCGTGAAATTCGGGTGCCCCTAACTATTAAGTGAACACTTTTGAAATCAACCTTTGAAAAATGCTACTACCCTTACCTGAATATATTGTTACGGACACACTTAGTGGCATGCACACAGTAAAGTTGGTATAGACTGTTCACGGTAAAATGAGCACTTTTGAAAGAGCCCTGCTTAAGATCTACTTGTATGCACGTTGCGTATCCTTCCGCCTTATGTAAAATTAACATTTCCGTAGGTCTCATCACTTTATTCATGCGTCGGTCAAGTGAAACTGTAGATTTGATAGAAAAGTAACTATTTTACAAATCTGCTCATTTTTATACTTCGATGCATTTAAAAAAACAAAGAGCGAAAGAAATCATTTGAATTATTCTCAAATGTTTACCTAATACTTTTTATTTGGCGTTAAGATACGGAACTTCTTTCCACCCATCGTTACCAACTTTACAGAGCGCATGTCACTAAGTGCGCCCGTTAAAGTATATGCAGGTACGGTGACTTTTTTTTATAGGTTGATCTCAAAAGTGCTCACTTTATAGTGAACAGAGTTTAACTATAGAGGGAATGCAGTTCCTTATCTTCACGTCGAAATAATAGCGTTAGGTAATCATTCGTGGACTCTCAAATTTAATTTTGCATCCTGTTTTTTATATAAGAGATATCATAACTCAGTTTGTGAAATATTAACTTTTCTGATATTTTCACCCCTTCAGTTGAACGACGCTTATATAAAGTGAGTAATATTAATTTTATATACGATGAAAGACTACACAATGTGCATGCAAGTATATCTTGAGCCGGCTTTTCAAAAGAGCCCAGTTTAGCGTAAACATACCTGTACAGCACACAACCATGCAGGTAAAAAAACTACGCAACGGAAAGGCAAATATTTGTCAACCAACACAACATTGCAAGGCATACAACAAAAATGAAACGAACTCCTCTATGGCAATAAATTACGAATACCAGTAACTTAGAATTCCGAAATCACCCAAAATATGAAATTAAAAAACAAAGAATGTGAGAGAAAAAATTAATACGCCTACAGCCGGAAACTAGCACAGAACACAAATAAACATACGCGGAATGACAACGCCAATATAGAAACATAAATTTAATAACACAAAACACAATACGTACACAACAAAAACCAAGAGACATGCAGTATTCGCGTTATTATTCGGCAGCAGACTAAACTACACAGTACTGTCTCTACTGGAGCCGGGGTCGTGTCTATATTAGCTGCTGCATGTATGTGAAACCACGCCCTCTGTAACTGAACTGCGTGTGATTGGGACACACAATTGTGAAGTGTTCATTTATTGGCGCAGAGATACCCAAGGAGTGTCGGAAAAAGTACGGTCCAATGATAAACGTATTGCAGAGGTACAAGTGTCCTCAAATAATAGCGAGAATTTTGCACGTCTATGGTGATAACATAATGTGCCGGCGAAGAAACGTGTAATATGCGAGGTTGAAAAAGATGTGGAAATGAATGAGGATAGCAAGAAGTGTGCTACTTACTTAGCCCAGTACACCGAACGAAGCGCCGTTCCCCAGACTGCACGAGCAACACGAGGCTACGTAATGTCACGTGCCTTTGAAGCAGCGCACGGCCGTCTTATATCCACGCTCTTTCTTCGTGCTTTTTGAATAAAACCTCTGAAAATAATTCCACGCATGGAGTGTTTCCTGAACATTTTATGTATTACAATTGTTTTATACTTATGTTAACATAAAATACCTTATTTCGGTTAAGATAAAGTTTTCACTATAAAATATTTAACGCATTCAGATCCAGTGTACACAATTGTGTACATTACACATAAGTGATTTTTAGGCGTGTGCTGCACACTGATGTTCAATGAATAATGATCTTACCCTGTGGGTAAATGATTCGCAAATCATCTTACTGGTATAGGTTATATAACTGTAGCCGAACAAATAGCTCACAGCTCATTGGCTGTGACAACGAAATAATAGTTTTGTCGACTTGAGTACAGAGCCCATCATATAATTTTAAGTTTGCAACACATAAAACCGTAAATTAAAGCGGATCTGAAAGGGTTTATTTATATTTAACATAAATAACAACAGTGAAAAAAATATGTGCGTTGGTAATGCCTGGTAAGAAATATTTCTTATGTAAAATATTATTACACTGACACTGAGTGCTCACGAATGTGGTTCGTAGCCCCTTTGGAGTAATATTATAGATTCAGTTAATCTTTGTTTGGCTTGGGGCGGAGGAATATCCTGGAAGAAGAACTTTACGAGGACTTCGGAAAACCTGGAAATAACTGTGGAGTTAATTGTATTTTTAAGGGACAGCTTTTTGCTGCCTGATAACACACAGGAAAAATCAGTTTTGAATGGCGTTACCATAAACGGATTGAACGTAGGCGCGTAATGAGAACACTGACTTATAATCATATTAAATCGATTTATGAATTATTCAGGGTCGTAGAACACAGAATACGCGCCAAGAAGGAGTTGGTTCATACTCTCGCTTGCACAGTGCAGTGACGGATGAACGTTCGTTGTGTTTAATTTTCTCCCTCATTCATTCCGTCTATCTCTAATTTATATGGGCGGAATTCGTAATTAGAGATCAGAATAACTCGTATGGCCGTTATGCAATAATAGACGAAGCCTCGCAGGTCTTTTCAAACGTGTAACCAGCTGATTTATTCTCTGACTTTGATCTAAGTCTTTTTTCCATTTTGATTGCATTGCTCAAGATTCGGCCACTCCAGCGTTAAATGTATATAGAATAAACTATGATTTACTGATAAAATTAAATCATATTTTTCGAGGCCTTAATCAGATAATGACATATCTGAGGTGCCATAATTGTGGAAACAACACTTAATAGTGAGTTCCGTAGGTGAGTGTCACAAATTATACCTTGTATTTGAATGTATCGCGAAGGCGTATGGAATATAGCCCAGCTTATGAGCAACGACTGGCAATAAAGCCCAGAAAAAGCGATTGACATTGTGAAATAAAAGAACGCCAGCCATAGTTCATTTAGGCGAAACAGATGACGTCGGACACATTAACACAGTAACTTAGTAGCTACACCGAGCTCAACATTATACCATTAATTCTTCGAGGTAGCAAGAGGTTTACGTAACGCAAGCAGTTGAAAAAGTACGACGCTGCTAAGCTCCTTACACAGAACCATCAAGCAAGTCATAATATTTTTTTTTATTGCCAACGCCTGTAACTATAAAAAAAATCCGATTTTAAGAGTCCTATGTTCTCAAACATTTGCTGTGAAATCGTCGTTTGCGCGTAAACGCGTATCTCGGTAAAGAAAAGTTCTGGAAATATTATTTATGTCAGAAAAGATAAAAAACAATTATCTATGACCCTATTTTTTTTCTTTTGCCATATTACATGTATTCTTGGAGAGAAAAAAAACGTGAAAATGGTTAAATAACGCATTTTTAAAACTTGCCTATGCAGTTTTCTTAAGCGGCAAGAGAAAAACAAAGACACGGATGTAGTTTAAATTGCGGGCTTTCACCGCGTGTAATAAAACTCCTATGTTACAGATCTAATCCGCACAGTACGGCGTTACGACGGAAACACTGCACGCCTTGCGAGTAGGAGCGACGAAGCACTAGGCGTGCGTGTAACTGTCGCCCGTATCACTCCCTCGCGTCTTGACCTTGGACGCGCAGATACATAGTCCCCTTAAAGCGCTAAATGCAAAATATAGCGGGATAAATTTAACATCGATCTTCCTTTGTGAAACACAACCCACATAAAAAAACCAGCGATCGATATCCAGTCCGTTGATGTTTTACGTCCTTTCTTCCCCTCTTTCTCCTTTCTCGAGTAGGGGTGTAGAGAGAGAGAGAGAGAGAAAGTAAACTCCTCCCCGGCCACCTTCTCCTTATCTATCGTCCCAACAAGCAAGACCTAGAACGTAGCAATACCAATAACAACCATTCATGAACGTTGCGTGATGTGGCGTAATGATAACGGCAGCCTCTGGAGAGTATTTCGCCAATTCATTCATAGCTAGACATAGTGCATTCATGGTTAGTACTTCCAACTGTTCTGAAGCCGTCATAAAATTCTACTTTCAGGCCATTACTCCTCCTCATGCAAACAAAGCTTCACTCAGTCCAAAAAATTACCCCAAAAAATTGCACCGTATTCGTGCGCACTCAATGCAATAGCATTTTGCATAAAAACTATTCCTTTCTAGGCATTGGGGGCACGGTGGCTAAGTGGTTGGCCTACTCGCCTCCCACCAAGGCGAACCGGGTTCACTCCCCGGCCGGGTCACCGGACTTTCGCATGTGGGAATCGTGCCGGACGATGTCGTTGGTCAGCAGGATTTCTCGGGGATCTCTCGCTCCATGCTCAGCTCAATCACCCTCATCGGCTCTCAAGACCACGCTGCTAAGAGCCGCCCAAATCTCTTCACTCTCTAGCCATTATCGACACGCCATTTTTTATTGTGTGTTTTATGTATGTTAACTATAAATACGATGTTAGTAAAAGTTCAGTTTAACTAAAAAAAAGTTATTTTATGTTAAAAGATGTATAAAATGCTTGTGATAAATAACATATTTATAAAACAACTAGACACATGGGGTAATTTTTCGAAGGTTGTGATTTGAAAAGTGTGAAGTTACCACGAATAGACTGTATAAATCAAGCACTTGTTTTTCTGTCTAGGTATTATGACTGGACGGTATTTGTTTAGACACACGCTCTGCGTATTCTCGAGCCAGTAACAAGCAGGAAGCAGTAGTGTGACTGAGTCTTGAACAGTCTGTACAAAGACCTCGTGGCTCTAGTTATAACTAGAGATGTGCAAAATTAGCGTTATAATTTAGGAACAGCCCATACTTCTGGCACGCGCGCGTTGGCTATACGTTAGTCAGTGTGTACCATACTTCCATTTGGCACGCCCTAGTTAACTCTACGCCCATAAATAAAAAAATTCATAATGTTGTGCCCGAATGATGTCCAGTCTTACAGAAGGGGAATGTCTTCACACCTCAGCAGCAGCCGATGAACCAGTGACACAGGCTGTAGTAATTACACGACTGTAAAACCTAGCGCGACGCCATATAATTATAGTCTAATCGCGGTTTCTTCGCACTTTTTGAATCAAACATTTGGAAAATCCCCCCATGTATGACGTGTTTAGTTATTTCCTAAATATGCCATGCATCACAAACTTCTATACCTCTGTTAACATAAAAGTGTACCGTTTTTCGATAAATTAAAGTTTTAGCTTGTATTTTATTTATAAAATATAATATTTTATTTGTAATCGATATGAATAAGAACAGTTAGAAAACATGTATGCTGATAGCGCCTAGTAAGAAATAGTTCTCATGAAAAATATTATTACAACTGAGCGCTCACGAATTCGGTGCGTTGTCCATGTGGTGTAATTTTCTAAACTTTGTAAAACACAACACACACAAAAAACCAGAGGTCGAAAGTATTCTCCAAGTCCATTGATATGTTACGTCCTTTCTTCTTCTCTTTCTCCTTTCTCGAGTAAGCTTTGGTTGCATGAGGCGGAGGAATATCCTGGAAGTAGAACTTGAACAGAACTTGAGAAAAGTGTTAAGTAACCGTGAATGCATTATATAGCGAATTTCGCGTGTCCGTATTAACAACACAACGACTTCGCATTCCGGAAGGACCCGGGTTCGGTACCCGGTCGGGCCATCCTGATCACTTTTTTTTTCTAATGATTTCCCGACGTCAGCCGGGGCGAATGTCGCGGGGATGGTGCTGTACTGCGGGATACGGTCGACTCCTGTCCTGCTCCTAACAGTCGTGATTGCTTTTATGACCACGCTATCGACGCGACGTCGAGCCGCACGTAGATGGCAATGATCGTCAAAAAAGCAAATCGCGAGTCCATGTTGGAGACGAAAATCGGTGTACATCTGCCGCGTTCCGTTCGCTGCACGAGTGCACGTACTGGGAAACCCACAGGTAGAGGCAACGACTTTTTCGCGAAAAGATTTCAAGACCATTTGAACTCAAAAACACTTCAGTCCCTATGCACTTTCTTGGTTGGATGATTTTAAATGTCACGTGCCTCGAGTGCTTGCCCGCGAGTCATGGACGTTCAGTATCAGAGTACTGTATTCTGATTGGTCCAGCCAATAACCAAAGGAAGTTGTAATTGTGGACGTAGGATATTGAAGTATAGCATGAGCATAAATCTTTTCGCGAAAAATACATGGCCCTACCCACAGAGTATCCTTCTGTTACCAAATACTTGCTTGTTTACACTCGGAGAACAGGACGACTTCAATAACCTTCTTTCGTTATGTTGGTTGAAAACCAATACGGAAACTGCAGAGCATGTAAACAAACTTCATACAACTTAAACGTACTCTACATAACTTTATTTTAATGTAAGTAAACTACCCAAAGTACACATGTCTTCTGGACGCACTCTTACACTAATCAATGCCACGTTTACAGGAACTTTCAGGCCCCTGACTTGGTATGCGGCACGTTATCGCTAACAGTTTGTGCCAAAGTGACGTCACCACATGAGACATTTGTATGTACTCCACACCTCGTGCAGTAGATGCGCATAGAGTAAGGATTAGGTATACTTCCACATTTTAGTTTTCCGCGCATGTCTCCAACATTGACTCACCCGTCGCTAATCTAACTGCTAAAATCGCATGATCAAGCATGATGAATTTGTTTCTATAATTTTAGTTTTTCAACAGATCCACCGTATTGTAATGAATAAATTACCTTGACTACTTCGAGTATAGTCTAATAATTGCATTAAAACTAGGCCAGTCGGCCAATTCTTATTTCACATAACCACAGAGTAAATAAACACACAGGGACGAAATGGCGTGGGGCCGCGGTTGCTGAGTGGTTAGACTGCTTACCTCCCGCCACGCCGAAAAGGGTTCAGCCCCCAGCCGTGTCACTCCCGGATTTTCGCATGTGAGAATCGTTCCGGACGATGCCGCTGATCGGCGGGTTTTCTCGAGGATCTCCCGTTTCCCCCACCCCTTCATTCAGGAGGTGTTCCATACTCAACTCAATCACCCTCATCGGCTCTCGAGACCTCGCTGTTCAGAGCCGCCCAAATGTGGGCGTACCCGTTCTCTGATTGGCTGTGCGAGGCTCCGGGGATGGGCCTCGGGTCTGAATGGCCTATGCACGGTGTGCAAGGTTTTCTATTGGCTGGGCTGCCGGCATGGAGAGTAGTTTACCAGGCGCTGATTGGCGAACGGCGTTTCTATATTTTGCTCGCATGTGAGGCTGGAGTTCGCGGAATAAGCGGCTGTTCCACCTCTGTGTTAGCAAGTACTAGGCCGCCTTCCGTTACTCGCGGATTTCACAGGTCAGTAATTTCAGTAACGTCAACTATTGTTCTGATACTGCTGAAAGCACTGATAGTCGCATCTGAGAGGTACCCTGCGCGAGGCTACAACCGTTACTGAGATCGCGGATTTTACTGTCGTTTAAAACGTCAGTGTTGCTAGGTAAACCCTAGGTTTGGCGGGAAGTTCAAGTCATGTTCGAGGAAATTATACTTGCAGAAGTTACAGGTGCTGAGGCAATCACTTATAATATTGTGGTGCCGTCAGAAGATGCCCAAGAAGCAGTAGAAGGTAAGTAACATTCTTAATGTTTTAGTCCAAATGCTGTATGAAAATTAGTGAGGTTGGTGTGTCCGCCATACTATTTTCCTGCACGCGGGAATACTACTGCTAGACGCTCTGAAACTATCAGTTTACTGACGAAGAAAAATATTTGCTGCTTACTGACGACTGTTCCCTTATTGCTGGCGAACACTGATAAACCATCAGTGATTTCAGTGCTCGTCAGTTGTACTGGAAGGCGGTCCTAGTCGCACCCGGCAATGCCTCAACCGTGGAAAGACGAGCGAGGCATTGTCATAATAAAATATTGTGTGAACTGACAGTTCTGCCCCTACTGGCTTGCTGGGGTTCGGACCTCTTCAGGGGTCTGCCGTCGGGGAGAGCTGGGAAGTGGGGGGGGGGGGATAATAATATAATAAGCCGGAAAGATAGTGGATAGTGGGCATTAAAATAAATATTAAATGGTAGCACCAACGGGGATCGGTGTTGAAAATATCTCAGCTATACGCTCAGTAGGGCGGAAGTGGATGGAAACCGCGCTGGGGGCGGCGGCAGAAACGTAAAGTTCACTGTCCCCGCGTCCAGGCTTGCATACCATGAGGCTAATACTAGTCCAAATATCATAAGCTATGCATACTGGATTCGAAAAATCAAGATCCGAAAGGATAATTCTTTACATCTGGAGTGCGTCGCAACTCCAGTAATGGTCTACAAACCGGGGGCTAGAACAATAAGCCTTGTTATGTTGTGTGTACCAGGCTGGAAGGAGAACGAGGCAGGAGGCACACTGTAGAGTTGACAGTATGGGAGTCAGCAAGAGTTGGGGGGAGGGAGGGGGGCACTTGCCCTCCCCTGGAAACTGTATTTTTCATATCAAATGTGAAATATTAATTTTTATAACAAATAAGTTGCTTATTAGCGACGTTACTTCAGAATGCGAGTTCCTGCTGGGAGTAATAATTGAGTTCTTCCTGGTTTTCCACAATTATATTTTGATATTTGTTTATGCATTTGTATGTAATATTATAAACCCAGCTGTAATTCTCACACTCCTCTGTGGGAAACTTGTTCTAATTCCTGTGTCTCCCCTTGGGAAACGTGTTGGTGAGTCCTGAGCATGGAGGTAATAGATGATGGAGTGGCAACAGCCTATCTTCTCCACGTTTATCAAGTGAATCCGATGCCTTGTCTGCTTCTTTCAACTGCGCATGCGCAGACCAATTGTTTACGTCAGCCGCCATACTATGAGTGGCAAAAGTTACATAGTAAGCAATGTAAAACATGCACCTTTTTTCCACTACTAGCCCTGTCCTTGTCTTTCATTTTCGGGTCTCGGCTTCCACTCCATAGACTAATACCTCCACGGGCCTGAGATGTCTCACCTTGTTGTAGGAGCGCGGCAGGCGCTGCAAGGGCGGGCTGTAGGGGAACCTGGGGCCGTCCTGCGAAGTCGTGCCTTGCTCTTGCTGCTGCTCGGCGAACACGCGACACGCGTAGCACCACAACCGCACCTTCACCATGGCATCTTCCCCAGCGGCGAGCCGGGGCGAGGGGGCCGTGGTGTCCCCCTCTGGCCCACGCCACTACACACGTTGTCGCGTACACATCGCACTCCGCACTGCACTACACTCGCGCGCTTCCTTGTTCCCACTGGCGGTGCCGCGCCGCCAGCCCCGGCTCGCCAACATTGCCGCCCCGCGCGCCGCAGCGCTGCCAACCTCGCCGCCGCGCGCGACGCCCACATTGCTTGCTCACAATGACAACTCCTTGCCGCGTCTATGCACACCACGTACTGCAAGGAGAGACCCGGCAGCTTCACAAGCTTATAGGCTATAGTCCATTCACGGTTTCTTCTGCCTTTTTGAATCAAACCATTGAAAAATCTCCCCATGTATAACATGTTTAGTCATTTCCTAAATACGCCCTGTATCACAAGCGTTTTATACTTGTGTTCATAAAAGTTACTATTTTTCCCTGTTAAATTGAAATGTTATTCATATTTTATGTATAAATTATAGTGCTTTATTTATCGATCATTTAAATAAAAATAGGGAGAAAATATGTATGTTGGTAGCGCCTGGTGAGAAATAGTCCTTATACAAAATACTGTTGAACTTAGTGCGCACGAATGTGGTGCGTTGTCCCTCTGGTGTAATTATCCAGGCTTAGTTAAGCTTAGTTCGCACTAGGCGGAGGAATATCCTGGAAGCAGAACATTAGCAGGGCTTCAGAAAAGGCTGAAGTAACCGTAAGTGTATTATATTCACGGTAAAGTGAGCACTTTTGAAAGCCCTCTCATTTAGAATAACAGTCAATAAAAATATTTTATTTTTACCTTAAACGTAAACTTCCGAGTGCGGTGGAATATATATACTGTGTTCATTATCTAAATGGCAATATTTATTTAAAAAGATGGTTAAAGGATACGAAATAGCTGAAATTAAAAAAAAAAGTAACTAGTTGAATATGTGGCAGAGTGCGGACGCCAACTGCACAGTAATCACTCCCTCTCCCAAGCACCGCATTGTTGCTGAAACACCTGAATTTGTAGGTAGGTTGTTTCGGCAATTCTTGATTCAATGTTAGAGACATTCGAAGGAAACAAAAATCGGTCCACTCTATATTTTGTAAATTCATTTCATGGCTAGACTAAACTCTACAGCTGTATTTACTGTATATCCCAGGCGCTGTCATTCGTTCTTTGTCTGGTGTCGTCATGGTGAGTACTTCATCCTGTGGACCAGGATGTGCGTGATTCGCTAAACTCTTTCTATTTGCATGTTATAGGTTCACAGACCCGCAGGAAGTGTCAGGAGACGGGTGGACCAATCGGAATGGTAACAAGAAAGTACAATTGTCAGCCCCAGCACCGCTTAAACTCGCGAAATTATTGAGTCTCTACAAATAAGTTAGTCGCGAAAAGCATATTTAAGTAAACTACGAATACTGTAAAATCTGATATTACCACCATTCGTGAGTAGTGTATGTGTTAGAGCGGAAGCATTCTCTGAATGGTTTGTCAGAACTAGTGGAAATTAGTTGTGAGAACAGACCTGTAAATCCTGCGAGGTCATCTGGTGACAGTATACAATCATGGATAAGTCAGTTTAGACTGACAGCTCACTGTGGCAGAAGTCAGTGACGAAACGACAGTGGCGTGAGTACACATACAAACGTCAGAACTTTTCCGGTGTACGAGGTGCACTCCTGCAAGTGCACGAGACGTGGGGAAAATCCTTAAGAAATGAAATTCCGACATTGTAACAGACGTCCTTCGATTTCACCACCGGGTAAACGACCAAGAAACCTCTCTGACGGCCTGCAACTTACAACAAAAAAAAAATTTTAAAACATAGCAAACCTACGTGCATCTTTCGAGTTTTAACGAAAACAACATGGCAACGATGCGTATATATTTCGACTTTTAACGAAAGAAACGTAGCAACGAATGCGTGTTTCTTTCGATTTTCCAACTTGTAACGAAAACAACGTTGACACGCTGCTTTCGTAATTTGACTTTCAAAGAAAACAAGGTGGCAGCTCTGCTTGCATGTTCCCTTTCTCCTTCAGACGACCGGTAAGCGCTTCCTTCCACGTCATCCGAGGCTCACACGTGGCCGATGATCCCCTGCTGGGGTCGCTACCTCTCCTCCCAGTCAAGCCACAGGATCGTCTTCAAGAAGCGCTAAATTTAACTCACCAGTCAGATCCATGGAGGGACGGGTAGGAAGGGAGACTGAGGGAGTTCAAGCCTTTACCCTACTGAAGCTGGCATTTAGAATGGGTAATATGAGGTTATCCGGAGCTTGAATTACGCTGCGGTGTGTTTGAAATGCACGGTTTTCCAAAAAACTATTTAACATGCGTCCAAAGTGCTCGTCTACGAAAATAACACACACTTGAGACGATGTATGAAGACTACTTTCAAGACACCACGCACATTACAAACACTAATTGTGAGCTCTCCGACGTAGCTACAAACTGCCTTTTTTACACTGTACTGATCGGAAACACTCATAACTAGTAAGTATAGGAACATGAAATGGACTCTGGTAGAGACTATGCACTAATAAAATGATAGGGTCACCGCTTAAAGTGCTATAGATGCAGCTGTACAACGGGAACTCTGCACGCCATTTGAGAACCTTGCGTGTGTAAGCGCTTGTCCATCCTTCGCTTCTGTACCTCGAAGAACCACAACAGCTCGAGGTACAGAGCACTCTTAACGTAGCACGTGATTAGTAATGAGATAAAGATTGTTCGCGGTCAACAGAGCACTGTCAAGTTCATCTAGCACTGACCAACTAGCGCCACATTGCTACAGCCCATAGTAGTTAACCCATTAATATATTCAGGTCTGCACACATTTACTGGCACTTAAGACAGATTAGAAGTGAGTCACCTATATTCACTACTGCAAGAACACCGGTTCTGTTGGTATCTGTGTTATAAATCACCATCGTCCCATTGGTCCATACCACACCGGACACTACCCTGTACTTGACAGCGTTCATTATTGGCCGGTCGTCAACCAATGGAAAGTCAAGCTGATATTGATCCAATCAAATGTCCTTTACCTTATAAACGGACTTACAATCAATCATGTACATTTCGGTGGCTGCAAAAAAAATAAAGAAATTCTATAGTTAGCACTATCATTGTTACAGCGCTGTCGTGTTCCGTGTTAAACTCTAGCCGAACAAAAACTGCACATCCATGAGAATTTTGTTCTGAACAATAAATAAATTTCCAAATTAGCTTTGCTCGAGCTGCATTGGAGCATAGTCTACAAAGTGTTAATATATTATGTCATATTTGACATGTTGTAGAACAGGTGAAGTCATGGACGTTGCTGTGAAAGTCCACAAGCTAACACCAGCACGGGCATCACCTTCCCCGTGGCAACGCTGTTGGTTGAAACTGACGCACCAATTATTTTACAACTGGTTATTTCCTGTGCCATGGATCTAGCAGGATGGAGTAACACACCTCTACCGCCCCCTGGGAGTCGGTAACGTCTCCAGAGCACCAAGGCGAGCCCGTAATGGGTGTAAGGCATAGGCTCCTCCGGTTGTTCTTGCTGGGGGAGGGGGGTAGAGCCGGGCAACCAGCCTGTAATGGGTGTAAGGTGTGGCATACATCGCAACTGGGGCATGAGCGGGGGGACCAGCCTGTAACGGGTGTAAGACTATGTCTGGTGGGGCTAGTGTTGACTACGGGAAGCACAGTCCTTCCTCGCTCTGTTCACGGTTGTGTAGTGTGTTACTTTAGTGTCTGGCAGGGATAAGGTTGACAATCGGAAGCCTATCCCCTTTCCGACTCTGTTCTCGGCAATCTGCCGGGGTGCTTGAGGCCTGGTGGGAGACTGGTTGACTTAACAGAAAGCCAGCTCCCTCTGGTTGTAATGGAGATTGTGGCTGGTGACCGGTGGGTATCACGAGACAGCGGAAATTTGACGTGTACGGCTATTGCCAGCCGTACGAGCCTTTGGCTCTATAAGCTGAAAAAGCTTAGTGTGAAACCAGTAAGGGCTAGTGATGCGTCTCTTATAGCCTCTCCTAGCCCAAGGGAACCCACTACCTCCTCGTGGAACTGCTGGGTAATCTCTTTTAGAGGTTAACAAAACTGAGAAACTCCTGGGCGTGACGTATGCCAGGAATTTCTAAAAGGGGTATCTGCTTCCCAGGCTAAGCTTGAATCAAGGGCAATCATGATGGTGGTGCCTGATGGTGGGCCAGTCGACTCCTTTACGGTCAGAGGGGTCCTAAGGGTGGATTTCAATGTGAATATATTCAGACTGGAACGGGACCACTTTCGAGCTCGCCCGTTAGTGGAAAACCTTCGATGGAAAGGAAGGAGAAGCACGGGCTGACCTTGCTGGTAGCCCAGAGCTCAGATAGAGGAAGGACACGTGCGGGTGGTGGTTTTAAAATCGCAGCCGACGTGCTTTTGTCATAAGATAAGCACTATATATATATATATATATATATATATATATATATATATATATATATATATATATATATATATAAAACTGAGATGATATGAATGGTCGATCTACCCGACCAGTCTTTACAGACTGGGAGGTGGTATTAAAAGTCGGTACGGTAGATGGATAGTGGACAATTTTTTCGCGATGAAACAACATCATTGCGGGTGGTGGTAAGCCTGGTGCTGCCAAGGAGGCTTCATGAGCTGGGCCATTACTACAAATGCAAGATCGCAACAAATATTACGTCGCAACTTCAGTGATGGCACTCCACTGGGGACTGAAGCAATATTTAACTCCTATGTTATGTAATGTACCATGGCTCTAATAAAACTCTTTCAATACCTGTCATAAGAAATTTCTAGGTACTTTTCACACCATACATTTCTTCTTTGCAGCACTTGAAATAAAAAAAAAATACGTTTACATTAACACAGCCGCTTATTACGCGAACTCTAGCATCACACTCCTTCAAAATGGCGTCGCTCAACAGCAAAATGTCGGGACGCCGTTCGCCAATCAGCGCATAGTATCCTTGCCAGGAGGCAGTACAGCCAATAGGGAATCTTTTGCAGCACGCAGTAGCCAATCAGACACAAGGTCTGTTCCCGAAGCTTCGCGCAGCCAATCAGGGAATGGTTACGCCAATTTCGTCTCTATCTATTTCTCTACTCTGGGGCTACAGCTTGCGGCCGGGGTACGTAATAGATAATAACACTGTTTAGCTCAGTTTAATGGGGAGGCTATCAAATAATTCAGGAACTAGGATATTTATTTCTAAGGACCTGCACAAGGACTTGTCTGCAACAGACCGTGCTTTGTATTAAACAAGAAACTCCGAAATGCTAAGTCCACTTGCGAAACGTCTTCAGCTTCGGAGGGGGCATGTTGTTAGGAACCCCTCTTAAGACATTTTCGCTTATCTTGTAAATTTCACTTTACTATGATCAAAACCTAAATAACATGCTGCATAAAAGATAGAGGTAAGTGTATACCCCAGAAGCGAAGGTATATATAAATATATGAAATACAGCACAACAATTTGTCAGAGATTGTATACAATATGTCAACGCATTCCGGTGAAGAAAACACTTAGTGTTCTCATTTACTCTAATTCTGGCACCCTAGACTAATGGAGGGGAAATTTACACCCTGACCCCTTCTACGTAGTTGTTATGCCACTGCAAGTCAGATTCGCTATGGCTACGAGAGTCTGTGATCCGCCCTATAGTCTTTTCGCGGTTTCTTCACACTTTTTGAATAAAACCTTTGAAAAATCACCCCATGTGAATATGCCAAGTATCACAAGCGTTTTGTACCTCTGTTAACATAAAAAAAAAAAATTATTTTACGTTAAACTGAAGTTTTACAAATATTTTATTTATAAATTATAATATTTAACTTATAATACATTGTATACAAACAGTGCGAAAACATGTATGTTGGTAGCGCCTACTAAGAAACAGTTCTTATACAAAACATTGTTACAACTTAGTGCGCACGAGTTCGGTGCGTTGCCCTTTGGTGTAACTATCCAGACTTACTTAAGCTTAGTTTGCGCGAGGCGGAGGAATATTCTGGAAGCAGAACTTAAGCAGGGCTTCAGAAAAGTGTGAAGTAACTGTGAATGGATTATAGCGATGCATTGTATCTGCCCAAGCGTTTGCGGGAAATGTGTGTTTTCACTCGTCATTTTTCCAAAATAGTATGACAGAATAGAAGAATACGCACAGGCGAAATAGCGTAACTGTTCCTGTGATGTAAGAGTGCCCATTCTCTGATTGGTTCCGCGATGCTCTGGAACCAGGCCCAGGGGTCTGATTGGCTACCACGTGCTACGAAAGGTTCCTCGTTGGTCAGACTGCCGACTGGCGAGTAAAGGTGGGTTTACGATTAAAGACTGAAGAATTAAGAATTGTACTTAATGACTCGATAAACACACGGAAAATTAACAGTAAGTAGAGCCACCTCTTTTTCGCGAAAAGATTTACGCGGAGGCTAGACTTCAATATACTATGTGCACTCTTGCAGTCTTCAATCGACTAATGGCCGCTTGTCTTTGTGTGAAGGCAGTTTGTTACATGGGTGAGCCAATAAGAATTAAGTTTCTCCAATACTGACCGTCCGTGATTCGCGAGCAGACAGATAAGACGCGTAACAACTCAAACTATCCAATCACGACAGTGGTTCTGAACTAAAGTGCATTGGAACACAACTTGTCCTCAAATCTTTCCACGAAAAACAGGTGCCCTAACAATAAGAACTCTATGATTGAATCCGCAACTGTCAAGTCTAGCCAATTAGAAACGTAGAAGAAGAAAGCAGCCAACATAACCTGGAAAATGGTCAAGAGTGAAGATTATTTACATATATTTAATTATTTGTTGTTACTGTTTGTGTAAACGTTTTGAAAAAAACTCGTGATATCTTATAGAAGGGGAAGCCGATGCCAACATTGGGCATTTACATCAATAAATGTGAAAAGGTTTATTAAAACGAATTCAATAACCTATTCCAAGAAATAAAAAATGACCATGAAATGTTATTTAAATTAAGAGAATACTGTCTCTCGATTGAAATAATTATTTGCATACGATTTCACAATACAACAAAACCTAAATACAAGTTGTAAATAGAGTTTCCCGCCAATAACAACTCGCTGTGCTCTGATTGGCTACTTCGTCTTGACTTGTACTTTAGATATAAAATATAACGATATATTAAGTCACGCCAAGAACGCACACGACCCGTCAAGACCTGCGCACGACCGTCATTAACTAATACCCTTGAATACATAGAATCATATCTTAAGCAGACGGCGAACTTATTCCATCAAGTCAATCTTAAACCCACCTTAAGTTACCAGGTTCTGATTGGCGAACGGCGTCCCGACGTGTTGCAGGTCAGTGACGCCATCTTGTTGGCCAGTGTGTGCTGCTGGAGTTCGCGGAATATGCTGCTATTCCACCTATGTATACTTACGTACTCTGTGATTGTATCCCAGCCTGACAGAACCACCTAAACTAATGTTCTTGTGGGCAAAGTACGTTTAAAACCGTAGATTTGAAAACCCGTAGATGCAAAACAGTAACTCGTCAAAAATACACTAGAAAAAATTTACAGGAATGTAAAACAAATCAACTCTGTGAATACCGACAAACAATTTGTTTAATACTCTTCCCTCAGTGGCGGATCCAGACATACATCAAGGAGGGGGGCTAATTGAGGTGAATTACGTCCAAGCCACATGCTTACCAATGCCTATTAAGTTTAAATGTTGCATATAAATATTTTTACTTAATCGATAAACTATCTATTCAAATATTATTTTTTAATTTTCATGTTATTTTGCTAAGTGTATTTACTAACCCTATAATTCCCACATTAATTTAGGTGTCTGATGTTGCAAATAAGACATTTTTGATGCGTGCTGTACTTAAGTTGACAAAGAACATATTTCGTTAATGCAGCCAATGAGCTGTAGACGTTGTGTATGGAGGTTGGAGATATGAAGCAGTCATAACGCTGGGCAGTAGCGCGATATACGAATCGGACGCGTGTTAACTGTCTGCACACGAATCACGTAGGAGCCGTGCAAGGTATTGCCGAATTCTGAGTGGCCCGGTCAATTATTAAAACGCCTTCTCAAGCAGACAGCAGCCAATGGCAATAGACAAACTGTTGTCGGGTGCTCTTAGTATTGAAGTCTACCCTGTACTAGAATTTTTTTTTTCGCAGAAAATCACTAGATCTACGAATCGGTCACCCGCAGGGAATATCTTTGAACACTGAGTCTCTCAATGTAGATTGGGAGCGAAAGGATTGATACTGCAGTATTAACAACTTTCCTTATTTCACGCGGATATTCTCATTTTATCCTGTGTAAAATTCATCTCCAGGGGAGGGGCTTAAACCTCTATACGCCCACCCCTCTTGAATCCGTCAATGGCTTCTCTTACCATGAAGAATGAAGATCATTCAAACAAGGGTAATATGTACGGCCACCTGTTTTTCGCGAAAAGATTTACGCGGGGGCTAGACTGTAAATCTCCCATGTGCACACTTGCAGTCTTCCGGTGGCTATTACCCGCTAGTTTTTGTGCGAAGACAATCTGTTACATGGGTGAACAAATCAGAACTAACTTTCCCATACTGACCTTCCGCGATTCGCAGACAGACAGAAGGACGTGCAACAACTCAAACGATCCAATAACAAAAGTGGTCCCGAACTAAAGTGTTTTAGAACACAACTTGTCCCGAAAACTTTTCGCGGTACACAAGTGCCCCTAGTAATGTGTATTGTTTAGTACCGTAAGATTATTTGACTGCCGTGAGAAAATTCCTTCTAACAGCGATCACTACAGAGTGGCACTGAACATATGTACGAAAACGACTTCAAGGTCTCCTGGCAGGCTATTACGCGAATTTCGCACACACAGCTGGTTCGCTGCTAAGGCTACTTCCTAATAAAATTTTTAATCTCTATATGGTCACAGCAGGCCGTTAAAGGAGCAGCAAAGAGGCGACCTACGAATACTTCAACAAGCACTTGCTGCAGCTGAATTCCTCGCAAATTAGACCCGCATTAAACTCATTAAACTCCAGACGCCACTTGCATTTCTCCTTCCTCTTAAGGAAACTGCGCAAGCAAGTTGTAAACACGTAGCTTCAAGTTATTTATTCGGTAATTTGGGGGGGGGGGGGGACAGATACATACATACGGATATTTTTTTTTAGGAATTATTATAGAAAACATAACAAAAATGACATCTACAGAACATATGGGCGCCAAAAGTAAATATCTAATAAGAAGACACATGAGACTGAATATACAAAGATCAACGCTTCCAGCCAGATTATTCCACAAAAACATCAGCCCTTTATTTTAATAGACCCTAAATAATATTTTACGACTACTGAAGAAAAGAACAAAGTAATTACGTTAATTTAATGAAATTTAAGAAGGAATTAGAACATTAGAACATACGAATTAACGAGAAAAAGATAAATTAGGATGCTGCTCACTTTGGATTGGAATCAGAATTTTGAAAGATGAATGCAAAATACTTTCTGCATCGTTCCTTATAATATGTGATTAGAAGAACATACATGTATTTAAATTATTTCAAATTGAGAAAATTGTTTATAGACATTTGGTGTTAGACTTTTCTATTAATAGATTTAAAAGCAGCTATGTTCACTGTTACGGAATTATTCAAAATTGCCAGCTAGTCCTTAGAATGGGACTTCTGGGACACAGGACCGAAGTAGAATATAAACTTTCCGCTGAAGATATATAAACGGGTGGAGTACACCTTATAAGACTGAAATTGAAGAGAGCAGGAACAGAAGATGCCCAAACGAAATCGATCCTGCATATTGGCCAAATCACCATGGGCTCTAAACTCCAGTAGATACCTCCAGATTGAATTCCCACAGTTGCAGAATCACTTCAACAGTTCATCTCGACACATCATTTTACCCAACTCTTCTCTTAATGTAAAATTATATCTTCAAAATGCTGGATAACGCTATTAACATTCAGCGCGAGAGACTGCAAAACATTTTATCTAAATGCGGTGATAATTATTCCAGACATTCTCAAATTTCTTTTCTTTTTTTATTATTTTAAAATTCTTTGCATACTGTAATATTCTGAAATATTACAGTAATGAATTTATCTAGAAGGAAAATGCAAAAATTGCCACAGTAAATAAACTGTTTTTACTATTCCTAAGAATAACTCATATTTCTGAAATATTTGTTTACTGACACACGTATATACGCACAAAATCAGATTTTACAGAAACTGTTTTACTATAACTCACCTTCGCTACTAAATTCTAACATAAAAATATTAACTCTGTCCGTAAATGCTTCCAATTTAATCTCAGAAACGTCAGGATATAGGCTGTTCGCGGTAAAGTGAACAATTTTGAGGCCCCAGTTACTATTTTCTTTCAGCCATTTTTTATCCTTTAACCACCTTTTTTTAAATAAATATGGCAATGTAAGTAATAAACACAGTGTATATATTCCACCGCAACTCGGAAGTTAACGTCTAACGTTAAAATAAAATATATTGATTGATTCTTGTAAAAAGATGGAAGTTAAGCAGGACTTTTTAGAAGAGCTCAGCTTACCGCTAATAGCCTCTACCTACTACTTGATGTTACCATGCTATGTGCATGATTAAACCAACACCTAGTCATCCAATCATGTCCAACAATTACGGGTGCCTGTTTTTTAGGAAAATACTCTTAGACTTTGTATCCCAACACACTTATTTAGCTCAAATCCACTATCGCGATTGGGTGGTTTTGATAGCCTATTCACAGACATCCAATATCGGAGTAACTTAATTCCGATTGGTCCAGTTGTGTAAGGAAATGTCTTCACAAAAAATATGCGGCCAATAGCCGAAATAAAGCTGCAAGTGTGTACGTAGAATATTGGCGTCTAGCCTGTTTTTGCGAAACACAAATGTTCTGCTGACAGTATTCTTAAATATAGCCTATAGCTAAAATATCGTAAAAGTCTTATGTTGATAGCAGTTCACGAGAGAAAATGCTAGCTGCCTGCGTATAATCACGATTCACGGACACCTTAACGGCATTCCATTAAGATTTTTGTACCTAAACAGTTTTATGTGCCTAAAAAGAGTCCTTCAAAGCAGCTAATTAGCGTACACTTCATGAACATTATTAGCGGCAGTAATCCTCTTCATCTAACTTAATACCATCACACACACACACACATCGTACACTCTTATCTTAGTTATTATGCCATATAAATGTGTAATTATCTTGGCGGTCACACGAGCATCACGCGTGGCGGATATAGCGGTGACCTCTCATTCTGAGAACAGAACTACGACCGAGGCGGGCTCCACGATAAGTACAACAACACATATTGCAGGCACAGAGTAGATAACTATAGTCCATTCACGGTACTTCCAACTTCTCCGAGGGGCCGCGCGTAATGTACACAGCTGTGTACACTGGGTCTGAATGAGTTCATTTGCGAGGCGAAGTGTTGCAATCGTGTAATATTGTGGTGTGCACAGTAGGTACTTGTTGTATCTATAGTCTACTTTTTGTAACCAGTGAACAAGATGCAGTGTGCTCGAAGACGTTACTGTCGGCCATTCACGAACGAGAGGTATGATAACTTTGACAAAGAAGCTTCCCCGTGCGGAAGACACAAAGCATTGGTTACTGATTCCTCTACTACTCATAAATATCCTTCATACGATCGTGGACAATGTGACTCGGCGGGTTAATTCAGAAAGAAATCGAATAATTTAACGGCGAACGAAACCGAACATTTACCCTTTGCGATTGCGTGCGTTGAAAACATGTACTATCACAGCGCGAAGAGTAATTGTATTGTCACGACTTACTCGTTTATCGCAACGACTGTATATCGTACTTGGTACACGTTGCTCTGAGTATCGACCATTCATGAATCAAACGGGCCAGCGCGTGCACAAAACCGATAAACCCCGGGGAAGACAATGGCAGTGTTGGGTTGTGATTTTTCCCCCTTCTGTGTACGGCATTGATCATAACTAGAGACCTGCAGAATTCGCGTTATTATCTGGCATCAGGCTAAACTTCATAGTACTGTACATACTGGAGCTGGTATCGTTTCTCCATTGGTTGCCGCCTAGATGTGAAGTCACGCCCTTTCTGACTGAACTGCACGTGATTGGGGCACACAGTTGTGAAGTGTTCATTTACTGGCGCAGGGTTACCTGGGGCGTGTCAAATAAAGTACGGTCCATTCACAAACGTATTGCAAAGGTACGTGTGTTTTAAATTTAATGTGTCCCAGAATAATAACCCGAATTTTGCAGGTTTCTAATCATAACTATAGCACCAGCTGGTCACTGAGTAAATAAACATACAGAGTCGAAACAGGTGACGGTACCTTTGACCTGGGCGAACTTACGAGCTGATTGGCTGTGTGAAGCTCTCGGAGCGAGCCTTGTATCTGATTTGCTACCATATGCTACGGAAGATAACGTCTGGCAAGTTACTTGCCAGACGCTGATTGGTGACCGTATTCCTACATTTTTCTGGTCAATGACACTAATTTTTTGGCGTGTGCGGCTTAGAGTTGACGGAATAAGCACCTATTTCACCTTTATTCGTAAGGGCGCCGCCTACTTGGATGTTTTTAGCGCGTTTGAGGAAGGGAAGCGCGGGACCAATAAGGACGACACTGACGCTCGCCTGATGCCCCTTCGCGCCTACGCGCTAGGCGCTGAACTGGCGTGCAGTGTTTCCGCTGTGCTGCGTGTACCTATCATTTTATTGGTGGAAAGTCTGTAGCAAGGTTCAATACAGGTCCCTATAATAGTTTCGCATGTTTGCAACCAGTATATTATGAGCTACAGCAGTGTGAACAAGCCGTTTTTAGCTATGTTGGAGAAATCGGGAATAGCATTTATAATGTAGGTGATAATTTGAGAATACTATACGTACCTCGCCCCAAGTGTGATTTCTTTTAATACATTGGTATCATGGGGATACGTTAAATGTTCTCGTAAAAAAAAAAAAAACGTGGATTTCAAAAACTCTGTAGCACATTTCGAGAGCTAGGTAGGCGGCGCCATTAACACTTTGTAGACTATACTCTAGTGTAGCTCGAGCAAAGCTATTTTGAAATTATCTTTGTTGTTCAGAACAAAACTCGCATGGATGTGCAGTCTATGTTCGGTTAGGGCCCAACACCAACTCACAAGAACACGACAGCGCAGTAACAATGGTATTACTAACGATAGAAATAATTTTTTATAGCCACTCACAGGGACATGATTGATTGTAAATCCTTTCATACGATAAATGACATTTGATCGGGTTAATATCAGCTCAACTCGCTATTGCTTGAACATGGACCAATAATGAACGCTGTAAAGTACAGGGTAGTGTCCAGTGTGGTATTGACCAATAGGACGATGGTGGGTTCTAACACAGACACCAACAGAACCGGTGTTCTTGCAGTAGTTTATATAGACGACTCACTTCTAATTTGCCTTAAGTGCCAGTAAATGTGTGCAGAACGCGAGCTTCGCGTTAATTTAAATGGCTGCAGGCTAAACTCCAGGATGTATATGTTTGTTTGACTCCTGCCATTGGCCAAAAACTTGTGTGAGAAGCCTCAGGGACGCTTCTAGCCTATGGTGAAGGCTCAACGCATAAGCAATCTATCTCCAGCAAAGCGACAGCGTTGGTAAATGACACCGTATAGTAGCCAGAATCCAATGAAATTGCGAATTGCTCTTAGATATGTATAGGGCAATAAAGTCTAGCATGCTCGTAAATAATAAAGCGAATTTTGCACCTAGCTATCAATAGGACGGTTGTAAACGGCAATGGAGAAACCAACAGAACTGATAGTCATTCAACCGTGCATATAGGTGACCTACTTCTAGCATGTCTTATTTGTCCATACATCTGTATCACACTCAGAGTGTTAAAAGCTGTTTACGGTAAAGTGCTAGACACTTTTGAAATCAACCCTCGGAAAAAAAATACACTGGCCATAACTATGTATATACTACAGTGCACACTGGTCGGCTGGCTCACCGTTCAATTGGCAGCAAGTTAATAATAGTTGTAAGACTTGGCGCTTTATTGCGAATGTAATGCTTAAATTGGCAGCCACTGAAACTTGTGTTCATCGTCTTATACAGGTTAGAATGCGAATCTGCATGTTGGTAGAGCCACGGAAATTTCGCGACTTCATCATAGGACAAGCTCAAATTCAAACAAATGTACATGTAACTTTATTTTCCAATTGTATCGCAGTTCGTTATAGCCACACCCTCAACGAATTTGAGCCAATATCTTATCAGCAAGAAAAACATCACCGAATCCCATGCTACCTGGTCTGGGGTAAAATTGATATATCAGCCAATGAACAACTAACTGAGGCTGGAGTAACTACACAGAGGACTGTGGAGTTTAGCTTGTTGCCAAATGAATCTGCAAAATTTCCGGGTTTATAGTTGTCATTAGATGATTGTGGTAAACTGTGGTTCGAATTTCATTATAGGTAGTTGCACATTTGATTTACCTTTTCGGTTTGAACGCAATTTGTAGGGGTTGTGAAATTTCGCGAAAAGATTTCAAGACAAGTTATATTTCAAAACACTGTAGGGTCGTTTACTTGTCTTGATTGGCTGAGTTACTTTTGACAAGTGTTAACTGTCTGCAGGCGAATCACATACGAGCCGTGCCGATGTTGCCGAATTCTGAGTGGCCCAGTCAAATATGAAAACGCCTTCTGAAGCAGACCTTGCACTCAAATATTTTCGCAAAAAATCACTAGCTGTATCAATTTGCGAGCCACACCCTTCGAATATTTGGACCAATAACTAACTTGTAAGAGAACAAGGAGCGAATCCCATACTACCTTATCTGGGGTAAATCTGAAGCATGCACCAATAAACAACTAAGTGAGACTCGAGTACGTAAAAGATTGTGAATTTTAGCTTGTCAAATAAATCCGCGAAATTTCCGTATTTCTATTAATAAAATATTTTCGAGTACATTCATCAATCAAGTAATGAATAAACGAAGTCTTTAATATTTAAAGATTAGGCCTAGACAAAATTCTGCGTCTGGTATCTGACAGTACTTCACAGCTCCTTCGATGATCTCTCGGTAATTTATGTTATAAGCTGTTGACGGTAAACTGAGCATTTTTGAAAGCCTCATTAAGATCTACTTGTATGCGCACTATGTATTTTTTTCACAATATGTAAAATTAACTTGGTCATGGGCCTGATCGCTTTATTGATGTGCCAGTCAAGAGGAACTACAAAATTATATAAATGTAAATTTTTGCACATTTGCTTATTATCACCATCATATGCACCAGAAAAACACAAAGCAGAAGAAATGAAATTAGAATTCACAAATGTTTCCCTAACACGTTTAATTCTACGTCATGGCACTGAGCTACTCTCCCTCCGTAGTTGCCAACTTTACGGGGCGCACGCCAGTGAACGAACCCGTTACAATATATTCACGTAGGAGTAGTGACATTTTTCAAAGTTAAATTGATTTCCAAAGTGCTCGAATAACTGTGGACAGCCGTTGGAAACAAGTGGATTTGGTACCTCTGCTATAGTCCGTCTCACGCTGAGATAGCAGTACAGGCCTTATGGCGCTCACTGTTGCCAGATTGCTTCAGCTTTGTGACGTAACTGGCAAGCTGAGAAACAAATGGGCGGTGAAGGAAACAGCCTGATTAAGATAACTTTTATCTGTTCATCACCCTGCGAACTCGTAAAGGAATCCAATCCTACGACGCAAAGCTAAGCGACTCTTTTGAAACTGAAGCCTGTGAGAAACCCTATCATTGTGCTTAGAAGGCGCGCATACAACGTAGATACAACTTATCAGGCAACAGCGCCCGCAGGGACAAGGACAGCGTTAACGACAGAAATCGTGCATTGGAAAGAGAGAGTGAATGTCCATGACACCGCTAACTGCATTCTAAGAGTGAGACGCTCTATAGTAAGGCGACAGATGTTACAAAACCTTCGTGCGCATGCGGAGTTCTAAGCGCTCCCTCCATAATTTCAATGTCATAAATTGAAAGCTCTTTGTGCCTCTCCAGTTCTAACCGCTCGGTGGAGACGGTTGTAGCTCTGTTCTTCCGAATCGAGCCATTCTCACAGTCGTCGTCGTTTTCGGCAAGAACAAAACAAAAGGAAGATACAATTTTCCCCTCGTTCTCACTTGATTAGCCGCAGCCCTGCATCGTCACAAAAAACAGCCGCATTTTTTTCTATCCGCGGCGCAGTTTTTTGCCTCCGATTTGCCTAAGAGTAGGAGAACGGAACCCGCAACGAGCTGTCACGCCATTTCAAACACAGATCCGTGGTCGAAATAAATCTCTTTTGAAACCAGCGACGGTTGGCGAACTTTCGTAGAATCAGCTGGTGCTTCCTCGCAACTGTACAGTTAACGTCATAGCGTGGCGGCCCCTTTGATGTGGACGTACAGTCTATTCGCTGTTTCACACTTTTCAAATCACACCTTTGAAAAAGAAATTGGCTTTGGCTGTGTTGGGGACACGGCAGTTTGTTTTGCGCGAATAAGTCTACGTTGACGCACTCGGACGCCTTGATGTTTATTTTACGTTCCCGGCACCGCTTCACTCGATCATATGGGGTTTTACGTCTATCAATGGATTGATTTTGAGATGCTCTTTCCAACCGTATACGATATCTGTATTTCGACTTGGCTTTTTAACGAGTATAGGCCGAAATGTTGTTAAGTTTTCTGTTTTTTTACATTAAACGCATACAATTTGATCATAACCACGCCACACAAATGTTTTTATACACGCAATCGATTAATATCGACAATAGCTGTCGATCGAAATGCAAAAGAGCGTCGCAGCTTCTCCTAGGCAAAAATTATACTACGCGGAAGTTATGAGTAGAAACCCGACAATTTCGCGGGTTCACTTCTAGACAAGTTGGAATCCACACACATGTACGTGCATGTTACGTTTGTAATTGGTCGACGTGTTGTTCGACACCTCCTGGAGATAACTGAGCCAATAACAAACATGCAGTAAATTGTGCGCCCAACCACAGCCTTTTAGTACCACAACAATAAACCAATAATCAGTCAGTATCTGTATGAGAGTTTATAAGACTGTGAAGTCTGGCCTAAATGTCATTGAACTCGCGAATTTCTCGGATCTCTAGTTATGAGACGTTGCGAAACGAACTCAAAATTACGGCGCTCCTCCCTCCCTCCCTCCCCCTCCTCTTCATTCACCGAGCGCGATGCTTCGCAATCCTCACTCAACGTAACATATTCTTTGATCCTTTGGCAATTCAATGGTGTAATTTGATTTTGAATGTAGACGATAGTTCCGGAGCTGCAATGCCAAACTGTATCCCCCGATTTTGTTATCATCGGATTTTCTGGATTGCACTCCACAATGGTTGCAAATTTAAAGACGTATTCACGTCAAAAAATCACCGTATGTATGACGTCTTTGGTCGTTTCATAAATGTGCCATGTATAGAGACATGCAAAATTCGCGTTATTATTGGGCATCAGACTAAACTTCACAGTACTGTCTGTACTGGAGCAGGGGTTATTTTTCCATTGGCTGCTGCATAGATATGAAGCCACGCCCCTTTATGACTGAACTGCACGTGATTGGGGCGCACAATTGTGAAGTATTCATTTATTGGCGCAATCTTGCCCAGATATTGTCAGATAAAGTATGGTCCAATAACAAACGTATTGCAAAGGTACATGTGTGTCAATCTTAACATGTTCCCTAAATAATAACGGGAAATTTGCAGGTCTCTAGCCATGTATCACAAGCGTTTTAGGCTTGTGTTAACATACAATTTCCTTTCTTTTGGTTGAAATTATAGCACTCGCGAACAATCCTAAAGGCGCACGTTTTTTAGAGCTCTGAGTATTTCGCGAATTCATTTGGTAGCTATATAGTTAAGGTCACCTGCTTTTCGCGAAACGATTTCAGGCCTACTTGTACTCCAAAACACTAGAGCTCAGATTCGTTTTCGTGAATGGGTAATTTTAACTGTCACGCACTGCAGATGACACCCAGCGTCGAAGTTTACTAATCCTGATTAGCCTAGTCAGGTAAGGAACTGTCTTCCGGCAAAGACACGTGACCAATAACCGAAGGAAAACTGCACGTATGCCATAGGTAGGGATAGGAAAATTACGCGAGTTCAATGACCTGTACGCTAGACTCCATAGTCTTGTGTACACTAGATCCTCAGCTTTTGTTCATTGGCTGCTGCCCCCAGTGTCACCTCACACCTGGCAATATGAGATTCGCTACTTGTTTCCCTTGCAAGTTTGCTATTGGCTCAGATACGTCTAGGGCGTGTCTAATGAACTGCTATCCAATTGCAAAGGTGATTTCTCTGTATAAGTGTTTGATGTCTATCTCGTCCCGAAATGAATTCGCGAAATTTTCCTATCCTATCCATAGGACATTGGAGTCTAGATTTCAGGTGAATATTTTCTCGAAAATCAGATGGCCCTAGCTATAGTCCATTTGTAAACGATCTGTTTGAAATCGAAAAGAAACAACACTTCAGACCAAGGAGGAACGCAGTTTTCAACAGGTCACGCCTATTGTAAACACTTTTTTAAAGCTTTCCATCAACGTAATGAAAAATGACATTTTCATACTGTTACTAGAGATCAGGAAATGTAACTAGAGATCAGGAAATTTCGCGGATTCCTTTGTGTACTTGCGCCTCGGTTAGTTGATCATTGGCTGATGCTCCAGTTTTAGCCCAGACCAGGTAACACGGGATTCGGTACTCTTTTACTTGCAGGTTAGTTATTGGCTCAAATTCGTCCAGGGTGTGTCTTACAAATAACGGTCCAATTGGAAAAGAAAGTCAAATGTACGTGTGTTTGAAATCCAGCTTGTCCTCAAATGAAAAGGCGAAGTTTTATGATATTAAGATTGCAGATTTTTTTTAGGAGACTATATATTTCTTGCAGAATCTTTTTAGATTCAGCGGCACCTTGATGTGTCATTTGGCCTGATGAATTTTCTTGAGTTTCTGACTGTCGTATTTATGGAGTGTTACTTTTATAGAATTTCATATTTTTATCGTTGATATTTTTATGAGTTGTTGGTAAACAGTATTTCTGGCTGTAGGTACAGTTTGGTCCCAAGGTCATGGCATATGCTAGCACATGAAAATTAGCGTCGGTATGTCCAAACAACTGGCCCGAAAAATATCGAAAAAATTTTTTTTTGTAAATCGACTTTTTTCCTCCGATTTTCTGGCGCATCGGTATCCTGTGTATCGATCTAGATAGATCCAAGAAATCGATTTATTACGTAGAGCTCGGCAGGGCTATCTTGTCGACGGCGGAGTGCAGGGGTACATACAGTTGTGGGAACTGCCTAGGGGAGCAATCATCGTCACGTTACAGCCTGTCGCGTGATTGGCCGAGCCACTACGAGGCCCTCCTCCTTCCCCTCCTCGCTCCCTCAATCCCCTCTCCACAATGTGCACGCACTCGAGGTTTTATTTGCAGACGACAATAAACGCGTTGAGACAATTTCCCCTCGTTAAACTGCCGCTGAGACGTCGGGCGTGTCTTGAATGTTACCAGCCTGCTTCCGTCGCGACCCACACCGCTAGAAGAGACCAGCATACAGAAGAGCAACTGAACCCACTACTCGCTACGAATAGTTCAGCCCATTGCAATGATTGTATAAGGTTGTAGAGGCCTGCAAAATTCGCATCATTTTCTGATAGCACGCTATAATTCATTGTCCTATACATATTCGAGTCGCTACAGTTTGTTTATTGGCTTCTGTAGCAGTGAGGACATATATTCCCCTTTTGACTTGGTTGGGCCATGCTTTCGTTGGATGATTGTTATTGGTCCAAAGCCATCCAGGTCATGTCTGTATAAACTGTAGTCCAATAACGAACGCAATACAAAAACACAAGTGTTTGAAGTATTGTCTGTCTTGAAATAATAACGCGAATTTTGGAGGTCTCCAACGATTATAAATTAAATAAAAGAAAAGCGTTTTCAATAGTCCATCGTTCGACTGAAAAAACGTCGGTATAACTATCTAGAAATAGTAAATTCATGAACGAAAAATGAATCGCCCTTCATTTTCTTTATTAAATTTGTATTTTTTTTGCTTAAATTTTAAGAAACAATATAAAAAAATAAACTGTCTTTTTTCAAAAAGTATCTGATTATTATTCTTAGCTAAGCGAAAATACTTTCTTTATGCTTTGTTGAGGTGTAAACAGATCAGTTTTTCATCTCGTTAATGGTATTCTGGTTCGCGGTTATAAAAGCATTGCGCCTTTCCCTGCAAATAAAAAATTATTTAATTTTTTCCCCTAATAGCGTGTAGAAATCACAATCTTTCACATACAAAAAAAAAAACAATCATTTTACAAAAAAAATTTTTAATTGAAAACTGCAAAACATAATATTTTACAAAAATCCCGAGCTCGAAACAGGTTGGAAATATGAAAACATTTTTTTCAACACATAAAATAAGCTAAAACATTCCTCTACGTGATACCATAGCACACATATTCTGTGACAGCTTAAGGGTATTTTTATTTTTCAAAGTAAATCGCACCTAATTTCTGCAAGTGAGTTAATTTCATAAGTGGGGAACTACTATAATGCCTTACGGCGTTATTAACTCCTTTCTTAGACACAAATCTCTTTGGTAGAGTATTTCGAGCTCAGTGACGTCACAACTAGCGGGCAAGCTATTCAGTGTTTCTCCTTAGATTTATTCAAAAGTGCAAGAATGAGAATAAATAGGTACCAAACTTTGTCCACCGAGATGCGTTAATATACTGCATAAAATATCTTAATGAATTGTTATAAGGATGTATTTAAAGCTCAGTTTATCAGTGGAAAGTTTTGATTTTTACGAATATTCGCTACGACCGGTAAAATACATAGGCTTATTTACGTTTTAGCGATGAACAAGATTTATGATAGGCTTTCTGCTTCATGGAATTTTACTTGGTCAAAGATAACTCTATGAGAAGTGATTCATCAGGTTGGTTTTACGATGTAAGACTAATGGTTAGAGATCCGGAAATTTTAGCTAATTCATTTGAGGACACGCAATAATTCAAACACATGTACATTAGACTTTGTTTTCCGATTGGACCGCAGTTTGTAAGACACGCCCTGGAGTAATTTAAGTCAATAACTAACCTGCAAATAAAAGAGGATCGAATCCCGTGCTACCTGGTCTGTGGTAAAACTGTATCATCAGCCAATGAACAACTATATAAGGCTCGAGTACACAAAGTATTGTGGAGTCTAGCTTGTTGGCAAACGAATCCGCAAAATGTCTGGGTCCCTACTAATGGTATAAGATTTTAAAGAAACTAAGAAACTGTTTTAACCCTTTCAGTCACGATGGTTCAATATATTGGACGTTGCACGCGAAGTTGATTTATAGGCGGTTCACGGTAAATTTAGCACTTGTGAAAGCCCTGTCTAAGTTATATTTTTGAAGGCATACTGTATATTATTTCGCCATATGTAAACTTAACACTGCCATGGGCCTTAATACTTGATTCATGCGTCTGTCAAGTGAAACTGTGGAATTATCAGAAAAGTGAGTATTTTACAACTTTACTAATACTTACACTTGTACGCAGAAAAGAAACAGAAAGCAAAGGAAATAATTTCGGAATACACGAATGATAAGATTCTACTACCAGGATATACCTTCGCCTCACGTAAACAAATCTTAACCGAGTATAGAAAATTACACCCAAAAGACAGCGCACCACATCCGTGCGCACTCAGTGTTATAGAATTTTGCACGAGAACTTTTTATTGCTTGGCATTACTAGGAGTAGTGAAATTTTGCGAAAAGGCTTCAAGGCAAGTTATGTTTCAAAACACTGTAGGGTCGTTTATCTGTATTGATTGGCTGAATTACTTTTTGACAAGATCCGATGTTGCCGAATTCTGAGTGGCCCGGTCAAATATGAAAACGCCTCCTCAAGCAGACAGCAACCAATGGCAATAGACAACTGGTGTTGGGTGCTTATAGTATTGAAGTCTATCCTGTACTCAAATTTTTTCGCGAAGAATCACTAGCTCTATGCATTAACGACACTCGTCTTCTCTCCCTGTTTTTATTCACATTATTTATAAGTTAAATATTACAATTTTTAAATCAAATACTAGCAAAATTTCAATTTAACCAAAAATAAAGTACTTTTATCTTAACACTAGAATAGAACACTTTTGATAAATAGGATTTTTGGGAAACAACGTGGTACGTCATTCATGAGCTGTTTTTCAAAGGTTTGATTTTCAAAAGTGCTAAGAAAACGTGAATAGATTATACAAGTGGAGGAGAGGTTGCAAACTGGCCTGAATTCGGTTGACATTCCAGTGACAACTATTCGGACTGAGTCGTTGGAATCTCCAACCCAGCCCGGGGTACATTTTTTTTTTTTTTTCAGTGGTAAATCAGAAAAGTAACGAACGAGGCAATCTCGCCGCAGGCACACACTTCTCTGAACAAAGTGAAGTAAGTTGCGCGGTGGGTTTCGAGTTCGCTGTAACAGCGCTCGCTCGCTGATAGACATGTCTCAACTTCCGGCGACGGGCGTCTGCGTCATGCTGTGCTAGATTTCCTGTTATAGGCTGTTCACGATAAAGTGAGCACTTTTTAAGGCCCTCCGAAAAGGCATTAACCCCTAATAAATATATTTTATTGCAGTCTCAGACGTTAACTTTTAAGAGTGATGGAAATTATACACTGCGTTTATTAATCATTCTTCAATGTTTGCAAGTGGTGGAAAAGTCGAAATTAATTGAATGGGAAAAATTTAGCAGAGTCTTAAAAAGTGCTCACGTTATCGTGAATAGCCTATACATAGAATGACTCGTGGCGAGTCTATTTCGACTTCCTAACTGAATAATACACTGCATGACAATTAAAATAGCACACGCAAGAGTGAGTGAAGATATTAGGGTGGCTCTTGAAGGCCCTATGTACGGAAACGTTTTTTGTGAAATCGTTGTTTGAGCGTAAAGGCGTATCTCGGTAAATAAAAATTCTGGAAATATTGCTTTTTGCCAGAAAAGACCAAAAAAAACTAATATCTATGGCCCTATTTTATTACTTTTGCCATATTAAGTGTATTCTTGGAGAAAAAATTCGTGAATATGGTTAAATATAGCATTTTTTAAAACTTGCGTATGCGGTTTCCTTAAGCGGCAAGAGAAAAGTACAAAAATAGGGCCTTAGTTTTATCTGTGGGCTTTCATCGCATGTAATAAAACCTCTATGTTGCAGATCATATTTGCACAGTACAGCGTCACGACGGAAACACTGCACGCCTTGCGCATAGGAGCGATGAGCTGCTAGGCGTGCATGTACCTGTCTTTGGAGCCGAAGCGCACATAGAATACTGCATTAGTTGATAATGAAACTTTATGGCTAGAGACCCTACCAATTTGCGTAGTAAGATGACCCCAAGCTACACTCCACAGTCCTATACACAATCGAGCAGAAGTCGCTTGTTCATCGGCTGCTGTCACAAACAGAACTCATTCTCCTGTTCAACTTAGCCACGTGTAATTAAGTTACCAGAGTGCTCTATTGGTTCCGAGTTCTGCAGGCCATGTGAGATGACCGGAGTTCCTATGAAACACGCCAAACTAATATGTCTACCTTGGTATACTGAATTATAACTAGGAGTACCTGTTTTCGCGAAAAGATTTGATGACAAGTTGTGTTCCAATGCACTTTAGTTCAGAACCACTTTCGCAAATGGATCATTTGAATTGTTACGCGTCTTATCTGTCTGCTCGCGAATCACGCATGGTCAGTGTAGGAGAAACTTAATTCTTATTGGCTCACCCATGTAACAGACTGTTTTCACACAATAGTCGATTGAAGACTGCAAGAGTGCACGTAGGATATTGAAGTCTAGCCTCAGCGTAAATCTTTTCGCGGCAAACAGGTGGCCCTAAATATAACGCGAAATGATAGAGTCTCTATTTATGGAGGTAGTGATACAAGTGAGACACGTGATAACGAAAACAGAGGCATTCGGTCATCTTCAGTAATGCGTCGCGCCCTCTAACTGCGATGCACGGTCTGGCATGGAGTACAGCAGACGTCGGATACTGTCCAGGGGCAGACGGACCCACAGTAATTATTGAGTGTGTTCAGAATCCCAGGTACTGTGGCACAGTTTTTTGTGGTTGTCGCGGGTTTCTTTGTGATGCAGTGTTTTTTGTTATCCGGCAGTGTATCAGTGTCCCTTCTTAGTTTGTTATCCGGCAATGTATCAGTGTACCTTAGTTTGTTATAGGCATACGTTAACACACTTAAAAATCGCAACAAAATTTCGAGAAAACATATAATCGATAGTACTCTTTTATGACTGGACAACCCAAGTTCTTAATATAGCTCACTTTGCAGACAAGTCACAATCGTTCTGCTTTAGGATAACACGATACTAACTAACCCAATGAAATGGAACTATAGCTTCATATGGGCAGTCGGAAAAAAAAAAAACATTTTGGAAATATGTGCAGTGCGTTGAATGCTTAGCAAATAGTCGACTTTTCCCGAGACCATGCTGTGTTTTTGATTGCTGTCTGTTTAAAACTTGACGACTAGACATAGGGCGCAGAATACTTAAGAACGCAGAAGTGAAACAACTTATTATATTGTGACCTCCAGCCGCATATACGCTATTCAAGGTAACAGGAGTACTTTTGAAATACATACAAGGCCTCACTGGTCAGCAACATGACGGGACCATAGAGTAAATAAATCTGATAGATAGAGACAGGAAAATTTCGCGAGTTGAATGACCTATAGGCTAGCAGCACAGAGTTGTGTACAATAACGCAGATAAAATTAATCATCGGTTGATTGCTGTCACAGCGGAAGAGGTGGTTGGGTCTACGTTTCATTGCGTATCATCAATGAACAACTAACACAAAGTACTGCGGAGTCTGGCTTGTTGCTAAATGAATCCGCGCAATTTCAGGGTCTCTAGTTATAATCAATCTATCTTCCACTACTGAAATATTTAAAAAAAAATTGCCTCAAATCCCTTTAAATTAATTACAGAAATGTGATTGTCTGTATGACTTAGCTGCCAGGAAGTCACTGGTTACCATTTTATTTCACGTCTCGCCAGTCGAGCTCACTGACCAAAAATGTGGTACATTTATTTTCTTCTTCTGGACATGTTCTCAACATTTACTCACAAAATGACGTGATGTATCATTTGTTTGCGTTTTTCATAACAAATCCATGCTTTTACAAAAAAAAAAAAATTAAATTTCCATTTCATCTCATTTTTGCGATGAGTATTATAGGTACTTACTTACTAGTGAAAATTTACCGAAATTCCATATATGCTTTCTGCAATGCCTTGATCTGTACATTGCTAATATGTACGTGAAAATCTGCAAGTTCACTACCTGTATTGGAATTTCTATACAAATGTTATTGTATCTGTATGTCATACTAGTCTTAAAAATCCTTTAAAATCTTGACATTAATCCTATCTGCATTCTGTAGTAACTTTGTGTGATGATTTGTGTGTAATGCAAATTAATAATCCCTGAATAGAGCTATGCTATCTGCGAAATTCATGAAAAACCCGCCTAAATTGATTTCATTGTAGTTACATTAAATTCCATCAGAATAAGGGAGTATTTATTTAATAAGCTTAGTGGAAACAACGTGGTTTCGAGACTTTTGATGACAAAATCGTTGTTCAGTGTTGCGACACAGAAATGGTTATTGTGCAGCCTGCATGCTCACTCTGTTACATATTTCCCCTTTCGGTCAACCCTATTAATTGAATAGTCAGTGAGTGGTATTTCACTGACTGAAATCACTGTGTTTCGCGAAAAGATTCGAGAACAAGTTGTGTTCCAATGCACTTTAGTTGAGAACCACTTTCGTGATTGGATCGTTTGAAATGTTACGCGTCTTATCTGTCTGTTCGCGAATCACGGACGGGCAGTATTGGAGAAACTTAACACTTATTGGCTCCCCCATGTATAGGTTATTCACGGTAAAGTGAGCACTTTTGAAAACCCTCTCATTTGGAATAATAGTCAATAAATATATTTTATTTCAGCTTTAGACGTTAACTTCCGAGTGCGGTGGAATATACCCACTACGTTTATTACTTAATTGGCAATATTTAATTAAAAAGGTGGCTAAAGGATAAAAAAAAATGGCTGAGAGGAAATAAGTAACTAGGGCCTCAAAAGTGCTTACTTTACCGTGAACAGCCTATAACAGACTGCCTTCACACAAAGGCAAGCGGCGAATAGTCGATTAAAGACTGCAAGTGTGCACATGGGATATTGAAGTCTACCCTCCGCATAAATCCCTTTGCGAGAAACAGGTGGCCCTATTGATAAGCGTTAAAAATAGAAAAAAGTAACAATATATGTTATTTATAGGGATAGGAAAATCTTGCGAGTTCAATGACCTGCATGCTAGACTCCACAATCCTTTGCATAGTCGAACCTCAGATGTTTGTTCATTGGCTGTTACCCTGGTGTCACCCTACATTTGACACTGCGGGATACGCTTCTTGTTACCTTGCAAGTCGGCTATTGGCGCAGAGTCGTCCAGGTAGTGTCTAATAAATAATCCAATTGAAAAGATGGCATCAGTGTACCCGTGTTTGAAATCTATCTTGTCCTGAAATGAAGTCGCGAATTTTTCCTATCCCTAGTTATTTACGAGGTGAAATAAGCAATGATGTCTACGAGTTTTAAACTACGGCAGGAGGCGTACGAGGCAGTTTCGCTTGTGTTTAACTCACAGATCTTCCGCGCGACACATCCTACACGGCGTGGGAAGTCACAAACCGCGATAATTACTGATAAGGACGCCGGAGATAGCGGTATTTTCTTGCCTCTGACGTCACAAGGCGTAGTCCGTAGTAGTCTCTATCTTGACGAGCGTGTGCAACTTTTCTGTCGCCGTCGGCAGGGCTGCAAACTATAAAACTAGAGTCACAATAACCCGACGAACACGACACGACAGACGGATATGGCGTCAGAGCTCGGCGGAATTTCATATTAAATTTTATTCAGTGTTTACAATTGCACGACAGGTATGTTAGTCGGCTGTTTGAAAATTCTAAAACGACAAGTTATCCTTATAATAACGATTATTTACTTCTTAATACTTGCGATAAAGTAAACGATTATTTTGTTTTTGAGAATATTTGAATTTATACGAGAGATATAAAGTATTTAGAAACAAACCGTATCGTTATTTTGGCGGGAAGTTAGTTTATTATTTACTTCAATAGGGTAATACGCACGAAATTTTGTTTTCTAATGTAGTATTTACATATTTGAGCGCCCCGACAAGTCCGACACGAAGGAAAGTAGAAATAGAATCTACTTTTCTCGGGCTGTCGGGGCTGCTATTTGGTCGGGTTGACGTCACAGTGACCTTGCTTTTAATTGGCTGCTACTCAGATTTCGTCGTGTCGAGGTTGTCGTGTTGTGGTTGTCGGGGTATTGTGACTCCAGCTTAAGACTAAAAAGAGTTATGAGTAGGGACAGGTGTTTTCCGCGAAAATATTTATGACCACGCTAGACTTCAATTCCCTACGTCCACATTCACAATATCCTTTGGATATTGGCCGCGTGTCTACGTGAGATGACAAGTTCTTATTTGACTGGACCAATCGAAATAAAGTACTCTAATACGAACGTCCATGATTCGCGGACAGACATTAAAAATTATCCAACCACGAAAATACATATGAACTAAAGTGGTTTAGAGTACAACAGGTCTAGAAAAATTTTCGCGAAAGACATCTGTCTCTAATTATGAGTAGAGACCCGAGAAATTCGCGAGTTCAATGACCTGTAGGCTAGACTTCACAGTATTATATACTCTCATACAAATATCAACTGTCTATTGGTTGATTGTTGTGGTAGTAAAAGGCGGTGGTTGGGGGCACAATTGATTACATGTTTGCTATTGGCTCATTTATCTTCAGGAGGTGTCATACAACACGTCGCCCATTTACAAACGTAACATGAACGTACATGTGTGTGAATTCCAACTTACTGGTAAAGTTAAGAAGTTTACTGAAATATAGCTCATATTTCATATAAATATGTAATGTAGTGCGTAGGGAGCTGTGAAGAACACACACAAGGCCTCCTCGTTACAATAGCCAACATGAGATATAATAATATTATATTCAAATAGATATGTGCTGTGTATGGTGTAGAATTTGCATACACAACAATGGGACAACGCACAACACTCGAGTGACCAGGCTGCACAGCTGACTTGCAATAAATCAGTGGGAAAGGATGTGATATTACCTAGGCTGCCTCTATATAATTGCCCGGTGCAGTCCTGGGCCGGTAGGGGAACAAATTTGATTACCATTAGCACCCTCTAGAAACTAGCATTTGACACGTACACCATTTATGTACGTACGTCAAAATAAGGCAGATAATTAAAAACTCTAGTAAACACATATGCAAGACCCTGGGTAGGAATTTGGTTAACTTGACACTACGGTAAAGAAAACGACAAAACAGATACGCCCTTTGAATAAATTTCATTTATTTTACTTTTCATTTCCTTTTGTATTGTACTTGTTTAAATAGAAATAATTAAAACCCTGATAGCAATATGAGAAAAGCTACAACACATTATCCTAACAACGCTAAAAGTTTAGGCATGACGCCTAGCCTACCTGAACCCTTTTACGGTTACGTGACATAGCTTGCCAGAGTACAAATATACTGGTTTCAAAATAAAATTAATTAAACTGTTTTCTGTAGTAAATATTACGTTAAAAACAAAACAGTCTAGCTCTGGTAGAAACTACTCTTATCACAGGTTTTTCAGTGGGCGTATGTGTGCTGGAAATGTACGTACTTATAAAAGTCAAGATGGCTTTGCTTGCGTACTGAGGTTAATGGACATCGAGCTGAATCAAACTGTAAATAAAATTAGGTCCAGATGAAAATGTCAGATCTTTTTGTAGGACTTATCTTTCAATCACCAAGCGGATTGAAAGTAGAATGCTCTTGTAGGATTTGGTGTAGCAGAATTAAGGCGGAGATACGTGGAGTTTCGCTCTACACGTACGTAGACGACGTGTTAAAACTATCTAACTCCTGACCACTTAACCTCACGAATTGGTGACCAATAACACACGCTCCATTGTTGGTTAAAAATTTACTTAAAAGTTGGTTCAGGGACACGTCTACACACCCTAAAACTAATCTAAAGTCCTAAGTCCTACCTCTCCGTCCACTTCAGACGGGAGGTCCTGCCCTACGTCTGACGTCGTTGGAGGCTGCTAGCGAAGAGAGCGTTAGTCTCTGCAGGCTGACGCTAGCTTAAGGGGGCCTATAGCGCCACCCAATCAACAATCAGTATTTAAACCTGAGGGCCAATGGGGATCCAAACTATTCAAACCACCCACATGAACCACTTCTAACGACCTAAATAAAGAAAAACCAAAGAATACGTGATCTCGGAACTGAGATATAATACAATAAAAAGTAGAAAAACATACGAAACTGAGATCATACCAAATATAAATATTAATTATATAAAAATAAATACACAATGAAAAATTAACTAGCCTATTCAAATTATACAAATATTATTGCCTTGTCACCACACATCTAAACTTTAAAAAATCTGACGTGTTAAGAAAAATAAAATTTATAAAAATAAATAAATTTTGCATAGGCATTTGAAATCATATAAGTGACATGTGTGAAATATACTACATAAAATCTTGCATGACAATATGTGTAGCAATAAGAACAGGAAAAATAAAGTAAGTTAATTGTACGCATAAAAACCCTATTTTTTATAGGTGTTACATTACTGATGGAGAAGTATTCTAAGGTAGTGAATCCTTTAATAACTGATTTACACTCATACGCGAAACAGTTCGTCCTCTTGCTGCGGTAAATGGCGACCTCGCAGTTCTTTAAAAATGTACGTGCGTGCGAAAAAAAATTTCGATGACATAGCACAAAATATATATTAGTTGGCCGCGAATAAAACTTAAAACGTTAAAAACCTAGGAAAGTGGCCAGGCCGTAGAAACGAACAGGTACGACGCGTGTGAGTGTCAAACACGAACACCCCCCTCCCCGGCTTTTTTCCCTCCAAAACGGAAATAAAACATACTTTAATTATCAATGTAGTCACATATTCCAAAGTGCTACAACAAACCAAACAGGAAGTAATCACGGATTACCTGCAAAAACCACTGCTAGGAGATCGCCACTCTGCAAAGAAAAATATATTGTTACAATTTCTCAGAGTCAGTGGGTTTAACCAGTTTCCTTAAGGGATGGAGTTCTTAATTAAATAAAAGAGTTAATAATAATTTACTAATATACTACAAACAAAATACTCTCAACTTAATACTTCATAATTATAGATGATGGTTACAGATCTGCAAAATTCGCGTTATTATTTCGGGACACATTAAACTTAAAACACGCGTATCTTTGATACGTTTGTGATTGGACCATACTTTATTTGAAACGCCTCAGGTAACCATGTGCCAGAAAATGAACACTTCACAATTGTATGCCCCAATCATGTGCAAGTCAGTCAGAAAGGGAGTGACTTCACATATAGGAGGCAACCACTGGAAAATCGACGCCAGCTCGAGTTTGTACAGTACTGCGAAGTTTAGCCTGATGCCAAATAATAACGCGAATTTACCAGGTTCCTATCAATGTCCCTCGCTGCACCAGACGTCGCCTGATTGCTGCACCAGACGTCGCCTGATCGCTGCACCAGACGTCGCCTGATCACCGCACTACAGCCAGATGGCTGCCACAATGACTGTCAATCCTCCGGCCACGCCTACATTTAAAGTGTCGGGTCATAGCCTAGAAACTTCTCCAAATGCCGCCTTGCGCTAAGGGACAATATTACCAGAAAATCCTTGTTCTCCTTTCAAGTCGTCGTCTCCTTCGGCAGGGGGGCGGAGGGGCCATGACGCCAGCCAGATCAGCTGTCAATCATTCCACCGCCCTATGAGGCGACGGAATAGAGAGCGAGTCTGCCTGCGGGGAGGGGAGGGTCGATTGGGTTACCTCCTAGAGTGCCGGACCGCGCATAACCAAGTAGCACGAAGCCCGCGCGCAGCGTGGGAGTAGGCGCTTACGGGTGTCGCCTGCTTGGATGTTTTTAGCGCGTTTAAGGAAGGGAAGTGCGGGAACGATAAGGACGACACTGACACGCGCGGCTGATGCCACTTCGCTCCTAGTGCAAGGCGCTGAACTGTCGTGCAGTGTTCCATCGTGCTGCGTGTACCTATGTGACTTTAAGCTGCGACCCTATCATTTCATCGGTGTCAAGTCTGTAGCAAGGTTCAGTGCAGGTCCCTATAATAGTTTCGCATGTTTCCAACCAGTATATTATGAGTTACAGCAGTGTGAAAAAGCCGTTTATAGCTATGTTGTAGGGCTCGGGAATAGCATTTATAATGTACATGATGTATTGAGAGTGTTATACGTACCTCACCCGAAATGTGTTTTCTTTTCGTACATTAGTATCATGGGGACACGTTTAATGGTTTCGTAAAAAAAACGCGGATTTCGAACACACTGCAACGCGTTTCCAGCTCCAGGTAGGCAGCAACCTTAACAATGTCAACATCGAGAAATAAGTATAGATAACAGTTCCACAATTATACTTGGACGGTGCATGAATAACGTGATCATGCCCATGGCAAGGATATAAAATGAGAAGTAAAAGTAGGTCCCAAACATGACTTTTAAAAGTGATCATTAAATCGTGGACAGCCTATATAGTTAGTTGCCTGTCAGTCAATACATTGAATGACTGGCCATTGTCGCAACACAGTAGATAAGTACATACAGACAAAATAGCGAGACGGGGCGTACTAATCCTCTTATTTGCTGCGCAAGGATTTGGAAACGGGCCTTGCGTTTGATTGGCTAATGCGCAGTGCGAGACTATTCCCTAACGGCTGGACTGCCGGGCTGGCAAGTAGGTCACCACCAGGCGGTGATTGGCGGGCGGCGCTCCCACGTGTTGATGATCAGTGGCGCCATGTTGGTGGCGTGTGCGGCCCGGGTCCGAGGAATACGCGGTTATCTCACCTCTTTATTATGCACCACTTAATTCCCACATTGATTTAAGATTTCTGGTGTTGTAAACAAAACATTTTTTGATGCGTGCTGTACCTAAGTTAACAAAGAACATGTTTCTTTAACACTTTAAGGACTACGCTAGAGTGTAGCTCGAGCAAACATATTTTGAAGATTTCTCTGTCGTTGAAAAGAAATCTAGCATTTTCATGTAGTCGTTGCACTGCCTGTGTTTAACAGGATATTTAAATAACTCTACAGCTGAGTAACAATAACTTTCATGACTACAACAATTTTTTTGTGTCATCTCCGTAAAAGGACAGGTGTTATTATAAAACATTTAACACAAATAAAGACATTTGATTGGGACAAAACCAACTCAGCGCCCTAGTGACCTATGACCAGCCAGTAATGAACCTCATAGAGCACAATGTCATGTTGGCCACTAGAACTGTAGTGAGTGGGAACAAAGACCAATAGAACCGATGTTCCTGCAGTCGTGGATATAAGTAACTCACTTCTATCTTGTCTTGGTTGTCTTGTAAATGTCTGCTGACCTCAACGTTTTAATACAGCCAATGAGCTGCAGACGTAGTGTTAATAGTCTATTTACGGTAAAGTGAACACTTTTAAGATCCTGCTAAATATTTCCTTTTATCAGATTTCTATCTTCCCACCGCTTTCTAATATAAACATTGTCGTGACCATAAACACAGTGTGTACAGTCCACCACTCCCAAATGTTAACGTCTGAAGCTGCCATAAATTATATTTAATTAGTGGTTAGTGCATATTAGAAGGGCTTTAAAAAGTGTTCAATTTACCGTAAATAGCCTATAGTGGTCGGAGGTATGGACCAGTCATAACGTTGTGCAGAAGCGTGGTTTCAGAAAGAGTTACCCACAGGGAAGATTATCGAGCACTAAGCCTCGCAGTGTACAGCACCGATAAAATATAACCTTCCCGTACAACATGTATCCATTTGTTTACACTGGGAACGAAAGGGTGTTAAGGGTCCTATGTATACTGAAACATTTTCTGCGAAATCGTTATTTGCGCTTAAACGCGTGTCTCGCTAAATAAATGTTCTGGAAATACGAAGTTCTGTCAGAGAAGATAAAAAAAATCTATTGTCCATATCGCTATATTTTTACTTTTATCATATTAAGTGTATTAATACAGGAAAGAAAATCGTGAAAGTGGTCCAATAACGCATATTTAAAGCTTGTCAGTGAAGTTTCTTTAAGCGGTAAGAGAAAAGTACCATTATACGCAGGTAGTTTGATCTGTGTACTTTCATCGCGTGTAATAAAACCCCACCGTTACAGATCTAGTTTACACAATAAAGCGTTAGAACGGAAACACTGCACGCCTTGCGCGTAGGAGCGATGAGGCGCTAGGCGTGCGTGTTATTGTCGCCCGTATCGCTACCTTGCTTCTTGACCTTGAACGCGCAGGTAGATAGGACCCTTAAGTACTATGTGCTGTCCCTTTTGCGAGTCAATTCCAGGTTGTTCCTTTTTTTTTTTTCTTTCTAAGTGCTATGTGAAGTTAAGGCCAGAAGGTAGGGTGGGATTTTATTGCGTCTCAGGACTAACCACTTACGTCTACTAGGAAGGAAAATAATGCGAGGAGACATGCATCGCGGCAAAAAGGGATTGGGCAGCCATGGCCTGCACTTTGGGGTCATGACTACCTCCCTAAGTGTACTTAGAGCTGGTCTTAACTATGAAGAGCACGGGAAAAACCGTCAAGAGAGACGCAAAAACCCTTGCGACAGAGAAGCAAAAATTTCAAAACTTATTGCATGCATTAAATTAAATAGAATACTACAGGAGACAGAGTGTTTGGAAAACATGCTCTTAGTTAACGGAGTTGGAAAGACTAGTAGAGGGTGGACGGGAGCTTCGTTTATTCTTAACTTGGTGCCGGCAGTAACCAGAGAGATGTTTGGGCACCTCTCTGGTGGGAGAAGTGACGCTATTGGGCAAACCAGGTTGTTCCCGTTTTCTTTGGACAGAGGTGAACACTGGAGGACAACGAAGGCGATGTGAACTGGGATGAAGAATAGTCAGCCTACCGCTACGCTCGCACGAACCCTTGCGAATTACGACATTGCGTACGTGGAAGTATAAGAAATATTCTTTCACCTGTGAAGGCTTTTGTGGGCTGTTCCCATGTGTTAGTACACCACGTACAATTTTGCACGACCAACGAAACGAACCATCTACTGTACTTTACGTCGTACATTTACGTAGAGAGAGCCAGAAATTTCGCGAGAAGACAACAATATATTTCACAATCCTCAAATTATTCTAGCTGCTGTCACTTGTCTATAGACGTGTATCTCAAAATCAATTTTGTTTACGTGTGAACTATGATGAACATAATTCACTCGCTGCATTTCTTGATGTTTATTTCTGTCTCGAAGTTCTGCAGGAGGCTTCAGTTACAAGCGTGATCAGCTGAGTGCATTTATGTGAAGTCTTTTTACACAACAAAATGAAGTCGTGCAATTACAAGTTTATTCCAAAGATGTTATTGTTTAATACAGTTCAGGAATGATGTCACACGACCTTGAGAAGTAAATTACGTCTTGAGCTCGGAAACTGCTGTGATTGGACGTCAACCAGGACTGTGTAGAATCATTTGACAGGCCCTTAATCACAATAACTTTAGCAACCGCGAAAATTAAGTTATGGGTAGGGATAGGAACATTTCGCGAGTTCAATGACCTGTAGGCTACACTACTCAGTCCTCTGCATACTGGAGCCTCAGCTGTATGTTCATTGGCTATTGCCCCACACCTGGCAGTATGGTATTCGCAAGGTGTTACCTTGCAAGTCTGCTATTGGCTCAGAGGCGTACAGGGTGGGTCTAATAAACTGTGATCCAATTGCAAAGGTGACTTCACTATATATGTGTTTGACGTCTATCTTGTCCCTAAATGAATTCGCGAAATGTTCGTATCCCTAGACTCATGGGGAGATAAAACATCAACGGAAATAAATTGAGTTTAGGAGAAGCACTCCAAGAAAACCTATCAGCCCTAGGCAACGTCCGCCACGCTCCCACTCGCGGAAAGCTGGGAGAGTGACGCCGCTGAGAACTGAAACCTGACGTTTGTTCGCGTGGTATGCTTTTTCTACTATCGGAGAAAAAGTGTTATTTTTCACGAGCAGCAAAGTAGCAAAAACAGCGGTTACTCCCGGCAGGACGACATGGACGACTAACAGCTGTAAATTAACGTCAAGAATATATAACCGAAATTTTATTTTTAAAATGTTGATAATCATTATTGTCTCTGTGTAATTTGCGTATATTAGAATTTTTGACCACTCAAGATAACTTACTTTCGAGGATGAATTTCTCTCTGCACTTCTTACAGGATACCCAAACACATTCTCTTCATAAATGTGCGTAAAAGCAAATTACTATTTGCAATCGTCACTCTCAAGACACTTCGATGTTTGTAATTTTATTTTGGTGCCCATTTTTTTCCACCTTGCTCGTTTTGATATTTCTGCTGTACCTCGGCAAGCAAGAGCAGAAATAGCTGCATTTTATTGCACAAATAGCAATTGCTACCACCAACCGAAAAGCATACAAAAAAGTTCTTCCGGTAACAAGCAGAAATAGCAATAAACTAGCAGAATAGCGAACCACGCGAACACACCTATAGATTGTCGAGGTGAGAGACAGGTGAGATCCCCTTCGTTCGGAAGGACTGGACCGACTTCTGCGCGCAGACTTTTGCGTACACTTCCTGACCGGAAGTTCAGCGACGACGGTGGCGCACCCAGCTAACGAAGATGGAGCACACGGGATCAGGAGAGTTGATGAGCTGAGAGGTTAGTGCGTCTCTTAACAGCGAGGTCTTGAGAGCCAATGAGGGTAAAACGAAGTGAGTATGGAGCAGCGCCGGAGTGAAAGGGCGGGGAGATCCCCGAGGAAATCCGCCGACCAACGGCATTATCCGGCACGATTCCCAACTTACGAAAATCCAGATTGAACCCGGTTCGCCTTGGGGGGCGGAGAGGAATTTTGAAAACGAGTCCCGGCTACGTGACTGGCGAGGTCGGAGCTTCGGCCTGACGGTTTCCTGCACCGCCGGGTTTATAAGACTCTCGCCAGAATTCACGGCGGGGAACCAGTTGTGGGCGGACGTGTTTGTGCTAACAGTTGCCAAATTACGCATCCGCCCGCCTTCCAAAGTCGCCCGCCACACTTTTTATTTTCCACGCACAGTTGAGTTGCTCCTCGCGACCTTTAAGGCCCCCGTCTATCTATTAAGGTTGATGTAAAGCAGCTGCATATGGAATACCGCACCCGACTATACAACATGAAGAACTTATAAAAAAGTAATAACAGACACCATGAAAATAGTCAGAAATGTGCGATTTTTGCTGTATATGAAAGAAGAATGTATGTGCAGCATTATAAAATATTTCAATAAATATACTTTTTTAAATGTAAAAAAAAATTATCGATCGATAGAGTCCGCATTTTTAACCAAATGTAAGCGCATTTCCGTTTTGGATGCTTTGGAAAGCAGAATATGGAAGAAAATCTTTTTAAAAGAAAGATCGTGTATGATTGTGTGTAATAAAAACATAGTAATAAGATATCATATCAATTTTCTAATTAACTCTATTTATGTCAGTTTCAGCCGCAAATGTTTGTAACAAACTGATGCACATAAAATCTATTATAAAAATTATTTCTGTACAGCAGTCGACCTGTCGGGTCGGAAAATTCTGTGTTGAGGCCATTTTACTACCTTGCTGCCGAGGCGTGGCAAATCTTTTTGAAGTCGCCTTGAGTCTTCTTGAGGCCTTCTTAATGATGTAGTATCTAACAACAATGCTGGCGTTGGCAAGGGAGATGTCCCGAAGATGGACAACGTCTCAGGAGAATCCAACGTTTGTTCCCCTATTTTTGGCATGTACATGAATCTTTGAACTATACAGCAATCAAGTCACCGTTTTTCAATAAACTTACTTTTGAAATGAATCAATCACCATAAAAAAAGAATGTAACCTCAAAATTGTTTTTATGGCTCGGCATATTTTGTAGTTCTAAACTTCAATCTATTTTTGTGGGATCCCAACAAATTAACAATAATTTCTTTCATAAAAAAAGTTTGATTTTATTACAACAGTTTGTTGCTGTTGAAGTACCTAAGATATTAGTATATATCAAACCTTTGTTACTGTTGATACATACTTAAAATATTTTATTATTATTATATGTTAATTCTCTTCCATTAAAACTCATTTTGGTCACACGAATGTATGTTCTACTTTCTTTATCAACCACCTTGCTTTTTTTCTCAAAATCTCATTTTGATTTATTGCTGTATATTACTATTATTTTTATTATTATTATGAAGGTGTAAAGGTGCTGGAGTAGGAATTTTGGCTCGGCCACTTTGTTTCTCCATTTTATATTGGGGTCACACCTACACAACCAGATCCTTCGCAGCTTCCCCTCCCTTGCTTCTTGTGAATGGTGTAAGGGTTGGCGGAGGACTGTACACCGGCATCCAACTGATGTTTGGAGTTTCTGCGCCACGGTCATTTATGAGAGGTGTGGCGCAAAACAACATTTTCATTGTCTTTGTGAGAAGAATTAAATATTGTAACGTTCATTCTGTATTTAGTGTAAAGCATTGTATGCCTTTTGGTCTACGTATTTGTTAAATACATGAAGGGATTAAGTTAAATAGTTGGTCAGTTTAAGAGCTTATGCCTAGTTAAGGGATAAAAAGGATCAACATTATGAGGTGGTGTAGGGAAAAGTGAGTATATCAAACAGCCTTTGCTGAAAAGCTTGCCTGAATACGAATTTAGGATATTTTCATGGTACTTGTAAGACAAATGACATATTGTATTGTAGTATATTCATCCATGTTCAGTATTAATCATTTTCTGTTATTCTGTTTTTGACTATGTTAAATATATAGAAGGCTTAAGTCGACTGATGTGTACGATTATAAACACACAGTGAATGATCAAAAGGATATATGTCACCTTAAGGGATGAAAATGGTGTTGACATGTGTAATTCAATATGTATGATGTGTTTTTACATTAACATTTGGAATTTACAGAGCTTATCAAGCCTTGTTATGTATCTCCTGAAAAAATAGGTTTCTTACTGTAGTCCCTTTGACAGTGCATCAAAGATATATCCTTAAAAGGGTTGAAACAAGCTAGAAGTGAGTTGCCTATAATTATGGCTGCACAACCATCAATATAGAATCGGAAATGTTGTGGATTCATTTAGCAACAAGCTAGACTCCACAATCCTATGTGCACTTGAACCACAGCTAGTTGTTCATTGGCTGGTGATACAGTTTTAACCAGACTAGGCAGCACGAGATTTGATCATTTTTTTGGAGGTTAGTTATAGTCTGTAACTAGGGCCCTGCAAAATTCGCGTTATTATTTGGCGTCACTCTAGACTTCACAGTTATGTACACACTAGAGCCGGTGTCATTTGTTCATTGGCTGCTGCCTGAATGTCAGAACATTCCGCTTCTGACAGGACTGCACATAATTCATGTACACCATTACTGAGCATTCATTCATTGTCGCTAAGCTACACGGGACGTGTCAAATAAAAGTATGGTCCAATGACAAACGTAGTGTAAGGGTACATGTACTTGAATTACAACCTGATACCAAATCATAACGCAAATTGTGCACGTCTCTAGGCATCAGTCATACTTATGGCTGATATGTACAGACCCGAAGAATTCGCAAAATCGTTCTGTGGTCAAGCTAGACTCCAAAACTCGTTTGCTCACGTCACTATTGCAATAAATCAGTTCACACGTTATTTATCACCTCTTGAACAGGCCTGAACCAATAAGAATAACGAGACAAGACACAGACCCAACCGTCACCTTCCACTGTGACAGCAAACAACCAATGACTAAATTTATCTGCGTTACTGCGCACAAGACTGTGTAGTCAAGCCTACAGGTCATTCAACTCGCAAATTTTTCTTGTCTCTACTGATCTGGGTTTTGGAATTTCCCTCAGTTATTCGCCATGAATGGACACGCATCATGCTGTACATTGGTAGCAAGACAAGTGGAAACCACAGGTACAGCACATACCAAATAATCACGTGATTGCAACATTTGAACTCAGAAACTCAGTGACGTAACGTGCGTGAAATTATGTAACCATCTAAGACTGCGCACGAATTGAACGCTATTAAATACTAAAATATGAACATACTAAATGGTCAGTTCGAATGCGTCCTCAGTAAACATTTGTGTGGAAGGTGGTGGTTGCAGTAGAGTCTGGAGAAGAGAGAGAGAGAGAGAGAGAGATAGAGAGAGAGAGAGAGAGAGAGAGAGTGTGTGTGTGTGTGTGTGTGTGTGTGTATGTGGTGACGACGCGACCAGGCGAGCCAAGGGCGGTAGGTGCAGCGACGGATCGCAGCTGGACACAAGGACATTCCTGGAGGCGGGGACGTGTCCGGCATTGGCCGCTGGAACTGGAGCGCGAGCCGCTTACACACCACGGTCGCCGTTGTCTCCGCTCGCCGTTTTCCAGCTCAACCCCTTCCATCACTATGGCCAATACATACGAGATCTGTATAATTCGCGTTGGCATTCAGTGACAGGTTATGCCGTAAACACGTGTACGATTGTTCGTCATATATCTGGACCACATTTCACATGACTAGAGACATGCAAAATTCGCATTATTATTCGGCATCAGGTTAAATTTCACAGTACTGCCTGTACTCGAGCCGGCGTAGTTTCTCTTTTGGCTGCTGCAGTGATGTGAAACCACGACCTTTTTTACTGAGCTGCACGTGATTGGGACAGACAATTGCGAAGGGTTCATTTATTGGCGCAGAGTTACCCACGGCGTGTCCGAAAAAGTATGGTCCAATGACAAACGTATTGCAGAGGTACAAGTGTTTAAATATTAACGTGTCCTCAAATAATGACGCGAATGTTGCACGTCTCTACACATGACACATTCTAGGTACGTCTGCACCAGTCAATAAACACTTCAAGTAGGGTTAGTAATTTTTCGCAAAAAAAAAATTAGAGCACATACTAGACTTCAATACTATAAGAACCCAACAGCAGATTGTCTATTGTCATTGGTTATTGTCTGCTTGAGAAGGAGTTTTCATATTAGACCGGGCCACTCAGAATTCGGCAACATCGGCATGGCTCGTTCGTGATTCGTGTGCAGACATTTAACACTTGTCAGAAAGTAATTCAGCCTAATAAAGACAAGTAAGCGACCCTAAAGCATTTTGAAATATAACTTGTCTTGAAATCTTTTCGCGAAATTTCACTACCCCTAGTCAGCAGCCACCAATAGCATTGTCCAAGGAAAGGCACTGTGAGTACTGGTGCTGGAGTCTGGTCTTGTACAACGCCGATCATAATTTAACATGTTCTGAAACATATCAAACGTGAACGAATATACTCGGGATAATATGATAAGGGGTCAAGTATACAGAGGTGAAATAGCCGCTTATTCCGCCAACTCCAGTCGCACGCTCCAGCAAAATGGCGTCACTGACCAGTGACATGTCTCAGCACCGTTCGCCAATCAGCGCATTGAAACTTACTCGCTAGCCAGCAGCCTAACCAACAGGAAACATTTCGCAGCAAGTGGTAGTCAATCAGAACCCCTGGGCCTGTTCCCAGAGCGTCGCACAGCCAATCAGTGAATGGGTACGCCCACATCGAAGAAACCGTCATGCAATTCGTTGTATATTTGTTCACTCTGTGGTTACGTTGGTTCGCAATACATTCGACACGGGCACTCAGCACTGATTAAATTGGTTTTAGATTTGAAAAATTCGCGAATTCAATGATTTCTTAGTCATGTAAAGGACGTTCACGATGAAGTGAGCACTTTTGAAATCAACCTTTGAAAAAAGTTACTGCTCCTAACTTCATATATTTTAAGGGCGCACTGAGTAACATGTGTCCAGCAAAGTTGGCAACGATGGATGGAAAGTAATTCCATATCTTAACGTCAAATAAAAAATGCGATAACTTTAAATATTTCTTTCGCTTTCTGTTTTTTTTAATTCATCGATTTGTAAAATATTTTCTTTTCCGATCATTTTACAGTTTCTCCTGACCGACGCATGAATAAAGTGATGAGGCCCACGGCATTGTTAATTTTTACGTAAGGCGGAAAATACACAATGTGGGTACAAGTAGATGTTAAGCAGGGCTTTCAAAAGTGCTCATTTTACCATGAACGGCCTATATACAATCATGAGGCTATCAGTCTGCTTACTGTCAGAGTGGGAAGTAAATATTTGGTTCTGAGTTTTACTGCATTTTCGTTTTCACAAAAAAAAAGTTCCTGTGTATATGTTTAAAAAAAAAAATTAGTTGAAGTCAATTTTCTACAGCAGACAGTTTTAAACTGTTGTGCGTCTTATGTGTCTGTCCGCGAATCGCAGACGTTCAGTAGTAGCATTATAATCTAATTCTGATTGCCCCAGCTAGTTACCAAAATGTCTTCTCGTTTAAAGACCCGCTACTTGTAGAAGGGGAAGAAAAATACGACATTCTGAAGTGTAGTCCAACAACAAAATAAAAAACAGAAACTCAAAATCACTGGGTCAGTACAAATCATCGAAGAAAGAAGACATCACAGTGTTTTAAAAATGTATATTTGTTGGGAAAACTGCAGTCTTTACTGATAATTAGAGATGATGGAAATTCGCAAAAAGTTTTTGAGCCAGCATATCTTCGATGACACTATAGCTTGTTTATATTTTTATGGTTGGACGACGAAGATTTTGACTCGGCTACGTTCTTTGAAGGCCAACCACAAACTTTCTTCTTTAGAGCGTCAGATGGTCCAGTTAAATGGGGTAGTATCATCATACATGCATGACAATCACTAAGAAGACGAAAATATCGGAAATATGTACGGAACGTTGAATATTAGCACACAGTCAACATTTCCCGCGATAAACCACCATCTCTACTGATAATTTATTAGCACAGAGTTGGTACCTAATGGTTTGGGAGCAAGCCATAAACAGGTCCCGGTGTAAGTATGTAGGTAGTATCCATGTCCATAACTGTGCGCCGTGAAACTCGAACAACTTAATGCATCGGCAAAAGTACAGTAACGGGCTGTGCAAGCGTCGCTAGATGTAACACGATCATGTGCAGCGCGCCAGGAAAATTTGTTTCATTGGCTGCTTGTTGCTTCTCCATTCACCGCCGCCTTATAAGGGCAAACCAGTCAGGACTCGCCCACTCTTCTTCGGGATGTTTTACTGCCCACTTTACGGCGGCGAGCTAAACTGCATGCAAATTAGTTACAGAAGATCTGGCGCCAGAGTAGAATGGCTTGAAATGCATCGTGATCGATATTTTATTTCACAAATACAAGTTTATTTTGGATGCTAGACACATTCGTCGTCTTTGTGTAGCTCTTTTCAAACAGGCCTGCACCGTAAATGTAAATGCAACTATAGTCCATTCCCGATTGGAAGCGACTTATGAAAATCAACATTTAAAAAACACTCTAGACATAACACGTCAACCTGTTTTTTTTAATAACCTGTATTCCACAAATATATAACACAATGGCTAACTGTATTACTGAATACTGTATTACTGAATAAATGAAACTTTACCTTAATATCTTCTATAACTTAATTCTTTTTTTAATATGAATTAACAACAGCGAGAGCAGCGACGTGTTGGCAACGGCCGGTGAGTAATAGTTCACAGTCAAAATATTATTTTAACCTCCTTTTTAGTATACTATATATAAATTAAACGGTGCCTATTGAAATATTGAAATATTTAGGTAGCCCCGATGGCAACATATCACATTTTTACAGTTTAAAATAACAGCGGAAAATATCGTGAGTAGGCCGTAATGGTACGGTGTTGTTTTATCGAGCGAGAGCAATTTTGAAGCAACTGTCTGCTGAGCGAGCTTTGTCGCGCTCTCTCTCTCTCTCTCTCTCTCTCTCTCTCTCTCTCTCTCTCTCTCTCTCTCTGTCTTTGTCTCTTTCACACTTGGGAAAGTGACGCAGGTAAATGATGCCTGTAGCCAATGAAAACGCAAAATGCGCTCAAGTAGACAGAGGTGAAGTCTAGCATGTTACCAAATAATAACGCGAATTTCGCACGTCTCTACTTATAATATTTCGTTTATGGTTAATACGAATAAAAACTGGAAGAAAAAAGGTGTGTTAGCAATACCTAGTAACAAGTCGTTCTCATGTAAAATACCATTAAAATGAGTGGGCACCTAATGCGGTGTGTTGTCCCTTTGGGGGGAATCTCTACACTTGGTTAAGCTGTGTTTGCATCAGACGTAGAAATAGTCTGGAGCTGGAACTTAAGCAGGGCTCCAGAAAAGTTGGCAGTAACTATAAATGGAGTAACGCAACGTAGCAGGGCCGCTGTGGCTGAGCGGTTAGACTGCTCGCCTCCCAACAAAGCGAACCGGGTTCAATCCCCGGCCGGGTCACTCCCGACAAGTGGGAATCGCGCCGGACGATGCCGCTGGTCGGCGGGTTTTATCGGGGATCTCCCGTTTCCCCCGCACTTTCATTCCGTGGCTGCTCCATTCTTAATTCAGTTCACCGTCATCGACTCTCAGGACCTCGTTGCCAAGAGCTGCCCAAATCTCTTAAATTTTCTTCTTCTTCTCTTCTTCGTAGTAGGCTTACAGCCTGTTCCATCCAGAAATTAAAGATTCCTTCCTTCTCTTTTTCGGTCATCCAAACGGTCTCTTTCCATCCACTGGTAAATATTCTCTTGCCACGCGCACAATTTTGTCCGATGCCATGCGGGATACGTGTTAATTCCATTCCATTATTCGTCTTTCTACCCAATCCCCTATTGCTTGGATATTCAACTGTCTTCTGATCTCTTCACTTCTGATCTTGTCTCTCCTGGATTTGTGTACAATTTTCCTCAAAATTTTCACTTCATTTGTCTCTAAGATTCGTTTAGTTTTTGAGGTATCCGCCCTTGTCTCAGCACGTAAGTCGATGTTGGGCGTATCACTGCTTTATAGATTATTTCCTTTAGTGTCCTTATTTAAGAACTTATTACACCATATGATGTTATTCATGCAACCCGCTATTCTCGTTGCTTTATTGGCCTGATGTGCAATTTCATTCAGCAGTGATCCCCAACTTGTTATCTCAACACCTAAGTATTTTATTGCCATCACTTGTTCAATCATTTTTTTTCTCTAGTTCTAACTTAGATATTAAGGGGAATTTGCTTATAGTCATTGACTTGGTTTTTGTTAAAGATATGTTCATAATGTACTTTTGGCAATCAATATAGAATGTATATAATAATATCTCTTAACTCAACTGACTATAACTTGCCGCCGATGGCACCCAAGCATAGAAACACGAGCGAAAGTTGAGGGTGGCGACGGCCGACTGATGAAGGAAGTGGTATGCTGGAAACGTCGGGGAATCAATCCTTGGCGCGCCCATCCTGGCGAGCTGTGACAGTACCTATAGTACATTCATTGTTACTCCTAGCTTTCCTGAAGCCCTGCTGGAGTTCTACTTCCACGCTATTCCTCCGCCTCGTGAAAACTAAGCTTAATCCTTTCAAGCCCACTTTAAGTGACGGTTCTCAGGTGTTGCACACAAAAAAATATCATTGATACTGTACTTGAGTCGACACAACATTTGTTCCGCTGTCACAGCCAATGAGCTGAAGGCTATAGATTCGGATACAGTAATATGTAGGAGCACCCGAATTTCGCGAAAATATTTCTGCACATGCTAGATTTCAATAGCCTACCGGCGTACCGTCAGTTTTCATATGTTTATTGGCCACGAGCCTTTAAGAGAAGACATGTTCTTCCTTGAGGGGCCAATCAGAATTAGTTAACTCCGATCCTATACGTCTGTGATTCGCGAGCAAACACCTTAAACTCGTAACACCTACATCAACCAATCAAGAAAGGTGATCTGAGCTAAATAGTTATAAAACACAACTGGTCGTGAAATCTTTTCGCGAAATTCGGGCATCCCTAGTAATATGAACGTATTATGACCTACACTACTAAGACGGTTTGCGAATCATTTACCTACAGGTATAAGGGCATTGGTAGGGACAGGCGTTTTTCGCGAAAATACTCCAACACTTTAGTTCATATGCACTTTCGTGGTTGGATGATTTTAAATGTCACGTGCCTCAAGTACCAGTTCCTGAATCATGGACGATCAGTATCGGAGTAGTTTGTGACGATTGGCCCAGTCAAATAAGAACATATCTTCTCACGTAGACACGCGGCCAATAAGCAACGGAAGTCGTGGTTGTGGACGTAGGATATTGAAGTCTAGCGTTGTTTAAGTTACTTGCTACTGCTGCCGCAAGGCTTAGTCAAATGTGACCTTAAAACATTTAAAAAAAAATTAACAAGGAGGCCACCAACTACTCGGGAGACTATGCCGTTTCGCGGAATGTTTGACCGGCAGGTAAAATTTCGTACTCCTGTATGACACTGCAAAGACCCTACAGAAGGATAGTCCTTTCAACTCTACTAACCAAGAGCATGTTCCCAAACACGCTGTCTCCTGTAGCATTCTATTTAATTTAATGTATGCAATAATTTTTGAAATTTTTACTTCTCTGACGCAAGGGTTTTTGCGTTTCTCTTGACGGTTTTTCCCTTGCTCTTCATAGTTAAGACTAGCTCTAAGTACACTTAGGGAGGTAGCCATGGCCCCAAAGTGCAGGCCATTGCTGCCCAATCCCTCTTTGCCGCCGATGCATGTCTCCTCACATGATTTTCCTTCCTAGTAGTCGTAAGGGGTAAGCCCTGAAACGCGTAAAATCCCGCTCTACCTTCAGGCCTTAACTTCACGTAACACTTAGAATAAAGTAGTTTAGAAAAAAAAGTACCCTACAGAAGGAGAAGATATTGACCGAGGAAGATATTTAGAAATATTAGAGGTTTTAGTGCTGACGTTGCTAAACGGAACGATGCATTTGTTAAGCAAGTAACTCAATGTAAAGAAAATTATGATTTTTATATCTTTATTGTATATATTTGCTGGTAGTGGTATTTTGGAAATATGTTTTTTTTATTTTTTCGGCGTGCTCATAATAGTCCGGCACCTTCGTGAGCTTATATTAAGCAAATTGATGTTCGTGATATAATATGTTGGAAGACTTTCGTCGTTCATAAAGGTGTTATAAATCAGACTGCTATTGTTTCAATTGCTCAAGCACCTGTTTAGTATTCTCGTAAAAGAGTTAAATTCGAATGAGGCGATGATATACTCCACAACTGGTCATTCGTTCATTGCTCCCTGGAATGGGTACACGAAACTATCGGCCACTATCACTGAAGGTTTACCGAGTTACTCATGATCTTCTGGGGAGTGTTACGTTACACATGCTTCACTTACAAGTGTGAAGGAGACGTACAGAATGTTCAAGTCTAATTTGGCACCAAATAAAACACGAAATTATACAGTCTACAGATGTAAGTTTACGAATCGTAATTCTGCATGGAAATTTTCTGGCGAAGTGTACGAGTTAACATTCTTAAATAATGAGTGGCGTTCGGTTGGTGCTACTAAGCAGTGTTTTAATTATAACTACATTCTAAGAAATTTTTTGTAAAATTACCATATCAGTGTATATACGTACAGTTACAAACCGCGAATGGAAAATTATTTTCCCACACATGCATGGTAAAAGTTCCTACAGTCGCTCAGGAAATAGCCAAATGCGTAGGGAAGTTCCCAACTTTGTACAGAGTAGCAATCCTACACATTCCCATATTTTCAGCTTGGTACGTAGTACTATTTGTATAGACTGTATTTTTCAAAGGTTGATTTAAAAAGTGCTTAATTAACCTAAACAGCCTATAGCCTATTGGCGGTTTCTTCATCCTTTTTTAATCAAACCTTTCAAAAATCTCCCCGTGTATGACGTGTTTAGTTATTTCCAACATATGCCATACGTCACAAGTGTTTTATACTTGTTTTCATAAATGTTACTTTTTTTTGTGAAATTTAAATGCTATCCATTTTTTATCTATAAATTATAATGCTCCATTTATAAATAATTTGAACAAAAAACCGTGAGAAAACGTGTGTTGGTAACGGCTAGTAAGAAATAGTTCTTATACAAAATACTGTTAAGACAGCGCGTACGAATTCGGTGCGTTGTCTCTCTGGTGAAATTCTCCAGACTTAGTTAGATCTAGTTTGCACGAGGCGAAGGAATATCCTGCAAGTATAACTTTAGCAAGGCTTCAAAAAAGTCTGAAGTAACCGCGAATGGGTTATAAACAAGTAATTAGTAAGCACTGTCACACCAAAAATTTCCTATTTTACAACAGCTGGAACAAAAAATTAATGCGTGTGCAGGAAAGGGTTAAAGAAGTGGAGAGTGATCGGAAAAGGAAGGAAGAGGAGTGTAAGGAAAGCTCGCAGAAGACTGCCCGGTCGTGCAGGTAAATGTGTTTACTCGCCGCTCACGTCCTCGGCAACAATGCGCAATCAATGCTAGCTCCCTCTCCGCATCCAGCTAACGAGAGAGAGAGAGAGGGAGGGAGAAGAAGAGAGACAGCAACTGGACACGTGCTGAGAGTTGCATACAGCCTCCGTGAGGCGAAGAGGCACCCGGGGGTCTAGCGCGTCTTCTCCTGTCCGTCATCGGGCGGAGGAAGCACTAGGAAAAATCAACAGATAAACGACAACAGATCGGCATTTCTGCATTTCGAATTCAAGGGATGACTGAAAGAGCATGCATTATTCTTTTTAACTCCTTAATGTACAAATCAATTTTGCGTTTCAGGTGTTTCAAAGGAAGAAATTGTGGACAGTACTAACGAGTTGAGTTCCTTATATCAACTGACCTTTTAATAGATATGGAAAGAAGAGCAGAGAGATCTGGACGGCCCTTAAGGCTAGGCTTCAACATGCATGGGCGTATAGGGAATCAAAGGCTAAATTCGGACAAAGATCTCTCAGTCGTTTTTTTTGTGATAGTATTTTCAACTAAAGATGTTTTATTAGAGATTTACCTCATCAAAATTTGTAAAACTTCCAAATTTTTATTTATTTTTATTTTTTTTTAATTTCAGATGTACGTTTTCATTATTTATAAAATTGTAACATTTAATAAAAGCAAAAAAAAAAAAAAAGCCTTAGTTGAAAATACTACCACAAAAAATGACTCGGAGATCTATGTCCGAATTTAGCCTTTGATTCCCTATACACCCATTCATGGCCTTAACATCGAGGTCTTGAGAGCCGACGAGGGTGAAGTGAAGTGAGTATGGAGCAGCTCCGAAACGCAAGGGCGGGGGAAACGGGAGATCCACGAGAAAACTACTCGACCGGCGGCATCGTCCGGCGCGATTCCTACGTGTGAGGATCGGGGGGCGTACCCGCCGGGAATCGAACCCGGTTCGCCTGGGTGAGAGGGGTGTAGTCTGACCACTTAACCACCGCGGCCCCAAAATGGAAAGGGTTTGAGTATATCCACGTCCTAAGAAGCAACCAATGATGTAATAATTAGTGTGTCACCAACAACCAGTAATATTGCCCAGAGAAAGAACCCTGTCCCTAATGATACTTGCTCCTGTCCTTGCACAGCAACTGTCATGATTGTTTTTATGCTGCAACATATCAGTCGTGAACGAGTGTATTCGGGATAATATGTTAAGGGGTTAAGGTATGCTTAGCAAAATATATGCTCCGAAAATTCCTTGATTGCTACAAATCGAAAATGCGCAAAAACTGAGGAAATATTTTATCACAAGAATTTAAAGATTTCTTTAAGTAACACATGGTAAAGACTGTACACGATTAAGTGAGCATTGTAGAAATGAAATTTAGAAAAAAGTCCTGCCCTTGCATGCATCTATTTTAACGGGCGCACTGTGTGACATTTACCCAGTAAAGTTGGTGACGATGAATGGAAAGTAGTTCCATTTCTTAACGTCGAATAAAAAGTATTAGAAAACCATTTTTGATAACAAATTATTTTCTTACTTTTTTTTTTTTTAATTCATCGAAGTGTAGATATTAGCAGACTGGTAATATATTTACCTTTCTACTAAGTTCACAATTTTAATTGACCGACAAATGAATGAAGTGATGAGGCCCATGGCATTGTTAATTTGACATAAGGTAGAGGAATACATAACATGTATACAAGTAGATGTTATGCAGGGCTTTCGAAAGTGCTCACTTTATCGTGGACAGCCTTTACCAAACGTATCTGATAGTCCGGCGGCGTAAGCCTACTAGTTTACAGTACTTGTTACAAGTGGGTATCAGTTGTTAGTCTACGACACACTTTGTGGACTCCTCCCGCCGGGAGAATGCAGGATTCTCCACAGGCAACGTGAGTGGGCGTCGGCACAAGGTCGCTGTGGGCGAGACTTCACGTCCTATACACGCGAGGGTCATTTCTAACTGAACAATTACCTGTTGTCTGTTGTTCAGTCGCCGCTCCGGCAGTAGTAACTATATTCCTCTCCTAGATCTACATGCATCTCCTGTTCCTACTGTGGTTAGACGTTTTTTTCATTGATCCTACTTAACATTACAGCCATCCAGGGTGTTCATTTCTATCATGACTACTACAATTTAACAAACAGTATATTAGTTATATAGATACACTTTTTTTTTGTGGGAGGGCGGCTGTTAGTCTGGACGCCCGTAATTTAAGATACAAATTCTATTTATATTCAAGAGCATCATTCACACTTCCTAGGAAGGAAGCTATTGTGCCCCGACCGAGACAGCTCCCCGACGGATATCCTTTCGGCCGCCACCGCCGGAACAGACCTGGGACCGGGATTCCCACGAATCCGCCCGCGCGACCAGACGCCGTCGGGCCCGCACACAGCTAACTAGTCTTTCGGCCTGTCCGCCATGGCATCCCACGGTCGAATGGGCCCGCCCACAAACCCGAAGGCCTCTAGCCCCCTCCCTATCTGTACTATTCTATTTTGTTCTTTATATTTTTTTCCCTCGTCCACCATTCCGCCCCAACCTAATCATCGTCCAGGACATCGAAGTACCTCTTGTGGACACCCAGGCCTTCATTTCCGGTGGACGAGGGAATGGAGCTCCGCTCCTACGAGGGCCCTCACCACCTTTTTTATAAACACACACACAGACATCAACCGACATATTATCACAAATCACATTTTTCCCTCAATTAGATTTTCTTCTCCACAGTTCCCTCCGTTCTTCTTTCATCCTTTCAGATCTTTTCTTTCTTCTTCTCTTTCTTGCTGCTTCTCTTTTTCTCTCTTCTGTTGTTACCCTCCTACTTTCCTTCTCTGTTCTCCTCCCCATTTTCTTTCCTCTTCTTCTTTCTCTTCTTTTTCTTCTCTTCCTCATTCTCGTTCTTCTATTTTTCTCCATATTGCCCTCAATTCTATTAGCATTCATTTCAGATCTTGTGTTCTTCTTTATAACTTTTTCGTGTTTGGAGCTTTTCAATTTTTCTTCCCCGCTGTTATTCTTCAAAACGTCAATATTTACTGAAAATTCTGTTTCTTATTTAAAAGAGAGAGTTATTTATAATTTTTATTTAATTTAAATGATAAAACACTAGACAAACACAAACACTCACTCAATAATTCCCATAGTTCCAGCACACTCTCATCCGCTCCCTAGACTACTCAGCTAAATAGTCATTCGTAGTTTTTACCAAATCATATATTTTACTAATACTTTCATTTATTATTTCTACAATTTCCTTGTCATATGTATATAATGCTTTTGTAATAGCCATTGTTCATTAAAATATTTTAATTTCTGTTCTAATTATTTTCTTTTTTCTTTTACTGTGATTAGACTATTCGCCTCCCATCCAGGCGAATCGGCTTCCATTCCCGGCGGGGTCGCTCCCGGATCTGCGCATTTGGGAATCATGCCGGATGATGTCGCTGGTCGGCGGGTTTTCTGAGGGATCTCCCGTTTACCCCGCCCTTTCTTTCCGGCGCTGCTCCATACCTCAATCACGCTCATCGGCCCTCAAGACCTTCACTCACTCACCCCTGTCCCTACTAGCGCTTTCCGATGTACACTTTATTATATTGTTTCGAATCATGCTGACCATAGATATATCGGTGGATATATATATATATATATATATATATATATATATATATATATATATATATATCGCAGTATGGTCCAAACAGTGTAGAGGAATATATCGCATGTCGCAATATTAGCGATAAGCGATACGTGCGATTTCAAAATGACGGATATTTGGGATTGCCAAAACAATCGATATTCGCGATATATTATCATCGAGTTTTAATACTCTCTCGGATATATATATATATATATATATATATATATCCGAGAGAGTATTGAAATATATATATATATATATATATATATATATCCGAGAGAGTATTGAAACTCGATGATAATATATCGCGAATATCGATTGTTTTGGCAATCCCAAATATCCGTCATTTTGAAATCGCACGTATCGCTTATCGCTAATATTGCGACATGCGATATATTCCTCTACACTGTTTGGACCATACTGCGGTTCCAGTATTTCGGAATATAACTTCGTGATATATATATATATATATATATATATATATATATATATATATATATATATATATATATATATACATTTAGCAAAGCCCTAGTCCCTACCTCATTACACCTGTCTGTGAAACCAGTGAGCGTGAGCAAATACTCTGATATTCGCGGAACTTAAATTTCAATATCGCATATATTTATTTAGACAGATGCCCATACCAGGTTTAAGGAGAGAGGGAAGAAAAAGTGAGGGGTTTAGAGAGAAATCGTGCCTTTATAATTATAGGAGACGATCGTCTGTTGAAGATAGACCAGCTGTAATTGGAAAAAGTGATGGCTCTCTCACGCAACGAACTTACAATTTTAAAGTAAGGTGAGTTTCACTGCATAGAAGAATCATTCAATCTTTTCATAGGTATTTTCATGCCTGTAAATTACCTCCAAAGCGGTCATTAAAGTACTTTTCTGATTGGCGGAATTAATCACTCATACAAATTTTGCTTAACCCAGATAGCATATGACTTTGCGGCAGTTTGAGAACCATTCCCATAATGTACAGTACTCACTATCCCCAACTGTATATACTTAATTCTGACATAAACCAGGTCAACGTGTCCTAATTTTACCCTCGTTTTTGCACTCACCCTAGCTCAGTACGATATGAGATCTACCACAACTAAGTAGGAAAGAAACACATATGACGTTATTTAGGTAATTAAAAAATAACTGAATACTACACTTCACAAACCCATTGTAGTACAACAATATTTACTTTTACAATGACGTTCCATAGCTAATTTCGAAGAGCGTTCCTCATTTTGCCGCGTGTTCCGGCAGTAAGGCAGCCAACACCGCAAACACAGTTTTCTCTTTTCTGCATTAAAACGTGCGAGATAGGAGCGACAGTTGGTAAGCACAGATGTTTCGCCGCGGACTTCCGCTGTTAAATTTCCACTGCAGCTGGATCATTTAATTGCCGACGAAAACAAGCGTATGACGGAATAGTGTGTACATTTTATTCGCGGTTTCTTCACACTTTTTGAATCGAACCTTTGAAAAATCACACCATGAATTACATGTTTGGTTGTTTCTAAAATATACGTCATTTCTCACAAACTTTTTTACTGCTGTTAACATAAAAATATCTCATTTTTGGTTAAATTGAACCTGTAATTATATTTCATGTATAAACCGTAACACCACACTTCTAATTAATATGAATGAAAATAGTGAGGAAATAGTTGTGTTGGTAATGCTTAGCATATGCTGTTCATGGTAAAGTGAGCACTTTTGAGGCCCTAGTTACTCTTTCCTTTCAGTGATTTTTTATCGTCTAACTACCTTTTTAAAATAAATATTGCCGTGTAAGTAATAAACGCAATGTGTATATTCCACCACACTCGAAAGTTAATGTCTAAGGATAAAATAAAATATATTTATTGACTATTATTCGAAATGAGAGGGCTTTCAAAAGTGTTCACTTTACCGTGAATAGCCTATAAGAAATAGTTCTTGTGTAAAATATTATAACAGTGAGTGCACACGAATGCAGTGTGTTGTCCTTTAGATGTAATTTTGTAGACTAGGTTACGCTTTGTTTGCATGAGACGGAGGAATATCCTGGAAAAAGAACTTTATCAGGGCTTCAGAAAAGTTTGAAGTAACCGTGAATGGGCTATATGCATGGTTCACGGTTTTGGCACAGGACTTGTATATAAAAAAATGAGACTTATAACAAGTGTATCCGTCTTTATATTCAACCAATCGCACATGACTATACATAAATTATAGTATGCTGAAGAAATAACTTTATAAAGTAAATAATACAGTTAGGACATATTTCATAAATGTATACAGGAAAATAAGAATGTAACTTTCTTTATCACCTACAGTTTTTAAATAAATACATATAACTTCATATTCTTCTTTCCTCCTGCAACGATATTGGCTGGAGGCCTTGTACACACGACACGAAATAAAACAGCAACTTATCGTAGGCTACTTGTCAACACGGCGAGGATGCTGTTTATGTAATACAAACACAATGATCATGAACCGTGTAGCAAAGAATTCATATTTTAATTTTGATACAACACATTCTTTACAGTGAACCGAGCATAAAACTATAAGATAAGAGATTAATTTTTAATTCCTCCCAGCTTTACCCAGCAAGAAAGTAAATATTTACGTCAAACGATAAACAGCAACAGGCAGGGTTTAAGTCAGATTTGGTATTCAAATGCACAGCTTAGGGCGTTCAAGAATTGAAATTTTTTTCTATATTTTTAGCACGTTACACTTTTTTTTCCTCGCTGTGATATGCAATAAGAGACTGGAAAAAATTATGACAGCGATATAAAAAAATAGGAAGAAACTAAAGTTAATACGTTAGGAAACCGGTCGAAATAATTGTCTGTGTCATGAGAATGCCATGAGGAATACTTTATTGGAAATTAGTTTCTCGATCTGTCCAAATTTCAGTACATATTAACTTTTATGATAAAATTTAAGGTCAAAATAGCTTAAAGTTAACTCCCTAGGCCTATCAGAAACTAAACAAGTGTCAGATTTCAAATAAATTGCCACATGAATTAGAATTCCGATCGCATCCCCATTGCCTAAAATAAGTACAAAAAAAGTAACCAAAAACGATGAACACAATATATGGATGCGAAACACAAATGCAATAAAAATGTGATAATATGAATAAGCACATACAGTATTTGGAACAAGAGACAACGATTGTACAGTCACGCGAGGAGCACAAAATGCCCATATTATTATTGACCAGAAGGGCCGATCTTAATTGCATGATGACACAGACGGGAGCCGAATACTGCACCACGTGATCACCCTGCCGGCAGCGCTAGGGCCCCGACACTCGCTGCGCCCCGCAGTATGAATGTTGACTTGCAGAGACAGCCGGCTGCAGGGCTATCGTCTCTGCTGGATGACAGGCCTGCTTGTCGGTGTTTGAGGTCGGTTTCTTTCGGCAAAGATGGAGCGGTTCACAGAAGCCAGCAGATGAAACATCCAACTTCAATTTAAGGTACAGGCACACCATCATCTCCCTTTTTTCAGGCTGCACGTAATTATTTCCGCCAGGATGCGGGTATTTTTCGGTCGTGGCTCGTAAGATAGGGAGACGCCCAGCGTCTCAACGTTTTACAGTTTTCATCTTGTTACTGTAGTACATTCGGCCGTCAGCATTTTTTTACCTGGTGCTGTCATTGGTGTTTTGTGTTGTTGGTTGTCTGACTGGATCATAATAATTTTTGATCCATTTATGAATTGATGACTTTTTTGCTGTTTTTTTTTGTGAGTAAATTTTGCTGATGTTGTCTAGCCACATTTATGGCGTCTTTGTTGTTTTTGGTCTCGTTCATTGCCAGACTAGATCATTGCAATTCATTCTTTTTTATGTCTGTTTATTTTTACTTACTGTAATGTGTGTTTCATTTGTCGTTTTGCTTGTTATCGTATTGCCATAGTTCTGCTGTCCTCGTCGTTTCTGTGTCGCTCGTGCTCTATTTGGATCCTCGTCTCACATTTTGATTACATTTTGTGTTTCTCATCCATATATTGTGTTCTTAGTTTTTTGGTTACTTTTTCGTAGTCGTTGTAGGCAATGGATATCCAATAAAAATTCGAATTCAGTGCCGCAACACCATTGCCATTATAAATCAGAAACAACAAATCGTCACATACCATCTCTGTAACTTCAAGAAACACTTTAATTGAAACCAAATTTTGTGTTAAATAACTATTTTGAGATGTATACGAATCAATATTTTAGGTTATAATTTTCATATGACGAATGTTATTTTTTAAATAATATGTAATTTTTATTAGTTACCACCGCTCTCATGCCACGAAACTACAAAATATCCTCAAAATCTAAAAAAATAACTGGCTTTTGAACAGACTTAACCTGAATCAGTTACATTGGCGATAACGAAATAGATACATTTTAGACTGGAAGAGATACTTTTTTTTTATGCTGCTGGTATACACTCTTTACGCGCTGTTGTAGTTCACTTTCTTCACACATTATCGCGCGCTTCGTAACTCCTTGGAAGGGTATAGCGTGCGGGGCTTCACGCGTTAGTTAGTTAATTACTAAAATCATCTGCGAGCAGGTTTCTCTTCGCTGTCAAGAAGTGGCGCTCGTCCCAGCAGCTCAGGCTACACCGCAAGTACTCTAGTAGCGCGTGTTACCTATGTTAAAATGGCAGGCGGCCTGGGTATAGGCTGATCACGGGAAAATGAGCACTTTTGAAATGAACCTTAGAAAAATTTCACTGCTCCTGCGTGGCATATATTTTAACGGGCGCACCGAGTGACATGCGCCCAGTAAAGTTGGTGTAGACTGTTCAGGTTAAAGTGAGCACTTTTTAAGGCCCTTTCAAAAGGCATTGGTCACTAGTAAATAGATTTTCTCGCCGCTCCAGACATCAACTTTTGTTAGTGGTGAAATGTATACACATGTTTTTATTAGTCAGATGGCAATGTTTATATTAAAAAGTGACAGGTAGATAGAAATCTAATGAAAAGAAAAATTCAGCAGTCTCTTAAAAAGTGCTCACTTTACCGTCAATCGCCTATAACGATGGAGGTAAAGTAGTTCCATAGCTTAACGTCGAATAAAAAGTGCTAAGAAATCATTTGTAATAACTTTAATTATTTTTTTTGCTGTTTTTTAATGCACCGAAGTGTAAAAATGAGCACATTTGCAAAATATTTACTTTTATAATAATTCCACAGTTTCACTTGACCAACGCATGAATAAAGTGACGAGGCACCTGCTAATGTTAATTTTGCATACGGCGGAAGAATACACAATATGCATACAGGTAGATCTTAAGCAGGTCTTTCAAAAGTGCTCATTTTACCGTGAACAACCCATACCATCCCATCATCCTCCTGGAGTTATTTTGGGAAACCATGGCAAATCGAAATCAAGACGTCCGCGCCCGGATTTGATCCCGGGTCGTAACCAAATGCGAGTGCGAAGTTAACCACTGCGCTACCCCGCACGGTAAAAGTACTTTGGAACCAGATATCCAGCGCTCACAGGGGGCGGGGAAGTGTGATGTAAACAGTGCAGCAGCGGAATGAAAGGGCGAGCGAAAAGAGGAGTACTAGAGAAAAACCCAGCGACAAACAGCAACGTCCGCACATATTTCAAAATGCGAAAATAGGCTTGAACCAGCCGGGATTCGAACACGGATCCCAGTGCTGAAAGAGGCCATCGTGCTAGTCTCTGTAATACTGAGGCACCTTTGTTGCCTCACTAAAGTTTTCGTTTATAAAGGCTGTTCACAATAAAGTGAGTACTTTTGATACCAACCTTAGAATAAGTCACCCCTCGTATAGGTTGTTCACAGTAAAATGAGCACTTTCGAATGCCCTGCTTAAGATCTACTTGTAAGAACACTGTGTATCCTTTCGCCATATGTAAAATCAACATTGCCGATGACCTGATCCCTTTATTGATGCGTCAGTGAAGGAAAATTGTACAGTTATAATGAAAGTAAGTTTTTTTTACAAATAAATCGATATACTTATATGCAATTTAAAAAATCACAAATACAAATAAATCATTATAGTATTGATAAATGTTTACCGAACCCTTTTGTTTCAACTTTGAGACTTGGCACTACTTTCCTTCCAACCTTACCAACTTTACTGGGCGAATGCCACTACGCGCGCCCGTTAAAAATACACGCAAGTAGGGACAGTGACATTTTTCAAGGGTTGGTTTCAAAAGTGCTCACTTAATAGCGAACTGCCTTTACCTGCATATATTTTAACGGGCGCACTGAGTGGCATGCACCCAGTCAAGTTGGTAACGATCGATAAGAAATAGTTACATATCTAGGCGTCGAGTCAATAGTGTTAAGGTAACCATTTGTGATAACTTAATCATTTCATTGGCTTTATGTTTTTTTAATGCATGGAATGGAAGTGTAAAAATGAGCTACTTTGTAAAATATTTACTTTTCTAATAATTTCATCACGTGATCTACGCGCGAATAAGTGATGAGGCCTATGGCAATATTAATTTTACGTAAGGCGGAATAATACACACCGTGAATACAAGTAGATCTTTAGCAAGGCTTTCAAAAGTGCTCATTTTACCGTGACCAGCCTTAGCAACGGAACCGGGGCAATAACTCGACATACACCTTAGGTGATGCAAGAAAATATCACGTCGTTTACAGATGACACGTGCGACGCTAGTCATTACCAAACGCAGAATTTATAACCTCAAATTTGTAGTCGACATTTAGTCTCATTCTCGGTTGGATGCACTCCAGACTCCTACCTCCCTCCCTCCCACCCCCTGGTGGCGTATAAATTCGCGTGCGTTTTTCTTCAGTGGATGACTACGGACCGAATAATCACACGAATAAATTTTAGGACAAGCCAGACTTCAGACATGTGTTTATAAGACGCGACACTCCCTCGAGGACTCCGAGTAAATACAGGCTGTTCACGGTACAGTAAGCACTTTTAAAAGCCCATCTTAACATCTACTTGTATGCACGTTGTGTAATATTCCACCATATGTAACATTAATATTGCTATGAGTCAGATCATATTTTTTTCGTCGGTCAAAGGAAACTATATAATTATTAGGAAAATAAAATGCTATATATTTGCCTTGTTATTACACGTATATGCATTAAAAAGGTATAAAGCGAAATAAATAATTTCAGCATTTACAAATGTTTACCCAACTCTATTAATTCAATGCTACGAAATGGAACGACTTACTCTCCGTCGTTAAAAATTTTTGTGAGCGCACGCCAGTCAGTGTGCCTGCAGATAGGGCGAGTGACATTTTTCAAAGGTTGATTTCAAAAGTGCTCGCACATAACCATAAGCAGCCTATATCAAACATTCGAGGAGAAAAGCATCGAATCCTGGGCTACCTGTTCCGGGGTAGAATTGTACACTCACTGTGGCAGCAACCACCGAACTGAGAGCTGATGCTCTAGGCATTGCCAACATACTTACTTTATTAGTTTTTTCATTCATATAAATTATAAATACCATTTTAGACAGAATATAGGTAAAATTTCATGTTAACCAAAATTAAGATATTTTTATGTTAGCACAAGTATAAGCAGCCTGTACACATTACATATTTAGGAAACAACCAAAAACGTCATACATGAGGTCATTTTCCAAAGGTTTTATTTAGAAAGTTTAAAGAAACCGCGATTGGAGTGTATGCTACGTAGAGTTGAAAGCACGAATTTAGACTAACTGTAAAAAGGGGGGGGGGGCGTATATATAGTGATATAGGGGGGGGGGATGACACATGTGCATGCTTTTACTGGTCAGTTACCACCCCTATTACCTACTTACAAGCCATAACCTTGCAGCATGATGCAAAGTAAAAGTAACTTTTTGAGGAATGCAAAAATGTTTTATCAAGATGTAAACAGATAGGAAAAAGAAATTGACTCGATAAAAGCGTAAGAGTATTTTAGAATAAATAAAATGAAAAACACACATTTATTATTCGCGCCTATAGAGATGTAGCCTAGAGGTCGATGAACTCGTGGCTTATTAGTGATTTTTAACAAGTATTTCTAACAAAAATTAAGATACAAGACCAGACAATAATGTAATAGAACGCGTTTTTGTGTCGTTTATTAATATTATAACTAAAGTATTTTTACAAAATTTAATGTGAATGTCTAGGTTTGCACCTTACTGCGATGCGAACACAGTGAATTACTAATGACTAGAGACCTGAAAAATTAGCAAATGCGATAAAGCGAAAAATAACGCGAATTTCCATATATAAAAAACGAAAAATTGCGATTTTTTATAATTTCAGCTGTAATTCACAAAACTGTACAAAATCCTGTAGTATTTTCGCGAATTATTATTGTTTAACGTCACATAGTTGCTTCTTAAGACGTATTTTATGTGTTTTTGGATATTCGAATACGAATGCATGCATAAGTTGGCCAGTAGATTTCTTCGATTTATAGCTTTAAACGAAAATATATTTACTTCCCATCACGTGTATTTAGGACCATAGATAACACGAGCGCAAGTGATGATGCATCACTTTGAGTGAACATTCTACTTGCAGCCCTGCAGAAGTTTGTTCATTAGGAAAACACGCCGTTGTAGTGTTCACGTCCACCAAGCACCATGTTATCTATGGAATTCACGTGGTGTTTACATTCGTATCGTATCATCGTCACGTTTTAACCAACAATTCTTTATCTTTTACAAAACGAGCGGTGCGGCATTGAAAAATGCGTTTATATGCATTCACTTACGTAGAATATATTTGTAAATCAATTTATCGCGTATTGTAAACTTGTATTCGTCCAGTAAACTGCATTTTTATCACACGCATTCTCTGTAAATATATGCGGTAAAAAACGAGACGTTTTGAAGAAACGAAAGTTTTGTCAGCGGGCCTAACGAAAAAATCTGTTGTTGAAAGTTTCGATAGTTCAAAAACGTATAGGCATTTCTCTAATTTTTTTTTTGCTGTTGGTACAGGGCACTTATTATTATTTTTTTTTAAGAGTGCTTTTCTAGATGTGTATAAATTGTTTACATTATTCTTTTCATTAAACAGTATGCCCTTGCCAATGCATTGCGACCGTTTGTTGCTCCAGGTGAAATGCAGAATACTAAATCTTGAGTAAAATCTGAACTTGTTTTCAATGTTCGTCTGTTGATAAACCGTTGTCTGTATTAAAATCACAACTGTATATTTCTCTGGGAGTTAGGAATTTTTGCACGGAAATAACAATAGATAGAAATCACTGCTTATCAATAGGAATAACATTGTCAATTTCAGGTTTTATGAATATAGTGAGATATCTCAAATTATGTATGTCTTTATAAAGAGTACATTAAATATTGGAGCAATTCTCGTGCAGAAACCTGCGTTTTTGTAGCAATAAAATAACAGCTATTTTTGACAAGAATGGCACTTCTTTTTTTCAAAAAAATAACACATATTTTTGAGAAAAAAAAACAACTTTTTAGGTCTCTACTAATGACTGTTAACAATAAAAAAAATTGCAGTGACTTAAGCAATAAACTATGTTTTTCGTGCTTTTCAATTAAACGACATTATTTTTGTGGATTCAGTCCATTATACATTTTGGCCCTGAAAGTTTGTAATTTTAGGAGATAACATCAAACAAGTCCTAAATAATGCGGCATATAATCTAAAATAAGGCAAAGTGATAGAAAAGGGGGGGGGGGGGGGAACTTTGATGACAAACATCGTTGCCCTGAACGTTCTCAAAGAGCTTTGCGAAGCTGACCTTGGAGAGAAGCTAACATCCTGCGGCGAGGAGAGCCGAACTTCAATCGCGGTTAAAATAATTAAACGCCCACCCTAGCCCATCGCACTCTTTCTTGACCTCGAACTACGGTCGCCGCGGCGGGCGTCTCACGCGGCAGAACGGCGAAGTAGCAGGAAAGTCGGTAGTTGCACGCGTGGCCGCCAGGCAGCGTCACTACACGCGACGCTAACCCACACACAATAATTCTCGCGCACACGCACGAGGATAATGGTTTAGTGCATGCTGCAGGCATAGAATTGAGTTATTCAATGTCGTGAGTTTTGCTGTCGGTATTTCCCTAAAGCTACTTTAGGGTGAATCACTCCCCGCCATCTTGGATTTTCACTAATTTTGCTATAAGTTCCATTTAAGAACATTTAATGAAATTTTTCCTCACGACATTACATAAATGATAGCTCCTTAATTTTGCTCAAACTGATACATCTCTGTAGAATTTATTATTTTTGACTAGTGATTGCAGGCAATAAATAAATATTTTTTTCTTGCTTTCGGTTACAGGAACGGTCCTGGCAATAGTAGTCTAGCAATACAAGTTTTATAACGTGTAGACAAAAATGTATCGTAGACAAAGTTATTACAGTCCGTTCACGGTTACTTCACACTTTTCTGAAGCACTGCTAAAGTTCTATTTCCGGGATATTCCTCCGCCTCGTACAAACTAATGCCGTGTTCAAAATGACAAATTTCGATATTTCGTTATTTTGTAAATTCGTGATTTGGCAGTTTGTTTGGTGATTTAGTTGGTAAAGGCTGTTCACGATAAAGTGATCACTTTTGAAATGAACCTTAGAAAAAGTCACTGCCCCTGGAAGTATATATTTTAATGGGCACACTGAATGACATTTACCCAGTAAAGTGTTAACGATGCATGAAAAATAGTTCCATACCTTAACGTCAAATAAAAAGTGTTAGGTAACCATTTGTGATAACTTAAACTATTTCTTTCACTTTCTGTTTTTTATTGCATCGAAGTTTGAAAATGAGCTGATTTGTATAATATTTACTTTTCTAGAAATTCCACTGTTTTACTTGACCGACGCATGTATAACGTGATGAGGCCCATGGCAATGGAAATCTACATAAGACGGAAGAACACATAACGTACATACAAGTAGATCTTAAGCGGGGCTTTCAAAAGTGCTCATTTTACCGTGAAGGGCGTATAGTTGATGCGCATGTCTCGGTCGCCCCTAGCGCTCCCACTCTTGTGCAGAATTCCTGCAACCCAGCGGCCACCTTAAGGGTCGCCCAAATATCTCACGTTAACTCAACTCCTGGCAGCACAGGGATATCACCTGCGACACAAAAATATACGTGACATACATCTGCGATTTTGCCACAGTAAAAAAAAATGCATATAAAAAAAAAAAGGCACAAATGTAACAGTGGTGGCGCGTGCATTACAAGTGTTAGTTTGAAAATATTTGTATTTGCGTGAGATTTATAATAGAGGTTCATTTTGTGAGGTCTTGTCATGAGATGGCCGATAAATCGCAACCTACTATTTTATGAATTTCTTTAGTTTTACTTTTATTATGATTAATCAGAGCTAGTATATTTTTTATATTTATTCTACTAAGCACTGGATGCTAACAAATTCACAAAAAGAATTTTATACAGGCTATACTTTTATGTTACTTTCCGGAAACAAACTTTCGTAACGAATTATTTGTAAACGCCATTAGGAATGCTGTGGTCAACTTTATCTATTTTTTATGTAGACTGATATAAAATGTTTAGTTACGAAAAAAATTATCATGGATAATGATTAGTCCTCACAAAATGAACGTGACGCAGTGCTTTGCTAATAAAATGTGAATTGTTACCATTCCGGATTTTTCTGTGCAGGTATGGAATCAAAATTTCCGGAATGGTAATCATTCCGAATGGATACTTTTCTGCCTCCCCCCCCCCCCCCAAATGCTATCATCGCCACTGTTAAATTATATATATATATATATATATATATATATATATATATATATATATATATTTGTTACTGTGACAAAATCGCAGGTATGTGTCACATATATTTATGTGTCGAAGTAACATTTGTCACAGATACTTGAAAATATCGGTTAAGCTCATCAATACTTGTAGTTTTGCGAACTAATTTTTTTTCGCCTATTTTACTTTAGTTACAAAATTATAGAAGCTATAAATTAAAATAATGTATTAATTAAACTATTGAAAATGAGAGTGCCAAAAATAATATAAAAATATTCACAACAGAATATCGTGTTGTATTTATTAGCATCCAATGTTTTGTAAACTAACTATAAAAATACAGTAAGTTGGAGCAAACATAATAAAAGTAAAATTAAAGTAATTTATGCGAAGAGATTTATTACTGTTTTAAACCGAAGCTTTGGTTAAGTATTGAATAATTTGCATAAAAGCAATCAGCCGCCATCTCTTGCTAAACATGGAATACTAGCTGTGACGCTGTGACATGTCACGCGCAGCTGAAACAAACTTTGATAAAAGAAGATGCTTCGCGTGTCACAAGCCGTGAACATATCATTGTGCGATACGTAGGCTAGAGATGAGGTAGACCGCTTATTCGTCTTCTGCGCATGTACCCAACATTGTGTTGACCTACCCCATTCGTACACAGCTGTCGAAGTCACATGGTCAACTGTGATGAACGTGTTTGTTTACATGTTAATTTTTAAATGACAACCACTATTATATTAATAAAATACCTTTACCATTCAGAATTTAATCAAAAAGTATTACAAACTTGTTAGATGAAGTATAAAAACATCTCTAAGCACTTGTTAACAAATCAGTTTTCTAACATAAAATCCAAACACGCCGTTTTCGCTGGACGTGTCTCATTATGCCTGCTCACTTCCCTGTTGGCTTTTAAGCCAACTGCATAAACGCCTGTCATTAGGATAATAATCGGCTACGAACATGACCTACCAGTTGGCATGCGAATGTGTGAGGTGCCTTACACCGGCGTCATGGACGTGACGTCTGCTGACGTGCCACGCACGAGTTACAAAATACGTGCTCAAGACATTCCTCACACTAGCAGAGGGAGTTCTTCTGGGCATACAAGGACGTCTGATAGGTATGTGACGGATTCACTTTCTTGTTGATTTACGTGCTACGCATCCCGGGTGTCTGCTCGTAAATCACTGACGTACGCTACAGGAGTAACCTAATTCTGATTGGCCAGCCAAATAACAAAATGTTTTCTCACAAAGACGCGCGAGCAATAAGCAAATAAAAACTGCGCACTATGTACCCGTAAACTAATGAAACCTGACATGCGCGGAAATGTTTTTGCGAAATACGGGGGTCCCTAGTTGTAGTGTTGAATAGCAATGTTTTTACTGATATGTGAAGAATGGCGTCTAAAATATGTTAAAAGGAAACATTTTTTGTCTAAATACTGATGTTATTTGTCCCAAAATTAAATTTTGGAAGGGGGAAATTTCTAAGCACCAAGAGCACCAGATTCTCTACAAGACGCCCCTGGGCATGGGCCCATATCCAAGAAAAACAAGTGTGTGTGTATGTGGGGGGGGGGACCCCTGGAACTACATACCCCCCCCCCTCCCGCCCGGGAGGAGCTTACTCAAAAAGAAAGCAAAACATTTGATTTGAACTTGTCTTTTAATTACGTAAGACCACAGTTAGCGTTCTGAACCACGCATTTGAACAACACACAGGAGAAAACAGCGTGGAATATGTTTAAGTCCCTGAGACTTAATTAGTCACACGAACAGCTACTAGTAATAACTAGGGATAGGAAAATTTCGCGAATTATTTTTAGGACATGATAGACATCGAACACGCGTACACTGTAGTCACCTTTGCTATTGGATCACAGTTCATTAGACACGTCATGGATGACTCCGAGACAATAACACACTTGCAAGGAAACAAGTAGAGAGTTGCCACACTGTCAGGTGTGGAGTAACATTGGCTATTCTTTGGGGCAGAATCCAATGAACAAACAGCTTTGGCTCGAGTGTACACAGGACTATGGATTATAGCTTACAGGTCATTGAACTCGCGAAATTTTCCTATCTCTAGTAATAAGATAAGGGTAGCGCCCCGAGCAAACGCGCCGCCCGACTAACGGGAAAGTGCGCCACATCTCACCACGTGCATTCCACATTGTCGAGGAGATAGAGGAATTTAATGGTAAGCTATAGTCTATTCACGGCTTCTTCACATTTTTTAAATCAAACCTTTTGTATCACAAGCAACACACATGCATGCCCACGTCGCTCAGGAGAAACACACTACTGCAGTCTTCGAGGCCCGTGGAGAGTGTGGCTCGGGCAACTAACTAGCCGTTGGAAAGTGTGGACAGGACACTCCAGATTATGGGCTGTACCAAAGAGTATGGAAGTGAAAAAGAGATTTCACTGCCAGACTGAACTTCTTTGCTCATCACCTCTCTGCGACCGGGCCACTAACGTTTCTCTTGTGACCAACATACAAAAAAAAATCATTATTTTGTCGTGGCTGGCTATTTTATAACATTAAATTGATCAAATAAATATAGTTTTAGCGGGCATCGTAAGGATTTTTTAGCATTAATAATTACAAAAATGATGTGCGGTAATTAAATTGGTGTTTTTTTTTTTCTGTGCAGCGCGGCACTTTTATCCGAGATTCCCAGCAATCCAAAAAGTTAAAGTTTCAAAACCAATTTTGTTTGTTTTGATAGTTACTGTAGTACTTGAATAAAAGAGACAGGTATTAAGGCAGAGTATGTATTATTAGAGGAAATAATTGAAAATGCGTAACCACATAAACAGCACAAACCTAGATATCAGTATAATTAAAAAAAAAAAAAAAAGTTTAGAAACATACCTTTCTGGAATTCTGGGAAAGATAAAGTATTTCACAAGTGTGTTTTGCTTCGAATTTTCACGGTGAGAAACCCAACATCTCGTTACGCATTTATTTTTTATTTTTCCCATTTCAAAATTGGATGATTGGAATTGAATTCAATTCCCGCATGAAGTTTGTACACAACTTGGTCAAGAACGCCAACTTTATGGAATAATTACAACATAGACAATTGAAAACATTTATTAAATTATTTGCTGACTGTTTAACATTAGTACGATTAAAGTTGATTTGATCTTAAACGTAAAAAAGTATATCCCTACTTGATAGCCAATCCAATGAATAAATTATTTTACAATTGAATGACTTTTCGATGTTGGTACAAACGGAATTGTTAGTGCTCGATAAGAGCAGTGAAAGCTCTATGTAGTGACTGGCCCCTGGACTGTATAGTCAGCTGTGTGAAACTTGAGACAACTCTCTCTGAAGCCACGCAGACATACGAAATAATGTTAAGCTATAATTATGGCTATAGTTATTGAAAGTTATATGTTAATACACACACACACACACACACACACACACACATACACCGGGTGTTGGGAAATTCAATACCCAAACTCCAGACATAGTTTTTTTTTGGGATTCATTAGACCAATAGTAACACAAAAACCTTACACACGGTAACGTATTTTTATATCATTTAAGAGGACTATGTACTGAAACGTTTTCTGTGAAATCGTTGTCGCGCAAACGTGTATCTCGATAAATAAAAGCTATGGAAATACGATTTTTTGCCATAACGGATTAAAAAATACTCTCTATATCCCTATATTTTTACTTTTGACATATTAAGGGTATTCTTGGAGAAAAAACCGTGATATTGGTTAAATATCGCACTTTTAAAGCTTGGCTTTGCAGTTTCCTTAAGTGGAAAGAGAAGAGTACAAAGCTACAGGCGTAGTTTAATATGTGGGCTTTCATCGCATGTAATAATGTCGCACTGTTACAGATCTTATTTACACGGTACAGCGTCACGCCGGAAACACTGCACGCCATGCGCGTAGGGGCGATGAGGCACCAGACGTGCGTGTTAGTGTCGCCCGTATCGCTCCCTCGCTTCTTGACCTTGGACGCGCAGCTACATAATACTCTTAATTGTGTTCAAAGTTACGGCAATAAGAAAATCTCGAGAAAAAGGTTGTTCGAGCATGCGTGTAGGACAAGTTGCATAGGTCGTAGGCGCGTGACACTGTGTATGTAATAATTTAGTGTAGCTCGCACGCCTACGACCTACGAACCTATCCGACTTGTCCTACACCCATGATCGAACAGACTTGTTCCCCAGGCGTCATTGTACGCAGCAGCTTTGAACACTATTTAGCACAACTTTTCTTTGACTAAAACAGTTACAATTATTCACGTATAGGTAAAATGCGATAAAGTTTTGGCTCGGAAAGCCACTATAACCTAATTCAAACGCCGAAACACAAACCCCTATCTATAATCGACATGGCGCACACAACATGCATATCTTAAAGAAGTAGAAACCTGTATTTGAGATGGTAGCGTCCACGACTACAACTGGTATTTGGCGTGACTTGCTTGGCGTTATTTGCTTGACTCCGCGTTAAGATGGTCATCTCTGAGTATCTGAGTTATTAACGTCTGCCAATGAAAATATGAACCGTCTAAAACACTGCTGTAGCCAACTTATGCATATAAAAATTCTTGCTCCGGAAAAATAATTTCCTATTCGTTTGCTTTTTCTAATTGGTTAGAGAAGGGTTTTTTCTTTGAAGGTAACGTCGATTGCAGACAGACGATTTCGCTTGTTATGCTGTGTAAGTAATGCTATTTGGGCCAAGTCGATTGTGGAAGGGCCTAAACGAATATGGCGCGTGGTCAGAAAGTGAAGAGCGCAACTTTGTGCTCTCGCTCTTTCGCGCTCTCTCCGACGAACAGAGAGCGTTCTCTCGCAAGTCATTATGAGGTGTTCGAAAGAGCATGAGAGAGCGCTCTCTGACCCAACTAAGACAAGGCCTAAACAACCCTGAGACCATAATTTGGACGAAATCGTCGTCGAGTTGATGCTGGCATCTAGCGGCGAACCTGGGCGACGCAGCGACGGCAGCGTTCCTGTCGACGACTCGCAAAACTACGTACAGTCATCCTCCCAGTTCCATACCGCACTCGGCGCTCCGCAGCCGCGGGTCTATTTCAGAACATGTTTATTTTTAGAAGTGTTGGCCGCTTGCTTGCTATAGCACCGGCGACAGATAGTACTCGAGTTGTGTGCGGACTGTGGATAATAACTGAAACACGGACTGACTGCTAGGAAAACTACAAAACATTACAGCACGCACAAAAGCCAGACTTTGCGTTACGTACTTGCTTTTGAAGTGTGCATTACATTATACAGGTCAATAATTAGTACATAGATTCACGACTATCCTGATCTAATGCAATACAGGAAGTCACCTTACAGTGAGGGTAATGACATAACCCTTAGTTTCAGTAACAACGTTTTTAAATTTTTTTAAAATCTCATTTCAATTTAATTAAATTTAATTTTAAAACAATCTACTTCACAGAATACATACGTGTTTCTGTCCCTACCCCTCGCACCTTACCGCATGTAACTAACATTAACCTTCTCCAAACCATCACATCTGTCAAAGTGATGAACATGGTTGTTTATAACTTTATATTTCAAAAGACAATCACTTTTATACGAATGAATTTAATCAAACTGCATTGTAATTGGTTAGAGAGAGCATACAAATATCTCAAAGCACTTCTTTACTAAACAGTGTTCTAACCGCAAATCCAATTCCAACCTTAATCGAAGCCACGTGATTTTGACAGATCGGTGTGTTCGAATCAGCATTATAAGTCACGTGACCTGAATTAGTAGACTAAAGTGAAGACGTATTTGGTACTTTGGTATTTATTTGGTATGTAACAAAACTCATTAAAAGCCTAAATAACCAAACCATCTCTTAACAAATGACTATCAACGGCTTCCCGATTGAACACTAATAAATACTAAAATATTAGTATACTAATTGGTCAATTCGAACACAACTTTGGTGTTTGGACACAGGTGATTAGTGTGTAGTTGGCATGCGCACTCTACCCCCCGCCACACCACATATTTCCTCTATGGTAGATAATTCTGCTCCATCAAAAAGTCCCAGAAAAATAAAATACGGCCTGTGGAGATAGGTGTCGGTATACTCATTGCTACTAAGCTCCTGCGGTAAAATAATTATTTTATAAAACAAACTGGTAGTTCTACGTAATACGGAGTGCGTTGGAAAGCCGACTAACAAAGAAGGAGTGTGAAGGGTCGTGGTTTAGAACCCTGGCCAGGGCATTATGTACGTGTGTACCATTTTTTATTTGTAAGTAGACAACCAGAGTGATGAATGTTTACTACGTATTGGTTCCGAGTCCTGCAGAGCGTGCACGGATAAGCGGAATTACAATGACACACGTGAACCTAATATATGTTCTTATGCAGTCTACTTTGGTACTGAATTATAACGGGAAATTATAGGGTCTGCAGCTATAGGAATATGTGCAGGCCTCGAGGGTACAGTGCAAATACGCGAGGGTCCTACGAAGGAAAAGAAAACGCAGAAATATATGTATTATAGATTACTGTAGTGGAGTAGAGAGGTTTGGGTGGCTCATAACATAACGGTCTTGAGAGCCGATGAGGGCGAAACGATGTGAGAACGGAGGGGCGCCGGAATGAAAGGGCGGGGAAAGGGATATCCCCGAGAAAACCCGCCGACCAACGGCATCGTCCGGCACGATTCCCACATGCAAAAATCCGAAAGAAGCCCCGCCGGGAATCGAACCCAGTTCGCCCAGGTGGGATGCGAGTAGTCTAACCACTACACCACCGCGGCTCCTTGTATTACTGTAGCTGCAATTCTTAGCAACCGCCGTAGTTCTAAAATTAAATACGGCTGATTTGCATGTGCCACTTGCAAACCTTGTAATCAATAAACCTGATGAAGCTGGCTGGATCCTTAACATCGCCGGTTCCTGATACGTTACTTAATACGTTTCTGTTTCCAAACTGAACGTAGGCGTACAACGTGTTTGTTTGTTGGCGGGTTCGAAACCTGTCGCTTTGGATATCACACGCATTTGAAACTTGCCACAGCCGGCACATGGCGCATTCTCGACAGCTGTCGTTTTATGCCTCCCGAGATTTCTCGCTTTCAACATTTTGTGTTGTTGTCACGTTACTAGTTCACCTGGTTAAGCTAAAATGTGTGTACCAAACTCAGGCCGTGTCCGAATTGACGAATTTCGTTATTTCGTTATTTTGTAAATTCGTGATTTGGTAGACCCCTATTCGGACATCGTCAGTCACTTGTTTAGCACTCGCGGCAACACATTATTACATTAACAGTGCAAGATATTTTTTATCTAAATTTATTTCTTAAAACAGACGTAATATTTCGGCAATCATCACTGGAATAGTACGATTACGTTAATAGATAAGAATATAATAAATTTTGCAATAACTATTTTAAAAAAAATTGCTGTAAATAAATACAAAACACGACACTTACTTTTTAAAACATGCCTAGTGTATTTTATGTACAGTTATTTGCTTGAAAGTCATTTTGTTTACGCGTTCGCACATGCGTTTTTAAAGCAAAAATAAACATGGCGCAGATTTCGTCATTTTGAATTTTTTCTAACATCAGCTAGATACAAAATACGAAATAAAAAATTACCAAATACGTCACCATTTTTGTATACAAAATCTGCCAATTCGGACACGGCCTCAGACCAGACAGATCAGGAACCTGACTGTATTAAAGCTGACAGCGGGGGTTTAAACTAACACAGCCACTGACACGCCAAGTTTGTGGAAGAGTGAGCGAGATTCGGCATTTGTCGCATCGAGCTTGTGGTGGCCTCCCACGCCGAGCAGATGCCGATGATTGGCTAGCCTACCACACCACAGAGAAGCTAAGGCCGTTAAAGGCTGTTCACGATAAAGTGAACACTTCAGAAATGAACCTTAAAAAAAAAATGTCACTGCCCCTGCCTGCATATATTTGAATGGGCCCACTGAGTGACATTTGCCCAGTAAAGTTGGTAACGATAGATGGCAAATAGTTCCATACCTTAACGTCGAACAAAAAGTGTTAGGTAACCATTTGTGATAATTTAAAATAGGCCTGTTTATTTCACTTCCTGTTTTTCTAATGCATCTAAGTGTGAAAATGGGCAGATTTGTATAATATTTAATTTCCTAAATATTTCACAGTTTTACTTGACCGACACATGAATAAAGTGGACGAGGCCCATGGCAATGTTAATTTTACATGCGTAAGAATACATAACGTGCGTACAAGTAGAACTTAAGAAGGACTTTCATAAGTGCTCATTTTATCGTGAACAGCCTATACACGATAGAAACCTTTACCATTTACGATTTCGAGTTGTTTAATATTATTGTGCGTAATTTCAATTGTGTGTTATCTGCTTGTAAAAGTCCGGAACTTATATTAATAAAATATAAATACGTTCTCGACTTTTTACAACAAGCAGATAACACACAAAAATATTAAACAACTCGTAAAAAGTAAATTTTCTATAATCGTACATTGTCAGTAATTACTATGAACCTGAAATTATGAAGCGAAAACGAAGAATTTCTGAGGAAAAAAAAAAAAAAAAAAGAGACTAAAGTCAAACCTTAAATTAACTCCGGCACAGAGTAGTGAAATTTACGTACGTGAAAATGACAAGGCTGTTTCTTTAATAAGGGCGCAGTTATTCGCTGATTGGCAGCGCGGAGCTCTGGCACAGCCCTTGTGTCTGATTGGCTGTTGCGTGATGCGAAAGCCTCCCTATTGGCTGGACTGCCAGGTGGCAAGTAAGATAGCAGGCATTGATTGGTGAACGGAGTTCCTGCATGGGGCTGATTTCTGACGGCATTACGCTGCCGTCTGTGACTGGAGTCGTGGTATAAACGGCTGTTTTGCCTCTGTATTCTTGATTGCTCTGTAACACCGCTTCACAGATACCGAATGTTCCAATACCATGCCTTCAAGTTAAAGAAATCACACCTCGAGCTGTTTTTGTTTCGAGCACCCGCGGCCGCGAAAAGACGCGTAATTGGCGAGAGAACGGAAGATTTAAACTTCGGACAGCTGCCAGCTACTGTTTCCAAGGTAGCGGAATATATAATCCCAAGACGGATTAACACCCTCCTCATCAGTCATAATTTACTTCCTGAAGAGCAGTTTGGCTTCCGACAAAAGCACTCTATAGCAAATCAACTGGCTTGAATCACGAAGCCTTCAACTGTAAGGACTATGTTGTCGCAGACTTGCTAGACAATTAAAAGGCCTTTGATTGCGGATTTCAAGCTAGCTTACTTTATAAATCATATGAATTAAAATTCCCCGATTGCTACATCACACACATGCTGTGGTGCGGGGAAAAAAAGAGCCGACTCTATATATGTACTGCGTCAACATCTATAGGTAGGGACATGCTAAATTCGCGTTATTATTTGGCATCAGACTGAACTTCGCAGTACTGTAGGCACTACAGCCAACGTAGTTTCTCCATTGGCTGCTGCAAAAATGTGAAGACACCCTCTCTGACTGAACTACACGTGATTGGGGCACATAATTGTGAAGTGTTTCTTTATTGGTGCAGAGTAACCCATGGTGTGTCACATAAGTTATGGTCCAATGATACATTTATTGCAAAGGTACATGTGTTCCAAGTTTAACATGTCCCCAATTAATAGCGCGAATTTTGCACGTCTCTATCTATAGGCTGTTTAGCCTTAGACGTTAACTACGAATGCGGTGAAATATATACACACTGTGTTTATAACTTAAATGGCAATAATTATTTTTAAAATGTAGTTGAAGGATAAAAATAGCTCAAAGGAAAAAGTAGCTAGGGCCTCAAAAGTGCTCACTTTCCCGTGAACAGCCTATACATCCGCATTAGCCGGGAAAATAGCTGCGCTTGTCAGTAGTGTGTTCATGCGGGTTCTGGGACACTTGCAGTGTTGACAACGTAAAGACCAGTAATTCGGCTGGTCGTACGGATGTACGTGCCATTAGTATGTTTAGTATAGTTGCGGTTTCTTCGCACTTTTTGAATCAAACTTTTGCAAAATCACCTCATGTACGGCATGTTAGGTTGTATGTTAGGTTGTTTCCTAAATATGCCATCTATCACAAGCGTTTAGTACTTCTGTTATTATAAAAGTACCATATCTTTGGTTAAATTGAACTTTGACTTAAATGTAACCCTTAAATTATATTTAACACATTTAAGTATACGCACATTTACTGGTACTTAATACAAATTAGAAGTGAGTCACCTATATCCACTACTGCAAGAACACAGGTTCTGTTGGCATCTGTGTTAGAACTCACCATCATCCTATTGGTCCATACCACACCGGACACTATCCTGTACTTAACAGCGTTAATTATTGGCCGGTCATCGAACAATGGAAAACCGAGTTGATATTGACCCAATTAAATGTCCTTTAACGTATAAAAAGATTTACAATTAATAATATCCCTTTGAGTGGCTATAAAAATAAATTATATCGGTACCAAAATCGTTGGTACTGCGCTGTCGTGTTCTTGTGAGGTCGTGTTAAACACTACCAGAACAAAGACTGCACATCCATGCCAGTTTTGTTCTGAACAACGAAGAAATATTAAAATTAGCTTTGCTCGAGCTACACTCGAGCATAGTCTACAAAGGGTTGATATATTATTAATGTGAATAACAAACAGAGGAAATAGGTGTGTTGTTGGTGATGCCTAGTAAGAAATAGTTCTATGCAAAATATTAGTACACTGAGTGCGCACAGATGTGGTGCGCTGACCTTTTGGTGTAATTTACTATATTCTGTTAAGCTTAGTTTGCATGAGGCGGAGGAATATCTTGGAAGTAGAACATTAGCAGTGCTTCAGGAAATTGGGAAGTAACCGTGAATGGACTATAGTCGCTGTGCTTCGTGGGCAGGAGGCGGGCCGATGGGCGGAGTCGAAGACAATGGGCCAGTGAGAGGGGCGGGCATTGCTAAATGCCGACAATTGACGTTCCGGTGGACCGAGGCGGGGTCCATTATCTCCCGGAGCAAGCGTGAATAAACGATAAGAACAACTGACCGACTTTATGAATTACAGTTTAGTTTTTTTCTTTGCAATGCGCTGGACACGCCCAAAAGACTATGGGATGTGTGCATGAGCAAACGTTCATGAGCTTCTTAAAATTTAGTCTGAGGCATGTTAGGCCGTGGCTACACGAGTGCTGTTTAACATATTCAGCTAAATACATTCGGTAGCCATGTCTGAACAAGTATAAAAACAGAACGTGTTTTCGCGGTCACACATCCAAAGCAGAATAAAATCAATGGAAATTCTAACCTCAACAAACATGGAACTTAAAATGTATGATATTTAATTATATAAGCATCCAACATATATCACTATTGATCTTTCTAATCGTTATGAAAATGCATTTTTACTGTAATGGCATAATGGGGGGGGGGGGGGGGGTTATTAGTACATTCAACCTTAAACTTATTCAACAAGTGCAGGAATCCCCAACAAATTCAGCAATATATTATTTTATTACACTGCTTGTTTACTTTGAAGCAGCTAATAGGAGCGCAGCAGAGAAGATAAGTCGTTTGAAATTACTTGTGAACACTGTCCACTATGAGCGATAAACAACTGCGATCGGAACTCGTTCGAAGGTAACGTAACCTCTTCAATAGCTGAACTTGTTTGAAGTGAAGTAGTTCTACTTCCGTGTAACCGCGATTCTCCCATCACTACCTGCAAACTTCGTGCCATTAAGCAAATGGGTACACAGAAAAAAAAACATTCTCTGATTGGTCACGCGAGTCTCATAGTAACGGGCATTTTGCGTGATCGGCTACGGGATTTTGCGAAAGGTGACCAATCGGTAGCGACGCCCGATTTTCGCGAAAAGGTTTCATGACCAGTTGTATTTTGTAATACTTTAGTTCATATCCACTTTCTTGATAGGACGATTTACGAGTTAGACGTCTTAGGTGCGTGCTCGCGAATCACAGACACAAACTTACAGAAGTAACCTCATTCTGATTGGCTAACCAAAGAAGAAAATATGTTCTCACACACAAACGCGACCAATAAGTAGATACATGCAAAATTCGCGTTATTGTTTGACATCAAGCTAAACTTTAAGGTACTGGATACACTCGAACCGGCTTGTTTATCCAGACCGTGGCTTTTGAACAGCGTTACAATCAGAAAGGAAAGTCAAATGTACATGTGATTGAAGTCTGACTTGTCCTGAAATTAATCCGCGAAATTTCCGGGTCTCTACTAAGAAATGCTCTTTTCTACGTATAGTAATGTATAACCCATCCTGTCTATTTAAGTAACGTACACGTTGGGTGTTGATGAAGTGATATTACGCTGTAAAGAACCTTATAAATAGAAACCCGGAAATATCGCGTATTCATTTGGCAACAAGCTAGACTCCACAATCCTTTGTGTACTCGAGCCTCAGTTAGTTGATCATTGGTTGATGCAGCAGTTTTACCCCAGACCAGGTAGCACTGGATTCGTTCCTATTATATTTGCAGGTTAGTTATTGGCTCAAATTCGTCCAAGGCGTGTCTTACACACTGCGGTCCAATTGGAAAAGAAAGAGAAGTGCATGTGTGTTTGAAATCTAGCTTGTCCTGAAATGAATGCGTGTTCCTACTAATGGATATACCTCCAAAATTCGCGTTATTATTCTGGGACACGTTAAACTTGAAACATGTGTACCTTTACAATATGTTTGTGATTGCACCACACTTTATGGGTAGAGACCGGAAAAATTCGCGAGTCCAGTGACCTGCAGACTAGACTCTGCAGTCTTATGTATAAATATGCCGACATCAACTGCACATTGGTTGCTGCTGCCACAGCGAAAGGCGACGATAGGACCAGCATTCTCTAGGAAGTGTCAAATACCACGTAAGCCAATAGCTAAAGTCATATAAACGCATGTGTTTTGAACTATAACTTGTTCCAAAATGAATTTGCGTATTCTTCAGGGATTTATGGGATATACCCAGAGTAACTTTGTGCCAAATAAATGAATATTTTACAATTGTGTGCTCTAATCACGTGCCGTTGGTCATAAACAGTGTGGCTTCGTATCTATGCAGCAACCAATAGAGAAACAAGCCGGATCGAGTATATACAGTACCGCAAAGTTTATCCTGATGCCTAATAATAACACGAATTTTGCATTTCTCTATTTATGAACACTGCTGACGAAGTAATACTTCATCGCCAGTGTCATAAATGTTACAAGAAACGTCACAGAACGCAGTTAAATTCAGGCAACCTAAACTACGTCGGTATCACCCAGAGTGCTAACTATAACATCTTCAAGCTCGCGCCGAGGAGATGAACCAAAAGAATAACGCCAGGCTCTGGTGGGTCGGCGTGTGAACGCGTGCACAGACACGAGACAGCCAAAACAAACCACAGCGGGCGTGTAGAGGAGGTTTAGGGAATGGCGCGGCATAGCTGACGGCGTCTGGGACTCTTTCGTGCTGTTTGTCAGCGGGTGAGCGCCGTGTTAGTACTGCCCTCGCCTCACCGCGCCGCACGGCTAATAAAGACGTCTCGGCGCCTCATTCATCACTGCAGTTGCAGCATGGCTACGCTTACAGATGCGCAACTGCTGCACTTACCGCCAACTATACGTAGGGACAGGCATTTCTCGCGCCAGTTGTTACTCCAAAACTCCTCAGTTCATATGCACTTTCGTGGTTGGATTATTTTAAATGTCACGTGCCTCAAGTGTCTGTCCGCGATTCATGGACGTTCAGTATCGAAGTACTTTATTGCGATAGGCCCAGTCAAATAGGAACACGTCTTCTTACGTGGCCACACGGCCATTAACCATAGGATGTTGTGGTTGTGGGCGTAGGATACTGAAGTCTAGCATGGCTATCAATATTTTAGCTAGAAACCCCTGTACTTACCTATACGTAGAGATATGAAAAATTCTCGAGTTCAATGACCTACAGGCTAGACTCTATAGTCTAATGTACAAATATGCCAATGTTAATTGCACATTGGTTGTCTGCTGCCACAGTGGAAGGCGATGATTGGGTCAGCGTTCTCTAGGAGGTGTCAAACACAGCGAGGACCAATGGCTAAAGTTATATGAACAAACGTGTATATAAGTAGACCTTAAGCAGGTCCATATTTATAAACGATATTAAATTCAATTAAACCAAAATGGGTATAATTGCCATTTTTATATACTCTATAGGTACGACATGTACTGAACGATTAACAGACTGTGATTTATGTAGAAAATTTTTCACCCTAAAACATTTTTCACTGTATTTACTTTTTTGACGCTTGTATATCCCTGGATGATTTGATTTTTGGACACAAATCCCAGACGTTAGGAATGCGAGTGATAGCATGGTGAAGGACCCAGTCTAACAACGGAATGGCTTCTCACAAATTACAGACAACTACAAAAACTTCAAAAATGTATACAATGTACTGGAAACTAACATGCAATCGGACATCGCCACCCTTACTTTCTCCTTTTACGAGAAATCTCCACCTATAACGACTGAGTATAGTTTCGGTATATAAAATATTAAGTAGTATTTATAATGTCGGAACGACGTTAGACAGTCAGCGCCTGGTATAGTTCATTCACAAATACTTCCAACTTTTCTGAAGCTCTGCTTAAATTCTACTTCCAGGATATTTCCCTTCCTCATATCGGCTCTCAAGAACTCGATTTTGATTAATAATTTTATATTTGTACCAGATATTGTTCATCCTGTACGCATTGCATGTGGTGACATTTTCCTCGAATAAGAAATGTTAATATTTATATTTTTTGAATAATTTGATTTCAAATACAAGACTCTTCTGTTTTGTTGCAATCGTTATAACAAATACTAACAAAGTCGTAGAGATGAAAAATTTTACAAATTAAACGAATCCTATGGGCTACTGCGTGACACACATGCATGTTACCAAACAACAAATCATATACATGAAAAAAGTTAAATATAAAGACAATTTTGCATTTTTAACGTTTTTTTTAATGTATGAATGGTTATTTGGTGATTAAATATATGTCAAGCAGTAGCCCACGGAATTAGTTTATGTTGTAATTTTTTTCGACTGCACAACTGAATTAATATTTGTTAAATGGTTGCAACAAAACAGGAGAATTTTGTATTTGACATAAAATTATTAAAAAAATATAAAGTGTAGAATTTTTTATTTGAGGAAAATGTTCTCATATACAATGCGTGCGGGTTAAACAATGTTTGGTACAATCATAAAATAATTATTTTTTAGAAGCCCAACACCGTTAAGAGCCGCCGAGATCTATCCACCTCACTTAACCCCATTCTCCGCCTAATGAAAACAAGAGTTCAGAAAAATTACACTAAAGAGATAACCCACCGACAGCCCAGCCGATTGGTAGGGACGCCCGCATTTCACGAAAAGATTTCCGCACATGTTATGTTTCAATACCCTACGGGTATATTATCAGTTTTCTTTTACTTTTAGAGGCCTGCAAAATTATTCGGGGACACATTAAACTCGAAACACGTGTACCTTCGCAAGATGTTTGTCGTTGGACCATACTTTATGTGACATGCCCTGAGTAACTCTGTGCCAAAAAATGAACATTTCACAATCGTGTGCTCCAAACACGAGCAGTTAGGTCATAAATAGCGTGGCTTCGCATCTATCAAGCAGTCAATGGATAAACAAGCCGGTTCGAGTGTATCCAGTAGCCTAAAGTTTAGCTTGATGACAAACAATAACGCGAATTTTGCATGTCTCTACTTATTGGTCGCGTGTCTGTATGAGAATACATTTTCTTCCTTGGTTAGCCAATCAGAATGAGGTTACTCCTGTAAATTTGCGTCTGTGATTCGCGAGCACGCACCTAAGACGTCTAACTCGTAAATCGTCCTATCAAGAAAGTGGATATGAACTAAAGTATTACAAAATACAACTGGTCGTGAAATCTTTTCGCGAAAATCGGGCGTCGCTACCGATTGGTCACCTTCCGCAAAATCCCGTACCCGATCAGGAAAAATGCCCGTTACTATGAGAGTCGCGCAACCAATCAGAGAATGGTTTTTTTTCTTTGAACCCATCTGCTTAGTGGCACGAAGTTGCAGGTAGTGAAGGGAAAATCGCTTGGAAATGATCGGTTATCCCATTATTTAGTTATAATCAATTCATCGATTACTTTAAAGGAATTCGATTATTCTTGGTTTTTTGCTGTTTATACTAAAACAAAACAATACTTTGAAGATACCTAATTGTTTCACATTTATTAAAAATATAAAATATAATTTTGAAACAACAAATTTTCAAAATAGCAGAAATTACTAAAAATAAAACGAATGATTTTTGGTGAGAATAGTTTTAAACAAATTTATAGAAATATGCAGTATTTGCGGTCAATTTTTATGTACAGATTATAATAAGAAAATCGATTACCTTTACCGATTATTTATTTGATTAAAAAGTAATCGTGATCGATTCGTTCGAATTACAAACTTAGTGATTGTCCCATCACTATTTGCAGGAACACAGACGCCCAGGATCATCCGAAACTGTGCCAAGTTTCGAACAGGGGGGAGAAAGAAGGACTGGAGAAATGGGGGGAGAGGAGAGACTAGAATAAAAATGAAAACAACGGAGAGATAAGACATAAAACAACGAACTGTCGTACAGAGTAACCAGGGAAACTGCTTACTTAACATAATGGCCGCGAGGGGAACGGCTAGCCGACACAGCATAGACGTTATGTTCCGTCTCAGTTGAAACTCGCCAAGTAATTTATCTGCTTCCAGGAAGGAACCGCGGCGACATGCAGAACGGGCTTGGGGGGGGGGGGGGGGTTTGGCCTTGATTGACAGGCCTTGATTTTTTTTCGTTTACGAAATTTATTTCGGATCGCCCTTGTCGGCGAAATGCGCCGAGAATCTGCAAATAAAGGGCGCAATTTATTTCCTGCGAACAGCGGCGGTTGGTTAATGCGTCCACGACCGGGGAACAAAGACAAAATAGTCTCGGGAGAAGACGAAAGCGTGCTGCAAAATAAAGTAATCGTTTCCGGGAAAATTTTGGGATCATCAAATAGACAAACGTGACATTTTGCACGTTCATCACGCTCATCGTGTTGAAGCTTCTCCGTAAGTATACAGTGCCGCCATTAAATATTTTCCCGAGTGTACTCGTTCGAGTTAGGCATGTTGCAGAATAGGTGAAATCATGGTCAGTGCTATACCGCCTTTCCGCTGATAACGCTACTATTTGTTACTGACACACTAACTATTTTCTCATTTGTTCCTTCCATGCTGTTGATCAACTGAAACCATTTCCATAGGTTCAAAAGGCCAGTTGTTATGAGAAACTCATTAATACTGCCAAAACCAAAATTTTCTTTTTTGGCAACACCTAAAATGAAACATCTGTGTGCCTTAAAGGGTTAACCCGTTTAGTCAGGAATACATTTACTAACTCAAGTGTTGCATCGTTTAATTTCGTGATGGACGCTGTACTTGTGTCGAGCAAGATTTTTACAACCAGTGAACAACGTTCTGCGTGTTCGTTTATGTCAGAATTAACCAATCACAACTGAGAAGTGCAGAAACTTCGACAAATCAGATCACTCACGAGGAAGAGGCTCAAAACAGTGGTCACTGATTCCTTATTGTTAGAGACGTGCAAAATTCGCGCGCGTTATTGCTTGAGGACACGTTAATCTTTAAACACTTGCGCCTCTGCAAAACGTTTGTCATTGGACCTTAAACTGGGCACTTTCCAAAGCCCTGCTTTAGCTTACTTGTATGCACATTATTAGGGCCACCTGTTTTTCGCGAAAAGATTTACGCGGAGGCAAACTTTCAATATCCTATGTGAACATTTGCAGTCTTTATTTTACTATTGGCCGCTTATCTATGCGTGAAGATCGTCTGTCTCATGAGAGAGCTAGTCAGAACTAAGCCTCTTTGATACTGACCGTCCAGATAAGACGTGTAACAATTCAAATTATCCAATCACGAAAGTGATTCTGAACTTAAGTGCTTCGGAACACAATTTGTCCTGAAATCTTTTCGCGAAAAACAGGTGCCCCTACACATAATGTACTATTACCCCATATGTAAAATTAATATTGTCATGGGACTGATCACTTTATTCAAGCGTCGGTCAAGTAAAAGTGTAAAATTACTGGAAAATTAATATTTAAAAATTTTTGTTCTTAGTTATAGTTTATGCACTTAAAAACAGAAAGAAAAGGAAATATATTAATACTAACAAATGTTAACGTAACACTTTAAATTCAACGTTAAGATATGGGAACTACTTTTTGTATTTCATTACCAACTAAACTGGGCGCATGTCGGTCTGTGACTCATCGATAAAATATATGCAGGTAGGGGCAGTGAGTGACATTTTACAATGGTTGATTTCAAAAGTGCTTAATAAAAAGGTAACAGCATATACATCTCTTTACGGTTAAAATGTAGCGGCTAATGAGTAATAACTACAGCTAGTGATTTTTCGCGAAAAAAAAAAAAAAAATGAGTACACGGTAGACTTCAATATTATAAGCACCCAACAGCAGTTTTATTGCCATTGGGTGCTGTCTAGTTGAGACGGTGTTTCCATATTCGACTGCACCACTCAGAATTCGGCAACATTGGCACGGCTCCTACGTGATTCGTGTGCAGGCAGTTAACACATGACAAAAAGTAATTCAGCCAATCAAGATAGTTAAACAATCCTACAGTGTTTTGAAATATAACTTGTCTTGAAATATTGTCACGAAATTTCACTACCTCTACTAATAACGTTATGGTGGAGGTAGTTCGCAAAGCATTATTAATTGCAACACGGGGAGACTACTAGAGAATTGCCTTTGAAAGATTATTTATGAGGCAACAATGGGGGAACCTCGTGCGGAAAGAGTGGACTGGCTGGTCACGAGATCTCAATTAAGTAATAAATAAACAGGCTGCCGGTTGCCGTATTAGGAGCAGCGACAGGCATGTGGCGCCCGTCTGGCGAAATATCAGCCCCGAAAACTTGCGGGAAAATATTGCGTTTCTCTACAGGGCGGGATCTCAGGCGTCCCACAGGCTGGACGTTTGACGTGCCACTCGCATAAATTATTACGTGTTTATCATAATGTATTAACGTTCCTTTCTCGATATAGACTACTCGCCCGGTTGACGTCAGCAAGAATTCGCCAAACACAACACAGGGTGGCGTGAGAGAAAAAACGAGGAAGGAGGAGGGTGGCGGGGGAACTGGGAAAGTTTCAGTGGTTACATTTATTTTTTACTGGCTCATTCTTTTAACACTTTCAGACCCACTTTAACATTTTCAGACTCCTCATTAATTTACGGTGACAAGTGCTGCAAACAAGAATTTTTATGATGCGTGGTGTTCCTCAGCAGTCATAACAGTTATTTCGCTGTCACAACTAATGAGCTGCCGGCCTTGTTCGACGACAGTAATATATGAACCAACCATAACCTAGATGATTTACATTGTTTACAAATCATTTCCCCACAGGGATATAATTAGCCAATGAGCCTTGCAGTGTACAGGAATCGCCAAAAAAAAAACCTTCATATGCGCATGTACATAATTGCGTACACTGGGTCTGAATGGGTTAATATACGATCACAGGCACAGGTAAGATAATTGGTTATCGATAGGGACCTGAAGAATTCGCGAATTCATTTTGAGACAAGCTGGAATTCAAAACACGTGTGTTTATATAACTTTAACCATTGGTCCACACGGTGTTTGACACCACCTGGAGAACGCTGACCCAATCATCGACTTCCACGGTGACATCAGACAACCAATGTGCAATTAATATCGGCATATTTGTACATAAGGCTGTTGAGTCGAGCTTGCAGGTCATTGAACTCGCGAATTTTTAATGTCTCTAGTTACTGAGCTTCTCGGAAGTTTCGCGAATTCATTCGAGGACAGCTATACTTGAAATACATATACATTTGGCGTATTTTTTTTAATGTGATGGTAGTTTATAAGGTACACTATGGAAGAATTAGACCCAGCAACTAGGGGCACCTGGTTTTCGCGGGGAAAAAAAAAAAAAAAAAATCGGTATAGGCTGTTCACTGTAAAGTGAGCACTTTTTAAAGCCCTTCTAAATTTTTACTTTCGCCCAGTTACTATCATACTGCTGTTTTTTTTAATATATGCATTGCAATGTAACCAATAAACACAATGTATACATTTCACCACCCTCAAAGCTTAATGCCTAAGGCTGCACTAAGATATATATTTATTAGTGGTTACTGTCTGTTGGGATGGCCTTAAAAAGTTCTCACTTTACCGTGAATAGCCTATACGAGTTGTGTTCCAAACCACTTTCTTGGTTGGGTCATTTGAAGTGTTACGCGTCTTATCTGTCTGCCTGCGAATCACAGACGGTCAGTAATCGGAGAAACTTAATTCTGATTGGCTCACTCATGTAACAGGCTCTCTTCACACAAATACGAACGGGCCAATAGCCAAATGAAGCGTGCAAGTGTGCACATAGGATACAGACGTCTAGCCCCCGCGTAGATCTCTTCGCGAAAAACAGGCGGACCTACCAATAACCAACATGCAGAAAACAAGGACTTAAATGCAGAGTAAAAATAGTGCAGAGAGATGAAATTGTGTGGCGACACCTTTAATGTGGGCGCACTCATTTCCTTATTGGTTGCGCGAAACTCCGTTTTTTTTTTTTTTTTCGTGGCCAGCCAAGGCCGGTCGCGCAATTTTCTTTAGTTTGTTCACAGTAAAATGAGCACTTACGAAAGCCTTGCTTAAGATCTATTTCTATGTACGTTGTGTATTATTCCGCCTTATGTAAAATTAACATTGTCATGGGCCTCATCACTTTATTCATGAGTTGGACAAGTGAAACTGTGAAATTATTAGAAAAGGAAATATTTTACAAGTATACTCATTTTTACACTTAGTTGCATTTAAAAAAAAAAAACAGTTGTGAAGTGTTCATTTATAGGCGCAGAGTTACCCATGGCGGCGCGTGTCACAAAAAGTATGGTCCAATGATAAACGTATTACAGAGGTACAAGTGTTTAAAGATTAACGTATCGTCAAATAATAACGCGAATTTTGCTCGTCTCTATTCATACATATTTGGGGATAGGAAAATTTCGCGAGTTCAATGACCTGTAGGCTAGACTCCACAGTCCTTTGTATAGCCGAACCTCAGATATTTGTTCATTGGCTGTTACCCCAGTGTTACCCCACATTTGACAGTGGAGGATTCTTTCTTGTTCTCTTGCAAGTCGACTATTGGTGCGGAGTCGTCCAGGGCGTGTCTAATAAACTCTTATCCGTTTGAAAAGATAACGCCAGTGTACACGCGTTTGAAATATATCTTATCCCGAAATGAATCCGCGAATTTTTCCTATCCCTATACATCTTTCATTAACGTCACATAATCCTCCTCTAGTCATTCGTTGGTGAACGTGGTTTTAAAACTGGTGGAAGGAACACGGCCTCTCCGCCGACACATAGGGCCGAAGTACTTCAGAGACAGTTATCGACAGGCTATCGACCTGGGAGTATTATCGACACTCCGGCTGGAATCCACTTCCGCTTCTCCGCCCCACCTAAAGTCCTATACATTTGGTTCCCTGAGCACAATTATCCAGTCCCCTCGCATCTCACGCACTTCCCTCCCTCCTACGGAGTTGACGGCTGGGAATGGATGCCTTTCATCGCTTCCCAAGCTTCCAGCTCGATTCTTACACGCGCCCGGGATAACACATCTCGCCAGCAGGGCTACCAACCTCGAGACGCCTGTGCTTGCCTCGCACAAACGACAGTATATGCTGTTCACGGCAAAGTGAGCACTGCCACGCGCCCAGTAAAGTTGGCAACAACAGACGGAAAGTAGTTCTATTTGTTAACGATCAATTACAAATGTTAATGTGAGTACTACAATATTTTGTTTTACGTTTTTTTAAATGCATATGAGTAGAGACCCGAGAATTTCGTGGGTTTATTTCTAGACAAGTTGGAATTTGCACACTTGTAAGTTCATGTTACGTTTGTAATTGGTCGACGTGTTGTTTGACACCTCCTGGAGATAAATGAACCAATAACAAACATGCACTAAATTGCGCGCCCAACCACCGCCTTTTATTACCACAACAATCAACAAATAAACAGTTGATGTCTGTATGAGAGTATACAAGACTGTGAAGTCTAGCCTACGGATCATTGCACTCGCGAATTTCTCGGGTCTCTACATATAAGAGACCTGCAAAATTCGCGTTATTATTTGAGGACACAATAGTTTTTTTTTTTTTTTATATGATACGTTTCTATTGGTTTCATTACTGGGGTACAGTTTGCCTGATACGTCCCGGACCTATTTGAACCAATTAGAATAATTAACGACAGTACGGCCCAATCGCGTACAACCAAGTCGAAAGGAAAAATGGCACATGATTTCTGTGGAAGCCAATAAACAAATTACCCTGGTTCGAATATACATATGACGGTGAAGTACATCGTGATGTCACAGAATAACGCGAATTTTGCACGTCCCTATGAGTATAAGAATAAAAACGTTTGTAAAATATACGACCCCGACCCATGAATAAAGTGACAAGCCCCATGGTTATGCAAATAGAATATATGGTGGAAAATACATAATGTGCATACAAGCATATCTTAAGCAGGGCTTTACAAAGTGCTCATTTTACCATCAACAACATACAACAAACAAAGCAACCGTTTTATTAATTTTATTTAGTTAGTTTATACACAAAATATTCAACTTTTAGAAGGTTTACAACTTAAAGTGTGTCTACTTAAATATTACAATAAACATTTTGACTAGTGTCACGTCTATCGACGTTCACTTACTTAGAAACAAGAGAATTTGCGTTGTGCAACTACAATTTTCTAAACTATGTACTATATGACCTTCTTGGCTCTCATCAAACACGTGATATAAATAACAGAAACAATTATATAAAGAAACTAACAAGAAATTTTAAATTCAAGTTAATATAGAAAAATTAATACTTAAAACGCTAAAATCCTTCCTGGCATGTTCTACATTCAGCCTCGAAAAAGGCCGTGTTCTCGTGGTCCTTAGCTCATGGTCCATCGAGATATAAAAGTGGTTGACCTAGATTACACTATTGCAGACACTTTAACAGACGATTTTCTGGAGGAAAAACCTGTTAAACGAGGTGAAAGTAGTCGCTGGCTCGATGAAGCGAGGCTCCGCGTTTGGCGCTGACCTATGCCCAAAGGCCCGTTTGTGGTCGGCTTCCATCTCCGATACACACTAGATACATGCAATACCCACCAGCTTAGCTGGGGGCTGATAACGTGCTAAGTGCCTTATTACCCGAGGATTTCGCGAGTTCGTTTCTAGACAAGTTGAAATTCACACACATGTACGTAAATGTTACGTTTGTAATTGGTCGGCGTGTTTTTTGACACCTCCTGGAGATAAATGAGCCAATAACAAACATGCGATGAAATGTGCGCCCAACCACCGCCTTTTACTACCACAACAATCAACCAATAAACAGTTGATATCTGCATGAGAGTAAATATGACTATGACGTCTAGCGTACAGGTAATTGAACTCGCGAATTTCTCGGGCACTAAGGGCACCTGTTTTTCGTGAGAAGCTCTGAAGACAAGTTGTGTTCCAATGCACTTTAGTTTAGAACCACTTTCGTGATTGGATAGTTTTAATTGTTACGCGTCTTCTCTGTCTGCTCGCGAATCACGGACGGTCAGTATTGGAGAAACTTAATTCGGATTGGCTCACCTGCGTATCAGGCGCTCTTCACACAATGACAAACAGCCAATAGCCAAAGGAAGGCTGCAAGTGTGCAGATAGGATATTGAAGTCTAGCGTTTGCGTAAATCTTTTCGTAAAAAAAAACATGTGCTCCTAGCTATAATTATTTGTTGGCCTGATTGTGAAACTTTTTTTAACATTGGTTCTTATAAAATGTAAATAGAGATAGGAAAATTTCGCAAGTTCAATGACCTGTAAGCTATATTCCATAGTCCTGTGTACACTCAAGCCTCAGCTGTTTGTTCGTTGGATTCTGCCCCAAAGAATAGCCAATGTTACTCCACACCTGACAGTGTGGCAACTCTTTACTTGTTTCCTTGCAAGTGTGTTATTGTCTCGGAGTTATCCATGACGTGTCTAATGAACTGTGATCCAATAGCAAATGTGACTACAGTATACGCGTGTTCGATGTCTATCATGTACTAAAAATTATTCGCGAAATTTTCCTATCCCTAAGTATAAAATATTTCAGACAATTTCTCCGATCTTCCTCGCCTTTTGGCATCACCTGTCTGCGTGACATCGGAAAGAAAGACACGAAAGATTGTTCGTCTCAGTTTCACAGGGCGAGAGCGTGAGAGAGCGCGAAATATATCTCTTTCCAGGTTGTGTGAAAGAGTGGTCTTTGAAAGAACGCTCTTTAAATTGAGACACGACCTAATTTGGCGGGTGCAGCTTCTTCTATCTCGAAGCCGGACATTCCTCGTTTAGAAAATCGAAACTTGATAAACAACTTTAAATATCTAAACTTAAATGATCGACCCTAATCATTTCGCTTTATAATACAGTACCAAAGTAGACAGCATGCAAGAGTATGTTAGTTTCACGTATGTTATTGGCTCTCCGCTCATACGGCATGCCCTGCAGAACTCGCAACCAATCGTAAGCTTTCAGCACTCTGGCAGCTTCATTCCGTGTGGCCGTATGGAACAGCGGAATCAGTTCTGCCTGAGACATCACTAGTCAAAGGACGAGTGACTTTCTGGTCGAGTGTGTAGAGGACTGAGGAGGCTATATAACTCGGTGCCGTCTTATACTGAAGTGTTTCTAACAATACTACGTACGAGCTTTTCCATAAATACGACGAACATTCGCATTTCTTACTGCTTCTTATGTCACATCTGCGTAATCTATCAGTAGGTATGTATGAAGCACGCCACGCTAGATTATCACTTCGAGTGCGGTACAGATTTACTGGCACTCAAAACAAGTTAGAAGTGAGTCTCCTGTATCCATGACTGCGTCACCATCAGTTCTGAGGTTCTTTATACACCCATTTACAACCGTCCTATTGGTCCGTACACTAAACAACTGTCATTACTCTCTGGCTCTCTCCCAATATAATGTCGAGTTGAAAATGTCCCAGTTAATTTTTCTTTCCTATGTAAAATAATGTACAATCTATCCTGTCCATTTCAGTAATTTACACCTGTGTTGCTGACGTAATCTTAGTCTGCACAATACCTTATGTAAAGTGCAGGCGAAGTAATATTTCCTCACACGCGTCTGTCAAGAATACGGATGTTGAGATATCTCGGGAAACTACATACAACTCGGTTAAATTCAGACGATGTGATATTACGTCGGCCGCACTCGAAGTTTTATATTGTATTATATTTGCGTTTACTGGCCAGGGGCCACGGTGGCTGAGCGATTAGCCTGCTCGCCTCTCACCAAGGCGAACAGGGTTCAGATTTTCGCATGTGGGAATCGTGCCGGACGATGCCGCTGGTCGTAGGGTTTTCCCGGGGATCTCCCGTTTCCCCTGGTAACTTAAGTCTGATTGGCCCAATCGAGTAGACGATGTTTTCTCTCACAGACACGCGGTCAGTAGCCAAAGGAAGTTGGCAAGTGTGCACTTACGAAGTTGAAGTATAACCGGCGCATAGTTTTTTTTTTTCGCGGAAAACAGGTGTCCTTATCTACTGATGTAAAGTCATTCAGTGTGTGCCAAACGAAACGACACGAAAATTTCACGAATTCAGTGACCTATAGGTTAGGATTCACAATGCTATGTTCAGACAATCAGCTGTCACTGTCACATTGGTTGCTCGCTGTCAGAGTGGATGGCGTAGATTGGGCATGCGTTTTGATTTAAGTTTGTTATTGCCTCAGAGTTCTCAAGGAGGTGCCAAATAAAACGTGGTCTTTTTTTTTTTACTGCAGGGTGTGGGAAACTACTTAGTGGGTTCTATGAAAACAATAAAACAGTAAAGGTTTGTTTCCTTCTCGTCTGAGGATACAGAAGTTAAACCCGATGGTTCACAGGGAACCACATTTTAAAGAAAATCAGTTCTATGTAATTTAAAATGTCATTTATTGGTATTATAAATGTGTGGTATTTGAATAGCAAAATTATAATTGAATTTACTGTAAATACTTGATTTTAAATAGTTTCATAGAAATCTAGCCTATTTTAGATGGAGAATAGCATATTTTTTGTGTGGTCTAGCGGAATTTTTTAAAACCTGTTGGCAACATTGCGTCTGACACGTTAGCCGCCTGCAGCTGATTGGTGAACGATGCTCCGCCATATTGCTGGCCGGTGTGGCCACTTTGTTGGCATGTGTGGTCGGAGTTCGCAATACACGCCGTCAGCTCGCCTCTGTACCTACAGACTGTTCACGGTAAAATTAGCACTTTTTAAGGCCCTCCCAATAGGCATTAACCACTCATAAATATCTTCAGACGTTAAATTTTGGGAGTGGTGGAATGTTTACATTGTGTTTATTGGTCACATGGTGATTAAATTAAAAAGTAGGAGAAAGATAGGAAATGGCCAAAACAAAAAATTTCGCGGGGCCTTAAAAAGTGTTCACTTTACCGTGAATAGGCTATATGGATAAGAAGAAACCTGAAGAATTCGCAGATTCATTCTGGGTCAAGCTAGACTCAAAAAACTCGTTTGTTTACGTCACTGTTGTAATTGGTTCACGCGTTATGTATCACCTCCATGAAGAACCCTGAACCAATAAGAAACATGCAACAAACCATAGACCCAACGATCGTCTTCCACCGTGACAGTAAACAACCAATGATTAATTTTATCTGCTTTATTGTACGAAAGACAGCGCAGTCTAGCCTACAGGTCATTCAACTTGCGAACTTTTCCTCTCTCTATCGATAACTATGTACTCTGTGATTACGCTACACGAAAAGTACGTAATTTATAGCTGCTATTAAAACACAAAATGCAGACTTTATCCATTCTCTTTGTTAAGCGAAATAATCGCAATCCCGGTCTTAGTGCGGTTGGTACGTGGAACAATAAACGCCACGATTGCACAGTTCATTTTCATGTTACCGAGCACCGTTAAACATTATGATGGCCTATAACTCTGTGGTGCAAAGAATTAGCATTCTCTTAAAATGTTAGAGTCACTGTCAAAACGGTCTTAGGAGGCCATTTTTGTTGTGATATAAGGAGACACTCGAAAAATTCGCGAGTTCAATTACCTGTAGGCTAAACTCTACAGTTATATGTACAAATATGCCGATATTAACTGCACCTTGGTTGTCTGCTGTCACAGTGGAAGGCGACGATTGGTCAGTGTTCTCCAGGAGGTGTCAAACACCGCGTGGACCAATGCCCAAAGTCATATATAAACACGTGTTTTAAATTCTAGCTTGTCCAAAAATGAATCCGCGAATTCTTCAGGTCTCTAGATATAAGGAAACTTGACACTGAAATGAGCATGAATTCTTGCACTAGAAAAATTACAACTTAAGATTTTTGACGTCAATTTTAATAATTTCGTTTATAAATATAATAACATGAAAAACAAACAAAATGACAATTGATGTGTGCTTACATTTTATGGTCGATTTTACACCTCACTGTTCCGAAAATAGAGTTATCACTGTAAAGAATATGTCATGCTTAGTGACACATGAATTTCGTGAGAATATATTCGCACATGACCTTGTACATACATACCAGCCGTTTTATTTTGCATATTGGCGGTGCGTTTTTGTGAGAGGACATTTTCTTACTTGACTGGGCAATCAGAATGAGGTTATTCTGATACTGTAGTCTAAAATTGTCAGGGGAATTCCACGAGATGTCTTAAGGGACGATCCGATACATATCGCAGCATTTTACGGTACAACAGCGATGTTTTGCACCAAACAAACCCACACACAGAGAGGGAGAGAGAGAGAGAGAGAGAGAGAGAAAGAGAGAGAGAGATTTGCTGAGATGAAGTGCGCGGAGGCAGGCGGCTGTTGTCGGCCGCGAAGCCATGACATCATTTCGCATGAGCTCCGTCGCTCCCGCAGCCACCAAGTGAATGATGTTTACTGTTTTCCTCAGCTACTCGTTTTACTAAGTAAACCGCGATATACTTAGTCCATCCACGGTTTCTTCGGCCTTTTTGAATCAAACCTTTGAAAAATCTCCCCATGTATGATGTGTTTAGTTATTTCCTAAATACGCGCTGTATCACAAACGTTTTATACTTGTTCACAAATGTTACTTTTTTTCCTGTTAAATTGAAACGTTATTAATATCTTATCTATAAATTATAATGCTTCATTGATAAATAATTTCAATAAAAAACATGGAGAAAATAGGTATGTTGGTAATGTCTAGTGAGAAACAGTTCTTATACAAAATATCATTACAACTGTGTGCGCACGAATGTGGTGCGTTGTCCCTCTGGTGTAATCCTCCAGGCTTTGTTAAGCTTAGTTTGCACGAGGCGGAGGAATATCCTGGAAGTAGAACATTAGCAGGGCTTCAGAAAAGGCCGAAGTAACCGTGAATGGATTATAGTTAATAGTCAAGGGCAGCGCTCTCAGCGTGGTTGTAAGGATATTCGATTACGATTCGATTAGTATGGTAATCGATTATTACTTTTGCGATTAATGGATATTTGGAATCGGTTATTTTCTTCAGATTAATGGGGACATCGATTATTTAATTCGATAATTTTTTATATGCGATCGTGTGCAGACACACACCTGGCCGGCCAGCGAACGGACATGTCAACATCAAAGAGACCGCCACGCCATTCCACTTCTATGTACTTATCTATTCTGCTCCCACGCTCTGGCCGTCCATACCCCACCGTATTTTAGACCACTAAGATCTGAGCTTGCTGCAATCTGGAATCTGAGGATCGCATCCTTTCTCTCCCATAATGTTCGTTAATCCTACCGGCTGAGTTACACATCTTCTGTGCCTCGACACGAGCAAAATTCGCGTTATTATTTGAAGACACGTTGATCTTTAAATACGTGTACCTCTGCAATACGTTTGTCATTGGACCATACTTTTTCTGACACACCGTGGGTAACAGTGCGCCAATAAATGAACACTTCACAATTGTGTATCCCAATCACAAGCAGGTCAGTCAGAAAGGGCGTGGCTTACATCTGTGCAGCAGCCAATAGAGAAACGACGCTGGCTCCAGTACAGACAGCACTGTGAAGTTTAGCCTGATGCCGATTAATAACGCGAATTTTGCTTGACTCGATCTGTGGCATAAAATTAACTTTTTGACTGTAACTTCAACCAAAAATAAAAATGATTATATCACAAAACAATCTTTATTGGTTTCGGGTTTTATTTGTTGCAAGGAAAATAACTACTTTTCACACTCCGAAAATTACATAACAGTCAGGAAGTTTGCCGTACCGTTTGTCTGCAATGTAGCGTTTAAAACATAGATAGGATTAAGTACTGTAAATATATTAACTTTGTATCAGAAACTAATAAATTAACTATAACTGCATTTATGAGTTGAACACAGGAAGTATAACAGGATGTTACTAATAAAATCGGATTATTTAGACTATAACTCACAAACTAGGATATTTGTAAAGTTGTACACATTAAACCGTTTATTCCAATGTCTTAAATCCTACGTTAAATTACCGTTTATACATTTATATTCATTACACTTTATTTTCAGTAGCGTCGAGGGTTACAGTATAGTAAACACGTAAATTTTAACATGAAATAAAACGTGACAAGGCAAAATGTAAAATGTGTATGCTGATGATGAAATATATTTCAAACCATATGTTAGGGCGTCCCAAAAATATTACGTACGTCTCTCCCATATACCTTGCGTGTGTTAGGAAGTTATGTAATACGCCGTCTTACATAAAATTGTTCTGACATTTAAAACACAATTTGTAACTAAACCTTCTGATAAGCTTAGAGCGTAGGTCGCGCTAAACTGTCACAAAACACTTGTAATAGTGTACGAATGTTATCTGGCACTAGTGATATATATACACACACACACACACACGCACACACCTCTTCGCTTTCCTCCTAGTGTGAGTAAAAACTTGATTTAATCGTGAAAAAAAAATCCATCTTTCAAGTATTTTCCATGTAATGCCACAGCCAAGAAAAGAAACGAACATTTTAATTACTCTTTTATTGCCAATGCTCCAGTGTTTCAATAACTGTTCAATGACTATGAACTCAAGGTCTTCTACTAATTTGGAAAACTATTTCAGTTAAATTGATTTGCGATATATCTGATGTAGGCTATCACAACCGTTTTATACTTTTGTTCGTAAAATAACCTCATTTTTGGTTAAATTGGAACTTTATTTATAATTTATTTACAAATTATAATATGTAATTTATTATTAGTATGAATGGAAACTGTGAGAAAATAGGTGTGTTGGTAATAATGCCTAGAAAGAAATAGTTCTTATGCAAAATATTATTACACTGAGTGCGCACGATTGTGGTGCGATACCCGTTTGATGTAACTTTCTAGACTTAGTTAAGCTATGTTTGCACGAGGTGGAGGAATATCCTGAAAGTACAACTTTAACAGATATTCAGAAAAATGGGAAGTAACTGTGAATGGATTATATCCTTTGATTTTCGTTGCTCTCATAGTGAATTAATTTCGCCTTTGCTCTTGAGAACACTTTATTTCATTATGCCAAGTTACAGGCTGTTGCTTTTATCATTTTGTTTTCTTTTTTTCTGCATTCGCGTCACCCCCTGGAGGATTGTGATACCCTAACCCCTTTATTTATTTAATTAGGTACTTATTTCATTTATCTTTAGCTCCCTCATCTACCTCCGGGTAGTTTTGAAGTAGAGAGCTGCGCAGTTGATTGATACAATACACTAAAAAGGAAACTAAAATATGTGTATATAATTCAGCAAGAAGATTGTTGGATTCAGAACAGAGGCCTCCATCTCGTTGCCAAAGCTGTAGAGACAGGCGTTTTTCGCGAAAATATTTCAAGACCAATTGTACCTCAAAAGCATTTTTGTTCATATAAACTTTCGTGGTCGAATGATTTTAAATATCACGTGCCTCAAGTGTCTGCCCGCGATTCATGGATGTTCATTATCGTACTAATTTATTACGACTGGCCCAGTCAAATAGGAACAAGTTTTCTCACATAAACACGCATCCAGTTACCAAAGGAAGTTACGTTTGTGGACGTAGGATATTGTAGTCTAGCATTACCATAAATATTTTCGCGAAAAACACCTGTCCCTAGCTATGAACCATCGCCATTATAATCATCCATACAGAAGTGGCATACAGAATGCCACATAGGCTGGAGATAGTAACGACTGTCATCGTAAAGATGGTCGCAGTTAGTACCTTCCAGAACGCCGAAGTTACAGAACAGCGCCACAGATTAGGTAACAATACAGAAGTCAAGTGGCATGACTGTTCCTTTGTTATGGGCATACTCATTCTCTGATTGACTGCGACAGACTATGATGACGGGCCTCGTGTCTGATTGGCTACTGCTTACTGCGAAATGTTCCCTATTCGCTGGGATGCCAGCTGGCAAGTAAAGTTACCAGTAGGGATAGGAACAATTCGCGAATTCATTTCAGGACAAGATAGATTTCAAACGTGTGTACACTGACGTCGCATTTGCAATTGTATCAGAGTTTATTAGACGCGTCCTGGATGACTCCGCGCCAATAGCCGACTTGCAAGGGAACAAGAACCATGTCAAATGTGGAGTAACACTTGGGGCAACAACCAATGAACAAACATCTGAGGTTCGACTATACAAAGGATTGTGGAGTCTAGCATACAGGTAATTGAACTCGCGAATTTTTCAGGTCTTTACCTGTATGTAGGTCCACCTATTTTTCGCGAAAAGATTTACGCGGAGGCTAGACTTCGACATCGTATGTGCACACTTGCAGTCATCAATCGACTAATGGCCTTTTGCCTTTGTGTGAAGGCAATATGTTACATGGGTGAGCCAATAAGAATTAAGTTTCTCCAATACTGACCGTCCGTGATTCGCGAGCAGACAGATAAGACGCGTAACAATTCAAACGATCTAATCGCGGAAGTGGTTCAGAACTAAAGTGAATTGGAACACAAATTGTCCTCAAATCTTTTCGCAAAAAACAGGTGGTCCTACCTATAGGCTAGACTACACGGTCATACGTATTTTCGAGCCTAATATGTCTGATAATTGGCTGATGCCTCAGTGTGTAGACAGTTTTACCTCATACCAGTTTGCACAGGATTATGTGTTTGTTTCCATGCAGGTATGTTATTACTAAAGACCTGAAAAATTCGCGAGTTCAATGACCTGCTGACTAGACTCTACAGTTGTATGCACAAATATGCATATCCAAGAGGTGTCAAACACCGTGTTGACCATTTGCTAAGTTATATAAACACACGTGTTTTGAATTCTAACATGTTCCTAGATGAATTCGCGATTTATTCAGGTCTCTAATTACTACCCAAGGGCGCCCCTGGGCGTACATAACAAACTGTGGTCCAATTGCAAACATAACAGTAATGTACACGTCTTTGAATTCTAGCTTGTCGTAGAATGAAATCCGCGAAATTTTCCAGTCCCTAGTAATAGGCATGAAAATGCTGAGTACTCTGCGGCTGTACGGTCCTGCTGTGTTGGCCGTCGGCAAGAAAGCTCTGACGGAAGCGTGCTGCATCCTCGAGTGTCCCGCTGCCACAGAGAGCGGCTGATAAGCATGCTGTGGGCGGCCCAGACGACGAGGCAGGGAAAGGGGTCAAGAGGTCGCCGAACTCCGTCGTCTTCACTCCACACGCGTGCTTTTTACCGTGGTGACGACTGACGACCGCCGCCTCAAGAGATGCGACTCTCCAACCAGACCCAAAAGAAACGATACACAGAGACCTGCAAAATTCGCGTTATTATTTTGCATCAAGCTGAACTTCGCAGTAGTGTATATACTCGAGCTGGCATCGTTTCTCCATTGGTTGCCACCTAGATGTGAAGTCGCTCCCTTTCTGACTGAACTGCGCGTGATTGGGGCACACAATTGTGAAGTGTTCATTTACTGGTGCAGAGTTACCCGGGGTGTGTCAAAAAAAGTACGGTCCAATCACAAACGTATTGAAAAAGTACGTGTGCTTTAAGTTTAATGTGTCCCGAAATAATAACGCGAATTTTGCAGGTCTCTAACTATAGATCATTCTCATCAAAACTGTAAATGCATTTCATAAATTTCATTAGATAATAAAGTTAATTTTATTTTCATTTATTTAAATAGACATAGTTAAGATCAGTAATGGCCAATAACCGAGTACTGATGCAATTTAATTTTGTTCTGTTCTGTTCTGGTCTCCAACCAGAGGCGACTGGCGACCAGCTGCAGGGTATCCCGGCTCTCGAACACTACTCTACCAAATAGTACTTAGATCTTCTGGCATAATAGGTAGACACTTCCAAATTTCGCATTATTTTTCGACGTCAAGCTGTAGTTCGCCGTCCGATAGATACCCGAGACGACATCGTTTGTTCATTACCTACTGCCTTCTCACAAGACTGCACACGATTCGGTCATGCTAATATACATTGTTTATTGACTGGTGCAGAGATACCAGGATGTGTCATGTGAAATGTAGTCCAATTATGTAAGAAGAACAAATGTACACGTGTTTACAGTGTGACCTGTCACTGAATAACAACACGAATTTACACGTCTTCAGTAATAGATGGTTGGTGTCGACGGTTGGTTTTGTTGGTTGGTGATAGCGGCTGTTGAAGGACAGTGCAGTATATGTGAGACGGCACAATTCTCCTGTTGGTGGGAAGTGGTCAATTCGCGGTTGGTATGGTTGGTGTTGTTGTTTATGGTTGATGTTGGTGTTGTAGCGAGTTAAAATACCTTGAACTTTAACCACCAACCGACAAATCAGAGAGAGTTTTCTAGGTTCTGAACGAGTGACAGCGGAAAAGGTTCGAAATGGCGACAAATGGTCGTGAAAGTAAAGACGTCCAAGTTGATAATTCATGCTGTTACTTAACAACCAGCAATATTTAATATTTAAATCTCATGTGTAATAACATGATACTAAAGCAAATCATACGAGTATATTGTATTTGCAGGTTATGACACGACTGCATTAATACGGACTAGTTTGAGTTAGCTATTTTTATTAATTTTTTTTTACAAAATTTAGTACATTTAATTTTAAGTATAACTAAATAACTTAATATTTTAAACATAGATTATTTTAAGCCTTTAAAGTCTGCTTTAATTTATGGCGTAAGGTGTGATAAACCAAAATTTTTATGATGCGTACTGTACTTAAGTCAACCCAACACTTGTTTCGTTGTCACAGCCAATGAGCTGTAGGCTTTATGTTTGGCTAAAGTTATATGAACCAATTGTGACTCAGACCAGTAATATGGTTAGCGAATAATTTACCCACAGGTAAGATCATTGGTTACTGAGCTTCACAGTGTGCAGCACAGACCAAAAATTACCTACACGTGTACACAAATGTGTACACTGGAATGATGCACCTTCCGACCTGACTGCTACCTGTTAGCACAGCTGCGAAACAACTTAGAACAACGATAACCCTGACTATTGTGCAACCGATAGAGATGATGGTTTATCGCGGGAAAAGTTGACTGTTTGCTAAGATTCAACATACTGTACACATGCCTGACAATTTTCTTTACTTATTGCCTGACATTCATGCATGAAGATACTACCCCATATCACTGGACCAATTGAGTATTCTGATACTGTAAGTCAGAACGTTCTGACTGAGCGAAGTGTTATGAAGTACAACTGGTCTTGAAATTCTGCGAAATTCGCGTGTCTGTACCGATGAGTAACACTTCATAATGGCGTGCTCGAATTACGAGCAGTCGTGTCAGAAAGGGCATGTCTTCACAGCTGGGGAGCAGCCACCGAACAATTGACACCTGCTACAGTGTTTACACGACTGTGAAGTCTAGTATAGTGCCAAATAATAACGAGCATTTTGCAGGTCCCTATAGCAGCATCACCGTAACTTAGGACTCGGGAGCTCTACCAATGTCGGGCCACTTCTCCCAGAGGAAGGAAACAACTGAACGACGATGGTACGGCAGGTGGGAGGGAGTGTCTGCTGCCCACCTCCCAGTTACCTGTGGTTGGTGCTTAGTAAGTCGTTCTATCTCTCTCTTTCCCTTGGGTAGGTGTGGCCAAGTCCGTTCTTAGGCCGACGCGACTGTAATAATAACTTACACCGTGAAAATTAAGAAAAACCTTTATATTTGTCCATGGCACAATCAGCAATCAATAATACAACGCTGGTGTGCCAGCATCAGCTAACATCATTAGCTGGGGAAAAGCGGTGTCTGCATTAGAGATATCTTCTGACATTGTACGACAACGACCATAATTATACCCATTATGTAACACGTAATTCATGAACTACTGATAATATGTTCAGAGGTTAAAGTTCCATTCGCAAAGCTTTCGGTGAAGGTTAACATCACGCAAATAGGTTAACATCACGCAAATAAAGGAAATAAATATTATTACAATGTCAGCTGTTAAAAGGTGGAGGACAACTTGCACCTGTGCCATGAGAAATCTTCAGTTCCGTTATGAAGTGTGTTGCGACATACGAAAGTAATTTTTCCTGTAAAGAAACGAATAGCTCGACGTAGCCTTTTATAAGCATGGCACATTCCTCACGTGATGAGCGCGAACTTGAAACTGGGAATAAAGGACGTCCAAAGAGTGGTGGGGGTGATCTGTGACTCGGATTGCCAACTGGATGTTCCCGTCCAGTTGCGCCAGCGTTTCTTCGTCACAGGCAGCGGCATAAACGACATAACGTATCTGCTCTCAAGACCTCGTTGTTAACACTCTGAGTGCGGTACGTATTTATTGACAGTTAAGATAAGCTATAGTATATTCACGGTTTCTTCACACTTTTTGAATAAAACCTTTGAAAAGTCACCCCATATATGACGTCTTTAGTTATTATATAAATATGCTATGTATCACAAGCGTTTTATACCTCTGTTAACATAAAATGATCCAATTTTCCATCAAATTGAAGTGTTCCCAATATTTTGTATATCAATTTTAATGTTTCATTTATAATATATATATGTATATGTATATAAAACAATGAGAAACATGTGTGTTGGCAGGGCCTAGGAATAAATAGTTTTCATACAAAATATTATTACAACTGTGTGCGCATGAATTCGGTGCGTTGCCCTTTGGTGTAATTTTTTAGACTTATTTAAGCTTAGCTTGCACGAGGCGTAGGAATATCCTGGAAGTAGAAGTTTAGTAGGGCTTCAGAAAAGTGTGAAGTAACTGTGAATGGATTATAGCAGTAAGTCGCCTATATTCACGACTGCATGAACATTAGTTCTGTTGGGTCTATATATTCACATTTACAATTATTGTCTTATTGGCCCATACAACGCCGGATACGCCCACTATACGGTACGACGTTCATCAATGGCTGGCTCTCTGCCAATATTATATCGGGTTGAAAGTGTCCCAGTCAAATGTTGTTCCCTACGTTGAATAATATACAACCTGGGGACGGGCGCGCGGAATCCGCAGGCTAGGCCACGACGGGTGAATCAGATAATTGTGGTACGTAGTGGATGTACACTAACTACTCGAGTTGCTCGCTCATAACTCTCAACCCGTTTTTAATGTACCTCAAGTATGTACTATACAAGTAAAATTTGTCTGAAATAATTATTTGTGGTAGGCCTATGTATGGCCGAAGAGACCCGAGTATTTCGCGGGTTCACTTATAGACAAGTTGGAAATCACACGCATGCACGTTCATTTTACGTTTGTAATTGGTCGACGTGTTGTTTGACACCTCCTGGAGATAAATGAGCCAATAACAAACATGCAATAAATTGTGCACCAATCACCGCCTTTTACGACCACAATAATCAACCAATAAACAGTTGAAATCTGTATGAGAGAATATAAGACTGTGAAGTCTAGCCTACAGGTCATTTAACTCGCGAATTCCTCAGGTCTCTAGTCATAACTGTCATATTCACGGTTATTTACAACTTTTTGAAGCCCCGCTAAAGTTCTACTTCCGAGATATTCCTCCGCCTCATGCAAACAATGCTCATCAAAGTCTAGAAAATCACACAAAATGGACAATGCATCACATTCGTGCACACTCTGTAATAAAGTTTTGCATTAGAATTATTTATTATTTGGCATTCTAGGGACCTGAAAAATTCGCGAGTTCAACGACCTCTCGGCTAGACTCCACGGTGTCATGTGTAATCGTGCAGAAATCAGTTGCCCATTGGTTGCTTGCTGCCACAGCGGAGTGCGATGATTAGGCGTGCATTTTGTTGCATGTCTGTCATTGGCTCAGGGTTCTCCAGGAGGTGTCAAATAATGCGAAGACCAATGGCAAGCGTGACACAAATGTGGGAGTTCTCCAATTCTAGCTTGTCACAAAATTAATCTTCGAATTTTTCAGTTATCTTGCGCATTACGAACACACCAATTTTCTCCCTATTTTTATTCTTATTAATTATAAATGTAATATTATAATTTATAGATGTGATATACGTAAAAGTTTAATCTAACCAAAAATAATGGATTTTTATGTGAATATAAGTATAAAACGCGTGTGATACATGACTAGAGACCTGCATAATTCGCGTTATTATTTCGGGAAACATTAAATTTAAAACACACGTACTTTTGCAATACATTTGTGATTGGATCGTACTTTATTTGTCACGCCCCGGGTAGTTCTGTGCCAGTGAACGAACACTACTTTATTTGTCACGCCCCGGGTAGTTCTGTGCCAGTGAACGAACACTTCACAATGATGTGCCCCAATCACGTGGAGTTCAGTTAGTAAAAGCTTGACTTCACATTTAGGTGGCAGCCAATGGAGAAATGATGCCAGTTCGAGTATATACAGTACTGTGAAATCTAGCTTGATAGAAAATAATAACGCGAATTCTGCAGGTGTCTCTACATGACATATTTAGGAAACAACCAAGCACGTCATACATTGGGTGATATTTCAAAGGTTTGATTTTAGAAGTGTGAAGAAATCGAGAACAGACTGTATGCAATAGTCTGCAGTATTCTCAGCATCTTATAAGTTTTTGAATCACACCTTTGAGAAATCACCCAATGTCTGACGAGTTTGGGTGTTTCCTAAAATGTCATCTTCACGAGCATTTTATACTCCTGCTAACAAAGTGCCAATTCCTGTTGCTGACTAATAAAGCCATTTTGCAGGCGCGTGCGGCGGGAGTTCGGGGCATAAGCGGCTATTCCGCTTCTGTATTCTCATACATTCTGTAGCGGGGAGGGACGTGTTGATCCTGGTGACCTGCCAGGTGACGTCACGATCATCGCGCCGCTATTGTTGCGGGTTTGCGACCCAGTTTTTTTTTGAGGCGCCGCCTGCTCGGAGGTCTATTCACGGTATAAACCATTCATGGATACGTCCCACTTTTCTGAAGCCCTGCTAAAGTTCTACTTCCAGGCTATCCCTCCGCCTCATGCAAACAAAGCTTAACTATGTCAAAAAAATTACACCAAAGGACAATGCACCGAATTCGTGCGCAATCAGTTGTGATAATATTTTGCATGAGAAGTATTTCTTACTAGCCGCTACCAGCCAGCATGTTTTCTTGCTGTTTCTACTCATATTTGTTGTAAATAAAGTATTATAATTTTTAACTAAAATATAGGCGAAACTTCAATTTTTAACGAAAAATAATATACGTTTATCTTAACAGAGGTATAAAACGCTTGTGGTACATAGCATATTTAGGAAATAACTAAACACGTCATACGTGAGGTGATTTTTCAAAGGTTAGAGTCAATAAGTGCGAAGAAACCGCGAATAGAATATATCTTCACGCTTTTTATTATATCATGCATTGGATGATTTCTCAGGAGAATGAAACACTTTTCACTTTACTTCAGTCAATAAAACTATATTTAGGGGCGTTCTCTTATGCACACGTGACTTGGCGTCACCACCCTTGTCCTTATTAAGCTCTTGACGGTGCTTGGCTGGACCATCAGGGGAGAAAGGTACTGGATAGGTACGATGAAGAATACTATAAGATTTCCCAGGTAGGACACCAGCTCAGGGAGAGCACGATGATGCAGGGGTTGTGCGGCCGACGGCCTGCGGCTTGTCCCCCAATGTCCTAGGGACGAATGATACTTTAACTTATATGTCGTGTATGGATTAAAATATTTATTTCATAGTCAATGTGGATCAAAAACAAAGTGAACGTATGTATGTTGGTATTGGGTAGTTAGAAAATAACATTGTCGTAGGCCTACAGTGTCATTAAATATAAATAACTTGGATTATTTTTCTTTAATTTAACGTTTCTTACCGATACAGGGCCTATTTAAGTTTAAGTTTTCAGGTATCGTTGTTGCACGCACTTTTAGTTTTTCATTGTCATGAATATAACTATTTATTTTTGCTTGCATGTCCAGTACATAGATACGGTAATATAGTTATTAGACTTCCGGATATTTCGCGAACTGATGTTGGGGCAAGGTAGTTTTTAAACACTAGTACATCTCACTTTCTTTCCCTTTTCCAATTGAATCGCAGTTTGTAAGACCCACCCCGGACGAATTTTAAACCTGCAATAAAACAAGCACAGAATCCCGTGCTACCTGGTCTGGGGTGAAACTGGAGTATCAGCAGGGACATCTGGATTTCGGATAAAAGACATAACAGCCGTTTTCATTTGCTTATTGGTGGCGTATATTTGTGAGAAGACATTTTCCTACTTGACTGGTCAATCGCAATTAGCGGACTACGATACTGTAAGTTTGTGATTTGCGGGCAGACACCTGTAATACGGAACACGTAAAACGTTCCAATCAAGAAAGTGGCCCTGAGCTAAAGTGTTTTGAAATACTACTGGGTACGAAATCTTTCCGCTGAAATCGGGTGTCCCAAATCATTAGCCAATGAACAACCAACTGAAGCTCGAGTGCACAAAGTATCGTGGAGTCTAGCTTGTTGCCAGGTGAACACGCGAAATTTCTGGGTCTCTAGCAATGGTTAGGGGCAGTGATATTTCGCGAAAAGATCTCAAGACAAGATATATCTCGAAGCACTGTGAGGTCTTTTTGTGAAGTGTTTGCGAACGAATCACGAAGGCACAGTGTCGTAGGTAATGAATCCTGAGTGGCTTGATCAAATGCGGAAACGACATCAGCAGCCAATGGAGGTATGACAATAGCCGAGGTGTATATACAGTATTGAAGTCAACTGTATGCTCAGATTTATTCGCGAAAAAAATTGGGTTTTGCTGTGTTGGGGACACGGCCGTTTGTTTTGCGTGAATACGTCTACGTTGACGCGCTCGGACGCCTTGATGATTTTTTTTTTGCCTTCCCGGCACCGCCCACTTGATAATATGGAGTTTTATCGGTATCACTGAATTGCTTTTGAGATGCTCTTTCCAACCTTTTACGATTTATATATTTCGACTTCGCTTTTTGACCAGTATAGGCCAAAATTGTGTTAAGTTTTCTTAATTGTTTACATTACAATTTCACTATAACCACGCCACACAAATGTTTTTATACACGCAATCTATTGATCTTGACGAGAGCTGTCGATTGAAACCTAAACGAGCGTCGTAGCTTCTCCTAGTCAAAAGTTATACTACGCGGAATTTATGAGACACGGAGGAACGACTCGAAATTGCGCCCCCCCCCCCTTCCCCCTCCCCACAGCTCGGTGCTTTGCATTCCTCACTCAACGTAACATATTTTTTGATCCTTGGCAATCGAGTGGTGTAATTGAAGTTTGAATGTAGACGATAGCTTCGGAGCTGCAATGTCAAACTTTATCCCCCGATTTTGTTATCGCCGGATTTTCTGGATTGCCCCCCACTCTGGTCGCAAATTTAAAGACTTAGTCACGTCAAAAATCAGCGGCCATAGCAACAGTGGTTGTCTGTGACTAGCGCAGCGATGTCCTACATCGGCGCGGTTGGAAATAACGCGATGGCGGCGAGTGGTTGCCGGTGTAACGTGTGGTTGATGCGTCCGTCGCAAGGAGCGCTGTGGTCTGGCTAGGATATGAGCGCAACAGGAGGCCCCACTCGCACTTGGCAAGCGGTCAGAGCCACTGAAAATAGCAGCCCAACAGGATGCATGTGTTGGTGTGGTCGGCGGGTGGCGTGGGGGGGAGGGGCTTGTGAGCTATTAAGTCGGGCTTGTGCTGCCGTTGTCTGTGCGAGCGAGCATGAGGGAGATGAGTGCGCCACTTGCTTTCCCGTCTGTGATCCCCGCACGCTATACGATGCTAAAGGCTGCTCACTGTAAAGAAAGCACTTAAGAAATGCACCTTGGATAAAAGTCACTCCCCGTGCATGCATATATTTTAACGGGCGCGCCGAGTGACATTCGCCCAGTAAAGTTGGTAACGATGGAGGGAAAGCAGTTCTAATATATTAACGTTGAACAAAAAGTGTTAAGGTAAACATTTGTGGTAACACGAATAAATTATTTCTTTCGCTTTCTAGTTATTCCTAATGCTTCGAAGTGTAAAAATGAGCAGATTTGTAAAATATTTACTTTCCTAATAATTTCACAGTTTTATTTGACCAACGCATGAATAAAGTGATGAGGCCCATGACTCGCGAATTTTTCAGGTCTCTACCAATAAGTTAAAGAAAACGCGGGGTATGCCCATAGGGTACTGAAATCTATCATGTGCGAAGATCTTTTCGCGAAACTCGGGTGTCACTATAATTATTAGTCAACACGGACACCCGATTCTCGCGAAAATATTTCCCACCTAGTCGTACGTATTCCCAAACACTGTAACCCAGTTCACTGTTTTAACTGCTACGCTTCTTAAGTGGCGGTTCGTGAATCACGTACGGTTATTACTGTAGTGATCCTAATTATAACTGGCTCAGTCAAGTACGAGAACGTCTCCCCCACAAATACACGAGGCCGATGTGCACTCTAAAATTGGAGGTGTGTACACAGTTGACTGAAATCTAGCCTTCGCGGAAATCAGGTGTTCCAAAATATCAGCGTTTTAAAATCCGAACACTAAACTTTCATAACGACCGACGTCAAGACATGTAACTACATTTGCTAGGTCGCTGAAAGCTGTTCACGACAAAGTGAGCAATTTTGAAATCAGTCTTACAAAAAAGTTACTGCCCCTGTCTTCATATATTTTAACGGACGTACTGAGTGACATGCACCCATTGAAGTTGATAATGATAGACAGAAAATAGTTCCATAACTTAAAGTCGAATAAAAAGTGTTAGATAACCATTTGTGTTAACTTAAATTATTCATTTCGCTTTCTGTTTTTTTTTTATGCATGGAAGTGTAAAAATGACCAGATTATTAAAATATTTTCTTTTCTTATAATTCCACAGTTTCACCTGACCGACGCATGAATAAAGCGATGAGGCCCATGCCTAAGTTAATTTTACTAAAGGCGGAGGAATACACAACGTGCATACAAGTAGATCTTAAGCAGGACTTCCAAAAGTGCTCATTTTACCGTGAACAGCCTTTACAAACTTTATTGAGGATATGCCAGTTATCGTGTTCACTAAAATGCTCGCAGTTATGGTTATGGTAATGATTTAAAAGGTTGATTTCAAAAGGGCAAGATTTACTACGAACCAGATAGCGTGCAGACTTGCACACGTAAAGCAATGTAAGGTGAACTTATATTACAATAAATTTCTGCGCCGGTATTTCGCTACCTACAAATTGCTCATAAAACAGAAATATCTACATCCTAGACGAAATAAAAAACCTAAACTTCCATAGTTCATTAATATTAGTAAAAATATGTTCTTGAGCAGATCTCCCAACGATCCGTACAAAAGCTCTCAAGAATTAGTGTGTTACTAAAACTCTGCACACCGCACGTGTGTGTGTGTGTATATATATATGTTTAGTTTCTTGTTTTCTTTTTTGGAATCCAGAAATCTATTCCAGTTCTGTGTAAAACGTCTAGTAATTATTACGTCAGCCGTAAAGCACTTGCTCCTATATAAATTTGCGTCTGAGAAAAATTACAAGTATAGTCCATTCTCGGTTTCTTCGGCCTTTTTGAATCAAACCTTTGAAAAATCTCCTCATGTATGAAGTGTTTAGTTATTTCCTAAATACGCCCTGTATCACAAGCGCTTTATACTTGTGTTCATAAAAGTTATTTTCCCGTTAAATTGAAATGTTATTAGTATCTTATCTATAAATTATAATACCTCATTGATAAATAATCTGAATAAAAACAGGGGGAAAATAGGTATGTTGGTGTCGTCTAGTGAGATACAGTTCTAATACAAAATATCATTACAACTGTGTGCGCACGAATGTGGTGGGTTGTCCCTCTGGTGTAATTCTCCAGGCTTTGTTAAGCTTAGTTTGCACGAGGCGGAGGAATATCCTGGAAGTAGAACATTAGCAGGACTTCATAAAAGGCTGAAGTAACCGTGAATGGATTATACAAAAATTTTCACTTACTTAGCTAACTATATTACTACTATGTAGGAAGATCATAAAAACTTTACTATTTGTGTGGCAAAATTAACATTGATCTAAATCCGTAAATAATCATAAAAAAGTGGATAGCAAAATTATGTTTCTGACTAAAAAGTCACCAGTGGTCAGGCCCGCGGAATACGTGGACAAATCACTGTCGATGAAGCAGGTAATCGTACGAATTAGTATTTATGGTACAATGTCTGGGAATTCCGGCACGTGCTCGCTCGCGACTATCGGCGCTCGCTCGCACATCCCGTCCTGCAGTTGCAATGGGAATAGTGATAATTAAAAATTACAACTTAAGATGTAAGACTTACGGCTTAAGACTTAAGGGCACACAACAAATGTGTGTATGAACTTGTGTACGATAATTATGGCACATCCAAACCTAAATTTTATGGTATAGATGCACCTTAAACCGGAATTGGGGGGGGGGGAGGGGGTCGGCAACAATAATTCGCCCCATTCCCCGTTTGGGCGAAAAGTGCAAACTTTCGTTCTTGATAAATAGTAAGAAGATCCTGAAAGAAAATGTGTGATACATAGGGATAGGAAAATTTCGCGAGTTCAATGACCTGCATGCTAGACTCCACAATCCTTTGTAAAGTCGAAACTCAGATGTTTATTCATTGGGTGTAGCCCCAGTGTCACCGCAGGATTCGCTTCTTGTTCCCTTGCAAGTCGGCTATTGGCGCGGAGTCGTCCAGGGCGTGTCTAATAAACTCTGAACCAATTAAAAATGTGACGCCAGTGTACACGGGTTTGAAATCTATCTTGTCCTGAAATGAAGTCGCGAATTTTTCCTATCTCTAGTTGATACCCTACCTAACTTACTACTCGCTTTCAAGTTTGCAAACAGCGTTCACCCAATAAGTCAGGATGGTGCGGACAAGGCAAGTTAAAGTTTACTTGTGGTATTGGGAGGTTGAGGGGAGAGGAAATAGTACAGTTGGTAGGGGAAGAGAAAGAAGGGAGTGGGAGAGAATGCCAGTGCATTGACCTTTAAAATTTGGTGGGAGCGGTAGACCGATTTGCATAAAATAACCGAAAGCTAAAGACAGCCTTGATCGTTACGATTTTGTTTTTTCTTTGTTTCGAGGCAATTATTTTGGAACAAGACAAACAAAAAGAAGCAAGTTATCTGTTTCAGGAGATTTAGGTTTCAGGGATATTTGTAGGAGTTCTGTATCATGAAAAGTGTCCCTGATTAAAAAAAAAAAAAAAAACCTGAGTCTGTTTCCAGGGACCCGCATTCTAAGAAATTAACCACACTATTTGTTTTTGTTGTATTTTAGCAGCAAGAAGTTTCCTAGAATGAATAATTAAAGTTGTAATGGACGTTCGCTGGATCTGAGATTCTAGGAAATTCAAACATTTGCACGTGTGGGTATAATTTATCTGCTTGCAAGTCTTGAACTTAGTGCAAACCAAGAAACTTCTTGCATCCAACAGTCTTACATGTGTTATTTTATATGTTGCGACAGGAACTATTGCTAATATTATTGCAATAGCTACACTTCCTAATTGTACAGCCTGCTAAAAATGATATGCTATGGAATGTATACTGACAGCAATCATCTGCAAAGGAAAGGAATATCAACATTCATTCACATATGATTTTGTTAATAAAAAGACATTGCTATAGCAATTATGTCCTTTGGCAATATTACGTTATTCATCGGATAAACGTTAATTTACGACACCGGATGCGTTTTTCACAGCGCTTGATTTTGTCCGACGAGGCTTGCTCGTAATGGTGATTATCTTTATTATAACTATCAAGTTATAACAGTGTTCATTATCTACATAACACACACTATTTATAGGAACAATTGTCTACGCCCAAACACGGAGCAGAGGTAGCGTCTGCAATGGATGTCGTTGCAACAGTTGCCTACCAAAAAATACAACAATGCTACACAAAAAAAAAATCAACTGAATTGGATCATACTACGTTCTTATCTGTACTTACCGCACAGTCTCAAGAAAAATAAATATTAATTAATTTTAATTTTTTCAAACAACATTAGGTCCCCTTAAAATTTAATGTAGAACTACCTATCAAAATAATAAATTTAGCGCTTCTGGTGCACACAAATAAAAATCAAACCCGTTACGAAAATAAATAAAGGAGAAAAATCCCATATTTATTAAATTAAGAAAATGTTAGAATACTTTTTTTTTTTTAATGAGGATTGAAAATGTTGCAAAACAATCGGATATTTTCACTTAAAAAATATCTGAAATGTTTTCGTTTGTACTCAATTATTTGTTTGCGGGCGTTGCCTAAACTATTATCATAAATCTACAATTGTTAAATCGCTGCATTACGTACATATAATTAGTTTGCATGATCTGGCAACAGCTCATTGCGATTCTATTGCGAAATGACACGGTAATTATGAGGCAAAATAACTAGCTTTTAAGAGCTATAGTTCATATATGATCAACAAATTGAGCAACATACAAACGAAATCTAAGCCAATGATTACCCATGCAATGAACATACTTTAACATAAGTGAAACTATAGGAATATGTGCGCCGCGGATTATAATACGAATATCACTAAAAGCATACGGAATGCTCATGGGAAAAATGCCATAAACATCGCTTTTCGTTCCCTTGTTAGAGATCCTAAGAACCTATACTCCTAAATATGAATCCTGGTGTAAATACGCCCCGTCATGTCTGCCCACGTCTCGGCCTTTGTGATTGGGTGTTTCGGTGAAGGGGCGTGAACCAATCTTTCCACTCCCCTCTCAACAATTACTATGCTTATAGCCATTGGATTTGCTCAAACATGCCTTCTCAGCCTTGGCGCGGGAATCTGTTGTAGTGATTTCAACCAGGAAACATTTTTGACAAGGTGATATTGAACACAACACCTTCATTCTTTAAGTCGTAACTTGTCGATTAACACTTCATTTTTATACTCATAAGAAAATGTTAACTGTGTACATTCCAAAATAATTCTCCAGTACATGCCGACAGAATACATCCGATGGACCAACACCAAAGGAGCCTGGATATACATAGATCATTATAGTTGTCGGTCCATGAACAGAGGAAACTATGGGGTAATTTTTAATATTCACATAATTTGAAAGTATGTGTGTACGTAAAATCATGAAAGATAGGAAAAGTTTTAGTTTAAATTTAGAGCTATAAATTATTTACTGAAAACCGAACTCAATTTAGAGCACATGCAGAACATAGCCTATCCCTTATGTAATGGAAGATCAACAAGTTCACCGTATACCCACTTCAGTAACGTATTTGTAATTGATGTCATATGCATCCCGTTTTATTTTAAAGTGTATTTACAACTCGTCAACTGGCAGTGTTCTCGACATTGTCAAATATTTAGTGTAAATCTCTAAATGAAATTTTTTTTAGAACTAGCGAAGAACTCCGATATTATTACAACAGATCACAACAGCTTTTGATAACCCACGGACAGGCAGGTAATGTCCGTGGACTTCTGCTTCTTTGTTTACTTAATCATCAATATTCAAAAATAATAAATGAGAGTAGCAAATACCATGACAGTACTACAGTTCTTATTGAACCAGCATGGACATTTTGCTAGATATTCACTGTATTTACAAGGACATGGAACTCTGAACGAGCAATCGAAAAATGACTGCGTATGTGTCTTAACAAGCACAATAAACACAAATTAAGCTCATTTGAATTCCTCATAGTCGTTGACACTTGAGGATGCTACTAAAAAAAGCATGTATTTCAAAATGATTCGATGTTATTAAATACAAAAACCAAATCTGTGGCTTCCTTTTTAAAACATCTATTAAAACAATAATAATATTTTTTTTATTTTTGATATTTGTTTTCGAAATAATTAACAGAACTACATTTAAACCCCATTGTTTTAGGATTGGGTATTTACAACAGACAAAAGAAAACTAAAATGTCTGCAATAACTCAGGATGACTCAGACACTGCTGATAAAGAGGAGACAAATGCAGCGTGTATCTTCTGTAATGACTTATATTCAAACTCCAAATCAGAAGAAGGGTGAATTAACTGTGTTGTGTGCGATGGATGGGCACATGAACAATGTGCAGGAATGGAAACTGATGATATCAGACTTTACACATGCGATTATTGCAAATTATAAGTTAATGTAAACTTAGTATACATGTAGGCTACAAACAGTTTAGATTATGTTTGCAATTTAAGTGTGCTATGTAACTTGCACTGACACTCAAATTGTGTAATTACAGGAATTTTCTCCAGTGAAATGCACAGAAACTGATAATGATGGCAATGGACTTCATAAAAGTGCTGTTTGAAAATGTTTTAAGTTAAAATATGATAAACATATGGCATAAATAATGCATAGTTATATAGTAAACACTTTTTGACTATAAGACATCTCTCGTATCTAAAATCCTGCATTAACATATTCGATATTGGTGTACCTCGTTTTGTCAGACTAGTATGATAAAACAGGGTACTTTGCAACATGAGAGAAACTTATTAATTTTTCCATTTCTCAATAGATGGAGCTGATTTTCAATACCATCAATATCAATAAGGACACTGAAGATATTTTGCTGTAGACAATGGATACTTTGGTTTAACAACCAGTGACGCTAAGAGTAACGACAGGTGCATTTCACGAAAATGTTTGGCCATGCTAGACTTCAATATCCTACGTCCACAATCACAACTTCCTTTGGTGATTGGCCGCGTGTCTACGTGAGAAGACATGTTCTTATTTGGCACGGCCAATCGAAATAAAGTACTCCGATACTAACCGTCCATGGTTCGTGGACACTTACAGCACATGAAATTTAAAATCATCAAACCACGAAAGTGCATATGAAGTAAAGTGGTGTGGGGTACAGCAGGTCTTGAAATATTTTCGCGAAAAAACACCTGTCCGTAGTAATAAGCATTTATACACTACGTGCCCTGTTTTCTTCAACTCTCCCCTACTTAGACCACGTCTCGGGAAACACTACAAATATCTGTCTGACATGCCGCTGAAATAGGTTTACTAATCCTGTAACACAATACACTCAATCATGTTGGCGTCGCAAGCACAGTCAACAAGCGTAGAAAGATGCCCTGGCTCGAGCACTGGTAAGACATGCAGGAAGAGAGGCACGTACCTGTATCTTGGAGTGTCCGTCCCTCCAGGGGGCGGCGGTGGCGCCTAGTCCGCGTCTCTTGTCCAACAGCAACTCTGTAGGAGGACACTTCTCGAAGATGAGCACGCGCTCCGCCACCGAGCCGCGCGTCAGGAACGGCCTCACGGGGTTGGCGCCCGCCGCCGCCGCCGCGGCCCCCGGCACAGTCCTCAGCAGGTGCTGCCGCTGCAGGTTGGTCAGCTCCGGGTGCGGCACCGTCCTCCCCGCCTCCAGCCGCCCCCGCGCCGCCACAGGCTGCGCGTACCGCGACTTGGCCAGCTCGGTCTCCTTCTTCTTCGGCTCGGCGGGCCCCAGTTTCTTGGCCGGCGCCGCCTCCCGCTCCTTGAGCAGCGCCCCCGCGGCGGCGGAGGCGGTGGGGGACTTCTTCTTGGCGACGGCGCGCTCGTCGGCGATGATCACCCCCGTCTTAAGCGCGTTGATGAGGCGCTCTTCCTCCCGGGCGACCTCGTCCAGGTACTCGGCGCTGTTCTTGGTCGGTAGTGTGCTGAACTTGCCGCCTCCGAGGGCGGCGGCACGGCGTTTGACGCTCTCATCGGCGACGGCGGCGACCTTGCCAACCGCCACTGCCTTGTTCTTGAGCGGCCAGGTGGTGAGGCCGGACGACGTGGAGGAAGACGACGATGGCGATGGGGAGTGCTCCGCCGTCGACCTCGGGCTGACGGCGAGCTGCGGGATCCTGGACGGCTGCTGCGGCCTCGTCGCCGTCGCCGTTCTCGCCTCGGGCTGCTTCTCGAACTTCTGACGCGCGAACTGGATGGACGAGGGAGGCGAGGATCTCCGGCGAGCCGCCAGCCTCGCCTTGTCCTCGGACACGAAGGTGCTGACGAGGCGCTCGAGGTTGTTGGCGTCGAGCGACAGGTCGACGGGCGGCTGCTGGGCAGACGCCACAGGGGCGGCGGGCTTGAGCGCCGGCCCGAAGCGGTCGGCGGCGGCGGCCGCCCCACCGTGGCACTTGAGTATCTCTGTGGGGGCGAGCCCGCGCGCCTTCCACGTCTGGTAGATGGCCTCGGCGTGGTCGGAGATCTGCTTGGCGATGGCGGCGATGTCGTCCTCGGGCTCGGCGGCGAACTGCGCGCGCCGGCCCTCGGCGGCCGCCGCCATGTCCTTGAGCTGGGGGTGGTGACGCAGCAGGTAGCGCACGGCGGCGGGCGACAGCTCGGGCGAGGGGTCGAGCACTAGCTCGGCGAGGTCGGGTCTGTCCGGGAGAGGAACCACCGTCACAGGGATGGCGTAGCCGAAGTGCACGGCGCGACAGTCGACACGCTGAGGCCGGCCCTCGTTCACGAGGCACGCGTTCAGGTCGGGGCAGTGCACGGCGCGGCCGGGCCTCGGGTCCACCACGGCGGACAAGTAGCGGGTCACGCTGGCAGCCAGGCGCTGCTGTCCGGCGGCTGTCATGGCGCCATCGCGAGGCCGCGCGCCTTGCCTCGCGTCCGTGTTGTTCTCTCGCTGCTGCTCGCTCCTGTCTTCTCACGCGACGGTGATGGTCCTCTGGCCCGGGCGGCTCTCAGACTGGGCGCCTCGCCCCGCCGGCCGGCCCCCCATCTCTCCTGCGGACAGAAATAAACCCCCGTCGCTCCGGTGAGACGTCAGCCGCCGCATACCAGCCTCGCACTGCACGGTAACTTCAGCTCTTGGTAACCCATTCTCACCCTGTGTATCTACGCAATTGTGAAATTTCGTAAAAGATTTCAAGTTATGTTATATTTTAAAGCACTGTCGGGTTGTTTACCTATCTTGATTGGCTGAATTACTTTTTGACGCTTGTTAACTGTCTGGCTGCACACGAATCACGTAAGAGCCGTGCCGATGTTGCCGAATTCTGAGTGGCCCGGTCAAATTTGAAAACGCCCTCTCAAGCGGACAACAACCAACGGCAATAGACAAACTGCTGTTGGGCGCTTATAATATTTAAGTCTACCCTGTACTCAAATTTTTTTTTCCGCGGAAATCACTAGCTCGCGGGTAATTTTTTGCCTGTACTGCACGCTGAGAAGCTCAATGACCAATTATCCTACCTGTGGGTAAATTATTCGCAAACCGTCTTCCTGGTTTAGTTCATAATTAATTCATATTATAAGTGTAGCCTAATATATAGTCCACAACTTATTGGCTGAGACAACGAAACAAATGTTGTGTCGACGTAAGTACAACACGCACGATAAAAATGTTTTGTTTGCAACACGTGAAACTGTAAATTAAAAAAAAATGTTCGGAAAATGTTAATGATGCCGCACGCCTGTTTTCAGCTCCTGGGGTGTTTTCAATCGACAGCAATTTGTACTGAATACCAGTGCTCTGTTGCACGAGCTCAAGAAAGTATGTGTTGGAATTACCGTTCATATTAATATAATAACACATGGGCGACAGCAGGATTGGGTAACGAGGGGAATTGGGGGGGGGGGGGGGGGGGGGGCTTGCCCTCCCCTGGAAACTATATATTTTTGTATGTAATGTGAAATAACAGTTTTTATAACAATGAAGTTTCTTACCAGCGACGGGACTTCAAAATGTAAGTCCCTGCTGGAAGGAGTAATTGAGTTCTTCTTGTGTTTCATCGTTTTATTTCGATATTTGCTTGTGTATTTGTATCTAATATTATATCGTATATTGTTAATGATAAACAAATTAATTAATATTACAAGCACTGGATGTTTGTAGCACGCATTTAGGGTAAACCCCAGTTATAAATCCCACACTTCGCTGTAGGAAACTTATTCTAATTCCTATGCCTCCCCTTGGAATATCTTGATGACGCCCATGAGTAAACATTTAAAACTCGTCATGAGCTGAAGTTACCGTGAACGGACAATATGTCATTGAATATAAGGACAATATGTCATTGAATATAAGTAGGACCACCTGTTTTTCGCGAAAAGCTATAACTGTAGGCTAGACAATTGCAAATTTAATGTTATTGGCTGCTAACTTTTGTTAGACAACAGTTTCATACCTGGCCGGGCCAATTATATTTAAGTTGCTACGATTCTGACCCTCAGTGATTCGCGGGTAAACATGTAAGACGCGTGGCAATAAAAATCATCCAATCACAAAAGCAGATCGTAGTTAAGAGTGTCTTGGATTTTAACTGGCCTTGGAATCTTTTAGCGAAAAAGAGGTGTCAGGATTGGCAGTATGCTATTATCATTTTTTTTTAAATATAATGTCTAAATTACCCAGCTACAAAGAGCAAATATAAGTTTGCAACGTACATGTATGTGTAAAAAAAAAATAGCAACAACACTGTAAAACCAAACATTACATTATAAAAACAAGACATACTAACATACTTTGATAAATTTTTTCACCCATTTCATCATCCACCTACAGAAAAATAATCATACGTGGGTTAGCAACATACATGTATAATACACCTGTAAAAGCAAAAATCAGCAATAACAGAGTAAAACTAAACAATACCTTATAATAGCAAGATACTAGTATACTTTAATCAGTTGATATCACCAGCAATTTTAAAATTCTCCAAAGTCGTTTCATTGATGTAACAAGTTCGATACAAGCACTGATTGCCCTGTGCATTAATTTCGCATGTGCATTCACTAACAACGATTTTCATTTTAGGGAACATTAGCTTTTTATTTAAATTCTTTTCAAAAGTTAATTCTAAGTAAAAATTGGATCGATATAGCAATGTGACACTGATTTGAAGCTATAGTCCATCCACGACTGGAACATACTTTCTCGGAATCTTTCCTACTCCCGTTTTTAAGCAATAGATAAAAAAATACGATAAAACATTCAAACTACATTCTCTCTCCGTGCTGCCAAACTAACTATACCCGTGCCGGTCACTGTTTGTAGTAACGAAGCATGCAGCTGACGACTAAGGTGTTGTTCAAAAGTCTGTTCCAGTCATGAACCGACTATAGGTAACTGCTTCCATCAGTGAATCCCTCAAGAGCGCAGTGTGGTAATAATAAAAGTTATAGAGATTTACGGCGTTTGGCAGATAGCTACACAAAAGTAAATTTATAAAAACTAATTTTCTGGTAATCACACACAGCTCTCTCTGGAATCACCAATTGCAAACAACCAATTATAAGCGTAGCGCATTTGCCTGCAGTTGTCGACGATCTCGTGAGATTGTGTTGTACTAGTATGTGTCAGAGCAAACGAACGTTGTAAAAAAAAAAAAAAAACGTCATACTGCTTTACAAGCTGCTCGTAGGTGAAGACTGTTCACGATAAAATGAGCACTTTTGAAATCAACCTTAGACTGCTTAGACCTGTACTTTAACGGGCGCACTGAGTTGCATGCGCCCAGTAAAGTTAGTAACGATGGATGAAAGTAGTTACACCTGTTAACGTCAAATAAAAAGCGTTAGGTAACAATTTGAGAATAATTTCAATGATTTCTTTCGCTTTCTGTTTTTAAATAAATCAAAGTGTAAAAATGAGCAGATTTGTAAAATATTTACTTTCCTTATAACTCTACCGTTTCACTTGACTGACGCATGAATAAAGTGATGAGGCACATGGCAATGTTAATTTTACATAAGGCGGAAGAATTCGCAAAGTGCATACAAGTAGATATTAAGCAGGACTTTCAAAAGTGCTCAGTTTAGCGTGAACAGCTTATAACTGAGCACTTTTGAAAACCACCCAGCTTACGGTCAACTTTTCTCACACTTTTATAAACTTCACCGTATGTAACATTAACGCTTACATTAACCCGGCGACTTTATTCATGCGACAATCTGTGAAATTGTTGAGATTGTTGAAAAAAAAGTATCTAGTGTGATATTTATCACTCCGATGTACAGAAAATAAACAGAAACTAGATATTCAATATAAATAGTTTCCACAAACTGAACTCATTTAATACGACGTTAAAGCATAGTAGTACCCTCCCTATACTGCTGCCAACTTAGCTGGAAGCAGGCCGGTCGATATGTCCGTTAAATATACATTCATTTAGGGGCTACGACTATTTTTTTTCATAGGCTGATACCAAAAGAGTACTTTGTTAATCGCTAATCTAGTATAATCGAGATCGCTACAATTGTTATGTCCTGTGTTGTGACACAGAGACGATTAATGCGCATATGGCATGCACATCCTACCAACACAACCCTCTATTGCCAGAGCGGCTGCATTACAAGCGATTTTCAATCACATTTAGAATTCGATAACCTTAACACTATGTGTATCAACACTTCCTCGCAGGCAGAGACCTGAAAAATTCGCGGATTCATTCGAGACAAATTGAAATTCACAAATTTGTACGTCCATGTTACTTTTGCAATAGGCCGACGCGTTGCTTGACACCTCCTGGAGATGAATAGGCCAATAACCAACAGGCAATAAATTGTAGGCATTAATCACCGCCTTGTACTGCCACAACAAGCGATCAATAAACGCTTGATGTCTGCATGAGTTTATATAAGACCGTAAAGTCTAGCCTACAGGTCATTGAACTCACGGATTTTTCAGATCTCTACCTATTGGCAGTTCACGGTAAACTTAGAATTTTCGAAAGCCTTGCTAGATCTACTTGTATGCACATTCTGTATTCTTACGCCATATATTGCTAATGGGCCTGATCACTGTATTTATTCGTGGGTTAAGTTAAACTGTGAAATTATTAGAACAGTAAATATTTTACAAAATTTCTCATGCTTACATTTATATGCATTAAAATAGAAAGCTAAATAAATCGTTTCAGTATTCATAAATGTTTACCCAAACACCTTAATTACACGTTAATAAATACTTGGAATTATTTCCCGTCCGTGCGTGCCGATAAGTATAAGTACTCGTTGCAGGTAAAGACAGTGGCATTTTTAAAAGGTTGATTTAAAAAATGTCTAAATAACCGAAAAAAAACCTATATAAATATTTCTAGTACTTTACGAGTATAAGACGAATGACACGAACTTGAATCAAATATAAGGTCTTATAAATTATGTAATTATGTTTTATCACCTTGCGCGAACATAAACACAGCTCAGTCAGTACACGCATGACATGTAAAAGCATGTTTCCAAATTTTATTTGTGGATTAAAGATAATAGAAATAGAGGTCAGTGTGGTTTACAGATCGACTCACTCGTACGAGTACATCCCAGTCTGCATCTGCATACCACTCAGTCACGTCAACAGACGAACAATTTAAGACTATGCCCCAGTTTACTCTACGCTTTGAAGAACTGTTTATAAACAAAGGGGTTTGGCAACTCCGCGACGGGTAGGCGGCGTCGCACTTGCCCTGGAGGAAATGACGAATTGTTGGCAACACCTTTCGTCTCCCACGCTCAGAAACAAATCAAGTGGCCATTCCCATCTGTTTGGAGAGACCATTGTCACACCTACGATAATGATGTTGGTTACCGGTACACTTTTTTTTTTTTTTTTAGGGCAACTGTTACCCCATTAGACTATTCAAGTATATTCGGGTTGTGTGCTGTAAAAAACCTTTAAGGAAAAAGAGTTGCCTGCAAATATAAAATTGGCTAATCATTACTGATATATTTGGCATAATATTACACTGTTTCATAATTAAACACAAGCGGTCTGAGAGTGAACTAGACTTCAAATACGTAAGAATTGAGCTTTTTTTTTATTTACTAGCAGTTTGTAAGACACGCCCTAAACTAATTTGAGCCAATAACTAACCTGCAAGAAAACAAGGACCGAATCCCGTTCTACCTGGTCTGGGGTAATACTGGAATATCAGCCTGAAGCTCGAGTACACAAATAACTGTGAAGTCTAGCCTGTTGCCAAATGAATCCGCGAAATTTCCAGATCTCTAATTACAATGAAAGTGAAGTTTAACGCGTAGAACTTTTGTACAGATATCCCAACACTGAGTCGCGGGATGAAATTCCGAGGCGTAAAAGAACGACAGAAAATCAATTGTGCGCCTTGCACATAACATAAGGACATAGGAGGAATTTAGCCTTTGGGCAAGTGAGGAAATATTTTCTCGCAAAGGCACGCGACCAATAAGCAAAATAAAACTATTAACTTACCCGTAAGGTGTCGAAGCCTAACATGCGCGGAAATCTTTTCGCGACATTTGGGTGTCCGTATTTATTATTGAAAAAGATTTGAAAATTTTGAGAATACAATTTAGGGCGAGTTAGACTTCAAACACATGTGTAACTCTTCTATGTTTGCAATTGAATCACATTTAATTAGACGCGCACAGGTAAACTCTAAGCCAATAACAGACCTGTACGATGACGAGCACTGAATCCTGGTCCACCTGGTTTGAGGTAAAACTGGCTTCACACGGGAGTAACTACTAATAAACACAAGTTTGAGGCTCAAAAATACATAGGACAGTGAAGTCTGCCATTTAGGTAGTTTAAAACGAGAAATTTTCCTGTCACTAGTTATTGAGGGACACACCAGAATTTCGCGAAAAAATTTCCGCGCATGTCAGAATTCAATACCGTACGGGCATATCAGCAGGTCTCTTATCCTTATTAGCTGCGTGTATTTGTGAGAGGCCATTTTCTTGCTTGAATGGACAATCAGAATTAGGTTACTCCTGTGGGTGTGATTCGCGAACAGACACCTAACACGTGTAGCACGTATACCATCCAATGAAGAAAGTGGAGTTGAGCTAAAGTGTTATGAAGTACTACTGGCCGTGAAATATTTTCGAAAAAATCGGGCGTCCCTAATTATTGATTGCTGACTGTGTCATTAATAGAGACTTGCAAAATTCGCGTTATTATATGACGACAGTGATTATACCTACCCAAGGATATTTCGTGATTCCATTGGCTACTTGCAACTACACGGCATCACTTACCTTCGTGACCACGTTATTGGAAATTGGTAGCTCTACAATTGAACTTAGCTGTAAGAGTACATGTTATGTACTACATAAATAGAGACCTGCGGAATTCATGCTATTATTTCGGGACACATTAAACTTAAAACACACGTACCTTTGTAATACGTTTGTGATTGGACCGTACTTTATTTGACACGCCCCAGGTAATCATGTGCCAATAAATGAACACTTCACAACTGTGTGTCCCAGTCACGTGCAGTTCAGTCAGAAAGGGAGTAACTTCACATCTAAGCGGCAACCAATGGAGAAACGACGCCGGCTCCAGTATGTACAGTACTGTGAAGTCTAGCCTGATGCCATATAATAACGCGAATTTTGGAGGTCTCTATACATTAGCTATCGGTCAATGGCTAGGGACACCCGAATTTCGCGAAAAGATTTCATGATCATGTTGTACGTTATAACACTTTAGCTCATATACACTTTCTTATTTGGATGGATTTACGTGTTACGCGTGTTAGGTGTCTGTTCGCGAATCACACCCACGGGAGTAACCTAATTCTGATTGGCCAGCCAAGTAAGAAAAATATTTTCTCACAAAGACATGTAACCAATAAGCAAAATAAAACTGCTTATTTACCCGTATTGTATTAAAATCAAACATTTGCGGAAATCTTTTCGCGCAATTCGGGAGTCCCTTTCAATGGCAGAAGCCAAAATAATGGGTGGTATATATCATCTTGGAGTTTAGTCTGCAGTCACATAACGACACAAATTTGACCATTTATCAAAGCCATGGACCGATAGGAATCCTTCCTTTAGGTTCCAACGTGGAACACTGACAGTGAGGTCAACAAGAGTCGGAGCAAGTTGCTCAAAGGAAGAAAGAAGAGGAACGGGTAAGGAATAAACACGGCCTGTAGTAAGCATAGATTAAAGAAGACTATTCGTCTTCTACACATGTACCGAACATTCAGCTACCCCAAAGCAACACGAGTGTAAAAGTTACATGGCCAACAGTGATGAAAATCTTAATTTTTAAATTACTATCACTTTTATAGTAAAAGATACCTCTACCACTTTGAATATAATCAAACTTTATTACAAAATGGTTAGAGAAAGTGTTAAACACATCAAATCAGTGTTCTAACCTCAAATCCAATCCACGCCGTTTTTACTGGTCGTGTTGCCAGAGAAGCAGTCCATGCAGTGTTGGGACACGGAGACTGGTTCTGCACAACCAGCGAAATCGGTCTACCCCATATTCATTCTACGGCAGTAAGGAACCAACCCGGGATGTAGCTGGAGTGGTTTTGGGGAACCACGGGAAACTGAAATGAGAATGGCCGGACCGGGATTCCAACCCAGGTCGTCCCGAGCGCGAGTCCGAGGGTTAGTTTACACCTGCACTGCACTGCACCGCCTCGATCGCTGTTATAATAAAAAATTCGTGAGTACTTGGCTAACTAGAAATGTCAGCTGTTGCAGCACCTACATATGTCCCAGAGCAAAATATAATCCGTTCAGTCTCCGTGACCATGATGAGGGAGGACATGTTGCACATGAAGGGTGTTTATGGTCGGTACTGTACTCAAGAAGGAAACAGTGGCCAGTGTGTTAAGCGTCTCCCTCGTGAGCTTTATAATTTGTAGAAGTTTCTACGCCTCTCATCCGTGTATAGTTACTGCTGACGTTAACAAATATGCAATACATGCGTTGTTCATTGGCTGCAAGAAGCACGCTCCACACAAGTACAGCGTGCATCATAAAATTAACGATCGCAACACTCGGGGTCGTTAATTAATTCGGGAATGAAAGGGTTAATGCGTAACGTACGGTGTTAGGCCCTAACCCTTTCTGGCGCATTGTAAAGAATTCCCTACTTGTTGCGCAGGAAGGTTATATTTGACCGTTACTGTACTTTGCGAGGCTCGGTGCCCAACATCTTACCTGTGGGACACTGATTCGCAAACCGTGCTGCTGCCCTTTGTTATGACTAGAGACATGCAAAATTCGCGTTATTATTTGGGGACACGTAAAACTTTAAACACTTCTACCTTCGCAATACCTTTGTCATTGGACCATACATCATTTGGCACGTACTGGGTAACTTTGCGCCAATACGTACGTTAGCATTTCACAATTGTGTGCCTCAATCACGTGCCGTTTAGTCAGAAAGAGAGTGACTTCACAACTATGCAGTAGCCAATGATGAAACGACGTCGGCCCCCAGTATATACAGTAATGTGAAGTTTAGTCTGATGCGTAATGATAACGCGAATTTTGCAGATCCCTAGTTATGACTAGAGACCCGGTAATTTTGCGGATTAATTTCAGGACAAGTCAGACTTCAATCACATGTACATTTGACTTTCCTTTCTGATTGGAACGCTGTTCGAAAGCCACGGCTTGGACGAATTTAACCCAACAACTAACCTGTGAGGCAATAAGGAACAAATCCCGTGCTACCTGTTACTGGGGTAAAACTGGATCATAAGCCAATGAACTGCTAACTGAGCCCGAGTACACAAAGGATTGTGGAGTCTAGCCTGTTGCAAAATGAATCCGCGAAATTTCCGGGCCTCTAGTTGGTTCATATTGAGCTATTATTTACCATCACGCCAGACTTCACAGTCGAGTAAATATTAGAGCCGGTGTCGTTTGTTCGTTGACTGCTGCCTGAGTGCGAAGACACGCCTCTTCGGACAGGACTGCACATGATTGGGGCACGTCATTATGAAATGTTTATTCACTGGCGCTGAGCTACACCGGGAGTGTTAAGTCAAGTATGGTCCAATGACAAACGTAGTGCAGACGTACACGTGTTTGAAGAATAACTTATCACCAAATATTAACGCAAATTTCGCAAGTCTCTACTGATCACCGAACACAGAGCCTGAAGCTTATTGGTTGTGATAAAGAAACACGTTCATTGTCGTCTTATGTATGCAGAACGCATCAAACAATTCCTTATTTGCATCACCTGACATTGTAAATTAATGCGTAAGTCAAAGGGGTAGTATTCACCCCATATTCTATATTTATTACAAATATCCGTAATGAAAATTTATGACCAAATATAAAAAATCAAAGCTAGACATGACATAGAGGACTACTAAACAAATTTTTCGAAATTTGCAAGGTTTCCAAAACACTGTAAACTGCTGTTGAGTGCTTATAGTATTGAAGAATATCCTGGAGTCAAGTTTTTTCGCGAAAAATCAGTAGCTCTTATTAAGAGGTACTAATATTTGATCACGGTAACAGATGTGAAAATAATTATGTAAGAAAAGTAATTTGGATTTCTAAATAGCTGTCAACATGTTGCCTATGTCTTGACTAGCTTGATTTTTAAATACTGACTCTGAAAATTTAGTTATGGAGGAAAATACATAATCGCAAAGATGGTAAGGATATTTACCTCTTTAGGAGGTTAGTAAATATTTGCCCTTGCGGCATAATGGCGTCGTGTGAAAGTGTTAAAACCCGGCAGACAGTGTTGTTTCGCTGACGGGGGCTAAGGTAATGAGGTGGCTATGGCAGCGCTGGTGCGGCCCAACTAAAACAAGCGGCGTGTTGTGTTTGGCAGCTGACGGGGACGTCTAGGCGACGCCCACTTGAACGCCCGTGGCACTCGTGAGCTGTCCGCCGACCGAGACGAGACATGCTGTGGGACGATGATCATGTGCGCGTGCGTACGTGCATGCGTGGATGGCTGGCTCGCTCTTCGCACGCCACTTTTTAAAGATAAAAATTCCCTATTCCTACCTCGGGCACGGGATACTTACGGGGTCCGTTTGGCTTGCGCCTGAATTGCGTTGCACAGTTTTTCAAATATAGGTAAATACCTGAAAAATCGCAAGTTCAATGACCTGCAGGATAGATTCTACAGTCTTATATACAAATACGCCGATATTAACTGCACGTTGGTTGTCTGCTGTCACAGCGGAAGGCGACGATTGAGTCAACGTTCTCCAGGAGGTATCAAAACACCGTGTGGGTAGGGCGGCCTGTTTTTCGCGAAAATATTTCAGGATTTCTTCTACTCCAAAACACTAGAGCTCAGATCCACTTTCGAGATTGGATGGTTTTAACTGTGACGCACTGCAGGTGGTTACCCGCGAATCACGGACACTCAATATCGGCGTTACCTGATTCTGATTGGCCCAGTCAAGTAAGGAACTGTCTCCCGGCAAAGATAAGTGGCCAATAATCAAAGTAAAACTGCACATATGCCATCAGACATTGAAGTCTAGCCGTAAATCTTTCCGCGAGAAAAAGATGACCCTACGTGTGGGCCAATGGCTATAGCTAATAAATGAGAATGTTTCGACTTCTAGCTTGTCCCAAAATTAAGCCGCGAATTCTTCAGGTCTCTACCCATAGGTACACGCAGCACGACGAGAACACTGCACACCAGCGTAGCAGTGATCGCTCACTTGATGCGCCTGACAGTGTAGACCTTGTCGCTCCAGCGCTTCCCGGCATTAGTCACAAGGCGGTCAAGACTCTAAAATTATTTCTAGAGGTAGCGAAATTTCGCAAAAAGATTTCAAGTCGAGTTATATTTAAAAAATGGGATGTGGCTGTGTTGGGGACACGGCCGTTTGTTTTGCGTGAATACGTCTACGTCGAGGCGTTCGGACGCCTTAATGTTTATTTTACGTTCCCGGCACACCTTCACTCGACCATATGGGGTTCCATGGGTATCACGGGATTGATTTTGAGATGCTCTTTCCAACAGTATACGAGTTCTGTATTTCGACTTAGCTTTTTTGACGAGTATAGGCCGACATTGTGTTAAGTTTTCTTAATTTTTTACATTAAACTCATACAGTTTCACCATAACACCACACGCAATCGATTGATCTTGACGAGAGCTGTCCTTTGTACGATAAGGGACATTTGATTGGGCCAATATAAGCTCGGCTCTCCTCTGGTTGATGACTGGCTAATAACAAACGCTATAAGGTACAGGGTAGTGTCCGGTGCGGTATGGACCAATAGGATGATGGTGAGTTCTAACACAGACACCAACAGAACCGATGTTCTTGCAGTAGTGGACATAGGTGACTCACTTCTAATTTGTCGTAAGTGCCAGTAAATGTGTGCAGACCTCAATGTGTCCAGAATTGTAATAAAACTTCAAAGTTAACTGAAATGTACGAGTGTTTGAAGTCCAGTTTGACAGGCCTCAAGTGACTCCGTGAAATATTCCGACCACTAGCTCTGAGCCAATACACACCACCTGACGGTACAGTGACCTAGTTACTCACAGCCAAAACAGAAGACAAATGATGCCAGGCTGCAGCAGCGGCCAATAAAGAAAGACAGGATATCAAAAATACCTGCGACCACTGAGTCGATCTTGCTATACTTGTTTTGCAGTTAACTGGACGCTTTTGAAATAAGTTAAACGAGTATAATAATAAGAAAAAATTTCCGACGTTAACAGTCTTCAAAACAACACATATGGCGTGTTTATGTCTTGCTTCTTTCATGATTGACTAACGACCTGCAAAATTCGCTTTATTTTGTTACTCCACACTCAACTTTGATCACCCCAAAATGATGTACTTTCGTTTTGACTTCTGTCAGTGGCCGACAGCTAGTGTAGCACGTCGGAAGGACGCTTTTAGCCAAGGCTCAAAGGTTCAGCAACCAATCTCCAGTAATTTGGTCACAAATGTAAGGGACGCCTTATAGTTGCCAGTATCCAATGAAATCGCTAATTGCACTCAGGTAGTATAGGACAGTGAAGTTTAAAATGTTACCAAAAAAAAAACTAATTTCGTATGTTACCAGCTCTGAAAAATTCGCGAGTTCAATGACCTGCAGGCTAGACTCTACAGTCTTATGTACAAATATGCCGATGTCAACTGTGCAGTGGTTGTCTGCTGTCACAGTGGAAGGCAACGACTGGGCCAGCGTTCTCCAAGAGGTGTTAAACACCGTGTGAACCAATATCTAAAGTTATATATATATATATATATATATATATATATATATATATACACACACACACACACACACACACACACACACACACACACGTGTTTTGAATTCTAGCTTATCCCAAAATGAATCCACGAATTATTCAGGTCTCTAGGTATAACTACAGAGACAATCTTTTGTCTCGGGAAAAGTTTGCAATTTTCTTAAGATTCAACATACTGTACACATGTCCAAGAGTTTTTTATTGGCGTTTATGACTGCATAACGCTACTATACACAGGGCACTCGTTTTTCGCGAAAATATTTCACGACAAGCTGTGTTCCAAAACAGTTTAGTTCAGAACCACAATTGTGGTTGGAACATTTTACTTTTACACGTCTTATCTGTCTGCCCGCGAATCACGGACGGTCAGTATCGGAGAAACTTAATTCTGGTTGGCTCACTCATGTTGCAGTGAGTCTTCAGGCAAAGACAGGCGGCCAATAGTCAAAGGAAGGCTGCAAGTGTGCTCATAGGATATTGAAGCCTAACCTTCGAGTAAAGTTTTTCGCGGAAAAGCAGGTGCCCGTAGATATACAATCTCGCTGGGCTGATGACTGAGGATTATCATCGTATTCTAACGTTTTTTTTTTGTCTGCAAATAACTTAGACGAGTCCAAAACTTGAAAATTAAATCTTGAAACGATAAACTAGCTAGAATGTTATCGAAAATATGTCGGCTCAAATATTCCGCGATTTTGCAGTCCTGAATGAAATAGCTTGCCAGGGATGTCCTCTCACAGGCGCGGCGAGACGAATAGCTTACAGGGGGCTGGAGTTGCAAAAGGAAGGGTGGTAGGATCGATACTGCGGTAACCAGTGCGATATCAGATACCCCTCCCCTCCTTTCTTATCTCTTCCTCCTCTAGCATCATCCCCATCGACTATATCCGGCAGGTCGATGGCGGCCTACCACGAAGGGTGACTTCCGCTCACCCCTTTAAGACGCGTGCGCAATGATTGCTTGGCGGCATAACCTTATAACCTCATCACTGATTACCTAGAACCCTCCACGTACCTGATGTGTGAACACTAATCCATACCAAATGGCGTCTGGCGTGTGTTGCTCTCGAATTCAGCGTGCGTAGAGGTGTCATGGGATCTGTTTCAATATTTTCCGGTGCTGTCCGCGACTGTACATTCCCGGCGTACACAGCAGGAACCATTAACAATTTGTAGACTATGCTCGAGTGTAGCTCGAGCAAAGCTAATTTGAAAATTTGTTTATTGTTCAGAACAAAACTCTTTGTTCGGATTATGTTTAACACGACCTCACAAGAACACTACAGCGCACTAAGAACTATATTGCTTACGATGGAATTTTTTTACAGCATCTCAAAGGGACATGATTGGTTGTAAATCCTTCTATACAATAAAGGACATTCGATTGAGTCATTATCAGCTCGGCTCAACATTAGCTGATGACCGGCCAATAATGAACGCTGTAAAGTACAGGGTAGTGTCCGGTGTGGTATGGACCAATGTGACGATGGCGAGTTCTCACACAGACGCCAACAGAACCGATGTTCTTGCAGTAGTGGATATAGGTGACTCACTTCAAATTTATCTTAAGTGCCAGTGAATGTGTGCAGACCTCAATGTGTTAACTACAGCGGAGCAACAAAGAAGACAAGCGTCCACAGACGTAATGAGCCCAGTTTATGCAAGCTCGGTCGGAATTTTGCTACTGCCCAGTATTAATCAGTAATATACGGCACAATTTATGTATAGGGATTAGAAAATTTTGCGAAATCATTTTACGACAAGCTAGACTTCAAAATCATGTACATTACTGTACTGTTTGCAATTGGACCGCAGTTTGTTAGGTACGCTCAAGTGCACTCTGCAAGTGCACTCTGAAACAAACACCGAATCCTGTGCCATCTAGTCTGAGGTATAACTGGCTACAACACTGGGGCATCAGCCAATGAACAGACATCTACTGCAGGGGTTCCCAAACTTTGGTTTATCACGCCTGCCTTCTGAAAAAAAAACTATGCCCCCCCTCCCTGCCCCAGTTTCATTATTATATGGGTAAAACAAAAACTAATAAAAGTCTCAAAGGTTTTATTTAATCATTAAATGTTAGTGCTTATTGAACACAAATTGTGGTTTTGTCGTTTTGTAGTAGCTCTACGTACCTACACTACAGTCAGATTAAAACAGTTTGAATTCTACTTACTAGCAAGTGAACAACAAGTCGCCCCCCCCCCTCCCCCTTTAGCATGTCGTCTCGTCTCTCTTGCGGAGAGATAGGGGGAGGGAGGGGGCGACCACAACTTTGAAAATCAATGATCTAGAGGCTCCTAAATATATAGGACCGGGTATTCTAGCCTACAGGTAGTTCAAAACGCGAAATTTTCCTGTCGCTATGCTATTTAAATTTTATTGCTAGCCTACCGAAACACAAAATGCAGATGAAATTAGTGCTGAGGAAAATGAAGGCGATTTCCATGAAAATACTAGTACTCACAAGAGTTTACACCAAAAATTTGTTTATTTTCGGCGCATACGTCATTAATAGACACCCGGGAATTTCGCGAGTTCATTTCTAGACAAGTTGGAATTCACACACATGTACATCCATGTTACGTTTGTAATTGGTCGAAGTTGTATGACACCTCCTGGAGATATATCAGCTAATAACAAACATGCAGAAAATTATGCGTCCAACCACCGCCTTTACTATCACAAAAATCAACCAATAAACAGTTGATATCTGTACTATCACAAAAATCAACCAATAAACAATTGATATCTGTATGAGATTATATAAGACTGTGAAGTCTAGCCTACAGGTCATTGAATTCGCGAATTTCTCGGGTTTCTAGTCATGAATATGGAGGCATGATATTCAGCTGTCAACTGCTGAGTATTCATTGGGCCATAGAATACATAATAATACAGACGCTGAACAGCGAGTTCCACGCCAGCAAAATGGTGTCTGTGCTGGCCAAAAATATGGTATGACGCGCCGTTCGACAATCAGCATCTGGTAATTCACTCGCCATAAAGCAGCCCAACCAATAGGGTACATTTCGCAGAACACGGCAGCCAATCACACACAAGGCCTGTTCCCAGACCCTCGCACAACCAATCAGAGAATGAGTACGCCCACATTACAGGAACCGACACGACAGTTCGTCTCTATGCAAGTTATTTATTTACTCTGTTACTGGATCTACTTAACGCGCCCGAGATGACTCAGTCATTATCATACACTTTAAAGGCTGTTCACGATAAAATGAGCACTTTAGAAAACCCTACTTAAGATCTACTTGTATGCAAGTTGTATCTTCTTGCACCCTATGTAAAATTAACATTGCCATGGGTAGAGACTTGCAACATTCGCGTTTATTTGAGGACAGTATTGACTTGGAAACGTTATACAATTCTATTGGATTTTTTACTGGGCTACAGTTTGCCTGGCACATTCCGTACCTATTTAAATCAATAAGAGGCAATTAAAAGTAGCATTACCCAATTGCGTGCAACCGAGTCGGAAGGGAAAATAGCATGTGACTTCTCCGGAAGCCAATAAACAAATGTCCCCGAATTGAATATACATGGGACGGTGAGGTTCATCATGTAGCCAGAAAATAACGCGAATTTTGCAGGTTTCTAGCCATGGGTCTCATCACTCTATTCATACGTCGGTCAAGTGAAACTGTGGAATTATTAGAAAAGAAAATATTTTACAAATCTGCTCATGTTTACACTTCGATGCATTAAAAGAACAGAAATTGTAAGAAATAATTTAAGTTATCACGAATGGTTACCTGACACTTTTTATTCTACATTAAGATATGGAACTACTTTCCATCGTTCGTTACCAACTTTATTTGGCGGATGTCACTCAGTGCGCACGTTAATTTATATATAGAGGCAGAAGCAGTGACTTTTATCAAAGGTTGAATTCAAAAGTACTCACTATCGTGAACAACCTTTGCAATTGCGTGACCGATTCGTGCGTGATCCTATACTGCCCCAACAGCCAACGGAAAAATGATGCCAGCTTAAGCGTATACTCGTATACAAGGCGAGCAGTGTTTGGCATATTGCAAGGCGACAAAGCGAAATTTCGCATGTCTCTATATATTGGCGTATTTCCTGTGTAGAAACTGAATTCCACGGGCCACTCACAAGTTGGTTGCATCAATAAAGGACTTCCTCGGTTCGCGTGCAGGCGAACAGGGCGTCTCCTCTAACATAGTCACGAGCGACAAGCACGGATCACAACTTTCTGAAGTAACGGAAGCAAGACAAATTTTTAGCGAGAAGTCGTTTAAAGGCTGTTCGTGATCAAGTGAGCACTGAAATCAACCTTAGGAAAAAATCACTGCCTCTACCAGCACATGTTTTAACGAGCGCACTGAGCGACATGCGTCTAGTAAAGTTGGTAACGATGGAGGGAAAGTAGTTCTATTTCTTAATGTCGATTAAAAAGTGTTAGGTTGCCATCCGTGATAACTTAAATTATTTCCTTCGCTTTGTTTGTTTTAATACATAGAAGTTTAAAAGTAAGCTGATCTATAGATTATTAACTGTACAAATAGTTTCACGGTTTCCCTTGACCAACGCATGAATAGAGTGATAAGGCCCATGGTAATGTTAATTCTACAAAAGGTGGAAGAATACACACAATGCGCACACAAGTTTCAAAAGTGCTAATTTTACCGTGAACAGCCTATATGTTGTCCACCTTCATTTCCGAGCGAGGTGATAGCACAATTCATTTTATGCAGAATTATAATTTACATTTGCTAAATTTATATAATCAATTTGGCAATTTCTTTTTGTGGCAATGTTTCATTTTATTAGTGATTTTTAATATGTGTTACTCGGCCGTTATGACACGGAAAATGTAATGGTTTTAGTAAATTAATTTTATATTGTACTGACATAATTATAAGTAAATAGTCGATGTATTGCATCTACACGACAGGGTAAGATATACAGATCATGTTCTGCAGTGGCATTTCCAATTTTTTTCTTAAAATGCTCTAAAATGTGCGAAAGACCTACTCCTAATATGATCATTGCGTTCCTCACAAACTGAGATTACGACACGGAATACTTAAGAATACAGAAGTGAAACGGTCCGTTCCAATAAGAACTCTTAGACGCACACGCTAGAAAAATGGCGTCAATTACTGGCTGATCATCTGCCGAATTGACGTCCCAGTAAAATGTCCTCTGTAGAGTTAAACGATTTACAATCAGTCGTGATGTAGGCTGTTCAAGGTAAAGTGGGCACTTTTTAAGGCTCTGCTAAATTTTTCCTTTTTTCCCATATTTCTTCAATTCCTAGCACAGCTTTCTGCTAGTTTTTTCTGTAAAACCTGTTCTCCTAGCCAATTGGCAGGAGTCACCTGTTTTTCGCGAAAAGACTTCACGACTACGTGTACTCCAAAACACTACAGTTCAGATCCACTTCCGTGATTGGATGATATTAACTGCCACGCATTGCAGGTATCTGTCCGCGAATCACGGACTCCCAATATCGAAGTTACTAATTCTGATTGGCCCAGTCAAGTAAAGAACTGTATCCCGACAAAGACACGTGGCCAATAATTAAAGAAAATCTACACGTACGCCATAGGACATTGGAGTCTAGCCTTCGCGTAAATCTTTTCGCGAAAAACACGTGACCCTACAAATTGGCAACACTCCGACTTCTTACATTGAAGCCTTTACCTCATGGGTCATCGGAATGTCCAAGCTGCCACTGGCCAAACTCTTCTAGCGTTTTGCACTCACTTGTGGCAAAGCTATTCCACAACTTGTTTAGCTCTTTAGCAGCCATTATTCTATGCCTTAGTACTCTCTGGTCGGCCACCCCCCTGAATCCGCGTGTAGGTACAGGTTTTACGGTACGAAGGCCAGCATTCCCTCCATCCTCCCGCGCTGTGACTTTACTCTGATGAGTAAGACAGTTCTCAACATTTTCTCCGCTTCTCTTTGCGGGCTATTCACAATTACTTTGTGCCAGTACACGGTATTCTACCGGTTCTCTCTGTAAAACCTGCCCTCCTCACCAACCTGAGATACTCCGACTTTGTGTTATTGAAGCCTTTACCCGAGTGCCCCATCATGGGTCATCGGAAATCTGCTCTCCTTGCGACTTGTCGAAGTCCTCCAGTCTTCTACCAATCTTAGTGGCGTGTGGGTACAGTGTGAGGTGTGTGAGGTCGGCACGCGACACTGCGACACAGTCCCGCACTTCGCCGCTGTCACCTGGATGACGCGTGCCGTCGCGTGCCAGAGTGACAGGACAGCACACGCGCGTCCTAATTCCTCTCACGCGTGCGCGCGCCTTCCTACCCGCCAGGAGAAGGAGGGTCTTCCGCCCCGCTTGGCACACCTCGGAGACCGCGCCTCCCCCCTGATCAATCAACATGTCGTTGACACTCGTCCTGCCGATAACGGTACACCGAACACTGACGCCGTGTCCGAAATGACAATTGCGTTATTTTCTCATTTGTCATTTCGTAAGGCCCGTTCTACAATGCACGGATACTTAAAGACTATCCACGATAAAGTGAGCACTTTAGAAATGAACCTTATAAAAAAGTCACTGCCTCTGCATGCATATATTCTAATGGGCGCACTGGGTGACATTCGCCCAGTAAAGTCGGTAACGATGGATGGAAAGTAGTTTCATATCTTAACGTCGAATAAAAAGTGCCAGGTAACAATTTGTGATAACTTAAAATTATTTATTTTGTTTAGTGTTTTTTTATGCATCAAAGTTTAAAAATGAGTAGAATTGTGAAGTATTTACGTTCCTAATGATTTCACAGTTTCACTTGGCCGAATCTTGAATACAGTGATGAGGACCATGGGAATTTTAATTTTACATAAGGCGTAGGAATACACAACGTGCATATAAGTAGATATTAAGCAGGGCTTTCAAAAGTGATCACTTTACCGTGAACAGACTATAAGAAAACGTACTCGGAAAAGCAAGCGGAACAAACCGACGACTCGGGATGAATTTTAACCATTCTACAATACGAAGAAACTTGCAGTCTTGCAATTTATGAAATAAAAAATACTCAACTGTTGCAAATTACTGATACATGTTTCATATTATACGCATCTCATTTTATATATTTTTACAGTGTTTAGAAATACGTAAATACTACTGCCGAACCATGTGCACTTATTTATTAAAACAAAACCAATAATCGCCACGGCAAATCGAAGCACTTGTTGCTGTGTATACCACAATGGCCACGAAAACGAATATCAACAAAACAAATACTCGATTCCTATTGGCTACACAGATTCACGGACACGGCAGAGTTGGAAGATGGCTTTCTTACGTGTATCCGTACGTTATCCGAGTCCGCTTCTGTGATCAGTATCCATGTGCGTGTCATTGTAGAGCGCGCCTAAGTTCCAATTTGGACGTTGTTGACAGTCATTTGTTTAACACACGTGGCAACCCATTTTTACATTAACAGTGAAATTTTTTAAAAAATCTAAAATTAACGCTAGACACAGACATAATATTTCTACCATTATCACTGCAATGCTGCGAATATGTCAATAAATAAGAAAATAATCTATGCAATAACCCGGACCACCTGTTTTTCGCGAAAAGATTTACGCAAATGCTAGACTCCAATGTCCTATGGCATACGTGCAGTTTTCCTTTGATTATTGGCCACGTGTCTTTGTCGGGAGACAGTTCCTTACTTGACTGGGCCAATCAGAATTAGATAATTCCGATAATGAGTGTCCGTGATTCGCGGACACCTGCAACGCGTGACAGTTAAAACCATCCAATCACGAAAGTGGATCTGAGCTCTAGTGTTTTGGAATACAAGTAGTCCTGAAATATTTCCGCGAAAAACAGGTAGCCCAATCAATAACGAATTTAAAAAAAATTTGATGCGAAATATATAAACAGAGCAGTTACTTGCGTTTTAATACATGTCTCGTGTATTTTATGAACAGTAAAAAAAAAAAAAAAAAAAAAAAAAAAAAAGTTTCAATTACGCATTTGTGTATGTTTTTTTGAAGGTCTAAACCAACTTGGCGCTGATTTCGTCATTTTTGTATTTTTGCTAACATCCGCTAAATACGAAATACCAAATTACCAAATACGTCACCATGAGTGTCAGTTATGTCTAAGACATCAGGCAATGAACAAGTGACTGTAGAAGCACCGCTGTAACTTAGGACTTGGGAGCTCTGCCTATGTAGGATCACTTCTCTCCGGGAAAGGAAATAATTGGACGACTGTAGCACGACAGGTGGGAGGGAGTGCCTGCCAGCTACCTGTGGTTGGTGCTTCGCAAGTCGTCCTGTCTCTCTCTTTCCCTTGGGTAGGTGGGGCCAAATCCGTTCTTAGACCGGCGTGACTATAGTTCCGGAGTATGTAAATATCCTCTTCACACAATATCCCGAGTATACTAATTCAAGTCTGGCATGTTCCAGGATCGCTGAAATCACGGTCGATGCTGTACTAGGTCAGAAACTAACACCAGATAGGACAGCGCCTTTCCCTTATGGGTAGGGCCACCTGTTATTCGCGAAAAGATTTCAGGACTACTTGTATTCCAAAACACTAGAGCTCATATCCACTTCCGTGATTGGATTATTTTAACTGTCACGCATTGTAGACGTCTGCCCGCGAATCACGGACACTCAGTGTCGGAGTTACCTAATTCTGATTGGCCCAGTCAAGTAAGGAACTGTCCCCCGACATAAACATGTGGCCAATAATCAAAGGGAAATTTCACGTATGCAATAGGACATTGGAGTCTAGCCTTCGCGTAAATCATTTCGCGAAAAACAGGTAGTCCTACTTATGGGCAATGCTACTGCTGCAGATCCACTAACTATGTTACTTGTTCGCTTCTTGTTTCACGGATCTGCCGAAAGCCTTTCAAATGTTCCAAAGTGTCAGTTGTTATAAGGAATTCATAAGTATCACCAATACCTGAAACGTAAAATCAATGCGCGCCTTAAGTGGATATGAACATTATTGTGCGGTGGTTTCTCTGCATGGTCTCATCGACAGCAAGCTCATTGCAGACTGTTATGGGCAGCAACAGGCATACTAGCTTGATTGCGAGAGCACAAACATACTACGAGGAAGTGTAACGAAGCCTTGAGCACTTAAAAACAAACCGCTCCAGGCACGAACGAAGTCTTTGTCGTCGAGACACTGCACCAGCAAGACGTCCAGAGATGGGGACGTGCCGTCCGCCGACATGCGTCAAGTCATCAGCCTACTGCATCATGAACAAGGTGACGACGTTCCTTAGAAACTATTCAGAGTGGCTTTAATGAAATTAAGTAATTAAATATTATATAACAATAATTAGTAACACAATGTAACAAATTAAAACAATAAGAGCTCATCCGAGTTAAAGACTAACTGAAAAGTTTGTAAACGAGATGTAATTTATATGATTACAATACAGGACGATAAAAAGGTTGACAGTGTTCGCCTTAGAGTTACGCCTAACCCCAAACTTGTACGTTTAATATAAAATATAAAATACTACACCCATTTTTATAAAACGTAACCAGAGGAGAAAGTAGCTCAGACATGCAGGAGCGGCCATGACCTGTATGTAAGTAACACGTGCCAGCATTAGGCCGGAGTGGATTATTGGAAATCCGCTTTCCGCTTGTCTCTGCGCGTCAGTATTGTGCGCAAGAATAGTGACGAGCAGAAAATCAAGACGGAGCGGCTACAGCCAGGTCCTGCCATCTGCAAATGGTACCCGAACATCACTGATGGCTTCAAATAAAGTCCAAATAATGAGATAGTCTACTACGGCCCTGCTGCACGTCGTCTCTTACCAGGTTCGTTCTCCAATGGAAGAAAAATTACGAAATATACAAAACATTATTTTCCACGGCGGATGCCGTCTGTGACAGGCAGGCGTGGAAAAATCACGTTGCTATTCGGGCGAAAATCTGGTACAACGGGGGATCGAAAGACGCAGGGCGTCTCGCCATGGATGGCCGGACCCGGACTCGAACCCACATCCTACCGAAGGCGGGTCCGAAGTTTACGGGTCCTATGTACTGAAACGTTTTCTGTGAAATCGTTGTTTGCACCTAAACGCTTGTCTCGGAAAATAAATGTTCTGGAAATACGAAGTTTTACCAGAAAGGATTAAAAAAAAAAAACTATTATCTATATCGCTATCTTTTTTACTTTATTCATATTAAGTGTATTAATGGAGAAAACAAATCGTGAAAGTGATCAAAAATCGCATTTTTAAAGGTCGCCTATGAAGTTTCTTTAAGCGGTAAGAGAAAAATACGATTATACGCAGGTTCTTTCACTTTCAAGTACTGTGTACTTTCATCGCGTGTAGTAAAACCTCACAATTACAGATCTAGTTTAGACATTACGGCGTTAGGACGGAAACGCTGCACGCCTTGCGCGTAGGAGCGATGAGGCGCTAGGCGTGCGTGTTAGCGTCGCCCGTCTGGCTCCCTCGCTTCTTGACTTTGAACGCGCAGGTACCTAGCACCCTTAACTCTTTCAAACCCACATTAATTTACGGTTTCAGGTGTTGTAAACAAAAAATGTTATGATGCGTGCTGTACTTAAGTAGACACAGGCCTTGTTTCGTTGTCATAGCCAATGAACTGTAGACTGTATGTTCGGCTACAGCAATTCGAACAAATTATGGCCTAGACCAGTAAGACGGTTTGCGAATCATTTACCCACAGGTAGAATCATTGGTCATTCAGTTTTTAGTGTATAGTCAGGCCAAAAATTACGTACACGTGCGTAATGTACACAATTGTGTACACTGGGTCTGAATGTTTTAACCACTTCGCCACATCGCTCGAGTTTTCTGCAAGATGAACTCGTTGGTGCGGGTTACTGACCAAGTGAAACCCCGCGCCCAAGGACGGTTATATTTGTGCTGAATCTCGCAGCGGCGTCGTCTGCGCTGATCGCAGCACGGAGCTCCGCGTTCTTAGCAGAGTCGCGGCGTGCCGGGACGACTCAGGACAAAACACCGTGCCGGAGTTCTCGTGCACGCCACACCAATACTCATACATAATCGTTTAATTTACCCAATTATTGCTTGCGTCTGTTAAGACCTGAACAATTCATTGGCATGGTATCTGCCAAATTTGCGTTATTTCTTGGTAAATGCTATAAATAGAGACCTGAAGAATTCACGGTTTCATTTTGAGACAAGCTGGAATTCAAAACACTTGTGTTTGTATAACTTTAGCTATTGGTACACACGGAGTTTAGCACCTCCTGGAGAACGCTGGCCCAATCGTCACCTTCCACTGTGAGAGCAGATAACCAATGTGCAGCTAATATCGGCATATTTGTACATAAGACTGTAGTCTCTCGCTTGCAGGTCATTGAACTCGCGAATTTTTCAGGTCTGTAGCTATAAATAGAGGTAGTGAGAATTCGCGAAAATATTTCAAGACAAGTTGTTATACGTCAAGACACTGTAGGGTCGTTTACCTATCCTGATTGGCTGAATTATGTTTTGACACGTGTTAACTGCCTGCACACGAATAACGTAGGAGCCGGTGCCGATGATGCCAAAATCTGAATGGCCGGTCAAATATGAAAACGTCTTCTCAAGCAGACAGCAACCAGTGTGAATAGACAAACTGCTGTCAAGTTTTTAATGTATTAAAGTTTACCGTGTACTCATTTTTTTTTCCCGCGAAAAATCACTAACTCTAGCTATAGACTTCACTGCCATTTACGTGACTCCTGAGTTCAGTTAGCAATTTTATGAGTCACCGCTAAACTGGAGATTAGTAGCTGAAACTTTGAGCCTATACTATTGGCTGAAAGTGTACTTCCGACGTGCCTCATAAGCAGAAAAATGCAAAATTTGCGTTATCGCTTGATACAATGTTATTCTTAAAACTCGTATACGTTTGTGCTACGTTCGTCATTGGGCCATACTTCATGCAGCGTCTCTGCTCCAAAGAAATAAGCACTTCATAATGGAGTGCCCTAATCACGTGCAGCCATGCCATGCCAATAACTGACACGCGAGAAGACGGAGACCGACACCCGTGTTACCTGTCCTGGAGCATCAGCCAATGAACAACTAACTGAGGCTCGAGTACACAAAGTATTGTGGAGTCTAGCTTGTTGCCAGATGAATGCGCGACATTCCCGGGTCCCCAACAACTAATAATGTTTCCTGTGTGCGTCGTGCGCAGATACTAAACACCTGCGTGTCTCGTGCAGTACATGTGGCAAGAATGGCACATGGGCTGGTCCATCGACGGAGCCCAAGGCTGCAGGCCTCTTGTTTACGAACTCCCGCAACTTTGGCACGCGACGCGGGTAGCCCGTGCCAACTCGCCTCTGCTGCGGTTCGGCGAACAGTTCTGCCACGACAACAGCGCTGTCTCCATCGCTGATGCTAAAATAAAGAGAAATGTTCACGTGCTAGTAGTACCCGGAATGACCCGACACAGAACTTCACAGAGGATCACAGTTGATGTAGTCTATTCGTAGGGACAGGAGTTTTTCGCGGAAATATTTATAGCCATGCTAGACTTCAATATCCTACGTCCACAACCACAAATTCTTTTGGTTATTGGCAGCGTGTCTACGTAAGAATTGATGTTCTTATTTGACTGGGCCAATCAGAATACAGTACTACGATTCTGAACGTTCATGATTCGCGGACAGACACTTGAGGCACGTGACATTTGAAATCATCCAACCACGGAAGTGCATATGAACAAAAGTGTTTTGTAATGCAACTGGTCTTGATATAGTTTCGCGAAAAACACCTGCATTTTAACACTTTTTGAATCAAACCTTTGAAAAAAATCACTCAACGTGACGTGTTTGATTGTTTACAAAAAAAAATTTCATAGATCACAAACGGTTTATACTTATGCTGACATTGAATATTTTTGTTTCTGGTTAAATTGAGTTTTTATATTATATATTTAATTTATAGTTAATATGATTAAAAGCAGAGAGAAAATAGGTGTGTAGGTAATGCTAATGCCAAGAGGACACGGAAATTAACCAAATTCATTTGAAGACAAGCTAAACTTCAAATACGTGTACATTTTTGACTTAATCCTATTAAAATTGGATCGCAGTTTGTAAGACACGGCCTGGATGGATCTGAGCCAATAACTAACCTGCAAGAGAAAGGACACCGAATCCCGTGCTACCTGGTCTGGGGTAAAACTGGAATATCAGCCAGTACACAATGAACTGAGGCTCAAGTACACAAAGAACTCTGGTGTCTAGCTTGTTGCAAAATGAATCCGTGACATTTCCAGGTCTTTACTAATAGCTGGTAAGATGTCAGGGCAAGTTGTGTTCCAACGTATTTTAGTTCAGAACCACTTTCTTGATTGGGCCATTTGAATTGTTACGCGTCTTATCTATCTGCCCGCGAATCACGGACGGTCAATATCGGAGAAACATAATTCTGATCGGCTCAATCATGTAAAACAGACTGTCTTCACACAAAGATAAGCGGCCAATAGTAAAACGAAGGCTGCAAGTGTGCACATAGGGTATTGAAGTCTAGCCTCCGCGTAATTTGTCGTGAAAAACAGGTTACGCTACTAAAAACTGTTCACGGTAAAATGAGCACTTTTGAAAGTCCTGCTTAAGACCTACTTGTATACGCGTTGTGTATTCTTCCGCCTTATGTAAAATTAACGTTTCCGTGGGCCTCATCACTTTATTCATGCGTCGGTCAAGTGAAACTGAAAGTATTAGAGAAGGAAATAAATAAATCAAGTCATCATTAAAGACTACCTAACATTCTTTATTCCACGTTAAAATTTGGAACTACTTTCGCTACATCGATCGTTACCAACTTTACTGGGCACATGTCTTTCAGTGGAGCCGTTAAAAAATATGCAGGCAGAGGCAATTACTTGTTCTAAGGTTGATTTCAAAAATGCTCACTTTATCGTGAACAGCCTTCAGAAAGTAGTAGTTCTCATGCAAAATATTATGAAACTGATTGCATTCAAATATTGTAGATATTGAAAAGGGCAATGAGGCGTTTTGCGTTTTGAGTTGAGAAAGATTTGGTAGGCTCTCACCAACGAGGTCTTGAGAGCCGGTAAGGTTGGAATGAGGTGAGAATGGAGCAGCACCGGAATGCAAGGGCGGGGAAACGGCATAGTCCGGCACGATTCCCACTCGCGCAAATCCGGGAATAACCCGGCAGGGGGTTGAACCCGGTTAGCCACGTTGGAAGGCGGGCATTCAAACCACTCAAATTCTATTCGTAGCTTAAATTACAGGCGCCCAGACGAACAGCCGCCCTCCCACATAAAAACGTGACTCTATATAACTAATATACTGTTTGTTAAATACTAGTCGTCATGGTAGAATTGGACACCCTGGTTGGCTGTACTGCTAAGTAGGGTTAATGAAATAAATTTAAAAAAAAAGTCTAACCACTCACCATCGCGGCCCCCTGGTGGAGTTCGTGTCATAAGCGGCGATTACACCTCAGTGTACCCAATCACTCTGTGACGAGGTCCTAGCGGCGGCTGATCGATGTACCAGGAAGCACGCCTCGTAAGTTAGACAGTCGCCACATTGGCAGGCAGGTCGTGATTTATCGCGCCTCGAGGGCCCGCCAGAAGTGACGAGGCGTGGGGGGCAGACGTCGGGACCGCAGGCCTACAAAGTGGGACGTGCCGACACCGCACGGGGTCTCTGCAGACGAGCAGCCGAGAGGTCGTGCCACCCTCCTGCCCCAGCCAAACCAACAGTCATACCACGCGGGAAATATCTGCTCCGTCTCTACGGACAAGAGCTTGGCTCTCACAGAGTACGGATGTTTACAGATAGGTAGAGACAGGAAAAAAATCGCTAGTTGAATGGCCTGTAGGCTAGACTGTACAGTCTTGTGTACAATAACGCTGATAAAAATGAATCATTGGTTGCTTGATGTCACAGCGAAAGGCGATGGCTGGGTCTGTGTTTCGTCTCGTACTTCTTATTGGATCAGGCTTCTTCAGGAGCTGATACATAACGCGTGAACCAATTGCAATAGTGACGTGAAAAAACGAGTTTTTGGAGTCTAGCTTGACCCAAAATGATTTCGCGAATTCTTCAGGTCTCTAGTTATAAAATATGAATAGTCACGGAACCTTTTCACGAAAATCGGGTGTCCCTACTTATAGACCTGATACTGCTTTTTATTCAGATCGAACAATTTCACAAGCAGTATAAGTGCATTCATGGTTGCTTCCAATTTTCTGAAGCCCTGCTAACATTCTACTACCTGGATATTTCTCTGCCTCATGAAAGCAAGGATTAACTGTGTGTGGAAGATTGCAACATAAGGACATTTCAATGACGATGTCAGGGTGCTGGTCTACGGCATGCAATCAAACAAACACGTTATATTGATCTCTCACACTCCAACAACTCATTGGTGAGAATTAGTACTTAAAATTTGAGCATAATGTTCACTTTGTTGGGGAAATATGTGTGCAATTATGGGCACGACCTGTAATACACCACGAACTGTTGTGAGGGACGACTCGAACATAAAATATCCAGATTGAAGGCTAAAAACATCACGAGATAGAGATAGAGATAGAGAGAGAGAGAGAGAGAGAGAGAGAGAGAGAGAGAGCAATATGTCACTTTTCGCATCAGATAAAGAATTTTGATGTGACGCAAATTTGGCCACATTATTTATCTGCAGATTTAGAGACGTCATGTGACCAACAGCCGATCATGAGCGATCAGTGATGCCATTATTAAAACACTAGCACAGTCTAAGTGAACAACTAGGGGCCGAGCTATATAGTGGATAAATTATGGGAGCGGGATGAGGATTGTCCTCAAGTGATGCAAAGACAATTATTCGTTGCAGCGGAGTCTTTGTTTTGAAAGGGCATCTAAATAGTGAATGAAATATAGTGGTTGGGGTCAGTCATCTTTTGGTCGCCATAATGTGGGAAGGTGTATTCTACAATTGCTACGAGAATCAAACACTGGACCTCCTATATGTAAATTTTAAATACAGAATTATTTATTTATTTAAAAAAGTTATGAAATGTTTCTAAAGTTTCGAAATATTTACATTTATTAAATTTTGTATTAAATTTTACTTATTATTAAATTTTTTTTCTTTAGAATAATGTATTATATTCTCCTGATTTTTACAATTATTTTTTCGATTTTTTTTTGCGATTTTTCTGGTTCAATGAATTTCAGTGTGAAGGACAAAATTCGGTAACATCGGTAAGGCTCCTACGTGATTCGTGTGCAGACAGTTAACATGTATAAAAAAAGTAATTTAGCCAATCAATATAGGTAAACAACCCTACAGAGTTTTGAAATATAAATTATCTTGGAGTGTTTTCACGAAATTTCACTGCCACTACCTACGGCTTTCGGTTGATAGGTAAATACAACAGACAGAGAATACATGGCGTCGCAGTTCCTTAGATGTGGGCGAACTCATTTTCTTATTGGCTCCACCAGGTTTTGGTGGGGGTGGGGGGTTGTAATTTTCTCCGACTGGCTACCCAGTGTTGCGAGAAGTTCCGTATTGGCTGGGCTGCCAACTGGCACGTAAACTAGTCGGCGCTAATTGGCGAACGGTGTACCGATAGGTTGCTGGCATTAACGCCGTTTTGCTGGTTCGCTGTAGTGTGCTGTTCGAGTTCTCTAAACAAGTGGTTGTTTTACCTCTGTATATAGGCTGTTCATGATAAAGTGAGCACTTTTGAAATCAACATTAGATAAAAGTCACTGCTCCTACCTGCATATATTTTAATGGGCGCGCTGAGTGACATGTACCAAGTAAAGTTGGTAACGATGGAGGAGAATTTAGTTCCATATCTTAAGGTCGAATAAAAAGTGTTAGGTAACCATTCGTGATACCTTAAATTATTTCTTTTGATTTTGGTTTTTTTTAAGCATCAAAGTGTAAAAATGAGCAGATTTGTAAAATATAACTTTTATAATAATTTCACAGTTTCACTTGACCGATGCATGAATGAAGTGATGAGGCCAATCGCAATATTAATTTTACATGACGCTGAAGAATACGCAGCTTGCATACAGGTGGATCTTAAGCAGGACTTTCAAAAGTGCTCATTTTATAGTGAAGAGCCTGCACTTAAGTATTTTATGATTCAGGCATGTCATTTTGAAGTGTTCGTTCACTAGTACAGAGTCGTACATGGCTAATTAAATAAAGTAGTCTATATTGTCCAGTAAAAAACGTAGAACAAACGCATACGTGCTTGAAGTGTAACAGTCACCATATAATAAGGCGACTGTTGCAGGTCTATAACTATAGAGGCACGTTAACGATGGCAGGACTATATATGCTGTTCGCGGTAAAGTGAGCACTTTTGACGCCCTAGTTACTTTTTCATTCCGTCCATTTCTTATCTTTTAACCACCTTTTTAAATAAATATTACAGTATAAGTAATAAACACAGTGTGTATATTCCACCGCATTCGGAGGTCAACGTCTAAGACAAAAATAAAATATATTTGTTGTAGGCCTATATTATTCCAAATGAGTAGGCTTTTAAAAGTGCTCATTTTACCGTTAATAACTAATATACGTAAGCACAGAGTACTTAAGGTTCCCGTCTATCTGCAGCTATTTCCGGCGTTTGAGGCCGAGAAGCGCAGGGACGATAAGGGCGACACTCCCACGCGCAGCAAGTGCGTCGTCGCCTCTAAGTGCAAGGCTCTGAACTGACGTGCAGTGTTCTCATCGCACTGCGTGTACCTATGGACTGTCAGTGGCGATCCTATTATTTTATTGGCGGAAAGTCCGTAGGAAGGTTCAAGTAGATTTGTATGTATCTGATGCGTATATTTTGAGATATAACGCTTGGAAAAAGCTGTTTTTATACTTTTTCGAGCGTTATGAAATGGTGTTTCTAATGAGTGCGGCGCGATGAAAGTACTCAACAGCCGTCGTCTGATAGTGTGTTGTGTTCGTAGATCATGGACTCACAACCATTCGTTTCATCCGTCAGTCGCCCGTCCGCCCGTCGGTCACGTGACCTTCGACCAATCGCAAGGCAACATTTTTTCCCCTCCGGCTGTCCGTCAAATATATCTCAAACTTTAACTTTCGACGGACGGACGGGACCCCGGCATTGTAATATCGTTCCTTGAACACGGCTGTCGGGAAACAGTCACATGTTTTTGGTCTGAATATTTTTATTTTTAAATACACAAGGCAGTGAAATTGTTTACGTTTATACGTCTCACCTCTGAATTGAACTAAAGATGACTTTTAGATTATCGGAGGAAATGCTGATAAATTACGTTAGGGAAAGAGAATGTATTTATTACATCCATTAAAAACATTTGTCTGTGCGCGAGAAAGTTAGTGTTGTTGCGTGGTGACACTGAAAATTTTCTGGTCCGACGGATCGACGGACGACGGACTGTTGTGAGTCGCTTTCAATAGACCGACCGGAAAAACCGACGGATGACTGACTGACGGACGGGCGACTGACGGAAGCGACGGATGGTTGTGATCCAAGCATACGTGAATTTCGAACACTTTGAGACGCAGTTAAAGCGACAGCTAGTCGAATGCCTAGTGAATACAGAAGAGAAATGGCGGCGTGTATTGCGAACTCCAACCACACACACCAACACAATAGCCTCACTAGCCAGAAATATGGCGGAATATAGTTCATCAATCGGCTCCTAAGAAATCACCCACCAGATTGCAGCCAGGCCAGTAGGAAATATTCCATAAATAGAGATATGCAGAATTCCCGTCATTGTTTGGAGACACATTAAACTTTAAACACATGTATAGGCTGTTCACAGTAAAGTGACCATTTTTATGGCCCTAGTTACTTTTTTCCTTCGGCCATTTTTTTTTCCCTTCAACCACCTGTTAAAATAGATATAGTCATGTAAGTAATAGACAAAGTGTGTATATTCCACTTCACCCGGGAGTTAACGTCTAGGTGTAAAATAAGCAATATTTATTGACTGTTATTCCAAATGAGAGGGTTTACAAAAGTGCTCACGTTACCGTGAACAGCGTATACCTTTGTAGTACGTTTGTCATTCAAACATATTTAATCTGACACGCGCATGGTATCTCCGCGCAAATAAATGAACACTTCACAATTGTGTGTCCCAATCACGAGCAGTTCAGTCAGAAAGGGCGTGGCTGCACGCAGCAGCCAATACAAAACTCAAGTCGTCTCCGGTAGGTATATACAGTACTGTGGAATTCAGCCGGATGCCAAATAATAACGCAAATTTTGCATGTCTCTATCCATAACGTGCAGTAACCACGCAGACTCAAGGACCGTTTCCACAGCTTCGCACTGTCAACGACCGACCGAGTTCGCTTACATCAAAGGGATCGGGTCCGCGGTGGACCAGTGGTCAGACTGCTCGCCTCCCGTATACGCAAATCGGGTTCGATTCCCGGCGGGGTCACTCCCGGAATTTCGCATACGAGAATCGTGCCGGACGATGCCACTGGTCTGTGGGTTTTCTCGGAGATCTCCCGTTCCCCCCGCCCTTAAGAGGAGTGTGAGTGAACATTTTATTGTGAAATCGTTGTTTGCACGTATTCGCGTATCTCGGTAAATATATATTCTGTAAACACGACCTTTTGCTAAAAAAAAGGTAAAAAAAACTGTTATCTATGACTTTATGTTTTTACTTTTAACGTATTAAGTACATTCATGGAGAAAAAAATCGTGAAAATGGTCAAATATCGCATTTTTGAAGCTTGCCTTTGCAATTTCTTTAAGCGGAAAGAGAGAAGTACAAACATACGGACGTAGTTTAATCTGTGGGCTTGCATTGCTAGTAATAAAATCCCACTGTTACATATCTGATTTGCAAAGTACAGGACCACGACGGAAACACTGCACGCCTTGCGCGTAGGGGCGATGAGGCGCTAGGCGTGCGTGTTCGTGTCGCCCGTATCGCTCCCTCGCTTCTTGATCTTGGACGCGCAGGTTCACACTCCTCTTAATTTCCGGCGGTGTTCTGTACTCACCTCACTTCACCCTTATCGGCTCTCAAGACATCGATGTTAAGAAGCGCCCAAATCTTTCAACTCATAGGAACAGCCACGGCATTTCGCTTCTTTATTACTTACCTACAGGCTATTCGCGGTAAAGTACGAATTTTTTAATACCCTTCCAACAGGCATTAACCACTAATTAAGGCTGTTAACGATAAAGTCAGCACTTTTAAAATCAACCTTAGAAAAAGTCGCTGCCCCTGTCTGCATATATTCTAACTGACGTACTGAGGGATATGCGCCCAGTTATGTTGGTAACGATGGATGTAAAGTAGTTCGATATCATAACGTCGAATAAAAAGTGTTTGGTAAGCATCTGTGATAACTATTTATTTTCCTTTCCATTTTTCTAACGCATGGAAATGACAAAATTAGTAAAATATTTACTTTTCTAATAATTTCACAGTTTCACTTGACCGCCGCATGAATAAAGGGATGAGGCCCATGACAATGTCAATTTTACATAAAGTGGAAGAATACGCAACGTGTATATAAGTAGATCTTAAGCAGGGCTTTCAAAAGTGCTCATTTTACCGTGAACAACCTATATCTATATTATACTACAGCCTCAGACGTTAACTTTTGAGAGTGGTGAATTGTTTACACTGCGTTTATCAGTCTGGTAGCAACGTTTATATTGAAAAGTGGCCGGGAGAAGGGGGGGGGGGGGGATTTGATCGAAAGGAAAAATTTTGCAGGGCTTATAAAAGAATGTTCACTTTACCGTGAATTACTTATATTCTGCGGCAGCAGTGTATCCTCGTGCGTGGAGGCAACTAGGCGTGTGATATGCACGCACGCCTGTGAACCCAGCAGCGTGTCGAGTGGAGAACGCAGGGCAGCCGCCCGAGTAACGACGCGACCATTAAGTAACGCACACGGGTGACGAACCTCTCGTGATGGGGGGTTTTTAGTTGAGGTACAACACAGTGTTGGTATCACTTAAAGAGTTCCGCCTGCCTGGCGCTTGCACTGCGTTACGGCATGTTTGAAACCCAAGTTTTTTGACGAAACTATTAAATGTGTCCCCAGTATGTTTACATACGAAAACACATCATACCTAGAGACATGCGAAATTCGCGTTATTATTCGGCACCAAGCTAAACTTCACGGTACTGTCTGTACTGGAAACGGCGTCGTTGCTCTATTGGTTGGTGCATGGATGTGAAGCCACGCCCTCTCTGACTGAACTGCATGGGATTGAGGCACACATATGGTGAAGTGTTCATTTATTGGCGCAGAGTTACCCACAGCGTCTCGGATAAAGTATGGTCCAATGACAAACGTATTGCAGAGGTTCAAGTGTTTAAAGATTAACGTGTCCTCAAATAACAACGAGAATTTTGCACGTCTCTAATCAGACCACACACGAGGACAGAATGGTGTTTTAAAATTATCACGCATAATGTAGGGCCTAAATATTCTTTTGGAACCCTCCAAAATAGTTATAACAGCTTTTTTCAGGCTACCGTATCTTAAAACCTATTAGTAGAGCTAGTGATTTTTCGCGAAAAATATTAAGTACACGGTAGACTTCAATACTATAAGCACCCAACACCAGTTTGTCTATTGCCATTGGTTGCTGTCTGCTTGAGAAGATGTTTTGATATTTGTCCGGGCCACTCATAATTCACCAACATCGGCACGGCTCCTGTGTGGTTCGTGTGCAGACTGTCAACACTTGTCAAAAAGCAATTCAGCCAGACAATACAGGTAAGCGACACTACAGAGTTTTGAATTATAACCTGTCTTGAAATCTTTTCGCGAAATTTCACTGTCCCTGTCAATAAGAAAGAGGCCATTCAGATACTGTACGTCTGTGATACGCGAACAGGCATCTAAGACGCAAACTAATAAACCATCAAATGACGAAATTGAATCTGAGCTAAAATGTTACGAAATATGACTGGTCATGGAATATTCTCGCGAAAATCGGGGTGTTTCTAGATACAGGTAGAGAACTGAAAAAATTAGCGAGTTCAATGACCTGCAGGCTAGACTCTACAGTTGTATGTACAAATATGCATATATCAACTGCGCATTGGTTGTCTGCTGTCACAGTGGTAGGCAACGATTGGGCCAGTGTTTTCCAGGAGGTGTCAAACACCGTGTTGACTAATTGCTAAAGTTATATAAGAATACATGTCTTGAATTCTAGCATGTCCCAAAATGAATCCGCGAATTCTTCAGGTCTCTAGACATAGGGAGGTTCACGGTAAAGTGAGACTTTTTGAAATTCTAGTTACTTTTTCCTTTAAGTCCTTTTTTAACATTTAACCACCTTTTTAAATAAATATTGCCAGGTGAGTACTAAATACAGTATGTATACACTCGGAAGTAAACGTCTACGGCCTAAATAATATATATTTATTGACTATTATTCCAAATACGATCGCTTTCAAAAGTGCTAACTTTACCATGAACAAACATTAATTTAGGAATATGTATGAACTGATGCCATATTTTGGCGAAAGTTTTCATTTCCGATTGGCCAGCCGAGTCAGAGAAATTCTTCTCGCAAAGAAACGTGCCAAACGAGTTAAAGAAAACTGCTAGTATTCCCATTGGGTATAGAAATGTAGCATGTGCGGAAATCTTTCCGCGAAATTCTAGTGTCCCTAGCAGTACGGATCAATCATAATGTAGAACAGTTGTAAGGTTTACACATAAGTTACCCGCGTTGAAGATCATTTAGCACCGCACCTTGAGGTGTACCCTCCCGGCCGAAAATATCCTTCCTGTGCACTGCAATAATTGTTTTCGCGAAAATAGGATGTCCTTAACAAATGAGAAAAAGTACAAACCGAGTAGGAACATAAAAATTCTTAACGAACCCTTTCTGAACCACTTTAATTTACGGTTTTAGGTGTTGCAAACAAAACGTTTATGATGTGTGCTGTACTTAAGTAGACACAACACTTGTTTCGTTGCCACAGCCAATGAGCTGTCGGCTATATGTTCGGTTAAGGTTATATGAACTAATTATGACCGAAAATACGTGTTGCGAATCATTGGAGACCTGCAAAATTCGCGTTATTATTTAAAGACACACTTTACTTCAAACATTTGTGTTTTTGTGTTGCTTTCTTCATTGGACTACAGTTTGTCCGGACATTCCCTGGATGGCTTTGGACCAATAACAATCATCCAACGAAAGCATGGCCCAACCAAGTCCAACCAAGTCAAAAGGTAATATATGTCCTCACTGCTACAGAAGCCAATAAACAAACTGTAGCGACTCGAATATGTATAGGACGTTGAATTATAGTGTTCTGCCAAGAAATAACGCGACTTTTGCAGGTCTCTACGAATCATATACCCAAAGGCAAGAGCATTGGTCATCGTCCATCGAGCTTTGCAGTGAGCAGTACAGACCAAAAATTACCTACACGTGCTTTATGTACACAACTGTGTACACTGGGTTATGAATGGGTTAACAGTCGTCGTATTTCCCGTATATGCTCTGTTACTATTACTACGAATTCTCGTACAACCAATCAACTGTGTACTCTCTGTAGTCCGGATTGCAAGGGCAGGGCTGACTCGAGCCAGCACGATGTTGTACGTATTATTAATTACCGACGCATCCTGTGGCAGCCGGCTGCTAGTCGCTCATAAATCCGAACTCTTGATGACGCGCCTCGCGAACCACTTAGCCGTCACGGAATGGCGGTTACTGACCTCGCTGCGTCCATTCACGACACGGATTGGAGATGAGGCAGACCGATCTCGCTGGCTACGCACAACCAATCTCCGTGCCCCAACGTTGAACTGCTTTTCTGCCAACACGTCTAGCGAAAACGGCATGGTTCGGATGTTAAGTTATGAGAACTGATCTGTAAAAAAATGTTTTAAGACGTTTTTATATTTAATTTTACCAATTTGTAATGAAGTTGGATTCAATTCAAATAGGTAAAGCCTGTTCACGATAACGTGAGCACTTTTGAATTCAACTTTAGAAAAAAGTCACTGGCCTGCCTGCATATATTTTAACGGGCGCACTAAAGTGACATGCGCCCAGTAAAGTTGGCAACGAAGGATGTACAGCAGTTCCATAGCTTAATGTCGAATAAAAAGTGTTAGGTAATCATTTGTGATAACTTAAATTATTTCTTTCGCTTTCTCTTTTTTTTTATGGATAGGTGTGTAAAAATCAACATATTTTTAAAACATTTACTTTCCTAATAATTTTACAGTTTCGCTTTTGATCGACCCATGAATAAAGCGATGAGGTCAGTGGAAATGTTAATTTTACATAAGGAGGAAGAAGGCACAATGTACATACAAAAAGATCTTAAGCAGGGCTTTCAAAAGTGCTCATTTTACCGTGAGCAGCCTATATAAGAATTTTATTTATTTAATAGAGCTTGTCATTTTAAAAATTAAGATATAAATAAACACGTTCATCACTATAGACCATGTGACGTTGACAGTTGTGTTACTCTGGAGTAGATATTTTATTGGGTAGATGCGCAGAAGCCGAACAAGCGGTCTACCTCATCTTTAGTCTATGATTCATGAGCAAGATGCGTTTTACTCACACTTGATGTGGCGTGTCAGCTGCCCGGAAAGCAAAGCAAACTGAAACATTTCTATACGCTGTTCACGGTAAAATGAGCACTTTTGAAAGCCCTGCTTAAGATCTACTTGTATGCGTGTTGTGTATTCCTCCGCCTCATGTAAGATTAACATTGCTACGGGTCTCATCATTTTATTAATTTGACGGTCAAATGAAACTGTGAAAATATTAAGAAAGTAAATATTTTACAAATCTGGGTTTTTTTTTTTCATTGACAAACCGAAAGTGAAAGAATTAATTTTAAGTTATTACAAATGGTTACCTAAAACTTTTTATTCGACGTTAAGGTATGGAACTACTTTCCATCCATCGTTACCAACTTTACTGGGCGAATGTCACTCAGTGCGCCCATTAAAATATGTGCATACAGGGGCAGCGACTTTTTTTATAAGGTTTCATTTCTAAAGTGCTCTCTTTATCTTGAACAATCTTTATAGACTGTTAACGGTAAACTGAGAATTTTTGAAAGTCCTGCTTGAGGCTCGACTTCAACGATATTTTGCATAAATCCTTCGTTTTCGTGTCATAATTTCAGTTTGAGAGGTATTACTGGAAATGTTTGACTATAGAAAATTTACAATTTACTAGTTGTTTCATACGATTTTATCTCATTTTCTTTGTGTTTTATTCCCTTCTTGCAAAAATGCAGGAACTTATTGATAAAATATAAATTCGTTTCTGGCGTTTTACAACAAGCAGATAATACACAATTAGTATTAAGCACAAAAAATACTAAACAGGTCGTAAAATGTAAATTTTCTATAATAGTACATTGCCAGTAATTACTCTGAATCCGAAATTATGACACGAAAAAGAAGAATTTCTGCAAAACATATGAGTAGAGACGTGCAAAATTCACGTTGTTATTTGGTAACATGTTAGACTTCACTGCTGTATATCTACTTAAGAGCAATTCGTGAATTTTGAGGGTGTTACGTATTGCCAGGGGCAGGTATTTTTCGTCAAAATATTTATGATCATGCTATATTTCAATATCCTACTTCCACAAGCACGATTTCCTTTGCTTATTGGCCGCGTGTCTACGTGAGAAGACATGTTCTTATTCGACTGGGCCAGTCGTAATAAACTACTCCGATACTAAACGTCCATAATTCGCGGGCAGACACTTGAGGCACGTGACATTTTAAATCATCCAACCACGAAAGTGCATATGAACAAAAGTGTTTTGGAGTACAACTGGTCTTAAAATCTATTCGCAAAAAAAAAAAAAAAAAAAAAAAAAAAAACCCACCTGTCCCTAAGTATTGCTAAAATACGAGGCAGTGGAAGCAAATAAAATTCCGAAAACTTGTGAGTTCAATAAAAAATATTCCTCTATGATTCGTATATGTATGACTAAAACCACCAAGCACGAACGCAAAGACAAAAGTATAAAAACAAATAACGTTTGATATTAACTTTACAAACATTTTCTTTTAGAAGATATTTTTCGTTGCACGTACGAACGGTAAGTATTCAACAATTCATACTTGTTATTTTTCTGTATAAAAGGCCGCGGTGGTGTAGTGGTTAGACTACTAAATTCACTTTACAGTGTGAGTGTTGCGAAAAAAACACACCCACCAACAGCTATGACCGCCACTTTTCCTACATGGGAAAAATATGGAACTAATCCCGTCGGGAGTTTTCTCTAGCAAACGGTGGTGTGGATCAATTCTCGGGGTGTTGCTATTTTCAAAATAAAAATTGAAAAAAATTTCTTGTAAATATGAATTTAGAATTCTCCCAGATCTGAGTCATGAATTGCTATTAGGCATAGATTTTCTGGGGAAAACACAAGCGTGTATTGATCATGCCAAAAGAGAACTAGGTTTTGCTTTTTGTAAAAATCAACCAGTGCCATTCTTTCAAAGATATTTAATTGCCAAATTTTAAAAGTTCGCCCTTCTTATTCGGGCCAGGATAATCGTTAGCTCAGTTGCAGGAAGAGTTCGCGGATGTGATTACCACGAAATTAGGATATTATAATCAAAATCCTATTGTGTTGCGGGTAAAGGATTATGAGCCTGTTTCTTCTGTACTCTATCGAGTCTCTCCTCCAAAATTAAAATTTTTTTAAAATTTTTATTCACGACTTGCAAAAGGAAAAAATTGTAGAGCCATCTGTAAGTATGTATTATAGTCCAGCCTTTTTGTTGCCAAAGCGGACTCAGAGACAGTATCGTGTAATTTGCGACTACCGCAAAGTTAATAAAAAAATACGCAGACCCCCTTCCATTACGCTCTATCGAATCGGTATTTCAGCATGTAGGACAAGCGAAGTACTTTTCGGTGTTTCATTTGAATTCTGCATTCCTGCAGTGTGAACTGCATCCGGATTCTCGGGAAATTTTAGCCTTTGTAACACCTTGGGGGCAGTATCAGTGGTGTAGGTTGCCCATGGGACTACAAGCCATGTCAAGGGTTTTATATCAAGTTATAGGAGAGTTTCAATAGGACTCCCTGTTTACCTATATAGATGACGTATGTGTCTACAGTAACACATTCGAGGATCATATAAAACATCTGAGACTTTTCTTATCCAGCCTAAAGGGAGCTGGTCTCACAGTAAACCCTGGTAAAGTTACCTGGGCATCCACTTATGTAAAATACTTAGGATTTGTTATCGCTGACGGGAAATTGATCATGGATCCGGAAAATATCAGACCAATTGTAATCCTCCCTGTGTCTAAGAGCCTGAAGGGGGTTAGGAGATTTTCAGGGATGGTGAGATTTTATTCTAAGTTTACTCCCGATTTTGCTCACATGTCTGAACCTTTGAACGCCTTAAAACGTAAAGGAGTAGATTTTGTTTGGGGGACTGACCAGAGCCATGTCTTTGCTAGCTAAAGGAGAAATTATCAACACCCCCTGTTTTGTGGTTGCCTCAGTTTGATCAACCTTTTGTTTTGCAAGTTGATGCTAGTTCAAAGGCATTAGGAGCAGTATTTTGCCAACGGGATAATGATCAACTGGTTACCATTGCATATGCTAGTAGACTGCTTACTGTTGCTGAGCAGAAATTCTCGGCATACGGGAAGGAAGTACTCGCGGCCATTTCTGGCATGGACAAATTCTGCGACTATCTTGAAACTAACAAGTTTGAACTGCATACCAGGCATTAAGCTGGTTTCTGGCGACAAATAAACCCGCGGGCATGTTGGCGAGATGGTTAGTGCGTTTAACTCATTTCCGCTTTCATGTCATACACATTAAAGGAGTGGACAATGGAGTAGTCGAAGCCTTGTCCAGGATGTTTGATGCGGAAGAATTTTGTGCAGACACTCCGGATGAAGTAGCTGTGGTGCAAGAAATGATCACTGAGGTTATAGTTAGACAGATGTCGAAAAAAAAAAAAAAAAAAAAAAAAAAAATGATTTAACTTAAGTTTCTAATGTTAATATAGAGTCAGTAAAAGTAAGTACTGATCCCAGTTTTGATCAAGTCCATGTTTTGAATGAATTTTCCCAAGGGTACCTTAAACTCCAGCATCATCAGGGAATTGACCCTGAATGTGTCGGCATCAAAGCAGACATTGAGTATGGAAAGGGAGGACCCTATGAGGTTAGGAAGGGCCTCATTGGTCATGTTGATTCCAAGACTCGTGCATTAAAATTTTTTATTCCTCAAGTGTTGCGTGGTCCACTGTTCCACTACTATCACAACACATTTTGGTGGCCATTTAGGCCAAGATAAGACGGTTGGCCGGATTAGGGACATGTTATTTTGGCCAGGGTTAGTGAAAGAAGTTGAGCAGCTTGTTAAACAATGTGAGGATTGCCAAAAGGTAAAACCTCGAGACACTAAAATAGTAAGACCGTATAGTGCAACTGTAGTTCGGTACCCCTTGGAAACGTCTCTATCTTGATGTTTTTGGACCTTTACCTAGAACTAAATCCGGATTTTCGTATATTTTTGTTGCAGTTGATAGTTTCAGTAAATTTGAATTCCTTTTCCCCTTAAGAACAATGAAATCTGTAGAAACTTGTAAGTTGCTTAGTCAACGACTCTTCCCTATCTTCGGGTCACCCGTGCAACTGGTGATTGATAATGCCACCTACATCTTTTCCACTGAAATGAAAAATCTAGCGTTTTCATGGGGAATAAAATTAGTACAAACTACCCCTTACTATCCACAGGCCAATCTGGTAGAACGGTATAACCGGAATTTGAAAGTCGCCTTAAGGGCATTCCAAACCGGTACTCATAAGAACTGGGACCAAGTTTTGTATCAGATTTAATTGGAATTTAATAATGCAATAAGTAATGCAACGAATAAGGTGTCATTAGAAGTATTTTTCGGGAGAAAGTTGTTTCATCCATTAATAAGTCCTTGGGACTCCAAGAGTTTTATTGGGATAACATTCATTCTAAATACCTTAAGGACTTTTGGGAATAGGCTTCTAAAAACCTAAAGAAATATCACTTACAGTTATCTTCTAGGAAAGATTATCAAAGCGGCGCTGTATCCCATAAATATGCACCGTCGGTGAAGAGTGGATATTGTTACAATTTCCTCAAAAGTAAGTGGACTGAACCAGATTCGTTAAGGGATTGAGGTCGTAATTTAAAAAATTAGTTAATAATAATTTTCCAATTTTAAGTACAACAACTATAAAACAAAATTTTCTCGACACAAATTCTCACAATAAATTGACATCGCTTGCTGTTTTCAATTAATGAATTCAATCAATGCAATTTACAATCATCTCAAAGAAACTAACGTAATTAATTAAATTAAAATAAGTCACAATAGACAGTATATCAGAACCTATTCAATTATTCTTATAAATCATATATCCATGCTTGACAGTTTCAATATTTACAATAAAGTATGTATCGTATGTTCTTACAGTTCCACCTAAATTTAATACAGGTCCTACCAGTCAGCAATTTTCTAGAGTTTTCCAAGTGCCCTCATTTACAGTAGTAACCTTCAATTTCCGAGTATCACGCCCTCTCGTCCATTCACACCACAAACACCTCGTCCGCCGTCGTCTCACAGTCTCCCGTCGTCGTCCGCACTCGACTACGCCCACTGCACTCACCCAGATGACATCCGCAAAAGTCTGCCGACCCTTATGCCCGGTTGCACTATCGTGGTTCGAAACTCGATCCAAGATCGGATCTAAAATCGACACAAAAAACTGCTGCACCATTCGAGTTCACTGGATTGGAGAGCGAGATAAATTTCATTTCGAACCGCCGAAATTGACGGTTCGAAATCTCGATCCGAGATCAGCAGCCATCGATGACAAAATGTAGTTTGAAAATACGCCAACAGATAGAACTACGTTCGATTGTTTTCTTGGGGAATTAAAACAACATTATACGCACTTGAAAATTATTCAGTAAAATTCGTACAACAATAATTCTCTTAAAACAGATAAAACATCGCACATCTGGTTCTATCTATAGTGAAAAATACGCTTACTTCCATGACGTCGTATATTACGAACCAATATAAGCTGTTCACGGCAAAGTGAGCACTTTTTAAGGCCCTTTTAATGGCTTTAACCAATAATAAATATATTTTGTGGCTGCTCCAGAAGCTGACTTTTGGGTTTGGTGAAATGTATAGGTAGTTTTTATTAGTAACGTGGCAGTGTTTATATTAAAAAATTGCAAAAATAGCGAAATTATTCATAGCAAAAATTTAGCAAGGCCTTTAAAAGTGCTCACTTTAACGTGAACAGCGTATAGCAAAATTTGTCTCATACTTAGGGACACCCGAATTTGGCGAAAAGATTTTTGCACATTCTATATTTCAATACCCTATTGGCTCACTAACAGTTTTCTTTTGCTTATTGGCGGCTTTTCTTTTTCGAGAAAACTATTTATTTCTTGACTGGCCAATCTAAATTAGGCGGGATTCGCTGGCAGAATCATTATCCAATGACGAAAGTGGATCTAAGCTGTTATGAAATGCAACAGTTCGTGAAATATTTTCGCGAAAATCGGGTGTCCCTACTCATACTTAATCTCGATCTCTCACTTTGGAAACAAGATCGGCAAATCGGAGATCCAGAGTCATGGAATTTCGTTGGTGCAACACTTTTACATTGGAACCAATATAAAATTGGATCCTGGTTCGGAACTACTGGTTCGGAACTCGAATGATCCATTCGAGCTCGCAACCGGCCATTAGACTGCTGCAATATTTATAGGGTCGTAGACTATCGCCCAGAAATTTCTTTAATTTCCGCTTTGCGCCGAGTGTCCTAGTTCCCAGAATATTCTTGCGCGTCTTTTAAGAGTGGTATGGACCCCCGCATTTTCTGTGAAATAGTTGTTTGCGCAAATACGCGTATCTCGGTAAATAAATGTTCTGCAAATACGACTTCTTGTAATAAAATATAAAAAATAGTTATCTATGCCCCCCCTTTTTTTTTTTTTTTTTTTTTTTTTTTTTCATATTAAGTGTATTCTTGGAGAAACAAATTCGTGAAAATGGTCAAGTATCGTATTTTTAAAGCTTGCCCATGCAGCTTCCATAAGCAGTAAGAGAAAAGTACAAATATACGGGCGTAGTTTAACCCGTGGTCTTTCATCGCGTGTAATAAAACTCCACTGTTACAAATCTAATTTGCACAGTACATCGTTAGGACAGAAACACTGCACGTCTTGTGCCTAGGAGCGATGAGGCACTAGACGTGCGTGTTAGTGTCGCCCGTATCGCTCCCTCGCTTCTTGACCCTTGGACGCGCATCTCCATCCCACTCTTAAGCTGGCCGACTTCTCCAGCGGGATGAAGGAGGAGGGGCTGTGACGTCAGCCGAGTCGCCGCTGTCAAACATATCGCTCCCCCCCCCCCCCCCCTCCCCTTGGTCAGCGAGGTGCGGCGAGCTGCGGGTCTATTATGACCGCGACGCTAGGAAACGCAAATCAATTTTGTATTCGACCACGACACAAAACCGTACTTTGCATTAGTTCTGATTACGACCGCGCAGTTTGCGAACGCAAAGTTTGCGTCGACGATAAAAATCGGTCGGAATCTTAACGCGGGAGACGTACACCGCGCAAACCACTTTGCGTCTCCTCGCGTAGCAAGAAAAAATGGCGGACATTTACGTGGAGGCTAGACGTCAATATCCTATGTACACATTTGCAGTTGTAATTTAGCTATTGGTCGCTTGTCTTTGTGTGAAGAGAGTCTGTTACATGAGTGAGCCAATCAGAACTAAGTTTCTCCGAAACTGACCGTCCGTTATTCGCGGGTAAAAAGACAAGACGTGTAACAATTCAAATGATCCAATCGCGAAAGTGGTTCTGAACTAAAGTGCGTTTGAACACAACTTTTAGTGAAATATTATCACGAAAAACAGGTGCCCTTACATAATAGATATGTTGATCTGAAATTAAAACAAGTTTTTCTACAAGTTACACTGTGAACTAATCAAATATACTAACCTTAAACTTTCTTTTTGCTTCTCACGTTATTTTCGCCCTATACAGGTGTAACTCTCTCTGGAATCTTCCGCTCCCTTTAACGGTGTGTTATTGGGTATTGTTCGTGCCCCACCTGCCAGGTATTGGTGAATATTATTTTGAAAGTAAAGACGGAATTACTCGAAAACGGCGACGTTTAGGGTATTTGCACAATATAACATTTTTGTTTATCGTAACATGAGGATTAATAGTCCATCCTCTAAATCCCGAATATGCTATCGCGACAGGGATGCTAGTCCGAAATAGGGGTAGTAACAGTGACTATTTACATGAAATAATTTGATGTGAGCTGCAAGTGCTGTTGTGGTCTTTGAGAATCTTTGTCAGTTAACCACTATCCTGACAAACGGTGTTCCATTGTAAATATTATCTCCGATATTTGCAATGCACAAGTGTACCAGGTCCAACTTCTAAAGATGTGTATCGCCCTTAGTATTCACTTTAGACCATTCGTTGCATGTATTTTTTCAACTTATTTTTTTCGTAATTAACATACATCCGAAGTTTTTCGGTCGATTTAAGATACATACTGTTTAGTCCTAGGACACCATTTACCAATAATAGGTACTTACAAATTTATTCTTTCACGTATGTAAAAAAAAAAAATATTTTTCTCTATCACTTGCGGTTCACGGACAGTTGCTCCCTCGATGAGGAAAACTGCGTACAGTATCTGCAGAAATATTTAAGATGTTATGCAGATAGCACTCGGCATCCCTCAGAACACCGCATCTCGCATTCTTGAAGTGAAGCGAGATATTATCTTTCTCGGGTGTGAATCTTCAGCCTCACGTTTGGGTCGTCAGTTGTCACATTTCAGTAGAATTAGAAGGCCGAAATCCTGTTCTCCTTCCTTATTGACTCGTTTTTCTACTTCGACAAATTGGACTAATAATTAAAAAAAAAAAACTAATTCGTTTTCCAGTATCAATAATTAAACTTTAAAATATCTTGAAGCAATTATCATATCTAAGAAAATATATAATTAATCATGTTTATCATATTTCCCCTTTATATCACCCACAAGCGTATGTTCTCGGGCAGTGGTGACTACATTTCTACAAGGAAAAAGCTCCATTCAAACTTCAACGTCACTTCTGTTCTTACTTGCACTCTGATTGGCTGTCGTCTGACCACGCCACACAATTCATCCAATCAGCAATGGCGAGACGAGAGCCAACCAGGACAGTTCTCTTTAATGTCACGTGATTAACAAATTTCAATATTTACTACTTGTGACCCGAAAATTTCGCGGATTCATTTGGCAACAACCTCGTCTGCTCAAGCCTTTGTGTACTCGAGCCTCAGCTAGTTGCTCATTGGCTGATACTTCAGTTTTACCCCAAGCCAGGTAGCACGGGATTTGTTCCTTGTTTCCTCGCGGGTCAGTTATTGGCCTAAATTTTTCCAGGGCGTGTCTTACAAACAGCGTTACAATTAGAAAGGAAAGTAAAACGTACATGTGTTTGAAATCTAGCTTGTCCTCAACTAAATCCGCGAAATTTCGTGGTCTCTACTTACTACACTCTAAAGACCAAATAAACGATAACCTCTAAACCTTTATCTGAAAACTAAACAATGCCATACTTGATACCCTCTCAGGAAAAACAATGAATAATAACCATAACAGTAACCATAACCTCTAAATTACCTCTACATTAGTAAACTCGCGACATAACCAAAATTACATTGCACTTTGCTTAAATCATATATTAAATCTTAATTTGAAAATTAGCATAGTTAATAATCTGAAAGACAAATATAATACCTGGGAAATCGCAACATTACAGAGTCAAAACCTTATTCATGCAATCATAGAAGAATAAACTAGTAAGAGTGTAATAGAAGATATGTTGACTGAAAAAATTGTCGCGATTTTCCATCATTTCGACGTATGCCATAGGACATTAGAGTCTAGCTTTAGAGTAAATTTTTTCGCGCACAACAGGTGGCCCTAATGTTGGGAGTCTCGGCTTCCGGTCTGACGACACGATGGCCACTCGGTGGCATATGAGTAGAGACCTGAAGAATTGCCGAAATCATTTTGGGGTCAAGCTAGACTCCAGAAACTCGTTTGTTCACGTCACTATTGCAATTAGTTCACGCGTTATTTATCACCTCCTGAAGAAGCCTGAACCAATAAAAAGCACGAGATGAAACACAGATCCAACCATCGCCTTCCACTGTGACATCAAGCAACCAATAATTAATTTTATCTGCGTTATTGTACACAAGACCGTGCAGTCTTGCCTACATGTCATTCGACTCGCGGATTTTTCCTGTCGCTACATATGAGGATTCGGCAGCGGCAGTGTTCATGTTTGTGTGTTTAACAAGTTGAGGTCAGCAGACATGTACAAAACAACCAAGGCAAGTTAGAAGTGAGTTACTTATATCCACCACTGCAGGAACACAAGTTCTATTGGTCTCTGTGGTTCCACTCACTACTGTTCTAGTGGCCAACATGACACTGGACACGCTTATTGTTCTCAAAGACGCTAATTATTGGCTGATCATCAGTTGCTAAGGTGCTGAGTTGATTTTGTCCCAAATCAAATGTCTTTATTCGTGTTAAATGTTTTACAATCACGCCTGTCCTTTTGCGGAGATGTAACAAAAAATTGCTGTAGTCAGGAAAGTTATTGTTACGCAGCTGTAGAGTTATTTTAAGATTCTATTAAACACAGGCAGTACAACGACTGCATGAAAATGCTAGTTTTCTTTTCAATGACAAAGAAATCTTCATAATATTTTTGCTCGAGCTACACTCAAGCGTAGTCTTTAACACATCGAGGTCTGCATACATTTGCCGGCAATTAAAACAAAATAGAAGTGAGTCACCTATATCCACTACTGCAAGAACATCGGTTCTGTTGGCGTCTGTGTTAGAACTCACCAACCTCCTATTGGTCCATACCGCGGCGGACACTACCCTGTACTTTACAGCGTTTATAATTGGCCGGTCATCAACCAATGGAGAGCCGAGCAGATATTGACCCAATCGAATTTCCTTTATCGTATAAAAGGATTTACAACCAATCATGTCCCTTGAGAGGCTGTAAAAAAAAAAATTCTACCGTTAGCAATACCATTGTTACTGCGCTGTCGTGTTCTTGTGAGGTAGGGATAGGAAAATTTCGCGAGTTCGATGACCTGTATGCTAGACTCCACAATCCTTTGTACAGTCGACCCTCAGATGTTTGTTCATTGGCTGTTGTCCCAGTGTCAATGCACAGTTGACACTGCAGGATTCGCTTCTTGTTCCCTTGCAAGTCGGCTATTGGAGCGGAGTCGTCCAGGGCGTCTCTAATAAACTCTGATCCAATTGCAAAGGTGACGTCAGTGTACACGCGTTTGAAATATATCTTGTTCTGAAATGAATTCGCGAATTGTTCCTAACCCTATAATGAGGTCATGTTAAACACTAGCCGAACAAAGACTACACATCCATGTGAGTTTTGTTTTGAAGAACAGAGAAATTTTCAAATTAACTTTGCTCGAGCTACACTCGAACGTAGTGTTTAAAGTGTTAAAATCTGTACTGTGCAGGTGAGGGTGCACCAGGAGGAGAGCGGCTCGACCAGGGTAGGCATGCCGAGCGTGGTGGACGTGACAGGGTCGGAGCACGGGGGACGCCGCATGCTCGAGTCCTCCAAGATGGACCAGTTGCTCGGCGAGGTGATGGGTGCTCTGGCAGACAGCGGTGAGCGCAGGTCCAAGATAAGGCCGGGAATATACACACGCAGTTTCCTGCCACGATGCAGGTACGGACCTGCTAACACTGCTTTTGCCGTGCGAGCACTGACCTTTTTTTTTAATTTGGCAGATGGAGGTTTTTTTTCGTAGATGGTTGTTTAAGGTGTTACAAATTTTTAATATTTTTTAAAAATAAATTTTACAATTTTTTGGGGATTTCTTAAATAATCCGTAAAAATAATTATTTGGATTTTTTGATTTTTTTGTAAATTTTTGAAGAAAAAAAAAATCAATATTTTTGAACTTAAAAATGATTTCAAGGTGAAAATGGTCTATTTGAGAGAGAAAAGGAAAATTTCTGAGGGAAAATGAGTAATTTCAGGGGGTGGGGGAGGTGATTTTTTTTTTGCAGCTGGGCGAAATGGAAAATATTTTTAGGGGAAAAAAGTGATTTTTGCTAAAATAATTTATTTCTGAAGTGTTTTTGGAAACAAACAAGTGATTTTGAGAGAAAATTTCAAAAATGGTGAAATCTGAGATGGCGGCCAATCCCGAATCCCGGACCCTGCGCCAGAACTCCCTACGCCCTACTACTACTTACATTTCCTGGTTTGTTCTCATACTGGCTTCCATAATCTAGTGGAACAGACGACAAGTTGAACTGGCCGGGCCCGGCACGGTGTTTGGCGTCCGGTTCGCTGGGCGGCGGCGCCACAACCTCCGGCGGGCCGCACGCGACGCCGTCAGAAGCGCGACGCGACGCCACGAAGCGGCGCGCGGACCGCGCTCAGAGCGCGAGTAACTGCGTGAGCAACGTCGACGTCGGCCAACACGTCGCAGAGGTGTCGCCGTCCAGAGGCGATCTGAGGCAGTTGGCGGAGCCCGCACACAGTCCCGAACTGCAGGTGATCGCCAGCACCATGCACTCTACCTACAGCTTCAGGCTGTTGCCTCGTTTGAAAAGGCTGTTCACGATAAAGTGAGCACTTTTGAAATCAACCTTAGAAAAAAGTCACTGTCCCTGCCTGCATATACTTCAAAGAGGGCTCTTGAGTGTCATGCGCCCGATAAAGTTGGTAACCATTCATGGAAAGTAGTTTCATATCTGAACGTCGAATAAAAAGTGTTAGGTAACCATTTGCGATCATTTCACTTTCTGTTTTTTTTTTTTTTTTTTTAATGCATCAGTGTAAAATGTTTACTTTTCTAATAAGTTCATAGTTTCACTTGATCGAAGCATGAATAAAGTGATGAGTCCCATGACAACGCTAATTTTACATAAGGCGGAAGAATACACAACGTTCTTACAATTCGATCTTAAGCAGGGCTTTTAAAAGTGCTCATTTTACTGTGAACAGCCTGAATAGGTACACATGATGGGATCGTTTATCGCGGGGGAAGTTGACTGTTTGCTAGGATTCAACGTACTGTTAACATGTCAGACAGTTTTCTTTCCTTATTGGCTGCCATGCACGTTTGAAGCTACTCCCCCATTTCACTGGGCCAATGAGGATTCTGATATTATAAGGCTGATTGTTCGTGATTGGTCTGCAAACAACTTAGCCGAGTCATAACCTTGTTCATCCAATCATTAAGGAATAAACAGTTGAAAGAGTGTTGTAAAAAATAGGTTGGCTCAAAAATTTTCCCCGATTTCCCATCATCACTAAAGATGAGGTAGACCGATCTCGCTGGATGTGCAACAACCAATCTCCGTGTCCCGGCATTGAACTACTTTTCTTCTAATACGGCTATCAATTATAGTGTGGATTAAATTAGAGGTTAGAACACCGGTTACTAAACAAGTGCTTTGAGCTGTTTATATACATCCTAGGACCTGTTTGGAATGCAGTTTGAAAAAATCCAAACTAGTGAAAGTATTTTATTCATATTAATGTGCTTGTCATTTAAAAATTAAAACATCTTCTTAATCATTGTAGACCATGTGATTTGGGGAATTGTGTTTCTTTGGGGTAGAACAATGTTGGGTACATGCGCAGAAGACGAATATGCGGTCTAATGCCCCTTTAGTCTATGTTTGAAAGCAGTGAGCATTTAGTATAATCCATTTACAGTTACTTCCTACTTTTCTGAAGCCCTGCTAAAGTTCTACTTCCAGGATATTTTTCCTCCTCGTACAAACTAAGCGTAAGTGTAGAAAATTTCACCAAAGAACAACGCAGAACTTGAGTGTATCATTTCTCACACTTGGTGTTTTTGTTTCAAGTTTATGTCTTCAAAATTGGCTTCAAAAAACCGAATTTCTTTAGCATGTATTTCTCTAAACATAATCTCACTGCTTTAAATCCAGGCAACAGGCTAAAGCTTGAATTCACAATAGTCAGTCGCGTTCGTCAGTCGTCCGTCGGGATGTCACGTGATCTTCGACCAATCGTAGGGTTTTTTTTTCTATCCGTCCATCCGTTAAACATTTACCAAACTTTAACTTTCGACGGACAGATGAGCCACCGCCTTCTGACGAATTTCTTAGACGTGAAGACAGACTATGAAATAAAATGCACAGTGGTGGATCTATGTTTATTTATGTTTGGTGGCAAATCTAACTATTTAAAATTGAAAAGAAATTCAATGTAAATTCATATCACGTATCCCCAATATGCTTCTCTCTTGAAAACGCATTTCCATTCAAAATATATCTCCAACTAAAGAAAGATCAAGATGTTAAGTTGTCACTCTGAAATTTTGCCATACAGAAGGATTGACGAACGACGGATTGTTGTGAATCGCTTTCAGCTGTTGGACGAAAACGACAGACAGATGACTGCTATACCTCGCTTCACCCTCATCGGCTCTCAAGATCTCGATGTTAAGAGCCACCCAAATCTTTCCACACTCCACTCCATTCCACTGCTGGCAGAGTGTACTCGAAATGGTAGGTTCTGTAATGACGAATGTGCTTGTCAGGACTCCCTGTACGAGGCTGACACAGAGTCAACGAGCATGGAGGACAGCGTGGTGTCGGGCGAGAAGGAGGAGGAGATGAGGCAGTTGGAGGAGGAGAGAGATCGGCAGCAGAAGGTGCTGCAGGAGACGATGCTGGAGCGGGAGAGCCTGCGTGAGAAGCTGCGCCGGCTCGAGCTCAACTTCATGGTGAACGGAGAGAACCTGCTGGAGAAGTGCAAGCACCAGGACCGCCTGCTGCAGGAGTACGCATGTGAGATGGAGGCGACGGAGAACGCCCAGCGGCATCTGCAGGCGCAGCTCACGTTGCTCGAGGCGGAGGTCACCAACTTCGAGAACCACTGCTGCTCGCTCGAGGAGGATTCCGAGTCCAAGACCCAAAAGATCAACAAGGTTTGTCCCTTAGTTGGGAGAGTCGGGAATGCGGCTCTGACGGAGCTTGCATCCAGGCAACACCGATGTGTTCCGCGACGCCCACGATGTCAGATGAGGTTGAACTCGTGCTGGCAGTGTGTTGAAAATCACACCTGGTAACGGAGCCCCACTTGTCGCAAGACAATAGGGTCACAAAATATAATAAAACTACGGATATGTCTTTCAGTGTGTAAAAAGAAATGTCGAAAAGACCTAGCCAGGTGGTAGCAGCTACGCATTTTTCTTGGTAAAGACCATACACCAGATATATGTCCAGTGAGGTAGAAGTGTCTGGGGACAGTGGGAGGTGCGGGGTCGGTTTTTTTTTTAGGGTTACATGGTCACCACATCCAACGAGGACTGCTGACATGGAGCTCCAAAATTGGACTAGTTTTAGTCCAACAATTATCACAATGGGCACATCATGCGGATTTAAGTACTAATGATCCGAAGAATAATATTACCATCTGGAGTATGTCGCAACTCAGTGATGGCCCCATCGGGTGGGGATTGGAGTACACAGAGCCTGTTGTAGGCAGATGTCCCTGCTGGAGATTTTTTTTCGCTGCCCGAGACATGGCGTCGCGGTCGTGGTGATAGTGGTTAACTTTGTATGCTGAATGAGATCTGGAGGAATATCCCTTTCTTAAGAATGGTCTGGTGTTGAGCCGCTTAAATGCTCTGATGCTGTCCTACATAGACACCAAGGGACGGTAGTATAGTGAACTGGCCAGACCACATGCTTAGTGCTGAGTACAGAGTCTCAATACTTGTGGAAGGGTGTGGCTATGCACAACTGTGAATCAGGTCCGGGCTTTGGATTTGGTCAACTCGGTTGCGAGCAGAGCACATCTGTGATGAAAGTGCGTGAATACTTTCCCCCACTGCTTGGGCGGTCGAGGCGCTTGTGTTATTGATAGAACCTCGTAAAAATACCAAAGCATGGCCATGGCTCTGTAAGGATTTTAATAATTGTAAGGAGAGGTTGGATTTGTGTTTGCAGATGCTTCGTATACTCTATATATTAGAGAAGATCCTCGGGGAACTCTGCTTCCCTGGGATTACTTGACAGTAGAAGTGAAGTGAAGTGAAGTGAAGAGATTTGGGCGGCTCTTAACCGCGAGGTCTTCAGAGCCGATGAGGGTGAAGCGAGGCGAGTATGGAGCAGCGCCGGAATGAAAGGGCGAGGGAAACGGATGATCCCGAGAAAACCTGCCGACCAGCGCACATCGTCCTGCACGATTCCGAATTGCGAAAATCTGGAGCGACCTCGTTGGGAATCAAGCCTGGTTCGCCTGGATGGCGGACGAGCAGTCTGACCACGATCTCAGTGGACTATGGTAAATAACTGAAAGCGCCGGACTGCACCAGGATGGGCAATTGCTGCCTGGTCAGCTGGTATGTTAAGTGGATGTAAACTGCGCTGATTGTGCAGACTCCAATGCATACCTTGTTGGTGCTATGTCTGGTTTTAGTCTTAATGGGTAACTGTTGTTGGGCGTTGGTAAACGCAAAAGAAATGGGTGTAAGATAGAGGAATGTGCGATTAAAGTTCATACTGAAGCGCCAACTTACAGCAATTTTGAAGTATTTGGAGAACTCAGTAGACTTGGCATGCTTCCTGAGTCATTTACAAACTCCGAAACGAAACAATCTGTACCATACTGACAATGACGGATTGTGAATGATTGTACCGTATACGATATAATACACAACTATAACTCTTGGTACACACAGCAGGAACTAATAACCGCTGTCGAGCCTGGAAAACTGGACATACTACAAGTGGAGAAGCGCCCATTACAAACGTGGTGGACCCTGTCTATGCTATACTGCAGTTACTGGTGGATAAACTATGACATAACAAGGCATAGCAAATGTAAATATCCACAGTACTTTACAAAAATTAATTATCAGCCACCGCATATCGACAACCGATCGAAGCTCGACGAGACGAGTGAGATTTCGGTGGCGTTTAACAGCTGATGCCCTCAACACCAATAGAAGGTGAAGAGACGCAGGCGAAGCAACGACGGAATGCAATGGTGGGGTAGACAGAAATACTCCGAGAAAACCCATCGGTCAACGGCAACGTCTGCCAGCTTTCCTCCGCCGGGAATCCAAGCCTGTCATGGCAAGTATTCTCACTGCTACAACATCTCGGCTCATTGATGAGAGGAGGTTGCCAATCTGGGCGATGATAGTTAGGGACACCCGAATTTCGCGAAAAGATTTCTCTACCAGTTGCATTTCATAACATTTTAGATAAGATCCACTTTTGTGATTGGGTGGTGATGTATATGTTGCGCGTCTTGAGTGTCTGCCCATGAATCAGAGACGAAAAGTATCGGAGTAGCTTAATTCTGATTGGCCAGTCAACTAATAAAATGTCTTCTCACAAACACGCGCCGCCAATAAGCAAAAATAAACTGCTGGTACGCTAGTAGAGTATTGGAATCTAGCACGTGCGGAAATCTTTTTCGCGAAATTCGGGTGTCCCTAGTGATAGTGGTGCATAATGACTGCAACATTCTGTCTACATTAGTTTTCCTAAAACGCGTTTTTCCTACAGGAATTTCGCATAACAGGCGTTTTGCCTAGCAAACATTTTGCCAATTGAGGTTTTGCCTACATTGCAGACAAAACAACTTCCCCCAAAACGATGTATTGTGATGCATTGTCCCGGCAGATGATGTCGATGATGGCGCACCTCAAGGACCAACTGGACGACGTAGCGAGGAGGAAGCATAGGGAGGTGCGGCGCAAGAGGTTCCAGGTGGAGCAGATGGTGAAACACGTAAAGTGGTGCGATCTGCTTATCGCCATCTCTGTCCCCGAGTGCTACACGGACCTCATCGACAGCAACATGGAGTGGAACGAGCAGACGGAGGAGTGGACTGTGCGCCACGGCGACATCTGCGGCAAGCTGCCCAACTACAAGTAATTTATGCCATGCCACATTATTAGAGACCGGAAAAATTCGCGAGTTCAATGACCTGCAGGCTAGACACTAAAATCTTATGAAAATAATATACCGACATCAACTGCACATTGGTTGCTGCTGTCACAATGGAAGGCGACGATTGGACCAGCATTCTCTAGGAAGTATCAAACACCGCGTAAGCCAATGGTTAAAGTTATATAAACGCATGTGTTTTGAATCCTATTTTTCCCAAAATAAATCCGCGAATTCTTAAGGTCTCTACACATTATACACAATGTAACACATTATGTATAGTCCATTCTCTCTTACTTCCAACGTTTCTGAAACCCTCGTAAAGTTCTATTTCCAGGATATTCCACCGTCTTATGCAAACCAAGCTTAGAAAATTGCACCAGAGAGACAACACACCGCATTCATGCGCCCTCAACGTAATAATATTTTGCATAAGAACAATTTCTTATTAGGCATTACCAACTCGCATATTTTCTCTCTGACTATATGCATATTAATTACAAATAAAATATTACAATTTATAGTTAAAATATAAGTTAAAGTTCAATTTAACCAATAACGAGGTAACTTGATGTTAATACATGAATGAAACGCTTGTGATACATGGCATATTTAGGAAGCTACCAACCACGTCATATATGGGATGATATTTCAAAGGTTTGATTTAAAGTGTGAAAAAACAGTGAATAGGCTAGAACGCATATTTGTTTATTTTCCTGCATTAGCAACTAGTTCAGTTAAGTTATGTAACTCATATTTACAACGAACGTTAGCTGGTTACTGCGGGGGAGGTTGTATTTCTGGCGAAACGTTTCCACGACTGTTCGTACTCCAAAACAATTTCGTTCAGAGCCACTTCCGTGACATAATGGCATTAATTGCCGCTCGTCTCGGTTGTCTGTCCGCGAATCACGTGTGTTCAGTGTCGGAGTACCTTAATTCTGACTATCCGAATTATATATACCCTGTCCACAGTTCGCTAACTGATAATTTTTGAAATTAACCTTTGAAAAAAATTGTTTCTGCCGCTGCTTGCATATATGTCAACCCTTTGAGGACGGCACAAATTTAAAGGCACTGAGGACAAGATTGAAGTGAGCTGCCCGTACTCTACACTACAGCAGTATCTGTCGCGTTGGCCTCTGTATTTCCACTTAACCATCGTCCTATTGACCCTGGCTACACTGGCGACGCCTACCGCACTCTGCGACGTTTATTATTGGCTCGTTGTCAGCCAATGAAGTCGCACGTTGACTGGGCACCAATTAATATGTCGCGGCAAATGTAACACGTTCTACAATCCATCGTGTTCTTTGCGAAAATTATTAAAAATAACAGTTTTATTCACACAAAATTTGATTTTGAATAGTTGTGATTTTCTAATTATATTCCAACAACGTCCAGCGATACAGTAAAACTACGATAGTGATAGTTTCTAAAAAAAAGTCCACATAAACGTAGCCCCGAGTATATACGTGCATACTCCTCAAAGGGTTAACGGGCACGCTTACACTCTGACCTACTTTTGAAGTAGCTTGAAGACCAATAAATGATATTTTGTATATGTCTACTAGACAAGATGAAATCAAACCCACCATGTAAACTTATGATAACATTTCTTTATGCCACTGCTTGTAGTAAGACATTGGTTGAAATGTCAGGTCAGGTTGCCTGCCTCGTCTTGTTCGCTGTCGCCTACGTCCTGGGTCCTTACTACATTTTTCGTCTCCGCCCCCTTAGCTTGTCGTCCTCGTTTATTATTGGTACTCAACCGGGTATAGGCTATTCACGGTAAAATGAGCACTTTTAAAAACACTGGTTAAGATCTACTTGTATGCAACGCTGTCAATTCTTCCGCCTTCTGTAAGATTAACATTGTCATGGGCCTCGTCGCTTTATTCATGCATTGTTCAAGTGAAAGTGTGAAAATATTAGAAAAGTAAATATTTCACAAATATGTTCATTTTTTCACTTCGATACATAAAAAAAAACAGAAATCGAAAGAAATAATTTATGTTATCAGAAATGGTTTCCTAACACTTTTTATTCGACGTTAAGATACGGAAATACTTCCAATCCATCGTTACCAACTTTACTGGGCGCATGTCCCTCAGGGCGCCCGTTAAAACATATGCAGGTTGGTGCAGTGACATCTTTATAAGGTTTATTTCAAAAGAGTGCTCACTTTATCGTGAACAGCCTTTAATGGGAGTGGCTACAACTTCGAAATATTGATATTTTGGGGGAGTCGTAACGTTTTGGCCAGACTCAATTAATCTCTGGAGCTTAGCAGGTCCCTGCTCTTGTGTTGCTTATCGGTAGGGCCAGTGATTTTTCACGAAAAAAAAATAAATCGAAATACACAGTAGACTACACATCCCAGCTGTTGTTATACTTCCACTGGCTGCTGGTGCCGTTTCCGCATTAGAGCGAGCCACTCAGACTTACCTAACTCTGGCATCGAGCCTTCGTGATTGGTGCGCAAACAGTTAACGTTGGCCAAACCATGGTTCAGCCAATCAAGAAGGCTGGGTGACATCGCAGTCCTTTGAATTCCATATTGTCTTGAAATTTTTTCTTGAAATATCGCTGTTTACTCGTCATGAGTTAAGACATACGGGCGGCTTTTAACACTGAGGTCTTGAGAGCCGAAGCGGGTGAAGTGAGGCGCGAGTAAGCGCCGGAATGAGGAGGCGGGAGGAAACGGGACATCCCCGAGGAAATCCGCCGACCAGCGGCATCGTCCGGCACGATTCCCACTTGCGAAAATCTGGAGTGAACCGGTCGTGGATTGAACCCGGTTCGCCGTGGTGGGAGGCGAGTAGTCTAACCGCTCAGGCACCGTTGTCACGTTTACTTGCAATGTTCCCACAGCAGCCAATAACTGAACTTTTTCTGGCGCAGGCGCTGCTCGGAATGGTACATAAAAGGATACGCCTGGCGATGCGAGTGCATTATACCTTGGAGTGAGAGGCACTACACGCTGCTCGGGCTAAACTGAGAAGTTCTGAAAGACCTACTTAAGGTTGAAGTCAAGCAAGTGCCTATGGAGCACTTCATCCAAACATACAGCGTGAAGAACTCATAAATAAATTAGTACAGACACCATAAAAATGGTCAGAAAAGTGTGGTTTATGCTGTATATGAAAGAAGAATGTATATATTTTGCGACATTATAAAATATTCTACTAAAATTTACTTTTTAAATGTACAAAATCAATCGATCGATAGAGCCTGATACTTCGGAAAGCAGAATTTGCAAGAAAATCTTCTTCATGGAAGACCGTAATAATATTTACTATGATTGCTAGGGATACGTGAATTTCGCGATTTCCGCACATGCTATATTCCAATACTCTACGGCTGTACCAGCAGTTTTATTTCCCTTATTGGTGGCATGTATTTGTGAGAAGACATTTTCCTACTCGGCTGGCCAATCACAATTAGGTAACTTCAATACTGCACGTCTGTCATTTGCGCGCGCACACCTAAGACACTTAACACGGAAACCATCCAATCACGAAAGTGGATAGTTTAGAGAAGTAAATATTTTAGAAAAAAAGCATTAAAAAAACGGAAAGCAAAAGAAATCACTTCAGTACTCACAAATGTTTACCTAAATTTCAATTCATCTTCAATATACGGAACTACCTTGCCTCCGTCGTTGCCAACTTTACTCGGTGCAAGCCAATCAGTGTGTCCACAAGCTAGAGGTGGCGGTAGACCGAGCTCGCTGGGTGCACACAACCAATCTCCGTGTACCAACACTGAACTGCTTTCTTGCCAACACTACCAAAAATATCGTGGATTGGATTTAAGGTTAGAATACTGTTTGGTGAACAGGTGCTTTGAGATATTTTTATACTTCCTCCAACCAATTTGTAAGGCAGTTTGATTAAATTGAAATCGGGAAAAGTATTTTACTAATATAATAGTGCTTGTCGTGTAAACATTAAGATATAAACAAACACGTTTATCACTGTTGACCATGTGACTTTGAAAGTTGCGTTGCTTTGGGGTAGGTCAATGATGTGTATATGTGCATATGAGGAATAAGCGGTCTACCTCATATTTAGTATACGACATTGCCCTTTAAAAATCACACATTGTATGACGTTTTTGGTTGTTTCATAAATGTGCCATGTATTATAAGCCTTTTACATTCGTGTTTACATTAAAAAATATATTATTTTCAGTTAAAATGAGATTTCACTTGCATTTAATCGATAAATATTAATATTTTATTCATAATTAATATTAATAAAAACGGAAAGTAAATTAGCGTGTTGGTAATGCCTAGTACGAAATTGTTCTTACGCAAATTATTATTACACTGAGTGCGCACGAATGCGGTGTGTTGTCCCTTTGGTGTAATTTTCCACACCCGGTTTAGCTTTGTTTGCACGAGGCGGAGGAATATCCGGGAAGTAGAACTTGAGCAGGACTTGAAAAAATTTGGACGTAACCGTTCATGTACTATAGCGGCAGTGGTATTCTTAATATGTAGGCACGCCCGAATTTCGCGAAAAGATTTATATACACGGTAGATTTCAATACTATGTACACATACTAGTAGTTATCTTTTGCTTATTAGCAGCATGCCTTTGTGAGAAGACATTATCCTTCTTGACTAGCCAATCAGAATTAGGTGTTATTCGCAGGCAGACACCTGAGACACGGGAAATGTAAATAATCCAATGACGAAAGTGTATCTGAGCTGAACTGTTATAAAACACAACAGGTCGTAAAGTATTTTAGCGAAATTCGGGTATCCCTTTCACAGGTAAATTTTAACACTTTGAGTGCGGTAGATATTTACGGACAAATAAGACATGCTAGAAGTATGTCAGCTATATGCAAAACTGCATTACCATCAGTTATGTTGATCTCTACATTGCCATTCACAACCGTCCTATTGGTTCACACAACACCGGACACACTACACTCTACACTGTTCATTACTGGCCGGCTCTCGACCAATATAATGCCGAGTTGAAAGTGGCTCACTCAAATGTTCTTTCCTACGTATAATAATTAGGGACACCTGGATTTCACGAAAAGATGTCACGACCAGTTGTATTTCACAACACTTTAGCTCAGATAACTTCAGGGATGGGATGACGCAGGTGTTACGTGTCTGCCCGCGAATCACAGACGTACAGTAGCGGATTAACCTAATTCTAATTGGCCTGTCAGTAGGAAAATGTCTTCTCACAAACACACGCTGCCAATAAGCAAAAGAATACTGCTGGTATGCCCGTACGGTATTGAAAGCTAGCTTGTGCGGAAATCTTTTCGCGAAATCCGGGTGTCCCTAATGATAGTTAGAAACCCGAGAAATTCGCGAGTTGAACGACCTGCAGGCTAGACTCTACAGTCTTATGTGCAAATATTCCGAAATCAACTGCACATTGATTGTCTGCTATCACAGCAGTAGGCGACGATTGGGCCAGATTTCTCCAGGAGGTGTCAAACACCATGTGGACCAATGGCTAAAGTTATATAAACGCACGTGTTTTGAATTATAGCGTGTCCCAAATTGAATCCGCGAATTCTTCAGGTGTCTAACAATGATATTGTTGACGATAGATGAATTTTTTTTACAGCCACTCAAAGGGACGTGATTGATTGTAAATCCTTTTATGCGATAAAAGACATTCGATTAGTCATTAGGGCAAATCAGCTCGGGTCTCCATTGTTTGATGACCGGCTAATAATGAGCGCTGTAATGGACCAATAGGACGATGGTGAGTTCTAAAACAGATAACAACAGAACCGGTGTTCTTGCAGTAGTGGATATAGGTGACTTACTTCTAATTTGTCTTAAGTGCCAGTAAATGTGTGCAGACCTCAATGTGTTCACACCTTGAGGACTATACCTGAGTGTAGTTCGGGCAAAACTTGTTTCATTGTATAATCTTTCCACATAAAAAACTGGTCGAGATATACTTACATAAATTCCCTGTTTTAATAGGATTTAAAATTGGGACTAACAGAACATTAACAACGATCTTCGTAAATAAACGACACATTTTTGTACGGTTACTGATATCAACACATCCTTTTACATATGAAAGAACATTTGTTTGGAAAACGGCAAGTTCGTCACTCCATTGGTTGACAGCTGGCCAATACGGAAAGACTGGTATAGTTTTGACTAACAGAATGGCGTTGGCAACATTAAGGACCAATAGAACACGGTATCTCTGCAGCGGTGGATATATGTAACTAACGTCTAGCTTGTATTTAGAATAAAATTGGTAAAGGTGTGCCGACCTCAAAGAGTTAAACACTAGCCGAGCAAAGACTGCACAACCATGCGAGTTTTGTTGTGAACAACACTAAAGACTGTTCATGATAAAGTGGGCACTTTTGAAATTAACCTTAGAAAAATTCCAGTGCTCCTACCTAAACGGGTTCACCGAGTGACATGCGGCCAGTGAAGTTGGTAACTATGGATGTAAAGTAGTTCAATATCTCAATGTTAAATAAAGAGTGTTGGGTAACCATTTGTGATCAATTAAATTATTTCTTTCGCTTTGTGTTTTTTTAGCCTACATCGAAGTGTAAAAATGAGCATATTTGTAAAATATTTATTGTTGTTGATATTTCACAGTTTCACTTGACCGACGCATGAATAAAGTGATGAGGCTCGTGGCAATATTAATTTTAACATAAGGCAGACGAACACACAACGTACATACAAGTAGATTCTAAGCAGGGCTTTCAGAAGTGCTTATTTTACCGTGAACAACATATAGCGATAGGCTGTTCACGGTAAAATCATTACTTTTGAAAGCCCTGCTCAAGAGCTAGTGGTATACACGTTGTGTATTCTTCCGCCTTACGTAAGATCAACATTGTCATGGGACTCACCACTTTACTCATGCGTCCGTCAAGTGGAACTGTGAAATTATTAGAAAAATAAATATTTTACCAATCTGCTCATTTTTACACTTCGATGTATTAAAAAACAGAAAGCAAAAGAAATAATTCAAATTATCAGAAATAGTTACCTAACACTTTTTATTCGATGTTAAGATACGGAAGTACTTCCCATCCATCTTTACCAACTTTACTGGTCCCATGCCACTCAGGGCGCTCGTTATAAAATATATGCAGGTAGGGTCAGTGACTTTTTTCTAAGGTTGATTTCAATAGTGCGCGCGCGCTTTATCGCGAACTGGAGCGCAGTGTAGAGAGGAGCGAGGGTGTGGTGTGTTGTTCCAGCAGGATACTGCCTCGCAGTCAGAGTCCCGCGAGCCAGCCGCCGCCCACGGACGACAAGTTCGTCTCCTACGACTTGACGAGCACGGGTCAGCGCTCCGCCTCGCCGACCCGCCTGCCGCGACTAAGCGACCACACTCCCTGAGACCCGGCCCGGCGCTTCTTAACTCCTCCGCCGAGATACGGGGCCTTCGTCGCCTCCGCCTGCGTTCTTCTTTTATATGTCCTTTCACAATAGACCACTTTATCTCGTTCATTGCCACTTTCATTTATTATTTCTGGCGTTGCGAATCGGACATTTTTCGATGCGTGCCTTGCTTAACTCTCTCGGACCCAAATTAATTTACGGTTTCAAGTGTTGCAAACAAAAAAAGTTATGATATGTGCTGTACTCGAGTCGACACAAATCTAGTTCCGTTGTCACAGCCAATGAGCTGTGGCCTATATATTCGGTTACAGTTATATTAACCAATTATGGCCTAGGCCATTAAGACTGTTTGCGAATCATTTACCCACAGGTAAGATCATTGGTAGAGATGATGGAAAATACCGAAAATCTTTTGAGTGAATATATATTCTATAACACTATAACTAATTTATTCCTTCATGATTGGATGGGCAATGTTTTGAATCGGTGTTTGCAGGCCAATCACAAACGTTCTGCCTTGTAGTATCATAATCCTCAATGGCACAGTGAAAGCCACATGTTATTTCGCGAAAAAATTTACGTGGAAGCTAGACGTCAATATCCTATGTGCACACTTGCAGTCTTCATTTGACTACTGGTCGCTTGTCTTTGTATGAAGACAGTCTGTTACCTGAGTGAGCCTATCAGAATAAAGTTTTTCTGGTACTGACCGTCCGTGATTCGCGTGTAGACAGATAATATGCGTAACATTTCAAATGATCCAATCGGGAACGTGGTTTTGAACTAAAGTACGGTAGAACACAACTTGTCCTGAAATCTTTTCGCGGAAGACAGGTGCCTCTAGGAATCAGTTATCCACAAGAAAGAACATTGGGCACAACGACTAGCACAGTACATGAGCGGTCAAGTATAATCTTCCTATGCTACATGTTGAGGATTATCTACAATTGGCATGAAAGGGTTAACACGTCCAACACGGTGCCTCTATGTCATACGGTCAATCATTAGAGACATGAAGAATTCGCGAAATTATTTTGGGTCAAGCTAGACATTAAAAACTCGTTTGTTCACGTCACTATTGCAATTAGTTCACGCGTTATTTATCACCTCCTGAAGAAGCCTGGACCAATAGGAAGCACAAGATGAAACACAGATCCAACCATCGCCTTCCACTGTGACATCAAGCAACCAATGATTCATTTTATCTGCATTATTGTACACAAGACTGTGCAACTCACGAATTTTTCCTGTCCCCTACCAAGCATTTATTTACATGTAGGGACGCTCGATTTTCGCGAAAAGATTTCACGACCAGTTGTATTTCGTAAAATTTTAGCTCAGATTCACTTTTGTCATTGAATGATTTCCGTGTTCCGTGTCTTGGATGTCTGCCACAAATTACACCTAATTGTGATTGGCCAGTCAAGAAAGAAAATGTATTCTCTCAAAGACATTCCTCCCAATAAGCATAGGAACCTGCTGATATGCCCATACGGCATTGAAAACCAGCAGGTGCAAAAACATGTCTCGAAATTCACTTGTCACTATTTATATGTAATGAATTAAAATCTGATGTATGGTAAGCAAAGAGCATAATATAAAATATGCTCCTTACAAAAGTTCACAGGGTTGAAAAACACCGGCCAAGCATTAATAGACCCCCGAAATTTCCGCGAATTCTTTTGAGAACAAGCTATAGTTAAACACGTGTACATATGACTTTCGTGTCCAATTGGTTGCAGTTTACAAGCAACGTCCTGGACGAATTTGAGTCAATAACTTACCACCTCCAAGAAAACAAACATCGAATATCATGCTTACTTCTCTACACTCTACAAAAATGTTATGGTAAACTTCCTAAACTGAATTGGATGTTTTTAACCCATATACCTTATGGAAATAATATGACACATCTGGCTACAAATATGGAACGTTAAGCGTCGCAACTATACAAAATTGGGAAGTTTCCTACGCATTTGCGTATTTCATGAGCAAACGTAGGAATGTTAGCATGAATATACGGGAAATACCATTACCATTCGCGCTTTCTCACTCTACATATACACTCATATAGCAAATTTGTGAATCATTTCTTGGAGTATAGTGTGCAACTGGAGTATCAGCCAATGAACAACTAACTGAGGGTCGAGTACGCAAAGAACTGTAGCGTGTAGCTAGTTGCCAAAATAATCCACGAGATTTCCGAGTCTCAAACCATAAAATACTAGAATGGGCTTGATGAACTGATATATACCATTTAGTCGGTTCGCTGATGTTATAGGTGGACGTGAATATGGTCCCAACGTTGAAAATATCGGGCCATTAACAACCATTAATCGGTACACTCGATGAGCTCTCTGTGTACAAACGAACTGAATGTACGACTAGAGATGATTTCATCGTGGGAAAAGTTGACTGTTTGCTAGTATTCAACGTACTGTACACATTTATGACATATTTGTGTTTACATAACTTTAGATATTGGTCCACACGGTGTCTGACACCTGTTGGAGAACGCTGGCCCAACCATTGCCTTCCACTGTGACAGCAGACAACCAACGCACAGTTGACATCGGCATATTTGTACATAAGAGTCTAGCCTGCAGGTCACTGAACTCGCGAATTTTTCAGGTCTCTAGGTATAGGTTGTTCATGGTAAACTGAGCACGTTTGAAAGCCCTGCTTAATATCTACTTGTATGCATGTTGTGCGTGGTGAGGTACAGACCGCGGATCACAGAGCCAGCCCCGAGGAGAAATGTCACAGTAAGGAGGGTGTGCCGCTATTTATATCCAACTGCAGGAGGGGACATCGGCACTGCTATGGAAGCGCAGTGACCTTTCAACCCGCGCCCCGAATAAACACGGCGCGTCGTCACACGCCTCGTGTGCTGGTATACACGAGCACCCCACCCCAACTCGCCCGAACGCACGCCACAACAACGATTCAAGGTTGAAGTAAAGCAACTGCCTACGGAGCACTGCACCCGAGTATACAACGTGAAGAACGTGTAAAAAATTAGCGCAGGCACCATTAAGAATTGTCAGAAAAGTGCGATTTATGCTGTATATGTAAAGGCCTGAAGAATTCGCGGATTTATTTTGGGACAAGCTAGGATTCAAAATACATGCGTTTATATGACTTTAGCCACTGGCTTACGCGGTATTTGACACTTCCTAGAGAATGCTGGTTCAATCGTCGCCTTCCACTGTGGCAGCAGCAACCAGTGTGCAGTTGATGTCGGCATATTTATACATAAGACTGTAGAGTCATTAAACATGCGAATTTTCCGGTCTCTGTGTATATGAAAGAAGAATGAATAGTATATTTGCAACATTATAAAATATTTTACTAAAATGTACTTTTTGAATGTAAAAAATTAATCGATCGATAGAATCCGCATTCTTTACACCATTTCAGCATATTTCCGTTTTGGATGATTAAGAAAGCAGACTTTCCAAGAACCTTCGTCTTGGAATATCGTCATAATTTTTAAATGATTGCGGTTAAGTAAGTTAGTTGTGATAATATTTAGGAAATAATTTTTATAATTCACTTTATGTGCGTCCATTTGTCACAAACATTTAAGCCTGAAACTGACGTGAATAAAGTTAATTATAAAATTGAAAAAAGTCACCGCTCCTACTACCTGCATATGTTTTAACGGGTGAACTGAGCGATATGCGCCCTGTACAGTTGGCAACGATAGATGGGAAGTAGTTCAATATCGTAAAGTTAAATAAAAAGTGTTAGGTAACCATTTGTGGTAACTTAAATTATTTCTTTCGATTACTGTTTTTTTTATGCATCGAAGTGTAAAAATGAGCAGATCTGTAAAATATTTACTTTTATAACGACTTCAAAATTTCACATGACCTACGCACGAATAAAGTGATGAGATCTATGGCAATGTCAATTTTACATAAGGCGGAGTAATACACAACGGCATACAAGTAGATCTTAAGCAGGTCTTTCAAAAGTGCTTTTACCGCGAACAGCCTACACAAAAGTGAAACAGCTGCTTATTCCAATAACGCCAACTGCACACGCCACCAAAATGGCGTCACTGGCCGGCATTATGTTGGGACGCCAATCGTTCGCCCTAAATCAGCGCCTGATAACTTACCAGCCAGTAGGAAACCTTTCGAAGCATGTGGTAGCCAATCAGGCACAAGGTCCGTTCCCAGAGCCTCTCATAGCCAATCAGAGAATGGGTACACGCTCATCGAATGAACCGGCACGCCATTTCATCTCTGTGTATGTATCTACTCTTTGACTAGGCGCTGATGTGCAAGTTTCCTTCCTCTGCCTCCTGTAGCTCAGGCCGTCTGTGTACAACCCCGTTGGCAGGTTGCGCACGCAACAATCGTTTATACTTAGTTCACGGTAAAATGAGCACTTTTGAAAGACCTCTCATTGGGAATATTAGTCATTAAATATATTTTATTGTCACCTTAGACGTTAACTTTCAAAGGCAATATTTATTTAGAAAGGCAATTAAAGACTAAAAGATGGCTGAAAGGAAAAAAGTAACTAAGGCCTCAAATGTGCTCACTGTCCCGTGAACAGTTTTTACATATGAGGACCTACGATTTTTGCTTCACATCTTCGCTTTCCTTCCACAACTCGCAGGTCTTCTTTACATAAACAAGTATTTTGTTGGCGAACAACGAGTGTGTATTATATGATAAAAAGTAGGTTTAGAATGCCAGAACTGGCTTCATTACACATCAGCCAATAGTATTACGGAATTCTACGTGGCAGATTGAAACCCACACGAACTTGCATCAGTCAGACGGAAATCTCTGTCCTTACATAAACATGATCACCGCGATACTGTCTCTTGGCAAGCATAAATGCAGCTGCGCCATCCAGTTATTTATACACCAAAGAGTCTTCCTTCATCTTAACATACTCTCTTCCCTATCATCAAGGCCACATCTTTTTCGCGAAAAGATTTACGTGGAGGTTAGATTGCAAAATACCATGTGTACACTTTCAGTCTTCATTCGACTACTGGCCGCTTATCTTTGTGTGAAGCCAATCACAATGAAGAGTCTCCGATACTGACCATCCGTGATTCGCGGGCAGACAGATAAGAGGCGTAAAAGTTCAAATGGTCCAATCACGAAAACTGGTTCTGAACTAAAGTGTGTTGGAACACAACTTGTCCTGAAATCACACGAAAAACGGATTCCTCTGCCTGTCATTAGGGACAGGAATATTTTGCGTTCTAAACAACGTATAGGATAGACTTCACTGTCCTACGTATTTTCGAGCCTCAGCTATCTGTTCATTGGCTGCTGCCCCAGTGTTTAGCCAGTTATACCTAAGAAAAGGTGGTACGGGATTTGGTGCTGTTTTCTTGCAGGTCTGTTATTGCCTCTTAGTTGACCTGGGCATAAACTGTGATCCAATTGCAAACATAAAAAAACTACATTTTTTCTTGAAATCTAGCTTGTCTTAAAATTTTACAATCCCTACCTATCATTCTTCCCCTTTTTAATAGTTTCCTTAACCCTTTAAAACCCACTTAAATTTACGGTTTCAGTTGCAAACTAAAAATTATGATGCGTACTGTACTTAAGTCGACACAATACTTGTTTCGTTGCCACAGCCAATCAGCTGTAGGCTGTATGTCAGGCTACAGTTATATGAACCAATTATGACCCAGACCTTGTAAGACGGTTTGCGAATCATTTACCCGCAGGTAAGATCATTGGACATTGAACTTCGCAGTGTGCAATACAGAACAAAAATTACTTGTACGTGCTTAATGCAGACAATCGTGTACACTGGGTCTGAATGGGATAACACCATCTAGAAACATGGACTGCCCTGCTACCTTCTTTTTCTGTTATTATGTTATGTATTTCTTGTTCCCCTTTAACTGTAGTCTCTTACGTTACTGTATCATGTTATCAGATTGATGGTTTTTTATCTTCCGCTACAGTCGTGCCCTTCAGATACTTCTTGGTTTCTCGACGTACACGTATAGCTTACAAGTAAATAAAAAACTATCTTATAGTCCTCGACGTTTGAGGCAGGCTACAGAAATAACGGCTTGTACATGTAAATACACTGTACGTTCACCAAGGTCAACTAGCACCTCACAAAAGTGTGGAAATTCAATACAATAAAACAATAAAAACACTTTACCACGAGGCAGCATTGCGTTCATGTAGCAAAAAGAACACACCGATGGTAGTTTTTCACCCGCCCATGACATTATTCACGAGTCGAATAACCTGTCCGCTTGAGAACCTCGTACTTCGGAATCCGCCTTGACCACATATTACTGTATAGACTATTCACGATAAAGTGAGCACTTTTTAAGGCTTTTCCAAATTTTTCTTTTAAGCTAGTTTTTGTCTTTCCGCCAGTTTTTAATATCAGTATTGTCAAGTGACTGATAAATACGACGTATACTTTCACCACTGTTAAAAGTTAATGTCTGAGGCTGCAATAAAACATATTAATTAGTGGTTAATGCCTTTTGGAAGGGCCTTAAGAAGTGCTCACTTTATCGTGAACAACCTATAATAACAAATGGTATTTAAAACGTACAGCAAGGCTGACCGAATATGTAGTATACCAATAAAACTAAATATGAAATATTCCCCGTGTCTTTGAAACAACTGCACAGAACAGACGAGCACTCAGTAAAAGGAACGCTTGTCGCTGCCTTTTGATGTAACCGCACCCGGCCTTTGATTGACCACGGGTTGCTATTGAATGGGGCGCAGTGTATCAGGCTGGGCGTGTCGTGATGTCTACGATTTCCTATGAGCGCTGACTGGCGGGTGACCTATCACCATATCGTAAGGTCGTTGTTACCATTCTGTTGGGACGTGTCGGCGGGAGTTCGAGTGGCACACACCAAGTTTCACTTCTGTCATACTGGTCTATTCTGTGCCAATGCATTGAGGGCACGGCACAGAGGCCAGCGGCCGTGATACTCACTGGTTTGTGGCGTATCGATACATAATTAGGGATAGGGAAAATTCGCGAGTTCAATAACTTGTAGCCTAGACTCCACAGTATATTCGAGCCTAAGATGTTTGTTCATTGGCTGCTGCTCCATAGAGTAGACAGTGTTACTTCACATCTGGCAATATGGCACTCGCTACTTATTTCCTTGCAAGTCTGCTATTGGCTCAGAGTAGGCCAGGGCGTGTCTAATAAACTGCGATCCAATTGCAAAGTCAACTTCAGTTCACACGTGTTTGACGTCTATCTTGTCCTGAAACGAAATCGTGAAATGTTCCTATACCTATACATAGTAAATACCAATATCGCTGTGTTATGTTGGTCCCATAGAGTCCTGAATATAGAAAGTATTACAGCGCAAATAACGACAACACACGTATAAAAAAATTGATCTCGCGTTAAACATTCGCCACTGAAAGTGTGCGATAATCACGGGAAAATTTAATTAATAGCACAGAATTGTCAACAGTACGATGTCGGCAGTGTGCAAAGTCGGAATTTCGTCAACATACAATAACACTAACATTGTAGCACACGGTAGTCGCCAGGTTTTTCTGTACAATTATTTTCAGGGGGAGGCTCTAATATTAGATATATGTAGTTACACTGGGATACTGCGAAAAATTTTTTAGCCAACATATTCAGCGACACTCTGGCCAGTTTATCCTTTTATGCTTGTATGATCAAGTTTCGACTTGACTAAGTTTTTTGCAGACCAATCTCAAACTGCTTTAGAATATCAGAATTTTCATTGGCTCAACGAAATGGAATAGTACTTTTAGACAAGCATGACAGCCAACAATGAAAGAAAACTGTCGGACGTATTCATTGGAAACGATTACCTCTTTCCCCGACAAATCTTCGTCTCCCGCATCGCATCGAGAGCGTTGTATCGAAATATCGCACGGTGTTATAGGCTGTTCACGGTAAAGTGAGCACTCTCTAAGGCCCTTCCAACATACATTAACCACTAATAAATATATCTCATTGCAGCCACAGGCATTAAATTTTGAGGGTGGTGAAATGTATAGACTGTGTTTATTAGTCACATTGCAATGTTTATGTTAGAAAGCAGCAGGAAGATGGAAATTGGATGAAATGAAAAATTTAGAAGGGCCTTAAAAAGTGCTCACTTTACCGTGAACAGCCTATAATAACGAGGCATCCTTGAGGCCGGGAAGAAGGTGGGGGAGGAAGCGTGCCAAACGGCAGGCGGACTGCCAGCGGCGCGGCGGCGTAAACCTGTGCACGCTGAGCACACGGCCTTTCATCGCTCTAGTTCTGACCACGCCGCAGAGGGGGCGGTGCATAGCCACGGCTGTGGTCTATTCCGAGACTGGGGCTTCGCTAACGAGGTGCACCACACTTCCGCAGCGCGGCGCGACTGAAAACTGTTCCAGCCTCGACGCTACCCTATAGTCTATTCGCGGTTTAATCACACTTTTTTAATCAAACCTTCGAATAATTACCCCAGGTATGACGCATTTAGTTAGTTCTTAAGTATGCCATGTAGCACAAGCTTTTTATGCCTCTGTTAATATAAAATCATAGTATGTTTCGTTAAATTGAAGTTTTACCGGTGTTTTATTTATAAATTATAATATATCATGTTTAATAAATATCAATAAATACAGTGAGAAGACATGAGTGTTGGTAGCGCCTAGTAAGAAATACTTCTCATGCAATTTATTATTAAAATGAGTGCTCAGGAAAGCGGCGCGTTATCTCCTCCGGTGTAATTTTTCTATACTTAGGCGTAGTTTGCAGGAGGCGGAGGAATATCCTAGAAGTAGAACTTCAGCAGTGCTTCAGAAAAGTGAGAAGAAACTGTGAATGGATTATAGCTAGGAAGGCTCGCAGAATAGATAAGAACACAAACACGAAATTGCGTCGCGGTTACTTTATTGTGGGTGCACCCATTCTCTGATTAGCTGCGTGAGGGCTTGGGAATATGTTATGTCTCGTGTCTAATTGGCTACTGCGTGCTGAGCAAGGTTACCTATCGACTGGACTGCCGACTGGCGAGTACGATACCAAGCGCGGGTTCGCGAACGGTGTACCGACATATGCTGGTTAGTTACGCCATTCTGCTGACGTGTGCAACTGGAGTTCACAGAGTCGAGTTGAGTTGAGAGGTTTGGGCGGCTCTTTACAACGAGCTCTTGAGAGCCGATAAGGGTGAAGTGAGGTGAGAACGGAGCAGCGCCGGAATGCAAGGGCGGGGGAAACGGTAGATCCCCAAGAAAACCTACCGACCAGCAGCATCGTCCCGGCACGATCCCCACTTGTGAAAATCGCGACCTGGCCGAGGATAGAACGTGATTCGCCTCGATGGGAGGCGAGCAGTCTAACCGCTCAGCCACCGCGGTACCCCGGAATTTACGGAATAAGCGGCTATTTAAGCTCTGTATTCTTCGATCGTATGCTACACCCCCTCCAAGCTGCTTTAAGCTGTTAAGTGAACACTATTGAAAGTCCTGCTTAAGATCTATTTGTATGCACGTTGCTTATTCTTGCTCCAATTGTAAAGTTATCATTGTCATCGGCCTGATCAATTTATCCATACATCGGTCAACGGAAACAATGGCATTATTAGGAAAAAAAATCTTAAAATTTGCTTATTCACACACTTGTATAGGCCTACATTGAAAAACAGAATGCAAATAATTTATTTCAGCATTCGTAACTTTTTACATAATTTTTTTAATTCAACGTTTAGACATATAACTAATTTCCCTCCCTCGTTACCAACTTTACTATGCGCATGTCGCTCAGTGCGCCCGTTAAAATACGTGCAATTATGAGCAGCGACATTTTTGAAAGGTTGATCGCAAAAGTGCCCAAATAACCGTGAGCAGCCTTTAAAGGTTGTTCACCATGAAGTAAGCACTTCTGAAATCAACCTTAGAAAATAGTCACTGCCCCTGCATGCATATATTTTAATGAGCGCACTGAATGACATTCGCCTAGTAAAGTTGGTAACGATGGATGGGAAGTGGTTCCATATCTTAACGTCGAATAAAAAGTGTTAGGTAACCATTTATGATAACTTGAATTATTTCTTTCGCTTTCTGTTTTTTTTTTTAATGCATCGATGTGTGAAAATTAGTATATCTGTGAAATATAAATTTTTCTAATAATTTCACTATTTCACTTGACCGAAGCATGAATGAAATGATGAGGTGCATGGCAATGTTAATCTTACATAAGGCGGAAGAATACTCAACGAAGCATACAAGTACAACTCAAGCAGGGCTTTCAAAAAATGCTCGTTTTACCGTGAATAGCCTGTTCGAGAAATGCCTTTCTACAAACACGCGCAGTCAATAGCCAAGCCACAACTACAGGTGCGCACGTGTGATAATACAAGATGAGTCTTTTAAAAGAGGTCCCGTGGGACATGTGTGTAACGGAGCGAGGGAATGAGGAAATACAGTCCAGTGAGGCAACAAAATACCTAGAGCAGGTGCTGTAAGTGGCCGCCATTGACCTCGAGGCTGGTGTGCAGACGACACCAAAGGTTGTGGAAGGCACGGGCGAGGGCATGCTGCGGGATGGCATAGATAGCTGTCCCACGGGGCCTCTTTTAAAGGACTCGTCCTGTACATAATAAGTTTAGCCTCTGTGAATGAAATTCAGGTGTCCCTAGCAATATCACATGTCAACCTCAACCTCATGCTTACTTTCTGTTTAAGCAATTTGTGATTGTTTACGTTCTGCTCTGTGTTAATACAGCGCAATTTTGTGCTCGTCTTGGCCTCTTGATATGCATCGCAGTGATGAGCTAGTATCTGTACACTGACTTCAATCAGTATTTGAAAATATTCGTGAAATCAGACTCAGTATCCGATATCTATGTGTCAGTATTGACACGTCAAAACAATTTTCGAAACGTCGAGCCATCGACATGCGATACCTATGCGTCGACGTCGATTTTGACAGTACGAAATTTCGCACGCCTATTGGGACGTTTCGCCGAAGATAACTACCGCGCCGCGCTGCACTGCGCTGCAACAGTGCGGCCAGATGTACACGTCACGAAATGACGCGGCGTTCTGCGGGATGCATCGCAGCGGCTTCGATTGCGTAAACTGTGGCTATTCTGCTGCGCCGCAAATAGGCGTTGGTACAATAAACAGTGTTTGCAGTAAAAGCTCCTATATTTTTGGGACTGAAAATGTCCGCGAGTTCATTCACCTGTAGCGGGGGTTTCACATTTCTCTACAGCATCTGTTCAAAATACAATTTACTGGCCGATGCCTTTGTGTGAACCATTTGAGTGAGCTTGTGAGAATTTAATTACTGAAATAGTCAACGCCTGTGAGTCGTTTACAAACAAGAAATGCGCGACAAAAAAAAATACACGAAGGGAGACTACGGACACTTGATTTTCGTGAAGACCGATATACGCATGCTAGATTTCAGTAACTTACAAAAGCAGTTTCCTTCGCTTATTTGCCACGTGATTTATGAGAAAACATTTGTTACTTCAATGAGCCAATCAGAATTATGTTACTTCGGTATGGAACGTATGTGACTCGTCAGCAAGCACAATAGACGTGTAGCGGCCTGGTGAACTGTTACTATAGGCTGTTCAAGATAAAGTGAGCACTTTTTAAGGCCCTCCCAACAGGCACTAAATGCTAATAAATATATGTTATTGCAGCCTCAGACATTAAATTTTGATGGTGGTGAAATGTATACACTGTGTTTATTGGTCACACTGCAATATTTATACTAAAAAGCAGCAGGAAGATGGAAATTGGATGAAAGGAAAAATTTAAAATGGCTTTAAAAAGTGCTCACTTTACCGTGAACGGCCTATAACCGTAATTGGTACCAGCTAACGGTTGCTAAACCTACGCTTTCCTCCTACACTTTAACCGGTTCGGACACTACTAATTTGTAATTTCCGGCATTACAGCTAAGTATAGGCTATTCACGATTAATGAGCACTTTTGAAATCAAGCTTTGAAAAATGTCACAGCTCCAACCAACATATATCCCTAGGGTTGCAATGAGAGACATGCGCCCAGCATAGTTGGCAACGACGGAAGAGAAACTAGTTCCATATTTCAACATTGAATTAAGAGCGTTAGGTAAATATTTGTGAATACTGAAATTATTTATTTTGGTTCGTGTATTTTTAATGCATGTAAGTATAAGTACGAGCAAATTTATAAAATATTTATATTTACAAAAATGTTACAATTTCACTTGACCGATGCATGAATAAAGTGATGAGGCCCATAGCAATGTTAACCTTTTCAGACCCACTTTAATTTTCTGTTTCAGGTGTTGCAAACAATATATTTTAAGATGCATACTGTACTTAAGTCGACATAATACTTATTTCGTTGTCACAACCAATGAGCTGTAGGTTAGGTGTTTGGCTACAGATATTTGTACCAATTATGACCTATACCAGTAAGACAGTTTGCAAATAATTTACCCACAGGTAAGATCATTGGTAGAGACCTGAAAATTTTGCGAGTTCAATGACCTTTAGGTTAGAGTTCACAATCTTATGTTCAAACAATTAGATATCAACGCCTCGTTGGTTGCTCGCTGTCAGGGCGTATGGCGCTGATTGGGCATGCATTTTGTTTTAAATTTGTTATTGGCTCAGAGTTCTCAAGGAGGTGTCAAATAAAGTGTGGACCAGTGACACGCACGTACATGTTTAGACTTTCTAGTTTGTCCCGAAATGAATCCGCGAATTTTTCAGGTCTCCAAACATTGGTCATTGTGCTTTACAGCGTGCAGTACAAACTGAAAATTACCTACACGTACGTAATGTACAAAATTGTGTACACTGGGTCGCAATTGGTTTTACATATGGTGGAAGAATACACAATATGCATACATGTGGAGCTTATTTAGGGCTATTACAAATGCTCAGTTTACCAAGACACAGCCTTCAATAGACTGGTGCAAGCTGTAAAGTTGACATGTAGGTTTGTTTCTCGCCAACCAGCGACGAGTGTAATGACCGCTCAGAGGCAGCTGCGCGAAACAGTTCTTACATCAGAAGTGCTCCACACTTGCAGAAATCAGATCGCCATAAATTCCTACCTTTAGAGACCCTGGAAATTTGGGAGCTCATTTAATAACTCTCCTAATATTCCATTCGCTGTAATTAGTGCCCAATGAATTTCGCGAAAAGATTTACGCCAAAGCTAGGCTTCAATGTCCTAAGACACGCATGCAGTTTTCATTTGGTTATTTGTAGGGACCTGCAAAATTCGCCTTATTATCTCGGGACACATTAAACTTAAAATACACGTACTTTTTTCAATACGATTGTGATTGGACCGTACTTTATTTGACACGCCCCGGGTAACTCTGCGCCAGTAAATGGACATTTCACAATTATGTGCCCCAATCGCGCGCAGTTCAGTCAGAAAGGGAGTGACTTCACATACATCTAGGTGACAACCAATAGAGAAACGATGCCAGCTCGAATATATACACTACTGTGAAGTTTAGCTAAATGCAAAATAATAACGCGAATTTTGCAGGTCTGTAGTTATTGGCCACGTGTCTTTGTCGGGAGACAGTTCCTTACTTGACTGGGCCAATCAGAATTACGTAACTCCGGCACTGAGTGTCCGTGGTTCGCGGGTAGACACCTGCAATGCGTGACAGTTAAAATTAACCAATCACGAAAGTGGGTATGAGTTCTAGTGATTTGGAGTACAAGTACAATGGCGAGCTTGCTTTCATCTGGGAAGTGAAACAACCTGATATATCCCGACCTCCAACTACACATGCCAGCAAAATGGCGTCGCTGATTAACGTCGTGTCGGTACACCGTTCGCCGATCAGCGCTTGGTAATCTACCTGCCAGGTTGCAGCACAGCCAATAGGGAAATTTTGCAGCACGCAATAGCCAATCAGACATGAGGTCCGTGCCCAGAACCTCGCGCAGCCAATCAGATTATAGGTTAGCCCACATCAAAGAAATCGCAAAGCCATTTCGCATCTGTGTAATTATCGATTCTGTGACAACTTAGCGGCATACAGTGTACAGATGAAGTGCTCTCGAGTATGAGTCGTAGGCTGAAGATGAGATAGACCGATCTCGCTGGCTACGCACAACCAATCTCCGTGTCCCAACATTGAACTGCACACCTGCCAACACATCTTGCGAAAACCGCCTGGTATGGATGTTAGGTTACATTGTTAAAAATTTCCGTATATTTACGGAATGCTTTACGGAAATGTACAGTGTATATACGGGAAGGCAATCCATAATGACGAAAAACGGAGTTAAGTCTGCGAATACAAAATACGGAAAGTCTCCGTATTCCCTTTGGCTTCGAGTTGCAGGGACGAACAATGCCGATTCTACACGAAGCTTTCTTCGCCACTATAACAAGAAAATTATCGTTTCTGCGGCAGTTAAGGTTATCCACGCGACTATGAACTATTTTTTCGAAAATTAAAAAATAACATCAGGCGTCTGTAACATTTGCGTTTGTAATGCAGTTTGTCAAAATTGCATTTTATTAACGTATTTCATTAATATAATAGTACTCGTCATTTAACAATTAACACGAAAACAAACACTTTCATCATTGTTGACCATGTGACTTTGACGGATGCGTATGATAGGGCTAGGTCAATGTTGGGTACATGCGCAGACGACGAATAAGCGGTCTGCCCAATCTTTAGTCTATGGTATGAACAGGACTGTGAATCCTATCCTGATGTATTACAATACACCAATAAATGGCGTGACGTCTACGTATTACCTGCAGCGAAGGCAGTGACTTTGAACACTAGCCCACGGTTGTGACTGGATACAAAGCGCGTAAAGAAAAGGTAATTTTTTTCCAGCACATAAAACTTCTTGTAAACCATTTGTGAAGTAGCGCTAATTATGCTAAACTTTTCACGAATTGTTCACAAGTACGGATAGAAAATTTCTAGGTCTATTCTCAATTACTCAGTGTCATTCATTTTACGTCACAATACTTCAATCCGATAATGGCGTTGCCCACTAAAAAATGTGTCATTTTGTTTTTGTACCACACAACGTTAAACTATACGTTTAGACATTATCAGTGATTACCAGGGGCAGGTGTTTTTAGCGAAAAGAGATATGACCATGCTAGACTTCAATATCCTACGTCCACAACCACGACTTCCGTTGCTTATTGGCCGCGTGTCTACGTGAGAAGACATGTTCTTATTCGACTGGGCCAGTCGTAATAAACTACTCCGATACTAAACGTCCATGATTCGCGGGCAGACACTTGAGGCACGTGACATTTTAAATCATCCAACCACGAAAGTGCATATGAACAAAAGTGCTTTGGAGTACAACTGGTCTTAAAATCTACTCGCGAAAACACACCTGTTCCTAGTGATTACTCTTGCCTTAGGGGCCGCGGTGGTGTGGTGGTTAGACTACTCACCTCCCACATAGGCAAACCTGGTTCGATTCCCGGCGGGGTCGCTCCCGGGCTCTCGTATGTGGGAATCGTGCCAGGCGATGCCACTGGTCGTCGGGTTTTCTCGGAGATCCTCCGCCACTCCCCCACCCACACCCATTCATTCCGGCGCCGCTCCATACTCACCTCACTTCACCGTCATCGGCTCTCAAGACCTCGATGTTAGGAGCCATCAAAATCTCTTCTCTTAATCCCTCAAAAATAATTTTTGAGTTCCATTTGAAAAATTCATATCAAAATCACAATTTTACTGCTTTAGAAATTTACAAATAATGAAAACTAACTTACGTACATAAAAGAGATAATTCACACTGATAGAAAATGCTAAGAGGTGCTTAAAGATGCCTGTAAAATTCTACAAGGAAACGTTTTCGCAATTAAAAGGAAATACTGAAAATAAGAAAATTCTTACATATTTTTACTTGCGGCTGTCCTAGAATAAAAACAAAAACTTTCGCTAATCATACCTTAAAATGAATTACGACAAGCCATTTCATTTGCCCTTATTAAATTGTCTGCAGAGAGTTTGGTTTGTTTTATTTGTACATTACAAAACCAGTAGAATTTTGACTTTAATATGTTATTCTGCAAAATCCATTGCGACATAAAAATACATTTATCCAAGAAGAAAGGAGTTACAGAAGTCTACAAGTTGAACAGTGTGTGGCCAACACTTGTAAAGTTTAAAGTTTTTCTCATCTCCATATCATAAAAACACTATAAATTGCGAAACTTACAGCTAATACTGCAAAAACTACATGCAGTAAAAGAAAAAAATATTTTGAACAGATTATAATCATTTATAGAGTCTACAAATTTACCAATGTTTCACTTCAAAAATATGTTGAACCGAACTATGGTCAATGCCACTTTAATTTACGAGACATTCGAAGCCATGAACTTGTGACGTCAGCGTTTAGAAGTTGCAGTAAAAAAAAGTTATTTCGAGAGTCGAAGGGTTTTTTTTTAAATGTTGTACAGGAGCCGCTCTGAACCAGTAAATTAACTTATCATTCTAGTAGATAATCCTACTACGAACTCTACTGTTCGAGAGAAACTCTAGTAGGACGTTAACTGCCTCTCACAGGTAGGGTTAATTCCTGAGAATTTTGCTTCATGTAATTAATTATCCACTATAATGTACTGTACATATTGGAATCATGGAAAAACAACACTCTGTCTAACAGAGATAACATATTGACGACCACGATTTTACATGTTCCTTTATAAATCATGCGAAAGGCCTTTTATTTGACCGCTTTTAGCGACCGATACTTGAGATCTAATCGGGTCGTTTCGTACATTGGGATGAAAATCGTTAAAATTAGGTTTATAAATATCTGCCATTTAATATGGATACAAACATACATGCCTATATACAGTAATTAACCTTACTTAATCAACTGTTGAAATCTATAGTCTGTTCACGGCTGGAACAGACTTTTGAACAACACCTTAGTCGTCAGCTGCACGCATCGTTACTACAAACAGTGACTGGCGCAGGTATAGTTTGTTTAGCAGAACGGAGAGAGAATGTAGTTTGAATATTTTAACGTATTTTTTTATCTATTGCTTAAAAATGGGAGTAGGAAAGATTCCGAGAAAGTCTGTTCCAGTCGTGGACGGACAATAGTTTTTGGATCCATTATTCAGAAGCCATGATACAATTTTTTTTTGCAGTATTGTCGAGAAAACAGATAAAGTAAATGTCACCTATACTTATAAAACTCGTTTACAGTGGTGGACGCGACAGTATATATATATATATATATTTTTATTTCGACCTTTACCGCGTAGGTTAACATGTCGGCGGTTAACAAGAGCCTGGCCTGTGTTTTTCCTAGCGTGGCAGCAAACTTGATTAACCCGCCGTAATTTGATTACGAAAGGTCACGTATATTTAGGTTCAGCGCAGAACTTTAACAGTGTTAACGCTGAATTTGTTTTCAGAAGCCGTGAAGTATGTTCAGAAGGAGGATGGGTGGACTCGCTCGGCCAAACTATCGTGACGTCATGCAGACCACGTTATTTGTGTTACGGCCGCAGATCCGTGCGTCATCGAGGGTGCGTGCGTGTGTGGCTGGTGGGCTGTGTTAATAGAGGGTGGAGGGGGGAGGGCTGTACACACCCAACCATCTCGCTGTTGGTCCATACGTTAGGGGTAGGGAAACCTAGTTGTATTTCATAACACTTTAGCTCAGATCCACTTTTGTAATTGGGTGATGTAGATGTTGTGCATCTTAAGTGTCTGCCCACGACTCAGAGACGAAAAGTATCGGAGTAGGTACCTAACTTAATTCTGATTGGCCAGTCAACTAAGAAAATGTCTTCTCACAGACACGCGCCGTCAATAAGCAAAAGTAAACTGCTGGTACGCTAGTAAGGTATTGGAATCTAGCATGTGAGGAAATTTTTTCGCGAAATTCGGGTGTCCCTAGTTAGGGGTATTGAAATCTCACGAAAATATTTCGAGACAAGTTATATTTCAAAACACTGTAGGGTCGTTTACCTATCTTGATTGGCTGAATAACTTTTTGACACGTGTTAACTGTCTGCACACGAATCACGTAAGAGCCGTGCCGATGTTGCCGAATTCTGAGTGGCTCAGTTAAATATGAAAATGTTTTCTCAAACAGACTGCAACAAATGGCATTAGACAAACTGCTGTTGAGTGCTCATAGTATTGAAGTCCACCCTGTAATCAATTTTTCCGCGAAAAATCACTAGCTCTAAAGATAAATCCACGGAGCAGTTAGACACCAGTAAGCAATCTGACAAAGTATACTTTTATTGAAAACAACTAGGCCATTTCAGAAAACAATGCAATAAGTTAGAGGAAAAGTTGAAAAAACAAACAGATTTTAAAAACACGTGAGGCGATGGTCTAAACCACAACACAAAAAGGTCAGACCACCTAAAAACACAAAGTTTCAAAGAAATTGAGGGCACAAAACCGAAAGAAATTGCATACTAAGGTACAGCCAGTGTGTGTTGTGAAAATTTTTGTGGAAGACGACTTTGAGAATAAATGGCATTGTTCTGGTAATATAAATGATAGGAAATGCAAGAAAATTCATTTTAAAAAAGGAAAAACTATAATATTTTACCATTAACCACATAATTTTTGTAATTTCTTACCACACAGTTAGGTTCTTTCTAAATCAACGATATTGTTGATACAGGTTCCGTACGCAGTTGTGTTTCTGCTTCAGAGACGAAATTATGTGGCGGTTGCTTTTATGTGGACGTACTACCCATTCTCTGGTTGGCTGTACGAATCTCTGGGAATAGGCCTTGGGTCTGATTGGCTACCGCGTGATGTGAAGTTTCCCTGTTGGTTAGACTTCCGATTGGCGGGGAAGGTTCTAGGCGCTGATTGGCGAACGGCGTTCCGACGTGTGGATGGCCAGTGTGAGCTGCTGGAGATCGCAGAACAAACGGCTGTTTCACTTCAGTATACTCAGCTACTCTGCGGCAATACAGTGTGGCCTAGACCAAGATACCAGTAGATCTCTAGTAGCTAGGGATAGGAAAATTTCGCGAGTTCAGTGACCTGTATGCTAGACTCCACAATCCTTTGTATAGTCGAACTTCAGATGTTTGTTCATTGGCTGTTTCCCCAGTGTCACTACACATTTGACACTGCGGGATACACTTCTTGTTCCCTTGCAAGTCGGCTATTGGCGCGGAGTCGTCCAGAGCGAGTCTAATAAATTCTGATCCAATTGCAAATGTGACGTCAGTGTAAACGCGTTTGAAATCTATCTTGTCCTGAAATGAATTCGCTAATTCTTCCTATCCCTACTAGTAGCGCAGCTGTAACTTAGGACTTGGGAGCTCTGCCAATGTCAGGCCCAGTGGCGTGTTGCCAGGTAAGCTGGTGCTTGCTCACTCCTGTACATTCTCGGTGCACGCAACAGGAACCAGTAACGACCGTGCTGTCTAGGGAAATTGAAAGTATCCTGACCACTCACAAGCGAGTAGCAAGGCTCCCATTGCATACGACCTATGGCGTTACCTGCCGAACTATATTTTAGGATCGGTTTCACCACACAAGTTTTACTTACTAAGCCGAGTTCAAAAACGAATTGACTAGGATTACTGGTCAACTGTATTTCACCACTGACAAACAGCGATTAACTTTAACTTACCAGAGTTTAAGTTTAAACGCCCATTTTCGGTCGCTTACGATATAAATATGGCTGCCGAAACATATGACGATATTTGAAGGTTACGATAAAAAAAATTCGGCAGACGTCTTCGTTGCGATCACAATATTAATTGCAGTTCCTGCGATGTAGTATTTGTTACATCAATACATACAAAAATGTAAGTTAAATTGGCTATGCAAAATATACATGTCATGAACATTTTTAAATATGAAGTTAATGACGAATATTATGTATGTTATGTAAAACTGTTAGCCTACATTAAAACGTTTGTATTTTATTGGCTCTTTAAGCCAAATACAGTGCGTCTGACAATGAAGTCTAATTCTATTGTTTGTTGCTGTGAGTTGCTGGTTTTTCTACGTATAGCAGCAATAACAAACAATCTGACGCACGAGGACAGTGCAAATATGATTCACGAAAAATCATGTTATATGTTAGCTGAATTAAAATCCGCAGCAATTATTATTCAAACTTGTGATTCCTAATTCTCTGACATTATTTGACCAGTACAACATCAAAGTGTCCGCACGCTGTTTCCGTCACTGTTTAATATTCTATATAATTTAAGTATTTCTTTTTGCCAGGATTCCAAAGAAAACACAACTCAGATGCCATAGATTAGTGAGCAAAATCCTTACTACCACCTTCTAGATACACCATTTTCTTCAAATGTCGGGCCCTAAACTTAGATTTACTACACGGGTTTAATTTTCTGCTAGATGTGCGTGTTGAAATGTTCCAACCTTGTATGCCGGTAAATTAAGAGTTACAATTTTACCTTCGTTTAGTTAAGCCGAGTTTAACACATTGAGGTCTGCACACATTTACTGGCATTGGAAACAAATCAGAAGTGAGTCGCCTATATCCACTACTGCAAGAACACCGGTTCTGTTGGTGTCTGTGTTAGAACTCACCATCATCCTATTCGTCCATACCGCACCGGACACTACCCTGTACTTTACAGCGTTCATTATTGGCAGGTCATCAACCAATGGCGAGCCGAGCTGATGTTGACCCAATCGAATGTCCTCTATCGTACAAAAGGATTTACAGTCAATCATATGGCTATTAAAAAAAAGAAATTCTGTCGTTAGCAAAATATCATTGTTTTTGCGGTGTGGTGTTCTTGTGAGGTCGTGTCAACACTAGCCGAACAAAGACTGCACATCCATGCGAGTTCTTTTCTGGAAAATAAAGAAATTTTCAAATTAGCTACACACGAGCGTAGTCTACAAAGTGTTAATGAATACGAGGTGAAACTGGCCCTTAGTGGTGGAAGTGTAAACTAGCAACAACAGTGTACAGCACACATATAACGTCAGATTACCTTGCGACAGTTCACCACACGCCACTGGCCGGGGAAGGAAACAATTGGGCGACGTGCAGGTGGGAGGGAGTGCTTGCAGATTCGTCTTCCAGCCTACCAGCTACCTGTGATTGGTGGTTTGCAAGTCGTTCAGCCTCTCTATTTCCCTCGTGTAGGCAGAGCCAAGTCCGTTGTTAGGCCGGCGTGACTATGGTGTTGCTGCTGCGGCGGTGTCTTGTCTCGGATGCCTGCATATGTGTTCAGACATGAAAGTTCCCAGTACTGTGCGACTCGGCCGTAGCTGCGGCGGTCAGCTGGCGGCGAAGGGTCATGGCTCCTGATGGGGCGGGCGAGCCCCAAGGCCAGGACGAACTCGCCTCGCCCACCGGGTCTAGATTCACGTGCTCCCACACGCCAATCCATGATGGCAGCATTTTATGAATCCGCCTGTTCGAAGGCATTGTCAACACTGCGCCCGCCATCTTGAGCAACACGAGTAACTTGGTGCGTTTTCGCCCCGAAACCAAATAGATGAATTTCAAGACCAAGAGCATTTAAACACTTGCATGCTCATTCAGAATTTTAATATTAAGTACAAAAAATTGACGAAAAAAAAAATTCAAGCAATTAGCCGTTACTAAAATTGCAAAATACTATCGGAACTAATAGGTGTCCTAGGGTGGTTTACTATTCTGCTAGTTTTGTGCTATTTTTGCTAGTTGCCGTTCGTGTTACCCGAAACACTTTTTTGTACGCTGTTCTGGTGGCGGTAGCAGTTGCTATTTGTGCTATTAAAAGCAGCTATTTCTGCTCTTGCTTGCCGAGATACAGCAGAAATATCAAAACGAGCAATGTGGAAAAAAATGTCCACCAAAATAAAATTACAAACGTCGAGGTGTCTTGAGAGTGACGATTGCAAATAGTAATTTGCTTTTACGCAGATTTATGAAGAGAATATGTTTGGGTATCCTGTAAGAAGTGCAGACAGAAATAAAAATAACTAAGACACACTTATTCTCGAAAGTTAGTTACCTTGAGTAGCCAACATTTTTAATACACGTAAATTACACAGAGAGAATAATGATTATAAGCATTTTAAAAATAACATTTTGTTTATTTACTTTTGACGTGTTAGTTTTCTGCTGTTAGTCGTCCGTGTTATCCTGCCGAGAGTAACTGCTGTTTTTGCTACTTTGCTGCCCGTGAAAGATATCACTTGCTCTCAGATAGTAGACAAAGCATATCACGTAAGGTGAACTGGCTAGCCGGCCAGTGGCTCTGAGCAACTGGCAATGTTTATCTCTGTTGCCATCTTGGAATGGATAAAGTTAGCTTGGCCCTTTCCTCGTCTTCGGCTCAGAGTACATTAGCACACAGAGCCAACGGCGAGGCGGTTCCTTGATGTGGGGCGTACCTATCACCGAGAGAAAGGTTTGCTCCAGCAAAAAAAAAACAGTGAACGTTAGTGCTCTTATTCATGCTTAATGATTAGAGCTAGCAATATTGCGCGAAAAAATTTTAGTAGAGGGTAGACTTCAATACTAAAAGAACCCAACACCAGTTTGTCTATTGCCATAGGTTGCTCTCTGCTTGGAAATGCGTTTTCATATTTTACCGGGTCACTCAGAATTCGGCAACATCCGCACGGCTCTTAGCGTAATTCGTGTGCATACAGTTAACACGTGTCAGCAAGTAATTCCGCCAATCAAGACAGGTAAACGACCTTACAGTGCTTTTAAATATAACTTGTCTACAAATCTTTTCGCAAAATTTCACTGCCCCTAGTAATGATGGTTTGGAACATGCAAAATTCGCGTTATTATTCGGCATCGGGCTAAACTTCGCAGTAATGTCTGTACTGCAGCAGGCGTCGTTTCTTTATTGGCTGCTGCATAGATGTGAAGCCACGCCCTTTCTGACCGAACTGCATGTGATTGGGGCACACAATTGTAAATTGTTCATTTATTGGCGCAGAGTTACCCACGGCGTGACAGAAAAAGTATTTGTAAAGATTAACGTGTCCTCAAATAACAATTCGAGTTTTGCATGTGTCTCATGATGGCAAGGCTACAAGTGAAACATGTTAAACAGTAAACTAAAAATAAAGCTGTGAATCTTTAACTTCTTATTTACGTACGTTGTCCTGTATAGAAATATATGTATTTAAAAACATTCTGGCTGCATTAGTGGTTTGACTGAGGTTGCTAGGGCGGATTTTTTAAATACTAATAACCGAAACTGTTCAATGCATGTAGAACTGTACAAGATTTATTTTCAGCAACCAAACCTTACCGTTTATTCTTAGTTTAGACCTTTCTGGTGATCTATACATTGATTTTGAAATATTCTAATAAACATTAGCGAAACAGCTAAAATCAAATAGATATTGATAATCTTAAAAAATATATATAACAGTAATGTATAGACAACCCAAAACTTCACGAATTAATTTAAAGTCAAGCTAGACATCAAACATCGGAAAAGAAAAAAAGAAAAACATTTCGTGGCGGTTACAATCTATTCGTTAGTATTCACCCTACTAAACATTCCTGCGGTGAACACAATTGTCCGTAGTCATAGCAAAATAAATTATTAGTGGCAACAAAAGTATAATGGTAACAAATAAAAAAAAATCTGTGTGCGCCACAAAAATGTTTGGTAGCGTGATTGGGAGAGTCCCGGAAATTTCGCGAATTCATTTGAAACGAGCTAAACTTCAAGCACGCGAACATTTGACTTCCTCTTTAAATACGATCGCAGTTCGTAAGTTTGTAAGACAAGGTCTGGATGAATCTGAGCCAATAACTAACCTGCAAAAGAAAGAACACCGAATACCGTGCTACCTGGTCTGGGGTAAAATTGAAACAACAGCCAATGAACAACTAACTGAGACTCGAGTGCACAAAGGATTGTGGAGTCTAGCATGTTGCCAAATGAATTCGCGAAATTTCCGTGCCTCTAGTGATTGCTAACAAAATATTTTGCAGGCACCACTATATATATATATATATATATATATATATATATATATATATATATATATATATATATATATATATATATTCAGTGAACATGTGTACTTTCGACATTCTTTTTTAACTGGATCGCAGTTTGTAAGGAACACACTGGATACAGAGTACTCGAGTATACAGAGGTGAAACATCTGCGAACTACAGCAGCACCATCCAGAAAAATGGCGTCGCTACCCCGGAGCAAACATTGGTACGCAAACATCGAAGGGATCCGCCAGCAACACCATTTCGTCTGTGTATTTATTCACTCTGTGTCCTGAATGAGTCTGAATCCATTAACAACCTGCAAGAAAACGAGGGCCGAGTTCCGTGGTCTGGAGTAAGACTGCAGCATCAGCCAATGAAAAACTCGCGATAAAGTGAGCACTTTTGTGTCCCTAGTTACGTTTTTATTTAAGCCATTTTTTTAAACCCTCTAACCACCTTTTTAAATAAATATTGCCATGTAAGTAATGAACACAATGTGTACATTCCACCGAACTCGGAAGTTAACGTCTATGGCTAAAATAGAATATATTTAATAACTCTTATTCCAATTGAGAGGGCTTTTATAAGTGCTCCATTTACCAAGCATAGCCTATAACTAGGGACATCCGAATTTCGCGAAAAGATTTCACGACCAGTTTTTATTCCGTAACACTTTAATTCAGATCCACTTTTGTGACTGGGCGATCTCGATGTAAAGTGTATTAAGTGTCTGCCCACGAATCAGAAACGTACAGTATCGGAGTAACTTAATTATGATTGGCCAGTCAAATAAGAAAATGTCTTCTCACAGACACACGCCACCAATAAGCAAACGTAAACTGCTGGTACGCTCGTAGGGTGTTGAAATCTAGCATGTGCGGAAATCTATTCTCGAAATTCGGGTGTCCCTATCTATAACTACAGACCTGAAAAATTCGCGAGTTCAATGACTTGCAAGCTAGACTTTACAGTCTTATGTAGAAATATACCAATATCACATTGGTTGACTGCGGACAGAGTGGAAGGCGACAATTGAACACCGTTCTCCAGAAGGTGTCGAACACCATGTGGATCAATGGCTTCAGTTACATAAACGCACGTGTTTTGAATTATAGCTTTTCCCAAAATGAATTCGCGAATTCTTCAGGTCTCTACCAATAACTAGGGATAGGAAAAATTCGCGAATTCATTTCAGGATATGATAAATTTCGAACGCGTGTACACTGACGTCATCTTTTCAATTGGACAAGAGTTTATTAGACACGCCCTGGACGACTCCGCACCAATAGCCGACTTGCAAGGGAACAAGAAAAGAATCGTCCACTGTCAAGTGTGGGGTAACAGACAATGAACAAACATCTGAGGTTCGACTATACAAAGGATTGTGGATTCTACCCTACAGATCATTGAACTCGCGGAATTTTCCTATCCCTACCTATAACTGAGAGATAAGTACACAGAGATGAAGCGTGGCTGTTCCTTTGATGAGGACGTGCCCATTCTCTGATTGGCTGGGTGAGGTTCTGGGAACGAACTCTCGCCCCAGATTGGCTACTGCATACTGCTAAATGTTTTATATTGGTCGAGCTGTGGGCTGGCCAGCACGCTGACTGGTGAACGCTGTTCCAACACTTCCCTGTCCAGTGACTCCACTATGCTGGCCTCGCCTCCCACCAAGGCGAACCGAGCTCAATCCCCGGCCGGGTCACCGGATTTTCGCAGGTGGGAATCGTGCCGGACGATGCTGTTGGTCGGCGGGTTTTCTCCCGTTTCCCCCGCCCCTTCATTCCGGCGCCGCTCCATATTCATTTCAATCGCCCTCATCGGCTCTCAAGACCTCGCTATTAAGAGCCGCCGAAATCTCTTCACTCACTCACTATGCTGGCGTGTGCGGTCAGAGCTCGTGGCATTATCGGCCGTTCTTCCTGAGCAACGAGCATACAAGTACCAGAGACATCACTCAAGGCAAAGCAGCGGAACGATTAATTCAAGCCCGGTGCAAATGTGCCATGTTAAAACATAAACAAATTGTGTTCACGGGTTGGCACTACTACACGTGAAAAGTTTTCTGTATAACATTTCAATCGTCTAATTCCACCCATTTTAATAAAAATGTGTTCAATACTCACATCTAAGATATGTAGAATTACATCCATAAGTGTCAGTACACAACGCCAAATCGTTCTTAAACGCTTAACTAGTTCACATCAACGACAATGCACGGCCGCACGATAGTATAATGCTCACATCACTACCAACACTGTAAAAAGAAATGTGGATTTATATCAATCATTGTACTTCAGTCTCTACAAGTGAATCAATATAGGCTAATTATCATTTTATGAATATTTTTCAATGGAATTGAAAATAAAAATATAACCAGATTATTTACATTATATCAGATAATTCTAATAATTTTCTGTTTTTATATTGCTTATATTAGACTGAGAAATTAAATAAAATTGAATCGGAAATAAATTAAGCATTCTGTTTACTCAGATCCAGTGTCTAGGGGTTGATCCTGAGGTTCTCTGTGACAAAGGATTGTGGAGTTCAGCCTGTCGCCAAACGAATCCGTGAAACTTCCGATTATCTATAGCAACACCGCTTTAACTTAGCACTTGGGAGCTCTGCCAATGGCGAGCCACTTCTCCCCGGGGAAGGAAACAATTGTACGACGATGGTACGGTAGGTGGGAGGGAGTACCTGCAGGTTCGTCTGCCCGCTTGCCAACTACCTGCGGTTGGTGCTTAGCAAGTCGTTCAGCCTTCCCTTTCACTTGGCTAGGCTGAGCCAAGTTCTTTCTTATTTATGCCAGTGCGACTATAGTAATGTTTTTCTCGAAAATATTTACGGCCATGCCAGACTTCAATATCCTACAACCACCACCAGAACTGTATGTCTACTTGAGAAGACATGTTCTATTTGACTGGGCCAATCGTCACAACCTACTCCGATACTTAACGTCCATGATTCGCAGACACACACTTGGGGACGTGACATTTAAAATCATCTAACCACGAAAGTGCTTATAAACTTTATTGTTTTGGAGTACAACTGGTCTTAACAACTTTTCGCGAAAAACTCCTGTCCCTAGTACGTAGAGAGATAAAAAATTCGCGTTATTATTTGAGGACACGTTAATCTTTAAACACTTGTACCTCTGCAATACGTTTGTCATTGGACCGTACTTTTTCTGACTCGCCGTGGATAACTCTTCGCCAATAAATGGACATTTCACAATTGTGTGCCCCAATCACGAGAAATTCAGTCAGAAAGGACGTGGTTTCACATCTATGCATCAGTAGAGAAACGACGCTGGCTACAGTACAGACAGTACTGTGAAGTGTAGTCTGATGCCGAAAAACAACACGAATTTTGCATGTCTTTACTAGTAATGTATATGTTTTGCATATCCAATGCCTTGATAATTCGGGGCCTCCTGTGCCTGAGCCCGTATGTGTATTACAGGGGGTACGACTCCCAGAGCAATATATAAGAGGACGACTTGCCAAGCCGTCCTCTTTCCAGACTTTTGTTAGCACGTCACTGTTGGAACAGCCATTACGCTATTAATTGATTGCAGTTGAATGCGACCAATAGAAGGAGATACGCTCCTTCAAAACCACCTAACCTATCAACAGTGTTTGCCGGGTTTGCCGATACGCACTACCTTGATGGGGCCGAGGCCTATCCAACCTCTGCTCACTCACTGAGTAAATGTGTCCTCTTCTTGGCGGACCAGACCTGCGCCCCTTCGTAGGAAAGGATCCTTACTTTTCCCAAGACTGGGTAGTGGTTCCCAGCTCGGTTCCAGTAAGGGCTTTCCTCCAGGACGTTTCCCCCAAACATTAGGGTATTTAACCACTGCCACCCAGAGTCCAACCCTTGATCAGCACGGCCGAGGCCGGGGCTAATACCGCTGATCCCCTGGTTACCCACAATTTATTCTGCACATTGCTGTACGCTGCATACAGAGTTTTCATCAAAGAGAGGCCCAAAACCTCCGGGACGCCAGACAATCCCTTCATTAGTGATCCACCACCTCGAGATCCGCTACGAGCCTCGCTTTGGGACATCCAGCCGGCTCGCGGGTCATCACCGCAGGCGAGAAATACAAGCCACCTCTGGGAGCAGCATGTACTCTCGCCGTGACCGATCACCAGTGCACTGGTGGGGCCGTCACGCGCCCAGCGCTTCGTCCTCTCTCCGTCAGCCACAGCGTTGTCCACTGTGTTTCCAGCTCTTACCATCGTGGAGGTGGAGATGGACTTGAGCAATAGAGGCAATGTAATCGCATCTTACCCCATTTCCAGGGGATAGGGCTTGACCCGCTCAAGAATACGCTCGCGGCCGGACCTCGCTCATGCACCCAAGAAACAGGTCTCCACCGGAGGAATGAACGAGCAGGGACAATCGCTCCACATGGGTCGCGAGCTGTCCCACCAGGCAGAGCCTTACACCCATAACAGGTTGGTTACCCAATTCACCCGTCTGGCTCCACCCCGGCCCCCAGGGCCACTAGTAATGTACACAGGACTGCACTTGGGCTTAGTTCTTAGAAAGGTGAAATATCTGTGCTGTCGGCTGTTGAGTACGCCGAGATCAAAGAGCCCCCGCCAACCTTTCCTTGCGGCGTGACGCAGTGGTAAACAGCTGCAGGCAGTCGGCGAGTATTGCGCAGGCAAGTCGCGTGGTGGGCAGGTCAGCGAGGTAACCACGCGTGTTTACATGCCACTCCTGTTGTCGATCCTCCAAGGTGGACCGGAGCGTGTGTGTGTGTGTGTCCTGCTGCCAGGTGCGTGTTGCTCACGTGGGTCTTTCTGTCCTCCCTTCCTTCCTCCAGGGCACCTCCGCGAACGCCAGTTCCCAACGACAAACCGGACTCTAAATCTGAATCACTGAGAATTTCACTGTTTCAATCAGTCAAACGTATCTGACTGATTCAACAGTCACTTCAAAGAATTGAACTGTTGAATCAGTGAAAAAAGATGCCAGATTTCCTCCGCTTATCGATTCAGTGACATTTTCCACTGATTCATCTGTCATTTTTTTCACTGTTTATTCAGTGGTTTATTTTTGACTGATGGATCAGTTAAACAGCGTGCAAAAATGGCCGTTAAACAAAGTGTTTCAAGTGAAATAACAACGAATAAACTAATAAAACCAATTCAAAGTACTTTCTAAAATGTGTTTCGGCTTTCAAAACGCCATTTTATAAGGTGATAGGTAGGGATAGGAAAATTTTGCGAGTTCAGTGACCTGTATGCTAGACTCCACAATCCTTTGTATAGTCGAACCTCAGATGTTTGTTCATTGGCTGTTGTCCCAATGTCACTCCACATTTGACAGTGCGGGATTCGCTTCTTGTTCCCTTGCAAGTCGGCTATTGGCGCGGAGTTGTCCAGGGCGTGTCTAATAAACTCTGATCCAATTGCAAAGATGACGTCAGTGTACACACGTTTGAAATCCATCCTGTCCTGAAATGAATTCACGAATTTTTCCTATCCCTAGCAACAGGGACACACAACCTTTCATTCCGTTTTTACTAGACTGCATATAATGTCATGAGAGCGCAGAAATATATACTATTAGTTTTAACAATCCTAACGGTACCAATTAAACCAAAAACGAAAAGTATGAACAAACAATTTAAATATTCACGAACATTTAAATATTGGCAAGGCAACGGTCTAAGAGACTAAAGGTGTGCGAGTTCAACCCCGACCGCCTCTAGAAGTTTTTTTTCCTTTTTAAAAGTACGGTAAATTGCGCAATATAAATAGTAAAATATCGTAAATATGATTATTTTATGTCATTATTTGGTCACAGTCATTAAAAACAATATTTAATTCGCCACTGTAGTCGGCCGTAACTTATTCAATAAGAGAAATAATTCTCGTCATTAATTCAATCAGTGAGTTTTATTCTTTTCACTGAAACAATCAGTGGTTTCCCACTGATTCGAATTTAGAGTGCGCAGAGTTGTTAAGAACACGGAAATGAAACAACCCCTTCTACAGCGAACACCAGGAAATGGTATCACTGGTCAACAACGTGTTGAAGCACCGTTCGCCAATCGCTAGAGACGATGGTTTATCGCGGGAAAAGTTGACTGTTTGTTAGGATTCCATGTACTGTACACACATCCGGTAGTTTTCTTTCCTTACTGGCTGTCATGCATGTACGAAGCTACTACCCCACTTCACTGGGACAATGAGGATTCTGATAAGGCAGAACGTTCGTGATTGGTCTGCAAACATATTAGACGAGTCAAAACCTTGTTCATCCAATCATGAAAGAATTAACTAGTTAAAGTGCTACAGAAAATATTGGCTCAAAATATTTCGTGATTTTCCATCATCTCTACGAATCACCAACCAGTAGAGCCTTGAAAAATTCGCGAGTTTAATAACCTGTAGGCTAGACTCTGCAGTATTATGTACAAAAATGCTGATATCAACTGCCCATTAATTGTCTGCTGTCACAGTGGAAGACGACGATTGAGCTACCGTTCTCCAGGACGTGTCATAAACCGTATGGACAATTAATAACGTTATATGAACCCGCGTGTTTTGAATTCTAGCTTGTACCGAAGGGAATCTGAGGAATTTTTCAGGTCTCTACCAATCAGTAGTTGTAACTTACTTGGGGCAAAGCTGCAGCCGAGCAAGCAGGGAATCTTTCGCAGCACTCAGCAGCGAATCAGAGCGCCCGCTTCCACAACGAATGGGTACACTACACCCACATGAGTTGAACCGCCACACAATTTCGTTTCCGTAAATGCTCACCTGTCCCGTATCCCTTGGCGAGCCAGAACTGGAAAATGGACGAAGCGAGGAAGAAAGAGACACTCACGGTTTGAGTTCTCCCTTTGTCGTCTAGATTCCCTGACACATGCCCTGACAGCAGTGGCTTCCGAACTGCCTCAAATACCGACTCGCAGCGATTCACCCAGAATCTTGGCTAGGCAGACGACCCTACATATTTACACTTCGAATATCTAGAGATATGCAAAATTCCTGTTATTTCACAGTACTACATATATGTACTCAGAGCGGTGTTTATTGTTGAGAGTTGAGAGATTTCAACGCCTCTAAACAAATAGGTCCTGAGAGCCGATGAGGGTGAAATTAGGTGAGAATGGAACAGCACCGGAATACAAGAGGTGGTGAAACGGGAGATCCACGAGAAAGCCGAAGAGCGGCATCGTCGGGCACGATTCCCACTTGTGAAAATCTGGACGTGACCCGGGTGGGGATTGAGCCCGGTTCCCCTTGGTGGGAGGCGAGAAGTCTAACCGCTCAGCAACCGCGGCTCCCACAAAGCTTGTTATACATGGCATATTTAGGAGAAACCAAACACGTCATATATGGGGCGATTTTTCAAATGGTTGATTCAAAAAGTCTGAATAAATCGCGAATCGAATCGACTATATGTAATATCGCCAAGTGTTGAAATTGTAAGCACTTTGTGGAATATACGCGAGTGTAAAGGCTGTTCACGATAAAGTGAGCACATTTGAAATCAACCTTAGAAAAAAAGTCACTGCTCATACATGCATATATTTTAACGGGCACACTGAGTGACATGCGTCCAGTAAAGTTGGTAACGATGGATGGGAAGTACTTCCGTATCTTAACGTCGAATAAAAAGTGTTAGGCAAACAATTGTGACAATTTAAATTATTTCTTTCGCTTCCTGCTATTTTCAATATATCGAAGTGTAAAAATGAGCAGATTTGTAAATTATTTACTTGTCTAATGTTTTCGCAGTTTCAATTGACGGACGCATAAATAAAGTGATGAGGCCCATGACATCGTTAATCTTACATAAGGTGTAAGAATACATCGCGTGCCTACAGGTAGGTCTTAAGCAGGACTTTCAAAAGTGCTCATTTTACCGTGAATAGCCTATAGCTTGGGTAAAGCAAATATCAAATATCTCTACTCCTGAAGACAAAAGTAACACAGAAATAGTTAAGTTTTGCTACTTTTCGTCACGATTTTCAGACACACCCGAATTTTACGAAAAGTTATTCCGTGCATGATTTCAATATCCTATGCGCTGAGAAAAAGGTTTTGTTGAATCAAACGAAATTTGTTTGGTGCAACCAAATTGTTTGCTTGTATAGGGGCAATGAAATATTTTGTTTCTGAAACCAAATTATTTTGTTGTTCTCATTTGGTCGCCCTCGACTGTAAGATTTGGTAGTTGCAACTAAATTTTTGTTTGGCTACACGTACATTAAACAATTTGGGCCGATATAAAAAGATGTTACAATTTCGACCGAGTTTCGAACCTAGATCACCTGCGTCCGAGCGCTACGCCTTAGTAATCTCAGCTAACGTGACCACTGATGATGCTAGAAAGCTGTTAATAGATAAATTTAGACCTGAAAAATTCCCGGAATAATTTGGGACAAGCTAGAATTGGAAAACGCTTACGTTTGTTTCACCTTTGCCATTGGTCATCGCGTTATTTGGAGAACCCTGGGCCAATGAGAAACCTACAACCAACAAAATGCACGCCCAATCATTACCCTCCACTGTGGCAGCAAGCAACCAATGGACAACTGATATCTACACAATTATACGTAAGACTGTGGAGTCTAGCCTGGCGGTCGTTGAACTTTCGAATTTTTCAGGTCCCTAGTAAACTCTCGAGCTTTATTTTCAAACGAAGGCAGTCAAATGAGTGGTCAAACAATTATATACAGTTGGTTCAACAAAATATTTAGTTGACAGTCTCTTTTTTCTTTGGCCCAACACAGATATGATGTTTATTCAAACACATATTCTGTTAGACGAACAAAAGTAATTTTGTTGCTTTTAAAATTTTGTTTGCTCAACAGTATATTTCGATAGGGCAATTAAATATATATTTGGCCCTATACAAAAAAGTATTCTGTTCGATTTTCTCTCAGTATGGGTATATCAGCAGTTTTCTTTTGCCACCTGGTTGCGTGTCTTTTCAGAAACCATTTTCTTACTTGGCTGACCAATCAGAATTAGGTTACTCGTGTAATTCGCGTCTGTGATTCGCAAGCAGACACCGAAAAAGCGTAACACGTAACTCATCCAATGACGAAAGTGGATTTGAACTACAGTGTTATGAAATAAAACTTCTCATGAAATTTTTTCACAGAAATCACACAAAAAAAAAAAACATTTCATCTCATAAACAACACTGTCGTGAATACAATACAGCAAAACCCTGCTTCAAGTGTGACACGTGTGTCAATCAACAAACTCAAGCAGTTGTATGTGATTAATCCTGTCCCGCCAACTGGTGAAGTGTATGATGCCTACAATTTTCTGGAGTGCGATTAAATGCTGCTATAATGGGGTTGGTGTGTTTACAGAACTGCATGACGTTAATGAACTTGGTTAACGAGTCTGCTTGGTTATTTGCCACGTTTGTATTTCGTAGCCCAGACTAATAAACTGTTATTTTGTTTGCAGAGGGGTTACTATTTGAAGAGGCAATAATTTTGCTGCAGTAAAATGTACTTTGTTTTCTTCGCCCCCCCCCCCCCTCCCCTTCTCCGCAGCGGGGTGGCGTACGTCTGAACGCTTCCAAGCGCTGAGCTTTACTGAAGAGAGGCGCGCGGCGCTCCTGGCGCGGCCGAGCGCTGTCTGGTGGCTACTACTGGCAACGAGTTCAGCCTCGCACACTCTGGCACCTTCCATACGCCTCTCCGCTATTCCCGCTATTCCCGAGTCGCGTTTTCGCGTATAAATGTTCGTCCCCAGCCCGAGCAAGTGTGCAGCGTTCCCCTTCAAGTTGCGCGAGCTGGCTGATAGATCATGTCTACACCACTTCGTACTTCGGGGCTTCAGCATGCTAGACGCGTTTTCGAGTAATATGAGTACTACTCAAGTTAAGTATTGCAATGAACGTAGTTGTTGTTATTCTGGGGGTAGAGTTTCCCTATAAATAGTGTTTTTTTATAGCGATTTTTGTGTATATGGATTTTTGTAGTGAAGTGTTTCTTCACTGTTTTGATTGCGTGAATTTTCATTATGGTATTTTATGGGAATGTTTGTAGGAGGTGGAATCTTCCCCCCCCCCCTTTTTTTTGGCGTGCTGTAGGAATTGTCTCCTGGACTACGATTTGCCAAAAGAATTTTAATGCCAAGGAGTTTAGTGGATATTTTATGGCGTGTCTTTAGGGCCATGGTTAAGTGTAACGAGGGTATTTGCTCCTTCCCAATGGTATTCTTGAAATTAGTATTCCATGTTGTACTTTTTAGTGAATCATCAGGCGTACTTTACTTTTAAAGTTGTAATGGTGCTTGCTTTACTTAGGGAGTCATTTTACCTTTTTTAAATGGGATTTCACAAGTGTTTATTCAGGTTGGGTGATTTCTCAGGATATATTAATATTTTTGATTTTCTATTTGTTCCAGTGCATGTGTGTTCTCTCCTTCCCCTAGTTCACCGATTGGTAGCAAGTAACAGAAATTTACAGATGCAATATATATTTTTCAAATCAAGTTGCAAAGTTGTTGTTATTGGTGATAATGTATAGATGGGCTTCAATATATTTGTATTGATTTTGGAATTTTTGTGTCCAAGCTTTCTTGATTTATTTTAATGGTGTGCGTCCTCTTTGCCTTCCTTTAGCCCTGCTACGCCCTAAAGGGGCGTAACAGCTGCATTTCCGTATAATCGTGCAAATGAACGCGCTAAGATTGTATAGCGTCTATCACGTTGAGTATAAAAGTTAATTTGTTTGTATAACGGTCAAATCGGATTTTCATCGATAGACAGCCAGTCAATAATAAGTGTTCCTTAATGCGATAATGCTGTCCGGTGTAGTTTGGACCAATAGGGTAGCGCTAAGTGGAAGAATCTGATATTAACTGATATAGTCCCTTTGTAGGAACGGCTTGACGTCTCGTCGACAGCGAGGTCATTAGGGAGAGCAAACTGCTCAGTGAAACAGCAACAAGACAAGAAATGGCCCGTACAAGTTTTTCACGGTAAAATGAGCACTTTCTAAACCTCTGCTTGAAATCTACTTGTATGCACGTTGTGTATTCTTTCGCCTTATGTAAGATTAACATTGTCGTGGACCTCATCACTTTATTCATGCGTCGGTCAAGTGAAACTATAAAATTAGTAGAAAAGTAATTATTTTAAATATCTGCTAATTTTTACACTTCGACGCATTAAAAATAACATAAAGCGATAGAAATAATTCAAGTTATCTCTAGGGGTAGTGAAATTTCGCGAAAAGATTTCAAGACAAGTTATATTTCAAAACACTGTAGGGTCGTTTACTTGACTTGATTGGCTGGATTATTTTTTAACAAGTGTTAACTGCCTGCACACGAATAACGTATGAGCCGTGTCGATGTTGCCGAATTCTCAGTGGCCCGGTCAAATATGAAAACGCCTTCCCAAGCAGAGAGCAACCAATGGCAATAGGCAAACTGGTTTTGGGTGCTTCTAGTATTGAAGTCTACCCTGTACTCAATTTTATTTCGCGAAATATCACTAGCTCTAGTTATCACCAATGGTTAACTAACACTTTTTATTCGAACCGAAATCAGGTTGACCGGACAGGGATTCGAAACCAGGTCCTCCCGACTGCGAGTCCGAAAGTTAATCACTGTGACACCTTGCTCGGTAGATTAACTAGAATTTATGCAGTGGATGGATATAAGCGAATTACTTCTAGCTTGTCTTGAATGTCTGTAAATGTGTACAGACATTTAAAAGTCGACGGAGAACTTAGGTCTGGCAACGCTGGAGTGCGGAGCCAGCTTGCACAAGGTCACAACAAGCATTTCCGTCGGGGATAATTCCTCGCAATCTTGTGTCTGCAAGAGTGCGATATTACTGCACGGGGAAGGAAGCCACCGCAACAGCATACAGATACCGCCACGCTATACGTAGTGTTATACTTTGTTTATACTGTGGTCGAAATGTACTTGCTGTTAATGTTGATGGGGGACCTCTTTATGGTAGATAATGTGGGGTAAATAAATATAAGAAGCCATAAGTAGAAAACTTAAAAATTCACGTTTTCGTTTCGGGACAAGCTAGACTCCAAACGAATGTACGTGTATGCTTCTTTGCGATTGGCCCACGACTCAAGCCGACACCTCATGGAGGGCTCTGTGCCAATGGTAAACACTGAACCAAACGCAGACCTAATCACTGCCTTTTACTAGGGCAACAACCAACCAGTGAGATACTGACACCTGCGTTGGTGGACAAACGAATGTCAAGTCTATCCTAAGGGTCATTGAACCCGCGAATTTTTCTGGTTTCTAGCTGTAAGTTACTAGGCCTATATGGCTGCATAATAAACCATATGGAGCGTACATAAAATACTATAAGGTCGGGGAAGCATTGTTAATTTAACTACATCCACTACCTTACTGAGAGCCACATTAGAAGAGATAGGAAAATTTCGCGAATTCATTTCGGACAAGATAGACGTCAAACACATATATAGTGAGGTCACCTTTGCAATTGGATCACAGTTTATCAGACCCGTCCTGCACGCCTCTGAGCCAATAGCAGACTTGCAAGGAAACACCTTGCGAATCCCATAACTGCCAGGTGTGGGTCAACAGCCAATGAACACACAGCTGAGACTCCAGTATACAGAGGACTGAAGAGTCTAGCCTACAGGTAATTGAACTCGCAAAATTTTCCTATCCCTAAACATTAGTAATATTGTAACTGTCCCACCTTGACAAGTATCCGAAGGCTGATGAAGTATAACGGGATACGGCGGTCGGCACAGTAGATTTCTTGTGATTTCCATCCCGGCCGGCGTCACACGGAGAAAGATGAATGCCGCCGCCCTGCATTGCCCTCATATCGGTGTGGCGTAACGCAACATGACCTGATTCCCTGGCTGGTAGCTAGTAGAGGGGATTCCTGCTTACCGGGGTTTGGGCAATGCGAGTCCCGATTGCGGCAAGTGACTCTCTTGATTACCACTCCTGTGTGATTGAGTGTTCAAGCAGGCCGTAGAATTAAGGCACGTTCACGCTATCGTAACAGTACGGATAGGAAAATTGCGCGAATTCATTTCAGGTCAAAATAGACGTCCAACACGTGTACACTGGAGACGCCTTTGCAATTGGATCACAATTCATTAGACACGCCCCGGACGACTCTGATCCAATAGCAGACTTTCAAAGAAACAAGTAGCAAGTGCCGTAGTTACTGCCAGGTGTGGACTAACACTGGCTACTCTCTGGAGAAGCAGCCAATGAACAAACACCTGAGGCTCGAGTATACACAGGACCATGGAGTTCAGCCAACAGGTCAATGAATTCGCGAAATTTTCCAAGACGTCACTAACGTAGAAATAAAGTATTCTCAAGATAGTTGGTTGTTTATTGGTATTTTAAAAGTACCGTAACTACTTTGAGACTGTAAACATTTATTGCATATAGACCCGGAAATTACGCAGTTCATTTGACGGCCGGGCTAAACTCGGCAGTTTTGTATACACCACAAGCCCCATTATTTGTAATTGGTTCGTGATCAGCACTTCATCATGTACTACTAGGTTGTACGTGATTTGCTCGATCTGTTTAATACTGGTTCACAGTCCTGTCCCGCAGCGCAGAGTACTTGAGTAATACAGAGGCGAAATTACCGCTAGTTCCACGCACACCAACAAGACGGCAGCACCGGGCGGCAACATTTCGGAACGCCGTTGGCCAGCCAATCAGCGCCCGGTAACCCACTCGCCATCCAGCAGTCCAACCAACACGCAACAGCAGCATAACAGACACATGGCTCGTTCCCAGAGTCTCATACAGCCAATCAGAGAATGAGTACGTCAAAATCAAAGAAACCGCAACCCTACTTTTCCTCTGTGTACTTTCTTGTAGGCTGTTCACGATAAAGTGAGCAATTTTGAAGCCTAATTATTTTTCCTTTTAGCAGTTTTTTATCCTTTAACCACCTTTTGAAATAAGTTAGGTACGTAACTAATGAACACAGTGTGTATATTTTACCGCACTCGGGAGTTAACGTCTAAGGCTAAAATAAAATCTATTTATTGACTATTATTCCAAATGAGAGGGCTTTCAAAAGTGCTCATTTTACTATGAATAACGAGTGGCCCGATCACAAAAGTAACAAGAAAGTATGCAAGTGTTTAAACCCTATACTAGTCGGCCTAACTCTTGGGTTCGAGAATTTCGCGGTCTTTATAAACATACGGACACAGAAGATTTCAAACACATGTATAGTACATTTGGCTTTGTTCTCTTATTGGACCGCAGTATTTAAGACACGCCCGGGACGAATCTAAGCCAATAACTAACCTGCAAGAAAATATGTACCGAATCACTAGAGATAGGAAAATTTCGCGAGTTCAATGACCTGTACGCTAGACTCCACAGTCCTGTGTATACTGGAGCCTTAGAGGTTTGTTCATTGGCTGCTGACACAGAGAGTAAACAATGTTATTCCACACCTGGTAGTATGATACTCGCCACTTTTTTCCTTGCAAGTGTGCTATTGGCTCAGAATTGTCCAGGGCGTGTCTAAAGAACTGTGATCCAATTACAGAGGTGACTTTCGTGGACACGTGTTGGACGTATATCTTGTCCTGAAATGAATTCGCGAAATTTTCTTATCCGTACGAATCACGTAATACCTGGTCTGGAATAAAACTGGAACGTCAGCCAATGAGAAACTTACTGTAGCTCTAGTGCACAAAATTAGTGTGGAGTCTAGCTTGTTCCCAATTGAATGCGCAAAATTTCCGGTCTGTAATGTGTAGGGACACCTGAATATTGCGAAACGATTTCCACACAACCTATATTTCAATGCCCTACGAGTGTACTAACAGTTTACTTTTGCTTATTGGTAGCGCGTGTCTGTGAGAAGATATTTTCTTAGTTGACTGGCCAATCAGAATTAAGTTACTCGGATACTTTTCGTCTCTGATTCGTGGTCAGACGCTTAAGACGCGCAACACTTACATCCCCCAATCACAAAACTGGATCTGAGATAAAGTGTTATGACTAGATATATGCAAAATTCGCGTTATTATTTGACATAAGGCTAAACTTCACAGTACTGTCTATACTGGAGCCGGCGTGGTTTCTCTATTGGCTGGTGCATGGATGTGAAGCCACGCCCTTTTTTGCTGAACTGCGTGTAATTGGGGCACACAATTGTGAAGTGTTCATTTATTGGCGCAGTTACCCACGGCGGGTCACAAAAAGTATGGTCCAATGATAAACGTATTGCAGAGGTACAAGTGTTTAAAGATTAAAGTGTCCTCAAATAAAATCGCGAATTTTGGATACTCTAGTTATGACATACAACTAGTCGTGAAATCTTTTTCACGAAATTCGGATGTCCCTAGTGATAAGTGAACATTGAAGATATTTGGGCGGCTCACATCGACGTCTTGAGAGCCAACGACGGTGAAGTGAGGCGAGTATGGAAAAGCGCCTGAATGCCAGGGCGGGGAAACTGGAGATCCGAGGAAATCCGCCGACCAGCGGCAACATCCGGCACGATTCCCACAAGCGAAAATACGAGACTGACCTCACCGGGAATCGAACCGGGCTCGTATATGTGAGAAACTTTTGATAAATTAAAGAGGCTGACTTCCGGTGAGTTGGCTTACACAAATTACGAAAATTTAATAAAATTCGAAATGTGCAAAGAAGACTCCGCATAGTGCGAATAAATTAATTAATTTATGTTTTTCCCAGGAGGTAATAGATGATGGAGTGGCAACAGCCTATCTTCTCCACGTTTATCAAGTGAAGCCGATGCTTTGTCTGGCTTCTTTCAACTGCGCATGCGCAGACCGATTGTTTACGTCAGCCGCCATATTATGAGTGGCGAAAGTTACATAGTAAGCAATGTAATACATGCACCTTTTTGCCACTACTAGCCCTGTCCTTGTATTTCATTTTCGGCTTCACTTTCGTGTTTCGGCTTCCACTCCGCAGACTAATACCTCCATGGTTTTTCCAGAAATACTGCTGTTATAGTTAGTAAATGTTGACGTGTCGTTCAAAATTATCCAACTCATTTCGTTCACAGCCAAGTAAAAACGTTGGGTAGGGAGCTCCTCACACGACTTTTTTTAATTAGTTCGTTAAAAATGTAACTTCCCGTATTACTCATGTTTTAAGAGTTGATAGTAGGAAGCTCGGAACTTGGAGCTAAAAGCGTGGGAGCTGGTAACAGTACAAAATGGCTGCGAAGCGCGACAATCTCACCTATATTTTTCCTTTATACTAACATTTTTTGGCTTACTTTTCTATAATATTATTTTCTGTATTAAAACAGTGTCACTGTAAGCAGTTGCCCACCCTCTAACCAGGAATCACAACAAAATGGGATGTTTCAAAATCTTTACAACCTAAATATTTTATAGTACAAACAATATTAATACAGTCCCGGGGATTTTTGGAGCATGACACACACGCTGTTTTAAAATCAAAACCATTATTACTTTCAGCTCAGTGGGAGGGAAAATATAAAACTTCTAAGACTACATTATAAATTATAAAGTAAAATTATTGCATAAAAAATTTTTACTGCTGTAGATTGTTCGCAAATTGCTTTCATTTATTGTGGCAATACGCTCTCACTAGGCTTATCATTCGAAAACTTGTATTTCGTGAATAGTCGAACTATTGTCTTTACATCATTTAAATGTAAAAAAAGTAAGAAAATTCTATTTAATTTGTCTTTAGTTGGTTTTATAATCTCCGCCTTGATAACAAATTACATGAAAGTGTTTCGCGGGTCACTGGAATACTTCGCATCTCATCGTAAGTAAACAGGCGTTGTTTGTTGTACTAAGTATTTAATGCAATGTGTAGGGACCTGCAAAATTCGCGTTATTTTTGGCACCAAACTAAAATTGACAGTGCTATACATACTCGAGCCGGTGTCGTTTCTCGATTGGCTGCTGCCTAGATGTTAAGTTACTCCCTTTCTGAGTGAACTGCATGTGATTGGGGGACACGATGATTAAGTACCCAGGAGCGTGTCAAATAAAGAAAGGTCCAATGAGAAACGCACTGCAAATGCAAAATGTTTTAAGTTCAACACGTATTAAAATAATAACTCGAATTTAGCAGGTCTCTTTATAAAAATGTGACATTTTCAGGAAATGTTCATAGAATTTCCCGCACGGCAACAGACAATGTTTATAGTGAAACGTTTTTTCACGTACGGCGGGGCGTGAAGAGACAGCGAGCGAGAAGGTACACTCTCCTGGCAGCGAGTTGATGCGACACATCAGCACCGCCTCTAGGAGTCGACCCACGCACACCATGGGCGGCGCCAAGGTCGAACAAATGAAGACAGTCAGGCGTAGAAGGGGACGGTGCACAAGTGAGTGGGAGGGGGGGGGGGCTGCGTAGTACGCTTCACAACACAATGAAGGAACATGACCCCTGAATGTCTTCCAGCTAGAGCTACGAGTATTTTGCGGATTGACTTGTCAACAACCCTCAATACACTCGAGCCACTATCGCTTGTTAATTGGTTGCTGTCATCCTGTCGAGGTATTTGTACAGGACTGTTCAAGAATAAGTCGCATTACTACTTCCTGCTAATTACCGGCTTACTGTTACACAGGACGTGTCTAAACATCTGCCGTCCAATCACAATAGTAGGCAGGCGAACCCGATTTTCACGAAAAGATTTCATGACCATTTGCAATTCATTACATTTTAACTGAAATCCAGTTTCTTATTAAACGATTAATGTGTAACGTGTCTTAGGTGACTACTCGCGAATCACAGACGCATACTACAGGAGTAACCTAATTCTGGTTGGGGCCACGGTGGCTGAGCGAATAGCACGCTCGCCTCCCACCAAGGCGAACCGGGATCAATACCCGGCCGGGTCACCGGATTTTCACAAGTGGGAATCGTGCCGCACGATGCCGCTGATCGGCAGGCTTTCTCGGGGATCTCCCGCTTCCCCCGTCCCTTCATTCCGGCGCCGCTCCATATGCACTTCATTTACCCTCATCGGCTCTCAAGACCTGGCTGTTAAGAGCCGCCCAACTTTCTTCACTCTTCACTCACAAATTTTGGTTGACAAGCGAAGTAAGAAAATGTTTCTCATAAAGACATGCGCCCAATAACCGAACGAGAACTGCTGATATATCCGCGGGAATATTTCCGCGAAATTTGGGTGTCCAAGATAGTAGGACAAAATAACAACTGATGGAAGTCTATCCTAGCAGCAAGGGACAAATATTTTTGTTTGGAACTGCACTAGTATCTGTATAACGCTCTGGCATATGGCCGGACCAATAAAAATGTACTATACCTGTGTTTCATGTTATTGACAGCAAGTGTTTATGCGACTTGGGAACATTGTCTCAACAACGAATCATGTCTCCCATGACGTAGGGAACTTTCAATATTGGACGCCCTTTTACGATGTGCACAGTGTATGTACATCATTAAATAAACCTCGACTGAAAGAGTTAAGAGTGGGATGGACCACCGCGCCGAAGGTCAAGTAGCGAGGGAGCGATACGGGCGACACCAACACGTACAACAAGTGCGCCGTCGCCGCTAAGCACAATGTTCTGAACTGGCTTGCATTTTTCTAGTCGCGCTACGTGTACCTATGGAACTTTCAGTGGCGACCCTATGATTCTATTGGTGGAAAGTCTGTAGGAAGTTTCTGTGCAGGGCCCTTGAGTGAGTGAAGTGAGCGTGTAGAGATTTGCGCAGCTTTAACAGCGAGGTCTTGAGCTGATGAGGGTGAAGTGAGGTGAGTATTGAGCAGCGCCGGAATGAAGGGACGCGAGCAACGGGAGATCCCCGAGAAAACCCGCCGACCAGCGGCATCGTCCGGCACGATTCCCAAGTCCGAAAATCCGGGAGTGACCCGACCGGGTTTGAACCCGGTTTGCGTTCACAAGCAAGCTTATTTCAATGGAAAAAGTTACGAGTTTAAGTGCAAAATAAATATAGCTGCCATAAAAAGGAACTTCGTACTTTGCTTCTTTCCCCTTAGAAACTGTGCAGAAACTCCCTAAATATATATATTACATTTTTCACTCAGTAATTGTGTAAGCAAAAGTTTTGCCACATCAATTTTACGACAGAACATTAATCATTACGTAGATAAATTTCGTCATATTTCCACCCTAGTGCAAAGAATAACGTTAATTTTGTTCTGTAAGTTCTAAAACAATACAAATATATTTATTATATGGCAATTGAATTATCCCTTTTTCTTACATACAGGACTGAAAACTCCGGTACACGATGGACACCAGTGCACCCTGGCGGCGAAAATTTTTAGTTGCCAAACTAAAAGCATTTTCCACCTTGAGTATAGAACAAACCATAACACAGGTAAATGACGCCAAACAGTTTCCACAAGCCAGTAAAATGGCGAATTGCACTCAAGCAAGTAAAGGGTAGTGAAGTTTAGCATGATGCTAAATTATATCGCGAATTTGGCAGATTCCTCTGAAAAGACTAAAACACATAAGTCACGTGTACACGCACAGACCATAGACTAAAGATGAGGTAGACCGCTTGTTCGTCTCCTGCGCATGTACCCAACATTGACCTATCCCGAAGGAACACAACTGTTAAAAACGTGGTCAACAATGATGAACGTGTTTGTTTATATCTTAATGTTTAAATAGCAAGTACTATTATATTATAATAAAATACTTTCACCAATTTGAATTTAATCTAACTGCATTACAAATTGGTAACAGGAAGCATAAACCCACCTCAAAGCACTGGTTTACAAAACATTATTCTAACCTCAAATCCAAACCACGCTTTTTTTTTGCAAGTCGTTTAGACATAAAAGCAGTTGTTAGGACACGGAGATTGGTTGTACATCTTTGGCGAGATCGGCGTACATCTTTAGAGCTAGTGATATTTGGCAAAAATATTAAGTACACAGTAGACTTCAATACTACAAGCACCCAACACCCGCTTGCCCATTTCCATTGGTTGCTCTCTGCTTGGGAAGGCGTTTTCATATTTAACCGGGCCACTAAGAATTCGGTAACATCGGCACGGCTCGTACGTGATTCGTGTGCAGACAGTTAACACTTGTCAAAAAGTAATTCAGCCAATCAAGATAAGTAAACGACCCTACAGAGATTTGAAATATAGCATATCTTGAAAACTTTTAGCGAAATTTCACTACCCCTAATCATCTTTAGTCTGTGGCACCGACCCGCCTTGTAAGAGTTCAGCAGAAGCGGATGGCGAGCGCCTGGCCACACGCGATTCATGTATTCATTCGCAGTGACTGGTGGGTTAGAGACACGGCTGGTCCACGTCATCGCCCCAAGAGGAACTGTTGTCTCTCTCAGGCAGGAGTGACGCCCACCTGAGGAACTGTTGTCTCTCTCAGGCAGGAGTGACGCCCACCTAGGGTCACAGAGGAGGAAGTAGCGGCTCATCGCAAATATATGTTGGGTCAACGTGTAAGCCAAGACACTGTATCATCGTCTTACGTTCATGTCTGGGTTATTAGTAGAGCTAGTAATATTTGGCGAAAAATTTGAGTATAGGATAGACAGGATAGACTTCAATACTACAAGCACCCAGCACCAGTTTATCTATTGTCATTGGTTACTACCTGCTTGGGAAGGCTTTTTCATATTCGACCGGGCCACTCAGAATTCGGCAACATCGGCACGGCTCCTACGTGATTCGTATGCAGACAGTTAACACTTGTCAAAAAGTAATTCAGCCAATCAAGACAGGTAAACGACCCTACAGTGTTTGGAAATATAACTTTTCTTGAAAGATTTCGCGAAATTTCACTCGGAATGCTAAATTCTAACTACGCTCGACTCTTTGCAGACAAATCACAAATGTTCAGAATTAATGTACGGCAATTGTCACAGGCCTAACGGAATGGGTAAACAATAAACATCTTTACACACAGACGACCACCAATAACAAAGGACATCAGATTTTCGCGAGAAGATTTCATGACCACAGATTCACTTTCGTCACTGGGTGATTTACGTGTTCCACGTATTAGGCGTCTTCCCGCATATCACATACTGCAGTATCGGAGTAACCTAATTCTGATTGACCCGTCAAGTAAGAAAATGCGCTCTCACAAAGTCATGCCAGCAGTAAGCAAAAGAAAACTGCTGGTATGCCCATAGGGCATTGAAATCTAGTATGTACGGAAATACATTCACGAAATTCGGGTGGCCCTACGAATAACTAGGTGTAGATGTTATGCTATAAGCTAGCGATCAGCGATTTTTAGGAGTGATACATGATTGTTCCTATGGACGGTGTGTTTTTGGTAAGTGCTGTCGATTAAATTAACATCTCATTAAAATAGCCTTTGAAAGGTTAAAAGAGTACAAGTACAATTTCACGCAAATATACGTTCCAACGTCCAAAATTGTGTTTTGGCGACTATAAAGTAGAGGGGAGTGGCATATGGCCTACTCAGGCGAACTTTGTTATTCAATTCTCCCTTTCCCAGTTCCGGAACACAGGCTCCTAAACTTAACACTTCAGAGGCGTTAACTAACAATTTGCTGGGACTGGTATTAACGCGAAAGACGTAAGAACCAAGGTAACTATTAAAATAACATCTTATTCGTAGCCGGAATGTTCAAAGCAACAATTACAATAGTTACTTATTAATTTCATCCGAATTTTATTAAAAGGGGAAAAATATTTATACACTAATGTCACAATTAATTCAAGTTAAGTATTCACAGCTTGAACTATGACCAGTACTTAAACATATAAATTTACTACTCAAAGATTATTTACAGGGACTGGAAAATTTCGTAAATTCATTTCAGGACAAAATAGAAGCCAAACACGTGTACTATGAAGTCGTTTTTGCAATTAGATAACAGTTATGAGACACGTCCTGAACGACTTTGAGCCAATAGCAGACATGCAAGGCAACAAGTAGCGAATCCAGTACTGCCAGGTCTGGGGTATCACTGGCTTACCCTCTGGTGCAGCAGCTAATGTACGTACAAATATCTGAGGCTGGAGTAGGCTATATACAAAAGACTATAGAGTCTAGTCTACAGCTAATTGAACTCGCGAAATTTTGTTAACCGTAGTTTATTATATTGGCTCATGGTAGGGACTTCCAATTATCGAGAAAACATTTCATGACCAGATGTATTTCATAACACTTAAGCTCAGATACACATACTTGATTGCATGATTTACGTATTACGCGTCTTGGGTGTCTGCTCACGAATCAAAGACGCAAAAACGGCTAACAGTTAAATATTTATGTAATATTTGAAATAAGCCACAACTTTGGGTGCCAAAATTTCTATGACTATATATGGAAATGTAATTGAAAAGATTTTTATCTGTGTGTTTATTTGTGTAGTGTAAATGAATGCCTGTGTGAAAGAGAAGCTTAGTAAATAGGACACCTATAATTTCTCTGTGGGGCAGTTAGACACACACAAAAATTATGCGGATTACAATTCTCCTGTACAATTACCATCAAGTAGCATCACATTAAACACACTATGCCATCATGAATTATCAAAAACCTATACTTAATTTCTCTCAAGAGGGAAGTAAAGGAAATTACTACTTATTTTCGTCCCCGAAGCATAACAAGCTGTGACAAACAGCAAAATACAACAGGACTGAGTACTTTAAAATAATAATTAGATTTCAAATCTACACTAATTATACAGTCGTGCACTGGTTAGAGGTGGACATGTATTGCTGTAATAATAAATTCTATACATATCAACATTATACACATATGAACAGCTATAATTACCAGAAATAATAATTTCAATGAGATTTCTTACTGAATAAGTGTATGAATCAGTTATTGAAATTTCTCAGGGCTTTAAGACTTTAGTAACTCTTTCTCTCCAAAGCCATTGATTTCAAATCAACATTACGTGAAAAATAAATAATTCCAGTTAATAACATTTCTTCTGGCGAGAACTGTTCATAAAATAAGTTCTTGTTAAAATGAGTAGTTTAATTAATACATTCCATCATCATTTCTCTCATTATGAAAAATTTTGTAGACAATTTTTCTGAGGGAATTAATGGAATTATTCAATCAACAAGAAAATACAGTGCAATAATTGATCATACCCATTTGATACAGGCTTACGATTTGCAGTTCTATGTTCGAGGAATCCCAAGTGTCCATAAGCCTGATCTTGAGGTCTCGCAAAATTGCGCTAGAATTAATAAATCTAGAGCTTGTAGGCTGCCTCTAACAGCCTACGCACATTTACTAGACTTGTGATGGTTCTCTTCCATCACCCTGCATTTAGGATGGTGGTCAAAATAAAAAATCTAATTAAATTTGACAAGAGACAAAATTCAATGAACTGACCGTTGTCATGTCTAGAGAGAGTCCCTGGGCTTGCTAATGTGCAATCCTTTCCTGAATTACAAAATCAAAGAATAAAAAATGTCCTGATAAGTGAATCTTATCTACACACTGTTAACATTAACTATCTCTTAGGTCTTAACTTATATGTATACAAATCTGGTATCACAAGGAGAAATAACATGAAAACAAAAATCAGTAACTATAAGAATCTCTGACATTAAAACGTTAAGACATTTAAAATTCAGGGAAATAATGTCCTATGTACTGTCTATTCATTAACTGATGCTACAGTGTGTACAGGCTGTTCACGATAATGTGAGCACTTTAGAAATGAACCTTTAAAAAAGTCACTGCCCCTGCATGCATATATTTTAATGGGCGCAATGAGTGACATTCGCCTAGTAAAGTTGGTAACGATGTATGGGAAGTAGTTTCATATCTTAACGTCGAATAAAAAGTGTTACGTAACCATTTGTGACAACTTTAAATTAATTCTTTCGCTCCATGTTTTTAATGCATGGAAGTGTAAAAATTAGCTGTGTTAAAAGTATTTTCTGTATTAATAATTTCACAGTTTCATTTGACCGACGCATAAATAAAGGGATGAGGCCCATAGCAATGTTAATTTTACAAAAAGTGGAGGAATACACAACGTGTATACAAGTAGATCTTAAGCAGGACTTTCAAAAATGCTCATTTAACCGTGAACAGGCTATAACTAGAGACCTGAAGAATCCCCGGATTCAATTTGCGACATGCTAGAATTCAAAACACGTGTGTTTATATAACTTTAGCAATTGGTCAACACAGTGTTTGACACCTCCTGGAAAACACTGGCCCAATCGTTGTTTTCCACTGTGACAGCAAATTACCAATGCGCAGTTGATGTACGCATTTTTGTACATACAACTGTAGAGGCTATCCTGCAGGTCATTGAACTCGCGAATTTTTCAGGCCTTTAGCGATAACCAGTTTTTCCTCAGACAAGGTACGCTATATTCGGTGCTTGTTTCCTTGCAGGTCTGTTATTGGCTCACAGTTCCCCTGGGCGTGTCTAGTAAGATGTGGTCCAATCGCTCACAAAGTAGAAATGTACATGTATTTGAAGTTAAGCTTGTCCTAAAAATGAATTCGCAAAATTTTTCCTGTCCCTAGCTATTTATATTGACTCAGGGTCTTCTAAAGCATTTTATTAAAACTATGGGAGAAACACAAAATGTGCTAGTGCTTCGAGCACAGCTTGTTCCACTAGTGCCTCCGCGAAATATCAGAATCCGTAGGCCATACATAGGGCTAGTGAAATTTCGCAAAAATATTTCATTACAAGTTACGTTTCAAAACACTGTAGGGTCGTTTACCTATATTGAGTGGCTGAATCGCGTTTTGGCACGTGTTAACTGTCTGCACGCGAATCAAGTAGGAACCGGGCCAATGTTGCCGAATTCTAAGTAGTCGTTCAAATATGAAAACACCTTCTGAAGCAGACAGCAACCAATTACAATAGAGAAACTAGTGTTGGGTGTTTATAGTATTGAAGTCAAACCTGTACTCATATTTTCTCGCGAAAAATCACTACCTCTAGGTTGAGCACTTTTTGAAGCTGTTTCGTTCGGAACAACAGTCAATAAATATATTTTATTGTAGCCGCAGATGTTAACTTTCGAGTCCGGTGAAATATATACATTGTTTATTACTAGCATGACTATATTTATTTTAAAAAGTGGTGGGGGATAAACATTTGCTGAAAGGTAGAGACCTGCAAAATTCGCGTTATTATTTCGGGACACATTAAACCTAAAACACACGTACTTTTTCAATACATTTGTGATTGGACCGTACTTTCTTTGACACGCCCCGGGTAACTCTGGGCCAGTAAATGAACACTTCACAATTGTGTGCCGCAATCACGTGCATTTCAGTCAGAAAGGGAGCGACTTCACATCTAGGTGGCAACCAATGGAGAAACAATGCCAGTTCGAGTATATACATAACATAGAGGCCACGGTTGCTAAATGATTGGCACGCTCCCCTCCCACCAAGACGAACCGGGTTCAATTCCCGGCCGGGTCACCACATTTTCACAAGTGGGAATCGTGTCGGACGATGCCGTTGGTCGGCGGGTTTTCAAGGGGATCTCCCGTTTCCCCCGCCCCTTCATTCCGGCGCCGCTCCATACTCACCTCAATCACCCTCATCGGCTCCCAAGACCTCGTTAAGAGCCGCCCAAATCTCTTCATTCACTCGAGTATATACAGTACTGTGAAATTTAGCTTGATGCAAAATAAAAACGCGAATTTTGCAGGTTTCTGCCGATAGAAAAAAAAGTAAATAGGGCCTGAAAAGTGCTCACTTTACAGCGAACAGGCTATAGCAACTGGAAAGACGAGCGACTGTCGCTGGGTATTCTTGTGCCAATAACGCGCAGGCGGCCGGACAACCGTTCCAGAAGACGCACTTCGTCGTCGTGCGCAGTTGGGTTAACTGCGTTCTCACTGGTATGTCTCCTCGCTCGTCGACCTAGTGAGGTGCGCTCCTAGAGCTGCTGGATTCCTCTCGTACTTCTGCGCAACGCGGAGTCTAAGCCAAGGTCAAGCGCCTGGCACGCCACTACGCCGAACAGACGACAATATTTATGCACACCCTAAACTCACATATTTCTTCCGCGGCTGGACGCCTAACGCGTAAACCAAGTTCTTCAGTGGGATGGCGGAACACGTGGAGAGAAACCGGAAATTTTGCAAACACAACTTACGACGACCTAGATATCAAACACATATACATTCGACGCTTTCCGTGCCACCTGGTCTGGGGTAAAATTGGAACATCAGCCATTGTACAACTAGCTAAGGCTCGAATGCACAAAGGATTGTGGAGTCTAGCTTGTTGCCAAAAAATTAATCTGCGAAATTTCCGGGTCTCCAAATATGTGGTGTGGTGGTATCTAACAAGAATATTTCTGTTTACCTTTATTCAGTCAGGGCCGTTGGGAATAGTAGGTACAGTTACAACAGAATAAGTTTTATGAAAAAACCGTCCAAAGTGTCTGAGTGATGTCTGCTTACCAATAGCATCTAAGAAACGTTACGCGTCTGCATACGTTTCTCTGTTCTTCCATTTCTCTCTAAGGCATGATTTTGTGATAGTGAAAGTGTCTCAAACGGGTGCTTTCACGGTCTTTTTATATATGAACACTCCGGTACAAAACATTAAAAAAGGATTAGGGAAATGCACAAATAGCTTTATTTTTATTATTACGTCATAAAATGGCAAGGGTCTCCGCCGAAAAACTCATATAGAGGCGCGTTATCAACGGCAAGCTTGCACGCCAGTTTAGTGTTTTGCGCGTAGAGGCGATGGGAGAGTTAATGCGCATGTCTCGGTCGTCCCTAGCGCTCCCACGCTTCTAGGCCTCAGACATGCAAAATCCCTTTAACCAGGCGGCCACCTTAAAACGGGGAATTCCAGAAGCACACAGCCTCGCCTGATCGCCTGACCTACAGACGCAGAACTGGCCCTCTTGACAACTGACTGTCAGGCTGGTGACGGTCTGATGCTCTGTCATGCAAGAATCTCGAACGGGGGACAGAGCCGAACGTCGCCGGAAGAGGGCGGAGAGAATCGCCAAGGGCTGCACTCTAAATTCCAATCAGTGGGAAACCACTGATTCGCAGTGAAATTCGACTATTGTAATCAGTGGAAAACCACTGATTCTTTCAGTGAAAAAATTTCACTGCTTGAATTAGTGACGTGAAACAATTTCACTGATTGAATAAGTGACGGTCGACTGCAGTGGCGAATTAAATATTGCTTTTATTGAATGTAGGCAAATAATTACGTGAAGTAAACATATTTACGATAGTTTACTATTTATATTGTGCAATTTACCGTAATTAAAAAAAAGTAATGAAAGTTCCGCAGGTGGCCGAGATTGAGCTTGCGCACCCTTCGAATCAAGCCCGTTGCTTTTTTTATTTTCTTTTCATTTGACATTGTCGTGACATTTGATATTGACGAAGCTCTAGTGAGGCTGTCCTGCTGACAGGTTCCCAGTGCGACAAGCGAAATGAAAATCTGCCGTGTCGGAGGCACCGGGGGCGCAAACCCGCGACCCTCCGACTGCAAGTCGGCCACCCTACCCCTGAGCTACGAGGGGAAGGCTCGATCTGAGCTACCACGTAGAGTTGAATTTGTGAGAGGAAAATACATATCTTATAGTTACGCTGCGAATTCGTATAGTTTAATGTTGTATTCTCATACTTTTCGCGTTTAGTTTTATTGGTACCGTTAGAATTGTTAAAACGAGTAGTATGTATCTTATGAGTGCACTCTCTTCACCACATTAAATGTAGTTTAAACCTTGAAACAGATCGCTGTGACGATTAGGCCTTCATGAAATCGAAATGAAAGACGTAAACACGTAATGAAAGGCTGTGTGATCATATTACCTCTTAAAATGGCGTCTTGAATGACGAAACACATTTTAGAAAGTATTTAGTTTTGGTTTTATTCGTTGTTAGTTCACTTGATACACGTTGTTTAAAGGCCATTTTTAAAAGATGGTCGACGGCTTTTTTTATACGCAGTTTCACTGGTCCATCAATCAAAAAATAAACCACTGAGATAACAGTGGAAAAAATGACTGACGAATCAGTGGGAAATGTCACTGAAACAATCAGTGAAGGAAATATAACATTTTTTTTCACTGGTTCATCAGTTAAATTCACTGATGCGACTGTTGCATGAGTCAGGTACGTTTGACTGATTGAAACAGTGAAATTCTCACTGATTCAGATTTAGAGTGTAGTTCATCCTGACCTCCTCCAACCCACGACGAGAAGAAAAACCGTTACACTTATTTTAAAGCGCGACGCGATACAGCTGCGTCTTTCTTTTATTGCATTTATTTGTCTTCAACGTTTGATTTATTTCTCAGTGTTTTTTATCTTTGCAATTTAAGAATAGAAAAGCGTTATTGACAGGATATTTTTATCTGCCTCGAGGCATTATTTGATGATATATATTTGCAGACTTGGTTTTCAAAACAGAATTTGATGTGTGAAGTTGTAATTATTTTCTTTAAGAACGAACATTGGAGTTTAAAGGCGGTACATTTTCTATAAAACTTAGCACTTCTGTTGTTCACATCACTTTAAATTTGGCGGTACAGCTATAACACCTCAATTAATATAATTTAATACAGCTCTAATTCACATTATTAATTGCAAGTTGTTTAAATCTCAGACAACGTATCTTTATGTAATTATGTTTGTAAGTCTTTCTGTTTTCATTCACAAAGTTATTTTTTTTTGCGTGGGCCGCTTTGCATAGAGGAATATGTTGGTTGGTTGCTATGGTAACGCAAGACGTATGTGTAAAATATGATGTAGTAACTTCGTGATTTGCGCAATGTTTAAAGGCCTCGTGGTTAAGTATGCAGTTTTTTTTTAAAGACTTTTAGCCATTTTAGTTTTCCCGTCAGGCAAGCGATGACCTAGTGGGTCGTCGGCCGGAGAGATATTTCATTTTGCTGGTTAATTGGCCGAGTCACATACAAAAATGCAGACTGCCAATAGGGCGAAGACGCGCGGCATCTAAAGAGGAACATTTTAAGTCTGCACGTGCTACCTACGCACATTATTTTTAAAGCCAAGTTTGAACTACCGCGATTGCGTGTGGTACGGCAAAGACTCTAGTGACATATCTTGAATCATCATTTTTATTGAAGTTACTCTACCTATATGCATACGGAGCCCCTGAACTGATTTATCATGTTCTCCCAAATGAGTTGGTGTGAGAAAATTATTTATTAATTTAACTTAAATATTTTGAAATAATTTTAATAAACCGACGAGACTTAATTACGTTTTTAATTAACGTACGAGAGGACTACGGTCATAGTTACTGCCACATATAGTAAAGCGAATTTAGAAAACAAGAAAGAGCTGCTAAATAATACTTAGTATTTGCATAGATATTCCTTCAATTCATAATGTTTCAACCAAAATATTTATTTTTAAATTAAATCACATTTATTTCCACTCAAGTCTCTGTGAGCATTATTTTGATCGGTAACTTAGTTAGTGGTAGTTTTGATTTGTGTCTTCCTAGTGCCTCTTGTACGTTGTTGGTAGTTTACGGAGATTGGCTGTTGCAAGGGTTCCTCAGCTACAAATATCTTTGGTAAGATACATATTGTGTACGTAATTTTCTGGCTACTATACAAATACACTTTGGTTCGGAACCACTTTGGTGATTGGATCATTTCAATTGTTACACATCTTACATGTCTTACCGCAAATCACGGACGGTCAGTATCGGAGAAACGTAATCTTGATTGGCTCACTGAAGTAAGAGCCAGTGCAAGTGTGCACATAGTATATTGAAGTCTAGCCTCCACGTAAATATTTTCGCGAAAAACATGTGGTCTTAGTTATGCACATCCATCAAGAGAGTCGAACACGTAAAAGCGACTCCAACCAAATAAGGTAGAAAGAAAAGATTACAGCGCTGTTGAAAAATGCGAGAGGAATTCACGAGATCCGCCCAGTTTCGCAATCGTAGCTGTAAACGTTGCGGCGCCCGTGGCTCTGGAAATTCTTGGCCGCGTGCCGACGAGTGACATCACGTCACAGGATGCACGAGAGCCTATGGACCGCCGAGGCCACTGTTACTAGGAATACGTTAGTGGGCGGCCATCATTAATGGACATGCGCCTTTTCGTCCGTACATATCTTTCAAGCTCTTTTAACACATTCAACACCCTCGAAAATAACGCATATTCCATTCACGGGTACTTCAAACTTAATAATAAAAAAAGACCTGCTAAAAACTGTTTCGAGGATATTACTCCGCCTCATATCTACAGACAAAGCTTAGATTTTTACACTAGAGGGCCAACGCACCACATTCATGCGTACTCAGTGTAATAATATTTTGCATAAGAACTATTTCTTACTAGGTCCCACACACGTTTTCTCTCTGCCATTATTAACCATAGTTATAAATTTAATATTATTATTTATAAATAAAATATAAGTAGAATTTAAATTAAAAAATAAAGTACTTTAATGTTAACGACGAAAGTATAAAACGCTTGTGATATATGACATATTATATTAGGAAAGAAGCAAACACGTCATACATAGGATGTTTTCTCAATGGTTTGGTTCAAAAAGTGTGAAGAAACCGCGAACAGACTATGGCGAAACTGTCACTTGCAAATAGCTACAAGCGGAACATCTTTATCTGTGTCTGCGAAGTGCTGAAAATTTCATTAAAGGTGTTGGATACCAAAAAATTAATATTTTATATCTGTACAAAACTTCGTTCACCGTGTGCGCATTGTGTGTAATACCGTTTTCCTAGAAAAAAAAAAGTTTTACACTTAGTATTTCTTTAATAATTTGATGTCAAATACAAAATTTTTCAGTTTTGCTGCAACCACACTAACAAATACCAATTAGGTTCTACAAATAAAAAATGTATAAATTAAACTCATGCCGTAGGCTGCCGCGTGGCACACACATCATCAGCATTTAACAGACCATATATATGGAAAACAAATATTAAGAAATTTCTGCATATTTTTAACATTTTTAAAATAATGCATAAACTGTTATTTGGTGAAGTCAGGTGGTAGCCCACGGCTTGTTTATAATGAAACTGGGTTTTAAATCGTGTCATTGTTACTGAGACGACACGACCTTTTTGGGAGTGCGAAAGCAGGCTAGCCATTAAGGGTCCTATGTACTGAAACGTTTTCTGTGAATTCGTTGTTTGCGCGTAGACGCGTGTCTCGGTAAATAAGTGTTCTGCAAATACGACTTTCTGTCAGAAAAGACAAAACAATTATTATCTCTGCCGCTATTTTTTTACTTTTGTCATATAAGTGTATTAATGAAGGGGAAAAAATCGCGAAAGTGGTCAAATATCTCATTTTTATAGCTCGCCTATGAAGTTTCTTTAAGCGGCAAGAGAAAAATACGATCATACGGACGTAGTTTAATCTGTGCACTTTCATCGCATGTAATAAAACCGCACTGTTACAGATCTAGTTTAGACAGTAAAGCGTTAGGACAGAAACACTGCACGCCTTGCGCATAGGGACGATGAGGCACTGGACGTGCGAGTTAGTGTCGCCCGTATCGCTCCCTCGCTTCTTGTCCTTGGACGCGCAGGTACATAGGACCCTTAAGGGTGAGAAGTTTGACGAATCTCTGAAGTGATTAGTATATCGTCAGATAGAACATGTATATGCCAGAGGGCAATTTCTTCCCGAAGGTCCAGCTTCATTAAAAAACAGAAGATGCAGCCCCTTCAAACATTTCAAATAAGGCAGGATTTACAACAGCCCGTCGCGTCCGTCCGTCATACGTTCGTTCGTCTCTCAGCCGAGCGATTTACAACCAAACTTCGTACGTATGTCGTACGCTCATGCTGCAAGCTACTAAAAACGAAACTGTTTACAAACAGGAAAAAATTCTCTATAAAAAGCGAAAATTTCTAGCGGTATTGTGTTTCTAAGTACCCAAAACAACCATACACTTACGTAACGGAAATTAATCGATGTAAAAAATATTTTATAGCATTTAAAGCATAATTCTATTATTTGTCCTATTGCACAAAAGGAGCTCGTGTTTCCAAACGTAATTATCAATTAATCTTCAGAAAATATGTAACTTAATTTCTTTTCAAAGTTACGTAAAAAAGCACATGTAAACAAAATACAGTCCAAACAAACCACTGCACACACTACACAGCCTTGTAAAGAACTCGGGATGAACGAATAACAAAACGTGCAATTTCATCCGTTCGTCCGTCGAAAGTTAAAGATTGCCAAGGTTTTGCAAGACGGACGGATATAATTAATAACCACCTCTTATTGGCTGTTAGACTCGTGACGGACGGACGTGACGGGTCGTTGTAAATCCTGCCTAATTCACGCGGTCATACCAAGCGCACGCGCCACAGCCTCGTCGGTCCACGGGATGTAACGCGGATGCTGGGCAGATTCCCTTGACGGGCCTCCTCTCGACAATGGCGGGTGTGACCGCAGTGATGTGATGGGTGCGGTGCACCCAGCCGTGAGCGATTCGCATTTCGACTGCTCGCTGGAGCCCATCTCGTCTTACCAGTCTGTTCAGCGGCTACAACTTGTGATGCTGTATGATCTTCACAGTACCGCAGAGTAGAGGCTATTCATGATCAAGTGAGCACTTTTCAACGGGGAAGTATACATGCCATCTTGGATTTGCGTATTTCCCTCCATAATTTTATTTTCGGAGCTGATATATAAAAACCAAGCTAGTCAAGACACGGGGAACATATTGTTATTAGTTGACCTAAACGTCGTCTTATAAGTAGGGACATGCAAAATTCACGTTATTATATGGCATCAGGCTAGACTTCACAGTACCGTACATACTGGAGCCGGCATCGTTTCTCTATTGGTTGCCGCCTAGATGTGAAGTCACTCCCTTTCTGTCTGAACTGCACGTGATTGGGGCACACAATTGTGAAGTGTTTTTTTATTGGCACAGGGTTACCCGGGGCGTGTCAAATAAAGTACGGTCTTATCACAAATGTATTGCAAAGGTACGTGTGTTTTAAGTTTAACGTGTCCTAAAATAATAACGCAAATTTGGCAGGTCTCAAGTCATCGGGCGTGAGTGCGCCGCCTAGACGATCAACGCCACCTTTTTGATTGAAGTTTCCTCAACACTCGACGTCATGAACTCTGGAGAAGTTGGCTAGTTTACATATACCCTGGTCTGAAGACTACTCGAGCGAGAACAATTTGTGGTGGCTTGGGGGGGGGGGGGGGTCTTCGTAGAGGGCACAATTATTAAGTTTAGTAATTTTTAAGTGGCATTTATTATATATGGGCATTTACTCTGTAAATTTATTTACGCCCAATATTATTCATGGTTCAATTTCTGATTTGTTTAAAAGCATATTTTAATAATCTTTTAAAATTCTTTGTATTGAAATTTTTGGGGCATTTTGCAAAAGAAAATATAACAGAAAGCAATTATATCGTTAAAAACGAAATCAACGTCAATTGTTCGTTTCTCACAACTGGAGATAATTCAGATTGCCGTTTGATCCTCTGGGATGGACATTTTCCTTATGTGAGTTTTTCAACGTATGGGTGATACCTGTGCAAAGAGTTAAACGAAGTTCATTAGTCCATACATTGACATGGGTGGGGTAGATGGAGCAGGATGCACTGGTCACTGTCACGAGGTGGATGGATTTACTCTGGGTGCTCCCTCCACGTGACAAATAAATATACAGAAACGAAATCACATAATGGTTCATTTGATGTGGGCGTACTGTACTCATGCGCTGATTGGCCGCGCGAGGTTCTGGAAAGTGTATTGTTGCTACGTGGTTGGCTACTGCGTGGAGCGGAAGGAACTCTGTTGGCCCGGTTGCCTGCTGACGAGAAGGATGCGAGGCGCTGATTGGCGAGCGGCATTCCGATATGTTGCTTCCCAGTGAAGCCATTTTGCTGGCGCGTGCTGCTGGAGTTCGGCTGTTTCACGTCTGTATTCTAAACCGTTTCAGCCATATTTTAATCTACGGTTTCAGGCGTTGCAAACAAAAAAATTATGATGTGTGCTGTACTTAAGTAGATAGTACGCTTGTTTCGTTGTCGTAGCCAATGAGCAGTAAGCTATATGTTCGGCTACAGTAATATGAACCAATTATGGCCTAGACCAGTAAGACGGTTTGCGAATCATTTACCTACAGGTAATGCCATTGGTCATTGAGTTTCGCAGTGTACAGTACACATAAAAAAAGTGTACATTATGTCTGAATGGGTTAAAGTCACTAGTGCATGAAATCAGTAAATTTATATAATGTTTGTCATAACTTGTTTTACAAAGACTTCGTCAAAATTTTTGGCTCGACAAGACGTAAAGAACAACTTTTAACACCTTCTTACGTTGTAAGATATTCACTGCCGTCATTATTTTCGGAGCACTGATGGAAGAAAAGAAAGAATTTTTGTTTTCTTATCCACAGTCAGAGGGCGAATGAAAAGTATCCATTCAGAATGGTTACCATTCCGGATTTCTGTATCGACATTCACACCCCAAATATGCTGAAAAGTGCCCACAGTCGGAATGTTTACAACTACGGTATGTGTGTTTTATAGTTGACATCCACAAAAGCTTGAAAACTGTCCGCTGCCTGAATGGTATCCATTTTCAGGACTCAAGTGTGAAAATATGTTGACAATATTACAGTAATGTTACAAACAGTACAGAAATATGTTAAATTGCAAAACACACGCACATTATTTCTCAATGCAAATAAATTACAAACGATAATCATTTATGGAGAAACTCCAAGCTTCGCTGATGCGTGACACTTTGTGTCACCGCCTAGAAAAAATTTCCGGCGAGCCTTGAATCACTGATTCGGGGATTTGCTCCCCTGCTGGCGCTGGGACTCTGGCTCTGTGCATAATGTTTGGCTACGCTTGTGCAGTATTTTTAAGTGCGATGGGACTACGCTAGAAAATCATTTGTGGGGAAACTCCAAGCTTAGCTGAGGGCACTTTTCAGGATATTTGGGTCGTGAATGTCGGTACAAAAATTCGGAATGGTAACCATTCCAACAATGGATAGTTTTCAGGATTCAGTAACGCAATGCTTTGCTAATAAAATCGGAACGGTTACCTTCCGGATTTTTATGCGTAAGTATGGATGCAAAATCCCCGGAATGGTAACCAGTCCGAATGGATACTTTTCAGCCCCCCCCCCCCCCAGTTGTGCTCCGAAAATAACGAACGTAGTGAACTTTTAACAATGTAAAAAGGCGCTAAAAGTTGTTATTTAGATCTTGTCAAGAAAAAAAACGCTGTGAAACCAGTTATGACAAAAATTATATAAATATACTGCTTTCATGCACCAATGGCCTAAGTTTTCCGTGACAATTCCTCTCTGTCTCCCTACTCACATGTCAGTACGGACCCTATCATTAGAAGTGAACATGAATTACTGAAATTCTTCCCATGACCTGCTAGACTGCAAGCCCATGCACTTTCTCCTTTATTACTAGAGACGTGCAAAATTCGGGTTATTATTTGAGGATATGTTAATCTTTAAACACTTGTACCTCTGCAATACGTTTGCCATTGGACCATACTTTTTCTGACACGCCGTGGGTAGCTCTGCGCCAATAAATGATCACTTCACAGTTGTGTGCACCAATCACATGCAGTTCAGTCAGAAAGGGCGTGGCTTGACATATATGCAGAAGAAGCCTATAGAGGAACGACGCCGGATTCAGTACAGACATTATTGTGAAGTTTAGCCTGATGCCGAATAATAACGTGAATTTTGCACGTCTGTAGAATTATTACACACCCGGAAATTTCGCGGGTTCATTTGGAAACAAACTAGCCTCCACAATCCTCTGTGTACTCGAACACCCCAGTTGTTGTTTACTAGCTGATGCTCCAGTTTCGCCCCAGAACAGGTAGCACGGGATTTTTTATCTAATTGATTTAAAAATCAGGTCATCCAAAAAATGTTATACCAAGGTACATATCTTAAAAAAGTAAAAGCTCGTTCCAACATAACTACTCTTTCGAGCTCACAATTAATACTAATGACTAGAATAAAAAAAGTCGTTTGTTCTCGGCACTATTGCAATTGCTTCATTCGTTATTCAGTACCTCCTGAAGAACCTGGGCCAATAAAAAAAAACCGCAACAAAATGCTGGCCCAGCCATCGCCTTCCGCTGTGACAGCAAGGAGCCAATGATTAATTTTATATGCATTATTGTAAAGATAAGATTATACAGTCCGGCCTACAGGTCAATATATTAACGAAATTTTTCCGGTCTGTACTAATATAAAGCCAATAACAAGTAAAGTGAAGGAAATACAGGACAAACTCAAGAAAAAACTGGATGTACGGCTACTTTTAGATAAATAGCTGAAGGAATGAAAAATACTATGTATACTACTTACAAGTAAGTTGAGACATTTACAGTACAAGGACTATTTACAAATTTTATATTTACATATGTACAGAAACATTATGTATCCTACATCGATTTGAAGTCTAGTTTGTTTTAAAATGAATTCACGAAATTTCCGGGTTTCTATCCTCTAGTGATTGGACCACAGTGGTTTTGGCACGCGCTGTTAAGTCCTATAGCTAGGGATAGGAGAATTATGCGAGTTCATTTCAGGACAAGATATACGTCCAACACGTGTACACTCAAGTCACCTTCGAAGTTGGATCACAGTTCATTATATACGCCCTGGGCGACTCTGAGCCAATATCACACTTGCAAGGAAACAAGTAGCGAGTGCCATACTGCCAGGTGTGGAGTACCACTGGTTACTCTATGGGGCAGTAGCCAATGAACAAACATCTGGGGCTCGAGTGTACACACGAGTGTGGTGTCTAGCCTACAGGTCATTGACCTCGCGAAATTTTCTTATCCCTACCTATAGCCAATAATAAACGCGAATAAATAACGTGTCAGTATCACGTACGACAAAGTTGAATAACAAAAATCTTCCGCTCCGTGGTTTTTGCTGCTGCCAACGCAATTTTCGTTATTCACGTAGTAGTGCTGTAGAGTTCGTTATTAACACAGAGGTAAAACAGCCGCTTATACCGCGAATTTCAGCTACACATACCAGCAAAATGGCGTCACTAGCCATCGCAGCAACATGTAGTTGACTTGGGAGATTTGGGCGACTCTTAACATACGGGTCTTGAGAGCCGACACGGGTGAAGCTAGGCGAGTACGGAACAGCGCCGGAAAGAAAGGGCGGGGTAAACCGGGAGATCCCCGAGAAAATCCGCCGACCAGCGGCATCATCCGGCACGATTCCCCCATCGGGAGCGACCTCGCCCGGAATCGAACCTGATCGCCTAAGTGGGAGGTGAGTAGTCTAACCACTAGACCACCGCGGCGGCCATCTGCCCTCAAGGCTGGCTGGGGAGACCAGGTGTGTCGCCCAAACGGGGCATTCTGCTACACTTAACGCTAGCCCCTTATTAAACTCTGGTTGGCCCTGCCCCGGGCGGAGAAAAGCATGCTAATTTTCATTTTCATTTAACAGTCAGCACTTAAACTGTTATTTGCTATGCTTATTAACACTTTTAATACGATACCCATGTTCCATGCGGGAACCAATTTATTATTGCCTCTCAAAATCTTATATCCTCCAGGGGTTACCAAACGAGGCGTGCACGATAAAAATATTTCTCTGGTTATTTACATATTATTAGGCATAGGAAAATTTCGCGAGTTCAGTGATCTGTATGCTAGACTCCACAATCCTTTGTATAGTCGAACCTTAGATGTTTGTTCATTGGCTGTTGACCAGGTGTTGCCCCACATTTGACACTGCGAGATTCGCTTCTTGTTCCCTTGCAAGTCGGCTATTGGCGCGGAGTCGTCCAGGGCGTGTCTAATAAACTCTGATCCAATTGCAAAAGTGACGTCAGTGTACACGCGTTTGAAATCTATCTTGTCCTTAAATGAATGTGCGATTTTTTCCTATCCCTACATATTATTAGTAGAGATCAAGCTAAACTTCACAGTACTGTATATACTCGAGCTGGCATCGTTTCTCCATTGGTTGTCACCTAGATGTCAAAGTACGGCCCAATCATTAACGTATTGCAAAAGTACGTGTGTTTTAAGTTTAATGTGTCCCTAAATAATAACGCGAATTTTGCAGGTCTATAATTATTAGGGATAGGAAAGTTTCGCGAATTCATTTCAAGACAAGATCGACGTCCAACACGAGTACACTGAAGTTACTTGTGTAATTGGATCACAGTTCACTAGACACACCCTGGACGACTCTGAGACAAGAGCAGAATGGCAAGTAAACAAGTAGCGAGTCCTATACTGCCAGGTGTGGAGTAACACTGGCTACTCTCTAGAGCAGCAGCCAATGAACAAACATCTGAGGCTCGATGGACTCCAGGACTATGGAGTCTAGCCAACAGGTAATTGAACTCGCAAAATTTTCCTACCCTACGTATGAAGTACAGAAGAGATAATTCACGACTTCATCTAATGACGAAGCTAAATTCAACAGATGTTTCTCCACCCCAGGCGCAATCATTTGTTCATCGGCACGTGCCTTCATGATGAGCACTTTATCCCGTGTACTAAGTTGTACGTCATTCGCCCTGTCTCTTTATACCTACATGTGCATTACTGGTTCACAGTCCCGTAGGGTATGAGGACCCGCGGTTACTGAGCAGTTAGCCTGCTCGCCTCCTACCAAGGCGAACCGGATTCAATCCCCTGCCGGTTCACTCCGGATTTTCGCAAGTGGCAATCGTGCCGGATGATGCCGCTGGTCGGCGGGTTTTCTCGGGGATCTCCCATTTCCGCGTCCTTCCTTTACGGCGCTGCTGCTCCATACTCATGTCGCTTCACCCTCATCAGCTCTCAAGATATCGATGTTAAGAGCCGCCCAGATTTTTCCACTCTCTTATCGCAAGGCTAGCATGTAAACCTCTATTTACCAGGTGGCCGGCCAAGGACAAGTAACAACAAAATTAACAACGATCTTTGTTTACTCCAAAAAAATCAATTTGCTCTAACCTCGTGCCTGTGTTCCAGACATGTTTATGACGCGCACCTTGGCGGTAACGGGGAAGCAATCAGACCTGCTTTAACGGCGCCCGAAGTGTCAACACGCACATAGCTCTTGGCTAAAAATAAATCCCGCTTGCGACGGCAGCAGCAATTTTAGCGTCTTAATGTAAATTAACTGCTTCTGAGCGTGATCTGCTCCCGCGCGCAGGCTTGCCGTATAATGCAAGAACCCGTCAGAGACGCCCCACGGGTAAGAGTTGTGGTGCGTCGAAAGGCACGCCGGGTATGGGAAGACAACTTCGGTTGGGTGTTCGCCAGCAAGCGTGTCCATCTCCTCGACGGGCAGCTGCTGGTTATTTAAACCCGCCACACTACTGACTGCGTACATCACTGCCGTATTTACTAGCTGTACGTAGCCTTGGGTACAGTGGCACCTATGTTAACTTTAAAGTCAAAGTAAACAAACCAAACCATCTTCGTGGAATGTTGTCCTGTTCGTCAACTTCTCGACATATATCTAGAAGACGTGCGGCATGCCGCAGGGTACGAAAATTTACAGCGAGAACTGTGCAAGACGGTAGCACCATTACCACTTATCTCTACCACTTATCTCTACCATCCTGGAATTAATTTATGGTTTCCATTGTTGCAAACAAGTGAATTTTTGGTCCTAGCGCTACTTTTGTGGACACGGCACTTGCTGCATTCTTACAACCAGAGAAACAAGCGAGGAATGAGCCATTCACAAACCAGGACTGTATAAACACCCGCGAATCACAGTTCCCACAGGGACGAAAACGACTTTATTGGACAGTGATCCTCGTTGAGTACAGTACAAACAAACCTTGTACAATTCCTGTGTAACCCGTCTACAGCAGTGGACATAAAGATTAACCCAGTGTACACAGTTGTGTACAATACGCACTTGTAGGTAATTTTTGGTCTGTACTGCACACTGCGAAGCTCAGTGAACAATGATCTTACCTGTGGTAAATGGTTCTTAAACCGCCCTACCGGTCTAGGTCATAATTGATTCATATTACCGTATCCAACTACCTAGACTTCACAATCCTTTCTGTATTCGAACCTCAGTTAGTTGTTCATTGGCTGATTCAGCTCAGAAAGCTTTAGGATAGTCGCTAAATTAATCCTCGAAATTTCCGGGTCTCCAACGATGGTTTATTTCAACAGAAGTCTACTGTCCCTTAAGTTTCAGGAACGCAGCACAGATTATAGACTGTTTATGGTTTTTGAAATCAAACCTTTGAAAAAGTCGCCGTCCCTACCTACATACATTTTAACTCATTCAGTCTCAGTGTACACAGTTATGTACATTACGCACGTGAAGGTAATTCTTGGTCTGTACTGCACACTGCGAAGCTCAATGACCAATAATTTTACCTGTGGGTAAATGAGTCACAAACCGTTTTTCTGGTCTAGGTCATAATTGGGTCATATTATTGTTGCGGAACATATCACCTATCGCTCGTTGGCTGTGACAACGTAGCAAGTGTTGTGTCGACTTAAGTACAGCACGCATCATTATATTTTTTTGTTTGCAACGCCTGGAACCGTAAGTTACTGTAGGTCTGAAAGGGTTAAAAGGCGCACTGAATAATATGCGCCCAGTAAAGTCGGTAATGACGGAGAGAAAGTCGATCCATGTCTTAACGACGAATTAAATATTATTTTAGATACAATGCGGTTCTACAAACGGGCTCTACCAGGTAGAACGGGACTCAATCCTGCGATCCAACTAACCATTGTCTCTATAAAGAAACGAAATTACCTTGGCGGTCCCTTTGATGAAGGCTTACACATTCCCTGATTGGATGCGTAATCTCCTCGCGCCTGATTGGCCACGCCGTGATTTCAAAGGTTCCCCCTGGCAAGTTCGTATCAAGGCACTGATTTGATAGTGACTAAGGACAGAAAAATTTCGCGAATTCATTTTAGGACAAGTTAGATTTCAAACGAATATACATTACTGTTATGTTTGGAATTGGACCACAGTTTATTATTGGACACACCCAGGCAAACTCTGAGCCAATAACAGTCCTGCAAGGAAACAAGCACCGAATTTCGCGCCACCTGGTCAGAGGTAAAACTGACTACACACTGAAGCATCCGCCAATGAACAGATGAACAGACAGATGAGTGGGGACACCCGAATTTCGCGAAAAGATTTTTGCACATGCTAGATTTCAATACCCTATGAGTACACTGACAGTTTACTTTTGCTTATTGTCTTTGTAAGGTCACATTTTCTTTCTTGACTGGCCAACCAGAATTAGGTGTGACTCGTCGGCAGACACCTAAGATACGGAACACATAGATCATCCAATGGGGAAAGTTGGGCTGAGTTAAACTGTTATGCAAAATTCGCGTTATTATCCTAAATTAGGCTAAACTTCACAGTACTGTCTATACTGGAGCCGGCGTGGTTTCTCTATTGGCTGGTGCAGTGATGTGAAGCCACGCCCTTTTTTGATGAACTGCGTGTGATTGGGGCACACAGAAGTGTTCATTTATTGGCGCAGAGTTATCCACGGCGCGTCACAAAAATTATGGTTCAATGATAAACGTATTACAGAGGTACAAATGTTTAAAGATTAACGTATCCTCAAATAATAACGCGAATTTTGCACGTCTCTAGATGAAATACAACCAGTCGTGAAATCTTGTCGCGAAATTCGGGTGGCCGTACAGATGAGGTCCGAAAATACGTAGGACAGTGTAGTCTGTCCTACTAGACGTTCAAATTGCAAATTTTTTTTGTCTATAATGATGAGAGAAGAAGCCACTTTCCTAGATCACAAGGGTAGAGTCCGAGACATACGCGGTAGTTTCGCTTCGTATATTCGGCTATTCTGTGCTAGTAATTAATGTGTGACTTTCTGTATCTCTGCTAATATGCTTAGCCACAATGTAGCAAAATATTCAGAAGTAAATCTGTCATCTTTTCTCAGATCTCTAACAGCACGCGCCAGCAAAGTGGATGTAGGTCTACTTGTTTCCCAGTATGGCAAAACGTAAATACTCTGCCTGTGGCCGGCAAGAACGAATAAGGAATTATCCAAGTAATGACGTAGCTAGTTCCCATGGACCTGACATTTCCGCGTCATAACTCGTTAACAAGGCTACGATTCCAAATTCTGCTGCACGCACCATATCTCTGATCGAATGTACATTGACTGTTCTTATGAGGGGAGAGGGAGTGTAGTCTATATCAGACTGATCACTACGATTTGTGTAACAAAAGTTTATTGTAGGCTTAGAGTCGGAGCAGCAAGTTGTGTTCACTCTTAAAAACATTTACCTCCATTTTACGGGAAAATGGTGTAAACATGTATCCAGAGCTAACAGTTAAAGTAATCCCTTGCATATATTTTTATGGGCGCGACGAGTGACATTCGCCCAGTAAAGATAATAACGATCGATGGAAAGTAATTCCATAGAATAAATAGGTGTTAGGTAACCATTTGTGATAACTTAAATTTATTTATTTGGCTTTCTGATTTTTTTAATGCGCCGAAGTGTAAAAATGAGCATGATGGTAATATATTTAGTTTCCTAATCATTTCACAGTTTCACTTGAGCGACGTATGAATAAAGTGATGAAGCCCATGACAATCTAAATTTTACACAAGATGGAAGAATACACCCGTTTTCAAAAGTGATTATTTTACCGTGAACAGCCTTTACTTTTAGGGAAGATCGTTTGGCACTTAGCTTCGCAGTAAACAGTACCGGTCAAATATAATCTTCCTTTGCAACATGTGGCCAACTGGCTACAATGGGCGTGGAATGGCTAACCCATTCAGACCCGGTGGACACAATTGAGTACATTTCGCACGTGTATGTAATTTTCAGTCTTTACCGCACACGGTCAAGCTCAATGGCCAACGAACTTACCTGTGGGAAAATGATTCGCAAACCTTCTCACTGTCCTAGGTCATAATTGGTTAATATAGCTGTATCCGAACATAACCTACAGTGTTGTGTCGACTTAAGTACAGCATGCATCATAAAATTTATTGTTTGTAACACACGAAACCGTAAATTAAAGTGGGCCTGAAATGGTTACAGACACATTGATTTTACAATAACGAGCGCTCAGTAAATTCTACAGGACTTACGGTGAATTCACAGACCCTCTCTGTAAATTTGCTAGTTAGTTTTTTTCTTTTGTTGTTGTGTACAGCGCGAACATAACTAGCATTCATATGCAACATGTTCTCGATCATGGGCACGGGGATTGAACGGGTTAGTAAGACACGACCTGGCCGAATTTGAGACAGTAACTAAGCTGCAAGAAAACCAGGACCGAATCCCCGTGCTACCTGTTCTGGGGTAAAACTGGAGCATCAGCCAACGTTCGACTAACTGAGGCTGGAGTACACAAAATATTGTGGAGTCTAGCTTGTTGCCAGATGAAACCACGGAATTTCGGAGTAATTATAGTTATTTTCGCTAAAAGATTCCACGACTAGCTGTACTCCAAAACACGTTAGTTCAGAACTCGTATCGCGGTTGGATGATTTTAACTCGTATGCATCTTCAGGGCACTATTTAGCTACACGGCCAAGGTCAAGAAGCGAGGGAGCGATACGGGCGACAGTTACACGCACGCCTAATGCCTCATCGCTCCTACGCGCAAGGCGTGAAGTGTTTCCGTCGCAACGCTGTACTGTGCAAATTAGATCTGTAACATAGGGGTTTTATTACACGCGGTGAACGACCACATATTAAACTACGCCCGTATATTTGTACTTTCCTCTTGCCACGTAAGGAAAATGCATAGACAAGTTTTAAAATGCGATATCTGACCATTTTCACGAATTTTTAATATGATAATAGTAAAAGAGCCATCCCATAGATATATATATATATTTTTTTTTAATCTTTTCTGACAAAAAGTCATATTTCCAGAAATTTTATTTACCGAGATACGCGTTTACGCAAACAACGATTTCACAGAAAACGTTTCAGTGCATAGGACTGTTAATTGTGTGCCAGTCAATCAAGGACGATCAATGTCAAGGCAACTTTATTCTAATTGGTCCAGTCAAGAAGGAAATTTCTTTTCACACAGACACGCGGCTAATAGTAAAAGTAAATTTGTAAGCATTCTCGTAACAAGTTGAAGTCTCGCTTGTGCCTAAATCTTTTCGCGAAAAACAGGTCGCCATAATTATAGTACTCTGTGACGCGGTTCTGTCCCCGTTTTATGCCGGTTAGTCACTGGCTCAAGTTCATCCGGAGCGTGTATTAGAAATTGCAATCCAATTTGAAAAGAAAGTCAAATGTGCACGTGTTTGAAATCTAGCTTTAACTCAAATGAATTCGCGAAATTTTTATGGGTCTATAGCAATCAGTAGGGATACCTTATTTTTGGCTAAAATAATTACAAGCTGGCTTGATTTCATTATCCTACGTGCATATTTCCAGTTTTATTTTGTTCATGGCCACGTCACTTGTGACAAGCTTCTGTGATATTTTTTATAGGCCAGTCAGACTTAGGTTTCTCCGATGAACGTCTTCGATTCACCGGAAAGTAACACCATCCGATCATGAAAGTGAATCTGATCTAAATCGAAACAAAACAAGACAGGAACTCTTTTGGAAAAAATGAGGTGTTACTTGGTCTAGGCTGTTCACGGTAAAATTAGCACTTTTGAGAGCCCTGCTTAAGCTCTGTTTGTATGTACGTTGTCTCTTCTTCCACCTTATGTAAAATTAACATTCCCATGCCCTTGATATATGTATTCATGCGTCGGTTAAGTAAAACTGTAAAATTATTAGAACAATAAATATTTTATAAATCTAGTCATTTTTACACATCCATGCATTAAAAAAACCAGGAAGCGAAATAAATAATTTTAAGTTATCATCATAAATCGTTACTTAAAACTATTTAATCGACGTTAAGATATGGAACTACTTTCCATCCATCGTTACCAACTTTACCGGATGCATGCCACTCAGTGCACCCGTTAATATCTACGCAGGCAGGGGAAGTGAGATTTTTCTAAGGTTGATTTCAAAAGTGCTCACTTGATCGTGAACAGCCTTTATGAGATATTACAGAGCGTCTAGCAGCGACGTTTGTCCAGCACGTGTCTGTCGTGGGCCAGCTGGTTCGTCTCCTCTGCGCCGAAGGCAACGTGTCGAAGGACGTCCCTGCCGGCGCTTCTCTCTGCTTTCCGGACGACTGCCAATTTAGGAAGAAATAACTCTCCCTCTCTGCCCGTCGCTCTCCTCCGGTAAACAACCTCGACCTGCTCACTCTCCCGCCTTGCCAAAGTGTTAAGCCACTTCCACGCGAACTGCTGAGACGCACTTGCAAACAAGTAGAGGCACACACATTTTGCGAGTTCATTATACGCTGAGACCTGAAGAATTCGCGGATTCATTTAGGGACAAGTTATAATTAGAGATGATGGTTTATCGCGGGAAAAGTTGACTGTTTGCTAGGATTCAACGTACTGTACGCATGTCCGACAGTTTTCTTTACTTATTGGCTGTCATGCATGAATGAAGCTACTACCTAATATCACTAGGCCAATGAGGATTCTAATGCTATAAGGCAGAACGTTCGTGATTGGTCTACAAACAACTTAGCCGAGTCAGAACTTCGTTCATCCAATCATGAAAGAATAAACTTGTTGGAATGTTATAGAAGATATGTTGGTTCAAAAAATTTTCGCGATTTTCCATCATCTCTAGCTACAATTCAAAACACGTGTGTTTATATAACTTTATATAATGGTCCACACGGTGTTAGACACCTCTTGGAGAACGCTGGCCCAATCGTTGCCTTCCACTGTGACAGAAGACAACTAATGCACAGTTGACATCCGCATATTTGTACATAAGACTGTGCAGTCTAGCCTGCAGGTCATTGAACTGGCGAATTTTATAGGTCTCTAATTATACGGTGAGAACGGGAGGGTAGGACGTCTCATAACTAGACACCTGAAAAATTCACGAGTTCAATAATTTGTAGGCTAGACTGTACAGTCTTATGTACAAATATGCCGATGTCAACAGTGCAATGGTTGTCTGCTGTCACAGTGGAAGGCAATGATTGGGACAGCGTTCTTCAAGAGGTGTCAAACACCGCGTGGGCTAATATCTAAAGTTATATGAACACACGTGTTTTGGATTCTAGCTTGTCCCGAAATGAATCCGCGAATTCTTCAGGTCTCTACTCATAACTCCTGCCCATTGTAGACAAATATCAACATGTTGCACACGAAGCTTGTATTTTACCGTTGCTGTAGGTACTCTGTGATGCTCAATGAACATGATCGTCCCTGTGGGGAACTGATTCCTAAACTGTGCCACTCCTCTACGTTATGACTAGAGACAGGTGTTTTTCGAGAAAAGATTTCAGGACTATTTGTACTCCAAAACACTTGATCACATGCACATTCGTGTTTGTATGATTCTAAATTTCATGTACCTCAAGTGTCTGTCCACGAATCAAGGACGTTCAGTATCGGAGTACTTTATTACGAATGGCCCAGTCAAATAAGAGTCCGTCTTCTCACGTAGACACGCAGCCAATAACCAAAGTAAGTCGTGAATGTGGACGTAAGATATTGAAGTCTAGCATGGCCATTAATATTTGCGCGAAAAACAACTGTCCCTTCTAATTATGACTAGAGACCCGAGAATTTCGCGGGTTCATTTCTAGACAAGTTGGAATTCACACACATGTACGTTCATGTTACGTTTGTAATTGGTCGACGTGTTTTATGACACCTCCTGGAGATAAGTGAGTAAATAACAAACATGCAATAAATTGTGCGCCCAACCACCGCCTTTTACTACCACAACAATCAACCAATAAACAGTTGATATCTGAATGAGAGCATATAAGACTATTAAGTCTAGCCTACAGGTCACTGAACTCGCGAATTTCTCGGGTATCTAGTTATGACTCGTTCATATCGCTGACCACCTGACGTAAAGACTACAGCTTATTGGTTCTGGTAAAGAAAAAGGTTCTTTGCCAGCTTAAGTACATCACCCATCGAAAAATGTCTAAAATGGGAATGGAAGTGTTGACCCGTTCAGTCGCCATGTCCATGATCGTGCGATTATGCGTATGACCAGTGTTGTACACGGCAAGACATCAGTGCCTCATACTTTGAGTCTTCCTCGTGGCCAATCTGATTTGTGGAATTTTCTGTGAGCAAAACAACAGACTTGCGAGTGAATATCTGTGTAAGCGGAGGACGGAACTGGGGTAACGAGCGGGAGAGTGCGTGCGGTGTGAATCGGGCCTTAGTCGCTGGCAGCTCGCGCGCGTGGAACAGGTTCCACGTTCTCGGCGTCCTACTTGGCCCTAGGCGGGGCAAGTTATCCTCTCGGCAACAATGCGGGCCGGCTGACTTACGGCGTCCGGCAAGTGTCCCGGCGCTGTCCGCGGCCTTGTCGCCAGACGTCCGCCGACACCGCTTCCTTTTACGTCCCGCGCCGCCGCGCGCTGGCGAGCTTCCTCTACGCGCGGTGGCCTAGAGGTCAGACTACTCGCCCCCAACCGAGGCGGACCGGGTTCCAGGTAGGGGTATTCGATATCATAAAAATTTAATATCGATAATATTCCAAGCAGTTACTCGGTATTTTCGGTATACCGAAATCATCGATAATACCGAAATGACTGATAATACTGAAATAATCCTAAATACCGAAAATTTCGATAATACCGAAAACTTCGATAATATAGAAACTTCGATATACCGATAATTTTCAAAGTTATATCACGTTCGATAAGTCATTTTCATATAGATAATTATCGATATATCGATATTTTGAACAGCCCTGGTTCCGGGTCGCCGCCGGATCTTCGCATGTAATGTGGAAATCGTGCCGGACGATGCTGCCGGTCGGCGGGTTTCTCGGCATGAAATATTTTCGCGAAATTCGGCAGTCCCTATTTATAAGGAATGATGGAGGTTTTCACTGACGATATCTGAGTTTAGCCTGCGTGACAGTTTCTTTTCACTGGAAAATAAAATTGCGTGACGGCATGTCAAATAAATGGTTGTTGAATTACCATGCTGCCTACATATCGATCTACCGCTTTCCCTTATCTGGCTAAGAATAGAAACAAACAAACGTTATGGTATTATTCCGCGGATAGACTGAACGAATTTTACGTCTCTTTTCTTTCTCACAGGATTGCAGTTCGACACGGAACGGAGGACCTCGACCTAACAATAAACCCTTTTAAAAAATATGCCAAATCACGGAAAAAACTAGTTGAGAATGACAGTGGTTTCCACCAGAAGTCGGCGTTCAATGAACAAATGACAGCATCACAGAGAAGACAAGTACGTGGAGAAGGGGCTACGGTGGCTGAGCGGTTAGCCTGCACGCCTCCCACCATGGCGATCCGGGTTCAATTCCCGGCCGGGTCACTCCGGATTCTCGCATGTGGGAATCGTGCCGGACGATGCCGTTGGTGGGTGAATTTTCTCGGGGATCTCCCGTTTCCCCCGCCCTTTCATTCCGGCGCTGTTTCCATACTCAATTCAATCACCCTCAACGGCTCTCAAGAGCGTGATGTTAAGAGTAGTCCAAATCTCTTCATTCACGCGGAAAAGAAATATCGAGGTGGCTCCTTTGATGCGGGCCTTGTGTCTGACTGGCTACTGCCCGCTGCGGAAGGCTCGCTATTGGCTGAGCTGCCGCAGGAGAGTGTGTTACCAGACGCTGATTGGCAAACTGCGTTCCTACATGTTGCTGCCAGTGTGTGTTGCTGGAGCTCTGGCAATATCCTAACTGCTAGTGTCGACTCTCGTTAATTCTTAGCAACAAGAGTGAGTTTGTTTACAATGGTTGCTTATATCGCTATAGGCGTATTGTATACAACTAGTTTTAAGTATAATACATAAACAAGAAAAAACTATTTCGTATTTTACGTTCGACATTTCGGCAGTGTTTTGAGGACTCTAGAAAAGTACTACTCTGTTCGGTTTAACCATCAACAGTTAATGACAGCAATGTGATGCATACTTCACCACATCACTGATGTGTTTTTAACAACAAATGATTTAATCACCAACAATAATAAGCCATACTGCTACGCGCTCGTTGCTTCGCATCCCGCTCGAACGAGTGGAAGTGAAGGACAGCAGTTATATGATAGCGGCGGCGGCAAGACAATGAAGTGTCCTGAATGACAGGCGCGCGCTGAACCAAGAGCCACGTATCTATTACCAAGGACAGCAAGCCGACACGACAATACTTTTGCGACACGCGCCACTGACCTCCGTTGTACTGAGTTTCTGTATTTACCTGAAGAATGTTCTAGTTGTTTGCTGCCCCAGTTTCTCTGAGCGTGACTCGGGACGAACCGAACATTTCAGGTCAATGCCTGCAGAGTATAAATTGTGCGACGGATCTCCAGGCCAGGAGTTGTAGTTGTTGAAAGGATAAGTGGCTGTGTTCCGAGCGATAGACGCAGAGCAGCGGGGTAAGATATCAGCGGAAGAGAAATCAGCCACTGGGAGTATCAAGCAGTGAAGGTGTGGCTGGCAGGCTGGACTATTGGACTAGATGCGTGAGCGAAAGACATTATAAATGATGGCAACAGACAGACTCAACACATGTTAATGATGAGTATGAGTTAATTGAGTGTAACCAAACAGAGACATTAAGGACTTAATTAGAGTCGGGATAATCATTCAATATTACGCTCACTATTAAATAAAAAGAGCAATAGTGGAGACAGATAATTTAATGATTTAAATAATAGCTGTGTGAATGAATTATAAATCAAATTTAGTTCTTTTGTTTTTATTAAGACCTCCGTCCCTCACGAACTCAAATACGCCCCACAGGCGACCACGTAACAATATTTAGGTAACAACCAAACACGCCATACATGGTGTAATTTTCCAGAGGTTTGAATCAGAAGGTTTGAAGATACCACGAAAAACTAAAGCATTTATTTTTGTGCCATTCCACTCCGGCAAGGTACCTCGTTATGACTTCACACTCCTCTACACGTTCAACTGCCGTCGTACGTTCACTGACAACTGCCACAGTAAGGGACAGGTCTTGCTCTTTAGAGAGCTACATTTCACGTAGTACAACAGGTTAACGTCAACTGGAGGCTTTATAATTCCCTGCCTGCGTGATTTCTAGTTTCCCTGCATTCGGTATAGGTACTTACGCCACAGTAAAAATTGGCAGTGCTATAAACCTACTGACTGGTTTCCATGCATCGCTCAAGTTACTCTGTGAAACTGCGCTTTGAGACCTGTGCAGATTCTTACTATAACATCTATAAAATACTAAGAAACTTGTTTTAATTACCAACAATTAAAACAATACACTTTTTAATAATCTATTAATAAGTAGATTTATGAAACATACGCACATATTTTAGCTAAACTTGGTATGCTGGCTGTAACTATTTCAAGGAATAAATACTTCATCAACAAGTTCTTTTGATCGCAGTTTGAAAGACGGCGCCAACTGCCACCAAATTTCGCACAAACGGGCCTAGGTAAGCCATGTCTAACGGACAATCAGACTTATTTACACCAAATTTCATATGCTGGCAGTGCCTATACGATCCTCAAATCAATTTAATAGTAGAATTTGCCCGCCATTTTCTACAATACCTTTACCTACAATAAGAAACTAACTCCAACATATAACCATACCAACAAAACTACTACTATCAGCATGAAGTAAATAATTTTTAATGGATAAGTTACCTCTTTTCAAAACAGCGGCCTCTTTGAATTTTGTGTTACGTATTACATCTCTGGAGCAATTAAACCGATCTGAACCCAAACTGGTATGGTGACAGTCCTTATTGTATGCACTTAACGTACTATTTGATAACAATAGTAGTATACTATGTTGAATAAAGTTATCTTAAATTTAAACTTATATGTCATACCTTAGTAACTTCTCAACTACTTCCCGCTACATGTTGAATGTAAACAGTACTACGTTAGGCCACATACCATTTTTGTAAAGTTGTCTCTTATTTTTAAAATGGCGGCATTGTTCTTGTTGTCTTACATACCAGATGGCTGGTACCATATAATAAAACAAATTTAGGTTTGGTGTGTTAATGTAGGCTACCTGCTGGGTCCACTACATTCATTTAGTAGAAAGCTTACATCCCCTACCATTCTGGAATGTACTGACAAAAAAATTGTTTTACTCTTACAACTTATCTCAGGAACTTATTATCAACCATTCGTTGTGCCTGGGCACACAATCATAATATTTAAACATTTAACTCTCTCAGACCCCAATTAATTTAAGGTTTCAAGTGTTGTAAACAAAAAATTTATGATACGTTCTGTACTAAAGTCGACACAAATCGTGTTCCGTTGTCACAGCCAATGAGCTGTGGACTATATATATATATTAGGCTACAGTTATATTAATCAATTATGACCTAGGCCAATAAGGCGGTTTGCGAATAATTTACCCACAGGTAAGATCATTGGTCATTGAGTTTCGCAGTGTACAGTACAGATCAAAAATTACCTACACGAGCGTAATGTACACAATTGTGTACACTGGATATTAATGGGTTAAGAACCACGTCAACATTTTTTGCGTATACGATTACAGGAAAGTAGGTCATTGTGTTGTATCGGTGACTAACTGTTTCCTACAAAATTTTTCTTCGGATTTCGAGTACATATTTTCGCGGAAAACAGGTGGTCCTAAGGATGTAATACAGTGGGTGAAGCTGATCCGTAATTATTCTGCCGGCCGGGTCACCGGATTTTCGCAAGTGGGACTCGTGTCGGACGATGCCGTTGGTCGGTGGGTTTCCTCAGGGATCTTCCATTTCCCCCGCCCTTTCATTCCGGCGTCGCTCCATACTTATCTCAATCGCCCTCATCGGCTCTGAAGACCACGATGTTAACAGCCGCCGAAATCTCTTCACTCACTCAATTATTCTGTGGTATAGGCTATTCACGGTAAGTGAGCACTTTTTAAAGCCCTCCAAACAGGCATTAACCACTCATGAATAGGGATATGAACATTTCGCGAGTTCATTTCAGGACAAGATAGACGTCAAACACGTGTACACTGAAGTTGACTTTGTAACTGGATCGCAGTTTATGAGACACGCCCTGGACGACTTTGAGCCAATAGCAGACTTGCAGGGAAATATGTAGCGAGTGCCATACTGCTAGGTGTGAAGGAACACTGGCTACTCTATGGGGGCAGCAGCTAATGAACAAACATCTGAGGCTCGAGTGTACACACGACTGTGGAGTCTAGCCTACAGGTCATTGAACTCGCGAATTTTTCCTATCCCTAGTTATAAACATTTTTTGTTTAAGCCTCAGATGTTAACTTTTTAGATTGGTGAAATGCAAATCCTGTGTTTATTGGTCGCATGGCCAGGTTCATATTAAAGAGTGGCAGAGACAGAAATTAGTTGAAAGGAAAAATTTATAAGGACCTTAACCCATTCTGACCCAGTATACACAACTGAGTACATTACGTACGTGTAGGTAATTTCTGGTCTGTAATGCTCACTACGAAACTCAATAGCCAATGATCTCACCCGTGGGTAACTGATTCGCAAACCTTCATACTGGTCTACGGCATAATTGGTCAGTATAACTATGGTCGAACATATAGCCTACTTCTCATTGGCAGTGACAACGAAAAAAGTGCTGTGTTGTCTTAAGTACAGCACGCATCATAAAATTTTGCGTTCGCAACACCTTAAACCGTAAATCAAAGTGCTCACTTTACCTTGAACAGCCTATAGATGAATGTAGGTGTGGTACGAAGAACTCGCACCGACGCACGACTGCGATGCGATAGGCGACAGGCAGCGAGGACAAACCACGCTTATTACGCCCAACTACTCGCCTGTCGCAATGGATGTGGTGTATGCGCGTGGAGGCGTTGTCCTTCCAGGAGTCGCGCCACGACACGACACGACACGACACGGCGTCAAGCTCGCCGCACCATTCGATCTGTCGCCACCGCCGGATTAAAACTATAGGCTGTTCACGATCAAATGAGCACTCTTGAAAGCCCTGCCTATGATCTACTTGTCTGCACGTTCTGTATTATTCCGCCCTTGTAAAATTAACATTGCCATGGGCCTCATCACTTTATTCATGCGCCGGTCAAGTGAAACTGTGGAGTTATTAGAAAGTAAACATTTTATAAATCTGCTAAATTTTACACGCTGAGGCATTACAAGAAAAAACAAAAAACGTAATAAATAATTTAAATTATAACAAATGGTGACCTAACACTTTTTATTCGACGTTAACGTATGGAAATACTTTCCATCCATCGTTACCAACTTTACCTGTCGCAAGTCACTAGGTGCGCCCGTTAAAATGTATGAATGCAGGGACAGTGACATATTTCTAAGGTTGATTTCAAAAGTACTCACTTTATCGAGAACGGCCTTTAAACAAAATTTGCGCTTTCGATATTTACGTAATATATATAGGAAACAACCAAACACGTCATACATGAAGTGATATTTACGTAACATATATAGGAAACAACCAAACACGTCATACATGAAGTGATATTTACGTAACATATATAGGAAACAACCAAACACGTCATACATGAAGTGATATTTACGTAACATATATAGGAAACAACCAAACACGTCATACATGAAGTGATATTTACGTAACATATATAGGAAACAACCAAACACGTCATACATGAAGTGATATTTACGTAACATATATAGGAAACAACCAAACACGTCATACATGAAGTGATATTTACGTAACATATATAGGAAACAACCAAACACGTCATACATGAAGTGATATTTACGTAACATATATAGGAAACAACCAAACACGTCACACATGAAGCGATATTTACGTAACATATATAGGAAACAACCAAACACGTCATACATGAAGTGATTTTTCGAAGGTTTGACTAAAAAAGTGTGAAGATTCCGTGAACAGACTGTACAGGTTCAGGGTAAATTAAGCGCTTGTGAAACCAACCTTTGAAAAATGTCACTGCCCCTACCTGCACGTATTTCAACGGGCGCACTAACTGGTGGGCCGCATCCAATAGTTGGAAACGGCGGAGGAAAAGTAGAACCATTTCAAACGAACCTCGCTCTCTGTAAGTCATACAAACATGAATCAAATTTAGTTTATAATGACTTCTTGATTTACGCTCCCTTTGAGAAAAAAAATCGTATGTGTGTGTTTGCAAGCAGTGTATATAGGTGCAGGAAAAATTCCCAAGGTTCATTCACTTGAAGACGTAACTCCCCAGTTTTGTATATACCTGAGCCTCAGTTATAACTAGGGACACGAGGATAGGAAAGATTCGCGAATTCTTTTCAGGACAAGATATATTTCAAACGCGTGTACACTGACGTCACCTTTGCAATTGGATCAGAGTTTATTAGACTCGCCCTTGACAAATGAACAAACATCTGATGTTCGACTATACAAAGGATTGTGGAGTCTAGAATACAGGTCATTGAACTCGCGAAATTTTCCCATCCCTAATAATAAATTCATCTGCAGCTTGGAGTGGTCAGTTGCTGACACGCAGCGCTTGGTTCGGGCGTTCTTTACTTGGAAATATGCTACTGACGTTAATTCGTCGAGGAAGTGTCTAATAAATCGCAAAAATGTGAAAAATTGTGAGTAGAACACACACACGATTTAACTCTTAACTTTTCTTGAAATTAATTTATGAAAATTTGCAGCACCTAGAAATACTGATATCTGAAGATTAAATGTGTAATGTACTTTATTATCAACAGCTATATAATATTTACTGTCTGCCCAAAACGTATCGGTAGAGACAGGAAAGTTTGGCGTTTTAAAAGACCTTTAGGATAGACTCAATTGTCCTATGGCTTTTCGAACTTCATCTTTATGTTGAATGGCTGCTTTGCCAGTGCGTACCCAGTTTTGCCTCAGACCAGCCGGCACGTGATTCGGTGATTGTTTTTTTGCAGGACTGTTATTGGCTCAGAGTTCGCCTGGGCGTGTCTAATAAACCGTGACCCAATAGCTAACTAAACAGAGATGTGCATGTGTTTGAAGTATAGCTTGTCCTAAAGAGAATTCACGAAATTTTCCAGTCCCTACTTATCGGAGTATTAACACTTAGTAGACTATGCTAGAGTGTAGCTCCAGCAAAGCTTAATAGAAAATATCTTTGTTGTTCAGAAAAAAACTCGCATGGAGGTGCAGTCTTCGTTCGGCTAGTGTTTAAAACGACCTCACAAGAACAGCACAGCGCAGTAACAATCCCATTCGTAACGATGGCCATTCAAAGGGACATGATTAATTGTAAATCGCTCGTTTATACGATAAAGGACATTTGAGTGTGGCAATATCAGCTCGGCTCTCCATTGGTTGATCACAGGCCAATAATGAAAGCTTTAAATTACAGGCTGGTGTCCGGTGTGGCATGAGCCAATAGGTAGGGAAACCCGAATTTCGCGAAAAAATTTCACGACCAGTTGTATTCATAAAACTTTAGCTCAGAATCACCTTCCTGATTGGATGATCTAGGCGTAGCGCGTCTTAAGTGTCTGCCCGCGAATCACAGACGTACAGAGTCGGAATTACCAAATTCTGATTGGCCAGTCAAATAAGAACACGTCTTCTCAGAAAGACACGCCACCAATCAGCCCAAGAAAATTGCTGGTATACTGTAGGGTATTGTAATACAGAATGTCGGGTGTCCCTACCAATAGGACGATGGTGAGTTCTAGCACAAACATAAACAGAACCGGTGTTCTTGTAGTAGTGGATATAAATGACTCACTTCTAATTTGTGTTAAGTGCCAGTAAATGATTACTAGAGACCTGCAAAATTCGCGTTCTTATTCGGCATCCTGTACTAGAGCCGGCGTCGTTTCTCTACTGATTGCTGCATATATGTTAAGCCACGCCCTTTCTGACTGAACTGCTTGTGATTGGGGCACACAATTATGAAGTGTTCATTTATTGGCTCAGAGTTACCCGCGGCGTGTCAGAATAAATATGGTCCAATGACAAACGTATTACAGAGGTACAAGTGTTTAAAGATTAACGTGTCCTCAAAAAATAACGCGAATTTTGCACGTCGCTAATGATTGCGGACCTCAATGTATTAACCACTCGCAATCTCCCTCGTATATAGATCAAACGATGTCGAGTTGGTCCATCCTTTGCGTGCGTGACTTACCACGTCCTTCACTCCGTTGGGAAGGCTTTCTTCCATTACATTTCCGTATGTCGATGCGGGGAGTAATTTACATTCTTGCGCCAGAGCAGGCTCCTGGTCGGTCACTGACCTCGCCAGAAGTATTCAGTGGAGTTCAGAGAAGGGTTTCATGGACCCGGTGTGGCGGGGCCGTTGCACTGAGAGAAAATCGAACAAAATATTTGTTTGTATAGGGCCAAATATATATTTAGTTGCCCTAACAAAATACATTGTTGAGCGAACTAAATTTTAAAAGCAACAAAATTACTTTTGTTCGTCTAAAAAAACTTATGTTTCAATAAACAAAATCTCTGTATTGTATATATTTGTTTTGCCATTCATTTGACTACCTTCGTTCGAAAATAAAACTCGAGAGTTTGTTTGTATTTTTTATGACAATTAGGATGGTAACCATGTTTGTTAATACATACATTGATGCTTAACAAACGTATACACACATTAATAAAACAATGCAACAAGAAACCGACAAATAAAGCTGTAAAATTGAAATATTTGTTTGCACATTTCGTCCAATATTTTAAACATATCTATTTAAAAGCTTCCCCCCTCCCTTCCCGTTATCAGTTGTCACATTAGCTGAGATTACTAAGGCATAGCGCTCGGACGCTGGTGATCTAAGTTCGAAACTCGGTCGTACTCGTAAATTTTTTTTATATCGGTCCAAACTGTTTAATGTACGTGTAGCCAAACAAATCTTTAGTTGCACATACCAAATCTTACCGTTTGGGACCATCCCGGCCGGGTAACTCCGGATTTTCCATTTGGGAATCGTGCCGGACGATGCCATTGGTTGGCGGGTTTTTCCGGGATCTCCCACGTCCCCCGCCCTTACATTCCGGTGCTGCTCCATACTCACCTGAATCATCCTCATCGGCTCTCAAGACGTCGATGTTAAGAGCCGTCAAATCTCTTCACTCACTCACTTCACTCACTCACTTCACTCATTCTCTTAATCGGTAATATAGCGAGTCAGTCATGTCCTTACAGCAGTGATGGGTAGGGGTAGCGAAATTTCGCTTAAAGATTCTAAGACATGTTATATTTCAAATCTCTGTAGGGTCGTTTAGTTATCTTGATTGGCTGAATTACTCTTTGACAAGTGTTAACTGTCTGCACACGAATCACGTACGAGCCGTGCCGATGTTGCCGAATTCTGAGTGGCCCGGTCAAATATGAAAACGCCTTCCCAAGCTGAGAGCATGCAATGGCAATAGACAAACTGGTGCTGGGTGCTTGTAGTATTGAAGTCTACCCTGTACTCAAGTATTTTCGCGAAATATCACTAGCTCTAGTGATGGGTATTAAGCTTGGTTCACAGTTGGAAGCATAACATAACCACATAATGCAGGTCGTGAATTGACTGTCATGTTTTCGAACCTACTGATTCACAACTGCACATAACCGGTATTATGCATGAGAGTTCCATGAGACAGTGCACAAAGGAAATGGTTGTTTCATTTTCTATGCAGGCGCGTGGGGAAGGACCAATCAGATCAAAGTATAAAATTTTAAACGAAATTGTTTATTTGAAATGGAAGAGTAGTTATGCTGTAGAAACCAAATAATTTCTCAAGATATTAATTCAGCGGAAAAAACATGTGACAACCAACTAGCAGAAATTTTTAAAGGATATTGACATATTTACGATTGTAAAAAACAAATATTTTTCTCAAATGCAATAATGAAAAATGTTTTGAATCACTGTTAATTTTCAACACAATATCACAATTTGTTAGGAAAATCCATTATTTACTAACACAGCCAACTGACGTCCAGCTAGTTGCAAGATTTCATCCCTAAAAATATCACATAAGTGTTTAATTGTAAATCAATTTAGTACAACAATTTCTATTCGTTGGAATGTTCAACTGTTATATCATATACAGTTAACCGTGATCGGCCTATAATTAAAGATGATGGAATATCACGAAAATATTTTGAGCCAACATATTTCCTGCCAGTATTGGATAAAAAAAAGGTTTTGACTCGGCTAAGTTGTTTGCAGACCTAGCACGAACGTTTTGTCTTACAATATCATACTCCTCGTTTGTCCAGTGAAATGGGGTAGTATCTTCATACATGCGTGACAGCCAATAAGGAAAGTAACCTGCCGGCACCATGTTTACAGTATGTTATATCCTAGCAAACTGTCAACTTTTCCCAAGATAAACCATCAACTCTACCTATAATAGAGAGCGACGCACAGTGCGGTAGAGTAAGAGAAACAAGGGAATAATTCCCCAGTAGCAAGGCACCTGCGCGACAGAAACACGGATCAGTTGATTGCGGCCGGCGGGGACACGTACCGTGTATTTGAAAACTCACCGGTGCATCCAACGATGCACACCTGACGTTCGAAAAATACTGCTTGGGTTGAGTGCGGTTAAACCGATTAACCCACTAGTTCAACCGGCCTGAAGATTCGGTAGATCTAGTAGGTATGTGCACCAATACATAAACTGATTAATTTTCGAACATTTCTCCTAAAAAAAAAAAAAAAAAAAAAAAAAAAAAATTAAACACACCCTTTTTCCGTGTAATTTTCAAGCATTACATAATACACAAAGGTAAATAGAATGTCGCGTTTTACAAAGGGGCGATTGAAAACTGCAGAATTTGTGTTTGATAGCACTAATTTTTGTCTGGAAGTAGACACAGAAAACACTGAAAAGTCAACCTGATTTCGAAAAATACCTCGACTGTGTGGCGGAGTGTGGTCCGTCACTATAATTTATTTGTATTTTTTTTATGTAGAAGTTAAAATTGGCTTGTTTTTTTCAACTGCATGGGTGTGTTGGCACTCGACCCCTGGCGTCGAGTTTGTACCGTAGCACACGCCTCTTTGCGGGTTGCAGCGCACAGTATCAATGGGCTGTGTTACCTTTTTATTATGTTTGATTGGCTGTCTTAAGGCGTCCGTCTACCTGGCGCTTGATGTGCGTTGCAGTGTGATGTGCGTTACACGTTTTTCTACGAAATTATTAAACGTGCGTTTAGTGTACTGATCTACGAAAAGAACACACATTTCAGACGAGGACTGTTGAGTGTTTTCAAGACCTCACGTTAATTTGAAAAACCATTTCAAAGAACGCCAAAATGGCTAAAAACGTCTTTTTCAAAGCGCTGTATCTCAAAATGTACGTGTCAGATCCATACAGAACTAGTTAAGCGACATGCATTGAACCTTCCTACACACTTTCCACCAATAAAATAATAGGGTTGCTGCTGAGAGTCCTATAGGTACACGCAGCACGACGAGAACACTCGACTATGGAGATCGTCGCCGAGGTGGGACATCAGGTGGGAAGCGGCGTCTGGAGCCAGGAGGCTTTGAGAAAAGATTATCGTCAACTCCGTGGAGACACTGCACAATGTTCGACCGACGACAAAATAAGCTATGTGTTAGTTTGGGACGCTGATCGAATTCTGGCAGTAATGGGACTTAGTCTCTGTGCGTTTGCGATGTTGGGACTTAGCCGCTGGCATAGGATACGTCGGAACTTTGTAACATTGCCACAAGTGTAGGAATGGTACTTAGTCTGTGCGGTTGAGATGTTGGGACTTAGTCGCCGGCAGAGGATCCATCGGGACTTTGCAACATTGCCACATGTGTAGGAATGGTACTTAGTCTGTGCGGTTGAGATGTTGGGACTTAGTCGCCGGCAGAGGATCCATCGGGACTTTGAAACATTGCCACATGTGTAGGAATGGTACTTAGTCTGTGCGGTTGAGATGTTGGGACTTAGTCGCCGGCAGAGGATCCATCGGGACTTTGCAACATTGCCACATGTGTAGGAATGGTACTTAGTCTGTGCGGTTGAGATGTTGGGACTTAGTCGCCGGCAGAGGATCCATCGGGACTTTGCAACATTGCCACATGTGTAGGAATGGTACTTAGTCTGTGCGGTTGAGATGTTGGGACTTAGTCGCCGGCAGAGGATCCATCGGGACTTTGCAACATTGCCACATGTGTAGGAATGGTACTTAGTCTGTGCGGTTGAGATGTTGGGACTTAGTCGCCGGCAGAGGATCCATCGGGACTTTGAAACATTGCCACATGTGTAGGAATGGTACTTAGTCTGTGCGGTTGAGATGTTGGGACTTAGTCGCCGGCAGAGGATCCATCGGGACTTTGCAACATTGCCACATGTGTAGGAATGAGACTTAGTCTCCGAATGGTTGAGATGCGGGGACTTAGTTTTGACAGATAAGGCAAAGTAGGATGGACTTCGTTCTGGGCAAGGGAGAGTCAGAATTTAAGTCTTGCAGAAAATAACCGACAGAAGACTTAATTTTGATGTAGAAGTCGCCTGTTGTACTTAAGCGCGAGTGCGGACCTAGACCACGTCTAATAGAGTGATTTTCAGTCGTGCAAATGGTGCTTGAAGATGGTGTTTTGTGAGGGCCAAGGTGTGGAGAGAAAACAGGGGGAAAATGGACAAAACTGAATTTCGGATTGGGTGATGTATGTAACGGCATGGTTGCATGGGTGTGTATGTCTGCTGATTATATGAAAGGGCAATACCTACACTCCTGGTGTACTGGTGGAAGCAATACCATCAGGCTTTTTGCAAATACGAGTGTTTGTATTTGTTGGAAGTAGTGAAAGAGCAATACCTTCACCTCTGATGTACCGATGAGGACAATATCCTCAGGCTCGAGCATGTATGTGAGATATTGGGGTAATATTTGGCTTGAATTGAAGAAATTGCGGAAAATGCAAGGTTGATATCCTTTTCTCCTGAGACCATTCGGTTCGGCGATCGATTCTAGATTGTTCTTTAATTACGTGTGAAGAAAAGATGGAATATTCTGAAAGCTTTAGGTAAAATTTAAAAGCACGTGCTTGAATGAAAAGACCCATAAGGGATTTTGTTAAGTTGTCCAAATACATTTTGTATTCTATTTTTTAGAGTTTTTATGTAAGGTAAAAGTGTGACGTATACATCTAGAGGCTGTGCCTGAAAATATTCGCTACAGGTTTTCTGTTTTAACAGTTTTTATGTAATATTGGCAGTGGGCATGAGGAATAAACTTAGAAGCATTTTGTGGAAAATGTTGTTACAAGCAAATATGTTTTGGAACGAATTAAATTTGATAGCTATGCAACCAGTGTTTAATGTGTACTTATACACCCACCCATTTTGGTCAGTTTAGATAAACAAATCATTACTCTGCTTATCATCTGTGTTGGTGTTCTTTTGGGGTTTCGTATTTTTACTTATTTTTCCCTTCCTCCTCCTGTATAGGGTGAGGTGGGCGGAGGTTGAGGAGGGACGTTGTGACGGTAGAAACGGCCGTCACAACAGGTGTACACCGGTATTTCAACCACTGGTGGATCCATCGATGAATTTCCGAGTACGCGGGTACAGGTGGGGAAATGTCACGTGCACACTGTGTACAGCAGAGCTCAAATGCCGCTTACCTTGCAACATGCCACGCGATTCTACTGCGCTGGTTACGCATTTATTTTACATGCTTCCAGGGGTGCCAATTGTCCCGTATTGTACGGGATTTCCCGTATCCTGAGGCTGAAAGAATTATCCCGCACGAACGTAGAACGGGACGTCATATCAGACTTCTCCGAAAATAAACACAGTTTCAGTTCTTTACCACTCCCGCGATTACAGGTGTACATTAACGCTGCCTCTCTAACCCAATGCCAGGATATGTTTTAATAATACGGAATTATGATAACCTATACTATTCTAAGCCATAAAACCAGTTAAATTTCAATTTTCAACATGCAAATAATATTTTTCTGTCGTGTGCAGATAAATATTTAATTTTTGTATACTACCGATTTTTTCACATTACAGATAGTATCTAGAACTTTTTTTTTTTTTTTACTAATAATTAAAATTGATCATTTCACTGGGTTAGATGTCCTGTGTCAAGTTGTTGGAAAAATTCGCGGATTAACTTCAGGACAAGATAGATTTCACACGCGTGTACACCGACCGTCACCTTTGCAATTGGATCAGAGTTTATTAGACACGTCCTGGACGACTCCGTGCCAATAGCCGACGTGCAGGGGAACAAGAAGCGAATCCCGCACTGTCAAATGTGGAGTGACACTGGGGCAACAACCAATGAACACACATCTGAGGTTCGACTATACAAAGGATTGTGGAGTCTGGCATACAGGTCATTGAACTCGCGAAATTTTCCTATCCCTACTGAAAAAGTTGGCAACCCTACATGCTTTGCTGATGTAAGCAAGTATAGTACAAGAACACTGATAACTGTGAAATATAGCAACCAAAATAAGCTGGTCTCCATACAATACAACTTTGATCACGACGCGTCGTGAACGATTTAACACCGGCACCGCCGCTTGTATTGACATTCAGTTCGACTCGCCACGCTAGTGGAGACATCTCGCCAATAACGAGCGTTTCTCAGAAGAGCGAGCGAGCTCTGTGTAGGTGGACAAATAAGGCGGCGGCAAATGGAAAAATAACAACCAATGAAGCAGTTTTATTTTTGTGGCGTGGAACCCGGCCGTGTCGCATACAGTTTATCTTGGCAATAATTCTTCACTGGGCTTGAATGTCAAACGTTCTTCCTCAGGAAGTTGCGATTCAGTCGTTACCTTACTGAAAGACAATACACTGATCCGGTTTTCTCCACGCGCTGTCTCTTTGCTGCGGTGATTTAGCACCTGCTGAAGAAAAGTTTCAGGCAGTAAGACGTCCTCAGCTACAGTTAGACCGGAAATTCAAAGTGTTGGAACTACAGTTAGCTGTTAATAAGGAAATAACTTGTGGCCAAAGGCATTCCAATGGCGTATTGTCCAGTAACTACCATCGCCAAATCAGGCCCGTATACACGAAACAAATATGGCCAATGACTCGGGATTTAGATGTGAGAATTTTTTCATAATTACATGAAAGTATGTAGTTTCATACATGAAATACTTCATATGTAATATATATTTATAATATTTTTCGTGTTCCGCAAAACAAGTACTATAAACTAATGTAATAACGGAAAACAATGTAAAATTAATCGCGGCATTTCTACTATAGACAAAATTTTTTTCATGGATGTAAAATTATTTTCTTGTTAGGAACTGGATTCTGTACGACTTATACATTCTCGTTAATGTCAACTGCAAACAGCAAATTTTTCTTTTGGTATACTGTTTACAAAACACATAGTTTTGCATTGAAAATGAGGCCAGGAAATAGGCGAGCATATCAATCGAGTTAGCCAACCCATGAATATAAGAATCTCAATTGATGGAAATATTATTACCTATTATTGTGCTCTGCTCTCATTGGTCAAACAAAGCCGCTAATGTTAAAAAACGAGGCGATTTTATAGTTTAAACTAACCAATTTGCCCTACCAATGTATATAAAGAAAGGCTTGTCCTTTTTTTCTTTCTTTCTTTCGTGGTTAACCAAAGGCCGGACACTCTTTCTTATCACTCTCGCGCCTATGTCCTTTCTGGATAATGCGGGAGGAAAGAAGTTTGTTTTCCTTTCCTTTTCCTGCTATTTTACCCTTCCTTTATTCTGGCCTTTGGCTTGCTGCCGGGACCACGTAATTTGTAGAGGAATAAGTAGTTTTTATTTTCAGTTTAAAAGCGTTTGATACAAAAAATGTTATTTCATAATTGTACCAAACATTACAAGCTATTCACGGTAAAGTGAGCACTTTTTGAAGCCCTCTTATTTGGAATAATAGTCAGCAATATATGTGTGTGTGTGTGTGTGTGTGTGTGTGTATATATATATATATATATATATATATATAATTGAAGCCTTAGACGTTAACTTTAGAGTCAGTGAAATATTTAAACTGTGTTTATTACGTACATGGCAATACTTATTTTAAAAAGTGGCGTAAGGATTAAAAAAATGGCTGATAGGAAAGAGTAATTAGGCCCTCAGAAGTGCTTACTTTACGGTGAACAGCCTATGTTCAGCTTGTACGCAATGTATGTAATGATATCTTCCTCAAATAAAAAATTCTAAACTTTGTATTGTTTAAATAAGTTGATCTAAAATCCGAAATGTTTCAGTGGTGCAACCATAATAATAAATAATACATAAGTTGTACAATTGAAATAATTTACAAAGTAAACTAATGCCGTGGGCTACCGCTTGACTAACTAACTAATAACCAAATAACAGTTCATGCTTTAGAAAATGTTAAAAATATGCAAAAATTCCTTTATAATTAACATTTTTTTCATGGTATGTAATTTGGTGATTACATATGTGTCACGTGGTAGCCCACAGCATTAGGTTACTTTGTAAATTATTGCATTTGTACAACTTAGTATTTGTTACTATAGCGCCAAATAACAGCAAAAAATTTGTATTTGACAAGTTATTCAAAAAATAAAAAGTGTATTTTTTTTCGAGGAAATTTGCATTAAATACAATGCGTGCAAAGTTGAACGGCGTTTGGAACAAACATATAAATGAATAATTGTAATTTGTTAATAAAATATAAGTAAAAGTTCAATTTAGATAAAATTGAAGGTGCTTTTACGTGAACAGAAATATAAAACGCTTGTGATATGTGGCATGTTCAGAAAACAATCAAATACGTCATACTTGGGGTGATTTTTCAAAGTTTGTTTCAGAAAGTGTGAAGAAACCAAGAATGGAGTATGGTGCGACAGGGGATGTACGCTGCAGTGAGCACGGCTAGTGATCGCTCCGGTGGCCACACGTGCTGTGCACGAGGGCAGCGATGTGACTGGCCCGCATTCCAACGCGGATGCAGTAGCCGGCCGTCAACAGCTGCACGCTTCTCCGCGGACACTCGACAGCGCTGCACGCACACGTAGAGCACGCGCGTATACAGAATCAGAAACCCCACGCGCTCTCAGCCACAACTCTAGGGTATATCGATGTATCGATAATTATCGATATGAAATATAGGTATATCGATGTATCGATACAATCCAAGTTTTTGGAATTATCGAGATTTTCGGTATTATCGAAATTATCGGCACTATAGAAATGCTCGGTATTATCGAAATTTTCTGTATTATAAAGAATTATGGTACTACCTAGAAATACAGAAAATCCGATGATAAAATCAGGGGATACAGTTTGGCATTGCAGCTCCGAATCCATCGTCTACATTCTGAAAAACAGCTTTTATTTATCCGAAGAGTAGCTAGCCAGAGACTTCAAATATGCCTTTCTATTAGCGGAACTGAAAGTAACAATGTTAAAATAGAAGACTACTGATACAACTGATGAGCTTAATTTCCCCTACATGGGTGAAAATAATTTTAAATTTAGTATTTTTAAAGTACTGATGATAGATAGTCATTGACTTCTCGTTCACAGCGCAATATTATTAGAGATGAGACAAGAAACATATGCAACAATACCGAGACAATAATAAATACAAATTTAGGTAGCATGCAATCAACTGTATCAAGGGAATATGAGTAAGCGCATAAACTTAAGATATAATGACTTTAATATTTTGAATGACAGGGTTCACTAACCTGAAAAATTTTACATGCTCAATATTTTGAAAATAAAGGCCCGAGCAACTTATAACACACATGTTCACATGACCCACCGTAGCGCTATTTTCCTGTGAAAATGTTGATGTAACTCGGTTCATTGTTCCCCATATAAAGCAAAAAATAATTTTTAAATCGGTGCTTCCTTAAAAAAAATCGCCTTAAAAAAATCGCCTTAAAGACCGGGTTCTACATAAGATATCTCTAATATATAGATAGAGTTTAAAATATAGGGTGCATTTCTTTAAAATTTTAAATTTGTATGTCAGATTTTAAAAATAATTTTGTTGCATCTTTTTTGAAAATCAATGATTGAACCCATTTAAATCACGTAACTCTACATGCCCTATTGTAGCACTAATGTTGTTACAATTTGGTGAAAATGAGTGCAATTATTCCGAAAATATGGCAAAATGTTCAATTTCACTCCTGGCAAAAGAATGTCTGTGAATCATCCTCATGAATACTATTAGCATACAAAGTTTGTTAAATTTTTGGAGAATTTGTTTCGAATATATGTAATATTATTCTCTATTATTTACGTACATAAACATAATTAAGAAATAGTCAGTGCACCTAACACACCTCAGTTTACATTCCATACTATAGCACTATTTGCGTGAAATTTTTGTAGGATTCGTTTAATTGGTCTATAAAAACTCCATTTTTTTATGTGCCGATCTTCAAATATGAAAAAAAAAAAAAAAGTTTATATATAAGCAGATTCGTTTATTGTCATAATTACATTATACAAAGTTAAGTTAAAATTGGTTATTTAGTTTCGTAGTTATAATACACTAAGTTAAAGTGCTTTTATAGTTGATATTCCAATAGTAAAATCTTTGCACAACTAAAACATATCAATTAATATGGCTACCATAGTACTATTTCTTCGCCGAATTTCGAAGAAATTGGTTTGTGGTTTTTACAAGTTATAAGAAACAATATATATATATATATATATATATATATATATATATATATATATATGTATATTTTTCATGAGAGGTCATCTTACAAAATACCGAAGAAATGATGCTTCGTATAAACAATTAAAATGTCATATATATTATATTATAATAGCTACTGGCAACATATCATTAATGATACAATTATTTTCTAGTTTCGTAGATATAACATACTGAGTTTAAACGTTTACATGCTCACACTTTTAAAAATTATTTTCTCTATCATACACTCAAAACATATCAACTTACGTAGCTTGCCATAATGCTGGTTTTTTTTTTTTTTTTACAAAGCATTGTATTTATCTCTCTTCTTTTTTTTTTTTTTTTTTGAGATATGATATAATTCCACGCTGTCTTATGATACCATTTTACGAAAAGGTGGAAAAAAGAGTTTTGTATGGGCAAATTTGATTATATATATATACGAACGTGTATATATATATATATATATATATATATATATATATATATATATATATTGAAGGTGCAATCGCGCGGCTGAAAACACACTTATATTACACACACTAAAATGTAAGCAATTTACTTGAAAACATACACACTATGCCACTTAACAATGTTTTTACATGTTTAAATACCAACAAATTTTAAAGTAAGACTGACCTAGTTAAAAGTACAAAAAAGTAAAGAGATGTAATTGCGTGTCATTATCCATCCTGTCTGGTACTGGTTCGTACACTGTGGGGGAATCCCACGCAATATAAAACCAATTGTCAAATGAAACATTTTCTTGGCACTTGTACGAAAGAATAGGCCTGGTTGTGACGAAAATAAAATAAAGGCTGAAACAATTACACCGACTGAAGTTTGGCACAAGCAAGTTTCATAATGCAAAAAATCAAGAAACTAACATATTACAGTTTATTTTTTTTAGTTTTCCTTTTCGAACACACAAAATACATGTGTATCCCTCTACCTGTATCCAATCAGATGCATTACGAATAAGACCATGTTGACAATGGACACTTTTGTACCAAATTTCGTCTCCAAATCTACAAAACGCACCGCTTACAATGAACACATAATAACTTAGACTAGCAGCAATAAATACATCAATATCATTGTCATTACTAATGTCACTGTTTTTTTCGAAGATTCAAGTAACTCTGATAGCTGTCGCTATCATAGTGCAGAGATAGCTGTTACTGACAGTTACTGGAATCTTCGGAAATACGCTATATTCATAGGTTTTTCTTGGACATGGGCTTCTTTGCTTGAGTTATCTGTTATTTTTTGCTGCTTTGTTTGTTTTCTCATGTTCCATTTCAGTCAGCCTTTGTAAATATCCGTGTATTACTCAGTTTATAGCTCGTCTATAACCCATCAATATGCTCGCTGAAGTACGACTCAGCAAGAAAAATCATTATACCTTTTACACACACAAAATTACACATGTATTTTCAAAATACAACAAACATAAATAAAAATGATTTGGCCACAAAGTCACGATTAAAACAAGAATCCAATTTGCGTAATACTAGAACTACTTATGCGAATAGAATCACAGCGATTAGTTTATTAATATTTAAAATTGAAACATTTATCATAAATGTTTAAAAACGCTAATAATAGTAAGAATTACTGCCTGATGATCGTATGAGCATATGTATTTTTGGGATATTTTAAATACCAAAGTATATACATTCCAACAAAAAAATTATGACAAGTGCTGTTTTAGTTTTAATTACATACATAACTGATTTTGTTATAATTACGTAGCTTCATTCATTTTCATGAACAGAATTTACATAGTTCAATGCAACTTATTAATTTTCTTCGACATTCACTGCTCGATGTCCGCCTCGATGACCCAGGAATTGTTGCCTTGTGGGAAACATAACCACTTGAAGCAGGCGATGACCATTCGACTCATCGTTATTTAGCCCACTTCCTTAAGTTCTTCGATGATTGAAACTATCTCGTTGGTGTGGGAGTAATATTCAACAACTTGTGAAGCAATGAGTAGCTGCAGCCTATCCAACAGCTCGTTCGAGTCGTCCCAGAATATGTGGTCAATGTTTTTGCCGTTGTCTATCTACTTCATACCTTCGCCGCTTTTCAGTTCTAGGCCGCTGAAAAGGTCTGCTAGAATGTAGATTTTAGATGATCTTCATCCTTATAAACACGTGTCTCAGGATCGTTTGTCTCGGTAAAGTACGTGCTTGAGTTCGAGCAAAGTCTTGTATTCTAGGAGGTCCGATTCAGTAAACTTCCTGGGCTCCTTGCGAAATAGAAGTTCGCATAGTCCGGGGGTTCCACGTCCCATGTAATTGCCAACGTGGATGCTCCCATCTGCTAGAAACTCTATTTCATCAGTATCGGGGAACCATTTATCATAATGCCTGTACTCACCGTGCGTCGTCTTATTATTACGAGATGTGTACGATCGTTAGTACCGTCGAGCCAAAGCATTAGATTTCAGGGCTCTCTTACGTACTTTATTCTTGTGTGGCATGTATAAAAACATTTGTGTTGCGTGGTTATGATGAAATTGTTTGTGTTTAGTGTAAAAAATTAAGAAAACTAAACACAATTTCGACGTATACTCGTTAAATAGCCAAGTCGAAATACAAAGATCGCATACGATTGGAAAGAGCATCTCAAAAGCAATCCAGTGATACCCATAACCATATGATCGAGTGAAGCGGTGCCAGGAACGTAAAAAAAAAAAAAACATCAAGGCGTCCGAACGCGTCAACGTAGACGTATTCACGCGAAAAAAAAAAAACGGTCGTGTCCCCAACACAGCCAAACCCAATTTCTTAATTTACTCAACGTTAGAAAACCATTGCACATTTGGTTGCCTCATAAAAATAGAAAATATAAAGTCGTGTCTGCAGTTAAATCTGTTGGCTTCCTTCCCGTTAAATAATAAACATTGATGTGCATATCTAAATTAAGATGAATTCCTCTAGAAGCAAGCAATCTCATGTCTCGGCCTTCTAAGGGCCCGTTAGCATACCGACAGCTGTCCGGTGAAAATTTTTACCTGGAAGCTCCGTTAACTTATGAACATCTCGTTACCAGGATACGTCCTCCAGCTTTACACAGCGTGTCTCACATTAGTTTCCCGAGTTTGTGGCATCTGTCTTCCAGGAAGGCGGTCTGGCGGCATCTTTGTGGCCGCCCTGATCACGTACCGGTTCCCAGATAGCCGCGGCGTGTGTCATGACTCACTGCGAAAGCAACCTTGTACGCACACGGGCGGATATTGTTTTCCTAATACCTCGCCCCTTCACTCAGTTGCGAAACGTACAAGTACATAGACTGAAGATAAAAAGTTCCACCTCGTAAGTTTCCTGGGGCCGCGGTGATGCAGTGGTTAGACTACTCGCCCCTCACCTAGACGAACAGGGGTTCGGTTCCCGGTGGGATCGCCCCCGGATTTCTGCATGTGGGAATCACGCCGGACGATGCCGCTGGTCGGCGGGTTTTCTCGGGGATCTCCCGTTTCCCCCGCCTTTGCATTCCGGCGCTGCTCCACACTCACCTCGCTTCACCCTCATCGGCTCTCAAAACCTCGCTATTAAGAGCCGCCCAAATCACTTCTCTCACTTGCTCGTACGTTTCCTATAGTCTATTCGAGGTTTCTTTATACTTTTTAAATGAAACCTTTGAAAAATCTCCCCTTAAATATCACGTGTTTGCTTGTTTCCTAAATATGTCATGTATCACAAGCATTTTATTCTTCCGTTAGCATAAAAGTATCTTATTTTTGTTGGAACTGGACATTTTCGTATATTTTGTCTACAAACTATAATATTTACTTTTTAATTAATATGAATAACACTAGAGAGAAAATAGATGTGTTGGTAATGCCTAGTAAGGGACGTAACCGTGAACAGCCTATACAAGAGAATCCTCAAGGTCTAGTAAACATACTGCTCGACCAAGTCAGGTGTTCATCCGGAAAATATGCGAACCACATAAGGCCACGTCGTTCTCTCCCTTCCCTCTGCTCTTACTTCCCCCTTCCACCTGCAGGATAACATGAACCACTCGGCTGTGGGTGTCAGGCGTCGTAGTGACCTAAAGTTTTGGTACATTGTTGACTAATCTGCCTAAAGCTGGACTCTCAACCATCCGTTTCATCCGTCAGTCACCAGTTCGTCCGTCGGTCACGTGACCTTCAGCCAATCGCAGGGCAACATTTTTTTTCCCCTCCATCTGTCCGTCAAATATATCTCAAACTTTAACTTTCGATGGACGGATGGGCCACCGCCTTGTAATATCGTTCCTTGAACATGGCTGTCGGGAAAACAGTCACTTGTTTTTTGTCTGAATATTTTTATTTTAAACAGACAAGGCAGTGACGTTGTTTACGTTTTACATTTCACCTTTGAATTTAACTAAATATGACTTGTAGATTTTCGGAGGAAATGCTGATAAATTACGTTAGAAAAGATAATATATTTATTACTGTCATTATAAAACATTTGTCTGTGTGCGAGAAAGTTAGTTTTGGTGGGTGGTAGCCTAAAACTCTTGGTGTGGGTGGAGTGGGTCAATGTTGGGTACATACGCAAAAGACGAAAAATCGGTCTACCTCGAACCTAGAGATCCAGAAATTTTGCCACTTCATTTGAGGACAAGATAGGATTCAAACACGTGTGCAAATGACTTACGTTTTCAATTGGATCGCAGTTTACAAGACGTCCTGGAAGAATGTGAGCCAATATCTAGGGGTAGTGAAATTTCGCGAAGATTTCAAGACAGGTTATATTTCAAAACACTATAGGGTCGTGTACTTGTCTTGATTGGCTGAATTACTTTTTGACAAATGTTAACTGTCTGCACACGAATCACTAGGGACCTGCAAAATTCGCGTTATTATTTGGCATCAGACTAAACTTCACAGTACTGTACATACTCGAGCCAGCGTCTATTCTCCATTGGTTGCCGCCTAGATGTGAAGTCACTCCCTTTCTGACTGACTTGTACGTTATTGGGGCATACAATTGTGAAGTGTTCATTTATTGGCGCAGGGTTATCTGAGGCGTGTCAAATTAAGTACGGTCCAATCACAAACGTATTGCAAAGATACGCGTGTTTTAAGTTTATTGTGTCCCGGAATAATAACGCGAATTTTGCAGGTCTCCACGAATCACGTACGAGCCGTGCCGATGATGCATAATTATGAGTAAAATATTCCGGTCAAATATGAAAACGCCTTCCCAAGCAGAGAGCAACCAACGGCAATAGGCAAACTGGTGTTGGGTGCTTGTAGTATTGAAGTCTTCCCTGTACTCGAATTTTTTTTCGTGAAATATCACCACTAGCTCTACCAATAACTAACTAACAAGAAAACAGGTCCCGAATCTCGTGCTGCTTGTTCTGGGGGAAAACTGGAGAGTCAGCCAGTGTGGATGGAGGACACTAAGGAATTTGTCAAATGAACCAGCTAAATTTTCGAGTGTCTGCTCATACCTAGACACCTGAAGAATTCGCGGATTCATTTTGGGTCGGTCTAGAATCCAAAAACTAGTTTTTTCAGGTCACTATTGCAATTGGTCCACGCGTCATTTATCACGTCTTCTACACAAGACCGTGCCGTGCAGTTTAGCCTACAAGTCAGTGAACTCGCGAATTTTTCCAGTCGCTATTCGTACCTCATCTTTAGTGTATGGTTAGAGACTTGAAAAATTTTCAGATTCATTTCGGGACACGTCAGAAATAATAAACGTGAAAGTATGTGTCACTTTTGCAATTGGTCCACGCTTTATTTGACACCTCCTTGAGAACTCTGACCCAATAAAAAACTTAAAACAAAATCCATGCCTAATCAACGCCAACTGCCCTGACAGCGAACAACTAATGAGACATTTTAATCATTGATTTGAATTCTAACCTAGAGGTTACGGAATTCACAAAATTCCAAAGTCTCTATCTATGGTTTATTGTTTAAGAGTTTTCTGTGAAATAGTTGTTTGCGCGAATACGCGTATCTCGGTAAATAAATGTTCTGCAAAAACGACTTTCTGTCAGAAAAAAAAAAACAATTATCTATGCCCTTTTTTTATTTTAATTTTTCATATTAAGTGTATTCTTGGAGAAATAATTCGTGAAAATGGTAAATTATCGCATTTTTAAAGCTTGCGTATGCAGAGTCCTCAAGCGGCAAAAGAAAAGTATAAAGTACGGGGGTTATATAATCTGTGTACTTTCATCGAGTGTAATAAAATCCCAATGTTAGAGATATAATTTGCACAGTACAGCGTCACGACGTAAACAGTGCACGCCTTGCGCGTAGGAGCAATGAGGCACTAAGCGTGCGTGTTAGTGTCGCCCATATCGCTCCCTCGCTTCTCGACCTTGGACGCGAGGGTCCATCTCACTCTTAAGGTTTAAGTAAAGCTACTGTCTATGGAGCAGTGCACTCGACTATAATAAATGAAGAACTCATTAAAAAAGTAGTACAGACACCATCAAAATCGTCAGAAAAGTGCGATTTATGCTGTACATGAAAGAAGTGTGTGTGTGTGTGTGTGTGTGTGTGTATATATATATATATATATATATATAGAAACTTAATAAAATATTTTAATTAAAATATACTTTTTAAAATGTAAACAATTAGTCGATCAATAGAGTCCGTATTTTTAACTAAATTTAAGCGCATTTCAGTTTTGGAAGCTTCAGAAAACAGAATTTTCCAGAAAATATTCTTCAAGAAAGATCGTCATAATAATTACTGTGTTCATATGCAATAAAATAATAATAATGTATCATATCAATTTTATAATTAACTTTATTTACGTCAGTTTCAGCGATAAATATTTGTGACAAATGGACTCACATAAAATCAATTATAAAATCATTTCCTACATTATTATTCTTACAGCTTTCCTACATACAACCATTGTAAACATTATGACGAGATTCAATGACGAAGATTTTCTTGCAAATTCTGCTTTCTGAAGTATCCAGAATGGAAATATGCTTAAATTTTGTTAGTAATACCGACTATTTTTTAACGTTTATTTGTTTACATTTAAAAAAGTATATAGTAGTAAAATATTTTATAATGTTGCGGAATATATACATTTTTCTTTCATATACAGCATAAATCGCACTTTTCTGACAATCTTTATGGTGTCTACTATATTTTTTTATGAATTCTTCACATTGGATAATGCAGTGCTCCGTAGGATGTTGCTTCACTTCAACCTTAAGGCATTGAACATAATGAACTTGCACGTAGCAGGGTTGCCACCTTTTTTACATTCGAGAATTACCTGACATTTCCCTGATTTCCAGACGAAAAGAATCTTTTTCCCTGATATTTTTCTAACTTTTTTTTTTCTGTAAGGATAGGCACCTTTACATTATAACACACTTTTACACCAAAATACTTCTCTGATCTTACAGAATTGCTCACGACATAGATTGCAAACAAAAATCCCTTAGCATTAAGTCCACAATCATTAAAACAATTTTATATTATTCTGGCAGACATGCACGACTGATGACAACTGCAAAATATATCATGAATATACACAGAGTTCCCTGACATTTAGCTAGCGTGTTTGAAATTCCCTGACATTTCCCTAACTTACCTGAAAGTTTTCAAATTCCCTGACATTTCCCTGATTTCCCAGAAAGTCTTCAAATTCCCTGACATTTCCCTGATTTCCCTGAAAGTTTTCAAATTCCCTGACATTTCCCTGTTTTCCACGATGTTGCTTCTCCGCGGCCCGCGGATGCGGATCGACGTCAGCGACTGGATCGCAAGGAGATGAAGCCTGTGTTGGCTGCGTGCCAATACAGAATTGTCCAACCTGGCGACGACGAGGGGAACCCCCGCTCGGCAGCCCGCCAGGACACAGTCCCCCCGCCATCGCCACCGCGCGGGGAAATGAAGCTGTGTCAGGACCCACGCGACACTCTCCACCACCCTTCTCCACAAATCTCGGCTACACACTGTTCACGGTCAACTGAGAACTTCTGAAATGAACCTTTGAAAAATGTCACTGCCCCTTCCTGCGTATATTTAAAAATGGCGCACTGACTGGAATGCACCCAGTAAAGTTGGTAACGACGCGACGCACGGACGGGAAGTAAAGGCTGTTCACGATAAAGTGAGCACTTTTGAAATCAACCTTACGAAATAGTCACTGCCCCTGCATGCATGTATTTCAATGGGCGCACTGAGCGATATTCGCCCAGTAAAGTTGGTAATGATATATGGAAAGTAGTTCCATATCTTAACATAGAATAAAAAGTGTTAAGTAACCATTTGTGACAACTTAAAATTATTTCTTTCGCTTTCTGTTTTTTAATGCATCGAACTGTAAAATTGAGCAGATTTGTAATGTATTTGCTTTCTTAATAATTCACAGTTTCATTTGACCAACACATGAATAAAGTGACGAGCCCAATGGAAATGTTAATTTTACATAAGGCGGAAGAATATACAACGTGCATACAAGTAGATCTTAAGCATGACTTTCAAAAGTGCTCATTTTACAACCTATACACGTGTTTACAGTTCATGCTAGCACCGCTTTAGCTCGAGAAATTCCCGGTTCTCTAAGCATGATGAATGAGTAAGGACACCTGGTTTTCACGAAGAAAAAAATAGTCACTGCCATATTGTATTCCAAAACACTTTAGATCATATACGCCTTCACTATTGATAGGGACAGGACACATTTTGCGTTTTAAACGAACTGCTGTTAGACTCCACGGTCCTATGTATTTTTGAGCCTCAGTTTTCTGTTCATTGGCCGCCGCGCCAGTGTGTAACCAGTTTTACCATAGACCAGGTGGTGCGGAATTCGATGCTTGTTCTCTTTCAGGTCTGTTATTGGCTCAGAGTTCACTTGGGCGTGACTTACAGACTGTGACCCAATAGCACATGTAACATAAATGTAATGTTTGAAGTCTAGCTTGTCCTAAATTGATTTCACGAAATTTTCCAGTACCTAACTATTGGTTGATTTACACTACTGAGCGTTTCAGTGGTCTGCCCGCGTTAGTACCGAAGTAAACTTAATTATGGTCGATTCGGTCGAGCAGCAAAATTTATTCTCACAAAAGCACGCTATAGATTAAAAAAAAACTGTATGTGAGCACGAAGGATATTCAAGTCTGGTGTGCATAAATATTTTATTCTCCGTGAAAATGAGGTACTTGTATTAATGAGCCAGAGGAAGGTCAGCAGATGGAAAACCTCCAGCGCTCCAGTGGCCAAGTTAGAGAGGAGTTGAGTCTAGAGATTTGGGCGGTCACTGAATTAATAGTCATCCAGACTGTTTCCTAGTAAATTACATCCATAGACTAAAGATGAGGTAGACCGATCTCGGTGGCTGCGCACAGCCAATCTCCGTGTCCCAACATTGAACTGCTTTTCTGCCTGCCTACACGTCTAGCAAAAATGGCTTGGTTTGGATTTTAGGTTAGAAAACTGATTTGAAAACAAATGCTTTGAGATTAATGTATATTTCCTCTATCCCATTTGTAATGCAGTTTGATTAAATTAAAATGGTATAAGTATTTTATTAATAAAACAGTGCTTGTCATTTAAAAATTAAGATACAAACAAACACGTTAATCAGTGTTGACCATGTGACTTTTGACAGTTGTGTACGATTAGGGTAGGTCAATGTTGGGTACATGCGCAGAAGACGATCGTAGTCCATCCACGGTTTCTTCGGCCTTTTTGAATCAAACCTTTGAAAAATCTTCCCATGTATGACGTGGTTAGTTATTTCCTAAATACGCCCTATATCACAAGCGTTTTATACTTGTGTTCATAAAAATTACTTTTTTTCCTTTTAAATTGAAATATTATTATTATCTTATCTAAAAATTATAATGCTTCATTGATAAATAATTTGAATAAAAATCATGGAGAAAATAGGTATGTTGGTAATGCCTAGTGAGAAACAGTTCTTATACAAAATATCATTACAACTGTGTGCGCACGAATGTGGTGCGTTGTCCCTCTGGTGTAATCCTCCAGGCTTTGTTAAGCTTAGTTTGCACGAGGCGGAGGAATATCCTGGAAGTAGAACATTAGCAAGGCTTCAGAAAAGGCTGAAGTAACCGTGAATGGCTTATAAGCGGTCTACCTCATCTTTAGTCTATGATTATATTGGCCTGGTAGTGAAACCTCATTGTATTCCACTTGTTCGCCAGTGGATAACAGCTCAATAACTGAAGACCACCGATTCAGCTTTAGAGTGTACACTGAAAAAAAAAAAAATAATAATGTGGCTACACAGACGGTTTGGTCGATGCTTTCCAAGGCGAAATTTTGTTGTTGATAAAAAAAAAAACAGATTGGTGTCCAGTAACAAGCATATTGATTAGTACTAAAGCTATATGGCGCTCACTAATATATTTGTTTATTGAAAAAACCTTTATTGGCCGCCACTAAATATTTAGTTGGCAGCAACAGCATTCATGTTATCCACAGTAAAACATTTTGCTGCGACTGCAAAACTACATCCGTTATATTGCGAGCATGCGCTCTGGCTGATATATTCGTAGTGGCCACCTTCTGTCTGGCCATGACGCCATATTTGTCTCTGTTCTGTTCTTTGCATCAGGTTACGATCTAATCCACGAGGGAAATTCTTACGTAGCTACTTATGAACGGATTATACAATTCCTTTATTCCAAGTAATTAAATGTTACATATGAATTATTACAAATAAATAACTTTCCAGGAGTAACGCAGCGTAATGATAACGCACAGAGCTCGCAGTTGAGAAGTCCAAAGTTCGAATCCCCTTAGTGGTGACTTTGAATTTAGTGTTTAATTGTACCTACAAAAACCTACGACTCGCAAAACACTTTCGTGAGCCTTCCTACTCAGTGTTGGCTATCATCGTAACATTTCCACTGCGACTGACGAAAGCATTATTGCCTGCAAGCACAATGAATTTATTGGTGACCGCAAACGTAATTTTGTAGTTTCCAGGGGGCAACGGTGGCCGCGCGGTTAGCCTGCTCGCCTCCCACAAAGGCGATCCGGGTTCAATCCCCGGCCGGGTCACCCCGAATTTTCGCATGTGGGAATCGTGCCAGACGATGCCGTTGGTAGGCGGGTTTTCTCGGGGATTTCCCGTTTCCCTCGTCCTTTCATTCCGGCGCTGCTCCATACTCACCTGAATCGCCCACATCGGCTCTCAAGACCTCGATGTTAAGAGCCGTCCAAATCTCTTCACTCATTTGTAGTTTCCACTAAATGCTGTAATGACAAAAACATTTTATGGCAGCCAACAATTTTTTTTTCGTCACCACAAAACATTTTTTTCAGTGTAGGCATAGTAACAAAATAATAATAACGACATCCTTCCATAAGTCTTATACACTCCCTTGAAACAAAATTTCTAATACAAAGTGAAGTTACTAAAGTAGTGTGGTAACCACACTCATGGTTTATATACCTGCATATAGATGCAAGTGAACTTCTACTATAAAAAATTAACATTGTAGACCCTATACTTAAAAATATAACAAAAATGAACAGTGTTACATTTGGATTTTGATTGGATCTGAATTCAATTTCCCCACACCATTGCAATTGAACTTCAGAAATAACAACACCGTGTTTTGAATTGCCTAATGATGCTTTCTCATTCTGACAATTCGTACGGCGCCATGACTTAACAACTTTCTAGGTACTGACTCGTCTATTGGACTGTCAGGGGGGGGGGGGGGGATGCGTAATTACATTGGACCGTACAAATGAGCAAAAATGGTGTTTGGCTGTGTTGGGGACACGGCCGTTTGTTTTGCGTGAATACGTCTACATTGACGCGCTCGGACGCCTTGATGATTATTTTACGTTCCTGGCATCGTTTCACTCGATCACATGAGGTTTTATGGGTATACGCTGTTCACGGTAAAGTGAGCACTTTTTAATGCTCTTCTACAATTTTACTTTCACCCAATTTCTATCTTCCGGCTGCTTTTTAATATAAATATTGCAATGTGGCCAATAAACATAGTGTATACATTACACTACTATCAAAAGTTAACACCTAAAGTTACAATAAAATATATTTATTGGTGGTTAATGCCTGTTGGGGGGGCCTTAAAAGTGCTCACTTTACCGTAAATAGCCTATATCAATGGATTGCTTTTGAGATACTCTTTCCAACCGTATACGATTTCTGTATTTCGACTTGGCTTTTTGACGAGTATAGGCCGACATTGTGTTAAGGTTTCTTAATTTTTTTCATTAAACTCGTACAATTTCACCATAACCACGCCACACAAATGTTTTATGCACACAATCGACTGATCTTGAGAAAACTGTCGATTGAAACTTAAACAAGCGTCTTAGCTCCTCCTAGTCAAAAGCTATACTACGCGGAAGTTATGAGACGCGGCGAAACGAACTCAAAATTGCCCCCCCCCCCCACCTTACCCGTTCTTTTTTGTTCCGCCGCGCGCGATGCTTCACAGTACTCACTCAACTTTGATAATTTGGCAATCGAGTGGTGTAAATGAATTTTGAATGTAAAGTAGACGATAGATTCGGAGCTGCAATGCCAAACTGAATCCCCCGAGAAACTAGTAGAGGCGATAATCCCATGCGTGCTGCTTGTCTCCTCTGATTAGTGCCAAGTTCAGCCTCCGCTTTCTATGTACGGCCTAGACGACTCCCACGGCGATCGCAAACTTACAGACATTTTGCGCCTCGCATTCACACAAATGATGGAGTGTTAAGGGCAGCCTTGGTACGTGTATCAAGGGACTCCTCGCCCCTACGCGCAAGGCACGACGAAAACTCGTTTCCGGGTTATCAAAACTCTTTTACACCCTCATAGGCCTAATGTAATTAATAATTCTATAATCATGGCCGTTGGTAGCTCGAGTAAAATATCTCTCTGACTAAAGACAAAACTTGCAGGAATATAAACTCATCACGAGTTTCACTGCATCGCTAGTTTTCATCAGGGTTTTACATTACCACTTCATCACAAGTGGCTTTTAAAATATTATTATAATAGATTAAATGAAGGCGATGAAGTGTGCCATGTTACATACGAATAAATCACAGAGAAGGTAAATACACAGAGGCAAATTGACGTGGCGTTTATAAGTTGGGAGCGAAACCAGTAAAATAGTTCTAAGTCTGGGCATCGTATTGCAAATGCAGTGTTTATATCTATGGAAAATTAAGCTGGTGTTTTTATTGCTTTATACATATTAGAGTACAAATTGGCACATGAGTGCTATATTTTGGTTCTTAGCAATTTCGCATTTTTATTTGACTGACTGATGAATTATGAAAATTTTACTTACTGATGTAGAATACAAAATTTTGAGAAATGTAAATCTTGAGAAGGTTTTCGAAAGTGCGCAATTATAGGCTGTTCACAGTAAACTGAGTACTTTTGAAAGCTCTTCTTAAGATCTACTTGTATGCAGGCCGTGTAATATTCCGCCATATGTAAAATCAGCATTGCCATGGGCCTCATAACTTTATTCAAGCGTTAGTAAAGTGAAATTGTGAAATTATTAGAAAATTAAATATTTTATATACTTGCTCATTTTTACACTTCAATGAATTAAAAAAAAAAAAAAAACCAGAAATCTAAATAAATAATTAAAATTATCATGAATGGTTACCTAACACTTTTTATTCGACGTTAAGACCTGAAACTACTTTCCCTCCATCGTTACCAACTTTACAGTTATAATATATGCAGGTAGGCGCAGTGACTTTTTCCTAAGGCTGATTTCAAAAGTGCTCATTTTATCGTAAACAGCCTATATGTTGATTTATTATAATTCGTCTTTAGGTAAGTCAGAATTTTATTTTTTATTTTTATTCATTTGTTATTTTTTAAGTTTGCGTATATTAAAGTATATCAGTGGAAATAGCGATTTATCGCGGAAAAATCTGAATGTTTGTTAGTTTACAGTGCACTGCAGTCATGGCTGAAGGTTTATTTTCGTTATCGGTAGCCGTCTGCGTGTAAGGCCGTGACCCTAATTCTCTGCGTCAATGGGAATTCTGCTTCTCTAACACTGGCAGTCTGTGATACGTCTGCAGAAATATAATATATGTCAAAAACATATCATCCACACATGTTAGTAGCAAGTCGTCGCAAGGTTTCGAAGAATATGTTAGTACAAAACTTTTTTTGCGATAGAATCAGCTATAGGCTGTTCACGCTTAACTGTGTACTTATGAAATCAACCTTATAAAAATGTCACTGCCACTACCTGCATATATTTTAACGGACACGCTGAGTGGCATGCGCCCGGTAAAGTTGGTAACAACGGTTGCAAAGTAGTCCCATGTCACAGAGTACTTAAGTATACAGAGGTGCAACATTCGCTTATCCCGCGGACTCCAGGCGCACACACCTTCAAAATGGCGTCGCTGGCCAGCGCCCGGTAACTTACTCGCCAGCCGGCAGTGTAGCCAACAGGAAACGTTTCGTAGCACGCTGTAGTCAATCAGACCCAAAGTCTGTTCCTAGAGCGTCGCACAGCCAATCAGCGAATGGGTTCGTTCACATCAAAGGAATCCGCCACGCCATTTCGTGTATCTATATGATAAAATGCAAGAAAAATGTGTCATTTTAACTGAGTAATTGTTTTAATGTTACAAATACTTGTAATAAGATTTCTCTTGTAAAACTACTCGTTTGTAAAATTACAATAGCCATGTTTGTAATAGACCTCAATAAATGCCTGTACTATACCGACCAGTGCCCACGAACTTCACCGAAATGGCGGACACTCACCAAGTAAAACCGTATATAACTATTTGTGCAAAAACTATGGGTAAAGACAAGAAAAATTAGCGAGTTGAATTATCTGTAGGCAGTCTTGTGTACAATAACGCAGATAACATTAATCATTGGTTGCTTGATGTCACAGTGAAAGGTGATGATTGGGCCTGTGTTTCGTCTCGTTATTCCTATTGGTCCAGGCTTCTTCAGGAGGTGATAAATAACGCGTGAACCAATTGTAATTGCAATAGTGACGTGAACAAACGAGTTTATGGAGTCTAGCTTGACCCAAAATGATTTTGCGAATTCTTCAGGTCTCTAACTATAGGTGATATAAAGCATAGTTGCGTGCAAAAAATATTGTCTGTATGTATTAAAAATGAGTGAAAATATTTGGACGGCTCTTAACATGGCGGTCTTGAGAGCCAGTGAGGGTGATTGAGGTGAGTATGGAGCAGCGCCGGAACGAAAGGGTGGGGGAAATGGGAGACCCCCGACCAACCGGCGCGATTCCCACATGTGAAAATCCGGAGTGACCCGGCCGGGGGGTTGATAGAAATGTATTGCAGATTTAAATAACGTAAAACACTTGAAACAACTCAAATAATAATAATAATAATAATAATAATAATAATAATAATAATAACGAAACGACTATGTCAATAAAACGTAGCCGTATTACTCATTAACTAATAATGTTTATTACACAGGACTCTTTAAAATGAAATTAACGTATTCATTTAAACGAAGTAACTTCCTTAATGATTTATAAGTAGAGCCCCGATTATTTCGAGGATTGATGTGGCAGCAGGCTAGACTTGACAGTCCTCTACACACTCGAGACAGTATCGCTTGTTTGTTGGTTGCTGCGATCAAGTGAGGCCTTTGTACAGCACTCTTCAACAACTACTCACACTATTGCTTCCTGGTTATTACTGGTCCACTGTTAGGCGGGGCGTGGCTAAAGAGTTAATTAATGAAAATATCTGGGCGGCTCTTAACAGCGAGGTCTTGAGAGCCGATGAGGATGATTGAAGTGAATATGGAGCGAGGCCATGATGGGGGGGGGGGGTGGGAGATCCTCGAGAAGGCCCGTCGACCAATGGCATCGTCCGGCACGATTCCCACTGCGAAAATCCGGTGACCCGGCCGGGGATTGACCCCTGTTCGCCTTGGTAGGAGGCGAGCGTGCTAATCGCTCAGCCACCGTGGCCCCTGGTGTGGCTAAAGAACTGCGGTCCAGTCACAGTAGTAGTAGAAAAGAAAAAAAAATCGAAGTCTAACTCGGTACCGAACGAATTAGCGAAATACTCGGGGCTCTATTTATAAGTATTGGATATCGATTTATTATAAAAATAAGTGTAAAGATTGTAAGTCAAGTTGGGCTTGTGGTTAAGGTCGTGGGCTAATAATACAAGGCCATCACTAGCAATAACATTTGTGGACAAGGACATGGGCTGGATTTACATTTATTTTAGATACAACAGTAGCGCATTTCGTCTGTCTTGCTAAATATACATCAACCAAAGTTCAACCACCAAGAGTCTCTTTCATAATAACACTAAAACTAAACTTTATATGTACGAATGGAGGAAGGGGAAACCATATTTTTAATTGCTAGAGCAACAAACTTGAAACCTTTGTATTTAGATGGCGTGTCTGTGCTTACTTCTGTGGCTTGAATAACATATATTTAATTATATGTTTCAGGGATAGATCTAATCCGTGGAAGGAATTCATTGATGATGTTGGTGGATTCAATAAAATTCCTTATTTTATAATAGTTGTGATCTTTAGTGGCGAAATTAATTATTATGAAAGAATGGTTCTAGTGTGATTTTTTTTTTTTTTTTTTTGGAAATGGTTTTGGTCCGCACTAGTTGCATTCAATATTGACGTTTTGTAACAAATATTATACAAGTAATCAGTTGAAATGGTATGAAGTTGAAAGTTATAGTCCCTGTGCGGGAAATACTTTTTTTCGAAAATTATACTTTGGAATATTTATTAAGTTATTCTCTCTTATGCTCTCATCACAAATGTTTTCTAGAATAATAAAATTATTTTATGTACACTTCTCAGTATTGTGAGTTGTTATACAAGGCTATCATTTTTAATATTACACATATATGTTTTACAGATGTTACAAGAAAACTGTTTGTAGCTGTACAAAGGATTTCCTTGGCAACTGGGTTTCCCAGGATTTTTCTTTTAAATGTACAAAAACATTTTTGTGGGAGTGTAGTTAAATATAGCAGGGCGAAGAAACTAGCACGCCAGTTAAGTGTCTGGAGCACAGGCGTCGATGGGGCATATAATGCGATGGCTGTGTCGTTTCGCCGTCGACTCTAGGTTTAATGATAAACAAGAGACTGGACAATTTACAGGTCTTTGGCCTGTAGGCTAGAACACGTGGTTGCCTGCAGTGACTCGCGACTCACTCTGACGTGTTAATTGGCTACTGCTTCTGAGGCAAGCCAATTCTGTTACTTCTTTTTTTTAAGCGAGAGGAGTAGGCCTACGTTCTGCTTTTGTTTTGCGCTCATTACTGACTCCGAGTCCTCCAAGCCGAGCCAAGTTAGCTCTCGCCCAAACTAAATGTAAAAGAATAAACATTCGGAGAGCACTCGGGCACTTCTTCCTCTGATACGCTCGTGCGCCTAAACTTGCACGCACGGCCACTTCTGGACGCAGTCCACAGTCAGTGTTGCCAAATGACAAGATGTTTCCCTTTTTCTGGGAAATTTCAGCAGCTGAAGGAAAATGGAAAGAAACGAGAAAAAGGAAAATTTCGAACTTGTTTAAACTTACCGATAAGTGTAGATTTTTATATTGAAAAAAAAAAAATATATATATATATTATATATATATATATATATATATATATATATATATATATATATATAGAGTTAGGGATTCATTTCAGGACAAGGTAGATTTCAAACGCGTGTACACTGACGTCACATTTGCAATTGTATCAGAGTTTATTAGACACGCCCTGGACGACTCCGCACCAATAGCTGACTTGCAAGGGAACAAGAAGCGTGTCAAATGTGGAGTAACACTTGGGGCTACAGCCAGTGAACAAACATCTTAGGTTCGACTATACAAAGGATTGTGGAGTCTAGCATACAGGTCATTGAACTCGCGAGCCTATAATCTATTCAACGACATAATAGCAAGATCGATATTTTCAACAGAAACTCTTTTATCTCGAACATTTCGCGTCTTATTTTCATTGTTTCTATTGTCGTTTGTGAATAAAAGGGAGAAAATCAGCATGGAAAAACCATCAGTAAACCACACATGGCGTACACTTTTTTTTTAGAAGTGTATGACAACTGGTGTTTATCAGACTTACTGTATTTTTGAGGACTAATTTCTGAAACAAAATTAAAGAAATTTAGTCATAATACTGTACATAAGATAATTTATCTAGGCCATACACTTTTATGTTCCAAGTAATATTAGAGTGTTTTATGTGCTGGTAACTGCTTCAGGTGTCTGGTGCTACTTTCTGATGGTCGAAGGAACAGCTCTATGTGACGTGGAATCACTAGCCCCAATCCAGTAAATGGAAACTACATTTATCCTCCGCGACTGTAGCATAGATTTTCCCAGGCCCTCTCCACTTTGCCTGGTTTGTTATGCCTATCGTTAGTGATTTTTCGTGCAAAAAATATGAGAACAAGGTAGACTTCAATACTATAAGCACCCAACACCAGTTTGCCTATTGCCATTGGTTGCTGTCTGCTTGAGAAGATGTTTTGATATTTGTCCGGGCCACTCATAATTCACCAACACCGGCACGGCTCCTGTGTGGTTCGTGTGCAGACTGTCAACACTTGTCAAAAAGCAATTCAGCCAGACAATACAGGTAAGCGACCCTACAGTGTTTTGAATTATAACTTGTCTTGAAATCTTTTCGCGAAATTTCACTACCCCTAGCTATGCCCTTCCATTTAGACCCTTCTTCTTTCGGGGTGTGTCCATGACTACAATTGCGGCCATGGCACCAGACAACCCTGCTATAGCCGCGATACATGCGTCCATTTCATCATAATAAACACGACCCTAAGGCGTATAGAGCTTGCCCTGAGACGCATTCCATTCTCCAACCGTCTTCAACCATCTTAGCTACTATAGACTGTTCACGGTAAAGTGTGCACTTTTGAAAGTCCTGAATGTCATATACTTGTATGCATGTTGTGTGTGTATCCCTCCGCCTTATGTAAAATCAACACTGCCATGGCTTCATCACTTTATTCATGCGTCGCTCGAGTGAAATTTTGACATTATTGGAAAAGAAAGTATTTTACAAATCTGCTAGTTTTTACGCTTCGATTTAAAAAAAAAAAAAAAGGTTGCTTTAACACTTTTTATTCAACGTTAAAATATGGAACTACTATCCAGCCATCGTTACATACTTTAGTGGGCGAATGTCACTCAGTGCGCCCGTTAAAATATATGCAGGCAGGTGCAGTGGATTTTTTCTAAGGTTCATTTCTAAAGTGCTCACTTTATCGTGAACAGCCTTTACTAACCTGCATGCCGGAGGGATCACAGTACTGTGAAGGAGCTCACGCTGGCGTTTGAAGAAAAAAAAGCGTGGATAACCTAAATGCCAAATGCACGTTTGCGTAAGAATTTCCGTGAATAACTTATAAGGAAATGTTTAACAGTGTTATTTGTTTACTGTAGTCCATTCACGGTGACTTCACACTTTTCTGAAGCCCTACTTAAGTTCTGCTTCCCGGATATTCCTTCGCCACATGCAAACAAGCTTAACCAAGTTTAGAATATTACACCAAAGGGACAGCGCACTGCATTAGAGTGCACTCACTCTAATAAACTATTACTAGGGACTGGAACATTTTGCGAACAAGCTATACTCCAAACACTTGTTCAGTACTGTTATGTCTGCAATTGGACCACAGTTTATTAGACAAGCCCTGGTAAACTCTGAGTCAATAACAGACCTGCAACAAAGCAAACGCCGAATCCTGTGCCATCTGATCTGAGGTAAAACTGGCTACACATTGGGTCATCACCCAATGAACAGACACCTGAGGCTCGAAATCACATAGGATCGTGTAGTCTAGACTACAGGTCGTCCAAAACGCGAATATTTCCTGTCCCTGACTTTCAAATATGAACTATTTATTAGGGCCTACTACGTAACTATTACCAACACACCTATTTTCTCCGTTTGTACACATGTTTTTATACAGTAAATATTATAATTTATAGATTAAATATAAGTAGATATTAAATTTATACAAAAATAAGCCACTTTTAAGTTAACGCACGTATTAAACGCTTACTGTACCGCGCTATCAAAGTAATACAGCCCCAGAATAAAAAAAAATGAAACTGATTTAAGGCCAACATCGGATGGACCAAATACAATCTTTCAGGCGTAATATGATCATAAACGTAATTTCAGAAACAAAAACCAAATAGTGATGTTTTAATAAACACAAGTCCCAAATTTACGTTTATTCCGGCAAAATATTTTTTCTCGATTTTTATGCATATTCTCAATAACAGTATACCTACACACAATATTTCGAACACACCTATTATCTTACTAGTTTACGTCATATTGCCTATAAATGAAATATCATGTTCATGATTTATTGATAAAATTATTTCAATTTAACCAAAAATAAGGCACTTTAATATTAAAAACAAGTATTAAAGATTTGTGTTACATAACATATTTAAGAAATAACTACACGCGTCATATACGATGTGATTTTTCAAAGGTTTGATTCAAAAAGTGTGAAGAAACCGCAAACAGACTATAGCGACAGTGTTGTATTGTCAAAGCACAGAGTATTTACACAGAAGCAGTTCCAGCAGCGGGAAAATGTAGTCTGGGATACGCCCGCCCAGGGGCATATCCAGAATTTTTTTCGGGGGGGGGGGGAGGGAGCTGATGAGTATTAGTATTGTCACTAGTAGTACATCGTTCACGAGTCACAGTGGAAGGACAGAAAAGGAAATGAGGATATAAACTATTTATGCATAACTCACTCACATATACACACAAATTTATAATAGGTCAACACAACAGTCATATGTAAATTACATCACCGTGTCATTTAAATATATTACTTTTTAAATCTGTAAATATAGCATTAATATTTTCATATATGTAAGCTAATCACCCCCACATTTTATTACACTAAGAAAGTAACACAGTATAATTTCTTTTTCACCCGTTTATTCAGAAAACGAAGTTTTGACGTATAAGATGTAATCATATGTGTGGTTAATGACAAATCAATAAGTATAATGATTGCCATTTTAATATAGGGTTTAAAAAAATGTGTGTCATGTGGGTAATAACAAATATATAAATATAATGATTGATATGTTGATAATAGGGTTTAAAAATTGTGTGTCATTTCGGGGGGAGGGGGAGCGCCCCCCCCCCCCCCCTTCCCAAGGATACGCCCCTGCGACCGGCTATTCCGCCTCTGCAGTGTTAGCTGCTCCGTAACCGTGAAGAGAGTCCAGGCTTCGAACGACCGCCAGCAGTGACGTCACGACAGTGCAGACTGCGCGCGGCCTTCCTATCGCTTATAGGCTGTTCACGGAAAAGTGAGCACTTTGAAGCCCTAGTTACTTTTTTCTTTCAGCCATTTCTTACTCTTTTACCAACTTTATAAATAAATATTGTCATGTAAGTAATAAAGACAATGTGTTTATTCTATCGCAGTATGAAGTTAACGTCTAAGGCTAAAATAAAACACCTTTATTAGTTATTATTGCAAACGAGAGGGCTTCCAAAAGTGCTCACTTTACTGTGAATGGCCTATATAGAAGCAGAGCTTCGCTGACCGCATGGCAGACGCCGCCGCCGACGAAAAAAAAAAAAAAAAAAAAAAAAAAAAACCCAGCGGTTCCGTCGCCAAAGAGCACAAAGGAAAATACTTTTCATGGCGTCAACAACACGAAGAACGAGTGAGTGAGTGAGTGAAGAGGTTCGGGCGGCCGTTAACATCGAGGTCTTGAGAGTCGATGAGGGTTAAACGAGGGTAGTATTGAGCAGCACCAGAATGAAAGGTAGGACGAAACGGGAGATCCCCGAGAAAACTCGCACGACCAGCGGCATCGTCTGGCACGATTCCCAAACTGGTTAACTCCGTAAACTTGAGTTTTTAACCTATACAGTCCGTGGAAATAGTACTACGTTCCAAGCTGAATATATGGGAATGTTTAGCATCGCTACTCTGTACAAAGTTGTGAACTTCCCTACGCATTAGACTCTTTTCTGAGCAACTGTAGGTACGTTATAGGCTATTCACGATAAAGTGAGCACTTTTTAAGTCCCTCTCAACAGGCTCTAACCAGTAATAAATATATCTTACTGCAGCCTCAGGCATTAAATTTTGAGGGTGGTGAAACGTATACATTGTATTTATTGGTCACTTTGCAATGTTTGTATTAAAAAGCAGCAGGAAGATGGATATTGGATGAAAGGAAACATTTAGAAGGTATTAAAAAGTGCTCACTTTACCGTGAACAGCCTATACCAAGGATGTATAAATATTTTACCATTTGGGCTTTGTCACTGTACGTCTACACTGATGTGTTAAATTTGCAAATAATTTCTTAGGGTGCAATTGCGAAAATCCGGGAGCGACCCCGCCGGGAATCGAGCTCGATTCGCACTGGTGGGAGGTAAGCGCTCTACACATTGCGCCAAAGCGACACCAAAAATTAGAGCGGATATGAAGAATTTAAACATGTATTTAAGGGGCCCGCCTGCCTAGCGCTCGAATTGCGTTGCAGAGTGTTTTAACCAGTTCAATCCCGAATTAGTTTACGAGTTCAGGTGTTGCAGTCGTTAAAATTTTGGTGTGCTCTGTACTAGGTGACAACAATGCTTATCGCAGCCAGTAAAAAACATACTGCGTGTTTGCTGATGTCAGCATTGACCATTCACAAACAAGAGATGAAGAAACTTCAACAAATTAGATTACTCGGAATGGAATATGTATAATATGTAATTATGACTAAAATGTAACAAGAACTATATGAACAATAACTATATGTTATAATTTACTTATGAAACTCAAGAAATACTTTATGTGAAGAATACGATGGTAATGTAAAATATCATGTTTTATGAATTGAGAACCTGATGTCAAAGACATGGTAACTAAAATTTTAATGAATCTGCACTGAATTTAAGTTCCCAGGGGAAACTGAGAATATCAATGAGTCATAAATAGCCGTGATTTCTTGATATTGAAAATGATCAAAGCTAATTATCAAACTATAAGTTTGAGAAAATACTATGATTACTTCCATCTCCAGGTTAACCATTTTCTTTAATGGTATATTAATTTTCAATGTTATCATTCGATCATGTGCTGAAGTAATACTTAGACTTAATTGTTTCAATTGCTTATGTATGTTTTATGGATAGATTGTTAGGATAATTAAATATTATTTGTCATTAAAGGGTCTAATAATGTTAGATGCACTATAGTTAGGGATAGAAAAATTCGCGAATTCATTTCAGGACAAGATATATTTCAAACGCGTGTACACTGACGTCACCTTTGCAGTTGGATCAGAGTTTATTGGACTCGCCCTGGACGACTCCGCGCCAATAGCCGACTTGCAAGGGAACAAGAAGCGTATCCCGTACTTTCAAATGTGGGGTGACACTGGGGCACCAGCCAATGAACAAACATCTGAAGTTGAAGTTCGACTGTACAAAGGATTGTGGAGTCTAGCATACAGGTCATCGAACTCGCGGAATTTTCCTATCGCTAACTATAGTTTTGTCTTTGTGATGCAATAGCGCAGTTTACTGGATAATAAAATTAAAAAATAATACGTAGGTTGATTCTGGAATTTATTTCAGACATTCACATAGGCTATACTAATGTGTTTAAAAATGGTGAGGGCAGAATTTACTCGTAAATTAATATTAAAATTTCTATCATACTAATTTGATTCTCGCCTCACTGTTCTACACGCAAAGATTCTACTACTAGCTGAATTTCAAAACAAGTTATTTCAGAAGCAACATCGTGGGCGGATTATTTTTACTCGTACGCGTCTTAAGTGCATGCCAGCCAATCACGAACGTTTAGTTTCAGGTTAACTTTATATTGATTGGCCCGGTTGAGTATAAAATGCCTTCTCACACAAACACGCAGCTAGTGGGCGAAGGAAATTCGCAAGCTTGCATGTAATAAGTTGGAGTCTAGCTTGCGCATATATCTTTCTGAGAGAAACAGGTGGTCGTAGCCATAGAGTAAGTCAGTACGCAGAGGCGAAATGGCGACGCGTTTACTTTGAAGTGGGCGTGTCCATTTTCTGATTGGCTGCTGAGCGAGTATTTGGGAACTGTCGTTGCGTCTCGTTGCCTGCTGCGTGCTGCGAAAGACTTTCTATTGGCTGGACTGCCGGTAGGCAAGAAGGTTACCAAGCGCTGACTGCAGAACGGCATCCCTACACGTCGTTGGCCAGCGGCGCCATCTCGCCGGCGTGTGCTGTTGGAGTTCGCGCGGAATAAGCTGCTGTTTCACCTCTGTATACTCAAGTACTCTATGCGACTGGACACTGATGCCTCGCTACGTACAGTACCGGTAATAAGTTTTTCGCGAAAAGATTTCAAGACAAGTTGTGTTCCAAAACACTTTAGTTTAGAACCACTTTGGTGATTGGAGCATTTGATTTGTGGCGCGACTTATATGTCTACCCACTTAACCTACGCGTCAATCTTTTCGCGAAAAAACAGGTGGCCCTAGTTATAAGTAGCATTCGTATGCACGATCGCGGACACATTGCATACGAATGGTACTTATAACCGGTACTGTACACAGAGAGTCACCAGTGTACTCTTACTTGTGACTAGGGGCCACGGTGGCTGAGCGGCTAGACTGCTCGCCTCCCACCAAAGCCAACCGGGTTCAATCCCCGGTCGGGTCACTCCCCCGGATTTTTGCAAGTGGGAATCGTGCCGGACGATGCCGCTGGTCAGCGGGTTTTTGTAGGGTATCTCGCGTTTACCCCGCCCTTTCATTCCGGCGCTGCTCCATTCTCACCTCATTTTACCCTTATCGGCTCTCAATACTTCGTTGTTAAGAGCCGCCCAAAACTCTCAACAACAACTCTCTCCTTGTGACTGATCTTATTTCTTGAATTTTCTACACATCTTTGATATGAAAAGTTGATGACAAGTATGATCGAGCAGGCAGCATGCTGTTCACTGGTTGTAAGCGAACTGCTGGACACAGGAACTGTGAATACCAAAAAAATTACGTAATTGCAACACTGGAACTCAGAAATTAACACTTTCAGTCACAGTGTCCTCTATCCGGGACGTTGCATATGAAGTGGCTTGAATGGTCTGCACTGTGCACAGCAGAACATTCCGTCCAATGAGAAAGGTTCCCTATATGTGGCAGACATCATTCGCTGCTGAGACTATGTTCCATAGCCTCATAAATAGCGACACCCAATTTTCGCGAAAAGATTTCAGGATCTGTTGTATTTCATAACAGTTTAGCTCAGGTCCACTTTCGTCATTGGATAATTTACGTGTTCCATGTCTTGGGTGTCTGCCCGCGAATCACACCTATAACTCTGATTGGCCAGTCAAGAAAGAAAATGTCTTCTCGAGCAGGCATGCCACCAATAAGCAAATGAAAACTTATAGTATAGTATTCCTATATGGTATTGAAATCTAGCATGTGCAAAAATATTTTCGCGAAATTCGGATGTCCCTACTCATAAACCACTGGTATTGTGTCGAGTAGATTGCGTGCCGCTAGAGTTCCGGGGGAAAAAAGAGCCGCAGTTCCACTTCAGTACACCCTAGTTTTCCGCGACATTTCCGCTTCTGCGCGTGAACACGTTCTGTGCTCGCGCGCTGCGTGGGCAAGCCAGCCACGTGGCACGTCGACAGCGCCGGTTGCCAGCATCGCAGGCGCCGAGAACAAGCTATCAGATTCCGGTACATTTCTTCCTTCTCTCAGTTCCATTTCCTTCTTCGGGGCGCGTTTAAAATAAGACTCCGGAACGGGAACTACGCCACCGCGGACCGCGAAAGGCAAGACATTCAACTGCGTGGGGAGAGGGGAAAAGGAAAACAAACCCTGAGTCTGGAATGCCTGGTCGTTAAGGATGACGTCACACACGCCATAGGCTATTCACGGTAAAGTGAACACTTTTGAAAGCCCTTTCATTTGCAATAATAGTCAATAAATATATTTTATTTCATCCTTAGACGTAAACTGTGTATATTAATTACATTGCAATATTTATTAAGAAATGTGGTTAAAGAATAATAGATGACTGAAAGGAAAAAGTAACTAGGGGCTCAAAAGTGCTCACTTTACCGTCAACAGCCTATACCATCACAGAGTATAGTCTATTCGCGGTTTGTACACACTTTTGTAATCTAAACGTTCAGAAATCACCCCATGTAAGACGTGTTTGATTGTTCCCTAAATATTTAATATCGCAAGCGTTTAATACTTCTGTTACATAAAAGTGTTTTATCTCATTTTTGGTTAAATTTAACTTTTACCTATAAATTATTTATAAATCTCAATATTTCCTTTATAATCAATGCGAATCGAAACAGTGAGAAAAAAAAAGTGTGTTGTTAATGCAATGACTGGTAATAAATAGTTCTTATGCAAAATATTACTAAACTGAGTGCGCACGAATTCGGTGCGTTGTTCATTTGGTGTGGTTTTCTAGACTTAGTTAAGCTTTGTTTGCATGAGGCGGATGAATATCCTGGTTCCTGGAAGTAGAATTTAAGCATGGCTTCAGAAAATTCGGAAGTAATCGTGAAAGGACCCTAGCTAAGTACACCCGATTTTCGCGAAAATATTTCATGGCAAGTTGTGTTTTATAACACTTAAGATTAGATATACTTGCTAGATAGAGATTATTTACGTGTTACGTGGCTTACGTGTCTGCCCACGTATCAGTAATAGGAGTAACCTAATTCTGATTGGCCAGTCAAGTAAGAAAATGTCTTCTCACAGAGAGACGCCACCAATAAGCAACACAAAACTGCTGGCATGCCCGTAAGGTGTTGAAATCTAGCATGTGCGATTTTTTTCTCGCGAAATTCGGGTGTCCCCAACCATAGCACACTTACCGTCGAAGGACCGGTCTAATACAGACTCGGTACTTCATGCGTTAATCAAGAACTCTGCCAAGAAGGGACACATCATTTTCACAATGAGTTTTCCACGTGTGCTAAAATTCATGTTCCCAGTGTGCACTTATTGGCTTATTGGCCTAGTGTGCGCTTATTGGCGTACGCCATTTTGCTGGCGTGTGCGGCTGGAGATCGCGGGACAAACGGCTGTTGCACCTCTATTATTAACTACTCCGTGGCTGACATCAACACAATCGAACTTCTACATTGTATTAATTGCTAGAGACGCGGAAATTTCACAGTTTCATCTAGCAACAAGCTAAACTCCACAATCCTTTGTGTACTGGAGCCTCAGTTAGTTGTTCATTGGCTGATGCTTCAGTTCTACATAAGACCAGGTAGCATGGGATTCCGTCCTTGTTTTATTGCATGTTGGCTCTAATACGCCCAGGGTGTGTTTCACAACCTACAGTCTAATTGTAAACGATAGCTAAATGTACATGTGTTTGGAGTCTAGCTTGTCCTCAAATGAATCCGTGAAATTTCCGGGGGTCTGTTAATAGCCAGTAAATATGTACTGCACTCGAAGTGTTAAATGAACACGGGTTTGAAGCCTGCCCTGTCCTAAAATTTATACGCAAACATTTACGGTGCATACTTGTAGGCAAGTTTCAACAACAATAAATAATTCGTATCTTAAAATATTAAAAATGACGCATACAAAAAAAAATTAATATCCAGGAACTACGAACACTTGTTTCTTCCCGTTACGTTTGTGACTGAAACATAGTTTCTTTACATATTTTGCAGAACTGGAAGACGGTTTAAAAATCTAGAAATACAACGAGTGAATGAAGAAAGCAACAGTCAGTGAAAAAATGACAACTGAAAAAGGACATATTGAACTGCGAGTTCTGGCCCTTACGTAAAATAAACTAGCAACATTTTCAGTTCAGGTCTCTTGAACACAATCGGTGCAGTATTAATTTACGAGGTCAGGTATTACAAGCCTGCAGTATCTTGGCGCGAGCTGTACCAATCCCACGTTTGCTTTTCACAGCCAGCGAGACACTCTATATGCTCGGTTTCATCAACACGAGAAGTGCAGCAACTTTCGCAAATCATGTTCCCTATAGGTAGGGACACCCGAACTTCGCGAAAATATTTACGCATATGCTAGATATCAATACACTAAGGACATACCAGAAGTTTTCTCTATCTTACCGACGGAGTTTCTTTACAAGAAGACATTTTTTTTCTTGACTGACCAACTATAATTAGGCAACTCCAATACTGTACGTCTGTGATTCGCGGAAATAAATCCAAAAAGCGCAACACTTAGATGATCCAATCAAGAAAGTGGATCTGAGCTTCACTGTTATGAAATACAATTGGTCGTAAAATTTTTTCGCGAAATCCAGGTGTCCCTACCTATAGGCTGTTCACGATAAAGTGAGCCCTTTTAAGGCCCTAGTTACTGTTTCCTTTCAGGCATTTTTTTTTTTTATCCTTTAACCACTTTTAAAAATAAATATTGACATTTAAGTAGTAAACACAGTGTGTGTATTCAACCGCACTTGTAAGTTAACGTCTAAGGCTAAAATAATATATATTTACTGACTATTATGCCAAATGAGAGGGCTTTCAAAAGTGCTCACTTAACCGTGAATAGCCTATACAAGGATCACGCTCAAGACACAGGCCACTTATTTCTTGCTGTTTAGATTACTAGTCCCAAGTATCAAGTACCTATTCTTCATATGCAACAAGCTTTCGATCGTGGACACGGGAACTGAGCGGGTGAGTGAAGATATTTGGGCGGCTCTCAGCCGACGAGAGTGAAGGGAGGGGAGTATGGAGCAGCGCCGGAATGAAAGGACGGGGGTGGGGGGGGGGGAGATCCCCGAGAAAACCCGCCAACCAGCGGTATCGCCCGGCAAGATTCCCACATGTGAAAATCCGGCAGTGACCCGGCCGGAGATTGAAGCCGGTTCGCCTGGCTGGGAGGCGGGCAATCTAACTGCTCAGTCACCGCGGCCCCTATGAAGAAATAGGACACTCGGATAGTCAACTTCCGTTATTCGCCTATAATTTTAATTATCCTGTCGCAAAAGTGGATTTTAGCTAAAGCGTTTTGAAACACCATCTATATGTTCGCAGTATCGTCACATTTTTCAAATAAACCATTTGAAAAACACTCTATTGTATGGCGTGTTTGGTTGTTTCCTAAAATGCCATGTGTCACAAGCCTTCAATACTTCAGGCAACAGAAATAAATCTAATTCTTGGTTAAAATAATATTTTATACGTATGTAAATTTAAAACTCATATTATTTCATTTATAACTAATGAGCATAATAAAGAGAGAATATTGGTGTGTTGGTAATGCTTTGTAAGAAATAGTTCTCACGCAAGAAGTTATTGATCTAAGTTCTCACGAATGCGGTGCGTTGTGCCTTAGAAATAATTTTCTAGACTTAATTAAACTTTGTTTACATGTGGCGGAGGAATAGTCTGAAAGTAGATCTTTAACTGGGCTTCAAAAAAGTTGGGATTAACCGTGGATGAGTTGTAGCCATGGAAGTTTTTCGCGATAATCGGGCGCCCTTAGTCATTATGGTGACGCGGTGATCCATGTTTCAATCCTGATTCACTCCGAAGAACATGTCGCTTCTTTTAATTGTTCCAAAATTTACGTTATTAATAGGGATAGGAAAATTTCGCGAGTTCAATGACCTGTATACTAGGCTCCACAAGCCTTTGTATAGTCGAACCTCAGATGTTTGTTCATTGGCTGTTACCCCAGTGTCAACCCACATTTGACAGTGGCGGATTCGCTTCTTGTTCCCTTACAAGTAGTCTATTGGTGTGGAGTCGTCCAGGGAGAGTCTAATAAACTCTTATCCAATTGAAAAGATGACGTCTATGTACACGCGTTTGAAATCTATCTTATCCTGAAATGAATTCGCGAATTTTTCCTATCCCTAGTTATTAATTAGTATTTTGTAGATAACATGTTTCAAGTATGCACCTCAACCCTCGCCACCATTTTTGCAATGTTTTCTCGGCCCACGCAACTAAGTTAACTGGTATGTAAATATTACAAGCTAGTGTTCCGTTTGGCGTGATACAAGACATTGCAAATTTGCAGTTTCTTTCCTAAACGGAATATAAATAAATAAAAATTTTCCTCACCTGAACTCCGGCGAAGAACAGCTGTTGCCGAAGAAATGCGAGTTGGACTTCGGACTTCCTCGGCCGAGCGTGCCTTCAAGCAACTGCAGACACAAGCCAGGCTGCTTGTTTCACCTGCACCAAAATAAGAACGATACGGTCAACATGATCAAAATTGATGATAGCATGAGGCCTGCAAAATTCGTGTTATTATTATTAGGGATAGGGAAATATCGCGAGTTCAATGACCTGTAGGCTAGACTCCTCAGTCCTCTGCATACTGGAGCCTCAGCTGTGTGTTCATTGGCTGTTGCCTTACACCTGGCAGTATGGTATTCGTAAGGTGTTTCCTTGAAAGTCTGCTGTTGGCTCAGAGGCGTGCAGGACGGGTCTAATAAACTGTGATCCAGTTGCAAAGGTGACTTCACTATATATGTGTTTGGCGTGTATCTTGCCCCGAAATTAATTCGCGAAATTTTCCTATCCCTAATTATTAGAGACCCGAATTTCGCGAGTTCGTTTCGAGACAAGTTGGAATTCACACACATGTACGTTCATGTTATGTTTGTAATTGGTCAACGTGCTTTTTGACACTTCCTGGAGATAAATGAGCCAATAATGAACATGCAAAAAATAGAGCGTCGAACCACCGCCTTTTACTACTAAAACAATCAACCAATATACAGTTGATATCTGTAGGAGAGTATATAAGACTGTTAAGTCTAGCCTACAGGTCATTGAACTCGCGAATTTCTCGGGGTCTCTAGTTAATATTTGGCACCAGGCTAAACTTCACAGTGATGTACATACTCGAGCCGGCGTCGGTTCACCATTGGCTGCTGCATAGATGTGAAGTCACGACTTTTTTTGACCGGATTGCGCGTGATTGGGGCACACAATTGTGAAGTGTTCATTTACTGGCGCAGTGTGTTACCCAGGGCGTGTCAAATAAAGTATGGTCAAGTGACAAACTTATTGCAGAGGTACACGTGTTTGAAGTTTAACGTGTCCCCAAATAATAACGCGAATTTTGCAGACGTCTAATAACAGCAGTTACAGAACAATATTTCCTGTCAAAGGAATGACTAAACACTACGTGGTGTATAAAGCGCGTACATTCTAACGATTTTGAAACTACAGCCGTTTTTTGAGGGAGGATGTTGGATGATGGAAAATGAGGGGGAGGAGAGGTATGGCCGATGCGGGCGAGCTATAGATGTGAATTGGTCCTTGGTTTGAATTTCGTCGAGGATAATTATGTGAAATTACTGCGTGTCCCTATGTATGAATAAAGTGATGAGGCCCATGGCAATGTTAATTTTGCATAAGACGGAAAAACCAATAACGTGTATACAAGTAGATCTGAAGTAGGGATTTCAAAAGTGCTAATTTTACCATGAACAGCCTATACTTGTATTACGTCGTGTATTATTCCGCCTTATGTGAAATGAACACTGTAATGGGCTTAATCACTTTATTCACGCGTCGATTAAGTGAAACGTTAATTTATCAAAAAAGTAAACATCTCACAAATCTGCTCTTTTTTACACTTCGATACACGAAAAAAAAGTACAAAGCGAAAAAAATAATTTAAGTAGTTACAAATGGTTACCTGCATTAAGATATGAAACTATTTTCCATCCATCGTTACCAACATTACTAGGCGTATGTCAGCTAGTGCGCCCGTTATAATAAATGCAGGTAGGGGTAGTGAATTTTTTCTAAGGTTGATTTCAAAAGTGCTCACTTTATCGTGAACAGCATTTACCAAATAATAACACGAATTCTGCACGTCTAATGAACACCGTAATGCCAGACATCTGGTTAATAGGTGCCCGCTATAATCAGGTCCCTCCGCTTTCAGCCTCGTTGTGCATGACCCAGCGACGTAAAAATACAAAACTTAAATTAACTTGACTAATAGCGGCGTGTTGTCGAACCGCGGCCCTTGCCAGCTAATTAGGTTAATAGCCGGGCGCGCAGGAGGTAATCTCAGCTGTGATTGGCCTGCTAAAGGGGAGTCCATCAGTCCCGTTCGATAGCCCCGGCACGTCGCACTGCAGCAGCAGTACCCCACACCAGTTCTTCATCCACCTGATTGTCTACAAGATCCTGCTATTTCACCGCAGAGTAGATAAGGGGAATCTCTAGTACAGGCTATTCACGTTCAAATTAACACTTTTGAAAGCCCTGCTAAATTCTACTTGTACGCACGCTGTGTATTCTTCCGCCTTATATGTAATATTAGCATTGCCACGGGTCTCATCATTTTATTCATACGTCGGTCAAGTGAAACTGTGAAATTATTAGAAAAGTAAAAATATTTTTCAAATTTGCTCATTTTTACACTCCAATGCATTAAAGAAACATAGAGCGAAAGAAATAATTTAATTAATCACAAATAATCACCCAACACCTTTTATTCGACGTTAAGATATGTATCTACTTCCTATCTATCGTTACCAACTTAACTTAGCGCATGTCACTGAGTGCGCCCGTTAATATGTATGCAGGCCGGAGCAGTGACAATTCTCTAAGGTTGATTTCAAAGGTGCTCACTTTATCGTTAACAGCCTTTATAGTCTATTCGCGGTTTCTTCACACTTTTTGAATCAAGCCTTCGAAATATCACCCCATGTAAGCCGTGTTTAGTTATTTCCTAAATATGCCGTGTAACACAAGCATTTTATATTTCTGTTAACATCAAAGTATATTATTTTTCATTAAATTTAAGTTTTACCTGTATTTTATTTGTAATAAATATGAATAAAACCAGTGGGAAACCTGTGAGTTGGTAGCGCTTCGTAAGAAATAGTTCTCGAGCAAAACACTTTATCAATTATTGTGCACGAATTAGGTGCGTTGTATTTTGGTATAATTTTCTAGTTAAGCTTGGTTTGCACGAGGTGGAGGAATATCCTGGAAGCCAATATCAGCTCGGCTCTCCATTGGTTGATGCCCGGCCAATAATGAATGCTATAAAGTACAGAATAGCGTCCGGTGTGGTATGGACCAATAGAAAGATTGTAATACATTGATTTATAAAATTATGATACTAAATAAAAGATTTTAAATCATATTTGGTGTGTTATTTTATTTAATAAACCTCTGGATAGGTGATGGATGTAGTATTTATTGTGCAATCAATCCCCTTGTTGTTTGGATTATTGTTTAATTGGATTAACGTTTAAGCGATAATCCTGTGTGTTTAAATCATTTTAATGATATATTTCATTAAAAATATCCTAAACTTATTTATTTCTTAACTTAGATTTTTTTTTTGAAAAGAATTCTATGCACGGAGAGTGTAAAAATTTCCATAACCGCTGCCTATTACAAAAGAAAGGAAATATTCATCCTGCGTTAACTAACGATGTACAATTGTCTAAAGAGAGAGGATAGAAGAACGAGTGAGATATGACTTAATAACCCCGAAAGGGAGGGGAGTATCTCGGAAGCGTTACCATTGGTCAAGCAACGCTATTGTCATCCCAAATGTTCTGCAATTTGGCTCACAGCAGCCATCTTGCTTCTCCTCCCCTAAACACCTCGGCTGAGTGATGGGGAAAAAACTGGGGTAGATACAATTTACCATAATGTGCTACTGACATTGAACCGCTATTCAGCGGCGTGTGGTGACCTGTTGCGAGGTAAGCTGAATTTTCTCTATGCTGTACCTAATCGTTTGCTTGTTTACACAACGGCTACTGAAACGTAGTGATGCAGTTGACGTCACAGCACGTGTGTAATGGGTGCCTCGCCGCTCTCTCGTGAGTGGCCGCAGTACATTCAGTTTCTCCCGCTTCCACCCTGGTTATTGGTTCCTACTGCGTGCGCCGAGCGTGTACAGCACTGAGCAAGAATCAGATTACATTGCAACAATTCACCACACCCCACTGCCACTGTTTCATCTCTATTGTAGTGGAATAGGGGCCGTGGTGGCTGGGCGGTTAGCCTGCTCGCCTCCCACCAAGGCGAACCGGGTTCAATCCCTGGCCGGGCCACTCCCGGATTTTCGCGAGTGGGAATCGTGCCGGACGATGCCGCCGCTGGTCGGCGGGTTTTCTCGGGGATCTCCGGTTTTCCCCGTCCTTTCATTCCGGCGCTGCTGCTCACCCTCATCGGTTCGCAAAACCTCGCTGTTAAGAGCCGCCCAAATCTCTTCACTCACTCTATCACTGTAGTGCAATAGTGGGAAAGTAAAGGCTGTTCACGGTTAAATGAGCACTTTTGAAAGCCCTTTTTAAGATATACTTTAATGCACGTTTTGTATTATCACGCCTTACGTAAAATTAAATTGTTATGGGTCTCATCACTTTATTAGTGCGTCGGTCAAGTGAAACTGTGAAAATATTGGAACATAAAATATTTTACAAATTTTTTCATTTTTATACCTACTTCGATGCATAAAAAAAACAGAAAGCGAAGGAAATGATTTAAGTTATTACAAATGGTTACGTAACACTTTTTATTCGACGTTAAGATATCGAACTACTTTCCATCAGTCGTTACCAACTTCACTGGGCGCATGTCACTCAGTGCGCGCTTTAAAATATAATATGTTAGTAGCTGTGACTCATTTCTTAGTTTGATTTCAAAAGTGCTCACTTTATCGTGAACAGCCGTTTACCAGACTGTCCTGCAAAGGTTGACAGCAGCCGCTGCTAACAAGCTTCTACATCAAAGAGGCCGCCACGCGTCTCCTCTGTATATTCACCTGTCCCGCGACCCTCGTACCGCGGGAGGGAGGTTGCGAAACAGTGCGCACGCGCAGTGATACGGCGTCCTTGGCGCCCGCAGCTGCGGCCAATCAACAACGCGCTCCTTGCGACATGACGGCCGCGCGGCACGTAAAAATCTACGCCGGGGAAATTGTTGGTTGCCTAAAGCGGCGAAGTACGGAGGTTATTAGGCGGACGTGAAGTGGGCGTGCGTGCGTGCGTGATGTGCGCGTGACGAAGGAACGAGTGTTCTCCGCGCCTACACAGCCACGGCGAGCAAAAACACTCTCAGTTGACGAAGACTACGTTGCTAAATAATAACAGTGTAATCAGTACCCAGAAATTTCACAGATTCATTTAAGGACAAGCCAGACTTCAAATACATGTGCATGTGACTTGCTTTTCAATTGGTAGGGACACCCGAATTTCGCGAAAAGATTTCAGGACTCGTATTCCATAACAGTTAAGCTCAGATCCACTTTCCTCATTAGATGATTTGCGTGTTCCGTGCCTTAGATGTCTGCCCGTGAATTACACCTGATTCTGATTAGACACTTAGAAAGAAAATGCGTCGTTACAAATACATGCCGCCAATAATCAAAAGAAAACTGCCGGCATGCCCATAGGGTATTGGAATCTAGCATGCGCAGACATATTTCCGCGAAATTCGGGTGTCCCTATCAATTGGATCGGAGTATGTAAAATACGCCCTGTTCTAATCAGAGCCAATAACTAACCTGCAAGGGAAAAAAACACCGCATCCTGTGCCACCTAGTCTGAGGTAAAACTGGATACACACTGGGGCATCAGCCAATGAACAGACAGCTGAGCTGGAAAATACATATAACCGTATAGTCTAACCTACAGGTCGTCCTAAACGCGAAATTTTCCTGTCCCTAATCATCAGCACCTGCGACTAATTTGTCCCACAGAGACTGCTAAGTAAACAGCTTAAATTAGGGCCTACAAGTTTATTTCCAAGAATGGTAAAACTCAATTATCAGTATCAGAGTTGCCCGTCTTTACTTTTGCTCTGAGTAGAGATGCAGGTTTATCGCGGGAAAAGAGGACTGTTCGTTAGGATTCAACGTACTGTACACATTTCCGACAGTTTTCTTTTCTTATTGGCCGTAAAACATGTATGAAGCTACTATCCCATTTCACTGGACCAATGAGGATTCTGGTACTCTAAAGCAGAACGTTTGTGATTAGCCTGCAAAGTACTTAGCCGAGTCAAGAACTTTCGGTCATACAATCATAAAAGGTGAAACCAGCTATAGTGTTATCAAGGATATGTTGACTCAAAAACTTTTCGCGATTTTCCACCATCCCTAGCTGTGAGAAGATTACTATTATAGTGAAATCCAAACGAGAAAATAATGCGCAGAAGACCAGAACTCGTCGGGTGAGTCGGGAGAGTCCATTGCCGCTGTAGGAAGGGGTGGGGTTGTTTAGTTCAGTAGTGAGGGCGGCCGAGAGCAGTTAAACGAGAGCTGCTCCGCGCGTTAGTATTACCTGTCGGATAAACGCAGTCGCGCAGCGCGGTAGTAGTGAGCTATATTATCAGTGGAGACCCGGAAACTTCGCAGGTTCATTCGGCAGCAAGCTAGACTCCACAATCCTTTGCGTATACGAGCATCAGTTAATAGTTCATTGCCTGCTGTTCCAGTTTCACTCCAGACCAGGTAGCACGGGATTCGGTTCTTATTTTCCTTGCAGATTCTTTATTGGTTGAAAGTCGTTCGGGGAGTGTCTAACAAACTATTTCTCAATGAAAGCACAAACACCTATGTACACGCAAATGCAGTTAAACTTGTCCTCAGATGAATCCGCGAAAATTTACGGGTCTCTAGTTATCAGTCTGGTTGGTACAGCGCCAGCAGTGTCGCGTGGTTTCCCTCCCTCCAACGGCGAGCGTTCGCGAGAGCCCTCCTCTACACTGCCACCCCCCCCCCCCAAACTTTTCCTCCCGTAAAGCTGCCCCAAAGTTATTTTCTCACTTGAACTTCACTTATACACGCGGCCACATAGCGTCTCTTCCTCGCCCCATCCTCCATAGGAGTGCGAGGCACCGTACTTCAAGGATACCTCCGGTAACTGGAGAAGAGCGAGGAGAATTACAAAAGTTATTACCGCGCGACTCGGAAACGTGCCAATGCCGCCATAATCCTGTTGGGACTCGTGCCCCCTGCTGTCCCTGGGGGGATGAATTATTTGCATTATCGTTGTAATAATGTTCTGGTCATCGCCTTCGCCCAACGCGGGCCTATATAAGAGCGGCGATCCTCGAGAGTTGGCAGTTTGGAGCCATTTTACAGTCGGTGTGCGGTGCTAACGAAGTGACGAGCGGCGGCAATGGCAGTTACGAGCGAGAGCAAAGTCTGCGGACTGCGAAGATCGGTAGAGTAGAGAGTGAGACTGACGGGCAGGGCTAGTGAACTGGATGTGTGAGTGTAAGACAGTTGGATTGATGGCAATAAACAGTTGCATTATTATTAAGTGTGGATCAAGTGCCTGTAACCAATATAAAGTCAATGATAAGTACTTGAGTTAGAATTGAGATTGACATTGAATAATGCGCTCACTAAAAATAACAAGTGTACATAATAGAGATAAGTAGTTCCCCTAAGGAATAGCTTGTAGATTTTTATAGCATTATATATATAAATTAGAAAAATTAAATTTAGCTATTCTATTTTTACTAAGACACCCATCCCGTAGGAAACCCAGATGTAGGTCTACCTCTGGCCACTTGTAACAATATAAACAATCAATCCATTCAGTCACATTTGTTTTCTTGAAATGATTCACAACATTCTCGACAGCAAGGAACCAATAGGCAGTTAAAATCTTCTTGAGGAAACAAATTAATGTGAAGTCTAGCCTAGAGGTAATTAAAGTCACGAGTTTTAGCAGTTTATAATATTTTACGCTGTAAGCACTGTCAACGTGATATTAGTTTCTCAAACCTTACTAGCAAGAACTTCAGAGGCCGTGGCACAAGCTTGACGCTGTGGAGGCCTTCATTAACTCAGAGCAGGTGGCGCGGGATTCGGCGCTTGTCTCCTCGCAGGCCTGTTATTGGCTCACGGTTCACCTGGGCGTATCTAATAAATTGTGATACAACTGCAAACAGAACAGGAAGACACCCGTGCTCGAAGTTTGGCTTGTCTTAAAATCATTTCCCTGAATTTTACCTTCCGTGCCTATGCTTTAAGGGCGCCGCCTACCTGGCGGTGTAATCGCGTTGCAGTGTGTTTGAAATCAGGGTTTTTTTTTTTTTTTACGAAACCATTAAACGTGTCCCCATGACACCAATGTACGAAAAGAAAACATATTTCGGGCGAGGTACGTATAATACTCTCAATACATCATGTACGTTATAAATGTTTTTCCCGAGCCCTCCAACATAGCTAAAAACGGCTTTTTTACATTGCTGTAGCAATTAATAAACTGGTTGGAAACACGCAATACTATTATAGGGACTTGCATTAAACCACCGATAAAATGATAAGGTCACCGCTTAAAGTCCCATAGGTACAAGCAGCACAACGGAAACACTACATGCCAGTTCAGCGCCTAGCGCGTGTCATTGCCGTCTTTATCGTTCCCGCGCTTTCTTTCCTCAAACGCGCTAAAAACATCCAGGTAGGCGACGCCCTTACGGGTCATATGTACTGAAACGTTTTCTGTGAAATCGTTGTTTGCGCCTAAACGCGTGTCTCGGTAAATAAATGTTCTGGAAATACGGAGTTTTGCCAGAAAGGATTTAAAAAAAACTATTGTCTATATCGCTATCTTTTTACTTTTATCATATTAAGTGTATTAATGGAGAAAAAAATCGTGAAAGTGGTCAAATATCGTATTTTTAAAGCTTACCTATGAAGTTTCTTTAAGCGGTAAGAGAAAAGTAGAATTCTACGCAGGTAGTTTGTTCTGTGTACTTTCATCGCGTGTAATAAAACCCCACATTTACAGACCTAGCTTAGACAGTAAAGCGTTAGGACGGAAACACTGCACGCCTTGCGCGTAGGAGCTATGAGGCGCTAGACGAGCGTGTTAGTGTCGCCCGTATCGCTCCCTCGCTTCTTGACCTTGAACGCGCAGGTGGATAGGACCCTTTAGTCCCAAACTGGATAATTTCAGGTGAGCGACACTACCGGACCACGAAAGGAATGTGGACTGCTATCCTGCTATCGAGCGGTGACGTAACGTGATGCCAGAGGCGATGGTGATGGATAGCGCCGCGTGGGCGGGCCGGTCGGCCGTGATTAGCCAGTTAGAGGTCCGCGGAGTGACAAGTGGGAGGCGTACTGGCTCCGCGCCCCCACACAGACGCGCCGGAACGGCCGGCTATTGGCCACTTCCGGTCCGCGCGATCTGCCAAGCACGCCGCCCCAGCAACAACGCCTCGCGTTTCTGCACATGCTGCAATCTGATCGGTAGGAATAAGGCTGTTCATGGTAAAGTGAGCACGTTTTGAGGTAGTCTCAAATTTCTATAGCAGCAATGCCACACATTCCTATATTTGCAGCCTGCTATATGATACTATTCCCATACAATACATACGTTAAAAACTTAGATTAGAGTTTAGGAAGTTTACCAGGAATGTTGTTACAGCGTACAGCGTCACTTACAGTATATTGCCAGAGAGGTATAGTTGTAGTTCCAAAATAAGTATACCTAAACCACTGAAATAAACTAGAAATATGGCACGTGAGGACAAGCCTTAAGAGCCCTGCCTAGCAAAAAGCCTCAAGGTTACGTCCTCTATACGAAAGCATTGCGACAGCTATAGAAAATATAATCAACAAGTTTCGCTACGAATTTTAAGCGATTACTATACGGCTAAGCGTACCAAAAGCAATCCGTTCAGAAAATGTACAGAATTGTCGCAATACTTTTAAAACATTGATTAACAGAAGACAAATTATTGGCATCGTATAAACAGAGGGCTACTTACATCCAATATTTTACTATTTTAGCCCTTTCAGCCAAAAATAAATATATAATTTTAGGCGTTGCAACAACAAATCTTTTATTCGGACTGTACTGATATCCAGATGACGTTTAGTCTTACATCGGGACCAACAGAACTCTATATGTGCTCTATGTTACTGGCAGCAGTGGTTTATGTATGAGGCTACGGAACATAGGGCCACAACAGGGAATGATGTCTCCCACACGTAGAGAACCTTTCTCATTGGACGGTATGTTCTGCGGTGTGCAGTGCAGACCATTCAAGTCACTCCATTTGTAACGTCTCAGATAGAGGACACTGTGACTGAAATGGTTAACAATTTTCAACGACCACATTTATTTTCCAATGTTCAATTTTACAAATTGGCGAAAAAATATCGACTTTAATTTCTGTCCTGAAAAAAAGAGTTACGTTGAAATAAAGCATAGTTTTTAAAATCCTGTATGCCACGATAAAATTTCTGTACAAGCTTGGGCGGAAGCTTCCACGAGACCTGCTACCCGAGCCTTCATGCAAGCAGCTATAGAGGGTTCTTTGCAATAACCTGTCCAACGATCCTTTTTGCCGAACAAGTAATGACGAATGCATTTTTTAAAACGATCTTAAGAGGTGGTGGTTTATCGCGGGAAAAGTTGACTAGGATTCAACATACTGCACACATGTCCGACAGTTTTCTTTCCTAACTGGCTGTCATGCATGTATGAATATACTACCTATTTTTACTGGACCAATAAGGATTCTGATACTATAAGGTACAACGTTTGTGTTTGATATGAAAACAAATTAGCCGAGTCAAAACCTTGTTCATCCAATCATGAAAGAATAAACTAGTTGCAGTTTTATAGAAGATATGCTGGCTCAAAAATTTCTCGCGATTTTCCACCATTTCTAATGACTAGAGACCCCGGAAATTTCGCGGATTCATTCGGCAACAAGCTAGATTCCACAATCCTTTGTGCATTCGAGCATCAGTTAGTAGTTCATTGGTTGTTGCTTCAGTTTAACACCAGTTCAGGTAGCACGGGATTCGGTTCTTATTTTCCTTGCTGGTTCGTTGTTGGTTGGAAGTCGTTCGGGGCGTGTCTAACAAACAGTTTTGCAATCAAAGCACGAACACATATGTACACGTAAATGCAGTTTAACTTGTCCTCAGATGAATCCGCGAAATTTCCGAGTCTCTACTAATGATTTTTCTTATGTAACTGTGTGGGTCAGGAACAGTCTTCACTCACGACTTCAACATTATGCGTTTATGCACAGAGCCTAATAGTTTTGTTGTTATACATCGAAATTTGTGTTAAATAACCACGAATGATCACCATAATTTTCACACAATGCTGTTTTAGGAGCAGTAAACATTTCCGTAGTTCTTTTGCTTACTATTTATTAGTGTTTACTAGTATTACGCTCATTCTCAAGACAAAACTAACATAATAACTTTAGCACTCTCTTTCTAATTGGAAAAAATTTCAACCTTGTAGAAAACTTTCCATCAAAAACTGCACACAAGCAATTACAAAAACGTCCACGAAAACAGCCAGCAGGTGGCCAAATCTTCCATAGAATTATCCATAAAAGCAGCCATGCAGGCCTGCATGGAGTCGTGCAAAGAATCTTCCATCGTGGGATACAGGCATTATTAGAATAGACACAACAACTTATAATTAGAGTCACCCGGTTTTCGCGAAAAGATTTTAGGACTACGTGTACTCCAAAACACTAGAGCTCAGATCCACTTTCGTGATTGGATGATATTAACTGCCACGCATTGCAGGTGTCTGTCCGCGAATCACGGACACTGTGTCGGAGTTACCTAATTCTGATTGGCCCAGTAGGTCAACGAACTCGCTAATTTTTCAGAGCTCTACAAATGACTCAGTAACGAAAGTGGTTCTGAACTAAAGTGTTTTGGAGCACAACTTGATCATTAGCGAACTTCAACTTTCGTGCGCGGACGCACGCGAGGACTTATTCCAAATTGTTTTGTTTACATTTTATCGCGCGCAAACGGTAAACGTAAATAATGATGTATTCGTATAGAAGCATGAAGATTGAAAATATAAAACTCGCTATTTGTTTAGAGGCATAACTTTCAATCTCGCAGCTGCAAAAACGAAACTTTAATAACTAAAAATACAAAAATTTACAGACTAGAGCAAAAAAAATTCCAAAAGAAGTTACTCAAATTAGAAAACAAAATAAAATAAGCTAGAAACACCAATATTTACGAGTAATCACATACAATTTATTGACGAGCCGATTTGAGTGCACTCTAGTTTCTCTGTCTGAAAGCTTAGCTTCGGACGGCGTCGAATTAAGTGTACTCTGGTGCCAGTATCCGAAAGCTTCGCTTCGGACGTCGTTATTGTAGACACGCACGTTGGGACATATCGTCCGCGGACACAGTAGGTCCGCGAACCATTCAACTGCGGACGAGCTATTGTGGACTAGGCCGGACTTTCTATGGAGGAGCGATTCATGCGTAGAGACCGCATACATACCCGGAAATTTCGTGGATTCATTTCACAACAAGCTAGACTCCACAATCCTTTGTGTACTCGAGCCTCAATTATTAGGGACTGGAAAAAATTCGCGAATTCATTTTAGGGCAAGCTAGACTTCAAACACACGTACATTTCTGCTACGCTTGCGATTGGGTCCCAGTTTGTTACACATGCCCAGGTGCACTCGTATGCCAATATCAGACGTGTAAGAGAACAAGCACTGAATCACGTGCAATTTGGCCTGAGGTAGGAAGAAAAAAGTGGTGAATTGCCGAAGATACAAAGGACAAGAATGCAAGGTTCATTATCTTGTGATGGGTCACCTACCTGGAGTGATGAGGATATTAGGAAAGAGCTGAATGATCCCACTTTGTAGGCATTATTAAAGTTGAAAGAACCTGGCTGCCAGCCAAAATAGGAAGAGGTATCTGGCCTGAGCGCAGTAGTCAAAGCGTACTGAAGAATAGTGTATTTTACAGTAACTGGGAAAGTAATGATGGAAAACATACACGTTTACAGTTGGTCCTTCCAGAATGCAGGGTTGCAGAAATCTTAAAAGAACTGCATAATGTGGCAGCCAGTGGGCAATTTGGTGTTAATAAGACACTCGGCAGAGTTAGACAGAGATTCTACTAGTTCGTTGTCGGGAGGATGTTGAGAAGTGGTGCTGACTGTGTGACACCTGCACTACGAGGAAGGACCAAAGGACAAGGTCATCTCCAGAAATACAACGCTGGAGCTCCATTCAAGAGGATGACAGTAGACATTCTGGGTCCTTTTCCTGTCACAGAGAGGTACTCAGCATCTACTGGAGGCTCAAGATTATTTTACTAAGAGGCCTAAGATCATTTTCCTCCCGAACCAGGAAGCACATACTGTGACTGAGGCACTCATATAATATGTCTTTTCGAGGTTTGGGGTGCCACTAGAACTCCATTCTGATCAGGGACGAAACTTTGACGCTGCGGTCTTCCAGGAGGCAACCAAAATTCCAAATTTTGGGGATGAAAAAGACTAGGACTACAGCCTTACGCCCTCAGTCGGATGGAATGGTCGAGAGGATTAACTGCACTCTTGAGCAGTACCTGTTGATCTTTGTGGCAGGAAACCAAAAGTATTGGGATTCAAAGGTGTCATTGTTTCTTCTTGCTTACCGCTCAGCAGTTCATGAGTCTACAAGGGTAACACCATCAAGGATCCTGTTTGGAAGAGAGCTAAGCCTCCATAGTGACCTGCCGTTTGGCCGACCGACAGAAGAGGAAGCTGCAGCCCCTGATTATGCCAGCGAATTACGTAACAGACTTGTTGACATTCATGATTTGGCTCGATAGACCTCAAAATAAATAGTGACAGGATGAAGATGCGGTATAATAGGAGAATGTCTGGCGAGGTATTTCAAGAAGGACAACTGGTGTAATTGTGCAACCCCCAGGGGTGAAAAGGGTATTGCACGAAGCTACACGGTGGCTGAGCGTTCAGACTGTTCAATCCTAGCCGTTTCACTCCGGATTTTCGCAAGTGGGAATCGTGTCGGACGAAGCCGCTGGTCGGTGGGTTTCCTCGGGGATCTCCCGTTTCCCCCGCCCTTTCATTTCGGCGTGGCTCAAATTTCTTCACTCACTCATTTTAGTTTAGTAATCGCGTAGCAATACTGAGCATGATGAATTTACAAACACTATCCACAACTACAGCTAGTTTTATAAATGTACATGAAGCTCGCTACACCCATCGATCCAGTGGACCATTATCAAACACCTTGTCGGTATGGCTAGTGAGTTCTGAGTGGGCACGAAATGTGAAGACGTGACTAGGGCTAAATGCAACAGCCAATGGATAGACACACAAAAATTCGCGTTATTTGGCATCAGGCTGAACTTCACAGTATTGTATATACCAGGGCCGGTGTCGTTTTTATATTGGCTGCTGCATAGACGTGAAGCCACACCTTTTCTGAATGAACTGCTCGTGATTGGGGCACACAATTGTGAAGTGTTCATTTATTGGCGCAGAGATACCCCAGGGCGTGTCAAACAAAGTATGGTTCAATGACAAACGTACTGCAAAGGTTCAGTGTATTTAAAGTTTTACGTGTCCCTAAATAATAACGTAAATTTTGCTGGTCTCTACCAGTGAAACATTCACCTCTTCACAGTGCCATTGACGTTTCACATCAAACATGTTTGAAACAGTGATTCCACTACATAGTATCACCTTGTGTCGAAAGCGTTAACCCTTTCGTTCCCAGTGTAAACAACTGGATACATGTTGTACGGGAAGGTTATATTTTATGAGTGCTATACTCTGCGAGGCTCAGTGCTCGATAATCTTCCCTGTGAGCAACTAATATTCGTAAACCACGCTTCAGCCCAACGTTATGACTGGTCCATACCTCCGACTACTAAACACTACGTCTGCAGCTCATTGGCTGTATTAACGAAATATTATGTTCTTTGTCAACTTACAGTAAGTTCAGCACGCATAAAATATTTCTTATTTGCAATACCAGAATTGTTAAATTAATGTGGGAACAAACCCCTTAACTTACATATAAATTTTTCGTTCCGGGTGTTGCAAAAGAGGAGATTTATGGTACGGCGAGTACTTACGCATTCCTTGTAACAACTTAATACGATGGAACGAATGAAAATATTTCTGTTGGTCGATGGCACCGCCAACAAACAACTATAAAATTTTGATTTGCTAACCGCAGCCAATAGTACTAAACCAGAACAAAAACCCGCTGTCCGTATTGGTGCTGGCTCCTGACTGTGTACAGCACTGGCAATGATTTTACCTATTTTGCAACACGTCTTACGTGAACGAGTATACTGGGCTAATAAGTAAGGATAGAAAAAATTCGCGAGTTCAATTACCTGTATGCTAGACTCCACAATCCTTGGTATATTTGAACGTCAGATGTGTGTTCATTGGCTGTTGCCCCAGTGTTGCTCCACATTTGACACTGCGGGATACGCTTCTTGTTCCCTTGCAAGTTGACTATTAGCGTGGAGTCGTCCAGGGAGTGTCTAATAAACTCTGGTCCAATTGCAAAGGTGACGGTCGGTGTACAAGCGTTTGAAATCTATCTTGTCCTGAAATGAATTCGCGAATTTTTCCTACCCCTATTAATAAGTCAAGGGGTTACAGGGATAACTGAAACTAAAATGAAACATTAATTAGTTTCCTGTGGAGTGAATGTCTTCAGAAAAAAAAAGGCGAAGTGATAGGAGGAAATGCAAAAAAAAATAAGCCGACAAAAATCTTTTTAATTTTTTTTGGAATCCGGCAAAAAGCAAAAACGGTGTCAATGAAACGATTAACAGACAGGGTGTGCAAGGAGACGCTTTGATCGTGAGCAAGAGAAAGTGCTGCGTCAGCGCTGGGCAGCAGCCCCTTTAAAAGGAAACTGGTTAGTTTCAAGAGACTCCGCTGGAACTGTTCAAGTGAGCGGCGACTTCCACGACTCCCCGTCTTGTTTTTGTGCAACGTCACGGACCGGGAGAAGACCAGAAGCACATAGCAATAAAAGCGGTCGTGGTTGCTGGGAGATGCCTCTGTTGCCATCGGCTCGAACGAGTGTTCAATTCTTGGACTCATCCGCAATGTTGACATCTGCTATTTATGTGTAGGGACACCCGAATTTCGCGAAAAGATTTCCGTACATGCTGGATTTAACACCCTACGAGCGTACCAGCTGTTTCCCTTTGTGTATTGGCTGCGTGTCTTTATCAGAAGACATTTTCTTACTTGACTGGCCAATGAGAATTAGGGAACCTCAATAGTGTATGTCTGTGATTCGCTCGCAAACATCTAAGACGTGTAACACGAAAACCATCCAATCACGACAGTGGATCTAAGCTAATGTGTTATGAAGTACAACTGGTCGTGAAATATTTTCGCGAGATTCGGGGTCCCTATTTATGTGCCATAACTAGAGATAGGAAAAATTCGCGAGTTCACTGACCAGTAGGCTAGACTTCACAGTCTTATATACTCTCACACAGATATGAACTGTTTATTGGTTGATTGTTGTGAGTAGTAAAAGACGGTGGTTGGGCGCACAATTTCTCGCATGTTTGTTATTGGCTTATTTATCTCCAGGAGGTGTCAAAAAATACGTTGACCAATTACAAACGCAACATGAATGTACATGTGTGTGAATTACAACTTGTCTAGAAATAAACCCACGAAATTCTCGGGTCTGTACTCATTGGTAGGGACACCCGATTTTCGTGAAAAGATTTCACGAACAGTTGTATTTCATAACACTTTTAGCTCACATCCAATTTCGTTCATTGGACGATTTACGTGTTCCGCGCTTTAAGTGTCTGCCCGCGAATCACAGACGCACACCATAGGCGTAACCTAACTCAGTCTGACCAGCAGAGTATTATATTATTTGCTTTGTACAATGAATTTATGCATACATTTATGCGTTGAATCACAAGTAAAGTTTATGATTACGTATTTAAATATTGCAGTAAATCCACCTTGCTGAACATATTTAGTAGTATTATTAGAAATTCGTAGGGATAGGAAATATTCGCGAGTTCAATGACCTGTTGGCTAGACTCCACAGTCCTGTGTACACTCGAGTCTAAGATGTTTGTTTATTGGCCGCTACCCCAGAGACTAGCCAGTGTTACTTCACATAGGGAAGTATTACACTCACTACTTGTTTCATTGCAAGTCTGCTATTGGCTCAGAGTCGTCCAGGGCGTGCCTAATGAACTGTTATCCAGTTGTAAAGGTGGCTTCAGTGTACAAGTGTTTGACGTCTATCTTGTCCTGAAATGAACTCGCGAAATGTTCCTAACCCTTGAAATTCGTTATTCAGGCGTTTAAAACTATATACCAGTAAATTAAGAGAGCTCAAAACTTAAGAAAAAAATTACCTACATTAAACAAATATGCGTGAAAAAAGGAAACACATGTTCACTAAAAAGGATTATGGAAATGGTTTTTTTTTTTTTGTGATTGTTTGGTATTTACACCTTACACTGTTGGTGACGTCTTGCATCGTGCGATGTTTATAAAAGATTGTAACATTCTGGCGTTGTGTCGTTGCGTTCTTACGTTTACTGCGTAATTTATAAACCCGGACTTAAGGGCGCAACCTCCCATGTGAAAGCGTGTTGCGTGGCGCCGGTGGCGCCTCACGGCGGCGGTCGCGGCAACCATCTGGCCAACTCGCGTCTGCCCCTGCCTCGCTCTACCCTCAGCGCATGCGCGCTGGTTTGCATCCAAATGAGCTTGTCCCCCCCCCCCCTCGACAGCGTGCCATTCACAAATTGTCTCTTCTCCACACCCCCTCCCCTCCTCATCACTCCACATCCTCTCCTCCTCTCTCCCACACATCAACATGTTAGAGACCCGGATATTTCGCGGAAATTTCATTCGGCAGCGAATTAGACTACACAATATTATGTGCACACCCTACTGGAGTCTCAGTTAGCTGTTCATTGGTTGTTGGTCCAATTTAACGCCAGAGCACGTATCACGGTATTCGGTTCTTGTTTCCATTGCAAGTTCGTTATTGGTCGAAAGCGGTCCGGGGCGTGCCTAACAAACCGTGTTCCAATAGAGATACGAACTCAAATGTAATGCATGTTGTTGAAGTTTAACTGGCCCTCAAATGAATTCGCGAAATTTCCAGGTATCTAGCCATGTTGCGTTACTGGTTTATAGCTTACTTCAGTTGTTGCTTAGGCACACTTATTTCGAAACTAAAACCAGGCCCTTTCTGAGGGCGATAGAGGCCTAGGCCATTAAAATTTTTGAGGTCCTCCTCTCACGCATGAAAAAATAATAATGGCAAAACTAAATTTTACAAGTCGCGTGTATTTTGAATATTTACATTATTAACAGAGTACAGTCATTTGTCATGAGAACAATAACTCGCTTCTGTTTGTTTTCAAATACAAAGCACATAGCCTGAATTTGAGGTTCTGTATGAAGTGAGTCCTGGGCGAAATTCCTCTCCTGTTTCTCTCTATCCTTCTCCTACGCTGTTAAAATTTTCCGTATATTTACGGAAATTTTTACGAAGAATGTACAGTAAATATACGGAAACGCAATACGTAATGACGAAAAACGGAGTTAAGTGCTTAAATACAAAATACGGAACATTTCCGTATTTCCTGTAACTTCGAGTTTCGGGCACGAACAATGGCGAGTCTACACGAAACTTTCATCGCCACTGTAACAAGAAAATTATCGTTTCTGCGGCAGTTGCAGTTATACATGTCACTAAGGCCTGTTCTTTCAAACACTAAAAAGTAGCGACAGGCGTATGTAACACTTAGAAACTCTTAACATACACTATCTTTAACAGAAACTAAAAAAATTGCTTATGTGACTAATATATAAATACAAAAGTTATAGCAGATTCATCATGTGAGCATTGTAGGTAAGTGGTTAGGGTCGTGAACCTGCATAATTTTGACTCGGGTTCAAATCCTGCTTAAGTAGAAAAAAACTTAACTTTTTTAAATACCTTTTTTATACACAGTAGAACACCCATACAATAAAAATTAAAATAAAATAGATATTAATAATTATTTAAACTATAAGTACCGGAAACTAACTAGTGAATCAACGGAGAGGTTCCGTGAATTTTACGGAAAGTCCGTTTTTAAAAATCAATGTGTCCGTAATTTTACGGAGGGTTTACGGACACTTCTGGATAAATTTTTACCAGCACTTTTCCGTAAAATGAAGGAAATTTTTTTTAAATAGTGTTGTGTTAGGGCCTTTACCCACTTAGGGACATGCAACATTCGTGATATTAATTAATTAATGGAATGCCAGACTTCACTGCCCTATACCTGCTTGAGTGCAATTCGTGATTTTGTTAGCTGCTGGCAGCTATTTCGCATAGTTTACGTGCGTGTCCGCTGTACTGGAGAGTGGTTACTCAGCCGTACTATTGGCTAAAAGCGCCTTCAGGGTGTGCCACACAAGTTGTCGGCCAATGACAAAAAAAAAAAAAAATGCGAATTTTGCACGTCCCTAGTCATCACAAGTAATAATTTTGCTTTATGACAAAATAATTATACCTGTCTAATTTATTTCACATTGGAAGCGCTTTCAATTTAATCCGAACACTTATTTATTAATCAACTACAAATTACTGATTTTCTGCTGTTTAAATCAATGGATTATTTTTTATTTAAGTAATTAGTGGTTTCTTTTCTAAATATTGCGGTTGGAACACTCAATTTGTAATCTGTAAATACTAACTGATTCCGATTTAGAGTGCACATGTAGAAAGGAACCCAGTGAATCACGTACAACCTAGTATAGGCTATTCTCGATAAAGAGAGCATTTTTGAAAGCCCTCTCATTTGGAATAATAGTGAATAAATATATTTATTTTGACAATAGGCGTTGACTCCTGATTGCGTTGAAATATACATACTGAATTAATTCCTTATATGGAAATATTTATTTTAAAAGGCAGTTAAAAAAATAAAGTATGACAGAAAGGAAAAAATAACTAGGACCACAAAAGTGCTCACTTTACGATGAACAGCCTATACACAGGATAAAGTGCTCATCATTAGAGACTCGGAAATTTCGCGGATTCATTTGTCGACAAGCTAGAATCCACAATCCTTTGTGTACTCGAGTCTCAGTTAGTTGTTCACTGGCTGATGCTCCAGTTTTACCCCAGACCAAATAGCACGGTATTCGGTACTTTTTTTCTTGCAGGTTAATTATTGACTCTTGTTAGTCCAATTGAAGTATGTTTGAAGTCTATATTCATCATTAGTACAGACCTGCAAAATTCGCGTTATTATTTCCGGACACATTAAACTTAAAACATACGTACTTTTTGCAATACGTTTGTGATTGGACCGTACTTTATTTGACACGCCCCGGGTAACTCTGCGCCAGTAAATGAACACTTCACAATTGTGCCCCAATCACGCGCAGTTCAGTCAGAAAGGGAATGACTCCACATCTAGGTGGAAATCAACGGAGAAACGATGCCAGCTCGAGTATATACAGTACTGTGAAGTTTAGCTTGATGCAAAATAATAACGCGAATTTTGTAGGTCTCTAATCTTTAGACGCCCGTAAATTTCGCGAATTGATCACAGGACAAGTTAGACTTCAACCACACTTTCTTTTTCAATTGGATCGCAGTTTGTAAGCCACGCCATGTAATAATTTGAGCCAATAACTAAGGACCTGTAAAATTCGCGTTATTATTTGGCATCAAGCTAGACTTCACAGTACTGTACATACTGGAGCCAGAGTCGTTTCTCCAATGGTTGCCGCCCTAGATGGGAAGTTACTCCCTTTCTCACTGAACTGCACGTGATTGGGGCACACAATTGTGAAGTGTTCATTTATTGGCACAGTGTTACCTGGAGCGTGTCAAATAAAGTACGGTCCAATCACAAACGTATTGCAAAGGTACATGTGTTTTAAGTCTAATGTGTCCAGAAATAATAACGCGAATTTTGCAGATCTCTACCAATAACTAAGAGACATGCAAAATTCGCGTTATTATTTGGCATCAGGCTGAACTTCGCAGTACTGTAGGCACTAGAGCCAACGTCGTTTCTCCATTGGCTGCTGCAAAAATGTGAAGACACGCTCTTTGACTTAACTACACGTGATTGGGGCACACAATTGTGAAGTGTTTCTTTATTGGTGCAGAGTAACCCAGGGTGTGTCACATAAGTTATAGTCCAATGATACACTTATTGCAAAGGTACATGTGTTCCAAGTTTAACATGGCCCCAATTAATAGCGCGAATTCTGCAGGTCTCTGCCAATAACTAACCTGCAAGAAAACATATGCGGAATCCTATACTACCTGTTCTGACGTAAAACTGTATCATAAGTCAAAAAACAACTAACTGAGGCTCATCATGAAGGCACCAGTCAATGAATGAACAAATGACAACCTCTGGGGTGTACACACACCTGTCCAGTTACGCCTGGCCGACAAATGAACTGGAGAAATTTCCGGGTCTCTAACCACGTCTGTGGGTGTCTCAACGGTTATAACCACGTGACCATAAACGCGTCCCACTGGCTTCGCCCAGGTTCTCGTGCACGGAAGAGCCCAGAGTTGACCAACTCATATCTGTGTCACTTCCGTCCCATTGTGGCCACAGCTCGCACACGACGTCACGTGTGCGGGTTCGTGTCATGTAACGTGGCCGTAGAAGGAGCATTAGTAGGGACCTGGAATTTCGCGTATTCATTTGGCAACAAGCTGGACTCCACAATCCTTTGGGTACTCGAGCCTCAGTTGTTCACTGGCTGATGATACAGGTTTACTCCAGACAAGGTAGCACGGGATTCGGTCCTCTTTTATTTGCAGGTTAGTTATTGGCTCAAATTCGTCCAGGGCGTGTCTTATAAACCGCGGTACAATTGGAAAACAAAGTGAAATGTACGTTTGTTTTCAATTTAGCTTGTCCTCAAATGAATCTGCGAAATTTCCGGGTCTCTAAGCATGAGTGAAGTTGCGCACTCGAGCTGCGCTGCACTGATGTTTGATTGCCGAGCTAAGTCTTTAGCAGGCTATGTAGTATGCAGCCTATTTAAACAGACACTCGTTCATATGACTGTATTAAAAAAAATACGGGTGGCCTAGCAGGGGAAAAAACTAAGGGAGAGGGGACGCCCCCATTCAAAATTATCTTGAGGGATTGTACCCCCTCCTAGCTGTTAAAATGTATGCAGTGGCGCTGTAACAGATTCTTTTAGGGGAAAGGGGGAAGGAGTGGAGGTGGGGGTACACGTTGAAACCTGAGTCAAACTACAGACCGCAATATCAAAAGGCTGTTTGATATTGACAGGGATTAAGGGACCCGTCTGCCTGCCTGTCGTACTGCGATGCAGTGTGTTCGAAATTCAGGGTTTTTTTTTTTTTTTTACGAAACTATTAAACGCGCATCCAATGCGCTAGTGTACGTAAAGAACGCACACCATACCTGTCGGTTACTTCCAAGATGTCTCGCACATTAGAAACACCATGTCGGGAACATTACAGCGTAGCTAAAAACGGCTTTTTCAAACCGCTGTATCTCAAAATATACGCGTTATGCAGGATGGTTCGCTCTAAATTTCCGGAACGGTTGTAGATAACGAAATGCGGTTTTCGCTAAATGAAATTACGTACGGGGATAAGTAATTTGCTGCAAAGTGACTAGTATATGGACGTATATGGACAGAAATAATTAAACCACATAGGATTTTCCCCCTGGAAACATGCATTTATTTCAACGGCATCTGAAAGTACCTGCAAAGAGGAATCCGGCTATATAGCTTATACAATGGAAAGTAACACAGATACGCCAAGAGATAATGTTCAAATATGATTAAGTTAAATGTGCCGGTAGCATGGGGCAGTGGACCTGTACTCACACACAGCTGTAAGCAAGCAACAAGCGTCGTGACTCACAGGCGGGACCGCTCCTTGTAGCAGCGTAGCGCTTACCTTAATGGGTCAAGGGTCACGGAATGCGATATTGGATTACGTGTTAAAAATAAGGAAATACAGAGTTGAGAAACAGCAATGACATTATTGGTGTTACGTTTCGTCTTAGTTTTAAAGTCAGAGACATCCTTAAACATAATCTATGAATATTTCTAAAAACTTATGTGTTAAACAATATGAATCAAGACTATGTGAATTTTACACTGAACTTAACAAGTTCGTTTAATAATACTTTAATTATAATCGAGTATTTACTACGTGGGGATGAATTCGACCGACGAATTCCGTGAGGTGATTCCTTATGCAAAATCAAGAGCGTAATATAGAGAACATGTTCTATCCAAACTGAATATCAAGGGAAATGTAAACCCTTGAAAATATACTTTTTAAACTATATTTTTGCGAAATATCGGAGATGAAGTGAACGTTGCTTATAAGTATACCCCCGGCATTTTTGCGGATTTGTTTGGTAACACGCTAGACTCCACAATCCTTTGTGTAATCGGGACTCAGTTAGTACAGGCAAAAAAAGTATTCGATGCTTGTTTTCTTGCAGGTTAATTATTGGCTCAGATTCGTCCAGGGCCTGGTTAGTAAACTGTGATCCAACTGGAAAAATGTACATCGATTTGAAGTAAGCTATAGCTTGTCTGCAAATGAATTCGCGAAATTTTTCCGATTCTACAACAAATGCATTTTCTTGGGGTGTTTGTATTTTACCCATTAAGCATTCCCATCGTTTCTCCGTCGCACGATATCCATTCATATCACGCTTCCACAAACAAAGTTAGTTTATGACTCAAATGTAAAAAATAAATACAGCTTACCTAAGAGCAATAAGCTACCTCAATATTACTGAAAGGACATAGAGGAAAATTTATGCGTTTTTCTACAACAAAAACGGAAATTCCGGCATTTTTCTTATCTATGGCTATCAATGAATTTTAAAATAATATTTGCCAAACAGAGTGATAAAAAAACCAACCGAAGTATTTTTTTTTTAAACAAGGAGGTCAGGGTACAGGAAACTTCTGTGGAACAGGCTAAGTAAACACAGCAGTCGTGCTTATCAGAATCCTTGAACTCCATGGATGATGAAACTATTACAGTTAAGCTCCTGTTGCAAAAATTTGTACACTGAGAAATATGGAACCTTAACACGACGGAATTCTAAGTAAGTAAGCATTTTAATACAGCTCGAATGTTTCACTTGACTGATGCCTACACTTGAAGACATTTCGGAGTTTCGCCTCGTGAGTCTACTTACGTGCAAGACTAAGAATTCCGATGAAAACATCTAAACTCATTTACACAATTCGGAAATGTGCAGCGAAAGAATAAAAGGTGAAAATACGCTATGTTTTATATTTTAATCAGTATTTGAAACTGAAGTGTAAGAGAACTCGGTAGTTTGTTTAATATTTTCCTGCCAAGACTAGGCTTTTTCTCCTTCTGGAACTCGGTTTATTTGAGACTTCAGGGCGAACTGTGGGCCAAACAACAACAAAAACTGCAGCAGCTCCGAAACGAAAGCAACAACTTGAGCGTACAAATAACTGTACCCCGAAGTAGTAGCGAAAAATCGAATCACAGTGTCTGAAAGACGAATAGATCAGTGAACCGACGAATTTACCTGTCTCTAGCAGTAACTAATACCTGGAAAAGTCCCGACTTTTTTTCACAGTACTCCGTTCATTGGAGTCGGCGCCATTGTTTATTGGTTTTTACAACAGGGAGGACGTACTTTCACTCACGATTTGGCTCCACAATTTTCTACCGTCCAGTTGTTGATCGTTATAGGTTGTTCGCGATTAACTGATATCTTAATGTAATTTCGTCTTATGTAACATTTATAGAGGCAGGAAAGATTCTTGAGTTCCACGACCTGTAGGCAAGACAGCACAGTCTTGTGTACAATAACGCATATAACATTAATCATTGGTTGCTTGATGTCACAGTGGAAGGCGATGATTGGATCTGTTTCGTCTCGTGCTTCCTATTGGTTCAGGCTTAAGAGGCGATACATAAAGCGTGAACCAATTGCAAAAGTGACGTGAACAAACGAGTTTTTGGTTTCTAACTTGACCCAAAATGAATCCGCGAATTTTTCAAGTGTATAAACATTTACAATGCCATGAGCCTAATAACTTTATTCGTGTGTCTACTAAGTGAAAAACCTATTAAAATATTATTATTATAAATCTGTTAATAATATTCCAACATACCTATAAATTAAAAAAAAACGCGATTCGTAGGGAGAGGAAAAATCCGCGAATTCAATTCAGGACAAGATATATTTCAAACGCGTGTACATTGACGTCACCTTTGCAATTGGATCAGAGTTTATTAGACTCGCCCTTGACAACTCCGCGCCAATACCCGACTTGCAAGGTAACAAGAAGCGAATCCCGTACTGTCAAATGTGGGGTGACACTGGGGCAACAGCCAATGAACAAACATCTGAGGTTCGACTGTAAAAGATTTGTAGAGTCTAGCATACAGGTCATTGAACTCGCGAAATTTTCCTATCCCTAGTGATTCACCATAAATTTAAACATTACACTCGCGGTAGAACGTTAAGTCTTGGAACTATTTCACTTAATTCACAGACAGTGCTGTCATCTGTTAACCTGCAAGGAAACTCGCAATGAAATGCTAAAAACGAAGTGCAGTGAAGTTTCTTGCCATTTTGTTAGTAAAATTGTTATTTATTTATTTATATTTTTTTAGTGATATACACTTTTCTTTAATAAAAGTATCATATCAAAATTCAAAATAATGTTTTAGAACATGAACGACTCTTCAGGCATGGGAAAACATACTCTTGTTTTCATATAAGGTAGGTGAAATTGATATAAATTTGGACTCCAATTAGTATATCTTCAAACCGTTTATGCATGTTTTCAGTTCTTTATCTCAGCTTCTAGCCAGTTTATTGTGGAGTAGAGAAATATTATTATTCTTATTCCCCCGACGCTGGCGACGAGCGTCAAAACCAATGTTCGTCGCTCGTACAATGTTCTCGACGCTTGACGCTAGCTTCAAGGCTCTGATTGACTTATGCTCAACGCTAACGTCAAAGCTCTGATTGGCTGATGCTCGACGCTAACGTCAAGGCTCTGATTGGCTGATGCTCTACGCGTCGCGTCGCAACGCTCTATTGCGAAAACAGCTTTAGGACGTTTCCGAATTCTCAAAAATTACATACTTGTGCGTACTTGTCGCTGGAAGTGACGTCACCATGTGTATCATAGCGCTGTTCAAATTCCCAGTATAGTACACACAGGACGCATACTTGATAAGTATTTGAAATTGTATACTTGTTGGGCATACTTGTGTACTTCGACAGTCGCCATATTTTATTTCAGGAAAATATTTGTTTCAGGTGTGAAAATCAACTTGTATGTTTAGTGGTTATAAAGCTCGTAAGTTTTAATAGATAATAAGTATTTACAAAATGTCGTTCTGTTGTGTGCGTAAATAACTGTCAGTTTTGTAAATGTGCTTCCAACTATGAATACAATTCTGAGCGTTTTGTAGACGTCTGTAGCATATTTCCCAGATGTATGCTTAATAATATTACATTTGCAATCCACATGTTCAAGTTATTACAAACCCCGTTGAATTGCATTTCTCTTTCTTTTGTTATCAACGTGTACATGTAAAACACATGGTAGGGTACGTCAAGGGACGAGGGAAGAATGCCAGTTTCTGTGTAATGCCCCTTCACATACGACAAATAAATACAACAGATCCCATACCAACTGTTCTAATTTTGTTTACAATCTTCCAAGGACGTGATAAAGCAATATCCCAAGGCTATTGATGTGGTATGAATACCTGTGAAATCGAGACAAACTGAACAGATAGACATAACCTCAGGATACCTAGGTACAATAATTTATATATTTCTTCAATTTGTCTTTATTTTGTGCAGTTTGTACTGAAGTGTACAATGATCAAACATAGATATTATATTGGCATATTTGTTTGTATTAGTTTTCGTTCAAAACAACACACACCTGTTGTCTTGCTGCTCTGCCAAGCAACCAGTGTACAACATTAGTGCGTCGCCTTTCATTTCCGTCCTTCAAAACCATGACAAAAATAAATCAATGTTTATAAGGTTATGTGCGTGTACTTAATGCGTAACCATATAAGTTGTAACGTATATATAACACCATATAGCACCGAATTTTTCTGTTGTCACATATATTCTGATATTTCCACGAGAACGTGCGACCAGTCTAACATGAATAGCTGACGATTAGTCCGAATAATTTAACAAGTACACGACTAGTACACATCACTGCTAGTACGCAAATGTATATACTTAACACGTATACACTGAGAATTCAGACACGTCCTTAGTAGCCGGCGCGGGGATGCACATGACGGGCTGGCGTGGACCGCACGAGGCCAAGGTCGCGGCTGGCTTGTGGCGTTGACCCGCGCCCTAGGGCTTGCGTCACCGCCCCCAGCACTGCGTTCAAGGTCGTGTCGGCTGGTCCATTCACTCTCTGCCCGCTACTTCCTCCGACCACGACAGTAGCATCGCCCCTGCCACGCCGTGTCGCCCATCGCCTGTTCGACTCCATTATCTCCATTCACACCAACAGCGTCACGGAGTACTTCAGGCAGCACACGTCAAAGGGACCGCGGTGTCTGAGCGTTTAGCCTGCTCGCCCCCCCCCCCCACCTCGACGAACCTGGTTCAATACCCGGCTGGGTCACTCCCGGATTTTCGCATGTGGAAATCGTGCTAGTCGGCGGGTTTTCTCGGGGATCTCCCGTTTCCCCCGCCCTTTCATTCCGGCGCTGCTCCATAATTCACCTCAATCACCCTCATCGGCTCTGAAGACCTCGCTGTCAAGAGCCGCCCAAATCTCTTCACTCTTCACTCACGACACATCAGAAAAATGGCGTCACTGACCAACAGCATGTTGGGACGACGCGCCGATTCGCCAATCAACGCCTGGTAACCTAACTTGCCACCCGGCAATCTAACCAACTAGGAACCTTTCGCATCACGCGATAGCCAGACCGAGAGCCCGTTCCCAGAGTGTCGGACAACCAATCAGCGAAAGGGCACCCCTACATCAAAGAAGCCGCCAGGCCATTTCGTCCATGTGTTTATTTATTTACTTAGTTTCGAGGCCGCGGTGGTGTGGTGGTTAGACTACTCGTCTCCCATCTAGACGAACCGGTTTCTATTCCCGGCGGGATCGCCCCCGGACCTTCGCGTGTGGGAATCGTGCTAGCGGAGGGTTTTCTCGGGAATATCCCGTTTACCCCATCCTTGCATTCCGGCGATGCTCCTTACCTCAATTCACCCGCATCGGCTCTCAATGACCTGGACGTCAAAAGCCGCCCAACTCTCTCCACTCCACTACGCTGTACCCGTATATCATGCGGGAAACGATGAGTTAATATTGCCGCTGTTTTAAAAGCTTATACACTAACCTGTTCACTTTCATTCCGTAGGCCTAGTTTTGTAGCCATGAGTACAACATAGAATCTTTGTTCTCCAAAAGAACAGATAATGAAAGAAATAATTTAAGTTTTCACAAATGGTTACCTGACACTTTTTATTCGACTTTAAGATACAGAACTACTTTTCATTCGTCTTTACCAACTTTACTGGGCGCATGTCACTCGGTTCGCCCGTTAAAATATATGCAGGTAGAGATAGTGACTTTTTTCTCAGGTTGATTTCAAAAGTGCTCACTTTATCGTGAAAAGCCTTTATTAGCTTACGAACGCCAGTACGGCTAGTTTTATCGGTGCACGTGAAGTTGGCTACAATCTCCAACACAGTAGGCAATCGTCTGTAAAACTGACGAGTTCTGAGTGGGCAAGGATGATGATGATGACGTGACGTAACCAAAGAAGAACAGCCTACTGAGTGTTCACATCTTCGGCGCACAAATACGCATTATGCATCAAGCCTGTTGGAAATGATGATCCCAGTACATAATTTCGACCAATTTCGTAAATGTCAAGGACACCATCGCTAGATACATCGGATTTTCGCGAAAATATTCCATAACCAGATGTAGCTCATAACACTTTAGCTCATAAACACTTTCTTGATTGGTTGATTTACGTGTTAGGCGTTTTAGGTGTCTGCTCGCGAATCACAGACGCACACTACAGGAGTAACCTAATCCTGATTGGCCAGACAAGTAAGAAAATGTTTTTTCACAAAGCCATGCAACCGATAAGTAGGGATATGAAAAATGCGCGAGTTCAGTGACCTGTAGGCTAGACTACACAGTCCTGTGTATACTCGAGCCTCAAATGTGTGTTCATTGGCTGCTGCTCCAGAGAGTAGCCAATGTTACTTCACACCTGACAGTGTGACATTCGCTACTTGTTTCCTTACAAGTCTGTTATTGGCTCAGAGTCGTCCAGGGCGTGTCTAATAAACCGCGATCAAATTGCAAAGTCAACTTCAGTGTACACGTGTTTGACGCCTATATTGTCCTGAAATGAACTCGCGAAATGTTCCTATCCCTACCAATAAACAACAGATAGCTGCTGATATACCCATGGGTAATGAAATCTGACATGCTCAGAAGTATTTTCGCGCTATTCGGGTGTCATGGAGTGGAGACATTCGGGCGGCTCTCAACATAAATATCTTAAGAGGGCACGGGACATAAATTAATGCCACTGAGGTTTATCGTATTTTGCAAATTTTATGGAAGCCAAAAGAGGAAACAAAGAAAGGGCAGCCATACAGGATAGTTTTTACTAACTACAAGAGCAAATATTTTACCTGGATGACGTTATTCTGCCGAGATGTTTCTGAAACCGTCAATTTTTGTGTGTTTTCGTGGCGCAAGACATTATGCGAAATTGATACAGTAATGCTGCAAAATACTTGGTCGCTAAGTTGGCAAAACCTATTATCCAAGATTGCCATTTTTAATTTTTCTATGTTGGCTTTCAAAAACCAGTGAACATCAATTTACCTATTTGGTGTTGATTTTTGTCCCATGGCACCTTAAGAGCCGATGAGGGTGAAGCGAGTTTAGTATGGAGCAGCGCCGGATTGCAAGAGCGAGGAATACGGGAGAAGACCCGCTGACCAGCGGCATCATCTGGCACGATTCCCACCTGGGAAATCCGGGAGTGGCCCCGCCGGGAATCGAACACGTTTCGCCTGGGTACTAGGCGGGTAGTCTAACCACTACAACATTGCGGCAGCTATATATTCGGGCGTCCCTAACTATCGCATGGCAGAGGTGGTGAACAGAACGACAGAGACTGTTGGTTGTAGTTGAAGTGCCGCGGTGAAGGCTTGAAGAAGACGCTCCGAGCTCTCGACGACACACAAGCTCCCTCTCCCAAGTCGCACCCTTGTGTTGCTCCACGACTCAAGCGCCACTCTCCTGCTGAGAGGCTTGGAAGCCCTTTCTCACGGCTGTTGGAGATTTCAGCCACCGGTCTTTGTTCCGTGTTGAGCCGAAAAGTCTCCATCTACCACCCGCTGGAACTCCAGCATGCAGTTGACTTTCGGAAGCATATTTTACGTCTAGTTGTATTTCACAACACTTTATAAACTCAGATCAACTTTCGTTACTGAATCACTTCGCGAATCACAGACGCTCACTACAGTAGTAACCTACTTCTGATTGGTAAGCCGAGTATTACTTCTACTTTCAGATAGGGAACTACTTTCCCTCCACTGATACCAACTTCACTGGGTGCATGTTAATTAGTGTGCCCGTTAAAATATATGCAGGTAGTAGCAGTGACATTTTTCGAAGGTTGATTTCACAAGTGCTCACTTTATCGTGAACAGCCTATAAGTAAAAATCTGTGATGACTGATAAGATTTGTTTTGCTATTTGCTTTCTGGTTTTATGATGCATACTGAGTGTAAGAATAAGCAAATTTATATTGAATAAAGTGAGCAAGCCCATGGCATTGTTAATTTCACATATGGTGGAATAATACACAATGTGCAAACAAACAGATCTTTAGCAGGGCATTCAAAAGTTCTCAGTTTACGGTGAACATTCTTTGGAAACTAGTTGCTAAATATATTTTTGTATCATAACAAATTAATTAGAGTATTTCACAAAACCTTTGTGTGGAATGTGCAAAAATAATGTTGAATTTTTAACAAGCAAATGTCGTAACCTTCAAGTTTATTATAAATACTGAGCTACATAAACCGCTTCGTATGTTTCTCAAAATAATGTTTGGTAAAGGCTGTTCATGATAAAGTGAGCACTTTCGAAATCAACCTTAGAAAAAAGTCACTGCTCCTACCTCCATACATTTTAACGGGCGCCCTGAGTGACATGCGCCCAGTTAAGTTGGTAACGATGAATGGGTAAGTAGTTCCATATCTTAACGGCGAATAAACAGTGTTAGGTAACCATTTATGTTAACGTAATTATTTCGTTCGCTTTCTGTTTTTTAATGCATCGAAGTGTAACAATGAGCAGATTTATAAAATATTTACTTTTCAAATAATTTTACAGCTTCACTTGACCGATGTATGAATACAGTGATGGACAATGTTAAGACAATGTTAATCTATATCTATACTAATAAATAAAATTGAAGTGTGTCTGTTATTTCAGAATTGGTACCAATATCTAAGCGTAATATGTTATTTAAACGATGTTGAAACAAAAATAACGGTTTTTAAATTTTTGTGTGGCTGTCTGTCTGGATGTTTGTCCAGAATAGACTCAAACGGTTGAATCCATTTTGATAAAATTTTCAGGGTTCATAGAGATTATTTCTATTTAAAATCTGCTTTATATTTCATCTCGATATCTCAAATGGTTATGAAGTAAATTAATTTTTCATATACTTTTCTTTATGTTTCGTATCTTGATTTTTTGCAAAAGGATTATTGTCAAAAAACTTTGTTGAAACAACAATAGTTATTTAAATAATCATTGATATAATATGCATCATAGTAAAAGATACATTAGTTTTTGAAAAAAAACATAGTAAAATAACATATTATCAAAAACCAAGACTAACGCGACGATAAAACTATTACCGATAATGAAGAAACAATCTTTCAAACCAATTATATAGGTATGTAGTTCAATAAATCCATAAAACCTTGGCGAAGCAATGTCGGGCTGTATTTTAATAACTCCATGAAACCTAAATGAAGCGATATTTCTATTTTAAACATAAAACCTGAGCGAAGCGATGATAAGCTGTATTTTAATAACACCATAAAACCTAAGCGAAGCGAAATTCCTATTTTAAACATATGTTAAATCCTAAAGTCCACACGAACAAAGTCGCAGGCACTACATTAATTTCCATCTAAACATAAAAAGACATCTGCAAATTCAATTTGGTCAATATTTAAAACCTAAAATTCGATTTATTTTTTATTCTTATTATACGAATTATTATTTATAAATTTCGATTGGCACTATTCACGCCTTATTAAAATTTTCTATTTATATTTTATTAAAATATGTAAACAAATCCTAAAGTCCACGCGAACGAAGTCGCGGCCATAGCTAGTCTTACATAAGGTGGAAGAATACACAACGTGCATACAAGCAGATCTTAAGCGCATTTTGTCGTGAATAGCATATAAATGTACAATATTTCAGTTGTAGAGTTACAATAAAATCTGTGGCAACTAGTTTCCGAAGAACAGCTTGTAACAAGTATATACATTTTTTCACTGCGTGGTCCCAGCGCGGCACGGCGCCACGAACGTGCGCTCAGCTCACAAGAGGAGCGATTCTCGTATTGTGTGCAGTTGCGTCCATAAATCTTCTTCCTTCACAAGGCGTCCACGTTCGTGACCGGCGTCACTTAAGGCGCCGGCGTGACCTTGAGTCGTCATATGCGGCGGTGACTCATCTGTGGCTGATGTCATGCTCGTACCTCTTCTCTTATTGGCTACGAACCCACATTCGGATGTGCCCCGGGCTTCGTACGTCTTAATACGGCACATTTATAATCAGCCGTTCTCTCACTTCTCACGTTAATCAACCTCAATCTACGACAGAATCTCCGTTGAGGAAAAATTAATATCACCGACAGCACACATTAAGGCGGTCGCCAACCTGCCGCTTAGAAATTTGTTGTAACGTGTTTTAAACGCGGTGTTTTTGACCAAACTATCAAACATGTTGAGTTAAGAGATTTTGGCGGCTCCTAACAACGAGGTCTTGAGCGACGATAAGGGTGAAGTGAGGTGAGAATGGAGAAGCGCCGGAATGAAAGGGCGGAGGAAACGAGAGACCCGAGAAAACCCGCCGACCAGCGGCGTCGCCCGGCACGACCTACGTACAAAACGGAAACATACCCAAGACGAGGACAAAACGGTACTTTAAAGTTTAACACACGTGTTACAAATATTATTTTGGAGTCCTCTACCATCGTTAAAAACTAATTTTTTCCCCTTCAGAATGTTTTACATTATAGCTAGGGCCACCTGGTTTTCGCGATAAACATTCCAGGACTACTTGTACCCCAAAACACTAGAGCTCAGATGCATTTTCGTGATTGGATGAGTTAAACTGTCATGCAGGCAAGGTACTGTCTCCTAGCAAAGACACGTGGCCAAAATCAAAGTAAAACTGCACGTAACCCATAGGACATTGGAGTCTAGCCTAGCTTTCGCGTGGATATTTTTGCGTAGAACAGATGGCCCTAATTATAGCTAGAGACCTGAAGAATTCGCGGATTCATTTAGAGTCAAGCTAGAATCCAAAAACTAGCTTGTTCACTTCACTATTGGAATTGATTCACTCGTTATTTATCACTTCTTGAAGAAGCCTTAACCAATAAAACACACAACGAAACACTAGGCCAACTATCGTCTTCCGCTGTGACAGCAATCAACCAATGATAAATTTTTACCTTCATAATTATACATATGACTGTGCAGTCTAGACTACAGGTCATTCAACTCGCGAATTTTCCCGGTCTCTAATTATAGTTAGAGCCACGAGTATTTCGCGAATTCATTCGGAGGCGACGTAGACTCCAAACACTTGTTATTTTCTCCTACTGTTGTTATTGGACGACACTTCTTTAGACACGCCCCGTTTAACTGTGAGCCAGTAATAAGCAGGAAGCAGTAGTGTGAGTGAGTGTTTAACAGTCCTGTAAAGAGGCCTCGCTTGATCACAGTAACCGATAAGAAAAAGATAATGTCTCGAGTGTATAGAGGGCTGTCCAGTCTAGCTTGCTGCCAACTCAATCCGCGAAATACTCGGGGCTCTAATTATAGCATACTACCAGGACACGAACGAAAGTACGACAGGCCCTGTGCTGAACCTTATAGGTGTTCCGCCAATAACGACGTGAACACCGTACACTTGTTGAAATCCTTGCGCGTAGCGGCGATGGTGCACTTGATGCGCGTGCCACTGTAGACCCTATTACTCACGCACCACTCTGCATCGAACATGAAACAGCTCCAGGTATGCAACCGACTTAAAAAAAGATTTACACTTTGAATACGATGTCCATTATTAGATATATGTAGTAACAGGAAAAATTCGCGAGTTGAATTACCTGTAGGCTAGACTGCACAGTCTTGTGTACAATAACGCAGATAAAATGAATCATTGGCTGCTTGATATCACAGCGGAAGGCGATGATTGGGTCTGTGTTTCATCTCGTGCTTCTTATTAGTTCAGGCTTCTTCAGGAGGTGATAAATAACGCGTGAACTAATTGTAATAGTGACGTGAACAAACGCGTTTTTGGAGTCTAGCTTGACCCAAAATGATTTCGCGAATTCTTCAGGTCTCTAGATATATGCCATGGAAGTTTCTTTCGTATTAAAGATTTAATCCCTAATAATAAAATTCCACAGAAATACAGAGTACTTCAGAATGCAGGGATGAAACACTTGCTTATACGGTGAACTCTAGTAGCATACGCCACCAAATTGGCGTCTCTAACTAACATCATGTCGGGATGCCGTTAGCCAATCAGCGCCTAGTATCCTACATGCCAGGAGGTAGCACGCGGTGGCCAATTAGTCACAAGGCCATCTCGTTTTCGTGTATTTATTTACTCAGTGGTAGAAGTATGCTCCAAACAGAGCGTAGTTTGTTATTGTATTTATACATTTGTATATGTGTTATGTAATTTGGATTGTTAATGTCTATGTACATCAATGTATTAATATATGGAGTGAACATGTCGATTTTATATAATATGCATGAAGATAATAAATAAATGGGACTGCGGTAGCTGAGCGGTTAGCCTGCTCCCTTCCCACCATGGCGAACCGGAATCAATCCATGGCCGAGTCACTCAGATTTTCGCACTTGGGAATCGTTTCGGACGATGTCGCTGGTCGGCGGCTTTTCTCGGGGATCTCTGTTTTCCCCGGCCCTTTCCTTCTGGCGCTGCTCCATTCTCACCTCATTCACCCTCTTCGGCTCTCAAGACCTCGCTGGTAAGAGCCGCCCAAATCTCTACCTTCACTCACAATGAGTGAATGGTTTGGCCGTGTTCTTGTTATGTGGGCGCACCAACCAGCTGATAGCGCGGGGCTGTCGAGTAAGTCACCGACTGTCGAACAGTGTTCCAACATGTTTCTGACTATAGTCCATTCCCCACTGGAAGCAACTATCTCGAATCCCTGTCAGATATATACTTGCAGGCCCGTTTCGTAGCCTTCCTCCAAATGTAAACAAACATTACCACGTGACTGCCATGTAGCATCTGTCAAAATAAATGTTTGCATGCCATTGTGTGTGTACATGTGTTCGTATACTTTCGCTACACCTAGACATAACATTGAAATGTGACTTCTACTTTTATATCTGTCAAATGTGTTGTTTACTGTTTACAGCTTTTCAAACAATTCTGTCGTATGTCTATTTCAAAAACCATTTCGTACTAATATTCACAGTTTAGGCCTATAACATTATTTATGTCAGCTTTATGACGGTTTTAAAAATACCTGAATTAACGATAGTTTTTACGGTTATCTTACATTAACATATTTGATTTCCACGACATAGCACATTACACGTAATGCATGTTAATATTTTGGCGCGATTGTGTTTAAAACACTGTTACAACTGCGGGGTAATGTACTATAGTGTTTAACTTTTTGTCATCGATATGTGTTGGGTTATTTCTTTAAAAGGACGGCCTCAATTCGAATAACGAAGGACTAACCAGTCCAACGAAAAAGAGACAATAAAATCAAGCAGGCAACTCGTGTCGCTCATTTTTTGTCATACAAACTTAAAATATAGCGGTGAACATGCACACAAATAAGTCTACCATAACTTGCATTCCGCTCATATTTATATATATTGCTACTTACTGTGTATTAGGTTTATTGAAATTTATTGGGGCTGGGCTTGGTTATTTTTTTGGGATTGGTAGTAAATCGCGTTACACGACTGTGTTTCAAACACCCAGGGCAAAGGTACAACGTTGTGATAAATAAACAGATGTGGATGTAAATAAATAACTTCGTCATAAAACAGTTTACATTTAAAACGTATAGATAGTTCACATCAAATATTTGAAATCACGCACACAGACAGATCCAGCGTAACTATCACTGCGCAGCCACACAACGCTATTTCACATGCAGCGGTTAACGAAACACACCGTAACAGCATATTTGTTACTGCCGCGGAAACACAGATTTATCACAACATCGAAACTTGCTTAGGTAGGTTAAAAAAACATGTCTACAAACGTGATGTGGTAATTTGAAGTATTTTTCGGAGTAAGTATAATCAACGCTTCGTTTGGTAAAATAGCAACACGCCATGTCATGGCTCGCCACGTCTGCCAACTTCACTTTGTTTCTGCCCCGCCATCATATCTAAATATATTAAAATAAGTGTTCAAACATTAAAATCTCTCTTCAGTTGTAAATTACAAATTCAAAAATCATAATTTTGCTGTAATAAGTATGAAATATGCTACAACGGAAAACCTGTACAATTTTGTTGCGTACTAGCGAAGTGAAACTTCCCGAGTGTGAAAGAGACAGAGAGAGAGAGAGAGAGAGAGAGAGAGAGAGAGAGAGAGAGAGCGACAAGCCTAGCTCGGTATAACACCGTACCGTTATGGCCTACTCACGACATTTTCTGCTGTTATTTTAAACTGTAAAAATCAGATATGTTGCTATCGGGGCTACTAAATATATAAATATTTAAATAGGCACCATTTAATTTACAAATAGTATACTAAAAAACTAGGGTAAAATAATATTTTAACTGTGAACTATTTCTTACCGACCGTTGCCAACACGTCGCTGCTCTCGCTGTTGTTAGTTCATATGTAAAAAGAAAGAAATATTACAAGTTACAGAAGATACTAAGGTAAAGTTTCATTTATTAAATAATAAAGTAGTCTAAAGCTAACCACAGTGTTATATATTTGTGGAATACAGGTTATTAAAAAAAACAGGTTGACATGTTATGCCTAGAGTGTTTTTTCAAAGGTTGATTTTCATAAGTCGCTTCCAATCGGGAATGGACTATAGTTACACTACCTTGTTGGTATGTGTAGCTGGAGCTCTATTATAAGCAGATGTTTCATTTCTGTGTTCTTAATAATTCTGCGATATAACCTAGACAAGCAAAACTAAAGGCTATTCACGATAAAGTGAGCACTTTTGAAATCAACCTCAGAAAAATGTCATTGCCCAGTGTCTGCATATATTTAAACGGACATACTGAGTGACATACGCCCAGTAAAGTTGTTAACGATGGGTGGAAAATAGTTACATATCTTAACGTAAAATAAAAACTGCTATGTCACCATTCGTGATAACGTAAATTACTTCGTTCATTTTTTTTATGCATCGACGTATGAAAGTGAAAAGATTAGTAAAATATTTTCTTTTATAATACCTTCACAGTTTTGCTTGTCCGACGCATGACTAAAGTGATGAAGCCCATGGCAATGTTAATTTTACGTAAGGCGGAATAATACACAACGTACACAAAAGTAGATCTTAAGAAAGGTTTTCAAACGTACTCATTTTACCATAAACAGCCTATAACAGCAAAAATATTTCTCTTTCCTGAAATCAACAGGTTAGCTCGCTGCACTACTAGCGACAGCCAACCAACAATAAACTCTGTTCCATAATGTGGGTGTTCCCAGGCGGGAGCAACACCTTTGTTGATACAAAGAACACCTAAATAAAACGAATCCTCAGAAATGCCGTAGCTGAGAGCTGTATGCACGCAAAAGACACAGTAAGGTAGTGTTACGTGCTGCAGCTGGCGCCGACTCAGCTGCCCCGCGCCGTAATCGGAAACCCACATCGCCCTCCCCCCTTCTTGGAACGATGCGCTCGTGGCTGTCTGTCCCCTTCTGGGAATCCCACGAATGCCGTCAGCGACCGGACTTGCTGGCGTCACAGACCTCATCTAGCCTTCTAGAGTTTTCGATACGTTTAGCGACGACGCAAGAATGTTCTGGTGAGACTGGCTGGCGCCTCAGCCCTCCGCGACGCATCATGCGAGTTGGGGAAGATTCTAGATGGCGGCCTAAGACACTATATATACTGCCGCAACCCAGCGGCCGGCCACCTGACCGAGTGTGCGCGAGAGAAGAGAAGCGTGAACGACGACTGGAGATTGCGGGACAACGGCGAGTGAGGTGTTCGTGGCTTTAATGGACGATACGATGTGAAACCGACGATTGAAGCCTACTGTGCGTGAGGGCGCTTGGAGGACTCTAGAACATTGTGACTGGCGAGACATGGACTGAACTGAGGTGGGACTGAATGGAAGTGTAATTGCGGATTTTATTGTAAATATTCGAACTGTCAATTTGGACGCATATTTTACGGAATATCTGAATAAGTTGATACACGGTCTATTGGGACTGATATTTAATTATTTAATTTCATCGATTTTTTTGTCGTAGTTATAAATTTTATTAATTGGTGTCAATTGTGAACAGTAAGTGATTTCAATTTATTGTGAGAATTTGAGTTCAGAGAATTTTGCTGTAGTTATTGTAAGTAAAATAAGTAAATTATAATTAATTATCTTATTTGATTAAGACCTCCATCCCTTAACGAACTTTGTATAGTCCACTTAATTTCTAGAAAGAGAGAAATTGTAACAGTATTAAAGAATGACACTGAGTTTAGTAGTTTATAAAATGGGACGAAATAGCATTCTGATCATAAATCTCGGCGCCACTCTAACTCATTGCAGCCTGGTCCATATCCAGACTTCTTGTGGATATCTGAGCTCCTGGCCATGGACACGTTCCAAGCCAAGTCACGTCGCTGCTTCCAGATAGAAGAATCCTGATTGATCCCCGCGGATGTTCTAAGACAGAAAACTCTCGTAGCACTCTTCCGGTAGCGACGTCACTTGCCTGAGATGGCCGTGCAGATGGGAGCGACCCGGAACAAGCGAGCTGTCTCGGAGCGGAACACGATAGCGTGCGAGGGAGACGTGCAGGGACCCGGAAGTACCCGACACTTGGCGACTGCTTCCGTCACCGCGGCGCTACATACTATTTAATCCCTCGACATATTAAGGGGACTATGTAGCTGCGCGTCCAAGGTCAAGAAGCGAGGGAGCGAAACGGGCGACACTAACACGCACGCCAAGCGCCTCATCGCTCCTACACACAAGACGTGCAGTGTTTCCGCCGTAACGCTGCACTGTGCAAATTATATCTCTAACATATGGGGTTTTATTACACACGATGAAATACCACAGATTAAACTACGTCCGTATCTTTGTACTTTTCTCTTGCCGCTTAAGGAAACTGCATAGGCACGTTTTAAAAATGCGATATTTGACAATTTTCACGATTATTTTTTCTCCAAGAATATTCTTAATAGTATTACAAATGTAAAAAAATAGGGCCATAGATAACGTGTTTTATCTTTTATGACAACAAGTGATATTTCCAGAACTTTTATTTACCGAGATACCCGTTTACGGGAACAATGTTTTCACAGAAAACGTTTCAGTACATAGAACCCTTAAGGGGCCGCGGTGGTGTAGTGGTCAGACTACTCGCCTAGGATTACCGGGTTCGATTCCCGGCGGGGTCGCTCCCGGATTTTCCCATGTGGGAATCGTGCCGGACAATGCCGCTGTTCAGCGAGTTTCCTCGAGGATCTCCCGTTTCCCCCGCCATTGCATTGCGACGCTGCTTCATATTTATCTAGCTTCACCCCCTTCGGCTCTCAAGAGCTAGATGTTAAGAGCCGCCCAAATCTCTTCACTCACCCTTCATATATTATCGCGCGTGTATTCGTTCACGTCCGATAAATCGTAGAATAGGCGAAATCGCTGTCGCTATGAACGTACAGAAGCGTACACCAATACGGATAGCTAGGGTAGTGAAATTTCGCGAAAAGATTTCAAGACAAGTTATATTTCAAAACACTGTAGTGTCACTTACATGTATTGACTGGCCGATGTCGCCGAATTCTGAGTGGCCCGGTGAATTGTGAAAACGCCTTCTCAAACAAACAACAACCAATGGCAATAGACAAGCTGCTGTTGGGTGCTTATAGTATTTAAGTTCACCCTGTACTCGAATTTTTTTCGCGAATAATCACTAGCTCTAAGGAAAGCGTATTTCCTTGGGTTATGAATGCTATTGGTTGCTTCTGGCACACCACTACTTGTGCTATGACATACTCAAACCCTTTACGTAGATCCCAAAGTTTTAATTGGTATAGGCCGCTCACGGTAAAGTGAGCACATTTTAAGGCCCTTCCAAATTTTTCTTTTAAGATATTTTTTATGTTTAAGCCACTTTTTAGTATCAGTATTGTCGTGTAAGTAATACATACGGTGTATACTTTCACCACTTTTAAAAGTTAATGTCTGTTACTTCAATGAAACATATTTATTAGTGATTAATGCCTGTTAGGAGGGCCTTAAAAAGCGCTCACTTTATCGTGAACAACCTATATCAGGAATTCGTAAATACTTTTCACACCATACATTTCCTCTTTTGCAACACCTGAAATGAAAAATTAATGTGTTCGTTAAGGGACTAAGCAGACTGAGGTAAAGTGGAGTTCAGAAGACCTCGCTGTTACGAGGTGGGTATGGAGCAGCGTCGGAATGCAAGGGCTGGTGAAACTGGATATCCCCGAGAAAACTTGCAGACCAACGGCATCGTCCGCCACGATACCCACGTGCGAGGATCCGGGAGTGACCCCGCGGGAATCGAAATCGGTTTTGCATTGTTGGGAGGCGGGTAGTCTAATCACTACACCACCGCGGCCCCCTTCACGCAGAGAAGTAATAATCGCTTATTCTGCGAAGCCCAGCTGCACACGGCGCGAAATAAAAAAGAAATAGAAATACTTGTTTGCACAGTGCCACAAATATATTTGGTTGTCCCGGCAAAACAATTTGTTGCGTAAACAAAACTTGAAAATCAACATAATTAATTTTGTTTGTCTGGCAAAATACACGCTTCACTAAACAAATTTCTTTGTTGGGCCGAAATAAATAAAACTGTCAACAAAATACTTACTTGAATCAACTGTAGATATTTGTTTGGCCAATCATTTGAATACCTTCGTTCAAAAATCCAGCTCGAGAGTTTGTTGCAATTTTCTGTGAAAGTTACGATATTAACAGTGTTTGTTAGTTCATTAGTGATGCGTAATAACAGTACAAACATCCTAAGAAAACAAGTTCAACAGGAAACTAAAAAGTAAAGATGTAAATATTTATTACACACATTGTCCAGTAAGTGATGCGTGTGCATTTAAAATCACAATAATTTTATCAATAAAGGCTCATTTTAAGTTATCACAAATGGTTACCTAACACTTTTTATTTTACGTTAAGATATGGAACTACTTCCCATCTATCGTTACCAACTTTACTGGGCGCATGTCACTCAGGGCGACCGTTAAAATGCATGCAGTGGCAGTGACTTTTTCTAAGGTTTATTTCTTAAGTGATCACTTAATTGTGAACCCTTACACTTAAAGTGAGCACTTTTGAAATCAACCTTAGAAAAAATGTCACTGTCCCTGCCTGCATGTATTTTAACGGTCGCCCTGAGTGACATGCGCCCAGTAAAGTTGGTAACGATAGATGGGAAGTAGTTCCGTATCTTAACGTCGAAATAAAAAATGTGAGGTAACCATTTCTGATACCATAGATTATTTCTTTCGCTTCCTTTTTATCTTTTAATGCATCGAAGTGTAAAAATGAGCAGATTTGTTATATATTTATTTTTCAAATAATTCTACAGTTTCACTTGACCGACGCATGCATAAGTGATGAGGCTCACGACAATGTTAATCTTGCATAACACGGAAGAATACACAACGTGTATACGAGTAAATTTTCAGCAGGGTTATCAAAAGTGCTCATTTTAACGTGAACAGCCTTTTTTTTTATATATAGTCTTATCCTGAGGTTGCTAGGGCGCAGCGCTCGCGCGCAGATGATCTAGGTTCGAATCTCGGTCGGATTTCAAACTATTTTAACATTAACCGAAACTGTTTCATGTACGTACAGCCAAATAAATCTTTATTTCCACGAACCAAATATTACTTTAGGACAACCAAATGTGAACAATAAAATAATTTGGTTTCAACAACGAAGTATTTCGTTTGTTAGTGGCAAAGATCAAACGAAACCACCAGCACAACACGCCGGGGCGCCATTCGCCAATTGTGTTGAATCAAAAAAAGATTTGTATGGTGCAGCCAAATTATTTGTTTGCATAGGAGCAGTGAAATATTTTGTTGCTGAAACCAATTTATTTCGGTGTTCTCATTTGGTTGCTCCAAACTATAAGATATGGTTTGTGCAACTAAAGATTTGTTTGGCTACATGTATAGTACATTAAACAGTTTGGGCCGATATAAAAAAAATGCAAGTTCGCGCGAGTTTCGAACCTAGATCACATGCGTCCGAGCGCTACGCTTTAGTAATCTCAACTAATGTGACAACTGATGACACCGGAAAGCTTTTAACTAGACATACGGCAAATATTGGGCAACGTGTGCAAAAGAATATTTCAAGTTTTACAGCTTTACTTGTCAGTTTCTTGTTGCATTGTTGTATTAATGTGTTTATACCATTGTTATGCGTCAATAGATGCACTAACAAACACTTTTACTATCCTAATTGTCACAAAAAATACAAACAAACTCTCGAGCTGTATTTTCGAACGAAGGTAGTCAAATGCGTGGCGAAACAAATATATACAGTTGATTGAACAAAATATTTAGTTGACAGCTATATTTTTTTTGGCCCAACACAGAATTTTTTTTTGTTCAAACATATATTTTGTTTGACGTACAAAAGTAATATTGTTGCTTTTCAAATTTTGTTTGCTCAACAATAGGCTTTATTTTGTTAGGGTAACCAAATATATCTTTAACCCTTTACAAACATATATTTTGTTTGATTTTATCTCAGTGCGGCAGCGTAACTAATAGGGAATCCTTCGCTGCACGCGGTAGCCAATTAGATGCAAAGTCCTTCCCGAGAGCCTCGCACAGCCAATCAGACGACTACATCAAAGGTACCGCCACGCCATTTCGTCTGTGTGTGTGTGTATATATGTATTTGTCCTGCGATGTGTGTTTGAAGCCACACGCGCGGACGATGTGGAGGTTCGACAGCCGTCATTAGTGATCAGGATATTTCGGGATTTCATCTGGCGGGAAGCCATCTGGACCCCCCCCCCCCCCAGTGACGTTCGTTTTATCGTTTGCAGCGATATAAATTCTTCGCGTGGAAAAATATCTTCACGAAGTAGCATTTCAAACTACTTACGCTCAGGCGCTCTTTCGTGAATGGACATCTTGAGCGTCCAGACGTTGTGGATTATTAATTATTAATTGGGATAGGAAAACTTCGCGAGTTCAAACACCAGTATAATAGACTCCACGATCCTTTGTATAGTCGAACCTCAGATGTTTGTTCATTAGCTGTTGTCCCAGTGTCACCCCACATTTGACAGTCCGGGATTCGCTTCTTGTTCTCTTGCACGTCGGCTATTAGCGCGGAGTCGTTCAGGACGTGTCTAATAAACTCTGGTCCAATTGCAAAGGTGACGTCAGTGTACACGTGTTTGAAGTATATCTTGTCCTGAAATTAATTCGCAAATTTTTCCTATCCCTAATTATTGGTAGAGACGTGCAAAAATCGCGTTATTATTTGAAGAACACTTGTAATTTTGTACGTTTGTCGTTTGACTACTGTTTGTCCAGGCACACGATGGACAACTTTGAATAGGAAGCTACTAACATGAAACTGGTCCAATCACGTCCAGTCAAGTGAAAAGGGAAACTGGGCCCTCTCTGCTGCATAAGCCAATAAGCAAAGATGACGACTCCAATGTGTTTAGGACGGAGTGTTATAGCGTGATGTTAGAAAATAACGCGAATCTCGCATGCCACTAATTATTGGATTCTGCCTCAAAAAGGACCCACTTTTATCTCGATAGCTGGTTTGCTTATCCCACCGTTTTACACACACTTCACTTGTTTCTTGAGTCCGACAGGGAGTGCCAAATAACCTGCGTCCAATGAAAGTAGCAATACAAGCGTACAAATGTTTTAAGCACAGTATGTCGTCAAATAGTAACGCGAGATTTGCATGTCCTTAACACGGGGTAAAAAACAATGCAGAGGTGAAACAGCGGGTTATTCCGCGAACTCCACTCGAGCACGCCAGAAAAATGGCGTCATTAGCCATCAATACGTCGGAACCATAGACTAAAGATGAGGTTACTTCCAACTTTTGTGAAGATATTGGTATTTCTCCGCTTCATGTAAACAAAGCTTAAAGCGAGTCTAGAAAATGACACCAAGGGGACAGCGTAACGCATTCGTGCGCCCTCGCCTTAATAATGTATTTCACTAGCGACCTGCCCCGGCCTCGCTCGGGTGCAATTTACAAATATGACGTTATTTATGTTTACAGCAAGTATATACACTTAATTCTTAAGGCAATTAACATAGAATAAATACTGTGTTGTTCAAAAAGTCTTGGTATAAGTAAACTTTTAAAGACTAAAATGGTTACTGTGGGTCATCCTTAAAAGATAAACATACGCTGTCGCAGACTTTTTGTAGACCTTGTTGAGATCTACAATTTCGCAGAACATTAATTTGGTGTCTTTCTTATGGTTTACTCACTGTAAGCCATGTAAGCGCCCGAAAAGCAGGTTTCCCGAATTGATCAAAAACCGTTGACATTTCTCTACTATCCTTAAATTAAGTATTGATGCTCCCTCAAGAAATTATCTAAATGATGGGAAAAACCGCATTAAAATCCACACAGTAGTTTAGAAGCCTTAGCTGAATACACAGACACACACGGCCGGGCAACATTGTTTTATACTATGTATACATAAGAACTATTTCTTACATGGCATTGCCAATACACCCATTTTCTTCCTGTTTTATTAATGTTAATAACCAATAAATTGTTATAATTTATAGATCAAATTAGGTAAAAATTCAGTTAACATAAAAATATGGTAGGCATCTACTTTGATGTCAACACGAGTATAAAACGCTTGAGATACATAACATAATTAGGAAACCTCCAAACTCGTCAAACATGGAGTAATTTTTCAAAGGTTTGATTCAAAAAGCGTGGAGAAACTGGGAATAGACTATAACCCAGATTTTCTAGCACATCAGTTTTTTTTTTTTTTTTTTTTTTTTTCTGTGGCTGTGCAAAATACGCACGCTTCGATGCAGCGAGGCGACATTTGCAAGTTCCGCACAACGAACCCACTTTGGCATCGACATTCTTGAAAACCGGGGGAAATGTCACTGCATGAACTTCAGCTTCGCTCACACCACGGCCCAACCCTGATTCCCTTCGCTCTTGCTTGTTTTTAACACCTATCGCGATGTCCCATAAAACGAGAACAAAAGGCCAACAACTCCGGGAAAGCCAGCTCGACACGCGATCTATACACCATCTACCAAAAAGTAATTGGGCACCTGTGAAGATAGTTTGTTCAGTACGTCAGTTGACTTGTGTTTCACGGCCTTCGGCGTAGGACCGCTGGTGTTTGTCCGTGGTAGCATGAACACAGAGGCCTATTGTAACATTCCGGATAATAAAATGCTCCCAACATGTGGCGTTTTTACGGAATGGACCCGTGTTACTTCCAGGATGACAATTCCAGGTGCCATGTTTCAAGGGCTACTATGCAGTGGTAAGCCGACAACAATGTTCGCCGATTGGACTGGCCCGCCCAGAGCCCCGACCTCAACCCTATAGAACATCTTTGGGACGAATTTGATCGCCGGGTGAGGGCTCGTCAGGCGCGGCCAATATCCATTGCTCAACTCATGGAATGGTTGCAAGAGGAATGGCGACGAATCCCCGTGGATGTCCTGCAAACACTTGTAGAGAGCATGCCAGACAGGATGGCTGCTGTTATAGCCGCAAGAGGTGGCCCTACGAGATTCTAACGGGGTGACAACCACCGAGCAAACATTGTGGACAGATGCCCAATTACTTTTTGGTAGATAGTGTAGCTAGCAAACAAAATGTGCAGTGCTTATTTAGATTCAGCAGTATGTTTATTCGTCTGTACTTTTTCTCCTGATGCCTGCTGTCGTGTTTGTGAGAAGGTAGTTAGTTCTCCAGCTGACTTCAGCAGTGAGAGTTCAGCTACACTGACGCTCCAGGTACGTGATTCACGTGCGAACTACCAAGCTGTGTCAAAAACATGCCAAAATGTCGTAGGAGTTATTAGAAGCAGCGATGTTTTTTAAAACACTCGCTCCCCCTCCCCCCCCCCCCCCCGGCAAGGCGAACCGGGTTCAATTCCCGGCCGGGCCACTCCCGGATTTTCGCATGTGGTAATCGTGCCGGACAATGCCACTGGTCGGCGGGTTTTCTCGTGTATTTCCCGTTTCCGCCCACCCTTGCATTCCGGCGCTCCTCCATATCTACCTCGCTTCACCCTCATTGGCTCTCAAGACCTCGCTGTTAAGAGCCGCCTGAATCTCTTCACTCACCCTTACCATATTATCGCGAGTCTATGCGTTCACATTTACTTGCTTTTTAAAACATATAGTACATTCACGGTTACTTCAGCCTTTTCTGAAGTCCTGCTAAAGTTCTACTTCCAGGATATTCCTCCGCCTCGTGCAAACTAAGCTTAACTGATCCTGGAGAATCGCACCGTGGGGACAACGCTCCACATTCATGCGCACTAAGTGCAACAGTATTTTGTATAAGGACTATTTCTCACTAGGCGCTACCAACATACCTATTTTCTCCCTGATTTTTATTCACATCATTAATAAATTAAGCATTATAATTTATAGATAAAAATTAATAAAATTTCAATTCAACAGGAAAAAAAGTAACTTTTATGAACACAAGTATACAACGCTTGTGATACAGGGCGTAATTAGGAAATAACTAAACACGTCATACACGGGGAGATTTTCCAAAGGTTTGATTAAAAAAGGCGGAAGAAACCGTGAATGGCCTATACCTATTGTATTTTGTTATTTGTTTTAAAAGAACGCTATATTTACGCATTCGCGCCTGTGTTTTGAAGGTAAAAACTAACCGCTGTAAGCATGCGTACGCAGTGCGTAGGGTGACTCACTGGTGGGCGGGGCAAAGAACCGCGAAAGCAGGTCTCCAGGGCAAGGCGGCGGGGGCACTGGCGCGGCGGACGCCATGACTGGGACACAATGGACGCACGTGAGGTGACTGAGGTAGGGCCGGAGCGCCTGCCAGCACGTCCCTCGACAGACCGACTGCCGCTCCACTGTTGCCAACACTCTGTCTCGCTCCATTCTGCACTTCTGACATGAGAACCAACGCAAGCCCCGAAGTTAGTTCCGAAGTTACAGGCCGTTATACAAAACCCAGTATTCTCTTATTAAATCAGTACTTAAGAGACCGTATCACCCGCCATATTTAATTTTTTATTTATTTCTGCCTATTTTGAATTTAGGAAGATTTATTTAAACAACGACAACGGAAGTTTAGGTAATTCTCTTATAGACTGTTCGCGGTAAAATTAGCACTTTTGAAATCCCTGCGTAAGATCTACTTATCCGTTGTATGTTCTTCCGCCTTATACAAAATTAACATTGCCATGGGCCTCATCACTTTATTCATGCGCCGGTCAAGTGAAACTGTGAAATTATTAGAAAAGTAAATATTGTACAAATCTGCTCATTTTTACACTTCAATGCATTAAAAAATGCAGAAAGCGAGAGAAATAATTTAAATTATCACAAATGGTTACCTAACAATTTTTGTTCGACGTTAATACGTGGAAAAACTTTCCCCTCCATCGTTAACAACTTGACTGGACACATGTAACTCATTGCGCTCGTTAAAATATTATGCAGGTAGGGGCAGTGAAATTTTTCTGAAGTTGATTTTAAAAGTGCTCACTTTAACGTGATTAGCCTTTACCCATAATTACGGACATAACACATGAAATACTAACGCATTGCAGCTAACATACTAATGCAGCAATTACTTAATACCAAATATTTTATATCAATTAGTTCTCACCTTTTAATGACAACCAGGGAAAACATATTAACAATCAGGTACAAAAATTTGCACAGAACTATGAACTATAATGCTCCTGTAATGGAACATTTTCAGTAATGACCCTGTCTCTTCTGTTATGACACTAAAACGAATACTGTGTGTATAAGAGCCTCTTAATCAAATACTCTATATGATGTAATTTAAACCCTTTAAGTTGCACAGAGTGGCGAGATTTGAGCGGCTCTTAAAATCGAGGTCTTGAGGGCCGATGAGGATGAAGTGAGGTGAGTATGGAGCATCGCTGGAATGCAAGGGCGGGGGAAACGGGATATCCCCGAGAAAGCCCGTCAACCCCATCGACCGGCACGATTCCCACACGTGAAAATCCGGGAGCGATCCCGCTGGGAATTGAAACCGGTTCGTCTAGGTGAGGGGTGAGTAGTCTAACCACTACACCACCGCGACCCCGTTAACTCGAGAACTTTTGAAATTTACACTTGGAAGAAAAAAAATCCCGGTCCGTAATCGACTGATATATCTAACGGACGCACTCATTTGCATGCTCCGAGTAAAGTCGCAGCAATTTCGGGAAATAAGTTCCATGTTTGCTCGGTAATATTTAGGCAGAAACACTGAAAGTGTAAACAATGAAAGTTGTACATTATAGTAAGCACGCCCTAGTGAGCCATAGGACGGTTGTAAATTATAATACGCAGAACAACTGTACTGATAGTCATGCGGTCGTCAATATTGGCAACTCACATATAGCTGGAGACCTAAAGAATTCGCGGATTCATTTTGAGACCAGCTAAAATTCAAAACACGTGTGTTTATATAACTTTAGCCATTGGTCTACACGGTGTTTGATACCTCCTGGAGAACACTGGCCCAATCGTCGCCTTCCACTGCGACAGCAGACAACCGATGCACAGTTAATATCTGCATATTTGTACATGAGACTGTAAAGTCTAGCCTGCAGGTTACTAAACTCGCGAATTTTTCAGGTCTGTACTTATAGCTGAGGACACCGAAAATTCGTGGACAGACTTCAGCGCATGTTAGATTTCAGTACACCGCAAATATACGTCAGCAGTTATATTGGTCGCATGTCTCTGTGAAAAAAAAAAAAAAAAAAAAACACATTATCTCACTTGACTGGCCAATCTGAGTTATAGGTTTCACCTGTCGTGTGCGTCTGTGATTTGAGGGCCGACACCTAAGACGCGTAACACGTAAATGATCCAATCAAGAAAGTGGATCTGAGTTGAAGTGTTATTAAATACAAATGGAGGGACGATATTTGGGCAACTATGAAAACATCGGGGTCTTGAGAGCCAGTGAGGGTAAAATGGGGTAAGTATGGAGCAGCGCCGGAATGAAGGTTTGTGGGGGGGGGGGGGGATACTCGAGAAAATCCGCCGACCAACGGCATCGTCCGGCACGACTCCCACTCCCCCTTGCGGAAATACGGAGTGAACCGGCCGGGTATTTAACCCGGTTTGTCTTGGTAGTAAATACAAATGGTCATAAAGTCTTTTCGCGAAAAACGGGTGTCCCTACTTATAGCTAGGGATAGGAAAAATTCGCGAGTTCAATGACCTATAGGCTAGACTCCACAGTCATGTGTATATTCGAACCTGAGATGTTTGTTTATTGGCTGCTGCTCCATACAGTACCATACAGTAGCCAGTGTTACTTCACACCTGGGAGTATGGCACTCGCTACTTGTTTCCTTGCAAGTCTGCATTGGCTCAGAGTCGTCCAGGGCGTGTCTAATAAACTGCGATCCAATTGCAAAGTCAACTTCAGTGCACACGTGTTTGACGTCTATCTTGTCCTGAAGTGAATACGCGAAATATTCCCTATCGCTACTTATAGCTGTTGAGACCCGGAAATTTCGCGAATTCACTTGAGGACAAGCTAGATTTCAAACACGCATACACTTCACTTTCTTTTCCAATCGGACCGCAGTGTGTAAGACACGCTCTGGACGAATTTGCGCCTATAACTTACCTCGAAGAAAACAGGAACCGTATCCCGTGCTACCTGTTCTGGGGTAACGAGGAGCTTCAGCCAATGAACAACTAACTGAGGTTCGAGTACACAAAGGATTGCCAGATGAATCCGCCCAGTTTCCGAGGCTTGCCTTAACTGCCAGTACATCTGTACCGCACTCAAAGTGTTGAGAAAACTAGTTTCTTTTACGAAATACAGAATAAAATGGGGCAGTCCCGAGAAGAGGCATGTCCTAAGTACGCTGCTCCTCTTCCTTGGTCTGGACGTGTCAGCGCTGCTCCAAGGTTCGCTCTCCAGGGAAGCCGGGGTACTGGAGGATGAGGAGGCGAGGATCGCGATCGATCAAGACAATTTCTGTCCCTGGGACCCCCTGCCGCGCCCCGCCCCTTCAACCCTCACAGCACAGCGCCTCAGGATCCCAACTGCTAACGCCTGGTGCCACCTTTCTGCTTACAATGCTCGAGTAACAGAGAACTAAGGTTCGTCTTACCTATTCTGCAGCAATTATTCGTTTTCGTGTCATTATTTCAGTTTCAGAGGTAGGCCAATTGAAAATGTTTTATAGAATGAGTGAGTGAGTGTACAGACTTGGGCGGCTCTTAAGGGTCCTATGTACTGAAACGTTTTCTGTGAAATGGTTGTTTGCGCGTAAACGCGTGTGTCACAGAAAATAAATGTTCTGGAAATACGAAGTTTTGCCAGAAACGATTAAAAACTACTGTCTATATCGCTATCTTTTTACTTTTATCATATTAAGTGTATTGATGGAGAAAGTGTATTAATCGTGAGAGCGGTCAAATATCACATTTTTAAAGCTTCTCTACGAAGTTTCTTTAAGCGGTAAGACTTTCATCGCGTGTAATAAAACCCCACAGTTACAGATCTAGTTTACGCAGTAAAGCGTTAGGACGGAAACACTGCACGCCTTTCGCGTAGGAGCGACGAGGCACTAGGCGTGCGTGTTAGTGTCGCCCGTATCGCTCCCTCGCTTCTTGACCTTGGACGCGCATAGTCCTTTTAACAGAGAGATCTTGAGAGCCGATGAGGGTGATTGAGGTGAGTATGGAGCAGCACCGGAATGAAAGGGCGAGGGAAACGGGAGATCACCGAGAAAACCCGCCGACCAGCGGCATCGTCCGGCACGATTCCCACATGCAAAAATTCGGGAGTTACCCAGCCGGGGATAGAACCCTATATGCCTTGGTGGGAGGCAAGCGTGCTAACCGCTGAACCATAACGGCCCCTGTATGGTAAAGACCTTAACTCACCATTTGCGGTTTCTCACTATACGTATACAATGATGTGGCAAATTAGTTAATCATTTATTTTAAGGAATTAAGTAATCGTTTATGACGTGTAGGGACGTGCAAAAATCGCGTTATTCTCGGGCGCCCTGCTAGTTTTCGCAAACCTGTATACTCCATCCAATGTAATTTTTTTATTGACTGCTGACGAGACGTAAAAACATTTCTCTTCTAACTAAAACGCATGTGTTTCGCACGTACAAATATGAAGTGTTCATTCATTGGCGCATAAAGTTTCCCAGGGCGTGTCGAAAACATATGGTCCGGTGGCAAGAGCCGTACAAAGTACATGTGTTTAAAGTGTATCCGATCACTAAATAATAACGTAAGTTTTGCAGGTCCCAACGCATGTGTTCATAGCCTAAGAACAGTTAAGAGAAATATAGGCTGTTCACGGTAAAGTGAGCACTTTTGAGGCCCTAGTTGCTTATTCCTTTCATCCATATTTTATTCTTTAACCGCCATTGTAAATAAATATTTCCATAAAGGTGATTAACACGTGTGTATATTTCACCGTACTCCGAAGTAAACGTTTAAGGCTGCGATAAAATATATTTATTGACTATTATTCCAAATGAGAGGGCTTTCAAAAGTGCCTGTATGTATCCGCGTGAAATGCGAACGCAGCCCGCTCGTGCTAGCAAAGTGGCGGCCTAACTTGCTAGTAAAGACCGGACGCCATTCGTCAACCTCTGATAGGAGACAAACTTGCAAGGTCGCAGCCCAGCCAATAGGAGATCTTTGGCAAAGTGAAAGGCAAAACCCGTTCCCATAGTCTCGCGCAACCGACAGACGGTCGAGTTCGTCTACATCGAACGGACCACCACACGACTTCGCCTCTGTGTGCATTCCGGTTCTGTGCTTTACGGCCGCCTTGTTTACATATTCGTCCCGTCTTTGTAATACCTCCTGCCCGTGCGAAGACGTGCAGTGCAACCAGCGAATAAACACTGCAAAGATAAAGGTGCCGCCTAGTTTCTCATTCGTACGATAAATGTCGGAGTAGCTAAAAGAAAACTTCATAACCTCGACTGTCGGCCGTACTATAAAAGGGAAAAGGCCCAAAACACACGGTACTATTCTTGTCTGGCTAGACCTTTACGCATGGACCCGGAAATTACGTGCGTTATCTAGGTGGTAAGGCAACCTTAGAATTATCTGCACACACCAATCACTATAATTTATTTATATGTAAAGTCTATTCGCGGACTTTTCACACTTTTTGAAACATGACTTTCAAAAATCACCCCATGTATGACGTCTTGGTTGTTTCGTAAATATGTCACTTACCGCAAGCGTTTTTTACTTGTGCTGTCAACATAAAAATTGTGCCATATTTTTGGTTAAAGTGAACTTTTACTTATATTTAGAGTCACCTGTTTTTCACGAAAAGATTTCAGGACAAGTTGTGTTACAACGCACTTTAGTTCAGAATCACTTTCGTGATTTGATCATTTGAATTGTTACACGTCTTATCTGTCTGTCCGTGAATCATGGACGGTCAGTATCAAAGAGGCTTAGTTCTGATTAGCTCACTCATGAGACAGACGATCTTCACACATAGACAAGCAGCCAATAGTAAAATAAAGACAGGAAATGTGCGCATAGGATGTTGAAGGTTAGCCTCGGCGTAAATCTTTTCGTGAAAAACAGGTGGCCGTACTTATATTTCATCTATATATTATAATTAGGGATAAGAAAATTTCGCGAGTTCAAAGACCTGTATGCTAGACTCCATAATCCTTTGTATAGTCGAAGAGACATTGAAAGAGGTTACCAAACGAATTACTTTAATCACTCCTCGAATAGCATAAAAATAACGAACTATTTCGGCGAAGAAAATGAAATAAGTACTACTCATTAAACAAAACTTCAAACAAATTCATTAAACCGATTTTAATCATACAATGAAACTATTTTCCTTAGCAAAGTAACTGATCTCCACTTTAATCATGTAACATTTAATCTACAGACACGTATTCATGCGATTACCGAATAAACACAATATTTATATATCAAATGCTAACTTGTAATTAAACAAAACACGCAGCTATTATAAAATTACAACTCCCCAACACAAAGTCATAATCACACATACTTCACCCTCATCGGCTCTCTAAACACGCATCAAGCAAAGCCTTACAAAACTGAATGAATACGCTAAGAAATTAATTTAACTGCATGCAACTATCCAATAAATTGGCTTCCCTCTTACCACACGTTAAAATCGCAGCAATTCCTCAAATTGCTTTCCGACAGCTGCGTAACTCTCAACGATCACATAATTAAATAAAAAACTGAAGCATATATCCGAACATGCCAGACTTCAATAAACGAATTGAGAAGTGTATTGGCTAGGAAGCGTTCAATGTCTTGCATTACCCAGCCAGGCAGACCGACGTCTGGCTCTCAGAAACCAAAATATTTATCTGTATGCCTCGTCCACGAACGACATGGTCGAAGAAAATCGACGTAATCTGTCATGATGCCCGAGACCTTCCATTTCGCCATTTCACCCCAACTCCTCCCCCGCGTACTCGGCAAGTGCAAGCTTCTCATGCTGCCAAGAAGGCAATATATTATTCTACCCCGAGTGGCGCGAAGACGACACAGGACAAGGAGGGGAAAGTTTCGGAGACTGTCCTCCAGCATCCCACCTCTTTACCCAGCGCAGACACCTCCGCTAAACACCGTCCCGAGAGTTATGGTTTCCCCCCACTTCAACCATACAAGGACTCCATGTCGCATCAAGCCATGTCGTGTACTCGACAATACAGCATTCGGTGTCGCCTGCTCAACAAAGGCAGTGCAGTCCACCTTCACAACATCCCCCCCCCCTCCCAGCACGATGCCCGCACTGACAACAAATCAGCCCCCATTACTCGCACCGAGAAATGTGTAGGTGGCGGCGGGCCTGCAGTTACCTGCCATGTAGGAAGCAGGTCCCTCGACCAGCAAAAGTCACCTGCCTCGGAACGCTGCCTCGACAAGGAAAATTTCACGTCCCCAGCAAACCACACAATAAATATTTCAAGTTCAGGAAACTTTGCCCTAAACAAACCGATTTGAGATAAATCTAAATAACAATGCAAATATTATGTTGTTGAATGAATAAAACTAAATATGTAAAATATTTGTTTTCTAGTCTTTAAAAAATATTTTTGTATCCAAAAATTTTACCAGCTAATATTTTTTAATCTATGTGAATATATATTCTGCAACCACGTTTTCTCTAAAATTCCAAATCACTCTAACTAACAAGTTTATTTTATGAAGGCAACCAACTAAAATTTATAACAAATGTGTACATTTGGGCAAATATATGTCAATATCATGTTTCTATCGAACATTAAACCGATAGGAATTCATATCGGAGTTGTAAAGTTCCAATATTTCAACAAAAAAAAAAAACCATATTCCAAATCCCGACAGGATTTTTGGAAGGTAACTAACATATATATATATATTTTTTTTTCTACAAAACAAAATTGTGCCTGTAATAAGAATATTTTATAAATTAGCAGAAATGTGTATATTCTGGACAAATGTCTATAATTGTTATGTGGACAGAAGATTGTGACAAGGAACATGTTATGCAGATAGGTAATAAATAATTAAAGTCGCCCAGTGGCATGTGGCAATGCAGTGTTTAGTTAAGCAAGAACACTAAAATGACAGACTATATCAAGGAAACCATTCAGTATTAAATTGTCAGTCATGGCTAGCATCTTTGACCCTACAGTCGCATACAAGGTCCTGCAAGTAGGCTACAGAAGAGTATTATTTAAGCTATACTGCGGTATTCAACAAGTTAAAGTGTGTAACGATATTGAACAGTGGTGCTACACTTTAAATTCCAGTCTTGGCATTTGCTTTGGTGAAGGAATAGCATGCAACGATTGTGCTGTGAGGTATCTCTACCCGGACAGCGAACTTCCATCTACATTCGAAGAGCTGATGCCAGCCAGCCTTATCAAATAATTGGTCCACAACTTCATTTTCGAGCAAGGTGGGTAAGTTTTTCCTTCAGTGTGTAATATTTGTGTATGTGAAGTGGCAAATTCAGAATAATGGTTCCAATGTTCCCACTGTTCCCAATGATTTACAAGTATGCATTTTTTTTTACCAAAGGTTTGTATTCTGTAAATTACGGCTTATTATATTCACATTTTGTTGAACAGTAAATATGTGAGTCAGACATGCATTTCAAATGTATGTATTTTCAGCGATCTTTTACAGCACATAGTAAACCAAATACTTATGGTTCCACTTTAACAAACTGCAACAATTATGAATGTCCTGTAAACCAGTACAGACCACACAGAGCAGATCATAAGCACAAGTTTAAGGATTAATGCATTGTAATTTCATATTGTGAGGAAGAAAAATGTTTGAAGCATCTTGTTTATAATACAGACACTGTTTAACCACTTCAGTATCTCGAAGAATGTGATAATATTCTTCATACTTTATTTCACTATAGCAAAAAAACTTTGGTTATATACCTCATACTGGGTGTGATTCATCAAAATTTTACATGAATCGAGCAATAAAATTAGCAAAAATAAAATTTTGTCCTCAAACATGTTTTAACTTGCAAATTTAGAGAATGAATTATCAATAAAAATACATTTTCCTAGCTAATTGTTCTCAGTTGGGTGTTGGATAGCAAACATGTAACATGATGCACTTTAATCTGGGAAATCCCTATGTTACAGTAAAACCCAGCAAGTCTAATGTATTATATGCATGGTACATTATGGTGTACCTGAATTCTCTGGGAATTTACTGAGTCTTGTGATTCAATGTTCCATTTTAAGGTTATTTATTTCCCACTGGGAGACAAAAAGAGTCATGAATTAATTCGTTGCAGTGATGCGACAAAATGTCCTGTTTTTTATATGACTGCAACCACATCTCTTCCATGTAATATTGAAGATGTACATTCACATTATGTTGAGACATATCAATACTTGGTTGAAAGTGTTGTGTTACAATCGCCTGAATGTAAAGCAGTGTCTATTCAAACAGACAGAATAAAACCAGGGCATAAGAAATGTTCTCTCCTCAAAAGAAGACTTCAACAAGGAGATCTGGATCCAATTCTAAGAAAATGTCTGAAAACATCGTTTACTGAAGTTGCAAATAGCTTATACCATTTGTAACACCCTATATTTACTTTTGTGAAAATACTTTTATCACCTTGTGTTAAAATATTTGTGGATCATCTTGTGTTAAAATATTTGTGGGTCACCCTGTGCAAATTTTGCTGACTATGATTGTTCCTTAAAAAAATAATGTATATATTTTGAAACAGCCTATACCTCTTAAATGTAACATGCACTTTTCGAAACAATCTGTGTTTAAATGACTGTTTATGTGTATATTGTGAGATATCCTGTATTTTGTGAAATATTAGGTATATTTTGAAATCTCCTATACTTGTGTAATATTTAAATTATCGGTCATTTGTATTTCAAACAAAATACGTTTAAATGTGTTGTGTATTTTGAGACCTTCTATACTTGTGTAATGTCGAAACAATCTGTGTTTAAATTGCTGTTTGTGTATATATTGTGAGACATCTTATATTTTGTGAAATATTATATGTATTTTGAAACATCCTATACTTGTGTAATATTGATACAAACTGTTTACAGAAAATTCCAATTGTTGTACAAACTATTGAATAAATATGCTTGTAAAAATGAACGCATTTGTGTATATTTATTTTGCCTTTACATAAATGTTTTGGTTTCCCTAAAGAAAAATACTCTGGTTAATAAAGTGTGATAAATGTTTTGGTTTCCCTAAAAAAAAATACTCTGGTTAATAAAGTGTGATAAATGTTTTGGTTTCCCTAAGAAAAATTATTCTGATTAATAAACACAGAGAAAATAGTGTATGGTTCTTGTGAAGTTTTGTCACTATTAAAATCATATATACTATAAGAGTAATAAGTGAACAGATAGTTCTTAACTAGAAAAAAAAACTTGTGTCTTAAGAGTAAAAAAATATAGTCGATTGCAATTTCAAGAAAAAAAAATTACAGAGGAAAATTTTTGTTGAATGTACATGTCTCTACTAATGACTACGAACTGGAAAATTTCACAAATAAATTTTAGAACGAGCTAGACTTCAAAGACGTATACGTCTAATATGGATCACTGTTTATAAGACACGTACTCGACGACAGAAACACCGAAGGTCGTATTACAAGTTTAGAGACAACCTGCATAATTCGTGTTATCTAGGGCTACCGTTTTTTGCGAAAAGATTTACGGCGAGGCTAGACTTCAATATCCTATGTGCAGACTTGGAGTCTTCATTTGACTATTGGCAAATTTTCTTTGTGTGAAGAGTGTATATTACATGAGCAAGCTAATCAGAATTAAGTTTCTCCGATACATCCGTGATTCGTGGTATAACAATTCAAATGACCCAGTCACGAAAGTGGTTCTGAAATAAAGTGCTTCGGAAAACAATTTGTCCTGAAATATTTTCGCGAAAAACATGTGTCCCTAACTATACTGAGTCTACTAGTGTATATAACCACCTTGGTCTACATATCAACCCCGAGAGCGTCATTAGAATTGAAGGGAAACAAGCCAAGCGTGTACCGTGGGGATTCACAGAAAAGCCTCCGATTTCCATAGCATGAAGGACAATCAGGTATGGGTAAAGCAGTGATATCTCGCGAAAATATTTCGAGATAGCATACAGTTCACAGCATCGCGGAGGCGTCCACGTTTTTTGATTAGCTGAAAATGTTCTGGCTCGTGTGAACTGCTAACGCACGAATAAAGAAATTTCAGTGTCGGAGTTACAGATTCCTGAGTGAGTGACTCGGTCAAATGCAGAAACTATACCAGCAGCGAATGGAGGAATGACAACCGAGGCGTATGTATAGTACTGAAGTCTACAGAGTGCTCCGATTTTTTCGCGAAAACTCACGGAGCATAAACCGTATAGACTATTCACGTTAAAGTGAACACTTTTAAAAGCCTTCTCATTTGAAATAATAGTAAAAAAAACATATTTAATTGTGGCCTTAAACGTTATATAACTTCGACCCCGATGATATATGCACTTTTTTTATTACTTATATGGCAATATTTATTTTAAAAAATGACGGAAGGATAAAAAATTACCGAAAGGAAAAAAACAGCCTATAGATATATCGATTAAAGTAGAACAGAGTGATAAACAAAGAGCTCCAAATTTCTAATTTCGCTGAAGAAGAAACTGTGGTGACATTGGCCATACGTATTATATATTACATATCCCAAGAAATATTTACTATTTACTTACACTATAATAATGTCAATGCTTACAGCTAGCTATTTGCAAAATTACACGTAACTAAGTTAGCAAAATCCTGGAAGTAATAACAGATAACAGGCACTTAAGCACGAACTTGATCTCTGTAAAAAGATCGAACCGAGTGTTGCAGACCTGGAAAGGCTTGCCCGCACACCCACGTGGAACGGTAACTCTAACCAGCCGCTCCCCTTCCAGTGCAGAAGGAAAAGAAAATAAAGAAACAAACACTATCCCGGATCACAGGTCTCCCCACTGCTAGCCATTACACACACGCGCGCCACACAGCATCCACCGCTCCCTACAATCGATCCGAGAACATCTCCATTCGAGCCCTGGCCTCTGTTAACACTGCACCAAACTGCCGACCGCTACAGTCCAGTAACACCTCGCGATATAAATACATTTTACAACGCGTTGCCGTCTGCCAACTTTATTACAGATATCTTCTTACTTCACGTGTACAGTTTCAGGACTTTTCATGCAAATACGCAGTCAAATATGTGTCACCACAGTTACTAATCAGTCAGTACGAACGTCATTGAGGGAAGAGAGATAAAATCAGATGTGGTATCCACCCCCACCCTTCCTAATAAAAGGCATTCCAGAATTTGAAAAAGGCATACACCCACCATTAGACGATACACGGCTTAAAACAAAATTAAATAAATCTCAAAAAAAGAATGTCAACTTGAGATTGTTTTATAGTGTCCACTGACTTGTTTTCATTATGGTATTTCGTCAAGATATGTCAACGCTCCTAAGTTTAATGTTAAATTATTAATATAGGCTGTCCACGGTAAAATGAGCACTTTCGATGCCCTAGTTAACTTTTTACTTTCAGCTATTTTTTTATCCTTTAACCACATTTTCAAATAAATATTGCTATGTGAATAATAAACACAGTGTGTATATTCCACCGTACTCGGGAGTTCCCGTCTAAGGCTAAAATAAAATATATTTATTGACTGTTATTCCAAATGAGAAGGCTTTCAAAAGTACCCACTTTACCTTGAATAGACCATAATAAACGTATTAACAAGAAAATGCTACCAGAAATACGACGCAAACAAGATATCAGTACTACTTGCTACGAAGCAATCAGAAAAAAAAAATGGGTAACACTGAATTCAGTAATGTTATGTTGTGTAGTCATACGGAAAAAAAAAAAAAAAAAACAACCAGAGGCGGTATTTCGTACCGGTGAATAATGTCTCACTTCCCTCACTGACGAAAATATAAGCCCCCACGTTTCTTTCAGGCAGTGGGCGGATGCTTTTCAAGTTTTCGCATGCTGACACGGAAGCAAGCAGAAAAGACAGCGGGCCAGTTGTTTTCCGTAAGCCTCGCTCAGTGCCCTACGCAACGCACACACATGTCGTAATTACAACAAATTAGTGCCGGCCGCGGGTATGAAGAGGCGGCGGGCGGGTGACGTACCTCCTGTCCCGGGATGAACTCAGCGTCGGCCGGGGATCCAGCGACGGGGTGTCCTGGAGGCGCGCGTGTCTGTACGCACACGAGGGTCGCACTTTCCACGTCGCGTTCGCTCGCACGTGTTGTCGTACACGACAGTGGCGGACTGTCAGCTCCTTGGCGCCGCGCGCAGGTCGTGCCTAGCGGCGCGGGAGGCGGTTCCCCGAGCCCAGACTGCCAGCGCGCTCCAGCGCCGTAGTTGTCAACTAGCTCAAAGGGCCCGTCCGAACTTCCTTGGCTCCACCAGCTACCGGCCTCCGCTCACGAACGTCTTATTATTGGAAGGCATCACAATAGCAGAATTAAATGGCGTAGGTAGCGATTTTTTGCTGTGGGCATACCCATCCGCCGATAGCCGACATACTACTGACGCAATTTTGTTGGCGTGTGCGGCATTTCTACTTCTGTTTTCACATGGCCCTTTCAGTTCTAGAAAGAACAGTCGGCAGTTCGCTGTCGACAGTAGTGTTCAGGCTTATATATTTACTATTTGAATAACATAATGGTAACTTTATAAGATTTCGCCTTACTTTATACGTTAAGTGTTTGTTTATTTAAGGGCCAAAAAACCTCAGATTTCATAACCAATAAACTTACCTATAAATATACGAGGCTTGCCTTATTAAAATAAGTAATTTTTTTTTAAACTCTTTTTTTTTTTCTGTTGGCCTCCGACTGTTCAAACAATCTACTGAGCAGTAGAAGAATAGTCAGAGAAAAAATTTTGACATAACATTATTTATTTATATGTATAACCGACTTGTATAGACTACAACAGCATAGGCATGGCCAGTGCTAAGTTGTGGTGTGGTCCCATTCCTTAAATCCATTTGCACACCCCTCAATAGAAAATGTGAATGACCAAAGTTTAATATAAATCAATTATAGGCCTGGCTCTTTTACACAAGTTTGAATTTACCCTTCTCTGGTGGAATGAAAGTAACTCTCATCCAGTGCTGGCGTAAGGGTATGTTAAGCGTATTTTTAACACATCATTTTACACGTAAAGGGTGGTCGTGTGTATACCCGAACGACCCCAACCTCATTGTGAAATCTTATATAATGTAATATACACTTGTCCAATTTCTATGTAATTACTATTATGAATGGAAGATAGATCAAATTGATGCAATGAAAAAAAACTGTTCTTTCATTTGCCTCGTGGAAAATGTAAATGCTATAAAACAAACGAAATCCATATATTCGACCGACAATAGCGTAGCAAGAGGAGAAACGCTTTTCAAACACGACAACCGGGAGAAGCAAATAGTCTGGCCGAATTCGCGTCTGTTATATTCTGTGCCAACGAGGAGCACATAAAAAATTATCAGTAAACTGAGACTACGCTTACCTTGCTCTGTGGGCATATCTTTATGAGCGTCATCTTCATCATCGATTCTCCACTCCAGCTGACCGGGTGTAGTAATGAACAAGTCCTTTCCATAATGATCTGTCTTGTCATCGCTCGTCTTCCAGTATCAAGATAACTAGATTCCAGCATCTTCTCCTACTCTGCACTGCGACTAGCCAGATCCTTTTTGTACTTGTGTTCGAACGTAAATTCAAACCCATCGCGGCAACATGCTTGGAAACATAACTAACGGTAATAATAAAAAGCAGCAGGCTTTATCACAAACATTTAAACAAAAATCAAGTGTATTATATTTTACAGCTTATTTACAACAGGTTTTTCTTAATACTTCTGTAGATTTTGTAATTTTATGAAACTGATGTTGTGTAGAAGTAGTTGTCACATTGGTCAACACAGAATTTGCCCCGGGTCCTGATTGGCTACTTTCCGGTTCCGTGTTGACATACAAAAAAAAAGTGTCTAGGTTGTCTGCTGTATCTTCGCCTGTCAGAAGTAGAAAATGTGTTGTTCCAAATAACTCTCGACATGGTGCAAACGTGTAAGCATTTAGTAATATAACTTAACTGATAAAAAAATTCACGGCATTGGCATTAACGTGTAACCAGTAAGATAATGCCTTGTAGCATGATTGTAATAATATTTTCGAAAACATATACACTTTCGTGCTAGTAGCTTGGAATTATTAAAGTCTTTATGTAAACTTAGTTCAAGTGTTTGCTGCAAGCAAAGGTGACGTGTCTGTCGCACCTTGTGTAGAGCCGGGATTTTTTGCGTAGGTGCCTACCTGAATCAGAGTGTAGGTGTGATATTCTGAGCACAGTAATGTAACTTATATTTTTTTATTTGCTGCTTGCTTATATAAGACATTTTTCTATTTGACTGGTTCACTCATTAGTTAAGCTTAAATCCAATGATGTCCATAATTTTAGTTTTATAGGCGGATAGAACTTTCAACCAGTCACATGTTATTATCAAATGTTGACTTGTTTTTAAATACATTTAGCTATTTGGAAAAAAAAAATTAATAAATACCAAAGATGGATTATTGTATTTGTATAATTTTTGTGTTTGGATAAACAGTTTTCACGTGTTTTTGATCGATGGCTGTACAAAGTTCTTGTCCGGTTGTACTGAATGAGACCAGCAAGTCAACACAAATGCACACACATGGCAGGGTTGCAAGAAAAAGGCACAAATCCAAAGCATCGTGGGATTCTGCATTCCCTACATCAAGTGAGTATGCACAAACATTGATGGCAATGTACTTAATGTGAGATTTGTGGAGTTATGATTCAACTTAACCTTTTATGAATATGAGAAATTAAATGTAGATCCACATACCTCAAGCTACGAATGAAAAGTTGCTTCACAATTTTCTCTTGGCTCAAGAAACTTAGCTGTTTTGCTCTGTATTATCAATGTACCTAATCAGATATAATCAGTGGCAAGTTATTTGACTCAGAGGAATTTGTAAGCAGCACTTTGCTGGGTGCATGCACTCTTTGGTTAAAGTTAATTGAAATACATCAGCATACAAAACAAATATGTATTTTCCTTGGAGCTAACATAGTGTTTACTGCTTGCTGAACTGGATTGGAAATTTTACGGATTCATCTGACAACAAGCTAGACTCCACAATCCTATATGCATTCGAGCCCCAGTTAAGCTGTTCAGTGACTGATGCTCCTCCAGTTTTACCCTACACCAGGTAGCACAGGATTCAGTCCTCATTTATTTGCTGGTTAGTTATTGGCTCAAATTCGTCCAGGGCCTGCCTTACAAACTGCGGTCAAATTGGAAAACAAAGTCAAATGTACTTATGTTAGAAATCTAGCTTGCCTTTAATGGGTCATCTCCATGCTTTGTGGGTACGTACTGGTTGGCAAATGATGTGTCTGTTGCCAATATTTGTTATGAACTACGTTGTTGTGCTTGCATGGCTGTAGAGGTCACAGACCCGTGGAATTTCATGTGAAGAAATTAATGGAGTGTGATAGACGCAATGAGTTGTAGAACAAAGAGGGTGTGGCCAGATCCAAAGTAATGGCAATGAAACCCTCAGTGTGGTATGGATGGTTGCGGTAAGATGTACCTGTGCCATACTGGCTGGTTATAATGCCTGTGTGTTGTGGAATACTAGGAGTACTGTGGACTGACCAGAAAGGTCCCCACAGATAGTTTGTTTGTGCCTGGTTGGTATGGAATGTAGCCTACTTGGTGGTCGGGGCATTGGCAGCATTAATTATATTGAGGTGGCACTGGTATGGTAATGGTGTTATGGTGAAGGTATGGTTTTATATTGTGATACTGTAATGGGTTAGAGATGTGGGGTAGTGTTGTGGTGATATTAATTTGTGGTAATGTGGTAGTGGGGTAATGATATGTGATGGTGTGTTTTGGTGGTGATGGTGGTGGTGTCTTGATGATAATGTTGTGGTAATGTAGTATGCTATGGTGCTGTGGTAACATTCTCATGTAGAGAGGTCATTGTGTTATGTGGTGACTGATGTAGGGTGAGGTGTTCTATGGTGGTGGAGTGGTGTGTTGTTGTGTGGGGATGTGTCATGGTGGTGTTGTAAGACCTAGTGGTATTATATTTTTGTGGTATATTGTTGGTGTTATGATGTGGTGGTAGTGTTTTAATGTGGTGTGATGGTGTGGTGGTACAGTGGTAGTGATGCTTTGGTGGTAAGGTATTAGTCACAGTATAGTATTTTGGGGGACTGTGTGGTGATGTGGTGTTGTGTTTGTGTGTTTTGTGTTGATATAGTATTGTGATCATATAGGGGTGGTGTTTTAATATGATTGTGTTATAAAGGTTTGGTAATGTGATGACGTTTTGATATAGAGTCATATTGGTAATGTTGTGCATTGTTGTGGAGCCATCTTACATGGTGTGCAAGATAACACAGTACAATACAGTGATGCATAAATATACCAGATTTAAGTAACATCCATGTTACTTAACTTATTTATACTATGGAAACAGATAGAAATTAAAAATCCATTTTAATTAAGTTAGTGTGTAGATACTGCAGATTGTTAAACTTCTTTTATAACTTGAATCTGGAACCAACACATATTGGAGGTTGGTTTGTGATAGAAAGAACATCCTGCGATGCCACCAAGTGTCTCAGGAAAGGCGGTAGGAATCTGCCACATGTTCGGGCAGCCACTTGATGCTGTGAGGTGATGTGGAAATGGGTTAGTGAGATTTTAGGGGTGGTGAAGGTGAGGTCTGGAGTGAAGTTACTCAACTAGGCGCCAAGCATCGTTAAGGCGACACCGATATGGTGGATGATGCTGTAGCATAACGACTCTCGGTGATCTCAGGATCGCGGGCCGTACGCTTGGACGAATCTCCTCGTCGATGATGTTGTTGACCTCTGCCCCGATGATGCTAATCCATTTGAGCTATATCATTGTTGTTTGCTAAACGGTAGCTGGTGGGTCGACTATGTACCATGCTGCTCAGTCCTTTTGACGGTAAATTCTACAAGACGTTAACACTTGCGTATGTGGATTATTAGGACCAACCACCCGCCCATAAAGACTTGGAACAACTTGCTAATACATGTACACTAGAAATGACTGAATAGAAAAAAGAAGTACTGACATGATATGAGCGGGTATTGTTTGGGCCCGTCCCCTTAAACACACAAAGCGGACAAAATAACTGATGCACTGTCCAGTTCACATCTGCATTTATTTGACATCACTACACATCTTTCTCAGGGGATCACTTTACATGCGAATGATAGTGGCTAACACAACACCGTTCACTGCGGTTAAGCTGTAAAAAGGGTCTTACCACACACAATGATTTACGGTTTGTAATGTTTCCCGTGGTGATGCTATTCCCATTGGAAGTGAGGGTGGTGTACCGGGCGGCTAAATGAAAGAAGGTTCCAAAAGAAATTATGTCTATTGAAGCTAACCGTCCATACTCAAACGATGAAGGCCGCCCGACACGCGGGAAATGCGAGAGCTCGTGACACATGCACCACCCTCGTATGATGCTACTTGCTGACTGACCCTCTAGCCTGATGCGTGTGTGGTCCTCGTCCGACCCATGCGCCAGAACGGAACTACATTCTGTTGTAAACATTACATCTCCTGCTTGATGTCATGCTACCTGCCAAAACTTATGTTAAAAATTATGTTAAAAATGCTGGAACACAAAACACAGACGAATGATGATGGACATAGCGCAAGATGAGTGATGAAAAGAAATACACATAATACATAGACTCAGTAATACACTGGGAATAAAAAAAGGTAAACAAGCAATAAATCCTTTAATAACAATAACAGAATGAATAATGGTGTGGTCCCTGGGCCTTTAGGTTTAGTGATTGAGGGACTATTTTCATATCACGCTGCCGTAGTCATTCTCGGCAACGACCGGCTGCACTGCACTGGCATGCCCCCATGCTGCACTATCCTGCGCTGATGACCTGGTCACGCACCAGCAACCTGGTGCACACTCTACACGTCCGTAGAGTGTGCATCCCTGCTGCAGTGGCGTTGCAGGTTTTGGCTGGACAAACTGTGTTAGGAGTAGGGTGAACGTGGACACATCACCTGCAATGTGCAAATTTGTCGCTGCGATGTTGCAGGACCACCTTGGCTTCTCTCAGTCTTGCTGGTGTGCGTAGCAGCAGCTGCCTGCTACGTCAACTCCCTGAGTGGCCACTTTGTGTTTGATGACTCTGAGGCAGTGGTGAACAACGAAGACCTCCGGCCAGACACCTCTGTGTGGAACCTCCTGCGCAACGACTTTTGGGGTACTCCGCTCACCAACAATCGTAGCCACAAGTCTTATCGTCCTCTCACCGTGCTCTCCTTCAGGTCAGTGCTTGCTTGTGCTATTATCTTCCCATTAGCCAATGAGTTTTCTCAGAACATTCCTATTTCCCTCACTCTTGCATTCCACCACTGCTCCATCTTCAACTCATTTCATTAATCATATTTTTATTGCATATTGCACATATATTTAAAGCTAAAAATAGTCGTATCCCTGTTTGCTTTCCAGGATGATTATATTACTGTTTATTGTTATCTTTTTATGATAAACTTCTATACAATCTGATAAAATGCAAGTAAACTTTTCTAAGGGCTGTTCATGGTAAAGTGAGCACTTTTGAAATCAACCTTTGAAAAATGTCACTGGCCATACCTGCATATATTTTAACGGGTACGTTGATTGACATGCATCGTGTAAAGTTGGTAACGACGGAGAGAAAGTAGTTCCATGTCTTAACTTTTAATTTAATGTGGTAGGTAAACATTTGTGAATACTGAAATTATTTATTCTGCTTTGAAGGCTTTATAATGCATATAAATGCAAGAATGAGCGATTTTGTAAAACATTCACATCTGTAATAGATTCGCAATTTCACTTGACTTGCTTATGAATTAAGTGATCAGGTTAATGGCAGTGTTAATTGTACATATGGTGGAAGAATACCCAACGTTCATACAAGTAGATCTTAAGCAGCACTTTCAAACGTGCTCAGTTTATCGTGAAGAGCCTATAAAACTGTGTGATTAATGCTTCTTAAGAGTTCTAAATTTAATGCAGTTATTTTTTACTATTGTTTATTTAGTTTAGTTATTGTTTTCTGTGTATTGCCACTTCAGTTCTTGTCTCTAACTATTTTATCCTGTTACAAAGAAACTGATATTTAAGAAATTACTTTAATATTCACCACTCCCATTTAGTGTTATTTGAACACTACAGCTTTTACAACCATTGTTTCACAACACTAGATATAGTAAGTATTAACACAGTAGTACGCTAATTACTGTAGTAGTACTTCCCTCCACTGCATAAAGCAGTAGGTTCACGTTCTGAACTGTGATTTTTTGCTAAATAATATGAGTGAAAAGAAGGTCCCAACAAGAATGCTGTGTTAAAATTCTACTTCCAGTATATCCCTCCGCCTCATGCAAACAAAGCCTAACCAAGCGTAGAAAATTACACCAAAGGCACACACCTATTTAATGTCTGTTTTTATTCATATTAAATAAATGTAATAATTTACATAAGCAAAATTTAAATTCAACCAACAATAAGGAACTTTTATGTTAACACACGTATAAAACAATTGTGATTCATGGCATATTTAGGAATCAACCAAACATGTCATACATGGGGTAATTTTTCCAAGGTTTGATTCAGAAAGTGTGAAGAGACCAGGAATAGACTAGTGAAGTTTTGTAGGAATTTTAAAATGAAGTATGTATTTCATAAGAACAGAAAGTTATTTATTGAGTTTCCATGTTTATAATGGCTTTGAGATTTTTTACCATACTGGCCATACCCAGTTCACATGGGTAGTTGCATTGTGCATCTACGTGGGGAAGCACTTACAGGAGTTGGTATGCCTGGTTGTTGCAGGTGGAACTACTGGACGAGCGAAGGACTGAGGCCGTGGGGGTTCCACCTGACCAACGTGGTGCTGCACTGCGCGGTGTCTGTGCTCTTACTCCTCGTGTATGAACTGCTGTTCGGAGGACACAGCCCCCATGCTGCTTTCCTCGCCACTCTACTTTTCGCAGTCCACCCTATTCATTCAGAGGCGGTGAGTGCCCACGTTCCAAATAATGTTTTTTTACTATCTTGGCAGATTGTGAACTCTCAAATTCAGGGAAATGGTTTTTCAAAGAAATTTCGTGCTGGACCAGAGAATTTATACTTATTACGAATGCCAGAACCCACAGTTGGCATAGTTGGTTAGTCACTGACCTCCCTGCTTCCATCGAGTCTCTTGCTGCAGACAGGTCTTTTTCTGATTGGGGGGATTCTCACATGGTGAGTGTGAGGTACACACTGCTGTGGTGTGGGAGTTTTCTTAAGATTTTCCTCTTTCATACCCCATATTCTCATATTTATTCCACTGATTTGCCACCCCTATCTCATCTCACCAGAACAACAGGTGTGTCCCTTGTGTAGGGCAACTGGCTCTAGTAAATGCCAGACTTCTCTCATACAAGTGACCCTGCCATAGGTGGGAAACACTGTACATTTTTATAACTATAAATATGTGTTGTTACTAAGTAAACTAAACCTTTTCCATGAACCAATTGTAGCTAAGGAAATGGCTTAAAAATGTTCACATATCAATTTTTTTTTTTTCTATTTTGAGAAAAATTGTTTGGGTGTAGGACGTTTTTTCCTTCTTTGTGAAAATGTTTTATGATGAATCAAGGGCAATATTTTTACAAAAATATCAAATCAATAAAAAAAATTAATTTGAGACGGTTTGTCTCAAAAATGGAATTTTTCGCCTCCCGTCTCTACGTTGCCCTGTCTGACGGCGTCCCGGCCTGGCTTGCTCGCTTAAACTACGTAGCAGCGGCTGGCAAAATTCATGGCATTTGTGAAAATAATTTCTTCTAAAATCTACATGATATGTCGTAAAAACTATGTGAGCATGTGTTGAAGAATATTCTCTACTTTATGAACTGCTACTACTGGATGTTCTGCGTGGAAACTTTGCTCATGGGCAAAGTTTGGCGACCGTCGCAGCTTGAGCAGCTGGCTGGCAGCTCGGTGTCCACGCACGACACTTGCACCACTCTAACTGACCTAGCCTTCGGAAGTGGTACTTGGGTGTACTGCTATGCAGCGTTGGCATACTGTAGTGAATAGTTTACACCATTCTCTGCAGACTTCAGCTCCGGAAGTGGTATTTTTTCCATCACATTTATGAACAATAAAGAACATAGCGGAATGTTTGCTAATAACCTGATTGGTTGGAATTTTAAATTAACCCTAGGTTGGAGGGGGATTGAAACAATAAAATTGGGTGTATAAGGCTAGGAGCTTTGCTGTCTCGAAGAGAACAGCAGTTCCTGGGCCGAGATGTCAAAACAAGTTAAAGTATGTTTTCAAATGAGAAAGACCCTTCAGGTGTTAATAAGGGGAAAATACATTATATTTGCAGATTGCTTAGTTTCACAGGAAATAATTTTTTCAGAGCAAACTGCATGGCTGGAATTTATCCAAGTCAGCTGATTAACTTTAAGAGAAAATGTTTGTTCTTTTGTACAGCTGGACATAAACGTAAAAATTAAAGAGAAAAATTTAACTATTAGTTTTTGTGATCAAAATGATAGTTAAACTTGTGATAATTCACACACAATGGAAACTAAAGTAATCTTACGTTCAGTTAATGTAAGTATTTGAACTTACATTGCTTTTACGCTGTATGTTTAAAAGTACGCCATGTTGAAAACTATGTTCTTTCCTAAACAGAAAATAATTAGTTCTGAAGGTGACAGTCAATATTTTTACAAGAAAAGGTTTTAAATGATAGTCTTGTGAAATGGAAGTTGAGACTTTTTAAAATATTTATCACAACACGATTACTGTAGAAAATGTGCTGTTTTTGGATGGAAGGAAAATACTCATGTGATTTTGAATAGAAACTTTTATGAAAACAGCCAAGTACATCTTAACAGTATTATTAATAAATAAAGCTTTAATACAGAAAGCGTATACCAGTATTTTCTTATGAGATTTTATAGTCACGTTAAATATGCTGGATTCTTATTTATGCTGTGGTATTATTTATGAAGACAAATAAAAAGAATTACAGTGCAAAATATTTCATGTGGTTCTCCTTTCAGGTTTTTTTATGCCAGAAAATTAGCTCTCTTTCGAGGTTCCATATTTTGTGTTTTTATGGTAATGTTTAGCGGGCAGTTGTATGCCTCTTTGCACCATCCTTGGACAAGGGCGTTGAAAATTTAAACACTTTGTGTATCACAACTACGAAAATGTTATACCAAACAGTTTACAAAAAAATATTTGAACATAAAGTTTGATTTTAGCTAAAATAGTTCTTTTAGTTGCAGAAATGCCATGAGGCATTTTCTTTGAAACTCAATATGTGGCTTGCCTACGGTAATGGATCAACTTCTGGCCATGTTAAATTTTAATTATATTGTAAAACAAAACAAAACTACTACAGGTAAAATTACGCAATATGTACATTCTCAAACAATTATGGTGACTTCAAAAATTATTTTGAGCTCTAGGCCAAACCTATTACGTTTCTGTTTGGAACAAGATATCAATTTATTATTCCTACAATTCTGTTAATTTTCGAAAGTTAATATCCCTCTTACTTTGCACTTTTCACGTTCTGTTTATCATAAAATAAAAAACATGAACTAAGCAAAGTTTAAATATAGAAAATATTTTTGGACACTTCAGCTATCGTAAAAGGCTAGGTTGTGCATGACTGTGAGTTGAGATGAGTGTTGAGGCAGTGAGGTTGTCTCAGGTGGCTGGAGTGGTAGGTAGAGCCGACCTACTCTGCTCGTTGTTCTACTGTGTGTCATTCCTGCTGTACTGCCGAGCTGTGCGTGCCCCTGGGTGGCTGTGGCAGGCCAGCCTCGTGACTGCCAGCATGGGGGCGGCTCTTGCCGCCATGCTCTGCAAGGAGCCCGGCATCACAGTCATCGTGAGTACCACCTCCCCATTCTTTCTCTGTTCCTTGTTGTACGTTTCTGGCCGAGACTTCTCAATTTCGGTGACAGCTGGGCCCAACACACACATGTATGAAAAGCATGCATCTAGTAACAGTGCCTTAACAACTGGAAAGAAGGGGAGTGTACATTGCCCCTTCCTAAATGTAGTAGAGAGTGCCAAAATGGGTACCCAACTGTTTTTGTCCAACAAGATGCATTGATATATTGTATAAAATCTCAACTGAATTGTTATAATGTATTTCTGATATAGGCTGTTCATGGCACTTTTGAAAGCCCTCTCATTTGGAATAATAGTCAAAAAATATTATTTATTTTATCCTTAGACATTAACTTCCAAGTGCGGTGGAATATAAACGTTGTGTTTATTACTTACATAGCAATAATTATTTAAAAATGTAGTTACGGGATAAAATATGGCTAGAAAAAAAAGTAACTAGGGCCTCAAAAGTGCTCACTTTACCATGAACAGTCTATACTTGTGTACATATTCACTTTTGGGTTATAGGAATTTCTCTTATGTTTTTATGTAGTATGTAATTTAGGTTTTGACCACGCCAAAATGATATTTATAAGAGAAGCAGAAAAGTCTTATACGAGGCACTCCTCCCCTTAGAGAAGCACCTAAAGTCCTGCCCCCTCCTAAGTTGGAGATGTTTCATCGCTGTAACACTGGCTATGGCTGTTTATTCGGTTGTGGTCGGGATATACAGGTTGTTCCACTGCTAAACCGACATATTTCTGCAGCGTGTTATACAGATCATTGGTAACAAAAAATGTCACATACACTGGTAGGCTATGCAGCCCCATTTCAGAGCTACGGGAACATAAATGTAATAAAAACACAAATTGGAATTACTGAATACCTTTAATGCAGTTGACTACATTCATGTTGTAAGTCCCACACAAGCTGTTCAAAATGTGCCCAATCTGACTGTAAGCAGACACTGCTAGTGTGGCAGATGTGGCCAGTCTTTGTCAGTGTGTCGAGGCAAGTGGTTGTGTAACAATTCCAGGAATGTTTACACATGCAGAGTACGCAGATATGGTGTTTGTTTACTGATACAGTAATGGGAATGGGCGTGGTGCAGCAGCTGAGTATCCGTGCAGGTGGATTGGAAGAGGTGAGCCAGTCCCATGGCCGGCGCACTCTCCAGACCTCTCCCCAATGAACTTTTTATTCTGGGGCTGCCTGGAGAGTAGGGTTTACAGCGGACGGTGATCACACACACATGAGACCTGTTGTTACAGGCGATAACGAATGCCACTAACAAACTCAGAAATGAACTTGCAGGCGTGCAGTGGCAACCTGCCATGGTAGGCTACAACGTATCACAGCCTGCCTATGATCAGATGGTGCACATTTTGAACAGCTCGTGTGAGACATTCAACATGAATGTAGTAAGTTGCATTAAAGACATTCAGTAATTCCAATTTGTGTTTTTATTGCATTTACATCCCTGTAACTTGAAAATGGGGCTGTGTAGCCTACTTAAGTATATGATTTTTTTGTTGCTAATGATCTGTATAACATGCTGCCAAACTATGTCGGTTGAGTAGTTGAACATTATGTATCTTGATTACATATGCTGGTGGCTTGAAGCATTTGTTTTGCATTTTGTGTAGCATGATATTGTATGATTGTGTGTAACAAGCTGAAGTGAGCTGTATATAAACTAGGTTAGAAAATGTTATTAAACAATTATTCAGAAACATGTGCACTTGTAGATGTAAGTCAATTTAATTCACTGCCTCTGTTCACTGTATAAGCCAACATAATACATCTTGTAATTTTATAATGGCTCTTGATTAAAGTCCACGTATTTTGAGAAAGAATGTAAGTATACAATGTGTAACTGGAAAGATAAAACATGATCTTATATGGCAACTTAACTGATGGCATGCGGTAATGATCCAGGTACACTTTCTTGTGTAGATGAGCTGTGCAAGATATTCCTTGCTTAAATTAATATCAACACATGATCAAATGTGTGGTGAGAATGACTTAACAGCTTTGAAGGAGTATTTTTAAGCCATTACTACTTTTGACTATGGTATTTTTACTATATCCTGCTGAAATTATTTTAATGTGTGTGTGCGGACCAAATAATAATTTAATACCAAAATTAAGTTCATAATTATACATATCTCAAAATAATTACTGCTGATGTCTGCCTGACCCATAATTTTTAAATGTTAATAAAGACCAAAACTAACCGAAACCGGCAGAAAAGTGGTGTTTCAGTATTTTATCACTGTTGCAAAGAAAAGGCTCATTTGTTGAGTTTGATGGTTTTTGTATTTTGAAGATATTGAAGTAAATCTGGTTAAAAGGTTTGTGATTTCTGACATCCCAGAAGGAGACAGAACCAGTGTTTGCACAAGACCCATTTACAACATGACTAATAATCTGAACATCATTTTGCTATCTGAGTTATTTGCAATGTTGTATTATTTACTGGAGATTCCAGCACATTGAGCTTTTCTGAATGTAACTACATTAAGGCTCTTTCTTGCCTGCCTGATCTAGCAAACCACATTGCAGAATTTTTAAAAATATATGTTTTAAAAATAAATTACTGATTGTCTTTGCAATATAATTTTATATGACAAGAAATTATGGAATATTTACCTGAAAATATATCACATTTCAAATTACGTAGTTTGGAATAGGATTTTCTACATATTTCTCATTTTGTAAACATTTTATTTTTAAGTTGATACTACATATTTCCTAATTATACCACACACTCTACTTAACCTTATCTGAACATGCCTACACTGGAGGCTGGTAATGTGCCTGCAGAATATGCCCTTGTAACGAGGAGCTTTATTACAGACACGTCCTCCAGCTTGTACTTTTCATTCTTCATTCTGTCAGACATGTCAACCTCCCCGAAGGGAGACTGTACTATCGATCGAGCGGCCGAGCCCACCGCCCAAAGTCACGTAGTTGTACGTCGCACCAAGGCATGGCACCACCAGTATCAAAGGATGATGCTCGCTGCGTCAGCGGAAAACAGCGAGGAGACGACTCCAGCAAACATCTCGAGAGGCAGTGCTTGCCACCCCTCCGACACTCCACGCCTCAGAGGGCCTGTACACAAGGAGAATATTAGTCAGTGCGCAGCCCTAAGACACCAGTATGCCTTGCTTCTTCCACTGCTCTGAACTGGGCCGGAAGAAGCCTACTCGTCAGTTTGTCTCACTCCTTCCATCGCACTGAACTGTGCCGGAATGAGTCACCAGGCCCTCACGACCCACCAGAAGCTCTTCAGTGACTGTGCTTACACCTTCAAGAGCTTCCAGAGGGTCTTCACAACCAGCTCATGAAGACGTCGTCAACTCTCTTGCCTTATCTGCTGGTAACGGCTATTGCGCCAACACAACCCATCTCGTAGTGGTCACCGACTGTCCCTTCAGGATGCACCTTTTCTCACCTTACGTGCTGGTAATGACAATCACTCCCCACTACCCCCTCTGGGTAGTAGTTGTCAACAGTCCCTCCTGGAGAATGGGTAGCGATAGTTAGGGGCAATTTCATAGCTACTTAGCCAAATTTCCTTGTCTAGGTCAGGACCAGTTCTCCTTCACCTGGATTCACGCAGGTTAACTTTCGTTCAGTTGTGGAACAGTTCGGAGTTAGTACAGACCACTGTATCTATTCTCCTTTTAGTATATATTATACGTTCTTCACTCTTAGTTCTGAGTACTTAATTTGTTGAATAACTGTGTTAGGCATACGAAGACGCCAAGTCCGTCAAAGTGAAGCAGGAGACCGGAACTTTTTAATAATTACACACCTATTAGACGACCACCCATACTGCGTCCATGGGGTGTAGCATGGTAGAGTCTCCATCACTAGTAAGACCTCCCTAAGTCGGCTAGCTAGCCAGACCAGCCTATACTCCGTCCACCACGCTCTGAACTGTGGTAGAGGGAGGAAAGAGTTTGAATCTGGAGGACTGACCACCACACCCAAGTGTCGTTGACAGGCAGCTTGAGGAAACTCAACACTCTGTATCCACCAAGCTGAACTGTGCCGAATGAAGGAACACAGGATACGACTCTTGCCTGTTCGGCTTCGGCCTTGGCCTTACATACCACTCGGGACTTCACCACCTGCTTCACTTTGTCTAGGCCAGTAGTAGTTCCTTTCCCTTATGCCATATTCTCAGAGGAGTGGTATTTGGTGGAAAGTGAGAATGACGGCTACCACCTCCAAAACTAAGCAGAGTTGCAACCCTGTTTCAACTTCACTACGCAGCATAACTCCAGTGGAATGAGCTCATGCCGCCTGCCAGCTGGAGAGGTCGCACCTTCCAGCTCCCTCCGCACACTTTATTTTCAGTACTCATAAAGACAGCCGGGCAATCTCACCTGACAGTCAAAGCCATCCTCAGAGGCGAGGACATCCTTCTTGGACTCGCCAACCCCTGGTTCAGGGGCAACCAGGCCACCTACAGCCACAGCCCACCCCGGGCTGCAACCAGCGTCACCGGTGCAACATGTCCGAGCACTGACAGTAGCAGTCGTCCACCTTCACTGCAGCCACCCCGGGCCACTGTACAGACAGGTAAACCCGTGGCATTGTGCCAACCCATTTGCCGGGCCGTGACAGCAGTACCAGACTTCATACCGAGCAGGGAGACCATGCACCCTGTCCTCTATACTGGTCATGCTCAGTCTGAAGTCACTGACATCACTAATCTTGTGTAACTGGTGACACATGCAAAACTGCAATTGACCGCAGCGACCCATCTTTAAAAAATATTTTATATAGGCTGTTCATGATAAAGTGAGCACTTTTGAAAGCCCTCTGATTTGCAAGAATAATTAATAAATATATTTGATCTTAACCTTAGGCATTTACTTCCAAGTGCAGTGGAATATACACATTGTGTTTATTACTTACATGGCAATATTTATTTTAAAAAGGTGGTTAAAGGATTTAAAAAATGCATTAAAGGAAAAAGTAACTAGGGACGCAAAAGTGCTCCTTTACCGTGCACAGCCTATATCACTCTATGTAGAACTTTTACAGAACACTTTCTTGAACTCTTAAGGTCACCTTGTAAAGTCTGATAGTAATGCTGCATAGTGGAAACTTGCATGCTAATTTATTGCTTTGAATGTGGAGGTAATAGGGCATTTCATTGCTCACACCAGTGTAAACATGACCTCTCCTTATATCTGTGTCTTTAATGCAGAAATATATCCAGGTATCTAGACACTGTAAATGTGCTTCGTTACTGATGCAGTGCAGTGTGAGTTGTTAATGGGTGGGACCTTCCTCATGCATGCAGGGCTTTGTGTACTCATTCACACAACCGAGGACATAGTTATGTGTGTGTAGGGGCTCTGCAGCTCATACGACGTGGTGGTGGCATCACGGCTGTCACCCAGGGACCTGGTTGTCCGCGCACTGGGCGATACCAAGTTGGAGGCGGGGGCTTGTTCTGGCTGCTCCAGCTCCGGCAGTGATGACTCGCATCGCGGGGCCCGGGGGGTGCTGCCTCGCCCCTGCTGTGGCGGCACATGGCACTGGTGCTGGCTGGGACACTCATGCTGCTGTTGCGCTGGAGAGTCATGGGCTCGGCCCCACCCACCTTCCAGAAGGTCGACAACCCAGCATCCTTCGCAGACAGCTTTTCCATCAGGGTAACACTACATTTCCTCATTATGCAGGCCACTTTGATAGGGCTTTGTAAGAGTGTTCTAGTGAGTAAGAGAAAAAATTATTTCTTGAATAGCCTTTAACGTGTAACACCTCAGTTTCAAATCAGCAGTAGTATTATGCAATATTTTATTGTGTATAGGTAAGAAGGATAATAAATATCTTTTTGTGTCATTATTAACAATGAGGTCACAATGACGTCACATTCATCAATGTCTGAGTGTCAGTACTGTAGGCATATTGCACCAAAAAAGTTGACAGCAGGCTATAAGTTCTGAGGAGAAATGATTCCCAAGTCATATTGTACAGTGTTATTAGTAAAATTGTAAAAGTAACATTTTAAATTCAAATTGAAATACAAACATGTAATCATTGAAAACTACAACTTTATTTTATACCACTTTGCTTTGTACATTCTGTTAATCTGTCCAGTTAAATGTACAGTCTGCCTTGACATTTGAAAACCTTGCTAGTTACGAATTGTACACAGCTCTAACAGTTTCACAAACTCAGTTGACTACCAAATAGGGGTTATGTATTTGTGAAAGCTCTTTGCACATACATTATCAAGAGATGAAAGAATCCTTCAAGAATATGACATCGGAGACAGCACTGTCTTCCACTGGTTGTGTTTCACATGCAGATGTAAGCTGAATGATATTGTGCTATTGTAGCGATAACACTCAAAATAAGCTGGAGGATGCTTTAGAAAATGGAATAAGTGCTTAGTTTCTATAAGTAAGGCCAGCTATTTTTCTCCAATTAGACGTCAACACTCTTTGCACTCATTTATAGCTTTCCTGGCCATGTTTCTTTGTTATAGTCCATTCACAGTTGCTTCCAATTGTTCTGAGGCTTTGTTAAAGTTCTATTTTCAGGCTATTATTCCACCACATGCAAACAAAGCTTTCTAGAAAACTACACCAAATGGACAACGCACTGCATTTTGTGCACATTCAGTTTAATAATACTTTACATAAGAACTATTTCTTACTGGGCATTACCAACACACAGATTTTCTCTGTTTTTATTTGTATTGATTATAAATGAAACATTATAATTTATAAATAAAATATGTGTAAAACTCCAATACAAACAAAAATAAGATTCTTGTTTGTTAACATAAGTACCAATTAAACACTTGTGATACATGTCATATTTAGGAAACAACTAAAGACATCATACATGGGGGAATTTACCAAAGGTTTGATTCATAAATTGTGGAGAAACCATGAATATACTATAGAATATATTTTATTACTTGCCTAGACCAATTAGAATTACATACATTACTCTGAAGGTAAAGCAAATGAATATGATTCACAAGCAGACAACTAAGAAGTGTAACAGTCAATATAATAATAAAAGTGAACCTGACTCAAAATGCTTTAGAATATAACTTGTGGAATGTTTTCTCAGGTACTAGGCACCCTAACCACGAGGTACCAGCTGAGCTATAGGGTAGGATGAATTTGTTGATTGCTCACGGGTAGAATCCTGGGGTTGCACTTCATGATTGTGAGTCCTAACCAGTGGCTGTGTCTCGTCTGCTGTTTCCTAGGTGCTGACCTACAACTACGTGTATGCTCTAAATGCATGGCTGCTGGTGTGCCCTGAGTGGCTGTGTTTTGATTGGTCCATGGGCTGCGTGCCACTACTATCAGCGCGGGACACCCGTCTAGTGGGCGTGGCAGCCCTGTGGCTAGTTCTTGCCATGCTGCTCTGGAGGATCCTTAGTCTACCTCCGGGGAACTACCAGCGGTATGTCCTTTCCCATCTCAACTCTCCATAGCTGGAAACACTTTCTTTCAGGACTTATGTCCATAATGGAAGTGCCAGGAGATGATTTCATAAAGTATCAAAAATAGAGATTACGTTAACCGTGTTGCTGTGCTGGCAGGAGCCTCACGATGGCCACAGCGCTGATGCTGGTCCCGTTCCTACCGGCAACAAACCTGTTCTTCCGGGTGGGCTTTGTGATAGCGGAGCGAGTGCTGTACTTGCCGTCTGCTGGCTTCTGCATGCTGGTTGTGCTGGGCTGCTCCCGGGTTCTCACAGAGCTGCCCCGTGCTAGACACGTGAGTTTGCCTCGCCACACTTGTAGAGTGCACATATTATCTGTGTAGTAACCAGTTACTCAGTCACGATGCCAAAATGGCTGTTTTGCTAACTGACCTGTCAGAACTATACACGTGCTTTAACATGAACTGATTAGTAAGTATCATCTGTTTAGATTAATATGAGCTTTGAAAGTGTATTACATTCCATCTGACCATGTATTGGGGCCAAGGTGGTGTAGCGGCTAGGGTACTAACCGCCCACCAAGGTGGAGTCAAACCCAGATATTCGTAAGTGAGAATCATGCTGGACGATGTTGCTGGTTGGTGGGTTTTCTCGGGGATCTCTCATTTTCCCCACCCTTGCTTTCTGATGCTACTCCATATCCACCTTGCTTCACCCTCATTGGCTCTCAAGACCTCGTTTTTAAGAACTACCCAAACCCCTCCACGCCCCCAACCAAGTTTTAGTACAGTGAAAATAAGTACGCAAAATGCAGTTTTTTGATGTGAATACATCTTTAAATTTGTGGCAGTAGTGGAAGGCAGTCCATAAATCCGATGGTAACAAAATCAGGGAATACAGTTTGTCATTGCAGCTCCAAATCTATTGTCTACATTCAAAATTCAATTACATCACTCAGTTGCCAAAGGATCAAAGAATATGTTTCGTTGAGTGAAGACTGTGAAGCCTCGTGCAGGGCGGGGGTTTGGGGGAGTTGAACCAGCAGTACTCAGGTTTGATCGGCCTCTTGAGGGTCACTCACCCTGTGTTTAGTTATCCACGCACTCTTCGTCAGTCCCAGCCTGAAGTAAGGCCAGATGGTGAGAACAAGGAGTGAACTCACTGAACTCAGGAAGTACATGGGTTAGGACCGCACTATCAAATACCAGTTTTTCCTTTCACCAAACTAGCTACAAGGTACGAGCGGGATGGATATTTTTAGACTTACTCCCAGCTTGAATAAAGCCGGCGTACTCTGAACAATCTGGGTTCTCTGACCTCTGATGGTTCTCACTCTCAGGACGCCAGGCTTGTAAGGCTATTTAACTTCCTAGTCCCATCTTGAAGTTAGGCCGGACTAGGGGACACCGGATATTGCCTAAATATTCTGGAAGTACTCTCGTGTCAAGAGTACTTATCTTAACAGCTTTCAGCTGCTATGCCTTATGCAACTAAAGGAAAGTTGAGTCAAATACGAAGGTTAGCCCTCCAGGCAACAATCAGAGAGCTAGCAACATTACAACCTGTGGTAATACCTCCTACTAATAGTGATAATCCACCCACTAGTGCGGACCCTGTTCCTTTGTTTGGCCCTTGGATAAGAGTAAGTTACAGCAACACCCAGAATTCGAGGCTATACGACAGGATGGGACTCATTAGCAGTAAACTGGCTCTGGCACGGGATTGATTACTACGAGAAACTAACTCCTATTGTAGCCGTACCAGAATCCACAGTCTCCTCTCGCCCTGTCTCTTAAGCACCATCAGTACCTCTTATGTGCCGAGTGAGCATGGCAGTGGGGAAGACATTCAGCATCTGCATACAGCCACAGGTAAACCACCACCGTAAGATCATCCCAGTGGCACATGATTTTGTGTTTACCTGCCAGTCAACAAGGCCCGCACCTTACAGAGGTAGAGCTGAACCGGACACTAAGTATCCTGCCTAGGTCCAGGTCCAGCACAACTTTCCCTTGTGAAAGCTGGTTTCACGAATTTTGGCAGCCTTCACGGGAAGTAAAACCAAAGTCTCCTATAGGGAGACATTACAGGTTAAGCTCACCCTGGGGTTTGACTCACCTTCTCCTTCATTAGCCACTAAGACAAAAAGACCCAAACCTAACTTTTCCAACGTGGGAGAACCTCCGACCCAGCCGAGCAAATAAACTGTACATCTATTTGGTGTTACAAGTGGCTAATTTTCTGCATAATATTACTAAGGAGTCGAGTTAACAACGAGCCAACTTCCTAGAGGGCTCACAAAAGCATCAAGTTTAATGGGACAAGGTGAGTTCAACCGAGTGATAACTCTCAGAATGAGGAACCCTACAGGATTAACATGAAACCTTGGTTGATGTGAAATGTTGCCGACAGTGGCTTCATGACGATGACAAGGTGTTTAAACATAAAAGGCCTCTTATCTTATGTCATATCACACCTTCAACATGTATACGTGTAAATAAGAATGTATAAATTTTTCTAATGTATTTACTGTATATAAACTTACTTCTCTATGAAAAATGTAAACAATTTAAACAGGAATTTTTTATGTCGACTGCTAATAGCCTTTGCCACGTACTAGCAGGCAAGTCTGAAAGTCACGCTCACACATTACCTCCATAGCAGTTACTCTGTATGCTTTTACATCTTGGTCAAGTTGCCATCATCACCATTTGTCACCGTACCTTAGCCATGTAGCCATGAGCTTTGCTGGCGGGAGGGTAAAGGAAGTTATATGTAAACACTAAACCAGGCAAGGGGCTATTACTATCAATAAAAAATTGGTCATACATTTGTTCTAGTAATCTGTGATGCAAAAAAGGGGATGGAGTTTTAGAGGGACAGGCATTTTACCCTAGCAAAGATGGTAGTTTCAAATCTCATTTAAAATTGTACCTCAGCAGATTCTCTGCTTACACACCTCTCTTACAATTTATTAAGGTGACGTATTTAATATGATGTACTCGTGTTGAAATTAAATGTGAATATATTTGAATTGGGTTCTAACTATGGGGATTACATATACATTGCTGTTGAGTGTACTTTATAACTCTGTCATTTTATGAGTAAGTATTTGTGAAGCAATCATGGCTTTGCCTTCTGTCTGCATGAACCGTGATGATCGGGTCTGTGTGTGCACAGGTGGTGGGAGTGTGCTACTTATTGCTGCTGTTGGTGTTTGGTGTGCGGGCAAGCTGGCGCAGTGCAGAGTGGTGCAGCGAGACCACGTTGTTCACCAGTGCGCTAGGGGTGTGTCCGCTCAATGCCAAGGTGCACTACAATGTGGCCAAGAACGCCGCTGATGCGGGGAACAAGAGCTACGCTGTTCAGGAGTACAAGATTGCTCTGCGGTGAGCCGCTCGCTATGACTTGCCAGAGGCTGAGCAGTTAGCATATAACTGCCTGCTGGTAACACCTCATGCTGTTTTCTTATCTGCTAATTGACTTACATTAGAGGTGTACAAAGTTTACTTTCACTTCCATATGCACTTATCTAATTTCTTTTGTTTGTGTCATATTTATTTTTATTCTCACTTTGTATTGTATTTTCTGTGTAAAATGCCCTTGTACTCTTAGTTTTTAGTCCTCTTTCAATCGTTTTTATATTTTATAAACATTTTTATAAAATACTTTTTTATTGAATTTTTATTTTCATTAGGGTATACCTAAATATGTAGCTTTTTTTTCTTTAATTTGAAGCTTAGAATTTGTGGCTTGGAAGCATTTTCTGCTCAGCATTTCTGTTGTTGGTAGTCACTGAGGTAACATTCAGATTTAGCATTTAACCATTAGTAGTGCTGCAACATCAAAGTAAATTATGCATTGTTGGAAAATAGCAGTTTAATGTGATTAGCAAAATCACATAAAAGTTTTAAATGAAATCAAAATCCCAATTGCAAGATGTAATAGGTAATTTTATGTAGTTGTTTCGTGTGTATGACAGTAATTGTGTTGTGATTGTGACATCAGTTGTAGCAACTTTTAATACATACATGCATTCTTATTCCAGATGTGTTTATTTACATTTGCTTCTGACAGTGATAAATAATACTGTACATAGAGGATTATGATTATTTTTTGGTTTTGTATTTTTTTATAGGTTGAGTAAAATCATTTAACCCAGCAAGGCAAAAAATTTTTTCTGCCTTGTATTTTTAATATTGTCCAAAAATTTCTGGTATATTTAGGTTGCATTTATTACTGATGTAATAAGCTTGCAAATTTATTTGTGACAAAAGACATTTTCATGAGGAAAAGTTATACCAGTTTAAAAATCTTCAGGATGCTGCTATTCTCAGGACCTGTTGTTCAAGTTTATAAAATACCTGTTTGTGTGTGATGCATCAGAACAAATACTGCAGTACTTCTGCATTTTCTGCTGCACAACTTCCACATTAACTCATCAAAAATTAATTACTCTAGATGTTCGTTGTAGATACTGTAGATGTTCATTGTAGATAAATTTATTTTCATATGATCATGATGAATAACCACTATGTCATAAGATTATTCATCTGTGTTAATGTGTTATAATCATGCCAAGTTTCTTTGCATAAAAAGCAAGTGTTAAATTGTATTCTTAATTGTAATTCATATTTGTTCTACCCCACAAATATTGTACAGTTTTTAAAATTTTTCATATAATAATTTTATAAAACTGGTTGTGTATTGTATTTTTTTTATTTTACTACGTTTCTTCACAGTGTATTTTGATGTATGTACAGTACTTCAGTGATACAATTCGAGCTCTTTGTGAGGGTCGAGATATAATTTGTGTAATATTTTCCCTGTCTGAAGTGTGGATGTCTGTGCAGACTGTATCCAGAATACGACCAGGCCATGAACAACCTTGCGAACATCCTGCGGGATGAACAGAGACTGTCTGAAGCGGAGCTTCTTCTGAGGAGAGCCGTGGAACTCAGGTGAAGGAGTGTTCACAGTATTGTCGATTCTCTTTATGATGTAGCTACTTTAAAATCAAAATACGTGTGGTTTGGCTGCATGTTTTATAAATCAGTCCGAGCATGTAGACAATAGATATTAACAGTTAAAATTTGCTGGCAAATTTTGAGAAACAATCACAGAGAGTGGTAGTACACAGAATTGAAGTTGGGAAGTGGTTCTTTTGATGTAATTGTACTCTGCTTGTGTCAAAGTGGTTAACCACAGTGACATGTAAAATTCCTCATTGGTCTGACCAGTGTGATGAATTCATCTTTATAATTATGATGTCATAAGTGCTTGATGCTGTGTTAAAATTTAAGTTACGGAGACAAGTAGGCCACTAGGCTACCAATAATATGTAAAAGGACTGAAGTACAAGTACTCACAGGTGCACGCACACACACAGAAAGACAACACATATTTTACATAGTTACACAGTCACAGTGTTTGCTTGCTAAACCAGCTTCATCAGGTGGCGAGTTGTAGGGCAGTAGACCTGCCCAATGAAGCTGGCTTAGCCAGCGAAACATTGTGACAGCGCAAAAAATGTGTCCTTTGTGTGTGCCTGTTCAGAATTACTAGACTGTGAGTACTTGTGCATCTATCCTTTTATATATTACTGTGTAAAAATTTGTGATTTGTTATTTATTAAGGGTTCCGTCTGGCAGTGCGTAAAGTGCATCACAGAGGTTAAAAAAAATGTGATTTAAAAATGGTTGGATATTTTGTTGTGATATCTAAACACGAACACCATTAAAGAAACATTTTGTGGTCAAAGACAATTTCAAGTTCTCATTTTTTTTTTTTTTGGCATGAAAATGGCTAAAATGGGTGTTTTCAGAATCAGATTTAGCTGTAAAATTTTCTATCCAGAAATGTAATAGTTGTCTTTAGACACACATCACACATTTTATTAGAGTGCCATAAAATTATAGTGTTACCTCTAAAAGTCATGTTTAGGCAATGTCGCTCATGGAAAGACAGCACAGTCGACTCTCAATGTATCATCACATGTACTGATATTTTGCATCCACTAACATTTTTTTGTGGTCCTGGTAAAATTCCTGTTTAAATAATGTTACCATAACCCGCTTTTATCGTTTATCGCATGGTGCATTGATCAACGTATATTTCTGGTCCCGTCACCTAAGATTTCCCACAACTATCATTTTTAAGCTGGTTGCTTATGCAAACATCTAGTAACTGGATGTGAAATATGTCATGTGCGCCATTGTTTATCACTGCTCTACGGTGCGTTGTCTAGTGTCTTGTTTTCCCAACACATCTGTCTGGCACTGCAGCATGGTGCGCGATGTGCAAGAGTGGCTTGCTACTTCTCCGTATACGCCTATGAGAGGGGACGTGGTTACCTAGCAAACAGTATGGCAACCTAGCATCCTCTCTCTCTCTTTCTCTCTCTCTTTCTGTCTCTCTCAGCCATGCACCTTCCTTCCTCCCTCACATGTCTTCGAGAGGTGCCTTCGAGAGGGGACGCTGTTGTCCAGCAAAAGAAAAAAAAGTGTCTCGGCTACGCACGCTTGCCTTTACATGCCAGCCACACAGCAAATGTTTGCTTGGCGAATGTAGAAATTTTATCAAGATTATCCATCATCGCGTGAAAATGTTACGCAAAACATTTTAACGAGGAATTATTATTTGCAAAGATGTTTTCTTTTGTGATTAAAGGTAGTTTTTTTCTGTAATGTTGGTGTTTTATCATATCTGGCGTAAAATCAACATGATTTTAATACGTAATATTTGTTCAACTCAAGGGGCAGCATCTTCGCAAATAAAATTATATGCCCAGAAGCATATATTTGACCACCCCTTGTTGCAAAAAATTGTTTGAACATCGAGCGACTTTTATTATATCTGTAAAGTTCATTTTCAGTAACTTCTTGTGAGGACATTGGAGGATTTATATCAATTTATTTCAACAGACACACGTCTTTTGAATAAACTGATAAACTGTAAGGGCCCATTCGACACCTTTTGCCATCTAATGGGTAGGTAAGTACCGAGCCGAGTACAGTGTAACTCACGACAGGGAAAATCAGAGGATGTGGTTTTGAATGATTAATCATTAAAGACAGTGAAGAAATTAATTATAATGACCTTATTTATTCATTTCTGTCTCAAAATTTAAAGTTTTCTTTGCAGTAAAATATAATGAATTACTTTAAAAGACAGACATTTGTCACGGGTGCAAGTTATCAGTACTCTGCAACATGTAGCGGCATGGAGAGGTAATCCTCTCGCCGCCACCCCTCCACCTCCATCCACCGTGAATACACTGCCCGATTGATAACTTCTCAGTGCACTCTCAGCTGATCGAGTGTGCACAGAACATTCAAAATTTGACTTGTATTCAGTATCATATTATTTTCATTTTCAGAGGGCTTGAAAGTTTTAGGTCATATTGCATTTGGTCCCGGATTACAATCAGTTATATACAGTACTTTGAGACTATTTTATTATTTTAGACGAGTTTAGGTGAAATGTTTTTTAATGTATTATTTACAGTAATACTTTTTCTGAAATTCCCATTTTTGTTGTGTTTATTAGGTAAACTTTATTTACAGATAATGTACAGCTCTTACTATTATAAAGTTAGGAAGTTGTATTTTATTGATGAACATGACAAAATCATCATCTACTGAAATCCTGCATGTATGGGAATTTTTTGTCAGCCTTAGAACTTGTGCATTTTGAGGCCTTGAACGCACAAAATAAATGCAGCCAGGTTTAACCCGTATTGTAAGCTGCTTGTTGTGAGGTGGCTGTTGTATGTTGCAGGCAGGACTTTGCAGCTGCGTGGATGAACTTGGGAATAGTTCTGTCCAACATGAGGAGGTACCGGGAGGCAGAAGAGAGCTACATCACGGCTCTACAGCACCGCAGGAACTACCCCGACTGTCTCTATAACCTTGGCAACCTGGTGAATATCTATATTATAACAAGAATGTGCTTGCTGCAACAAAACTTGTTGCATGTTCTCATATAAGTACTGAGGTGTCTAAGATTTTGTTTAGAATTGTTGTACTGTTTGTTGCTATTACTTTGTAAACATGTGATATTTGATTAGGGTATCCACAATTTGTTGAACGTTACTGTTAGGGGTTAAAGGTGTATGCGTGAACTTTCTAAAAAAATATATATTCTATATTTAATTTTTATGTTTACGTCGCTTAATTTTAGGTATCATGTACTTTCCAATATGTATTTTAAGTATGTAATAAAATACATTAAGTAAAAAGTAATATTGTAATGTTACGAGATGTGCCAGGTGTGACACAGTCGAACATTAGCTCACCTAACTCAGTCGGGTATGAACACTACGACTCAAGTTTATTCAGGCGCCAAAATAAAATAATCAGATGAGCCGGAAATATAGTTCCACTGGATTTAATTATACTTGGCACTTCAGTTACAACATCGGTGCAGAAAAATAATGCAGGTCAATTACAGCAGCGGCATAAAAAAATACTTCACAGCAAACAAGCAGGAACGAGATGAGAATCACAGTATCAATTATTCTACAGTCGAAAATACTTAAATCACAAGGCTATTTAAGAAAGCGGGTGAGAAAATAAACACTCTCCCAGCACCCTTAATGAATGACCGCTCACACCACGGAAATAATTTAATAAGTTTATGGTTAGACCAAACTATGAAGAAAAAGAAACATTGCAGGCATTGCTGGTGAGAGTTGGAATCGAGACTCACATGTACTCTTCAAACGTCCATCATGAGTTCTCACTGACTGGAACACTCAAACTGGTAACTGACTAGCACTGAAGTTAGCATGAAGGCAGTGCCCACTATAAGTATCTTCTCAAAGCTTTATTGCACCACTGAAAGCTGTCCAATTGGGGTGTCACATGATACTATCATATCTAAAAATAGTGCACACACACACACACACCTCTCGCAATAAGGGCATGTATCTCATCATGTCGCCACAATGCAACCCTTGTCGTCCTGCTTATATTGCACCATATTACAACATCCAACTACATGTCCTTAGCTTCTTAGTAACAGAAAAAGATATTGCATCACCTTATGATCAATGCGACTGTCAAAATTTAGAAAATTGTAAACACTAAAATAAATACAACTTCTGCATTGTCCACTGACGCATGACATTCTGTGAGCACGTCCCAAGTGTTTTGGTGGGTGCGAGGGCAGACACACCCGGGAATGAGATCGATCCTTGTTTGCAACTCGGAACTGGAGCTAGACCAGTATAGAGGACTAGTCATGTGGCTTTCTGGCTAGGTACGAAGTCGGAGATGGCTAGTACTCTCTTCAGTTTCGGTGGGACCACTCTCACTGGGATACCTGGGCGATGGGTGACCGGCGGAGTCGGTGAGACCTGCTGTGGATTGGACTGTGGTGTGCTGGGGTTGGTCCCTTAACCTGGTGTGTAGGTGGCACCTAACTGCTGGTTCTTGCTGTCGTCTGAGTAAACTGAGTGAGAGGATCCCCCAAAACCACGGGTTAGTTATTCCGTATGACGTGTCTTGACCACTCAGGTATGCTAGTAGCACGGGGTAAGTTTCTTCTTCGGTTTTGATCGGTGGAGTGAAGAGCTCTGGAGATGCTGGTCCCTCTAGACAGTGGATGGTTCGTGCTCTCTCCCGGGACTGAGGTTCGCGTTTTTGGTTGGGATGGGGTTAAGCTCCTGTTGGTACGTGGAGATAGTTTCAGCCTTTTTAAACATCTTTTGGATACCACTGCGATGGGAGAAGGGCATGAAGAAAGATTACACAAATACCAGTCTCATGGAGCAGGTAACGCTGTTCCTACTCAGGTGTACTTCCATGTACTGCAACTGCCAGGCCAAAGCCACCCCTATCTCATTCTGCGGCACCAGAAGCGTGGTGGACACTGAGAGTCAGGTTACACTCTAGCTTACGGTCCCAATACGCGGGTTAGTTTGCCTGAAGGGTCAAGTACCTTTTGGCATCAGAAGCGCGGTGGAAAGAGCAAATCCCCGACAGACAGCCCAACTCCAAGAGGATGAGTACCAAGTGTTGGGGCTCTACCGTTCTGTACACTGGGATGCACAGAAAGGGTGGCCGTCCAAGATGGGTGTGTGTGTGTGTGTGTCTACTGGTGAGTTCGGCAGGTAGAATAAAATTCCCGGTTACCTGCTGTCCCTCGACGTGCCGGATGTTTACAGGGAAGGGTTCTAAGACTATGGGAATAATATTGTAAGTGGGATAAAATATTGTTTATTTTGGTACGGAAATAAACAAGGTGGTCTGTACTAACTCCTATCAGCAAGAGCTTAACAGAAGCTTACTACGCTAGACAGGTGAAGGCGACCTGTTTCTAAACTAGTGGGGGTAGGTAGACAAAGCAGCTATGAAAATAACTCAACTTTTACTAATGCTATGGTATTTCCCCCGAAGGGGCCGGAAAGTGTCTTAAGTGTTCGACGACTTAAACTGGGGATGATCTTCGGAGGCGAAGAGGGATCTCAAAACTCAGACTTCTGATTCAGACGTGCAGTGAAGACCAGGCATAGCTGATGGTTTCTTCGGCATCAGTAGTGCAGTGAAGGAACGGGACTGACTGGGGTTCCAAGGGACGTGCCCTGGTATTTATATTGTTCCTGGGTTGCCCTTGATCTGGTGGAGGGGGATGACAGTGTTAGATCCTCTGGGCGTGTGACATCACCGGCTGGCTGAGGATCCAGTTGCTGCATTCCTGCAATTCATATTAGTGGTGCCTTCCCTCTGCACATATAGTACCAGGTGACCTTCAAGCGTAGTCTCGGTGGCTTGGCCGGTAAACAGTACAATTCTTCAGACATGGAGCATACATCGTTTACTCTGAGTAAACAGTAAAAGTTCGTGACCTCAGGTAGATTGTACTGCCAATCAAACTCCGTTGGGGTGTGCGGCCGAGTGGTTCGCACTAATGAGTGAAGTTGATTTTAAATAAGTATAAAAGATGTCACACATCACAATGTATGAAACACTGAGTAAACTACATGAAACCCCAAAGGTGTAGGAAAAATATATTATTTCCCGCACCTATCAATCACTATTACTTGCAACATTAAAACACATTTAGTGAAACTCCGTGGTATGTTTTCAGGATTTGTCGCGTAATGGATGATTTGTATGTTGGCAGTACCTGGAGCAGCAGAGGTACGAGGATGCACTCCTGGCGTGGAGGAATGCAACGGCTTTGAAGCCCACCCACACAGTAGCGTGGAACAACATGGTCATCATGCTGGACAACATTGGTGAGACTGTTGCTAGGGCAGAGTTTTAGAAGTGAATTATATTTACAGTGATTGCTAAATGTGTTTTTAAATCAGGGGGACATAGATAATATGCAATAAGCTTACCAGCATCCCACCATGGTGATCGGGGTTTGGAATTTTTTCATAGGGGAAATTTGGTAGGTAGACATTGCTCATGGATTTCCTCACTGTACTCCTATTTCACCCCATATTTCATTCCATCACGTCTCTTTCCTGGCCTCATTTTCCCCAAACTTGTCAGAAATGACAGGTCTGGCGTTTGGTTCAGGCAGTTGGCTCTACTTAGCGTAAGCCTACTCTCAACCTATGCATGTCTTAACGGTGAGGAAAATGAACGGAAGTTACTATTTATGTTTATAAATCAATGCTGTGTCTGGAGCATACCAGCATTTCGAGGAGGAGGAGGAGGATGATGATGATGATGATGATGATGAGGATGATGTTGTTGTTGTTGTTTTGTTGTTTTTATATATATATATTCAGAGAATACAATTCTTTGCTATAAAAGGTAAAAATCAAATAGCTAAGCCTGCTTGGTTTTTCTTTTATCATATTAGTGTATTGGGAGAGAAAAACAATCATGAAAATTACACCAAAATAGCATTTTTAGAGCTTGCCTGCACAGTTTCTTTAAGAGGCAGAAGAAAAGTACAGACGTGAGATATAGTTTAATCTGTGGGCTTTCATCATGTATAGTGAAGTTCTACTGTTATATGTCTAATTTGCATAGTACAGTGGAACTTCTATGTATTGAACTCGGATGGATTGAAATTCCGCATCCTTGGAACATATTCTGTGGTCCCATTTTTGATTCATCTGCATTTCTAGACCTCATTCATTGAAAGTCCACATGTTTTAAAATTCTTTGTCAGTCCCCTGAGAAACGATGGATAGAGACTCCACTGTACAACACACCTTGTATGTAGAAGCTATGAGGCACTAGATGCATATGGTAGTGTCGCCTATATCATTCCCTTGCTGATGTGCATTGAAGGTATGAAATACTCCCATGACAATGTACTTAAGCCAAGGACTGTTTGTCACCACAAGATTATGGTTCTGAAACTGTAACTGGAAGGCCCAAATATGGGCCTCAGTGGCTGAGCAGTTAGCCTACTGGTCTTCACCAAGGCAAACAAGGTTCAATCCCCAGCCAGGTCACTCCCCCAGGTTTTAGCATGTGGGAATCATGCTAGACGATGCTGTTGGTCGGCTTGTCATTCCGACTGCTCAACTCAATCACCCTCATCGGCTCTCAAGACCTCGCTGTTAAGAGCCGTCCAAATCTCTTCATTCACTTTACTCACTGGAAGGCCCAAAGTCGTAAGGAAGGTTTCTGTTTGGCTGGCAGGGCATGGGGAGCAGGCAGAGCTTGTTGCCCAGCAGGCGCTCGCAGTCCTCCCCTCGGAGCCTTCGCTGCACTTCAATCTGGCCAACGTGCTTGGCAAGTCCGGTCGATTTGCAGAGGCCGAGAAACACTTCTTGGAGGCCATCACCTTCGACCACAACAATCCTATGTACCACACCAACCTGGGTAAGCATGTCACCTCTTTCGTTGGATGTCGGAAAGTCTCTGAAGCTGTGCCTCGTGGTGACTCCTGCTCTTAACTTTCCTTCCTTGCTATTTGTCTCTCCTCACTTCCCACGGTAAAATTATTTTGTTTCATCTTGCAATTATGTTACGTTTAGATATGTCTGTAGTGTTTTACACATTTACAAAACTTATTTCGCTATTGTAAAATCATTTCAACTGTACATGTTCATCCTGCAACCATAGTAATTTGAGTCGTTACACAAAATTCTGTCAACACTTTATCAACACCATTTGAAATGGAAACTGTCTAGTTTTCTTTAAGAATAGTATGCTTGTTCTCAGCGATAGTCATCACATAATTTTTCACCCAGTTGTTGGAGTGTCAATTTAACCTTGTGGCAATTAGTTCAGTTGCCACTATATGAAATTAACAATAAAACTGTTTATTACAGAACTCCGAGGTTTGAAAAAATATAGTAAACGTATTGCGTGACTTACACAAGTTCCATCACTTTGAATGTACGCATAACATTGTCAAGTTTTGTTTAGCATGTACTGTGGAATGTCTGCATCAATGAATGCCAGGCCTGCATGACCTTGTGTAAGGTCTGCTTCGGTCGGTGGATGGCAGTATGAAGGTGAAGCCGCAGCAAAAGGCACAGTGTGTTATTTGGTTAGTTGAAAATAAAATCAGTTGTTACTGTTCTAAGCAATTTTCAACATGAATATGATGGTAATGTGCCTACGGACAAAACTCTTCACCACTGGTAAGTCAAATTAAGGAAATGGGTAGTGTTTTAAAAATAAAGTTGCCTGGGAAGCTGCCAATGTCAGACAAAAACACAGAAATAATTTGAGCATCATGTACGCATGGCCAAAAAGTGTTATTAGCGCACCACAGTTGTAGGGTTAGGAATTCTGAAGTCGACTCTTTACAAAGTGGTTTGTAAAAGACTTTGCTTGTATGCCTGTAAGTCACAACTTTTACATGAACTGAAATCTACTGACAAACCAGCAAGAGTTGAGTTCGCTGTCTGCATGCTGAACAAGATTGATGGAGGAGATGATTTCATGAAACGTGTCATATTTACTGATGGAGTGACATTCCATACGAGTGGGTCAGTGAACCGTCATAACTGCCAGCCACATTTGGGGGTCTAACCCACCACATGAATTTATCAAACATCAGCACAACTCTCCGAAGGTTACTGTTTGGTGTGGTTTGATGTACAACCGTGTTTGGGACTGTTTATCTTTGTTGAAAAATCTATTAGTGGTGATGTTTTCTGTGATCTGTTAGAACTCTTTGTGTTTCCACAATTGGACGACATTGAGGGGGTTCCTCAAGTATTTAACATACAAATTAAAACATCATCTAAAACCCAATGAACAATTTTTTTTAAATGGAGAATCAGGTACAATTTCAAAAGTAGTAACACTTGTATAATTTAATATCTTGTTATCACAAACTATTTCAGTTACCTGCAAATATAATATTGCCAGATTACACTTTATTTTCAAACTCATTTGCTTAGTTCTGGTAACCTTTTATAAAGAATGTGTTTTGTATTCTCAAACAAATACACATTGATAAATTGGGGACACAATAATAAAAGGTATTCTAAAATATTCCAATGCATGGCACACCCACACAAGGGGCCACCAAAAGCAGCAAAAATGGATTTTAACACATTCACACAGATTAAAATATGTATAACCAAACACTTGCCTGCAAGTCAGACTTACCAATGGGCGTTTGAGGAACACAGCTAAAATAAAAATTTCAAACCACTTGAAAAATACTAGACCAGGTACTCAAAGCTGTAGAACTATGCCGCCAATGTAAAATATACCAGGGCCTTTTGCATGATTCAATTCAAATCTGACAGTATTATTAAAACAACCATATGTAGATACCATTTAACATTACCAGTATGTCTGTAAAAAAAACAGTGTGGGCTGGGCAAGTTGATTATCAAAGCGCGTGGCAGGCGGTGTCAAATAGGTCATCAAGAACTTATTCATTTGCAAAGCAAACCAAAACCATTATAAATTACAAGGGTTCACACCGGCGATGCAAAACTGGTAACTACTATGCCACTTCATAAATATAAACAATAACAAATTACCAAATTAATGTTAAAGCTGGCAATGCAAAACAGAATCAAATTCCTTTACTCAAGTTCACACCAGCAATGCAAGCCGGGAACAACATGATTTATAAATCACCTTCACTGCCTTGCCAAATTTCAAACCCTGCATGAAATTAACTGACATTCAAATTGAGTTGGGCACTGCAAATCCTAAAGTCAGAAAACCTACAAACGTTCTGAAAATTAAGGTAAAGCAAATGTCAGTTGCTACCAAACCCTCGTGAGCATGAACAACGCCACTCAACATGCAACGCAGAAGGCATTGCTTAAGTCGATGAAGACCTGCTAGGTGTTACACTTATAGCAGTCGGAGGAGAATAGGCCGATACAAATGCAAATTCACAAGCAACTGAACCTAGAGGTAGGGGAAGGCTGGCCAGTGCACACACGCAAGAGGGAGGGAATGACGTGAGGTCACAGAATAGGAGTAGGGATATGGACACTGAGGAACAGGCCCGCGGAGTAGCGGCGACCAGGGATAAAGAGTGCGCTGTTGTCATGCTGCAGTTCAGCGCAACCCCATTACAGTAATTGTGTCCGAGCTGCGTTAGACAATCAATTTTCAAACAGGTGGATTAGTAGATGAGGGCTGATTGCGTGGCCACCGCAAAGTCCAAATGTTAACTCTATGGATTTTTTTCTGTTGGGGCATCACAAGAACATGGTGTATGCAGAGAATACATGTGACGTTTACCTCCTGCATCAGTGGATTATCACTGCAATTGCAACCATTACACCTGATATGCTGGGACGAATATGGGATGAGATAGAGTATTGTGTGGATGTGTTCAGGGCCACAAATGGGATGCACATCAAAGTCTACTAAACACCACATAAACTTTGATGCGTGACAGCCTTAAGCAAGCAGCATGTCACATGGCCAAACTGATTTTGGCGGACGCTAGGCTAAGCACGTCCTGGTGGCCTATAGTAACTGCGCAGAATGGGAGCTTGGCCATTGTACAAAACTGGTTGAGTCGCCTTCAGGGAACAAAATATGTTTCGGCAAGCACTACTTTACGCTTCGGTATTACCACTCATACTGGCATACCACGGTGACGATCAACCTGCGACTGTGTCGGCTGAAGCTCAACTGGTAGCACACTAGGGGCTGCCCTTGTGTGTGTGTGCTGGTTGGCCTAGGTGTGCGGGGTTCGGTTGTTGCAGAGGTATGTGGTGTTTGGGGTGTTCCTCAGATCCAGAGGTTGGCGATTCTTATTGACTGGTCGTGGCCACTGAACTGCAGGGTGAAGTCCCTCGGTGGTTCTGGTAGGCGGTTCAAATGTTGCAGGCTCGTAGGCTGGTGTAGCTGGTCTGGAGTGTCTGCGGATTAGTGCTGCCTACTCTCGTGGACTGAAGCTAGAATCCGTCAGGAAGATTTTTAAGCTCCAGTGGATATTTAGAGGCAGTCTTTGCACGTTTTGCTTTCTTATGAATACCACCACTAGAGGTAAATGGCATGAGGAAAGCTAAATCTACGATCAGACCTCGTCAAAGTGGGGCAGTTGACGTGTAGGTTTCAGTAAGAAGTGTGCATAATGCAATTGCCTGCCAATGCCGTATCTCACTCTCAAACTCTGGCACCAAGGATGCGGGGTCAGTCGAACTGCATAGCACTGGCGACAGTCCCAATACGGGGTGATATCATGATAGAGTTGGTCTCCCCAGACCTGGAGAGGTACTCCCCTCAGCACCACTAGTGCACGATGAGAAAAGCAACCTAGAGTTGACAAGCCGACCCTAATAAAAGCGAGTGCGTAGTGTCGTGGCTCTACCGTCCACCACTAGGGGCAGAGAATGGATGGCCTTCCAAGATTGATTGTTTTGGCGTGATGTGTTTTGACGGAAAGAATAAAACCCCGATCACCTCCTGTCTCTCGTACGGGCCTGATGTTTACGAGGAAAGGTACAATTGCTACTGGAGTGATATTGTTAAGTGAGTTAAACTGTTATTTCTTTTAATGGAAATAAACAGCGATGGTGAATGTACTACATCCTATCCACATGAGCTTAGCGGAAGTTGAACACCCTACGTGAATACAGGTGAAGGCTACCTGTTTCTGGACTAACATGGTAGGCAGGAAAGTGGGTATATAAACAACTCTGACTTTAACTAGCGCTACAACTGTTGTCCTGAAGGGACTGGTAAGTGTCTCAGTGTTTACGGCAACGTAGGTTCTTCGGTAAAAAGCTGAGAGTACAAGGATCTTCGGCCCTCTGAAGGGTGTGGTGAAGAGTAGAGGAGAGGTTTTAAGTCTTCTGCACCGCTACACTAGAATGCAATGAAGACTGAAGTAGGATAGCTGGTGGTTCCCGCGGCACCAGAAGTGCGGTGAAGAAACAGAACAGACGTCAATTGCTTGAAGAGTGGTTAAGATCCTTGGTGCTACCCGCTATTTATATTTCTCAGTGGCATGTCCCTTGCTCGCCTGGCATAGAGTGTTGACCTGGAGAGGGAGTAAGCAGCTGTGAAGTGCATGACATTGATCCTCAGCATGTGTGATGTCAGTGGCCGGCACTGGATCCAGACTCATGCCTTAGTGCTCGTACTGGTAGTGGCATCTGGCGGCATGCTTCTGTACCCAGTGAATCTCGATGTTTGCCTTTGGGGGCTCGGCCGGCAAATAATTATATCTGGCGTGGAGAGTCCATCTTTTGTCTTAGGTTGGTAAAACAATTCCTGACGTCTCGTTGGTTGCGGCAAATCAAACTCCGTTGAAAGTGCTCCAAGTTTGTGTGCGCTGATGAGTAGAAGTTGTTTAAATAATATGTAGAAAGATGTCACATGTCAATTCGCCCCCTCTTTTCTGTGGCGTAGACTCATCTGGGCGAAGGCACGAGAAAAGAAAGAAATTCTTTTGAGAGAATGTAGAACTGTCCCCTCAAGAACAATTTTTTCTTTCTCATTCAGCATCTGTGTGTTATCTCTGTGCTCTCACTACTTCAAAGGACATGGCTGGCAGGCTGCTCTGGGCAGGTGGCTTTCACTGACTCATTCATGAAGCAGTGTAGCCGGGCAGACACTTCTGTCTCTCTAGGTTACATGGCAAACGGCTTGTTCTTTCATTCTCTGCAGTGCGTAGCAGGGCCGGCTGTGTGTGGATACTTGACGCCTTCTTTAGTGTAGGAGAGTCTCTAGGGATCTCCGGTGTCGGTGATAATGCGGAGCCTTCTTTATTACAGTGTGCTGACCTACATAAACAGCTGTAAGTCTTGGGTACTGACAATATGGTTTATAATTAGAACCTGAAAAGAAGCAAGGCATGGCGGGCGGCACACGGAATAAAATCGACCCTCGGGGAAGTATTTAATTATAATGTGATTAATTAACAAAAAGTTTGCCTAAAGCCTCACTCACAAAGGCATGTATTTCTAGCTAATCTGCTGTGGCCGCCTGGCGTGGAAAAAAATGAAATTATCGACCACTGCCTTTGGCCTTCCAATCTTATCGCACAGCAGGAAAACTTTACGTGGAAAGTGAGTTACGGGGATTTGTTAGCCAAGACCTGTCATCTCATCTGAGTAACTACTCTTGGGAATGTGAGTGTGTTGGCAAAGGGGTTATCTTTTTACAAAGATGTACATCACCATCATACATTGATATAGAAAAGAGATATAGAAGGCATTTCAAACTCATAATGCACTCAGAATAATTTTACATATTCAGAAAAAGATTTATGGCACAAACATTCTTGATGTCTTGTTAAACTCTCTCTTTGATTTGTGATTTTTTAAAAATTAAATTGTTAGCACTCAAAATAATTGACACATAACAAAGTACTTGGAATATTTTTATGTACTCAAAAGAAAATTATCTTACAAACTTTCTTACTAACTTGTTAAACTGTCTTTTTGTTTGTGAGTTTCTCGTCATTTTTATGCAATACAAAAAAAAATTAATTGCTCATTAACAGAATGCATATGATTATACACAACAGTAGAACATTTTCAACAGCTTTCTTTAAAATGTGTTAACAGCAAAGTGATTTTAAAAGTTTCAAAACAATATTTTCAACAATATGTTTAAATTTAAATTTTGCATTTATACAGAGCAAAATAGATTTAACTGGTTTCTTAAAAGGATTTGATATAAGGCAAAGTATGTTGAGTTATTAAAGTATTTAAAAATTCTTCTTCAACATACTAGAAATTTTTTACGTTTACGGTCTATTTTCTTTCAACAAGAAATTTTGTTCGCTTTATATTGTGGCACACTGTATTCTTCTTAGCACTTTAACGTTGCCTGGGCACAAAACAAAATAGTCCCAGGATGTTTACGTTAATTAGCATTGACTAAATAGCACGTGGCTATTATTTACACTGGTATCTGTTATGTAATTATGCTGTTCTCTTGTACAGTCTCTAACAGCTGATTACACATTATTTGAGAAAATGTAACTCTTAACTGATTTTTTTAAATTTATTATTTAAATACATTTTTACTGGAACGTACTCACAGAGTGATAGCTTAATAATGGCTGTCAAATTAGATAAGTCTGTTCATGCATGGCACGTCACTCACTTGTTTCGTCGTCTCGTCTTCTTCGGTGGCCTCCCCCACTTCCTCAAGGCAGTGTGCTGCGTGTAAGGCCAGGTGAATCTGATGGTCGGACTCCAGGATATCTCACTGGCGCTCAACATCCATCTTCCTTACCAGGCATCCATTCTACGCTTGAAATCGGTGGAGGTGGATGGCATTGTATGACTTACTGATTCTGCCATTTTCTGTGGCACACCTGTACTTTTCAGAATGGAGTAACTTGCCCCTTGGCTGGTGTTAATTCTCCCCTTGGGTTCCCTGGGCAAGATAGGCTGCTCTTGCAGGACGTCTATTTTGGTGGGTTCATCTACATTGTTCGGCACTTCCGACATGGTTGAGGTGATGGTGGTTACTTCGGGGTCCATGGCGTTATGTGGAAAGGGCCTTGTTTGTCCCCTCGTAGACTTGTGGATGTACCCACAGAGGTCTTCTACACGCTATATGTTCTCTTGATGTTCAACTATTTTATAGGGGCCTTCTCACTTACCGGACAGGCCCGCGCTGATTTGACTGCTTGTCTTGCTCAGGAGATGACTTTTTGGAGGCATATTTGAGGTTGTGGATACTTTCGCTGCATTTAGACCTCTTGAGATTCTCTTGTGGTGTACATAAGGGCCACGGCGGCTAGGTAGACGTCTTCTAGCCGAGACACCTTAGTCGGCGTATTCTCCCATTGCCAATCGGGGGGGGGGGGGGGGGGGGCTGTCTCAGTAGAGGTTGACTGAAGCCTGAGTTCATAGCCACGCCGACGAACTCGACGCCACCAGCCAGTGAGGCAGTAGCACCATCAGAACTACTGCCTCTGATGGCTACCCCGATGGCAACAGTTCCACACAATGGGGCCGCTTATCATCCTCAGGCGCCTGCTGGTCTACCCCAGACCAAAGCCGATGAACCCACGACGCAGACCCTATCGGCCCGGAGAGTGCAGCCAGTACGAGCCTGCCAGGCCAGCTTGGTGCCACATCCAGTGCACTCAGAATAGCCAACGTTATATTAATTTTTGTTTCTTTGTGCATCAGCTGATACAGAATTTTGTAAATGGTACGTTGTTTGTTTTGTATACGTCAAGTTTCCACTCACTGACGGTCATGATCTTGCCAAGTTATATGAGATAGAGAGTATGAAGGGTTGTTGAATCAACCTTATCCAGTGATACTTGTTGCCGCACAGGTAAAGACGAGAGCTCTTTTTTTATTTTACTTTTGAAACTGTGGTTCAAGGACAGTTTTCGCTTATGACTTCAACATTATTCATTTATGCACAGTCAAATTGTTTTATTGTTATAACTGGAACTTTTGTGTTAAATAAACATGAATGTTTATTATAATTTTCACACGATGCTGTTTCAGGATAAATAAACATTTTCATGGGTTTTTTATTCACTATTTATTCATGTTTAATAGTCTTAATTGCTCTTTCTCAAAACAAAATAATCAAAATTACTACCACCCTCTCGCTGATTGGCTAAACTTTCAACCTTGTAGGAAACCTTCTATCAAAAATTGTACACGACCAATCATGAAAAGTCCATGAAAACAGCCAGCAGGTGGCCAAATCTTCCATAGAACCATTGATACAAATGATCATGTAGGCTTGCATGGAATCATCCAAGGAATCTTTAATCATGGCATACAGGGTTTATACAGTATATGTATAATTATTTACTGACAAGTCACAATATACCTAGATTAATATGGGTTCCTAAGCCTGGAGCAACTGCCCACCATGATGATGACATAATAGGCCTGGGGGTTGGTGTGCACGCAGGGGTGCTGTACCACCGCTGGAAGAAATACCCACAGGCAGAGCGGCAGTACCGGCGTGCCCTTGAGCTCAGCCCACAGCTGCAGAGCGCGCTGGAGAACATGGCTCTGCTTCAGCGAACGCTGGCGAGGGCACGCACAAACCCTGCGCGGGGCTAGCCTCCCGCGCACACTTCCACTGGCAGACAGTTCCTTCCTGCTGAGGTGAGACACGAAGCAATACCTACCTTCCATATCATGCAGCTTGTAGTCACTTGGGAGCGGGGCAGGAACTGCTCATAGTTATGTAAAATAATGCAGAAAAAGAACAATAAATAATTGTAAGGGTGGCACTTACATCTGGGAAATAATTACACGCACACAAAAAGACTGTAAACTTAGTGCTAGCTGGTACCTCCAGCAGGTTTGAGGAATACTGTCCATACTAGTCAGCTGCGAATATTGCATTTCACTGTGTACCTCTCTCTGTAAGTGTAATTATTTCCCTTGCAGCTCAGTGTTCTCTATCAATTATGATGATAACGTTAATCTTCAGCATTTCATACTAATTAACTTCTAAACACCATTTTTTGTATTGAAATTTTTGAATTGGCACGGCCACATCATGAGTAGGTGTCAGACATGGTGTTTCTTAAGTAGGTAGATGGATACCTGACAATATTGTGTTACAGTCTTATAACCTTGTTCACTATGATTGTGACTTGTCATCATTGTTAAGAAAGGTTGTACAGAAACCAAGTTCAAAGGAAAACACTGAGTAGTAAATTAACATTATAGATGCACAAAGTTATTCAACTGTCTCTTCATTAGACAGGATAAGCAGAAAATAAAATAACTACATACAAGAGTTACACATAATACATTTTATTTTTTGCTGCTCTACAGGCAGTGTACGTGACATTTAAAAAGTAAATTGGCAGCTACCTTGGAAATATATTTCATCTTCAAGGGGATAGGGGCATGGAGTTGCTGTTACTGGCCGTTAGAACTACATTAGGCCGTTTTCTCTGGAAACATTGTACATTTACATCTCTCATACTTGCATAACAGGTTAAACCATACTTGTTCTTCCTTTTTAGTGTTATGTTGATTCCTTATAAACATAATTTGCCAAGTATTTATTGACTAAGCTGCCTCATGTCCTAGTTGCCTATTCTAAGAAGTTAAAAATATTCTGTGCCATCAGTCCAGGGCTCTAAAAGACTCCCAAACTGTGCCAGATATTTTCCGGTGAATTTCTTATGCAATCGTGGGGTTGAGGTGAATTTTGTCTAGGGTGACTTGTAGTGTACATTGTTTCATTGATGAAATTTCTTAGGTATATGGTTTTTTAGTTGTTCAAATGTATAGGTTTCAGACCTTGTACGGTATCAATTCTTAAGAAATCACGACATGCCTTAACTAAATATAAATTACTAAATCATAAGCTGTTAGTTCATCAATGCTGCCATTGTACATGCTGAGCCGCACTATCTACCATTGACTGAATGTTATCCACCGTGTGTTCTGCACAGTGATGGTCAAGTGAACAGCCGTAAAGCAGGACAGCCTTCTACACATTTTGCCATTTTGTTTAAATATTTATTACGTTCTAAATTATTTAGGATATGTATAAATCAGGTAACCTATGCTCGAATTATGTGTGTAAACCAAATCAACTGTGTCTGGGCTCATTATTACCATTGGGTAGATTCCATGATCATCATTATTCATTACATATGAAGTTTATCCCATAAAAAATTTGGGTGAGAAAAGTTGAAAATAAGTAAATCTGCTGAAAAATAACTTTGTTGCACTTTATTTGGTTGCTACACAGTGTGTTCTTTTTTATGAGCCCTGTACTGGATATCCAGCACATATCTAAAAATATATACCACTCCTAATGCCCGGTTGCACCAACATCTTCCCTGATCCGAAATCGAATGATCCTAGAGTTCCGAACCAGGATCCAGTTTGATCTTGATTCCAATGTAAAAGTGTTGCAGCAACGAAATTTCATGATACTGGATCTACGATTCGTCAATCTTGGTTTCAGAGTGAGAGATTGAGATTAAGTATGAGACCAATTTTACTCTTGGTTCGTAATATATGACATCATGGAAGTAGGCATATTTTTCACTAGAACTAGATGTGCGATGTTTTATCTGTTTTAAGTGAATTATTATTGCACAAATTTTACTGAATAATATTCAAGTGCGTATAATGTTGTTCTAATTTCCCAAGAAAACAATTGAACATAGTTTTATCTGTTAGCATATTTTCAAACTACATTATCAACGAGGGCTGCTGATCTCGGATCGAGTTTCGAACCACGATGGTGCAACCAGGCATTAGACTGCCAGTGCATGCTAGTAACTATTGACCCTGTCCACCCTTCTTCACTAATCACACCATCGAATGTTTCAGTGCATGCTGTAACTTACCATCCCATTTTTGTCTGCCATTGTGCTCTCCCACTATTGGCTTTTCACTTTGCTTGTGTTGTTAAGACTTATAGCTCTCTTTGTTTTTGATTGCTATTTGTTTGACACTTTATTATGGTTAGTTTTCTTTTTGATTCCGATTTGGTATTGGTAACATTTTTGGCTTGATTTTGTGAACAACTGATAATGACCCACACGGTTTTTAAATTTTAATTTGGTAACAGTTTACGCATGACGCCTCGGGCTGACTGGAAGTTCACTACGTCAAGAAGGAGCAGGTTTTGTGGGGCACTAGGTCAGGTGCATCCTCCGGCGGGTTTTACAGGTTTCTACTTAGCCCCTACGTGGTATTGGTACATGTCTAGTGTAGAGGACTGGGCTGGTAGCTTTGCGACAGGGCACAAAATTTGGTTCAGCTAGCATGATCTTTTGCTTCAAATTATTCACTTGCGGTGGGATACTTGGCCAATACGCAACCTCGAACGACGGCTTGACCTGATTAATCTCTGACGGGCATACGTGAGCTACAAGTGGGTTAGTGGTCCAGTACTCTAAGCTTGCATGAGCTGTCAGAGTTGGGAGCTGCTGAAGCAAGTCTAAAGATGGAGGTTGAGACTCCCAAGGGCTTATCTGGTTGGCTTAAATACTCAGTGATCCCAGGGTGTGTCTCTCCGTTCAGACGCATGGGTGCCTTGAAAAGGTCCTTGGGAATCTCTGGTGTGATAGGTAACTGCAAACGGCACAATGCCTGGGCTTGGTCCTTGGGCGAGAGCTGGTTGAGCGCAGCGATGAGGGAAGGGGTAAGCTCTTGCAAGTGCCCAAGGCAGTTAGCACTTGTTTTACCATCTCGCGGATACCACTCCGGTGGGAGAAAGGCATCTGGATTAGAACACACACTCTCACGTCCGTGAAGTGATTGCAGGTGACGTTTAGTCCTACTTGGTGTAAAACCACGTGGAACATCTGCCAACTCAACGGACACCTTATCGCATTGTTCGGCACCTAAACACGGTGAGCACTGAGAGTCAGGCCTCATCGTTGACAGTCCTAGCACGTGGGTGTGGGTCTCAGAAGCGCACAGTCTTCCCAACTTAGGGAACGCCCTTTCCGGCGCCAAAATGTGGTGGAGAGAGCAAGCACCGAGCCGGCAAGCTGGACTAGAGAGACTGAGTACGTAGGTGTGGGCTCTACCATGATGTGCAGAAAGGTTGGTCAGCACTAGTGCATGTGGATCTTCTGACTGGGTGTGGGCTTGTATGAGTAAATTTCCTGGGGTCACCTGCAATCCCTTGCTTGGTGTGAGGTACGCTAGGAGAGGTGCTATGTCTATGAGAAAGGATACCTTTGAGTAAGAAAAAATATTTTTTATTCCGTTTGGCGGGAAATAAACAAGTGGTGTCACGCTACCTCCTAATGCTGGTAAGAGCTTAAGGAAGCTTACATCCTACATTATCGAGGTAGAGGCGACCTGGTCCTGAGCTAACAATGGTGGGGTAGACGAACGCTATTAAAATAAACTGGTACTACTCCCTATGTATGTGTTTCCCAGAAGGGAAAGTGTGTATCAGTGTGTAGACGACGTGTGGCAAGAATCTTCGGCATGAATGCAGTGAAGACTAAGGAAGTAGAGAAGGATGGCTCCAGCGACGAGGTGCGGTGGAGACCAAGGAGAGAGGTTTTCCTTCGGCACACATGTGGTGCAGGAAGGTTAGGTAGAGCTAGGAGCAAACCGAGCAGGGTAGATCTCCAACAAGGCTGCGGTGGAGAGAGTAGGCAGTGTGGCTCAAAGATGAGCCAATGAATAAATTCTGTTTAAGGGTGGTGTGTTTCTATTTATACTTAAGCTGGTTCTTCACCTTCGGCCAGCATGATAGGGGCGCACTGGAGAGGAGGTAGCTATGGCATAGATTCTTCAAGGCGTGAAGTCGCCGAGCATGCAGGGAAACTCAGTGCCTTGATGCATAGTCTCGGTGGACCAGTGAATAATACAATATGTTGGCTGGAATGTCCATTCTTGCCATAGCAAACAGTAAAAGTTCATAACATCTCATTGCGTGGTGAACAATAAAACTCCGTTGAAATCAGATGGCTATGCTAGCTTAATGATGAGCTGAAGTCATTTTATACCATTGTTGAAAAGACATCAAGCGTCACAGTTTTGGTTTGATTTTGTGAACGAGTGTAGACAACCGGCACATTTTATACAGACTTGCAATTTCATTAAAATGAGTGAATAGTGAGCCAGCATGTAGCTTATTAAGGGATACAAGATAATCTAGCAAGTGGATGAGAAGATGATGTCTAAGTCGGAGATTGTGCTGCAGCACGGTATTCTGAAGTTGATGCTTTTCACCATTCTCAAAAAGAGAGAAGAAATTGTAAATGTAATGCTGAAAGAAGAGAAGCAGTGTACAGTTTAATAAATTGAGGGGTATGATGCACGTGAATCTGGACAAAGCTAAGCTGGTGTGGTTCTGCCAGCTTAGAATGCAAAACTTGCATGTAGCCAGACAGATGATGGTGAGGATGGTCGACAAATTGGCATACAAAGCTTCAAGTTTTCAAATGTGTTGCTGTATTGTTTCAAACTAGTAGTTTCTTCTTTCTTCCATTCGCATATACTTCCACCCCAAGGAAACATAAACATTGCCATGTGATTTTATTTAATGTGTACATCCACAACACCAAGTCTGCTGTGTTTACTCAATAAATAAAAAGCACCAAGTAATCATGATGAACACTGTAAACGATAGAACACTTCATTTTAATAACATATACTGTATACAGTGTGTATTTAATTTCAGTAGAGTATTGCAAAAATTAGAATCGTCCACAGACGTATGAAAATGTCCACTGCAGTGGTGTATACATTTGTGTACGTACAAATAATTAATACTGGACAAGTAAGCAATCTGCATGATTGTACGTGTGTAAAGTCAGCTGTAGAAGAGAAGCCTGGTAGAGTGGAGGCAAGCAGTTTGTGGGTGCGGTCTGTAGGCATCCAGCAAGTTATTGATTGCTCAGTCAACCTGAGGCGACTCGTTCATTGCATGTGAAGCAATGTTACTTCACAGCACTTAAGCTTAGAGAACTCGTAAGTCACATTTTGAATTGAATAATATAATTTTATTTTAAAACGTGTAATTTCTGAGAATGAGGTGAATAAATACTGTATTTAAAATTGGTTTCTGTACAACCTTCGGTAATTAATAACTCGCACTTAGCACTTGTCACAAGTTGCAAGCGCACTGTGTATACACATTATTTGGTGACAAAGAATTTTCGCAAATGCCTTCCAGAATATCAGTTTATTCAGAAGACATGTGTATATTAAAAGAAGTAAATATTTCAGTAATAAAGCCTCTAATTTTCCGCAGCGGTGCCATTAAAATATGTACTTTGCACTTGGTAACTGTGCAATATTTAAACATTTATGATGTCAAGGGAGACATTTCTGGGGTATAATTTTATTCAGAAGACATCTGACCAATTAAGTTACTATGCCATGAAAAATTGTGTTGATTTTAGCCAGAGACGATTGAACATAAACTTCATGTATAAAAAGTGCAAGTTTTGAAATTTAGGTGTTGGGGGTTAGTCAAAATTACTATATCATCTGACCTGTCATAACAGTGAGGGGTCATTTCAGTAAGGTTTCATGGTATAATGCACGGAGCCAGGAGTTTAAAAAAACCACAATTTTGTCTGGCATTGAACAATGTCTATAAGCATATCATGACTCCATATTGTCAGGTACCTACTTAAGAAGGCAAAACCTTGTGGCATCGGGTTTTGTGTCTTCCATTCCCTAGAGGTATTGATTTAATTATTTTTCCTGTTCCACTACTAGCTGTAGAACAATTAATATCTCAGTACTCACAGCTGTGTGTCAATATTCTTACAGGTGGCTCATGGTAGATAATGTCTGCTTTAAACTTACAGAAACTTGGTATTGTTATTGAATTTTTTTATGTGGGTATGTTTGTTATATGAGGTAATTTTGAGCATAATGTTGTGAACGTTAAATTTTGTACAACTCTTTTGCATGTGTGTTAAAAATTTTGTATACATTTGAAACTGTAAGAAACAATCAGGTTTTATGATAAAAAATATGAATAATGTCCTTTTACATCTTAAGAGAGCTAGCTGCAGCTGAATAAAAAGAAAAAGGGTTCATTGTAATTTATAAGTGAAATACAGATCTGCCTTTATGCAAATGGCCACCATTAAGAAAAGCATTATGATAAAGGAGGAATTATATGGTGTGGAAATTAGTGATCTGATTACAATTATAAAACATACCTATATTGTAAAAAATTAGTTGTGTATTTAGACTGTGTGGGTAGTTTTGTTTTAAGGGGGTGAAATGTGTAAAAAAACATGCGTGGAAACATGTAATGTATTTACTTGTGTGTTCATTTTGTGGGTATAAGAATGATAGAATCACTGATATGATTTGGACATTAATTGTTAGTTGTTTCTCTCCTTGTTAGTGTCTGTGGTATAAAATCTATGAATTATTTTTGTTTTTAATTTCTTTCAAGTCTCGAGTGGCAACAGTTATATATTGATTTTAAAGGTAGTGGCAAATCTAATCCCAGGCCAGGACATCTTTTCCAAGTTACTGCTCTGTCAGTCCTGTATTTTTATTTTATGAAACTTTTATGTTTGCACCAACAAGAAGCAATTTCAGAAAGAGTGATTTGGCCATAAAAGAAAATTCAGGTATCTCAGTTCAAAGAGCACACAGGCTTAGGAAGCTGGTTGAATAAAGTTAAAAGTAGGTTTCAGTTTGCATGGTCATCATCCAATCTTGTTTTCAGTGGTAGTTTATAATTTGTATTCATACTTATCCTGCCTGACTCCTAAATTCTTAATATAAGGAGTTGGTTACTGTGGAACGTTCCAGAATGTTTGTTTGCTTCTATTTCATGTTTGTTGTCTGCAAAATTTGCAGTTATAGTGATTTTCCATAAAAATGTACAATGCAGAACATAAATATTTTCTGATGAAACAGTTGCTGAGTTATAGGCTGTTCACAGTAAAGTGAGCACTTTTTAAGGCCCTCGCAAAACGCACTAATCCCTAATAAATATATTTTATTGCACTCACAGACATTAACTTTTGAGAGTGATGAAATGTATACACTATGTTTAATAGTCATATTGCAATGTTTACATTAAAAAGTGGCAGAAAGATAGAAATTAATTTTAAGTAAAAATTGAGCAGGGCCTTAAAAAGTGCTCACTTCACCATGAACAGTTTATAACTGATATTTCTTTCATGCTGTATCAGCAAGTTGATCTGAGATAACTAAAACATGCAAGCAAAACATCCAAAAATTCATATAACTGACTATAAGAATATTATTTAAAATAAATAAAAATTGTTGCAATATTATGTTTTGCCGTTAGGGACATGCAGCTTCCCATTATTGTGAAGTACAAAGTATCTTAAAGCATATGAAGTGCCACTACACAAGTATTCATAGCCTATTCAGTCATTATTTTGCAATGTGGTACTGGAAATAAGCTGTTAATCTATATAACAAATTTCTTTTTGTTATTTGTAATAATGTGGCTCATTGTGGTGTTAGTGATTGTATGAGCAAAGTTTTGTTCAGAATTGTTGCGTATGTTATTATCATTTATTTCCAGTCATCGTGTACAATGTAGAAGATGACTTTTCTTAGTGTGATATGTTTCCCAGTTTCTATATTGGTGCATGCAAACTCTAGACAAGGAACAGAATCGTATGAAATATGACTCAGTAATTGTTCTTTGTGTTAACCAGGTTTGTGGTCAGGATGCTGGATGTTTATACTGTTTTATATGCCAGGGATACATGATGCTATAAAAGGGATAATGTACCATTAACTTTTGCTAAGCAAATTATGTACTGGTCCAATACATATTTATTGTTAATTTTCAAATTATGTAGCCTACTTAGTTTAGTGTCCTAAAATATTGCATAACAGGTACGGGTTCCTTGTATTTTATAGGTCTGATAAGACTTTTTTTTTGGTGGAGACTGATATTTGAAATGAAAGATTGAGAAAAATGATAGCACAGGTAATTAAGGAATCTGATTTGATCTACGGTAGGTGGGCCTCTACTCTACATGTAAGGTAATTGTGCAATAACTATAAATTCTAAGACTTTTCATGGTTCTTAGGAAAAGGATTATGAGAATAACCTTTTCAGTTAAATTTGTTTCATAAGGGTTTTCGTTGCAATAGGGTTGCTATTCCAGGGGTCCTAGAAAAGTGAGTTGACTATATGTATATTCATGTGGTTAGAAACAGTATGTTCCTGAACTTATCTAATTTTTCTGCATAATGTATATGCATAGGTGCAATTAAAAAAAAATAGAATTTAAGAATGTGAATGTGGATTGTCATAACTTGGTAACTATAAAAAATGAGATTTTTGTAAGGAAAGAATGAATTGGTCTGTTTTTTTATAGCATTTAGTGGTACTAGTCACAGGGAAATCTTCTACAATCTATTGATAAGGTACAGAAAGGGAGTTGTAATAGAAAGTTTGTTAGTGAGCCAATAACCACTATATGCTTTCAATGACAATCCTTAAATTAAGGCCTATGTACTTTCCAATATATCATTTAATTTAATTTTAAGTTGGGTGCAGTATACGTCTAACTTGTTGCATATCATTATAATATATTATCTAATAATATGTACCAATTATGTTATATTTAATTATGTTATGTAATGATTGTGTTGAAACCTAACTGTGATAATTTTTGAATCTCATACTTTTTTTTACAAAGTTTCACCTCTCAATTTTTCTCCTTCTTTATTGAGCTCTGATGAACATGAAGTTCTCAGTGTTGATGTTTGCACTATCTCTCATTACCAGCATAGAAACACGTGATTTTGTGAATGAAACTGTTAATATGGAATGTATGAAGTCAATAAAGGTGTGTGTGCTACTGAAGTTTGTACTTACAGTTGACATACGCTGGACACAAACTTGACGTACATTGTAATCTTACAAAACATGTTCCCTTACACGTGTCTGACCGGGTTGCAGCAACTGTAGATCAAGAAATGTTTTTCTTTGTTTTAAAACTTGTAAATACCATGCAATTCATGAATTTGCAAACTAATTTTAGGGGTTTATTAGGAAAAGCAATGATGAGGGTGAAACTGTACACTATATAATGTTATTTTTAACTGTTATTTAACATGGGTGTCCCATATCGAATTAGTCAACTTTTTACAAATGTATCATGGTGCATGTAATGCTTTAAGTTCTCAGCTCTTGAGTATTCCATTTTGGAAAATTGGCTTGTGATTATTACTAGAGGCTACCATGCTGAATGGCAGATGTAGCTGTTGAGAACAAAAATTTTAGACAGTAGCAATGATGTGCAAATCAGTATGGTAGTGTATCTGTTTGTTGGCAGTATTGCTATGTGGATAGAGAGGGTCACAGAGGAAGAAAAGTGGAGCATGTGGGGAAGAGAGAGAGACAGACACAGAGAGAGAAGGGTTTTTGATGAGAGGGGGTTGTGAGAAAAAGGAGGTATGAGAGAAGAGGGGTGTGTGAGAAAGAGAGAGAGGGTGTGAGAGATGGGTAGGTGGTGTGAGACAGAGAGGGGGTGAGAGAAAGAGAGAGGAGGGTTGTGTGGGAGAGGGGGTTGTGAGAAAGCGAAAGGAGGGTGTGAGAAAGAGTGTGTGTGAGAGAAAGAGAGAGGGTGTGTGTGTGGAGAGAGAGAGAGAGAAAGAGAGAGGGGGTGTGTGTGTGTGCGAGAGAGAGAGTGTGTGAAAGAACAAGGGTGTGTGGGTGGGTGAGAATGGGGAGGTGTAGTGTGGGAACATTTTTACTTGTTTTTTTAATGACTTAAATGTCACTTTTTGAAATAAAATATAATGGGTATAATAAGCAGCTAGGCTACTAATTATATTTTTAATTCAGTACACTATGTTATTTTTAATAATAATTTTCTCAAAAATTTTCTGACCAACTGCTTTTCAGCATAAAAAAAAGTTTCAGTTCACAGCAGTTCACTAACACTGCACACTTGTGCCACGTTCCACTTGGTGCAGACAGCGTTGACCAGTAGCAGACCAAAAGGAATGCCTTCAGTAAAAATCTGCACCCAGTACATCAGGTGGAACACTCATCAGAAGAGTTTCCAGCAGTAATAATGGTGTCTGCTATGTGTGGTGAAGCAATGGTAGGCCTAAATATGTTTTCAACCGGGGATGAATATTTTTTTCTATTCATCTTCGACTGATTCAGACTGATCAATTGATGACGAGACCAAAGAATGTGAAAATATACTTTCCAACTGCATCTTCTGCAGATACCAACAGTGTAATTTGCTCATTATCCATCGGCGCCATGTTGCATCGTCTGCTTTTACTGAGGCTGCATGACCTCCTGCACGTCAGTAGTTTCAGCCAGAAGTATAGCCTCGTCAGTAATTTCAGCTGCTGTCAGTACCAAGTGAAACGTGGCCTTGCTGTGTGGTACCCTATTAGTCCAGCTGTTGAGTGAGACATTTGGCAGAATGTTTTTGTGTCTAAAATATATGTTGGTTTAACCCACTGTGAACATCTTTCCATGCAACTACTGCATGTGAAGTGTGCAAAGTTCCACCAGCATTCTTAGAAGCCCTACGGTTAATGAAAATAAGCCAAGAGTTATGTAATTTAAGATTGAATGTATTTAATAGTCGTGGCTGTTTATTGTGAAAATAAGTTGCCAAACATAATTACCGCAAAGGTTTTTACATATGACAGTTGTAATCTTGATGCATTTGTGAGATTTTTGGAGGGGGAAAATTGTGCTATGCTATGCCATGGTGGTTTTATAACTGCAGTATTTGATGATAAACTTACCTGATTACAGTATAACAATTTTGATATAGTACTTGTACCCTGAAAAAAAAAAACATTTTGAAGCAAGTGTAGATATACTCATTACGATAGGTTTGCACTGTGCATCAAGATTTTTTATGGTACAATATTCAGCCAGACTTTTCTTATTTGTGATTTGTAAAGAGAGTTTTGCAAGTATTTTACATTTCTTAGTTTGGATTCACATTTAGATGCTACAGGAATATTTCTGTGTTTTCAGCATGTGGTGCTGATAGGTTATGTAGATACTTCATCATGTTTGAATAATAAGTAAACATATTTGTTTGTTGTTGGATGTTATGTAGTACATATTTATAAATTATTTTATATAAAAAGACAGGACTTGAAGTACTCACAGTGTAGTGCGTGTGGACAGGCACACTCACAAAGGAGAATGACACATTTACCACACGGTTGCGCGATCGCAACGTTTCACTGGTCAAGACAGCTTCATCAGGCAGCGAGTTGTAGGACACTGCAGTATGATGGAAGAGCCTTGTTAATAGTAAACCTTGTGGCTGGGTGGCAAACTAGGGTGGGGCGGGAAAATTTAAAAATTGCCAGAATACACACATTCTGACTCAAAAAAGTTTAGTACCATGCCAAAAAAATGTCAGCTGCCTCAAATCACGCAACTTTTCTTCTGCCCTGCCTTAAGTTAGGCACGAGGCCTAACCTCAAAACCACCACTTTTTGCCATGCCACCACAAGCCAGGAATGAAGCTATGACGTTATCAAACCTGCGTTCCCTAACCATGACATACTTTATCCGTAAACAGTATGTCTGAATTACAAATCATCACCGCACCTTACTGTCAAAAATCAAACTTCTTGTTTTTACAAAATCACTTGTTCTGGCCCAAGCCAACATCTTACATGCCACAACACAAATTGGCCATACATGGGTACCACAACAGATTAGTTAAGCTCAGTAAACTGTGCATGGACGTATTGAAAACCGGCCCCTTGCCTACTACCTTGTCTCATAAGACGTCACCGCCACCCCCCTAGTCGGCCACAAACCCTATCTTGTCTCAACCTTTAACCTTCCCACATCAGCACATACTGCACCAACTCTGCTTAAGCCATTCCCATGCATAAACACAAAAAAGGAACAACCATCCCATAAAAGCAAATTACATATACTGAACCTAGTCTGTTCACAATGTCAATAGTGCATAGTACTCTCTGTGTGTGTAATTTGCTGTTTGGTTGGCCATACTGAGGCCATTGTTTTTGTTTTGACTCAGTGCGAACTATCATGGCGGCGGTTGATGGTTTGTATTCGTTCGTGCTCGACACTGTCCAACCATAACCTCACAGCTGCAGAGAACAATATTCTTACAAAAAGGTCTGTCCTTCTCCCCCTCCAAAAAGTTTCACCACTTCGCCACTGTAAAAGATGTCCTAGGGCCTTATTCATAGTCGTTTTTAGTGCGGACTGAGGAAAGATCATCCTCCGACCAAAATCTTTCGTATTCAGAGAGCATTTTTATTGCTAGTTCAAGGATCATCTTTCTTTAGTACGGTCTAACTTTTAGTAGGAACTGAGGGTAGGATTAACGAAGTATTAAGGTTAAAAAGAATCATAGCGAACATAGGATGTGACAGTTTCGTTAATCTTACATGCCAGTGAAAGCTAGATAAAGTTCACGAAACATAAAAATTACGTTTAAAGCCGATTCTGTCAATCTGTATGCAAAAATATGCTGACCTAATGAATTAAATGTTCCGTGAATAATAATTCAAAGGAAATATACCTTATAAGCTTAATAAAACATGAGTTTTTAGCTACAGCAATGCCTTCTCTGAAATTAGATTCTTAGGAGACATGATATTAATACACTCAAAGAGAATTTTAATACAAATCTAACATTGCGAATATATACAGTAAAGTATTTCCTAATTAATAAAATGTATTGGTAGCTTATTGGTACCATCGTGGATTGATATGCAGAAGGCTGCAAGGTCGAATCTTGTTTGAGTTATAGAATTTTTGCAGTTTTTAAATATCTTTTTTTGTAATGTATTTAGCACTACAATACTCATTTAACATCATTATAAAGACAATATTGGCGTAATAAAATGAAACCAGTCCATATTAAAATATATGATACAGTCATAAAAACAAGGTGAAAATGAATAATGTGACGTTAATGTAGTAAAAGATAACAAAATTGCTATTCTTGCTTAGCAAAATGTTGTGGACGAGTTTAAAAAGTGATTATAAATTAAACTGTAGGAATAATGAGATTTTTTTACATGAGCAGGCATAAAATACTTGGCATACTATCGAGAGCATCACTTTTGAAAGGAAATTATCAAAACCATATATAAGTCGAGACCTTCTATATAAACTTTTGCTTCAAAAATTACTTTGTAGGATATATGTATATTTACAAAACTTCTACTTTTATTTTCAATTCAGCACACAATATAATTGATTACATTTTATTTGTTCTTGCGCAGATTAATGCTTATTATAAATTACTATTCAATTTGAAAAGGAAAAATGCTTTTATTTTAAATAACTTACATTAACTTTAGCGCTATCTAGTCACAATTGTCATGAGTGGAAATTAAATGTTTTATTTGAGACTAATAATCTGTAATGTGCATGCGCGGTAAACTTGGCAACAGTGTACTTCGATGATCCTTCTACTAAAGTTGGTCTCGCTCTAATTGTGGTTTATGAATATGACATAGTTAGTCCACCCTTAGTTCGGACTAACCCCAGACCAACTCCGAGAAAGATCATCTCTGGATCATTTTTGGAAGAAGCTCTGACTATGAATAAGGCCCCTAAACTTCACATGTAATCTCCAACTAAAACACTTTTTTGACAACTTCCCCACATCATGCCATACCAGTAGCTCTATTGATTCAGCCCTAACCATTTTTACATCCCCATCCACATGGGACCCTCCCCTCTTACCACCATCATATCCCCTTGAGTAGTTCATCACATACATCTTGGTCAACATTGCAGACTGTGATTTGCCACCTCATTACCTAACAATAGCAACATAACCTATCCAAAACAACCCAGATATAATTATACTGGCAGGCAACAAAGGCACAATCACAGTGATCCTCAACAAATCAACAAAACAGACTACATACATTCTAGAAGTAGAAAACCAACTCAAGGACACATCCACCTATGAACATCTAAGAGAAGACCCAACCACCAGATTCTGCGACCATATCAATAAATTCCTTCTGTCCAAGGGCCCCCTCCAAGATCTTGACGCGTGTCTCTTATACCACTATTAAATACAATTACGACTCATCGCTTATCACGTCAAGTATTCCTACTTCAACTCACGTGTACCTGTACACGGACGTTGCGGGCCGCCACAATCCTGGAGGACGCCCGAACACGTAGCTTTCAAGATTGCGTAACCAGCGAGCACGCTGCCTCCTCCTACCTCTGCGCTGAGTGCCTACAAACTGTCAGTCACCTCGGGGCACGGCCGAGCGCCGCCTATCATTCCTGAAGTAAAGTGATGACTAGAGGATTCTTTTCTCCCATGCCGGTGTCACAGCACAGGGATGTCACGCCCCCCCTCCCACGGCCCGCTGCCGCACCCTGCAGTTCTGACTAAATAAGTCCGTGCTGGGCTCGCGAGTTATTGTAGTCTTATGCTTCCAGTCTGCAAGCTCGCTCCATCACTTAGTGCTGGGGCCTCTACTACTGCTAACTCTTCGTTTACTACTAGATAGCTTCGTATTATATTTTAATAATTTGTCAGTTTGTATTATTTCCCAATTACCCTAGAACCAGGTCACCTACACCTGGATTATGTAGGTTACTTCCAGTAACCCGAGCACAAGTCACATGTGTTTATTACGACTTTAATAAACACATCTTTGTTCTTCTAGCAGTGAGTCTTATTACAGAATAATCTTGAGTATGCCTGTAAGGAAGTTACGAGTTGTGCACTACCGACCGAGATAGGGGATTTTACTACAAACTATCTATGACTGGGGATCCCCTTCAGGAGGCCTACAGTCCTGAACACACCCATTAGATGGCCGCCTGTTGTATTCCTACTGGAGCACCTAGCTGCTGGAGGAATAGAACAGAGGAGCCCTGACTACTAGGAGTACTTCCGACCAAGGAGAGACAGTACGCTTAAGTTGTATCCTTACCGGAGCATCTAGGTGCTCGCGGGGGTATTTGCTTAGGTGTTATGGCCTGGCCTTGGGGTGGAAACTCACACTCAGTAGTAGCAGTGGTGGCCCGCATGGCTTCAATGTTTCTGGTCTGCCCGCTGAGGTGAGGGGCCTTCTGAAGCACCAGGCACGTGCTACCAGCGACTACTGGGCAGACACTATTTTAGGGTTATATTTTGCATCTGTAGAGCATAACCTGTACCCTTCAGTAGCCGTTAACACACTATGCCGTTCAAGATAAGGCACTGCTCACGGAGGGAGGAGCAAAGGATTGCTCACCTTGCTGCCAAGCAGCGGGCTGTCTTAGCTCAGCCCACAGCAGACAGACATGCGGAACATGATCGTGCCACCTTAATTAGGTTCCAGGAGAGACAGACCTCTCCCGTGGGTAATTATATTGTATTCACACCACCTACCCGTACGCACCTGGAATACCACTCCGTCTTTAGTGGTTGGGTACACGGGACAGAGAGACGTGTGGGAATCGCCAACCCGAGGTTTTGGAGTCCGGAGGCAGCCAACTGGAACCTGTGGTACTGTGTTGGCCGACATGGTGCCATCAACTCCACTTCAACTGACTACACCAGTAACTCCAGCCAGCAGTCGAGCACCGTTCTCCAGTCGGCCGAAGCGTCTCCTGGTAAGCGCCAAGTAACCCTAACACCTCCCGCCATACTACCCCTTCAACATCCGAACCAGTAGTAAGAAAAAAGGTAACGACCGACTCAGATTAGGCAGCCAGACTATAAGAGATTTTATTCCGGCACGTAGGGCAATATGGCCAGTAAAGGTTTCCAGTCAGAAGCGTCCAATAGAATATAAAACCAACCAATGCGCTGCTGACGTACGCAAACTAAAGCCACGATGACCATGCCATAGAATACACGCCCCAACCTATACAAGGCTTCAATTAAATTGCTCACCCCAAATAGACCCACCACACCAGTTCTTTATTTGCTTCCAAAGATACACAAGGAACAATGGCCACCTCCAGGACATCCCATTGTATCAGAGATTGGCAACCCCACCGAGAGAATCTCAACCCTTGTAGATGCCCACCTTCAACCTTGGGTACAGCAGCTTTCATCCTACGTCAAGGACACTGGCCAGTTCCTTGAACGCTTGAGACACCTGGGCCCCGTTCCCCAAATGCTTACATAGTCACAATAGATGTCACATCTCTCATATCAACACCCCCACTTATCTGGACTGTTGGCCATAGAACATTACATCAGGCAAAGAGCCCCACTCAGCAAACTTTCTACAGCATTCCTTGTTGAACTCACCAGGTTGACCCTCAGCAATAACAACTTCAGATTTCACACTACCTTCAGGTGAAAGGCACAGCGATAAGTACACATATGTCACATCCTATGCCAATCAGTGTCTTTGGGCAGATTAGACGAAAACTTCCTCAGTCACCAACCAACTGCTGAATGTGTTTCATCGACAACATCGTCATGATATGGACTGCCACTGAAGACAGCGTAATTCACTATCTGAACAATTTAAACGCACACAGTTCACTCAAGTTAACTTGGTCATACTCCAAAATGCATGCCACATTCCTGAATGTTGAACTCATTCTCGCCAGTGGCACAATTCAAACTGTTGTATACACCAAACTCACCAACAACCTCCAGTGCTTTTATTTTGACAACTATCGCCCATACCATGCCAAAAATGCCGTACCCTACAGTCTTGCCACAAGAGCCAAACGTATCTGCTCCATCAACAGTGATCTCAATGAACAGTGTGAACAAATAGCCAGAGCATTTATCGACAGGGCTGCCCCAGGCACCTCGTCCGCAAACAGATTTAGCAAGCCATCTCAAATACCAAAACACAAACCAAGGTCAACAACTCTGATATACTCCTGGTGGTCCCATATCATAAAGGCCTAAGTAAACTCAGAAACATTCTCCACTCGGGATACAAAATCCTGGCTTCCTCATCACGAACACAAGACCTGCTCTCCAAACTGCCCAGATTGGTCTTCAAAAGGCCATCTAACCTTCGCAACAAACTTATTCGTCCAAAGCTGCAGCCCACCACAAATACCAACCAAACTATCACCCCCAAAAGATACCATCCCTGCAATATCTCATGCTGTGCTCCTGTGCTATCCACCAACCCTCAATTTCTTTCAATAGCAGACTCATTAGCTGTACGTACCCCATCCAAGGCAACAACTACTGTTTAACAGAAAATCTGATCTATCAGCTACGGTGCCAACACTGTAATGCACAATACATCGTCCTCACCACCAATACACTCAGGCAGAGAATGAATGACCACAGAGTAGATACGAAGCAAGCCATAGCTGGTGACCTCAATAACCTACAGGACAAACCAATTGCAGCAAATACAGCATCACACAACAAGGATTTTGATTCCTTCTATAGTACCAGAGTTGTGAGAGCCCTACCACCTTCAAGTGATCTCAGAACTCAAGACGCTGGGAATTAGCTCACCAATTCATAACAAAATCCAGGTAGCCACAATAACATAAGATAATCACAGCTCCAAACCACACTGATCAGCAATTCTGGAAATTTCTTTATTTTCCCTCCCCACCTTGGTTCGCCACCTGGCCGCTAATTTTGCTACCAACAGCGCCCTTCCACCATACTGCATTGTCCTACAACTCACCGCCTGATGAAGCGAAACATAGCGATCGTGCAACCATGTGGAAAATGTGTCATCCTTTGTGTGAGCCATTCGACAAGTAATACTTTGTGAGTACTTGAATTCCTGTTCTTTTATATCTTTTTGGTAGCCTAGCAGCCTACTTACAACCTTAACTATTCTATTATAAATTATTATTTTTCATTTGTAGTATTTTTGTGAAGATTCTAGTGTAGTGTTCATTGTCATTACAAATGACTTTTTTTTCTTCTTTTTTTTTCCCCCACGTAAAAATATTTATCGTCTATGTGATTGAAGTAAGTTGTGAACAGATTGTGAACAGAAATAATTTTTTTTCCTAGAATTTTCATAAGTTTCTTTAGCTGTGTTTCTATAACGCATTGAAATGATCTAATGGTTTAGTAGATAAGATGTGTAACTGTATTAATTTTTTCATACTTTAACTATGTAATATGTTTCCATTAATGTCATGATGCATAACATTGTTTTCCATGTGATATAATGTCAAGTTAATGAGTTGGAAAAATTAATAATTAAATTCTGTGTTCATCCGAAGTGTGTGTATTTTTAGGGGAGCCTATGAGGGGACTGCATGATGCAAACTGCATCATAAAAATTATTTCAATTAAAATTTTATTAATTTAATTAATTTTTGTAGGATTATTTGAATAAACATTTTTGTGGGGTGGGGGGGGGGGAGGAAAAATGGAACAGTGTGACACGTGAATAGACTGGGGGCGAAGAGTATTTAATACTCTTTCAATTTTTTTTTTTTTTGTAGGGGAGTGGTTATATTTATATTTAAGTAAACAGCAAAAGTATTCTAACTGTATGCTGACAGGATCATCACATTCCTCTTTTTCTAGATCAAAGTTATATTCAAACCAAACCAATCCAATGCAATGGTTGGTAAGCAGGTAGGTAGGTAGATAGTTTGGCTTAACGTCTCGTCGACAATGAAGTCATTACAGATGGATCCACTGCATTACTCGTGAATCTTACCTACTCTCTGTGTACTGATTCCTACATAGTTCAGCCCACTAACAATGAAGCCGGCGACACCACAGGCACAAAGCCAGATACATACACATTAAGTGGCCACCTGAGATCTGCTGCTTGGTAGACTTAGGTAGAACCTATACCACTAGGAATTCCTCCGCCAGGCGAATCAGTGACTCAGGTTATTTCACTCTCTGCCACTGCACTTTATGGGGCCGGAGAGGAGCTGGAACAAAATCTGACCATCTGACCTCCTGCAGATGCCACACCTACGTATTTCTATCAGGAACTGTCTTGAGCAATCCACATTCTGTCCACCACTTTCCATATGGTCGGGGGAAAGGAACACAAGGGTGCTGCTCTAGTTACAAGACTGGGATTACTTAGAAATACACTATAGGGAATTGCAAGCACCAGCTCTGCTTTCGTGCATTTTCAGTTGTACCTTTAATCTCCCATTCCTAACACCTGGAAGGGAGGTAAACAGAGAAGGTTAAGAAGGGCAGCTGCTGCCTCTGAAACTAGACTGCTTTGCGACCATCAGTCAGAAGTTGCACTTTGCACTTCCACTAAGCAGGACAGAGTTCTTACCGCTCCCCTAAAAAGTGGCCTCACCCTTCCCTACTATTGATACCTTCATCCCCCCTTTGATTTAACTCGGAAGCCCTTCTCATCCCTTATTACAAGCCTTCTTAATGGGTGGAGAATGCCCTCTCAGCATCACAAACCCCTGGTTGTACGGTCCCATCCATCAACCTACAGCTGTCAGCAGTTTACCACAGAGCCAGAATAACTTCACTGTCCACGAATCACGCAGGCGACCATCAACCCTCGCCACAACAGGGTAACAGTCTCCAACCGGCAGCACCACTACCTCAGAAGAGCCACAAGCCTCCAGGTAAATGTGTTAACAAGGGTCAGATGACTCATAGGGCCATGACAGTGGTTTTGGTTTTTGTGCCCCTGAGGCAGGCCACCAGACCTGCTCTTTACAATGATGTACGTACCTGAATTGTCAATAACGTCAACTGCTTTTTATCCAAGGGGCTTATTTCGGTCTGAGAATTTTATTACAAGTAAATGTTTTTTGCCACATCATATTTAGTGCTCACTGCAAGGATTTATTGCGGCGTTTGTGCCTTTGGGACTAATAATATTTGTTGTGCCTGCAGATCAGTATTAAAATCTATTTTGTTAAGGTTTTTTAAAATTATTGTATATCCTAAATCAATGATTTGAGGAGTCTGAAAACCTGGTTCAGTCCAACAACTTTAATTTATTGAAGGGCGGTGGGCAGTAGTTCCAAAAGGGATGTCGGCATGACTTTTACTGTGGAAGGTGAAGGGATTAGCTTGTAGGTAAAGGAGTGGTGATGTCGAGATACCTCTGGCTGGCGATAGTGTCTTTGGCTGCGGACAATGTCGGTAGCGTCGTAGGAGACCTTTGTATTCCTTCAGGGGTTTTCTCCAAGTGCTGCGGTTGACGAGGAAGGTCTGGTGAGCATGTACAACCCTGGTTAATATCTGCTCGGTAGGTCTTCATCAGACTACGAAGTCAGGGTGACAGCCACTACCCTTGCTGGTGCCCTCAGCTTTATCCAAGCTGAGGGCCGATAACGCTCCTGAGCTGCATTTTGGGACCCCTTATATACAAATATTTTCCACGTGTAGTCTATCAGAGGAGTGCGGGGATGGTTAGCCTTACAGGGGTGGTTTAATTTAGGGTTGTCGGCTGCGCTGCCATTTCTTATCTCCCCTTTGGGAGGCTGTTGACATATCTATCTCTTCTCCACAAGGTTCTGGCAAGGCAGCAGTGCCGGCCGTGTGTGTTGTGCGCTGCACTCCTGTAGCATCCCTTCGAACTAGCTTCTCTGAATCCAGTGTGTCTGTGGCTCGTTGGATAACACAATTTCTCAGGAGGGAATGGGTGACAGCATGACTGCTTTTTAAGTTGGCAGTACAAGTTCAATTTAATTTTCACGTGTCTGTAGTGTCTTACTGTGCTGGGAGAAACCCTGTAGGCATGGAATTTACTGTCTGCCGGTGTGTGACTTGCTCATATGAGTTGATTTGCTCGATGATGGGGCGAAGACGACAAGTAGTGTGCGCATGCCCAATACACGGGAAAGTGACATACATGCGTCAAAGTGAACAGCCTAGAACAGGAATAATTTTGACATTTTGATATCACTGAGCAATACATTTCATAGACTGTTTTGCACATACTTTGTATGTATTGTGATTTATTCAAATTAAATCTTGCTTCTAATAACACTTTAAAAAATTATTCTCTTTTTTTCAGGAACAACAATAATAGTAATTCGTTGGAAAACCGAAGCTGCACGTACTTGTTTACTACTGGGTTTAATTTAGAGAAAAATAATTCCATTTAATTGTTGATCTTGTTCATGAAGAATGACTTACTTTAGGTACAGTGTAAGTAACAAATGCCATTTCACTTGTTCCTGGAAAACCTACAAACTGTTTTCTTCAGGGCAGCAAACGCCAGCAAAACTGAAAAGTGAAGAAACAAGTGTCAGTTTCTTAAATACATTTACTTTTGTTAATGAACAGTGAAATGGCTACAGTTGTTATTAAGCAGAACGAAACAATTGAAAAGTCACGTATGTGACATGTTGCATTGTGGTATATTATGGAGTTGTGCAAAGAACTCACTAAATATATCTAGTGTATTTGGTAGAGAGTTCTCACAAGAATCAGCTTACAGTGAAAATCTCATTATAAGCTACATAAATAAAGCCTCAACTTTTATTCTTAAAAATGAAAGTACGTTATGCTGAAAGTCTTATTTTTAAACATTTACAACATGGGCTTCATAAAATTATAGCACAGTTATTAATTTCAGTAAACAAAAATAATATGTCCTTACAAAGAAGTATTATTTGAAATCAACTTACGAATGTTATTTGTTACTTAACTAGAGGAAGCTGGTACCTCCAACAGACTTGCAGCTAAAATGCTAAATGTCTTGTTTTGTTACATTTCTAAGAATACAGAGTATGTAGCTTCCACGTTTCCACCAGCACAGATAAGATGAGCCTAGTCATAAACTGACTGTTTTTAAATATTTCTGTTAGCTATTTAAAAAACTAAAATTTAATTGTTCTTACTTTAAACCTTATTATATTTTGAACTCAAATGCAGATAAATATGCCTAGTAAACATTCAAGCTACATTGAAAGAGAAATACTGCAGTTAATAAAGTAACAAACATAATTTGGGAGCCACGCATACCGTGCTTAAATTTATTTGGTTTTCACAGTTTGTAGGTGTCATTGATTGAATTAAATTTCATACATTTTCCTTTTATTCTTAATAAAGCTACCACAAATGGTATAACTTTATACCTACCGCTTAATTACGTGAGAATAAAAATCATGGTTAAAAATAAGTAAACACATAAACTGGCATTTGACTAAATTATGTGTAGCATTTGGTTATCCTAACTATATGCCTTGGTAGTAAATTGCATGTAAGAGGTTGTATTGTATTATATGGATTTATTTACAAGGACTAATTCAGAAGCCATGGCAATTATTGTTTATCTCCCGAAAATGACCCAACACAGGAAATGTACTATGTACAGTTGAAACTGTACAACATGTTGATGTGCTTTCCTGCTCAGAGCTTTTGCGCTCCATAAGAAAATATCAATTTTCCCTTTCTACTACGCGAAGGGGAATTATAAAAAAGGGCAAGCGCTGATTCCCTCCTAATGATTGCAGCTCTGGTTCCCTCCTGGAGTGTCTTAAGTTGATAGCCTGGCTGGGTCATGGACCTTCCCACTTTGGAAGGTCTGGGGTGACCTTAATTGGAGGAGGGGAATCAAACCCCAGGGTGAGCTTGACTATGAATGTCTCCCTTCCAGGGGGTTTGGTCCAGCCCACCATAAAGGCTGTCAAAAGTTGTGATGCCAGTTCTCATTGGTTAATTACGGAAAATAACAGAGACAATACCCTGCCAGGAATTATTTTGCTGCTTCTGAATTTACCCTACGCCTATAGGGGGCTGGTCTGGTTGGTTTCCGTAAGGGGACGAAGTCTGGGCCGGTTCTTGTACGGGACCACAAGGACAAGCGGCGGTGGGGTCGGTTTGGAACAAAATGCTGGCGGATCTAGTGTGTCAGTATAATCCAGATTATGCTTGAAATTACTATTTAATGGATATATTCTTGTACAAACTGTGTACATTCATGTGAACGGGTACATATTGTACGTGTACAAGCTGTTTAACATCCTTCAAAGCAGTCTCCGAGGTTATCCATGGTTCGTTACCAGCTATGAGGCAGACGGGAAATACCATTGGCTGCATGAGATCTGTCAATGTGAGTCACCTGCTGTGGTGATGTCTGCCTCATCGCTGGCAACAAACCATGGATAACCTCGGAGACTGCTTTGAAGGATGTTAAACAGCTCGTACACGTACGATACGTACCTGTTCACATGAATGTATACAGTTTGTACGAGAATATATCAGTTAAACAGTGATTTCAAGCAGCCATATTTGTATTTGTTCCTTACCGGACATTCTTGCATTCGTACCCCATGTGGTATCAACTTTAAAACGTACATGTCATACACTTTCAACTGTACATTGTACATTTCCTTTGTTGGGTCATTTTCGGGAGGTAAACAATAGTTGCAGTGACTTCTGAGTCAACCCCCGTACTTATGTGGAATTTTTTATGTGTAGCATGTTTTACTATCTCACAATGTTATACCACAGGCTGACAGACAACTTCTCATCTACAGAACATTCTGCTATCATAATGTGGGGTTGTTTTAAAGATGCATTGTGCACTTACTTCACAATGTATGACTCAAAAGCTTTTAAATCCATCATCCAATTTTTTCATTGAATGTAACTTATACTTTAAACTCCACCCCCCCCCCCCCACCATCCCCCCTCCCTTCAACAGAATACATCACTATGACTGTTGAGTTGCATACCTGCCAATGCGACAGAAGTGCGTGAGGTAATGGGAGAGGTCCACGGCGATGGCGGGCCGCACACAGTGGGGGAGGTGTCGACAGCGGCCAGGGGTGCCATCCGGGGCAAAGCACAGCTGGAAGGGAACGTCTTGCTGCACGCACCACCCACCACACCACAAACACACACAGGAGGAGGAAACATTAAGTGCAGGCAGCAAGGGCTGGTCTGTTTTAGTAATTGCTTGCAAAGAGTTTAAAAAAGTGAGAATGTAGAAACAGATGTATAAACATGGTACATGATTATTATAAGCATCTGTTCCTGCAGCTGCGTATATATTTTTTAACTTCATTTTTGGTTGGTATGTGCATAAATAATATTGATAACTAATAGACATCTTATTAAAAGTTAAACACATAAATTAAATGCAACTGAATTCAGTTTATTTTCACTTCAGATACACAAGAGTAACAATTGGCATACGTAGTAGTAATAATGACAAGTTTATATTTCTAACACTTCCATAGTGTCGCTTGATCAACAGACAAACTGCTGCATTAATATTCACATGTATCAGAAAGATACATTATGGAATAGAGAAGAAAATTAACCAGGGCTTGCAAAAGTATTCAGTTAACCTTGAACAAACTATTACATTACCAGCTAATTAAATGTTGCTTGCATTGACTTGCCAGCAGTGTAATACTATAAACCAGCCTCCACACTAAAACTATCCGCCCTAGCCTCACTCAGGTGAGATTTATAAATATGGTGTTGGTTAGGTTTACAGCAAGTATATACACTAAATGCTTTAGGTAACAAACATAGGATTAATACTGTGTTATTCACAAAGTTTTTGTAAGTGAATCCCTAAAAGACAAAAATAGTTACTGTGGGTCATACTTAAAAGATAAACATATGATGTCATGGGTTTTTTTGTAGACTTTTTTGAGTTTTTTCAATTCTGTAGTACATTAATTTGGTGTAGTATCTCTTATGGTTTAGTCAGCGTAAGCCATGTAAGCACCCGAAAAGCTGCTTTTTCCTACTTTATTATAAAACATCAACATTTCTCTACTATCCTTAAATTAAATATTAATGTTTTGTATACCTAAACCTTCCTCAAGAAATTCTCTAAATGATGGTGACAACCACATAAAAATCCATCAAGTAGTTAAGAAGCCTGGCGTGTGATGTCTTTTCAATTAATTTAAATTGACTTCACTTCATCAGCGCGAACCTTCATGCTACACCACAATGGAGTTTGATTGACAGTACAATCTTCCAGATGCTAGAAAATTGTACTGTTTACCCAATGATAAAAGATGCACGCTCATATCACGAACAATAAATGAGCTACCGGCCAAGCCGCCAAGATGTCAACTCAAGGTCAACTAGTACTAGTGCACCAAGGGATGTCACTAGTAATATGAATCGCTGACTTATGCAGCAGCTGGAACTTTGGCCGGCCAGTGACGTCATACGCCCAAAGGAGGTCACGCTACCACCCCTCCACCCGGACAAGGGCGAGCCAGGAGACTATAAATACCAGTGCACTGCCCTGACAATGCAGTTCACGCTCCTCCACCACACTGCAAGGTGTGACAGGCAGTCAACAGGTCCTTGCAACCTCGCCGAAGAGTCAACACTCTTCCACCACTTTGCAAGGTGCTGGAGGAAGCCATTAAGTCCTCGAGACCTTGACCGCAGAAATATTTTCTAAAACCAGTTTTCTGAACCTAGTGCATGACTGCGAATTCCCTTCAAATCATTATTTTAAAAGTTTTTCTGCTGATAATTCTAAACATAAAGGTTTGTGTTTAATAGAAGCAGTTTACACTATATGCTATTAAAAACTGTTGTTTGGTAAAATACTTCTACAGACATTTGTGCTTCCAGTACAATATTATGAGAAATTAACATCCAAGTGTGAAATTTTTACAAATATAATGTGTTCAACTGATTATCTACAATCCATGCAAAACTCATCACTGTTGCCACCAAATGTTGTCATAGGAAAAAATTTAGATTTTGCATAGAACTATATGATGCCAAAGCATAATTTGTTTTCCAATGATGGGTTACTAACCAGTAAGTTAAAATTAATTTAAAAAGTTGCCTTGGCTTATTACCCTAAACCTCACCTTTCCCAGGAATTTATGTACAAAGTTTGAATCCCTCTTTCCTTTTTTTTTCTATGATAATTTTTGATGGCAGCAATGAGTATTTCATTGGTTGCAGATGTTTGTTCAAATACATGTTACTCTGAAGTACACTGTTACATTTTAAGAACTTATTATAATATTTACAATAACTCATGTTTTTCTCCACCTTCCAGGCTGAATGCTGTCCTTGGAAAGCTTTTTAGAGTACTGGTCAAATACATGTTTTCAAATAATACTTTGTAAGCAATATCCAGGCGGAGTTTGTGTTCTTTTGACCTACCCTCTATCATATCGCATTATGACATTGTGCTGCCACAGGGGAATAGAAAAAGTGTATACAAATTTCTCAGATACCTTCATGTGGTGATAGTGCACAGATCAGAATTGAGAAAGGTTTGCTCAGGAGTCTTCTGTTTCGCTTACAATTATTATTTCTACTGTTACCATCTGTAGTAATATTCATTCAGCTTATTCTTGCAAATGTCATAGTCCTAGATTTTACCTGAAAGAGACTGAGTGAGAAAAGAATATTAATACCGTATATATATAATATATAAATTGTATTAATAAATTTTACAACACTCAGTGGACTCTCGAGCACCATGATCCAGGGGCAACAGCTGTGGATGGGGGGTTGGAAACCCCACAGAGGCTCCGAGGCTCTCACAGCTAAAGGCCCCTCAGACTAGAATGAAGAGAAGATACAAAATTGTAACTGGAAAGCTTAAGAGTCTGCAGGTGTGAAGTTAAAGAGACATGGGTTAACTAATGGAGATGCAAAGAAGGTAAGAAAAGTGATGAGTAAGAAATATATATTTGACTGAATTTTAACTTAACATATAGTTTCCAGAAGTCCTGGATATATTTAAGGAGTCAATTTCAAAGTTTAACTTCAAACATTTTATTCGGGGTTATTTTACATTTTTAGACCTGGAAGCTCCCCCTCTTCCCCTCTTCATAAAATGATACAAATGGGACTGCATCAATGCTCGCGGAGTGCTGACTAGTGTAGTAAGTGCAGCATTGAAAACACCTGACAAGACATGTGAGTGAGTGCATACAGAGTTTGTCCTTGTGTAGAAGTGAGCAGGGTGCATGTCCTCACCTCGTTCCTCCCCAGCTCCAGGACCTCAACGGTGGAGTTCTCCCCCGTGGGCAGCGCGACGTGCGAGCCATCTGTGACCAGGCTGATCCACTGCAGGTCTTCCAGGGAGAAACCTCTGTCCATCGCTGCAGCACACACCACGTGCATATGTTTGTAAATTTACGCCATTCTCAATAATTCTAAACTAAGGTACGGCAACATGGTCACTACAAGTATTGAATATGAGCACTGTAGCTGTATACAATGCCTGAACTCCTATGCGCTGTGCTATCACTGCTATTCGGGCTGTGATCCTATAGTTTTGTAGTTAAGTAAAGACTGTGCCATGTACCTGTTAGAGTTTTTCTACCTGGATCTAAACTGTAAAAACATTCTGAGAAAACACATACCTCAACCTGTCACATACCAGAAAATACACTTGAGAATGTAAACATCAATTGCTTTTCAAAGGAAAGTGTCATGTACAATGTTAGACTTTTTAATTTTTTTTTGTAATATTTATAAACGAATATTTAAAAATGTTTTAATATATATTTAGCTATTCATGTCATTTTGCAGTGTGTGAAAACTGGACCACACTTGTTTTATGCAGATCTCGTGTGGCTGTGCTTGTGGAAGTGTCATGCTCATGTGCCAAGGAGGTCAAACCAGAGATGGAGTGATCCCAAGTGCCTTGCACGAATTTACAAACACCAAATTGGTAAATAAGCAATTCTGAGCTCATAAAAATCAGAGGTTTCAGTGTCCTTAGCCTTTACATCTAATGGGATCGTTAACCCTCAGCTCTGCGAGAACAAACACTACGCTGAAGGCACGTTACTACAATGTACGTTTTCTTTTCACCCAAACAACATTGCAGGCCATACAAACACTTGGGGATAGAAGTCAAAACTTCAAAGTCTACTGGGCGGTTAGAAATTCCATTCACTCAGTACAAGATGTTTGGGGTTGGCACAAAAGCTAGACGGACTGTCATAGGGCCTAATTCTGCCGTAGACAGCATGTTACTGGGCAAGTTTAACCTCATTTTAAACTTAAACGTGTTGGTACACTACACTAATCTACACATAATTTAAACTCGCTAAGCTGGATAACAAAGTCGTCTTGGGCACACTTACATTATTATGTAGGCCTACATGTTTAAACCCTTGGGTCAAACCTTACTCTAAATGATCTATCCAGATCACAGTAATTATAAATTTTTCATGTCTTCTCTGCTTTTGCTGTCCTGGTAAAGTGGATGTGTTCTTGAAAAAAATAACAGGTTTGTGTGGCGGACAGCCGGTAATTGGCAAGCTACCTGGCAACAGTTACGTGTAGTGATATGGTTTTTTTTTTTTTTTTTTGCAGTTATGGGTAGCATGCAGGGCGTTCAAAGGAAAAACACTCCTATCTTATTGGACTGGAAACTCTGTTCCTGAGTTCAAAACAAATTTTATGCAATTTTTGCCGCTTACATGAGTGGTCTTATGGTGAGCTGAAAGAAAAACATAGTTACACTGGCAAGAAATATATCTACAATTCGGCTGATGGTCTAGAGTTTCCAAAACTAAACAGGTAATCAAGGCGTGGGCCTTGTGCAAAGCTAGGCGAGGTCACTTTCCTGGTCGGTGTTGCACACTTATTATCTTTGTTACACTGGTACCAGCATCGGGCCGTTGAGGCTCATTGCACTTATGGTTGGTCAGCTCAAGATCCCTGTCATGGTTCTCTCAGCGGGCGACATGAGACAAACAGACTTGCCTCATGCCACACAGAGTCTGTTACTGGGTTGGCCAGCTCGGCCACTGGAACTGGCATGGTCTGTGCTAAGTACGTTCTCGGTAGAAGCCGGACTGATCTTGATGTAAACAGCTACGCCAAGGCTGGATTCACCTGGCCTCGTTCATCTCCATCGTCTGCTTAGGGAGCGCCTCGCCTTGCACTGGGACCTGGACAGCATGTAGGGGGAAGGACCCCCTTGCCATCTTCTCGTCCTGGGGCCATCTCCAAACTACTGCCGGCTCTTGTCATGTCATCAGGTTGGCTGCAGTTTCCCGGCACTTCTTCGCTTCTTTCATATTCATGTGGTTTGATTCTCTGTCTGTGTTCAGTCGTAAGGAGCATCTTGGTGTTATCCCATACACACTACTCATTTCCTTCCCCACGCTATCTCCCATGCTCAGTCGCTCGCAGTTTCCACTTCCTCTCTCACTGTCCCTTTCTCATTCACTTCCACCTATTTTCTCTTCCTCGTTCACTTTCTGCCTCAATTTGCATTCTTGCCTCCCCTTTCTTGCTCACTGTTATCTCATTCTCTTGCCTCCGCTTCCTTGTTTGCTCTCCCTTCCTCACTCGCTTCCATTCACTTGCTCACTCTCTTCTTGTTCGCTCTACCTTTCTCGCTTGCTGCCACTCGCCCTCCCATTCTCGCTCGCTTGCACTTGCTCTCTCACGCTCTCCTCACATCAACCTCCTCTCTTGCTCTTCCCTTCTTGCTGCATGCATCTCCTCTTTTGCTCTCCCCTTCTTGTTCGTTTGCACTTTCGGATTGTTGGTAAGAGGGTCTTACTGGGACCATTACCAGCCGGCGTGGTTGCCCGGATGTCCTTGGGACTTAAACTGAGGTAGAGTTCCATTGGGGTAAGGGCACTGGTGACTGGGCAACTTTATCCCTCTTGCCCTCAATCTCCAAGTTATTATCCACTATCCGGTGGTCTAGTGGCCTCCTGTGTGTTTCCTCGGGTCATCCCTCAGTCAAAGTACTGGGATCGCAGTGATGTTAGGTATTTGTAATAGGGTCCTAAGCTGGTCGACAACTAATTGGTGGTTCACCTAATTACTGCTGATTTCTTGTTGTATCTGCGGGTTTGCAGGGGCTTCCCAGTTTATTGCCATCTATTCTGCTCGCCTAAATATAATTGCTGTTGTCCGCAGGCAATTATACAGAATTGGTTTGTTAGCCACAGTTGTCTGAGGATAACCTCTTCCACTAAATGCAGGCTGCAAAAGAATTCAGTTTCTACTATTTCTATACTCGTGGACATTGGCTACGTGACAATTCCTTCTATAGCCAGTCATGACTCAGACTGGGCCATTTGGATTATTCTGGAACTTTCCTTTAACTGGGTTTTTTGTTCAGGTATTAACTGGCTTTGAATGAAATTTCCAGTTGTGGCGATGTCCAGAACGGTATTAATGCGGTGGTTATTTATTTGGACCCCTATCCGAGAAGCGTTTGTTCGAGGCCTCGGATCACTCAAACTTTGGAGTATTTCCACCCTATTACTTATACTGGGGGCGAAGGGCTACTTGATTCCCAGGCGACGGTATTTCCCGGCCTCTGCTTCTCGTTCTGGTGGCTCCCCTTTCCTGTTGTAAGAGGGGCTACGGCTCTATTCTGGTCCTTGGTGGCTTTCGCCCTAGTGGCTGCGATGTGGGCTTTCACTGTGGGGCAGTCGCAATGCAGGTGCCTCTCTGGGCAATACTAACACTTCAGTAAGGATCTCCCCTCTTTGCTTCAGGTGGGTTTGGCACTCTCTTTTGTTTGTACTGAGTGGGTGCCTGGGGGGGGGGGGGACAGGCGTGCCATATCATCTACCTTCTCCTGCTCTTGGTAATCAAGTTTGGCTTCGCTCACTCTCTCTACTAGCTCCTCCTCCATCCTGGTTGTCCGCAAGTGTCAAAGAGCACTTTGTATGGCTGGTTTTAATAATTTCTTAATGATATGCACACCCTCTGCCTCTGTTCCTTCGGGAGCAATTCGGGAATATATCTGTGCTTTTCTCTGAATAAATATCTCCGTCTCCTATTTTCGCAGTTTCTGCATGTAAAACTCTATGGTCAGGGTGGTAAGTACATCTTCCCCAGCAAACTTACAGTTCAGGTGAGCAGCGAATTGGTTCCAGGTCATTACAAATTCGCCTTGCCAATTCCACCACGTAAGGGCGGTACCCTTAAACTGGTCACATGCCTTCAGCACCCATTGCTTGCTGGGCATCTCGCTGGTCTTGAACACATGCTCACAAGTATTTATAAAAAAACTCGGGGTCTTCCTGAAAATTCAGGCAGTACTGTCGCCTTGGGTATTCTCTGTGTCTGTTCTGATCGGCTATCGGGGACTTGGCCCAGGATCGAAGAGCATTCCCATTCCACCTAGCTTTGGCACACCTTAAGGGCAAGATCAAATACCAATGTTACTAGATGCATAAATCCCCTAACAATCCTGATAATTAAGGACGGTAGGCATTGGGCACACAATTACTCAAGACTTTCCTTGAGCGACAAACGTTGGCACTTAGCTGTTTTTTGCTCCTACTGGGGTGGTTCTGGAGGCAGGCTGAGGTCAGGTCAGCTGGATGGCCCTTCATGGGCTCTCGGTTGGATCTCGTCACGTCAGCGGGACTGGATCTATTTGACAGTGTGGTGATCTCTGCTGGTGGCTTCCTTTGAGGCTGGAGTAAGGGCTCCAGCAGGCAACCTCTTCCTTGAGGTTGCCCGCATCAAAACTGGTGTTTGGATGGCATGTCGCTGCATATATCTTTGCATCAAGCTTCACGCGCAGCCACAAGCGGGGAGTGGAACCTCTTCCTTACTCCACCGCTGCATCGTGTATGCTCACTGACGGGCCGGCCGACCTCATGGCAATGTGCCTTATGGGACTACTAGGTTACGGTGGGTTGCATTGCCGCCCGCTCGGGCGTGGAACATATGGACTCGTGTGCTATTATCTCGCCGGGAATGCTGGTTTAAGATAGCGGGGATATGACAGCGGCGCTTTAGAATAAAAGAAGTATGTGGCATGCATTAAGGAAATATATATATATATAGAACAATGTCTTAACTGGGAGCGTATTACCATCAACGTGGCCAGAGGTCTGACGATGGGGGTGTGAGCTGAAAAAATTGTCAGGTTTACTTCAGTGAGGTATCCAATCATAGTAAAACAGGCAGGCAATAACCAAACACTTCTATTATGAGTTAATCTAATATACTTGTATCATCCATAAATTAATAAAGGATTTTGTTAGTTTTATTTTGTACAAATGTCTACCAACACATGGTTATTCTGATTCAAAATTTCTGTAGACAAATTTTCAACATAAAGAATGGGTGCACTTGCACCTCCGTGCATTCCCCTCCAGGCTTCACATATTTACAGCAGAGTTAGTTGACAGTACCTTGGACTGAGGCTGGAGCATCAACTCGGTTGTAGCTGGCCAGGCCGTCCGTGTGTGAAGCAATACCGCCTGACTCCTCCCTGTAGTTGAGCAACTGCTGGTCATTGGACACCACCAGCGGCCAGCCCTCAGACATCTCGCTCGCCCCTGCACCACACACACGCTGTTGGCAGGCCCCTAGTAGATACGAGTCATAATTATTTACTCAAGAACTAGTGAGGTGATGCAGGGCTAACACACTGGACTCATGTTTAGGTGGACCTTGGTTCGATGCCTTGCCCAACTATTCTGGCAAATTGTGGTATAGTTCTTTAATGCAGGCTATGGTTCCTTCCTTCCCTATCCTTATTTGTCCAAGCAACTTGCTTCATCTCTAATTTTTCACTATGTTGTGCAGCAAGATTGGCAATACCTCACTGTCAACAAGACGTTAGGCCCCAAGCTACGCAAGTCTCTTCTTCATTCTGTACTTCAACATATAAAGGTGGGAGCATCTATTCCCCTATCACATTTAGTACAAGTATAAATTTTAACATACTGAATTTTTGAATTATTTTTTGAAGCAAACATATGTAAAGACTTCAAGTTTATTATTTACTGGCTTGAAATGCATGTTTGCAGGAGCATAAAAACCACCACTGTCTTTATTTATTAAATTTAATTTTTATTAAAATATACCAGTAGAGAACTGAAAGTAATGAAGGGTATTGAGCTGAAAAGAATAAGTATTAAGTGTTAAGTGTTAAAAGATTGATGTGTGTTTTGCCTGTAGTGACACCATTTTCTACATTAGCATTTATCAGTACTGGAATTAAAACCACAAATACTCCATTAGGAAGGCAGATGCTCCGCTGACTGAACCATCATCAAATACACAAATTACGTATTAAAATGTTTTTCAGGTACCTTGAAAATGAATTGGAACTGGCTCAACATGTACAATCTCGTATGGCTTCGTGATGACCATTGATGTTACTGGTGTGACGAATGAATACTGGAAACAATCATGGAGCAGAAGAGATTACAAAACAGCTCAAAAACTTAAATCTCGCATTACACATTAAATATCACCTGCATTTAATGGAAATAATTAGCAACAGGAATTTTACACCACAAGAGCTACAGATGTATGAAATGGAAAACAATGGCATTATCTGATTCCAGCATGTTTTAATTTAGTCTGATATGGGATTTATGGTAAATGTATTCTGATAACACAGCATATATCTATTTCAATACAGAATGAAATAATACTCTTTTAAGGGGTACGAGCGTGGTGCAAATTATGGTCACTAATATACTCCAGGTTAAATAATACTAGCATGTGTGTTTTAACAGATAGTTTCCAAATGAAGTTCTCACTGGAAACACAGTTGTGACATCTGTCTCTACATAATTGTTTGTCCCCCTTTGTGTCCCAAATGTGGCAACACTGTGGTTGAGCGAATGTCTATAATGCATTCAACATGGTGCAGTGCTTAGCTGATCATGACATCACCAACGACACAGAATGGAATGCTGAAGTGGTGGAACTACAATCATCGATTATCGGCCTGGTCTCTTTTCATTGTGCTCTTGAACCACTCTACTAGAGCACCTAGTTAGTTGAAGTAGCATGTGTGCAGGTATGCTAGTGGTCTTCCTTGCTCTTTGTCTTGTTTATTCATCATTTCCTGTTACCTCTGTCTGTATCTGAAGTATACTGAGATACCTGCTTGCAAGGTTGAGTTTCGGGTGATTTGGGATATTAACAATTAATGAGGAGTTGATTCTGAAATAGATTGCTGCGAGGTGTCACCAGTGGTCACCTCGGAAATATGTGACCGGTTCTGCCTTGATGCATGTTTAACTGTCGACACATTTTCATGGGGCCTGTTGTCGGTGTACCTGTGACCCCACAGCCATCCATAACAGTGCCCTGCTCGCTAAGTGCCCTGTGATGGCCCATGCTGCTAGAGATAAGTAAGCATACATCAGGCCCTGTTCACAGGAGTGAGCAAGGGAGTAGCCTGTGGAAGCATGTCTCTGGAGAAAAGCTGTGCAGGTTGTCAGGAATGTCATGGTGGAGTCCCCCACAATGTCATACCTAGAGACCACATTTCCTCGCTGACCTGTGTATTTCTCTCCTTTCGAAGGTTCCAAGAAGGAGAAATCACAGGTGCAATGAGTATGTTTGATGCCACTGTGAACGAATGCAAAACCCACTGTCCCTTTATACTTTAATAGTATAACAAATAAATAATGGCAGACAGATTTGTGCTATAGCATGCAGTCATGTCAGAACTGGGGATGGGTGTTGATCCTCTTACTTTTATTGGTTGAGAGGTCAAGGGGGACCAGGCAAAACATGAGGAATAATAACTGACACCTATCCAGATATAGCTTGTAGGAGCGTCAAGTCGTTTTCCTTTTGGTGTGGACTACCGACACTTGTCTGTACTCTAGGAATGTGAATGCTAATTACTCGGTACCTCTGGTCCTATGCAGGGATTTCTAAGGCCCAGACATTTTAGTAGGTGGGAAGACAGTCCTGACCGGCTCTACAGGTCTCATTTTCCAGCATTCCATACTGGCATGGTCTCTTTCATCTGTATATACAAATTGCAGATCCTGGGATTGTGTTTGATCAGAAGCGCCCCACTGTCTGCAGACACCTGAGGTCTTTGTGGGTGGTTAGAAGAACCCTAGTTGGTATTGAGGGTATGTGAAGGCTAGTTGCTGCCATGCAAGCTGGGCAAGCTCCCTCTGTTTACTGCATATCACCTGAGCTGAGCTGGGGGTCCTTGTGGTGTTCACCCTTGGGTTTCTCGTTCTGCAGCGTCTTTCCTCTTCCTTCCTCCTCGCTTGGAGATAGACATCGGTAAAGGGAATGTTTAGGAGTATTATAGGGAAGATCAGGTGCGGTTTGATAAAGTTCAGGTAGACACCTTACCCATCCCCCAAACCTCTGCACCTGGTGGAAAATCGTGGTAGTTTACTAGAAGGGGGGGGTGGTGACAGTAGCTTGGAAGTACCTGTGTGTGACCTAATGCTGGCTTCCGGGTGCCGTGCTTGACAGTCGTGTCCAAAAGACGCTATTGCAACCAAGACAAACTGAACAGTCATAGTACAGAGCAACAAATTGTGATGGAGATCTCCCCCACCCCCCTCCCGAGTCGCAATCGCTAGCCACAGGAATTGTTTTGTTATTGTCTGTGAGCGTGTATGTTTGGTTCTCCTACTCTTTGCAGAGAAGTCCCTGTGGACATGGTAGGTTACTATATGACTACGGGTTGCTAAAAAAGACCAGTTAACCAGGGATATCCCCTCTCCAATTTGGATGCAAAACTCTGAAATAAAGGGATGCAGGATTTTATTCAGACTTGAAAACTATTCCTCAGAGGAAAACACTACCCATTTGAGTGTCCTATATAACAAACTGGTAGCAACTCTCAATCAGGTCTGACCTGGACAAGAAGCATGGCCTTAGCCTTGTTCAGATTTACTACTGTATGCTGTTGAAACACACAAGTCAAAGTCACTGGTCTACTGTGAAGAGGCAGTCAGTGTAGCAAGCACGACCTTGGAAGGTCAACTCAAGTGTGGTAACTACTTGTCTGCATCAGTCGTTTGGCTAATAGTTAGTGAGCAACAGTGTAACTGATGGCTGATGAAGAACAACCGCTATTTACTGGGGCTGCAGTTCAATATATAGTGACATGGCGGATGCCCTAAGGGCTAGGAGTGAGTGGAGGTGACAGGCTACCTCTTGTTAGCCCCTTTTTATGGCATCAGTGCAGGGTAGTTGTGCATGAGAGGGGTGGTTGCGGGCGGTGGCAGAGCTTGGCCGAGTTGCAAAATGGTAACTGGCGGTTGATGCTCACTTAGGGTCAGACGAACCCTTGTTCTGGACATCTCATTATTATAAAAGCTGTGAGAGAGGTCCGGCAAAGTGTTACAGCGGCACCGATGGTCCTAATTTAGACGTCGTGCGTGTACACTATACCCATTCTTGCATCGTGTGCATGCGTCAGACTGGCCCCGCTCCGCTCCCATCGCGAAGTCTTTTACACCCCTAGTTTCTTAGAACTCATTTCACTACTGGCCACTGCTTTGTAATGTAATAAGAGTGTCAAGCACAACAGTCATTCATGAACAGCAAAACTGGGATGCTATATGCTTGTGATGGGGCAGTGGAGAGCTATTATTTTGTTTAGGTTTAACAACAAACTATAGTGGTGTACAAATTGCGAAAACTCAAACGGAATGACGAGGAAAGATAAGCCAAAAGAGGCTTCACAGAATTCAGTACTCAACAAAAGCTATTGAAGCTTGTTTGTTTTCTTTAGTTAGCAAATTAAAATGTCTTGATGTGGATTTTTTACTCCTCACATCAGAACACGTACCTTCAGTATCCACCTCATTGCCATTTACAAATGATAATACTGAGGGACTCACTAGCGTAAGTAAGTCTAAAAGCAAAATTACAGCTTCTTTTAATGGTGAATTTTAACTTGTATGCATTTAGAAAAGAAAGTATGGTGTGCATAACCATTTCTTTAATACTTTCATATGTAAATAAATATGCTTATATGTATTTTTCCCATTGGTAATTCTGAATCTGACAAGATCAAACTTCCAGGTTCATATTCAGGACAGAATCTGAACAACACAACTAAAAATTGGCAGTGGTTGAATATTGAAATTGGAGGCATTGCTGGTGATCCTTACAAAACTAAAGCTGGATCTTCACCCTTACTGTTAGAACAAACATTAGTAGACAATTATGATGAGCCAGTTGAATATGTTGGTTGGACCAAATGTAAAGCTACGCACATTGAAGGTAATATATACTCTATTTAAATAAAAAAATTTCAGAGTCATTGCTTTGTAAGCAGGAGCCTGAGACTGGCTGCTAAGAAAGCATATTATAATCTAATGCTTTATTGCAATAAATTCAGAAGTTTATAGGTTACCTGCAGACCTGTATAAGTATTGGTTGTGTTGCACAGCACGTTTGTAATGACACAATTAAAGCATTATCATTGCCAATTTCCTTCAGTGCTATAGTTCAGACATTTCTTTTGTGATGTCTTGTTCTGGCAGTGCAATATCGCTAACCTTATATTTCACTGCTGTAACAAATACAAAAATGTCACTAGGTGTCTTTCCTGGAGCACAAACGTCAAAACTGAAACACCTGCATTAGAGAGAGATTGTAGTTTGACAAGAGGTCAAAACATAACGTCACCGCAGAGCGCGTGCGCACGCACGCACGCGCATGCGCACACACACACACACACACACACACACACACACACACACACACACATATATATATATATATATATATATATATATATATATATATATATATATATATATATATATATATATATATATATATATATAATTTTTTTTTTTATTTTTTTTTCTCCAAAATAGGAGGATAAACTTTTAAGTGCTTATATTTCTGATCAGTTGATATCATCATAAACAGTATGTGGCAAATCTAAAACAGCTTGAGTTCAGATTTTCAAATAACAATAATAAATGTACGTACCTTACTTTTAACAGTTTTTCTCCAGTTATCAAATATTAATGCTTTATTTAAGCATTTAATTAATGAAATGAAAAGTAAGTCTCAGAAAATTAATTCCATGACATAAAAATTACGTTAGTAAATTTTTGAATAATAGTTGCTCAAAATATTTTTCTGTAAGAAAAAAATCTACTAATGTAACAAAAATGCACCATTATAAAATTAACTAATAAGCTATAATTTCTTAACAACATAGTTTATTCAAGTATTTTATTATGCTGTAAATATATACTGTACTCATATCTTCCTATTTTTATTGTCTACGTGTTTTCTACTGCTTTATTTCACAAAACGCCACATAGAATGTGTATGTATGGTCAAAAAAACACACATATCGATCTGCTGTGTTGCATATCTTTAATATCCACTTGCCCGGACAGGTGTTACAGGTTGTCTTAGTATGGCCACCATCTAGTTTGGACCGTCTGGTGCTTAGCAATAGTAAAGGCATAGCTCCCTCATCTCAGGGTGGAATTATCTTGGGTGGGGATGTGTGGCTCATCTTGGCTTTATTCATGTATCAGTGCTGCTCATAGGGTGCTCAAACTATGACATATGTCCCCCTCTAATGGATGAGGGTCGAGGGACATCTTGATTGTGCTGAGTGTTAGTTTGCCACTGAAAGTCAGCTTCTTATCAACCTTTACACATGTCCTCACAGTTGCCTTTGATTTTATTTGGCTGCTTAAAAATTTTACAGTAAGTTTGGAGGACTGATCATGTGATGGCTGGCGTCTCTAACCGGTTTATAGTTCATGCATCGGCAAGACATAAATTACAGTTTTCTAAACGGCTGACTAAAATGTCAGTAGTAATATTTTACAGGTAATAGACTTTCTATTTCTACCACAGTCTGAATCAAAGCTGCTGCTTTAAATTCTGAATAAAAATATCTTGTATGTTTGGACCCCAAAGTGATTAAGGTAAATATGCACTTGTGAAGTTTGATCTTTTAAACTTCTTACCAACACAAATGCCTACCTACTTCGCCATATCAGCATACATACCATGATGAAGACCGGTTCAAACACTGTGCAATGCATACAAAAATAAAATGAAAATCAGTTAAAATAATCATATCACAGTAGGATTATATACCACTTTACAAAACAAACAGTTTTATCCAAGAGTATTCTAAATACAGTATCATTATGTTTGTTGTAATTATTAACTAAGCTTGGAAGAAACTGCACACACATTCCTCAAGCAATTACTTCTACAAAGATCATGCAAAGATGTTGTAAAAATTAATTTCTGAGTAACTGTATTTAGCTTTTTCTCATTTTCTTTAACTGTTAGGCACTGAAAAACATGTTGAGCTGAAAAAAGCAAGATTCAGACGGCACTGGCCTGAGGCGGAATGGAAGAGAAAATATGAGAGGTTACATCAATGTGAACTGTCACAGCACAGTTCAATTTGATGACAGTTATTAATTTTTTTGTAAAGACTAGACCCGCCATAATGTGCCTGCTGAGTAGGCACACTTCACATTATTAGAACATTAAAAAAAAAAGTATTCTCCCAGCCAACTGTGAATAAAGGTGAAGGTGGAGAGGAAAACTATTAGCAGCAGCTGGTACCTTGAGAGCGAGTCGCAAGGCCTTCTTCTTGCGGTCCAAGACATGTTCCCTCTTGGTGCTGTGGTCGAGCAGTTGGCGGATAGTGAGGTATGCCCACAGGCGCTCCATGAAGTCAGGCTCGAAGCCATGCCGCAGGTCGGCTGGCTCCGTCTCCGACATGCCTACCACGGTGAAGTTGTTGGCCCCGCGGAAAGTGACCTTGCCATCGACCTCCGCGCGCTCCTGCCCCGCCCAGCGCAGCTCCAGCCGACCAGCCACGACCAGCTCTGAGCCGTGGAACAAGTACGGGAAGTGCGTCTCTGTCAGAGACCGAGACACCACCTGTAACCACAGGGACTGCTACCTACACAACTGAACACTCTCTCACTTGCGGCACTTAGTGTCTTCTGTGTCACTGTCCGAAGGAACTAGCATCCAAACCATGCAAATATCAGACTTATGAGACTATGGGTTAAAATTCTGCTTTCCAAATGTTTTTATACTAGGAATTTTTATTGGAACTACAGCTGAAGCTAGCACAAATAATAGTGCCAGAGAGTCTTCATATACACAAGCAAATAATAATGAAGAAGCAAGTATAATAATATGGACTAATATACCTACTTTCAAACTCTTAAGTTTAGAAATTCCATTTTGTGACTTCTTTTAGTGGCAATTTGTTCATTGGTCTGGTAATTTTGGTGATGAGTTACTTTATTAAATTTACCTGGTGAGCTGCTACTCGGCATTATGAACACTTTAAAATACACTATCATGAAATAATATAATGATGTAAATGGTTTCTTTCATTTGGGAAATATACCATAACAGCCATCTTAAGTGTTTTTTTTTTTTTTTTTACAATTACTGTGAACTCATCAGTATTCACACTTTTCTCGCAGTGTTTGTTTTATCCAGAATGAAATAAGTTTCCACCACACACAAATATAAGCACTTTGCTTAATTCTTTGATGGTCTTTTATTCCAGACACCAAAAAATAATACGTGAAATTGTAGCGCACAAAACAATTCAAGTGAAGTTTTGGTGTACAAAAATTAGCAGTATTCTTAGATTGTGAAATCAACAGATATGTTCATTTACAATCTCTGTTGGTGTAAGGGTTAAAGCACTTGTTGCTTGTTGGGAGACAGAAGGTTCAAAATTTTAGTTGGGTGTTGGTATTTGCAGTGTAAGTTGGTTCAGACATAATTAAGCATTAATACACCCAACTACAACATAAGACTGTGAAAATATGTTAAGATTATGTTTCTTGTCTGTTTGGTGACAATTAATTTGTACATGTTGCATTTTGAATGTGAACTGTGATACATAATGGCATCCTGGCCATCCAGACCGTTTGCCTCGCCATGTGCCCAACAGCAGCTCCAGCTGGCATCCGCGCTCTACACCAGGGCAGAGTAGTGCAGTGCAAGTCTAACTCCCCAGCCCTGCAGGAAAGTGAGAGGATGTAATGGGCAATCTTTTTTAGTATTAATAAGGTGATTAATAAGGCAAGTGGTAATGAAAACAAAGATCCAATTAGCTTGAGAATACAGAGATGCCCTACAAAGCCATTATCATATTTGTTTATTTTCTTGTAAGTTACATGTGTTTTCATCTCACCTGTTCACCCTCATTCCAAGTATATTTTCATTGCAAGTGCTATGTTTCATGTCATTTAAAATGCAGGGTATTTTGTTTTATGTATTTTTATTGTAAATGTTGTGTGTTTAAAGTATATTAAAGCAGTTTGGTACAGAAAATAGATCCAGGCGGGTTGCATACTGCCAAGCCGGTGTCACACAGGTCGCCATGGAAGCAGTCGCAGTCAAGAACTCAAGAGGGCATGATCCATGCCGGTGTGTGCTCCAGTGGCACACAATGTCTTTTTGAACACTTACTTACAGTGTCAATAACAGTTAATTTATCAAAACCTTGATGTGTGCCGCTTATACCACTATTAAATATGATTACGACTCATCGCTCATCACGTCAAGTATTCCTACTCCAACCCACGTGAGAGTCAATATGGCAAACCAATACACGGAAGTTGTGCGCTGCCTAAATTCTACTGGGCGGCCGAACACATGGCTTTTAAGGTTGCGTAACCCAGCAAGGATACAGCCTTCCCCTCCCCCCGTGCTGAGTGCCTACAAGCTGTCAAACACTTCGTGGTGTGGCCAAGCGTCACCGAAGATTCACGAAGCTGAGTGCCGACAAGAAGGTTCTCACCTCCCACGCCGACCTCACAGCAGAGGGACATCACATACACTCCCCACACCTGCTGCTGCACCCTACAGTTCTGACTATATACGTCAGTGTGCGGCTGGGCTCCGGAGTCATTTTCTCTAGCAATTTCTTCGAGTTCATCCTGAGCACTCTTTAGTGCTGGGGCCTCCAGCAAAACCTCAAGTCTTCAGCAGCCCCCAGCGGCTGCTCCCTACGATGATAACAGTCTTTGACAACTACCAGTAGCTGCTACCAGTGTTGTAATGTGAGACTTCAAGTGACGACAAGAGTGACCAGCTATCGGAAACTTCGTCTGCAACAGCAGATAAACACGAACACACATTGCTATACATACAGCTTTGTTCTCTAGCCACAAGTTTTTATTTCTAGAGTAATATCTACTTCGTCAGCTAGAAACAATTCGCACTGTGCACTGCCGACAGAAACAGGGTAGGTTTTCACTCCGAACTAACTTTGACTGAGAACCCTCTTCTGGAGTCCTCCAGTCTTGTAACACACCTATTAGACGGCTGCTTGTTGCTTCCTCACCCGAGCACCTAGGTGCTGGATGGATAAAACAGAGGAGTCACAACTGCTAGGAATACTTCCAATCAAGGAGAGACAGCAAGCCCAGGTTATATCCCCTACCAGAGCACCTAGACGCTGGAGGAGGTATTTGCTTGAGTACTGCGGCCTGGCCTTAGCTGGATATCCTATCCAGTAGCAGTTGTGGCCCACATGGCTCAATATCTCTGATCTGTCTGCTAAGGTGCGGGATCATCTGAGACGCTGAGCTTGTGCTACCAAGCGGCTACTGGACATACGCTATTGTAGGAAATAGTTTCTCATCCGTAGTGCACGACGTGTATTGTTCAGTGGAGAACCACGCTCTATGCCTTATAAGATAACGCATGGCAGACGGCATAGGGAGCAAAAGATAGCTCATCTTGCTGCCAAGCAGTGGTTTACCTTAGCCCCTCCTATGAAGGAAAGACATGTGGGACGGAACTGTGCAGCCTCACTAAGGGTATGGGCAATCCCAACTGCTCCCGTGGTACACTATATATCCTTCCCACCGCACGTCCGTACAAGCCTAGACTACCATCCTGTTCTGAGGGGTATAGTGTAGGGAACGGAAACCAGGTAGAGATCGCTAACGCCAGATTTTGGAGCCAATCATCAGCGGCCTGGAACCTACAGTACTGTGTGAGCCGGCAGAGTACAACCTACCCGAAACACGAGGACTGCAGTACCAGCTTTGCTCAGCCGCCAACCCAACTTCACCAACCGGCCGAAGAACATAAGCGTAAGTCAGGTAAAATTAACACCTCCCATCAGCTATCGATACGACGACCCTCCACAGGGAATAAGGTATCAACACCAGACTAACACAACCCAGCAAAATCTCTAGTCGTAAACATTGTTAAACTATGCACTTGGTCTAGCGCAATAAAACCACAACAATCGTGCCGAACAGTCAGTAACCGGACGTGCGTCAACCTTTTGTTTATTCAGCCACCTGAGATACAGTCCCTCCTTCCCCAGAGCTTGCATCACTTAGGGAAGCGTAACTTTACCATTAAGTGTTCATGTAGGCTTTGCACCTTTTTACAGAGCTTCCATCCTGGCGAGTTTCATCCAAGGATAACATAAGTTTGTACTGCAGAGTGCAGTGTAATTTACGTACAAGGTAAAATACATGAGAGTGTTTTCAAACCACGTGTGTTTGATTCAAAGTACTGTCTTCGGGCGTTTTGGGGTACAGGTCCCCTAGAACCTGCTATTGTCCTGAGTAACCTTACCAGTCAATAATAGTCATGAGTTACTGTGTTTCTAAAGTCAAGGCATGTGGGTCAGCCTTAAATAGGCCCACTATTTAAGAGCAAGTATCTCAACTGAGGAGCAGTCAGCACAATTCACCGAAGCATCACATACATCCGGGCAGTCGGCTGCAGAACCCTGAGATTACCCACAGCAGTAGCAACAACAATGCGGTACCACTCGGTAACTGTATCTGCCGCCTAGTCTGGAATTTTCATCATTTCTAAATTTTCCTCAATAATGTTTTTCACTTCTCAAAACCATCCTAACCCCAAACCACACAGACAAATGGCATCACCTGCTGTCCTTCTTGCACCAAGAAATGTAAAGAGATGAGAACATATTGTATGTCTCTTATTGATGATTAATGCTTTGGATTCTCAACTCGGTTCGTCTATAGAAATGTGGTGTTTACCGACACGTGTCCGGTTAGACTGACTGACACCTTTGTTGAGGATTTTTCCGCTAGACCAAAAGTGGGGTGATTAACTCTGGTTAAGGCGTGAGGCGAGGGGTGTTGGTTACTGCTTACTTATACTGTCGTCTTGGGTGTTGTTGTTGGTGCAAGTTTCATTCAATAGTGGCAAGCTTGGTCCACTCCGTAGCGGCGATTCTAGTTGTAGGCTGCAGGGCTCCAGAAGTTCGGGTTGGCCCAGCCGTGTCTTGCCTCAGTTCGGTTTAACAACCCTCTTACCACAGGGTGACACAATGGATGCGTACGAAGACAAGGCAACAAGTAGATTACTATGACCGGTGCAGGCGCTACTGTTTGGTGTCTAAGTTGGGTGGAGCGGTCCCGTTCCGCCTGCCTAATGCCAACCACAGTTTGGTAGCAAGATGAGCTAGGTATTGTTCCCTGCATCTTTTGCTACTCCTTACCTTGTAAGGCATAGAGTAAAACAGTTTGACAGTTTACGTAGCGTACTTAGATAGGAACAGTTACTACAGTGTAACCCAATAGTGACTTGCTAGCACGAGCTCGATAAGAGTCCCCACTGATCCCCCACGTATGCGGGCTGATCAGGGACATGGAGCCATGTCGACCACCAAGCCTCTACTGGTTGTGTGTTTGCACAGGGTTGAGCGGCAAACCCCAGGCTAATGTCACTTCAGCACTAACTTGGAGCTTGAAGCAAGAAATAACCTGAGCTTGCAGCTCCTCCATATGTGAAGGTGTTTATAGTGGTTGTGGCGTCGCTGTTTCTTCCCACCAGCACTAAGTTAGTGCTCTGGTAGTTGGGAAGAAACAGGTAGTCGTCTAATGAGGATGTCAACAATCTCTCAGTTCCTGTCGGCAGTGCATGTCGTATTCTGTCTCTAACCATTAACACAGACAAGTAGCCTGTAAATGAAAAGCGGAAGAGTAGTGAACAATGAGTGTTTATTGAATACTCAATAAAAACGTGACCCGTGCTACCTCCTACCAAACCGTGGAGTGCTGAAGGTATCTGCTCTTCCAGGTGTAGGCGACCTAGTTCTAGGTTAAAAGGAGGAATAGCTGGTTCTAGACGAATACGAAGTTAAACTGAGCTGAGCAAAAGGTGTCTAGAAGAGACAAAGTGAAGTTAAATACATATGTATGTATGTATTCGCTGGATGACTGGTCGTTGATGTGTATGTAGATCTCTGGAGGTCCCAGCACTGAGTAGTGCTTGGGATGTCGCGAAAGATGATAGAAGAATGATTGCCCGAGCTCGGCAGCATCCGGACTTATATAGGTGAAGCTTGTAGGCTGCCGGCGCGGACTGCTGGGAGGGCGAGCATCCTGCCCTGGTTGGCGTGGTAGTCAAAAAACTCTGGTCAGCAGTAGTCAGCGTTTCTGCTTAGTGCCTCTTCAGCGGCGCTTGGCTTTGCCCGAGGTCTGGGCAGCTTGTAGGCTCTCACTGCATGGTAGGAAGTTGCATAACCTTCAGGTGACGAGAATTCACTTATAAGTTCCCATTGTCTGGTAGAGTAGGCAGCCGAAAATTCATGTGGAAAATTCTCTCTACGTGTTAATTATGTCTAGAGCAGTGGAAGTAGGAACCTTAGCGATGAGTTATAATCATAGTTGATTAGTAGTAGGAGCGGCATACGTCATTATGAAAAAACAAACACCATCAGCAAACCAATAACCTTTATGAAACCTTTGGTTAGTCATTCAGAACTTCCTCGATAAGTTTAAAATAAATGATGAATTGGGAATGTGCTACATCACAGTGGCATGTGTACCTCATCTCTTGACAGTGGAACAAAAGGAACTTGCAGTTCAGATGTGCATGGAGTTCGAACAACGCTGTGAAAACGGCCCAAATTTCATTTCTCAGACAGTTAATGGAAATGAAACATTGTACATGGTTATAAACCTGAAACAGAACAGCAGTCTTAGTGGAAGACCAAAAAAGCACAACTATGGAGCAACACAACAAATATTGACATAAAAATAATTGTCCACAAGGAATTTGTCCAGCAAGAGATGACAGTGCATGGGCTGTTATATTGTGATATTCTGCAGCAGCTTAGACAACAGGTTCAGTGGAAATGTCACAAGATGTGGGACAACAAATCATGAGCGTGAGAATGCACCAGTCCAGTCCATTTTCATTGTGTATCACCAGTTTTAAACTTCCACAAACACAACTGCCATTCTTTAACTCCCTTACTTTCACAAATTAGCCCCTTGTGACTTTTTTGTTCCTAAAAATGGAAATGATGCCCAAGGGAAAAGAATTGAGAGGATAGTGTATGACATTAACATGTTACACTGGAGAAAATTACAGCAAATAATTTACATGTGTGCTTACAAATAGTAGTGAAATCAGTGAGGGTCCAGTGCTTCAATGCAGGAAGAGACTAATTTTAAGGGAAATAAAACCAGTTACATTATTATGTAACAGTGCAACATACAACAAATAAATTTAAGGAACTTTTGGTTTGCTCCTTGTACATGCCACTTAGTTTATTGCTGTCTAAAATTAATGAATATAAGGGTAATTATTTATGATTTTGAGTTGTAATGAGATATTTGTATAAAAACAATTCCAGCGTGTGTAAGTCCTCACAAGACCAATGGCTATTAAATTTGATTTAGATTGGTCAAATGGTAAATCCCCCAATGATAAATGCTGCAACATCAAGTTTGTTTAGATTGTGTACTTAAGATGTCTCAACAATTTCTTTGGTTAATGAAAACAGCTTTTTTCCACCACACTTTATGTAAAAGCTGATCATGTTCCTTACTGTGGTCTGTTTGCTGGAATAACTAGGGAATATGTGACATTACACTTACCTTGCTTATCGCCACTCTACCAGACCTTGGTTAGCTTGTACAGCTGTAAACACTACTTGTGGGCATTGCCCTAGGTGGGGGAAGAGAAGGGAGAGGTATTTCCACCAACAGAGAAGAAATAATTAAATTATGGAAATTACTAAGTAACAAAGTTACATGAAATATTTCTGCAGTGCTTTACAGCTGGTGTCGTTAGTGCCAATATATCGAATTGAGTTGAAGATGGAGCAATGTTGGTATGCAATAGCAGGGAAAATGGGAGTACCCTGAGAAAACCTACTGGCCGTGTTTCCCTCATGTGAAAATCTGGGTTGAGCATGTCTGGGAATCGAGTTCTATTCTCTGTAGTAGAATGCAAGCATCTGATTTGATCACTACACATAGATGTATCTGGTGTATTATACTTTAAAAACAAAAAATACTTTTCACCTATGTTTTTCTTGTGTTAAAATTAATAACATTAATTATCCAAACATATTTACATTAAAAAATCTTCCCTGAATATTAATTTTTACCCCTTCTGATTGAAATCCTGGCTATGCCCATGTAATGATGTGAGCACAAGGGGGCTACCTTGTCCTTGAGGTAGTGGAAGGTGACGTTGGCAAGGAGGGGGGAGGCTATCTGGCCGTAGAAGTCCTGCAGCTGCAGCGTAGCGTCTGCCGCCTCATAGATCTTTCGTGCGAAGCCCAAATTGCTCAGCGACAGCGTCTTCAGGAAGCTCATGTCGACGTCCTCACCAAAGCCGAGAGCAAACACGGCAGCGCCCAGGCGACGGTTCAGCTTGTGGGTGACCATCTTGGCGATGTTCTTGGCATCAGTGCGACCACGAGTCGGCAGTCCATCCGTAAGGAGGATCACCATGCTCTCTGACGGCGCTTGCTCTCGAGGGTCCGCCGGCCAGGGGAACACGTCCCGCTTCTTCCACGTTCTTCTGCCGAGACGAGCAAGTTTAAAAGCTTTTTGCAGGGCATCATTTAAGTTAGTTGCTAAAACACAAAGATACATGTGGATCATTTGTATGGGCATAGATGGAAAAAAGCTTAACTCCATTCATCTTACATTTATATTTTTAAAATTTTCAAATAGATCTTGCAATATTTCTTTTACGTTACAAATTTCGCCACAAGTGTTCAAAAAGAGTAGCTATCAAAACAATATAAACATTTCAGTGCACAAGAAATTAAACGTTAGTTCCCAGAAACATTTTTTTTTTCACTGCAAAATATTTTAAGTTAGGCAGTGAGAGACAATGCCATTTAAGATATGTATGAAAATGTGCCTACAGACTTAGACTTTTGTACTTGTAGATGTACGTCTCATAAAATCTTGTTTATTAGGTCAATCAGTTTGTGTTACAGTGAAAAGCCATTAATTTCATGGAACAAGCATGTCAGTTGTAGATTAAATACAAGCTGGATATTTTACTACTAAACTGAGAAAGTGTACCGCCAAATTATGCATTATACCATGTCATAATTAGTAAAACATAAGTAAATTGCCTCAACTGCTAAATGCAGATTTAATGAAGCCAAAAAATGCCTATTTGTAAAGGAAATATTAAGACTACTTTATATGATTGTGCAAATATTCACAAAAAGGAAAACATTTGACACAGATTCAAAGAATACAGTAATCATATTTTATACTTGAAATATTACATTTTATAAATATGAATAGTTTTAGTAAAAGTTTCAATTCCTCTCCTGCCAGTCTGTAATACTTTGCAGCAAGGCAAGTATTTAAGAATGCACACAACGGGGTTGGAGGTTATACATCATTCAACATTCTGCTGGACTATGCACTTGGTTTAACTGTTTCCTTGTTAGCTAGTCCTGACTTGTTATTAAGAAGTATATTTCAGGGACACTGCAGATACCGGCCGGCAGCCTTGGTATAGCATCATCACTGTAGCTGGCATAGCTAACAAATAATACAAACACTAAGATATGGCAGGAATGGGTCACTAGGCTATTAATTACATTATAAAAAGGAGATAGAATGCACAAGTAATCACAGGGCGGTAATCGTGGATAAACACACACACATAAAGTTGAACAAACACATTTTCCACATGGATGCATGATCAGAATGTTTCGTTGGCTAGGCCAGCCTCACTAGGTGGCGAGTGGCTGGAAATTTTTAATGTGGTGGAGCCTGCCAACCACCGCTCAACAAACCTCATAAGATAACCACTCTACTACATTTCAAATTTCTCACTTTACCCATGTTCTCCTCCTGGCCACTAGCTTAATAGATTGTAGCGTGACACCACTCGCCACCTGATGAAGTGGGTATAATCACTGAAACTTGTGACCGCACATCTGCATGGGAAATGTATTTGTCCAACTTTTTGTGTGTGTGTGTGTCCATGAGTACCACACTGTGAGTACTCATGCATTCTGTCCATTTTATATTGTGAATAATACAAATTCTACGTACAGCAGCAACTAATAGCCAGTTGACGCACTACGGGCGAGATCATAATCTGCTCTAGCCTCCACCACAACCCCCTCTAAAAGGAGACATAGCCACTACATGCCACAGAGTGCATCATACGAGGTTACAGAAGTGCCGCGTTGTCTTCTGTCAGCCCGCAACCTGCTCGATGCTGAGGGCCTGCCTTTCCCTCCGGCCAGGCAGCTAAGGGGAAGCGAGCCGCCATCCCCACCGCCTTCGCTCCACGTCTCTCTTCTCTCTTCCACGCTGCTACCCCCGCGTCCCCCGTGCTGGCCCTGTGGCTTGGGTATATATAGGACTCGCAGTCTCAGTTCGAGGCTGACTCGCGCAGCTCTCCAGCAGAACGTCACTCTGCCCGGTCATGCCCAGACTACTTCAACCACTAACTGACTCATGCAGCTCGTTCGGAGAACGTCACTCTGCCCGGACGTGTTCCAACACCACTAGCATCTAGCCCCAGACAAATCGCTGTCCATCAGTAGTATGCGCTCGCCGTCAACCAGTTACGTCTTTGAACAAGCTCACCACGCCTGCACCGTGGCTGGCATCCTAGATCGGCCCCTCAGGCCACAGTCAGGATACAGGCTGGCTTATGTACATTTATTGCCTCAACAACAACAGGCATAAACTAAGCTGGTTGTGTTATCCTTTCCACCCACTTTCTTTCTGAACCAAGTTCCTGCTCTTTCCTCTTTTCGACCCATTTCCGCCTATACTCTTCCAGAGCAGGTACGTTCCGAACCCCTGAAACCTATAAAATTCCACTTGGGACCTCCATCGCTATGGAGTGGAGGTTCACACTTAGCTGTTGCCATCTTCCTGTGGGTATTTAGGTCTGCCGGCGACTTCTCGCCCAGCTACTCACTTTCAGAAGGTCAGCAGTTGACACCTAAAGGGAGTTCTATCTTTATGTGTTATGTGAATATTTGGTGAATTCCGCCTTCCTGCGTAACACGGGAGCAGGCTCATTTAATCCTAATATTGTCACCTACAATCAGGAGCTTGGGTCTGCCAGTGGTTTCCCGCCCGCCAAGTTTCTTGTCTGGAGACCAGCAGTTAGGCCTACCTCAACATCACACCTTCCACTTCCTGATTCCACCAAGTCGTATCTACCTCTACTAGATGCCCACTATCGTCTCGTCTACATTACACCCTTATGCCATGCCACAAGGCTGGGCAAGATAAGGTGACCAAACAGGCTTTGGCCTTGGTTGGGGACCTAGTAGAGGAAGGGTAGGGTGGTGCCAGGGTGTACACCTGGAAACAAGAAGAGGCTGCTAGAAAGAGGGGAACACACCATATAGTGCTAGCAGCCGGGACTGTATCTTACAGTTTGATTTGCTGTGGCACACGCAGCAAGCTGTCTCACCTCTGACACCTACGCCTCCCAAGAAGATTGTTGCCACCCCACGTCTACCAACTTACGTACGAGTGGCCCGCAGAATAGACATTTCTCCTAGTTACACCCCAGTTGGCATGCATACCAGACAAGCATCTCCTTCGGCACCTCCATGTTTACCGCTGGCTGAAGTCGGACAGCCAACCCCAGCCTGTCCTGTGCCTGTTAATAACACCCCATCAAGTTGTCGGCACCAGCTTTCCTGCCATCTGGGGGGAGAAAAGCTGCAGACGTCCACCCACACTAGATACAACTAAGGTGAGGCGACACAGTTACTGTAGCCTAGGTTATCACCCCACAATTGGTCCACTGTTGCGGCACACAGAAATGTTACTAGGACATAGGGGACAGGTAGAGTCCATCTGATTCTCTAAATCACCTACAGTAGTTGGAGACCCCTTTTCACTTTGTGAAAAAATTGTGGATCATGGAACAATATTTTTTGTGCCTAGGCTTAATGGAGGGAGAAACATTGACACACGTACCTCGTGAAGTCACTAACATATGAGCCCAACTTCAGAGAAATTTTACTCCTTAGAGGAATTCCTGCTGCGACATAGTCAGCAGGTGGCTGGACTGTGGAACAAGGAAATGATCATTTTACACCCAAGAAGCATCAACCTTGATTTATGCATAGCATGCTGGAACCATCATGATTCTGATGATAATCCCAGATGAAATCTCTGTACGTGTTCTTACACGAGAGACTGTTTTAACTGAGGGTACTAGGTGGTGGCACCATGGCACCAGGGAGGAAATAAACCAAGAGCCCAGTTGCTTTCCTTACACCTCACATTAGCTTACAGGGTCCAATGGAATGCCTTTGACTTAGATAGTCTTGGGCTAAGAAGCAGCACAGACTCCAGTTAATGACCCTAGCTAGATTTCCTCCTACTACAAGACATATGTAAGCTTTAAGGAATCACGGTTACTACTCCTCTGAGCCTAAACAGAGAAGACTTAGAGGAGTTGAATGAATGTTAGCTGATCTGGTCAGGTGTCTTATTCAGGTAGCACCCAAACGAGGGCATGAACCAATCAAGGTGTTTTACTGGTCGGAGGGAAGATCTGAGTCAGACGTTTATCCTGAACCATCCAACAATATAACTGAAAATATACCGCTTGAGAATCAAAACATGGCCTCTGGGTGGTGATCAAGTGAACAGCATTATGATGCGTACACAGTTAAATCTGACTGACACGTATGTCGAGGAGTTTTCCGCTAGACCAAAAGCAGGGTGGTTTACTCTAGTTTTACGGTATGAGGCAAGGGATGTTGGTTATCGCTTACTTATACTGTTGTCTTGGGTGTTGTGGTTGATGTGGGTTTCACCCAATAGTTGCGAGCTCTGTCTACTCCGAAGCAGCGATGCCAGTCGTAGGCTTCACGGCTCCAGAAATTTGGGTTTGCCCAGCCGTATCTTGTCTCCGTACTGTTTAGCAACCCTCTCACCACCGGATGGCATGATGGATAAATGCGGAAGCAAGGCGACAAGAGGATTACTGTTACCGGAGCTGATGCTACTGCTTGGTGTCTGTGTTGGGTGGCACAGTCCTGTTCTGCCTGCCTGTCCTGCGTAGGAGGTGGTAATACTATCCACGGTTTGATAACAGCGTAAGCTAAGTATTGTTCTCGTCTTTTGCAACTCCTTACCTTGTAAGGCATAAAGCACGATGGTCTGACAGCCTACACAATGCACTTAGACAGGAACGGTAATTACAGTGTAACCCAATAGTGACTTGCTGGCATGAGCTCAATAGGAGTCCCCATTGATCCCCCATGCATGCGGGCTGATTAGGGACGTGGAGCCGTGTGGGCCACCAAGTCGCTACTGGTTGTGCATTCACACCGGGTTGGGCGGCAAACCCCAGGCTAATGTCACTTCAGCAGTAGTGCTCAAAGTGAGAGATAACCTGAGCTTGTAGTCCCTCCCTGTGCGAAGGTGTTTCTGGTGGTTGGGGCATCGCTGTTTCTCCCCCACCAGCACTGACTTAGTGCTCGGGGGCTGGGAAGAAACAGGTAGCCATCTAATGTGGATGTAAATAATCTCTGGGTTCCTGTTGGTCCTGCACGTCGTACTCCATCTCCGACCGTTAACACAAGTACCCAGTAAATGAAAAGTGGAAGGGTAGTGAACAATGGGTGTTTATCGGAGACTCAATAAACATGTGACCTATGCTACCTCTCATCAGACCGTGGAGAGCTGAAGGTAACTGCGGCTCCAGGTGTAGGCGCCCTGTTTCTCTGTAAAAAGGGGAGTAGGTGGTTCTAGACGAATGCAAAATTATTTAAAGTTAAACTGAGGTAAGGAAACGGTGTCTGGAAAAGACAAAGTGAAGTTAAATATGTGTGTACGTGTTTAATGGATATTGATGCGTGGTGAGTAGCCGCTGGGGGCGTACTCAAAGCTTACGAAGTTTCTGGAGGCCCCAGCACTGAATTAGTGCTCTGGGATGTCACAAGAAAGTTTGCGAAAGAATAACTGCCCGAGCCCGACAGCGTCTGGACTTATCTAGGTGAAGCTTGTAGACTGCCAGCATGGGCTGTGGAGAGGGCGAGCATCCTGCCCTGGTTGATGTGAGAGTCGAACAACTGTGTCAGCGTTTCTGCTTCATGCCTCTTCGGCGGCGCTCGGCCTTGCCCGGTGGCGGGCAGCTTGTTGGCTCTCAGTGCGGAAAGGGTGGGGGGGGGGGGCGTGCCTGCCGGGTTGTGTAACCTTCAGGGTGAAGAAAATTCACTCATAAGTTCCTGTTGCTTAGTAGAGCAGGCGGCTGAGAATTCATGTATAAAATTCTCTGTACGTCTGTAGTAGTGGAAGTAGGGACATTTATCGATGAGTCGTAATCAGGGTTAATTAATAGGTTAAGTGGCACTCATCAATTTAATAAACATTAAGACACTGTGCTTTATAACTAGAAAAAAATAGGGATGTTCAAAGAAATTGCGACTTCCTTCGGTTTCAATGCATTTGAATATCAAATCGGTAAAAAATCTTTCAGAGAAAACTACAACGAAAAGGTAGACACGTGCTGTTTTCCCGTTTATTTACTAAACAATTATGACTCATCAACCTCACGTATTTCTACGTAACCTGAGGAAGGGTTGAACCCAGTAACATCTTTCATGAGTGTCCTTAGATCGCCAGTACTTTAGAAGGTGATTCTGAACACGTGAATATAAAGATGCGAAAGCCATCAAGAAGCATGTTCCCCCCCCCCCCCACACTAAGAACCGCCAAGCCAAAATTTGTGAAGTGAGGTCACACCTCTCACGTCAGCCTCCCCGAAGTGTGATGACTCACCAGGACAAACTATCATGAAGCGCCCTTCACTCTGTCATGAGCCAACACATCTGCCACGAAACGCCCCGCAAATGTCACGATGAGGCACCCAGAGAAAAGAAAGCTGAGCGCAGGGGTCTTGCCCCCACTCCCGCAGACGTCATTAGCCCGAGGCCGAGAGCACTATATAAGGCAGTGTATGGCCGAGGTCAGGAGTTATTTCCTTCTCCAGTAGCTCACCTCAACACTTTGTCTGCTGGGGCTCTCTACTGACTACCAGGTCTTCCAGAACTTCAGCAGCCACCACCAGTTACCAGAGACTTCTGCAGCCTCTGCCACTAGCTACCAGAAGCTCCATTGACGTACTCCACCATCTGCATCTTCCAGATGCTCTCCTTCAACAAAGCCTGCAGACACCATCACACCCTTTGTTGCTGTTCCTCCTGGTTCAGCAGCCACCTCTATTTGCTGGTAGAGGCGGCTGTAGTTACACCCACTGTCCTTAAAAGTAGTGGTCAACTTTTTGTAAAGTCTCTTCTCGACGCCCCTTGGTTAGAGTAGCTGCGACCAAGTTATTTTCATGGCCTTCAAAGTCATTCGCCATCTTGGTTAGTCTAGGAGCAAGTTGCCTACACCTGTTTACCATAGGTTACTTCCATATCACACTGTGCATGGTTAGGAGGTAGCACGTGTCACTGTATTTATTATTCTTAACAAATACATTTTGTTCCTATCACTAAGCGTTTCTATTCTAGAGGTATTTCCTATGTTCACTAGAAAATATATTATCGTACAACATCAACCGATACCGGGTGTTGTTACTGAAGTACGAACCATAGAGTAAGATTGCAGATTCCCTTCAGGAAGCTGTACATCATACTCGCACACCATTCGATGGCCACCCGTTCTAGACACTTTGGTGGATAGAAAGGTAGAGCCACAACCACTAGATACACATTCAAGAGGGGCAAGACAGTCAGCTCAGTTGTACTGCTACCAGAGCGCTTATTGTGCTGGAAGGTGAATTTACCTGGGTCCGACAGCCTAACCCCTACTGCAACCACACCCAGTAGTGGTAGAAAGATGGCCCACATGGCTCACTGCCCTAGGTTTGTGCACGAGTGGTGTGGATCTGATTGGGGTATCGAACTCGCACCGTCAACCACTATTGGCTTTACACTTAGCTACGGATCTGGCTCGAGTTCACGTTGATCGAGAGTGTACTTAAGTGTCAACAAGACCTCTACGCCTTCTGGGAAAAGGTACGGCTCACAGCGGGAGGAGTAAAAGGTGACCTATACCATCACCAAGCGAGTGTGTATATCTGACCCCTCTGCACTTAGCAGATAAGTCGAACGATAGAGAGCTCAGGCCTCCCGTCAACTGGAGAGGTCTTCCCCTCCAGTTTATATGTTTGTTTATTTCCCTGCACATATTCGCCTGGCTTACGATTACCATCCTGTTGTCCGTGCTCTGTTAGCAGGCATAGAAGTCAGATACGGGATAGTCAACCCCTTGTTGTGGAGCAGTGAAGCAGCAGAGTGGAATATACAGTACTGTGTTGGTCAGTGCAGTACAACCGCACACCACCCCTCTCCAAGAGTCACCAGTTCCAGCCAGCAACAGCTTCCACTTCAGTGACCGAAGCAGGCCCTGGTAAGACAGGTATACCAAAGTGAGCCAGTGTCCCAACCAGACATATTGTAGTTCCGGCTGTGGTTAACTTTATATCCAGTCGCCAATCGATACAACAAGTACTAATATCTAGCCTAAAACCTAACCCAAAAGTGTAACTCCAGTTATAACCAGAGCGCGTCTGACCTAGCGCACATAAACCACTCTGACAGTGTCGTTAGTTCTCTAGGGCAACACGCGTCAAGGTCCTGTTATTTATAGACTTTCTGTGGATAACTGTGTAACAAAAGTAGAGATCCTTTCATTTCATTTTGTGATTCAGTAACATACTAGATGTCATGAAGTTATATCTCCATTCATTAGACACTCCAGCAGGAGATTGAGTCAACGATAAAATTCTATAAGCTAAAATTGAAGAGGAGAATGGGTTCTGGCTATGGCAGCAACAAGTAAAGAAATAACATCTGTTTAAGTATGTACGGGGCTGCAAACTTTCATATAATACCATATAATGTTGACAGGCATACACACAAAGAAGAACTATACATTTTTCACGTGGTTGCATAGTTGCGATTTTTGTTGGGTAGGCCAGCTTTATCAGGCAGCGAGTTGTGTCCTGTGAGACATCGCGATCACACAACCACATGGAAAATGTGTCTTCCATCTTTGTGTGTGTATGCCTGACAACTCGCCACCTGATGAAGATGACCTAGGCAGCAAAACGTCGCGATCATGCGACTGCATGGAAAATGTGTCTTCCTTCTTTGTGTGTGCGCCTGACGACAAGTACTAGACTAAGAATACTTGAATTCCTTTCCTTTTTATATATTTTTGGTAGCCTAGCAGTCTACTTGCAACCTAAACTCAAAATACCATATTAGGTATACATACTACAAAGTGATAGTGCCCCTAGGCATACTTCTTAAACTTTAATGTTAAGTATAGAAAGGAAAGGCAGTTAGTCCTGATACAGGACAAGAAGGTGCAGCACTCACAGCCATGTGCCTCAAAGATGTACAGGTACTCGATGGCCTTGGTGACGAGCTGGCTAGTTGCAGGGACCACCATGTCCATGGTCAGCTTGCGTCCACTCCTGTAGTAGTCTCCAGGCCGCTGCAGGGGGACGGTGGTGTCCTCTGGGCTCCACACCTGTTACAGTCACCTTACTTTGCACACCTTACACATGAGTACCTACTACCTAGCACTTCAAGGGCTATAGTTACCTGAGGAGCAAGATGCCTATGCGTGCAAAACCACTCACTCAAATATTCATACATAAAGAATTTCAAAAAATTCTGTTTCGTAGACAAGCATCTGTGTGGTGAAAATTGTATAATCCACTGTCTATTGTAGATGTAAATTTAAATAATCCCATTTCATTTGACACATGCCCAGTTTATGGTTAGTTGTCTCGAACTGCTTTCTCCATGCTTTGGTGTGGATACAAGACAAATCTCCTGGCTAGGAATTAGGTTGTACATGTTGGGCTTACATGGGTTAGACTTTGACCAACTACTGGGGAGGCTACAGACTATTCTAATCTTTGCAAAATGTGATTTAACAAAAGGAGTCTTGGTTGTGATCAATTTCACAGCTTTATGTCACAATGCCAGTAAAGACATGGACCTTAAGATCTTAAGATCTCTGTAGTACCCGGCCGGTATACAAGGTACGCCTATTGGGCTGTCTGGTTGGAACAACATCGGGAACTACTGTCACTACCCTACACCTGGACTGACGTAGTACCTTAGGTTTGGCGGGTGCTCCTCCGTGGTGGTTGACTCACTAATGGCGGGCGGTTGGTCAGCTGTTGGTTCTGGAAGGTGTGCAAGGGTAACGTCTTGTTTGTCGGGGTTAACTGGATGAGGGGCTTTCTGTAGTGGTAACCCTAGCCAAGGGCAGGCAAGACCTAGAGGGACCTCTTCCTCATATAGAATCGCCTCTATGATAGGATGCTGCCTACCAAGTAATTTAATTAAAGGTGGGAACAAAGGTTCGGTAAAGCTTGGGAGGTGAGATGGACAGGTTTTGCTTAACGCAGTTTCAGAAGGGGGTAGTTTAGCTATCTCACCTTCTAAAGCACGCAAGGTACTTTTTCCCTTCCTTCCTACACCTCTTTGAGAAGTGTACAGCATTTAGAAACAGAATGAAACAACTCGCAGAGAACAAGCCGGTGCCTGGTGTTTCTACCGCATACTTCCGGGTACCCAGACTTGTGACGTGAGGTAACACCCGGTGATCCTATCATCCGGCCCTTGCGAGCGGTGGACAGAAAGTTGAGCAGCTCAGCCACTTCCTTGCTGAGATACCTGGGAGTGTTATCCATAGGAAATTGAGCAGGTTGAGGTAGTTCCAGTCACTTTCCGACCACGTGAGCAGCGGTGGCGGAGTATGGAACACTTGGACTGGTCGATTCTCTTGGTGGAGGAGTACCTATTGATTCGGGTGCTGCCGAAGGTCTACCAGTGGGCAGAGCTCAATTTGCCTTTTAAGTTGTGTGTATTTACCTCCTATGTTAAATCAACGTAATGTACGGAAGTAAACCCTATCATGAAAAGCCAGGTAAAGGTGACCTGGGCAAAGCTAAGTGTAATGCGTGGGCAATTTAAATCTGGCAAGAAAATATTCTAAAATAGTTAACGCAATTCAACAGCACCTAACTATTACAGGTGTTCTGAAGGAACACTAGGGAGAACAACTAAAGACTGTTCACAATAACGTCAGCATTTTTTAAATCAACTTAAGAAAAAAGTCACTGCTACTAACGTCATATATTTTAAACGGACGCACTGAGTGACATGCACCTAGTAAAGTTGGTAACGATTAATGGAAAGTAGTTCATTACCTTAATGTCGAATAAAAAGTGTTAGGTAACCCATTTGTGATAACTTAAATTATTTCTTTCTCTTTATGTTTTTTTTAAATGCATCGAAGTATAAAAATAGCCAGATTTGTAATAATATTTTATTTTCCAATAATTTTACAGTTTCAACTGACCGAAGCATCAATAAAGTGATGAGGCCCATGGCAATGATAATTTTGCATAAGGCAGAAAAATACACAACGGGCATACAAGTAGATCTTAAGCAGGGTTTTCAGAAGTGCTCATTTCACCATGAACAGACTATACCAGAAGGGTAGTTGCTATCGTGAACGTACCCTTCAGTGGGCACGAGAGGTCCAGAGAGATGTCGACATGACCTGCTAACAAGGGGATTCTGGGTGTTAAACCAGGAGGAGGTAGTAGGCGAGGAGCAACAGACATCTTTAGGAGCCTCTAGTGTGATGGAGTCTCCCAGAAGTTGCAGAAGGCAGGTTAATGGCTGCTGAAGAGGTGTTGAGCTCCTGTTCTTGTCGGCAATGTCTTCAGCTGGGTTGAGAACCCGGCCCTTGCGAGCAGTGCATCTCTAGATGCTCCAGTGGCCCCGATGGCTACCTCTGACCCTTGCGAGCCGTGGAGAGGCAGAGACTCCAGAGCTTAGGGGTGCTAGCTCTTTTATAATGATATCAGCGAGGAGCTTGGTGCAGGGTGGGGGCTAGCCTCGATCTTGGGGGTTGAGACTTCTTGACTGCTGAGGTGGCGCTATTAATTTCTTATTCCTCTGTGGGAGGCATGAGCCTTTCTTATCGCCTGTGTGTGAGGTTCTTGAAGGCTAGAGCTGCTGGAGTAGACTGGGTGCTGCCCTCCAGTGGTATGCTGTGGTACTAGCTTGGCCCTTGCTGGAGTGTGTTGATGGCTCAGTCAACATTACAATTCTACATCGGGGAGGAGGTGTTGGCATGACAGCCTCTGTGTTTCTGGCCAAACAGTACAATCTAGGATCACGTGTCTGTAGTTGCTCTTGACGTGCGCCAAATGTACCCTGTAGACATGTGTCCTGCAAGTATTGTTATGATTGGTAAACCTACCCCAGTATAAACATTGCGTTCACAGATGGGGCAAAGTTGTTAAGTATAGTGCACATCTCAAATGCGCAGGATTGCATCGTCACATTGAAACACAATTAAAATTAAATTTTATCTCTTGTACTGCACATTTGTACAAGTATTTCTAATGATTGTCATAATAAATCTATTACAAATAATACTGTGTATTGAGTGTGAACTAAATCTGTAGCGCTTAAACTCCCAAAAGCCTATAAAATAGATGTTTGCCTGCAAAGTATAAGAATAAATTCTCAAAATTTGGTCCAGAAATTTTACTAGTCAATCTATTGATTTCAAAGTTCAGTTGCTCTTAACCACATGAAAAAAGGTATGTATATGAATGTAATATACTAAGGTGCAGTAGGTGTTCAAGCATACCAATACTGCAGTTCACTTGGTGCTGCAGGCAGTTCGTATTCAAATGAAAACTCCAGCATAGACCTAGAGGAATATGACAAGCATATTAACAGAGAGTAGAAATAATTTAAGACATAAGAAATCTGTAATAAAAGTCAGAGCACAGGAATAATGAAATAGGCCACGAAGTATGAACGAGATGGCAGGTCATGCCAAGAGAATAGGATGTGAAAGGTTGCCCACAGATAAAATGGAAACAATAGAGATTGCATAAATTATATCTACGGATACATGTATGTGAAATTTGATAGGAATAAATCTCAGAAAATTGAAGCCTCAATTTATTTATTATTATTTGATAATATTAATTATAAAACCATTATGAAAAGAGAGATGGATAAAGTGTGGTGAGCAGAAGTGGTTTGGGAAGAGGAAGAACTATAAAAAAAGAGAGAAAATGCAATATGATGACGTGTGATGTCCTATTGGCAAAGGAGGCACGTCACAGCCCAAGTGTTTAGGTGGGTGTGAGGGCAGGCATGCCGGAGTGAGTTTGAATTCTAATTGCAGCGCCAAACAGGAGTCTGGCCAGTATAGAGGACTAATCATGCAGCTTTCCGGCTGGGCTCAAAGTCTGGGATGATAAGCACAATCATACGTTTCAGTGGAATTGGCAGTGGGAACGAGCCCACGGAAACCCCGAAGCCATACATCTGCCGCCCAGCAATGGGCTGATAAGGCCAGGGAAAGTCAAGAGGAGTACATCACCAAGAAGTACCCTCCGTCATGCACTGGAATACGAGCTTATGGATGGGAGAGTCAGTCCTACTCTGCAGCCACCCCCTGAGGAGCCGAGGTAACAAGCAGTTCAGCGCAGGTGTAGCCGGAAAATGGGAAGGCCCATAGAAGGTCATCAGACGCCAGGACAAAGTGTATTGGACGGAAGACCGCTGAGGACGAATACGAAAGGCGACCAGAGGGCAGATGCGACCCTACCTGGAAAGTGCCTCAGAACCTGCCCAAGATGCCAAAGCATTGCTGATTTCTGACACCCCAGATAACGTCGAAGAGCTAGCCGAACCCCCCTCTTGTAAGGAAGCACGGACGTCGCAGCCTGCGAAGACGGATGGGACAGAGCAACAATGAGAGGAAGTCTCTTCTCTGCACCGACAGGAAGGGGATTCCACCAACCAAGAGTCAAGGAGTCAGGACTCATTACCATCTACACCGTCTGCTTCCCATCTAAGTGTGCCAGCCAGCCTGGAAGACGGGCCCCCAACACAACAGACGTATCTTGGAGAAGTCAGTTAGATCGTGACCAGAGTCGCAAGCACCCACATCAAACTGCCGGCACCCAGAAGACTTCAACCATGAGCTCCATCAGACAGACAGTGCACCCAGAGCGTTCGTCTCGACAAGCCACTCCAGTATCATCGACTCCAGCCAATCACCTCAGTGAAGCCCCTGATATGATGGGCGCCATAGCAGTCATCGCAACCAAGGACCAGCATTCCCCAAGGGAGGCACCTACCAGAGCTGCCAGTGTCCACAAGGCCGCCTCCCAGGCCGTGGAACAGCTGGTACCTGCAACCGCGATCACCCCAAATTGTGCTGGTTCTCTATCCGCCATGTCTACGTTCAACACAGCGGCAGCCACCTTCGAGTTCCAGACGCCGCCCAGTGCCGCGGCCGACTCCCAGGCCCACCGCCTAGGATGAGTGGAAGACATCACAGAGGCCAGTGTACTCTGCTCTGATTTATACTTCCAGGACACCTGCACGAGCCTATGCCGATTGCAGTCCCTAATGTCAACAGTCATGGACGTGAGGAGGACGTAGCCAAGATGCCAGAGTACCCCAGAGCCAGATGGAATCTGAGACAGCATCTGATGCAGAGGCCATCTCGAGGCTCTTTCTTCTGTGGCCCAACCCACTCTGGTGCCTATACTCTCCTGCCAAGGGAGAACATCAGCCGTGGAAGCAGTTACCAATCAGACGACAACCAGAGGGGCTCTTGACCAGCACCCGATGGTAAACGAAGTCAACGGTCCAGAGTCACATGTCTATACCCAGACTCCGGACCCAGCACCTCCCATGTGAAGTGAGGTAGATAGCCTCATCACCCTGCCCTGACGGCAATGGAGAGCTCCACGCAACGAGACGGCCACTGCAGGATGACCGAGTTCCAGCGTTGAATCCAGCCACTATGTGCCTGCAAAGCCAAATTGACACCAGGCCACTACAAGGAGACACCATGGCGGCCTCCAGCCCACTTTAGATGGCCGAACCCGCCCTATGTACCTCCAAGGAAAAAGGGGCGCCTAGCACGAACAATCTGCACACCGCAACAGTGAGTGTTACAGTTAGTGCAACGAGCTCATTCAATTTTTAATAGCCACCAGACGCTATAATCCGTGAACAGTTGGCCGTACATGTTAGTGGATTGACAACCCCTAGTGCAGTTACATAATCACAGATGTTTTCTGAACATTACTTTATCACATTACTTTGTCAAGATAGTGTCCAAGGTGAAGGCCTTATTTATAGCAATCGCTACACGTGCATTCTTAGATTACGTAACTTACTTCAAGAAAGGCTTGTAAATAGCTAAACAAACTCAATAGTAACACGTGAACTGTGAGACACGCGAGTGAGCAGTAAGACAAAAAGACGTTGTATGTGTGAAATTATCAAGAAGCAGAGTGTAGCTATTGTGTATATACAGAACAAAGACTGAGAGAAATGAAACAGGTTGGTCTCTTGCTATTTATTGACTTTAAAGCTTGCAACACGCCTTAGTTTATATTGAGATGTATGTGAAAACTTGTAAATAATTTTGCGTTGTGTAGAATAAAGCATTTTCTATAAACAGAATTAATTCTGGTGCTTAAAGTTAACGTCAAAGTTAATGTTATGCTTAAAAAGTGTTTTAATTGTGTAAAATAAATGCACTTAATAATGATTTGCTTTCAAACTATTTGTACAATAATCACTTGCAATTGATCTGCAATATCATTTTTCTGCCAGTAACCAAAAAGACTATAAATGAATTACAAAGGTGGCGAGAAAAAATTGTTATTGTTGTAAATAAACTCAAATTTCTTTCACATGTTCTGTATCCTGCCTTGCTCTCTTTCTTCTTCTATTTTGACATAGTGGTGATGTGCAACATTGAAAGTAGGTAACATCTCTTCCACAAAACACTCTTTTTGCCAACTTTTAGCTTGTTTTCTTAAAGTTACACAAGTGGTTCGCCTTCTGTGCGACACTAGGAGACTAGGGTAGAGCCAACTAATATTTCCGTGCAGGCGGCCACACCAGAGCATTAGCAAATATGAACCGAATGAGTGTGATTCTTTTGTGGCAAATTTTTATTTTATTAATTGCTTAACAATCATAACTTTATGATTCCCCAAGTTTCCTACTATTCCGCATACAGCCTCTACAGAAATCTTTCCACGCTGGGGCTACCCGCAGTCCATCCTCCCGGACAATGGAACTCATTCTCCAGTCGAAAATGGTTGACAGCCTGCAATGAGTGGAGGGTAAAACGAGGACTCCTCCTCCTTACCACCCGCAAGCCAACCCCACTGAGCGGAGGAACCAAGAGCTGAAGAAGAGCCTCTGCTTCAGTGTGGGTGAAGACCACTTACATTGGGACAAACACATCCCGAAGATACTCTTCGCCCTCAGAAGATGAACCAACAAGGCTATCAACACAAGCCCTAATCAACTTCTCTTGGGCCATACCCCTCGCCAGGCAGGAGACTGGCAGTGGGATAGCCCACCCACCGAGATGCCACGTCCCTAAGCCGTCTGCGTGGCTGCCCTGGCTTGAACAGACAATGCCTGGGAATCGCAAGGGGTCTACATAAAGAAAAAGTACCTGCCGCCCTACACTGGCATCCGAGCCTTTAATATGAGTTGCCCATCCCACTGCAACCACATGTCACATCATAACGCTAATAGCACCGGCTACCGGTACATCTTCTAGTAGGAGTGGTAAGGTGGTTTTGAGACAATGTCTGAGGTAATGAGCACTGAGACTGCACTCTATGAAATGTGGTCCAGTGAGGTGATTGCCGAGTAATCTGCACCAACACATGCAATACAGAATGTAATTCCACATGTTTTGTTTATTGCATTTGCATCACTGTTACTTTGAAACAGAACTGCTGGGCTGTGTGGCTCTCCACAATGGCAAAGAAATCTGCCCGATTACTATGTTACTGCCAAACTTTCACATAGTAAGACAGAAATGGAGTTCATGGATTCATCCCTGAAGATAACACTGTTCCATTTTGCACCACACACAGCTCTGGTGCAACACCCTTCTAAGATGATAACAATGGCTCACTGTTAAGGGTAGCTTTCACAATGGATGGCTGGACAACAAACCTTTCTCAATCTATTTATGTGACACTGTCAGTGTTGATATTGACACACAAACTGCCCTGCACACTTCGCAAAATGTTGCCAGTCATAGACTATGGGTGTGCTATATGGCTTGGTGTCTGGTACGACAACGTGTGTGTTCGGACGCCAGTCTCTGAGCTGCAGTCCACTGTGACAATGCACATTTCCTTCATGGGATGACTGTCGTCAAATATGAGCAACAGTTGTGGCAGCATGTGTTTCTTATGCAAGAGGATGCAAGGGCCAACCGGCAGTGCAAAGGCCTATGATGAAACTTCTTGTCAACTAATCCATCTGATGGACTTGAGTACAACTGCATCTTAAAGCCATCATAACACTTCGTTCATTCTCCAAACACAGTAAATGCCGAAACATTTGTGTGGTGTGGCCATGACAATGTCTTGAATAATAGCTTCATGTGCTGGTTGTCTGCCTATATCACACACACTGTAAACTTGATTGGCCAGAAATGGTAATAAAATGTGTAAGAAGCATATGTACATCCTCTCTGCATTTTTAGCTTCACTGCCAAGGTGTGTTCTCTGTGACTATCATGCAATGTATTTTTGACAGTGAATAGGATAGGAGTTTTTACAATTAACACCTGGACACAAAACTTGTTGTAGGCATGTTTCAGTTACGTGTCAGCTGAGCTAACTACATTTTGAAATGACTGTGCCACTGTTCAGCAGTGATGAAATGTAAACATGACTACATTCACAGATTCCTTTCAAATTGCACCAAGGTGAGTGCTGTAAGCTATGGGATGCTATGCCCACCGACTAAAGACTAGGAAGACTAATTTTTATTTTCTGCACATGTCCTCAGTATCATCTCAAGATCTGCCAGCACAACTGTTAAAATCACATAATTTAAAAAATGAAGTGAATGTTCGTTTACGTTTGGTTTTCCACCAGTCATACTCTTTCATAAAAATTAATACACTGGAAAACTTAAATACGAACATATACCTACTTCCGTAAACAATTTTACTATTGTGAGTCCATCACGTGGGTTTGACAGTTCTATTGGCAAAAATCGCTGTTCAGTGTTGGGATGCACCAAATGGTCAGTGTGCAGCTGGCAAGCACTCTCTACCTTACACTTCCAGCTGCACTGAATGTACCTGTGTGTACCCCAGATGACCACCCCGGCAGTAGTGGTACTCAGGCTGACCTTGGCCTTGGCAGCGAAGAACACCAGGCTGAAGAAGTCTCCCTTGTTGAGGTTGCGCAAGATGGTCCTCATGGCATCCTTCACCTGGTCCAGCTTCACTCCCATCATGGAGCGGCTGAAGTCCAGCACGAAGATGACGTGCTTGCGCAACAACATCACATCATTGGGCGAGAAGAAGTGCACAAAGAAGCCGTCGCTCACCTGCAACCCAGCACACCCTCACCATGCGTCTTCAGTGCTAACACATTTCACAGTCTCACTTGTGTTGCAACATTAGCAAGGAACTTCAACCAGTTTGTGACAGGCATCATCGTCTCATTACAGTGTGCCAATGGTAACTTTGCTCTGCAAGTCCACCTGCTGGTTTCTTACCACCTTGGCCAGTCAACTGTGTTTAAACCTTTTATCCATTATATTTTTACATCAATTTTATGATAATAATGTATTTAATTTTCCTTTACACAGTTACGTGTGAATTAGAAAATGAATGAATATGCACCATTTGATTATAAGTAATTTAAGTAAGTAATCACAAATCTCACAACTTTTTTTTTTTTTTTAATTTTCTCGTTTTAGTACTTTTCAGTAAATGAGGGCCAGGTCACAGAACGGCCACCTACCCACCCCTCTGAGTGGACCCATCGTAGCTTTTGTGGAGTGGAGTGGAGTGGAGTGGAGAAGTAAAGGCTGCTCTTAACATCGAGGTCTTGACAGCAGAAGCTCTCCAAAGTAACCCCAAGTCCAACCCAGTGCGTTTGTGAGTGATGAAAGCAGACTAATCCTGTGTGATTGATTACAACGGCAGTGCAAGGTAGGTAATGCTATCTCAAAGCCCAATGATTTCTTTAAACCACTTCTGCAGGTAGATTTAGAAGTTGGAGAAATGACAGGACTGTGAAGTCACAGAAGCCATTCTCTCCAATCCCTCAAAGTGGGGATGAACATTACTTATTTTTAATAAAGAATGTCATGGCTGAAGGAGAGAAAGTGATAACGTAATGTTAACAAATTATTGGCCAGTGTTTTCCTGAATACATGTTGTTCTATTGCAATCCTTACTTCACGTTTCTCTGCCATCGATACAAAATAATTAACTGAATCATTAAATAAATACGACATTTCACGGGCATTATGAAACTAGTAAACTGCCAAAAACAAAATAATGGTGCCGCTTCCTGACAATAGGGAAAGTGGCGGACCAAGCATCCAAGCCATATACACATGTTGATAAAAAGTATTGAATAAAAGTATCGATATGCATGTCGTGATACTTGATACTTTCGATACTGTCCAGTATCAAGGGGTATCGAAGTATCGAATGGCGCATCTCTAATATATATATAAAGAAAGTTTAGGGCTGACAACACAAAGTTTGGTGGGTACGCTGCATGCCCGCTCCCCCCCCCCCCCCCTGCCACTTGCGAGGGTTGGGGTGACACCATCCCCTCAGTACCTACTCCCATCCAGAGGCGGCTGATGACTTTTGAAACTGGGAGGGCTGTAGCGATCCTAACTCATATCATTACAAATATCATTTTTTAAATAGGCAGAGTGATAAATATATTGTGTACAACAGGCTTAAGTAAGTGTAGCTTATGTAGGTAAATACAAAAAATAAGTGCGGTTGTTTGAAGGAAAATGTATCATCGCTCAATATGTAATGGTCAACATACTGTGGCCACTGTTTCAGATCTAATCACTACCACAGGTATGTATTTGTTTTTAGTTTGTTTAGGGTATATGTCTTCCAACCAGGACCTACATGGTGTGGTACATTACACGAGACGACAAGAGACAGCATAATAATACCATTTCTACCATACTAATGACAATGATAACTTAAATATACTGAAACAAATATTTTTAAAACCAAATACTAATTTACATAGCCTACAGTACATACAAAATTCATGTCAAATTTAAATTAGAGGATGAAAGTGGCATATCTTAATTAATATATTTGTAAAAAAAATCCATTCGGCAACCTGTACGCGCTATCTAACTAGCAATATATGTTCACATTACCAAGCAATGGAAATTCTTTGGCATTTTTTATATGTTACGAACATGATTTATGTCTTTTAACTTTGTCTCCCAAATGTTTTCAGTCTTTTACTCCATTGACAGTCCACGCAAGATCATTAGGTTTCGTTAGCAAAACAAATTAAACAAAACAACACATTTTCAACTTCACACCCGCATGACCAGTCCGCGAAATTGTATGTACTTACGTCGAATTTTCTCGAATACGAACCATTTACTACCTTGAATTAGTTGTTGAATTATATCTAACTGTGGCCTTGCTGGTCCCAGATTCTGTAGCTCTAGTTTATTCTCGTAATTGAAAATCTTTTCTTTGTAATAAGGTTTAAAATGTTACTCACCAAATTAACAATTATTTACAAGTTTACACAACACGACATTAACAACAATTCAACCCTGCTTCTGACCGATGCTCACGGCTCATCATTAATTAACAACAAACTTATTCAGAATGTTACACACTATATTTGAAGCTCACACGAGTTTGAACGATATCTATAAAAAAAGATATTTGAAATAAATACAAGCATTGTTAAGAAATGTGTTTAACAACTGCAAAAGAGTGGAGCAGGAAAGTGTGCTTACAAAACATGTAGTTTTGGTAGCTTTGTCAAGTTCCAGGAAACCATTTTTTTATTTGAGCAGGGGCGTGCCCAGCTCTCTCCGATTTACAGCATGTGATTGGCTGAAAAGGTCCGAGTCCCTGAAGTCTTCCCTCCCTCCCGCAGCACCCCTGGTCCTATGTTAAGATCATCTCTCTCTACTAACTCTACCCACTTCGGGGCGAAGAATCTGCCGCCCCACCACTCAACATTTTCAAAAACATTTCTCTCGTGATAAGAGTCTCATCCATCTCAAAATCATTGGCTGCGAAATAACCTCCGTATTCATACACAGTATTATTTACAGAGTAACAAATAAGTAGAGGTATGCGTTCTGAGATTTTATTAGGAGGGCTGCACCCCGCAGCCCCACCTCAGCAGCCACCACTGCTCCCATCATTCCTCTTTCCACCAGACAAGTTGAAATGCAAAGTTTTTCACTGTGTGTGAGAGTAAACAAGCACGTGTAAGAGAAGTGAGGTAATGAGGCAGAGTTGAGGTACCAGTATTTGCTCCTCATGGGACACCCTCTCCACATCATAGGTCAGCACCATCTGACCCTTGACCCCAGCTTCACGCAGTTCCTTCTGCTCCTGGGGGGATGCAAACCAGTGCACCAGCGCCGAGTTGTCCTTCGGGAACTCCAGCCGCACAAGAGGGTTGTTGTCTGCAACAATAGCCACACTCCCGTAACTTAAAGCCCACTCAACATTGTAATACTTAAATAATTACTACGCAGCTACACTTAACATGCAATATTCTCGTGATTTACATAATTCATAAGAATCTATCACTTGTTTTTCCACTAATGACAAGTGTATATTTGGAGCATTCTCATAATCACACAATCGCACTGTACAGCTTTCCACACCTGTAACTTCAACCACTTCTATAATGCACAGAAGTTGAAAACACATCTGACGAGTCGGGAGAGTCCATTACTTCTGCATGAAGAGGTTGGGTTATCCAGTTCAGTAGCAACAGTGTCACAGTACAGTTGGACGAGAACTTCTCCACACATACATATTACCTAACGAAAAAATGTAAGTCGTGTTGACAGTGTTTAACAGCGCGATACTAGAGAACACTGTTATCAGTTTGGTATGTATAGTGCTACCAATGTCATGTGGTTTCCCTCCGTTCAGCAGTGAGTGTCTGGAAGAGCCATCCCGTATGTTCCCTCCTTCAAAGCAGCACAAAGATTATTTTCTCATTTGAACTTTACTATACCTTTAAAAGTCCCTATTTCCTCTAGCAGTTGAGTTACATTTGAAGACTAGATTACTAGATGTGTTGCGCCTCATCAGTGTGTGCCGCTAGCTCCATTTAGATTACTAGTGGCACCATCTGCGTCTTTGGTCTCCGGCACCCTTGCATGCGCACTTGGCTTCCTTCTCCTGCATTTTCTTCTTCTTCCAAGCTCCTTGGTTCCTCCTCTCCACACACATACGGAGTTGAAATTCTGCTGGCCTAGTCAGTGTTTGAAACGCGAGGTGTCTGCTTTTCGGGATTGCTACTTCTACTACTCCATGTTCCTTGAACCAGATGAGTACTTTCTTCCTAATGAGGCATCAAATGTTTTTAAGTGAGTCGTGAGTCATTGTGTTGGGTGTAGGACAGTAATAGTGTGCAGCTAGTTTTGTATTTAATCTTTGAGGCCTAGTGTAACTTGTGTCTTTGGGGCGTGTTGCTGGGTGATTGGTTTTTCAAAATTCAGGTTTTGGTCACTTTTTCAAAATTATGTTTAGGTCAACTAAAGCCGCTTCATGGCAATATAGTTTCATCTTGATGTGTGGCGTTTGTGTATATTTGCTGTGTGGCCGTCTCATTTCGCAACAGAGGTTTGGTGTTATTGTAGAAAGTTGTATTTTGGTTATGCATGAAACAACACTTACGCCCCAGTCAAATGGAAAATTGGGATGCTTTGTAGCAATGTAATTCTTAATCTATTTTGGTGCAACGTGCTCAAGGATTTTAAATTTAAATGTATTTAAATGTATTTAAATGTATTCAATAATTTTAATAATGAGGGTCACATACAGGGCCAGTCAGCTGCTCCTCATTTAGGTATTTTTTATTACAATATTTTATTATGATTTATCCAGGAAACATTAGTATTTATAAAAATTTAAATATTTTTGAGGACTATATTTGCACCAGTTGAATAATTTTGGCAATATTTGTTGCGAGCTTTAAATGAACTGGGCGATGTTTATTGTAATTACTCCACTTCATTACAATAACGTATGTGGATGTCCAGGCTCGTGGAATCTTCTTGCTCTATACGTTTGTCTCATTCGCCACTGCTATGACTTGTCCCAAGTGAAGGGTCACTCGTAGATGGGACAAAGTCGCCCGTAGAGAGCACAGCTGCGCTGCGCAATATGGTGGCATGCATCAATACAAACTCTTATATATATATATATATATATATATATATATATATATATATATATATATATATATATATATATATATATATATATATATATATATATATATATATATAAGTTTGTATGAACTACATAAATAATATTAATTTTAAAATAATTACCTGTAACTGGTACATCTTCAATCATGTTGGTGACCTTCAATGATGGTACTTTAACGTATGTTATGCTTGTCGATTCTATGATCTGTATGCCCACATACAAATCTGGCACAATCTGAAAGTATTTTAAAAACATCTATGTATACAAAAATACTATATACATACATATATCATGAATATTTATGAATACCATATTGCATTTAACACATGCCATTTAAAACCACTCAATATATTTGATAAATAAATTTGTTCTAAGAATTTATATAAAGTTCAAAAAAAATATTTGTAGTGTATAATTAAAATTTTACGAGTACTTTTTAGAGTGAGTATGTAGTCTTACACTGAAAATATCACATAGTTACAACAAATCCTGATTGAAATTTGTTCAAAAATCACAGTGATTTAGTTTAGGTTGCAATTAGGCAGCTAGGCTACCAAAAATATACAAAAGGACAGGAATTCACGTACTTGCAGTGTAGTACTTGTCAACAGGCACACACACACAAAGGGTGACACATTTTCCACATGGTTGCGCGATCAATGGTTCAGTTTAAAAAGTGTTCCTGAATTTAAAGACTATTCATGTTCACCAATTGAAAAAAAATTACATTTCAATTAATAAAAAAGATTTACTTTTGACACATGTAATTTTATCAAGTTATTTTTCAAAAAATATCTTTTGCTGCATGCTGTATATACAGTATTTGACTTTTATTAGGCTCTTGGCAGAAAATATTTTAAAATTACATTATGCTACAGGGTTAAATTTACAGCTGAGTTTAAGGACATACACACATGTACAAGCCATGTTTTACTTTAAATTTTTACAATTTTGTTTTATTTGTTGTACTAAATCAGTTTAAAAAATGTTCAGAGTTTTCAGTTCTAACATTCCCATACTCAAATGTAACATTTTGTCTTTCAGTCTCTCAACTTTGCAATGGTTTAAGGTGATAAGCCTGCTAGGCTACCAATAATATATAACAAGTGTTGCACAACCATGTGATAAATGTGTAATCCTTTGTATGTGTTCCTGTTGACAAGTAGGTACTAGAATGTGACTACTTGTCCATTACAGTGGTTTGTAATGCCAAATTTGATGTTTTACTTGGCGCAGTGTTTTGCAATAATGTTTGTATTTTGTCACACCTGCAAGTTTTGAGAACATTTTATTTTGTTCTATCGGTGCAGGACGTTACTAGACGTCAGTCAGAGGTTATATTACTGGATGCCACTTGCATGCATGTAGTGAAGTTGCATTTTATAACAAATGGCCTGCAAAGTCCACTGTTCCAGCAGACTACCCCAGATACATGTACAGTTCTCAAAAATAACTTTTTCCCTTGTGGCGTAACTGTAGTAACTGTTAATATGCAGTGGTTGGCAGCACTGGGTGTGGAGAAAAATATGGTGATTAAAGCTGATCTGAAACTGTGGTTGTGAGTTTTAAATCATGAAGCTTACAGTATCTCATAACTTATTGTATAAAATATATACTATGTTAATTAAGTATCTAAAATCACTGTGAGATGGGGACGTCTCATTATGCACAGAAAAATACCAGCCCGCCTATACGTTCCTAGTTGACTGCCTTTGCCTCGACATCGCTCTGGTGTATCAACCACCAGCTCGCCGGCTTGCTAAGTTGCACGATGCTAAACCATCATTGTTTCACTGCAAAAATTATTATGAAAGACTTTTTTTTATACTTATAGACTAACTGTTACTTACTGTGTACACGATCTAGCAGTGCAAAATCGACTAACGGTAACGAATATGTGATGTTCGTTTGCAGATCCCGACACGGACATCCAACTAGTATAACTGCTGGGAACACACTGGGAAACATGGCAGTCATCCATAGTTCATAATGCTCGTGCCTAGAGCGCTAGCGACGTCAAACCTACAGGGAGCGTGTGCCATAATTCTAAATAGTATAGATGGCATTCCATGCACAAATTCTGAGAATTACTCAACCTGCAACTCGTTCCTATTGGCTAGGGTAATATTGTAACCCCCTCTCGTGGTTCACCCCTAGTTTTGATTTAGTATTTAAGTCCCCGCAGCAGCTTGTCGGCAGAGACCGAAGGCTGCCGGGGACGAGAGCAATCCTGTATATTCAAAATGTAGGGCTCATAAAGCTAGTAATGTAGAATTGGACAATTGTTGTCCAACATTACTTGTAGAAGTAATTTTTGGTTGCTGGATATTGAAGCTAAACCAGATAAAAAAACATAATTGCTAAAATGTTAAATATGTATTAAAATATTAAAATCACTTAGCTTCCCATGACAGTAATGACAAGAGCATTCATAAACTATGTAGAATGTTGTACAATAAAATACATTAAAAGAGAAATGTAAAAATTAAGGCTGTTGTGGAGTTTCCCTGATTTTGCAGCTTGTAATTTTGAAGAAGTTTGGAAAATGTAAACTCATATGAGTAATTGAGAAAAAATGGTTTGTCATTAAAACAAGTTATAATATATTTTATAAGTCAAGGCGATTTCCCTTTAAAGATGTTATTGAGAATTTAATTCCTAAAATGGGTAATGGCATGATAGCATTTGAAAATGCCCGAATTTGAACGTTTCTGCTCAGAATTGTATTTAAAAAATATCAGTCTTTTAATCAATATATATTGCGAATCAGTGTCCTTTTGTGACAGATCTCTGCTACATGTCATTTTTTTAAAAAGAAATTGGGAATTATAATGTGTCTTTTGAGACAGATTTGTACCTGATTTCGCACGCACGCATGCGCACTCGCACGCGCACACACACACACACACACACACACATATATATATAAAGTAGTATTGCTATTTCTTTGTATTCCTTTTGAATTTTGCTTTGAGCATAATGATTGTAGCTTTGATCAAAGAACTTGTGTGTGTGTGTTTTGTAGTTTTGTAACCAATTTCTGCTTCAATATGGAGGGGTTATGATGTATGACAGTTTGTTCGTGGTTACATGGGAAAAGAAACCTAGTGTCACCCTACAGTGTAGGATGAGGAAAGAGTCTCAACTGGATGTCTAGAAATATAACAATAACCTCTTGTTTGCCATCACTTGCAGAACTCCTCTGAAGATACTCCTATTTCGCAAAGTGCTGAGTTCAGTTTCACGAGTACCTGCTTAAGGTGGTGGTATTCTTGCCATGTTATGTTTATTCAGAGTGGAGTGATTTCAGTGTGCATTTTCTCATGTGAGACTGATAAAGAATAAATACAGTAATGAGTTAATCTTAACTATAGTTACAGATGCAACCAAACAACATAGGCACACTTTATACTGTACACTTTAAAATATTTATTATTAAGATATGTCCTATATTCTGACAGCCATGGTGAATCAAAAATAAATGCAAAAATGGTAGGAATACATTGTTCGACTGCTGTTTATACCTGTCCAGGGTCGATGTTGATGGTGTGGATGTAGCCAAATTTCTTCCTCATCAGCAGTTCCTCGTATTTCAGGGTGAAGTTCACCTTGCTCGCCGGCTCCAGGTTGACGGCTACCGTGAAACGTTTGGAATCCCTCGGGCTGCAAGCAGTAATGCCAAGACAGGCTAGGACACTCGTACAGATTGACTTGCAACACTCAACTACCTTGGTAGTATAAGTTATAATAGCATCTCTGGCTCCTGAGGTTTGGGTTCAAATCCTGGACAGCATTTCTAGCAGGAAACATATAGCACCCTTTCAAACGCTGCATGTTTTCTCAAGATTTGTTTGTCTGAGAGTTTCACACCAAGGCAATGTTTTGTGGTACTTTATTGTTCATGTGATTACTACACCATAACAATAGATAAACACAGATGTGTAACACATTTTCATTGGACCACCTAATCTTACCTATCAAATGTTCACAGATGACATATCAAATCAGACAAACACTATTTACAAATTTGTTCTTTCAATGCACGTACATTCTGACATTTTGTAAATAATTTTAATTGCCAGTTTTCAAGGGTATATCACTCACTTAATAATCACATTATGTCATACGTCATATTATATTTACTAGCTCCGCTTTCCAAAACAAATAATCTCACAAAATCTGTACCTAACTCTTTTTAATTTTTTAATTTATGTGATTTTAATTTGTTTGTGACATTTTTTGTTCACTTAATCAACTCATGTTTGCAAATAGACCCATAAAATTTTAGTTCCTACACTAACACACAAGTAGTTAAAAGAAAGCCACTGCTGTCATTTTCAACTGGACTTGAAGTCATAGCTCAAGCCATATTCTAAGACGACATACCTCTGCGTGATATGTGCTGCTGCATGTCCATTCTGTAGAGCCTTGCGGTATTTTCTTTTGGCCTCATTCTTCTCTTCGACAACTCCTTTGTAGATCTTGTCTTTCATTTCCCTGGACAATATTAACATTTCTCATGGAGTGGCACTAGCTCTGGCTACTGTAGGCTTTCTGGGTGGCGTACGTGCAACAGGAATGATAATAATTAATAAACTATTTAATTTCAGAGAACAACCCTCGTATGACATGGTAAAAGCTACTGGTACAAAGGGTTCTGGTTTTAACTCTTTTGTATAGCAAGAATGTTTAAATAAATATAACTTAAAAACTTATATACTGATGCCCAAGAAACAAGGTGTAAAGATAAATAAAATCACATAAAGGCTGTCATGCATTTGAAATTTCTTCTAAGAAAATTTTTTGTAAATGTTGCTTAACTCAAAAAGTTATCAGCCACATAAGACTAAACACTATTGTTTTATGCAAACCCAAGTACACTCATTCCCATAAAAATAGCTGCACCCAGAACAAATTGTCGATTTGAGACAAATGGTATACATTACAATTTGAGTGATATTCTTAATGATGAAAGTTTTATTGCAAATAATGACATAAGACTGCCACCAGGAGGCACTAATACAGCAACAACCCTGTCAAAGTGAAGAGTGGAGAGAAGTCTGGGCAGCTCTTAGCAATGGGGTCTTGAGAGCCTATGAGGGTGAAGCGAGGTGAGTATGTATGAAGCAGCTCCAGAATGCAAGGGGCGTGGGAAATGGGAGATCTTTGAGGAAACCTGCTGACCAGTAGCATTGTCCAGTATTATTCCCAAGTGCGAAAATCTACGAGTGACTGCCAGAAATGGAACCTGGTTCACCTTGGCTGGAGATGGGCACCCTAGCAGCTACAACACCACGGCCCCAGCAAAGTGAACAGTCTTGGAATGAAGCTGTGTGCAATATCATTGGTGGGTGTGCGGAAGGAATGTCAATGAGTAGCTAGCTTGCACTTGCAACACAGGTAAGAACAACTCATAGAGTTTTACAGAGGACAAATCACTGGACTATGAAAGACAGGGTTTTTGTTTTGTCGAACTGCCTGCCACCTTGACCATTGCATCAGAACTGTATGATGGTGTTGGAAGCTGTGGGAACATGCAGATACTACCGGGAAGGCTTTGCATGACCCAGAAAGGCTATCAGAAGAAATATTTTTCATCTTCCAACAGGTACGGACTATACCAACAGTGTCCGTTTCCATCATCCAAAGACATAGACCAGTATCACTAGTCACATTTTCCACCGGCATTGTTGCATGGTAACATGAAGATTTGCTTCATATGTGTCCCTTACGCCATCTTCTATTCACACCCAAACACTGGGTGGCATGAACAAGTGAAAAATGGCAATGCTTCATCTTTAAATTAAAACCTAAGGTTTGTCTAGGTACAGAGGACAAGTGTTCTCAAGTGTAGAGGACTACTGGACAGCGTACAACCATAAGACTATATATGTCGAGCAACACATTGCCAGAACTTGTAGCACCACACTGTGTGGAGTAAATCTCCTATGATTCTCGTTCTTCCTTGGTAGTAGTAATCAGAGAATGGTACAGTAGTATAATCAGGAGATTACATGGCCTCATGTACCTTCCTTCATGAGATAGCTCTAATACGCAATATTCCAACATGATAAAGCCCATCCACACACAGTGCAAATTTCCCAGGTCTGCCTTCATGCTGTTGACATCCTTCCTTGGCCATCTAAAATTGACACCTATAGAAGATACACAGTGCAAGCTGGAATGACAGCTTCAACTATTAACAGGTCAGCAACATCTGGAGGAGAAACTACAACAACTACAATTGGATCTTTCACAAGACAGAGTCTCTATGACTCCAGGCCTGATATAACTACCATATCTCCTTTCTAAATTCACTATTTTTACGTGGGACACTGACCACACTTTTACTGTATTCCGGAGAGATGGTTGCCATCTGAAAGGCGGGGGGCTCATTTCTGTTCCCTGCCACCAAGACCATACTACAACGATGCAACCCTGATTACGTTCCTGTACCAGTTCAACACATTTCATATCACCCTGCACCAACCACACAAATTCTATTTTCACTAGCTAACAATACTAACCCTACTTTCTACCAAACCCTCATCCTTTAATGGTATTTAATTTTTTACCTCTGTGACAGTTGCAACATAGTTTTCCAATGCTCTCTCTACTTTGTTGGTTTGCTGTGCTCTACCATCTAGATCATTCCACAGAACTGTGAAGTGGCTCACATTGGTGTGATGGGATTGGGCGCTCACCAGTTTAAAAAAAAGTACAAAAATCATTTATATGTTTTTATGCTAAATGTGGTGCAACTGAGTGTGTACTAAAGGTACGTTTTGGCTGAACAATTTTGCCTAATTAAACAGCCAATTAGTTTTAATGTTGTAATTATTAACTGGGTCAAAATGTTTTAATTTAGTAACATACAGTAAATACTCACATTGTGAAGTCAGATATAAATGCAGTCTCGGGTAACATAACATTGAAGAATATTTCCTGGGAGATGTTGGCGGGATTGGCAATCCTACTGATAACCATGGTGATAGCATATCGGAGCTGTATGTGTGATGTTATGTGAAGGCTGTATATTTCTGGAAGTAGCTGGAACAGTTCCCCCCCCCCCCCCACATTAAAGCACACGTACATTACAGGCTATAACACAGAAAAAAAAAACTGTTTTATGTACTGTATTTTAGTAATAAAAAGCTGTAAAAGTTTACTTGGCACCATGGTAACATTAAAACATATCTCCCAGTTATCAGGCCAGTACACATGCAGCACCATTGCAAATCATGCAGGGAACATAAATAATACCCTGGTAACTCCCCAGTGATAGCTGGCAGCATAATAAAAATAGTACTCCTGACATAAGATAACAAATTAATGGCTTTGATAAAGAACATAACAATAAATGTTAAATGTAAAAATAAAGTAAAGGCATGAAAGTGGCAAGGTTGTGATACAGCCACTCAGGAACGGCAGAATTAAGAAATGTTCCCAAACAATAACTTAAACGCAATGCAGAATTACATGATCAATTAAACGAAGAATGATGTCTTGGTCTGCATAATTACTAATGTACCTTTTTTTTTTTTTTTTTTTTTTTTTCCAAGCCTTGTTAAGAAATTCTAATTAAAATAACAGTAATTTTGTGACATGGGGAAGTCATTAAAATATCAGCAGTACAAATGTACACAAATAACAACAAATGACATTGCTGCGTAGCAAAAGGTGTCGATGGACTCGTCAGTGGATGCGAGAGCACCTCTTGGCAGGGGATGTGTGAAGGGTGCATCTGCAATTTGACCAAAGATAGCAGCTTCTAATACAACTCTCTTTCAAGGGATCTGTTTACGGTCCATTATACAATGCATGGAAGCATTAGGAAATGGACGTGCAACACATACACAGAACGAGTGAACTAATCAGAATGAATTTCAGCTATTTCACAATAAAAAAAAAAAAAAAAAAAAAAAAAGCTCCCTTCTGTTACAGAATACTGACTTAAGCTTTATAGCATACATAGATACTTCACTTTTAATATTCATATTATTTTTAATGCTTCATAAATAGTACTGCCAAGCAGTGTACATGTATTCCATTGGAGATAAAACGTGGAGTATTTTACATTATTCACTTCCTTCATGTGTATCCACATCCATGTCATTGTTGAACAGGCCCTAAGCCATGTCTCAATTGGTCCAGAGAGCACTCACTTATGCTCTTGCTCTTGTGAATGATGTCACAGAGAGCGCTCTCTAGTTGTCTCAGTTTGTCAGAGAGATCGCAAAAGAGCGAGAGCATGAAGTTGTATTTTTTCAGTGCTCTCTGGCATCCACCACCATGTTCTTTCACAACTGTTATTATGTGAGGTTATTTCAGACAGAAGATAGGATAATTATTTTAAGGCATCGTATTGGATAGAATTACGTTTTAAATTGTGCTTTATTTTAGTCTATATTAATGTGTACCAGTTTTGACTAAAGAAGTGTTAATTGAAGTCAGTAAGACTATTTGGTGGTAAAATCATTTCACTTGTAAAAAGAGACTTAAAATTTGAAACAAGGTACAGGATACCTAGTTCTAACTATCATTTTAACTGTCTGCACATGTTTTTGTACTAATTGTAAGTGGTACTAAGAACTTTTACGCATTTTCATGGTATGCTGTGTTTATTTACCAAAATGAGAGTGCACCACCCAAATGAGAGAACACGAACGCACAAAAAAGACCTCTCACTGGGTAATGCGAAAGAGCTCTCTCTGCAGAGAGCACTCTAAATTGAGACAGGGCCTTAGGTAACTGATCCGTTAAGATACTATTCTGTAGAGACAGTTAGAAAGAGGAGAAACCTGCAGTGGATCATCATCCTCGCCATCATTCTCCTCTTCAAACATGACGTAGTCAGCCGAGCTGTCAACGTCGGGCCTTGTGTCACCATCCATCTGCAGCCCCCAGTCTGTAGGCCTGCGACACACGTCATACCTATGGTAACCAGATCCTGCTTTTCATAAGACAACGCTTATTTTTAAAACACTGATCCGTGGGATGTGAAAGTCCAAATAAAGCCATGAAATGTCTTTCTTGAGCCAAGAGTCCTGCGAAAAGTCCTGCTTTACATACAAATAACCACTAATAATTTATATTACAGTAGAAAGACGATTATCCGAACATCAGTTGTATGGATGACCAGTTATCCGGACTCATTTTAAAAATAAAGAGAAAAGAAAAAACACGAAAGTCTCTTACATCAAAGTGTTTCCCTTAGCCATGGAGGAGAGACAAGCGCTTGTGTTGGCTCTTGTGATGTGCCCTTTCACGTGTTGCTCACAGTAAACACATCCGAGCGGGAGGTGGTTACTTGTTGACTGATTTAATATTTTTATTTTATGTACAGTTTCTGTTTTGGATAAGCTTACGGTGTTCTCTGCAGGTGTAATGAATTTCACATTATGGAAAATTATTTTTTACAAATTCTTCTATCTTCATTTTCAACATATTTCTGGTATCCGGATTTTCAATTTATTTAACAAATCATGTAAATAACTCTATAAATACACTCAACTAAGTTCAATATTTTATTTACCTGGTAGAACATTTAAATTATCAACATTAAAATTGGAGACCGCGGTAGCGTAGCAGTCAGATTACTCATCTCCCACACAGGTAAACCGGGTTCGATTCCCGGCGAGGCCACACTCAGATTTTTACACATGGGAATCGTACTGGACAATGCTGCTGGTCAGCTGGTTTTCTCTGAGATATCCTGTTTCTCCCCACCCCTGCATTCTGACCCTGCTCCATACTCACTTCACTTCACCCTCATCGACTCTCAAAATGTCAATGTTAAGAGCCACCCAAATCTCTTCTCTCCAACATTAAAATTATATATTTGCAAATTTTCTTCATGCAAAACTTGATTTCAATCCAACATTATTATACTGTGATACTATCCAAAAATTTGTATTCTCTGAGGATGCTATCTCCATCCCTCCCCCCTCTTTCCACCTCTGGTTACATACCTGGTCCACGGTGGTGGTTGTGGAGCAGTATTGCCAACCATACACTCCTGATTGTACAAGCACAATAATTATGTGTGGTGCGTGATCTACGATCCAAACTTCGGACAGGCAACTCACAGTTACTTTTGCAAGAAATGACTGCCGTTTTGCAGTTATGCTACAATTCCAGAGTTGGAAACTTTACTTTCACTGTCATATAACTGAAAGATTGTGGCTGTTAACTATGAAATTACTATTATGTAACTGTATTATCAGACCTGTTAACTGTGTGGCCACAGGTAACAACAATTTTATGGCTATTGACTGTGAAAGGACAGTTGTTTTACTACAATTCTGAAACTCCTGACTGACGACTTGCAGTCACACACGGCAACTGTCAAACAGTGGCTGTTGGCTGAAAAACAGTAGTTACATAACTGACCTACTGAAGTTGTCAACTGTGCAACAACTGTAAGACTACAGTCACCCAACTGTGGTTTTACAGTTGCTAATAATAATACTGTAGTTATCAACCTGTGTTTCTGCAGTTAACAGCTGTAAGACTACAGTCACCCAACTGTGGTTTTACAGTTGCTAATAATAATACTGTAGTTATCAACCTGTGTTTCTGCAGTTAACAGCTGTAAGACTAGTCACCCGCCTACACTTTCAGTCAGCAGCACTAATATTACTGTCTCCAACTGTAGTTTAACAGTTGCCAACTTTGATACTGCAGTTGATAGCTGGAAAACTGCTGTTGCCTAACTGTTGTTTTATATGCTATTTTGCACCATTGACAGTGAACAACTGTGACTTAGTAACTGTGAAATGACAGTAGGGTTTATCGAAATAATTTTAAGTTTTGTAAATTTTCTTGTGTTTTTACTGAAAATATTCCAGGATATGTTGGTACTGCCTGACAATTTTGTTTGTAAGAAAGAGTTTTGATTTAATATTATTTAGAAACAATTAATATTTGTTTTTATAAATGTGCGACCCTGGAAATGGTTTGTACGATTGTGACATTGCAAAAGGTTGGCAACCAGGGCCGAATTTAACTACTGGCATACCTCTGGACCCAAGGAAATATTTTAACCCCCCCCCCCCCCCCCTATTTTTTTGTCTTTTTTTTCCTGCTTCTGCTATGAGCACCAAATCTCTCATATAACAAACAAACATATCACATAACTGACATAATGGATATTTATTCACAGTTTTCCAAACAATAAAACACTTTTAACTAACAGGTAAGAGGTTTATGTCTTGCTTTTTTTATTTGCAAATTTATTTATAATATTGTCATAGTTCAGTTTCACAGTTAAATCATTTTCAATTACAAGCACAGAGTTGTACCAAGCGTTGAGCTTGTGATGAACGCAAATCATTTTTAACTCTTGCAAGTGCTGAAAAATACCTTTCGGCTGAACAGTTTGTACAAGTTTTGCATGTGTTGACATCAATATTTTTGTAAAAAAAAATTTGCATTGAACATTTATAGTTCCCCACAAAAAATTTTTTCCCCCCATTATTTTACAACAGCTGATCTAGTGTGCAAATCTATTCTATTGCAAATAATAACATTTTTTGCCGCCTTGGTCCTGGGCCCATGCCTAAATACAGCCCTGTTGGCAACGCTGTCGTGGAGGGAGGGAGAGAGGTAGGTATAAGCTGTTCCTGGTAAAATGAGCAATTTTTGAAATCCCTGCTTAAGAACTACTTGTTTACATGCTGTGTATTCTTCCGCCTTATGTAAAATTAACATTGCCAAGGACCTCATCACTTTATTCATGCATCGGTCAAATGAAACTGTGAAATTATTAAGAAAGTAAATACTTCACAAATCTGCTCATTTTTACACTTTGTGCATTAGAAAAAACAGAAAGCGAAAGAAATAATATTAAGTTATCACAAATGGTTACCTAATACTTTTTATTCGGCGTTACGATACGGAACTACTTTCCATCTATCGTTACCACCTTTACGGGGTGAATGTCACTCAGTGCGCCCATTAAAATATATGCATGCGGGGCAGTGACTTTTTTCTAAGGTTTGTTTCTAAAGTGCTCACTTGATCGTGAACAGCCTTTACTCACGTGGTATGGGGGCGGGCGGTGCCCAGTAGTAGCGGAAACAACAGCAGCACCGCGACCACCGGCCGGCGCATGGCGACTGCAACTGTCCGTCGCCGCCGTCCAATTGCACCGCCTGACCTTCCCGCCACCAGCTGCTGCCCCCTCCCCCATCACCATCCCCCACCTCCCACCCCCTCTTCAGACGCGGTCTCGCCCTCTCGTTGCACGTGCGACGCCTGCAGACTGCACAAGCAAAAAAACTAAAGGCCTTTTCACGCGATCAAATCTTTCTTCAAATTACAGTACCTTCAATTTTTTATTGAATTCAATTCATCGAATACCATATGACGTTTTATGAACGTCATAATCGCGGCCATTTTCTCTACCGAATTCTTCAATGTCTCGCTTTCCTGCAAGATTTTCGTTCTGAACATGTTTTTTTTTAAATCCAAATTTTCAGTCACCGATCACAGCTTTTCTGGCAATATTAATGGAATTAATCTCATATAATAGAGTTGTGTGCACATATTTGAAGTTGTTACAAAATGACACATATTTTTTAAAAAGAAAATGTGCAGTAAAATGAAGAACATTTTATGTGGTTTAACCAATTACTTTCGTGCCGTGCATGAGTTGCAGATATTTCCAAAAATTTACTATTGGTATTTTTTAAACTGGTTTCATTAAAAAGTGTGTGACATGTGGAGACCTGAAAGTTTATTGAATGCAATTCGTTGAAACGCAAATAAAGTGATTTTTTAGTTCAATAAATTGAATTAAATATATATTTGATCGTGTGAAAGGGCCTTAAGATACATGCGGCTGTTCCCTTTGAACTCGCCACTTTCGAAATCAACCTTTGAAAAATGTCACTGCCCTTACAGTACCTCTGTATTGCGGAGGGAAAGTACGCCCATGTCTAAGGCGGTGTTCGAATTGGCACTTTTAGTTTACTAAAAGGTCACGTGACCACAATTTGTCGACTAAAATGTGATTACGTATTTGGTATTTTAGTATTTAGTTTTTAGTATGTAACGAAACTTTCTAAAATACAAAATTACCAAATCGCGACCATTTTTGAACAAGTGACTACCGACGGTGTCCGAACTGAACACTAATGACTAAAATCCTATAATACCCAATGGGCAATTCGAACACAGCCTAAGATTACTTCTACTCAGGTTTAGGAGATTAATGATAAAAGTTTTGGCAAACAACATTTTTCGCCACTAGGTAAGCGCTAGTGTCGTATTTGTATCACATTCTCTTTATTTTCTACGTTAAAATAAGAGGATAGTTACAATAATCATAAATCAAATATAAAATAAATTCGTAACTGAGTAAAATCTTTCTCTGTTATTATTCACGTAGCTTAAAATTGTAATTAGAGGTTACCTTATGAAAAACTGCGCACCTAGCGGCGGAAGTTTGAGAAATCGCGGTTTGTTTGTAACCTGAGTAGAATAAACCATACAGATACTGTGTAGGTGCGCGTTCAAGGAAGCGATACGGGTGACACTGGCCGGTTGCATCAACGTGGTTCGAAACTCGATCCGAAATCGTATCTAAGATCGACACTGAAAACTGTTGCACCATTACAGTTCAGAGCTGGACTGGAGATCGAGATGAAGTTCATTTCGCAACGCCGAAATTGGCGGTTCGAAATATCGGTCCGAGATCAGTAGCCATCGTCGACAAATGTAGTTTCAAAATACGCCAACAGATAGAACTACGTTCGATTGTTTTCTTGGGAAATTAAAATAACATTATACGTATTTGAATATTATTCAGTAAAATTCGTGCAACAATAATTCACTTAAAACAGATAAAAGTTCGCACGTCTAGTTCTATCTAGAATCAAAAATACGCCTACTTCCATGACGTCATATATTACGAACCAATAGCAAAATCTGTCTCATACTTAATAGCGATCTGATCGACGAATCGGAGATCCAGAAACATGGAATTTCGTTGGTGCAACACTTACACTGGAACAAAGATCAAACTGGATTCTGGTTCAGAACTAGGATCATTCTATCTCCGATCGGGGGCGATGTTGGTGAAACCGGCTCTTCGACCAATAGGCTTATTCGTGCGATCTGAGTTTTTTTACTATCCAGAGCAAGTTGAGAATTTCTGGGAGCAGGAAAGAGCAAAAAGCGCATTGATATTTTCTGCAATCAACCGAACGCCAAAGGTCACGAAACTGTTTACTACTAATCAGCTGATCGCAACATCGTCAATCTGTCATTTTCAACTTGATTTAGTATGGCAGTGTTTGGCGACGGACAGTTTCGAGGCGGCAAAAAAAAGGAAATATCCGGGTAAAAGATGATGCCTGGTAATCCTGCTAGCGTCAGATAGGCCTACTGTGAAATGGGCTATACAATAACAATCGTAATAATTACGACTGTCATTGCATAACCAATTTTACAGTAGGTAAGGTTAGGGTTATATCGAGATTATTTCGATATAACCCTAACCTTGCCTGATAAAACAGAAACTAAGTTATTGCTAATCTCGTTGATTATTAGGGGCACATTCAGTGTCGATTTTATTGTTTCGCACATTAAAGTGGCCTGTCATTGGTCATGACAAGCATTTAATAATCACTGCGACTGTCATAATTTTAACACACTTGTCTTCCAAGGATGAACGTGATATTTTCATCATTATCTACAATTTTCAGCAGCTCTCAGAGGATGGCCAAACATATTCGCAAATACATAAATTTGGCGCCTCTTTTTCTTGCTCTCGGCAAGAGCACAAAGTTCGTGCTCTTTGTGAATAGCCTATAGCAGCACAGGTTCCTCCTCGACGCAAATGAAATCGACGCAACCTGCTGTGCGGTTTTGAGACGGGATGGCGTACCCATTCGCTGATTGGCTGTGCGACGCTCTGGGAACAGGCCTTCGGTCCGATTGGTCTACCACGTTCTGCGAAAGGTTTCCTATTGGTTAGAGTAAGTTGCAGGGCGCTGATTGGTGAATGGTGCTCCGGCATGTTGTTGCTCGGTGTGGCGCCATCTTGGTGGCGTGTGCTGCTCATGGAGGTAGCAGTATACAGGAGTGGCATGTTGTGACATAGGTGAAGCCGCTGGAGATAGGCGACTTTTCTACAAGTAGCAGACAGTTATTAATAATATCAGCTATTATTATATTCGATTTTAGTACGGTTAAAGTTTTATCATAACTTTTGAAAGCTCATATAGTCGTCAGAACATTATTTCGTGGCACATTTTCAAGGCCAATATACAGGGAATGGGAAGCAAATCAACCAAAACGACGTACACGACACTTCCATTTAAATGTAAATAATTCATAATTTTGCATATTTAACGAAGAAATTAATAGTTCATTAACGGAGAAAAAAAACACACACACACACGCTTTATATATATATTATCGGAAAGGTCAGCTGATACAATGTTTTGGGCTACTAATGATCACGTGACCTTTACACCGGAAAACAACCGTCTAACTGCACGATAAAAACTGGCTTGTCTCGTTAACACTGCACGGTATAGGACACAGCCACCCCCTGGTGCAGCTGGAGTTTGTGGTATAAGCGGACGATGCACTTCTGTATTCATTAGTATTCTGTGGCGATGTACGAAAGCAGCTTCAGCTACGTCATAGCATGCCATCACCCTCCGCCTTCTCGTAACTACATACTTTCTGTTTAATTACTTCTTCTGTGACACATACAGCCGGGGTGGGCATTTCATTCTAAAGAAGAACGTGACTCATACGTACGATTAATGTAATATAAACAAGGCGAAAAATAAAGATGAGCCCCCGGGGGGGGGGGGGGAGTTGGTGGGGCGGGCTGGCGTTGCAGATGACGTGTCTCAAGACGCATAGACGTAAGAGAACTTCGTGATGGGATAGTCCGCAAACAGTTTTTAATATCTTGTTAATTCTTTACTTCACAAGTTTTTTGAGAGTCCTGCACGACTCGGGGAAAATTGATTGAATCCTCGGTCTCCACGTAGGATTTCAAGTAGGTACTTATCATATACTGACTGCCGTATGTACAGTGATGGACAAAAGTATTCGTCTTGCATTTACAATAATTATAATTATAGTGGTGTTTGAACATTTTTACTAGTATATTATTTATACCTTATTTAATTATTAAAATTCCTTCTTATCCTTTAATATTTGGTTTAAAATTTAATCAATCTAGTGATCCTGAATGATTTGAATTATTAAGAGGTCAAGGTTTATATTTATTACTAGGGAATTATTCACTTTTTAATCAAAAAATTCAAAATAGAGTTTTTAATTTATTTTTTGTTTTTGTTTCTTTTCGGTTTATTATTTTAATATTGATTTAGTTTATAACTATATCTTATATCAGAGTTCAATATTGAAGATATTAGAGAAGATAATTATCTTATAAATATTTATACAAATTAAATTTTAATTTTACAATGAAAATGTAATGGTTTGTTTAAACTATGTAAATAGAAATATAAACGGAATTTAACCACGTTCCGCTCATGCATACACAAATATATTACAACAGATTAAATAATGAACGTTATCCTGCGTGTCTATGCCCAACAATTCCGGAATCAACGAGCAAGCTCGCAAAAGTACTCAAATTACGATGCTGTGTAGCTGGGGATGCCCGGACAAAAGTATTCATCCGCCTGACGTTTACAAGAGTGCACGGGCTCTTTCCGCTAACACGTATCAGTTCCGCGGCTTCGGTTGGGTTCCGTGGTCAGATAGTGAAGGTCGGACCTGCTGCAGTGGAACAGTGTCATGATATGGGGCGAAACATGAAGGAAACGTCAGTTGAAGAAAGGGGAACTATGGCGAGGCTTGGATCAGAAGGAAAAACATTTTCTGATATCGCAAAGATTTTGGGAAGGAGTGGTTCAATCGTTAAACGGGATGTGTAAAGATTCCAACATCAAACGTTGCTCACCAGCAAGGAAACAATCAGTCATCCGCAGGCGCTATCACACAGGGAGCAGAGTTAGACCTATATGGGGAAGTCTGTTAAAAATAATCCAAAATCGAGTTCGTCTGATATAACTCAAGTGAACAAATATTTACATGAATAGGTTTCGTCACGGACTGTATGAAAGGTTCACATCGTGCTGGATACCATGCTAGGGTCCCACGAACTACAGTAGTAAGACGAACAGGGCTAAACGGCTGCAGTTTGCGAAAGAGTCCGTGCACAAAGATACTGAATTCTGGGAGAAAGTTTTATTTTCAGATGAAAGTAAATTCAATATTTATAGCAATGGTGTTACAACGTTGGGGTGTGGCGCTAGCCGAACACCGAGTTTGAACAAAAGAACTTGCAGACCACAGTTGAACCTGGAGGTGTTCGGGTCATTACTTGGGGATGCATGTCGGCCTCAGGTGTGCGGGAACTGCTTTTCATCGAAGGGAATATGGACAGATTCGTGCGCCTTCAAATACTCAAAGACAATATAAAAAAAAGAGTACATATAAACTAGGCATTGCAAATGATTTTCGCCTTCAACACAACGACCCCAAGCATACGGCGTAAATTGTACGTCTGTGGCAGCTTTACAACACTCCACATACTTGGAAACCACCTTCTCAGTCACCAGATGTTACTCCGACAGAACATATGTGGAGTGAGTTGGAGAAACACAGCATCACCAACAAACTACGACTGAGAGTTACTTCAGAAAGAATGGAACAATATTAGCTCTAATATTACACGACAATGTTAAATGCCAAAAAAAAGGCTTAAAGCAATAACTAGGTGCCACGGTGGCTAACCGGTTAGCCCGCTCGCCTCCCCCCAAGGCGACCCGGGTTCAATCCCCGGCCGGGTCACTATGGATTTCCGCATGTGGGAATCGTGCCGGACGATGCCGTTGGTTGGCGAGTTTTCTCGGGGATATCCCGTTTCCCCACCCTTTCATTCCGGTGCTGCTCCATTCTCACCTCAATCACCCTTATCGGCTTTTAAGACCTCGATGTTAAGAGCCGTCCAAATCTCTTCACTCACCCCAATAACTAACAAGAAGGGTATGCAAAATAAGTATTGAGATCAATATTAATGGTTTTGTTTTATAATTATTAGGGAATGGACGAATATAGATGTCCACGCAAGAAATGTTTTGTATACAATACATTCTTTTTCTATAATCAGAAGGTTTCATTTATGTATTCCCGACACCTCTGTTGACAATCATTTGTTAAATATTTCCATTTTTGTAAAAATATTGCTATTTAACGTAAAATTCTCTCTGGGCGAATACTTGTGTCCATCGCCGTACGTGCATTTTAGAAAGATGATAAAAGAAATAGTTTCAGTATTCACAACTGTTTACTTGCACTTATAATTCGACTTTAAAACGTGGATCTACTTGCCCTTCAGTTGTTGGCAACTTTGCTGGGCGCGTGCAAATCTGCGTGCCCATTACAATATACGCAGATTGGGGCAGTGACATTTATCATAAGTTGATTTCGAAAGTGGTCACTTTACCGTGAACAGCCTGTACCTATGCAGTTTTACCTCAGACCAAGCGGGACAGTTACTGACTCACTCCTCCAGGGCACAGAAGTCGTCAGAGTTGGTCGATGTTCTGTAGGACTCATCAGCAGCCACATTCTAAATTCAACATGCGGTATCGCATCTGCGATATTTCCTTCAAGCACGTTCAAGCCCATTTTATTTCAGTACTTACAATAAAACGAATTATACCACCGTGTTTCTGATGTATTTATCTTGTGTTTTCTAGAATCTGTAAATAAAATGATAATAACAACTTTAGTATAAAATGCAGGGAGAGTTGATTGCACAAAAACAATAATTCTGTCGACATGTACAAATTTTGGTGACAGTATATGTATGGATGCAGGCAGCCGACAAGCTCATGGATTGGTATAAAGAGTGTGAAAGATTGGGTGTATTGGGGGGGATTGGTGAGAATTGGTGAGGATTGGTGTGTATTTGCCTGTGTATTGGTGTGGATTGGTGTGTGGATTGACGTGGATTGGTGTGCAGATTCGCATGGATTGATGTGGATTGATTGTGGATTGGTGTGTGGCTTCGTGATGATTGGTGTGTGGATTGGTGAGGATTGGTGGGTGGATTGGTGAGGATTGGAGGTTGGATTGTTGAATGATTGGGTGGATTGGTGTCTGAGAAGAGCACGAATGAGTATCGCCCTAGCTGCCCTCGTACATTCTAAGTCTCCAGAGCCTGGCAGTATTGGCATTTAAATTAACACTAATTAAGCCTATAAAAATGCTGATCCATACCATAATTATAACACTAGTGGTTATCCCGTGACCTATTTTTGTATTGTTACGGGGCTAGGACAGTTACCGTGTTAAAAAATTTGGTTATCATACAAAAACTGAAAAAAAAAATTGCATAGTGAAATTATGTGAAATTAACTCACCATTGAAGCGACTGCGGTCCCATTTGATATTTCTCCATCCACTGTGCTACTGCGGCCCCACTTAACATAGTTCTATCTACTGAGCCACTAAGGCCCCGCTTGGAATCGCTCTATCCACTGAGCTACTACGGTCGGGGCCCCACTTGGAATCTCTCTATCCACTGAGCCACTAAGGCCCCACTTGGTATCGCTCTATCCACTGAGCCACTTGGAATCTCTCTATTCATTGAGCTACTAAGGCCCCATTTGGTATATATCTATCCACTTGGCCACTGTGGCCCAACTTGATATAGTTCTATCCACTAAACCACTGCGGCCCCACTTAACATAGTTCTATCCATTGAGCCACTAAGGCCCCTCTTGGAAGGCCCCACTTGGAATCTCTCTATCCACTGAGCTACTAAGGCCCCATTTGTTATATATATCTATCCACTTGGCCACTGCGGCCCCACTTGATATAGTTCTACCCACTAAGCCACTGCGGCCCCACTTGGAGTCGCTCTATCCACTGAGCCACTGTGGCCCCACTTGGAATCGCTGTATCCACTAAGGCTCCACTTGGAATCACTCTATTCACTGAGCCACTGTGGCCCCACTTAATTAACTCAACATTGAAGCGAGACATTTAAAGTAAACAAAAATGATATTCCATTACCTTTATATCTCTATGCAATATTCTCTATGCATTAATACAAAACTTTCATAGGAAAAAAGTAATTAAAAAATTAGTTTTTAGGGTAAAAGGTAGTGATTGCGTAATCTGATCTTGCTGAAATTCAAACTTGACTTGTATTTTACCCTGAGGATTCGCTCTGCAAAATTTGAAGAACTTCTGTTGAGTTTCAAGAGACTTAGATGTATTAAATATGGGCAGACAGACAGAGATCGTCTACTTATATGGTAGGATACTCGTGCATGTGGTCGGTATTAGTATGATGGGCTTTGTTTAGTCATATATACAAATATTTTAAAAATGCCGAGTAGCATACTTATACCTACAAAACCGATGAGGTGGTGAATAATGATACAAAAAAAAAGGAGGCAGGAAATGTTGCTGAGAGACTTTTGTATGTTTCCGCAATACCCGATGTATAATTTCAACACAATATTAAAACAATAATTGTAAATTGAAAAATTATTTTAAAATAAAATAAAAAATTCAAATCGAATAGTAAATACAGATTTTCGATTTGACATACCCTATGTCTATAAAACCAATATGGCTACTAGAAATATACACATATACTTGAAAATTAATGGGGCGTAACTGTCGAGCACCTTTGGATGCGTTCGACAAACCCGATCCGAAGATTGCCGAGCTCGCCCGAGTCGAGCCGAAGACCGTCAGCCGCCCAGCACACAAGCCGCTGTGGCCGCCATTAAAAAATACATTGCGCCAGACTCGGCTATATTACACTACTATTGCACACATGTAAAGCTTGGTTCACAATCGAAAGCATGGCAGTAAGTGCAGAACATAAGTCATATGCATTGTTTCCGAACCTACTGATTCATAACTGCGCATATTAACAGTTCGTGTGAATGAGAGTTCAAGACATTGTACACAAAGTAAATGGTTATATTTCATCTCTCGTGCAGGCTCATGGAGCAACAGCCAATCAAAGCAGAGTGACAAATTTTTATTTAAAATGCAGTATCAGATATGCTTGAGAAACGAGGAAACGTCGAAGGATATGAATTTAGAGCAAAGAACAGGTGACAGCAAGAAGAAATTCTAATGGTTATTCACATTTTAAAGGAAATAAAAAATGCTAGATATTTTTAATCATTGCAAATTTTCAATGCAGTGTCACAACCTTTCACGAAAATCCATTATTTACCAAGACGTCAAATTCGTCTCAAAATTGCATTGGCTAAAAATAATACATAAGTATTCAATTGTGAATCAATTTGGCAGAAGAAATCTGGTGGTGTGGGGATGATCTACTGTTATGTTCTATTCTCTGTGCATGTGATAGTGAACCCAGCCTAACAGCACACATTGGTAAAGGCTGTTCACGATAAAGTGAGCACTTTTGAAATCAGCCTTAGAAAAAGTCACTGACCCTGCCTGCATATATTCTAACGGGCGCACTGAGAGACATGCGCCCGGTAAAGTTGTTAACGATGGATGAAAAGTAGTTTCGTATCTAAACGTCAAATAGTAAGTGAGAGGTAACCATTTGAGAATAATTTAAGTTATTTCTTTTGCTTTCTGTTTTTTAAATGCATCGAAGTGTAGAAATACAACTTTGTAAAATATTTAGTTTTTCAATAACTCTACAGTTTCACTTGACCGACGCATGAATAATGTGATGAGGTCCATGGCTATGTTAATTTTGCATAAGGCGGAATAATACGCAACGTGCATACAAGTAGATCATAAGCAGGGCTTTCAAAAGTGCTAATTTTACAGTGAACAGTCTATATGCAGGTTCCAAGTTAAGTTGGCAGAGAATATATAAAAATATTTCTTAAGGGTATTATGTACCTGCGCGTCCAAGGTCAAGAAGCGAGGGAGCGATACGGGCGACACTAACACGTACGCCTAGTGCCTTATCGCTCCTACGCGCAAGGCGTGCAGTGTTTCCGTCGTGACGCTGTACTGTGCAAATTAGATCTGTGACAGTGGGTTTCATTACACGCGACGAAAGACCACAGATTAAACTACGCCCGTATCTTTGTACTTTTCTCTTGTCGCCTAAGGAAACTGCATAGGCAAGCTTTAAAAATGCGATATTTGACCACTTTCGGGATTTTTTTCCTCGAAGAATAAACTAAATATGACAAAAGGAAAACGATAGGTATATAGACAATAGTTTTCGATCCTTTCTGTCAAAAAGTCGTATTTCGATAACTTATTTACCGAGATGCTCGTTTGTGCACAAAGGACGATTTCACAGAAAATGTTCCCGTACATAATCCCCTTAAGGCACCCGTCTACCTAGGCCTTGAACTGTGTTGCAGAGAGTTCGATATAAACGTTTTTAAATAAAACTATTAAACTGGCGCCCGATGTACTGATCTACAAAAAGAACACACGCTTCAGACGAAGGTTATTGCAAATTTCCAAGACGCCACGCTCATTAGGAACAAAATTTTCGAGTACTCCAAAAATGGCTAAAAACGGCCTTTTCAAAGTGCCCTATCTCAAAATACACGCATCGGCATCAAGATGCATCCAAATCTTTCACGGGCCCTGCACTGAACCATCCTACAGACTTTCCACCATTAAAATAATAATGTCACCACAGAATGTCCCGTAGGTACACGCAGTGCAATGACAACACTGCACGCAAGTTCGGAGCCTTGCGCTTAACGCGTGGCAGTGTCGCCCTTATTTCTCGCGCGCTTCTCGGCCTCAATCACGGGATAAACTACTGCAGGTAGGCGGGCGCCGTCAGACTTGATGTTGTATTACTTATATTGAGAGTAATGTAATGTTAACATCTATAGCCGCTAAATTACGCTTTTCTTGCTTTGTACATGTGAGTGTATCAATTTGCATATTACTAAAAATTGACATTACCAGCAATTCGAAGGTTTCACTTAGATAGCGCATGGCTCAAGTGATCAGGTCCATGTCAACAGCCGTGCTCGAAATCGCTACGAGACCACTATTCAGGTTACTAAATCGACCGCGTGACCAAGTTCAGGCCCTAGATGTATGGGGATTTAGGCTCGAGATTTACTGATCTGGAGAAGCACGCCTTTCCTTGTTCGTTTCCTGACATGCTGTACAGGACAGCGAGCAAGTAATACACACGTACGAAACGATCGAGCGAATCACGTACTACCTATTATACACGAGATATTGCGTATTCGAAAATTCAACATCGCATCCGCCTGTGTAGACCGGACATTGAAAAACTACTGTTTCCATCGATTATGGTTTAACCGAGTAAACCATCAGCTCAACGAGCATGAAAATTCGGTGGGTCTGGTGGGCGTGCACCAAAACATCTACCGGCGAGTTTTCGAACGCTTTCTCGAAAAAAAATATAAATAAACGCACCCTCTTCCCGTAATGTTTAGGCCTTCCGGAATATACAGAGGTAATTCAATCGTCCAGTTTTACAAACGGACGACATATGTAAACTGTAAAATCTGTGTGCGATTGCATTAATTTGTGTCTGATGTTCGAAAAATACCTCAGCCGGTGTGCGCCGGTGTTTCAAACACTGGTGGATCCATCGGTGTGAATTTCCAAATACGCGGATAAAACGCTCATATGAAGGCGTCAGCCAATGAACAGATATGACAGCACGTGGGGAATGTACACAACTGTAGAGTTTAGCCTAGATGTCAAATGAACTCACAAAATTTCCGAATGTTTATACCTAGGAGCACCTGTTTTTCGCGAAAATATTTGAGGACAAGTTGTGTTCCAATGCACTTTAGTTGAGAACCACTTTCGTGATTGGATCGTTTGAATTGTTACGCGTCTTATGTGTCTGCTCGCGAATCACGGACGGTCAGTGTAGGAGAAACTTAATTCATATTGACTCACCCATGTAACAGACTGCCTTCCCACAAAGGCGAGCGGCCAACAGTCGATTGAAGACTGCAAGTGTGCACATAGGATATTGAAGTCTAGCCTCCACGTAAATCTTTTCGCGAAAACAGGTGGCCCTATCTATAACTACGTTCCTAATTAGGGACATCAGATTTTTGCGAAGAGATTTGCTGTATCGTTACATTTCAAAACAATATAGCTGAGATGCACTTTCGCGATTGGATGGTTTTTAACTTAGGCCTATAATCGTCTCGGGTGCCTGTCTGTGCGATATTCTACGTGCACACTTGCAGTTCTATTTCTGTTGTTGGTAGCGTGTCTTTGTGGGAGCACATTTCGGCACTCGAATGTTGTCAGTCCTAGTTAGGAGGCCGCGGTGATGTAGTGACCAGACTACTCACCTCCTATCAAGGCGACCCGGGTTCGATTCCCGGCGGGGTCGCTCCCCCGGATTTTCGCACGGGGAAATCGTGCCAGACGATGCCGCTGGTCGGTGGGTTTTCTCGGGGATCTCCAGCTTCCTCTGTCCTCTCATTCCGGCACTGCCCCATACTCGCCTCGTTTCATCCTCATCGGCTCTCAAGTCTCCGATGTCAAGAGCCGCCCAATAGAGGGCCGTTTAAGTTTTAAAATTAACAAAATAAAACAAATATAACGCGAAACATTGTTTCATGAGAAAATACTTATTTCAAGAATATTTCAACCACTTGCTTTGTGAAATACTTGTTAGGAGTAAAATGCACATTATTTTATCCCAATAACCTCCTCGCCTAAATATGTATTTAAACGTTTTAAACAGGCAAAACTAATATGGCAGCGGTTTGATAATTTGTATTTCCTAATTTATCAACTTCGAAGCTGACAAAACGCAAAACGCATATTACTAAAATACGCCATAGATCTTATAGACAAAACGAGTCACGTGACCATTTTGTTAACAAATAGTGCAGATTGGAACATAGCCTATGCCGTGAAAATCCAGTTTTTCAGTGTAGCGCAAAATTTCGTGTTATCCTTGGCATATAGGCTAATTTAACACCAGGCACATCTAACTGCAGTTTGTTTATAATATACTAGCTGCTACCTGCTGCTACACCCACGTGCAAAATTTAAACCTTAATTATAATGACCAAGTGTTCTATCTTAATTGTTCTTCTTTATTACTGTACTGCTCTGGATTAGCACATAGGGTTCTTTTCATCCCGGAAAAACGAACATTTCCTTAAGGAATAAGGGGCCACTGTGGCTGAGCGATTAGCACGCTCGCTTCCCACCAAGGCGATCCGAGTTCAATCCCCGGATTTTCGCAAGTGGGAATCGTGCCGGACGATGCCGTTGGTCGGCGGGTTTTCTCGAGGATCTTCCGTTTCCCCCGCCTCTTCATTCCGGCGCTGCTCCATATTCATTACAATCACCCTCATCGGCTCTTAAGACATCGCTGTTAAGAGCCGCCCAAATCTCTTCACTTACTCACCCTTAAGGAATATAAAAAATATATCACCAACCGGCACCTACACAAATGGTTTTTATATATTTCCTAAGAAACTGTTCGTTTTTCCGGGTTAAAAATTACCCTATGTGCTAATCCAGAACATAATCTACCACTGTACCAAATTCCATCCAAATCCGTCGAGCCGTTACGACGTGATTGAATAAGAAACAAAGATAGAAACTTTCGCATTTATAATATTATTAGGATAAGCTAGTACACAGTTTTGTCACCATATATAACCACTTTGTTCGAAAACGCATATCTCCAGAGGCTGCGAGTCCACTAAATAATAGTTATTCCACTCAGAAAAAAAATTTAATTCGCACCCTGGCTACAGTGTTTTGAAACAAACCTAAGCAGGAACTGTACTCCAGAAAATCGGGTATCCCTAACCGCAATAAGAAACAAACATATCAAACTTTCTTGATCTGTAGAATGTTGTAAAATATGGCAGGGGTTGACTCAGGGGCACGGCGCAGTTGTGCCAACTGCATCGCCCGCGTCACAGTCGGCTCCGTGTTAAATAGGTCGGGCGCGGCAATTAGCCCGCTGCACACGTCATCCGCAGCAGCCGCGACCCCTCCCCCCCCCCCCCCCAGAGGGCACCGTCTCTTAGCCACTATGCGCGTTTCACACACTTGTCGGGTTACGTCTGACGAATACACCTTGTGAGCATTGACTCACACACTGGGGAGGTCAGGCTGGCCCCACCCCAAGTGACCGGCTGGAGGTGCAAAGGGCGGCGAAAATAATTCTCCCTTAGGCAGGCCCACCAAGAGAAATTCCAGGCCCCTGAACAATGCGTGCTATGGGCCCTCCATCCCCCACAAAAACCGACCATTTACAACATAAATAGTTGTCATCCATGCAAAAAAAAAGTTAGTAAGTTAATAAGATTTTTACGTAATACTTTGTTTTATAAATAAACATTTATAGTCGGGACCACCGACCCGTCCCCTTTCCCCCGGAAACACCGGCCCCTGAGCATTGCACCCCATTGCCACCCTCTCTTGATGGGCCTGCCCTTAGGATTAAATGTATCACAGACGGGACACTAACTTATATATATTTTGGTTATAATTCTGTCACTTTCACACCAACTGTGACCAAATACTGTAAATGACAATACAAGACAGCTCTATATCAATAGTATTAAAGTGCATGAGGCAAGCTACAGCGGCATGAGGCATCCTAGCAGTGCAGTATCTCCATACAACATATTTGGTAGCACAATATTAAATCATGGCAATATTTTAAATTAAAATTTCTTATATTCAGTATACCACACTGTATTACACATAAAGCTGGTATAATACCACACCACATGAGGACTGCTATAGGCTGTTCACGGTAAAGTGAGAACTTTTTAAGACCCTTCCAATTGGCATAAACCACTAATTAATATATTTATGGCATCTTCAGATGTTAATATTTGGGAGTGGTGGACTGTACACACTGTGTTTATTGGTCACACTGCAATGTTTATATTAAAAATATGTGGGAAGATAGAAATTTAATAAAAAGAAAAATTTAACAGGGCCTTAAAAAGTGCTCACTTTACTATGAATAGACTATACATTGATTTATCTAACAGAAAAACAAAGCTGTCTTTATTGTATTTTAATGTATTTGCTGTAAATAACACTAGCCATTCATTCCTGTTCACCTCTCTGCAAAAATATTCATATATATCTTCAGTGTACAACTGTGACAGGAGAGGTGATACATTCGGCTGACATCTCTCAGTCTATAAATTTCAGTATCAATAGTGCCTCTTTTACCTTTATCACTGAAAATGCCCAGTCTATGCTTCTCACCCATCTTCTCTACAAGCAGCCATTAGCCAATTTATAACCCCTTATGCTTTGTATATGAGTGCTAGGTGTTGGCAAAATGGGAGGTGAGGCAGAAATAAGCCAGGTTTCAGAGCTTAGGATAATCAGTTCAGAAGCAGAATTCGGCTGTTTGAGTTATTTTTTTTAGGCTTATAAATATCATAATAAAATAAAACATGCCCTCTCCCTTCACCACAAGATTTAGCCAAGTGTTCAGCTATCTTTCACGTAGGTAGCCTTTGGCTCCTAAGTCAGGGACATCTTCACAACACTACCTGACATCCATTTGAAGAATATCCTGCATGTAGGGCCCAAAAACAAAAAGATTGAGCTTAGACACTTCCAGCTGTATCAACAGTTGACCAGAATACCGTTGTGCCCCCAAACACCTGAACGCTCAGTAGTTAAATGCTCCACTTAGAGGTCGGACCAAGTTGCCATCTAATAGACCGTGCCAACCTCCGTCGCCAGTAGCACGAATCCCAAGATGCAGGAAGCAGCCCCCGGTGGCATAGATCTGAGTTGCTTAATCCCAAGGGATGTCAGGTGCAAAAGCACTACTATAGGAGCCTAAAAGTTGCCTTGCTAAAGAGAGGTTATTTATGACACATCATCTGGCTTTTCCAGAATCACAAGCAGATTACTATGTTCTGATACTAGGAGATGAAACTCCAGTGATACTTCAAGAGCGCGGACACCTTCCTCCCAACTTTAGGGAGTTCATGATACCTGCCTCCCAGGGGCCACAGTGGATGCAGTGGTTAGAGTGCTCATCTCCCACCAAGGCAAACCAGGTTCGATACCTGGTGGAAGTCACTCCCACTTTGGAATTGTGCCAGACAATTCAGCTGGTCCGGGTAGCATATTTCCTCAGGGATCTCCCATTTCCTCGGCCCTTGCATCCCAACTCTGCTCTATGTTCACCTCATTTCACCCTCATCAGCACTCAAGACCTTGCTGTAAAAGGCCACCCCAACTTCTCCACTCAACTCCATTTCCCCCTTCCCATTAAATTTTAACCAGGTCAACATTTTGCCCATCCCTAATGCTGAGGCAGGTCGACACGTATGCCAAGTAGCCAAGTTCTGGTCAGCATCAATCTGCCTAGCAGTTGTAGCAGGTGAACGTAAAATGGGTGGCATATCCTTTCTTCCAATAGTCAGTGTAATGACCATACATGGCTTTGATTGGTTCATTGTATCAGTACACTGCTAGTGGCCATGCATCATGAGTAAGGACTTGCAAAATTTAGTATATTATTTGCCTACAAACTAGACTTCTAACATGTGTGTGTTTGTGTAATTTTTGTATCTGGAACATACTTTATTGGACATGCCCTCCATGACTCCTAGCCATCAAAAAACAAACAAGAGTAGGATTGCTGAATAATTTGCAACCAAGTGGAAAAATAATTGGGCCCTGACTGCAGCAGAAGATAATAAACAAATGATCCCAACTCGAATACACAAGACTGTGAAGTCTACTTCACTGCTAAAAATATAGTAAATTTAGCATATCTTTGATAATGATCACCTGATATTTGCCAAAAGGTTTTCGTCAGTGCTTAAAAGCAAAGTCTCGAGTGATTATGATAAAAGACTTCCTGACTAGTAGTATTTCAAAACACTTCAGTTCAGATCAACCTTCGTGACTGAATTCTTTAAATTGTTACGTGTTTTATATTTTTTGCAAACGAATCACAGACATTCGTTATTGAAGTAATTTAATTCTGATTGGTTCACAAAACTTCTCACAAAGACACTCAGCCAATAACCAAAGAAAAGCTGCACATTTGCACTTAGGGCATTGAAATCTAGCCATTGCAAATATCATCCCATGAAAATTGGGCATCCCTACCACTATAAAAGGACCCCATTTAGCTTTTGATAACAATAAATTGTATAGTGAAATTGTATATACTTACACCGACATACACATATTTAACACTTTAAGTGGGTCTTGCTTACAAGGCCAGCCAGTGGCTGTAACCGTAAAAGGCCAAAATTGGTGCGAAAAGAAAGTTACAGGAAATTAACACCTCCGGGGTTGAAAATGAGCTGACAGACAGGTGCTGCTAATGTAAGGGATACAACTGTCATAAAACACAATGTTCCGGTACCTTACTTTAATATATTCCAATGAAATGGTCAGACCAACTGACCCACTGAATCAGACTGCCAGAGCTGACGTGGGTGAGCAGTAGTCTCCCTGAGAGAGTGCGCCACTCCGTGAAGTAAATTATTTTCTTGACCTCGTTAACATAACATTTGACAAATGAACCCATTAAACAATAAAAAATTCTTGTCCATTTTTATGTTCCTAGGCAGAATGTTCAGAGTTCTTATTTATTTGTTAATATATAAAACATGACTATGTGAATATTGTTACAATTTCTCTCTCTAGAAATTAAGTGGGCTATACTAAGTTTGTAAATGGATGAAGGTCTTAATCAAATAAAAAAATTAATTATAATTTTCTCATTTAATTTACAAAACTACAGCAAGATTCCCTGAACTCAAAATCACACAATAAATTGAAATAACTTACTGTTCACAACTAATTACTCCAATTTAACACAATTTATAATAACCACAAAGAAATCAATTAAATAAAATAATTAAAGATCAGTCCCAATAGACAGTGTATCAACCTATTCAGATATTCCGTAAAATATGTGTCCAAATTGATAGATAGAATATTTACAATAAAATCCGTATTACAGTTCCATTCAGTCCCACCTCAGTTCAGTCCATGTCTCGTCAGTCGCAATGTTCTTGAGTCCTCCAAGCGCCCTCACTCACAGTAGGCTCCACTCGTCGGTTTCACACCCTCACGTCCATTTACGCCACAAACACCTCGCTCGCCATCATCCCGCAGTCTCCACTCGTCGTCCACTCTTCTCTTCACTCACGCACACTCGGCTAGGTGGCCTCCGTCAAAGACTACCGGTTGCTGGGTTGTGGCAGTATATATAGTGTCTTAGGCCACCACCTAGAATCTTCCCCAACTCGCGTGATGCGTCGTGGAGGGCCAAGGTCCCAGCCAGCCTCACTAGAACATTCTTGCATCGTCGCCAGACCCATCGAAACCTCCAGCAGGGGAGAGGGCCGTGACGCAAGCAAGGTGCAGAGCACCGCAACAGCCCGACGGATGGCCGCTGTCCATTATTCATAGGTTTCCCAGAAAGGGAGGTCAGGAGGCAACAAGCGTGTCAGCCCGGGGGAGGGGAGGGATGAGGTAGGTCCACCGCCACAGCACCGGGCAGCAGCACGTAACAGTATTATAAAACTTATGTTAAGCTATACTGAAATTACTCTAAAGGACATGAAACACTTGACAAATTGGTAGGTGACTAATTGGATATATTAATTAGACAGAGGAAATGTATAACATTAATTATATTTTACGTGAAAAAATTGCTTCTGTCAAGATCTGGAGCACTCAGCAACCAGAACAGATGGGTTGAAATTAAAGACTTTATATATTTTTCACGTAATCCTTACGCTTGCAATACAAACATTAACTCTTCAAAAGTTACACAGAAAACAGTGAATAACACAGCACTTTAATTCTGTAACTAAAAATGCATGTGGGTTGATGAGAATTCCTCTGTTACTTTGTCATGCCGTAAGGGTGGATAAAAATAACATTTGCCCATAGGCCCCAGACAATACTGGATTTTCTATCAACCTTTCCTACTTGATTGTCACGGTAATTAAAACTTTAACTCTACGAGCATTACAGACACTGCACTGGTTAACACAGTGAACTGGTCATGACCCGTTCACATGTGAACAACACTAGATGCACATCGGGACGCATGGGTGAGCGTTCCATACGTCATGCCGATGCGGGCAGGGCAACCTGATGGCCTTGGGACATTGGCTGTGCCAGACCATGCAGGAGTGGTCCACATAATGCTCTTAATGCTTTATTTACATATATGTGGTATATCGTTTCCCATAACTTGGCTGCGACATCATTCACCATGATAATTTATAGTACCTAAGTGTCCAGTTTTTTATATTAGTAGCAAAATTAAATGTAGAGTATGAAAGACCACTACTAAACTTATCTATTTTACTAGCTATGCTTCAAAACTGCATTAATCAATATTTTAATATACATTATTTTCAAGTTTATTTTTCATCAGTAATTGTGGAAAACATAAATATTTATACCATTTATTAATTGCCTATGCAATTAAAATACATAGTACTAATTTAATTTGTATTAAATTCTTTTTTTAATTAAGTTCTATCTAACATTGTGAATTAATGGAGAATGGTTTTGTATCCCACTTGTGTAGCTCCGCTGTCACAGAAGTGTCAAAGAATGGTGTATACTTCTCCCCACCCCCTTTAAAAATACAATTGAATACATAAATTACCTAAATTTTGTCAATTATTGCTATAAGATACAAATATGGTATTTAATGCTCAGTCAATACCATCACTAGACCACAAATTCAGGAGCAATGAACACTGTCGCTAGACCAGGGTTTTACTAGCACTTATTCATAAACACATGTGAATCTAAATTTTTCACATCCACTGGCTTTCTACATAGAAGCACCCAATATATAGTAGCTAGTATCTTACACAAAAAAACTCCTTAAAAATACACACATTTGCAGAGTAGTTGCCATGTAAATTGCTTTAATTAATTCATGACAAATTTCTCCAGTGGAAAAAACATGCTCATATTTTAAAATTCACATATGTTGCATGTTATTATTAACATAGGCGACATGTTATGATGAGAGATTGTATAGAACTACTAGTTGTACTCACAAATGTCTTCTGCTTGACATTAGCAATCCACTCTTACACGTGAGGAAGAGCTGCCACATCATGTTCATTGCAAATCTGGAGATCAGTCACATTCACAAACACATAAAACATGTCTGACATAATATACTTGTACATCTATGTTATTCACTTAACTACACTAAAGTTTTGAAGTCTTGGAGCCAAATTAAACATGCCACAAGAGGAGGGCCGAGTTGCATGTGATGCATGCAGTACCACTGAAGTGATGACCCGAGTATTCAGAGGGATGAATGTTATCCCACAAGACACAGACCATGCAAACACATTGTTACTGATAACTCAAGCAAACTGAACCTGGGTCATGGGAATGGGAATATTACATTAAATTACAGTGGAACCTCTATATATTGAACCTGGATAAATTGAAAGTCTGCATCCATGGACCATATTCTGTAGTCCTATTTTTTATTTATCTGCATTTCAAGACCACATGCATTGAAAGTTCACGTGTATTGAAATTTTTTGTCAATCCTCTGAGAAAAAAATGGATACTGTCCACTGTATTCAGATAAAGGATTTTTTTGGATTTTCGTTAAGCCTTGAGTAACCCGACATACCTCTGTAGAACTAACCACAAAATCTGCAGTACAGAAACACTAGAACTTCGAATGGCGGGAGGTTACCTGGGCAGCACATTGTGTCACTGTTTCAATAACACTGGGTATCTTAGCCAAGTATGTGCCAAAGTGGTGAAGGAATCTAGATGCCACCATATGCAGACCACCTGCATCATTAGGAGAGCCCCAAGTAATCGGCTGAGTTTAGCTTGAATCAAATTTGTCATGACATGCCTATAAGCTTGAATCAAGCTTGTTATGAAAACCAAGAGTTAGAGTCAAACTTGAATCAAGCTAACAAATCTCCACAGTTCAAGCTTGCAGCAAGCTTGATTAGTAAAACTTGCCCCAAGCTTGCCTTGGCAACCTACAAGCAAAATTAAAACCATCTACAAGCTTGTCATTAGCAAGTATGGGCCAGTGATGAGAAATATTTGGATTGAATCACACATGATATGACAAGTTAGCTTGGCAAGGCAAATTCACAGGATTGTCACAAGCTTACATGTTACCTCAAAGGGCTGCTCAAGAAACAAGTCACGCTGCTGCTTCCTGCTTATTACGGGCTCGCAGTTACACAGGGCATGTGTCTAAACAACTGCCGTCTAGTAATAATACTAGCCCAAAGGAACAGTGCTTGAAGTCGACCAAGCCACCAAATTAATTTGCAAAATAAAATACTCAGAGGGACCAATCATTAGTAATCAACAGTCTGATCTTGGACGACTTGGTAAACTGATGTGTAGTTTTAGTTTTCATTAGAATCATGAAAATTAAAAACAGTTTCTGTATTTTCTTAAATTTGAAGCATTTGATATTGCACTATTTTGCATGTATTTCAGTTTTTAAGAATATAGTTCAGAAGATACTGTTACCTAACCCATCAGAACACAGGTACACCCCCCACCCCCTCGTCCCTCCTTCCTACCCGCTCATAACATGATGCAAACATATCAACACATTTCCCACTTCAGCGAAGTAATTCTGGGATTATTCCTACACACAGTATACCACTCATTTTAATAACCTTGAACCTCAATTAGCGTAGTTTCCCCACATTTCTGAGAAATAAAGTGTGTTGTGGGGTCAACTGCTTGTATAATGCATGTTTATCTAGCTCATGGTCAGTGCCTACACAAGGCCAACTGTATTCAGTCTTGGCTAGAAAACAACTTCACAGACATAGGTACTCTAAATCTTTATTACATTATCATTTCAAAAAGAAAATACTACAGCATTAAACAGGATAATGCCATCAATGTACTTGTGTCTGCTCTGTTCAAGGGAGTAGAAATAGCAATCTGTTACAAGCTGTTCACAGTCGACAGAGCACTTCTGAAATAAACCTTTGAAAAATGTCACTGCCATTACCTGTCTATATTTGAATACGTACGCTAAATTAAAAGTGTTAAGTAAACATTTGTGATTGCTGAAAACATTTATTTTGCTTTCTATTTATTATACGTACATATATGTGTAGGAATTAGAAAATTTGTAAAATAATTATTATTTTAATAATTTTACAGTTTCACATGACCAAGGCATAAATAAAGTGATCAGGCCCATTGCGATATTAATTTTACACATGCTGGAAGAATACACAACATCCATACAAATAGGCATCAAACAGGGCTTTCAAAATTGCTCAGTTTACCATGAACAGCCCACATCCATTGTCTGGTACTATGTGAAAATTGTTTCCATGATCGACAGTAAATTAACTGAAGACACTAATAAAAAAAATAGACAAGAGAGACTAAATAACATCACAAAACATATCAATAACTAAATTTTCCAATTCTTAAGACAACCACAAAATATTTCAATAGTAATGAATAAAAAAAATTAAGCATACAAACTATTGCTTAGTACTTGCTAATACTTACTATTACATTAAATATAAACAAATATGTACTGCCTACCCATACCAAAGCCTCTAGTTAATTTAGTTTCTAAAACTTTACCTGTAACGTTGGGCGTTCTTCTCTCTTCAATATACAAAGGTACAAGAGATACTCCAAATAAAGCGGGAATCTGAATATTTAAAAATTACTGCCACTTGTACAACCTGGACCATACTTGTATAATTTCTCACTGTGTAGAAATATATGGTTCCATTACTGGACTGCATGCTAACACTTGGTAAAAATTTACAATCCTATAATTGTATTTCTTGTTGCGCACTCATACTGAGAGAATTCAATAAAGATGTAACAGGGTAAGACTGTTTATTTTAGCTGTGTAGACCACCGAGTGTAGACCTACACTTACCTTCCGAACATACCTGAAAATTGTTCATTATATGTAGTTCATGAAATGCTACACACATAAGCACATAATAATTATTGATTAGTTAGTAATTTATTAATTATTTATTAACAGCCCACTGGTGGGCAGGCTGGGAGACTGATGACAGAGCACGTGGTGCCAGTAAAGTTTCTAGACTGCTGTCGTATCACAAGGCTAAGAGGCGGCTGGCGGCTATCGGCTGGCACTTTCGCAGGGCAGGTGGCAACTGCAACACTATCAAGAGGAATTGGAACGCAGCCTTCCTTGTACATAAGGAGAGTGCTGGTGATGCTGTGGTAGTTCTGTTCCAGTAGGTTATAGGTACATGGACCCACAGCCTCAATAAAGGAGCCCCCTCCCTCTCATTAACGTACACTCGCAGAGTGTTAAGTCCTTGCTCTGCAGAGCGCCTGGAAAGAGCAGCGAGGGTTTTCGCCACATTTTTTTTGACCAGCCCAGCTTCGGGGCATGGATGCAGTGGCAATGCAAACAACTGTTGCGATTCAGTGATGTTATATTACAGAGGTCAAAAATAAAATAAGATTAACAATATTATATTACAGTATTTAGAAGATGTTCAATGGTACAGGCATGGCCATTGCTAGTTAAATCAATAACTAATTTGAGCAGCATGGGGTGGAGAAAGCTGGACCTGGTTCTGTATGGTATACCCTGCTTGGCCCTTATCAGATGGGCAGCATCTCTAGTGGTATGAGCTACTGGGATGTACGCTACCCAACCAATGGAGCTTAAGTCTGAAGTCGCAGTCACTGTCCTGCTCAGTACGCAGCCCAGTGCTGCTCTGTTCATGCACCAGCCACGCATGGTCGTCCGTTCAGTGTACGGGTCACATAGGTCGTTCATGTGAAACGGGTCTTTTAAACCGTTCCTGACCTGCTAGGCCCTTGTTGCCAAGAAGAGAGAGCTCAGCTCAGTGAGTGCATAGTGCCATTTTCATGTGTACCCCTGAAAGCAGGGTCTATATTATAAAAGGGAAAGTGTTCTCCCCCTTGTGCTCCCCATAAGTGAGGCATAAGCCTAAGAGTGCAAAGCCATGTGGGTTACATAATGCTACAAAACAGACTTGAGACACTCATAAACAATAGTATATTTTTCCAGTGTTTGCAGCATTTTCATTCCATTTAAAAGGGCACATTTCATTTCCTTGAGTTCTATGCCCAAACTTAAATTCTTTCAAGAAATATTAAATTTTGCTTATATTTTAATATTGTCTTTCTGAGTGTCAGTGCTTGTGAAATGTCTTGTATTCATTTCTAATAATTTTCTAAATGCTTTGCTGGCCCATCTCGGCTTGTTCCCATAAATAGCATTTTTCTGACATACACAAAAGTGAGGACTCTGGACGATAAGTAAGTAATTTTAAATGTCACAATTATTCTGCTAATTTCTCCAGTGTTCATTTTGTATTCTGAAATGCTTTCTTGTATACATTTTGTCAAATGTATGTTTTTATTAATTTCCCTCTCGATGCTGGCGAGATCGCAGGCAAGTTGCCGTCAGTCCGTGCCACCATCTTTAGTCTTGATCAGCGGGCCAAAGAGGATAGACATGTGTCGCGTGTCATGGGAACTATCACTGACTTAAACCAACCACTTAGCTACAATAGTAAGTGTTAGTATACCAGAACCGTTTTAATTGTTTTTGCTCCTCCCGTGTTTATATCCTCCTCTCCATCAGACTCGTGGCCCCAGAGAGTTTAAAGCCTTTAAGTTTCCATGTGCTTAATGGTACTTTTCTACCATGTCAGCCAATGGCAGGCCTAAATGCCATGCCTGTTTCAGACGACGGTCAGTGTTATTGTGTTTAAATGTACTTTCGTTCTGCAATATACGCTTTCAGTGGACTCACATCTTAATTGTCTCGCATAGCACTTACGTACCTTAGAGATCTGGCCCACTCCAGAAACACACATGCTCCATTTATGAACTGAGTAAATGTGCTATCTGAACTTTTGTCTTAACTTCTTTTGTTAACGTGTGTTGCAAGGGAACTGTCACGTAGCTGTCGACGTGCTACTGCCCTGAGAACGAGTTTCCACATGTTCAACCATGAATAGATGAGCTGGCGCACTTGGGAAAACTTTAAAATCTTTTCTAAATTTCTAGTCACCAATCAGGGTTTCTCTCAAATCCAACGTACCGTATTCAGTTTCTCTCTCGAATCCAAGCCCGATTACGATACGATTACGATTTGGGCAGAGATACCCCTTAGGGATAGTTAAGCAAGTGACATGACTGCTACAGAACTCAACATCCCTTTTGGATCCACAGTATCCTCCACTGAGACCACTATGGTACTGGATGAGTGGTGTGGCCTACTTTAAGTCCAAGCCCCATGATAGCCTTAAGTAGGTATTCTATTTTGTCAAGGCTCTGAACCCTGGAAATATTCTCCCTCCCCTTTCCACTTTGTTAACTAGAATGGGGAGGGAGCTATCTGGCATCAACCAGTATACCAAACTCTGACAAGAGACAAGCATGTACTTTGTAAGGTATGCAAGTCAATTCTATTTCCCAGCAGCCACATGTGAGCTGGGAAGTGCGTGAGCAGACACACACAGTAGGAAAGCGGGAAATAAAGTATTGAAACAAGAAACAAATTACTGGTACAATCTAAGTAAGAGAGGAAGTTTGTTTATTCCAGCTAAAGACAATGTAACATATATCTCCAACTTGTGCTCAATCAGTGTATGAAAGACATGGGATAGGTTTGCCAAGTGGTATATAGCAGATGCTGTAGAGTAAGGTGAATGGAATCTCGACGCAAGAGTAACACCAGAATGAACTAAGTCTGGCACGGACATGCCACTCAGGGCAACAGCTTGGGCTCAATTCAAACTATAACACGTGCAAAAGCAAAGCGGCGGTATGCATTGAAAAACATGGATGAGTAACTAGCAAACAAACAATCAAGAATACAACTAGTGCGAGAGCTGTAGAACCAAAGTAAAGTAAACTGCCTATGATTGAAAAGCTATGGAAGTAGCGTAGTGTGAAACAACAACAGAGAGCCTGGAGCTCAGGCTGGGAACACATTGCAGTGAACTGCAGCAGTATTTCACGGGTTCTGAGTGTGTGGCGAGCGAAGGGCAGAACGAGATGGCTGGGTGGAAGTAGTAACCTCCCCTACGTGCAGTTGAGATGCACCTTTACTACCTGACAGGATCTCTCTCTCTCTCTCTCTGCTGATGGGGTGAGTACACTCACTTTCAGGCAGGAGTGTCAGGGCAGGCAACTTGCCTGCCTTCAGGCAGCAAGTTCACACAATAGCTCGTGGGTTCATCCTTCAACCCAACAGCAGGCGTAAAATATGATGGTGCTTGGTATCACAGTTACATGGGGGGGGGCAGCAGAGGCAGAGACTATAAATGGCCAATATGTGTATTTAGGATAATTGTCAACTGCAGCTTGAGTGTCAATATGGCACAAAGAGTCATAGTCTCTGAGAACTTGGTCCAAGTAACAGGTGTACTTGTCTGTAGTTACATGCATGCATTAGGCTATTCACGTTGTAAAGTGAAAGCCTCTTTATTTGGAATAATGTCAATAAATATATTTTATTTTAGCCTTAGGCATTAACTTCAGAGTGCGGTGGAATATATACACTGCGTTTATTACGTATATGGCAATATTTATTTTAAAAAGTTGGTTAAATGATAAAAAATGGCTGAAAGGAAAAAGTAACTAGGGCCTCAAAAGTGCTCACTTTATCGTGAACAGCCTATAGCTGGGAGGATGCACTATCAAGTTATGGCTGTACTACGCAAGCAGTCTGGCTATTTACGGTTAAGTTGCCAATAACTATCCCTTCCAACAGAACCCAAGCTATCAAACGAGAATGTCTACATGAGTAGCTTTACTACTTAGTTAACAATGTTCAAATTGCCCAAGAAAGTCATAACTCCTGCTTGGGACGGGTGTATACAACTATGCAGTTGTGTTGTTGTTTCAAAGTTGCTGTTTGACAGCACACATGTAGTTTGACAAAAATGGGGAAAGTGGGAGGCATCGCCAGCAGCTTAACTGTTAATGTAATATGGCCATTAGACCATCTGCTGTGTGCAAGCAGGTGTGCTTAATGTAAGTGATGAATGTTTGTCTACCTTATGTAGACTATGATGGTGATGCATCAGCCTTATGCAGGCAATGACTGCAGAAATACTGACCTTGCACAGAAGCAACATACACTCAGCTTTACACACGTGATGAACAATGACAGTCACCAAGAGGTTATTTGTACTAAATAGAAGATGACCTGTTATCAGTCTTGCATAGGTCATAAACAGATGATATTACATAGATGGTGGTGGATGATGTAGCATGTCAGATTATACAGGTAGTGATTACAGTTGCCAACTGTCCCGTATTATAAGGCATTTCATGTATCATAGGGCTGAAAATTCAGTATGGACGTAGGATGGGACATTATATGTATATCCCGTATCTCAGACTTTTACGAAAATACTCTAAATACTGTATTGATAAACATAGTGTCAGTAATTCACCACTTCCACAATTACACCTATATTTACTTTGATGCTCTAACCCAATGGCCCTAGATAGTTACAATTGACACCAACAGATAACACTCAACAAGTGCATTTGTTATGGATGTACCGCTTGCAGAGATGTGTAAAATATATTTTCTTTGTGTGTGTGTAGGTGTCATCTGTTTTAAAGCAGATTAAATCCAAAATTCAAATCACATTTAATTATGACTACAGTTACAACTAATATTTGTTATATGTATATTCAGAAAAAAATATTAACCTATGTATACTACTGACTTGCACATAACAGATTGACGCATGACACATTTCTGTACTTCTATGAAGCGCTCTCTACGCTACGACTGCGCCCCATCTTGGAGAGAAGCAATCTCTATGGGCCAGCCACGTTAATTCAAAAACAGTAATTGAGGCAGGACATGTGCTTACAGCGTACAGTGGAGAGCTCCAACTGATACTACAGACACGTGATCCTAGATTTTACTATTCACCGCCACAAGCCCAGAAGACATCACGTTAACACCACTCTCCGAAGATTGTTCTATCTACTCGAGCTTCTGATCCCTTCAGGATGGTTGCGTTACGTCAACATTGCGCCGATGGAGGGCAGCACGCAGCACAGCACAGTCACAGCCTCATTGAGCGTGTGGTAAGGCAAAGATATGTCAACACCTCCCCGCCAAGCAGATAAAGGATCCTGGCATCCATGTGTGTTGTCAGAGCTTCCAACCTCCTTGAAGCTGGACCAGCTTCCCCTTCATCCTTCCGAGGACTTACAAGCTCAAATTTTCAGTATAAATAGGGCTTGCAGACAGAGCCTCAGGGCAGTTTGCAGCACCCTCTTCACTGCGAGACCTGATGGTGTCAACTAAGGCTAAGTGCTAGTCCACCCTGTCCCTTGATAGATATCTGAACAGGGTAAGCCAAGCACTCGAACCCTCCTCGTGTCGGTAGCCAGTGTCCTATAGACGGTTAACAGTCACCAGCAGCTCCGGAGAACCGCCATCAACCAGAGGATCTCCACCTCTTCAGCACCTCCAGCTCCAGAGACCTTCGGACGCTGAGGCCAACCAGAGGGTCCTGCCAACGCCACTCTCATTCAGTTATTCAGTATTCATACAGGTTCCCTTCACCTGATTTAACTACCTCAATTATTTTCATTGTAATAAATAATGTACTAGGAGAGTGCGGCCCCGCTTGCATAAATACGTTCATAATAAAGCAAGATGTATTACCTAATTTCATTGTTCTCATTACAGAAATTGTGCCTTGATAACTTAAGCCCTTAAGGTCACTTGACAATTCTAGCTTGAGGACTAGCCGGTGAATCATGTACTGGGCCACTAAGGCAGAAACACACATGTTAAAAGCAAACCAAGATCTGCTGCTTGGTAGTTCTCCGGAGTGCCCAGATCACTAGGATTACATCCGCTAGTGGAATTGAGAGATCCAAAGTATCTCCCCACTCTGCCCCCACTGGAATGGCAGAGGGAAGGGGAGGGAGGGGGAGAAAGAGAGGGGGAAGAGGGAGCAGGAGGGAGAGAGAGAGGGAGTGGGAGGGAGTAGGAGAGAGAGATACCTTGACCACCTGACCCACTGTGGAGCCTCACCTGGGCACACCTCAATAAAACCACGGTGCTGTATACATTCTGTATATTCCACCCACCGTTGCAAGCCATTGCAAGGCCGAGCCAGGAATAATAGTGTGTGCAAACCCGTTGGAAAGCCAGTGTGTTCCGCTGCACATGTAAGGATCATGGGATTCACTGTATTATTTCAAACAACTTTGCATTAGGCATACTCATGCCATATAAAAAGAAAGGAGGTGTTAAATAGCACAATAAGATTGATGTTCAAAATCTCATTAACGAACTTATTGAATCAGTTGCTACCCAATTAGAGAAACCTCTTATACTGTTTAAACCTCCTAATCAGTTACCCAAAGGACAGCACCCAATACACCTAAATATAGGTCTGGATCCTATTTGAATAAAATACCCTCCCAGCCAACTACCTTCCTTCAACTTCTGAGGAATTCTTCCACCTCACTCAGCCGCAGCCAACACCGGCCACTGTAAAACCACCACCCCTTGTAGCCAGCAAGCCTATGAGAAGAGGAGCAACATGGCCTGGCATTACTAAGGTAAAGTCTCAGCGATCTATAATACTCACTCCTCCAGATTTTGTCCCCATAAGGAGGACTACGAGGCTGATGTTGTACACCGGCAAGGCCCCCACACGTATTTAACTCCCCCTTAATCTAATATTTGAAATGTCCTTCGCAATACTGGCATCGCGTTGGCCGAAGTCCTCCTCTGTGGTAAAGATACAAACCACTCAAAAACTTACCTTGAGCCTTAAATTTATATTGACATTGAAAGACCCGGGTTCAAATCCCAGAGCAGACACCAGCAAAACCCTCACTAAGAAGCCCTTGTCCCAATGTGGCGAATACCCCGCCTAGCTGGCACACATGCTTGTACACGTAAATTACTCCTTTTATGTGTGAAGTGTTTTGTGTTTTGCATAACTTGATATTTTCTCCAACCGAGAGGAGTGTACATGCAAAAAGATTTTTTTTTTTTTTTTTATAAAAACTTTACTTGATTTCATTGGAGTCGCAGATGCAAGGTGTTACGTTGTAGGAAATGTTACTTACGACAAATGTGGAAAGATTTAATGACGTTATAGGTAATACAGATTTCAACTTCATGCAGATGGTGAAGGAGTTGGCAGTGTTTCAACCTAATGTATGCAATAACTAAAGATTATTGTCTCACAGACAGGTTGACTACCCTATGCAGATGGTGACAAGTTACTGAATTTGTGAAAATAGTGAAATGGCATGCAATCAGAGTTATCTGACAGTCTGTGGGCTACAATACTCTTATTTTATGTTGGTATGAGTATGCAGTCAATACCTTTACCAGTCAGACATTTCTTGCTATTTAAATTCAACATACCTGAACAATTTCTATAACAAAAATTGTTCACATCCATTTCTTGGTATTAGGTTTTTAAATGCAAATAGTAATATAGACAAATACAGAGAAAGTTTATGATATATTAAAGCAAATATTACAAGATTTATAATTGTACAATATACATACATGTTTTACAACCTAACTGTACACAGTTTTACAGCATTGTATACTAGAACATACTGGAAGCAGAATACACTGGTAATTCATGTACATTATATATTGAAACTTTTTGAACTTACATTGAGAAAATTATGAATGATAAAAGTTTAAATTTTTAAGTTTATGACCACCTCATTATAAATGTTTTAAATTACATGCATGTACACTATAAGGGCATATTCCTATTACAAAAAAGTTTCAGTTAAAGAATCAGTACCTAGTTGGGAGCATATAATTACAAATTTGTATTAGAATGGTGAACATTTTGGAACCCAGAAACTAAAACGTATTAAAAGTTTGTCAACATCAATAATTTTCTTCTCTCAGAAGCCATAGTAAGTAACTGCTAAAATGTCATTACAGACTGTTCCAACTTAACTGAACACTTCCAAAATGAACCTTTGGAAAATTTCACTGCCACTATAACTTCATATACCATTGGCATGTATAGGCCGCACCAGAAGTTTTTGGTGAAAAATTTGGGATAATTAATAATTTAAGTATAGGCCGCACTGAATTTTTTGTATTCCTCTAAATATTGTTAAGTCACGATTACATACAAACATAGTAAATTCCGACATAATTTCTCCCCTACAAAACATTTGTGATAGAGAAAATTTGTATCATGTTGTAATGTTTACAAACATACGTTGCACAATTACTATTCCACAAATGGTAACGTTACTTGCGAAAGCAAACCCACGGCAACATGTTACCCTAAATAGCATCTATCAATGTGCGCTTGTAGCACGGCAGCGGGTATACTGTAAAAAAGTGCCTTACCACAGGTTACCCAATATTGATTTAATTTACATAACTTAATTTTCATACTAAAATAACTTTGGATGATATATCTATGTTGTTTATTAACTTTGCTCAATCATAATATTTGCATAAGTGGAAAATATAAATTCATGCTAACTTATTTTAATTGCAAATGAAACGAACAGTTCTACATAAACATTGCCCAGGTTAGTGCAGAAGAGTGATAAAAACATCAATATTCTAGCAAAGAAGACACATTTTTGTCTAAGGAATTTTGTTTGTTTGGAACATAAGAACAATGCATTTACGAGGTTGTGTTGAAAAAGAATATTTTTAGCAAGAAGGCAAGGAATGTTCTGATGAGAAAAAAGTAGTTTGAATAGAGTATTTGCAGGAGGGCGTCTTTGACGGAGAGATGACGTAAAAAGACAGCTAACATCGCCCAGGATCGACTGGAGGCCTGATCCAGTGTTGTAGAGGCGTGGTTCGATATCCCACGACTAGACGACACAGAATTAGGAAACCAGATCCTAATTAAGTGAGGACTTCACTGCTTCCAGGTCGTCGAAATCCTGCTGCCATCTCCACCCCCAGTTTGTCTCCAATTAAGGCCAGCGTTATGCCAGTAACTTCTGCTGTCAGCTATTTTGTCGAGACTTTTCATTTCTCAAGACATTTTCATTTGAATTAATTTGGTTAAACATCAAAAACTTTAATTACAAAACTTTTCAAGATTTGTTAGAGCAATATCGAACAGTACTGAAAAACTTTTATCGCTTTCAAAAATTCACTAATTACATATTCAAAGAACATTTTTCCCAATTAATTATCAGCACATCCCAGTGGTAGGTTTGTAAGGAGTTTCTTGCACTATTGATTGAGAACCAACCCGGAGTAACTTAGTGATTTGAATCCACAAGAGACTAATTTGATTACATTATGAAAAATTTCACTGCTGAGCAACATGCATAGTATTTGTTATATAATATTTTGATCATTAAATCTTACCACTTAATAATATAACAATATCTGACAGCAGTTGTATCAATGTTCTAGCATAATTAGGTATTTTTCAAAAGGTTGATTATGGCATTGTTTTGCGAATCATGTGTGTTTTATTGAATTAACAGTAAAATCCACTTAATTAAACTTATTTGCTAAATATTATTATTTTAAGTTGTTCTACAAATTTTAATCTAAGTCTTATTTTTGTTTGTGATGATGCTAAATATTCAGAAGTGGATTTTCATATGTTAATTGTCCTTCTGCTATACACACATTATCTTATTGGCACAACCTTTACTAGAAACAAAAGTAAGTGGAAATAGTTATTCATGTCTTGACCTTGTGAATTCATCACTAACATTTAATTATCATTACATTATTATATCACCCGTCTTAAAGTACGAACTACATCTTTTTCTTGTAAAGTAGTGGAATTATTTTATCATATGGCCGAGCTACAACATATTTACATTTTACGAGTGCGGGATGAAGGTTATTTTGTTTATGAATGCAAGTGAACAAATAATTGCAGAATGGAAAAAGGTTTTTTTCCCCTCCTCATCCTCTACTTCTTCCTCTTCTCTTCCTTCAAGTTAATACATTGAAATGTACTGTATGCTGACAAATTTCTAAATATGTTTTGGGGGGAAGAATTTTCTTTAATACAAATATCTCGTAAATAAGACGCACCCCACTTTTTGGAAATTTTTTAAATAAAAATGTGCAGCCTATACACGCAGAAATAGGGTATTTTAATATGTACGGTGACTGGCATGATTCCAGTAAAGTTGGCGACAACAGAGGGAAAGTATAGTTCCATGTTTTAACATTGAATTAAAAGTGTTACGTGAACATTTGTAAATACTGAAATTATTTATTTTGCTTTTAATTTTTCTTTAATTCATATAGATGTACGAATTGGCAAATTTGTAACATATCAGTTTTACTTGACAGATGCATGAACAATGTGATGACGTGCATGGCAATGTTAAATTGACATATGTAAGAATACACAATGTGCATATAAGTAGATTTTAAGGTGGAGGCATGGATGCCATATCAAACTAGTTTTTGCCATCCTGGCATCTAGCCACCTGTTATAATTTTAAGCAATCATAACAGTACTGAAGAGGTGGGACACGTGTCTACAAGGTACCACGTAGCGCACGTCAGTAGATACTACAGACACGTTGATCCTAGCTTGCACTGTTCACCCAGACTTGCCAGAAAGCCTTACGCCAACACCCCCCGGCCAAAGATTGTACTGTCTACCTGATGAGCCCCTGCTCCCTCCAGCAAAGGTCACACTAGTATCAGAGCGTGCCACTGGAGGGCAGCACATATTTTACCAGGGCATGTAGTCGAGATAAGGGATGATAGCGCAGCCTCAGCACCCTAGAATTCTCAACCCCTGCAGCCGAGGCTATCTTCTCTCGCACCCCCCCCCCCCCCCCATCACATCCCACCCTCTGAGCACTTACGAGAGATACGTATAAAAGGACTGGCATGGCTAACACTCTTCAGTCTTCACTCCTCACTTGACTTCACTTCAGACCTTCGTTGCATCAAGCAGCACAGAACATCACGCTCCTCGGAGAGTTACAGCCACCTAGCTTCACGGCACTACATCGGTGCACTCTGGTCGGCCTAGTAAGCTTGCTTACTAGGTCACCTCAAGCCTAGCTCACAAGGGTCAGTGGCCAGGGTGCAACACAGTGAATAGGCACACTTGTTTTTGTTGCAAAATAACAACACTTCGCAATTGTACCAGATGCCCCCCTCCCCTCACTTTGGGTGGTGGAGATGGATGCGGGATGTATGATTCAGCAGGCTCCACGGGAGCAGGTCCTACCAACCCCGACCTCTTCTTACAAAATCCTCTCAAGTCCTTAAAATGCTCTGGCAAAATCCCAATAGCCCTGTTGCGAGAAAACTCTTTCCAAATGGCCTTCCCACTATTGAAGTCTTGGTTGCACAAAAACTATCGGCTTCAACGACACCACTGAGCACACCAGCTTCCTCCTGACCACAAACATCTTAGGTGGAAATGGAAACAAATGAGTTTCAGTTTCTGAAACAGAAAGGCAACAAGAAAACTGGAATTGAGCAACAAGCCGCACTGGAGTACAAGCGTCTCCGCTCTGCGTCGTCTGTGGCAGAAAACAACACCATTCTAGTTAAAAACCAGTACTCCATGTTGCAAGAAGTTGGAGACATAACCTCAAAAGCTTCAAACAAACCCCAGCCCTTCAGATCAACCTCCCACCCGCACTCAGCCGGTCGCTGATAGCAAACAGAAACAGAAAACATAACAACAGTTCCGAACAGTAGTGCCTGACACTACTAAACACCACCTGTTAACTCAAAAACTGAGAGCTATAAGTAGGGATGGCTTCTCTATCTTATACACAAGGCAGGGCACCCATATCATTGCCAAAAACTTGGAACATCATCAGGCAGCACCACAAATGCTCTCGGCCAACAGATTTCACTTTTTCACATTTAGCCAGACATCCGAAGCCCCCCAGAAGGTGACATTCGACCTCCGTGAAACTTCTGACATTGAAGATATTAAGCAAGATCTTTTCAGCGCCGGCTACAATGTACTGCATATTTATCAATTTAAAAAAAGGATCCCAGACCAAAACAACCCAGAACAATTCATATTTTTTTAGCTGCAATGCTTCTTTTGCATGACAGCTGCGCAAAACACCAATCTGCCCTCACTTCACCAGGTCACAAAGGTCAGCATGACCACAGTTCATCCCCACATCTACAGAAAGAGAGAGCAGGACATGGCACAGTGCCATAATTGCCTGGTCTTGGGACACTCTAAGAACTTTTGTTCAATACCGCCTGCCTGCCTACACTACGCCCAGTCACATCCTGCGGGTGCCTGCACCCAAACAACCACACCACCAAAATTCAGCAATTGTTCAGGTGAACATTCTGCCCCTTCAAAAGCCTAGTTCCTGGACCTGGTCCAGAAACGACAAGCATCCAAGGCCACAACAGCTTCCAAGCCAGTTCCTGCACCGTCCAGGGACCAGGCCAGAACCTTTACTTCCAGGAAAACACAACACCAGTAAGTCCACACACACCACAACAGCCACACCTGAAACCCCAGCTCTCGCCACAACACAAACAGAAATCCCATCTCGCCCTCCCCCGTGAAGCTCACTCAGAGAGATGAAGCAATCAATGCGGGAACTCCATGAATTCATGACATTTCTTAGACTTTGCAACTTTCATTCCTTCTTGGCACTCTTCCGTCCTTTCACGTCTGCTGCCAAGCAAATAATCGATCCACAGGAAAGATCCCTCTTGCTCCTCGAGGCCATGTCGGCATATATATGCCCCTAGTCAGTCTGCACGACCTGGAAAATACCCTTATTTTCCCCGGTTTAGTCTGGAACGAACACATATTACATAAACAGATATACAAAGCTCTGACGAGCGGCAAAAATAGTAAATTATTCAAACACAAACCATCTAATTGTAGCATTTTCCTCGTATTTTTAACTATTTTTCCACCCAACTTGCAAGTCAATAACTGATTCATTAATTATTACAGTTTAATATTTTGTTACTGGCCATCCACGCATTATTTACTGTCTTTTATAATTTTCAATTCAATTTAAATCACTTGTAAATCAGTCAAAATGAACTAAAGAAATACAACTTTTTCAAGTAATTTTTTAACACATATATTGGCGAGATAACTAAAATTAAAGTTTTGTTTCATCCACATAATACTAATTTAAGTCTTTTCAGAATAATTACAGTCAATATTCCTAACTTTTAATTTTTCTGATAGCTTTTGAAAGTATAAAACCAACTCACTCATAATGACGACAGTGCTCTTGGTCGGAGGATCTTGGTCTCGCTTCCCGCGAGACCTCCTGGCCAATCAAAGGTTTCCTAGCCACTTGTAACTAAAATCTGCATCTCTTGACTCACTTTTTAGGTTTTTTACATCATATTTCACTACTTTCAAAGAATATTATTAACAAATAATACTGGACATACTCTCTAAATTACTTTAAATAACAAATTACACACCTTCAGTGCTAAAATAATTACTAAACTAGCTATTAAAGCAGTTTTTTAGCATGCCCCAGTCGCTCATCACAGCAACACTTGTGCATATATTTTATACATGTTATATTTTATTTCTTTCATCGTTTCAGTACACACTCTCCAATCTTAATTTCAAAGTAATTATAAATATTGGCACAACACCATTTACAAGTAACAATTACCAATACATTTTCTAGTAACACATTTTCAAATAAATTTAGATTAATTACAGCTACACTAACTTTAATACACATCTATTTGACTAAATACAACATTCTTTCCACCTCCCTTCAGACATGCTTTTGCAATTTAACCGTTATTAATTTAAATTAACTTCACTTTGGCAGTAACTTTACATGATCATTTTAATTATTTATTAAATACTACAAGTCCCCTTCAGGGAATTGCATTTATATAAGTTTTGAAATTATTCAAAATTCTCGTGAATTTAACTGCACCGACCCCCTTTCACACCACTCAGGCAGGAAGAAACGGGTAAACCTGCAACCAAAAATTCAGCATAGGGTACAAGTTCCAGGCGCTACTCTGGAGCTCTGATTAAACTAAATTGCAGCTTGCTGCAATTCATCTGTCTTTTGAAGACTGCCGTGGGGGGGGGGGGCGCCTTATCCCCCCTTAACCTGGGCTTGATTATGATAGCCATATGAGAGAGCAAGGGCCTCTGTCTGCACCCCCCCACGCTGAGGGGGTTGCATCCCAGTGATGTTAAATGTTGGTTCTTCAGTCTCTGCACCTCCACGGCTCGCAAAGGCCGGAGGTTGCCATCAGGGTGCGTGACGACTGGGGCATCCGGAGATCCCACTGCTCGCAAGGGCCGGGATCTCAAACCAGCTGAAGACATCGCTGACCAGAAGCTCAATGCTTCTTCAGCCGCTAACCCTCTGTGGCCACAGCAGATCCTGCAGCTTCTGGGAGACTGGACCCCCTCCAGAGGCTCCTGAAGACATCACTTTCTCCTACCACCTCCTCCTGGTGTTGAACCCAGAACTTCTGGTAGCAGGTCATGACAACATCACTTCAGCACCTGCCCTGCCCACCGGACAGTGTGACAACGCCGACAACTACCCTTCTGATAGTAGTCCCCCCCCCCCCCCTAGTGTTCCTTCAGAACAACCACTGTTAGACATTGTTGAATACGTTAACATAACAGTAACTCTTTTTTTGGCCAGAAGTAATCACCTTCACTTTTACTTAGATTTTGCTCAAGGTTGCCTTCACCTGGCCGTTCACATTAGGTTTAACTTCCGTAGGCAAGTTGTACTAGCTTAGGAGATTGTGCGGAGCCACCTTGTTCTATTACTATTTTAATACAACATTGTGTTCTTCAATTTTTCTCTGTATTATAATTTCTTGAAATTACTAAGTTAATTCCTACGTCGATGCAATCCTCTGGGGAAAAGCCGGCAGCCGCAAAGTTAAAGACACGTACGTTAAGAGATCACTCGAACTCTGCCAAATTGGTAGAGTTCGATGGAGCCCAAAGCACTTGGTACTCCTCCATTAGTAGAATTAGCAGATTAGGTGGTTCCATACTCTGCCATCACTTCTTCTGGGGCCGGAATGGAGCTTAAATATCCTTAGTAAGATTGACCCCTTGTGGAAACCACACCTGGTTATCCTAGTCAGGAAGTGGTTTGAGTTGCCCAATGTTCTGTCCACCGTTCGCAAGAACCAAACGAAAGGAACACGAGGTGTTGTATCATCGTCACAAGGCTGGGTATCCAGAAGTACACAGTAGGGATATAAGGCACCGACTTGTATTCTACGGGCTGTTTTGTTCCTTTTCTCATGCCTTACTCTTCAAAGAGAGTTGTATAGAGAAAGTTGAAAAAGGCCTTACATACCTCAGAAGGTAATAAAGCATGCCTACCCCTTTCTTCTACTGTCTTCAGCAAAACACCAAAGCAGCAGGGCAGAGTTCAAACCGCCTGCAATACAGAGAGGCTTCACCCCCTAGGGAGTCCAACAACCTTTGTTCCCACCTCTAATTAAACTCCCTGGTAAGCCTTGCCCAGTGGTTGAGGCCATACTTCGAGGAGAGAAAGTACCTCTGGGTTTGCCTGCGCTTGGTTGAGGACCACCCCTAGGCTACCCAGCACTCCGCAAATCCAGACGACCGGAACATCTACACTACTGCATGTCTTCCAGAGCCTGCCGCTGACCAACCGCACGCCAAGTCAGCCATCGGAGGACTATCACTCTTCCCAGCAAACCACAGGTAAAAGGTCATTCAGTGTGAAGGGTTGTGACATTGGCTGTAGATTTCGTGCCGACAAGACAGTCCACCAGACTGGTCTTGTATACAGGCTGGACACCTAAGACACATTAAGGTCCCCGTCTCCCCAAATGTTGTCTTGTGATACTGGCATCTCAATATAAATCTGTTAAAGTGACCACGACTAAAACTTCTTTTGTTAAGTAAAACAAATTTGGCCAAGTTTGGTAGTGCGTTTGACCTCCTCAGATGTTGGTCCAAGCCTGATGTATACGCCCAGCGTATAGAACCTCATCCCAGCCGGGCATGCGTCATTGTTGACGCACACCGCTTATACCATTTATTTACGATTACGACTCATCTCACTGCAACCCTAGTGTACTACTTCTACACACATGAGATTGAAACCCCATGCCATCTCGTACACGGAAGTAACGATCTGCCACAATCCTGGAGAGCGGCTGGACACGTGGATACGAGGGGTTGCGAAAGACAGCGGCGCTTCATCCCTCCTCCCCTTGCTGAGAGCCTACAAGCCATCAGCCGCCTCGGGCCCTGCACGAGCTTCACAGAGGATACGCAATGACCAGAGGGTGCTACCCCCACTCTGACCTCGCACCTGAGGTACATCACATGCCCTCACCGCAACACGCCCTACCCCGCTATATAAGGCAGTGCGCGGCGGACCTCGCCAGTTGTTCCTTCAGTCTTCTCCGAGCACCTGGATGCTGGAACCTACTATTACTGCTAGATCTTCAACATAACAGTCTTCAGCAGCCACCAGAGGCTGCAATTCTTGATGTCGCCGTAAGAGCTCTGCAGCACCGCTACTGAAAGCTCCAGCGATGCCAATTGCCAATATCTACCAGAAGCTTTCTGTAGCTACAGAACATACCACACATAATTTATTTGTCTCCTACAGACACCCCATTTAGAGTTAGGTTTTATTAAGTAATTTTCGTCAGTTTTATTTCACTTCCCCCAACTAGCCTAGGACCAGGTCACCTACACCTGGCTACCGTAGGATTACTTCCAACCACCGGTTTTATTGGCAGGAGAGCACGTGTCACTGTGTTTAAGAAACACGGCTTTGTTTCTCTTAACTTCGAGTCTCATTCATAGAGTACTTTGTCACCAACTGCTGGGAGGACCTCGAGCTAAGAACCGCCGACCGAAAACGGGAAGTTATTAATACTACGAATTAGCTACAACTGGAGACTCCCTCTCAGGCGGCTCAAGTTGAATACACACCCATTAGACAGCCATCTATTTTATTCCTACCAAGTATACAGATACTGGAGGAGTAGAATAGAGGAGCCCCGACCAATAGCAACACTTCTCAACCAGGGAGAGAGAGTACATCTGAGTTGTACCCCTACCGGAGCAGATGGGTGCTGGCGGGGGTATTTGCTTAGGTGCTACGGCCTGGCCATGGTTGGGATCGCACACCCAGTAATAGTCTTGGCAACCCATACAGCTCCAACAATGGGGAATCTTCTGAAGCACCGCAGCTCGCGTTGGCAAAATTGTTACCATGCAACACTAATCTAGGACTATCCGTGTCCGTGGTGCTCGATTCGAGGTCCTCAGTAGTTAAACCCGCTCTATGCAGTTTAAGGTGAGACGCTGCGCAAGGAGGGAGGAGCAGAGTTGCACGCCTTGCTGCCAGGCAGCTGGCTGGTCTCGGACCACTCACAGCTAGTCGACAAGCTGAACGAGATTGTGCCACCTTACTCCGATCACTGGCACCACCTACGTCTACTGTAACCAATCCAGCATATTTCCCATCAGCACCGCTACATACACATCCGACCTGCCATCCAGTTGTAAGAGAGTTACTTAATCAGACTGAGAACCGGCTAGGCATTTCAAACAGTAACTACTGGAGCAGGGCCTCAGAGGACTGGAATGGTGAGTTCTGTGTCATATCACGTCGTGCCCTCGCTAACAATCCGAGCCGAAGACGAACGACTCAATCAGCTGTACGCAGCTGCCCCTCGCCCGCAAGATGACAAGGCACCTACCGCTAGCACTTCCCGCCCGTCGTCAACTACGACCAACCCCGATACGATTCATAAGCCTAATCAAAGGGACTCGTGACTTGTAAAGTCAATAACTTTGTTCCATCCCGTAAGGCCACATGCCCGACCGCTATATCTAGCCGCAAATAGGAGTAAGTCAACCTGTAAGCACAACCGAACAAAGTGCAACCAAAGCCACACGACCGTGATCCAGCCTTAGCTAATCGGACACGCGTCAATGTACATATACATTTGTGTAAAGAAAAACTTGTCAGTATCAAGCTTTTGCATACAACATGAAACAAGACTCTGTACCACATAATCTTGCAGTTAAATCAGAATAGGGACAAAGATATATTGCAGTATTTGATTTTCATGGTTTACTATTATGTTCGCAGCAATACCAGCTCACATATTTAACCTACCGGTAATAAGGTTACATCATGGAAAGGAGTACAACACTGTTACAAAAGTTAGGCTAGAATTACTTAGTCTGTTTATTTGCAACTATTTATGAAACTTTCACATTACCACAGTTTATTCATTTTTTGTAAGTATAAAAATGTTTGCATGAAATGCTGAATGTTTACCATTAATTTTGCAATTTCAGTACTTCACAAAATGTATTTTAATTATCTGAAGCAGATTAATTTGCATATACAAGGAAAAAAAGTCTGCACCTCCCATGTACCTTTAATTTTGTAAGTTATTGCTATCTCTTAATTGTTCAAGAACATCAAACTTTTGCAATCTTTTCTGTGCCACATAAAAGTTATAACACAAATATGCCTACGTAGCTAGAATTTTCAATTTTCAATATGAAAAGCAACAACTCCTCCTCTCCCCCCATTTTATTCAGTATCCAAAGGTTGCTTGCCTAAAGCATCATAGAAATCATGTGAAAAGACCATGTTGTACATACACGTGAAAGTGTAATGTGATGAGAGTGATATACACCACTAACAGCCCGCCATTGCTTCACTCAGGTTTTATAAAATACTAGCAGCCTGCCATAGCTTCGGCTCAGGTTTTATAGACTACCCGTGACTACCTGCGACTACTTGCGAATTTATAATATTAAGATATACTTGGTTTTACTCTACTCACTGGGCCACTGCTGCCCCACTTGGAGAGTACTCTAACCACTGAGCCACTATGGCCCCCCTTGGAATCGTTTTAGCCACTGAACCACTGTGACCCCACTTGGGTTCACGCTATCCACTGAGCCAGTAAGGGCTCACTTGGGATCACTCTAGCTACTGGACCACTGCGGCCCCATTTTATATATCCATCCACTGAGCCACTAAGGCACTACTGGGATCGCTCTATCCACTGAGCCAGTAAGGCCTCACTTAGGACCACTCTAGTGAGTGGTGTAGGATGGGGGATGCGGGGGGGTGCGGGTCGCCCTGGGTGTCATCACTGAAGGGGGTGACAAAATGCTTTTTTTTTCAATAATTGTATTTAAAATGAGTTAATAACTTCATCTGACAGTTAATTAACCTCAACAAGTCAACATAATACACACTGAAACTTTTTAGTTCAGTCAACAAACACAACGAAACACGGCTGACTCGACCCTGTGTAGTGGAGAGCATATTGATAAGGAAGAGGAGGGGGTTTTTCACTACGCCCAAGTCTGACTGCAGTTTGTAGTCGAGCAATACGTAACAACCGGTGACTCTTCACCCAATCCGCAACCACAACCTATTAGCTGTCGCGCCGGTCAGTCACCCCAATTCATACTGTTGAGTTAGTTGTGCATTATTGCTGAAGCTTATAAGTGTGGTACTGAATTTATTATTGTTACGTTATTTCAGTTCATCTTCATTGATTTGTTATGATCATCCTCCTCTCTATGATATTGAGTTTGGTAAGTAAAGTAAACGTTTTGATACGTGCTGTGGGAGATGCAAAGTGCCAAAGTAACACTAGGAGCCGCACTATCACGTGTAGCAGAAGTCCGGGATGTGATAAAGATGTTATTTACATATATGGTCTGTTGCATTTTGGTGTATGGATTTGTTGAAATGAAATATTATTTACGTGCATGTTTAATATTTGTAAACTCAGCAATGCAGTCTGAAATTTATTTTTCAGGTAAAAAAACCTTCCACTGCTGCACACGCGCAAGGTAAAGCCGACTGCTTATCACCATTCCGCGGTTCCAAAAATCGCCACTAGATGTCGGCCACTTCGCTTAGCATCTCCATTTGCTTGTATATGTACGTTAAACCAAAACTGCAAAATAGCAAAATTAAGTAAAAAATTTCACCGAATATGGACCTAATGGATCCCTTAGGGTAAGGGATCAACAGAAAGTGCACTTTAGTGGACACACGCATATTGGCTTAGTTTCTGAATTCTCACCAGAGACGCAGATGCATCTCTTCACGCGTCCACTGTCAAGGGTTTGAGACGAGTGGTAGAACGTGATCTGAGGCTGTGTCTCAATTGGCCCAGAGAGCACTCTCTCGTGTTCTCGCTCTCACGACATCATTATAAGTTCAGGGAGAACACACACTAGTCGTTCAATTCATCGGAGAGAACACGAAAGAGCGAGAGCACAAAGAGAGCATGAAGTTGTATACTCGCTGGCGCTCTCTCGCAGGCGTCATATTTGTTTATATTATTTCCGTGTTTAAATAAGGTTATAGTAGCTTTCTGGGCCAAAACCACGTTGCATTTTAACTATAGGTGAATAATTTCAACTGTTTTAAACAGTGAAATGACATACGAAACATGTATTTTTAAAAATATAAATACGGATTTCTGACTGTCTCTTTTATTTTGTGACTTTGCTGTAACATGATGGTGAAATTTAAAACAAAAATAATAGTATTTTATGTACATATGATTATTCTGGTAGTGCCACAATATTAAGATTTTACATTTTTGCACAAGAGATTCTGATCAATGCCTGTGTGCACTTCTCCTTAACTTCATTTTAAAAATTATTAACATATACTTTGTGCAATTTAATTTCTAAAACGTACAGAATAAGATTATTTTGTTTGATAAAGATATAACATCACGTAACGGGCATGCATCACCAAACTGCTGATGTGAAACTATTCAAAGAAACAGAGATAACCTAGCTTTAGGGGTGAGACATTGAAAGGGAGGGTGATCAGATGTAATTCTTCTTCCTAGAATCTACGGAGTCCAAGGTTAAAGAGACACCAGTATGAATTTTTACAGTGCCTGGTTTCTGAGGTTGCTCCCCTTCCACACATAAAACATTACATTTAGTTTCACAAACCTCTTGTTTTAACATACAGCACACCTAAACATTATAAATACAACTACCTAGTAATTTCTGCACAATGAACCTGCATAATACTTGAACCCTCATCATTAAAAAAAGTGGTTTTGCTTATGCCTTGTTATTATAAATACATTTCCCTTTCATTTTGGAAGTGAAAGGATATCCCCCCCGTTAAAACTGCCTGTAAGATTTGTTATTCCCAACGTGAATGCTCACCAGTAACAGAAAACTAATTCATATAAAAATACTTTTTAATATTCCAAACTTTCTTCACTGAATAATAGTTACTGAGTTTAAGCATTTCAGCACCACACGAAAATGATATATTCAAGCTTACGGGATTTATACTGCGGTTGGTTAGACAGTATTTACCTAAATAATTGACAATATTCAATTCCAATTCTTACTTCTAAAAGTTAGGTGCTATCTTACCTTAGCATATTAAGGTGGGACTCAAGACAGTCTGTTCCACTCATCATGTGTCTGCCAGTCATCCATAAATTTTTTGACCAGCTGTTGAGCACGATTCGTAACAATCTGTCACCAACCAATGCTTCTGTACTGCACATTTTCAACGTGACAATGCAGGATGACAGTCTTTCCGAGTTGGAAATATATTTTGTGGGAAGAAATATAGAACTTTTTTCTTAATAGTAGTGTAAATAAAACTTGAAACACTTATATCAATATTGAGAAAAGTGCCTGTGCAGCTGACGTGTTACATGAATTAAAAATAATGGAGAAATAAGTGTCAATTTGTGTACAAGAAATGTTGTCACGAGACAATGGCTTTATCCATGCATCTGTCAACAGTTAAAGCTTAGCAAACATACTATGGAGTGACGGATAGAAATAAAAATCCCTGTATCTGGCTAAAAGACAACTCTTGACACCTCAGCTGGTCTACTACATGCATGTACATGAGTTAATATTCCTTCCATTACCATGCCCCAAATAAAGATTCAGTTAAATATATACAGTAACTTTGAAGCCAAGTTTCAAATCAGCATACGCGCAAACTGTGAAAATATAAACCTGCTTGATTACTGCTGATAACAAGTGCGAACTAAAAAATACAATATAAGGCAACTAAGCTCATTAGCCACAACATCAGAGATTATTTAAACAGTTTCAACCTGTACTAGGTTAGGAAAAATCTTTTTTTGTACACCATTCCCTTCATCTAATAAAACTTAGAAAAAAGGTACTTGACATATATACTTAGTTACATGTAATTAAGAAAGAAACTTCTGCTCAACTTCAAGAAGCAAATTTATGCACTAACTACATCCCAAAAAAATTAATGTGTTAGTACTCTACACATTTATAGAAGGAGGTGGTCATTTACAATAGCAAATCTCAAATTGTTTTGAATAGAATTGGCACAGTAATTATATTCTAGTAAAAGTTGGAAGCTATACACAACAATATTAGGAGAACATCATGGATGGAAATAGCAGCGTCATTTGAATCTGACAAATGCTCACTCTCTCTAAATGTTACATTTTCTTTCCAAGACATTTTCTCAGTAGGTACTGAATATAATACATATACTTACTTCCAAATAAATTGCTTTCACTATGAAACAGAACCGCATCCATGTTAGCAGAACTTCTTTCAAACATCAGTCTTTCTGACCATAGCTATGGCTTATGTAAATTAAATACAAGTAACATGTTTATTATAAAAAACACTATAAAATACTAAATCTAGACATTGCTACAATCAATATGGTAAACACAACTACTAGCAAAATGAAACTGTTAACGATAATTTAAAAATAACAATAAAATATTATTTCCATTAGAGACAATTTTTAAATTGTTTTCTCAAATATAATATGGAAACAAACACTCCAGTTATAAATTAAGAATATCACTGCACTGATGATAACCAAGAAAGGGCAGAAGGGATCACATCTTACGAGATCAATGCTGATGTTGACAAATAACTCCAGCAAAAAATTTTAGAGAACATTTTCAGAAATCAATAACATGTACTAGTCAAATTTGTAAAATTCTTTACCATTTATGACCCAGTGGACAACTTATAAACAATACAGGATGTATGTAAAATTTTTATATTTTTAATATAACATACTCAACCAAATGAATTTAAAAATTTTTTTGCTTACATTTCATTTTTTAGATACTCTTAATTTACTGTTTTCTACAATCCAAATAAAGAAATATAAAATACATAAATACAACTTTGGGTCACCAATTGACATGTAAAGCTTACTCTGGACTTAGAAAATGCTGAAGAACAGTGGTAAAAAGGGAACTATATAACAAGATAATTATGGGCAGTGAAGGAAGTCAGTAAATTGGAATGGTGGTGGAAAGGGATAAAAGAAAATCAACCAATCAACAAAACAACACTGTCAGAATGTAAATACAACAATTTTACATAAACCATACAATAGGTTTCAAGAAGAAAATAATTCAGTCTGTCTTCAAAGTGCTAATTCAACTGTAGCACAAATTACAGATTCATGACAGTGGAGCCTTAAAAAATACACAAAATTAATAAAAATACTTTACATTACCAACACATGAAAATCTAAATAATTCATTGTCATGAAAAACATTGTTCTAAATTACTTTAAATTACCAACATATGAAAATATAAATAATTCATAGTCATAAAATAACATTGTTCTATTTGTTTTTGTAACTGGGCATAGAGTTTTTCCCGTCTATTTCATGAATTTTTGATCACTGCATATAAAAATGAAACTAAAAGCATTATGATCTTGACGCATGCCGCTTATTGAGTTATAACAAACGACTACGACTCATCCTAACGTGTTATTACCAAACCAAGAAGGAAACCATAGATGGCTACAGGATTGTTTCCCGTGGAGGGGCAGTTACAGACACATGGTATTTCCTACTGGTTCCAGGACTGACTTTACCTCACTACTTGCGTAGTTCAACGTAACATGAGGAAGGGTCAAACTCAACACATTATTCATGAGAGCATTCAGAATCACTCCCAGCCTAGTGGGCGGTTCCAGCACATTAAATACACTATGTTTCCAAGCAGCCACAGTAACACATCAGCCTCCCCGACGCATCAGGCAGACAATGTCTCGCCACTCCAGTGAAGCTGTCCGAAGATAGCCGAGCGCCACCATGCACCCGAGGCCATATAGCTGAGCGCAGAAGGTAGGTTCTCCCACCCCCTCGCTCCAGGCAGACGCAACAGTCCCCACTCCAGCCCAGACATCGGCAAGCCGAGCGCACTATAAAAGACTGTGCACAGCAAAAGACACCAGTTATCTTCTCCAATAGCTCGCCTCCACACTTCCGTACTGGGACTCTCTACTGCCTACCAGGTCTTCTTGATTTTCAGTAACCTCCAGAGGCTGCTACCAGAGGCTCCAGAGGCTTCTACCCCCAACAACTTACCAGAAGCTCAACACACCAGAAGCCTGTGAGTCTTCACTCCACACTTCCGTTGTCGATCCTCCTGGTTCGACAGCCACCGCTACTTGCTGGTAAGTGGCAACTACACCTACTACCCTTTTGGTAGTGGCCCATTTTGTAAAGTCTCTTGTAGACAACTCCAGATTAGAGTAACTGCATCAGAGTTATTTTCATAGCCGTCGAAGTCATTCTTATCTTGAGTAGTTTAGGAGCAGGTCACCTCCACCTGTAAAGCGTAGCTTACCTCCGTTCACACTTAGCTTAGTAGTGAGAGTATGTGTCACCATATCTATTATTTATAATAAATACACTTTTGTTCCTGTCCCAAGAGTGATTTGTTATAGAGGTAATTCCTATCCGATTGCTAGATACTAGACAGTGGTATGGAGCAAGCAGGAGAAAGGGTTTTTCTAACTGTACGAACCATACAGTAGGATTACAGATCACATTCAGGAATCTTTACGTTGTATACACACACCACTTTCGACAGCCATCCGTCCTGTGCACTGTGGTGTATAGAAGGGTAGAGCCACAACAACTATAGTCCGTTCATGACTGGAACAGACTTTCTCGGAATCTTTCCTACTCCCATTTTTAAGCAATAGATTTTAAAAAATATGTTAAAACATTCAAACTATATTCTCTCTCCGTGCTGCCAAACTAAACTATACCTGCGCCAGTCACTGTTTGTAGCAACGATGCATACAGCTGACGACTAAGGTGTTGTTCAAAAGTCTGTTCCAGTTGTGAACCGACTATAGGTACTCATCCAAGAGGGGCAGGACAGCCACCCCAGGTTTTACTGCTGCCGAAGCACAGACAGTGCTGGCAGTACTTGGCTGAGACTGGAGGCTCAACAGTTGTTGGACCACACACAGCAGTATTAGGAAGACGGCCCACACAACCAACTGCTCCAGGTTCGTGCTCCAAGATGCAGGACTGATTGGAGCACAGGGTTCGCACCATCAACTACTGTTGGTTATACACTTACCTACGGCACCATCATCTGCTTGCACATACCCAGGAGATAATTAAGTGTTAACGCTGCCTCTATGCCATTTGGGAAAAGGCACGAGGTTCAAAGGGAGGAGCAAAAGACCAAGTTCATTGCTGCTAAGTGAGTGTGTGCCAGTAAAACCCTCTGCACCTTGCGGAGACACCCCATGGGGCAGAGCTCAAGCACTTACCTACGGCACCATCATCTGCTTGCACATACCCAGGAGATAATTAAGTGTTAACGCTGCCTCTATGCCATTTGGGAAAAGGCACGAAGATCAAAGGAAGGAGCAAAAGACCAAGTTCATTACTGCTAAGTGAGTGTGTGCCAGTAAAACCCTCTGCACCTTGTGGAGACACCCCATGGGGCAGAGCTCAAGCCACCCAACACCTGGAGGCGCCTCCCTCTCCAGCCAGCACCCCTGTTTTCTTCCCCACACACACTAGGCTCTGTTTATACTGCCATCTGGCTGCTCATGTCCTGGTAACTGATAAGGATACCAGGCCAGGCATAACCAATACCTTCTTCAGCAGCAGCAAAGCCACAGAGTGGAGCCTGAAGTACCGTACCATCCTATATGGTAACTCGTCATCCAGCACTGCGTAGGAGATGACTGGAACCAGCTGACCCACTGCTTCATTGGAACCAAGGAAGCAGGTACCTGAATACTCTGGTAAGTCCGCCCTACCTAAATGGTCTAGTGGAACGGTAAGACATATTGTGGTACCATTCACACCTGATTTTGTGCCAAGTCGCCAACCTACACGACCAGTGTTAACATCCAGCAGAAAGTCAACCCAGAGTAAATCATTGGTTATAGCCAGAGCGGCCTGACCTAGAGCAAAGCAAAACCACATTGACCCAGCCTAAGCGACATGCATCAATCTGAAGTCCTAAAGCACTTAACTATTTACTTTCTCCACACAATCTGAGTTAACTAAAATACTTCATAGAGAAAGCATAGAGTTTCGAAAATTCATTGTATTGTAAGTCACAAATTTAAAAATTATTGCACTTTTTTTAATAACAGTAGCCATAAAAATATTTTACAATCAAAATAAATTCTATTTAAAGTGATCCTATTTAACAATATACTGTCATCAGAGAAATATACATCAATTAAACCTTTAAAGCATATGTTTTTCACATAAATAGTTTTCAACAACTGCAACCTCAGGTAACATTATGAATAGTAAGTTCGCACCTCGTACTTTCCTGAAGCTAAGGACACCAAATAAAAATACAACATTCTCGATAACGGCAGAAATGTTTGAACAAGAATACGGCATACACATACATGGCTATTCCTACTAGACATGGCACTTACGTCTGATGTCGGATTTTCTTCCATGAACATGTTAAAATTTGGCACTTTCAGCATTTAATTGTATAATTCATGAATTGCAGTCTCATCGCTAAAAGGATGAACTCTTCCAGACAGAACAAACAAGAGCTCAATCACCATCACTTGTAGCAGTAATCAGCAACATGCTGCAGGCCGGTGAGAATTCTTGCAAACAGAGCAGTTGCAACAAAATAGCGAATCAGTCAAACCTGAGAAAGTCATCTCACACCACCAATGCTTGCAGCAGCGACCATGAATGCAAACGAAACTGTTGGACATTCAGACTACAAGTTCGGGTCAACGAGAGTTCTCGTACGCAGAGTACAATCAGAGCAGTCAGAGGGGGACAGAGGACAGACATGGTCATAGCTGCATGCAGCACTCCGCACAACTTCAAGAGTTCATGACAGTGGAGCGGCGAGAGTAGCCACGGCGTGTGACAGTTGCACCCTGTGCCTCGCATTCCCGCCGCACGCGATCAATGATGTCGGCCACTAGCTTCTCTTCCTTTTCCCGCTGCGATTGGTACTCATCACCTTGGGTAGTGACCTCGGACCCACGAGTCCTGCGTGTCTGCCGCTGAGACAGTAGCTCCGACTCTGGCGTCGCTGGGAGCTCCTCCTCCACCACCTCGATCTTGCGTTCCTGCTCCTCGCCCTCAGCGTGCCGGTTGGCAACGTGGCCAGTGTAGCCCTTGCGCGACTTGAAGAACACGTTGCAGCGGTGGCACTTGTAGAGACTGGCAGGTGGCTGGAAGGTGGCGGCCACGTGGAACTTGTACTTGTGGCGGTACCAGTGGGTGCGGGTTGGCAGCACTTCCCCACACCACTTACAGACGACACTGCCATCATCCCGCACCAGGTACTCCAGCAGCTCCTGCCGTCCGCGCCCCGCCCCCTCCAACACATCCTCAGAGTCTGCGTCCTCGCACTTGGTCACCAGGATGCACTCGTGGCCACCGTCCTCTGCCTCGTGGCTCAAGAAGTGCACCCCAGGAGCTGAGTCCAGTGACTGCACCACCAGCCCCATCTTGCTGTCCTCAACTGACTCATCCATCAGCCCTATGGCTCCGGGTCCAGGATGAAACACTTGCTCCTGCCCGCACAGCTCAAATGTGATGGATGGTGTTTCTTCCACAAAGACGCTAGCAAATTTCGTTTCTGAAATAAAACAGTGACAATCATAACAAACACAAAAAAAAAAACCAATGCACAAGGACCTTCTAATTAAGTGAGCACACCCAACAACATTACTATACAGAATTTCCCCAAATATGTGGGAAGAAATCAGGGAGTCAATAGCACACTCCAAAACAACACAAAATGTCCTTATAAACAGGTCGTAAAGTCAATAGTTTCCGAGTTACAAACCTTCCAGAATTGTACCACACATATTGGTAATACTCAATATTTTACAAGGCGTGCCTGTTAATGCGATAAGGTGGAATGGTGCCATTGTTATTACCTGTCTTGCACAGGTGAATAGGCCATGCAGGACCAATTGCCTAGCCTGCACTTGCCCAGGATCTCAATCCACTGTGAGGGCATCTCAAGGCCATTGTTTATGCAACTCCAGTTCTGGACATTCAGTGCTTCACCAGTGAGTGGAATATGGCTGCCAGCAGATACGTGCAATTCCTCGAGTATTTGACTGTGTCAAGACAATCAATGAAGTGATATGTCCAGGCATGCATTCAGGCCCAAGGTGCACATTTTAAGCACTTCTTGTAAAGTAATGTATTACTGTTGGTACACTAACATGGCTATAGCTACTCTAACTGAAATAGGCCAGTAAAACTATTATGAATATGTTTAGTACAATATTGTGGATAAACACTTGAAACAGCAGATAATTCAATCACCAAACAATCATAAATATTTACCAGGATCTAAACGCTCCCACTACTAAGAATTATTCCATCATTTTTAATATGGCAATGCAAGTTCCGCGACAATGCTTGGAGCTACGGAGCGTTGCAGCGGAACACGCATTGCCATGTTAAAAGTTACGGAATAATTCTTAGTAGTGGGAGCGTTTGGATCCGGGTAAATATTTTTTTCATTTGTATCCATGTTAGTGCGAGTGTCTCGATTAGTATATAAGCAGGTTCCGGATATAGTTTTATTCACTTAGCTCCGTGTCGTTAGAGATGACACATTACTTTGTTGCTGAGGCGTTTGCGTATATATTATTACCCTAGGCAGGGATACCATGATATTTGTGGTTTTAAAAGGATGTCAATAAAGACGATAGGTTGACTGTGCAAATTATTGATGCAGAAGAAAGTTATATTTTGTTGTCATTTTTGTACAGTTTTAGTCTTCAAGGAATTACTGCTGAGGCTAGTAGTGGTTTGTTGGAAATGTGTTTCTTCAGAAAGCCGCAGCATGAAGAGGACCCTGCTCCTAAGGAAATTAGTGACATTGATACTCGTGATATAATATGCTGGAAGACTTTTCCAGTTCACGAAGGAAAGTTGGACAACACTGCTGTTATTAATGTCTATGGTAATGCTTCGCTGCCTTCATGTAAGAAGATGAAGTTCATAAGTTATTAGTGTTTTTAAATGTAAATTTTTTACTATTGAACAATGTATTATTTTAACATAAGTCGAAGCAAGAAAAAGAAGAAAAATCTATATTTTCACAGTAACATTGTTAATAATTTTCTGTATTTACTTACCTGTAAATCTTTTGTTGACGTGAATGAAAAATACTATATTTTTTATTACAGGATTTTACAGAATATTTAATTGTCAAATACAGGATTTTATAATCATTCTTGGTGGCAACCTTGACATACAGGATTTTTTACAGGATATTTTTATATTAAAAACAAGGATTCTAAAGTTACTTTACCTTGAAAACAAGGATATTGTTTTGAAAGTGGTGGCAGCCAAGCAATATTGGAAGGTACCTAACTCAGAAACTATCAACTTTAGGACATGTTCATTTGGACATTTTGTGTTGTTTTCTGTACATAGAGTCACTTTCACTATTACTATCGAGTCACTTTCACTATTACTTAAAACATTACTAATGCCATTACTTTAATCGACACTGAAACATTGAAAGAGGAAATTCCAATGAGCAGACTTCATAGCCATTATGACTGACTACCATGTTAAGTTGTGTATGTCAACCATTCTGAACAACTTTCATAAAAGGCAACATTCTGACAATTATTGATTTTACTGTTATCAGTGTTCATAATAAAAACCTTCAAATGAAATGTCCTTGTTTTTCTTAAAGAAATTATCAAAAAATATTTTGTCTAAATGAATTTACTGACTGGAAGATGCAATTACTTGTTAAAAATATATAGTGAAGCTTCTAATGCAGATAAGTCCACACACAGTCAAAGGATATAGCACACAGCTGTAAGAAATCATTGACAGTGTTCTCAGTAGCAAAGATACATTGGGACAGTAATAAGATGAGATTGAATATCAGAAATTTGTAGCTTTCTAAAACAACTTCCACTCAATTTTTTGAAATTTTTTCTCAATGACACAGAACAAAGTTTTAACATTTTTTTAAAGCAAAACACAAGAGACCTTACTGCAATTTACAATTGAAACAAATTGTACTTCCTCCTATGACTACACTGGAATTTTTTACACACAGTGTACTCTCACCAACTGTAAAAATTAAAAGGCACAACATCTTGATAATTTTATTAAAACTCATGTCAATTTATGAACAAATCCAGTCACAAAATTAGGAGAAGCTAATTCATAGTACAGTAAAGTTATCTATAATTCTTTTTCAAGGATGTTTACTAGTGAAAAGCATTAATTGCAGGGGAAGGGACTAATATTGGATGCAGGTTTAGTCAGAGTGCGCACAGTGATCTCTAGCAAATGGGCCCTGAAGAATTCCAAACTAATTGCTGTATAGAGCATTTAAATCAAACCACTTTGTGCAAACTGACAATCTGTATGAAAAGTAGTGGTGTTTGGTTCCATCAAACTACCATTTCACCGCTCACACCCCTGCTCCTCAGACAAGCCCGCAGGCAGGTGAATATATGTCTAGCTGTTCTCCAGTTAAATCTCTTCAGTTCATCTCCAGCAGTTCGCTCCACCACCTCGTGTGAGCCTCACTCTCTGCCAATACCAATGTCTTCACAACCTACCAGAAGCTCTCCAAGACCTTCACTAGCAACCCCCGAAGAAGTCATCGACCCCCTTCAACAGTCACTACCCTTCTGGTAATGGCAACCACACTACTATTCTGGTAGTGGCCTCCAGAGTCCCTTACGGACAATTGCATTGAGATAGTCAGGGACAGTAGTTGTAATATCTACCTAGCCGCATCTGCTCTTGTTCAGCTTAGACACAGGTCCCCTTCACCTGGTTTACGTAGTTTACTTCTGTTCAGTTCCTGGTTAGTTAGGAGGTAGTTTGGGCCGTGTCTATTCCTCACGGAATAAACACTTTTTTTTTCTCAAACCTCAGAGTAGTAATTCTAGGGTGATTGATTTTATCCTCTGTAGATGTCAGCCCACCAGAGTAAAGCAGGAGACAGCATCTTTGCAAAACCAATTACCAAACCTAGGGTAGGACTGCTGGCTCCCTTTACCGGGTGCACGTATGTCAATAAAACACCCAGTTAACAGCCACCCGTACTGTGCATCTGGTGCGCAGTAAGGTGGAGGTACAACCACTAGCGACTAAATCCACAAGGCTGCTAGTCAACCAGCCCAGCCTTTACTCCATCCACCACGCTGAACTGTCCTAGAGGGAGTGCTAGACTGGTTCTGGGGGTCTGCCCACCTTTGAACCCACACACAACATTGTCGTCGGACGCTCAGAATAAACCCATCACTCTAACCCCTGCTCTGAACTGTGGCCGGTTGGAGCAAACGGGTACAGCTCTGGGTTAGCGCAGCTTCTGTTTTAGCTATACACCTTGCTAGAGACCGTCATCGTCTGCTTCCCCCTGACAAGGCAGACTGCTGTACCTACCTGTTAATGCAGTATACCCATAGGAAAAGTACAAAGTCTCAAGTTAGGAAGGCAGCTGCTGCCTCCGAAGCCAACAGGATCTGTAACCCAGCCCTAACTGCATTCTGCAGCATAAATCCCAGGAATGAGCTCAAGCCATTCACCGGCTGGAGTGGCCTCAACTCCCGGCTCCCTCCCACTCATTTCAGCCCCCGATCAATAACCACCGGCTGACCACACCAGATCATCGCTGACTTCCATCAAGAACGACACATTCCACTAGGGATTGCAAATTCTTGGTTCCCGTGCTGCCTAACCAGCAGCCCTCCAAGGCCTCACCTCAGCACTAGTTCCAGCCAACTCCAGCAGCCACCCCGGACCACCTCCAGTACAGGTAAGCCCATGGCTGTGTGCCACCCAGTACGCAGAACAGCCAAGCCCCCGTCTGACTTTGTGCCGTTCCATCAAGCCACGCACCCTATCTTGAATACCGGCCGGGGCCCGGTCAGCAGTCAATAAGGTCAGCCAGTTAAATTACCCGTATCTCTGACCGAAACACCAAAATCTTGCTCGACCGTAGCGTCGTCAAGCACCTGACTTCATGCGTCAGCAGGAACAATGAATTATTGGTACTTTAAATTCCAAGTATAAACTTGGGTTTCATTACAATTTTATTTATAATTTTTTCACCTGAAAATATTACAAGGATTAAAAAGAAAAATTAATAGGTCATGGCATGTCATAGTAGGCAGCTTAAAGACATATTTCATCTATTAAGCATCAAGAATAATTCTCTGGGAAAGGTCATGTCCCCCAAATCCCTCCCATAATTTCACCATCACAATCACTCAGTAAGGAGTAAAGCAAGTGTGTTCATGACCATTGCAATCTCAGGCCTAAGCTCTCACGAAAAACAAAGCTCAGCAGCTGACCAAAGGCTGACGTTCTACTGACACACAGCAGCTGCTGTTGACAACACTGCATAGTTCTCATGCACATTCCTGGGTGGGAGAGATGGGCATGTATGTATCTGCTGAAGCATAATTCGAGGGGCAATTAATATACTTCAAAAAATCTTAAAACCAACTTGCAAGATGCCTCTTCTGCTGCATAATGCAGAAAACCAAACAAAATTGAGGGAGTACCATTTAAGTCCCACTATAAACAACATTTAATACATTGCCTGAATACACGGTGGTTGGTCATTTAAAATTGTGTTCCAAAATAAAGTTAAGTATTTTGAAGACTTTGATTTACATTGTCTTATAGGTGTGCGAGGGACCTATTGTGGAAGAAAGAGTGTAAATAATTACTGCTAATGCATAACCGATGCAGTTCTTCCGCAGTGTCACCATAGAGGAAAGGCTGCATGGTAGCGTTTTGTCCAACAGTCTGCAAGTACAATGGTGATGTATGAAACTTAGTAAATCTGAACTTGGTAATAGCCAATCCTGGGAGCATTGTGCAACTGATGGCCAGCCACATATAGGTACAAATCTATTTTTACGGTAAATAAAATGAACTGAGTTATCCATTGAAATTTCACCATTTCATTTTTAAAAAATTTCATTTCATCAAATAAATTTTATGGGAAAAAATATATATGCATTATTATTAGAACGAGAATCTGTTGTTTTTGTAACTTCTATTTCACTCAAACTAAATGGAATTATTCATTCTTTTAATCAGTACATATTTAAGTGTAAAACATTCAAAAATATGTAACTATTAGGATGAAAGAACAACCTTATGAAAGCACACATGTCATGTAACACACATGGTCATGTCATAGTATTTTTTGTGCGATAAACATTGTACTTTATCAAGACATACATAGTAATTAATATATACGGGAAATATTTGATTTCTTCCTATACTTCTGTAAAGGATAGTAATTCATCTACTTCTTAGAAGATGGTGGCAGTGATAATTTGTTTGTATTTTATTTATTTTCGTTTCTCAAAATTTTTTAGTTTATTTGAGTCATTACATCAGTAGTAATAATAGTCATAGGATGGCATTGCACCTTTTCACTGGGTTAGTAAGCTAGACACGTAGCCGCCGTATTGCGCTACATGATGAAACAATGAAGTACAGATGTCATATTTCGCCAACGTGACCGGCCGCATGAATGAAATCCTATTGTTTCTTCCACACCATGCAAAGCAACGATTGGACAATGTTTACCGGATGAAATATTCAATCAATATATAGGGGAAGCATGACTTTTTCATTCATCACAGTTAATTTGTCAGTCAAACAGTCTTCAGCTAGTGATCATTCAACTAGCACCAACAAGCACCCGCGACTTCAACCTTGTCTTAATTTCCGACATTTTTTTAAATCCATAAATTTATTTTCTGTCGGTGCGAGAAGTCGTTACGGCGCCGGGAGGGAAAAGTAGTGATTCTCTCCCGTATTCATAATGCATGATTCTCAAAGTGCTGTTTTGTTTTGTGAACTTGAAAACGCTGCCATTCTGTCTCTTGAATTTTTTTCTTTTGTTTTGTCTGCTGCAAGTATCAATTTTTTTTGCAGATAATTCTGAAGAGATGGCAATAAACCTTCAGTGAACATTTAACATCATCTTTTATTTCTTTTCCGTTGGCACTCCTGTTATCAAAAAACATCCCCCCCCCCCCCCCCCCCCAGAATCTTGTGCTTTCATCTGACGTAGATTCAAGCTAATGTTTATTGTGGACTCCTACTGAGTTTCGTACAGCAAACATTACAAACATTCACCAGCATTTCAGTTTTACAAGATTTTTACATCACCTACGTACAGATTTTGTTCATTGGTAGATAACAATATTTTAATTACATCCTGTTTCAATTCAATATTGCTCCAACACAAATCCACAACCTAACTACAAAATACTAGTAAATAATTCATTATATTGACCAAATAAATATACTCTGGTAAAAAGTTTTTACAATGAAGTGGCAGAACCTATTTGTTTTTGTTTTTTGGCAATATGAAAATTACCCAAATTTGCTTTGAATGCAGTTGTCTTTAGGGATGGGCTCCTCGATACAGTGATACATTATAGTATTGATTATTACATGAGAATATCAAAAAGTATCAAATTTTAACACCATATTTTCTCATGCCAATACTATGGTACATGTACCATAACCTTTGGAATATGTACAATAAATTTGGAAAAAAGTACCATAACCTTCAGAATATGTCCTATAATTTTGGAACACATACCATGATTTAAGTACAAGTGTACCATAATATACCATATATTATTCATAGCATAATATTCACAACAGCTGCGAGAATCAAGAGGTGATTTAGGCAACCCACAAATACCACAATTATTATTTTTGACTAGATATACGTTTATGGTACATAATTGACATACAATAAAAACAGGTTGAGAGTTGCAAGCTAGCACCGATAGACACGAGCGAGCAAATTGAGTAGTTATTGTACATCCCACACATACCATAATTATCTGATGCAAAATTCCATAATTATCCGATACACCTGTCATGGCCTAGCCCACGGGCTAGGCTACGACGGGTGTACGAGATAAATATGGTACTCATTTAACTTTCCTTAAAGTTGCAACATAAAATTAAAAAAACTGCAAAATAAGTGTGAACTAAGCTATCATTTTCCTCAAAATTTGATCACAGATTTTGCTGTGGAAACGTGATTCTATGGAATTGAAGGAGACTGTTGGTTACAGACCATTCACCATTTGTTTCCAGTTTAATGTGCGTTTTTATGTAGTTTCAGTGTGTGTTAATGACACTAGTAAAATAAGCAATTTTCTTGGCCAAGTTGTTATGTATTCATGACAATTTTAATTAGGTATCGAGAAAAGTATCCGTATTGAGTATCGTGAGAATGTTTTGGTATCGAGTATCGGGAAAATGTAGTATCGACCCATCCCTATTTGTCTTTATTCTTTATGTACTCCGCAATCACCAAATAAACTGTGCATACGGCACAACAGTGTTTAAGCTTGCATCTTTTTTTGCCCACCGAATTATTACATCACAGTTTAGCACTTTGGTCACATAAGGAAAAAACTTTCACTCACTTTCAAACTCCTGGGCACAATCTAAAACAGTAACTACAGACTACAATCACTACCCTAGCTAAATAGTTGCAAATGCCATATATGCTGGTTGTCAAGAACCTAACTTCAAAACACAGAAGATGAGTAAAGTCAACAGTGTTTAAGTATACCGTGCAAATGGTGACTGTGTAATTATTCCATTCCATAAAAAATATATTAATGTCTGTTATATATTTATAGACACTGTACTTTCATCATATCACCAAAATTTTGATTAGCGATGTTAGTTTATAAATAAAATACACATATCCGTGATTCTGCCAGTGAACGAATGCCATAGCGATTCGGCTCAATATATATATATATCGTATTTGAAACGATAATCTTTTGGCCTTGCTACCAATTGATTTCAGAGTTCTTATGACTTAAAATTTTGTTCCCTTTTTATAGTCAACATCATCACCACAATAATAGCGTTGTTAACCGCACATATGTGAAGTAAATGAGAGAGAATGCTGTATAACAAATAAAAAAATTGTATAACTTAATATTCGTAAGAGTTTTTATGGTAAAAGAATCTCACATTGTAGTCTTAGATACACACAAACACACAATTTTGTTGATGTTTCACGAATACATGAATTATTACAGAATTTTGCGAATGAACATAATTCCTCAGTATTTCACATTATTTTGTGGTTCGCAAACATGTCTAGGCCCTACATATAGGTACTACCACACGTGGTTGACCTTTTTTTCACTTTGGCTACTGTTTCCTCATCCATACAAAATTAAGTTAAACCATCCCATTTTTCAGTTCAAAATATCTTGGTGCCATATTACAATAAAATGCATTTATTTTGTGTTGAGTGTGACAGTGCAAAGATTTATATCAACCCAGATTTTTAAGCCTACTTACATTGTACCAAATTCTACAGAAAGTTTAAGGAGCGAGAGGGTTCTGGCTACCACAGCTGCAGTTTTAAACCAAAATTAACCTTTTTTTTTTTGTTGGTTTATATTTTTGCATAGCAATTAGGCCTAAAGGCAACAATTACAAAACACCTATATTTTACTACATGTTAACATATAATTAATGACCACGATAAATGCAACAAACTTATTTTTTGGACTATTTCCTTCAAATTTTTGCCTTTTTACAAACCAAAAATGTTATGGTCCCCCAAAACAGGGTTGTAACTTCGAGAGGGCAGTTATTCCTGGGCCCATAGTTGTGTATACTTTGTAAAGGGAAAATGTGGATTTCTTAAGACGTTACTTTCTTTACTTAAGCGAGTATAGGAAAATTGTTTTTTAATGTATTATTAACAGTAATACTTTTTCTAAAATTCCTGGGCCCATAGTTGTGTATACTTTGTAAAGGGAAAATGTGGATTTCTTAAGACGTTACTTTCTTTACTTAAGCGAGTATAGGAAAATTGTTTTTTAATGTATTATTAACAGTAATACTTTTTCTAAAATTCAGCATGAAAGGCATTGGTATTGGTGTATCAGTATCGGAAAACACGGCATCGGAACAACTCTACTACATACCTTACCAGTTTTGACTGAGTATGGCAGATACTTGAAGTAAAAAATATAAAAGAGCAACAGTTACCATGTTTTAAAATAAAGTCTGCATAAACACATTTGGACCCAATTATGGGACTGTCAAAAAAGATGGAATCAAAGGTCAAACATGGAACTTTACACACTATCACACCAGTAATCACTACTATCATAAACACCAAAAACCTGCAATGGGCTAGTCACATAATGAAAATACATGACATAGCAATTCTAGATATTCATAAATAAACATCATATGGAAGAGCTTAACACAATCAGATGTAGATTTGGGACATTTGTATTCTTTAGAAGCCTACAAAGGTAAGGGGGGGAGGGGGAGGTGGGGAAAGGAAAAGGGAATGGAGTAAGAGAGATAAAGGAAGAAGGGGAAGTGGGAAGAAGTAGGAAGAGAAAGAGGGGAAGGAAAAAAGGTGGAAGAGAAAGAGGGATGTAGGGGGAAGGGAAAGAGGGAAGTAGGGGGAAGGGAAAGAGGGAAGAAGGGGAAATAATGATGAAAGGGGGGAAGGAAAGATGGAAGGGGGAAAGGAAATATGGTAGAAGGGGGAGGAAAGATTGAAGAAAAGGGGAAAGTAAAAGAGAGAAGGGGGAAGGAGAGAAGGTGCATGCGTGTTCTAGGGTGGTTGAGGGTGATGAGTGTACAAGCATGCTTCACATGTGGGGTCCAAAGAAAGTGCACTATTTATTTTTATCACAACCACCCAATAAACTTGCAAACTTAATAAGTATAATTTTCAACATCTTACACATTCAATTTCCTTCAGCATCAAGGACATCTCTTTCAATCATTACCATAACAGTAACTGCAAAGTACAGTAAAATTCTGATACAGAGTACAGAAAATATTTTACCTTGCATCTTCCAAAATGGGATGAATTTAATGTCCCTATGTGGGCTTTACATAAAGGAAATAATTTTGTTTACCAATAGACTTGAAAAAAAATGAGTTGGTTAGTGTGTCACGTTCAATATATTGCCACGTGAAGTTTACTGGCTATTAACAATAAACGACTTCGCTTCATCTACAAGCAACAATGAATGGGGTTTGGAAGCATTTAATTTATACCGGAGCACCTAAAGGATTTTCCCTGGACAAGGGAGAGTTACAGACATGTCGGAATTATAAGTTTCAACAAAGCCACGCTTAGCCAAGCCTCCCGTTGAGAAGATGCGAACAATCTATTATCAGTCACTGACACTTTGCTACAACCCCGACGAAGTACAAGGGTGCACCGAGAGATGTCGTATGCCAACAATGGCCGCCCTTAGCTTTGTCCAAGATGTGTGCGCATAGCACCTCCCAAGCACCGAGCTGGCAAGCCAGAAGCCGAATATAATCCCATGCAGAGGCTGGAATTGATCGATCCACGGCTTTTCTGAGAGCCAAATCACCAGCTTGACAGTCTGATCCAACGCGCTCATTCGCCGGAGATTTCCAACCACCACCACCACCACCTAAAGAACTTATCTCACCGCTGCTTATTGCATAACTTCAGAGGTCCTCCCCTGGGAAACCTTCCACAAGTCAACTGCCACCCCACCCGTTTGCCCCTGGCAATGGCTACCCCACGCTCCCTTCAAGGCACGTGACAGATACACAGGGGAAGTTGTCATTAGCTACCTAGTCGATACTACCCCCTGCTAGTTTAGAACCAGGTCTCCTTCACCTGGACAGCGTAGTTTACTACTTCTTGTCAACTCTGGAGAGACAGGAGACAGTAAGGGCCACTGTGCTTATTCCTCATGGAATAAACACATTCTGATCCTATCAGAACTCTCATTTCCCTCACAGTTCTTCCAAACAACCATAATAAACACCTATGTGCCGCAGAGTGGAGCAGGAGACCGGGTTTACCATACCAGTTTGCCGCTTAGTGTAGGCTTACGAGCTCTTCAGGACGGGGGAATTCGTACGTCAGATCACACACCATTTGACGGCCACCCTTCTGTGCACCTGTTGAACCAAATGGTAAAGCAACAACCAACTTGCACCCATCCACCACACAATTTGTGTTGCCAGACGGAGTGCTTGGTTGTCTCTGGGTCGGACCTCTCTGCAAGTGGCTCACCCATTGAAGCTACTGGAGTACCTCCGAGGGAACCAGCTCTTCAACCACCGCACTGTTTGTGTTGCCGGTTGAAGAATAGGACTTTACTCGGCAGCATTCTGGTGCACTTAGACGGCGGAACACGCTTAGGGCACCTAATACCCTTCAGCATCCAGTGATAGAGGTCATTCGTCGTGGAGAACAGGTATCAGTTGGACTTGCATGCCCTTGATTCTCTATTCGCCGCTATCCCATCCTTAAGAGAACGTTCAGCAGCCAGTGGAGCAGCAGCTGCATCACCAGCAGTTTCTGGAGCCACAGCAGTAGCCCCAGTAATCAGAGCTCAACCAGTAAAACTGTCCCATCTCTCAGCCAACCAAGTGTCATTGAACATAAGCCGCAGGTGCCGAAACCAGCACCGCAGCCTGTAGTTGAAGTCATTGTAGACTTCTTACCCAACCTCCAACCCACACAGCTCGTGTTATATTCAGGACAGCCTGTTGTAGCACGTAGTCGGCCAAACCGCCCATAGTAAGTGCTCATGGCCAGCACAAAGTTCCCCTGTATAAGACTTGAGTATAATCACCCTGACCCAGATACCATTGCACATCAATATCTATGTATACCGCATCTGATAATATAAAGTGAACCCCCCTCTTTAAATTGCTACCCTCATAAAAATTTAATAATCAACGCAGATCTCTAAAAATTTTTTAAAAATTACACTTAAGTGGATTTTTTTACCAGTGGAAACTGTTTTTTAACATCTCCTGTGTAAAATCTGAAAAGTTTCTGTTTGAAATATTAATTTAAATAAACAGGCAGATTTATCCCTCCCTTGTTCTCAAAAATATTTTAACATCAAGGTGCATGTTTTACCAAGTGCAATGTCAATTTCACGTGCTTGCGGGAAATATGAAGTATTTCAAAGATAAGTCTTCTGAATAAACTTCCTTCAGTGTTATTTATTAGTAGGTGGCACAATTTTATTCATAGTAAACTCCAATAAGTAAGCTGTATATACTATTTGCAAACCTCGCATTACTTAACATTTGCAGGATGCAACTTGCAAAGTTTCATATTTAAAAGTATATAAAAGGACAGAAATTCAAGTACTCCCAGAGTACAGTAGTATTTGTCGACAGGCACACAAAGGACAACACATTTTCCACGCTATTACGCGACCGCAATGTTTCGCTGGCCAAGCCAGCTTCCATCAGGCGAAGAGTTGTAGGACAATGCAGTATGGTGGAAGGGCACAGTTAATAGTAAACCTAGGGCCGGGTGGCAAACTAGGATGGGGCAGGAAAATTAAAAAATTGCCGGTATTGCTAACGAGTGTGGTTAGGCGATATTATCTTATGTTAAGGCATGCAGGCTGCCTGGATTTTGTTATACATTGGTGAACTGATTCCCAGCGTCCAAGTTCTGAGCTATTGCTTGAAGGTGGTAGGGCTCTCACAACTCTGGTACTGTAGCAGGAATCAAATCTTTGTTGTACGAGACTGCATGTTCTGTAACCGGTTTGTCTTGTAGGTTACTGATGTCACCAGCTATGGCATGTTTGGCATCTGCTCTGTAGCCATTCATTCTCTACCCGAGTGTGTTAGTGGTGAGGACGATGTATTCTGCATTAGTGTTGGCACTGTAGCTGATAGATCAGATTTTCTGTTGCACTGTTGTAGTTGCCTTGGATGGAGTATGGATGGCTAGTGCTACTGAAAATAGTTGAGGGTTGGTGGATGGCACAGATGCCACAGCATTAGCTATTGCAAGGGTGGCATCATTTGGTTGGAATGTCGTGGGATGCAGCTTTGGATGAATCAGTTTGTTGAGGTTAGGTGGCCTTTAGAAGACCAATCTGGGCAGTTTGACGAGCAGGTCTTGTGTTTGTGGTGAGGAAGCCAGAATTTTGTATCCCAAGTGGTGAATGGTTGAGTTTACTTAGGCCTTCATGATATGGGACCACCAGAGGTATATCAGAGATGTTGCCCTTGGTTTGTGTTCTGGTAATTGAGTTGGCTTGCTGAATCTGTTTGTGGATGAGGTGCCTGGGGAAACTTTCATAGAGGAATTCTCTGACTATTTGTTCACACTGTTTGTTTACATCACTGTTGGTGGAGCAGATATGCTTGGCTCTTGTGACGAGACTGTAGGGTAGGGATTTTTTGGCATGGTACAGGTGGTAGCTGTCGAAATGTAACTACCGGAGTGATTCTACCATGCCTGACAAACAGTTGAAAATTCGCTTGAGCATACCATATGTTTATTGCAGCATTTGAAAGTTAGAAACTTTGTAATAAAATTAAAATACAGTATTGTTCTGCAACAAACCTAGATGCTAAAAGAAAAAGTCCTTGTTTATAAATAAATTTGTTTTATTATTTAAAAAGTACTATACAAATCAACTTCCATACCATAGTAAGAGTAAAATTACATTAGGGAATGATGCAATTACAAAAACACATAACAAATATTACATATGTTGATTTTAGAGTAAAATTTTTGTACAACACCAAAATTAAATTTTTTTTTCTAAAGTCATACATTTGGTTACACAGGTGTATCTCTAAGAATACAATTTAGATGATAGAAATCTGGAATGGTCACAAGAGCTTTGTGGGTTCTGAACTTTGCCCCCTAATCTTAGTCACCATCCCAGCTTCACAAAATGGAAACACATAACTGTAAATACAATTACATACTCAACTAATTCCTTTTCTGTATCTTTGGCTATATTATATAAAAATTATTTTGAATGAGAAACGCCAACCACTTCTCGGGATCCCTGCAATACAAAAGGTGCAGTCAGGTCGGAAACTGAAGTGCACGGATATTTTAAACAGGAAAAGTGGCTGGACTGGAGCCAGCACAAGGCACTTAGATGAATACGTTCCTGTTGCAAAACACCGGAAATTAACCTAATTCAAACTGCTTGGAACACACATATGAACTACAGCATGCACAACCTTTGTTTCTCCACACATCAACACTGCTACCTTGTTTTTGTGCTAATTCTCTCTCTCTCCAAAGCAGGAACTACATACATTTAGAAACAATTTTCGAATTACAACAACTCAATAACCAATACATTGTCTAGCAAAGTGCAATATTTACAAACCAACAAAAAACTAGGTTTTATTTGTTAAGAGCAACTGCATGGTTGCATAATTTCATGTTATAACTAATAAATATTTTTTTATAAACCCAACATGGGCTGTGCATCTACCAAATTTCCACAATTGTAAAGTTAGGATTACGTGGAGACATACAGTAGTAATGTATATTAATGATTGCATTGCAGATTGAAATTACCAAAAACAGTAAGAATGTTGTTTCATAAAACATGACACTAAATTTATTCTTATGGAAATAAATTTTTTTTAAGTTTCGGAACAGACAACAGCATGGTAAAAATGCAATCTTTTAAAATAAAAACCAGTTATTCATGTTCACTGTTTTAAGAACACTGCAGAAGCAGCATAAACCGTGCTTGACACATCTAAATGTTTGTAAAAAAAAAAAATTTTTTTTTTAAATGAATATCACAAAACACAGCACACAATTCCCAGTCTACATTGCTGCAATACTCATCCCACTAGATTTGGTAGTAAACTTTTCACCCATTGCAAATGCTTTCTTTTAAAGCTAGTCATACTTGCCCTATAATAAAGCTGATACATAAAGCATTGCACTGTCTAAATATTGCAACAAGGGAACTTTTATATGAACTGAGTATTTAATTAAAAAAACACTACTAATATAAAAAACTATTAACTAACTTTCAATTATACGAAAGGAGGAAACAATTCAAACTTCTAAACAACGAATGTTAAGGCCAGGCTTCACCATGCATGAGCGTATAGGGAATCCAAGGCTAAATTTGGAAAAAGATCTGTCGTTTTTTGTGGTAGTAATTTCAACTAAATACTTTCTGTTAGAGATTGAACTCATCTTGATTTGTAAACCTACCAGATTTTAATTTTTTAATTTCAAATGTACGTTTTCATTATTTATAAAACTGTGACATTTTACAAATAGTTAAAAAGTGCATTTAAAATTTAAAAAATTAAAACTTGAATGGTTTACAAATGTAGATGCGTTCAAAAAAACATTTGCTGAAAGTACTATCACAATAAATGACAGAGATCTTTGTCTGAATTTAGCCTCTGATTCACTATACGCCCATGCATGTTTAAGCTTGGCCTTATGTACAGACACAGAAGCAACGAAAGGAATGCGCTGTACAGGGGACTGGCAATACAGAGTACTGTGTATTCACTGCAATGCATTAGCTCAATTATCGTTGAAAAATAAAATCATTCTCCCATAATATCTGGCAACATGTATAAAATCAATGTTGCAAGCTCCATGTGAGCAGGTCCGTTATATTTCAAATGTCTCTACATGTTTTACCAAATCCTGTAGGTAATAGATCATTGGTGATCCTTTATTGTTTTTGTTTTTATAATAAATGAACAAAACCTCACCAAGTAAAATAATAATTCCACTAAATTTTCTAACATTAAAAAATTTATTATTATTTATAAAACAAATTTTTTTTGCATTTGGATTTTAAATTTCAGTCACTCCAAATTCACATGAACAATGGTTTCTAAATTTTGATACAAGTCTGCAAATAAAAATATATTTAAATACTTCAATATTTCACGAATTACAGGAAAATATCTACCTTTATTGCTCTGCTTTACTATGCAATAATCAGAAAATTCATACAACATTTAAATGACCTGAAACTGACCATAATAGCATAGCAATATTTTTCATTTTATCCTTGGAGAGGAAAGAAAAAACAGTGTGATTTGCGGAGACAAACTACCTAAGATTGCTGGCATGGCCAAGCAATGCTCCAACAGAGCTACTGTGCTGTGCACACTGAACCAGTTTACAACATGACAATAACCTCTTCACAAAGACTTATGTATAAAATAACAAACAAATATTCCTCAATAGTCAATATGTAGTTGTTCAACTAAATCTTACTCTAAATGAAATTTGAAAAAGAAAAACTCGTGTAAAGTGCAATTTATTTCTCTATTCCTTGGTGCAATGGAAGCAAAAGTACCGTACACTTGCTACAATGTGTCTGAAAATAATACATGAAATAAAAAACTTTGCCACAACAGCAAGCATAACTTCAGTTGTTACACTTTATTATTACTATACTATACAAGATTAACAAATGTTACAAATTTTTATTTCCCCCAGGTACACACTTCATAAATAACAGGAAAAAATAATTTTTAATAGAACTTTACTTAATGAAGCCAGTTCTTTATTAAACAAAGTTCTTTTATAAACAAATATTTTTCATTAAAACAGTACTTACAGTGAAATATAAGCTCATTTTATAACATTTTAAAACTAAAGCCAGATTTTATTTTTAACCAAAATTGCACAATTTTAAAAAGTCTATAATAAAGCTCAATTAATCAATTATATATAATTTAACAAAAAATATATTTCAACAACAAAATCAAGATAAATTAAAATGATTTGTCAACGGCGATATCAAGCAAAATATATAAAGCATTTCTTATAACATTAACGAAGCAATAATTTTTTTTTTAGCAATGAATGCTATTCCTTCAGTCTTTGCAGTATTTTACATAAGTTAAAAAAATATAAAGGGCTATTTTGGTGGATGTCTAAAAATCTGCACCAGTGCAAGTCAATAGTGCGAAAGAAAGATCCTGAAGATGGCAAAAATTGAGGAGCAATATAAAAATGCAGATTTATTCAGACCTAGAAATGCAATGCCACTGCATGGCAATGCTGCATACAATATAAGAAAAACATTGTTATAATTGGTTTCGGAGTTAGAAAATTAAATTTAGCCTTCCAAATTATGACAACAGAAAATGAAAAATGATAAGACTACAGCTGGATACTACTTCCCATTCAGACATCTTTACCCTTCTTTAATAAAGTAGGAATACATACATAAATTATTGCTTAAATAACAGCACATCAAAACAACTGTACACTGGCTATTAAATAACAAAACACTTTGTTTTGATCTACCTGCAAACTCCCAGCAAACATAATGGAAATACTTTCTTTGCAGTGCAGACCTCAGTATTTTGGGCTGACCCTTACTCTTTTTTTACTTAATTTTTTGCAGCTCAAAATTTTATAATGCAAAAATAACTTTGCAAGTGAAAGACAGCCTCTGATAAAAGATTTTTTTACATAAAATCCAAAACCCCAAGGACATAACATTACACTAAGTTAAATACGTAGTTTATACAGTAAATAATATACAATTCTTGTTAGTCAATAACAGAACTCTACACGCTACCAAAACAGTTAAATGATTGCACATTCAATTAGTTTATAATCTAAGACTATAAACTAAAAACAAACACAGTATTATTAAACAGTAGATACAAATAAAAACAATCTATGAGTAAAAAAGACTGTGTGCGTGGTATTTTCACTGGCCTCTGGAAAGAATATTTCACCACAATCTGAATGTATTCAACGACACCAAGAAGTCCCTACCAAATTATAAACTAACAGCCAGTATTACTAAAGGACCCTGTTCGCTTCTCGCTAAATAAGTGAGCGTAAACAAAGACAGACGACAGCAAGAGGGACAATGAGAAGCACACACACATTATTGCTCACGGTGTCACCACTTCTACGGAGTACATCATCCTGCCTCGCTAGAACTCTTCGTCTACAAAATAGTAATCATCCACTCTAAATAAACTAATGCAAACACATCTTCATAACATCAGCGAACTGGGTTCCATCCTTAAACAATCGCTGCAAAAATTCTGTCAAATAAAACAGTACATAAAATTTTCTGAAAATAAACTATATTTGTTTCTAAAACCCGCAAATATCTACTCTATTTTGTAACCTGTTTTCATGAAAAAGCCTCACATTTCTTACAGCAAAGTTGAAGGTGAAGATTGGGAGTAAAACGGGGGGGGGGGGGGGGGGGGGGGGCAGGTTCAATAGCCTTTAAAGCTGTGTGATGAACCAGCATTGCTCTCACTAAACCAAACATCATAATTCAGTTCAACTCATTTCGACTCCTACTATCACTGCATCTACGTTGCCAAAACCAAAGAATCTTGCTTTACAGGATGGTATTTCTTTATTATTCCTCACTCCAACGGCCTGTAGGTTGTAAAGAAGTAATTTAAAAATACCTACATGAAAAAAATGTTATTCCCACAAGTACCATGTGGAAAAAATGGTGTGACAATGGTTCACACCAACAACTTAACATGAAAATATTTCTCACATGATAGAGCCTTACCATTACATCACAGAAATAAACAAAACACAAATGTATTCTCAGCTTGAATTAATCTCAAATGTGCCAACTTACTAGGCCTACATATTTTTTTCAGTTACAAGACTTACAAAAACAACGAATCTTAAAAATGAAAGAAATATGAGAAAATATTTGCTCCAATTGATAAAATAGTATGACACATGCATATTAATCAATTTATTTTATTTTCCACACTCATTTACACTGCTTTCTAATGCACTAATTTTATCTTTCTCAGAATTCACATTTAATAATAAATTCATATGATGTAGTATTGCCATTACCAACAAACTGTTATTTCTGGTGTTTACAAACATTTTAGTAGACACATAACTAGGTTTTGATACGATAACTGGAAACACGGAACATGGACATCTCGTAGCTTGCATCACATCACGATGATCAACACTTCACATCGCCTACATCTCGCACACCATCTCCATACCTGGGATGGCCGTAACTACATGACTAATGGTTTTGTTCACAACTTGCTACACATTAACCTTGCACTTGGTTTCACAGATGTGGCCAGAGTTGACCAGTGTTCTCGCAACCCCGTTCCAAGGACTTGGGTACTAACATCTTAGTTTAGCTGACCATTGATTTATCTGCACTGTTTCTTTCAAGGACACTGGAGTCCATCTTCCACTAGTCCAAAGAAACAAATAAAATTAAAAATATTGCGAGCCTCAATTGATTTATTGTGTGTACTGTATATTGGAGTTACAAACCACAAGGGAGCATTGTCTTAAAACACAAGTTTAAAATCAGTTAGTGCACGTGTCCAATCCTGATACTATTTTATTCTAATTAATGATGGCAGCCATTTTCTCACACAGCTCCAGGGGTAACAAGCTATTAAACTGCCACGTTGGTAGCCATAATCATAAATATTGCCACTTTGGTGTCACCTGTAGGTAAATTATTATAAAATTATAATTATCAAGTCAAGTTGCAAAATTGTCTTTAATTGATTCCGTATTTCTGAAAAACTGAGTATTTAACTACCTAAAAAAAAATACTGCCAGTAGAAAAAAAAATATTAAATGGAGGGTGTCGAAGCACGCTAGTTGCTCTAACCGGCTCTGATGCTCTCAATCAACTGAGGTACAGTATAGTCACTACAAATGTAACATTTATTGCTTGGTCATCATGCCTTGGAATACTTTTTCAATGAAAATATTTCACCATTCACTATAACGGTAGTTCCAAAATTGTTCGTAGATTGGGTTCAAACTCTTTTAGATTACGATTTTGCATCTGCAATGTACTTCTGCATTAAAAAAATATTATTTTTCACATTTTACTATGCAAATGGCAGAAGCTGTTTAATTTGTAATTACTTTGTTATTTGATTTTCATTTTTGTTTACTTCAGCTGTATGAATCTATGTATCTGTACAATCTGTTAAATTCAATTTAATGATGAACAAATTCTATACCAATATTTAAAATATATATATATATATATATAAATAAAATTTAAAAAATCCATGCTCTGTGCATGGTACATTTTACACAATATGAAAAATCATGCTATTGTTTGGCATCTCATTCCACAACACAAAATCGTTAGAAAAGATACAGCCAGCAAAAACTGTTCCCAACTTTTCAACAGATTTTTCTATCACATACTGCATGCAGTATATCAACTGACAAGACATAAAAATGCTAATCCCACTTGTTTCAAATAAAAAAGGTTAAAAATTAATTGGTCTGAACTTTTTTATGGACTTGGTAGAGGGTCTCTTAATTCAAGGTTGCTACCAAATATCAGGACCAAATTTCCACAACTTTCTTAGATATTCCAGCCAACAATAAACAAATTTAATCTTTTTTGAAATCAATAAAAAATTTATGTTGAAAAAAGTTTTACTTTATTTAATGTAACTGAAGATAAATTCACAGAAACTCTCATGTTTTAATTATCTACACTACAAAGAGTATGACTGTACTTAGTCTATTTCTGACATATAAGAAATTATCTTTCAGTACCCATCAGTTTAAGACCAATTCCTTGGGCTGCTACTGAAAATGTTTGGCCATACAAAAAACATATTACATCATACTGCATTACAGGTTTGAATTTCCATAATCTGTCACCAGTTACCCTGACAATTTTAAATTCCCTGACCTTTCCAGGTGTACCACCCCTGTAATTTCACTTTCACTTTAGTCCTTCCAAAGATCTATAGCTTTTGCATTGGAAACAAATATACTTATTAATTTCCTTCAACAAATTAAAAATATTCTTACTAAACAGCATTCAAGTCAATGGCAAATCTTACTGGATATATGTAACAGAAAAAATGCTATACATAGAAGGTAACAGCTACTGCATTAAAACCCCTTCCCCATCTAAAACAACAAAATAGCTGTAAGTAATGAAATTACTGTATTTCATTAAAAAACAACCGTTGAACGAGACCATAGGATACATTTGCAAAATAGAGAATTCCATAGCTAAGCAGTCCAGCTAGGTACTGAAAATGACAGTAATTTATTAATAATTTATAAATGTCTCAGTCTTGCAACAAACTGTGAGAACAGTCTCATAAAACCAAATTTTCTAAATAATTTCTATTGAGAAAAATGTACAAATTTTTATGCAAAGTGCAGAGATTGTTTAGCCATGTGCTTAATGAACCATACAACAAACCATGTGTGAACACCACAAGAACAAACACAACTACAAAAAATCAACTGTTAAGAACTGACCCTACCTGCTCTACAAATGTAGCCGTTCTGTATATAGTTTCAAATGCTACTTTGCATAAAGTACAACCACCCGAGGCTATCAAAATCATTGTCAAGGCATCAGCATTTTGCAGCCCTTTTCTCATTAAAGGTTACAAATATACTTTTAAATATTCACAAAATTTAGAACACAGTTCTTTAAACAAAGAGCTTAATTTTATGATTTATTCAGCACTGTAACAATGATACAAATTTCATATTCCTCCAGCAGAAAAACTTGTCGTACAATTTGTTGAAACTAAAAAGCTGTAATTTACTCTACATAACATTACATATCAATTCATTTTCCAAAAACTACTACATAAACCACATCTCTTCTCATTACAGCTAAGACTTCATAAGCCTCTTAAATATATGAATAGAATATGCAAATACTTTATAATCACCTAAATTTTTTTTACATTATTTAGCCTGCTGCGCAGTTTCCATTAATAACTCCTTTAAAAGGATCCTCTCTATTACTTAAAAAAATATTCTGCTTTCAAAATAAGACTTAACAAAACAAACATTCAAATAAATCTTATATATTCATTGACAAATACTAATCCACAAGCATCTCAACATCACATTCAGTTCCACATAACTTATCACTTTGCGTTACTCTCACAGCTAATTTAAAGCTGGAAATCATCACTATATCCCAGTATGTGTCAGGTATAATGAATTGAAAAATGTGCAACTAAAATACACAAGCTGAATAGAAAAGCAACAAAAATAAGGCCTAAAATTAAATTATCCAGCATCTCACATTCAAGCCCTGAAATGAAGATGAAAAATGTATTTTCGACGCATAAAACATTTCTGTTTGGACAGAAAAATATGCTCCATTAATTATTAACATTTTCGAGGAGGGGGATACTATTAAAGAAAAGGCACATAGCCTTCTCCAATATCACATTTTGAGAAGTTTTATGAAGTTGTAATCTGCAAATGCATTAACAATCCACACGACAATTACACTAGCAAAAACCAACTATGTTCCTTAATGATTTACGTTACTTTCAGCACCAGGGTGACGAAACACCTCAACAACGTATGATGAAAAATCTACTATAACACAATGCAATCTACACTGTGATCAATTTCACCTTGTGTATGAGCTAACTCTTAGATGTAACACACTACAGTTAAAACAATGAACAACACACAGATAACCTCTGCAACATTAACCACATAGACTTTATATTCAATTACAATAACGAGACTTTGCTTTGAGAAACTGCAATATCCAAATGTTAACATTATGATATAATTATAAGGCAGTAAAGGCAACCCAACTCAAAATCCAATGCTGTATTCAAATAGTTTAACAGCATGTAATTATGTCAACTGTATGCAATCAACAAGCCAGATATTTAACGAGAATCATAATATAACTTATTTATTCTGTGGAAAGCCATTTTTTTCCAACTGTGTTTACTCAGTGAGCAAACAATAAACAATAAGTGTCATCACTAGTAATGGAATACTTTTAAAAACAGGGGAAAAATATTTTGTAATCCTTCATAGAAGATAAAAGTCAAAACCAATTAGTACAACAATAGTATCTTTCAAAATACTACACATCTAAATAAATGAAACAGCTCAACGAATGAACCTGGCTAAAAGTGGTAAGTGATATGTTAAAATGGAAGGTAATTAAAATCATTAAAATGATAAACTTATTCAGAAACTTTTAAAGTCAATTTTGGTACATACTCAATCAGTACAGTACTATATACTTAACAGAAACGAAGAACATAACTTAAAATTGATGCCACAAGACACGAGATACAGTACAATAAATGCAGTCACAAAAAACTTTTACGCATTTCTGAAACTTACAACTACCAATCCGAAGCACCAAGATGGAGTTGAAAGGATCTAAGGTTTAACATTTTCATTGAGCTGCTTCTACAACAACAATATTTTATTTCCCATGTTTAATTAAAATTTTGAAAAATTTATTTTTCATAAAACAGCTTTTAACTACAAGCGACTTTCACACAAACATTGGCCATCCCTCCCCTCCTCACTTGAACTATGTAAACTACACCCCAAACTAAAAATGCTTTTACGTGTTTTTCCTTTGACTCAAAGATGCAGGCAATTGTTGCTTCCATGACCTGTGATACAAATAATGTTAATTTCCCAGCAAACCTCAGTCTTTTTTAAGCTGGCCATGAAAAAAACTTCCAAATTATTATAAGTACTAACAAATGAACTATGGGGATGTCACGTATTGGTGAAAAGTAAATGCAGAAAAGATAAAAGAAGTAAATTGTCCTTGAAATAATCAAATTACCACAGACTCTTATAACTCATGTTATAAGGTTTGTTTAGTTCAAACAAAAAAAACATTTGCCAGAACAGTTGTGTACATTTTTTTTCAATGTACTGCTCTAATTGTTCATTACGTACTGGTTATCAGGATTATTGTACAGGCACCAAGGTTCCGCCATAATAGCCTATCACCTTCACCATTTTGACCAGAAAATTTAATTCATTTTATTGTTATGAAAGCAGGTTAAAATTAATAGAATAATTGGAACCTGACTTGAGAAAGATAACCAGATGCCTGGCCAAGTAGAAGTACGGGAGGTCGTGGCTAGGGGGGAAGAAAAAAGCCAAGTGGAAAAACGCAATCCTTGGGCATGAAACAGTCATGGACCGTCTTCATGTGGTTCTTCATTTTGTCTGGGCGAGAGAACTCCTTGGCACAGACAGGGCACGGGAACACCTTCCTCTGGTGACCCTCATGGTAGAGGAAGGCATGCCGCTGGAAGCTGTACTTGTTCTTGAAGGTCTTCTGCACATCTGCCTTGGCGCACTCGGTGCACTGGTACACGCCCTCGGAGATAGATGCGTAGCGGAACAGGTTGAGGCCTCGCACACTCATCTCGGTCAGCTGTTCGGCCGGGTCCTGGCTGGCGGAGGTGGCGCGCCGCCGGACCCTTCTCTTCACCGGGGGACGAGCGGGAGGCGGAGCGGAGGCGCTAAGGGAGTTTGCACTCCCCTTGGCATCTTCGCTACCACCCCCTCCACCCACGCTCGGGCCCCCGTTGGTGTTTTCCTGCGTCTGAGATTCCGTCTTTGGAACCAGAAGTGGATCTGCAACCAATCATCTCTTGTTACTTCATGCCTCAGCAGGCCCATGCACTAAATACTCAGTTTAAGTAAAATCAAGTTAAAATTCAATCAATCTTTGTTGGAAATTTGAAAATCTATTTTAAATCTTTATGACGAAAATGTCTACAGAACTTTTCATTAAATACATGGACTTTAATATAAAATGGACAAGACAGAACATGATTTTTCTCATTAGCTTTTATAAAAAAAAATGTAATCATGCAAATTTTCAAAGACAGCAAACAATGTGAATGGTCCACATCCATTTAAGTCAACTTAAGTAAGGGTTGAATACTAACAAAAATGAATCACATAAATGATAACTGTATGCAGAAAAGTAAGAAACCACCTAATGCTAAACTAAATATTTGTCACTGTTTGCTGATACTACATAAAGTTATTGGTCATGTAAATTACTGACATCAAAGCATTTATTATTTGTAGATGGGAATAACTTAAAGGAACACATGTAACATTGCAGGTCAATAAGTAATTGGGCTAATTTTTCTTTTTTTTTTTTTTTTTTTTTTTTAAATTAAGGGTAGTTATTTTTTAATGCATTTTTTCTACAAATGGGTTAAAAAAGGGGAAATTGTCAGATATAATTTTTGTAAAGGATAATATACGTTATTTTGTGCTAGTGAATTAATTAAGCCTGATATCGCGAGGCACTTCTTTTATACTTTCTTGGTGCTGTATACTAATATTTTTCTACTACGGCATTTAGTTTGTTTTGCTGTGCAGATAGGAAACAACGCCAAATTGGTGCCACGGCGTTGACAGGTTTTTAGGTCGGCGGTGGCACGATACATTAGGCGAGCAGGCTGGGCCAATCAGGACTCAGCTAGTGCGTCGATGTAGGTGTCCAACGCCATGATGTGAGCAACAGAATTTATCCGGACACCACACGAGAAGGTCATACTGATGGTGGTCTGGTAAAAAGGTGTTAATGTAGCATAGGTAGAAGGCCACACCGAGGAAGTTTCATCAATCATTTGGACTAACCTACATCAAAATTTGAATCAACATATAAATCTTTAAGACCTATTCGAGGTGGCCCAAGGCCTTTTAGCTAGGGACTCGTGTCTCAGATTGTACGGTATGCATGTGCATGATCAGACATAAGTTTCTATAATTCAGTTTAATAGAATGCAGTACTTTGGTGGCGCAATTTTCATGACTTGGCAAGTGCCTCGTGATAAAATTTTTGTCGTAAATCAAAGTGAAGTGTTTCCTGTAGCAAATGTGACTAACAAAGAAAAAATTAATTAACTTTGAAAGAACAACAAAATTTCTGGTCTTTTAACACTTCAAATTTATAATGTCTTTGCCAACATTTAATTATCATCCAGTGAACACGTAATTATTACAACATGATTTGAGAGTGTATTTCATCACAGCTGGTAAACAGGCTGCAACAGTTGTAATTAACTGCATTGTTTCTACGATCCTGTTTCTTTGTACACTGCTGGCCGGGAGGCCTGCAATGTAACACACTTTCTCAAAAAGATCAGTACTGCAAAAAGCAGAATTCAAAATTAAGTCTTTAATCAAATATAAAATTGTGTCAGTAATTCACTTGAACTGGGTATAATAAACATGCAAATTACTCAACTTAGCACACTGACATGAACTGCAGAAAACCATGCAGTACAACAAGAATAAAAGGGCTCAACACAGTCACATCTTGTCAACATGCAGGGCAAAGCATTCTCCAACACATACTGTGAAGAAAGAAGGAAAAAGAAAGAAAGAAAAATTTAAAAGACCACTTACAATCAAGCTATGCATAACTTTAGTTTTCATAATAGTTATTTCAAGAAACTATGTAACAGATGTTGATAGATGCGGTGCTTCTTGAAACTTTATTCAACTCAAACACTAGAACTAATGCAATTTTTATTAATACAACTTAAATTTTCATAAACAGTCTTGTAACCGGTATTAAACTGATTTTAAAGCACAAAATTGTAGTGTGTATTTGCCAATATATTAACAAAAAAAATATATAATTCTTTTTAATGTATTACTACCTTTAATACTTATTCCAGAAATGTTTGTGCAAACATTCGTCAATGAATATGTAAACTTGCAACGTCCTAAATAGTAGCCAAAGAGTGCACAGTGGCTCACAATTTACAGAGTTGGAGATACAATGCAACTGTACTCGGGAATCTGTTAAATTTCAAAAATATTAAATAGTTTTTTTTCTTTTGCAGGAAGACTTAATTACTGGTCAGAGAAAAATTTAATTTCCATTATTTTGGGACAATAATCTGTGAGCTTTTTTTTTATATTAATAATTTTAACATCTGGTATACCAAGTGGTTTGTAGCCTTAATCAGCAGCTCGTGTTGCTTTAACATTTCTGCCCATTACCAAGTGAAATAAAACCACATTCAATATATTCAACGTATTATATTCTACCACACATCTTCAGGATATGCTATTTTTTCAAACTTCTTACACATGCGACTACAAAGTTAGTATGTGGGAAGCATGACTTAATTTACATAAGAAAAAATTCTCATCCCTTAAAATACAGAAAATTGCAAGATGAAGGCTCAAGGCAATGACAAACTAAACTTCTAGATCACTACGAGCTCCAAACTGTGGATGAAACTTGGTGCTCATCAATAATGAGTAATGCTGGAAACGAATACTGCCAGAGTAGCCTTACACATAAGCAAAGAGTCACTAAGGACCTGCCATCACTCATATTTCCAGAATATTTCCTTCCACTACTACATCAATGTGAAATATATGCCACAGCTTGCATGAATAAAAAAGTACTGAACTTCTCAATGCCTCGTCTAAAAATTCAAGTACTACCGAATAACATTCACAAGATAGCTTGGATACCTTGTAAGAGATATAATGAAATTATTTCACATCATTGTATTGAGAACCATACATTTTCCTAGATATTTTTCCAGTTTGTTAGAAGTGATGATTTATTTTGTACCGAGTTCAAAAACTGAAGGCCAAAACTTAAAGACCACCTCTGGTGCATTGTAATAAACTTAGAGAGAGAATGCCTACACAATAAAGCCAAGAACATGGTAAACTGACAAGTATTTTAAGATTTAAAGAACCAACTTCAGACTACCTAAATTAAAGTACATTTTGTCCATTCCCCATAGTACCAGCTAGCATTTGAATGATGTGTTGTAGGAAAATACTAGTTAACTTATTTCAATAAATTATATGTATTGCAAAGTCGCTGGAAAATATCAGGATCAAATTTCCTCGACTTTTTCAGACTTCATGACCAATAGTAAATATATTTTCTCGCATTCAATAAAAAAATTCTACCAAAAAAGGCCTTACTATACTTTATTAAACATGACTGAAATGAAACTCACTGAACTTGCAGTTCCTGAACACTGTCAACAGAGTACAATTGTTTACTTCCGAGTCTATTTCAAACATAAGTGCTAATTATTTTTTAGTACCCATCAGTTTTAAGACAAATAGCTTGGACTGCTACCGAGAACGGTTTCGCCATGCAGAAAATAATCACATTTTGTAGGCTTGAATTTCCAGGATATGGCATATTTTATTCCTGACTTTTCCAGATTTCCACTGGCCGTTTAAAATTCTGTGACTTTTCTAAATTACCCAACTTTTCTAGTCCAGTAGCGACCCTGTTAAGATTTTTGATATTTTCAAAGGAATTAATTATTAAAAAATGTATTTTACATATAATAAAAAGGCACACATGGGCCACTCCAGGCAGCCTGGAGCCTGGTGCCACCTACCTAGAGATTTTTGCATGTTTGAGGCGGAGATGTGCGGGAGCAGCAAGTGGTGATGCTGCGCAGCATCGATGCTAAGCACAAGGCTCTGAACTGGCACGCAGTGTTCTCGTCACACTATGTGTAGCAGTTTTGTATGTACCTCGTGCATATTATGTTGGACTACAACCTTTTGAAAAAATATTATTTGGCAGTTATGGAGTGCTCTAAAATTGTATTTCTAACTTGCGTGACATTTTGAAAGTACTCAACAGCTCTCATCTGAAGTTTATTTTCAAAGAACAGCTCACTGGATGCATGTTTATTAGTATAGTGGAAAAACATGTATTTCAAACATTCTGCAATGCAGTTCAAGTGTTAGGTATGCAGGAGTCTTAAGGCCATACTTAAAAGTTGCTTTTAGCTTATTTAAATCCTTTCAAATTGCTAATATAAAAATGCCACATGACTAATAAACAATGTATATCTAATAAACAGTGTATATTATAGCCCTCAAAATTTAATATTTTAAGCCACAATAAAATATAGTTTTTTTATTATGCTTGTTGGGAGGACCTTAAATATTTGATCACTTTAATGCAAAAAGCATACAATTAAGTTTATTTGTAAAATAGAGGTCTCCCCCACAAAAATCTTTAATCTAGAGTTAAAAAAGGTAACGGATTTAAGGGTTTTCAACCCCCCCCCCCCCTCCCGCAAACACTACCAATTATCTCTGTGTTCACAGATAACATTACTTTTATTTTTTACGTGTATAAAAAACTGGGAATGTGAGAAACATGCTGTACTGAATGGTACAAGTCAGGAATGAGACACGTACACAAATCATACAGGATAGTTATAAACTCCGGATTAAGAACACCATAGACAGATGATTCCTTACGCAAAATGGAAAACAAAACATTACAACTTATGACCTGCAATGATTATTACAGAAGGTACATCATACCCGTGAGAGTTAAGATCTACAGATGACTATTTAAAAATAATTGGAAAGTAATTATGTAACACTGATCTGAACATTGTTTACTTGAACTGGAATTTTTAAGTTTGTGAAAATTTGGTGGGAAATATAATTACCTTCATGTAAGGGCAAAAGTGTGTTGAACACTGGCTCCGTGGCCAGTGCAATGTATGAGCCTGTGGTACAGAATAATGCCCAGGCTAGTGGAGAATGCGGGCTTTTGTTCCTCCAGGTGCGCACTGGAGTGTGTGTGGCCACCTGGGGTTTTACCTGCCGAGAGGCTGTGTCAAGCCAGGACCAAGAACAGATGTGTTCAGAGCTAAGGTAGTTATGTAGCAAAGTAAATACAATGTTTTAGAGTGTACTGGCAAGAGCATTAAATGAGAAATGAGTTTGTGCTTTATTCATGCAAGTTGTCATTTCGTGTGACCACCCTTCCTGGCCTCCCTATCCAAAGAACCCCGCAAGCCCCGTCAGTCTTGTGGTGGACTTACGTTCGTTAAAAAAATAAAATACTTTACAACATGACAGCTTCAAGGCAGACTCGTGCTTGCTCATCACTCGCCTCATCGCATCTAGGCATAAGGCGCCGAACTAGCACACAGTTTTTCAAACAGTGACTCACCTGAACAAGACTAAGCAGTGGCCCCATATTTTTATGGCATGGTAATAGAGAAAAGTGTAATGTGTGTCTAAAGGCAACTCTGAAGATTCTGTACAGAAAATCTAGCATCTACAACTGATTCTGAAAACACCCATTTTTAATCATTTTCACACCCAAGAAAATAATTCTTGCGAGTTGAAATGGGAACATGAAACTAGTCTTTGGGCACAAAACGTTTCTTAAATACTTTTTTAATTTAGACAACATTGCGAAATAGCCAACCTGTTTTCAATCAAGTGTTTTCTACCGAACCTCTGCAATGCAACTCATGCACCACCTAGGCAGAGAACTTCTCACTTAATTGTGACTATAATCTTTATCTTCACACTTTTTAAATCAAACCTTTGAAAAAAATCACTTGTGTAAGACGTGCTTGGTTGTTTCTTAAATATGCCGTAGATCATTGGTGTTTTATTCTTGTGTTATATAAAACATATAAAAACATTTTTTATTAAATTGAACATTTTTATATTTTATGTATAAATTATAGTATTTCATTTATAATTAATAAAAATAAAAACTCAGAAGAAAGGGAGTGAGTGAAGAGATTTGAGCAGCTCTTAAAGAGGTCTTGAGAGCCAATGAGGGTAAAGTGAGATGAGCATGGTGCAGTGCCGGAATGAAAGGGCGGGCGAAACGAGAGATCCCCGAGAAAACTCGCCGACCAGCGGCATCGTCCGGCACGATTCCCACTGTTGAACTCCCCGGTATCAAAGCTACAGTATGTCTTCACTATTACTCTCTGTCCAGTACAACAACAAATTATATTTACATTTTGTGTCAGTTGCCCATTACCCTACTCCAATTAAAATACTCAAAATGAATTTTTTTTTTTTTTTCAAATCACACTCTTCACTCAGATTTGGGACAGGATAAATGAATTGAAAAACAAGGAAGAGAAAATGTGACTTAGTTGCTCACATTACAAGTTCATGTCGGAGAAAGTTTACATATGGTTTGCAAAAGAAATTAAACTTATTTTATTAATTTTCACGGGAACACCAGTTATTTTACTGGTGGCTGCAGAAAGCTAGCAACACCCTTCCATCTTTGTTGAGTACTTGGTCTTGCACCATTAACTTAATTCACTCTTGTCATGCTTAGACCACTGCTGTTCTCTCTTGTGGTCATCTCATCTCATAATCTCTTGGATTCTCTTCTATACTTTTTTATACTCACTTTTTCTAGGCCTCTCCTGGTCTGTGCATGTGCAACATTCACAAAGGCTGGACAGCACGGTAGCTTTCTAACAGATTTCACCTTGCCACCATGAAACATTTGGCACAAAAAGTTATGAAGAACATCTGACTTATTTTTTGTTTACAAATAATATTTTTTTATATCTTTCAGTCCTCTTGCCCCAGTGGTTCTCAAAATATAGTCTGTGAACCACTGGTGATTTGTGACTTGGCTACCTGTGTGATGTGCAGAATAAATTTTAGTATTCATTTTAATAATTTATTTGAAATTTTTAATGATTCTGTTTACTAGTTTCCAGTGATTCATCCACTTTTTTCCTTTAATTTGTATACAGTCAATCTTATGTACTATTGTGGTCCATTCAACAGACAGGACGAACTAATGAGTTTGTCAGAAAAAAATTTTTTTACCAGTCTTGACTGTTTGCTAGAACATAATATTGATGAGTGTAATGCACACTGATAATCTGATATTTTTTTGAGAATGTTACATCATATTCGTAAAACTATCGGATCCTTTATTAAAAGAAGTCTCATCCACTTGCTACTACAAAACACGTTAACATTAATAAAAGAATACCGAAGTCAATTTACACCAAACCCCTCTTATCATTCTAATGACTTTATACAAGACTTCAACTCCAAACTTTTTACATCTATTGTTTTATGGTCTTGCCCTTTATTTTGCAATTGCTAGATGTGTTGTTGGCCATATGCATTAACGAGATATGTGCAATGTATATTCTGCAGTTGGCGTCTTCTCATTTTATACCCACCAAAGAACCTGAGTAACCAACCTGCAAACCCCAGTATCCACATGAACCCTGCAATCAACATTACCACAGCAACATTACGGAAGTGCCGACATAACTCAGTTTTGGGGAAGGCACACAACACATACGTACAAAAACTTATTGTCCAAGCCCCACCCCAGTTAGTGCTTTAAAAAATCTACCTGTATTCCTCTTTCTCCCAAATCATCCAGGCCCCAGGAACTACCTACTACTGTGCAGTTGATCACTTTGCAAGTTGTTCTGTTCCTAGCACGAGTTATGGTCACAATAGATCCCTCCATCATGGTTTGAAATGTACCTTTTTGTACCTAAAATTAAAGCAAATTTAAGCTTGCTATGGCATTGCACTACTTAACATGTACCAAGTTCCGAAATTATTTTAAGTTGTTTGAAACATTCTTGCGATTGGGTTGAATGAAAGTAAAATATGAGCCACGAGTAACAGTAGTAAAAAAGATATAAATAAAACATATAGTAAATTCCACATAGAATTTTTTCAAAAACAGGACAACCAACTAAGACACAACATACAAAAATAGAGAAGAGACAAGACAAAGATTTTTTTGCACAATACAGGATGACGATGATGTATCCACCACAAGGCTAAACAACACTATGATGAGACAGAAAACCATAGTATGTTTTCTTAGACAAGCTTGTCGCGATGTTTCGGGAGCTGACATCTGCTCCCATCTTCAAGCAGACTAAAAGTGAAAACTGGAAAAATAGTTGTTCTGATGTTTTTTGTTTTCTATTTGGTTATTTTCTGACAAAATTCTTTGTGGGATATATTATATCATTTATTTATATATTTTGCCTACAGCTACCTTTGGCTCATTTTTCAGTGTTTGTTTCGTGTCTCAGACTCGGTTTTCTGCGACAACATAGTGAAGCAATGGCATTATGTTCAAGATATTTCACTTAATAATTGGTAGATTTTGCATGCTAGCCATATCTTATGCAAGGTAAAGAACAAATAATTGTTATGGTTATGCATGCGAGATCCGTCACAGCAACCAAATATGACAAAGTTCAAAATTAACTGCTACAACACATCTTGTGCTATAATGGGTTTGATTATCAATTTGTGACTCCAAAGATAAGTTTCTTACTAAAACCATCGTGGAGGAAATCTATCCACCTTAAACAGATGTTTGATCCACCTGAAATGCTGCACAACACAATTCAACACCAGGCAGAGGCACTACCTACAGCTGCAGCATGCCACTAAAGCAGTAGGAAACATGCTACAGTGACCTGCCCACAATCACTCCACTACCAATGGCACTGGATGAGCTGCCTGAAACAGCAGAAGGTATCATGGTGCCTGAATTAAACACAAGTGGCCGACTGACCACTGGTTGTTGCAGTAGATCACCCCCCCCCCCCCCCCCCCTGCTTCCAACTGTTTATCAAACTTCACTATGAACCATTTAATCCAAGGACCCGCCCAGCTAGCTAGCCCCGCCATCTTAACTATAGAAGCAGTTGCTATGTTCCCCAGCAGTGCATGCCATCAACTCAGGCCCAACACACGTACATGGATAATTGGCAAGAAGACACTGACAACGATGTGCAACATTCATAACGGCTGTAAAAACACTATTCACGAAGCAATGCTATTATTTAAAATTAATACCCAAATTGTAAAAACCACAACTTCTAGAACACCAAAAATATTTGTTTTAAATATTCTGCACTTCTACAACACTTCAAGGTGGTTTGGGGTTCCCTTGGATTAAAAAGGTTGCTCTTCAATGAAAAAAAAACACGAAGCTGAAATGAGAGTTTAAAACTTGTTTTTGGATACAAAACTTTTCTCAATTGCTTTTTGTGTTTAGGCATTACTACAAAATATCCAAGCAATTTTGAATCAAGTTTTCTACCAAACTTCTTTTACGCACTTCACGTACCAGCCAAGCAGAGCCCAGCTACACGTTACTGGCTGCATGAAAAATAAGCTTCAATGCCTGATGGCTGCAAGATTGAAATCTTTATGCCCTGCGAGAAAACAAAGGCTTGCTGATAACACGCTTCACCAACGTGATGCACTCAAGGAGAATGTGGATGTGGTTTGACCGGTAAGATGTTATATTATCCAACAAGTGTGCATGTTCCTTGAAAAATTATGGGCAGATAGGAGACTGCAGATCTATGAGGACCAGATGCAATCCAGATCAGGTGGCTGAATGCCTGGGATACAATGGCAATCATTTTAGACGAAAGTCCAATCACTGTGTGCATCACAAAATTATACAAACCACTATGCACAATGAAGCCGGTGTACAGGGTTGCCACCTTTTTTCCAATGGAAAATTCCCACATTTCCTTGATTTCCAGACAAAAATAATTTTTTTCCTTGACCTTTTGCTGACTTCTTTTCATTATAACACACTTTTACACCAAAATACTTCTTTTATCTTATAAAAATGCTAACTACATAAATTGCAAAGAAAATTACCTAGGCATTTTGTCCACAATCACCAAAACAATTTAAATACAATTCTGATGGTGGTGCACAATTGATGTTAGAACTGCCAAATATAGCAAGCATATCTCCAAATTCCCTGATATTTAGCTAACTTTTTCAAAATTCCCTGACAGATTTCAAATTCCCTGTTTTCCAGACAAGTGGCAACCATGCAGTAAGATACGAACTTACTCTGTCAACCCCTTCAAACCTACACTATCACATACAGCACACACAAAATGTTTTATTTTATCAATGTTCCAATGTAGCAATTTAAAAAAATCACACACACAGTAAATTTATTATGGCAAGAGCTTCATCCAATGCCCTACACTACCATATTTTGACGTGTATAGGCCTCACATTTCTACAAAACAATGACTACAAAAGTGGGATGCATCTTATATAAAAGATATTGGCATAAAAATTATTTTGAAATTTTTTTTCCTCCAAAACATGTTTAGAAATTTGTCAACATATAGTACATTTTAATGTTTTAATTCTTAAAGGCAAGAAGAAGGAGAAGAAGAAACACACAGACTTGTGCAATTATAGTTAATTCGCAATTCATAAACAAAATAACCTTCATCCTGCATGTGTCGTACATGAGAAAATAATTTCTCTACTGTACAAGAGAAATATATCTTACGTAGTTTGCACGCCCGCCGCCGCTCTAAAAGTGCACATTGATAAGACGCCATTTTGTGTCACATGTTGCTGTGATTTTGATTTCTCAAGTCACATTACCATCTGTGTAATAGTAATTGTGCTATGTATATTTGTAAACATTGCAACATAACACAAATTTTCTGTCACATATGTTTTGTAAGGGAAAAATTAAGTCGGAATTTATTATGTTTGTACGCAATTGTGACTTATTATTTACTGGAATACAAAAATTCAGTGTGGCTTGTACTTGAAATATTAATTATCCCTAATTTTTCATTGAAAACTTCTGGTGCAGCCTATACACACCAAAGTACGGTATAGACAATGTCGTTACAGTTGAAAGCACACAGTAACACTGGTTAACTTTCCGCAAATTAATTTTGCACCTGCAAACTAATTCTTTGGAAAATTAAAAATCTCTAGTTAATGAACCACCACCTTTCTTGCCACCATTTTACAAACTTTCTCCTCTGGACAGTTTTCAAACTGCATCATGCAGTGGCCGGAGGGCTGCGTATGGCACGGAAATCCACAAGACCAAGATTAGAACAGAACACCACTCCACATTCGTATTTTCTTTTACGGCTTTCACTTATAATTATCAGATTATATCAACAAGGAAATTAGTATACTTAAATAAAATGATAGGGTTTTTTCTTACTACCCAAAAAAGCTTAAAATAATTTCAAAATCAAACAAAAACCACATGGAATAAACTCATTCTAGTTATCACAAGATTTCTCGAGTGACTATCAATGCAGAACAAAAAAGTCTACCTCAGATTATGCACATGATTTTACATAGTAGGTCACTGGTAATTATTACTGTAATATTGTAACTGCTTGGCCAGTTGTGTACAACCCGACCTATTATTTTTTTTTTTTCAAAGCACTGTGATTAACACGAACAACTGTGTATCTACTGAAATAATGTAGAAAACCACAGATGAGGCACTAAGAAACATTCTGGAGAATTAACAGGTTTGTGGTGAAACATCTTCACACATCCTTGAGAAATATCTTCAGCTACAGTTGAAGCCATGTTGATGCAACAGTTGCTTTGGTTTACACAAGTACTTGCATACCCACATGTACATGTGCGCACACAGAAGGAAACTTTTCAATGGGTGCTGTATAATGGAGTGAAAGTTGTCGCAAGTATAGCTGAACACTAATGAACTTGTATCAGGTTTACCCTAATCTGTCCTGGGCAGGCATTATCACTGCCTCAAGAAGAACTGAATCAATGACATGTGGTTCCCATCCTTGCGAGCTCAGTCCCAGGTGCAAACTTTCGCCCAAAGTCTTCTTGGTGCAAAGAAATTAAGGCCCAAAACTTTTGAGTTGTACATCAAATTCACATTTTTATAAACAAAAAAAAATAACGAAACGAAAGCAGTAAACTGATAATGGACACAACACAATTATAAGCAATCTGCAGACTACTATGTTCAGCATCTAGCTAGCTGAGCAAATGTACAGAAGAGCTTGGCAAATATTCTTACATTTCCAGCACCATTTGATGGTTTATGGAAAATTGTGCAGCATTGTTCTAAATATCAGATAAATTACCTACGAAATTACTTTTGAGAAGAGTTTGCTCCGTATTTCATAGATTTGTTTAGTGTTAAATGTGGGGGCAAATATGAGACTTGCTATTCCTATAAACAACATAATAAATTTTTGTAAAAATAATATTCAGAGTTACAATTTATGAAAATCCTGATATTGAAAATTTACTTAATTATATACTGGTGTTACCTGAAAGTTACACTACTAAATTTTGTTATATTCTTAAGATGTTAGTACCAGTTTATGGTCATCCATTGTTTTGGCTGAGAAGAAAAGGAGCTCTATGCTGTCTTGTGTAGATTAATGCAAGCTTAATTAGGTAACAAATTACTACTCTTGCCTTTCCCTGGTGTTAGATGACACACTGATGAACTTGAAACATGCACAACAGTTTGTTTTCAACTCTGGACATGAAAAGCAAGTATAGGCTGTTCACTGCTACTTGAGCACTTTTGAAATCAACCGCTAAAAAAAAAAAATTGCTGCCCCTACCTGCATGTATTTTTGTATTTTCACAGACACACTGACAAATACACTCAATAAAGTTGGTAATGATGGAGGGAAAGTAGCTCCATATTTTAATGTTGAATTAAAAGTGTTAGGTAAACACTAAAATTATTTCTTTTGCTTCCTATTTTTTTAATGGATAGAAGAGTAAACATCATCTAAATAGTAAGAATTTTTTCCCCTGATTATTTTACACTGTCACTTGACCAGTGCAAGAATAAACTAGACAAGAGAGGAGGGGGGCGGGGGTTGTCAATGACAATAGTAGTACTCTACATATGGTCGAAGCATACACAACGTGCATACAAGGAGATAAGCAGAACTTTTAAGTGCTCAAGTTTACTATGAACAGCCTACACTGAACACTGCCCAATTTTAACATGACGTAGAAGGTTCTTCCAGAAGATGATTGCAAAGCACTTGCTTATATAATGGTGGTTGTAACTGGCAAGATATTTACGTACTTTGGCACAAGGTGTGTGGCTATCCATATACTATCACTGAGAGCTGTATATATCACAACAGACAAGCCATGGTAATGAACAAATGAAGTTCAAAAACCCTGAATGTGAACTTAATGACCCACTTCTGATCTTCAGCTTCTCAGGGAATGAAGTCAAAACAGGTAGTACTGATGCAAATACAAGTGATGTGGGAGGGGATGCTGTTCTGCCACAAACTCAAAATGGAAACGTCAAGTCCAGTGCCTTCCATAAGGGTGAGTAAGGTGCAGCCACATATGGTCTCGCGCCCAGGGGAAAAGAAAAGATTTTTCTATTTAATAGAAAATATTTCAATATTCAGCATTAGTTTGATTGTGAGTTATATATTTCATGATAAAAGTTATATATTTAATCACACTTATTTATAAAATGCAGAATGTTTTATCAATAAAAAATTAGGCGCAAGGTGTGGACACTTCCGAGAGCAGAGCATATTGTTTTAAAGGTAATTGTATTGGGGGAAGGGGGTGAAGAGTGAATGAAGGGATTTGGGTGGCTCTTAACAGTGAGATCTTGAGAGCCGACAAGGGTAAAGCGAGATGAGTATGGAATATCGCCAGAATGAAAAGGACGGGAGTAAAGAGATATCCCTGAGAAAACCCTTCAACCAGCTGCATAATCCGGCACAATTTCCACAAGTGAAAATCTAAGGAGACGACCCCGCTGGGAATTGAGCTCGGTTCACCTTGGTATGAGGCGAGGAGTAGTCTAACCACAACACCAACATGGCTACGTGAGAAGGAGGATTAACTAGTTCCGAAGGGAAGGGCATGGTAAAAGTTCTTGCATCTGGCCTTGCTTTCACTAGGGAAGGCACTGCAGAAGTCACTAGAATATTTTAACCAATAATAGCATTAACCTGTAATAAACTACATACTGACAAAAGCCATTTCACAATTTTCACTACCACTTATATGTCAAGTATTTTATTCTGTAGATAGATCATGTGGCATTACATTGGTTACTGAACTTCCAACACCCAGATATACAAACACCTGATTGTCTTTGTGGTGATGCAGGTAGTTTTGTCTACCACATGAATGATATTGTAACCACTGTGGATAGAGATAACAGATGCCCAATGGTTTGGAGGATACTCGAAAAACAAGGAAGCTGAAAAAGAAGATAAGTACACATTCAAAAGTAAATGCCCAGAAATGCTGTAAGAAATTCACAATCCACCAGGAAGTGAAAACTTTGAAGTATATAAATGTTGGACACAAAATGTAATTGTAGGTACTACAGAAATGGAATTGTGAGAAATGGTGCAAGATCTGACAACTTGTACGGAAATAAAGAAAAATTGGGACGTCACCTCCTGAAATATAACGTTTAAACCCATTTAGTGAATAGCAATGGACATTCTCAGTCCATGCCAATAACAGAAAAATACAATCTGCATCTTTTGGGAAACAAAGACTAATTCATGAAGCAACCTGACATCATTCATATCCTAAACCAAGAGGCATAAATTGTAGCTAATCCATCTGCTGCGCAGACTCTCTGAGGTTTGGTGAGTAGCTTGAACTACTCTGACCAAGGACACAACTTTAAGGCTGTGCTGTTCCAGGCTGGTAATAATCACAAGGGTAAGGAAAACAGCCACTGTCAGATGGGATGGTCAAGAGGTTTAACGTAGTACTTGTTCTTTACAGCAATTCACGAGGAAACAAGAGGCAACAACCTACAACTACAAGATACTACTTAGAAGAGAACTCTCCTGTCTCCCCAATGATCTACGGCGCTGAAAACTCTTTAGCCCGGAAAGTCAATAATGACACAGCTGCAACAGGCTGTATAATCCTTGAGGGCAGAAAGCCACTGCCCCAAACTCCCAGAGTAAAAAATTAAGGTTTTTACTGAAAGTTGAAAATAAATGTGATTTTTTGGGTTTTTTGTCAGGGCTATTACTTATGAAGAGAAGCTATTGCACAGTGTAATAATGTATTGCTATCACAGTTGCTTCTCACACTCCTGCTACCCATTCTCTGCATTCTGGAGAGGCATGGCCATCAACATGTTACAGTATCGGAACTTCTGGAAAGCGAGACCATACCAATCTGGCAGAGTATCCAAGGTTAGTTGAAGTGAATAAAGTGCTGACAATTACTTGGGATTGAAGTGACTGTATAAGTCAGCAGCAAGTTGTAGGTGCATTGCAAATATATATTAGTATAGTCTCTTCACGAAGTGAGCAGTTTTGAAAGCCCTCTCATTTAGTATAACATTCAGTAAATATATTTTATTTTAGCCTTAGATGTTACATTCCAAGTGCTGTGGTATATACACACTGTGTTTATTACTTACATGGCAATATTTATTTTAAAAAGTGGTCAAAAGATAAAAAAAAAATGGCTCAAAAGTGCTCATTTTACCATGAACAGTATATATTCTGAATGTTTCCAAAAGGGCACTGGACACTACTAGTACCATGGCATCAAGATTCAAGAACTGACCTAATTTCTATAACCAACTACTTATTTGTGACACGAGACAATATCTAGTGTATACATACCATGCCACTTCACAACCATTTTGCTTTCCTGTAGCCAAGTATGTACTATTTACATGAAATCCTCATACCAATTCTATAACTGCATCACAGGTATAGGTTGTTCATGGTAAAATGAGCACTTTTGAAAGCCCTGCTTAAGATCTACTTGTATGCACATAGTGTAGTCTTATGCTTTATGTAAAATTAACATTCTCATGGACCTCATCACTTTATTCATGTATCTGTCCAGTGAAATTGTAAAATTATTACATAAGTAAATATTTTTAAAATCTGCTCATAAATCATTTAAGTAGTTACAAATGGTTACCTAACACTTTTTATTCAATGTAGATATATTGAACTATTTTCCTTCCATCGTGACCAACTTAACTGGGTGCATGTCACTCAGTGCACCCGTTAAATATATGCAGAGAGGAGTAATTAATTTTTTTCCTATTCCACAAGTGCTCACTTTACCGTGGGCAGTCTTTACCTCTGCGTATTCCCTTAACTATAGGTAGCTCTGCGTAGTCTCTTAACTATAGGTAGCTCTGCGTAGTCTCTTAACTATAGGTAGCTCTGCGTAGTCTCTTCACTATAGGTAGCTCTGCATAGTCTCTTCACTATAGGTAGCTCTGCGTAGTCTCTTCACTATAGGTAGCTCTGCGTAGTCTCATCACTATAGGTAGCTCTGCGTAGTCTCTTAACTATAGGTAGCTCTGCATAGTCTCTTAACTATAGGTAGCTCTGCATAGTCTCTTAACTATAGGTAGCTCTGCGTAGTCTCTTAACTATAGGTAGCTCTGCGTAGTCTCGTCACTATCAGTTACATGGATGTAAATTTGATTCAACATGTCCACAACGAGCAATTATTTTCCACTACCCTGCATGTGCTGGTTGACCAACATTTAAAAACTAAACTGTGCCCTGAAGACACCTTTGGACTTATGTTCACTTCAGAGGTACATGCAATGGAACCAGCAGGTTAAGTTCACTTCATGTGTTCCCAGCAACTATTTGTAACAAGAATCTTGTGCAGATCCCATATTACAAATATGGTATCTATTAAATTTAATTCAGGAACTACAAAACTGTAAATGAAGGGATTTTACAGATTGAGAGCTCGACTAGAAACATGATACTGGAGTTATTTGTTACTAGCACACTATTTTAACATTTTTGATGGTTACTAAGAAAGGAAATACCAAAAGCTTTGGGTTGTGTAGTTATTTTCACATACCTAAAGCAATGGTACAGGGTTACCACCTTTTTTCCATTGAAAAATTCCCTGACATTTCCCCAATTTCCATACAAAAAGAATCGTTTTTCTGTGACCCTTTCCTAACATTTTTTTCTGTAAGGATTGGCGCTTCTGCATTATAAAACACTTTTACACCAAAATAATTCTCTGATCTTACAAAATTGCTCACCACATAGATTAAAAAGCCAAATGCCTCATAATTTAGTCCAAAATCATTAAAACCATTTTATATGATTCAGGCAGTAGTGCATGATTATAACATCCATTTCACAGAATTCCCTGACATTTAGCTAAGTGTTTAAAATTCCCTGACATTTCCCCGTTTCCCAGGTTTCCAGACCTGTGGCAACCCTATGGCATTCAAGCATTTTTTGTATCTTTATTAGTTAATGTTTGATACTAATCACACACACTGCCTGTGCATTCTGTGCTAGTTTTTCCTTTCACATATAACTCAGCAATCAAATTATGTTGAAGAGGAAGGAAAGGCTGTTTTATGTAAAATGAAAAAAGGCCACAAGGAAGACCAGAGAAGAGATGGGAGGAGCAAGTGACTGAGGGAATAATAATAAAAGGCAAAGAAAGACTAGTATAAGAAATGGCAATAATAGGAAATAGTTTTCCAAGTAGGGAAAAAAGTAAATTTTTCGGAATAAGCACTGGTTATAAAATCAATAAATAAAAGTTATATTTTTAATTTCATACATTTTTATTTAACTCTTGAAATAAGTATATTCAGCAAGGTGTCTACGGGTTATTTCAGAACCCGTGTACTTTGGGCTACTCTGTAAGTAAAACTAGCCATAACAAACTGATGTGAACAAAACAACAGATAACACATTAATTACTTAGTTCGATCTTTAGTTATAGGATCTGCAAAGTTAAGAGATCTGCTTGAAGCTTCTCCTGTTTAGTTCTTTCTTGTTCCTGTTGTAAATTTGGTTGACGAATCTCTTTAATTGCCTTGTTTTCTTCAATTGCAAACTTTTTTGTTAACTCAATTAACTCAATTTTTTATCTATGCCGGTCACTTACTTCAGCTTTTCTTGAGTGCATTGTTGGTCGTCATTTATTAGTCCAGGTTTCTCACATGGCTGGCAGAGACTGTCCTCCAACCATCGGACCCAGTCAAGGCATAGTTAGTTATCTGAAGCATCTGCAGGGTTACTCACTTGAGCTGTGTTTATAACAACCGAGTCTCTACTGGAATGATATTCCGCTGGCTTTACTGGTGGCAGTATACGGTGATCATGGGTGGCTATTTAGAGGCCAGAACACATTGGACCCCTTAGCATGGACACGTTCGTCTACAGGTTTTTTGGTCATCCCACACCACCTTCAAGTTGTCTGCTGTCCTGTAGTGATCACGAGATGTAACTATTTGCAATTGTTTGCCACTGTTTCACTTTATTGTGTCACAGCATCAGTTCCTTTATTTTAAATGATATTGAAATGTTCTGTTACTAATTCTAACAAAATGTGTTTTTCATGGGCTGAAAAATTTCTGCTTCGCTGTTTGCTTACGACCACAATACCTTCACGACTTGCCAGAAATATGTTAAATATTTTTATATATAGCATTTATAACATGTGATCCGTTTGTCGCTAATGCACACACTACTTTCCTGAAGACGTTAAAATAACCCGTGTATTTTGGGATACTCTGTAGGTAAAACTAGCCACAACAAACTGATGTTCTCTGCCTTTACTTTATTGTGAACAGCCTTTACATAGATGTAGCTGTAGGTGTAAGGCATGCAGTATGAAAGTTTTTAATTGAAAAGGTCTTTGAATACACAAAAAATTTTTTATAATAGACATGTTTATTCATGTGCCTGTATGCAAGTCAAAGCTTAGATTTAAAAAAAAAAATAGCTTGAAGAAACTGTAGTTGAGTGTTTTTTATGGTGGCTGCCAAGTTAAAAGTGAAAATGTTTGCTTATGTACAACACACTGTTAAACAATGAACCTTATTCGTATGCCACTGTTTCTCGAAGGAATGAAACTGCACACGACTGTTGAATTTCAAGTATGGAATATTTAAAAGTGTAACTAACATTTGAGTATAATTTCTGAATGATTATTGATTTGAGCTGACAATTTGCATGGATGTTAACGTTTATGAAGATGTTTTTCGTAATTTCATGCTCCATGCTTTCAGATGAGCTTACAAAAAATTAAACATTGTATCTGCGAGCGTCTTGTATCTACGATGCAAGAGAATGTTAGTCGACTTTCAAAACTTTCTGGCAATGTATGTTTACAAGAATAAATGCTCAATCTGATAGTATACAGCTGTTGTTGACAGCATAAGCAGCAAAAATATTTTACTTTCTGGTGCATCAGAAGAGTAGAATAAAGAAAAATTGTGCTATATAAGAATATACAACCAATGCACCTAAACCAATATTAACAATATTTTAATTTTCAGGTATAGGCTATTCACTGTAAAATGAGCACTTGTGAGGCCCTAGTTACTTTTTCCTTTCAGACATGTTTAATCCTTTAAATATCTTTGTATATAAATATTGCCAAGTTAATAACACACACGGTTTGTATATTCCACTACACTCGGAAGATAACGTCTAAAGCGAAAATAAAAAATACATATTTACTATTATTCTAAATGAGAGGGCTTTCAAAAGTGCTCACTTTATCATGAACAGCCTACATCATCCCTTCCCCACCCAACACCTGCACACTGCACTGCTTCTGCTGCCTTGTCCAAACCTTCTTTACCATGTTGCTTCCAAAATGGGTCGATTGATTTTTGCCTTATTACGTCAGCAATCTGGTTATCCAAATTCGTTGTTTAAAGTATCGTTTAATAGGTTTTTGTAGGTAACTGTGAAGATAAATCTGCTGCAAGTAAAGTCACAGTGGACCTACCTTCACTCACATTTTGATGTGGCATAGTACTTTTATGCGCATTATACTATTTTGGTTTGTATCTGATACAATGATCCATTTCCTCCCTTGCCCACTATAGCTTTGACCTAAACACCACATCTTAGGCAGATTTGTGGCCCAGTTTTAGGCAGATTTGTGGCCCAGTTTTAGGCAAATTTTGCTGTTAATCACCATTCATATCTCCATTTTTTAGGAATACCTGAACATGCTTACCTTTTACATAGTTTCATTTAATAAACACTGTATCGTTTTCTTTCATAAACTGTAAAACACACATATTATAGGTTACCTTACATTAATACGGAAGCTCAAATTTTTCGAACCCTAAAAATATTTTGAACCGAGCTCGAGACACAAGCAGGTATTCTGCTTGAGCTAGATTTTCGAGTACTCTCAGACCTCTTTCTCCAATCTCACACAAGGCATGTTCTAACAATACCTATTATTAACAACTTTTTCCATTGTTAAATACTATTATGCTATGGTCTGGCCATGCTATAAAAACCTGCATATGGCACAGTGACGCAAGGTTTATCTTGTGAAGTCTTCACTTCAACATTGCTAAAGCTATGATCCTGGGATCCTGTACTGGGAGAATTTTCTGTACTATTGCTTAAGAAATGTGATTTTTTTTTTTTTACTTCTTTAAAATACAGCTTAATCTTGTGTAAATTAAGTAGAGTGGGCTATAATCTCAACTATTTTTCAAAAAAAAATTAAACGGTGATACAAAAAAACACAAACTCTTACAAACATTAATTTTTTAGTGGGTAATTTTGTTCTTTATTATCATGAATATGTAGTAACTTTCCTCCTACACACAAAAAATTAATTATTAAATCCCAGACGTCATCACTTACTTCAATCCAAATACAGGCACAATATTAATTTTGTGTCTCTTATTCTGCTAACAATCTAATTGATTTCTTTGTATTTACACCAACTGTAAAAAATGAATAAGCTAGATATGAAACATTTCATAATGTAACACGAATAGTACACACATTTTTGTAATCAGACATTTTTTTTGTCCTCAGCCTAAAAAAATTAATAATCTTTATCACCTACAATGTCCCTTTTTGTTGAAATGCATAATAGAGAAATACTACAGTCATGTCAGATTGCTAACACGTCACGGTAAACATTTTATAAAAAACTATAATTATCATGCAAGGATGAATCACAACTAGACACCATACACGCAAATCACTTTAACTCACAAGTTCGTACACCAATAAAATTAAAGTATCATGCACCACTAAATTACAAAATAAAAATTCTAAGCTGCATTTCCCAAATAATTTTACATTACGTAGGGGTCAGGGTAGAGGAAAACAGTTGACAAACAAAATGGTACAACAGAAAGAAAAACTACAAAATACATTAAAGGAACAGACTTTTATTGACTCAGAAAGAATAAATATTGACTACATTGATGAAATAGCTGCATTCATGTCTTGGCATTATGTTACTGTTGCTCACTGATAGTGCTAGGAATAGCAATAACGGTTCTACAATTTCATTTAGAAAATAGTCAAAATTCCAACTACACAAAATATTATAGTTTGCACTTCTCAACAACTGTAACATAACACGTTGCGACATCTAGTACAACAGAAAGCTACATAAATATTTTTAGCTGACAAACCAAGAAAAAAAAATTAAATGCGTAAATTAATTCTCAGAAAGTGTGGTAACAAATCTGTTTCTGAGCATGCAAATTTCATTATTCACCAAGGTCAGCCAACTGCTTCCACATTTTCTGACAGTCGTGAAACAAAGCTGTGCTACATTTAGTACGTCCATAGCAGTAACATTCATCCTTAAATAAAAAATATAGAAAGAAAAATGTGAACAGACTATCAGGAAAAAAAATTAAAGTTAATTACCTTCTCCAAAAAGAACTGGGCGAATCACCCCAACGCATTCTTCGGCATTACAAATCTTGGCAAGTTAGTAGCACACACAAGAAGAGACGGAAGTAGCTAGTGGCGCTTTGTTAGTCGCTGGGAAAGTGATGATAGAGGGCTGGGTTAACGCTCATTATGTACACAGCAAGCAAGACTACATATATATTACATCAGTCGTCCTTTTTCACAGCACCAAAGTTCATAGGGCAGCCGTTAGCTGCCGATAAATAACCCACTACTATAATTTCCAATATACATAACACCATCATGTTAACATTGAATAAATCTCATCTAATAACAACAGCAAGCTTCCTAAAAAAACCTTTGTACTACACAACAAAGAACACAAGCACATTTGTCTCTTACACCTGATATATAATGCATATAACACCACTTAAAGTAACTTCAAGTGTAAATTTATTTTACAAAGCTACCAAATTAAACATTAAAAATAATAAACATACTTGTGATGCCTCAATGAAAAAATTCACTAATGCAGACAAGCCAATTTCCACAGAGCTTGCAGACAGTCTGGGGACAAGGAACAATACAAAACTACACTTCAAGATTTCCCAACACTTTGAATGCTGGCTAAAAATCCTCTGAAATGGAAAACTTATTTTCAATACTTCACTTCTGTTACATGCTGAGAGGAAAAAATGAATTGTAATAAGTTTTAGTGAGAACTAAAGCCATGCTTTAGTTTAGTATTATCTTCTTCTGGCTTAGTACTTCTGTATCCATTGTGAATATAATTGTTCCCATCATTAAGTCAAGTTGGTCGTGTAGTTCAAGGTGTGAGATTGTAATGCAGAGGATGGGTTCGAATCTCCATGCTAGCAAGATGCAACTGTATTTTATTTTCATGCCCTAGTATAACAATGAAGGGCCTATATAACCTAAGCCAACTTACAAATATTCAAATGAATCTTTCAAAACTGGGACAGTACAAACAATTAAAAAACAATGCATGCCATCATTAATTTTACCTCGGGAACTTCAAACAAGAAAAAAAAAGAAAGAGCTTACGTCTAATATTGAAATGGAAATTTTTTTCTTTCAAAATTACACTAATTGTAAATAGCAAAAATTTATATTTCTGCAGTTTTGTAAAAAAAGATTCTAACAAACATTTTACCAAACCAGTTCCTAAGTGTGGGTACTTAAATTCAGGAGCTTAAGTTACAATTGCAACCAAACACTCCATACTTATTATAATTAAAAGTTCCTAAAGAGAAATTACAAATCCATCATAATTTACTAAGCATCAACTAAAATTTACTAAACAAAACAATTTAAAATAAAGTTTAGTTTTTCAATTTACTATAAATTTTCAATTTTACATACTTGTTTTGCGAAACTGACCCTCAACTAGTATAAATTGCTAATGCAAGTTTTGAAATTGAATCTCGTTTTGAAACTGAATCCCAACTATTTTTTACGTACTTCTAACCAGAAAAAAAAATTAATATGAGCAGTAAATTACAACAATCAGTGTAAGGCCTTGCCTTGAACCAGAAGTTAAATATTGCTACAACAAAGAAGTACAATCAAGATTGGTTTGTATATGCAAAATTCCAATTGTACATCCACCAACATGCAGTGCACGATGTGTTGACTACGTAAGTCACAGTCTGATAAACATATTGTAACATTACCATTTCCCACAAAATACTGTACAATATGTAAAAATTACTTCAAATTTTGGTTTGACACTAATAGAATGCCTAGATGGAGAACTGTCAGGAATAAGATATTGCCACCACTTTTGTAATGACTTAAGTGTATGGAAGTCAAGGTAGAAATATTTACGGTGCAATCAAGATGAACACCTGAAGATGCATTTTGCACCAATTCACCACAATCCCAAATTTTAGCATTTCTTACGAGGTTTTCAAAGACAAAAACATAACAGCGCATAAAATACAGACAGTAGCAACAGACTTCATCACCTCTGTCTTCGTCAAAAAAACGCAGTAATTCACTAGAAAGGACCACAACATTACGGAGTTGTATAACGTACGGAGAGAAACACATGAACCGAAACATTTGTAAAAACCAAAGTTTTAAAGAGAAATTGTTGATTATGTTCTTGCTAACTTTAACTTCCTCTTTTGCCTCAATACAATATTCAAAGTTGTAATACAATGTACTGGACATTCTTTTGTACGCCAACTTCACAGAACCAGCAATACTACAGAAGGATGTGCACACATAATTTAGAGAATTAAAGTACATTTCAAAACTCTAAATTGTTATGTGTAAGAATAATTCTACATAATCAGTCCAACTAATCAAATAAGAGCTCAAAACCACCGGAGGAAATATATTTATTTACAAAAAACATTTTTAATTCCCCGTGAGCAATATTTGCAACTGCATGCTCCCAAATGTGGTGATAATTTGGCAAGGTGATGTTTACACAATTTTCTCAGTACATTTATGAAGACATTTAAATATTTCAAACACTGGCTTTACTAGAAACAAATCTACGAGTTAAGACAAGAAACAATTTTTAATGCATGGAACATTCCAATCTTAACTATCAGTCATTCAACAGACCAAAACAGCTGCAATTTTTGGCACAAATTTATATACCACAAATTGCATTAAAACTACTGTCAATTCATAGAAGAAGTCAGTCAAAGAAACTGTGGACCATACTGTGTGGCAAACCAGGTTTATCACAAAGACAAAACAAAGATTCAAGGACTGAAAGAACATTAATTATCAAATTTAAAATGTTTAAAATGCAAATTCCAAAGTATTCATAAATAAACTCCACAAGCAACAAGTAAGCAATGCATGAGTATATCAATGATAAATTCTTAAATCAGAAATGCATCATTACTGTGCTGGGTTGTTAGCAACAACTTACATCCTTTCTTTAATTTTTTGGATTTTATGTTGTAAAATAATCTATATTAATTATGCAGGTTTGGTGGTAGCCATAATTTTGTTTCACTACATACAGTTTTCAAGTTTAGATGTGTGTGGTTTTCGCTTATTCTTGTGGTGTGTGTGATATTTCAGCTTTCTCTCAATGCTAATTATAAACTACACTAATTTATATGGCACACACTTAGATAAACATGTTTATATAATATAATTCAACAAAACACTCTAAACATACAAGTGCAATTAAAAAAGTAACTTAACAAAAGAGCTCTCACAAGTGTCATATTCATCAACTTGTTCAAATTTCCAGCCAAGTCACAGCAGAACAGAAAAGCTATTCACACAGTCATTACAACGCATATATGTTGCATCAGACCAAGGAGAATGTATAAGGAATAACTGGAAAGGACATGGCTAGGGTGGGGGTGAAGCCGGCCGAACGCAAATAATGGATGAAAACTGAGAGGAGAGCCATTATGTAGCAAACACAGCAACTTTATCCTTGCGTCTTGAGTAGCGTGATTAATTCCTGCACCGCATATGGCTGTACAAATAATTTGGATTCCAAACCAATTGATGCAATTTTCTGCAGACAAGAGCTAGAACTATTTGGTTGTAAATTTTGCCTTGTGGTGGACATAAACGCCATAGTTTTTAATAAAATGTATTTGTTTTTTGGTGTAAAGCAGTTTGAATATATACAAATCAATTAGTTTGTGTGGTATATTATCCATCACATCTTTGATTAAAATTGAATGAAATCAAAGTTTACTTGAATTTTGTACTGTTTGACAAAAAATTTTTAATAATCCTAATTAACTGAAATAAAATAAATTGCTTGAAATAATTCTGTCATTGTAATTTTTTCATTTATATATTTTCTAAACACTATGATTAATGGCAGTTATGAGAAAACGACAAAATGAAAATAACATTGAAAGTAATATATCACTCATTATGTACAGAAAAGTGGAACTAATTTTTGGTTGAAGGTTGGAGCTATCCTATCAATTTTCTCACAATTCCTTAACTTTTATCTATGCCAATGGCTGCAGTGTTTGTGGGGACTAAACATCAACATCAATAAGTATTTAACAATTCTTTTATTAAAAAACTGAGAAATGGGATGTGAATATTTTATGTAAGTTATCTAATGATAAAACATGTAAGCATGCATAAATAAACAAATAGATATAAATTCAATGATTAATATTTTATTGAATGCTGCGAGTGTGTGTATATAGATATATGTATACATGTATTTATAAATATAAACCAATATCTCTTAGCTGGACATAGTTTAAAGATATTGCTGTGAGATTTACTTCCAACAATTTACTCATTTACATATTTCACAATTCATGTAGTGTTGCACTGCAATATTGTGCAGTTTTATTTCATAATTGGCAACACGTGCAAGTCGTGAGTGGCGTATTAATTATAACCAGTTGTAAGTAGAATCACCTATACACGTGTATATTAATTTGTAAAACTTTTCTGCAGTGTTTTAATGGTTCTACGAAAAGCCTGTTAAGTTTCGTGTAACCATTTACATTTAATAATAGCCTTGTAATGCTTACTTAGCCCTGCCATAGATGTGTTTTTTACAGACAAAGTAGCAGTAAAAGTTCCATCGTAATACACAATATAAGCAAGAATAAGTACTTTGTTAGAATGTTTATAATACAACCACATTTAGGCTACTGTAAACTACATTATTTACCTGCACTTTGGCTGAGAAGGAAAATTTAATACGAAATCGAAAGGAATGGTAGTGAAAAATACAGTGGAGATCTTACAAATCATGCACAACAGTTAATGGTCAGCAACTACTATCAACATCAGTAATTGCAAAAATAATAAAACAAGTATTAAATTTAAGATGAAAACTAATGATATGTAACTAAGATCGCGGTCACAGAGGACAGAAAACTACATTGTTCAAATATATTCAGCTCTGTACGTAGTTACATTGTCGCCAAACATTTTCCGATCGCAGACTCTCTCTGATCAAAGTAAAATGCCTGTGTAAGTAAAGCAGAACTGCTTTTTTCTCTGTTGCGCTCCGACTGCATAATTTGAAGTAAATCAACAGTGATGGCCGAAGATGGGATTTTCTGCATTCGTTGAACTATATAAAAAGCCAGGTCAGATAGCAATATTCTTTGTACTACCCCAGTCATAGTAAACTTAAATGCAATAAAATTTGAAAATTTCAACAAAAATAAGGGATAAATGTGATTTGTATTATATAAATACAAGAAAATGTTTAGGTTAGGATTGTCTTATTTTTGTATTCATTTGCAAAGGTGTAGAAATGTATTTCACTTTGATAACAATTTAATTGAATAATTATGAATATGGCTACCATAACATATTCACAATCATAAGTTAATTAGTATTTAGTGAAACTGCGCTCCTAAGATTAAGCAGAAGTGTATAGCTGCTGCTGTCGTGAGCGACTGAAAATTTTCTCAACTTTATCATGCTGCCAGAACAAGGAGAAATACTTTGAGAGAGGCATATAAATAAAATTTGATGCTTCCTCTTCATTTCGTATGAGACGTTCCCCCACCTATCTTTGCAAACAAAAAAGTTTCCACTATGCTACCTTTTCCTCTGCGCAATTGCAGAAATTATCAGCAATATATTACTTTATAATTATTTAAAATAAAAACATGTAAAATTCCATAAAGATAATTACAGCATCATCGGCAGAAAGTTTTGAGAATTTGCCAGAAAAAGATTCCAGTAATTTGGTTGAATACTTTTTGAGTGGTAGTGAGTTTAGTTTGAAAGATTTTTCGGCAGCGCGAGGCCGTTTTCGCTTTCTTCGATCGTAGGAATTGGGGAGTAAACGCAGATAACCAGCTTAACCTCACTTTGCAATCTGCCCTACACCATGTCCTCCCTACATGTGTAACTATACACATCCTCCTTGTGTCAAACACACAATATCAGCTTTGAAGATAGCTGTGCTCACGAAAACATGGACAAAAATTTAATTGCATAGCGTGATGAATTTTTGTCCTCGCCAGGTGAAATTCATTAGAAGTGTACGGTAACACTTGTCTGTCATGAAACAGAAAAAGGTGTACGTCTTGGTGCACAAACTTCAATAACGACAGGATAGATGTGTAATGATCAGATTGGCCAAGAAGGTCCATCACAGATGACAATGTTCACATTACTGAAGGTTTGATCCAGGACAACTGTCATAATAGACTTGGTAATATTCCTAAAGGAACTCACTCAACATTTCAGCAGGCACTGTGCAAAATATTGTTCATGGGCAACTCAGCTACCTAAGTGAGTGAATTAAGATATTTGGGCAGCTCTTAACATTGAGATCTTAGCTGATGAGGGAGAAGTGAAGTATGGAGCAGGGCAAGAATGCAGGGGCAGGGGAAATGGGAGATCCCCAAGAAAACCCGCAAACGAGCGGAATCGCACAGCATGATTCCCACATGCAAAAATCTGAGCTAACTAAAGATGTGTTCACACTTGGTGTTGAGGCAAGTAAGCCACTAGGATAAGATTGTCTCCCATGCATTTAATGCAGTTTCATGAGGAAGGGTGCATCATGCCACACTGTGGAGGGAATGAATCATGCCACACTGGAGGAGACAAAGCAAACATCCATGACACTGAAACGTGCATCATCCCTACCTTCCAAGAAATTCAGAACAGCTCCATACGTGAATAAAGTTATGGCGACTCTTTCGGGGCCACACGAGCATGCTTCTAGTCAATTTGCTTACCAGGAGACAGACCGTGAATGTTGCCAACTGTCACACACTGAGACAGTTGTGGTAGGTAATATGTAGAAAACAACCTGGACATCTCACAACAACACCCCGCCACACTCAGACACAGACACGGGTGAATTGCTACCGCACTCCCAGTCGGAGTACTGGACCATCCTCCCTACAGCCTCTACCTTGCACTTAGGGTGTAATAAGGAAGTTCAGCAGGGCATTGTGATGTGGCATTGGGGACTGGAGACAAATGTTTGGACAAGCATAGTGACTACATTGAAAAGTAATTTGTACCAGTGCCATACTACTGTGTATGCATTGGTATATCTGCCTGTGGAATAAAGTTTGAAGACTCGGCTTCACCCCCTTTTGCAGGAATTATTCGTTTTCACGTTATAATTTAGGATTCATAGTATTTACTGACAATATATGATTATAGAAAATTTATATTTTACAAGTTGTTTAATATTTTTGTCTGTAATTTTAATTGTGTGTTATCTGCTTGTTGTAAAGAGTCAATAACATATTTATAATTAGTAAGTTCTTGACTTTTTACACAAAGCAGATAACTCACAATTAGAATTATGCACAAAAATATTAAACAACTTGTAAAATGTACATTTTCTATAAATGTACATTGTCAGTATTTACTATGAATATAAAATTATTATGCAAAAACAAAGAATTTCTGCAAAATAGATGAGGACGAGCCTTAAGAGCTCTGGTTTCCTTACTTCTGAATCACTCTCGTACAACCAAAATGTTCAATGATTGAAAAAAAAGGTGTACCACATATAAAAATTATATATCTACAGAAAATAAGGTACTGGGGTGATGTTTCGATTTCAAGGTATCATACCTTAGTCCACTCATTAAAAAAAACTGTATGAGATTGCTCGAAACTCTAAATAATACATTTCCTCTCCCATTACAAAAACTGACTTCCTACAATGAATGGCATTTAACCAGCAGAAATCAACCAATAAATGCTGTTTCCAGCTTTAATTGCACCAAAAACTGCCATCCAGCTGCAGTGAAGTAGCATCACAAATAAGAACACAGACGGCCATCACATAAGCAAATATATATATAAATAAAAACTATGTTTCTAAAATAACAGTAATAACATGGATATATGTATTTTGCATAATGATCCGAACATATATATTATATAAATAAACTCTGTAAACATAATCTGAACAGTTGTACTCAAAATTATTTACAAGTTGCACAGTTATCTAGCATTTCGACATTTTGGATTGCACACACATGACTTAGTAACATTAGAAGCCAACACTTGTAAAATGAAAAACAAATTTAAAAAAGCTGGTTGCCTATTACACTTCAAACTGAATTAATAGCATGTTTTATACACATGTAACAAGAAATACAAAACCAGCACTCAACAACTACTGCTTTACAATGTACATATCCCAGCCAAATAAAACAACTTTTGCTCCTTGTCTAAAATGGCACTTAATGGCAAGAAAAAATTCACTACTGCGGTCAACAAGCACACAAATCACAGTTTAGCTACTCTTTTCGAGATCATGAATTTGAAACCATCACTATCAGGTATCAATTTCACGTGACAACCTTAATGCATAAACAGCATAAGGCACAAGAATTCATAATATTCTTACACTAAAAGAAATATAATATTTATATACATTATTTAACACACAAAATAGACATGTAAAAAATTCAAGGCATCTTTCAATGTTCACAAGACATTGTAACATTATTTAAAACGGGGAAATATCATTCAAGGCAACGGCTTGTACTAATGAAAGAAAAAGCATCATTCAAGGCATCACGTTAGTTAAGCGTTCCATGATCAAGGCATCTGTTATCACTGAAGGCATTGTTTTTACATTCAAGGCATTGTATAAATAGATGCATTCAAGGCACAAGTCAGAGGCCACAAAACAAGTTTTGATAATTGTTAGCAGCAAAAGCATCAACTAGGAACTCGGGCATAATTTATGTACTTAAAAAAGACGAGTAGGCAATAAGTAAATGCAAGACTCCTGGGGTTTATGCATGCTGAAATCATAAATAACTATGCAGTTTACATATACAAACAAACAGCTGGCCAAAACGACAGAGCTTGAACTTTATAAAACTCCTAAACAGACTATCAATGTTTATCAGCAGCAGCATTGGCTAATGCTGAAATGAGTATGAGTATTCTAAATTCAAACAATGTTACGCCACAACCACAAAATTTAATGAATGAATCTATTGGTAAAAATGTATTAGAGTTATTCATTTCAGAAGTTTTTTTTTGCAAGTTGTTTTATAACAGCACAAAGTGGTACAGCATACTTTACATATTTCATAATTTTCATTAACAAATAACTATAACAGTCTATAAATTTCCGACAAAAACATTTTACACAAATTGGTTGGATTGTATTCTGTTTTAGGACAAAAAGGATTGGCTACTGGGATGGTGTTGCAACCATATTTTTTTTAAATTATATGAAACTTTCACGTGTATAATGTTCACAAATTATATTTCATAATCAATATGAATTAAAAACAGTGAGCAGAGTGATGTGTTGTTGGCAATAGCAAGTAAGAAGTATGTAATAGTTCACATGTATCCTTCATACATACATACACTCGCTATTAGGCTACCACCCGGTGGCGAGCTCTCTCAACTCTCCTTCACCCAAACAACTCCTTTTCCACTCCCTTCCTGAATTTATCAACCCCTCTCACAGATACCAATTCCTCCCTCACAGACCTCACAAGCATGGACTGCCTAGCCCGCTCCGTTCTCCTCCACACCCTCTGAAGCTTCTCACTGTTGTTTCTTCTCCCTCTAAACACCCCCTTACTTAGCTTGCAGTGTAGCCCTCCCCATCCCCAATGTAAAATATTAATTTCAACTTTAGTATGCTGTGTAACCTATTCTAAATAAAATATAATAAACCCTCAATTTTCCAGGACAATGACTGGCTAAGGTTTCATGGATAACCAATATTCACAGTTAAAGCAATAGGGGACAATGTTTACATGCTGTACACATAGTAAAGAAATCATAGTCATATAAGAATTCAATTTTTTGACAGCCAGAGTGCAGCAACATGTCATAAATGAAATTATCATCCCATACACACAACCCTATATCACTCCGTGATGCATTAATGATTGCAAGAGAATTTCATGTTGACTATTTTGACGGCCTACAGTCGCACAATAGACATTGGAGAAATATGCAAGCAGGAAGGAGTTCATAGATAAAATGTTCATGTGTTTTATTTTATATTGTTACAAAACAGCTGTTATTAGTGTAACAAATGTAACTTAATTCTAGAATAATGTGTAGGTGTTTGAACAAAATGGAACTTACAACATGTGATAGTTTAGCTCAGTTTGTCTCCTCTTCATAGGCTGTAGCTAGTATTTACTAATGTCTCCATGTGCATGCTTCATATTAATTAAAGAGACCACACATCTGTCACAGAGTATTTTTCAAATATTTCTACATGAATGTGATGCAATAACCAGTGTTGTCTTGAGCCCGTACGAGACCGGATACTATATAGTTTTGTGACACAGCAGCAAAACAGGTGACTGTGACATTATTTGTTGGCCAGTGCACGCGGCTTGCTTTGGAAACCACAACCCCATGAAATGATTTGTTTTTCATGTGTAACATACAAATATACGAACGAGTTCCCAGAGTTTTACATTTTCCACGAGCTCTATAAATATTGTAATGTAACATACTTCTGTATAAGTGATTCTGCTTGCTAATTATTTGGATTCGGCCTGCAATCACCAAGCCTTTCTGAGGTCGGCTCCCCATTTTGTTTTTTGTCTCTCCTCCCAATTCAGCAACAAAGCAAAAATAAAGCTAATTCATTTATGTATTAAAACCACGTACCATTATGTAATGGAATCATTTTTGCAGCAAATAATATTTATGATAATACGATATTTTGTCATCCAGTCACACTCTGTATACCAGTTAATTTATAAATAGCCTCTTTGTGTGCAACTGTAAACTACTCCATTTCACCTTTTTGATGAACAGACGCCACTTTTAATTGTGAAATACTTTATTATCCTTTACGGAATTTTTGCCTACAAGTGTAATTCACCTTTTTTCATGTTTAGCTATAACGTTCTCAAAACAGCCAAAGTAAAATCCCTGTTACACAACCAAAGATCTATGAAAGATAATGGTAAAATACTTTGATTGAAGAATTATACAATAAATAAATTTCACACACACTTTTTGACATGTGGCAAAGAGGCAATAGTTTAAACGAGAAAAATTTAAGCCCAGCACTAGTTATTCAGTACAGTTTGATGTAGATGTGAACAAACACGGTTGGCCTAAAAGCTGGTAAAACGTCTATACACTGCAGTTTTAAAAACTGACAGTTCAAATATTTTCTTAGCACAAAAAAAGCATGCAGTTTATTTATAAATGTCAACTTCTCTGGCAATATTTAAGATAGCATGTGACTATTTAAAAAATTAAAACAAAAATGGAGATGGGGATATAGTCTGTAAATGTTAGAAGCAATAATTGTGACCAAAGAAGCAATGTATGTAATAACATGAAATTCACAACAGTATATAAAATCCTTTTAATTGCATGCAGTCTCTGATAAGCAGAAAGGAAGTAAACAAGAGTGAGTTCACAGACATGGGTTCTTGAAAGGGAGTTCTACACAGTGCTGCCACGGTAAAAACTAGCCACCATTCTTTCTTTCCATTATATATGCTGTACCTACTATGAGCTGCCTTCAAAACCAGTAACTTGTAAATATTAAAGCTGCCACACAAAACTATTATCTGTTTAAAAATTTAAAATACACAAACTCATTATGGGTAAATATAAAATGCAAAAGCCTTGAAAAATCAAGAATTCATATACGTTATTCATGGCAAAGTGAACACTCTTTAAAACCCTCTTATCAGGAATAATAACTGAAAAATTATATATTTTATTTGGCCTCAGAAAATTTTTGAGAACTACAAAATGTATACACAATTGGCAAAAGGATACAAACAAGTGAAAGGTACTTTTAAGCACCATCTTAAAAAATGCTCACTTTACCGTGAACAGCCTATACAAGCATTCTCCAAGAAACCGCCTACTCAAACAAACATCATGGACACAAAATTATATTCTTGCATAAAGTCAACAGAAGATTTCACTGAATGAAAATCTTGTCCTAAACAATGCTCAATTATCTTACGAAAAATTTTAATGCACAATGCACATGCAATAAAACTTTTAAGCAAACCTAACTAGCACCACACTCAAAATCTTTTAAGGAACATTTCAACACACACTGTTAACCAGTTAAAATATACCTTTTTCAACAACAAACAATGAACAACACTGCCTTAAAATGCCTCAAGTATTTAGAGCCAAGGCTCTATTACAACACCATGGTACCATCAGAAAAAAAGCAAGATTTTATTTACATATAAATATTTATATATATATATATATATATATCTTTAAAGCTAGCACTAAAGTAACAACTAATACAGCAGTACCCTTATTTTACATCAACTAATTTCACACTTTTCTGCAGTCTACACCATTTATCTTCACGGTGATATAACATTTCAACATAATATCACACCACTAGCAATTACCCGCATTTTTAGAAGATTTTTTTTCCTGATATACCTTGAAAAGTGTAAAATAAGAGTTTCACTGTATTCTCCACACTAGTTTTTTTAACTTTTGGCCATTATATGACTATATAAAAATATTTATTCCCAATGACTACCATTCAACATACTCGAAAAATACACACTAATTCTCTAGGTTCAACAACTTCCAAATGACATTTAAAATAAACACAGTACACATGGTTCAGTCAGCGCGTGGTTGGTGCCTTGTGAAGCTCAAGAGGCAAAGTAAACTACAAAACAGGAAAAAAAATGGCAACAGGGAGGAGGGCATGTTTGTCTATCAGCAACTCTCTTAGATGGATCTGCAAGGAGTGCTGATCTCCATGTTACCATTGGGAACAGCTGAGTTCGGAGATTTAGAAGGCCCTTAAGAAAAATTCCTAGTAGAAATTTTTTAATGCCTCAAGATTCAAGATTATGTCTGGTCATAAGAAGCATTGTGACAGGCTCTCCCAAGACTGCAACGTACATTCTCAAGAAGCTGAATTTCTCGCAAATTATATTTGTGACAATGGGATGTTATTTACATGCTATGAAAGCCAGTGGTTTAAACTAAAAATGCCATTTTGTACTTTTTCTCCTCTCCATCATGGAAGCTGTGCTGGCAAGCCATTAAGATGCTACTTTTAATCATTCTCACTATTTTTTTCTCTTTTTGAATATACTTATTAGATAAAATAGAAAATTGACAGCTGTAGTTTTTTTTCCCCCTAAACTAAACATGTATTCCCAGAACATTTATTCACCGAGATACATCTGTAAGTGCAAATACAGGTAATGTTTTACCGGCGCATCTCCTTTAACACATTGATTTTCAAAGGGGGGGGGGGGGGGCACCCACCCAAGGGAGGCATGACGACATAAGGGGGGCGTGGGCGTCAAGCTGTTCACTTGTAGTTAGTAAATGGAATTAAATTTTTTTTATCTGACTATAAAGAGGTATTTGAGGATAATGTCCTAACTTGTGCGATAACAACATTAATAGATTAGCGACGGATAATTTCCATGCTGACATAGATTCGGATCATTTCCATGCTGACATAGATTCGCTGCCAGAAATCCTTCATGAGCAGGTGCTGAAAATAAAAAATGATTCAGATGCGAAATACAATTTTGAGAAGATTGACAAAACATTCTTTTCGGTAAAGTAGTTCATCCCGACATAGTAGAGCAAGAGCTGCGATTGTATTTACCTTTTTCAAGCATCTATTTGTGTGAAAGGGCATTTTCAGTAGTAGCAATAAAAACGAAGTATAAAAGTAAACTCAATGTTGCCAGTGATTTACATTGTGCAATTTCTTTTATTTAACCAAGAATTGGGAATCTTGTTAAAAATATGCAAGCTCATCCATCTTATTGATTTGCTCACCACCATTTGTGTTCAAGAAGAATTAAAATTTAATGATTAAATAAAACCTTTGAGACTTTTATTCGTTTTTGTTTTACCCTTATAATAATGAAGTTGTGACATGATGGTTTTTTTTTTTTCTCCCCAGAAGGGAGGCATGATAAACTAAAATTTGGGAACCCCTGCCTTAACAGCTACATCTTCAGCACCCACATGGTTGAATTGCGGTGGAGGATGGGAGCAAACAGAATGTATCACTCAATGCAAGTCGCTAGCAATTTCCAACATTATACTGAATAAATACAGCTGCCACAGCTCTCTTCTGCATGTTTGGTCTCATATCTCCAATAAACACCTTTTGGGAAGAGCAGCTACAAAATGTACGGATAAGGGAAAAAAAAATTACTGCATGAAAAGCTGCTAACCAATTGCAACATCCACGTTTCCTATATATGGAAATTGGGAGTGGTCAGCTAAGATCTGAACCAGGATTGCTAACCACATGACCATAGTGGTTTCACAGATGGAAACTGGCCTGCATTATTGATGAAGAAATGAATGGGTTCACAAATGAATTTTGGAATTACAGAAATTACATTTATACGACTGTCAGTACGCCTGCATTATTGATGAAGAAATGAATGGGTTCACAAATGAATTTTGGAATTACAGAAATTACATTTATACGACTGTCAGTACAAGTGGCATTTGTTAATTATATAATATACTTACTGCACAACAGCTACAAAATAAATTTGCTTGTAAACATGATGTTACAAAACAATCTCATTATAGCTGCAGAAAGTTTTTATCTGAAATTGCAAAAGATTGCCGAGGGCACTGTAAATGAACAAATACAACCTGAATTATGCCGTGTGGGTAACTTAGGAGCCTCCCTGTTTGTCATATGGAGCTCACTGTAGGGACTTGTGTTTATCATAATTTTTAAATAACTATGGAATATTTCAGAGTAAATATTTTTTCAGGACAGAAAGGAAAGTCAAGATTTTGTTGCCCTGTCATAAATTTTGTTACTGAAACACAAATGTGGTAGTTAGGGTCAAAAGTCAACAAAATTTGCTGTAAACAGTCCTCTGTTTGCAATATATTTTCCTCTGTAAAACAGTGTTTTAAACTATAGTAACAATGCTGCATGTTTTCTAACAGAATGTTGTGTTAAAACAAAATTCTGGAGAAACAGAATACATACGTGTGAAGCTTCTTTACGCTATATTCCCTGCCCATAGTAATGCTTCCTCACAGCCAGGCATGACCTTGAGTTTAAAAATGTTTTACTAGCGAAGTTCAGTAACACTTTCAATTATGATCAGCATGACACATGCTACATAATTTTTAAACTCCACATTTTTCTCTCATCAGTGCAATAAGCCCATGGAAGCAGCTGCAGCATTAGTTGACATTACAAGCTTTGATTTTCCTCATGTTGTAAGCTGAAAGAAGTTTGTGTGCACACACGTGCATTGTATGCAAACAGCAATCATCCACAGAATGCAAATTGATGCTATACAGTATTCCAAATCTGGCTAGCAGGATACTGTGAATACTTTGGAGTTTCCGGTACTAATTTCCACGTTAATGGCATAAATCCCGAAAAGATTAACACTTTTGCAAAAAAAATTTCCTTACTACTTATGACAAAGGTTTGACTTTCCAGATATAGTGTGTTGGTGTTGCCTGTTGTTATCAACCTATTTCGATGATCAAATATGTGCAACTCTGATTTCTCTACATTTGCAACATACTGCAAAGCAGTGGCGGCTCGTGGACCCAAGAGTACGTGAAACACCATGAACAAAGATAAGAATAGAATGGAGTTCATTGGGTTAAAAAGGTTTTTTCTGCTAGGAGTCTTTCATTAGAAAATTCTAAAAACTGCGATAAGACTGATAGTTGTCTTTCAAAAATCATACCACGAATTTCATGTACACAAACTCACACCACACAATGTAACTAGTCTACCGAGTTTAACAGACCTCACAAGGTCAATACTATTATTTACAAACAACTGCTCATTCAGAATAACATGGTATACTGATCGTTGTGGATATAAAAGGGTCTCCTAATTCACAACTTAGAAAATAGACATATTCTATTCAATCTTAATCAAATTGTACTTCGCATAATATCTCAAACACAGCAGGTTTTAACCTGTAGATGCGGGCTGAGTTGCCAACATTTTGAGAGAAAGTTTTAATTGGCATACAAAAATCATCAGGTTGCAATATTAGGCTATTTTTAATTAAATTTAGGCTAAATGTATAAAATATTTGTTTCCCCATTGTTAAATATTATTTATTATTGCTCCTTACAGTTGTTTACCTCGTTATTTGTGTGTGTGTGTTGAAGTTCTCAAAAATTTGCTTATGACTGGGCCAAACCAGATTGTTTTCTCCACAATAGACAGCCCAAACTATTACACTATTACATACAAAGAGATAATCACATGCAATAAAATATGTAAATATCTACTAACATATTTCCATGCTCTCTCCAAATGTACATCATATATTTCAAGAAATGAACACTCCCGAAGAAACAAAAGTGCAATAATTTGATCATGAAAAATCTTCAGTATTCCTTCAAATCACCAGATCTGCCACCAGATTTGTAGAGAAATCACTAACTTTTCGACTTGTCGCAAAAATGAAATTTGGTCATCAGACCATGTTCTGAAATCATCAAATTTAGTGAGAAAATAACCAAGTTGGCAACTCTAGATGTGGACAGATGATTGGCCAGACGTTGCTTCTTCGGCAGGGCTAGGAAAACTTCGGTAGCATTCAGGTATTGATGCAAAACAATGAGGGCTGCCAGAGCGCTGATGCGCTCATTGTTATAAAATTTAGGTGAAGTGGTGGCATCACATGCGTACATTGCGAGCCGCTTCAATTTCTTCAATATTAAAAAAAAAAAAAACTAATACGATTGTGTTTGAAAGGATGCGGGGTATTAATAGAGTTGTACCTCCCATTCCATAAACAATGGAAGAGCAGAAGAAAGGGATAAATAACGCATCAGCTCACCTGTGAAAGAAGCAAGTTTATGCTGTGGACTAATGTAAACTTATTTTTATAAAGTAGAAAAACATGAAAGAAAACTAGCTGTTTAAAAAGGGTTTTTTTTTCTTTAAAATTTATGTCTCACATAATATTTAAGAGCCTCTGAACTTTTGCACAACGTGTAAATTCTTCTGAATAATTTTTCAATCAAAGTGTTACATTTGTCAACTTCATTCACTTGCATGGAGCTTAACTGCTTACCACTAAAAAATAACTATTCCTACCATATGCACCATTACAGGAAATGTAAAAACTCTACTAAATATTATTCTTACGGGAGAAATAAACTTTTGTGAAAGTTTTCTGTGTTCTGTGATGTTACCATTTTTAGGAACATAACCTGACACTACAGGAGGATGTACTGTACCCATCAAAGACAAGTCATATTATTTTGTTATGATCGTGAGATAAATGCTCAAGTCCGCACATGAGTAATGAGCACATTGCAACATGCAGATTCCCTATGACTGACTCTTAGTCAGTCTCTAACCTCTCACTGCAGAGATCCTCAAACTGAACCCAAGCCTTTGCAGGTAGGATCAGAGGCAGATGCTGCCGTAGTGTGACAGTTTTCTTCTAGTAGTACTAAGCCAGCAACATGCATCAGCTTACTGCTTTGTTGCCTTCAATACTACGTCAAGTTATTTTTTACCTCCCCTATTGGCTGTTCACAGCAAAAGATTGTAAACTAATTTAACCCAAACAAATCTGCGCCTCGGTAAATTCGTGACCTTTATTACTGGCATCTCACAGCATGCTAATCGCCACAACACAAAACCATCACCAAACCAACTGTTAGAAAGGGAAGTGAAAGGGTCAATGGAGAAATTTACTTTGCCTCTGTACCACGGCAGGACGGGATGAAGTTTAATGTAGAGCTTTTAAATGGGTCATCATGTTGTCCCGACGCGTGAACTCCTTACCACACAGTGGGCAGGCAAATACTTGCCTGATGGGACCATGAGTGGTCAAATAGTGACGGCAGAAATTACTGATGTGCGTGTAGGTTTTGCTGCAGATCTTGCAGCGGAAGACATTATCTGCCTCACGCGTGCAGAACTGACGCACTGACTTGTCTGAAGACCCTCCCAGCTCTTCGTCCAGTTGTGAGGTTAGGCTGTCGGAGGATGCTGTAAGAACCGATTCAATTCCTGACTGCAGGAACTCATCAGTCATGAAGTTGAAGCCCCCTGATGACAACAGTTGGCCTGCATCGAACGAGTTTCGAAGGTTAGGTTGCTTCACCCCTTCTCGCCTTGAAGCAGAGCCGTTCTTTTTCAACCAATTCTTCCCATGAATGCCATTCTTGATGCCTTCCCGTTCCACAGACTCTCCATCAGACGCAGTCACTGCCAATTCCTCATTACTGTGTACATCTGCTGTGCTGGAAGACGGAGACAGGGTTATCAGTTCGTTCTCGTCATCTGGAAGTGAGGAATCGTACTCACTCAACTGATCTTCTGGCTTTGCTGAAATCAACAGAACAACTTATGATGCAGAACCACAAATAACACACCTAGTCTAAAAAATTGTAGAGCAAAACCTCTGCTTAATGGTGTAACACAAGACCCAAATATGCCACCCGTAAAGATTTTCAGTTTCCTTCATCACATAACCACTATGCATTATATATAAAATATATTAATGTTAAGTTTTAAGTCTAGTTTCAAGCAGAAGTTTTACTCTAAATGTATGATTAGATAACTATAAACATTCACTTAAAAAAACAATTCCAACAAACTACATATTCAATTAACTTACCTGCTACAATTTAATCAGATTACAGGTAATATGCAAACATCTTCTTGGAATTCTTCACACAACACAGAAAGAAATAACAAAAAATATTTCACGTTTTTATACACATCTGCGCAGCAGTTATGTGAAATTCATCTAGAACCTAAGAAGTACTTTTACTAAATATCAAATAAATTCAAAAATTTTTAGAAAATATCTTGGAAATAACAATGGATTTAATTTTTCACAGCACTTGTATTATCCACTAAGCAGAGGTGTTATGCTACACTTTTAATATATCTTAAAATTAATTGAAATCAGTATAATTATGGGCAACCACTCCTTACGTAACACAAAATACACCAAACAGCTGTATATCATAAACTAAGTTTTACAATTACTTACATACCATTTTTTTCAGTTAAGTGCCTTAAATTATATGAACGAAATATTCTAGTTAAATTTCATAGTTTAAAGTTTCAGTGCCTGGTATGATGCGACATTGACACAAATTAGTTATATGCAAATGTCGGCATTACAAGACATTCTGAAAGTAAACAGCTGAACCAAACTTCAATAAACTTGTGCCTATTACTTAAAACACTTACACCAACAATGTAAGTAAAATATGAAAATGTTTTTTGTGATTCTACTAAAACCAGAGATACATGATGATCAGCCTAATGATGTAAACAACACGTGAACCAGTGTGTCTATCAGCTTAAGTGCATAAAATATTCTCCCATAATCATAAAACCTTGTGATCAGAAAAACTGTATGATGCTTTGAATGTGATATAAATCATTTTGTAAGAAGTGAGTAATGAAAACTGATAGTGGTTTTTACGATTTTGCAAGGCTGAAATTTTTGCCCGTCAGGGAAATGAAACCAGCCGAGATAATACTAAGTATTTAGTCTGTCCTCTACAGCACATGTGTTGAACCATTGTTAAAAAATACAAACACCATTTTAAATAACATTTACAGGCAAAACTAAGGAAAACTGCTACTTAAGCACTTGTAAAATATTTGTTATTTTATTTACGTAGAATATTACAAATTACTATTCTCCTACTGCATACAATACAATCATGACAATATTTGCAGACGTTAGCACAAATAACTCCATAATTAATAATTTTATATAGTCCATTCACAACTGGAACAGACTTATGAAAATCAAACTTTGAAAAACATCCTAGCCATTAGCTGCATGCATAGCTAGGGTGATTTTTCAAAGGTTGATTTTCATAAGTCTGTTCCAGACGCGAATGGAATATGCATATACACACACTATGTGTAAGCAAATGGCCAGTTTTGCTACAATGGTGTTATGAATACTGAAAATTGTTGTCATAAAACCTCTGTGGTAGAACCAAATTGATCCCGATTTTTACAGCATACTTCCGTGGCAATATTTAACACTAAATGCAAGTTTCAAGAAAATCCGTCCAGATAAATTTTGTTTTTACAGGGTCTAACGACATGAAAATTTGGCCTAAAATTTCTTATGAGAAAATTTTTAGCTCATAATAACAGAATGAGTTCAGCGATGTGAAAATAATTTTTATCAGAATTGTGTAAACCTTTTAAAAGTAGAGGAGAAATGTTCCACATGTAATATAAAGCAATTTCATAATGTTATTTGTTAAAAACTAATGAAACACATTATGCAAAGAGGTAACGACTGTTCGACAGTAACATAAATAATAAGCATCCAGTGAAGCTCCAAAATTGCTAAATAATGTTGCAAATATAATTAAATGCACTAAACCTTAAGTTTCTTTGAGTTTTAAATTATTACAACCAACTTTAATATCATGTAGACACACTGGCCAGGTCAGCATATTACGTGAAATGTTACACTTCCTGCAACTTAAAAGAATGTTGAAATACAGGAAAAAGGAATTATAAAGTGTACCACTTCACTGACAACAGATAAATTGGCCTAAATTATATTCTTTATTACGTAAATAAATCGTATATTGGAGGTTACAAACTACCCACATAAATCATCAAAAACAAAAACATTTTTATTACATCATATGTTATGACAACACATTTATAGTTCCTAAAAAAAATTTCAGCACCTAGAATTATATTGTTACAAGACACCAGAGGGGTGTATCAAAGTCCCTAAAGGACGAAGGTATTAATAAAAATAAAAACTAAATTTGATTTTAAATTTATTTATAATGCTATAAATACTAACACAGATATTATTTACAGCATTAAACTAAGTATCTCCACTAATACTCATGTTATTCTCAGTGAACACAATATTTGCGTTCATCTCATTTTTAATTCACATTCTAATACTGTATATTGGTTACTGTGACAGCACATATTGTAAGCGCTGACTCTGTAATCAGACTCAAAATGTTTACCAGCGGAGCAACTGCTTTCCTCCCGAATGTCCAGTCATCCGCCTTCCCTTCCTGTATCGCAAAAAAGTGCCATTTTTGTACAACTCTTTCTCGAGCCACAGTATATTAAAGATGCACTTTCCTGGCATGTTCGACGACAAACATCACATGGTAAAATCACACATAGATGTACATTCCTATTACAGATGAAACTACAGTTACAATTTTCATGAACAAATACTATCACACTGCAGCTACTTGCTGCTAGATCTCTCTGCTCTGTGGTATTTAGAACCACTACGAAATCCTGGTACATAAAAAAGCTGGTACTTTCTACATGGCACATCGTGCCAGATTCCCACAAGAAGAGACAAGCAATTTTTTTCTGTATCTATTCCCGGTCATGATAATTTTGCAGGATTTTAACACCGCCTTTTGCTGGAAATTGCATGCAAAATAATATTCACATTAAGAAACTAATATTATTGAAAACTTAACAGAACACACAAATTGCACGAATCAAAATGGAACTAAGGATGCACAAAAAAAACATTTGCAGAAACTGAGAACTTAGCATATTTGCCACGATGGAAGGTTCCATGGAAAATTCCATGCAAACTTGCATGGCCAGTTCTGTGGATGGTTCCATGGAATATTTGGCCATCTGCTGGCCATTTCATGTACGTTTTCGTAATTGGTCGGGTGCAATTTTCGATCGAAGGTTTTTTACAAGGTCGAAATTTTAGCCAATCAGAGTGTGTGGTGGAATGCGGCATTGACAATAGTTGTAATTTTATTGTTTTAAAAAGCAGCACTAAAACCATTAAACAAGAATAAATAGTAAATGGAAAAACAAATATTTACTGGTGATATAACATTGTATTAGTTTTATGCTAAACATTTGTTTTTTAACACAAAAGTTTCAGTTAACACAACAAAATTATTAGATGTGCATAAGATGAAACAAAATCATTAAATACATACTTTCCAATAGTGTGGCAGCACGTATCATTGGACAGATTATTCCATAAAACCCTCCATACCTGCTTGCGTGCAGGTTCTGGTAGCAGGTCTCGTGAAAACTCCCGCCCAAGCTTGGATGGAAAATTTTTCATCGCATACAAGCTTTCCATAGTACAGCTTATAATGCTATAATCTTGGTATTTTTGTGCACAAGTACGAAAGCATTTTGGTATGTGGTGAGACATCCTGAAAACTAGGCCCAACATTTTACCAAGAAATTGGAATGTCTAACATTGCTGTGGTCTCACTTATAGAAGTCTGATGCATTATGTAATAGCACAATACGCTACCAGTTTACAAAAAAAGCTAGACACAAAAATTTTATCTGCAGAGATGCCAACCATTTGCGAATGTTATTAGTAGTATTTTGTTTAAAATTCCAAAGTTTTCATAAATTTTCAGTAGTAATGATACTCATTTTAATATTCCCAACAAAATCATATACAAATTAACAGCACTAGAAAAAATTTAAATGTTGTAACATTCGGAGTGATCAAAAATGGAAACTTAAAAGTCACAGCTCAGCTTAGTTCAGTCGAGATACACAAGAGATGTGTAAAGGGTGCCGTATTACATATATTAAAAAAAAAAAATTTAGTTTCAGATTAATTCTTAAATTTAATTTTAAAGATCTTCAGAAAACACTTTTATAATCTTTCAGAAATTTAGATACACGCACTGTTAATTCAGCTTCGTGGCTGTGGCCATACACTGTCTGCCGGGTGCGTCAGGGAGGCTGACTTCTGCGGCCGCTTGAATACCATGCTTGGTTCATGGTGCTAGAATGCCCAATTATGGTTGCAGTGAACCTGTGCGCACTCGTAAATAACGTGCTGTGTTTGACGCTTCCTTGGGTTATGTAAATACGAGTAGTATGAGGAAATTGGATCTGGGACATCAGGAAAATACCACGTGTCTGTAACTGTCCCTTTCGCAGGAGACAATCCTGTAGCCATCTATGGTTATGGTTCCTGGTAGATGTAACATGTTAGGATGAGCCGTAGTTGTGTATGGTATATTCATATAAGCAGCATTTATCAATTAGCCCCCCCCCCCCCCACCCTTTTTTGCTGTTCGACGGAGGCTTATCCATCATGGTTAAAGGTGGAACCGGGACAGCAGAACTAATTCCCCCTCTCTGGAAGGTCCAAGTATGATGGAATCTCGAAAAAAAATTTCAATTTAGGTAGGCAGACCCTCTTAACTCTGGATCGCTTGGCATCTGTCTTTGCAGTTCTTCTGTGTGCTGGGGCCTCTTATATTCATACTGTGGCCGGGGTAGCAGCCCTAGTTCTGTCTCACTCTGGCATGCTGTTTTTCTCTCTCTCTCCTTGTTACCCCAGGCAGCCGGTGTCTCTGCTCTGCTAATGTGTTTACCTCCCTGTGGTGTGGGCTTACTGTAAAGGTTGACTCCGTGTACCAAGTGTCCCACGACCTCCATGACATTTACAAGCTCAGCATAAACGCTGTGGTTACTCAAAACAAAGAAAATGACAGCACTACCTCTGGGAAAAATATGTACATAAAAGAATAACATGCAAAAAACGATGGGCTCCGCGCGCGCACACACACATGCAAGCGCACACACACGCAAGATATGCGTCAAACGTTCAAATTTCGAACCGAACCCGAACTTAGGTTATGTCCAAAATTTATTGCCATGTCAAAGATCGGTTCGAAAATGTGCTAGAAAGGAACATCACTAGCCAATAACGATTTTTGAATTTGTAATTTACAACTGAAAAGCGATTTTAATGTTTGAATACTTAATTTAATATATTTAGACATGATGGCGGGGCAGAAACAAAGTGAAGTTGGCAGACGTGGCGAGCCATGACATGGCGTGTTGCTTTTTTACCAAACCAAGGTGAATTATACTTACTCTGAAAAATACTTCAAATTACCACATCACGTTTGTAGACATGTTAGGCAAGTTACGACATTGTGATAAATCTGTTTTTCCATGGCAGTAATAAATATACTGTCACGTGTGTTTCATTAATCCTTGTGTCTGTGAAATAGCGTGCCTTTGTGCATAGTGGTCGATATGCTGGCCATGTTATGTGCGTAATTTCAAGTATGTGATATAAACTATTTATACGTTGTAAATGTGAACTTTTTTATGGCGAAGTTATTTATTTACATCAACGTCTGTTTATTTATCACAACGTTGTACCTTTGCCCTGGTGGGTGTTTGGAACAAGTCGTGTAACGTGATTTACCAGCAATCAACAAAATAACCAAGCCCAGCCCCAATAAATTTTAATAAACCTAATACACAGTAAGTAGCAATACATATAAATATGAGCGGAATTAAAGTTAAGGTAGGCTTATTTGTGTGCATGTTCACCGCTATATTTTAAGTTTGTATGACAACAAATGAGCGGCACGAGTTGCGTGCTTGATTTTAATGTCTCTTTTTCGTTGGACTGGTTATTCCTTCGTTATTCAAACTGAGGCCATCCTTTTAAAGAAATAACCCAACAATATAAAAAACAAAATGATAATTAGTACAGCCCTTTACCTCGCAGTTTTAACAGTATTAAACGCAGTCACTGCAAAATATTAACGTGTGTAATGTGCTATGTCGTGGAAATCAAATATATTAATTTAACATTACCGTAAGAACTATCGTCAATTCAAGCATTTTTTTAAATGTCAAAGCTGACCTAAATATTGTTATAGGCCTAAACTGTAAATATTAGTACGAAATAGTTTTTTAAATAGACAGACATAATTCTTTGAAAAACTGTAAACAGTAAACAACACATCTGACAGGTATAAAAGTAGAAGTCACATTTCAATGTTCAGGTGTAGCGAAACTATACGAACACACACAATGGCATGTAAACATTCACTTTGACAGATGCTTCATGGCAGTCACATGGCAATGTCTGTTTCCATTTGGCGGAAGGATACGCAATGGGCCTGCAAATAGATATTTAGCAGAACTCAGAGAAAGTTGTTTCCAGTGGGGAATGGACTATACGTCATTTACAGGCATATAATTAATCACCTACGGGGTATAGCCCTACGTAATAATTATAATTATCATATGCACACTTTGATTATGATGTGTATATAGCGGCTATTCATTATGTCTTCCCATTATCTAAAAAAAAAATTCTGAAATTTGAGGCGCGCCTCAAAATTTGTACTTCTAAGACATTTACAAGCATATAATTAATCTCCTATGGGGTGTAGCTCAATGTACTCATTGTAATTATGATAGACACTTTGATTATAATGTATATATAGCAGCTATTCAGTATGTCTTCCCATTTACGCAAAAAAAAAATTCCGAAATTTGAGGAGCGCAATAAAATTCATGTTTCTAAGTAATTTACAGGTCTATAATTAATCTCCTACAGACTATAGTGCTACGTAATCACTATAATTATGATGCAGGCACACTAATTTATAATGTATATATACCGGCTACATGGAATGTCTTCCCATTATCGAAAAAAAAATTACAAGCAGATGAGCTATTGTGGACAAGGCTTAATGCAAAACAGAAGCCTTACTTTGCATGCCACAAATAATTAAGTTTTTTTTTGTTTTAGTTTTCCTTTCTAAAATGCAAATCAGACGAGCAAGTGACATGTTTCACAACATGTGAGGCACTGACAGATCACATCTGCAGTGCAAGCGTGCATTCGACCTTTGGACATGAGATTCCTTTTTTCTCCTCACTTCCTCCCAACCAAACCCAGCAGGGGGTGGGGGGTGAACCCCCTTCTTCATCCCTCGTGACAACTCGCAGTGAACACCACCCTTTGTGGCAATAAGTGCAACCTTTGCCTGGAAAACATGGTATTTTCTTAGTTATTCTTGCTTGAATGCACGTGACCATCTCAACGCGTTTCTTTTCTGTTTCCCTCCCTCCCTTGAGTGCTGTCAAGTCCGGTGATGCAGATTTTAAAAAATAAAGTTCCGACAGCAAGGGGCTAAACTTTTCACAAGTTACGGCGGTAAATAACAATGCTTGCTCCGTGTTTGACAGATACGTGCCATGCCCCATTAGAACACTAGCTTCTTTTGCTACTGTGCTTGGACACTCCCGGAATAGCGCGGAAAGCTATAATGCAGGTCTGAGTTATGTCCCCCAACAGCAGTGTTATATCTGGCTTTTACTGTATTTCTTACTACTACCTTAGCTTTAGCTAAGGACCCCTTCATTTCGCGAATGGTTCTTTCACAAAATGTTTATATAAGCAAGTACGGCCTATTTCTCAACAATTGGGGTTACTTTGGTGGTGTCACTTCCAGTTTTTGCTTCGCAAAATATCGTGAAATTTGTCTTTTTTTTTTACACAAAATTGCCTGAAATTCTGCTTTTTCATAACATTTCACACAAAGAAATATCACATTTTCAATCATGAGTGTAGTGGGGAGAAGTCTCCCTCCACCAAAAGTCGCGCATGAACAGTCTCTCACCAATGAGAAGTCAGGACGAGAAGAGTCACCAACAAATGAGAGAGTAAGGTTAGGTCTTCAACCAATGAACTCGAACTTTGCACACGGCACCAAAGTGTGGTATCAACATCATGTGACGGGAAAATAGTGCGTGATTCCAGGAGTCATGGGACGAAAATATCGTGAAAAACAGGACGTATTTCCTGTCAAAAGTGGTTAGCAATCGCAGTCACTCAATGCTGAAATCACTGCAGGCAGTATTAGAACAGATACAGCTTCCTGTCGCAGGCACTGCAGAACCTGATTAAGTTGCGAAAATACTTCATTAAAATGTTCTCTCTCTGAACTGAAAAACTGGTGAAGTGCCCACTTTTAGAAAAGTTTTGTTCGGGCTGAGCAAAAATTTAGAAAGATATGTGGCTGAAGCTATATGTGAGTCGGTCATCAAAGTGAAGCTGGTCGAAGTATAGAGTCTGGGAGTGCAACTGCTCTATTCAAAACAGCAGCAACGGAAATTCAGGTTTCCGGTCGACCAACTAACAGTCATCGGCGTAGCAGCAATGTTGACACAGGAGTCCTCTTTCTTGAAGCTTTATGAAATTGCTTCCATATTCACGATCAACTGTATCATAAAAGTAAATATAAGGACTGAAATAATTATTATTCCATCAAATAACTTTAAAATTAACTGAACTCAAAATGGGGGAGTACCATATCACCTTCCTCATTATTTAATTTCGCCTTTGTAATTTTCCAAAGTGCAGCTGAAACTTATCTCATACACAATATACATATTGGATAAACATTAAATATCAACACTTATTACAAATATTTGTTACATCTCCGTCTTGCGTACCAAGACTATTACTTTTAGTTTAATAGTTCAATCATAATTTTATTATTGTGAAATACATATGTTCACAACACAATGTATCTTGTGTTCACTAATTAAACTTAAAATGTCTCTCATTTTCATTCATTATGCTGACAATAGTTAAAATCATTTTCATACTTGAGTTACGTTATCTTGATTTTAGAAGAAGAAATATCAATAATTATATTACAACAAAACATTTGATTAAACACATTGGGACATTTAATGTTTGTTGCTCTCTGGAATATCGGATTCCTAGTGTTATATTACTTGCTGTAGCATTAAATTTTCAAAATTGCGCACACTATACTCTGCTTTTCACCGCCTCTACTTTAATTATGCCTTTGGGCATCAACACTCAATCACTTCGACGTATTATGGAATTCTTAGAGCAAGTAGTGGCTGTCATCCTCTATGTCAGCTGCAGGGCTGGAACTGTGCTCAAAACAGCACACATCTCCATGGCATCTGCTTGATCCTCGGGAAGTTGGGCAGGCTCTGTGATCTCAGTTACCTTCCGACGTGGGAGGCAGACGCATGAACGCCTGGCCAGTGTGTCACACAGGCTCCGTCTCAGGAACCAGACGACGAGTACCAGACATCCCATTATAACGAACCCCACCAAGAAGTGACCGAGGCGTTCAATGTGTTGACTCAGAACCTTTCTATGTTTTAAATCCCGAATGTCCAACATGAGATGATTCAACTCTACAGCTTCTGTATTTAGCTCTGAGAGACTAATATTGAAGTCAGTTTTCATGGATGCAACGAAACCTTTGTTCACTATTTGTTAATAAGGACTGAACTGGAAAGAACTTGATGCCATTCACTTTGTATTTGATATGTGTTACCTTGTTACTGTGTGGTAACAACTGAATTCTCTCATTAATTATTAGACAACTGCTTACCTGGGACATGACTCCCTGCGCCGAGATCCACTCCACCACCACGCGTGCTTCACTCTTTTCATAAGGACATATTTTAGTAACTTTCATCTTTCCCGGTACTGAATAAATCCAACTATCACCATCTACTGATCTAATAAACACTGGTACGAATGAGTTACCTAGAACTTCTCTCGTACACATTTTACAATCGTAACCAGGTTGTGACAACATTACATTCACTAGACAATTCGGAACCTTTATGGAAAACGTCGGGACGTTAACTGGACAAACTATATTATTCCCGCCTTTACATTGACTCATGTCTGCTTCAGACATTAACGCATAAAACTGCCTGTTCTCCGACAGCGCGATATAAGGTGCATCTGGCACTATCTGAACGTATCTCACAAAATTTCTCTCAAACACGGGAAAAGGGTGAGCTCTATAAATTGTGAAGTACCTACTCGCAGATCTCACAGGAAACTCAATTATTAACTGTATACTATCTATCGTAGCAATTGCATGTACCATTGTTACTTCATAGTAATTGTAAACTTGATCAAAATCAGTTCCTGCTATCAAAGTCTTGTCCATGGGTATTTTAAGAGCAATACCTCGAATAATTTCTGACAAATTTCCTGGAGTCAATAACGAAGTGGGTAACCTACCAGTCGCTATGATATCCAATGCCACTTTTATTTTTGTTACCTCTTGGTTATAAGATTGAAGAGTTGATTCTAATTCTCTCAGCAAACTGCTGTATTTAAGTGCTTCCCTTAAATTGCTAATCGTTAATCTGTGATTTCTTTCAATCATTGAGGTTGCTAAAGTATTCCAAGCAGTCATGTGGGTCAAAGTTTTTATTACTTTCGCTAACTCTTTTGCTAAAATGCCTATGTCCTTAAAGAGTTTTTCTCTACTCTGGCATTCATTCCTTTCACAAAAGTTAATTGTTTCTCTACTATATGAAACAATTTTTCTTGTCTCGTCCCCAACTCACTAGTGGCTTGGTGAATATGGACATGATCATCATTCGTAAGTGTACCAAATAAAAATTTCAGAATACTACCACCTGCATCTATCAAACCTCTCTTTTCGCGAGACAATTTTCTGGGTAATATCAAATTTAATTCATTTACTTCCTCCTCTAATTCTGCAATTAGTCTATCAAGAACATCTATCTCTGAACATGGTTTTTTAATCTCTTGGTTTCCAGAAAACTTCATCCCTTTAATTATGTTTAGTTGGTTCCTGAATTCCTGATTAATACTCTCCAATTTTCTCATGGGTATGTCTAGCACTGTTGTCCATGTCTCCTGTTAATATGACGTCTATTTCTTGGACCAGTATCATGCCAGCGCCTATGGTGTGATCTGCAATGCAAACGAATACACCTCTTATTTAGTTTTTCGCATTGAACATGTAACTATCATTAAATTCTAGGTTACATTATACTCTGAGGCTACGCATCACTTATTTTTGCTTCCTCCTCTTCCATCTATCAAAACACTCACTATTATCGAGGGTGCTGTCGTCCCTAGGGCATCCAGCACATATTTCCTCTACTTCACCTATTTCTGCTAACTCTGTTATGTCTGCTAAAATTGGGCGTGACTTTGAGCCTATATTTTCAATATTTTCCTCACTAATTCTTTATCACTTTCACTATCGCAAAATTTCTCAATTGATTCTACTTCATCAATAATCTGCTGGGATTTTTCCCTACACGTGTCTCGGCCTAGACATGAGCTCATTGGCTCTGTAGAATTTTTAGACAACTTTAATCTATCACTGTGCACAATAACTTTTCTCTTGTCTAATGATACTTCAAATGTGACTGAGCTCAGTTTTCTCAAAATTTTATGAGGTCCAGACCAAAACTTATGAAACTTGGATACTCTGCCTTTCTTAACATCGGCGTGTGTAGATACACGTAATCACCTACCTCAATATTTGGTGATTTTGACTTCTTGTCATAATATTCTTTTTGTCTCTTCTTTTTGTCTCTCAAAAGCTACTTTATTCCTTTCGCTAGCTACTTCATGTGCTTCTTTTAACTTATTATTCAAAATAGCTACGTGTTCCTTGGCTGTCATACCTTCCTCTAACACATTAGGCTGACTACTCAATTCACCTAAAGGGAGTAGCCTAACTTTTTTCCCATACAACAAATAATGTGGGCTATAACCAGTCACTGAATAAGGAACCATCCTATATGCGTGCACTGCATATGGCGAATATTCTTCCCAATTACTACCGTATTCATCTACGTAATGAGATATCATGTTCGCTAGGGTTCAATGAAGTCTCTCAATACGTCCGTTACATCGTGGTCTGAAAGGGGTCATCTGTAACTTCTTAATCTTTAACACTTTGCATGTCTATAACATCAACCTAGACACAAAATTTCTCCCTGGATCTCTCAGCAGGATTTGAGGACAACCATGAATTAAAATAATCTGCTGTACAATATATTTTGCTACTGTCTCTGCAGTTTGATCGGGAATTGGTATCGCTTCACAGTACCTTGTGAAATAATCAATCAATTCCAAAACATATTTATTCCCTTTCTCACTCATCGGCAAGGGACCTAAAATATCTAGAGATACCAACTGAAATGGGGAATTTACTTGCGGTAAAGAACCTAACGGTACTTTCGTCATTTTCATACTTTTCTCTTAAGACAATCATCGCACCTCACAATATATTCATCTACATCTTTATTCAATGCTGGCCACCAGTGCAAATATTTGAGGAGGTTTTGAGTTCGCTTCACGCCTTGGTGAGCAGAAAATGGAGTGACATGGTGATGACTAATTACTCTGTTCCCGAGCGACTTTGGAACAACTACAAAAATGTTATCTTCCTCTCTTTTGTATAGAATGCCTTCCCTATCAACAAAGAAATCTCCCTTATCTCTCTTATTAATTATACTTTGACATGTTTCTTCTTCCCTCTGTTCTTTCTTAATTATTTCTCTAGTTAAATCTCCTGAATTTATGCATTTACCATTCGCGACAAACAATCTGCATTCACGTGTTTCTTGCCCGGTTTATGGACTACTTCAAAATCAAACTCTGCTAAACGAAGTGCCCATTGAGTGAGTCTCAAAATAGGGTCTTTCAAATTCAATACCCATCTCATCTCAATGCAGCATGATCAGTAATAATGGTAAATCTATGCCTGTACAAATATGCTCTGAACTGTTTTGTGACAAAAACTAAAGCACACAATTCTTTTTCTGTTGTACTGTAATTCCTTTCTGCCAAGTTTAATTGTCTACTGGCATAGGTGATCGGTTTCTCGTGTCCGTTCCTCATCTGAGACAGGACAGCGCCTATGGCATAATTACTAGCATCTGAACTCACAATAAATGGTTGTGAAAAATCTGAATCAACAAGAATCGGATATGAAGTTAATTTTTCTCTCAACATTTTGAAAGCTTCCTCTTGTTCTGCTCCCCAAATGAATGGTTCATCTATCTTAGTTAATCTCGTCAATGGTCTCGCTATATCCGCGAAATTCAGTACAAATTTCCTATAATACTGAAATAAACCTACCACTGAGCGAACTTCTGTCACATTTTTAGGTCTGGGGAGTTCTTTAATTGCTTGTAGATTTTTCTGATTTGGTTCTACGCCTTTTGAACTTACAACATGCCCTAAGTATTCTACACTATCTTGAACAAATGAACACTTACTAGGCTGGATTCGCAAATTAGCTTCCTCTAGTCTTTCCAAAACTTTACTCATGCGTTCGGCATGTTCTATCACAGTACTACTAAATATTATGTCATCAAGGTATACTAAACACTGATCACCTAACAAACCTGTTAGAACATAATTCTCCATTAACTTCTCAAATGAAGCTGGGGCATTACACAGTCCACACGAGTCTATTAAATTCATATTTCCCCATGAATGTAGCAAAACTCGTTTTCTCCCTATCACTTTCTTCTAGCTCAATTTGGAATTGCCACTCGTTAAGTCCAATGTTGAAAAATATTTCAACCCATGTAAGGAATCTAAGGTCTCAGTGACATTCAGAATTGAATAAGGATTCTACTTTGTAACTTTATTTAATTGACGGAAATATATACAAAATCTCATCTTAAAAGAACCGTCTTTATTTTTCTGTTTCACCATCACTACGCGAAACTGCCAAGGTGATTTACTCTCTGAAATAATATTTTTATCAAGCATGTCATTTATTTTCTCTGCAATTACTGGTTTTAATGCGTGCAGTACTCTGTATGGATTCTGCTTTATTGGTCTCACCTCTCCTGTATCTATTTTTGTTTCAATAAATTTGTGCACCCGAAATTCGAACTACTTTCCACTTGAAATATATATGCAAACTTCATTAACACTGGGAACATTATATTAAAATCACTAACTCAAATGTTTTAATTTATCTCTAACATTCTTCTCTACCTCCATAAATTAATCTTTTGGTAGTTCTCGAAACATTTTACCCTTCTGCTTCACTGACTCACTATTATTTTCCGTGGGAGTTTCAAAACTCTGACTACCTTGAGTCAGTACATAATTCGGCTCATTTATTCTCATTTTACGTGAACAATCTAACATAGGTACAGATTTTTCATTTACGCATGTATTCTCAAAGTTAACTTCTCTGTTTCTACTACTTTTCACATTACTCTGACATCTCAAATTATTATGACACCAACTTTTTATCACGACATATTAAACTTTTATCACGACAGTTACTATGACAATTATTACGACATATCAAACTTTTACAGCAGGACTCTGGGTTTACATTTGGAATCTGAACTGCCTCTGCTCGGCATACTCTATCTCGGCAGATTTTGAGGACACAGCAACAAAATCTGTCCTCTTCCGTGACCTCGCTAATTAATTCACTCACTTTATTGCTAACACAACTCGAGTGGATTACTGCTTCTGAGCCTGGAAGCGAACACATTTTATCTTTGTTTCTAGGGACATCTGCGAAGATTTTCTCCCGTGGTTCTATTTTTGGCGACACTAAATCACTTTGTTCTGACCCAAGACTTATACAACTTCTCTCAGATAATCGGGGCACGCTATTTACGCATAGTACTCCAGCAACGTCACTGACTAGTGTGGGAAATGCTATTACCGTACCCTTTGGCATGACGAGCATCTCATTAGTAATGTTCACGATTATTATCATTGCCCTTACTGCTTTTACTAATGCTCTGTGAGGTTTCCTGAACCCTCACCGTGAGGTTTCCTTGAACCCTCACCGTGAGGTTTCCTTGAACCCTCAACTTGACTTACACTGTCAGTAGTCCTCTTGACATGACCGCCTACTTTACGTGTCTCTCCTACATCTTCCGCGCGACTAGGACAACCATGTCCTCTTGCCCCCTTTGACTTGATCGCGATGAGAACGAAATACTGGGACGTATCCCTTTGAACCGAAACAAAGGGGATAACACACTGGTCACCCTCATAAGTGCCTTCTTTTAAACTACACAGGTACCCCGACGGTCATTCACCCCATCCTCTAGATTCATCTCACTGAATCTATTACATGTCCCTATAGGGGTTCTAGCCATGCAGCTCGTTCTCTGTGAGGCTCTTACTGGTAAGAATTAAGTTGCATATTGCCCTTGCCACAAGGATGCCCAGTACATTCGTCAATGTCGATTCGATAAGAAGCAATTTCGAGTCAGCGTCCCAACCCGCCGTGTGCAAAGCAACATCTATCACTATCTCCAATTTTGGTGGCAAAATCGTGTGCTGTTATGATTCTTACTTCATTGTATTGATTACCATTCACATATCCGGATCCAAGTTCAGAGATCCAGGCTCTCAGCTTGTTTCCGCTACTCGTTCTCAATTATGCAAGTTATTGAATTATATGTATATAAATCAAACGTATTTTTGAGATACAATGTCTGTTCTTTCAAGTCGATTCAGGCATCATAACTCTGATGCACAAACACGGAACCAATATGGGTAACATTGACCATTTAAACACAACTCTACATACTGAGTAACTGCGATCTGGAGAGAGTCTCCAGTTACGCCTTTCACTCCTAACTGAGATTCATCGATAATATTTCCGCTGATTCTAAGTCGAATGAGAAACATATCGGACCCTATGTCAATTAAGAACGAGTGAGACTGGCCCTCGACAAGAACTGAATACTATGGTCTATTTTCCCCCTACAACTGTAATTGCCACCCTGTGGTGCCCGGGGCTGACACTCAGCTTCTCACGTTTGGGTGATTATTACCTACATTCTCACTAGTTTATCTAATGCCATGCCCTACGTTCGTAGGTACTTGGGCTCATGGGGTTCCCAAACTTCGGCATTCTCTGATCATGTGCCCAAAAGTCTGCAGTTAAAACATCTAATATTACGGTTATTACCTTGTTCTTGTCTGTAAATCATGTTCTTGGGAGAAACACCTACTCCTGATAAACTCTTTCTACTGTTGCTGCTATCAATCGAACCACGGTAACATGAGTTATAACCTCTTCCAAAACCTCTGTTAATGGAAGTATTTTCGCCACTTCTCGCATTACCCGTGCCACACTTGTTTGCTGGGAGACTATGTTATACACCTTTCTCCTCCTCTGAGGATCACCAAATTTTGTTTTGCGTTCTTGATGCGCCTCTGTAACCTCTAACGCTATAGCCATGCATTCAACTTCATCCATGGTTTGTGGTATCTTATATCTCAACTGCTGACCTACGTTACCTTGTAACCCATCAGTGAAAGCTGCTATAACCTCTTTTTAGCTTCCTGATTCAAAATTTCCTGTTTCTCAGGCTCATCTAAATGCTGAACTGTTTTCTCAGATAATTTACGACACCTATCTGCAAATGTCTGCACGTCCTCATTATGTTTCTGCCTAACATTGTGCAGCATGTAATAATGAAATTGCAATGGCTAATTTGCCTTGAATCTGTCGTTCAACTCATCTTTCAACATTTTAAATGTTATGTCCCCTCTTAATCTAGGACATGTCGCAACAAAACACACCACTAAACATTTCAACTTCATTTTTGCTAATTTTACTTTGTCCTTATCTGAAAGATTTTCTAGGCTTGCTGCGCTTTCTATGCTTTCTAGAAAGTCGTGTACTAGTAACGAACCTTTTTCGCCAGTCCATTTTTCGACTAATGAAATAACCGCCAAATCTTTAACTTGATCTGGTCCTTGAGCTTGTGCTGGTATTGCGTGGGCTAGTTGTCGACATCTTTCGTCCTCCATGTCAATTAGAAAGGTGCTACTATAAATTATTAAATTTCATTTATTCAATTTTGAAAAAGGAATCCAGTCTTACAATCGTAAGTCCGTTTCTTTGGATTATCATAATGAGTACTTGTAGGTTTAGTTTCATGAATCATGTTCAAATTTCCTCTCTTAGGAACAGCAATATGTTCCGAACGCGAAGAACTAGTAGACACTTACTCGCGGTTTACGTTCGCGTCTTGCGAAGTCAAAGGCTCTGTGTTCGCAACTAGGAGAAGCCTTTCTATCTCGAATTCTGGATAAACACGAACTCGAGGTATGAACCTCTTCACTATACGAATTTCAATTTCAAACACTACCCATCCAGAAGAATTTCCGTACTCGTATACTTTATATGCAGGAGTCGGAAAAGATAGCTTTGGTTTTCTCTTGAAAGTTATTTCCAGTCCTGAACCTGTAGTTAATGCATTCAACTTAGCATGAAATGGCTCTACTTGAGACAAGTCAAAAGATGTGTGATTTTGAAAAAAATATCTTCAATGCCTCAGTACTACTAGTTAAACTACGTAGACTGTCAAAACTGTAAACTCTACTACCTTCCTTCTTGCCTCTGAAAAAATAATAAGCGTCTTAACATAACGCTTTAGTGCTTTTGCAAGAAACAGCAAAGAAATGGAGTTGAATCCTGATAATTTCTGCAATATTCAACTCTAACCTAAGTGCGTGGTGTTATATCTTCCAAATCTATGTGACAATCAACACTACCAGTTACTCTGTTATTCATAGGTCCGTGGACATACTCAACATTAAAACAATATGATTTCCTGCAGTACACATGTTCGTTATGATCCTGAAAATCTCCTCTTACATGAACTATTGTATTAGATTCGTCAACTGAAATGTGTGCGATCCTAAACGCTTCAGGACACGTTGAAAAGTCCCACTCAGCAACACTGCTCAGCTCAATTACAACTTCACGATTCGCATTCATAACACAATGTGCGAAAAAAATAAAACAACTGAGTTTCAATTCATCTGAGGAAAACCTAACACTGATTTCAACGACCTATCACCTACAACCTATAACCCTTCTAAGTGGGTACAGTTACAGCCGTCTGGAGTAACTATCCAAAACGCTGCCACCAGTTTGTGATGCCTGAGCGGTCTAGGGCTAAGCAAAAACACTTAATAAGAAATAATCTCAACCAATTTAACTCATTTAATAAAATCAAGCACTGACGGCTACACTTTTAATTATACATCTACTTACTTGGCAAAGTGGCGGAAGACGACATGGGAATTGTTACTATTAAACAAACAAAAACTCTAATAGAAGCAACTTCATTTTGTAGCCACGATGATGGAGAGAGGATTCTTAGCGCAGCTCAGGGGCGTCATCCCAGGCGGTGATGTGCAGTCTCTGCCGTCCTCTGCTGAAGTCTCCGTCCTCAGGCCGTGCATGGCATAATAAAGCAACATGAGTGTAGCGGAGAGAAGTCTCCCTCCACCAAGAAGTCACGCATGAACAGTCTCTCACCAATGAGAAGTCACAATGAGAAGAGTCACCAACCAATGAGAGAGCAAGGTTAGGGCTTCAACCAATGAACTGGAACTTTGCACACGGCCCCAAAGTGTGGTATCAAATGTGACTGGAAAATAGCACGTGATTCCAGGAGTCATGGGACGAAAATATCGTGAAAAACAGGACGTATTTCCTGTCAAAAGTGGTTAGCAATCGCAGTCACGCAGTGCTGAAATCACAGCAGGCAGTATTAGAGCAGATACAGCTTCCTGTTGCAGGCACCGCAGAACCTGATACGTTGCGAAAATACTTCATTAAAATGTTCTCTCTCTGAACTGAAAAGCTGGCAGAGTGCCCGCTTTTAGAAAAGTGTACCAAAGCGAGAAGGGCGAGTGAGCGTCAACTTTCATACTGTTTCTACTTTCCTGCATTTACTTGCTTAGTTTCGCTAATGTACTATGTGTAAAGTGTAACAAATTTTTTTACCACTTTATTAATTATTTTGAATTTTTTACACTGCTTCAACCAGTTTACACCCATTTTTTACACCGCTTCAACCAGTTTGTTGCTCCGATATTGGTAGTTTTTATTTACCATTTTTCAGGGTCCCTAACCATAGCCCGTTGCGGCAGGGCTGATTTACCAGGGTACCCACTCACCAATCTCTGGGTTCCAGTGTAGAGGTAGGCTGGCTGGGGCCAACAGTTTCCAGGGTGGTGCGTTGACGAGGTGCCGTACGGAGAAGTGAGGTATCTCTGGCTGCAAAGAACGAGTTGGCTATGACCAACCTGGTGTCACTCCCAGTGACCAAGGCACGTACTGCAGGGCCTGGATCTGTGCCACGTCTGGTGTGCAGGCAAATAACACTGGGGTGCTGACTGGAGAGGACTGCCTCTCCAGGTGACAGGCAGACTGAGCACGTTCCCGTGGAGTGTCTTCACCAAGTGTGGATGGTTGGTTTGTGCCCACTCACTTAGCAGTAAAGAACTCCTCCATCTCCTCCCTTCGAGTATAATGCCTTATCCCAAAAAAAAAAGGCATAGAGGCAGTATTGACACTTAACTTACTTTCTGTCAGAGTAAGCAATTGACAATATCCCTACTAAGTGTAAAGCCCAACAGTATTTGACGGCGTGAACCTTGTGCTCCTATGATTCCACACATTGACGCAAAAACCTAGAGTGATAGGTTGTGAGGGCCGTTTTCCTACTACTGTCAGAGTGAGTTTCAGTAACAGTAGGACTCTCCAGTCCCAGGCAAATACCCTTGCCAGCACCTTTGAGGCTCTGGTCAGCAATACAACCTGAGGTGGCTGTCCTGCTCCTGATGGATGTGTTCCTAGTGGCTGGGGCTCTAACTTTCTGTACACCTGGCTGCATAGAATGAGTGGGAGTCGAAAGTGTTGTGTTGACATACAGATACCTGATGGGGATCTGTAGTCCTACACTATGGTTTGTAACGTCGTTACACCCGGTTGCTTGCTTGCTCCGTCTACAAGTACAGTTCCTAGTATCAGACAGGTTTTACCTTTAATCAAACTTACTCTCAGGATAGGATTTAAAATGTTATTTATTATAAATAATACATGCTGGTGACTAGTACCTACTGCTAAGCAGAGTGAGAATGTAAGTAAGCTACGCTTAATAGGTTAAGGTGACCTGCTCCTAGATTAACCAAGTATAGAATGAACTCTACTGCTATGAAAACAACTCTAATGCAGTTACACTAACCTGGGGTGTCTAGAAGAGACCCTAACAACGGCTGCCACTACCAGAAGGGCAGTGGTTGTATTTGCCAGCAAGTATCAGCGGCTGTTCATCCAGGAGGGTCGACAGCAGAAGTGTGGAGTGTAGTCGAGCAGGCTTCTGGTGTTGAAGACCTCTGGAAGCAGGTGGTACTTGAAGTCTTCGGGAGATTCTGGACAAAATGGTACAAGTCTCTGGTCGTTGGTGGCGGCAGCCACTTGGTCGTTGAAGAACTGGAAGCTCTTAGAGAGGACCATGTGAAGGTCTATGATCAGCAGAGAGCCCTAACACAGAAGTGTGGAGAGGAGCTACTGGAGAATACAACTGGTGTATTCGGCCGCACTCTTCCTTATATTGTGCGCTCGGCTGGCCCATATCTGGGCTGGAGTGGCGCGTGTGATGTCGCTCTGCGACGTCTGTCTTAGTGCAAGCAGGGCTTAGCCTTCCTCGGACAGCTTCGTAGATGTGGCAACACACTGTCTGCCGGGTGCATCGGGGAGGCTGATGTGTTCCACGGCCGCTTGGATACCATGCTTGGCTTACATGCTAGAACCGCCCACTAGGGTTGGAGCAATCCTGTTCACACTCGTGAATAACATGCTGGGTTTGACCCTAAAAATAAGTGTCTGTAACTGTCCCTTCCATGGGAAACAATCCTGTAGCCATCTATGGTTGTGATTCCTGGTAGATGCAACACGTTAGGATGAGTCTTAGTCATGTTTGGTATATTCACATAAGCGGCACGCGTCAAAACAATACGTAACAGCAGAAAAAGGCTGTATTTATTGTATGGAATATGCATTCATTCTCACAAGTTGTTTCGTTGTCGCCATGACATTTTAAGATTCTGAAAGGAGAAGAAAGTTTACATGGCACATGAAAAAATCACTCTTTGCTAATTTTTGTTGTGTAAAATATCTATAGTCCATTCCCCATTGGAAGCAACTTTCTCGGAGTCTTGCTAAATATCTACATGCAGGCCCGTTTCATATCCTTTCGCACAATGGAAACAAACATTGCCATGTGACTGCCATGTAGCATCTGTCAAACTCAGTTTACATGCCATTGTGTGTGTATACGTGTCCGTATACTTTCGCTACACCTAAAAATAAACATTGTGACTTCTAGTTTTATACCTGTCAAATGTGTTGTTTACTATTTACAGGTTTTCAAGGATTCTGTCTTAGGTCTATTTCAAAAACCATTCCGTACGAATATTCACAGTTTAGGCCTATAACATTATTTAGGTCAGCTTTATGTTTTAAAAATGCCTGAATTAACGATAGTTCTTACGGTTACGTTACAGTAACATATCTATTTTCCACAACATAGCACATTACATGTAATGCACGTTAATATTTTGCCACGACTGTGTTACTGTGCCACTGTTACAACAGCGGGGTAATGAATTTTTGTTATTGATATGTGTTGGGTTATTTCCTTAAAAGAACGGGCTCAGTTCAAATAACGAAGGAATACAGTCCAATGAAAAAGCGACATTAAAATCAAGCACGCAAACTCGTGCCGCTCATTTTTTGTTATAGAAACTTAAAATATAGCGGTGAGCATGCACTCAAAGAACTCTACCGTAACTTTTATTCCACTCATATTTATATGTATTGCTACTTACTGTGTATTAGGTTCATTGAAATTTATTTGGGGCTGGGCTTGGTTATTTTGTTGGGATTGGTGGTAAATCACGTTACACGACTGTGTTTCAAACACCCACCAGGGCACAGGTACAACGTTGTGATAAATAAACATATGTGGATGTAAATAAATAACTTCCTCATAAAAACAGTTCACATTTACAATGTATAAATAGTTCACATCAAATATTTGAAATCACACATGCACAGATCCTGAGTAATTATCACCAAACAGCCATGCCACGCTATTTTACACGCAGCGGTTAATGAAACACACTGTAACAGTGTATTTATTACTGCCGTGGAAACACAGATTTATCACAACATTATAACTTGCTTAGGTAGGTTTAAAAAAGCACGTCTACAAACGTGATGTGGTAATTTGAAGTATTTTTCGGGGTAAGTATAATTTACGCTTCGTTTGGTAAAACAGCAACACACCATGACATCATGGTGTAAACATTAGGAACTTCAGTTAATTCACAAGAAGGTATTATGACGACCTGTATTTTAATTTTAACATTGTATGTTGCAGTTTGAAAAATAAATTTCGTGAATTAAATTATGATTTTATTTGAAGCACTTACATAAAGTTTGCAATTTCAGTGTGAAACAAAGCGTAGGCCTATTATGCAAGAAATTTTGTAACAAAAGTTTTATTTACCAGTACTTTAGTCCCAAAACCAAAAAAGACATGACCAATGTATGAAACTATTGGTTGCTAACAGTATCCCCATTCACAAAAGAAAGACATTCTACTCACAAGTTAATGCTAAATACAATTTTGAAAATAGTATGATGTTCTGGTCAAATTATAAATAGAAAATTCTCTTGCTTTTCTAAGATTCCAGAAACCCACTGGTGGTGACTGAAGGAACCCTGAAAGCAAGGCGCTACATCCACGAAATTCTGCAACCATGTGCGCTCCCCTTCCTTGCATAGCTTCGCAACCCCATTTTCCAGCCGGATAGTTCCTGAACTCACATAGCACTGGTATCTGTGACCAGCCTTTGTGATGTTAACATGCTTTCTTTGCCAACAAGGTCCCCAGACATCTCGCCATCAAGAACATTTGGGGTCAGATTAGACTGGAACTTTGGCCAGCTGCAACAACGGCAAATTTTAAAGGTCGGTTGTGACAGGATCTTCCTCAGGATAACACCCAAAGCCTGAATGCCTCCTTGTCCAACTGTATCGCTACCTGTCTCTCGAACACCATAACATGAGCATCCTGCAAGTGTTGGTCCCTTGCAATACTTCCTTGGTGTGGCACAAAGTGTTAATGTTTTCTGTACCCACTTGCATGCCCCTGCGAACTACATAATGGAGAAAATTTATCTTTAACTGCATAAAGAATGTTAATTTTCATTAAAAAAATAGTTTACAATGATTGAAACACTAGGCCATTAAGGGCTGTGCCTACCAAGCCTAGTCACAGAGTTTAATTGGAGAATTAATGTTGCAGACATTCCTTCTCAATACATCAATTTTAAGATAACCATCACACACACAAAAAATAATATTCCACACAACTTTCTCTAGAAAATAGAGTTCATTAAGAAAGTTTCAAAAAAATTTTACTTGCTCTATTTTATTGTTAAATGTAAATTTCAATTTTTTAATTTATAAAAATAAAACACCAAAATTGGCCAGATTTCTTTAACAAATCTTTAAAAAATGTCAAGTGCCATATTTCTTTTTGTTTGAAATGGTAGTCTTTAAAATTGGTGCATTAACAAGGAATTTCTTTAACACTGATTCTCCATTTACTCTTTTTGATTTACACTCTTTAAGGCAGTCTTGGGTAGGCAGCACCCTGAACTCACGGCTAATGGCAACATATTTGTTGCAATTTGGATGAGCACAGAAAAAAAGGGTTACAAGCTGCAAAACTTACATATAGGATTCAAATAGAATTTTCATAAAATCATATAAAAGGAACCAGATTCAAAACTTTTCCAAAAAAACACGTGCTTTGCAACATGGATGGTTACAAGTAGCAAACATATGCAACGACATTTGTCTTGGAATACAATGAAACTTAACAGAATTTTCAAGGAACTGCACTAATATAATCAAATTGATTGTTACCAATATTTTACAAAACCTTTCCTTCAATCAAAAACTGGTACCAATAATAATTGCACATTTTCATTTTTTTTTTGCTAATGCACTTGCATCCAATTAATTACCTTGTAATTATTTTCACTAAAAATATAAATACTACATAAAACCCTGAACGTTAATTCTTTTAAAAAAAATTCCAGTTACAAACTTAAATTCACTGAGAAAAATGTTCTTTGCCAATTAACAGCGGGAGGGACAATCACGACAGACATTTTTACATAATCACTACTCCCAACAAAAATTTTTTGTTCAAGAATTACGACAGAAACAAATTTTGAAAGCACAACAGTTAGTGATTGTAACATGAATAAGTTATATTATATGAATGAAAAGTAAGAATTACACATGAGAAAATTCAAACAATTAGTATAAATTAAATTCATTACAAAAGAGACAAAGGAGTGCCTTGTGAAAACTAAAAACTGCATAAATATCAACAAGGGACAACTACAAAAAGAAATCATTATGAAAACACAAACACACATAAACCAGGTGCCATGTTGGTAGCATAATGTTTGCAGGCTGTTGAGAAATAAGGCTGAAAAGAGGTTAAAACACCAAACAGTGGTTAATTGAAAGTTGCGATGGTGGTTATGACAAGGTACATGAATACTCAACACACAAGACACTAGCGATGTCAGTTGCTTACCTTGCGTCAACTGTTCTGAATCTGTTGCTACACTTTGCCCACTAAAAACTTCCCCTGGATCTGCAAAAAAAAAAAATAATAATTTAGAAACAATTTTACTGCACATCCATCACAATTGTGCAAAATAACCAGTGTTTACAGGGAACAAACTACCAATGCAGTGTGTGTCTCTTAGATTACAGTGGAGAGGTAGTCAAACAATTTTGTATTTATATACTACTGCACAATTTTGGTAAAACTTTTGTTACATATTTTTTTATGCAATAAGATATACTATGGGTTATAGTTTCACTATTCTTTAGGGACATGATATTTGGTTGTCAAATTGTTTTTTTTATAATTTTTAGAAAACTATGGAATATTTCAATCTTTTTTTCAGGAAATATGTGGAAATCAGCATTTTATTGCCCATTCATAAATTTGGTTATTGAAAAAAATATGGTCGTTGAAAGTCATAGCTTAACATTCTGAGTGAGTGAGTAAAGAGATATAGGTGGCTCGTAACATAGAGGTCTTCAGGGCAGAAGAGGGTGAAGTGAGATGAGTGCGTAGCAGCGCCGGAATTCAAGAACAGGGGAAACGGGAACTCCCCGAAAAAATTGTCAACCAGCGCCATCGTCTGGCACAATTCCCACATGAAAAAATTGAAGGGAGGCGAGTAGTCTAACCACTACACCGTGTCCCCTATATTAAAATTCTAAGGAAATGGAATACACACGTAGCTTGTTTAAAAATACTATTTTCCATCGGTCGCAATGCTTCCTTATGGTTTTATGCGACCTTGATGAATTTAATATTGATTACTAATGATTCCCCTTAATTGATATGCTGCAATAAAAAAAAAATTGTGAAAATCCATCAAAAATAAGGTAGTGGTGGTTTGGAGTGAGCAGGGGGCTTATTCTAAGTTTCGTCAGTAACTGCCCACACCATCATGAACCAACCTACTGTCTTGCAGCCGACCAAAATATTGGTCGGATCCAAAACAGTATTCAACGTTATGAGTCGTTTAGCACGGGGCGCAATCTGGCATCTTTGGCTTACCGACTTTCCCTACTCCAAGCTAGACAAGTGTTGTGTGTCTCCGCACGGTCGACAATGTACCAGCAAAATGTTACTGGAATTGCTTGTTTTGAAATTTCCCAAATCTGTTGGAAAAACCTTACTTAACGGCCAGAATAGTAATCTTTATTTTTTTTATCTCGTAAAAAACATTATAAGATTACAAATGTGTTTTATAAGAAAATAATAATGTACAGTTTTCGTTGATTTTGTGAGGAGTTTGAGAAACTGTGGTTGGTGGCCATGCTGAACAGTTTTTTTTCCTCCCTTCGGGAAATATAGATATTTGTGTGTTACGAACGTGGTACGGTGTTTAGCAAACTGTTTGTGTATGTGGGAATGAAAACATTTGGCCAATGCTAAATGGAGGAATGTTAGTAGATGTTAATTATAGATTGCACGTAAAACTATCCTGAATAACAAAGAAACGTACATGTCTTAAATTTATTATATTAATATTCCTAACCTTGGTGTCCGTCGAAGAGTACTGTACAGCCATGGAAAAACATGTGTTCAAGAGATTGCGAATTTTACAAACAGTAAGTTTGAATTTAGCTTATCTTTTTTGTTTTTGAATTTGGATTGCATTTGGATTGCATTAGAACGCTACTTTAATAACATATACCACATGCACTACTAATAAAATAAGGAAAAATAATCTTTTCATGTTTAAGTGTTTTGAAGTGATCTGTGTATATGATTTCCATAGAGTAGTGCAAAAATCACATTTGTCACGGTATTACGATGGTAAAAATATCTAGGGACATATTGAAATGTCCGCTGCAGTGGTGTGTACATATAAATAATTGCAATAATACTGAACATGCAAGCTATCAGTGGGTATGCGTGGAGAGCAGTACTGGTCAGGCAAAAAGTTATGCAGAGGGGAGACGTGTAACAAGGGAAGCAAGCAGTTCATTCCTGGCAAGTTATTGATTGCGTGCAATAAGTTGGCTGCAGCCGCTCTCTCCTCCCACAACTCGTCCAGCAATAACATTTACTTATAAAAACTAGTAATTTAAGAGACAGAGATGAATAAATATGGTCATTACCATTGGTTTCTTTACAACCCTCAGTAATTAAAACTCAAATTTGGCACTTTCATTGAGTTTATGGTTACTCGGTGCTTACACATTATTTTGCGACGAGGTTTCGTATATATCATTCTAGAATATAAATTTATTCTTTTGAAATAATTGAATATTTTTTTGTCAACAAATCCTCTGATTTTCCAGCAAAAAACCACTGAAAATGTTCTTTGCGCTTGGTCGCAGTGTGATATTTAAACATTTATGACAAGGGGAGATCAAGTACACGTCTGAGATATCAATTTATTCTGAAGATGTCTATCATTAAATTAATATTCCATGTGAAAATCATGTTAATTTTATATCACACTTGCAAATGCTTTATAAAACCTCGTGCCGCTCGATGGTTTTAATATTCTGGGATACAGAGAGGCTAAGTATATACTTCTTAGGTACCTTTTTTTTTCCAAAAAGATATCAAAATAATTCTACATTATAACGCATGACGGACTGGATATTAGTCAAATACCTAGGAGATCGGAGAGTTCCTTTCGAGAAGATAACCAGTCTCTCCTCTGAAGGGGGTTCAGTTCTGACGTGATACAGGGGCTTTGTCGGTATACAGAACTGGCCGCGTGGCTACTCTGCAGGGTACGAAATCTTGGTTAATCAGTGCAAGTTTGCGTTTGGCACCTATGGCAGATAGGTCACTTGGGCAACATTTCAACAAGGCAGGAGCTTTCTGTGGTGCAGCGTTATGTGGTGGTTTTCCTGTGGTCGATATACTGAAGGTATAGATGACAGTTCAGGCTCTACAATACAGTCAGGGCAAGCTGTTGGTTCAGAGCATACAGGCAGAGAGAACAGATGGCTGGGCACTGCACTGGAACTGCTCTTGCAGTGGTATAGAGCTTGCGCCTGCTCTCTGGGTGGAAGGCTTGCTAACTGTTTAACTATAGAGGGCTGATATTCATGTGCTCGGCTTGATGCACAGAGTGCCCCTTTAACTTTTGCCTTCAGTCCCTCCCCTTTTGACAAAAGGTATCAGGAAGTTGGAAATTACCCCACCAAACTGCTTTGCACGTGCAGGTACTCGCTTGGTTGAAATTACATCTTCCACCGCTAGTGTGCGTGGCCTGGTAACCATCTACCATTTTGGGGGTTGCAGGACCCCAGCAGAATCTGCTCTCCGGGAGAAGTAATAGTCAAACTTAGTTTACGGTTTCACAGACAGTGTACCTTTTGGCGGATCGTCCGTTCCCACAATCCAGGATTGTTGGAAAGGGATGGCCAGTACTAGTGTGTGTTCTGGGAACTAAAATACATCTGTTATACGATGAATACGCTTCCCGTGAATACCTGCAAGTACGTGCCAAGAGTAACTACAACATACTACATCTACAAGGAAGTGGACTAAAAAGCAAAAGTTTCCACACGTTTTATTTTCTGAAAAATAAAAACGTGGTGATAGCACTGCTCTAGCTCCAGATCACCATAATAAGCATCAAACCCTTGAAAGCTATCTTTAAGTTGGCCTTAAAGAGGCGTCCGACTCAAAAGGGGTGCGTAAAAATTATTGGTTAACTTCTTGCATTGTTGTGCACGTGTTGTGGAAATGATGTTACGGTATCGCTGGCACTTCACTTGGGCAACTAAACACAGGAGTGACAGGATAGTAGTCTTCACAAAGACTGGGATTGGATCCACTGCAATCACAAGAGTGAAGGCAGGGGGTGTAGGTTTGCAGGGTTAACGGATAGCTCCTGGCGTAATCCTAACCTACCGCAAGCTCTGCTGATGTTTGCCATTGGCAAAAGAGGTGTGTTCCAAGCAGCGTGTGATGCAACAAAGGCAACAATACAAAACTGACATGGCGACATGGTGTGGCCTGAGCAATGCGTGCTAGGCACAACAACAATTAAGATAAGCTTAAGGCAGGGATCAATCCCGAGCAATGAGTGCTGGAAAAGACATGACAATTTAATTGAGTCCGAGCAGCGCATGCTGGAAAAAAAAAAACCAGCGTACACACACGGGCCGTCTCTCCTTTTATACTCAACACGGGCCGCTAACCATCCCTGATTGGCTGGTACTCTAGAGCAAGGGCTAGTCGCTGAGCGGGGGATGCAAATGCATGACTTAACTCTGTGGCTTCACTGGCCAGCTGGAGGGGGATGCAAAACAAAAGACAAGCTGTATTACTACTAGTGTAATCTAGGGGGGAGTAAATGAACTTGCTTGTCCTCCTAGCATAATACAGTGGACCGGTGAATAATAAGAACTGCAAGGCAGAGAGTACAATCTCACTTTTTAACGTAATAATTTTAAGCTTCAAACTCTGTGCAAAATAGCAGAGGGATGGAGCTGAAGTCATTTAAAACTAACATGTCAAAAAGCTTCATGCATAAATTGAAATTTTAAAAAAAGTGTCTTGTGCTGAACGTGACTGAACACAAACTTTTTGCAAAATACTATATTGCAAATTGACATATAGTGATTGGGGCGGGGAAGCATATTGGTTCAGAATTTCCCAAAATATCTATAGTGACCTTCCCCTGCCACAGCAACTGTATTTCCAAAATCAGTGAAGAGTCGTTTCAATTAGGTTTTACTGTAGGTATTTATCTAATTATAATAAAACCACAGATTTTTCTGCAAGAAGCAACTGAAAATGGAATTCTTAAGACTTTTTCATAAGAAGCTATTGAAAATAGAATCTGCACTTGCTACAAGTAACTGTGCCCAGTGCTTACATTTTTTTTAGGACAAGAGACTGACGTATACATCATTTTGGGATACTCTTATTGAGAAGATGTGACTATTGGAATAAATTGTCATTTTGAAAACCTATTTTTGAACCAGAGAAGATTAAAAACTGACTTAATGCAAATAATTCACTTTAAATGTAATTTTTTAGGGTTGTGAGATGAGGGGAAGGTGGACAAAATTGGTCTGCTACAATTTTCTGAGAGCATCAATTTAAATAAGTCATTCTCACAAAACTTGAGACCTTGTAAAATCGAGTCACAACTCTATGTATTAATTCTTTCAATAAAGCATAATTACTTTACTCTTGATAACTGGTATCCATGTGATGACAGAGCACACCTTATACTATACTGCACTCGGAGCAAAACATTCTATCAGACCTGCCAATGTCTAAAGCTTTCAATTAGTAAGATTTTAAGATGATTTATATAGTGCATATACAAGTTTCGGAATTTCAGGTTAAGTTATACATTCATAAATGCTGACCCTAACTAACCAATTGCATTTCAACTAAAAATCATTTGTACATTAGAATTAAAGCTAAACTCTGTGAAAATATTTTAGAAAAGACTGAAAAATTTAAGTTTATTATGCAATATGGATGCTAGCATGGAATCTTCAACATACAATGAATACCTACGTGGCAATAATTTGAACTACAGTACAATAAAGATTCATGCCAACTCCGAACCGTTGTTAACATACGTACAGAAAAAGTACTTTGTAGTGCATTGAAAATTTTAATCCTTTACATTAATATTACAGTTAAGCAAATCAAACAAAAATAGGCAAGATTCAAATTTTGTGTCCTACAAAATTGCCAATCAGTAATCAAAAATGTTAACATCTGCCCCAGGAGTATAAAAACAGTGTCCACATAGTAAAAAAAAAACTGTCGGTTTTGCTGTAAAGTATGGGATGTGTATCTGTGCATCCTGCATCATGTATGTCGAGTATGGATTTCCAGTTGACTAATCGGCAACCCGTTTGCAATTTGTGAAAAGTGTGTGCTAATAATTCCACAGAAGTTGTTGTGAAGGGCAAAAACATTTACTAAAGACCTTATGAAAGTACTGTATTTACTTCATTATAAGCAGCACATTTTGTCAGAAATAATTTTGAATATAGTCCATTCATCATTTCTTAGGATGTTTTAAAACAAACATTTGAAAAATCACCCTATGAGTAAGATGTCAACATTTTATATATATATATATATATATATATATATATATATATATATATATATATATATATATATATATATATATATATATATATCTTGTATACCAGAAATATCTAACACTGTGATTAACTTTACAGTATTGTATTCTTGCTAGGGACGGGTCGAATAACAAAAAATATTGGTTCCAGTTCCGATTCTACAATTTAAATATTGTTCCAGTATTTGGTTCTATTCGGATGACATGTTAATAATTTTCCACTCAAATAACTTAAAAAAATCTGTATCACACGCTAAACATTATTCATCTATCAGGTTTGGAAAGCACTCACAAAATACATGCACATACAATACTATGTTTACATTTTTTCTCTCATATAAAATACTAGAATGCTGCATTTAGAAGATGTACACATTGAACAATTAAAATGATTCAAAGCTAAAAATCTGTACATAAACATCAGCCATTTTGTTTCACTCAGTGCTGTGTGTGTGTGTATATATATATATATATAATATTGCCACCAACGAGAATTTTTACATTTTGTCTCGTTTTAACTGATAGAATATAATAAACCAAATACTGTATTTGATTAAACTGTCCTCAAAAACTACTTTTGTGAACATAGATACCAAATAAATTAATATTTATTTGGATTCAACAGTAATAGTAATTCGCTGTAAGGAGGTAGAGTGGCCAAGGAAAAAGGCATATTACAGGAGAATTAACCTATATTGTTTTGGTGGTAACTGCAATTTTTGTTTGTTTTGATAAGTTTCTGGTTACAGCTATTTTTGTAATGACAGGGTTTTGCCGCAACTAGATTAATTTATAATGCTTTGTAGTTAAGTATATCCTCATCTCAAAATATTAGTAAATTTATTGCCGTGTAGAACAGAATAGTCGTCATTAACCTAAAACCTGTTCCGAGTCAAACCTCAAGAAATAAATTGGAACAGAAGAACCAAACCGACCCATCCCTAATTCTTACGTAAATGGAACTTTAACTTTGCATGGTCTTAACTTGTAATATTTATTTCATATTTAGTATAAATTAAAAACAGTGAGAGCAGTGATGTGTTGACAACGGCTAGCAAGAAATATTTCACAGTTAAAATATTGTTTTAACCTAGTTTTTTGGTATGCTATTTCTAAATTAAACATTGCCTATTGAAATATTAAAGTATTTAGGTTGCATTGATGGAACGATATTTAATTTATACAGTTAAAAAATTTTAGCACATAATTACGATGCTTCCTCTTAGTGACCGTCTTTCTTCATCTTAGGAAGAAACTTTAATAGGCGGAGAAGAGCCTGCGCGTGCCTCTCCTCCCCCCACATGCTATCACCATCCCTCTCTACATCTCTCTCTCGGGAAATTTTGCATCGCTAGTAGAAGCACTAAATTAAACACGTTTTCAACTTTAGCATATGTCATACTTATTACAGCGAAAATACTAATTCATGTTTACATGTAACGGAAGGATGCATAATTGGTAACCAAAAGTAGAGCTTTAGCAAGGCTTCAGAAAAGTGTAAAGTAACTATGAATTCATTGATTACAACAAGGTTGCAGCTTAGAATAGAGTACTATCAATTTTTCGGCCTGAAAAAATTTCTAGTGCAACTGTATTATTTGTTTGAATAATTATTTTTAGTTATCATGGCTTTACCAGTCATAGTATATTTCTTAATACATTAAAATAATATTAATTTTCCAATTCATTTAAATAAGGTGTACACATGACGTCTTTTTCCAAATAAATGCTGTTCACGACAAATTGAACACTTTGGAAATGAACCTTAGAAAAAAGTCACTTCCCCTCCACTCATATTTGTATGGGCGCACCGAGTGATATTCGCCCAGCAAAGTTAGTAATGATGGATGGAAAAGTAGTTCCATATCTTAACATCAAATAAAAAATGTTAGGTAACCATTTGATAAATTAAAATTATTTTTTTTGCTTTGTGCTTTAATGCATCAAAGTGTAAAAATGAGCAGATTTGTAAAGCATTTACTTTCTTTATAATTTCACAGTTTCATTTGATCGACAGATGAATAAAGTGACGAGGCTCATGGCCATGTTAATTTTACATAAGGTGGAGGAATACACAACATGTATATAAGTAGATCTTAAGCAAGGCTTTCAAAAGTGCTCATTTTACAGTGAACAGCCTACACTAATATGATTTTGCCTTAACAGTGTGAGACTAAATATTGCTACCAATGGAGTCCTATAAACAGTACAAGTCTTCCAGAAGTGCCTACAGGATAGCCCCTAGTACGAAGGAATCGGACGCAGAGAAATTGTACTGTTCACCCGAAGGTAAATAATACAGTCATTTCTACAAGCAGTAATTAGCTGACCAATAAGCAGCTGAGATGACGTTACGCGATTCCATAGCGCGCCAAGGGATTGCACCATAACTGCAAAACCACGAGAAGCACAGACTCGTGCCATCTCAGCTGAAATTTGTGGTTGGCCGGTGATGTCACACGTACTGAGAGCGTTACGCCATCCCCCCTCACCGCCAAAACCAAGAGCAAGCCGGCCAGTATAAATACAGGTACACGACACTTATTCACCCGTCTATTCTATTCTTTCACCACACTTCTGGTGCCGAAGGAACCATTAGAAGCAGCTCACTTCACTGCGCAGTGTGCTGGTACCCTCTACTGCCATCCAGGTATTCTAGATACCAGATGTTCAAATATGCCTTCGCCGACATCTTCAACACCTCCAAAGATCATATGGAGCCATCCCCCAAAGAAGTCGTCGAACACACATAAATACCATCCTCCTTTCAGGAACGCCAACACTTGCCACTGCCCTTCTGGTGAGTGATAAATCCTTCCAAGTCTCTTCTGGACACCAAGACTACATAGTTAAGTAGAATTGTTTTCATAGCCACTTAATCTTTCTAACTTGCGTAGTTCAGGAAAAGGTCACCTTCACCTGCAAATCGTAGTTTAAACTTCTGTTCAACTCTTGTTTGATAGGAGGTAGTACGTATCACCGGGTTTATTCCTCCCTGGAATAAACAAGTTTTTATCCAACAGCCAAATATTATTTCAAGTGTTTTGTTCTGATTCCTTACTATACATCAGTTCCATTAATAATAAAGCAGGAGACTGCAAAGTGCTTACTTAACCTCAATTTTACCCATTATTAAAGCATTTCTCAGAGGTTAGAGAGTCCCATTTGGTAAAGCAAACCCCTGGATCTGAGGCAACCAGACAGACAGCCTACCTGTGGCTACCAGCAGTACCAACGTCAGCCACCAATAGTGCCGCAGCAAGGTCACCAGCCTCCACAGGCTATCCCTCACCCAGGTATAGCGGTGAAAAAGTCCAATCTGGCGAAAGGTCGTACTCCCCATCCCCGATTTCATGCCCTGCCATAAAATCACTTCACCAGTCTTTATATACCCTCGAGGCACCAGTACGTAATTAAGTAAGGACAAGTCAAAGCAAGCCGGCGTGCATCCTCACACCAAACAAAAACAGCACGACCATGATGACTAATCTTTAATCCAAGGACATCACACATAAATTTTTTCTGGCGCCAAAACGTGAGGCCTTTGCACCTTAATTAATTAAGGGTAATTATGCAGAACTATGCCAGCACAACCCAGAGACTACGTAACCTAGCCGGGAATTAATCGCCAACCAACCAGACTTCGGGGAGTCTTCAAACACCCAGAGGTGCCGGTTCGATCCGGTTCAGTCTGGTCGGCTACAACAAGGAATGAAATTTATTGGGGTGGGAACTACACGAGGTTTTAGAAGTGGGTTTTGGGGGTAATTTGATACTGATTACAGTGGAACCTCATTAGTGTAAGTTCGGTAAGAGCGAAACGTTCGTTTTTGCGAAATGATTTTGTGGTCCCTTGAACCATTGTATGCAATTCCAAGGTAATTGCTTGAAACAAAATATGGATATTACGTATAACAAAGCACTTTTTTACGCCCCACGTAGTTATTATCCTAAAATACTGAACGTTTAGTACGAATACATTAAAGCAACTCATTAACCAACTTCGGTTTTCGTAACAGTTCAGTATAATTAACCTCCACATTTCTAGTAGTGTTAATTCTTCAGTCTTCTGGGAAGTAATTTAAATGACTACATTAATAAATTATTTTCCCGACAAAAAATATGCATTCTGGTACATCAACTTTGGACAGGTTAGTTTTTTCAGGAAATAAACCTTAGCTAAAATAATAACACTTTTTTTTATCTCATAGATAGTACAATAGCTTGACAGTGACAAAATGAATTTAGTGTTTGTCATAGATATGATAGAAGCGTTGCACTGTGGTACACGTTAAACTACTGGCGTTGTCAAGACTGTTTTCAAAATGGTACGCACTCAGTTATAATGACCAACTTGTGAGCGCTGATATCGATAGTGTTTTGCTCTCTTGTGATTGTACTCTTTGTGCATGCATGGATGAAAACGTATTTTGTAGTTAACCTAAGGAAATGTTTGTTTGTTTACAAGTATAGAAAACATTCCGTGTTATACAGACTTGTATTTAAGTTTATATACCGTAATTATTTTTGCATTTCCGTGTTGTAAATATGGCGACAAATCACAAAAGGTAAAGATTCTCGTTGGATGTAAAACTCAAAATCATTGATGAAGTTGATGTAAATAAAAAATGTAAGATTGAAATTGCGAGAGCCGTTATAAGATTATTCTGAAAAAAAACAGGCTAAATTATTACATGCACAGGATTTTTCAGTAAATCTGTCAAAGCGTAAAAGAATACGTTGGCCAAAATATCAAGAAATGGAAGACGAGCTTCTTCAGTGGTAACACGAAATTCGTGCTGCCCACTTACCTGCGTCTGGGCTAATTATGCATCAGAAAGCAGACTACGTTGCTTTGCGATTGGAAATTTGTGATTTTACCTTCAGTAATGGTTGGCTTCAACGCTTCAAGGAACACAAATACCTCTTCTCTAAAAGTGTTTGTGGCGAGTCTGTTGCTGTTGATGTTGGTACAGCAGAAAGTTGGCTTGAGTTTATTCTTCAAGAGTATATGCCAAACAATATTATTTAATATGGACGAAACTGGCATCTTCTATAATTTATTGCCAAACAAAACACTGGCAATAAAAAACATAAAAAGACTGCCATGTGACTTAGACAAAAACACATCTGCCTGGGCTACAACAAAAATATTCCAAGCATGACTTTCGAAACTTGACCGACAGATGGCCTGCAAGGACAAGAAAATTTTGCTTCTGCTGGACAGATGTGCAGCTCATTCTGCTGAAGGGATGATGCTCACCAATGTACGACTCCTGTTTTTGCCACCAAACACTACCGGTCAACTGCAACTTTTGGATCAAGGCATTATTCAAAATCTGAAACAGTTTTACAGAGGTCGCCTTGTATAGTACCTGACACAACAGATTGAACTGAAGACGACTTCCTCCTACAAGTGGAATATTCTAGATACAATGAGGAATATTTCCATGGCATGGGAAAACATCACACAGTCGACAATAACAAATTACTTTAAAAAAGTAGGGTTTGGACAGGACACCACTATAGAAGCAGAAATGGTTCAGGAAGAAGAAAATGACAATGTGGAAGGAGTTGAAGCAGGAGTTCCAAATTGAAACTAATTTTAATGACTGTGAGTGTTGACTTATGGGAGACAGGCCTATTATGCTGTGTGGGACAATTTTGTTTTCTTTTGAGACTGAACGATTCCTGAAAAATTTAATTGTTTTTTAATTGAATAAATGTAATAATGTTATGCAATGTATACTTATAAGACAGTATTCAATTATTTTTATGTTGAAAAAGTATTTAAAATTTTAATGTTTTTTTTTTTACAAGTACAAACAGTTCTGAACTTACACTTGTCTGCATCAAATTAAAGTAGTAAATTAATGTATTCCATATTTGATGCGAAAATATAGTCCTAATTACCGAACTAGTTATTTCTTTTCATTGACAGTATGAACAATTTTGAATCTTTCATACATGACACACACCTTGTTAAAGAGATTCTACTGTACATTCTGATAATAATGCAATTTAATTTTATACAAATTAATGCCACTTTCAATTGAATATTTAAGAAATTTATTTCACAGATTATTTCTCTGAATGAAAGTTACTTCTTTTGTTCTTAAAACCAAATTTAGTATAAAAATTTTACATTTTAGGTTTTAGGCTTGTACCAACATAATAAAAAAGTCTGCAGTTCGTACAAAACCTCATTACAAAGAGGCCAGATTTTGTATTAACGAGGTTCTACAATACCTTCCCTGACAGGACATGGATCATATACAAATTGTGTGGGCTCATCCCCTTGTCTTTCCTAGAGGGGGGGATGCAGTTGTGGAAGGCGGGGGAGTTACCAGCTGAAGGAGCTCACGTGGTCTAAATCCTGCCACAGCCATCAGATTCCCAGATAAGCATTTAATTCAGGTGCGTGATCAAGTGGGGTACTAGGTGAGACTGTACGTGGGGGTAATCTCCGGATTCGCCGGTGGGTGTGTCTCCTCACAAGTAGTCTCTGGCTCAATCTGTCTGGAAAGTTGTCTTTGTAGAGCCCGCCGCTCTTTAAGGCCACTGGTGCATGGTATTAATTTATGTTTAAAATTACGAGACATTAAACAATTTGTTTATTAATACATTTTAAACTACATTATGTGTATTTCATTTATTTTAAAAAAATATTTTCTGACATTTTGTTTAGAAAACTTACTAATATTTCTTCCACTCCAGACAGGAAAGTACAGAAAATAAAGTGTTTTTTACTATGAAGATTAAAGGAATGAAGTTTGGAGGGGTAAATTATATGATTCACAGCAAAACGAATTTGGTTAATTTTTGTCACTCCAAGTCTCTTAAATTTAGGCCAATGGTTTTAATTGCTGATGTACAATAGCATATACACGAATAGCTGAAGTCATTGAGCAAGGTTTCTATTTTCATTGCTTTTTTGATTGGTTGTGATCTAACAAAAAACAATCCTTCTGGTATGGCAGTTTTGACCACACAGCTGCCTCAAGAACGTAGCTGCGTGCTACCGACCCTGGTGTCTGGACACGGAACTAGGAGAGGAGGTGAAGGCAGTGACCCCCTTCCCCTCGTCCTCCATTCTTTTTCGGCTATTTCTGCCATCCGTCTGTCCACCCTTCCAACCAAAAGAGAGCAGTAGAGATACGAGAGAAAATAACGTGAGAACGCTACTGCCAGCTCTTTACACTTTGTGCAACATACCAGTACTAGAAATCCAACTGCCAATAAGGACTTGTTCGGTGTACATTTAGGAGGTAGGATTTTTAGTTTACTGGAGCGATTTTATGGAACAGTTTGATTTTAGTATTGAATTTCTTAAAACCACAGAAATCGTTAAGTGTCATAAGGCATAGGAGACCATCGCTAAGGAAAATAGGATTGACTGTAGTTTGAAATGTAATATTTGTGCCAGAATAATAAGTTTTTCTTATGTTTGTAGATTATCATCTCAGGAAGACTGTGATGTTTTACTGCAGGAAGAATCGAGAATGTCACAGCAATCACAGCAGAAGCAGTGGTATTGACGACTCTTCAGAATTATCAACGTTAGTATAAAATTAAAAGGTGTTGCTTATTGTAAATGCGTCAGCAGATCAGCATTTTTTATGCAAATTTTTCTCTTACATTAAGTGACAGCAAAATTCTACGAAATTTTTTTTGGTTTTATTACAGAACCTCATCCCTCCAGAATAGCGATGTACTAGGAGAGGAATTAAAATCACTTCCAGAATTTCCTAGCAATCACAACAACGCCAGCAAGATATTGTACGTGTTGCCAAAGGAGTCTGAGACATTATACTAATGGGAGAACTATAAAGTCGTTCTGTGCAAGAAACGACCAGCCGATTGCTTGGAATTTCATCAAAACAGTCGCAAAGTAAATAGCGATAAATTATGTACGTGAATATTTGGAGTGTCGTATTTTGATGGCGGAATGTATATCTTAAGAAAACATTTGTTAGTTCTTTTTAAGGTAAACATGTTAAGTTTGTGTGTTGGTTTTTAAGAGACAACTTTAAAATGTTCAGCATTCATTTCATTTCTTAGAAAGTATGTTAATGTTACAGTTGAATTTATTTTTGTTTGGTTAATAAACAACAAATAGTATTGATTCCCAAAAAACATTGAGGTTACATTGCTCGCCTGTGTGTGTAGACCAAAACCACGAATGCAGTTGTAATTAAATATTAATTATTTAGACCTAATTACGTTAAAACTGATGTATATAATGTTTCGTTTTTCGAGAAAGACTATGTAAAGTACATTTTCTTTGTGGTAAATTTTTTTAGTTATGGTAATAAATACTAATCGTATAGGACAACAAATTGTACCGAATTTGTTTTTTTTTGGGTGACGATGGGCATGTATATTAAATATCCACGTTACTGTAATAGTAAATATGGCCATGTGTTTGATGTAACTGACACTAGGTTTCATTACTTATTGATCACAGGCTTACCAGTTTCCCCCATTTGTGATGAATGTTTTTTGTTCAAGCTTATTTTATTGTAATTGCTACAAATAGGTTCCATAATTATTGATTGTAAAAGACGTTTACAGTTCAAATGAACTATTTCTGTGTATGATTTGACATGCCTTAATCATTTTTTGTTTGTTCACTGCCTAAACGTAATTTTTTTAATGTACTGGTGACATTGCATTTACACAGAACTCCGGCAAACTTTTGTTTCCTCATAGTTCATTTTACTGCTCAGTTGTGAATTAATGATGGTTTTTTTTTGATGCTCAACATCACTTAACTACGTGAGATTCACATTCTTATTTTTGATGAATTTGTTAAATTTTTCAAGAGGCGTACAAAGAATGCAATTCTGATCATACTTCAGGCCAAGTAAGTTTTTGTATTCATTGTTAAATTGTGTAACATGTGTGATTTAATTTTCATTACAGTAATAATTGTAAACCACATCAATGTCTTTCTATCTTGCCACAAACATTTCCCTGTTGTGAAGAGTTGCAAACTTTTGCAAGTTCAATGAAATCTATTAATTTAAGATATATTTTTTGTGTTCGTGATTATTTAATTAATATCTGTTTAATTAACTGTAAGAATATGAATAAATTTTATTGATAGTATTTTGATAACACAATGTAGATGCTACCATCAGAAATTTAAAAAAATATATGTGTAATCACATATTTTCCTCAATTATAGTTGACATGTTTAGCAAAACTTCACATAATGTTGACATGTTTTGACAGTCGCATGGAAAGCACATGGTGGCAGAAGGATACATATTCAGTTTGTTTACAGTTTGTGTACTACTTTCATACAATCTTTCAAAATCTGGAAACCTTACACGAGACATCTATATTTTGTGATTATGATACCGAGTATGTAATAGTTCAGTGTGACAAGAATTTCTGGGAGGACATGCTTCCCAAGGTACAGTGTTTTTATATGGAATATGTTCTACCTGAGACTGTTGATCCAAGACATGTTTGTGAACTTAGATGCAGAGCTCCGAAATACATAGAAGAAGCAAAATCAAAGAAAGTAATCGTCAAAGATGACAAACACATTTTTTGGTGAAAATACCGGTAACTTAGATGTTAATTTATAAATGCCATTATTCTAAGGGCTCCAAATTTGGCTTTGCACCTGTTTGTTATGTTACGTGACTAACTTACTTTGTAAATATGCTGCGCTCAACAGATTAAATTTGTCCACTGCTCAAAATTTTTTAACCACAATGAACATGGGTACGTTGAAGTCTTAACAACACATTTTGTGCAATTATTTAGGGCAGCAAGAAGTTGAAAATACCCCACAACACGTCGATAATGTTTCAGTTTTCGCAGTGCCTGAAACATTATTACTTTTTGAATTGAATTGTGGCCACTACAAACTACCCATAAAATACTGTGAGCATTCTTTTTTCATCAATTTTATCAACTATGTGTTTTCGTCTTGTTCATTTGCACAGCATGCGTTGTAAAAATTTTTACTTACCCAAGTAGCGTTTTGGACAAATTCGCCTGTTCAACATAGCATATACATATGCACATAGACAGTAACTTTACACAGTGCCAAACTTGGAGATTGTTAAAAACTTGGTACACTTAAGTATTATTTTATTTGCACAGGCCACAATACACTTAGAAGCACTCTATAACTGTTTTAGTTTAATTGACGCGGTGTTAAAATGACATTTTCCCCCATCTTCTGGTATTATGTAATGTACATGTACACACACACAGCCCTTCCAGAGGCTGTCTCCAACGACTTAACAGTCTTCAGCAGAGACCAGAATCTGCCACCATTGACATCGCCATTAGAGTTCTGCAGCCCTGCTACCGGACGCTCCAGCGACGCCAATAGCTACCAGAAGCATATCGTACATAATACATTCCACACGTAATTCTTTCATTGTCTCCTAAAGACACTCCCAAATAGAGTTAGGTTTGTATTTAAGTAATCTTAGACAGTTTTTCACATAACTTCCCTACTTAGCTTAGGATCAGGTCACCTACACCTGGATTCCATAGGATTACTTCCAACCACCGATCTGCCTGGCAGGAGAGCATGTGTCACCGTGTTTAATATATCTTTAGTAAACACGGCTTTGTTTCTCTTACCCTCGAGTCTCATTCATACAGGAATCTGTCATCAATTACTGGGAGAACCTAAAATTGAGCACCGCCGACCAGCGCCGGGAAAGTATTCTTATTTCTGCAAATTAACTACAACTGGAGACTCCCCCTCAGGTGGCTCCAAGTTCGAAACACACCCATTAGATGGCCAGCTATTCTATTCCTATTACGTATACAGGTACTGGGGGAATAGAATAGACAAGCCATGACCACTAGCAACACTTCTCAATCAGGGAGAGACGGTGCATCTGAGTTGTATCCCTACTGGAGCACCTGGGTGCTGGCCGAGGTATTTGCTTGGGTGTTACGGCCTGGCCTTGGTTGGTAAACTCATGCCCAGTAATAGTCTTCGCAACCCACACTGCTCCAACGCTTCTGATCAGCCCGCAACAGTGGGGGATCTTCTGAAGCACCGGAACTCACGTTGGCAAGACTGTCGCCAGGCAAAACTAAGTTAGGGGTACTCGCGTCCGTGGTGCTTATTTCGAGTTCTCCATAACTACACCACTCTATGACATTCAAGGACATAATCAACGAGTATAAGATTTAATGTAAGGTTTATTGTCACATCTTGAAAACAATGGGGAATCCCGGTTAATCGTACACACTAGTTAATCATATTAATAATTATGTGATTACTTTACGCAGGCGAAGGTGAGCTTGGACAAGAACTTGAATACTCTAGTCTGAGAATTATTTACGATTTACGCAATTTACAGTGTTTGCCTCCCGAGGGGGTGGTTGTCCAGAGGGGACGTCGGACGACCTGCTACCGTGGAGTCGAAGTGGCTGGGGTAAAGGGGTGCAAGGTTTGGGATATCGAGATTACCTCTGGAGCGTCTTGCAGGAGCTTGAAGGCCGGCTGATGCAGGAGAAGTCTTCTCAGACTGCAGGTGAGATAGAGCCTTTACATGCTGCAGGAGAGGAGGAGGTCTTGGTCAGACCAAGGAGAGCTCAATGACCTATGCGGCCGGCAAACTCTGGCGAGAGGCGTATCCGTGCCTCCTTATATAGTCCAAGATCAGGACTTCATGGCTGTCCTGAGGGTGCAGGGGATGATAGCCTTTCTCCGCAGGGGCTGGTTATAGTAGAGTTGCATAGCCATGTGGCACATGCAAAAATACTTATTGCTTACTACAATAATTCATCCAAAAATACTTACTGCATACTTACTGTGACTGTTGACAGTCAACATTATTCCCCCTTAGGGGGATTTTAGGGACAAGACACCCTTGCGGTGTATTGTGGTTGTAATTTAGTTTGTTTAGTTTTTTCACAGGGAATTCGACAATTTTGTCTGTGATCAAGATGTACGTTAACAGGTTTCGTAGAGATGGAAGTGCAGAGGTGGAAGTGCATGTTTGCCAAGGATGGTGTTTCGCAATATACATGCCATTGAAAAGGACGTCACCAAAGATGATACTGAGTGGACTGTACGAGTTGTGGACATTGAAGAAAGTTATATATTATTGTCATTGTTATTTAGATTGGCACTACAAGGAATTACTGCAAAAGCTGGCTCTGGTTTCTCAAGAGTTCTGTTTCTTCAGACGAGCAAATAATTCTAAAGACCCAAAACCAAAAGACATTAGTGAAATATATTCTCGAGATATAATTTGTTGGAAAACATTCCCAGTTAATGAAGGTGTTAGTAGGAGTACTGCTATTATAAGTTCATTTGGAAACCCTGTTATGTATTCAAGAAAGAAAATCAAATTTAATGTTGGGGATCAAATTTATATGTAGAGAAATTGGGTTTTCTAAAAATTGGCGTGTTAAAATCACGGGTTTTTCTAAAAACTGGTTTGTTAAGATCACACATCAAATTACAATAACAAAATTATTCCCATAAACAGTAGCCAGGTAATTACAGTATTATCATTGGTTAACAATAAATGACTCATAAATAAATTTCACGTACTGTGTAACTATCGCATGTCCTACATTTCAATGTAAAAAATTTGTCAAGAAACATAACTGACAGGTAAACGCCTTGCTGTTTTCAGTACACACACACTAGTAAATATTACATACATTAAATTTTAGCATATTGCACATTTCAATGTTTTCCTCTTTCAAACGAGTTCTGCGATGATTTAGAACAACATTATATAAGCTCAGGCATCTCTTTGCATAATCACTACTCACAGGTGCCCAGATGGTTTTGAGGGCAGCAGCTCCAAACTCAGGTTTTGCGATAGACACAGCTAGAAGAAGTCGAGGCAAGTCAATTTTGCTGCCTTCCTTTCACGTACATTTCCTTTCAACTGTTCATGAAAGTACAGGTAGCCATCCTAAACAGATTATCACTGACCTTAGAAAATGGTGGCAGCTTAGTCTTGACAGCAATCAATTTATTTCTACTTGTGGGCCTATTTTGACCAGGTTAAACAGCTCACCTGCTGTTGCGTAGAAACTATTTGCTGGAGATGGAGCCATGTGTGATGCTAATTTAGTGCAACTTTTCACACAACAGCTTGAAATAGCAGATTTTATGCTTGCTTTCGCCACATCACCCTTTATTTCTTACAACATTTGCTGTGTCTGTGATGGCAACACATTGTCAGCAAACCTTTTGAGCTACTGGAAAGCTGCTAAGGTCGCCCCACAGCAAATGAGCAAAGGGATAGTGTCCACATTCCAAAACTTTAACTCAATAATTTTTTTGCAAGCCTCACTCACAAATTTGCACTTAATCTTCAGTAGGCCTACAGAAAATTGGCCTCCAGACAACTTCTGGCACACAAGACTTTAACGCTGGCATTTTTTGGATCCCATTGTTTTGAAAACTGAGTAAGCACCTCAATGTACTCGGATAAGTAGATAACTGCCAGAAACCAAGAATTCAGTGTCGCCACAGGGCTTGGGAAAAGTTTTGCATCTAGTTCTGGGTAGTTCTCTTGCAAAAATGAAATGTAGGTGCTCTTAAATTTTCTCCCATGTAGTTCTCACATCGACAAGAGAATTTACATCGCTAAACTAGCACATGAAAACATCACCCACCAGGTTCACTTTATGAGCCCAACATGTAAAACGGATAGTGTGATCACCCAAAACTATCTGCAGTGCTGCAAAACAGGTACTCGTGTACCTAGACAAGACCTAGAACATTTTGAAAGCCTACACCATATTGGTTTAAAGATTCCAGTATAGCATGACTGCATGTGGTCCCATTAGCTGAATCAAGAAAACAACACATCACCAAGTACACACGTTGATCTATAGCTGGGTTGTTGGTGTGAAAAAGAACAGCAAAAAAACAATGTCTATCTGGAGTTTCATCTGCAACAACATATATGTCTTTCCCTGCGATGATTTCTTTAAGTCGTACATATCTACACGCCAAAGCTGTTCCTACACTACATAAAGATAAAATTGCGTTATTTCCTAACGCTGAGGATGTTCCTATGCGACAGTTTAGTAAGTATACCTACCATTTCGCTATGCACACGTTCATTACGTACATGTTTTTAATCGTAATAATAACAAAATATGCCGCCGCCGATTACAATAAAAATATACGTGTCGCAAGAAATCGTTAGAAGACTATATACGTGTGCCATTGATGTAAACTGTGTAGAGTTGTGGTAGTCAAAAGCGACACTGCTAGCGTTAAGGTCGTAGCTATGTGGCAGCCATTTTGGATTGAGTGCTGCATGCGTGCCTCACATCTTTGACGTCTGAAAAAAACCACTGTTTACAATACGTCTCACGTGAATACGAACACTATCCACAAGTATTTTTAAGTCCAAAAATGAGATAAATCTTTTATGTTCGTTGGAAACTAACGAAGCAAAGGGCATTTGGGAGGAATTTACTGCAGTTACATAAGTTTTGCGCATTTATTGCTAAATCGTAAAAGTTTAGCATTTTATTGTGAATAGTGCAACTTTTCACATTTCATCGAAGTTATTTCGCAATTGCGAAATTCCCAAGTCTCTACGTATCGTCCTGAGTTGAGGCTGGTGACAAATTTACAACCTCCGCTCAAGGCTCAGCAGGTGTGACGTCACGGAGCAGCAGGGGTGCTGTGATCCTGTGGTGTCTCTTGTAACTTCCTTCTCCGTTATCTCTGGGCAGTGGTTCGTAGGGGTAAAACAATCTTGGTTCAAGGGGGTGGCAACTGCATGTCGGATTCTGAGCGGGCAGTACATTTTGTTAATTAAACATGTTAATTATAATTGTGGTAGAGATTGTCCAATGCATGGAGTCAACTCTTTCTGCATGTGAATGGTAGTCTGCCACTGTTATGTCTTGCCCCGAGCTCTTCCTAGCTCGTTTATGGGGCGAAGTCGCCCATACGGTGCGCAGACGTGCTGCGCAGCAGTGTGGCATGTGGCAATCGGCCAGCACCTGAAGCAACAGAGACCCATCTCAAACGAGACCACTTTTGCTTCAGGTGTAGGGGTGAGTCCCCAATCGTAGTACTATGATTGTAGCTCTGGAGTCACGCCTCTTTTGTGGCTTGCATGGCCAGCTGGAGTCTCAGTGCAACCCATATTTGGTCGGGCGGCATCTGGTAACAATCAGCAGGTTAACGGCCTCTCTCCCTTTTCCTGCCCTCTCTCCATCCCTCTTTGGCTGCGGTCGGGCTGGCGGCAGCACGGGATTCCATCTTGTCTATCTGCTGCCGTCCCTTCTTCGCTCTTCACAACAGGGAGGAGAGTTTTGAGGAAAGAAAGCCTTACGGGAACAGGTAGTTTATTATGAACCCTGACCTTCCCAGTTCAAATAAAAAAATTTTATACACCGTGTAGCACAATATTTGGCTTGCAAAATTTTTTTTATATATATTTACATCTTTATCTCTGTCCTCAAGAAAAGTGTAGCTAACTGAATTTTAATAAAAATATCCCACTTGCAAGGATTAGCAAGGGGGGAAGTTTACCGTGGCCCCTGTGGGACAATTTTAACTGGTCTGGTTTCCAGCCACTGCTGTCACACAGTGAACCATTTACGTGTTCAAAAGTGTGAGTTCATTATGAAAATATATTCTTACACCCTACAGGGCACCGGGGGTTCCTCATACATGTAAAAGTGATAGAACACAATAAAACATGCCTTTTCAAAGCACACACAAATTGTCACATTATACTTAAGATTAACAAGAACTTTGTAGTACCATTTGTACGTGAAATACTTATTTCTAAACTATCAAACATTTGCTGGGCATGTCACTATAAGGCTACGTTACAAACTTTCCATTCTCCTTCTACACTTGACAAGTTGGTTAAATATATGCTACTACCTTTTACCATTCTTAATTTCTAAGTTACATGCGTGTGATTTTATGCACTCTCAATCTCGTAAGTAATTTTAGTAACACATTCAGGCACTTGTCTCATTACATTGTCACATAAAAGGTGTTTTATTACTGTAGGAAAGTGTACTCATTTGGGGGGGGGGGGGGGATTTATGTTATTTAAGTATATTATTTAGAATACTTTTTTTTTCTAACCTTACATACTGGGGTGAGTGTTCTCTCTACCTCTGGGTAAATATACCTAACCTACAACATTTTTGTTTCCTTTCCTAAGTTTAGTGTGAATACAAATCTTATCTCTTAATTCACATATTCTTTCACTTTCCTAGCGCAAGTACATTTGGGACAATTTATTCTCTCATTTAAAACTACACGTGAACGTAATAATTTGACATTTACACTATTCTATCTATCCTCCTACTCTTGGGTGAGAATAACTTTCTCTTATTTTCACAATAGGGGCTTTCTGACTCAGCCCGAGCTGAAACTGATCCCTTTGTCGTACTACCGACAGGTTAGGATTTTGTAATCGAGATGATTTTTGTCACCTAACCTTCCCTATTAAGTTAGCGAGTTCTTGCACTCTTGTCTTTGTTGACTCTAGCCTATCACTCCCTAATAAATTTCTTTATTTAAAGTCCTTGATGTGGGGGGGGGGGGGCATGGTAGTCAAGGCTGGCGTCTGCCAGGTACTCACTCGGACGAAGCCAGAGCTGGCAGATGGCGCTTGATGAGGCATCGCTTCGGCGGATGCCCTCTCTTAAGTCGTGGTGTCATGGGGGTGGCAGGCCATCGGTACATCATGGGTGCCCTCCACGGCATCTCCTTGTAGCGCCCCGGAACGTGATGTGTGCGTCATAGCTCGTGCTGTGAATACTGCTGGAGGCGGCTGCTCTGGAACAGCAGTCTGGATGCTGAGGGCATCTGCTGAGGTCGTGGCTCTTGTAGCTGCAGGTTTAATGTATCCTTGTGGTGGTGGCACGGGTAACTGGTCCGCGGTTCTCGCGTGCACTTTCCGCTACAGGTGGTGGAGGGGCTGCAGCGATAGCACCAACGCTCTCGGGCGTCCGGGTAACCGTGATTACACTTGGTTTGACTAGTGTGTGTTGTTTTTCCTCCTCTCCAGCCACTCTTTCGTGCTCATTTGGGTCAGTCGCCATATTGACAGACATACCTGCTGTTGTCGAGGGTTGCGGTAAGCTCTCTCCAGTCTCTTGTCCATCTTCTCCGTTCTTGCAGGGCACATGACCTTATACCACTATCCTGGAACTAGTTCCACCCTCTCTGGGGGCGAGGTCACTGGGACCGATCCTGGGGGTAACGGATACGTTGCCTCGTCCAGGTAGTCGTCCAGGGGGGAGGAACTTAATCTGCTTCGGGAATGAAGGCCAGGGAGACGCATTCGTCGCTCACGGGGGCGTCTCACAAGTTTCCTGGCTCTCAGAAATCAGGGGAGTGGCAAGAATGCGGAAGAGGGGAGTCTGCGGCTGTTTCCGTATCCTCTGGGGTGGGGGTAGGGTTATGTGACTCCAGTGTGAGGCACTCTTCAGATTTATCCCTGGGGTGTAGTAGACTAGGAGGAAGGTCCTGGACATGATAGGTGGTGTGGCAGTTTCTATAGTAGCCGAGCTGGGTTGCACCGTATACAACCCGTTCAGGGTGGATGAAGCGTCTCTTATAGCCTCTCTCCACTCAAGGCGACCCAAGGCTTCTCGTACCACCCCTGATTCTGAAAATTGGATAACGCCGCTCTTTCCCTATGGGTTGCCAGTTTCCTCGCGACTGGCCAGGGGTATCTGCAGTGATAGTTGAGCCGATATATGGTACCTAGGCTCGACCACCTGACGGAGTGTTGGACCACTTAGCACTCAGGCCGTTGGGGCCCAATGTCAGTACCTCAATGTGTGTAGAAGTACAAAGACATGGAATGGAGTATGGCCAATGTAGCTCCCTTGAACAGCGAATAGGTCACGTAACACCTCAGAGGTCAAAGGGAGCGATGGCTCGGATGCAGTGATGAAACTTTGGAGATTAAACGACGATACATGATACAAATTCTCCAATGTCAGAACAAGGGCTGCTATTTCCGGTGAGCTGCGACGCCGGGGAGGGGCCCTGATTGCTCTCTTGTGCTCGGCCGCCAGGGTGGTGGCCATTCTGAGTCATTGTAATTCCCCGTCTTTGTAGAATGTGGCTCCCAGGGAGTGGAGTGTGACCGGCCCTTCGTTGGGTGTAAAGCTATGCTCGGTGAGGTTTTCGTAACTACATTGCGTGGAAGGGATTTCCTCTGCCACTCTATCGGCAGAGCAGTCGGTCATGAATAACCCACAAGTGCCATGGAAATTAAGTGGTAGCACTGGACGATCGGTTGGTCCCACCGGTGGTTATCTCTGGTGACCGATCATTGTGATGGACTCATGCTGACAGTGATTGACTCCGTATGCTGGAGAAGGTCTGGAGAGATTCCCTCTCTTGTAGAATGACAGGGCGGTGAGCAGCATCCTGCTCCGGTTGTGTCCTGGAGAGGCACTAGGGTTATGGGTAGAACCCTGGCCAGACAACACGCTTGGTTTCTGAGGGCAAGGGTCTCAGAAACCTCTGTGGCAGAGGGGGCAGGGATGTGCAGACATGCCAGGTTTGGGCTTAGGATCCGCCCAACGGTTGCATTAATCCCGGTCTCCTCATGGTGAAAGGATGCGATTCCTCTTTCTTACCCGCCTAGTGGGAGGCAGAAGCACGGTAAAGCCTTGTGGCTAAGAACGCTGCGATAAAATAGAAAATTACAATGACAGAGAGGTCTTACTGTATGTATCCTCGGGGGTGGCTGGAGGTTCACTGGCCTCCTCTATAATGCTACCTGCGGGCTGTCTCCTCGCTATCTATCTGCCTGACTACGCCATGATTGTTTGGTTCTGGCACTTGTGTATGCCAGGCGGGGTCTGGTAGAGATAATCCTCCTCGGAATGTTTCCCTAGGGTTCGAGCGGTATGACTGGGGAGGGGGTGAATCAACCCTTCCCAAGTCTGGTGTTGGTGACCTATTGTCTCGGGGTCAAGGTGGACACTTTGTCCACCTCTGGGGAGTTCGGGGTTCGGTTCCCACATGGGACCCGTTCCTACTTGGTTCGCTCCTAGGCCGTGGCATTAATGGTACTGGGTTCAAATCCAGGTATAGACTTGGGCGCACGTATAGTTATCTGAGGCTGAGGGGCCTCCCATTTGTCACATTTCTATTTTCTTCTGGGTTCCCATTTCTTCGATTTGGGAAATGACCGCTCAGTTGGTGGCGCACTCCAGTCACAGATTGTTTTATAGGAATGAGGTGTTCCCTCAATTCACATTCCTTTACGAATTTTTCTGGGTCTTCATACGGTTTCCTGTGGAACTCTGGCAGCATGAGAACAGTGGGCATTCTGGAGTTTACCGGGCTACTCTGGGCTACCAGGTTTGGTGGTCTATAGGTATGCACACGTCTACATACCTCACACGAACTCGCCCATCCACCCAACCAAAAAATTGGTGGTGTAATTCTCCGTTACACAGTATACATCTGACTAAATACCGTCCGTGACCTCCACACTCAGGCCACTGGCAGACCTGTGTTTCATCTTGTCTACAAGACTTACACCTGTATTCTAGACCGCTTGTAAGCGCAGGGTCTCGTCCAATACGAGACACACATAGTGATATTGTCTACAACAATAATTACAGTGATCACATTTACCCCCATTCCCTCGCACATCGTAACGGAACACGGTGTATTGCGGGTTCCGGCGGTATTAGCCTCTGCTTATCTGCCTCACGCTTCTAGCAGACTCTCTTCAGAATCGGACATAATTACTGGTTGTAGAGTGCCATGGAGAGTTAACAGGACTCCCCGAAGTCGGTTACGAGCACCTCTGCAAGGAGTCTTTGAGAAATGTTGGAAGGTGATGGTAGGGGGGGGGGGGGGGGTGACTTTCGTGGTCCCCGCTCCCAAGCCTAAACTAACTGAAGCTGTATGGCCCCACGTTGGGTGCAATTTGACGTATGCTGGTGCTTTAGGTTAGCTCTTGCTATTTTGGTTAGAGGGCTGATTGCCCCCTGAGATCGGTCTATAATCCTTCCGCGGAGTGTTCTTTATTCCCGATACTTGATTTGTTCGAGTGGCTCGTGGCTGGTTCACAGGGGCGCCGCCTAGTGGAGGGATTACTTTTGAGTGGAGGGGAATCAAACCCCAGAGTGATTCGAACCATAATTGACTCCGCCCAAGGAGTACAATCTTACTCACCGATAAGGTTTACCAATAAGCGGAACGCCAGCTGTCCCAGGTTATTTACCACGGTAGGTACTGCAGACGCTAACTACATTACAAAAATAATGGGGGCTGGAGATTCAGTCGGAGGTGCTGGTTCGATCTGGTTAGTCTACGAGATGGGATGTGCAGGAGAGAATTTGGGCACCGCCACGGGTAGGTGAGGGAACACCCGACACCCAAGAGCTTCAGTATGTACGTTTCGGACTAAACGCCTTCTTCAAGCCCCGTCTCTTGTAGAGTTCGTCACGCTCACTCCCTAATCCACAGTTGGGTTTTTACTTTAGATAACACACAACACTACTTCAATACAAAACATTACGGGGAAAAAACAAAAATAACTTATAACATAGTAAAGGAATAAAGATTTGATTTAAGGTTTATTGTCACATCTTGAAAACAATGGGGAATCCCGGTTAATCATGAACACCAGTTAAACCTAATAATAATTAAGTGATTACTTTACGCAGGCGAAGGTGAGCCTGGAAAAGAACTTGTTATAATACTCTATTCTGACAATTATTTACAATTTATGAAATTTACAAGGTTTGCCTACCGAGAAGGAGGTTGTCCAGAGGGGACACCACGACGACCTGCTACCACGGAGTCAAGGGAGCGATTGGGGTAAAGGGACGTCAAAGTTACCTCTGGAGCGTCTTACAGGAGCTTGCTGTCGGCTGATGCAGGAGAAGTCTTCTCAGACTGCAGGTGAGATAGAGCCTTTGCAAGCTGCAGGAGAAGAGGAGGTCTTGGTCGGACGAGGGAGAGCTCACTGACTTATGCGGCCAACGAGCCGGCGAACTCTGGCTAGAGGCGTATCATTTTCCTGTACATCTCCAGATATGCGTATTCCCGTTTGTGCCGCCTTGTTCGAACGTTTTTTTTCTTACTGACATCAATGAGTATGTTGTTGCTTTTGAGGGGATATATTTTTTATGGTTTGATTATATTTTTTGGAAGAGGGAGAGTAATTCATCTTATAAGCAGGGACCTGCTCAAATGACATACTTTGGAATCAAGCAAAAATCCAATGTATGATATATACTCCAGCCAGCGTCGTAACTTCATTGACTGATTCCTAAAGGCTGTTCACGATAAAGTTAGCACTTTTGAAATCAACCTCAGAAAAAGGTCACTGCCGCTGCCTGCAAGATCAGTGCTTCAGGGCTCTTCCGGGAGTGCAGAGGATGATAGCCTTTCTCCGAAAGGGTTGGTTATCATAGGGTTGCAACAGCACCGCACATTCCATATCACCCTGAGTTGAGGCTGGTGACAAGTTTACAACTTCCGCTCAACGCACTGCCGGAGTGACGTCACGGGACAGCAGGGGTGCTGTGATCCTGTGGTGTCTCTTGTAACTTCCTTCTCCGTTATCTCTGGGCAATGGCTCGTCAGGTAAAATAATCTTGGTTCAATAGGGTTCTGGGCAGGCAGTACAATTTGATAATTAAACGTGTTAATTATAATTTTTGCCGAGGTTATCCAGCACATGGCGTAAACTCTGTAGGCATGTGAATGGTAGTCTGCCACTGTTATGACTTGCCCCGAGCTCATGCTAGCTCGCTTATGGAGCGAAGTCGCCCGTAGGATGGGCAGGCGCGCTGCCCAGCAGTGTAGCATTTGCCAATATCAAGAAAGCCTCGACGGCCGACCCCAAGTGATAAGTGTACCTATGCTAGTACGAGGCTCAATGCCACCGAGCAATGCTATCACATAAATGAATAAGAATTTTTAGCAGTTATCTGGGCAGTCCAAAAATATAAATATTAACTAGAGGACATCCACTTTATATTGCGGACCGACAGCAAAGCATTGCAATGGCTACACAAATCCAGCAATGCAAAAGCCAATCTCAGGAGGTGAGACATATTCCTTACAGAATTTGATTATGAGGTACAACACTAGCCGGACAACGATCTTCTGGATGCCTTATCTCCCCAACCCGACCTCGAGGGTGTCACTAAACCGAAGAGTGGGAGAGGATGTCTCATCCTCCATCACCAGACTGCAGCCCCGAGGAACACACACAGTTGTTACAATTACAACTTAGCCAGAACCAAATAGCATTCCACCAAAAGCAAGACCGAAAGATCCAAAATCTCCTCCAGGAACACCTACAACATCTTGAACTAAGGGAAGTAGTAGTCTTGTCCAGTGGCCAACCCATGGTGAGATGGAAGACATGGGTGCCCAAAAGCTTAAGGGCAGACATATGCCGACATCACCAGAATCACCCAGAAGTTGGTCATCCAGGAACTAACGAAACTGACAAGCATTGGGGTACGTTACAAATGGGACTGGATGAGCAGAGATGTCCGGCAGTATGTTTACAACTGTGAGACATGCTGCCGAGGCAAGGCATACCCAGACATCCACACACACACACACCAAAACCCAGTCGCCCCCACACTGCCTGGACCCACCTGCTGGCCGATCTAATGGGAGAGTACCCACGGAGTACAAAGGGGAACCACTACCTACTGGTAGTCATAGATCAATTTTCCTACTGGGTAGAAGCGTGTCCTCTACTTAGCCACGAAACCAACCACATCATTCGAAAATTTGAGACACAAATTTTTCACGCTGGGATTACCCACAAGCTATCCTAACGGATAACGGGACCCAGTTCACCAGTCATAAATGGTAATCAGCCTGTAATAAGTGGGAAGTTGAGGCATGGATAACTCCCCCATACCACCCACAGGTCAACCCCACAGAACAGAAAAACCAGGAGCTGAAGAAGAGCCGCCGTCTCAGTGTAGAGGACGACCACAAACACTGGGACAAACACATTCCGAAAATCCTATTAGTCCTCCGATGGACAAAAATGGCAGTGAACTCCAGCACTAGCCACCTTCTCCTGGGTCAAACACTCTGACGCCCAGGAGATTGACAGTGGGAAACTGAACCCAGAGATGCTACAGCTCAAAGACATCCATTTGGCCATACTAGCCAGGACAGATAAAGCCCAAAATGCTCAGGACATCTAAATATGCAAAAAGTACCCACAACCACGAACTGGCATCCAAGCCTTCAACATGGGCGAAGCCATCCTACTTCGAAGCCACCCCATAAGCAAGGCGCGAGGTCAATTTAGTGTGGGTCTGGCTGAGAAGTGGGAAGGCACATATAAAATTGTAGGACGCCTGGAGAATGTTTACTGGGCCGAGGACATAAGAGGCAGAGCCCATAAAGCCACAGAAGACAAATACATCCGTTCACGGGCGACAACCCAGAACCCAAGGTCGACAATGCATATTCTGTCTTCAGAACTACCAGCCGACGAAGACGACCCCACCTTCCATGGCAGCTCCAGAAGTCAGACTTCCTCCGCCCAAGGCTCCAGAGGTCGGAATCAAAACAAGCAGGGGAACTAGTTATTCAATTCCAACCCAGTTAGAATTTCCTAAGCATCCAGTGGCACAATTTGTCAGAATTCTGCCAGACAAGGCAGAATGACGCCAAGCATGAGAGGAATCGTCTGGTGCAGCCCATTAAACTGGCCACCTCGCTGGACACTACACCCTTACAGTCCAATAGAAGAATGGACAAACCAGCCCGCTGTCGAGACAGAGGTCCGACACAAATCTTTATCTCTGATGCCATACGCCGAGGAGGTAAGCAGGTGAAGAGCCAATAGGATCACTACCTCTTGATGGCTACCCAGGTCCCAGTGTAGATAGACATTGAGGCAGACACCCACACACAACTTCCTGTACAGGAGGATGTGCCAGCTGCCCTGCCATCGATAAAGAGGTCAACCAATGGCCTCTAACTTCAGCTACAAGGATGCCGATTTTTGTACGAAATAATGTGTCCAGCAGCCCTGCCGTCGAGACAGAGGTCATCCACAGGCCTCTGACCCAAACGCCACCGGCCAAGGGGGTAGACGAAGCTGTCATACCACTGCGCCTGACGACCACTCAGGTTCCAGTGTCGACACATAGAGGCCGACACCAGAACACAGCTTCCTGTACAGGAGGATGTGCCCAGCAGCCCCGCCATCGAGACCGAGGTTCCCCATAAACCTAGGTCTCCAGCGCCATGGGCCGATGAGGTACGTGAAGAGCTACCTGGACCACAACCTCTGATGGCTACCCAGGTCCCGGTGTTGGGAGACACCGAGGCCAAACCCAAGAGAGAGATGCCAGTCTGTGCCTGCTAAGGCACCTCTATACTAGGCCAGTATCGAGGTATCGAGAGTCACCATGGAGGCTGACGTCCCGCTTCACGTCGCTATATCCTTAACACATGGCCATGCGGGAGTGGGGACATCCGGCCAAGAAGAAGCCTACGTCACAAGAGTTAAGTGAAGTGCTCCGCAAAAGACAGACTGAATAATTAAATAGCTGTAAAATCGCTGTTTACAAGTTAATAACATTTTATATACGTATCGACATGTACACAAAGATAGTGAAATTTTACGTAATCTAAAGCATTTTGGACACTTGCCACAGTGCTAGAAACAAATATAAAAAGACATTGACCCAGCAATAAACACGCTGTGAGGTAACCGCAGTAATATAAATTATGTAAAAATATTTCAAGAACCAGTAATATCAAATGGCCGACTATCATTAGTAAACTTACTATGCAAACACTTTTGGACATCCCTCAGTGCCATTGCTACGTAGTAATACTTGAAGAAAAAGAGTTCCAGCCGTTATATTTTTGTAAATATACCACAAGTGCCTGTGCTAAAAACCAGCACTCTTGAAAAAGGAGCTAGCAGAAAATATGTCAAGATAATTTTACAAAATAATGTAAATATTTATAGGGTTTCTTGTCATTACCACAAATGTCCCTATGCCAGCAACAAACCAAAGACTCTTGTCAAAAGAGACAGCCAGAGAATTTGTTAAATAATTTTCAAAGTAAATTTTAATAAATTTTTGTATGTAGAGGTTAGGGGTGGGTCAGAATATGTCCTAATTCCAATACCTAACCCTTCTAAAACCACTACCCTCTTCCCAGGAACCATGAAATGTCATTAAATCTAGTTAGTACATAATATTTAATAAAACCACTATTACCTTGTGAAGATGGTCCTGGTGTAGGTTCCGGTTCTTCTTTAATTTTCTTTGCCGGAGGTTGTGTACTTTCCTAAAACATACAAGAGAACACATACATCAGGGAACTTCGTTCTCACTGTACAAAAATACAAGCATTCTTAAAAAATATTATAATGAAGTTTACAAAGTATTAGTTAATAATTTCCACCTATTGGGGTTTATTACAGGTGTGGTTCCCAGGGCAGAGTACACCTACCAACCCCGCCCCCCCCCCCACACGATAAGGATGGATGACCCACATTACAAACAATTTTCTTAGTGTAGCCGCCTAGTGTGGGAGCAGCAGAGTGAAGAGGGACTAGCCAAGTGAAAAAATAAGGTTTTACTACAATTTAATTGATTATAGGTTTGTCTCAGCCACCTTTAACAACATTGCTTTTAGACAATAAAAACTTTGTCCATCTTTGCCTGGGTCACATTTCTACAAAAATGTCTTTTACCTACAAATTTAAAGATATTAAAAATTTTACAAATTACGATTTACAGAATGAACAAAAACACATTACTTTTCTCCAACTTGATCTCTTGTAGCATGGTTCTTCTCTTAAAGGGGCACAAAGAATTTTTTGTTTGAAAAGGTACAATGAAAGGGATAATTATTAAGAATCGCTGTTTTTTCAAAAAACTGCAAAATATTACCTGGAAATGATTTATATGGACATTATTAATCACACTTAATATGAATTTCATGGGGGGATCATGTAATTTGCAGTACCATATACTATGAAATGTGATAGCGAGAAGGGCTATAAAAATTGTGGTGTTTTTGTGGTAAAACACGTAAAATGTATATCAAATACATTTCTATCAGGTCGCTGAATCGTGTTCGATGTGAGGACGCCTCAGGAAAATTAACAAAACATTCACAGGATGCCATTTAATTATATTGAATTTTTCAAGACTTACCATCTTGATATTAAAAGAGGATTATACTACGTAATATTTCAGTATTTTTGTTATGTTGATGACATTAGGTTTTTTGTATGTCGTTTGTGGTCTGTAAATGTTGGGACTTTGTGACAACTCCTAACTTCCTCCTCTTACCAGCTCTATATAAACCAGGTCAATTAGTGTGGGCCTCCATATTTGCTATCGTTCATGCTCTGGGAGATAAATCGAGTGAATTCACTTTCCTGGAGCCATTTGACAGTTTATGTATTATTTTCCATACCCTTCTGCATTTGTATATGTTAATTTTATAATTTTTAAATGACTCCAAAAAAGCGAAATTGCACAAAATTTGTGCCACTCTGCTTCCCGGAGCGTGAGCAATAGCGAACACAGAGGGCATGCCAATTTACCAGCTTCATATAGTTTTACCTGCTTTATACGATAGCACCACATACATAAAAAGCTGGTAAAAATGTATGAAGCATGTAAATCAGTTGTACGCTATTGATTATGCTTCAGGAAGGAAAGTGGTGCAGATTTTGCGTGAATTCACTTACCAGGAGCTATTTGGCAGTGAAAAAAAATTCTAAATAGAATTTTTTTATTTAATTTATAATCAAATCTTTACTCTTTATTGTAGTTAGGTTGTGAAATTATGTTGGAGTAACATTTAACAGTCGATAGGCATTTTGCCAATGTTTGCTGTTATGTAAATTGTACCTCGGTTTTATTATGTCCCTTTCCCTCATTCGTTCCAGTGTTCTCAGGTTACTTCTTCCTCTCCATAACTCCTCAATCCTCAAGAGAGAGTGGATTTCAGGACTGGCTCAAGGCCATGCTGCTCCACCGAGTAACCTATCATGGCTGTGCGTTGTTACCTAGTTCGCAGTGTTACAATGGCCTCAGAGAGATTGTTTTCCATAAGAATGTTATTCTTTCTTCCCCTGAGAGAAAACCATATTTCATAGGCGAGTGAAGAGGTTTAGATGTCAAAGTCTTCTGACCCAAAACATTTTGTACATATATATAAATGCTCTGTAAGCAGACTATAAAGTCTTGACTCGTGCTTAGTCGACAAAAAAAAGTATAACGCAACAGCTACACACTCCACAGACAGTGTTGGGGCTCTTCTCTAATCCCAGTGGCCACGACCAGTTCCACAATGGGTTTTGAATGCGCAATTTTGACTAAGATTGGAAGAGGAGGGGGGGAGGTTCCCGATAAAAAATTACAGCAGCTATGCGAGAGAAAATAGGTTACACGGGTTCAACAAGTTCGATGGCAAGAATTTTGCAAAATATAATAAACTGAATGCTGCGAAAGTTTGAAATGGAAAGGTGTGACATTACAACTGTGTCAACAGAGCAGGGTAGTTTGTGTTACAATTAGAAGCTACAGTATAAAGATGAATTACTTTTCAATGCTTCAAAAACTGTAGGTAAACGAAAATGATTACAAGTACATTTAATGGACGTCGCTATACCAGGCACAGAACTTCTTGGCAGATCAAGGAGAGTCAATCAGTGGTGCTTCTCCTATTAGCTGGTGCCAGTAGCCTATGACAACTGTGCACTGTTGCCTAGTTCGCAGTATTACAGTGGCCACCGTGAGTCTAGCAAAACATTTCTCTGATGTGCTCAAAAAAAAAAAAAAAAAGATTTCATTCAAATTCTACTGTTTTTTGCACGTCTTTAATTTTCCTAAAGAAGGAGGTGAAAATCCAATGTCTGTATCTTCATACGTTTTTGTTTTACACTGTTATGGTATGTGCATGAACTCACAACTGTTTTTCAAATAAAGAAAATTATTCTCTCTTCCATATTTCTTAGGTATATCTAAATGTTAACACTTAGCTTTATAAGCAGACGATAAGTCTTGACGTGCGCTGAGTCGACACAGATAATAGCCCAGTGACCAGTATCGCTACGGCTGTTTTTCATTTGCTTGCGTATAAACTTTTCTTCAATCTTATGGTGCTAAGTAAACCTTGTGGTAGATTAAGTACTTGTAAAAGGGAAATGGTAAACAAACAACCTTGCCCTATAATATGCAGATTGCAGTCATTTTACTATCAAAATAATTCTGCAAAAGTATATACTTTAAACAAATTAACAGTTTGAGAGCAAGAACATGTGATGCTGGTGAAAGAGCAATGCGACTTGACATGCACCTATGTCAAAAGAATATTTATATCATCTCATTTAGGTAAAAAAAAGATTTTTCACAAAACTAGTTACAGATTTTAATGATTTTAACAAATAGTGTCTTCAGAGAGTGGCATTAGAATTTTAAGGAAAGGGGGAAAATTCCGACAAAAATGTATAATGTATGGTAGCTATGTGTGAGAAAACAAGATATACGTTTTCAACAAGTCCCATGATAAGATTTTTTCAAAGCATTTGTTTTTGTTATAAGAAATTGAATGACGGGCAGAAGTTTGTAGTAGAAAAGAACAGCATTACAGCTGCGTGGACAAGGAAAGAAGAGCTTGTGCTGCCATTGCAAGCTACAACACAAAGATGAATTATTTTTTCTATGCTAAACACAACTGTAAGTACATGAAAATTATTACATATTGTTACGTGTCGCTGGCCTGCGTCACTGACCCGGGCCCACCCTGCACGAGCGGACGGAAGTGAAAGACAGCAGTTACGATAGCGGCAGTGACAAGTTAATGGAATGTTTTGAACGACAGGCATGCGCTTAACCAAGAGGCACGTATCTGTTACCAACAAGTGAGCCGACACTATAATCTTCATGCAGTGCGTGCTGCTGACCTTGGTTGTTGGTTGTACTGAGCTTCTCAATATTCCTGAAGAATGTTCTAGTGGTTTGCTGTCATAGTTTCTCTAAGTGTGACTCAGGGCGCATAACTTTCCAGGTCAAGACCAGTAAAGTATAAAATGTGTGACAGGCCTCTGAGCCGAGAGTTGTACTTGATGAAAGGATTAGTGGCTGAGTTTCAGTGACGACAACCAGCAGCGAGAGAAATGACCAGCAGAAGGGAAATCTGCAACTGAGTATCAAGCAATAAAGATGCGGCTGGCAAGCTGGACTAGATTCATGCAAGACACTGCAAATGATGGCAACAGACAGACTGTAACCAGAGACATTAACAAGGATATTAATTAGAGCAAAACTAGACATTAAATATTGTGCTCATTGAGAAATAAAAAGATAACAGTGGAGATAGACTGATTAATGCTGTAAATAATAGCTGTGTAAATAAATTAAGATCAAATTTAGTTCTATAATTTTATGAAGACCTCCATCAATCAAACTCAGATACGCCCCTCTGGCGTTCTTGTTAACACTGGTGTCATAAGTGGGATGAATACATTTAACTGTAAATTAAATTAGGTAAAGGCTAGTTATTAGTGTTTAAAAAATTGATTAAGACTATTTTGTACAATCATTACTCTGAATGCTAACTAGAAAAATGTCTACTGAACTAAAAGCATTAATGGAGTGATTAGGTAGCCAAGCGAGCACAAGTATAATATTAATAGTAGGGATGGGCCAATCATTCCGATACCGATCATCAGTGCTGAACAGAGCAGCTAGAAAACAATAATCTGTACCTTAAACGTAAATATTCAAAAAGTTAGCCTATATCATATCTTTTACGTAAACACTTGCAACAAATTCTTGATGTTTTTTTGATTGAAAGTAAGCAAAAACACATGAATTTATAAATAATGCAGACCTTCCTGCAAACCAAAGTATGTACACAAAATACAGTAAAACTTATACGACAGTTCTTTAAAACAAACAATAGCAATACATAACACAATTTTATAAGTAAAGAAAATCTTGCCTGCAAACCAAAATACACAAACTAAAGTAACACTTTTGCTATTTGATGACGACGTGGGAAATGGTGAATTTTGATTTTGTGAAATTCTGTTGCGGTGGAATAAAAGAAGATGCCTCTATAAATTTGTGGTGGTAAATTCCCTGATGTTCAAACCACCACGCGATATTTGCTCCGCAAAACTAGCACATTGCTTTTGCACTATCTTTATTTCAAAGTTGAAAATATTGCAACACAAAACTAGTTTTATGCGCCATTGGTACTTGTTGAAACAATAGATTTCCAACTGTAGTTTAAAGCAGTGAATTTCTACTACAGTTCCCTCCTCACAAAAGTTCAAATTTTAAACTGCATTAACATTCTCGTGACGTGAACAATATACACGATACAAAAATTCATAATTGACTTGTAATCGATGCTGGAAGATAAATGTGAGTCAAAAGAACATTAAACGCATAAGTGAAAATACACACTACAGTGAACCAACTCATTCGATAGAATCAATACGCTGGTTGCTACAATCTCTGCACAGTTCAGTTAGCTGCAGAATGGCTGCGCTTGCGCGGCAGGCAGCAACCATTTTTTGTTTGTTACACATCCCATGCGTTAAAGATCTTTCAGAGCGCAGCAAACCTCATTTAATTTCCAATTGGATAAGTGCAAGCTTAAAATAGGCAAGGAAACAAAATTCCAGTGCACAAACTTGTTAGTTTGATTTTTATTTACAATAGCTCAGACCACAAACACGTGAATCATAACTTCTGACGTAAAAGGTAGAAAATATTCCCTTTTAAACATGCGGTAACAAATGGTATCAGAAGAAACAATCTTAACATTCAGTGAAAATCATTTGGTGCATTTTTATCTTAAAAATAGATTCGTGTATGTAATTCACGCCAGTTTATCAAGGTAATGTTTGATGGTTCGAGTGCTGCTTTTAAATGATTAAAATTTTTCAAAAAACTTTTCTGATTCTTGTTCATTTTATTGCATCGTAGGTTCTTTTCTAATACATAAAATTACATAATCAACATTATTATGATCTGTAAAACAGTCAATTATTTTGACCCGTGATGAATGCAATGGTTAGGATGCTGTATACTGATGGGCAACTGGCTTGATGATCATGCCGATGCGTAAAAATCGGCCGATGACTATCAGCATCGGCCCAGTCCTAAAATCGCATTGACACCAAATTAGCAATGTCAATGAAAATGTAAATACCCAAATAAGTAATGTGATAGAAAATGTAAACTAGGATGTAAATAAGAAGGTTGTCTCCTGTAAATGAAAATGTATACATGAAAATATATCATGTAGATAGGAAAATAGAAGGCATTAGCGAGTGAGTTAGTTAACATGGTAATTGACTGCGTGGATGAGAAAATAGTGTGAATGAAAGAATGGAAAATGCAAATGAGATAGTGAAAAGTGTAAACAATGGTTGAACAATGTCAAGGGTGAAGTGAACAGGAAATAAGTGCGACGAAGAAAGAATGACAGGAATTTCTTCAGCAGTGGAATTCTACCCTCACCACACCTGTAAACGTGAGGAAGCAGTACAAGCAGTAACCAAAACAGCATCTTTGGAGGATAGCCACCAGCTCTCCGGTATTGGTATCGCGCAGACAAGGGGTGGCTGGGGGGGGGGGGAGGTGGTCTGAATGAAGCCCTTCCTTTATGATGGCCAGATATCTTGGTGGGAGTACCAACACCAGTTTGAAATAGTCGCCACCATGAATGGCTGGTCACCCAAGCAGCGGGCTACAACCTCGCAGTTGTACTGAGAGACCCTGGACTGAGCATATAATCTCTGCCAGAGCAACATACACTGGAGTACCCCACACTGGTGTCGGCCTTGGAGCTATTTTTTGGTGACTGATACCTGCGACGTGCACACCATGCCCAAATGCAAAGCCACACCCAGCAACCAGGAGAGCCACTGCAGGAGCTATGGTAAGGCATTGTGCGGCTTTCTCACCTATCATCGCAGTCAGCTTCATCGATGCCATCAGCGTCAACAGAGAAATGGCAAGCGGTGCGTCTGGTTGTACCCGACAAAATGCAGGATGCCCTAGCCCAAGTACTGGAGGTGGAGTCAGCAAGAAAAGGGGCCGCACCCGATAAGTACGTGTAGTGGTGCTGAACGAAGAAGATAAAGACAGAATATCAAACACACTGAAGGAGTTTCAGTTGGCTTTGATCAATATCACTTCCTGATTCATGCTACATAGCTTCACCACCCCCATCCAAATGGATAGCTGGGGTATCTGAGAGCTTATTTCCCAAAACAAAAGCAGCAGTCAGTCAGTGCTTCAGGGTATGTCCAATGAGGATCCAGCCAAAACCTGCTGCATTCACCGCAAGTGCCAGCACTTTTCAGATTGGTAGAAATGGTTTAAGAGAAAACACAAGGGGAAATTCTGTGATTTCTTCATCTTTTCAAACCGGTCATGAGAGGATTAGTCCTTACGTAAAGCATAAAAGACCACAGAGTGACAGGACGAAGACCCGGTATTAGAGGAGAATGTCAGACATGGTATTTCAAGGACAACCGGTGTGGCTGTACAACCCACAGACAGAAAGGGTACTGAATCTACAGTAATGTTGGGAAGGCCCCTACAGGATTGTGAAGAAGATCAACAATGTGGTCTTTTGAATTTGTCGTCAAGGCTCTTGGACAGAGCCAATGGTTACCCACCTCGACCGACTGGCACTCTGCGAAGGCCCTGAAGGACAGTGTTACCTGTCGCTGGTCTACGCTGCTGACGACCCACCCAACACGAGCAGGTGGAAGTGAAGGATAGACGTTGTATAGTGGCAGTAGCAAGTCAATGCCATGTTTTAAATTAAAGATGCATGCTAAACCAAGAGCCACGTATCTATTACCAAAAAGCGAGCCAACACGATAATCCTTTTGTGGTGCACACTGCTGAACTTTGTCATATCAAGTTTCTGTATTTATCAGAAGAATGTTCTAGTGGTTTGCTGCCCTACTTACTCTAAACGTGACTCGGGGAGCATCAAACTTTCCAGATCAAGAGTATAAATTGTGCGACAGGCATATAGGCCAAGAGTAATTGTTCAATGGACGAGTGGCTGAGTTTCAGTGAAGATGACGAGCTGCGAGAGAATGACCAGCAGAAGGGAAATCTGTGACTGCAAGTATCAAGCAGTGAAGAGTGAAAGACATTACAAATAATGGCAACAGACTGGAAGTGTGTAAATGATGAGTACGAGTTAATAGACTATAACCAAACAGCGACATTAAGAAGAATGTTAGAGAAAATATGGACATTAAATATTGCACTAATTGAGGAATAAAAAGAGTAATAGGGAGATATATTAATGCTGTAAATAGTTGCATAACAGGGCATAGTACTGCTCGCCGATAGGGTAACACAGAGCAGCCTAGAAGTTCTGTGATTGGTATAATATGTAAATTTAAGTGTCAGAATGTTTTTATTACAAATCTTAAAATCTAGCAGTTCATCTGTTAACGCAGTTTCCTAATATTAACTCCCAAATATATCTCTTAGTATGTACTTCATCAATTGAAACATTCCTCTTTATGTATCTGATTGTAATTTATATTACTACTATTCACATTTTACAACACACACATTATAAAGGAACAGGTGCTTGATAAATGTGGCAAGAAGGCTTGATACTGCTCGCCAAAAGGCTGACACTGAGCCAGAAATAGGTTCCATTTGCTAAAGTATAAATCAAACCTAATAAGATTCATCACAATTCCTGAAATTGTGAACTTTATACTCTCCAACCTGTGTGATGGCATACATAATATTTCATGCATGATCATCTAATAGCCATTCAACAGAAAAATTTTTTTACTGAAGTTTCTTGCATCAAAAATAAGTAATGCAAACATGAAAATTATATTTAACTAGCTGATCTCGGCGAACGTTGTTCCACCTTTTTTTTATATATAAAATCCATAATGAATATGTATATAACGTCATCTGTTATATTTAAACTGTAAATGCCAAATTTAAAACATGAAATGTAAATGTCACGTGCATTGTGTGTCAGTAAATTAGGCGCAAATGTCGTGTATTTTGTTTCGTAAAGATAATTGTTTTTACATATAAAAGTATTATATTTATCATATTATAATCACATTTAATTGATGTAATAAATCTGTAACTAAACATTCAACACCACTTATTAAATTATTTTTTATACGTTTTTGTTGCACAATGACAAAATTCATGTGTAATAATTCAAAACGCATAGAAGTTGACAGTATTTAATTTTTTTTCAGTTTCAACACCTATTGTTGGATTTCTTTGTTTATAATTGAAATGATACCCATTCCTCTCCTTCCCAGAATATAAGTGGATATTGTAAAGCATCTTATGATCAATGTGTGTCTTGTATGGTTTAAACTGTGTTGTTTCTGCGCATAATTATCTATTAGAATATGTTTGGCATGCACATGCTTATCTTATGATTGTACTGTGTGCTTCTTGATTGTGTTTGTGCCACTTCAGTTTTTGCAGCGCGTGTTCACGTTCTATTTTGCCTTCTCAATGCGTCCTCTCATTACGTCTGGTACATCGACCAATGTTTAACCGTGGCATCGCTGCCATTTTTCTCTTTTAGATCGATATACATTTCCCATTTCCTGCGCGAGCAAAATTGGCCCATAAATATAGAAGTTAGTCTCCAGCGCAACCTATCGGAATGAAACACAACTAAAAACCTTACTCGCCACCTCAATAACATATGGCGTGAATATGGTCTCAATTGGTCCAAGGGGTTGTCAGTGATGATGCATTTGGTCACGCACAAAAGATTTTATATATAAAGATTGCATGACAAAAATTATTTTTGGGTATGTTTGGAGTTGTTTAAAATGTACCAGAGTACACAGTACCAGAGTAGCAAGGGTTGCACCACCCTGCAGCTATCTTTCAGGTTCGACACCTCAAAAGTCAAACACACGAGCTCTAAGGCTGTCTCTTGCTTAACTGTCACCTGCCTCGCATCTACACCCAGGGCGCACTCAGCTGGTGAGTAGTATTACTATATATATTCTTCATGTGTAACCACTTCGGACTCTCAAAACATCTGCTAATTTATTTAAGTTTATTAGTACAAAACCTACTATTATGTTTCAACCAAACAAGGTTTTCATTGAATAAAGCCTAGTTTAAAGGTTTCAAATCTTTACAATTTATTCTACCAAAGTAAAAAAATAAATAAAAACACACTTTAGTTATGGACAAGTTGATGGTGAAACCCAACAGTCTGAAAGACAATCCTACCCCACCTGCAGTAGATTACGTCCAATCAGCCCCAGAAGCACCAGCTAAAACCACCAGTCGGACTCAGTGTCAACAAAGAGCTCCCAAGTACTTTTGAGGATTACATAATGAACTAGTCTGATGGAGAAGAATTTTTTCTATATTTTTCATGTGTAACCTCTTTGGACTATTAGTCAAATATATGTCAAATTATTTGTGTTTGTACAAAACCTACTATTATGTTTCAATCTGTCTAGCAATGTTTTTATTACAGAAAGCCTAATTTAAAGGTCTCAATTCTTCATGACTTTCCTAAATGTGACTAATCAGAGGTGACAACCATTTGTCAAAGCTAGCAATTGTATTTTTTTTTAAATCAATAGTTCTCATTAATTTCAGTAGTGATGATATTGATATAGTCATTCTCAAGAAAATCATACTCAAACAAATTTACAAAACTAGAAAAACTGTAAATCCAAACTTCAATGAATATTTATTCTCATTCGCTACAGCTGTAGCACAATTCTATTTTTAAACTGGTTCAAATGGTCTTTAATAATAGCCTGTTTGGTGTGCTCCAGCCTGTGATACCTCTATAGGTCATGCATAGTTAATTTATAGTTTAGTTACAGTAAGATCTCTCATTTAAATACGACCCTTTTCGATAACTTTCTTTGACTGCAGAAAATTAAGTATATATTTTGCATAGAGCATAGTTAATACGGTTAGTATTTCAGTTTCAGCAATAATTAAAAGACAGGCTACGTTCAACTAGGCATACAGACCAATGTTGTTCACAATATATAAAACGAAGTAATACTTTTTTTGGCATTTGTAGTTTTATCTGCTTTTTCACTTTTAAAAACGACATAACAGAATTGTCCAAAAATTTTTAGCTCAGAAAAAGACATGACAAATAACGATTGGAAAATAAATCAGTAGTGGTAATTTTGACTAAGGAATTGAACATGGCTCGGCCGATGAAGGAACACTGAAATAAAATATTAATATAAATTAAATTAAATTTTACTCAATTTCAAAAATTGAGTAAGTTATTTTAATAACATCTTTAGGCTGTGGTTTAAACAAAAATGCATTTAAATTAAATTATTTTCAATTCACTTTTATCAACAGCATCATGCCATAATACAACAAATACCATGAGACTACAAACGATCTGGATGCCTTATAGAACGTAACTTTTTAAAAATATTTCCTCAGGAAGTATTACAAAGCAAATCTGAATTTCAACGCGATAAGCATTGCAAAAGCCAAATATACAGTATTTGTTCCCTTCAAAAAAGACACTATTCTTAATAAGTGCCTGACTGGCATTTGAAATATAGTCTATTGAATCAAATTAACGTAAGAATATTACCAGGTGTGGAGAGGGAATAACTGACAAAATGCACACCACATATCATTTGGAAAACCTATACATTACTATTTTAGCACTAGATTTGAGTTGTTAGCCCCTTCTCTGTTTTACCAGAGTTATCTCTGGCATAAGCCTTGTGGGCAAAATATATATACCCATACACGAGTATACTCTGGCAGCAACCTCACTTTACTGCACCTAGTTGTTTCAACAGAGTTTAGTCTCCATTGACATGTTTACTGTGAAAAATTGTAGATGGCATCACAAGTCACTCAGAAAAAAATAATTGAATTCTAGATTATGCTTTTTAGATTTACTACTACAGTGCTGCAATAGTTTCTATACGAAAAAAAAAAAAAGTGTGATTATTTGCTTGTCTTTTGAAATTAGATAGCCTGCAAATCCACGTTGTTGGAAAAAACACAACATAGCACATCACATAACACAACATAGCAGCACTTAATTTTTTTTTTTTTTTTTTTCACATTATCGTATGCTCACATTTTAAGTTACCGAGCGGTGGAAAGTTATACATGTAATGAAATGGACTCTGATAGCAAAGTTTTTGACAGTGACTTGGAATATGATGACATTTCATCTGAAAGCACCAGCTCACAATCCGAGGACAACGCGGATCAGCAGACTGCATCTGCCCGGCAGTGGTGTAATGTAAGTGTTACGTCTCCCCAACCAGCACCTCCATGATATAACTTTACTGGCACAAGTGGCATGCATTTCGACACAAATCACGAGCACAGCATCATATATTTTTTCTGTGTTTTTTTCAATCTCACTCTCATCCAGCTAATCACTAACGAGACCAACAGGTACACTCAACAATGGAAATACAAAAAGTGGAAAAACACAAGCATAAATAAACTTTAAGTCTTCTTTGCTGTCGCCATTCTGCAGAGAATTGTATGGAAGCCTGATGTAGAGCTATATTGGTCCTCAAATGCCCTTCTGACAACATCAATTTTCCCAAAAATCATGACTACAAACATTTTTGTTTGCTGAAACGTTTTTTTTTTACACTTTTTTGACAATGCAAGTTTTGGCAACACACATCCATGTCCAAAGCTGCGAAAAATTTGGCCTGTTTTTTTGGATTTGAAGGAAAAATTCATAAAGTTGTATACACCTGAAAGAGACATTGTTATCAATATGAGTCTCTGTTGCCGTTCACAGAGAAGCTACAGTGGAAGCAGTACATTTCTTCAAAAAGGTCACATTTCTGCATAAATTTTTTTTTGTTATGCGAGTCCAGCAGTGGTTATGTCTGGAACACGGTAATCTACACAGGGAAAGAGACACAACTTGATGCAGCATATCAGGATCTCCCGAAATACTCTCAAGTTGTTATGACGATTAAGCCATTACTAAATAAAGGTTATTGTGTAACACTGGATCATTTTTATTCATCTCCTGCACTTGCTGATTTACTGATTGCTAATCATACAGATACCTACGGCACAGTGCATCTTTCAAGGAGAGACATGCCTGATTCGCTTCGGAAAAAGACGTTTAAGAAAGACGAGATCGTAGCGTACCAGAGAGGTAAAGTCACAGCAGTGTTATGGCAGGACCAAAAGAAGATGTCTTTGCTCACAACTGTGCATGGGGCACATACTGTGACAGTTCAGAAAGCTGGAAAAGAACCAGTAACTAAGCCAGAAGGTGTCGAGACCTATAACAATACCATGGGAGGTGTTGATCGTGTTGATCAACAACTTGCAAATTGCCCTGTCCCACGAAAACTGAGAAAAATTTATTATAAGAAATTGTTTCACAATTTTCCTGACATTTGTATCTTCAATGCCTTCGTGCTTTACCAAAAATGTGGAGGGCAAAAGTCACACCTGAACTTCAGGTTAGCTCTTGTTCAAGAAATACTTGACAAGTATCATGCAACTGACATATCACCCAAGCGTGCTGGTCGGCCTGGACCGTCACCTGCTCCTCTGCGTCTGACAGAAAGGCACTTCCCGGAAGCTATACCACCAACAGAGAAGAAAGCGAAGCCGACCAGGCAGTGTGGAATGTGTTCCCGTGTGAGGGATGCCAAAGGGAAAAAGACACGCCAGGAAACAAGGTACTACTGTCCAGATTGTGATGTGCCCCTGTTTGCTACTCCGTGCTTCCGGGTTTACCACACAGCACCAAACATCTGAACACTTTTGTGATGTATTACTTTTTCAGGTGCAGAGGCAATTACACCAGATAATGATAGTGTTTACACAAAGTAACATGATTTCCATGTGATTCTTTGCAATGAACATGTGACTCAGTATTTATTTGATGTGTTTTATAATAACTAGATTTAAGTTTTCTTTTGTATTGTATTACTTTTCCATGTACAAGAGGCAATAATGTCAGATGATAATATGTAAGGTTATGAGCAATGTGAATGAAAAATTGACTCCATTATTTTTGCCTTGATTTATGTGTTCTCTCTTATTTATTATTTTCAAGTTTTTTTGTATTGATTTCTTTTTCAGATGCTAAAAGCAATAATATCAGTGTTATTGATTGCATGTATAGTAATACATGTGAATAACTTTTCAAATTGTAGTGGTACCATTATTTTATGTATTCTGAAATGTTCAAGTATTTCTGTATTGATTTACAGAAAATAAAAATAAAATAAAGTAATTATTACAATCTGCCCGAGTATACTCGGGTGAGAAAATTAACCAAAAATTTTTTTTCCAACAAATTTCGTCACACAATACGTATGTCTTAGATTTCTGGCACTCAAGAGTGGTTGTATATATGCTTATTTTTTTTTTACGAGTGAAATTTTTCAACTTGGAATGGATTTACATTATGCCCGAGTATACTCAGGTGAAACTTTTCTTAAGTTTTTCAAAATTCGTAACTTCTGAAATATGAATCCAAAAAATGTAATCCTACAAAATGTGTCATCCCTCCACTTGGTAGACAATGTGCAAAGCATTTAAAAAATTGGTTATTTGTGGAATGTTTTTTGTGAAATTAATTAAACAGGGGAGGGGTTAACACTAATAATAGCTATTTTCTGATAACGTAACATAAAATTTGCAAGATCAATTTGTCCAAGAACTCTTTCCTGGCCATATTTCTCTGTTGTCTATTGCGACGGCAGGGCTGTCAGAATAGCCAACATTAAATTTACTTACGTTCCTTTACACATTAACTCATATAGGTTTTTGAATATGGAACAATAGCTGTATTTTCGCGGTTGAATCGGGTACGAGGTGGTTTCGTGCTCCTGTTCACCACTTTGTTGTAATCACACGGTAACCGGGTAACCAACATTCATCATTTTTGGCTAATGGAGTCAGGAGCACATTAATAGAATTGTTAACCGGATGTTGATGGTTGCTACTCATCGTTTTGAATTTTGGGTTTCTCTCATTGCATTTGCAACTTACATTACCACATGGGTCAGAGGTGAGAGTTTCAAACGTGGATAACATCAATCTCTACTTAATGTACATACATTTGGTTTAGTTATGATATTTCAAGACTTAGTGAAGTGTTAATAGATGCTTTCCTTCGTTGTAACTCGAGTTGCATTTCTAACATGTGAATATTATTGCGTATTTTCAGAAGAGAAGTACATGTTAGTCTCTGCATTCAAAAGCATTAACACGTCCAGCTAATTCTGAAGAATAGGGACTTTTTTGAAAATTGGGAAAATAATACCAGGATATGTTAGATATTATTATTAGTAATTATACTTAATAAGAATTTTAATGGAGCTTCACAAAGTTTTCTGGAAAAAAAATGAAATGTGATGGTGTGGAGGGCTATAAAGATTGAGGTGTTTATACAGCAAAACACGTAATATGTACGTGCAATATATTTGTATTGGGTCGCTAAATTGTATTAAATGTGAGAATACATTTTGAAACTAATGTTTAATGTATAAAATGTCATTTACAGGGTACATTTATGATGCTGCGATATTGATATTCAGGAAAACAACACAGGTATCAAGCAGTGTCGGAACATTATGTAATTCTTGTGAAATACTCCAGCGTTACCTTGTCTATATTTAAGATAGGATAGTACAACGTAACAATTACTAGTAGAATAAATGTACATATGGGAGACAATACAAAACAATGTTAAGAGACTGTTTATAAACAGGTGCCATATAAAGCCATGTTACTTTACGATACACGGTGACCAATAATGGACAAGAGTCACGAAACAAATGTGCGTCGAAATTGGTTGATGTTACAAGTGTATTGTGGATCTGTTAGGCATTTTCGTAAGGTTTGATGGTGGACTGTGCAGGAGGTTGTAATGTAAAAGTGCTGTTTTATTTTGACATGTTTTATTGCGTTTAATAATTGACATATTTACTGGGTGAGTAATGTAATACATTTTCAATTTTAGTTTTGAAAGTTATATTGTGAAATTAACTTTGTATTATTGTGTGCGAGTGTGTTAATTGCATGGTAATACAAGTGAAAAATATGTATGTTATCTGCTAAAATTTTACTCCACAAATTACCTCCAGTTTATAGACCTCCCCACTATTGAATTTGTAACTGTATTGGTAATTGTCAACTTAGGTATTGTTCGGTTAGGTCTTTTTGCAATTGAATGTATTTTCGTGAATAAATATTACGATCGTGTACATATTTTGTCGTTTTACTCCACAATTTCCCTGATCATAGCCCTCCCCACTACCCTTTTCGGGGTTTCTATTGGTCATATGCTGATGCCAAAAGTAAATTCCTGTTTTGTAATTAGTAACTTGTGGATATATACCTAGACACGTATGTGGTGAAAAATTTTGATAGACAGTCAATTTTTTTTTCGCCGATTTCAGTAAATTTTTTGTCAAATATTTGGCTGAAAATTGGCTGAGAAAAAATTGGTTTCGTAATAGCACAATAAGAAAATCGTAAAATTTGGTCAAAAAATGCAAGCACTCCCACATATTTCATATTACAACAAACTTTGGCTACTGTAGTGATATCACAAAAATAAAGTAGAATGCACATAATCGGAGAATGCAACCACTATCATTGATATACTACCTACCATATTAAGTGGATTTTGGTTTGTTCTTTTGTCACTCATTATAGTCCCAGACGGAGACATACTTTTTAGTGTCGACATTACTGACTGGAATTTATATGATTTCACTGATGGTGTAGTTCACAAAAAAAAAAACCAACGAATTTCAACTTAGCTTAAAATGTTTGTGCAATTTTCGCATTGGTATAAATAATAGCATCACATTTATCATGTTTGTTCTTTTGGTGATATTACAACTTTTGAATTATAGTCATTTGAATGTTATTTCTGAACGAGAAGAATTTTCCACTGCATCAACAAAACAATGAGCAGTTCTAATTGCTACTTCCTCGTAAGAAGAGGTGCAAAACAACCTCGTCTCGCAAAAAATAATAAATGTGACAAACTAAAGATCCACACCTGACCAATAAAATAAAAAGAACCGTAACTAATATATTACTTGGTCGAAACAAAAATAAAACTGTGCCAGACACAAGTCAAAGCGAGCCTCACACAACCTGGATAATTTTAAAAACATCTTTACATAAGAATTAAAACATTTCGTCAAACCACAGCTATACCAATTTATGAAACGTACTGTATGCCTTCATCACAAAAACGTGCAGCCAGCGGAAATAATGTTACTATTTTTGAGACAAGTGTTCAGTAATTTTTCTATTTATCATATTTGTACACTATCAGAGAGAGGTTACATTAATTACGTGGTGAAAAATTAAAAGGACACAATGCAAACGGAATTAGTTTATTTTAGAAAGTCACCAAGATAAGTTTATTTCCGTAACATAGTACTATCCCGTAGGTGTAGATGCTAGTTGGCAAAATTGCTTCGACAGTGTATATTCGATACATAGATTGTGTTGACTTCTCGATCCTGACTACATATCGAAACAATTTATTGAATTAGCGTTGTAAATACGAGGATCCACAACAGAAGTGTCTTTTGTTTCGCTATGTAATTTTTTACAAGAAACTACGTATTTCGTGTTTATTTCACGATTTCGCACACCGTGAAAAACAGGTGTGCAATTATGCCACTTTCCCTTTTTTTTTTTTTTTTTTTTTTTTCCAAAAAAGCCTCTATTCTTCAGAATTACCACGGCTGTCAAAAAGTGGAACTATTAGGCAAGACACTTACTACTGTTAACACCCCAACTGCTGGCAGGTGAAGGTAGAGGGGAATGCAGGGCGACCGGAGATGAAGAGGTAGCTGCGCACTTAGTGTGCCACTGCCTGATGTCACACTAAAAACATTAGCTTCTGTATAATCAGTTGCGATTTGGCCGAGTTGCGCGTAGTGTTTTACACACAGCCAGACTGTCACTAATAAATCTGCCAGAACTTGTGGTCAATAAACTTCATGTTGTGTGGATCCGGACATTTTTTTGGGCAGGTAATTTAGTAGTTAAAACTTAATTCCGTAAAAATCAATTTTTAGCAAATATCACTCTCATAAAAATTACTCTTGGAGTTGAAATGAACACTTGTAACTTGTCTTTGGGCATGCATTGTGTTTAGACACTACAAAACATACAACAGTTTTTTAATCATACATTTACTACCAAACCTCTGTAACAGATTATGCACCAGCCAGGCACGTTCCTAATAGCTACCGATGTCTGTGTCAAACAAGTAAAATGCAAATCTCAGTCAAGCTGCTCGCTCACCCAACTACCAAATGCAAGTAGAAATCTTCATAATGCAATGACTCTTCTGAAGGAATGCATTCATGCATCAAAAATTTGTATTATGTATACAGCGGTAGAAGAAAACTTTACAAAACACCGGGAGGGACTAATACCTCATTCATGTAAACAAGAGACCAAGTTAACAGCATTGAGAATAAGATAAATGTGAAAAATCTCAATATCTTTTACTAAAGATTGTTCACGATAAAGTGAGCGCGTTTGAAATCAACCTTAGAAAAAAGTCACTGGCCCTGTCTGCATATATTTTAACAAGCGCTCTGAGTGAAATGCACGCAGTAAAGTTAGTAACGAAGGACAAAAAGTAGTTCCATATCTTAACATCAATTAAAAAGTGTCAGGTAACCATTTGATACCTTCAACTATTTCTTTCCCTTTCTGATTTTTCGATGCATAGAAGTATAAAAATTACCAGATTTTTTTAATAATTACTTTCCTAATCATTTTACAGTTTCACTTGACCGACACATGAATAAAGTGCTGAGGCCAACAGCAATGTTAATTTCACATAAAGCGTAAGAGTACACAACATGCATACAAGTAGATCTTAAGCAGGGCTTTCAAAAGTGCTCATTTTACAGTGAACAACCTATAAATTGAAAATTTTAAGTAGTGTTTAACTAAAAATTTAAAATTTCAGTTTTATATAGATGCTCCATGACTTTGTACTCCACTGAATTTTCAAAAATGTTTGGTTTGTATAATATTTTACAGAACTACCTTAGCTTTCATTAAAACATGAAAATTTAAAACACCTTTGCCATTTAAGTTAATTTCAACAATAATATTGAGATTTTCTGCAGCAAATATTTCCATCATGACATCATTAGTGCCAGATAATTAATCGTACCTTGTCTTGAGTGTCTGCCTGGTCAGAGGACGGTTCCGTTGCCATTGCCGCTGTGTCGTTTACAATTTCACCGTCCGGAGGGCGTCCACCCGAGGCGCCTGATTGTTGGAAATCTACGGACATCCTGACTTCCAGCATCTCTGGAGAGCCCTGGGTGACAACCGGATCTGGTACCTGGGCCAACCGAGCAGAGTTGTCCACTTCGCAGTTTCCCGTCGAAGTTTTCTGAGCCGCCGCACTATCCGCTGCCGTCGCCGCGGCCTGAGCCCCGGCAGCTCCCCCGCTGCTGCCAGACAGTTTGCGGGGGCGACCTCGCTTCCTTTTGGGCGCAGTCAGGGCAGAGCCAAGGAGTGGGGTTGCAGAAGGCATGGTCAGGTTGCGCCTATGGGAGGGAATGGGGTGTATGCGGTGGAGGTGTGGAGGAGGTGGGGGGGTGTGCGTGGTCACGACAGGCAGAGGTACTGAGGACAGGAGAGAGGAGGTTATCGAGGGAAGGTCATACTTCTCTTCGTTCACCTCCGTCAGTCCTTTTATCCTCAGTGACTCCGCCACCTTTAGAAATGCAGTCAGTCGCTCCTGGTCCACGCTCACCTCCCCCCGGTACATGAAGTCGAGAAGGCTTTTCATGTCGCAGTAGGGAACGTCTTTCAGGATGACTATGGGATGCTTGTCGGGGTGGCCCACGAAGAGGGCCTGGAAATATGGGCTGCACGCCGACAGCACCATCTTGTGGGCCTTGAGGAGTCTGCCCTCCACGGCGAGGGTGACATCCACGAAGGACTCATCGTGCAGCAACTGGTCAAAAACTGTTAAAAGATTGGACTGGTGGTTGTTCCACCGCAGGCAAAATCTCTGCGATGAAAGCGCCGACGTCATCATCAACGTCGAAAACGGTTAGCAGTAATTCCAATCATCATCCGATTCCCTGCACAAACAAAAATTAAAAATATTTCACTACGTGTTTACGTTTAAAATCACGTGAAAATTACAATGGTACAGAAAAAAAACACTAGCAGAATCTCACAGGTGGCACCGCGCATCATGCCACGATGCATCGCGTTATCACCTGCTAACACTCACTTTGAATAATAAACAACAAAATTAACCATGCCGGAGTTTTCAAACACAACTAAATAATAACTCTCTACTCACGTATTCCACATCTAACCCAGCCCTTCCGCCATGTTACTCTTTATCACACGCTATACCCCGCCCCTCCCCTTCTTCAGAAACTTTTACGCAACCCTTTTTCTCCCTGGCCTAGATGATTTTCCACTTCGAATAAAATCGATCGCATCCATTCTATAAATAATTCCAGTACTTCTGGACTAAAATAATGCTATCCAACATATAATCACTACTTCTTGGCACATTTATGCATCTCTGCTACAATATATTTCCGAATAATATTGATTTTTCATCGGGGTAAAGTGATGTCGACGACCCTACTGCGTATTTTCAATCCAACTTATCCAATATAAAATCAATATTGAGCAATGACAAGTTTACATCGCTAATTTAATAAAATATTTTAAGCAAAAAAAGTATTATTTTAAAATTTTTATATAAATACCTGTGCATCTTAGCACCCCTTGTATGGACGAGGGTAAAAATCCTTGCGAGGATCGAAAAACTTCACGCTGCTTCAAGACGCCATGTCAGCAAGTATCCGCCAGTTATATCTAAAACCCGGAGCGCTCCTATCGCAGCGGAGGAAACGGAAAAAGGAAAGTGTTCGGACAGTTTTCCGTTTCGTTGCAGTAGAAAAAAGTTTTCCCAGCGAGCACTTTTCAAAATAACCAAAAGTGTTGACAAAAATTGTCAGTTTTTAAATGACACTTTCATCTTCTGCCGTTAATATTTAGACTATGAATGTTACAAACAGTATCGAAACGAACTTTTTGTGTCACTTCAAAACACATCACAAACCTAACAAAACGAAATATGTGTAAAAATTCGTAAATCAAAAATTATAAATACCGCGCCAAAGATTGTTGGGGGAGAAAAAATGTAAAAATCCCTCTTGGTGTTAACCGCGGACAGAAATGTGCGTTAAGACACTTGTTGGAATAGAAAAAAAATAGGCGGTGCTGTAGTGGCGCGAGGGATGCGACGTCGCGGCGAACGAAGGAGAAAATAACGTAACGTCGCTCCACGGCCTTGAGGCTTAAAATGGGGCGGGGGCTGGGCTTAGAGAGGGGGCGAGAGCTTCCACGTGTACAAGTCTGGCTAGGGCAGCTCCCAGCTAGCGTGGGGTGCTTGACCCCTAACTACTCTCTCACAGACACCGCCGGCAACACCACATACGTGAACGCGCGTTCGTGTGTGTGTGAGTGGAAACCATGTAGTGCTGCGAGCGAAAGGGGTTAGGCGTCAACCCCGCTGTGCTTCGGCCGTATACCCCGGGTGACTCCCAACTTGAGACCGCCGGCCATCTCGCCTTACACCATGTTTGCCTCCGCTCCCTGTTACTCGAGCAGATAAACCGAGCAAATCGAAATGATAACGCCAACTGTAGATAACTTCCCCGTGCGGGATTGATCCCTTCGACTGAACTGAAACAATGCCGGTCCTTACACGGTAAAAGTACTTCACATTTCCGTAATAATGTAAAATTCATTAAAACTACTTTATTGTAGTTAATTTATTTTTAATTCTTTGTATTGAAGAAATTGTTTTACGGATTGATTGCGACCCCAGTTTTCGACGCCACGAAAAGAATGTTTATTTGTTTCGATAATGATTTATTTATAATACGATACTTTCTAAACGCATTGTGGTGTGGTAAGATACCAAGAAGCTATATTGCATTACAATTATCGTTGCCTGACTCAGTAGAGTAGATCACACTTCGTATACTCTTTCTACGGAAGAAGCAGATAGGTTTTGATTTTGTTTAAATATTTGAAAGCACGCTATTTCTTGGCTTTCGAGAGCCAAGTCGTTTCACAGTCAAATGGTGAACCTGCCAAGAAAATATGTTACGCTGGTCGGACCACCGCTTTGGTTAGAAGTTGGAATATTGGCAAGTCAGGGTTGCCAGATGCCCTGGATTTCGAACGTACACTCCGGTTTTATCCACATTTTCTCCCTGTGTCAACAGCATAGTACACACTGTCGCTCATTTCATTTATAATTTGCTCTAATTCACGCCGCGTTTTAGATCGCTATTCAACACTGCATATAATTTTGCTGTTGATTATATATGATTTGTTTTATGAATAATTGTACGTAAATATATATGTGTGTTTGTATTTAATTATATATAGGTTCCCCCGAATTTTGCGAAAAGATTTCGTGGTCAATTGTATTTCACAACACTAACACGTTAGATAAAATCCGCTTTCGTCATTGGATGATTTACAGGTTCCACGTCTCAGGTGTCTGATCGCCAATCATTGACGTACAGTATCTGAGTAGCCTGCCTCTGATTGGCTAGTCAACTAATAAAATGTCTTCCTGCAAAGACACGCCGCCAATAAGCAAAAGGTAACTTATGGCATGCCCATAAGGTATTGAAATATAGTATGTGCAGAATTTTTTTCGCGAAATTCCGTGGTCCCTAATTATATAATATGTGTGAGAGAAAAAACAAACCCCATAAAAAACAAAGGGAGTGTAAAGTAGATATAATAATAATACATACATACATACATACACTCGCAATTAGGCTTCCGCCCGGTGGCGAGCTCTCCCACCTCTCCTTCACCCAACCAACTCCTCTTCCACTCCCTTCCTGAATACCAGCGCCACTCAGATACCAATTCCTCCCGCAACACATTCCACTCCCTCACAGACCTCACAAGCATGGACTACCTACCCTGCTCCGTTCTCCACACCCCCTGAAGCCTATGACCCTAAGCCTCTCCCTCTAAACTCCCCCTTACTTAGCTTGCAGTGTAGCCTTCCCCACCCTCCCTCCTCATTTGCCACCCTGTACATCCTGACTAGCCTTTCGACTTTCCTCCTGTGCTTCAATGAGCTCCACCCCATTTCTTTCATCATCACTGATGGCCTATAGTTCCCTTCTTCATCATAATCCTGTCCTTGCCTTCTCCACCTACCCTTCACCCATCTTGCTGCCCTTCTCTGCACATTTTCCAGCTCTCGTACCTCCACCTCCACATAGAGGTCCCATACTGCCGCAGCGTATTCTAACATTGGCCGTACCATTGTGCCATACGCCTCCTCCTTCACCTCACAGCTGACTCCCTTCAGCACCCTTCCCAACATACCCAGAGCCCTTCTTCCCTTTGCTACCACCCTCTCTACCTGTTTTTTTTTCGTCTGAGGTCTCCCTGCAGTACAATCCCCCACTTTCACCCTCTGCCTTCGCCCCTGAGGAAGTCCCTTATCCATTCCACTACCCTCCTGTCCGGTATCAGCTCCTCCAATTTCCTTATCAATGTCCCATTGGGCACCTTACAGTGGCGTCTCTTTAGGACAAGCAAGGCAAGCAGTGCTTTCCCAGACAGTTTCCTGACAATGTTATATTTAAAATAAATATTAAATTATGACTTATATTTACTTTAAGGAAACTTTTCACTCATACGGTACACATTATACTCAGGAAATAATACTGTGCATTATAAGAGAACAACTCGTTGGCTAGCAAAACCAAGAAGTTTGGAAGCGCTTTAAGTATTGCTTTCAGCAGGTAGGCGGTCGCAATGGTTTCCTAGCCAACGGAGGGAATGCAGGGTAGGAAGACCGCCCGGGGAGGGACGGGGGCTTATGGCTGCGTCGACATGTGTTACAAGCTACGATTTTAGTGCTTTCTTCACCGAACTGAAGCGGACATAGCTTAAGCTGGCCTAGCCGCAGGCAGTTGGCGTCGTGTAGTTTACAGTAACTAGATCAATACGTGGGCAAGTTCGCGCGCACAACACGAATCATATTGTTTTTATTTAATTTAGTTTTGGTGCTGAGAATGTTATACATATTCGTGAGCGATATCTACCCTACATAAAAATTATAAAATTACCATCTGAGAGTGAGAACAGAGTAGATAGAATGAGTGCAACAGAAACATATGGATGTAAATGTGGTGTGTGTGGATTACGAGTGAAGCATTTTTCCAGCAGTGCTTTCACTTTTCAGGAAAGATGTGAGATCATAAAATAGGGTAGGCTGACACCTGAACTTACGATCACGACAACATGCAAGAAAGGTAGTTTTGTACATCATTTCCAAAAAAAAAAAAAATGTTTATCGGAAACACTCGTGGTTAGCTGGATGTAACAACCTGAATAAACAAACTGTTTTGCTGGCCATGTTTATTGTTTTTAAAAGATGTTAACACGTGAACTGCAACTGGGTATTGTGACCTTAACTATCTGTGCAATGCTGTTCAAAAACACGAGAGTTCTGAAGTCCACATAAATTCGTTTTTGTCTCTTAAAGAATTTGGTAAAAATAGAGTCGACTGCTTTCCATCTTCACACAAACGAATAACCATTTTTCCTGTCTACGCTTCTGTACAAACAAAATTGTTCCGTATGTAAATACCTCACTGTCGATGGGTATTAAAATAATATTGATTTTGAGTGGACAAGGTTCGGGTTTGATGAAGGTATCTTTGTAATATTTTTCACTCAGGCAAATTTTATGTTTAAAATATTAATATTCTTACAAGCGGTGTATTTTATATTTACATACGAAATAATGTTTAAATGACACCATTTGTCACCTTGAAATCCGAATTTTCCCAAGGGAGGGCCCCCGGACTCCCCCCTCCCTGTTTTGGGAAGATCAACGCCCCTACTGCCCCTTGCACACAGTAGCTTGCCCATGAAATTATAGCAAGCATCGCCACTAGCACCTTATCAAATGCCTTCTCAAAATCTATGACGCAGGCATCCACCTGCTTCCCCTCATCAACTACCTGCACCAGATCCTCTAATAACACAGCCAGCTGAGTCTCACATGAGTATCCCCTCCTGAAACCATGCTGGGACTCCTCCAACCAATTCCTATTGTTTATAACCCTCACCACATACTGGACCACCAGCCTCTCCATTACTTTTCCCGTACTCGATGTGAGACTCACCGGTCTGTAGCTGCCAGGCCTCCCCCTATCCTCTCCCTGCTTGTGTATAGGTACCACCATCGCATCCTTCCAACCTTGTGCCTTGTGGTAACTTACCGTCTCCTAAGGACTTGAGGACTTGTTAGACAGCACTTCTAAATATTTCACCAACTCTCTCCCACCAAACTTTAGTGCTGCGTTTCCTATCCCATCTGGGCCCCCTGCCTTACTGCTCTTCAATCTCTTAATTACCTTTTCTATCTCCCACTCCCTCATCTTAAACTTACTACACACCCCACGAACACTATTTGCGGGGGGTAAATAGTGTTCGTGGGGTGTGTAGTAATATTGCCAACGACACGCAATGTATTTTCCCACGTAAAGCTCAACTGAAATACAAGTAAAAATCAGAAATAAAGAGAACTTGGAGAGAAAGAAATATTCCAGAAAGAAAAAAAGTAGTCTACGAATAGTTCATTCCTTTCTTAAATTGTGTCCGAAATTAATTAACCATTTACTAGTGAGTGAGTGAAGAGATTTGGGTGGCTCTTAGAGAGGTCTTGAGAGCCGATGAGGGCGATTGAGGTGAATATGGAGCTGCGTCGGAATGAGGGGCGGGGGAAGCGGGAGAAGGCCCGCCGACAAGCGGCATCGTCCGGCACGATTCCCACTTGCGAAAATCCGGTGACCCGGCCGGGGATTGAGCCCTATTCGCCTTGGTGGGAGGCGCGCAGGCTAACCGCTCAGCCACCGTGGCCCCTTTCATTAGTATAAGTAATACTTTTTTACTCACTAGTTGGTCTATTTATAATTCGCGTTTTAATGGTTCCAGACCGCAGCACCATATCGACGAAAATGACCGATGTAGAGGATACAATGGATGACTATGTGTGTGTGTGTGTATTATATATATATATATATATATATAGAGAGAGAGAGAGAGAGAGAGAGAGAGAGAGAGAGAGAGAGAGAGAGAGAGAGAGAGAGAGAGAGAGAGAGCTAATAAACAGGATTGTTTAAGGATTTATTTGAACTGCATGAACTAATGGTTTATGTCGGGGTTTTTTCATATCCATATTTGTTGAATTATTATAAATCAAAAACAACATTTGATGGAGAGCGACATTTAAAAAAAAAGTGAAAATCAAACTATCAACAATTCTCTGTACTGAGTACAATTATTTCAGTATTCATAAGAGCGCATTTAAAAAAATGTTTCATTGGCAGGTGCATATGTAGATTCCAGAGCTGTAACAAGTGGCTGGGCCTAGCTAAATTCTTGAAGGGAATGAGACATGCTATAAGTGAATAAGCTGCATCCACGATTGCATGAGCATCATTTCTGTTGGTGTGTATTCGCATTTACAGCCGTCTTGTTGTAGGTTCATACAACAACAGACACGCTTACTATACTGGCCGGCTCTCTGACAATATAATGCCGAGTCGAATCACTAGGCACCTGTTTTTCGCAAAAATATTTACGCGGAGGCTATACGTCAACATCCTACGTGCACACTTGCAGTATTCAATCGACTACTGGCCGCTTGCCTTTGTGTGAAGGCAGTCTGTTACATGGGTGAGCCAATAAGAGTTAAGTTTCTCCAATACTGACCGTCCGTGATTCGCGAGCAAACAGTTAAGACGCGTAACATTTCAAACGGTCCAATCGCGAAAGTGATTCTGAACTAAAGTGCATTAGAACACAACTTACCCTCAAATCTTTTCTCTACAAACAGGTGCTCCTATTTAGAGGCTCTTCACGGTAAAGTGAGCACTTTTTAAATCAACTTCAGGAAAACGTCACTGCCCCTGCCTGCATATTTTAACGGGCGCACTGAGTAACATGTACCCAGCAAAGTTGGTAACCATGGATATGGAAGGTAGTTCCGTATTTTAACGTCAAATAGAAAATGTTAGCTAACCATTTGTGATAACTTAAATTATTTCTTACGCTTTCTGTTTTTTTTTTTAATGCATCTAAGTTTAAAAATAACAATTTTTGTAAAATATTTACTTTTCTATAATATTTAACAGTTTCACCTGACCGACGCATGAATAAACTGATGAGGCCCATGGCAATGTTAATTTTAGATAAGGCGGAATAATACACAACACGCAAACAAGTAGATCTTAAGCAGGACTTTCAAAAGTGCTAATTTTACCGTAAACAGACTATATAAGCTATTCACGGTAAAGTAAGCAGTTTTTTTAAGTCCTTTCATTTGGAATAATAGTCAATAAATCTATTTTATTGTAGCCTTAGACGTTAACTTTCGAGACCGGTTTTATATATATATATATACACTGTATTTATTACTTAAATATTGCTACATATTTTAAAAAGTGGTGGAACGATATATGAAAATGTAACTAGCGTCTGAAAAGTGCTCACTTTGCCATGAACCGCCTAGAGTGCCGCTGGCGTAATACCGCCACAGAGTACTGAAGTAGTGATACAACTACACAGGGCGGCGTTCTAAAATGTTACTCTGTGAGTAAACTTTACTCTTTGGCTGTCCCAAAACACTTCTAGTAAATGTGTCACTCGCTTTGGATGATGAAGAGATTTGGAAGGCTCTTAACAGCGAGGTCTTGAGAGCCGATAAGGATGATTGAAGTGAATAATATGGAGCAGCGCCGAAATGAGGGGACGGGGGAAACGGGAGATCCCCGAGAAGGACCCCCGGACCAACGCCATCGTCCGGCACGATTCCCACTTGCGAAAATCCGGTGATCCGGCCGGGGATTGGTGGGAGGCGAGCGTGCTATTCGCTCAGCCACCGAGGCCCCCAATCGCTTTTAAAAGTGCCCCAAAACTTCAGAATAATTACTCTGAACGTCTTGTCGGAGAAAACTTTTGCACGCACTGTTTCAGCGAGTAACGAAGGGTAAATGGCGCCGCAGTGATGTAGTTTTGGAACGCCGCCCTATGAAGGGCTGTAATTATACTTGTGCTGAGTCGATCTCCAGCATCCAGACATTTGTCAAATTGGGAGACAATTTCCGACATTCTAGAAGGTGCTAGTTGCCGCCAGCCAGCGACGTAGCCAGAGAGGCGGTTGTTAGTTGTAACCCTCCTTCCCCCCTTTTTTTCTTTTCTTTTCATTTCATCCCATTTTCGCCTGTTAATGTCGAATTTTCAAAGCACGTGTATGCAGTTTTCTTAAATGGCAAGAGAAAAAACATACGGACGTAGTTTAATCTGTGGTCTTTCATCGCGTGTAATAAAACCGCACTGTTACAGATCTAATGTGCACAGTCAGGGATCAGTTGCGATAGTGACTTCGAGGTTTGGAGAGTTCGGCCTACCACTGTAGGACTTTAGTTTTCGCGGCACTTTGGGGATCTGCTCGTCGGCTGTCGGGTCTAAAAACCTGACAGCCATCTCGAGCCTAGCCCCTTGGGGGTCAACGGCGACAAACTCTTGCAGCGGATAGGCACACTTTTCCCCCTCGTTTTTGCTAGCAAATTTTTTTTTTTTTTTTTTTTTTTTTTTTTTTTTTTTTTTTTTTTTTGTAGATGACCTACTCCGGGTTCTGGACGGGCGGAGCTCTGCGGAGGGGGTTGGACTCCCCCACCCAGGAAAACCCCGTGAAAAACACAACACCTGGTGCACAACTCTATGTTCCGAACGCAAACAATATGTCTGTTGTATTTACGAGCCGGGAATTAAATTCCAGACTTTCTCACTACTCCTCAGACAGCGAGTACGGCTCTGACATGGAATTTGAACATCAGGAAACGAACCTGAAGAGACGCGACTCCAATGAGAACTCGGAGGATGCCAGAGCCGCTGTTCGTACTCGTCTGAGCAAGAGGCAGGCGACAGAAAACCTGGAATACGAGCAACAATCCCTGGTTGAGTCCAGGCAAGAGGCTAAACGCGCCTCTGGCACGACACTGGACGTGCAACCAAATATTCCGGTTCGAAACCGGTTTGCAGTACTGAGGCAGCAAGTGGCTTCCACCTCGAACCCCGGTTCTTCAAGCCAGCCACCAAACCTGAACCTGCGCAACACTGTAAGACACAGGAAACCAACTTTCCGCCTCGTGGTGCGGGACACAGGCAGATACTTTTTCCTTGTAAAAAAAAATCTCAGAGCCACACATCCTTCCGGCTTCACAATCAGCATGTCCAGGGACGGTCTGCATATTGTTGTAACAGACCTGAAGAAATTAGAGGCCGCAACACACATGCTGAAGAACACAGGCATCCCTTACTTTACCTTCAATACCAACACTGATCCACCACAGAAGGTTGTGTTTGATCTGCCGGCAGACACTGCCATCGCAGAGGAGCTTACATAGCGCGGGTATCAGGTAACAGAAGTGTACCAATTCAAGTACAGGCAGTAAAATGAAGCAGACCCCTCCCAATCCCAGCTCCTACCAAAACACGTTTTTGAGTCACTGTAGCAAAAAACAACTCTCTTGACCCTTTGATTTCCGTAACTCGGCTTAATATGACAGTTGTTCACCCCCGCCAGTACCAGAGGAAGTTCAGTGACGTAGCTCAGTGTAAACTCTGCCAGGCCCTAGATCACACGAAAAAATTTCTGTCATCTGAACATAGTTTGCCCTCACTGCACCGGATCACACACTCTGGAAGCCTGCCCCCCAGATAGCTGCTGCACCTAAGTACAACAATTGCAATGGAGACCACCTTGCCTATTCAGAAGACTGTCCTAAAGTAATTGCAATCTCAATTGGCAACAACATCTGCCCCACTTGTGCAAGCTAGGGACATCTCTCACTACCCCAAGCTTCTGGATGCTAAATCTCTTCCCCCACAAGCCTCCTGCGCACAGGCAGCCAGAGGCCCCGTCCGCCACGTCACAATCCCGACACACGCCACGCAGGAGCCCCTAGAGCAGGGACCTATACAGATGCCAACCACCCCACCCCGCCGGCAAATCCCCGCACCTGTCCACGACTCCGCCCCATCGGCTCCTGGCGACCTGGGAAGCACCATGAAGGACCTCGTGGACCTCATGAGGTTCCTAAAAGAGGCGAATTTCCTGGCCATCATGAGCCATTTCCGCGGTTACGAGCTACTCGCAAACTCGCACCCAGATCCAAAACCAAGTCCATGCTCCTCATGGAGGCGCTCATCACTTTTGCCGAGCAGGTGGGCCCACAATCCCAGCAAGCACCTGACTTCCTCTCCCTGACGTACTGGAACAGTAGCGGCATCTTCCCGCGACTTTGCGAGTTAGAGGGAGTGCTGGAGACGTGCGGGACCGAAATCGAGTTAATACAAGAAACCAGACTTAAACCACGCCGTCGTTTTGCCATTAAAAACTACACTACATACCGTACGGACAGAGCACGAGCAGGCGGAGGTACCTTAATACTAGTTCATAACAAAATTCAACATCACGTTAGTAAGGAGCCCGACTGTGAAAACATAGAAACCACTACAATTAATATAAACACAAATTCCGGCCATATAACCGTCATCTCAGCCTACCTAGCGCCCCGAGCGAAATTAAAAACCACAGATCTCGATAAATTATTTAACCAACCTTATCAATTCATAATTGCAGATAGTTTCAACTCAACACATACCGACTGGCACAGCAGAATTAATAATACTAGTGGAAACACATTACAAAACCATGCACAGCTCCACAGCTAAATTATTCATGCTCCCGACTCACCTACTTTCTTCCCTGCAAATCACAGACATAATCCGGACGTGCTTGGCATTGTTAGCACTAACCTACCAAATTAATTTAGAGAGCTAACAACCCTAACTGGATTAGACTCAGATCACGTGCCAGTTCTATGCAAAATTAGCACAGACTCACTTAAACACTCAGAAACTACTCTACCAAAATCCCGGTAAAAAAAAAACTGGGAAAGCTTTAAAAAATGAACTGTCAGAAATTTTTACGGAACAACATTCACAATAAAAATGATATCGATCCAGTTATAGAACTCCTTGAAAATACTTTAAAAACCCAGATATCCAAATACTAAATTCTTAAACAGGCGAGAATTTTTAAAGCAAAATTTTCCAGATGTAGACGTGCTACTTGCCGAAAAACGACAAGCTAGACACGTATTCCAAACAAACAGACAGAATAAAACAAAGCTAAATACGATAAGTTGAAAAAAAAATTTAAAATTAAATTAGAATCACAAAAAAATAACCAAATGGGAAACTTTCAGACAATGTGAATGAGTTGTGGCGGATATCCAGTGTGCTCCGAGGTGATAGTAAGAAAACTCGATCAACACCTATTCTCTTCCCAACAGGACTAGCTTACGACCCCCAAACTAAAGTAGAAATTATAGCTAACTCTTTAGAAAATAAATTCACCACGAATTATGACCTCGAAGACATGAATTTCACCCGCGATGTAATAACAAACACTCAGAAATTTCTCCACAGAAAACCAAAAAAGGAACCGGAATTAATAACCCTGCCAGAATTAATAGCTACGATTAAAAACACACGCCCTAAAAAAGAACCAGGCCCAGACAAAATAAACAACCAAACTATTAAAAACCTCCCATACGAAGCCCTCTGTCTGTTACTGGATATCCTAAACGCCATACTAAAGTTCAACTATTACCCACCTGCATGGAAACTGGCGAAAGTCTTCACTCTCCCTAAACCAGGCAAGGACCCACAACTCCTTGTAAACCGGAGGCCAGTATCGCTTCTCAGCTCTCTAAGCAAGGTTTTCAAGGAATTCTCTTAGCTAGACTAAACACACATGTTAGTAAAAAGCGCATCATTCCGCAGAGGCAGCTCGGTTTTAAAGCAGGCCACTCCACAACTAACTCTCTAACTACTTTCGTTACAGATTTTATATAAAGACTTCCCGCATAAATAAACAATATACTATAGCTGTGTTCCTGGATGTGGCTAAAGCTTTCGACAAGGTTTGGATACCGGGACTCAACTCATACATTTTTAATTCCCTGACTGCTACATCCACCTCATAAACAACTATTTCTCCAGCAGAAATGTTTTTTGTAAATTTAGAAGGCGCTGATTCCAACCACTGCCCCCTAGCTGCAGGTGTACCTCAAGGTTCCGCACTATCTCCATTTTTATGTAATATTTACACTGCCGATATTCCCAGCACTTACTGCACTTTACAAACGGCACCCTCTTCTATTCGAAAGATAAACATATTAAATATGCATACTTGTCTGCACAATGCCAATTAGACGAGCTGAGTCAGTGGTATAACCGATGGAAAATTAAAATTAATGTAGAGAAAAGTCAAGCACTCATTATTACGCGCAGGAAACAGCCAGAAGTTAAACTATTAAAATACGATAATGTAGACATCCCTTACTCAAATTCAGCAAAATATTTAGGCCTAAAATAGATAATATACTAAAATGGTCCACCCACATAAATGAAACAAGGAAAACAGCTCTAGGAAAAATGGCCTTAATTTATCCACTACTAAGACTTCCTAAACGGCTAAAACTTTTAATATATACTTCGCGAATCCGCCCAGCCATGATGTATGGAAATGAAGTATAGGGAACCGTGGCAAAAGCATTAATTAAATAGCTACAAGTTGTTCAGAATAAATATTAAAAAATAATCACACATGTACCTCCACTAACACTCATTTCTGACATTCATGATGCTCTGAAACTACCTTACAATGGAAATAAATTTCATTCCCAAAACAATAAATTCTATGATAAATTACTAACTCATTCCAACCCCATACTCAAAAGAATAGGTCAGTATCAACCAGACACGCGTAGCTACCCTAAAAGACCAAAAATGCCCAGATTAGACCAGTAATCCACACTGCTAATATAACATAAAAACATCGGGACAGCGAGGAAATTCTCTGATGAGTCCGGGACGGAAATTCGCTCACTCTAACAAAACTACTCCCTCGTGGCTGTTTCCAGCGCACTTCACCATCCTCATCGGAGCTGTACGCATCCCCTCCCCCACCCCCTCCCCCATTCCATCAATAAAACACGTCTCCAGCGTTCGCTTTCTCTCGTATACTATAATTTCTGCCTATTTCGGGCGGATAATATAATTAAAGCTATTATTTACTCTCCAATCTGAAAATCCTGAAAATAAATTACATAATCTCACCGCACACTTCACCCTACCATTTCGTAACATGGCAAGCAAAACTCACAGACCTTGAAATTAACTTCACGGGACTTTTTGGCATAAATCACTAGCTTCATAATAAACCACTGCATACAGGTAATTTACAACCTGGCAGATGAATTCCCGAAACCATCTCCCAGTATTGCTAACTTTTATTTTCACAAGACCATGTATTTTCAAAATTGCTACCGTTCATTTATGTACAAACTAGGACAATCAGATAAACGTTTACCCCCCCCCCCTTCTTATCGCCGCAGGCAGGGAAGGAAAGGGTTAGGTAACCGCTGGGGCGACCTGGCGGGCTGTCTGGGTTGCGCCGGGACATGCAGGGCGTCCTGGCCACTGGGCTATGTGTTCTCTGCGGTCTGGGGCGGGAAACTTCCTCTAGCCCGGACAGAGATACAAGTGCTGCAGCCGACTGGGTGGTGTAAAGGCCCGTGCACATCCCCCGCTCCGAGCTTCCGCTAGGATGTAAAGGGTGGCAGTAACGTGCACAGTACAGCGTTACGGCGGAAACACTGCACGTCTTGCGCGTAGCAGCGATGAGGCGGGCGCCAGAAGTACTTGTGACAAGTGTCGCCCGTATAGCTCCCTCGCTTCTTGACCTTGAGGTGGAATTGGGGGGGAGGGGGTCCAACCCACTCTTAAGGCCCTGACACGATTGAAAAACTTTAACAATTGAACTTTACGTTCGCTTTCCGACATAATGTTTCTCATGGAGCTAGACAGAATGGAACTGCCAAACGTAAAGTGTCAAGCACTCTTGAATTTACGATTTTGAAAAGTTGAAATTTAAAGTCAAAGTCAAGCAGCCATTTTGTAGAGAATATAACAGAGGTTATGTGGAAAGTGCGCTATTTTATTGTAGGGCGATTTTAATCTCGGAATATTAAACAAAGCTCGTCTTAAATTAAATTTATGGCAAATGAATATAATGCGAAGACGAAATATATGAATTGACATTTTTTTTTTATAAAGTAAAAAAATGAGAGTTTTGTTATGAAATAAACTTTTAATATAAATTTAAGGCCTATTTTTAAAAAAGGTACGTAAAATGCATTCCTGGATAATATCATAATTATTTACATAACAAGATAAACATTTTTACGAAGTTCACAGAACCGATGTTGAACCCTTAATGCGGTCGCCTAGTGAGGGGTATGTTTCTGCCAAGCCACTGTCACACTGTCAAATTTTTGCCTTCCATTACATTTGACAATAAAATTTGAAAACAAAATATGGACATCAAATTTTTCCTTCCAACAAATTTTATCAAATAATCTTGAATGTGTTTGAAAATGTGTCACGCTACCAAAATTGTTTGCTGGGAGAATCTAATTTTGAAGTATTATTTAAGAACTATTTTCATAGTGTGATAGATATTACTCTTGTTTTGCCATTCAGCCCATTACAGGAAAAATTTTTAGGAATGTTGTAATTTATTTCCGCACTTAACTAAATTCAAATTTCATTTATCAGGGATGTTCCCTGCACAGTGCTGTGTTAGAGGTCAATGCGACAGCAAACAGAGGTCAAACAAGTTTATGCAGAAGAATGAGATTTTACATGCCTGCTTTAAAAATTTCGTTAAAATTCTTATTAATAGACTATTTTAAATAATAAACAGGGCTATAATAGAGCAAATTTCACAAGTTGCAGAAAATGAAGTAATCGGAATATCGTCGAAAAAGTAGAAACTAAAACAGTTACGTGTCACCATCGTTCATAGGAGATGGTTTACACAAAGGCGATTTATATGCATATGTGTAATGCACTGCAACATCATGTTTGAATCGAAAATATCCCACCTCGCTGCTTGGAGATAGGACACTTTAATCCCATCCCTTCAGCACGAAACTAGTGGACTAGATAATGCTGGCCATTTGAGGGGTCCTGTTTCCTACTGTGTTCCTTCGTCATTTTTCATGGCATTGGTGTCAGTTCGCGGGGTGACGAAGGGGAAAGGAAGGTCCGCCTCCCCAGGGGGGAGCAGGTGAGTTGACAAATGCAATCCCCCCCCCCCCCTCCACCAACCCATTTCGCGCGTTTTGCAATTGCCATTTCGTATTTAAAAGACTTGTCTGAAAAATATATACTGCAGGTTAGATTCGTTCAATAAACTTCTAAATTACGTAAGGAGCAGTTTTGACATGTAATTAAACGATAAACATGAAAAACAGCATATTCTATTGTAAGAATCTTTAGAGTGCCAGGTATAACTATAGCAAAACCTTCGCTCAGTTATTGAGTACATGCATGTTTGAAACATTTCGAAATGTTGTTAAATGTGAGTGACCTGAGGCAGAATGAATGTGTACAAATGTGTAATATTTCGTCGCAAAAAATTAACAGCAATAAATTATTTAGAAATTTATTTCCTTGGATTTTGACAACTTAAGTCAAAATATTATATACAACTGGAGATATTTTTTGAGTTGAGTTGAGATGTTTGGACGGCTCTTAAAAAATGTATTGTCTTCCGATCCGATGAAGGATGGCATGAAGTGAGCAGCGCCTGGAATGAAGGTTGGGAAAACGGGAGAACCCCGAGAAAAGCGGGGCCACGGTGGTCGAGTGGCTAGAGCGCTCGCCTCCCACCAAGGCGATCCGGGTTCGATTCCTGGCGGGGTTGGTCCACGGATTTTCGCATGTGGGAATTGTGCCGCGACGATGCGGCATGTCGAAGAATTTTCTCGGGTATCTCCCGTTTCATCCACCCACCATTCCCGGTGCTGCTCCATATCCACATTTTTCACCCCTCATCGGCTCTCAAGACCATAGAGAACCGCCCAAACCTCTCAACTCAACCTGAGAAAAGCCGCCAAATAACGGCATCGTCCAGGTACCATTCCCACATACGCAAATCCGGGTGACACCACCGAAGTATTTTTAAGAAACTTATTTTTGAATACTGTGGATAACTTATTAGATTCTGACATTTATATTCTGCTTAGGTTTGTGAAAATATGTACAAAAATTATGTGAATTTCGAATTTAAAAATACATGAAACGTCTTTCTAGTTCATGGCTCAAATTATCCGGACATCTATAAAAAGTATCTTGACAAGATACGAATAATTATTGTGAGCAATTAAATAAAATTTAGGAAACGGTTACCCCTCCCTTCACCCCTCCCCCTCGCCAAATGTAGCATTTCTTGTCAGCGGAAATTTAAACTGCATGCTGAAGTACGATATAAAAACTCATATTTACAAAAAAATGTTTAAAATTTCCGTTGCCAAAAGAAAATTATTTTAAAATATGTATACTGTTTCATTGTAAGAAATACAGTAGCTTGTCCAGTTTACTGTTATTTTATAAACAGGGACTTTGAAATGGAAGTATTTTGTTTACAAAATCTGCGATACTGTAATGGATTCATGCAGAGAATCAATCCTCTGAGTAAATTTTGTTTCGTCAATGTGAATTAGGCCTATAGAAAACTAACTCTCTCTCTCTCTCTCTCTCTCTCTCTCTCTCCTCTCTCTCTCTCTCTCTCTCTCTCTCTCTCTCTCTCTCTCTCTCTCTCTCTCTCTCTCGGTTTCACAGCACACATAGTTACCACTCTATGATAACTAGATGCATATAATGAAACTATATCGCATACTGCTAATTGTTTTCTGGTGTGGTATTTTAACATATATTACGTGCGGTAGTTACATTTGCAGTCCTTAGCAAATCTTATATGTGTATGGCGAAGTGAAGTGCACAAGCAGGAAATCCGGGCAAAGTGTAGTATCTATCCTGGGGATTATTCTAAGTTATTCATTAATTTTTCGTTTTTGTTAAGTTTCGAAAGCTCTCTTAACGAATAAGATCTTCGAAAAAGACAATTTAGTATTCTTAAGTGATAATTCATTATGAACTTCCAGATTCCACCGAGATTTCCGTAATGCTCGGGTTTTCGTTAGCGAATGCAGGGCGGCAGCAATATGCACGTGACATTTAACTGTTTTATGAGAATTTGTTTGTAAATTATTCATAATTAAGATTGAAAACATTTATAAACCAAAGCAGTAAAGCACTTGAAATATTTTGTTTGCTTTTGGCGTGTTTTGAATATTAGCGTTAAATACATACGATAATGGTATATAGGAAAAAGGTATATTTCGTTTGTCAAGTGTATCAAATTTGGTAACGACATTGTACTATTTTGTAACTCGGGTGGACGTGTGATGTATTACACATAAATATGCTTTAATTTCGTGTGCTCTGGGTTGAAATAGACTCGCACGTACGGCGATAAGAGAGATCAGACAGAACTTTGGTTGTTACATGCCCGAAGATTTTCTCAATGGCCATTTTGCTGTTTGACTGCAAGCTATTTAATAACGAGCTTTTTCCACTGCTATTTATAATACTACGATTATTAAATAAGCGATGGGCAACAAACTAGACGCTGTCGTGTTTCTTGTGGATTGTATTAATATCAATATATGAATTTTCATTCAATTATTTTCAAGAGAAAGTATTTTGGTTGTAAAACACCAAGAATTATTTACAGATTAGCGCTACCTAGCTTGTCATTTACGAACTACATTGTTCAAAGCAAATTTAAAAAAATTATAAAACAGTGTTTTATATCTCTTATGTCATTATAAACAACTGTAATAATTTAATAAATTCCTCGCAGTAGCCAGCCTACACTGCTGCTTACATAGTTAACAAATTAAAACAAAAAATTTAATTGGTGATTTAAAAATATTTTTTTCTGAAATATATTTTTATGTTCCTGTAATGCATGAAGGCACATTACAAAACGACTCTCTTCTTTTACAGTCCCAAAAACAATCTGTTTCCCACACCAGCCAAGTTTTTATAACAAAACTCGGTGACGAAAGCCCAAAGGGCTTTGATATCTTTTCGAGTTTCTTAACTAACATAGTGACGTCAGACGAACATTAGAACGAGCTTAGAATAGCTCCTTTCGTTAGTAAACGAAAATTTTAGTAATAAAGAATATTTTGGTCGAGAGGAAACGAAACGAATAACTTAGAATAAGCCCCCCTGGGATGGATTATAGGAGGACACCTTACTGATAATACAAATTGCCGCAGTTCGTGAATATGAATATTTCCTATAGAAAATGATATCACAAGAGAAATTACGTTACACGAGAGCCGCAGTGGTCGAGCGACTGCTGGAGCGTTCGCCTCCAACCAAATCGTTCCGGGTTCGATCCCCGGCGGAGTCACTGCCAGACTTTCGCATGTGGGAATTGTGCATGGACGATTCTGTTGGTCCACTGGTTTCCAGGGGAACTCCCTCACTCCCCCCCCCCCCCCTTTTTCCCAAAAAAAAGTTGCATTCCTGGTGCTTCCCAATATCCGTCTCATTTTTAATTTCATTCATCAGCTCTGAAGACGTCAGAACTTGCAAGGTAACTTGGGACAGAAGTATTTTCTCTCCGTATGCTTGTTAAACTACAGGAAACTTAACACAAATGACACCTACGATATTTTGGAAGGAACGTAACCATTGGTTTTACATTAACATTTTCGCTAGCATGAAATTAAACATACCTTTAAATGCCCAAGTTACTGCATGAGACGTTATCGCAAGAAAAACTAATCTCGACAACCTCGCAGTGCAAACCCCCCCCTCGAGCCAACGCCCATCTCCTTTTCCAAGAACTGTGGACAAGCAAAACCGCAATAGGTCTGTTACCACAGCTGGCTCCGCGCAATATCGGTCTAACGTACAATACCAGGCGCACGCGCTTTTCGACAAGTATTTGGAGATTCCTGTAGCTATTTATCGCGCTCTTAAATAGCACTCATACCCAGACAGCTTCGACATAAATTAATTATCTTCATAACCTACTTCGTTTCCAGCAATTGTTCGACATTTAAAAAATTTCGTGACGTCAATTTTTGCCGTGCACTATTCCGATTGGCTGATAGCGTCAAACACCAAAGAAATTTAAAAACAGTTCCAATCTTTAAATGTTTGATGACAACTGAAGCCATACAAATTTTTCAGACGAAATATGGCAGCGTTTATGGCGTTTGGAAGTCGTCATAAATGCCGAACTTTATTTGACCAAACTTATTTGAAGCAGTTTGACGGAGAAACTGGACAGTGTGACAGGGGCTTGAGGCAAAAAGCCATGAAGAGCTAAGGGCGACGCCGACCGGCGTATGTAAAGTGGTATCGCCTCTACGTGCGAGGCGCTCAGCAGTCTCTCCGTCGCGTCGGCGACTCACCTCAACGTGACTAAGCGGTGAACCTATAGTTTTATTTGACGCGACCAACGCATGCCTCTACCACAGTTTCACATACAGTCCATTCACGGTTTCTTCGACCTTTTCGAATCAAACCTTTGAAAAATTCCCCCATGTATGACGTGTTTAGTCATTTCCTAAATACGCTATGTATCACAGACGTTTTATACTTGTGTTCATAAAAGTTATTTATTTTATGTTAAACTGAAAAGTTATTCATATGTTATCTATAAATTATAATGTTTAATTTATAAATAATTTGAATCGAAAACAGGGAGAAAATACGTATGTTGGTAACGTCTAGTAATAAATAGCCCTCGTACAAAATACTGTTACACTTAGTACGCATGAATTCGGTGCGTCGTCCCTTTGGTGTAATTTTCCAGGCTTAGTTAAGCTTAGTTTGCACTAGGCGGAGGAATATCCTGGCAGACTTAAGACAAATTAGAAGTGAGTCACCTATGTCCATTACTGCAAGAACACCGGTTCTGTTGGTCTCTGTGTTAGAACTCACCATCGTCTTATTGGTCCATACCACACCGGACACTACCCTGTACTTGACAGCGTTCATTATTGGCCGGTCATCAATCAATGGAGAGCCGAGCTGGTATTGACGCAATCGAATGTACTTTATCGCATAAAAGGATTTACAACCAATTATGTCCCTTTGAGTGGATGTAAAAAAAGACATTCTCTCGTCATCAATATCATTGTTACTGCGATATCCTGTTATTGTGAGGTCGTGATAAAAACTAGCCGAGCATATACTGCACATCCATGCGAGTTTTGTTCTGAACAAAGACATTTACAAATTAGCTTTACTCGAGCTACACTCGAGCATAGTCTACGAAGTATTAACATTTAATCTAAGAAGAAATGCAAATTTTTCTACGTTTAAGGGCATGAAAACAATGTTGCCAATGTTCGTAATGTCATGAGAGTACCTTCCCGTCGTCGTCTGGAATTTACCTTCTTTTCGTAGGTAACCCTTCGGCCGGGAAACGTTTAATATAATTTCTTTTAAAAAAAAATGTTTCAAACATGCTGCGACGCACTTCGGCCATCACGTAAGGCGACTGCCTTAAGATGTAATTGTATGCACATTTCGACAATAGCTATGCAAAATTAGAGTTTACGAGGGTGTAATCACTTTACTCATGCGTCGGTAAAATTAGACAGTACAATTATTAGAAATTTAAATATTTAACCAATTTGCTCAATATTACAAAGTTATGCATGTGATAAACAAACGGAAGGGGGGGGGGGGGAATAATTTCAGTGTTCACAAACGTTTAGCTGGTACGACTTGGAGCTTCTTAACCTCCGTCGTTATAGGCTGTTCGCGGTAAAGTGAGCACTTTCGAAAGCCCTGCTTGAGATCTACTTATATGCACTTCGTGTATTTTTCTGCCTTAAGTAAAATTACCATTGTCAAGGGCCTCATCACTTTATTCATGCGTCGGTCAGGTCAAACTGTGGAATTACTGGAAAAGTAAATAAGTAAATATGTTTCAAATCTGGTCAATGTTACTCTTCGATACAAAAAAAAAAAAAAAAAAAAAAATCAAGTTATCACAAATGGTTGCCTTACACTTTTTATTCGTTGTTTTAAGATATAGAACTACTTTCCCTCTATCATTACCAACTTTACGGAGCGAATGTCACTCAATGCGTCCGTTAAAATATATGCAGGCAGGGGCAGTGACTTTTTCTAAGGTTCATATCAAGAGTGCTCACTTTATTGTGAACAACTTTTACTAACTTTACTGAATGAATGCCGCTCAGTGTGCCTGTTAAAAGTACATGCAGGTAAAGGCTGTTCACGGTAAAGTAAGTAGTTTTTAAGGCCCTCCGAGAAGGCACTAACCCGCCATAGATATATTTTACTGCAGTCTCAGACGTTAAATTTTGAGAGCGATGAAACGTACACTCTGTGTTTATTAGTCGAATTGCAATTTTTACATTAAAAAGTGGCGGAAAGGTAGAAATTAATCGAAAGGAATAATTTAGCAGGGCCTTGAAAAGTGTTCATTTTATCGTGAACAGCCTATAGCGACAATGACACCGCTTCCTTCCAACTTCTCAGATGCCATACTATAGTTATACTTTCAAGATATTCCTCCACATCATGTAAGCAAAGCTCAACTAGATATACAAAATTACACCAAAGGTACATTAACATTACACCGCATTCGTGCGTATTCAGTCTAATCAATGTTTTTGTTTTTTTTTTTTACAATATCTATTTCTCACTAGTTACTAGCCATTACCAACGCACCTATTTTCTCACTGTTTATTCAAATTGTTATATTCCGTTAGCGGTTTCTTCACAGTTTTTGAATCAAACCTTTTGAAAAATCCCCCTATGTATGACGTGTCAGTCATTTTCTATATATATATATATATATATATATATATATATATATATATATATATATATATATATATATATACACACCATGTATAACAAGCGTTTAATACATGTGTTGACATAAAAGTATGTTATTTTATGTTAAGTTCAATTTTTATCTATATTTTAATTATAATTGATGGTATTTCATTTATAATACTGTTACATGGGATGCCTGAGGGGCGTATATAAGTTCGTGAGGGATGGAGGTCTTAATAAAAATTAAAGAACTAAATTTGATTTCTAATTTATTCACACAGCTATTATTTACAGCATTAAATAATCTGTCTCCACTATTACTCTTTTTATTTAACATTGAGTGCAATATTTAACATATATTTATACTCTAATTAACGTCCTTCATAATGTCTCTGTTTGGGTGCAGTTAATTAACTCATACTCATCATTAACACGTGTTCAGTATATCTGTTAACAACATTTATAATATCTTTCGCTCACGCATCTAGTCCAATAGTCCAGCCTGCTAGTCCCGCTCTTCACTGCTTGATACTCGCAGTCTCAGACTTCCCTTCCACTGCTCTCTTCTCTCGCTGCTCGTCTTCTATCGCTCGGAACTCAGCCACTCATTCACGCATCAACTACTCGGCTCGCAGACCTGTCACACTTATATGGCGTTCACCCTGACCATCTGGAAGGTTCAGCACACCCCGAGTCACGCTGAGAGAACGAGGTCAGTAATCCAGAGCATTCTTCAGATAAACGCATGAACCCAATACAACCAGGGCCAGCAGTGCGCGCCGCAAAAAAGGACTATCGTATCGGCTCGCTTTCTATAATAGATACGCGGCCACCAGCCTATCTCGCGCATGTCATTCAAAACAATCCTTTGTTTTGCCGCTACCGCTATCATATAACTGCTGTCCACTTCCACTCAATAACGCGGGATGCGAAGCAGCGAGAGAGTGAAAATACATACGTTTAAAAACAGCGAGAAAATACGTGTGTTGATAGCACCTAGTAAGAAATAGTTCTCATGCAAAATATTATTACAACTGAGTGCCCACGAATCCGGTGCGTTGCCCTTTGGCGTGATTTTCTACTCGTAATTAAGAGTGGGATGGACTCCCCCCCCCCCCCTTTCCAAGCAAGGTTAAGAAGCGAGGGAGCGATACGGGCGACACTAACACGCACGTCTAGTGCCTCATCGCTCCTACGCGCAAGGCGTCTAGTGTTTCGGTCGTAACCTCTGTACTGTGAAAATTAGATCTGTAACAGTGGGGTTTTATTACACGCGATGAAAGACCACAGATTAAACTATGCCGTTATCTTTGTACTTTTCTCTTGCCGCTTAAGGAAACTAGATAGGCAAGCTTTAAAAATGCGATATATGAGCATTTTCACGAATGTTTTCTCCAAGAATATACTTAATATGATAAAAGTAAAAAAAAAAATGGGGGCACAGATAATTGTTTTTTTTTTTTTTTTTTTTTTTTTTTTTTTATTCTTTTCTGACTAAAAAAAAAGTTGTATTTGCAGAACATTTATTTGCCGAGATACGCGTATTTGCGCAACGACTATTTCACAGAATATCCTGGAAGCAGAACTTTTGCAGGGCTTCAGAAAATTGTGAAGTATCTCTGGATTGATTATACATGTTGTCGGTCTGCGTCGTTTCTCTTACCCGTCCCGCTCGACCTCGCGAAGGACAGTGTGTCAAGTGTATGACTAGTAACCAATGGCGTTTATTCCATAGACGCAAGGTAAGCAATGCTTACCCTATACATATTGGAAATGTTTGACCCTTCATAGTTTTCACCTTGACTGAAACACATTTAATTCTGAGTTTCCCGTTTCCGATTCGAGGAACAGAGTTTTCGTAACTCTTATACACGCATAGTGCTGCTATCTAGTATTTATTTCCACAAACGGGAACGACTAACGATGAATCGAACTCAGAAGCAACAACAGGTTACACGCTCGACAGCGTTCCTTCAGGCAGGGTAAGCAGTCGTTCTGTTCGCGTCCTCCAGTCCTACATTTTTCCTTGGAAAGTGGATGAAAGTGTTCGGAAAACGGGGGTTTTCATATAATTTGTAATATGCTCTTTAAATAATGTTCAGTTTAATTGTTATTACATTCATTTCGTTTCGGTTTTTATAACTCATGTTAGGTATTATAAAACTGTAAATATATGTGGAGGGTAAGCAAAGTTGGAATTTGCGTTTGTTAGTAGAAATTGAAAATGGAACCACTGTACTCGAGAGGACTGCGTGCTCGCGGTTATCGTTGCAGGAATTTTCTCGGCCTTGCCTCAAAGTTGAGTCTGGAGCCCTGTGCAGGTGCAAATTAGGATGTTGCGGTACCATGAAAGTATCGATACTGGGATCGAAAGAGTAATTGGAAAAATTGTATCAATACTCATTTCGATACTTGTATCACATGAAAAGTATCGATACTGGTATCATATCAGTACCAGGGAAAAAAAATTTAATTAAATTTGTTAGTACTCAATTTTTCATTTAAAAAAATTTGTATTCATAAATACTTGGTTATATTTTTAGTAATATAATACTTAGATCGTTATCTCATTTCGAGGTCTCTACAGAATTTATATATTTTTTATATCTATTGTTTGCTTTTGAAAAAATAGAGCGCAGCGCTTATTAGTATTATAGGCTGTTCACGATAAAAATGAGCACTTTTGACGCTCTAGTTACTTTTTTCGTTCAGTTATTTTTTATTCTTTAACAGTCTTTTTAATAAATATTGATGTATAAGTAATAAATACAGTGCGTATATTCCACCGTGTGCTGAAATCAACATCTAAGACTACAATCAAATATATGTATTGGTTATTATTCCAAAAGAGAGGAGGAGGCGGGGAATGCGACGCACCTACCCGCTGAAGCCGAAGTCGCGAACACCAACGGTCATCTCGTACGCTGCACCAGGTGCAGTAAACACGCCCTGGCAGTCTGCATTCTGTTTTCCAACTTGACCCTTTGACACATACAGGCGAGAATTTGTGATACACCGTCACAATATTATTGATTCAGCAAAAAAAAAAAAGTAGTACTATGTTATTTGTTATATATTGAGACGCCGTTATTTAAATCCAAAAATAATAAGAACATTTTTCATGTAGGATTATTGAAGTATTATGTTGTTTATTTACAGTAAAGTTTTTTTTTCTCTCTCCACGGTGTTGCTGGTGGTTACAGCTTTACGACTGCATGTCACTATTTTCTACGCCCAAGCGTATTGCAGGAAATTACCTATATTCAGCTGCAGAACAACTAAACGTGGACTGACCCAGTCTACTGTATGCATAGCTGTGCATATTACAACCGATACTCAGGATACATTGATTTTGCGTTATATACTCATTTGTAAGAAAATATTGAATGCGATGAATGAATCGCACTAGTACAACGGAGGTTGCCACACAGTGTCGTCATAGCCGACATGTGTCACATTTGCATTTAACGAGGTTTGTTCGCGTGGATGTGCCATTAGGAGGCATACATGTCCCTACATCGTTCATAGCTGCAAGACACCGAATAAGGCCTTAGTAGTAGTGTGAGCCGCAGAGCCAAGTTCAGTGGACACTCAGCATGCCTCAACGGCGCAATCGACAAGCCTTTGACCAGCAGAATGAGTTTGAGAGAGGTCACATTGTCTGCTTCCGAGAAGGTTAGACGTGTCTGCACATAGCTCGCCACTTGAACCGCCCTGCCTACACTGTGAGTCTGTGTTGGACGTTGTGGGTACAGGAAGGTACACACGATCGTCGGGAAGGCTCGGGTCGACACCAGCTGAACACCAACAGGGAGGATCGTTTCATCGTGAGACAGGCTGTACCCACTCCACAGGCATCATTGTGCACAATCCAGACCAGTGGCGTTTATTCCATAGACGCAAGGTAAGCAATGCTTACCCTGGCAATGTTAGACCCTTTATTGTTTTCGCCTAAACTTTAAACACATTTAATTCTGAGTTTCCCGTTTCTGATTCGAGAAACAGAGCTTTCGTAACTCACGCACTGTACACGCATAGTGCTGCTATCTGATATTATTTCCACAAACGGGAGCGAGTAACGATGAATCGAACTCGCAAGCAACAACACGCCTCATGATCGAGGGTAGGCAGTCGTTCTGTTTGCATCCTCCAGTCCTACATTTCTCCTTTGGAAAGTGAATGAAACTATTCCGGGAAACGGGAGTTTTCTTAGAATTTGTAATATGCTCTCTAAATAATATTCAGTTTGATTATTATTACGTTCATTTAGTTTTCGTTTTTATAACTAATGTTAGGTATTACAAAACGGCAAATACATGTGGAGGATAAGCAAAGTTGGAAGTTGCGTTTGTTAGTAGAAATTGAAAATGGAACAACAGCCCGGCAAGGGCAAAACTGAGTGTAAAATATTTTTATTTGAATTATTTTCCATGTTTAGTTTGCCTCAGTACTGATTAAAAAATATTGCTAGAAAAGTATCTCCGAATAAATATTTTGGGTTGAATTAGTGACCTAAATATCAACCATATATTGTATTCTAAAGTGTGTAATGTATCATAGTTTAGTGGCATTTAACTAAATATTATCCAATTCACTCAAATATGTGAGGCTATTATTTTGCTTACCATGTAAAAAAATTCACTACACGCCACTGATCCAGAGACATGCCACGACACCTGAGGATACGCCTGTTTCCACTAGCACAGTAGTGAGGCGGCTAGCAGAGCGGGGTCTGTCGTCGCGGCGTCCCTAACTACGGCCACCATTACGAGCTGAGCATCGCCGAGCTTGTGTTCCCGTCATCATGTGCGCTCCCCACCTGGTGAAGCTCGACAACCCCACTGTCCAGTAGGACAATGCCTGGTCTCACACAGCAGTCGTGATGTCAACATGCTTCCTTGGCCAACGAGGTCCCCAGACCTCTCGCCCGTCGAGAACGTGTGGGACCAGATTGGATGGCAACTACTGTGGATTTGGAGGGTCAGTTGGGCCAGCTGAGACAGGCTCTTCATCAGGAAAACCTCCGACATTTGTATGGCCCTATACCGACTTTATCGCCACCTGTCTCCGAAATACATGCTTAGTGTGGTACAATGTTTTAGTGTTTTCTGTATATACACTACCATGTCCGGTGCTTATGCGTACTTACGTGCCCTTGAGATGGTACCGTCAGGGCGATCTTTTTTTTTTTTTTTGCAAATGTGTGTATTTTAAGACATTCTGAAATTTTATGAATTCCTCAGGCAACTTTTATCCTGATCTGTTTTTCAGCATTCACAGTGAAATGAGCACGTTCTAAATCAACCTTTGAAAAAATTAATCACTGCCCCACAACTACGTAATTACTACAGTATTATATTATATATATATATATATATATATATATATATATACAGACACACACACACATACACACACAGTTACAATTTCTTAATTTCTCTCTCTAGAAATTAAGTAGGCTGAACCAAGTTGGTTAAGGGATGGGGGTCTTAATTAAATAAATAATTAATTATAATTTTCTAATTTTATTTACAATATCTACAGCAAACATTCTCTCAATTCAACTTATCGCAATAAATGGATATCACTTACTGTTCACAAATGACACCAATTAATAAATTTATAATTACCACTAAGAAATCAATGACATTAAACAATTAAAGATCAGTCCCAATAGACAGTGTATCAGCCTATTAACTTATTCTATAAAATTATGCGTCCAAATTGACAGTTCGAATATTTACGATAAAATCTGATTACACTTCCATTCAGTCCCACCTCAGTTCAGTCCATGTCCTCCAAGCGCCCTCACGCACAGTAGGCATCACTCGTAGGTTTCACACATTCTCGTCCATTAAAGCCACGAACACTTCACTCGCCGTCGTCCCGCAATCTCCTGTCGTCGTCCACGCTTTTTCTTCGCTCGCGCGCACTCGGCCAGGCGGTCTTCATCAAAGACTGCCGGCCGCTGGGTTGCGACAGTAAATGTAGTGTCATAGGCCACCACCTAGAATCTTCCCCAACTCGTGTGATGTGTCGCGGAGGACTGAGACGAGCGCATCGTTCCAGGAAGAGGGGAGGGCGAGATGGGTCTCCGATTACGGCGCCGAACAGCCGCAGAGCGTAACTATATATATATATATATATATATATATATATATATATATATATATATATATATATATACACACATATATATATACATAATGCATGCTGCAGGTTAAGTTGCCAGCGAATTATTTAAAGTAGTCCTAAAACTTGACGCTGAATTTCCATATTTTAAAATTAATTGCCACTGAAGTCAATATTTATATGTTTATACACGCTACAATACGAAATTGTATAGGTACGGCCACGGTGGCTGAGTGGTTAGACTGCTCACCTCTCACCGGCCGGGTTCTATCCCCGGCCGGTTCACTCCGGAATTTCGTGCCGGACGATGCCGCTGGCCGGAGGGTTTACTCAGGGATATCCCATTTCCCCCGCCCTTTCATTCCGGAGCTGGAAAATGACTACGTCCATGTAAATGTTGATTTTTACATACTGCGGAAAGATACGAAATTAGAAGGAAAGTAGATCCAAAGCAGGGATTTCACAAGTACTCAGTTAACCGCGAGCACACTTTAGTTTATAACACTCCAGGGCGAGTCAAATAAATTACCTTCCAAGAACAACAGAAACACACGTGTACTCCCCCCTTACCCACCAAAAAAAAAAAAAAGTTTAACTTGTCTCTGAATGAAATTGAGACATTCCCGGAGAGTCTAGTTAACATTTGAGCGCTACCGACGTCATATGATGCCGCCAGAGTTTTATGGTATCTGTTCGAATATTACGACGTCTGAGATCCGCAATCTTTGCAAGACGTTGAGGCGCAATACTACGTCACCAGCAGATTTCTTTTAAGTCCACTGCAACTTAATGTAAACGTCGTTAACTCTCAGAGAGTAAATTACTCACCGCACTCAGAATGAAGTGTTATATTACGCTGACACTCCAGACTTCAAATTGTTATACACTTCTTTCACTCTTTCACTTCTTTCTCTCTGCGAAAAGTCGAGAAATTACAGTAAAATCGTGAAATTACTGGAAATGCCTGATTAAAATACAATATATAATATATTTTTATTTATAGTGTTAATGAAATTAATGTGTCTTACACAAGTTCAAACTACAGGATATATCATGTTGCCTGTAGATTTTTTTTAGTTTCTACTGAAATTTTATGTTCTTGGGTTGGTAGTGTATTTACATGTTCATATTTTATGGGTTGAAAAAACGCCTTAGCCCAATACACGGGAGTGTCGCCCTTCTAGTCTCTGTTTAGCTGCTCTTTAACAGAAAATGTGTAAGAACCGTTTACACGATAATTAAAAAACTGATTAATTTTCCAAAACTACACTAAAATAATATTAATGCAATGTGTGGGAGGGGGGAGCAATTGCGCCCCTGGCCCCCTCCAAACGAATCACCACCATTTTCTTTCCCTTATGTTATAACATCGCCATTATCTTGACAATCTCCAGAATACTCTCAGCCAGTAATGAACATATTTGAGTACTACGCCAGAAAGTAGTTCGAGCGAAGCAAATCTGGAAACATCTCGACACTTGAAGATAAGAGTTACACGATTGTATGTTTTTGCTTTCATAATTGTCCTAATTTTACGTGAACATTCCGACGCGTTGTCAAGCATGTTAAGTTTTAAAGAACATTCGATTTGAAGTACGTGAGCTCGGCAGTCTAATGGTCATATCCGGCCATTAGTGTCTGGTATGTTTTGGACCAATAGGATGGTGGTAAGTGGGAATAGAGAAACCAAAATAATTTGTTTTAATTTTGTGGTGGATGTAACTCACTCAACTTCCTGCGAGTCTTGAATATCTGTAAACATGTCCAGACCGCAAAGTGTCAAACAACCTGGGTAACAAGTCTGCTAGATATAATTGCTTACAGAAAAGTCAATGTATGGTGTACAGACAACGATGATAATTTAGTAATTCAAATAACTCTCTGTGCTGTATTAATTGGAAAAAGATAGTTCGTGTGGAAGAAGGTGATAATCTATCAGTTTGTCGGATCCAAAAAGTTGAAACCTTTGAAAGTGTCTGCTGTAGTGCAATACATTTTTGTAGCTTCGAAATATGAAAAATACAATTTCCTACAAGAAAGTTATATTTGATGGTACAATTGATTACTTTGACCTCTTACTTTTAGTTACATGCTTTTATAGGTAATGGATTTGGGACATATTGGTTGCATTCTACACTATCGCATATAAAAGTAATCATTTGAAGTGGTTTGAGATTAAGAATTTATTTACATATTTGTCTGTTTTTATTTTTATGACTGTTACTTGCAGAAGCTAGGCGCGTGAACTAAGGACCGGTCCTGGACAAAGTCCAGCATACTGGTCAGATATGACGCGAAACGGTACGGTCTCTGCCCACACAAAGGAAGATAACAGGCGTACATAGTGTGTTGAAACCTCCCCCTTTGCACGTCACATTCTCACTTTGAAATGATCATTTTTTTATAAAAATAATGACACCGAAATCTTCACCTCGGCAAAAATAACAGGAATGCTCGAAAAGGCGCGTTAAAAAAAAACGGGGCTAGGTTATTTGTATTTATTTGATTCCTTGCTGTGATATATTGTTATACTTTCGTTAAGGGGTAGTATAGTTCAAGCAGTTTATGAAGGGAAGTCGGGAGGATCTCGTGATGGTAGAGTAAGTGGGGTAGATAAATATAAAAAGCTACAGGTTACTATATGGTAACTAGAGCATCAGCCGTGCTCACTTTACCGCGAGCAGCCTATATGTGCACATTACTGTGCAGGCTGGCCGACAATAAGGCTACAGACGCGCTACTGCGCGAGCAACCGCGCTCGCTTGATAACATCTTCCGGCTTGAACCACCTAACCATAACCAAAACCAAAACTCGGCACGGTGCGCTCTGAAAAGACTTTCTTAGCTGTAACACATGATTTGTTGCTGCAATCAAAATGTTCTTGAAATATGAACCCCTGCAAATCGGGTTTGCCACAAACATTATTTTTGTTATATATATATATATATATATATATATATATATATATATATATATATATATATATATATATATATATATATATATACATATATTATATATGTATATATACTTATATTATATATATTATAATATAATTTGGAACGAGTGTTTACTTATCTCTTATATATATATATATTTATATTTATTTATTTATTTATTTATTTATAATTTTGAAAGATTTTTACTTATCTCATATATATATAATTTTTACTTATCTCTTATATACACATATATGTATATATATGACTATGACAACCTTGCTTTGTAGTCACACTAGTTCAGCAAAGAAAAGTTGTGCTCCGAAAAACAGCTGTTATTTGTAAATAAGAGATAAGTAAAAAAAAATCTTTCAAAATTATATTTACCAAAATAGATGGCTCCGAGACTGGCACCAGTAGCCCCGTGTTATTTGTAGGGATAGGACAATTTAGAGAGTTAAATTACCTGTTGGCTAGACTCCACAGTCCTGTGTATACTCGAGCCTCAGATGTTTCTTGATTGGCTGCTGCTCCAGAAAGTACTCTTCACCTGGCAGTATGGCACTTGCTACTTGTTTCCTTGCAAGTCTGCTATTGGCTTTGAGTCATCCAGGGCGTGTCTAGTGAACTGTGATCCAGTTACAAAGGTGACTTCAGAGTACATGTGTTGGACATCTAGCGTGTCTTGAAATGAATTCGCGAAATTTTTCTATCCTTAGTTATTAGCATAACGCTCTTCACTAAACGGTTGCCCTTATCTCATTGCGTTCAGATTGCTTTCATTGGTATATGATGTCTGGTATAGGCTGTTCACGATAAAGTGAGCACTTTTTAAGGCCCTTCAAAATTTTTCCTTTTATCCAATCTCCATCTTCTTGCTGTTTTCCATTATAATCATTGCAATGTGACCAATACAGTGTACACGTGTCGTCAACCTAAAAATTTAATGCCTGAGGCTGCAATAAGATATATTTATTAGTGTATAAAGCCTGTTGGGAGGGCCTTAAAAAGCAGTCACTTTACCATGGACAGCCTATAGTAACATGAGCCGGAATATAATGTCGTCTCGTGGGAAGAATTGAGGTTGGTGATTTGGAGAAGCATTGCACTTGAAAATCGCATTCAAAGTCTGCAACTTAAAGAATGCGCATTTACTGAGTTACAGTTTCCTATCTGAAGAATATGTTTGTTTAAAGGCTGTTCACGATAGAGTGAGCACTTTTGAAATCAACCTTAGAAAAAAGTCACTGCTCCTACCTGCATATATTATAACGAGCGCCCTAAGTGATATGCGCCCAGTAAAGTTGGTAACGATGGACGGGAAGTATTTCCGTATCTGAAGTCGAGCAAAAGGTGTTAGGTAGCCATTTGCGATAACTCAAATTATTTCTTTCACTTCCGATTTTTTTTTATGCATCGAAATTTAAAAATGAGAAGATTTGTTATATGTTTACTTTTCTAATATCACAGTTTCACTTGCCCTACGCATGTATGAAGTGATGAGGCTCATGACAATGTCAATCTTACATAAGACGGAAGAATACACAACGTGCATACAAGTAAATCTTAAGCAGGGCTTTCAAAAGTGCTCATTTTACCGTAAATTGCCTATAAGAATGTTTGCGTCGGGACAACAGTTAGTTGCGTACTGAAAGCTACAATGTACGACAGAACGTTTTTATTTCGCTAAACTGTTACCTTCGTTACGAAGTAATATTTCTTTACTGCTACCAACTGTAGCTCATAGAATTCTTATTTGTTTCCTATAAAGGTATTAAATATCGCTCTAACAAAAAAAGTATAACGAAAACATTTATTAAGAGCGAACCTATGTTTACCTTCTCTTTAAATTAAAGCAACGTTATTTGACTGTAAACAAAACAGCTTCAAAGAGTTTTTTTTCTATAGTAATGGCAATGGCTATCACACAGAGGCTACCGGCTAGGGTCTACACTAACTACGAGCAGAGCTTCAGTATAAACATCTCAATAATTTCTATTGTCATCTGTTTACGAGCATATCTGAAAAGAGGATAGCGTTATAGTCTATTCGCTGTTCCTTCATCCTTTTTAAATCAAACTTTTGAAAAAAACACCTCCTCTACGGCGCGTTTGGCTGTTTCCTAGCTATGTAGTATCATAAGCTTTGTATACAAATATGGATAAAAACAGGGACAAAATAGGTGTGCTGGTGATGTCCAAAGGCTGTTCACGATAAAGTGAGCACTTTTGAAATAAACCTTTGAAGAAAATCACTGACGCTGCCTGCATGGTTTTAAAGGGCGCATTAAGTGACATTAGCCCAGTAAAGTTGGTGGCAATGGATACGGAAAGTAGTTCCATATATTAACGTCGAATATAAAGTGTTAGGGAACCATTTGTGATTACTTAAAATTATTTCTTGCCCTTTCTGGTTTTCTCTTAATGCATCGAAGTGTAAAAATGAGCAGATTTGTAAAATATTGACTTTCCTAATAATTTAACAGTTTTACTTTACCGACGTATGAATAAAGTGATGAGGACTATGGCAAATCTAAGGCGGAATAATACACAACGTGCGTACAAGTATATCGTAAGCAGGGCTTTCAGAAATGTTCATTTTACCGTGAACGAATGTGGTGCGTTGGCCCTCTGGTGTAATTTTCTACGCTTTGCTTATATGAGGCGGAGGAATATCCTGGACATAGAATTCTAGCGGTGCTTCAGAAAATTTGGAAGTAACCAAGAGTGGAGTGCATAGAGAATCATTCAGTGAAATATAGCCGTATTGCTTCGATGCATTTTTACGTCTGGTTTTGCGATGCAGTTTGTGCTGTGATGTACTCCTCGAGGCTCGAGTTGTTGCTGCGGAGTGAGCCGCCATCGCAGATGTCTGAAGAATACAGAAGTCAAACATCTGCTTTTGCCGCGAACTCCGCCCTCTAAATGAGACTCAGTGGAAAACCACTTATTCGCAGTGAAATTCAATAATTCGAATCAGTGAAAATTGGCTTAAGAATCAGCGGAAAAACCAACTGGTTGTTAGTACAGTGAAACTATTTCACTGATTGAATACGTGTCCTCCAACTGCAGTGGCGAATTGAATATTCGTTTTATTGAATTTAGCCAAATAATCACGAGAAATAAACACGTTTACGATATTTTACTATTTATATTGCGCAATTAACCATAATTTAAAAAAGTAAAAAAAATTCCTTAGGTGACAGGGATTGATTACACACACACACTCGCCACTTCGCTCTAAGACTGTTTCCTTATCATCTTCTTTTTTGCCGTTGTTGTAGTAGTTGTATTTAAATGACGTTATCGATCTCAAGTTCGACCGACTTGTTGAAAAATTCCCAGTGCGACAAGCGAACTGAAAATCTGCCGCGGAAGGGTCGGGATCTCTAACCGGAAACCCTTAGATTATAAGTCGGCCACCCTACCGCTGAGCTATGGAGCCAGGACTTTTCCGTTCGAGCTGTCAAATCAGGTAGATAAAGAAGAAGAAAATATATGTCTTATAGTTAGAGACCTGCGAAATTCGGGTTATTATTTGGGTACATGTTGAACATGAAACACTTATACCTTTGCAATACGTTTGTCATTGCGCCATACTTTATATGACACACCCTGATTGACTCTGCACCAATAACTTAGCAATTGTGTGCACCAATCACGTGTAGTTCAGTCAGAGAGGGAGTGTCTTCACATCTAAGCAGCAGCCAATGGAGAAACTATGCCGGCTCTAGTGCATACAGTACTGTGAAGTTCAGCCTGATGCCAAATAACAACGCTAATTTTGTATGTCCCTACTTATAGTTCTTCATTGAAAGTGTAGTTTTAAATTGTATGCCGTTTCTTTCCGTTTTTAATTTCATTGGTAACGTTAGAATCGTTTAAACGAATAGTACATATGTGTGCACTATATTAACCACATTACGTGCCGTTTAAACCTTCAAACAGAGCGCTGTGATGATTACATTAAAACGAAATTAAAGACGTACTAACGGAATGAACGAGTGGATGTTCATGTTACCTCATAAAATGGTATTTTGAAAGACGAAACACATTTCAGAAAGTATTTTGCTTTGGTTTTATTAGTTTATGCGTTTGGCTATTATTGGTAAAGGGAGTGATTCTGCAAGCCGTCCAATTTGGAATTAGAGTTGTGACGTCTCACAATTTATCATTTTATTGACATACATGTTGGCGTAGACCAATACGTGCATAGTTAAACACTTGTTTAGTAACGTGCTATTATTTTAATGTAATCATTATTTTATGAGATGCTAATGGAATTTGATCTGTATTTTTACTATCCTGTTTCATTTATTATGTTTATACGAAGAATACATAATTTCCATTGTGTTGCTACTTGTTCGTAATATTTACAGTTCACTTAAGTTGGCAGCGACGCGTGAAGTTATTAATGCAGAGGGGGTTTTGAATGCACTTATAAGTTAAGTCCTATACTAGCTATGCTGATTTGAAATTAGAATTTTCTGTGAAAAGTTAATCACTATGTATGGATGGACCTGGTCTCCGTCTTACTTCGCTAAGACTTCACATAGGGCAGCCGGGGATGCTGACCCGGTGTTTGTAATCCGTCTAATTAATAGTGTAAAGACGGCATCGACTCTCAGAATGTTGCTCAGCAAATGGATTACAGCCTCTGGAGTGCGCGAGAGCGCAAGAGATGAGGGCTGTAGAGTAATTTTAAGTGTGAAAACTGCAAATATGTTGTACATGTTTTTCGTCCACTTTTAAATAGCAGTCTTTGCTCCTGAGGTGAAGCTAACCCTTTAAGACCCACTTTAATTTACAGTTTCATGTGTTGCAAACAAAATAATTTATGATGCGTGCTGTACTTAAGTAGTCACAACACTTGTTTCGTTGTCACATCCAGTGAGCTGTAGACTAAATGTTCGGCTACAGTAATATGAACCAATTGTGACGTAAACCAGCAAGACGGTTTGTTAATAATTTGCCCTCAGGTAAGATCATTGGTCATTGATTTTCGCAGTGTGCTATTCAAACCAAAAATTATCTACGCCTACGTAATGTACACAGCTGTGTTCACTGGGTGTGAACGGGTTAACACGTATGAGACTGTGTGTGAACATCTAAAGCAAAACTTCCTATTAATGCTTGCGAAAAACCTCGGATATTAGTTTCTTGGGTTCTACCGACCTAATTGAAAGCCACGCAATTATAGTAACCCCAGTGTTGTGTGAAAAGTTTAGTTCGGAGTTGAATGCAATTAAAGAACACTTTCATTTGGCATTGCTTAGGATTTTTGGCTGCCAGCTGCTTCATCACTTAGGGAGATTATTATTTTGCTACAGGCAAAGGTGAACTTCTTATGCTGCTTTTTAGTTCACTAAATCATAATTTTTAACTGAACACGCTGGACCAAGTAAAGCACTTTTCGCTAAAAATATTCTTCACCTATGGGGAGCCTGTTTTTGTAACGTTGCAAGTATTCCTATTGGTCCTCAGTGTCAGCAAGGGAAGTCGCACTTATATTGGCTCCCAGAACTCCAAGTCAAAAAGACAAAGACTTTCCTTACAGTATAAAAATGTTCCTATCCTCTGTCACATTTAATGTTTGTTAAGTGTTGACACCATACACAGCACCCATTTCAAGTTTCTCCTAATTCGCTGCACTTGCACATAAGTCCCAAGCTTCTACACTACTCTTTTCGTTTGGCGCCCTAACGTGACGCAATAACTGCATGTATATTTACAAATTTGCAAATTATTCTCTCCTCCCACCATTCTCTTCAGAGTCAATAAATATATTTTATTTTAGCTTTAGACATTAACTTCCGAGTGTGGGGGAATATAAACACTGTGTTTATTATTTTCATGACGTTATTTATTTTAAAAGGTGGTTAGAGGGTAAAAGATAGCTGAAAGGAAAAAGTAACTAGGGCCTCAAAAGTGCTCACTTAACCGTGAGCAGCCTATATTTCACTTAATACACGTTGTTTGGGGGTCATTTTTTACACACTGTTTATTGTTCCATCAGTCAAAAAACAAATCACGGAAAAACAGTGGAAAAAAATGGCTGATGAATCTGTGGAAAATGTCACTGAATCAATAAGTGAAGGAAAATTGTAATTTTTAACTGATTTATCAGTTAAGTTAAATGAAGTGACTGTTGAATCAGTCAGGTACTGTTAACTGATTGAAACAGTGAAATTCTCACTGATTTGATTTAGAGTGTAGCGGCGCACGCCAGCAAAATGGTGTCGCTGGCCAGTGAAGATCGCTTCACGACCAACTTTGTGTACGAAAGAGACTTGTGCAGAGTAAAGTTATATATATATATATATATATATATATATATATATATATATAGAGAGAGAGAGAGAGAGAGAGTTAATAGTGAATCTAGTTATTCTATGTTCAACCAATCACACACGACTGGAAAGTAACTTGATTTTAGCGAAGTAGTGATTTATCAGCAAATAGTTTATTTTCATTAACCTCTTTATTCTGTCAATAATTACTGCACAGGAATTGTCTATAGTGCAACATAAAACATGGTAATACAATACAAAGTTAAAATGTAGTTGATTATTACACATGACGTATGGACGTATTTTTTAAATGAGTAAATTAAATAAAAACGTATGTAGTAGGACATAGCCAAAGTTTGGACAGGAGCCAGGAGAGGGAGCCGGTAGCCAACTGCCATTTTAGCTATTTCTTTTTTTCCCAAAAATCGCTAATTTTTACACAAAATCGTACGTTTTAGCCCAAAATGCCTTAAAATTTCCCTTTTTGCTCTAAAATTTCCCGTTTTTCCAATATTGCAAAAAATGACTCCCCAGGAAAGTCCATTTTCAGTTATTTTCTCTAACAGGGATTACTGACTCAGGTTAACTTGGAGCCAGGAGATCAGGATTTAGGACTTTTGACCTTTAATTCCAAAAAATGCAAAAAAAATTTTTTTAATTTTAATTTATATTTATAATTAAAAAATTTAATGGCATAAGTATCAAGTATTGTATATCACAGGACTCGTCTTTTCAAGGCGTATACAATCTTTATGTCATATCCATTATGTATTCCAATGCCACGGCTACCATTTTGGAAGAAGAGAACGGTCTTCGGTTCGAGAACGTGCACCTGTACACCAAATCACTTCAGCAACCGAAATACCAGCGACTGGCACGAGTTCTGCAAGTCGTGGAAGGCTTGGGTTATCTCCCATGCAGCGATAATGAAGCCGTCGTGCCGTCGAGCGAAGCAAGGCCAAACTCTATATTTGTCTTCGATGACATTGCCTGCGAGAAGTAATCTCGTATTCAAGAGTACTTTAGCATGGGACGAAATGCATGCGTGGACTGCGTGTACCTCGGACAGACTAATTCGCGCATACCCAAACAAATGCTTCGCGATAATACTAATGCGTTGGTGCTGTTTCGCATGGACGATATGAACTTGCGGCATGCGTACGACGACCGCGTCAATACGGACATGACGTTTGCAGACTTCAAAGATATGTGTTCCTTATGCTGGAAAGACAAGTACGGATTTTCGACGATCGTTAAGGACTGTCTGCTACACAAGGGAAGGTACAGGCGTGGGTTCGATCAGTTCATCGCTGTCTGCCGAGAGGGTTCGTCTACTGGGAACCAGAAAGTGATGTCATCAATACCTCCTGCTACATCTATGGATACCGTTTCCGCAGATGATAATAATGCCACAGTTAATGCTACAGTCGGAATGAGTACAGTCCAATCGGTTTGTGCGGAAGGTACACTTGCAAGATGTTCGTGTGAAGTCGAAAAACTTCAAAATAAACTACTAACAGCTCTAAATACTGATGAGTATACAACTCCTAGTACAAAGAAAGTAAACTTGCTGTTGAGGGTGAAACAGTAAGTGAAGTAGATCATAAAGATTGCATTGATTATGACTATAAGAACAGTGATAGTGTTGAAGACGATGATGATTCTCTCGATGTTTCCACATATTTCCACAACGAGTTTCCTTCGACAAGTGATGCGAAAAAGGCAGAAGATGCTGCGAATACAGACTATATGTTTACTGAATATCCCAACAAATGTGTTGATAGACTCGAATATTTGCTTGACTTTCATAAACACGAGGATTTCTCGAACATGAAACAGGTGGTTTCGATCTTTGAAGAACTTAAGGACCGGGGTTATATCAGATGATGTGATGAACTGCTTTCTTATGAAAATGTATTTACAAAATAATAATAATAAATTACTATAACAAAATTTTTCTTATTTTAGCATGTCGTGTCATCCTGTTGGCCTTTAAGTTTTTAATATCAACTATACGTATCTAGACTACTTAATAAATTAAGCATGTAGTCAAAGTCAAGCGTCATGCATGTAGCTATGTCTTTGATTGGAATAAAAAAATTTTTTTTAAATACGATGGAAATTGTAGGTTTTTTTATATCTCTAACTATAAGTGCTGACAGTTCACGTGGCAGTGAAATCGAGACGTTGCAGTAGTAGTCAGTAATATGATATACTTGTTGAATTTTATGTATTTTATCTGTAGTTTTGTTGGTTTTCAAGGTCAATCAAGGTAATGGAGTCAAGGTAAGGATCGTATGCAGCTAATGTGGTGGTAGTCTATAATGTACTTTACTTGTTGACTTTTAGGTATTTTCTGGAGATTTTTTGTATTATGCTTGCTGACTTTCATGGATTTTTCTCGAGTTTTGTTTTTCAAGGTCAATCAAGGTCATGGACTCAATGTCATGGTCATTCACTTCCAATAATGCGGATGGGTGATGTCTACCAAGATGGCGGTTTCCTAGCAAGATGATGGTCACCTACCAAAAAGGCGGTCACCTACCAAGATGGTGGTCTCCAGTATCGTATACACAAATGACGAACGAAAAAAGAAAGATGGCGGAATGAGTATAGGTGAGGGGAGTAGGGGTGAGGGAGTCAGTCGTTTGCTGGGCATTGTGCTGCCCCCCCCCTCCTTTTTTCTATACGAAAATGTAAATTTTTAAAATACATTTTTATAAATGTTTAAATTTTTTGGTTATAAATCCAAAATGGCAGCCCTGGCATTGGGATACATATTTAATATGACACAAGGATCGTATGCGCCTTGAAAGACGAGTCCGGTGATTTATAACACTTGATACTTATGCCTTTAAATTCTTTAATTATAAAAATATATTTAAATTTTAAAAAATAATTTATTTATATTTTGGGAATATTGGTCAAAAGTCCTAAATCCTGCTCTCCTGGCCCCAAGTTTACCTGAGTCGGTACTCTCTGTTAGAGAAAATAACTGAAAATGGACTTTTCTGGGGAGTTATTTTTTTCAAAATTGGAAAAACAGAAAATTTTTATGGTAAAAAGGGAAATGTTAAGGGATTTTTGTACTAAAACGTACGATTTTGTGTAAAAATGAGCGATTTTTGGAAGAAAAATTTCAACGTGGCAGTTGGCTCCCGCTCCATATACTGGCTCCTGTCCCAACTTTGGCTATGCCCTACTACTTACGTAGGTTTTCTTTGGATATTCTTAGAGATTATGATTTTTCGGGAAAATATTTCGTACCAAGTTAGCATCGAGATCTCTATAGTTTCTAAATACTTATACGATTGGATGACACATTCACAGCTTTTCGCAAACGACTCATGTACAATGAGAGAAAATCAAACAAAATATTTGTTTGTATAGGGCCAAATATATATTTAGTTGCCCTAACAAAATACATTGTTGAGCAAACAACATTTGATAAGCAACAAAATTACTTTTGTTCGTCTAGCAAAATATACGTTTGAGAAACAAAATCTCTGTGTTGAGCCAAAAAAGACGGTAACTAAATATTTTGTTGAATGAACTGTATATATTTGTTTGGCCACTCATTTGACTACCTTGGTTCCAAAATACAGCTGGATAGTTTGTTTGTATTTTTTGTGACAATTAGGATAGTAACCGTGTTTGTTAGTAAAACTCATTAATAAAACAATGCAACAAGAAACTGACAAGTAAAGCTGTAAAATTTTAAATATTTGTTTGCACAAGTTGTCGCAATATTTGAAGTATATGCATTTAAAAGCTTTGCAGCTGAATGAATTGTCACATTAGCTGAGATTACTAAGGCGTAGCGCTCGAACGCAGATGATATAGGTTTGAAACGTGCGCGAACTTGTAAATTTTTTTTAAGTCGGCCCAAACTGTTTAACGTACGTGTAGCCAAACAAATATTTAGTTGCGCCAGTCAAATCGTACAGTTTGGGGCAACCAAATGAGAACAACAAAATAATTTGGTTTCAGCAACAAAATATTTAATTGCCCCTATACAAACGCATAATTTGGTCGCCTCAAACAAACCTTGTTTGATTCAACAACATCTATTTCTCAGTGTACGTTCAGTGTGAGAGCTATAGAAGTCTCATTGGGTCAGCCAAAGAAGGAAATGGTACTTCACATGTACTGCAACCATCGAGGAAAGAAATGTTCTCGGCATGAACATAGGACTCTGAAGCCTAACTTACTGTCCGACATTTTTGCGATGGATCACCATCCCTGGATATTATATTAAATGTAATAAATTACCCCTTTTTTTGCTTCAGTTCAATTGGCTGAAGGCCTTACGTACAGGACACGAAATAAAATACCGCAATTTCCTACACGTCTACACGTCATTTCCTACACGTCCACAAGTCGAGGGTGATCCTACACGACACGCACGTGATAACCATGAACCGAACCTGGCTATCAAGGGATACAATCGCGAAATAATTACAGTAGTTTTTTTTTACATGACTATGTGAAATAAAAATAATGTTTTAAAATCTTCTGTTGGTAAAAATAATTTAAAACTTCACATATATATTCATCGTAATGCACTATAGACATGTTATCTTCCTCTGGCATTGTCACGCAGCAGGTATATGTATACAGAAGCGAAATGGTGTTGCGGTTCCTCTGATGTAAGTCAGGATGTCCAACTGGCGGCCCGCGCGCAGTTTTGTACGGCCCACGACGGCTTTACAAACATTATAAACATATAAATTTAGCTTAATTTATTACTTATTTTAATTGGTACGTAAATATTTACCCACTTTGATTTCTCAATAACTAAACAATCAAACATTGTTTTTAATAATAATATTCAATTAAAAAAATTTTTTTTTTACTATATTCTAGCGGCCTAGCCTAATTTAGTACCTTGTTTTATTTGTACCATATAAGAAATTTGCCAAAACTATGGTACGGCCAGCGACTTTGCTAGAATTTGAGCCCTTCCAAGTTGGACATCTCTGATGTAAGTGATCGGGGTCGTTCATCGGCCAAGCGGAGTTGCGGAAACCAGCCTTGTATCTGATTGGCTGTTGCACGTTATGAAATTTACTCTCTGCAATCGGCTTGCTAAAAATTTCATTTTCCCTGTTGCAATGGTTTCGGTATGCAATTTTTTTTATTGACGTAAGTATGTACCACACTATGTTAAACCTTACAAAATCGTATAGCTCCCAAACTTTTTTTCGAAGGGAAATATCATTTCGAAACGTATTTATACGGTAAAAGTTTAAAGTAATTAATTTTAACTCGCTACTTAGCTGATTCATTTGTCAGTATCTCCCTTTGTTAACGATACAACTTTTACTTCATACAGTGTTTACGGGTAGAACACCGGGAATGCTGAGGTTTCAGAGAGTGGGATAATTTGCGTAAATGGATTTGCACAACTGCAAGTTTAGTTATGGTTTTTTAGCTTACTATAATGGACATGCGATAGTTTGAGCACGTATGTCGGAAAGTATAGTAGCAGCACTATAGTTATGGTACGGGCTGAGATCTCGAAGGCGGCGACAGATGAGGTGGAGGCGAATGCCAGTGGGTGCGCTCAGTCGCCTAGAAAAAGGAACGCCGCCCACACACATACAGGAAAGTCACATGCTCGAATATGCACGTGGGTTGCACACTTTAACAAGACCATGGGCAGAATCGAATATTCTCTGTATTCGGAATACTTGTGAGAATCGAGAACTTTCGCTCGCAACTTGAATTCGAGAAAGTTCCATTGTGGTATTCGTCTATTCGGATACGTGAGTGAGTGAAGAGATTTGGGCGGCTCTTAACTGCGAAGTCTTGAGAGCCGATGAGGGTGATTGAAGTGAGTATGGAGCTGCGCCGGAATGAAGGGGAGGGGAAGGGAGATCCCCGAGAAAACCCGCCGGCCAGCGGCATCGTCCGGCACGATTCCCACATGCGAAAATCTGGTGACCCGGCCGGGAATTGAACTCGGTTCGCCTTGGTATAGGCTATTCACGGTAAAGTGAGCACTTTTTAAGGCCCTTCCAACAGGCATTAACCACTAATAAATATATCTTATTGCTGCCTCGGGCTTTAAATTTTGAGTGTGGTGAATGTATTCACTGTGTTTATTGCTCACATTGCAATGTCTATATTAAAAAAACAGCAGGAAGATGGAAATCGGATGAAAGGAAAAATTAAGAATGGCCTTAAAAAGTGCTCACTTTACCGTGAACAGCCTATAGATATGAATACGTGATTTGGATCCCCCCTCCCCCCTGAACGAACTGCTTTCACTAGCATTAAGCTGGACTCACAACCATCCGTTGTAACCGTCAGTCAGTCATCCGTCTGTTTTTTCATCCATCAGTTGAAAGCGACTCACAACAATCCATCGTCCGTCAATCATTCCGTACGGCAAAATCTCAGTGTGACAACATAACGTCGTGACCTTTCTTTAGTTGTAGATATATTTTGTTTGGGAATACATTTTCAAGAAAGAAAAATTTTGAGAAAATCATTTTTTTACATGATAATAATTTAATCTGAATTATTGTTTGCATTTTCAATTCCTGAATTTACCACCAAAGATAATACACACACATATCCACCGCCTTGCATTTTATTTGAAAGTGCATATTCGCATCTACGGAATGTCGTCAGGAGGCGGTGGTCCATCCGTCGGTCCGTCGGAAATTAAAGTTTGAGATATATTTGACCGATTGACGGATGGGGAAAAAAAATTTGCCCTGTGATTGGTCGAAGATCACGTAACCGCCTTAGGACGGGCGGCTGACTATGTATGGTTGTGAGTCCACCTTTACTGTATTAAGATAAGAAGATGCTGTCGAGAGGTGGCGAATGCCGATTCCAGTCAACTATATAAAATGCAACAAAATACTGAAAAATGTATTATTAGTCAACAATAGGCCCAAAACAGTGTCCTTGATACTAAACAAACCCTAGGCGTGCGCAGCAGTCGTCATTAGGGTGTGCACGAAGTTAAAGAATCTCCGACGGACACACAAAAGTGGAGTTCCGGGAGTTTTTTCATCCGGGGTATTTTTTTATGAAAGACTCGACAGTGAAAGACTAATATGTATAAATTTGAAATGTGAAATTAATCAAATCAATGTCGAGCTTGCCCTGGCGCGATGGACAAACCTGTGCCGCTGTTCCTCGCAATGTCTCATACAGACCAGCGTGCTCTTAAGCCCTGTCACACTGTCAAATTTTTACCTTCAACTATTTTTGACCTATGACATGTGAGGACAAAATACGGCCATCAAATTTTTCCTTCGAACGAATTTTATCAAATAATCTGGAATGTGTTTGAAAATGTGTCACGCTGTCAATTTTTTTTTTATTGGGAGAATCTAATTTTAAATATTATTTAAAATTTATTCTCACAGTGAGGCATTGTTTTTGTTTTCCCATGCAGTCCATTACAGGAATAAATGTAAGTAATATTGTAATTTATTTTCGTTTCTTTATTAAATTAAAGTTTTATTTATGGGATATGTTTCCTGCACAATGAAATTTAATGCCTCTTAGTTCGTGATATTACATGTGCAATAATCACTTAAAATATCATTCATGCCCAGACAGCTCCTACATAAATTAGTTATCTTCATAACTTGCTTCGTTTGCAGCAATTGTTCGTTACTTTAAGTTTCTTGACGTCCATCTTTTTCGTGCACGGTTCTGGTTGGCCGAGACCGTCAAACCTAAAATAAATTTAGAACCAGTCCAATTTTCAAATGTTTTATGGTAACTGAAGCCCTTCAACTTTTTCATACAAATAGCGGCGTTTATGACTTTTCAATGACGTCATAACTGTCCAACTTTATTTGACCAGACTTATTGGAAGCAGTTTGACGGAAAAATTTGACATTGTCGCAGGAACTTTAGGCATGCTCAAATTATAGAATTATGAATAAATTTCAGAGACCGCAATTTTAAATTACTAAATATGCTGGTCATTAGGACATGCCTGGGTAAACTCAGTGCACACGTCTATGAAGCAAACAGATTTTAAAACTTTATCACGTAATATAAATGCACCACAAAACACTTGGGAATACTTCGACTTCAGCAGAATAACTATTAGATTTGAAATATACTATCGTATCTGCGAACATTCGCGAACAAGCGTGGAACTAACGACGTGGCATTTGCATGAGAACTCGAGTAGGCATCTGCAAGTGATCTGTAACTGTAGTTCTTCTGAAGCAAGAAGTTCTTGTAGTTCACGATAGCAATTTAATGGCCATCAGACAGCACATGCATCAACTCAGAGAGCCCTTTACTGCAAATTGACTTTCTGGTCATTCTTCTTATATGCCACTCCAACACCGGCGGCATAGAATAATGCCCTGAAGAAGTGTTGATTATCGGATCCACAGTAAATAACAATTTTTCCATATATTTTCGATGGGCTTCAGGATTCAATACACTGATTTAAAAGTTCCAAGAACAGAGATAATTTTTCAACACAGTCCAGTTTGAATTTGCGATAGCTAGGGGTAGTGAAATTTAGCGAAAATATTTTAAGACAAGTTGGTGTTTACCTGTCTTGATTGGATGAATTTCTTTTAGACACGTGTTAACTGTCTGCACACGAATCACGTGGGAGCCATGCTAATGTCGCCGAATTCTGAGCGGCCCAGTCAAATACGAAAAAGTCTTCTCAAGCAGACAGCAACCAACGGCAACGGATAAACTGGTGTTGGGTGCTTATAGTATTGAAGTCTACCCTGTAAAAGCTGTTCACGATAAAGTGGGCACTTTTTAAGGCCCTTCCAAAAGGTATTAACCCCTATAAATATTCTTTATTGCAGTCCCAGACGTTAACATTTCAGAGTGAAGAAACGCATACACTTTATTTATTAGTCACATTACAATGTTTACATTAAACAGTGGCAGAAAGGTAGAAACTAATTGAAATGAAAAATTTAGCAGGGCCTTAAAAAGTGCTCATTTTACCGTGAACGGCCTATACTTATATTTTTCGCGAAAAATCACTATCTCTAGCCATAGCACAATAGGAGAAGCACTTCCAAATATTCTCTTGCTAAATATTACATATTGTAATATGCTGCCAACTATTGACCAACGTTTGCATTTAAATAGATTTACTTTAACAATCCTAGCAAGCAGTCAACTTTCCCCGCGATAAACCAGCTATTTGCTTATCGGCCGCTGTCCCAGAGAGTAACTACTGTATACCCTAGAACAGGCAGCACGGGAATGGGTAGCTTTTTTCCTTGAAGAGTTGTTATTGATTCAGAGTCCGTGAGGGCGTGTCTTATTATCTGTGGTCCAATACCATACGTGAGTAAAAAGTACACTTGTTTAGAGTCTAGTTATTTTCTCCTAACATTTATTCGCGAAATTTCTCCAGCGTTCTGATAAAGCTATATTCCCTATATTTCAATTCCCTGCTGGTCTTGTCCCTTATTTGGTCGCCTGTCTTCGAGAGAGCATATTTCCTCACTTGACTGGCCAATCTGAATTAGGTTACTCCAGTAACGTCCTTTTGCCCTACAACCGGTCATGAAATGTTTTCGCCAAAATTGGGTTTCCTTGCGTAGTACTTAGCCACACTGATAAAAAAAATATGGTTGTAAGAACCATCTGAACTGTTCAAATAATGATAGCTATCTGGTGGGCTTTAGGTACGATCTTAATATTGTTAACATACAAGGACCTGCAAAATTCGCATTATTATTTGGCATCAGACTAGACTTCACAGTATTGTACATACTGGAGCCGGCGTCGTTTCTCCATTGGTTGCCACCTAGATGTGAAGTCACTCCCTTTCTCACTGACTCGCACGTGATTGGGGCACAGAGTTGTGAAGTGTTCATTTATTGGTACAGGGTTACCTGGGGCGTGTAAAATAATAAGACGGTCCAATCACAAAAGTATTGCAAAGTTGCGTTGGTTTTAAGCTTAACGTTTCCCGAAGTAATAACGCGAATTTTGCAGGTTTCCATAGATATACTAATACCAACAGAAATATTTGTTGAATTTTTGTCTGTGATCTTATATATTACTCTATATATTGTTGATACAGCAGAGCACTAAGTTCCTACTACAAAACAGATAGTGCACTATCACCAACAGAACATATTCAGCTATATTTGTATTGTTCCCACGACAATCACAGATGTAATAACGTAACAGAAAGTTCTACTGCTGGTACCGAACAGTTCTGTAATCGTATTTGAGGGTAGCATTAACAGAACACTCTGTTCGGTTATTACAATACAGATTGTTGTGGTAACAATCCAAATATCGTTGAAGTTGTTCTGTTGCAGGTGCTGTCTGTTTTGCAGTAGGAACGCATTGCTCTCTTGTAGGAACCGTACGTGCGGTAACAAATACAATCACAGTAATACAAAAAAAAACTGTTTTGTTGGTATTACTGTCCTTGTTAACATTATTTAGATGGTATCTACAGCCCGTCAGATTATTGTCACCATTTTAGCTCTTTGAGGACTATATCCGAGTGCAGTTCGGTCAAAACATTTTTGAATATTTCTTTACACATTAAAAAAAAAACTGACCCTGATACTTACATCGATTCCCATTTTTATAGGATGTTAATTAAGAATTAAAAATACAACATTAACAACGATCTTCGTAAACACACGACATATGTTTGTATAGTTGCTGAAATCAACATGTTGGTAAGTATATCCTGTTATGAAATAACATTTGTTTGGAAAACTGTAAATTCGGCACTCCATTGGTTGACAGCCGGCCAATATGGAAAGACTGCCGTCGTTTTGACCAATAGAATGGCGTTGGTGACAATTAGGGACCAATAGAACATGGTATCCCTGCAGTGGTGGATATAGGTAAATAACGTCTAGCTTGTATTTAAAACGGGTAAAGGTGTACCGGCCTCAAAGAGTCAACAGTCTAGATGGATCCTACAACTATATTTTTTTCTCAATGCACGGATCACCAGAGGTCCGAAGATCACAGTTTCAGAATCACTGTTGTATCGTCTGAAATGTAAATTAGAGAACAACCAGGTAGCGTAAAGAGCGATATAGTTGATTCATGGTATCTTCTGCTTTTTCTGAAGCCCTGCTAAAGTTCTAGTTCCAGGATATTCCTCCGCCTCGTGCAAATTAAGCTTAACTAAGTCTGGAAGATAACACCAGAGGAACAACGCACCGGATTCGTGCGCACTCTGTTGTAACAGTATTTTGTATAAGAACTATTTCTTACTAGGCGTTACCAACACACATGTTTTCTCACTATTTCTATTCAAATTAGTTATAAATGAATCATTATAATTTAAAGATAAAATATGAATAACATTTCAATTTAACAGGAAAAAAGTAACTTTTATGAAGACAAGTATAATACGCTTGTGATACATGGCATATGTTGGAAACAACCAAGCACGTCTTACATGCGGAGATTTTTCAAAGGTTTGATTCAAAAAGGCGGAAGAAACAGTGAGTGGACTATACCAAGGAAAGTGGCTGCGAGATCGTCGTTGGCGGGACGTCAGTCCGGGAAATGAGGGTGCGCCGGGGCACGAGGCCTTGGCGAGTGTATGTGTGTTGTGTGACGTGAGTCGCAGCCTCATCCAGGCAGGGTCGATACGGCTGCTGCGGAAAGCAATCGATACTGCAGCACGAGTCGGGAATAGTCGCGCCCATAGCTGGCATAGGTCAGCAGGGGGTCGCGGTCAAGTATCGGCACACCAATGCAGAAGCGCAACTCCACCACACAGCGCACCGCGTATCTGTAAAAGAGGCCGCTGTGGTGTAGTGATTAGATTACCCACCTCCCATCTGGGAGAATCGAGTTTTGTTTTTTTTTTTTCCCCATGCGGGAATCGTGCCGGACGATGCCGCTGGTCGGCGGGTTTTCTCGGCGACCTCCCGTTTCCTCCACCCTTTCATTCCAGTGCTGCTGCGTACTTACCTCGCTTCACCCTCGTCGGCTCTCAAGACCTCGATGTTAACAGAAGCCCAAATCTCTTCACTCACTCACGGACAAACGTATCTGCAAGGCTGGAGGACAGTTATAGCCTGGTCTGCGGTAAATTAAGGTAGGAGAAGATATAGACTTTCTGTTTGAATGAAGTCGGGGTCATTCTCCTATTGTGGCGATGCAGGGTTAAACTTTCGATTCGTAACATAGGAGGTGGGGTCTATTTAGTCACAGTTTTAGGAAACAACATTAAATTAGTAAAACAAATAAAGAATTTCAAAAAATTCTTAAGTTATTGAATTTCAGTTTTCAAATAGTCACAAGACAGTTTCAAGTAAACGTTAGATTTTTTTTTTTTTTTTTTTTTTTTTTTTGTTAAGGGAACGTGTTATATACTTGAGACTCTCCCCCCCCCCCCCCCATCTTCCTATACCTTTTCTGGATCCGCCTCTGAATTAAGCACTTTCGAACTCGACCTTTGAAAGACATCACAGTCCTGCATATAGTTCACTCACGGTTACTATCTTTCCTGACGCTTTGCTCAAGTTCTAGTTTCATTATATTCTCCCTCCTCATGGAAATACTGTTTAACATAGTCTATAGGCCGTTCACGGTACAACGATCTTTTTTTGAAATCCCTGCTTAAGATCTAGTTGTATACACGTTGTGTATTTCTCCGACTCGTGCCACGAGCCTCATCATTTTATTCACACGTTGGTCAAATGAAACTGTGAAATTATTAGGAAAGTAAATATTTTACAAATCTGCTTATTTTTACACTTCGATATATTAAATAAACAGAAAGCGAAAGAAATAATTACAAGTTATCACAAATGGCTACCTAACAATTTTTATTCGATGTCGTTATATGGAACTACTTTCCATACATCGTTACCAACATTACTGGGCGAAAGTCACTCAGTGCGTTCATTAACATATACGCATGTAGGGGCAGTGACTTTTTTTCTACGGTTCATATAAACTCTACTTTTATTCGTTTTAATTGTACATTAAAGTCGCCCGGCCACGTGTGTCTGTCTATTCGGCGAAGGCTTCTAAACTACTTGAAGGGTTTTGATGCGGTTTTCACCACCATTTAGAAAATTTTTTGAAGAACCTTTAGGTATATAATACATTAATATTGAATTTAAAGGTAGTAGAGAAATGTCGACGTTTTCTGATCAAGTCGGAAAAAGCCGCTTTTCGGGTGCTTACATGGCTTACGATGACTAATCCATAAGAGATACACCAAATAAATGTACCACAGAATTGTAGATCTCAAAAAGGTCTAGTAAAAAAAAGCCTGTGACAGAATATGTGTATCTTTTAATAATGGCCCACAGTAACCATTTTTGTCTTTTTAAAAATAGTTGTTCACTTACGAAGGCGTTTTGTGAAATACAGTTACCTTAAGCATTTGGTGTATATACTTGCTGTAAACATAAACAACTCCATATTTGTAAATCGCACCGCAGCGAGGCCGGGGCGGGTCGCTAGATAGAATATAAGAAAAAGTTCAATTTAACCAAAAATAAGATATTTTTATGTTAACAGAAGTGTTAACACTTGTGATACATGAAATATTTTGGAAAAAAGCAAACACATCATACATGGGGTGATTTTTCAAAAGTTTGATTCAAAAAGTGTCAATTTACTGTGGCAGCGAATAAAATTTAATAATTCAGAGTATTGGAGTGTTATTGTACGTGACATGTTTAAATTTGTGTCAAATAAAGTAGTTTTTTTATTTATACACATTTAAGTATGAACTAGCATAGCATTTATGTTGCTAACATTTTCACCCTTTCGCTTGACCCAGTCATCGATAAAGTTAGTAGGCCGATGGTAATGCAAATGTTCCACATGAAGGAAGGGCACAAACTGAGGAGGAAACTAGATCTTAAGCGTGGCTTTGAAAAGTGCTCTGTTAACAATCAACAGCTCATACGAGCAGCGCTATCGTCGGTCACTATACTGTAAGGAAGTTATTCATGTCGTTACCATATCAATATATACGAATAGTGAGAAAGTGCGAATGGTAAATTATTCTCTCATACATCCATGGCACCGTTCCTACACGAAACAGTCAATTGCGTACGGAAGTCTCCAACTTTGTATAGTAACGATGCTTAACATTCCTATATTTCCAGTCTGATATGTGGTATTGTTTCCATGCAGTGTATAGGTTAAAAACTTCTATTTCAGTTTAGGAAGTTTACCAGAAATTTTTTCCCAGTGTATCTCTTGATTCGGTCTAGGAGGAGCAGGTAACCTGAGAACACAGCAATTCTTCCTTTCTATAGGCTGTTCATGGTAAAGTGAGCACGTTTGAGGCCGTAGTTACTTTTTCTTTCAGCCATTTTTAATCCTTTACTCACCTTTTTAAATAAATATTGCCATGTAAGTAATAAATAAATTGTGAATATTCCACTACACTCGGAATTGAACGTATAGCGTTAAAATAAAATTTATTTATTGACTGTTACTCGAAATGAGAGGGCTTTCAAAGAGTTCACTTTACCGTGAATGACCTATACCTGATAGATGCTGTTCACAATTATTTGAGCACTTTAGAAATAAACCCTTGAAAAATGTCACTGGCTCTACCTACATGTCTTTTAACGGTCACGCTGGCTGCAGTGCGCCCAGTTAAGTTGGTAGCGACGTGAGGGAAGTAGTCCCATGTCTTCACGTCGAATTGAAAGTGTTGGGTAAACATTTGTGAATAATTAAATTATTTCCTTTCTGCTTTTTTTTTAATGCATGTAGGTGTAAGGATTACCAAATATGTGAAATATTTCCTTTTATAATAATTTCACAGTTTCACTTGACTGGCGCATATACCGGTAGAGACATTTAAAACAGGCCACCCTAATATCGATATATTATATATATATCGATATATATGGATATATCGATATATATGGCCCCTTGTAACGATAGGATAAAATGTTTCAGACAAACGTTGTTTGGAGTGAAAGGGGCCATAATGTTACGTTAGTAAATATGTGTGTTGTACGCCGAGGAGTGACGGAAATATGGGGGTCAACTTCGGTGTGTTAAATGGGACAATGTGGTTTAATGTTCACCATTCTAGTACGTTTGACACATGTTTGCATTCATCTTGCGAAGAGCTGTTCAGAGGCGTGGAATAAAGTATGTCATCCCATTTACAAAACCGAAGTTGACCGCCATAACTCATTCACCCCTCGACGTAGCACCAAACTCTTGACGTCACGTTATGGCCCCTTTCACCAGAAACAACGTTTGTCTGATCCATTTTCTTCTGTCTTTACATGTGGGCGATTTATCAAAGTGGTTTGTTATAAGTGCCTCACTCTGTATAAAGTTATCAGGCCGATGGTAATGTTAATTTTACATCCAGTGGAAGAATACGCAGTGAGCATCCAAGTATATATCATGCAGGGTTTTCAAAAGTACTTAGTTCACCGGGGACAGCGTTTAGGGAAATTTTCGTGTAATTTCAGCACTGCGAAGGTAAATAAGTCTTCAATGTTCAAAGTATTCAACGTGTATCTAAAAATCACCCACAAACTCTGGGAGATGATACCTTATGAAAAATTAAGTAGAAAATATGCATATGACACTTTGTACCTAAATACAATAGCAAGGGAGGAACGAGTCCTTGAAAATCACATTTGAAAACTTTAATTTCCCGAAATACCGGAAACTATGTGACATCAAATGACAACACTCCAAACATTGTTTTTTTGTTATCGGGATCCTCAATCTACAGCAAACATTTGTGTTTAACTTCGACGGTAATGAAAAATACCAGGGGTGGCCACCCTCTTATTGTATACAACTTTTGTACCGTCGGGATATTGGATCGTTTGATGCTGGCCTATTGACCATTATCACATGTTACTCCTGTTGCAAGTGCGTAGGATCCACTGTTTTCGTTCAAATTACACATGAAACTTCGGCCCAGAGTAATAGACCACGTAGTCCACGATACCTGCACGAGTCTACGGTTGGCTGCTAGCTCCACTGCACAAGCGATGGTGGAAGACACTTTAACACTTACTGTAAAACATGTTCCACGCATTTATAAACTAACTCTACGTAAGTAGTACGGTTAATTGAACCACAAAAGATGACCTGTGTCAATATACTACACCCCATGGTTCTCGATAAATGGATGTTTAATGTTCGAAACAGATCATGTTTATGCCTACGACATAGGCAACACCAAACATGATGGCACCGGAGCAGCACCTAAGGGATACTATTGACCAGGACGTCGAAAGTGGATCTGAGCTATACTGTCGCGAAAAACAGGAGGCCCTAGTAATTGGCTCAAATTCATCCAGGGGACGTCTCACAAACTGCTGTCCAGCTGAAAAAAAAAAAAAAAAAGAACGTTAAATGTGCATGCGTTTGAAATCTAGCTTGTCGTCAAAGGAAATCGCGAAATTTCCGGGTCTCTATAAATAAGCTAGGTTCAATTTTATTTTTTACAAACTCGTATTTCAGTCTCGCTGCAACATCGTCCAAGGGCGGCCTGTAGGTGAACGCTTTCAGTAATTTCCTCGCAGCACACGGATCCATCCGGGTGTTAATTATTAATAGGCTTTCTCTTGTTTCCTGTACCACGTCCAGATTGGCTCGGATTTTGCTTTCTCCTCTTCTGCGTTTCGTATATTTTTTATGTTCCGAACGGAACACCGTTGGCTTTCAGCTGCATAGCGATGCTCACGACTTTGCACATTACAGCCAAATGTGAAAACCGCAGTTCTAAATTCAAAAATCCAGTTGTCCGTGAAACATAACGTAGGTACTTTTTCTAACAAATTGCCCGACGTGTCGGTTATTTTTTAAGATTAAAATTTTTATTTGAATTTTACACCTACTATTAGTATTTGTCGATGCATGAAATAAACACATGAATTAGAGTACGTACTTTCTTGCATCATCATCATCAAGTGGACTACTATATGGCTTCAAAGAACAACACTGGAGTACATATACCATTATCGTGCAGTTTTAATGTTAGAGAGTTTTAACTTCCTTGCCTATCTACAGACAATTCACACGTAAGCAATAAAGAAATTAAATTTAAGCACTACTCCATCATACGAGCGAATGAGAATCTCGAAGTTTACTAAGTTCCGTAAAAAAAAAAATGTTAATCGTTGAAATTAAAGTAATTTTAATATATTCTCAGCTTTAAAGCTCGCTAACTAACCTTGACCAACTTCATTGCCAAGGGCTCGCGAATCTTGATCAATTATATTTATACTCAGTTTACCCTGGGTAGTCAAAATCAGTGCAGATTAATTACAATCTTCAATTACCCTTTCTATTGAAGTATGGTTCTCGACATAAAATATAATATTATACATTATAGACTGTTCGTGGTAAAATGAGCACTTTTGAAAGCTCTGCTTAAGATTCTTATACTTGTATGCATTGTGTGTTCTTCCGCCTTATACAAAACTGTCATTGCCATGAGCCTCATCGCTTTCTTCATGCGTCGGTCAAGTGAAACTGCAAAATTATTAAAAAAGTAAATATTTTAAAAATAAGCTAATTTTACACTTAGACGCATAAAAAAACATAAAGCGATAGAAATAATTGAATTTATCAAAAATGTTTACTTAACTTTTTTTTTTCGACATTAAGCTATGGAACTACTTTCTCCTCCCTCGTTACCAACTTTACTGGGCGCATGTCACTCAGTGCGCCCGTTAAAATATATGCAGGTAGGAGCATCTTCATTACAGCCTAATTATAATTCCAGGTGCTACACATTCTATTTACTGATAAGAATCAAGAATGTGATGAAATATCTATAACATTCACATTATAAAAATCTATTTCAGCAATAAGCCTTATTAACAAGCACACCGTAGCGCCTGCAGGACGGGTTGTGACAGGCCCCGCGTAAGGGCGACAATAAGAATATGTAGCTCCGTGTGTTGGGTTGAGTAATGGGTAAGAGTGGAATAGCAGATATAGACAAAAGGTGTGGTTAGTGTGCAAAAAAAATGCAAATTTCCCTCAAATACATGTGGTAGAAATAGCAGACACAAATTTCAGTCTGAATTAAATACCAACACTTACGACTCCTTGGTATGCATACCCGGAATCAGGAACTCTGCAATCAGGATAGTACTCCTTCGCTGCTCTCTCTCTCTCTCTTATTTGACTTACCATGGGAGGGTACAGGAAAATACCTGATAGTGAAAAACAAACATAACACACTTCAACCAATCACTGATAAATAGAACAATCCAACTAATCTACTAACAGTAAAAATACTCTCCATGATATATCACTAATCATTATTTATTTAAATACTAGCTGTTTCCACAACTTCGTTCGCGTGGACTTGAGGTTATGGAGTTATTAAGATAAAGCCCACCATCGCTTCGTTCAGGTTTTATGTTTAAAATAGAAATATTGCATCGTTCAGGTTTTGATGGAGTTATTAAAAATTTTTATACGAATAAAATACTTTTACAGATTTGAATTTAATCAGGCTACTTTATAAACTGGTTAGAGGAATCATACAAACATCTCAAAGGACTCGTTTACTAAAGAATTTACTAAACTCAATTCCAATCCGGGCCATTTTTGATAGCCTTATTGGCAGAAAAGCAGTTCAATGTTGCGACGCGGAGATAGGTTTTGCGTAGCCATAGCGAGTTAACTGAACCCCAAATCACTCTAAGGTGAATTCCTTTAAACCTGTGCCATTCTTCAGAGTTCCTGCGTCTTGTGTATTTTTATTCTCCGTTCCGGGACTACCAACATTAATTCCGTCATTGCGTTTATCAACAGCGCTTGAGTAGCTGAGACACCAAATGAAGGACTTCATGCAAATTTGACCAGTTTCTCGCAATTTCGAGCAGTAGATTAATTTTATCTATATACTAAATTTTGATCGCGGTAATGACGCGGCTGCCCTCGAAGGGGCTGAGTAAAACTGTTTTAATCCATACCAACCCGAGCAAACGATACAGTTTCATGTGATCTGATCATATGCTTACTTGTATTTATATAGTCTATTCGCGGTTTCGTCATAATTTTTTAATTGATCAAACCTTTGAAAAACCACCTCCATATATGTAGAGACCTGAAAAATTCGCTAGCTCAATGACCTGTAGGCTAGACTCTACAGTCTTATGTACAACTATGCTGACATCAACTGCACATTGGTTGTCTGCTGTCACAGTGGAAGGTGACGATTGGACCAGCATTCTCTAGGAAGTGTCAAATACCGGGTAAGCCAATGGCTAAAGTTAAATAAACGCATGCGTTTTGAATTCTAGCTTGTCCCAAAATAAATCCGCGAATTCTTCAGGTCTCTACATATATGACGTGTTTGGTTGTTTACTAGATATGCAATATATCGCAAGTGTTTTATACTTTTGATAACATAAAAGCACTTTATTTTAAGTCAAGCTTAACATTTACTTACATTTTATCTATGAAAGATATTTTGTTTTCATTTATTACTATTATGAATAAAGACAGGGACAATATAGGTGCGTTGGTAGTGCCTAGTAAGAAATAGTTATAACACATAATATGATTACACTGAGTACGCACGAATGCGGCGCGTTAACGTTTCTAAGCTTTGTTTATATGAGAGGTAGGAATATCCTGGAAGTATAACTTTAGCAAAGCTTCAGAAAAGTTGGAAATAATCATGAATGGGGTATACCACCCAATATCTCGTGGTCTCGCAAACAGTTGCTGCCAAACAACATCAAACGATGAACGACAGTAGTCACAGAGTACTTAATAATACAGAAGTGAAACAAACGCGTATTCCACCAACTCCAACCGCACACGTCAGAAAAATGGCGACACTAACCAGCCACATGTCGGGATGCCATTCACAAATCAACATCTACTAACTTGCCCGCCAGGGGCCACGGCTGCTGAACGGTTAGCCTGCTCGCCTCCCACCATGGCGAACCGGGCTCAATCCCCGGCCGGGTCACTCCCGGATTTTCGCAAATGGGAATCGTGCCGGGCGATGCCGCTGGTCGGTGGGTTTTCTTGACGATCTCCCGTTTCCCCTGCTCTTGCATTCCGGGGCGCTGCCCCTTACTCGCTCCACTTCACCCTCATCGGCTCTCAATACCTCTCTGTTAAGAGCCGTTCGCAGCAGTCATACTATCATTTTATTGATCGAAAGTCTATAGCAAGGTTAAATGCATGCTTCTGTTTTAGTTATGCTCGTGCCCGGGTAGTATATTTGAACACTTTGAGGGCGGCATGGCTTAACAGACAATTACGGCAAGCTAGAAGAGAATTGCCTATATATTCACTACAGCATGCCCATCAGTTCTCTTGGTCTGTGTGTTCCATTTGAAACCCTCTCTATTGGTTCGCACAACTTTGGACACACTTAACCTACTTAGCAACATTCATTATTGACCAGCTTTTTGCCGATATAATTCCGAGTTGAAAATGGGCCAAACAAGTGTTCTTTTCTACCTAGAATAATATCCATTTCATCCTGTTTATTTGAGTAGAATACGGTTTGAGTGTTGTGCGCGTAATATTAAGTTGTAGAGGAGCCTTATAGGAATACTGCTTGAGAAGCAATATTTCTTCGTCCGTCTCTTCAAAGAATGCGGATGCTACTGTGCTACTGCACAGCAGTCTTATAAAACCGTTTTTAACGGCGCTGGAAGGCTCCAAAATAATATTTATGACACGCGTGGTATCTTGGAAGTAGCACTCAGTCATCATCTGGGGTATATTTTCTTTTCACGGAACACGTTTAGTAGTTTTCTCGAACATAGTGCGACGTAGTTCGAGTGTCCTGACAAACGGCCGCCTTAAGTGCAGACGCTAGGAAATATAGACGAGATAGTGTAGTGGTGTGTGGCGTACGGTCAACGAACTCATGCCTCTGCTTATTGGCTGTTGACGGTTAATTGAGCACTTTTGAAAGCCCTGCTTAAGATATACTTGAATGCACGTTGTGTAATCTTACACCATATGAACTATTAACATTGCAGTGACCCGGATCGCATTATCCATGCACCGTTGAAATTATTAAAAAAGTTTATAATTTTAAAAATTTTGCTCATTGTAACACTTACCACTGTTAAAATAAAAACAAAAGAAATTAAATAATTTCATTACTTACAAATGCTTATCTGACACTTTTAACACTAACTTAAGTTATGGACCTTCTTTGCTTCCGTCGTTACCAACTAACCTGGGCAAATTCCAGTCAACGTGCTTTAAAAATACTGAGTGTATCTGAACTTGGTGCAGAAAATGAAGCTATAGCATCTGTAGGCGTAAACAACCAGAGAACCCTACTAACATAATATCAGGAAAAAACCAATCTTTTATTGCTTAAACTACATTGAAGTTAGGTGCAACAATTCTGGGAGCTGTAAATAGTTCCTGAAAACGAAATAATGACCTGATTACATTTTCTACACAAAGGTATGGTTATTCAATACAAAACGAAAAGTAGTGTAATACATTCTGCACGATAATAGACTACAATAAATTACACGTATGTACTTATAGCTGTGTGCTTCCGGCATTGTCGCACTTGACTTCAACGTCACTTTAGTAATACTAGATTGCTTTTCCGGATATTATGTTAGTAGGGTTCTCTGGTTGTTTACGCCCACAGATGCTGTAGATTAATTTTCTGCACCAAGTTCAGATACACCCAGTATTTTTAAAGCACGTTGACTGGAATTTGCCCAGGTTAGTTGGTAACGACGGAAGCAAAGAAGGTCCATAACTTAAGTTAGTGTTAAAAGTGTCAGGTAAGCATTTGTAAGTAATGAAATTATTTAATTTCTTTTGTTTTTATTTTAACAGTGGTAAGTGTTACAATGAGCAAAATTTCTAAAATTATAAACTTTTTTAATGATTTCAACGGTGCATGGATAATGCGATCCGGGTCACTGCAATGTTAATAGTTCATATGGTGTAAGATTACACAACGTGCATTCAAGTACATCTTAAGCAGGGCTTTCAAAAATGTTCGATTTGCCGTGAACATCCCATACGTATGCACCAGGCAGACGTCATGTACGGTATTTCCGACCGACCAGTGCCGTGCAGTGCACACTGTGGAGCGACCCCTGCCGGCGCCGCGGGAGGAAGTGGGACCTGACGTTGCCATTGTCCGCCCCCCCCCCCCCATCACGCTCCCCGCACACGAGTGGGCAGGGGTCGAGCTGGCGACCCCGCGCTCACCACGCCTTCCGCCTACCGCAGGGCTACACAGCGCCTACTTCCTGCCTGCATGAGCCAGTACTGAAGCACGAACCACCTCGGCCACCTGAAGACGTCAGCACCGCGGGGTGGTGTAACGGGCAGGCTACTCGCCTCCCACCAAGGCGGACCGCGTTCCATATAATTTCATTTTATGCTACAGGATAATCTTTATTAAAGGATGTTTGAAACACTAGATGAGAAAGATTGAATTTAAAAAAATAGGGTGGAGCGTAAAGGGCCTTACACAATTGAAAACTGTAACATTAGACTTTATGTTTTGACTTTACTTTTGCTTTCCGACATGTGGTTTTTTATGGAGCTTGACACAATGGAACTGCTAAAGGTAAAGTCAAGCACTCTTGACTTTACGATTTCGAAAAGTTGAAATTTAAAGTCAAAGTCAAGCAGCCATTTTGGCGAGAATCTAACAGAGGTTACGAGGAAAATGCGTTATTTTATTTTACGGCGATTTTAAAATCGGTACATTAAACAAAGTTCGTCATAAATTAAATAAGTTGCAAACAAATATAATGTGTAGTGGAAATATACGAATTTACATATGTTATTAAAGTAAATAAATGAGTTTTTTTTTTTTAAATTTCGAAATAAACTTTTAAAATAAATTTAAGACAATAAAAAAAAGTAGAGCCTACATAAAATGTATTCCGGGATAAAATCATAATTATTTATATAACAAGATACACATATTTACGAAGCTCGTAGAACCGATGTTCAATTGTCTGATCTCTGACTTTACAATATTGTATTGTGTATTGTTGGTTTCGTCAGAGGAAAGTAAACGTAAAGTCAAAAGCTAAAGTTTCCTATTGTGTAAGAAACTTAACGGAGAGTTGTTCACGTCTGTGATAAGTATCTTCCCCCGTGACTTTGTAGAATGGGCGTACGTGATAACACTGAGCACTCGTGCAAGACCCTTGCTGTTCGTGACATCTAGCGGCAGGTTAGCAACTACGTCTAGTTATGAATGACACGAAGCTTTCGCGCAGAGTTCTTTCATGTTTGTGTTCGCGCGACGAATGCGAACGATGTGCAAGGAGAGGAAATAATGGTAAAGTCTGTATGCCACGATAACATTTTCCGTACAAGCTCGGGCGGAAGCTGTCACGAGACCTGCTACCCGAGCCTTCAGGCAAACAGTTAATGGACGGTCCTTTGGAATACCTATCCAGTGATACTTGCCGCCGTACAAGTAAAGACAAGTGCATTTTTTATTATTTTGCTTCTTCTACTGTGGTTCAGGAACAGTCTTCAATCACGACTTCAGCATTATGCGTTTATGCACATAGACTATTCTTTTTGTTGTTACAACTGGAACTTTTGTGTTAAATAACCACGAATGTTTATAGGCTGTTCACGGTAAAATGAGCACTTTTGGATGCCCTTCTTAAGATCTACTTGTATGCACATTGTGTATCCTTCCGCCTTAAGCGAAATTAACATTGCTGTGTGCCTCGTCATTTTATTCATGCGTCGATAGTAGTAGGGAAATGGGGAGTTGGGGCCAAGGGCATGGGGCGACGGATTCGGGTTCGGGGAAGCCGCCATCTTGTGACGTCACCCGACTGTCATCTTGGATGTAATTGACCCCCGGTCCATGTGACCTTTGACCTTGACCCCATGGACCTTTTACCTCAAAAACACATAAAAACCTTAAAAATTAAAAAAAAAAATCCAAAAGAATATTATTAAAAGTTATTAAAATATATTAAGAAATTATTTTAAAAATTATTAAAAGGCTCCACAGAAACTACCTTTTTTTTTTTTTTTTTTTCAGAAATGCTGACAGGGATCAGTAACTGCGATCCAGGTGACCGGGGTCAGGACCTATGACCTTTGACCTTGACCATTGACCTTTGCCCCTAAAAATGCAAAAAAAAACTAAAAAATCACAAAAAAATTAAAAAATCAATTTAAAGATCTATAAAGAATTGTTATCTAAAAATTAAATTTAAAAATCGTTTTAAAAACTAAAAAAAAAAATCGTTTAAAATTTATTTTTATAAAATTTTATAATTAAAAGGGCTTTAACCCCGGTGGCCATGTTACCCTTTTTACCTCGGAATTTCCTTTTTTCCGTAGAAATTTCCCTTAAAAATAATTTGTAAAAAATTAAATTAAAAAACTTACATGTCCTGAGATCTCCCCCCATACCACCAATTACTAACCTCTGTTCGAATCCAGCAGACGTTTGACTCCTTCGCACCCACTCCCCTCACCTATACTCATTCCGCCATCTTGGTTTTTTTCGTTCGCCATTTGTTTACATGCTACTGGAGGCAGCCATCTTTGTTTAAATGCTACTGGAGACGGCCATTTTTGTTTACATACTACTAGAGGCAGCCATATTTGTTTACATGCTTGTGGAGGCAGCCATATTAGTTTATATGTTACTGGAGGCCGCCATATTTGTTTTTTTTTTCGTTCGTCATTTGTTTATACATTACTTGACGTCACCATCTTGGTAGGTGACCGCCATATTAGTAGGTGACAACTATTGCAATTTTCCATCCTATGTTTAAAAAAAATTTCGAATAAATGGTATAGCTACATGCATAATTTATTAAATATTTTTAATACATATTGTTGTTATTAAAATCTTAAAGGCCAAAAGCAGTATACCACACGCAAAAATTAAGAAAAAACTAATAATCTGATAATAATAATTTATTATTATTTTTTAAATTTATTTTCAGAAGAAAGCACTTCATCACATCATCTGATATAACCTCGATCCTTAAGTGCTCTTATGATCGAAATCACCTCTTTCATTTTCGAGTAATCCCCACCTCGTTGTCTAGCAAGCAAAAATTTTAGTCTGTCTACAAGTTTGTTGGGATCTTCGGGTAACAAATCGTCAGTATACTCGATGTCTTCTGTCTTCTTCACATCACTTGTCGAAGGAAACTCATTGGGAAAGTGTGTGAGACCATCAAGGGAATAATCATTGTCTTCAACACTATCACTGTCGTCATAATCATCATCAATGCTGTCTTTATTATCGGCTTCACTTCCTGCTGCATCCTCAATATCTAGTTTACTTTTCTGTGTAGCAGGAGCTGTATGTTCATCAGTATTTAGAGCTGACGACCGTTTATTTTGAAGTTTTTCGACTTCACACTAATATCTTGCAAGTGTGCCTTCCGCACAAACCGATTGGACTGCACTCATTCCGAATGTAGCATTAACTGTGGCATTATTATCATCTGCGGAAACGGTATCCATAGATGTAGCAGGAGGTATTGATGACATCACTTTCTGGTTCCCAGTAGACGAACCCTCTCGGCAGACAGCAATGAACTGATAGAACCCACGCCTGTACCTTCCCTTGTGTAGCAGACAGTCCTTAACGATCTTCAAAAATTCATATTTCTCTTTGCAGCACAAGGCACACATATCTTTAAAATCTTATATAAGCATGTCCGTATTAACATGATCATCGTAAATATGACGAAAATTCGTATCGTCCATGCGAAACAGCACCAGCACATTGGCATTACCCCGAAGCATTTGTTTGGGTATGCGCGAATAAGTCTGGCCAAGGTACATACAGTCAATGTTCGCGTGTTGACCTATGCTAAAGTATTATTGAATGCAAGTTTGTTTCTCGCAGACAATGTCGCCGAAGACAAATATTGAGTTTCTCAGTGCTTCGCTTGGAGATACGATGGCTTCATTATCGCTGCATGGGAGATAACTCACGCCATCCACGGCTTGCAGTACTCGTGACAGTCGCTGGTATTTCGGTTGCTGAAGTGATTTGGAGTATAGGTACACATTCTCGAACCGAAGGCCGTTCTCTTCTTCCAGCAGGACGTTCAGTAGAACGCATGTCTTGCCACAACCCGATGATCCCGCGATGATGCAGCGCACAGTATTTGGAAATAGGCTTCCATGTCGCGATTCGTGGGTGATAGATTCAACTTCAGCATGAATGTGTATGGGCGGAGTAACATCTTTCTTGGCGATCTGTATGTTACCACTACGATTTTCTAGAGCATGTTGAGCCGATTGTACTTGCAGGGAAACAGTGCTACATGTTTTAGAATGTTTCTTTAGCGCATCACTATGAGGAAAATGTCTATGGCAGAATTGACATTCAAAAGTCACACTCGAACTTTTCATTTTGCAGGTCGTTATTTCATGTCACCGTAAATTCCGCAAAGCTGTGAATTTTTTACCGTAGAAGCGGCACAGCATATGCATCATTGACATTTTACGTTTGTACTGTTCCAAGTCTAAAATGATACTGAAATGAAAATGTATAAAAGGATCGTATTTATACATTTTAACCAGCATCAGACATGCGTCATACGACAAATGGCTGATACTCAATACTGCATATATAAACTAATAGATGCATGCATCATACAGTTGGTGAACGAATGTAATTTCTATACATATGGACGGAAGGCACAAAGCGAAAGATTGCGATGGAGCGATGGAATTTTTTAGATTTTTTGGAATGATCTGAGGATTTTTTTTGGAATTTTTAAAGGTTTTTTTAGTGTATTTTGAGGTCAAAGGTCCACTGGGTAAAGGTCAAGGTCAAGGTCAAAGGTCACACTGGCCGGGGGTGAAAGGACAATGACATCCAAGATGGCAGACGGGTGATGTCACAAGATGGCGGCTCCCCCGAATCCGAATCTGACGCCCCACCTCCTTGCCGAAGACTCATCATAATCATACTACTGTCGGTCTAGCGCAACTGTGAAATTATTACAAAAGAAAATGTTTTGCAAATCTGTCCATGTTTATACTTCGATGCATTAGAAAAACAGATAATGAAAAAAATAATAAAAATAATGATCACAAATGGTTACCTGAGACTATTTATTCGACGTTAAGTTATGGAACTACTTTACATTCATCGTTACCAACTTTACTATGCGCATGTTACTCAGTTATTCCGTTAAAATATATCCGGGTAGGGACAGTGACTTTTTTCTAAGGTTGATTTTAAAAAAATGATCACTTTATCGTGAGCAGCCTTCACCGTGATTTTCACACAGTGCTGTTTTAGAATCAACAAACCTTTTTAGTGGGTTTATTTATTTACTATTTATCCGGGTTTTATAGTCGTAATCGCTCTTTCTCAAAACTTAATAAACAAAATGACTCTCCGCCCTATTTCTGATTGGCTAAACTTTCAACCTTGTAGGAAACCTTCCATCGGAAACTGCACACGACCAATTACGAAAACTTCCATGAAAACAGCCAGCAGATGGCCACTTCTATACAACTATCCATACAAGCGGCCATGCAGACTTGTATAGAGACTTCCAAGGAATCTTCCATCGTGGCATACATACAGGCTTAAGCGATTTCAACCAGGACATAAAAAGAAAGGCGGATGTGTTTGATGAATCTCAGGGCGACGCTGTATAAGCGTCGTTTTGATACGTGTAGTGGGATGCTGTTGTTTGTAAACTTGAACATTATAGCACGCACTTCTGTTTGAATCATTCTGTGCTCAGATACGCTACGCTTCTTTATAGCATTTTCATATGTCACCTAACAAACTTTAAAATGTATTGTATATGTCATCAGAAAGAACCGCAACAAAACTTTGCACGGACTTTTATTGTACTTATAAAATTAGAATGAAATAGTAATACGGGAAAATGAAGATCGTATTTGAAAGCGAAGTTGTAAGAAATAAGAGAACCATTGTATACACGAAACATTTTTATAATCTTTATAAATAGCAATGTGATAAATGTTTTTAAGCGTGGCACAACAAAATACTCGAAAATTACGTTTCTGAGAAAAAGAATGCATTCAATAAAATTTATGACGTAGTGATCTTCAGCAGGAGTATTTGTCTATAGAATTCCCCAAACATTCTTTCAACCTGCAACAATCTACAGGATGACGCCAGCTACATCAGATCATGTTCGGTGTCCTATTAAAGAACTACATTTATATATTGTAAAGGAGTTTTGTAAGATTGCTCTTTTTAATTTCCTCAAGTCAACTTTCAAATAGGGTACTTTGTAAATAGTTATAAAGTTGTTTATTTACTTTAGTTTCTGTAGAACCTAACACTGAGACGTGATCGCTCCACGACAGGAAATTGATGTCAGAAATAACAACAAATTGCAGTCAAAACTTTTTCAAAAACTTTACAAAAAAAAAAAACAGAAATTTGTAATTACATATCAAGATATTAAATAACTACTTACGAATAAAATTATTTAATTATTAAACTGTCTCCAGCAGCTAAATCTCCCTCACTGACTGAGTTTGCCGGATGGCAAGTAGGTCGCGAATGTCATTGTAACACGTTGTTTGCCAATGATGCCATTTTACTGGCGTGCGCGGCTGTTCCATCTCTATATGTTTAAGTAATATGTGGTCCAGCAGAGCCTCGCAGTGTAGTACAACGAAAAGAGGAGGAGGACATCCTACATAGTTTCTGTGTATCTGGCCCTGTTTTTGCACTCCGCAGATATGTATGACTGAAGAAGGAGAGAAATGGAAAATGGTTCACAGTTTTCGAATTTGCCATTCATTGGAATAAAATTGAAATTGAGTTTTATAATTTTTTAAAAATAAAATACTATTTCAATAAATTTTGGAAGTATAGTACTCATTAAAAAATTGGGTGCTTATCTGTGTTCCGCCGTACTGTATAATTAATTGCACTGATAATTAATAAAACTTTTTTAGTTCGATAATTTTAAGCTGTTAGATAAACACAACAGTTTAAAGCATTATATAGCCAAAGTAATAAAAACAGGGTATTTAATTGGGTTAAGCTGTACTGTATGATTGAGTACACTAGTATTTAAAAATGATTTCTGAATCGAAAGACTAGAAAGTTTAAAAACATCAATTTAGTAAACTCTTAAAGGCATTAGCATTAATAATTGGATTTTGAATTGGGCTCTCTTGTATAATGCGATAGGGTTAAAATGCAATAAAAAAAGGGTGTAATATTCTACGATTTTTAAGTTTTCAGTAAATATATCGATTTAATAAATATTTAGAAGCATAACAAAAAAACTTTCTATGTTTTAACTATTTATATTATTCTGCTAAACCTTTCCACTGGTATGCTTTGATACCTCAGTCGACTAAGGAAGGTACATGTCTACCAACATAATATTTGGCAGTTAGAGGCCCCTGCTCTAAAGAAAATTAAGTTTCATTAAAATTAATGTGTCGATAGATGCGAAATTCTCATGCATGACAAATAAAACTTCTTCCTTATATTCAGGGTGGGAAAAATAAGTATTCACACTAGTGCATTGTAGCAGGGTCATGGGAAATGAATATAGCCATTGACACTGCAGCCATCTGGCAAGGGGTTGCCTAACGGATGAGGAAACGAGATCGCGACCTACAGGCAACACTAAAAACAAAAGACTAACAAAAACACAACATCTTGGATTACAGAAAACAAAATAGTAGTTGAGCAGGAAACAAGGTAACACAGGTCTGGTGGAAAAAATGTGGTAGACGAAAGTGAATGTCGAAGAGACAGAAGATGGCGGTTGTGCATGTGATGTCATTCAAGATGGCGGGCAGATGTTTCAGTTTTGCAGGCTGTGTTCCCAGATCAACTTTTCATAACTACTTCCAATTTTTCTGATAGGCAAATAATATAACTGAATAATTATGTTAGCATGGCTAGAAAGTTTGTTATTGGCGATAAATACTTTCTTACAATTTTGATTTTAATATATATATATATGTTTTTATATATATGTTTAGATATTTTGTGAAATTTCAAAATTTTAATAACAATTTCACAAAATGTTTCCTTAATAGGCACGGAGTGGAAAATTTGTCGTTATGTGTAATCACGCTAGGCTCTATTATTTACATGACTGTCAAAGTCATGTAAATAATAGAGCTGGCGCCACTCGTTCATTGGTTGCTGTCTAAGTGTGAAGATATTTTCTTTTTGACACGTCTGCATGTGATTCGTGCACATCATTACGAAGTGTTCATTCACTGATGCAGAGTTAACCAGAGCCTGTCGAATTAAGTATTGTCCAATGACGATCAGAGTGCAAACGCGGAAGCCTTTGTGCATGAAGTACGAGTATAACATGTCACCAGAAGACCGTGTGAATATTGCAGGCTTCTAAGAACCATATCAAATAATGGAATGATGGTATAGGCTGTTCACGGTAAAATGAGCACTTCCGAAAGCCCTGCTTAAGATCTACTTGTATACACGTTGTGTATTCCTCCGCCTTATGTAAAATAAACATTGCTATGGGCCTCATCACGTTATTCATGCGTCGGTCAAATGAAACTGTGAAATTATTAAGAAAGTAAATACTTTACAAATGTGCTCATTTTTACACTTCGATGCATTAGAAAACCAGAAAGCGAAAGAATCAATTTTAAGTTAAGATAAGGAACTACTTTCTATCCATCGTTACCAACTTTACTGGGATAATGTCACTCAGTGCACCCATTAAAATATACGCAGACAGCCGTAATGACTTTTTCCAAAGGTTCATTTCTAAAGTGCCCACCTTATTAAAAAAAACTCGAGTGGGGAGAGAACCCAAGGCGAGGCAACACTCACCGAGTGACGGGTTTTCCAGCTGGGACCCGTAGCTGCCGGTCATTCCCGGGCATGACATGAAATGAGACCCTAGGATGGAACGGCGCTGGAATGCAAGGGCGGGGGAAACGGGAGTACCCCGACAAAGCCCGCCGGCAAGCGACGTCGTCCAGTACGATTCCCACAAGCGAAAATCCGGGAGTGAGCCCTCCGGATATCGAACCCGGATCGCCGTGGTGGGAGGCGAGCGCCCTAGCCACTGCGTCACCGCTGCCCCATTGCCTTATTTAGATAGTGATATTTTTTTTTTAGTCTCGTGTGCTTATGAGTAAACCTCCACTGGCGTTGATTATCTGCAGTTCGAGCCCATGCAACCTTGCGGGTATTGGTTCAGTAATACTACCTTGAAGTGGTTTTTCCGCAGGGTATTCCACCTCCGTTCCGAGAAAATTCTGCTGCAGGTGGTTTCTGCGTGCAGGACACTCGGCGATCGTGATAGCCAGGAGCGTCGTAGCCTACTTATGTAGGTGATGATGCTGAATCTACAGTAAACACGACTTATAGTCTATTCGCGATATCTTCACATTTTTTTTAAAATCAAACATTTCAATTGTGATACTATGTATGGTGTGTTTGGTTATTTCCTAATTACGTCATGTATCACAAGCGTTTTATACTTGAGTCAAAATAAATGTATATATATCTTGGTTAATTTTGACATTTACTTACACTTTGTATATAAACAAGAGAAAACCGGCGTTGGTAATGCTTAGTAAGAAATAGTTATCTTACAAAATATTATGAAACTGTGTGCTCGCGAATGGGGCGTGTAATTTTCTGTATATTGTAATTTTCTTTATTCTGTATGGTGTATGGTGTAATTTTCTGTATTCCGTATGGTTCGTAGTGTAATTTTCTGTATTATTTATAGTGTATGGTGTAATTTTGTGTGTTCTGTATGGTGTAATTTTGTGTATAATGTATGGTGTAATTTCCTGTATTTCGAATGGTGTATGGTGTAATTTTCTGTATGGCGTATGGTGTAATTTTCTTTATTCTGTATGGTATATAGTGTAATCTTCTGTATTCTGTATGGTGTAATTTTCTTCATGCGGCGGAGGGATAGCCTGAAAGTAGAACTCAGCAGGGCTTCAGAAAAGTTGGAAGTAACCTTGAATGGAATATAGCAGTCACTTTTGTGCTACGTTACCACTATAAAGTCTTGTGGAAGAGAGGAGGGACTTAGAATACGCTTATTTGTCATTCAGTATTTTCTGATTGCAAGTGCGCGATCAAAAGAACTCGACGTCGAGATGCCTCAGTGGCTGTGACGATAAAAGTTGAATATAGTCCATTCATAGTTACATCCAACTTTCCCGAAACCCTGCTCAAGTTCTACTTTCAAGCTATTCCTATGCATAATACAAACAAAGCTTAACACTTGAGGTGAGCAGACATTTACAAGACAACCAAGACAAGTTAGAAGTGAGTTACTTATATCCACTACTGCAGGAACACAGGTTTTATTGGTCTCTGTGTTCCCACTCACTGCAGTTCTAGTGGCCAACGTGACAATGGACACGCCTACTGTACTCTACAACGTTCATTATTGGCTGTGTCATCAGGCGCTGAGTTGCTTTTGTGCCAATCAAATTTATTTATTTGTGTAAAATGTTTTACAATCATGCCCGTCCTTTTGCGGAGATGTAACAAAAAAAAATTATAGCCAGGAAAGTTATCGTTACTGAGCTGTAGAGTTGTTGTGAGATCCTGTTAAGCACAGGAAGTACAACGACTACGTGAAAATGCTAGTTTTCTGTTCAATGACACAGATATTTTCAAAATGTTTTTGCTAGAGCTACACTCTACACTCATCTGTGTCTACACAGATGACAGAGGATATGGAACACGATTAAATCCCAGAAACACCGTCGGAAGGGATAAATTTCTTGGTGGTGGTGAAGTAATGGTGCAGAGCGGCACAATGTTTGATGGGCGTGCGGCATCGCACATCTGCAGTGGAGGTGCTGTTACTGCTCTGAGGTATAGAGACGAGGTGCCCCAACAACATGTGAGACTTTGCAGAGGCGCAGTCGGCGCAGACTTCACTTTCATGGACGACAATTCACGAGCGCATCGAGCCAACCTGTTTCAAGAAATGAGCGGCAACATGTATGAAATATGCCTACACGTTAGGCAGTCAATTATTTCTATAAAGAAATGATAGGAATGTTTAACAGACACAATTCATGGCAGATGTTATAGCCCCGACGTTGGGAAAGTCAATTATTTCTGTAATGAAGTGTGTTAGGAAACTGATTAACTTTACGGGAAATAATATATATTTTGAGGCGGTATAACTCAATGAATATAAATACGTATAGTAAAATAAAAATAATGTGCGTGTGGAAATCAGCACAAATCATAACAATATCTACCATTTCATTCCCATGTACTGATCAGGATAATTGGTTTATATACTCAGACTATTATATATTACAGAAGAAGAAATACTTACTATTAACATAATACAAAGAAACACTTTAAACCGAGAAAATGAAAATATAATTAAAGAAATAATAGAAAAATCTCATTCACTACTCATATGCAACATCTTTAGACCCTTTTTAACAGAAGACATATGATACTAAAAAATATTGCTGTCAGTTGTCAAAGAAAAATTAGTTATTTGAAAAAAAATAATCTGACAAAATAAACAATTGATTTCCCTAAAATAATCACACAATAGCTCTGACGAATTATCAAACATATTATTTGACTACTAAAATTAACTGAAGAATATTCTTATGTGGACAACCAGGCTTAGTTCATCAGTAGAGCTTAAGAATCAAAGTCGTTCACTCGGACCACTGGACTTGCATATTATTAAATTCCACATACAACTTCATAGCAATGTGTTGAATGATTAAATAGTAAATAAAAACCTTACTTGAAGAATTCCGCAGATATTAAGGCACAATAGCTGGTATGCCAGACTGCCTCAGAACACCAACCAGGAAATGCATAATGAATAATCCTCCTGCAGTTAGATATTCTCCTGTGTGTTTAGCAACGATACTTAATACTGTTTAGCCTCAATACTGAAACATCTTCATAAACTTCATTTAACATCAGGCACATTAGTCATACATGTTCCTTGTGCATGGAGGCCATTTGTCCCTTCTTTAGAATCTTTTTATTCAACATAAAATTTTCACTCAAGTCCTTCCTAACAAACAAAAACATATCTGCATTGTCACATTCCAAAACCACTAAATTTGTTTTCTGGTGGGTACACTTTTATATTCTCTTACCAATGATAAACCGATAAAACACTATTTTAAATATTAATTTCCATCATTAAAATTTATGCAGCTAAACTGTCAATCTAGTAGAGTGTGGATAAAAGTTGCAGTATTGTTTTTGACATAGTTAACATTGACTGATTTAAATAAATTACAACATGTAAAAATTCCTGTTAATTAATGTGACATGTAAAATAAAATATAATAAGTCATTCAAATGAAGTTAATATCATATGCTCACAATATTTAAATAACCAAAAATTGTGTGTGTAGAAATTTAGAAATAAAAAAGTGTCATGTAGAGACTCCCTGTAAAGAAACTCCTTACACCTAGTGGATTAATTTCTTGAAGGTGAAGATATCTACTGTGTGGACTGGCCATCGAGGTCTCCACACATGATCACTATAGAGCCTGCGTGGTATGCATTAAGGAGACGAGATGCAGTATGCCAGCCTCCATCTGGGACAATTCCAGAGCTACGCACTGTTCTTCGTGAGTAATTGAACCAACTGCCAACAGAGCTTTCTTCTTCTAAAATACCTTATTAAGTGTTATGTGAAGTTAAGGCCCGAAGGTAGGGCGGGATTTTATTGCGTCTCAGGGCTAACCTCTTACGACTACTAGGAAGGAAAATCATGTAAGGAGACATGCATCGCGGCAAAGAGGGATTGGGCAGCCATGGCCTGCACTTTGGGGTCATGACAACCTCCCTAAGTGTACTTAGAGCTAGTCTTAACTATGAAGAGCGAGGGAAAATCCGCCAAGAGAGACGTAAAAACCCTTGCAACAGAGAAATAAAAATTTCAAAAATTATTGCATGCATTAAATTAAATTAAATAGAATGGTACAGGAGATTTAGTGTTTGGGAACATGCTCTTGGTTTCAATAGAGCTCTTGGACCACCAAGTAGAGAGCACGTCACATCGTTGCGTAGTGTGTGTGGCTGTCAGAGGTAACAACACTCCATATAAACGTTTTGTTTCTGTTCAGGAAGTGATGTTCAATGTGTGGTCATTTTTGATTGTCTCTCTTTACAGCAAAAAAAAATATTAATTTAATGTTTTCCACTCCTTCGTGTACCAAATATACTTTTGATTCTTTTTTACTGCGTGCTGTATACCATGTTTGTGTAATTCAGATACTTCATTAATAAAATATTTTCCGATGTCTTGATTATGATTAACGTTGGATATTAATCCTGCCTGTTGTGCTTCAATAAGCCCAACAGGCAGGAGACGCCAGCCTAGCTAAGTTCTTCTGATGAGATTAACAGCAAAGGAACTAAACCTGGGAAAAGATCTAGCATAGCGAATGTAAAAATAAAAAGCACTTGGGAGAAAATAATAGACACACTTCGATTTATGACTTCAGGAGTTGCAGATAAGAATTTTTTTATGCCTGCTTTTACTTACGCTAACCCAGCTCTTGTTTCGTTATGACAACTATCGAGCATTAGGTGTTGTGTTCAGTGTTCTAAGTTATGATCAGAGACCCGAGAATTTCGCGGGTTCATTTCTAGACAAGTTGGAATTCACAAACATGTACGTTCGTGTTACGTTTGTTATTGGTCGACGTGTTGTTGACACCTCCTGGAGACAAATGAGCCAATAAAAAACATGCAATAAATTGTGCGCCCAACCACATCCTTTTACTACCACAACAATCAACCAATAAACAGTTGATATCTGTATGAGAGTATATAAGACTGTGAAGTCTAGCCTACATGACGAACTCGCGAATTTCTCGGGAAGTCTAGTTATAATTAGGAACCATATTGAAAAACTAGACCAAGTACGTGGTTTACGAATCAGTAATAGGCTGTTCACGGTAAAGTGATCATTTTGAGCTTGTAGTTACTTTTTTCTTGCAGCCATTTTTTATCCTTTAACCACCTCTTAAAATAAACATTGCCATGAAGTAAGAAACACATTGTGTACTTTCCAGGCACTCGGAAATTAACGTATGAGGTTAAAACAAAATATATTTATTGACTATTTTTCCAAATGAGAGGCTTTCAAAAGTGCGCACTTTAACGTGAATAACCTATACCTAGGGCCACCTGTTTTTCGCAAAAATACTTACTCGGAGGCTAGACTTCAATATCCTATGTGCACGCTTGCAGTCTTCAATCGACTATTGGTCGCTTGACTTTGTGTGCAGGCAGTCTGTTACATGGGTGAGCCAATAAGAATCAATTTTCTCTGATACTGACCGTCTGTAATTTGCGAGCAGACAGATGAGACGCGTAAAAATTGAAACGATCCAATAACGAGAGTGGTTCTGAACTAAAATGCATTGGAACACAACTTGTCCTCAAATTTTTTCGCGAAAAACAGGTGCCCCTACGCTATACCCATATGTAGGGACAGGTGTTTTTCGCAAAAATATTTGTGGCCATGCTAAACTTCAATATCCTACGTCCCCAACCACAACTTCCTTTTGGTTATTACCCGCATGTCTATATGAGGAGACGTGTTCTTATTTGACTGGGCCAATCGTAATCAAGTACTTCGAAACAGCTCGTCCACGATTCGCGGACAGACACTGGAGGCACATGACATTTGAAATCATCCAACCACGAAAGTGCATATGAATTAAGGTGTTTTGGAGTACGACTGGCTTTGAAATCTTTTCGCGAAAAACATCTGTCCCTTCCCATATGGGAAATGATTGGTCGTCAATCCTCGTAGTGCATGCCGAACAAGATTCCTGTACGTTTTATACATGATCACAGAGTAGGTAAGCGTACAGAGGTGAATAAAAATGGGAGTGACACACTATGCTGTATATATTAAGAACTTTAACTTCGTCATTGTAGAGTGTTTCCTCTTTCTCCCGTCCATGCAACGAAAATTCGTAGCTATTTTTAAATACTTTTGAAAAAATTTATTTAGCCACTATAGGATATTTTAACGGCAGCACTGACTTTCATATTCCTGGTAAAGTTGGCAGCAGGTAAAAAAAAATTAGTTACACGTTAAAACATTATATTATAAGTGTGATTTTTAAGTTTATGAATATCTAGTGTTAATTTGCTAACTATTTGCATTGTTCACAAGAGGATAAAACATCGGGTTGTTAGTGACACATTTAACTTCCTTACAGTCCCACTGGTTCACTTTATCGACGTGTGAATAAACCTGAATAGCCTATAAAGGCCGTTCACGATAAAATAAGCAATTTAGAAATGATCCTTAGCAAAAAGTCACTGTCCCTGAATGCACATTTTTTTAATGGGCGCTCTGAGTTAAATTCGTCCAGTAAAGTTGGCAACGATGGATGGAAAGTGGCTCAGTATTTTAACGTCGAATGAAAAGTGTTAGGTAAGGATTTGTGATAACTCGAATTTATTATTTCTTTCGCTTTCTGTTTTTTTTTTTAAAGCATCGCAGTGTAGAAATTAGCGGATTTGTCAAGTATTTACTTTCTTAATAATTCCACTGTTTCATTCATAAAGTGGTGAGACCCATGTCAATTTCATTTTACATATGGTGGAAAAATTCACAACGTGTATAGAAATAGATACTAAGCAGGGCTTTGAAAAGTGCTAATTTTACCGTGAACAGCAGCATTAATCTGAGAGGCCGCCATAAGTTGTGGGTGCCGCTGTATAGAAGGAGGGAGCGGACATATTGCGAAAGCAGCAAGTCGAGGGAAAATGTACACAGCGAAAAGTAAATAGCGCTTGATAGCGTGTGCTTTTTTATTACCACCTAGAAGATAAGGCCTACAACTCTGCTGTGTGCAGGACTTACTGCCATACACCCATGTAACGGCCGTTCACGGTTATTCGAGCACTTTTGAAATCAACCTTTGAAAAATGTCACTGTCCCTGCCTGCATGTATTTTGACGGGCACACTGCCTGGTGTACGCCCAGTAAAGTTGGCAACGACGAGAGGGAAAGTAGTTCCACGTCTTAAATTTGAACTAAAAGTAAGTTATTACGTTAAACATTCATGAATTCTGAAATAATATTTTTTACCGTCCGTTTATTTTTAAAGCATGTAAGTTTGAGAAGCATCAAATTTGTATAATGTTTTCCTCTGTAATAAATGCACACTTTCACTTGATCGACGCGCGAATGAAGTGAGTAGGCCCATATATATATATATATATATATATATATATATATATATATATATATATATATATATATATATATATATATATGCACACACACACACTTATTGCTGTTTCCCGTTAACTAAACACATTCGAAAGCACTACTTTGAATTTACTTTTATATTAAACATTTCTGTGAACCTGTGATGACGGTATTTAAGCTTCGACAAAATATAGCTGTGAAACTATTGCTAAGAACAATTATGATACTGTGACAGCTAATTCTTTCGCTTGTGTTTATAAAAAAAAACATAAACAAAATTTAAAAACTTTTTAATTCTTAAATTTAAATGGCAATATTCACACGATGTTGAAGAGGAAAATTTCGCGAATTCTTTTCAAGGCAAGACAGAACACTATATAGTTAAATAAGAGTTTCTACATGGCTGTACACTACTTTAGACTACGTTCTAACACAAATACGATGCAACTAAATTACGAAAAAGGTTTTTTTTTTTTTCGTAAAAGCGCGGGATTTTTCGTGAACCCGGTTGTAAACATACGGAACATCATTGTTTGAATACTTGATTTTCAGAGTTGTTATGGCCGTTATTGCGTCTATGTTACGGACATGCTCAAAGAATTCATCTTATGACTGATGCAATGATTCGCTGGCCTGGCTGCAATCTCGGACACTTACAGACGTAACGTGGTGTCCATGTGAAATATAAAATTCAGGGAACTTTCAAGACTTCCGGGTTCCCCTGATAGCTTTCAGGGGAGAAAAGCGCCAGTCGCCGTTATATTAAGCTGGCATTCCCCCACTGTCGCTAGACACCGATGAAAAATACCAGGAACATCGCAGTTCCGAGATTGCGGCAGGTACAGTTCACTTGCTAAAGAACACGTCGAATTAATGCCGCATCTAAAACTGTGATCATCGCACTTCTGTCCGATACCACAATTGTGCATCAGTCGGACATAGGAACGATATAACTATTACAGACTCTTGAAATTTTTGCGAATTCATTCGAGGTCAAGGTAAAATCCAAACACGTGTGCATTTGACTTGCTTTTATCAGTTGGATCGCAGTTCGATAGCCACGCCTTGGTCGAAGTTGAGCCAATAACTATGGGGGCAAGTAAAATGGAGCGTCAGCCAATGAACAACTTCCTGAGGCTCGAGTACACAAACGACTGTGGAGTCTAGCTTTTTGCCATATGGATCACAGACATTTCCTGGTCTCTGAAGCAGGTATCACACGATGCAAAATGAGTGGCAATCTTGCGCGAGATGCCGACATTGCACGAGAATTTCTTGCACAAGTTCTTGTGCAAGGCACAGCTTGCCTATTTTTCTCGTGCAAGGCGATGCAAGTTGCGATCCTATTGGTGCTTGTATGCTGGTCATATGACCTGTTATAAACGCAACCATAGAGTAAAAGAAAATCGTAATCAGAGGTGTGAGAAGAGGAATACAGGGAATTAAAACATTGCTGGAAAATAACTTTATAGCGTGGATTGAAGTTTAGAAAGTTCACTGATAATAAAATAAAAAAATAAATAATTGTATTTTGGAGGGATAGCTTTGAAACAAATACCTTGTTGAGGTAAGCAACTTCATATTTTGTATTGTGATACCTAGGCTGTTTGGTACTCACGAGGGCTATCAACTAATTTTGATGCGAGACAGTATTCATATTATTGATCTGCGTGTGAACTTGTTTCGCATTCAATTTAGTTGGCATTCTCGTACGAAATATTTAGTACGAAATGCATCTTGCATCGTGTGATCCCTGCTTTAGGGGAGAGAGAGAGAGGGAGATTGAAAGAGTTTGTGAAAAGGGGGGGAGGGGAGGGATTTTCGCCCATGTCCTTCCCGGTCATTTCCAAAATATTCTCCTGTAAATGTAAATGTAGCCATAATTATGTACACATGGATGCAGGATTTGCTTTTCGATTTACTTCGCATCTTTAATTTTTGCGCAACAGATTTTACGATGTTAACAAAAGTATTGTGCATTTATTATTTAACAATTTCACCTTCTAAAAAATAATTTAAAAATATGAAATAACGTTTACATGCAGACGTCCTTCATTTTCAACATTAGCGCATGGAGGCTAGCTATAATAACACTTTAAACGAGTATTGCCAGCCGTACCATAATTTTGGTACAGACCCGACTAGGGATTTTTCTCATTTTACTTACGAAAAGTGGGTTTTCAACGGTTATCCAGCCATCACCGAAGGCATGAATGTGTAGCATTTCGTTACAGTAACGTACTGTGTGTGAGAAGGAACCACTCTCACGTGAGTTACATCCGGAATTACGTCGTTAAAGATTATTTGCTGCCCAATAGGCTGTGCCTATTTCCAGTGACGGGTGCATTCGACAAAGGACGTGGGGACGCAAAAAAAAAAAAAAAAACGTGTGAAGCCTAAGAATTCAGAAAAAAGGAATATTTATTTTTATGGAAGGTTTAAATTAAGAATGTTTACTGTTTTACATTCTTACAAGCAAGACATTTGTCACAAGTTCATCATACGCGATCTGTATGATCTGTAGGGACCTGCAAGTTCGCGTTATTTTTTGGCATCAAGATCAAATTCACAGGGGTCACTGACTGAGCGGTTAGACTGCTCGCCTCCCACAAAGGCGAAACTTGTTCGATTCCCGACGGGGCCGCCACCGGATTTTCGCATTCAGGGAATCGTGCCGGACGATGCCGTTTGTCGCCGGGTTTTCTCGGGGATCTTCCCCCCCCCCCTTCATTACGGCGCTGCTTCATACTCTAAAACTCACAGTACTATATATACTCAAGCCGGCGTCGTTTCCTCATTGGCTGCTGCCTATATGTGAACTGCACGTGATCGGGGCACACGATTGTGAAGTGACATTTACTAGCACAGAGTTACCCGCAGAGTGTTCTGTAGTGATCTGTTCTAATAAGAGAGTGTGAATATGAAATGAATGAACAAGGCAAAATTTGTTCATTTTTGTAATAAAAATGCGGTTACAATTCTTTATTTTATCCGCGTATAAAAATGTTGTGTTCGAGGGATGGGTGTTTGCTGGGCCCAAAGGATTAGGGTACTGGATCGCTGAGGTTCACCAGTAAATCACGGAGATTTGTTAGAATTTCTTGTTCACTTTTCCTTGAACCACTGTATTATAATACCTCAGATCTCCTTCATCCATTCGTACCGAAGAGTTCAGTTTTGAATTCAAACACCCTTGTTTGGTTTCCACTTTCCAAAATAATTCTCGTACACCTGAAAAAAATCTTAATGTATTTGAAAGATTTTACTTCACTTGTGTGATCTTTTCATAACATGTCAACTTATCTTAACTTTTGTATGAGAAAGTTGTATAACGGAAAAGTTGGCCTACATATCTGCAGCCAGAATTATCTTCTAATGCAGTGATTTGTTTTTTTAAAAGATATTTTATGGTTTTGTAATATAATGTTACGCGGTCGCTGCTTCGTATCCCGGGCGAGTGAGTGGAAGCGAAGTAGAGCAGTAATATGATAGCGGCGGCGGAAAGTCAACGGAATGTTTTGAATTATAGGTTCGAACTGAAAAAAGAACAACATATCTACTAACGGTCTGCGAAGCATCGGGCGCGGGAGGGTGGGGGCACAAATTTTGAGTTCGTTTCGCCGCGTCTCATATCTTCCGCCTAGTATAATTTTTGTCTAGGAGAAGCTACGACGCTCGTCTAAGTTCCAATCGACAGCTCTGGTCAAGATCAATCGATTGCGTGTATAAAAAACATTTGTGTGGCGTGGTTATGATGAAATTGTATGCGTTTAATGTAACAAATTAAGAAAACTTAACACAGTTTCGGCCTATACTGGTCAAAAACCCAAGTTGAAATACATAAATCGTAAACGGTTGGACAGAACATCTCAAAAGAAATCCAGTGATACCCATAAAACCCCATATGATCGAGTGAAGCTGTGCTGTGAACGTAAAATATACATCAAGGCGTCCGAGCGCGTCAGCGTAGACGTATTCACGCAAAACAAACGGCCTTGTCCGAACACAGCCAAACTCAATTTTTTTTTTACTATGGAGACCCCGTAAGTCCTACCTACTTGCCTACCTACAATCTACAATGTAGGGTAGCGGCGTTCACGCTAGTCAGGGCAGACTTCTATAGGCCGTTCACTGTAAAATGAGCACCTTTGAAAGCCTTGCTTAGTATCTACTTGTATGCACATTGTATATTCTTCCTCCTTATGTAAAATTAACATTGTCTTAGCTCTCATCACTTTATTAATGGGTCAGACAAGTGAAACTGGAATTATTAGAAATGTAAATATTTTGCAAGTATGCTAATTTTAATACTTCGATACATTAATAAAAAAAACAGAAAGCAAAAAAAATAATATAAGTTATCACAAATGGTCACCTAACACTTTTTATTCGACGTTAAAATATGGAACTACTTCCCATCCATCGTTACCAACTTTACTGGGTGCATGGCACCCAGTGAGCCCGTTAAAATATTCACAGGTAGAGGTAGTGACTTTTTTTCTAAGGTTGACTTCAAAAGTGCTCACTTTATCGTGAACAGCGTTTAGGAGTGTGAACAGGGCAGACTTCTAGGAGTGTAAGTGTTATGGCGATGCAGACGGCCGTCCTCCGGCGGAGCTGATGTATCCATCAAGCCTTACCGGGAGGGTCAACGGACTGTTCCCTGCCCTGCCGCTAGTCCTTCGTCCGGCCAGGATCACCTACAGTGTAAGCTGGTTGTATTAGATATTGAGTGAGGCTTTGGGGGGGGGGGGAAGGGGGGAATCACGTCGAGACGCCCAGGGGACCAGCAACCCCGCCACGTGACGTCATCGCCCTTTCTTGCGCCTTCTTCCGCATTGCCGTTACCACTACGAGCATTAACGTCGCCGCCTGGTTTGAAGGGATTGTACATGTCTGTTGTCCAAAAGCGTGAGTGCGCTAGGGGTGACCGAGACATGCGCATCAACTGCTCTCATCGTCTCTACGCGCAAGGAACTTCAGTCCTGCCGTCCATAACGCTGCCTCTATGAGGCTTTCAGCAGAGACCCTACAATTTCATGACGTAATAATAAAAATAAAGAGTTGATGCACGTCTCTATTACTTTTTTAAAGTTTTGCAGCAGAATATCCATAAAGGCTGTTCACGATAAAGTGAGCACATTAGAAATGAACCTTAGAAAAAAGTGACTGCCCCTGTATTCATAGACTGTTCACGATAAAACGAGCACTTTCAAAAGACACCTGCTTAAGATCTACTCGTATACAATGTTGTGTATTTATCCGCCTTATGTAAAATTAACATTGTCATGGGCTTCATCGCTTTATTCATGCGTCGGTCAAATTAATCTGTGAAAGTATTGAAAGAATAAATACTTTATCAATCTACTCACTTTTACACTTCGGTGCATTAAAAAACAGAAACCGAAAGAAATAATTTTAATTTATCACAAATGGTTACCTAACACTTTTTATTCGGCGTTAAGATATGGAACTACTTTCCATTCATCGTTACCAACTTTACTGGGCGAAAGCCACTCAGTACGCCCGTTTAAATATAGGCATGCAGCGGCAGTAACTTTTTTCTAAGGTTCATTTCTAAAGTGCTCTCTTTATCGCGAACAGTCTTAGTATATTTTAATGGTCGCATTGAGAGTCATGCGCCCAGTAAAGTTGGTAACGATGGATGGGAAGTAGTTCCATATCTTAACGCCGAATAAAAAGTGTTATGTAACCATTTCTGATAATTTAAATTATTTATTTCGTTTTCTATTTCTTTTTAATGTATCGAAGTAAAAATGAGCAGATTTGTAAAAAAAAAAAAAAATACTTTTCTAATTATTTTAGCGTTTCGCTTCACCAACGCATAGGGCCTAAATAAAGTGATGAGGCACATTATAGTGTTACTCTTACAAAAGACGGAAGAATACACAACGGACATACAAGTAGATCTTAAGCAGGGCTTTCAAAAGTGCTCATTTTACTGTAAACAGCCTATACGTTATTCTTGCATAAAAGAAAATGTCTCATAGTTTTATGCATCATGGGAGGTTAGCCATTTAGGAAGGCACAGATTTACTGTCACTGAAGACAAGGTTGAAGTGAGCTGCCTATATTCTCCACTACACCAATACGAGTTGTGTTGGTCTCTGTATTTCTACTTACCCTCTTCCTATTGGTCCTGGCTACGCCGGACTCGCTTACAATACTCCGCAACGTTTATTATTGTCTGTCCACCGGCCAGTGGAGTCGCTTGATGGCTATGTGCCAATCTATGTGTCGTGACAGATGCAACATGTTTCACAATCCATCGTGTTCAATTGAGAAATTATTAAAATCAGTTTTTATTCTTATGAATTTAAATGTTGACTAGTTGTAATTTTTTACTTAGTTTCCCATAGAAATCAGTGGAACAGAAAACCATAGAAGTGCGAGATTTGTCTTCAAGAGCAAAGAAATTTCCAAATAAACATTGCCCAGTATATCCGTGCATACGCCTCGAAGGGTTCAATTACAGTTTAATTGTTTTGGCGACGTCCAAATATAAACGGAAACATTTGCAAAAAAAATTAACAAGGGCGACTGCAAGTTCATTTATTAAAGACTGTTCACGATAAAGCGAGCACTTTTGAAACCAACGTTTGAAAAAGTCACTGCTCCTGCCTGCATATACTTTAACAGGTGCATTGATGGACGAACGGATGAAATTTGAACCTTCTAAACTAACAGGGCTTGAGTAAAGTATGAAGTAACCGGTAATGTATTGTGTACATGTGTTTAAAATATATCCTAGCACCACTTGAACTAGCGAATGTAACTATAGCAGGCCTACACGTACCAATTATGATACGTCTGACGCCACTGGTCAAGCAAACTGTAACATCCACTCGTAATGTTGAAAACAACAGGCTTTTAAAAGCAAAAAAAAAACACACACACAAGATTTGAAGCTAAGCCAGTGATGTCTGAGTTTGACGCGAAGTTGCGAAATATGCTAAACTATATAATTCTGGCCTAGCGTTCGCGCAGTCTCATGATGCGGCACGTGAATTAGAGGATGAAGAAAGCCACTAGTTGGTACGTTTGCTAATTTCATTTCCATTTGAAATTTTATTTTGAAAATGTGACCCGTTTATAGTTATGTAATTATCCTTAACACCTTAACATATTGTTACAATTTCTCTCTCAAAGTCAGCGGACTAAGCCAGGTTCGTTAAGGGATGGAGGTCTTAATTAAATAAAATTATTAATTACAATTTCCTAATTTAATTTTCAACTACAAACAAAAGTTTCTCGACTCAACATCTCACAGTAAATTTATATCACTTACTGTTTACAATTAATGACTTCAACCAATAGAATTTATTACCTGATAGAAATTATCATTATTAAATAATTAGAAATCTGTCCCAATAGACAGTATATCAAAACATATTCAAATATTTTACCAATTATATGTCCCTATTAAAAAGTTCCAGTATTTATGATAAAGTCCGTATAACATGTTATTCAGTGCCACCTCAGTTTAGTCCAGATCTCACCAGTCCGCAATGTTCTGGAGTTATCCGAGCGCCCTCACGCACAGTAGGTTTCACTCGTCGGCTTTCGCGCCCTCTCGTCCATTCACACCACGAACACCTCGTCCGCTGTCGGCTCGCAATCTTCCTTCATCATCCGTTCTCTGCACGTCGAGTCGCTAAACCGGCAGTCCAGCTGTGGCTTGTATTTATAGGGTCGTAGGCCATCACCCAGAGATTTCGCGAAATCCCGCGTTGCGCCGAGGGTCCTGATTCTCATAGTGTTCTTGCGTCTCCTCTTCATTTGTCGGCTTCTCCAGCAGCAGGAGGCGGAGGAGGGGCTGTGATGCCAGCCAGGATTCGCCGCTGAATCATTCCCCGGCTGCCTCAGGAGGGGGAGGGGGCTTGGAGGCAACAAGTGAATCTGCCTGGAGGAGGGGAGGATCGAGGTGAGTCACTCCCGCAGAGCCGGATCAGGCACAACGGTAGCCACGGCTGGTGTGTGTTACAGCGGGAAACAATATTATCCCGAATATACTCGTCCTCGTCTGACATGTCGCAGAATGGGTTAAAATCGCGGCCGGTGCCACACAAGGCCAGAAGCTAGCACCAACGCGAACGTCGCCGTTCACTGGCATTGCTGTTGGTTATTGCCGCACCTCGGCAATTATATAACAGGTTGCTGCTTGTTGCGTGGATTTACTGGAACCCTTTCCGTAGATTAAGAGAATCTGACTAGATTCAAAGTCCCAAATAGTAATACTTTTACTTCCTTGGGTAAGTAATCTTCGTCTAGTGGTAGCCTGGCTGTGAATGCTGAATTCGAGTTCATCAATTTGATGCTGAGTACAAGAAGTAGAAATGTCCTAAAAATGTTTTATGTAATCAATTAAATTCGACTGAGTATTTGTTGTAGTTGTACCCAACCAGAAAGCTTAAGATCGGTATGGGATACAGATGAGAGTTTGGTCCGAACTGAAATCTGCATCCCGCCGATACGAGAGAGGCACAGAGCCGTGGATAACGAACATTGCTTTCATGAAATGATTTGAGGGTATTGTGGGATATATTATATGGCCATCCTGAAAGCCCTCACATGTTTGTCCAACTGCAGAATGTGTACCTGATTGAAGTTGGCTTGTGATGGAGACCTGCGAGGCATCATCGTCGTCTGTCTATAGAATACGATGTCTGTCACCTGAAGTGAGATTGGATCTTTCATGTTTCTTCTTATCCTTTGGCATATTATTCTGAAATAAATAATCCTTCGTCTTGAATCTTGTAAAGTGTTAGTGCACTTGAGTATTTGTCACTTAAGGTAAGTAAATTGTCCATGAATTCACTAGGACAGAGTAAGCATGTTTTTGAAATTTGATTCAAAGGAATTGCATTCAAAATGGAAACTATTGAATGCATGTGTATTAGCACATGGTTGTGGATATCAACATCAATCACATTGTGTGGAGGTTGAGGTATTTCATCTGTAGTGCTATTATGTGTTATGGTTTTAGAAAGTAATACTTTTTTATTCTTAACTTCTAGGGAGCTTATTCTGAAGCCTCGCGCCATGAATGTAATTCTGTGTTAGAGGTTATAAAAAAATAGACAGGCGTTCTATGACCTCTTTATACTTGTGTTTTATATCAGTATTTGTTTTGGTCCCTTTTAATAATAGTTTCCAGTTTCCCACAGATGTAAAAGACAATACATGGTTCCTCGAATAGTACTGAGGTAGCAACAGGAAGTTGATCAAGATGATATCCACTCCTGTTACACTCACGTAAAATAAGGGTAGGATTCAATGGAGTTGTTAACAGCTGAATGATCATGGATTCGCCTGTGTTAGTTGGACCAATTATAACAAGCCAATTTTTTTTTAATAACATGGACTGAATGGCAACAAGATCGGCATGGAATTCTCCAGGTTTAATGCTATTTTTTTTCTTTCAAAGAACATTTGTAACACATTCGATATTTTGAACAGAATCTTCATTTGGAGGTTAGAATTGAATGTATTCTAAATAATTTGTACTTTTAATTTTCAGGTTACGTTCAGCATTCCTGTATTTTATATTTTGGCAAACGTAAGATGGAAACGAAGTGCCACAAGTCTTTAGGTATTGGAGTTTCTCTTCATAACTGATTTTAGAGACAAATTTCTTGTAACTTTCGTTCTAAATGTGCTCGTCGATGGTGACTCGTCTGACACTGTAATTTCACTATGTGCGAAATTGCACACCTCTCGAGTTAGTCAGGTATGGCAACTCGTTCACGTGGTTCACTTGGTTCGCCCATAGTAACATTATATTTAAATGACTCCTCTAACGTAACCTGTTTTGAAGCAGACGGTAATGGTGATGTATGTTTTGTAGGTGATTGTCCAGATGTTGTTGGCTTACCTTGTTCTGATTCTTGAGAGTCGATAATTATAACGGTGTACACAGGTGAGGGCGGTGTGATGATAATATCTTCGACCTCCTCGTAGTTTGACGGAGTCTCAAACTCAGGACTTCGTAAGTCGACGAGCTGAAGACACTCGTGACCTGAGTTACAACAGTATATGCACTGGCACAAGTGGTTATCACCGTGCTGGCACTATCGGTGGACTGGACAATACTGCAACTTGTTTGCTAATGTACTGGGATATAACGTATTTATTGGGTAAGGTCAAAGAAAGTTATCTTTATCTAACAAGCACTGACATGTTGAGATAGAGTTATTTGCGTATTATTGATTATGTAAGTTGTCCTTGGAGTCAAATTATTCTGCACTTGCCGGTCTTCCACATCTAGATGAGGAAGAGTGGATGTACTAAATTTATTTTTAATGGAAGTGTCCTCCAGAAGGAGGCACTCTGTCTTCCGAAAGGACATTATAAATATTTAAAAGCCCTTATAAGTCCTCCTTTCACCTTGTTGCGGTGCCTTGTGGACAACCAACACAAAGTGTTAATTGAGGATGCGTATTTCAGAGGTAGAACACAATATTGTTTCACTAAGTAAATGTATTTAAAACTGTAATTAAACCTGTTACATTATGAACATAAAACACCTTACATTATACTTGAATACTTTAGATTGCGCTGGAGGAGCGTGTTACGTTAATCTACTCTATCTCTGCATATTATCTGTTACACTACGGCCACGCATCTAGCTATTGGAAGTCCATCAGTCGTCTCTCCTGGAACGGAATTACCTGTTCCGTTGCCGAGAGCTGAATACTATTGCGACTACGGCGGCCGGAACCCCATCTGCTTGTCCGTCTTGTTCTGTCGTCTGCTTGAAGTGTTAAGACAAATAGACCCTGAGCTCACCTCTTCTCCGGCCTTAAATATCAGGGCCGTTTACTATTTATCCCCCCCTCCCCAACCGAACTCAATGAACGCTGTGTCATTCATTTGCGCTTAATATAAGATAATTTGTACCACAAATATAGGAGTTGTTGTTCTGGTTGCAGGGACATATCGGCTTATTGCGACAAGGTGTGGGAGGGAAGATGGGATGAGTTGGGGGGTGCGCTTGGCGCGAAGCACGAGTCATTCTCGCGGAGAAAGGCCTTACAAAGTGGTGGAACGTGCTGCCGGCGGTCGCACCACTGGAGGATGTATACAGTTACACACATACACGGAGGACACCTACTGCCTCCCCCGGGTCGGTGGCTCGGGTTACCTGCTCCATTACCGTGTGTGTGAGGGGGCGGGGGGACCCTGCAAGTCGCACCACAGCCTTTTTTTTAACTACCTTATTCTAAGTGTTAAGTGTAAGTCCGAAGGTAGGGTCGGGTTCTAAGTGCATCTCAGGGCTGCGCCCCTTACGTCTAAATGAGAGGGAATTTCATGCTGAGGAGGCGGGAATCGCGGCCGATAGGGATTGGGTAGGCATTGCCAACACATTGGGGCCATGCCTCTCCCTAAGTGTAGTATAGTTAAAGCTACATTAAGAAGGGGTATTAAAAGCCCGCATAGACGCGGTAAAACCCATACCGACAGAAAAGGAGTTAAACTCGTGGGAGCACTAGTGAAAATGCTAAAGGAGATAGCAGATGTGGAATCGATGTTGTTTAATATGGGAGTGAAGAATCTAGTAGAGAGGTGGCTGGGGTTTTTGGGCCAGTATGTTAAAGGTACATGCGCCCTTGAGGTGGAACTGCCATCCATGACCCTGCGCTGGCAGCCTGACTACCCGCACAGCAACACCGATAGCAGTGACTTCAGGCAGGGTCCTTAAGTTTCCAGCCGAGGGCGCAAGAAATCCGTGCAGCTCAGTCATGGCACCTACTCCATCTGCTGTCTTCGGCCCGACATCTACCCTGGTTGTAGACGGAGGGCAGCTCTCCTCATCCGCCAAAACCATTCCTCTGGTGGGACTTCCAGGGGCTATCCAGGGTGGCGAATCCGCTGGCCCAAAGGCGGTGCGCGTCCAGGTGAAAGGCGAGGAGAACTGCTCCTGGAGGCCATCCCCTCCATCTTCAAAAGAATCCTCCTGCTGGGACTTACAGTGGCTAACCAGTTTTGGGGTATGCACGACAGCCTTGTGCACCTCGCCCGCTCCAGTGCTGCACCCAGATGTTTCCTCCAAGGCATCCTCCGATGTTTCCTCCGTCCCTCGGTTTGCTACCCTCTGCGAACCTGGACGACGATTAAGAGTGGGATGGACCTCCGCGTATTTGTGAAATAGTTGTTCGTGCGAATACGCATATCTCGGTAAATAAGTGTCCTGCAAATACGACTTTTTGCCAGAAAGGATTTAAAAAACATTGTCTATATCCCTCTATTTTTACTTTTATCATAATCGGTGTATTCTTGGAGAAAAAATTTCATGCATTTTCGAAGCTTGCCAATGCAGTTGCCTTAAGAGTTAGTTGGAGCTGCACGTCCAAGGTCAAGAAGCGAGGGAGCAATACGGGCGACACTAACACGCACGCCTAGTGCCTCATCGCTTCTACGCACAAGGCGTGCAGTGTTTACGTCGTAACGCTGTACTGTGTAAATTAGATCTGTAACATAGGGGTTTTATTTCAAGCTATGAAAGCCCACACACTAAACTACGTCCGTATCTCTGTACTTTTCTCTTGCCGTTTAAGGAAGCTGGATAGGCAAGCTTTAAAAATGCGATATTTGACCATCTTCACGAATTTTTTTCTCCAAGAATATACTAAATATGACAAAAGTAAAATGATAGGAACATAGATAATTGTTCTTTATATTTTCTGGCAGAAATTTGTATTCACAGAACATTTATTTACCGAGATACGCGTATTCGCGCAAACAACTATTTCACAAAAAAACGTGCAGATCCATATAACTTTTAAGTGGCAAGAGAAAAGTACAAAGATACGGGCGATCTGTGAGCTTTCATCGCGTGTAATAAAACCCTACTGTTACAGATGTGAATTGCACAGTGCAGCGTCACGCCGGAAACACTGCACGCCTTGCGCGTAGGAGCGATGAGGCACTAGGCGTGCGTGTTAGTGTCGCTCGTATCGCTCCCTCGCTTCTTGACCTTGGACGCAAGGGTCCATCCCACTCTTAACAGTCTTGCTATCGACTTCTGATCACAGCCGACTGTATGTGAATCGAAGCGCACCACATACGTATAGACTGTTCACGTTAAAGTCGGCACTTTAGAGGCGCTAGTTCCTTTCAGACATGTTTTTTTTTTCCTTTAACCACCATTTAAAATAAATATTGCCATGCAAGAACACAGTGTGTATATTACATCGCACTCGGAAGTTAGCGTGTAAATCAAAAATATAATACATTTTTTGACTATTATTCCAAATGAGAGGGCTTTCAAAAGTGTTCTATTTACTGTGAATGTCCTATACACACATAAACACAAACAAACAAAAAAGTCTAGTAACAGTTTTTTTTTTTTTTTGGAAATGTCATCTTGCATTTTCAAATTTAAATTGAAGCGACGCAAAACAACACAGGGATATCGCAGCAACCTGCTTGCGATCGATGTTGCATACCTCGAAGGCGAACTGAACTGGTGCGCCTTGCGGGAGATCAAATGCATTTACTCCTGGCAGCCTTTACTACTATACGCTGTTCACGGTAAAATGGGCACTTTTGAAAACCCTTCTTAAGATTTACTTGTAAGCCTATGCACGTTATGTATTCTTCCGCCTTATGTAAAAGTAACATTGCTATGAGCCTCTTTCCCTTTATTCATGCGTCGGTCAAGTGAAATTGTGAAATTATTAGAAAAGTAAACATTTCATAAAGCTGCTAATTTTTACACACTGATGAATTTAAGAAACATAACGCGAAATAAAAAAATTAAATTATTAAAAATTGATCACATTACACTTTTTATTCGGCGTTAAAATATGGAACTACTTTCTATCTATCGTTACCAACTTTACTGAGCGCATGTCACTCAGTCCGTCCGTTAAAATATATGCAGGCAGGGGCAGTGCTCACTTTATCGTGAACAGCCTTTAAATAGCCATCTCCCATTGTTCATGTAGTTTGACACACCATTCAACGAGAAACTTTGTCACTTTGTCCCCCGTCGACATCGCGAGAAATTTCGAATCATCATTCGAAAACAAACTCATTGTAAGCAGACGTTTATATTATAATTAAAATAAAACTACGGAATATTCCACTCTGATTTTTTTACGACAGAAATAAAAGAGTATAGTCTGCTGCCCATTCGTAATTTTGGTTATTGAGACATAAATGTTTTCGTTGCGAAGCGTCAGAGTTAGCAAAAATTGCTGTAAGTATAGGCAGCCTCTGTTTACGATATTTATTCTTTTGTCAAACATTGTTTTTGAACTACAGCGGCAATGCTGATTATTTTCTTAACAGACTGCAGTATTAAAACCCTGCAGTCACTGCTTAAACCTGACGAAAACTAACCTATAGCTAGTACAGAAATGGATGAGAGAGTGTTTTCGCCAGTTAAAACTTGATTATTGTCCATTTCAAATAAGTGGTCTCAAATTTGACAGTTATAGGAAAGTAGTGCCAATGGCATCTGGGTGGCTATGTATCCTTCCGTCACAGCTGAAGTGTCATTTAAGGTGGCTGTTTGCAAACAAACCCTATGTGACTGCCAGTAATTGTAAATAAACAACATATGACTGCCTGTTTTTGTAAACAAACTGCATGTGCCTCCTCCCAAATGACTTTTAGAAGCTGTGAAGGGCTGTTCAAACAGTTGCAGGTTGGCATTTTTTTTTAGTTAAAAATATTTTATGTAAATGACTAACAGCCCATGTAATAAGTCTATAAATTTATAATTTTTTTACCTTGCAAGAAATTTGTAACCAGGATGCACGAAAATGAAATTGTATTTTGACTGTCAAATGAATAAAAGATATTTTACTGTTTTTGAATACATTCTAAATATATTAATGACAACTAATATTGCCACACTTACCTGAAGTAAGTTCTTGTAAACATAAAAATTTTGCATGGTTTCCACGAACACCAAATACCAAGATCTCTCCCCCCCCCCCCCAGGATTGCACAAATACCGAAATACCACCCCCCTCCCATACCTTCTTTTCAAAGACAGTATACATTCTTACATACAGGCTATGCCTACTATTGAATTAAAAGTGCATAATTCAGCTTTGTGGTATGATATGACAACAAACTCTGTAGAGCCTGATACTTTTATGGTGGTTATAATTCTTAGGATGTTAAGTTATGTAGGTAGCCAAAAAAAATATTTAATTACTTAATTTCAGTAATTTTAATAACTCTCATTCTGTAACTCAAACTTTAAGTAGTGCCGGTCTACATACAAAATGCTTTAATAACTTTTCTCAAATACCTACGTGTTCAGAGTGTCATGCTGCGAATAAAAACTTATTTCTGACTAACTCAGTGTTGATATTAACACTGAAGTTCAGTCGCACAACCTCCCTCCTCAGAATTGTGAATACAGCCCTAGACTTGTTCTCGGGTAACTAATGAAAAACTGGATTTCAGTTCAAAGATGTTAAAAAGCTCTCTAGAGAAGCAGATGTGACCTACAGCAACAATATATCAAACGAACATGTTACTTACACACTAAAAAGATGCTCCACCTACCCAAGATTGAAGACATCATAAAGTTCATTTTCCTTAGAGATAAATTTTGGAATGTCGCAGTTCTGCTGATGCATGAGACACTTCTTTATGATTTGGAGCACCTTCGTTGGGTGTTTAAATTGCAAGAATTCTGTTTGATAAGCATGTTGTTAATTTACTTGGTATAAAAAGTTGTCTTTCCAATGTAAATCCTGTTTTGACGAAATAATTTTTCCGTTACTCTTATAATATTCGTAACAACGCATGTTAAAAACATATGAGCACTTTTAATTTGCAAAACAAAAGTGCTCAAAAAGTTTATGAAAGACTCCAACGTTGACACCTACATGCTATTATGTTACTTTCAAATACAGCATTTAAGAACGGGAAAAACTTATATATTTATTTGTTAACACGTATCCCTTCGTAACAAACTTGACAAATTTTATATACGTTCTAAAAAAAATACAAGTGATACAACATACAAGTTTGTATGGCCAGTAAGCTTTACATTTTGAAACCCTCCAGAACCAGAGTGTTAGAGTTTCAATCAATGACAACACAGAGAAATGTTCGTAACAATGAAATGTGGTCCCAATTAGGGTATCATCTTTATTTTATTTCAAGGGAAAAAGGATAAAGTGATCAGCCGGGGGGAGGGGGGGGCTTTAGTTTATCGTCTTTCGTGAGACGGGATTATTTTGATATTCTTACGATGCCGGAATCACATAGCCCCAACGCGCACGACACGACGGCCAACAGTCAATGAAATACTAGATAGATCGTCGTAAGCCCGACCAATTCTGTCGTCCGACCAGCAATTTTGGATTAGAAATTATTTATATTCTTTGTTGTCTCGTGCGGCACAACGCACAGAATGTACAACATTGCAAAATGAAATTGTATTGCAAGTTTTCCCTACAATGGTAAATACGCAGCTTAAAAGAAAAATAAATTGAAAACTACTGTACCTAACTCTTAAAATTAATAATTTTACTTTTGTATGCATTAGCAATACCAATTTTTCACCATTATGTATTACAAATTTCTCTCTTGTTCACCGCCTTTGAGACTAACGTAGCCTATCAGCGCCTTCTAAATAATTAGGTTAAATGCCGAGAGCGTGGTTTCGTTCGTGCTGTAAATTCAAGTAGTCACATTGAAATGTGTCGTGGTTGCGTTTTTGGTCGTGTCGTGCTGTGTTGGTCGGGGCTATGTGATTCCGGCATGAGTGTGTGGCATTTTGAGTTGCATATTGTTTTGATGGAGCACTGGAAAATTTTGCTCGTATGGAAATAACATTTAAATTATTTAACTTCCAAAATTATAACTTTAATGAAAATACAAAACGCGATACATACGTCGCTGTTCGTATTCGTACAGATGCAGCAATATGTACACGCACTCATTGTGACCGAAGTTAACCTTACACTCGGATTTACGATGTAGACAAAGAAATATTATTCACTCACTACAAAAGTGTGTAAAGTGCGGCAGTTTTCAGGCCACGTGCATTTCAATAATTATATTAACATTACGTTCACAAAACACGCAGACTTACTATTGTAACCTCTTGAAAACGTGTTTTTCCATGGCAATCCTTGCGAGTTTACTTCACTAAAATCACGTTTGTTCATCACTAGCGTTATATAATTTATTTGCAAAATCATTCAGTATATTCAACACTGTTACAAACAAACTTAAACTTATATACGGAAATATATTTGTGTCACTTCATTGTGGAAGGCGATTAGGAAAATGGCGGAACGAGCAGTTTTAACGACGTGACGATTAATATTACATTTCACTCAGCAAAACGCACTTCAACGGTACCTACAACCAACTATGTTTTGAAAAAGCAATTAAAAATAATTAACTACCGATTAAATATTCCGACAACACCAATAAGATATTCGTATAATAAACACGATGAGAAAAAAGCTCACGCACGACTGCTTAACTGGGCTGGAAACATAAACATGGCTGGCCCTTGGCTGGAAACGTTTACTGTTCGTATATGTCGACATACTCTGTCATAAATGCTGAACATGTTTTTAAAGTCCTGTTACTAATAGCCAAGAAAATTTAATATTGCTTTAGAAACGTAATTTAAACCATAAATGCTGTAAATATAATTAAGATTTTATATTACAACTTTTAGTTCCGAGTACTATTTTCTTCCGAAGGCATCATCAAAATAGCTAACCTAACAACACGGGTCCCGCAGCAGTTCATCAGCTGATACAATACTGTAGGAGCGAGAGCACTTACTGTTTATATAGTGTGTAGGTTGGTGACATTGTCTGTCAAATTTGAGACCACTTATATGAAATGGACAACATAATCCATTCACGGTCACTTCAGACTTTTCTGAATCCCTGCTTGAGTTCTACTTCCAGGATATTCCTCCGCCTCGTGCAAACTAAGCTGAACTAAGGCCATAAAATTACACCCAAGGACATCGCACTCAGTTGTAATAGTATTTTGCACGAAAACTATTTCTTACTAGGCGCTGCCAACACACGTGTCTTCTCACTGGTTTTGTTAATATTTATTATAAGTTAAATATTAAAATTTATAAATAAAAATTAGGTAAAACTTCCAAAATTAACGAAAAATAAGAAGTTTTATGTTAGTGGAGGGATAAAACGTCTGTGATACATAACATATTTAGGAAATAACTAAACATGTCATACATGGGGGATTTTTCAACGGTTTGGTTTAAAAAGGGCGAAGAAACCGAGAACAGACCATAGTTGGTGAATTGGCTGTTCTTCACACGCACGTGAACAGCGGTCTCTACCGGCGTATGTCCACGGTCGCCTGGGTAGGCCACCGAACTGTGTGCACCCCTCCAGCAGAAAACGTTTTATTAACACACCCAGACCCATTTTAATTTACGGTTTCAGGTGTTGCAGACGAAAAATTTTATGATGCGTTTTGTACTTAATTCGACACAACACTTGTTTCCTTGCAACAGCCAATGAACTGTAGGCTAAATGTTCGGACACAGTTACATGGACCAATTATGTCCTAGACCAATAGGCCGGTTTGGGAATCATTTACCCACAAGTGAGATCATTGGTCATTGAGCTTCGCAGTGTGCGGCACAGATCAAAGCTACCTACACGTGCTTAATGTAAACAACTGTGTACACTCGGTCTGAATGGGTTAAAAACCGCCCTACGTGCCTGGGTCATCTCTGCTTACCAGTAGCACTTAAGAAACATTACACGTCTGTATACGTTTCTCTGTTCATTTCTCTCTAAAGCATGTTTTTGTGATAGTGAAAGTGGCTCAAACGGGTGTTTTCACGGCCATGTTTAAATATGAACATTCCGGTACAAAACAATAAAAAAAAAAGAGTAGGGACGTGCATTGAACCTTTATTTTTGTTATTACGTCATAAAATGGTACGGTCTCCCCTGGAAGTCTCGTAGAAGCGCGTTATCGAAGGCAAGACTGCACGCCAGTTCAGTGCTTTGCGCGTAGAGGCGATAGCAGAGTTGTTGCACATGTCTCGGTCGCCCCTAGCGTTCCTACGCTTCCAGCTCTCAGACGTGCAGAATTCTTTCAATCAGGCAGGCGGCCACCTTAACGAGGTATAGGCGGTTCGCGGTGAAATGAACATTTTTGAAAGCCCTGCTTAAGATCTACTTGTATAACACGTTGTGCAATCCTCCGCCTTATGTAAAATTAACATTGGCATAGGCCTCATCACTTTATTCACCCGTCGGTCAAATGAAACTGTGGAAATATTAACAAGGTAAATACTTTAAAAATCTGCTCATTTTTACACTTCGGTGCATTAAAAAAACTGAAAGCGAAAGAAATAATTTTAAGTTATCACAAATGGTTACCTAACACTTTTTATCCGACGTTAAGATATGGAACTACTTTCCAATCATTGTTACCGACTTTACTGGGCGAATGTCACTCAATGCGCTCTTTAAAATATATGCATGCAGGGGCAGTGACTTTTCTCTAAGGTTCATTTCAAAAGTTCTCACTTTATGGTGAACAGCCTTTAACAACTCTGCGCAAGTTGCAATGCTTGCTACAGGGAAGAAGTAATCCCCATAACGTCCCTAGAGACACGAAGTCATCTACTGAAGTAATGATTTTGGTATTTTACGGCCTTGCGCCGTAACTTCACGATTGGGATAACAGCAAACATTAAGTTAATGGCTGAGTAGGAAAACAAAGCGGAATAATAATGTTATAGCCGCTAAATTCCCATAAGAAAAAAACATAGTGGGAGAACTGCTAAGTTCTCAACACTGCTTAGGAAGCAAAGATTGAAACGTGGTGTAAGAAACTGAAAGTAAAACGGTCATAGTTAGTTATCCAACGAACACATTTTTTTAAAATAAGAATTATTAAAGATAATGTAACGATTTAACTACTTCGACGATTATTTATAATGTTACTATAGGCTGTTCACGGTAAAATGAGCACTTTTGAAATCCCTACTTAAGTTCTACTTGTACGGACATTGTTTATTCTTCCGCCTTAAGCAAAATTAACATCGCCATGGGCCTCGTCACTTTATTCATGCGTCAGTAAATTGCAACTGTGAAATCATTACAAAAGAAAGTGTTTTAAAAATTTGCTCATTTTTACAATTCGACGCATTAAAAAAAACAGAAAGTGAAAAAAAAATGAGTTATCACGAATGGTTATCGACATTTAGATATGAAACTACTTTCCATTCATCGTTACCAACTTTACAGGGCGCATGTCACTCAGTTCGCCCGTTAATATACTGCATATGCAGGTAGGGATAGTGAATTTTTTTTCCAAGGTTGATTTCAAAAGTGTTCACTTTATCATGAACAGCCTTTACTGTAACGCATTCTCAAATATTTAATTCATATTATTTCAAATTTTAAATGAAAATAAATTACGTGTGTAATTTTGGTATTCAGAAACCCCTTATCTTGAATTTACCAAGTTTACTGCGACGTCAATTTGTGGAAGCAGGTTGCCGCCAACTTGTAGCTCAGAAGTGCAGAAGCGATAAGGCGGACACTGCCACGAGTATCAAGTGTGCCATCGCCTCTACGCGCAACGCTCTGTATCGTAGTGCAGTGTTTTCGAACTGCGTCTACCTATGTGACTTTCAACGGTGATTATAATAATTTTATCGAAGGAAAATCTGTTAAAGGCTGTTGACGATAAAGTGAGCACTTTTGAAATGAACCTTAGAAAAAAAATCACTGCACATGAGCGCATATTTTTAAAGTGCGCACCGAGTGACATTTGCCCAGTAAAGTTGGAAACGATGGATAGAAAATAGTTCCATATCTTAACGTCGAATGAAAAGTGTTAGGTAACAATTTGTGATGACTTTAATTATTTACTTTGACTCGTAACAGGACAACGTGACCCGCCTCTTTGTATCGAATTTGTTCCGGAAGTTCTCGGGCGGGCGGCGACACCACGGCACAGAACAGGCGAGTGCTACAGAGCCGCAGCTACCGCGTCCAACCCGCAACCATTGACACAATGAAAAAGGGATTTCGTTTAACATTGATTCCCTCTGTGACGTCCGCGGTTTCCGGCTTGGTAGGCTGATTGTTTATGGCCAGACACACATGGGTTTTTACGAAAATATTTCCACCACTCAGGCTATATTTCAATACTCAACTTCCCCCCCCCCCCCCCCGGCTCTTCTTTCCAGTTTTCTTCTGGTTACTGGCTGCGTGTATTGGCGACAAGCTAGACTCCACAATCCTTTGTGTACTTGAGCCTCAGTTAGCTGTTCATTGGCTGATGATTGAGTTTTCCCCCAGACCAGGTAGCACGGTATTCGGTGATCTTTCTCTTGCGGGTTAGTGATTGGCTCAAATACAACCAGACCGTGTCTTACTAATTGCGACCCATTTGAAGGAGGAAATCAAATGTAAATGTGACTTAAGTTCAGCTCGTCTTCAAATTAATTCGCGAAATTTCCGGGTCTCTAATGTTTGTTTAGATTTTAGTTTTCAAAAGACAAGTCGCTTTTGTACGAATAAAATGTTTGGTAATTTGAATTTAAGCAAACTGCATTACAGATGGTCAGAGGAAAGCGTATAAAAGCACTTGTAGACTACGCTCGTGTGTAGCTCGAGCGAAACTAATTTGAAAATTTCTTTATTTTTCAGAAAAGAACTCGCATGGATGTGCAGTCTTTATTCGGTTAGTGTTTAACATGACCTCACAAGAACACCACACCGCAAAAACAATGATATTGCTAACGACAGAATTTCTTTTTTTTAATAGCCATATGATTGACTGTAAATCCTTTTGTACGATAGAGGACATTCGATTGGGTCAATATCAGCTCGGCTCTCCAGTGGTTGAAGACCGGTCAATAATGAACGCTGTAAAGTACAGGGTAGTGTCCGGTGCGGTATGGACCAATATGACAATGGTGAGTTCTAACACAGACACCAACAGAACCGGTGTTCTTGCAGTAGTTGATATAGGTGACTCACTTCTATTTTGTTTTCAATGCCAGTAAATGTGTGCGAACATCAGTGTGTTAAAAACGGTGTTCTAGCCGCAAATCCAATCCACGTTGTTTATGCTAGTCGTGTTGGCAGATTGGAAGCAAGTCAGTGATGGGATACAAAGGCTGGTTGTGAGCTCTACCTCGTATCATATCTAAGGGAAATTAAATTTCGTGAAAAGATTTCAATACAAGTTATATTTCAAAACACTGTAGGGTCATTTATTTATCTTATTTGGCTGAATTACTTTTTGACGCGTGTTAACTGTCTGCACACGAATCACGTGCGAGCCGTGCGGATGTTGCCGAATTCTGAGTGGCCCGGTCAGATAGGAAAACACCTTCCCAAGCAGAGAGCAACCAATGGCAATAGACAAACTGGTGTTGGGTGCTTGGTAGTATTGAAGTCTACCCTGTACTCATTTTTTTTCGCGAAATATCACTAGCTCTAATCATAGCCACTGTATGGTTAGGTTTGTTGCACCCCTGCGGGAGCGGGCTGCAATGTCGCGTGCGGCGACACCCCTGAGAGAGTCAGCGTCTTGCCTCGCCGCCCACCCTCCCTCCATCAAGGTCGCAATTACAATCCCCTTCTCCCCCCCCCCTTTTCAGTCGTGCCAACACCGCAGGTTAGAAATACTAAACCCTTTCCCCCGCAGCTACTTTCCGCGCTCCAGGCATGCAAGAGCGTGGATGCGAGTGCCTTAGGGCCGTTTGCACCAACATCGCTCCCGATCGAGATCAAATGATCCTAGTTCCGAACCAGTTTAGTTCCAATGTAAAAGTGTTGCACCAACGAAATTTCATGATTCTGGATCTCCGATACTTCGACCTTGGTTCCAAAGTGAGAGATCGAGATTATGTATGAGACGAATTTTCCTATTGGTTCGTAATATATGACGTTATGGAAGTAGGCGTATTTTTCACTATAGATAGAATTAGATGTGCGATGTTTTATCTGTTTTAAGTTAATTTTTGTTGTACGAGTTTTACTGAATAATATTCAAGTACGCATAATTTTATTTTAATTTCCCAAGAAAACAATCGAACGTAGTTCTATCTGTTGGCGTATTTTCAAACTACATGTGTCGACGATGGCTGCTGATCTCGGATCGAGATTTCGAATCGCCGAAATTGGCGGTTCGAAATGTACGTCATCTCGATCTCCAGTACAGCTCTGAACTCGAACGGTGCAACATTTTTCAGTGTCGATCTTAGATCCGATCTCAGATCGAGTTTCTAACCACGAGGGTGCAACCGGCCCTTAGAGACGGCAGAGAAAGCAGTGATTTTTGAATAACTTTTTTTTTTAAATATATAAATATATTAATAATAAAGTTACGCGAATTTCGCAAATTCTTTCGGTATTATATGATGCACGTTTTATGATTTCACCAGAGTGGTTCTAACACACACTGCCAAACTCTTCAGTCAGCAAAAGTGGTGTGGGGAGATTCGGGCGGCTGAGGATGTACTGAAACATTTTCTGTGAAATATTTATTTGCGGGAATACGCGTATCTCGGGGAATAAATGTTTTGCAAATACGACTTTTTGCCAGAAAATCGTGAAAATGATCCAATATCGTATTTTTAAAGCTTGGTAATGCAGTTGTCTTAAGCGGCAAGAGAAAAGCACAAAGATCCGGGAGTAGTATAATCTGTGGGTCTAGGTAGAAGAACATAGAAAATCAGGCAGAGCGTAGAGGGCCGTGGAAAATCTATGCGACTGTCGCGGAGGATTAAATTAGTTTCCTTTTGACTGGGTTGGGGCTGGAGTTCGCGAAGAAGACTTTGTGAGGTAAATGAGTTATGATACGACATGTGTCGAGCCTCTGCTGGATTGTGACCATGGTCGTACCACAGTATAAACACACTATTTTTTTTTTTATCCAATCACTTGCAATTTACACTCTAAAATTCGAAACATTTAATTTGCTCAAATCAGCGAATATGACTGCAGATTTGCTGACACTCCCTACATTTAACCAGTAAAACTCTATATAGTGTTCAATTGACTAGCTAGTATTCACTAAATAAACAGTGATGTGCAATGTACTGGCAGTAAACCGCCAGTGCATTCGCCAGGGGACAAACAACGCGTTAACTGAAGATTCGATTACATAAGTCTACTGATTAAAATAAAATAACTGATTCAGATCTGAGTATAGTCACAGTAAAAAAGGATTCCAACACACAAATTGTGTGTATGTATATATGAAGCCCTGCTAAAGTTCTACTTCCAGGATATTCCTCCGCCTCGTGCAAACAGAGCTTAACTAAGTCTATGAAATTTCACCGAAGGACAAGTAACCGAATCGTGCGCACTAAGTTGTACTAATATTCTGCATGAGAATTATTTATTACTAGGCGCTATCAGGGCACATGTTTTCTCACTGTTTATAAAGTAAATATTATAATTTATAAATAAAATACAGGTGAAACTTCAATTTAGCGGAATAAGTAAGATAATTTCTTGTAATCAGATGTATAAAACGGTTGTGATGTATGGAGTATCTAGGGTATAACTAAACATGTCATATATGGCGTGATTTTTCAACGGTTTGATTCAAAAAGTGCGAAGAAACCGCGAATGGACTGTAGGAACCAAACTTGTGCACCCTCAATCCATCTGGACTGTTAATACTGGGACAGCAATCAGCTTGGTTGATGGTATCATCTTGATAGTATATTGTTAACGTAGAAGGTATATGTAACCAAAGTGTTTGTTGCATAGACTAAAGATGAGGTAGACCGCTTATTCGTCTTCTGGGCATGTACCCAACACTGACCTATCCCAATCCTACACAACTCTCAAAGTCACATGGTCAACGTGATGAACGTGTTTATTTCTTAATTTTTAAATGACATGCACTATTATGTTAATAAAATACTTTTATCAGTTTTAATTTAATCAAACTGCATTAAAAATTGGCTAAAAGAAATATACGTTCATGTCAAAGCATTCGTTTACAAATCAGTAGAGACCGGAAAAATTCGCGAGTTCAATGACGTGCAGGCTAGACTCTACAGTCTATGAACAAATATGCCGACATCAACTGCACATTGGTTGCTGCTGCCACAGTGGAAGGCGACGATTGGACCAGCATTCTCTAGGAAGTGTCAAATACCGCGTAAGCCAGTGGCTAAAGTTATATAAACGCATGTGTTTTGAATTTTAGCTTTTCCCAAAATGAATCCGCGAATTCTTCAGATCTCTACAGATCAGTTTTCTAATCTGAAATCCAAACCACGCCATTTTCGCTAGACGTGTAGGCAGAAAAGCAGTTTAATGTTGGGTCATGGAGACTGGTTGTGCACAACCAGCGAGATCGGTCTACTTCATCTTTAGTCTATGGTTTGTTGTGGTCTTGTCTATGATTGTATCTGCGACTACAGCAGGGCATTGTGTTCCTTCTACTGAGTACATAGGCTCTTTTAGCAGGACCACTTCAGCAATATTTCTATTGTTTCCACAACAAACGCAAATGTAATTTACTAAAAGGACATTCTTTTGCTCGCACAGAAGTTTGTTTGCTGCTACCCTGAAGCATTTTACAGAATTGTCACTTCATTGCATTGACTCTGGGGCCGAAGTGGTGTAGTTGTTATATATATATATATATATATATATATATATATATATATATATATATATATATATATATATATATATATATATATATATATATATATATATATATATATATATATATATATATATATATATATATATATATATATATATATATATATATATATATATATTCGTGCTTAGCCAAAAGTCAGGTCCTCTCTGGGTATAGCAGCGGTTTAAGTATATCCTTCAGCATATATCAGAGACCCGGAAATGTCGCGTATTCATCTGGCAACAAGCTAGACTCCACAGTCGTTTGTGTACTCGAGCCTCAGGAAGTTGTTCATTGGCTGACGCTCCATTTTAACCCTAGACCAGATGGCACGGTATTCGGTAGTGTTTTACTTGCTCATTAGTTATTGGCTCAAATTCGACCAAGGAGTGGCTATCGAACTGCGATCCAATTGAAAAAAAAAGCAAGTCAAATGCACTTGTGTTTGAATTTTAGCTTGTCCTCAAGTGAATTCGCAAAAATGTCCGGGGTCTCCACATACCAATAGAGACCGGAAAAATTCGCGAGTTCAATGACCTGTAGGCTAGACTGCACAGTCTCGTGTACAAGAACGCAGTTCTTGGTTGCGTGCAGTTGGTTGCGTGCTGTCACAGTGGAAGGCGATGGTTGGGCCTTTGTTTTGTTGCGTCTTTCTTATTGGTTCAGGGTTCTTCAGGAGGTGGTAAATAACGCGTGAACCAATTGCAGTAGTGACGTGAACAAACGAGATTTCGGATTCATCTGACCCAAAATGAATCCACAAATTCTACATATCATTACGTTTTCTATCTTATAACTTCCCTTCCTTTGGCTCTCTCGGGCCTCGTAACGTAGGAATTAGACTACGCGCCTCCCAACCTAGACGATGCCACTGGTCGGCGGGCTTCCTCAGGGATCTCCCATTTCCCACGCCCCTTCACTCTTATCCCTTTGCTCTCTCTCTCTCTCTCTCTCTCTCTCTGATGTTTAAGTTTTTTTTTTCAGTGAGGAAGCAGCCAATGTACAAACGACATCGGCTGGCGTAAGTAGAGGACCGCAAAGTAGCATGCTTCCTAGAGACAATGGAATTCCGCGAATTCATTTGAGCAAAAGCTGGACTCCAAACACTTGTACATTTGACTACCTTTATCAATTGGATAGCAATTTGTAAGACAAGCCCTGTACGAATTTGACGCCAATAACTTACTTGTAAGAATACAAGGACAGAATCTCGTTGCAAGGGGAGAAGTAGCATGTTTTAACGGGTACACTGAGTGAAATGCGCCCAGTAAAGTTGGTAGCGATCTACTTGTGTGCACGTTGTGTATTCTTCCACCTTATGTAAAATTAACATTGTCATGGGCCTCATCACTTTAATCATACGTGGATCAAGTGAAACGGGAATTATTGGAAAAGTAAACATTCTGGAAAATCTGCTCATTTTTACGCTTTGAAACATAAAAAAAAAAAAAAAAAATCCGCTGTAGGGATAGGAAAAATTCGCGCATTCATTTCAGGACAAGATAGATTTCAAACGCGTGTACACCGACGTCACATTTGCAATTGGATTGGAGTTTATTAGACACACCTTGAGCAACTCCGCACCAATAGTCGACTTGCAAGGGGACAAGAAGCGAATCCCGCAGTGTCAAATGTGGATAACACTTGGGGTAACAACCAATGAACAAACATCTGAGGTTCGACTATACAAAGGATTGTGGAGTCTAGCATACAGGTCATTGCACTCGCGAAATTTTCCTATCCCTAGTTATTGGAAATGGTTACTTAGCACTTTTTATTCGATTTTAAGCTATGGAACTACTTTCCTTCCATCATTGAAAGGGGAGTAGTAGCACGAGCCGCGGACGGTTTAATAATAAGCAGCGCAGAGTGGAAGGAACACGGCGCGCCATTGAAGCGCCGGCGAAGCCACGAGCTTATGTCTTGTGAACACAGCGGGTCGTCGGCGGGTCAAGATGGGACGACACTGGATGTACCGGCCGCCATAGCCGTAGTGACGTGCAGCATCAGCCTTCGGCAGCATTAAGTTGACGACGTTCCAACAAGTTTATATAGCTCCACGCAGTGCCTTACGCACTTTATACAGAGATTAAGATCGTGGCTTTATTAACTACTCTAAAATGCTTAGTTATTGCAACTTAATAGTAAATCACATAACTCAAGTAGAGCTCCCCCGAAGTATTTAAAGTAATCAATGTAACGTAATGTAAAAAGAATTGTAATTCATAATGTAACACTTTAGTGATTATCTATTTTAATATATTGACGTAGTATATTACTAGCGAGTTATTCATCCGAGTACGCTGGCCCACTTAATTTGGGCGGCCCCTTTATGGGACCGTAACACTGTGCCATAGGCTATTCATGGTAAAATGAGCACTTTTGGAAGCCCTGCTTAAGATCTACTTGTATGCATGTTGTGTATTCCTTAGCCCTATGTAAGATTGACATTGCCATTGGCTTCATCGCTTTATTCATGCGTCGATCAAGTGAAACTGTGAAATTATTAGAAAAGTTAATATTTAAAAAAATCTGCTCATTTATACACTTCGATGCATTACAAAAACACAGAAAGCAAAAGAAATGTTTTTGTTATCAAAAATGGTTGCCTAACATGTTTTATGCGACGTTATGATACGGAACTACTTCCCATCCATCGTTACCAACTTTACTGGGCGCATGTCACTCAGTGCGCCTGTTTAAACATATCCAGGTAGGGGCAGTGACATTTTCCTAAGGTTGATTTCGAAATTGCTCACTTTATCGAGAACAGCCTTTACTTGGACTGGGGTAAAACTGGAGCATCATCCAATGAGCAGCTAACTGAGGATTGTAGAGTAGCCTATATCGTGTTGCCAGTTGAATCCACGGCATTTCCTATAGTCCATTCACGGTTTCTTCGGCCTTTTTGAATCAAACCTATGAAAATTTCCCCATGTATGACGTGTTTAGTTATTTCCTAAATACGCCCTGTATCACAAGCATTTTATACTTGTGCTCATAAAAGTTACTTTTTTTTCTTCTGTTAAATTGAAATGTTATCAATATCTTATCTGTAAATTATAACGCTTCATTTGTAAATAATCTGAATAAAAATTAGGGAGTAAATAGGTATGTTGGTGGCACCTAGTAAGAAATAGTACTTATACAAAATACTGTTACACTCAGTGGGCACGAATGTGGTACGTTGTACCCCTGGTGTAATTCTCCAGGATTAGTTAAGCTTGGTTTGCACGAAGCGGAGTAATATCCTGAAAGTAGAACTTTAGCAGGACTTCAGGGAAGGCTGAAGTATAAGCCGCTTACGATAAAGTGAGCACTTTTGAAACCCTAGTTACTTTTTTCTTTCAACCAATGTATATCCTTCTCTCACTTGTTAATGTAAACCCTACCATGTGAGTAATAAACACAGTGTATACATTTACCATACCCAAAACCAAAAGTCCGAGGCCGTAATGAAATGTATTTATTGGTTATTATGTCTGATGAAACAGCTTCAAAAAGTGCTGACTTTATCGTGAACGGCCTATAACCGTGAATTGACCATAATAATAACGCGAGGTATGAAGTTTCCAACTAATAGCGCGTCATCTTGACGGTCCAGAGGGACGCTCCAATCAAACAGCAGATTAATAATCTCCGTTAGCGTGACGATGGCTCGCTCCATACGTTGCTGAGAACACTTGTAGTCCCCGGGCGGACTCTCCTCCCAGGCACAACTTCTGCAAGATCAATAACTTCTTGTACTACGACAAAAAAAATGCGCACGCCCACCAACATGGCGTCTGCTTCGACTTTATCGACTGCAAAAGCGATCGATTCCACGGTCGGCGAGAGGCTGTATCCCCGTTCGAGATGGCGCGGGAGCCAGCGAGGAGGAAGATGCTTGGATGCCGGCCAGTCAGCCAAAATGGGTCCGGCTTGTCCGGGGGAGGTGTTACATTTGGAGAACTGGTTATCTATCTGGCTGGTGCAGGGCCGTACGCAGGAAAGGGCGACAGGGGCGATCGCCTCCCCGAATTCATTGGAAGTGATTGATTTATTGAGCAGAAAGAGCTTATTAAGGGGACTATGTACGGAAACATTTTCTGTGAAATCGTCGTTTGCGCGCTAAACGCGTATCTCGGTAAATAAAAGCTACGAATATACGACTTTTTCCAGAAAGGATTTTTAAAAAAACTGTTTTCTTTATCCCATTTTTTACTTTTGTCATATTTAGTGTATTCCTGGAGGAAAAAATCGTAAAAGTCGTCAAATATCGCTTTTTTAAAGTTTGCCTATGCAGTTTCCTTAAGCGGAAAGAGAAAAGTACGAAGATACGGACGTAGTTTAATCTGTGGTATTTCATCGCGTGTAATAAAACCCCTATGTTACAGATCTAATTTGCACAGTACAGCGTTAGGACGCAAACACTGCACGCCTTGCGCGTAGGAGCGATGAGGCACTAGGCTGCGCGTTAATGTCGCCCGTATCGCTCCCTCGTTTCTTGACCTTGGACGCACATTTAAATAATACCCTTAACATCCCCTGGTGTTGTGCCTGAATGCTTATCAAAGGACGTGGGCACTTTTGAAATGAACTTTAGAAAAATGTCACCGCTCCTGCGTGGCATATATTTTAACGGGCTCACTGGGTGACATGCGCCCAGTAAAGTTGGTAGCGATGGAGCGAAAGTAGTTCCATGTCTTAAAGTCGAATACAAAGTGCTAAGCAACCATTTCTAATGACTCAATTATCCTTTGTTTCAAAGTGTAAAAATGAGCAGATTTGCCAAATATTTACATTTCTAATAATTCCCCAGTTCCACTTGTTCCACGTACGAATAGGGTGATGACGCCCATGACAATGTTAGTTTTAATAAGGCGGAATAATACAAAACGTGCATACAAGTAGATCTTAAGCAGGGCTTTCAAAAAGTTTTAATTTTTCCGTGAACAGTCTATAGTCACATTTAGGTATGAGTACTGTCATTTCTTGCTGAAGCATGTGAGTACGTGCAATGCTCATATTCACTAATAATGAAACATTACGCCATTCACATTCCGGAGATCACAGATTCAATCATTTCAAGTAACAAAAATTGGTGCAACCCACCTGATCTGCATGAACACATAATGTACAGACGAGTGTGATATCGTCAATTTTATATAATTATTATGCGTTTTGAGTAAGCCTGTTGTGTTCTGGTAAGCAGCAAAATATTGTTTATGGGTTACGTTAATTTTTTTTGTGTAATCTTGGTTAACATTTTCACAACAAATGCTTTGGAGTAGTCTTACACATTGTGTGCATTTTATTTACTGCATACTAGTCGGTTATTTACACAAACCGGAATCAAGTACTATGTAATAAAGCCAAATTATTATGTAACATCAACATTCAATACATATATATGAAAAACAAATTCAAAGTAGAAGGAAAGCATTGCGTTCAAAATATATTCAACTGCCATTTCTTCCGTCTTTCTAATATAATAAGTGCAAGGATTGTCATTTGTGTTTGCTTAGTAACACATGCTGTATTTTTTATTGTGTTCATGAAATAAATATTAATGGGCAGTAATTTGCCATGGTTTAAATCAACAAATAAGCGTACACGTAATCAAACATGATTTATTTAAAATCCAAAGTAGTGAAAGGTATGGGTGTAAAATGTGGAAACGTATATCGTACAATCCCCACAGTTGGGAAGCCACTGAAAGATGGTCCACAGGTGGACTTCTGGCTGCTGGGTTACCCTACTATGGCTCGGACCGCCCTTCCTTAAGCCCCTGCCACACTGTCAAATGTTCCCATCAAACTGCTTCCTATCAGTTTGGTCAAATAAAGTTGGACAGTCATGACGTCAGCTAAACGTCATACACGCCACCATTTTTGTCTGAGAAAGTTGGATGGTTCCAGTTTATATTAAACATTTGAAAATTGGAGCGGTTCAAAATTTATTTGATGTTTGACGCCCACAGCCAATCAGAATCGTGCACGCCAAAAATGGACTTCAAGACACTTAAAATAACTAACAAAAGCTGGGAACGAAGTAAGTTATGATGATAATTAGTTTTTAAGTGAATATTGCACTTAATTTTACGAACTCAGAGGCATTAAATTTCATTGTGCAGGATACATCTCTATAAATAAAATTTTTAAAAGAACAAAAATAAGTAACAACATTACTTACATTTCTTCCTGTAATGAACCGCATGGAAAAATTAAAGCAATATCTCACTATGAAAATTATTTTTAAATGAAAATTCAAATTAGATTCTCCCAGTAAAAAAAAAAAAATTGACATTATGACACGTTTTCGAACACATTCAAGATTATTTGATAAAATTGGTTGGAAGGAAGAATTTAATGGCCGTATTATGTCTTCAAATTTTATTGTCAAATATGGTTGAGGGCGAAAATTTGACAGTGTGGCAGGGGCTTTAGACAACCTGGTGACCCCGGGCTGCCTCAAGGTAGGGTTTAGTGCGGGCACCAAATCTACATGGGCGGCTGAGCCAGGACTCCAAGTCTCAGACCATCCTCTGTTCCTGGTCTCCGGTCGCTGCAGTACAGGCGCGCGCCACCAGCCCTCCCGTCTATTGTCACGGCAACATATATTTCAATTGTGCGTTAACAGTGTGTAGGTGACATGTCGAAACACATACGAGTGTAATGTCTTACCCTTGAAGACTAGAAGTTCTGGCCGCTGAATAGCAAGAAGCAACTTCCCTTGAACACAACTGCACAGAACACTCACACACATTGCATGATGATCTCAGTACTATAGGACATTCACGGTAAAGTGAGCACTTTTTAAGGCCCTGCTGAACTATTCCTTTCAGCCAATTTATATATTTCCACAACTTTTTAATATAATCATGGCCATGTAATTAATAAACACAGTGTATACATTTCACCACACTAAAAAAATTAACATCTGCAGCTGCATAAAACTTGTCTATTAGTGGTTAACGCCTGTTGAAAGGGCCTTATAAAGTACTCACTTTACCGTGAATAACTTATATCAGTAAAGCTACAAGGAACAAATGCCCAATGGTGAAGCATAAATTTAATATCCAACTCTTTTTTTTTTTTTATTAATAAGTGGTTTCAAATCATAACAGTATTCAAATTATAGGTATAAAATGCAACGTAAATAATTCAATTAATCTGTAGCGAAATAATAATCATATTAAGCAATTAGGCAGCTGGCAGTTATGTGTAGTTTTCAATGCAAAACTATAGTGTTCTCTCATAAAGTTCAATGCTAATTAAAATGTCACACAAATTAGTAAATGTTCTTGGCTGGCTTATTTCTTGCAAATTGAATGCTATAATTACTCATAGGCCCTCTTCGTTTTCGCTCCTACGCACTCCAGCGGCCTTGATTCTTCAATTGAGTACAATTACACACGTCTATGCCGTCAATATACCATATAATTAATGGACTCAAAACTCTGGGCCAGCAGTCCTGGCTGCCCAGTTCAATATGACGCCGAGGTTCGTTCGCAATAATCAAATAATCAAATTTTCACTCAAAGTTTCAAATTCAAAATAACCTTACTGCTATAGGACTTATCTCTAAAGCATGTCCAAAAACACTCGATAAAATAAATTTATTTATTAACATGCGTAAAAATATAAAATGTTTAACAAGTCAGTGATTTTAATATAAGTCCATTTGCTCGGGAGGTCGCTGCAGCACTGACTTGGCTATACCACTTACATCGAGTTATAAGCTGAACGAGGTGTTGGGAGCAAACAGAACCTGCGTGTGCATCGGCCTATGTTTGATTATAGACTGAGCTGAAAAATACGTAATGAAATTGTACAAGCACCACTCCCAAAACATGTCTGGTCGGCTCTGTGATGTCAGTCAATGAATGTGACATGGAGCTTGCCGTCGAGTTTAAACTACAGCAAAAACTCAGAAATATTTTTAATGGTTATGAAATAACAATTAAACAAAAAGTGACTTTAATACATCACATCCTACAACAGACAACAAATGGATTGGATACACTACAACTTTTCACAATATGTAATGATTTAGCACTTCCAGTTAACATGGATAAAATAAAGATTTCCAAATTCGCATTTTGAATTATACAATTTAAATTTTAACCAGGCACATACACATACGTCTCCCTCTCATTTGTCCACGTACCTTAAATGATTTTAAAACATGTCAGTTCGATGTGGAGTCTGATGCATGAATGAGTTGAGCATAGCACTTATGTCGTCTTATAAGCTGTGTGTGTCGAGAGCTATATTATAGACGTGGACCTCGGTCGGCGTCTGACAAAACAACTGAATTGAAATTATGGGAAAAAACTCATAAATGAATGAAACAATTTAAATGTTTATGAAATAGCAATTAAACCAAGAGAGAATTGAACACCAACAACTATGTTAACGATGTATCCAGAGAAGTAGGTTACTGCTGAGAATAAATGTTCATATAGAAAAAGAATATTTCATGTTTGTGAAAGAGTTGAATTTTATTAAAAAAAAAAAAAACTTTCAATTTTGTTGTCTGAGTTTGTGTAAAGTATGATTCTGTTTTTACCACTAGACATCATCGTGTTGGATCTTCATGCAGCAACAGCAATACTTGTAATCTGTTTTTTTGTGACAAAATATTTTTACTAAAAGTTGGCTGAACTCTCGCAACAGTAGATTTGAAGGGCTGTGGGAAAACGTTCTTGAAGCTGTTGTGTATAGCTAAGAGCTCTTTCTACCTGGCTCTGAAAAGGTATTTTTATGTCAGTCAACTCTCAGTTTCTTATGTCCCCAGGGTTCTTCAAGTTGACCAGCGGGCCAATGGAGGTTTTCTGAAGATACTACTTATTCCTTTTCCTTTCATTTCAAATTCATTCAGATGTTAGATTCTTTACTCAATCACTTTTGTAATTTCCCCCTTCAGTCGTTCAGAGATGTTTGGTTAAATTTTAATTGGAATGTTATTTTTAAAAATGTCTGATATTTTTTCTCCATCATGGAGAAAGAAGCAAGAAACTTGTATTATTTTTTTTCCGCGAAAGAGAGCAAAGAGGTATCCTGCTACCTGATTTTAAATGCAAACCAACAGCTTACCATCACTGCTACTCACCCACTCATCTCAAATTTACCAAACATAATCCTTTAAACATTTAAGAGATTAATATACAATCATATACAAGTACTTCGTCTTCAGACACATCCCATCTCCAATCATTCACATAAAAAGACATTAAAGAGTTAGTGCGATGAGGAATGACAAACCAATAAATAACAAGTCACGCCCACTCCTTTTTAACGTTGAAAATTTTTATTTCAAATTTCTTTTCAAAAAATCATCCTTAAAAAGCTAAAATATGTACAATTACCTTTCCAACAAACATGGACCATCTAAAAGACATTTTGCAACAAACATTTTTTCAATCACATTTTTTAGTAAAAATAAATAAATATCTACAACAAAGCTTTTTCAGTACTTTAAAACAAATATATCATGAGAATCACATTTACAACAAACATCTTACGAACTAAATTTACAACAAACATTGTTTTTTAAATCACACTTAAAGAATTAAATTACCAAACATTTTTCAATTACATTTTGAGAACTACAAGACACTTGTGAAAAACAACTTAATACTTACAACAAAATACCTATAACTATATTTACAACAACAAACATTTTCAAAGTTAAGTACATCTTAAGACTATTTCTGTTTACTACACCTACAAAAATCCAAAATCTCCTCACACAGATTAACCAGAAAAAAACTAGAACAAAAATATATACAAAAAATGATTATGTACAAAATTTACAAATATTTTTGAGTGATTCATAGTGGGACGTTCGTAAAGATGCACAGAGGGGCGTTATTTTATTATTTCACATCCAGTTTTATATTTTCCAGACACCTACATATGCCAACAACTAGATTCAACACTCACATGCACACAGTTTCCAGAGGATGTAATATTACACTGTGAATTTCTTCTTCTTATTTTACAAGGGAAAATATGTCGAAGACAATTGTATCAACAGTAGTGATACTGTAGTTGTGTCATGTTTTACAGATAGGCAAACAGGTAGCAGCAGAATTGATGATGTTGCAAACAGTTGTACAGATTGCAGACAGTTGTAGATAGATGTGGGGTTGACTGTGGAACAGGAGGTGCGTGTGGTTGCGGCAGATGGACGTCATTGATGGTGTGGTGCTGGCAGTTGTGGTGTCGTGGGTGGGCTGTATTTTGTTTTGCTGTAACTATTGTTAGGGGGAAATAAATAAAAATTTATGCAAGTATTCTGTAGTGCCCCCAACGTAAGGTTGATACTGCATCTGCTTCAATGTACCACTTATCATATATACCTGACAACACTACCTTGGTTACACGTTCGGTGTAGACTTTGTGAGCATGCGAACAGAACTGATATTGGGTCCCCAAACACTTGCACAATTTTCGAGGCAATCTCGATAATCCTTGTACCTGAGTGACTGTAACACGTTAGCTTTTACACCCTTCACTTTACATATACATTAGTCATTCGCAACAACGTATGCATAAAGCTTGGGACGTAAACCCACAAAGTGTGTGATGATGCGACCAGCACATACATCTTTCATCACCCCGGTATGGCCTTTTCTCAAAGGGTCAGTCTCTAGGCGAAAGTGAAAGTTTTTTGGGCAGAGGGGATAGGGGAACTAGCTATGCAGATGAGTTCAAAATTCTCTGATACGAGGGGTGTCTGACATTAGGAGACTCTCTGATGTGGTGCATAAAGACACATTCTAGGCTGTACGGGGGAAGGGGATGGTTAGCCGAGGCAGTTCTCGTTTCTGAAAACACGTGCTCTGGGCTGATGGTTGGAGGGGTGGGGGGATTTCGCACTAGGCAGGTTTTGTGAAGCGCGGTGTTGGATCATTAGTGGGTGCAAAGAACCTGTAATTTCGGACAAATACACGTTTTGGGCTGGACAGGGGAAGGGGGACGCATCGCCGAGACAGACAGTCCTCGAGCAAACCGAAGATGCGGTCAGGTGTAGCGGAGGGGGTTTGGGGAAGGGGGCGTAAGCAGGCAGGAACGATATGTCCACCTCTCACTGACCAGCACCATGTTAGGTTGATGCCAAACCTCACCCTGGATACATGCATACATCGCTCTCTCCTCTTCACAGGGCGCAGCGTTCTGCCGGGGTCCCATGCGATGATCAAAGGGTGCAGGCAGTTAGCGGGCTTTACCTTTCGTTAAGCTGATAGAGTGCATCTGTTATTTTTATATAATTTTATAAGCATTTATTGTGTAAACACCATTTCTGAGCTCGGTCAACAAAAGTTTATAGGATTTTTAACTCGCATTTGTGTTGCCAAATGCGGTGTATTTCCCAGACTTAACGGAAATTTGTTTGATTGCTTGATAAAAGTGAATTATGTACTTTAGTTCAAGTAGTGTAATTTTTATCCATTCACGTAGTTGTGTGTGTTCAGCACTCTCTCTCTCTCTCTCTTCGTTTAATTGCTATTTCATAAACATTTTAAATGTTTGCTTCATTTACGAGTTTTTCCCATAATTTCAACTCAGTTGTCTGTCAGATGTGCGCTCCATGTCTATAATAATGCTGTTGACACACACAGATTATAAGACGACGTAAATGCTATGCTCAACTCATTCATATGTCAGACTCCATATCGAACAGACATGTTTTAAAATAATTTAAGGTATGTGTACAAATGAGAGGGAGACATATGTGTACATGTCTGGTTAAAATTTAAATTGTATAATTCAAAATGCGAATTTGGAAATCTTTATTTTATCCATGTTAACTGGAAGGGCTAATTCGTTACATATTGTGAAAAGTTGTAGCGTATCCAATCAATTCGCTGTCTGTTGTAGGACATTGTGTATTCAAGCCTCTTTTCACTTAATTGCTATTTCATAACCATTAAAAATATTTCCGAGTTTTTGCCGAAATTTAAACTTGGTCGCAAGCTCCACATCTCATTCATTAAATGACATCATGGCCGACCAGACATGTTTAGGGAGAGATGTTGGTGCAATTTCATTACGTGTTTTACAGCTCAGTCTATAATCAAACATAGGCAGGCGCACATGCAAGTTCTGTTTGCTCTCAACACCTCGTTCAGCTTATAACTCGATGTAAGTGTTATATCCAAGTCAGAGCTGCAGCGACCTCCCGAGCGAATGGACGTATATTAATATCACTGACTGTTAAACATTTTCTTTTTTACGCATGTTAATAAATAAATTAATTTTAACACGTGGATTCCATTTCAAAAGTTCCTCACCAGTCTCACAGGCAGATGGACATGTTTTAAAATCATGTCAGGTACATGTAGAACTCGGAGGTGTCAAGTAGTGTAATTTATTTACGTGTTTTCAAATACCTTGTTATTGTGTTTAGGAAGACTGCCACATAATTTATAGGGACATTTTTGCTTCGTTGTAGCTCATTAATTCATTTCTTACAGGATACTCATGTAGTTGTGATCGTTTAGAGAGTTAGCACTTGTCGACACCAGGTTATCCACGTAGTTGTGTTTGTTATGCATCTCTCTTGGGTTATTTATTTATATTAATAGGTAGAACTCGTTTGAAATACATTTCCGTTATATTCCTTTAAAGATTCCGAGATTTCCCTTTTGTATTATGTCAGCGCTGTTGTTCATTCGGAATAATAGTATATTTCAATGTTGCCTATCTCCCAACACTGTCTATGAGCAATATCCACCTCAACCCCCCCCCAAACGTATGCCACTCTTGCACAAAACTATACACATATATACCCTGTCCCCAATACATCAAACCTCATCCGAGTGACAGTCGTTGTGCTGACAACATCTACCAGAGCTGCTCCCGCCTCCAACAAAAAAAAAGAAAGAAAATAAAATACATCTATACACAACAAATTTTGATTGAATAATTAAATTAATTGGATCAATCAAAGTTTTATTACAATTTATCCGATCAGAATTTAAAAAAAATCGATCGGATTAAGATCAGATTAAGGATTAACAAAAAAATTTGACCGAACTAAAATAGGATTAACAATTTTTCATTGGATTAGGATCGGATCAAGGATTACTCCTTTTGATATCAATTTTATATCAAATCAATAATTTGATTAATCAAAAGTGGGGTGAAACGCCCTCGCCCCTACTACTCATGGGCTTTCCTATTTAACACTTTGTAGAATATGCTCAAGTGTAGCTCGAGCAAAGTTAATTTGAAAATTTCTTTGTTTTTCAGAACAAAACTCGTGTGGATGTACTGTGTTTGTTCTGCTAGTGTTTAACATGACCTCACAAGAACACGACAGAGCAGTAACAATGATATTGCTAACGATAGAATTTCTTTCTTTTTATAGCCACTCAAAGGTTCATGATTGATTGTAAATCCTTTTATACGATAAAGGACACTCGATAGGGCCAATATCAGCTCGGCTCTCCATTGGTTGACGACCGGCCAATAATGAACGCTGTCAAGTACAGGGTAGTGTCCGGTGTGGTATGGATCAATAGGACGATGATGAGTTCTAACACAGACGCCAACAGAACCGGTGTTATTGCAGTAGTGGATATAGGTGACGCAGTTCTAATTTGTCTTAAGTGCCAGTAATAGGGGTAGTGAAATTTCGCGGAAAGATTTCAAGACAAGTTATATTTTAAAACACTGTAGGTAATTCAGCCAATCAAGACACGTAAACGACATTGTAGGGTCATTTACGTATCTTGATAGGCTTAATTACCTTTCGACACGTGTTAACTGTCTGCATACGAATCACGTAGGAGCCGTGCCGATGTAGCCGAATTCTGAGTGGCCCAGTCTAATTATGAAAACGCATTCTGAAACAGGCAGCAAACAATGGCAATATGCAACCTGAATAGTGTTGAAGTCTACCCTGTACCCAAATTTTTTCGCGAAAATTCTCTAGCTCTAGTTATACAGTACATATAATTTGCCAGAAATTCAGTTATCCTGGGATGCAAGGGCATTTTTGGGAGTGTCCGCCGCAATTTTTTTCAAACGTGGGCATGAGTTTTTTTTAAAGCAATTTTACCAGGGATCCCCGTTAACGTGTTGTCGGCATTGACAGGTTGTATGTAAGTAAGTATGCGTGTGATGAGGCGGACGCCGGCAGCCAGATGGCGGTAGTTAGCTTGAAGTCGCAGCGCAGCAGTGAACAGGATTACTTCCGCATCACATCTGCTTCTCATTCCTCCCCCGGCCAGCTCATGTGCGCCAGTGGCGGAGTCTCGGGGAGGGATGCTGCTTCTCTCACCATCACTACACGTGATGGTTTTTATTCGCGGGAAAAGTTGACTGTTATAGGCTGCTTATGGTCAAATGAGCACTTTTGAAAGCCCTGTTTAAGATCTACTTGTATGCACCTTGAGTATTCCCCCGCCTTATGTGAAATTAACATTGCTATGGGCCTCATCACTTTATTCATGCGTCGGTCAAATGAAAGCGTGAAATTATTGTGAATGTAAATACTTTACAAATCTGCTGCTCATTTTTACACTTCGATGCATTAAAAAAACAGAACTTGAAATAATTAATTTTAAATAATCACAAATGGTTACCTAACAATTTTTACTCAACGTTAAGATATGGAGCTAGTTTCCATCCATCGTTACCAACTTTACTGGGCGAACGTCACTCGGTGCACCCATTAAAATATATGCATGCATGGGCAGTGAATTTTTCTATTAGGTTCGTTTCTAAAGTGCTCACTTTATCGTCAACAGTCTTTACCTAGGATTTAACGTACTGTACTTTTCTTGTTGGCTGTCATGCATGTTTGAAGCTTCTACCCCTTTTTACTGGACCAGTAATGATTCTGATACTATAAGGCAGAACTCTGCGATTGGTCTGCAAACAAAATTAACTAGCCAGAGTGTTATATTGGCTCAAACAATTTTCAATACAAACAACTTGCATCATGTGAAGAGTTGTCGATATTATGCCATCGTTAACTCTTTCTGTCACACATTGATTTATTGTTATTCCAGAGTATAGGCGTTGACTCCTAGTTACAGAAAGGAGACAAGTCCCGTCTTTCTGTGGCAATACCCACGTTCGGTTGAGGACGCCGGCCGCCTATTAGGAGCATTGTAGCGAGTTTGAGGCTCAGAATAAGCGAGCGATAAGGGCGATAGTGTCACGCTCACCTAATGCTCCATCTCACCTACGCGCAAGGCTGTGCAGTGTTCTCGTCGTCGTGCGTAGACGAAACGGTGACCTTATTGCTGGAATGCCTGGATCAAAGTTCAGTGCAGTCCCTATCGCATTTTTACAGCCAGTGCATTATGAGATACATCAGTGTGAATAAGCTTTTTTATAAGTTTGATCGCTCGGAAATAGCTTTCGTAGTGTGCAAGTTGTATTAAGAGAATTATTCGTACCTCGTCTGAAGTGTGTTTTATTTTCGTACATCGGTATGATGAGCATACGTTTAGTGGTTACGTAAAAAAAAAAAAACGGGTATTTCAAACACACTGCTACGCAATTCAATCGCAAGTTACGCGGCGCCTAAGTCTAGCTCTTTTTTCCCTCTCCTGTCTATCATCATAGAGTGCGTTGTTTGTGCATGCGGTCATACATGTGTGTAACACTTACTTAATGTAAGCTAACTTCTTAAATATTTAAATGAAAATATTTGTACTGAAATATTGCTGTTTTTGAATATGTTAATATCTTCATCTAAACAAGATGGATTTTGAAAAAAAAAAAAAATTTCTATTTCGAATTACATTAGATGTCAATACCCTTTGGGCATATTTGTAAGTTTTCTTTTGCTATTGGCAGCCTGTTTTTGTGAAGACATTGTGTTACTTGAGTGACCAATGAGAAGTAAGTTACTCCGATAATCTACGTATGTGATTCGCAGGCAGACACCTAAGCCGCATATCACGTAAATCATCCAATCACAAAAGTGGATATGAGCTAAACTGTTATGAAATACAACTGGTCATAAATTTTTTTCGTGAAAATCGGGTGTCTCTAGCTACGCAACAGAGGCTCTACAATTTCGCGCCGTAACTTGATAATCCTTTTTTTTTTCAGTCCATTCACCGTATTGACAATCGTGGCACGTTGAAAATGACCCTGAGTAAATGCAAAAAAATTAAGACGAAGATGCTGTGCCTCCCAGTTGAGGAGAAACTGACCACTAGCCAGTGAACGAACAGCTGATGCTTCTGTTTGCAAGGGCCGCGGTGGCTGAGCGGTTAGCCTGCTCGCCTCCCACCAGGTCGATCCGGGCGCAATCCCCGGCCGGGTCACCGGATTTTCACATGTGGGAATCGTGCCGGACGATGCCATTGGTCGGTGGTTTTTCTCGGTGATCTCCCGTTTCCCCCCGCCCTTTCATTCCGGCGCCGCTCCATACTCACATGAACCCCCTCATCGGCTCTCAAGACCGCACTGTTAAGAGCCTATAGCCTACATATCACGTCCCTACTGTGATTGTATGGTACACGTAGCTGATATACACTTGTGTTTGATCTCGAATCGATTCGCGAAATTTCCGGTGGCCTACAGTGATTATTTGAGTGGACTATTCGTTTGCATTTTTATAAAGCTACAAGGTAGATAAGTAGAAACAAGGATATTTCGCGTATTCATCTGCCAGCAAGCTAGACTCCTTCGTCTAATCGAGTCTCAGTTAGTTGTTCATTGGCTGATATTCCAGTTTTACCCCAGACCCGGTAACACGGGATTCGATCCTTGTTTTATTGCAGGTTAGTTATGGGTCCTAATCATAGGCTATCCAAGATAAAGTGAGCACTTTTGAAAGCCCTTTCATTTGGAATGATAATCAATAAATATATTTTATTTTGGCCTTGGACGTTAACTTCCGAGTGCGGTGGAATATATACACACGGTGATTATTGCTAGAGCTAGTGATTCTTCGCGAGCAAATGTGTGTACAGGCTAGACCTCAATACTACAAGCCGATTGCCACTGTCTGCTTGAGAAGGTGTTTTCATATTTGACCGGGCCACTCAAAGAACTCGGCAACATCGGCACGGCTCATGTGTGTGATTCGTGTGCTATCAATTAACAAGGTGTTAAAAAGTAATTCAGCCATTCAAGACAGGTAAGCGATCCTACATTGTTTTGAAATTTAACTTGCCTTGAAAGCTTTTCGCGAAATTTCACTACCCCTATTTATTACTTATATGGCGATATTTATTTAAAAACGTCATTCAAGGATTAAAACATAGCTGAAAGTAAAAAGTAACTAGGACCTAAAAAGTGATGAGTTTACCGTGAACATCCCATAGCTGGCTAACAGCTATTGCCGAAGCCAACAAAACTGCCTGTCCGAATTCATCAAGTTTGATGCCAAGAGTAAGTGAAGTATTCATGGATTACGCCAGTATTTTTACCTGAATTCAGACAGCACGAGTAAGTGAAGTATTCATGGATGCAAGTACGCCAGTATTTTTACCTGAATTCAGACAGCACGAGTAAGTGAAGTATTCATGGATGCAAGTACGCCAGTATTTTACCTGAATTCAGACAGCAAGAAGAGTAAGGTTACTTCCAACTTTTCTGAAGACCTGGTAAAGTTATACTTTGAGGTGAGATTGTTCCCAGCCGGTGAGATCATTCCTCTGTTGAATAAGGTGAAAACGTTAGGCATTGTTCTCAATGAGACACTCTCATGGTCGGGTCACATAAACACTGTTTGTCGGAGATCATACGCTGTACTACGCCACCTCTACAGGCTTAAGAATTCTTTATCACTTAAAGCAAAATTAGTATTGGTACAGTCGCTGATATTCCCTATTTTTTTATTATTGTGACATGGTTTATGGAGACAGCACGCAAAATTTGGCTGCCAAACTTCAACGCATAGAAAATTATTTTTTAAGAATTTTTCTTAAACCTAAAATCACGTGATCACGTGTCTCCTTACTTTTATAAACTAAACTGGTTACGTCTGGACGAACGACGTCAGCTCCACAGTCTCACACTAGTGTACAAAATACTATCCTCGTATAGTACAACGCCAGAATACTTACGCACTCGGCTGAAAACCTTGGGGGTTGACCACACTATTAACATACGTGCTAAAAATACATCTCTGTTAAGTATTCCAGCTCACAAAACCCAGGTATATACAAATTCTTTTACCGTCTCTGTCGCACGAGCATGGAATAATTTACCCATAGAAGAGAGGAACTCTACAACACCAACAACTTTTAAGAGCAGTGCTGCCGAGTACGTTATGAATATGCGCCAATGATCACGCATCATTATTCCATAGTACTTTTAATAGTTTTCTTCTTCTTAACTATTTGTATACTTTACCTACACATTTTGATTTATACATACACTTTGAACAATGTGCAAATTGTTGCTGTCCATGTCAGTTTATTTTAATTTGTTGCTGCATTCAATTTTAATTATATGTAAGTTATTATTATATATATGGTTATTTATTTTTATGAGCTAAGATTCAATATGCTGTTTTCTTCTCACGTACTTCAAAGGTTATGAACATTTATATTTATGAGTGGTAATGAGGATTATGAAACAAATTTTGTTATTGTAGATCAGCATTATTGTGCTATTTTAATTTTAGTTTCTTTAAACATTGCCTTGTCTCTAGTCCTGCTCAAGATATGTACATATTATGAAACCACTGATCTTTTTCACATTTACTACTTTTTGAGCTATCATATTTCTGTTGCGCCTCTTGTTAATGTAAGTATTTTTCTTGTTCTTTATGTTTACGTATGTGTACCTGGTTAAGTGTAAGAGAAGGCATTGAAGCCTTAACTTCGCCAGTATAAATAAAGTCGAAATAAATAAATAAATAAGATATCCCTACGCCTAATGAAAACAAAGCTCAAAATAACCTACAAATTACACCAAAGGGACAACGCACCGCATTCATACGCACTCAGTGTAGTAATATCTTGCATAAGAACTATTTCTTACTGAGCATTACCAACACACCTATTTTCACACTGTTTTTATTCATATAAATTATAATTAAATATTATAATTTGTAGATAAAATACATATAATATTTCAATTCAACCAAAAATAAGGTAATTTTATGTTCTTTTATGTTGACAATATAAAACGCTTGCGATATATAGCATAATTATGAAACGACCACGTCATACATAGTCTGATTTTCGAAAGGTTTGATTTAAAAAGGGTGATAAGCCGTGAATAGGCTATAGTCGACGCTCGTGGTAATCAGGTAAAGGCTATTCACAATAAAGTGAGCACTTTTGAAATCAACCTTAGAAAAAAGTCACTGCATATATTTTAACTGGTGCATTGAGTGGCATACGCCCAGTAAAGTTGGTTTTGATGGATGGGAGGTTATTCCGTATTTTAACGTCGAATAAAAAGTAAATAGTAACTACTTTTAATAACTTAAAAAATATTAATTTCACTTTCTGTTATTTTTTTAATTATTCGTAGAGTAAGTGTTAGCAGGTTTATAAAATATTTACTTTTCTGATAATTTCACGGTTTCACTTGACCGACACATGAATTAAGTTATGAGGACCACGACAATGTTAATCTTACATAAGACGGAATAATACACAACGTACATGCAAGTAGATCTTAAGCAGGGCTTTCAAAAGTGCTCATTTTACCGTGAATAGCCTATACGGAAGTTGCAGCGGGACAAGTGTCTGTCAAGGAGGGTAGACTTGTTGTAGGAAGTTGTAGGAAGGTGTAAGCAACCCCGAGGTGGGAGCATCGTTCGCCAGACGCCATGACAAGGGGGAGGCCGGCAGATGCCCGCTGCCACCTCGCCTCGTGGCCTTGGCAGCGGACAACGACCCCAGTCCCGGCATTATCACACTCACCCGCCCGCTTCAACCCTCCCAGCACACCGGCCCGCCGCCATCTTGCTGGCGCCCGCCACTATTACCGCGCGCGTGTGCCATAACTATTGTGTCCTCAGCACCATATGTATCGTACGCGTACGATAATGTGTAGTTTTCTAGGATTTGATTGTGGGGGGGGGGGGGGGGGAAAGGGGGGGGCCTCTGAAGGGGAGAAAATCTTACGCACTGACGCTTTATTATGGTTTTGTTTTTAGCTCTTTCGTTTTACAATTTTGAGATTTCGGTGAGATTCGTTTCTTTTTTCTTAACAGTCTATAAAGTTAAAATGCATATTTTAACATATTCACGTAGTAAGTAGTATTTAAAGAACTGTGTAATGAAGAGAATTTTATTTATAATTAAATAACAAAGACGTACTGAGGTAATCTCTTTTTAGGGAATAAAATATTTTCTGTTACAAAAGTTGAAGTGTCCATACAATTGTATACCCTTTGGTCAGTATCTTACAGAAATATTCGGAAAATAATTTGTTAGAAGAAATAATTAAAGTTTTTCTGATAAAATTAGGGTATTTTTTTGTTAATTTATTTTCATTTCTAGTCTTTTTTAATATTTGGTGTCATACGGTATTAACATCCACTTCGATGTTTATTTCGGTTTAATCACTATGCGCCATATGGTTTCGGCTCTACTTATCACAAGTAGTTTAGACATGATGGAAATTTCTCGGATTCATTTGGCAAATAGCTAAACTCAACAATCCAATTTTCCTTTAGCCTCAGTTCATTGCTGTTCTAGTTTGACACCAGGCCAGGTAGCATACGAGGTTCTGTCCTCGCTTTCTTGCTAATTGGGTGTATGCAAATTCGTCCACGACATGTCTTCCAAACCTGCGGTACAACTGGAAACGAAAATTAATATCGTGTTTGTAGTTGAGCCTGACCTCAAATTAATTCGAAAGAATCCGGGTCACTACAAATTTATTTATTTTTTGTACCTTGCGTTTCGTATTTTGTAAGTTTTTGTCTGGAACAACACGAGGATCGACTATTTAGCATGCAATTCTGCTTGTCTATTTCACACCACGACTTGGCTGGTCAACAGGTAAATTGGAAATAATAAATATTTAAAAACCAAAAGCCCGGAAGTTCTCAAAATAAACTGCATGTCTTCATAAAACCGCGTTTAAAACACCGTTAACACTAAAATTAAATTGTTACCAAACAAAAATTAAATAACGAAAATAATACAGATTTCATGAAAATTCCTACAGCTTCCTTTGCTAAAAGTGGTGTGGAAAGGGGAAAGAGACTTTTTGTCAGCCGATTTCAATTTATTAATTTTTTTAGTTTTTATTAATCTTGCTAGAGAACACACTTATGAACATTTTAACAAACAAATCACCGTTCTGTTTCAAAACATAGCAGTATTATGGACTGCTGTATTAGCGCGGAGTACATCACATTAAAGGCTGTTCACGATCAAGTGAGCACTTTTGAAATGAACCTTAGAAAAATGTCACTCCCCCTGCTTGCACATAATTTAATGGGTGTACCGAGTAACAGTCATCCAGCAAAGTTGGTAACGATGGATGGAAAATAGTTCCATAGCTTAACGTCGAATAAAAAGTGTTAGGTAACCATTTGTGATAGCTTAAATTATATCTTTCGCTTTCTGTCTTTTTTTTTTTTTTTTCGCCTCAGTGTGAAAGAATTATCAGCTTTATAAAATGTTTACTTTTCTAATAATTTCACAGTTTCACTTGATCGGCGCATGAATACAGTGCTGAGGCCCGAGGCAATGTTAATTTCGCATACGGCGGAGGAATACACAACGTGCATACAAGTAGATCTGAAGCAGGGCTTTCAAACGTGCTTAGATCACCGTGAACATCCTATACTAGGTTGTACGTGATTCGTTCCGTCTCTTCCTACATGTGAATTACTGGTTCACAGACGACCTACAGAATATGCCAGGAAATGAGTGACCCGATTACCTGAACTTGCAAAAGTTCCGTATTCATTGCTTTGCTAGAACACATCATTTCTGAAAACAATGTAAATAATACTGTAGATCTATTTAAATGAACAACGTAGGTTGTTTATAATAAGTATAAAAGATCATTTTATGGGGCACGATCAACTCAGAGCTATTATTGGCTAACGACTGGCCAGTAATGAATTCTCTTCTGGAAAGTAAATTCGTCCGGTGTAGCTTGGGCCAATAATGGGGATACATAGCTCAACGGAACTGTTGTTTCTATATATATAGGCTATTCACGGCAAAGTGAGCACTTTTGAAAGCGTTCGCATTTGGAATAATAGTGTATGTATTTTTTTATTGTAGATGTAGACGTTAAATTCCGAGTTCGGTGGAATCTACACACTGTGTTTATTACTTACATTGCAATATTTATTTTTTTAAATTGTTAAAGGATAACAATTGACTGAAATAAAAAATTAACTAGGGCCTTAAAAGTGCTCACTTTACCGTGAACAGCCTATAAAGTAGTATACAGAATATAGGCGACTCACTTCTGGCTTGAGTTGCATGTCTGTAAACGCCCATCGAACTCAGAACGTTCATTTGTTCGCTGGCCGCTTTGCCACAGCCAGAAGTCATCCTACTTGGGCGGGCTATTTTTAAATTCACTGCATCACAACCTCGTTCGCTTGCCCTTGATCCCTTCATTAGTTGCAATTTGCACGTCCTCTTTGACCCTAATCAAGGCTAAGTGTGCAGTCTTGAAATAGAACACACTTGTCGACTGCGCTCTTGCTATATTAACCTCTCACATACACGCGGATAAATTTATTTATCATTTACTAAATTGAGTAGTGATTAGCTAGAAATATTCTCCATGTGTTGTCCTGGTTTGTTTTCGAGCAGCTAATTTGGGGGGGGGGAGGGGGGTAAGTGGCCCTGGTGACGTGGATGTTCTATAAACAGTTGAATAACGGAAAGCGTGATCTAGGGCACGTGAAGGGGACATCCCCCGTGGTCTTGGCTCAAGAGACTATTCTTGGCGTGTTCTGTCCTTTGGTTTGAAATCGGACAGCTCCACGTCGACATAAAGACTTCGGGACGCCTTTGAAGAGTTCGGCGTTAGCTTAGGCAGTAGCACAGAGTAAGAATTATCCTACATACACTGAAAAATAAATAAATTAAAGTAAATTTACTCATACCGATTTTTTTTTTTTTTTTTATGTGAAATTTGTAAAAACAACTACAGTATGTATAATTTTACGCAAATGTTCGTAAGGATCCAGGGAGTACTATAAGTCTTCATAATGGCTTAATAAACATCTTGGTGTTAATTTACACAATTTAAAGTATGCCTATATATAAAAACATACCTACCCTATGTATCACAACCTTAAAATGTGTATTTTTACTGCTACATGGTCGTTGTATAATGTCTTAATGTCAGTCGAATTGTACATCTTCTACTGTGCAATTTTAAAATGACTGTGAGTTGTAAAGCTGCATTACAATCTGGAGTATCTGCTAGCATATATTTAGACACAAATTTTCGACAATTTTACATTTTTATGTGTAATTTGCTAAACCGTGTACAGTATTTGTGATTTGGTACTAATGGTCCCAGGTATTCAGAGGTATAGTCTAATTCACGGCAAAAAGAGCAATTTTGAAGGCCCTCATTAATTTTTACTATCAGCCGATTTCTATATTTTTACCATTTTTTGATATAAACATTGACATGTGTCTAATAAACACAGTCTATACATTTCACCAATCCAGAAAGTCAACATTTAAAGCACCCGCAGAACACATTTATTAATGGTTAAAGCATTTTGGACGGGCATTAAAAAGTGCTCACTATACCGCGAATAGCGTATAACTACAAGCACTTGTTTAAAACATGCGATTTTGCTGTAGGGAGTGGAACTACTTCGAACTCCATAAGTGTGTTCAAAAGGAAAACTTAAGGCCGTTGGTGCATGGAAGAAGTATATTTATATAATTTGTGTCATAACTCGTTTCACAGTTGATTTTTCAAAATTGTTGGCTCGTCAAGGCGTAAATAACAACTTTCAGCATCTTCTTGCGTTGTTAGGTATTCACTGCCGTCATTATTCTGGGAGCCCTGATTGCAGATAAGAAAATAAAAATTCTTTCTTTTCTTCCATCAGTGCTCCGAGAATAATGACGGCAGTGAATACCTAACAATTTACGAACATTGCTAAAAGTCGTTATTTACGTCTTGACAAGCCAACAATTTTGAAAAATCCGTTGTGAAACGAGTTACGACACAAATTATATAAATATACTGCTTTCATGCACCAATGTCCTTAAATCTCACTGATGGCATATGCGGGCTTTTTTAAATTACTACGTAATCTATGTTCGCGGTCCCCAGGCTTTGGAGTGGCTGGCAATATTCAAATACCAGTCCGTTCACCAACTGGCCGGTACACAAGCTCTGTCGTCGTGGACGTCGGGAACCTGAGTACTGTGTCTATCTCATGTAAGATGGCAAGATTTTGACAGTCAGTGAGTGACAACTTGCCGACGTATACGAAACAAACAAAGTGACGTTTACAAAATCGTGTATCAGCTGATGCACGAACGAACAAAAGTTAATATTAAGTTGGCTATTCTGAGTGCACTGGCGACGCACATCAGACAAGTGTAAAATACGCGATAACAAAGAGTTCCTAGATTAATTAAAATGTTTTATTTTACGTGGTTACAAAACAGCGGTTGTGAGTGTTACAGACTAATCTTCGTGCTAAAGAAGTAATGTATAGGTGTTCAAAATGAAATGCACAATAAGACAATTCAAAGCCGGATGAAACGCGACTTCAAACCTTAGGTCAGTTCATATCGTATTCCCACTTTCCATCCATGCTTTCCATATGTGCTTGATATTGATTCCAAAAGCCTACAGAAATATTTCATGATAGTATTGAATTATTATTTCAAATAATTTGACGAAATATATTTCTAATTCGTGTCGTTTCGAGACAGTAATAGGAGAAAAGTCAAGTTTTAAAAAGCAGGATCTAGAGGCGGCGAACCTGCTGCTATCTGTCGGCTCACACTTAACCATGTCGTGTGCGCCATCTGTGAGTTCTTTCTCAAACCTAACCAGATATAACGCTCAAATAAATATGTTTCGTATATAAAATAACACATTTACGAACAGATACCAATAGTTTTATTTTTCCGCGAGCTCTGCATAATTTTTAAAGCAACTTATATTTCGTGTACAGCGATTTTTATTACTAGTAATTTCTATTGGGCTAGTAATTGTCCGTCTATGCACTAAACACGACATGTTTTTTTCCCGAACCCCATTTCCTTGTTTTCGTGTAGCATCCAACTGACGCACCAGCTGATGGCGAAAGGATACATAAACTAAAAGTAAACATTAGTTGAACTGTCAAAATCTCGCCATCTTATATGAGACAGACAATAGCTCAGTACCTACGAGATGTCAAAGCCCATCGAGCATGAAGCAGCCCAACGTTCAATGGGGGGAAGGAGATCTGGAGGTGCTGAAACATGCAAAGTGTAGCGAACCTCACTGCTGGATCCTGCGGGCTGCTGATTGCGGATGCGTGATGAATGGAATAGGAATGCAACGGACCTTAGAAGCATCACTGGCATCAGCCTTCATCCTGGTCCAGCGGCCTAGCCACCATCATTGGTACGTCCCGGATGTCTCCAAGACCGAAACAGGACTATTTTGGTGGATGGGGAGGGGGTGGCTCCTCGGGCAATTGCTCCCCGCCTTCACCCATAGCGTGACGATCCTGCCGTCAGCGCGGAAGAGCGAAATGGAGTAGGTGCCATGACTGAGCTGCCCAGTTTTCCGACGCATTCGACGATATTGCTGACAATATTGTTACGTTGTTTCGTCAGCGCAGGGATATTGCCAGCAGTTCAACCTCAAGGGCGCCTGCGCCCAAAAGCCCCGACCCTTTTCTTCTGGCACTTTCTAAATCACGTTGAAGATCATGGTTATCCACACCCTTTGTTTCCTGTAGTATTTCAGTAATGCAATCATAAGTTTTTGAACTTCTTTCTTGTCGAGAGGAATTTTTACATTACCTATGCTGATTTTCCCCCTCCTCATTCTTAACTATAGCTTCAGCTTTAGATACAATCAGGGAGGCAGTCATGGCCCTAAACGGTGACCATAAAATCCCTTACTTTTAGGCGTATGGGGCATAGCCCTGGGACACAATTAGCTCCCGTACCTACCACGGACGTACACTTATTACTTAGCAATAGGATAGGTCAGGAAAACAAATTAAGTCAATCATTGTCCACACTTTCGGAGTAAATTTTATAACTCTGCTAAACGGAGCGCAATGACATTAAAATGGTAAAACTACACTAACATAGTATGTGAAATAACACGCAGTTGTAAAAGAACACATACTGATGGTAAAATTTCCTGGCAAAACAGTGAAAAATGAACAGAATTCTTTTATTTACAATTATTGTACAGTGAATCTGTGTTTTACAATTTTGTAAGCTAAAAAAGGGACACACACTGTGGTGAAATTATAATTTCGATATCTGTGTAAATTTACTTGCCGTGGAGAAAAAAACACACGAATATTGCAGTTTACTTTCTGCTAAATAGTAATTGTAGTTTTACACCATTCTGTTTAAAATTAGATCTGGAATGAACGTACATTTTTTTTTTTTTACTAGTTTGTAGGATAAATCTACTATGACATAGAGTTAAAAAAAAGTTGACATATGTATGTGTAAAATTACACCGTCTTCAGTAGAAAAACTGCTGCCACATATATTGTGTGTAAAATTACGCAGTCTTTTTTGCAGTGTAAAACTAAAATGGCTCGGCAGTTTCTTTGATATATTCTGTCTCACGTACGAATGCATTTTTCTGACAGTTCTAAAAGTAATCTTAAGTAAAGTTATCTCAACTGCAAAATATTTTCTGTTTACAAAAAAAAGCAGGTTAACAGACAGCTGTGTATGTTTATGTAAACATCATCCATGGATAGGGGAGGTGGGGGCACTGTCTTAGCCATGGAAACAACTGTGAGCAGGACTATGCTGATAAAAAGGTTTTCTTCGATCAAAGATAGTTTCTTGGCGCGACCGAATTAATTGCTTGTATAAGGGCATTGAAATATTTCGTTGTTAACACCAAATTATTTTGTTGTTCTTATTTGGTTGCCCCAACAAAGATTTGGTAGGTCAAATGAATATTTGTTCGTCTCTACGTACATTAAACAGCTTCGGTTAATATTTTAAAAACAATTGAAAGCCCTGCCCAGGAGCTCTTCAAGTGTCAAAAGTATTGTTGGTAATACAAAGTGTTGCAAAATTGTATGTCAATACTTTGGGGAAATATTTCTCACACCTGGAGGATGAAAAAATGTTATGTGAACGTAGGTAAGCATACACTTAGTTTCTTTACTACGGCCCGTAATATATAATGTACAGTGTATTGTCCGCGGGCTAGATCATGTTACTGTGGAATGCCATCGCAGCTGTAAATTGCAGCCCCATATCAGCCCCCGAGGAGCCCTGATTTCAATCCACTAGACTGTTATTTGTGGGGACATTTAAAGGCACTTGTGTATCTATGCAACACCAGTGGACGACGTGGGCACCCTTCATGAAAGTATTGTGGCGGGTTGCGAAACAATCAGGAATTTGCCAGGAATTCGTCAACGCAATTGGGTGTCCATGCAACAGTGAGCTGATTATGTGTTTGTGCTGATGGAGGGCATTTCGAACATTTCCTTTAGTGCCAACGATAAGCCTTCACACATGTGTAACTAATTCCTGTGCATTTCCTACTGTTATAGATGTAGTGTATAACATGATCCAGACCGCGGGCCATACACTGTACGTTATTTACGAGCTGTAGTAAAGAAACTAAGCGTTTGCGGAGCTATAGTCACACTACATTTTTTTATCCTCCAGATATACGGAATGTTTCCCCGAAGTATGGACATGCAATTTTGCAACACTCTTTAGAACAGACCAGTGTTACATACCTTGTGGCCGTACTTCGAAAATGTAGGCCACTTTTTCGCAGTAGCAAACAATAAATTAGTTAATATTTTTATCGCATTTTTGTCTACAGTACATTGACCATTATGAACACAACAGGAAACGTATGTACTGTACCTCCATGGTTGTTTTACAGCCACGGTCCATTTGATTTCTACTCCCAGAGCTGCAATTCCATTGGCTGCATCACTAACAAATGTTAATACAGCCTCTCCCTCATTAGCTTGTTTCCATAGCGAAGAATATTTTCATTCCATCTTGCACTTCCAGGTTTCTATGTGGCAAAACCTCCACAGTAACAGGGTCATGACCATATTTCTGAAAAAATATATTTTCCGATCATGTCACCCTATGCTTCCAAAGTCACCAACCAGGTAAGACACCAAGCAGTGCCTTGAGAAAAGTTTCACATTCTGCCTCGCTGCGTTGTCTCAGTAGTGACCAGAATGAAACCTCCAAGCAGCGCCTCCTTCTTTAAGAAATATTGCCCACCTTGTCGAGCTGCATTGACACGGTTGTCATCGAGCTGAGTGAGTAAACTACGCACCAAGTGCTCCACCAAGGAATATTTCTCACCTCGTTGCTCTGCGCCGCCACGGATGTAACTACGTAGACCGAGGGCATTAGGGACGGGGCATGTTTCACAGGGAAGAGGGATTTGAAAGGATTTGGGAGGAATCGGCTATGGCCTTTGTTAGTGGCTCATCCCAGCATTCGCCTGGAGCGATTTCGGAAAACGATGGAAAACCGAACTCGGGATGGCCGGTTGAGGAACCTTCCACACAGCGCATGTTTCGCCCAAGAATATTTTCTTGCCGCGCTGTCATTATTTTACCGAGACCGAGGAAGACGTGCAGCGCATGCTTGACTAAGGTCATCTCCCGCATCGTCGTACTGCGCTGCCACAGTTGTAACTGGAATGAGAAAACCACAAAACAACGCATGTCTCAGTGTAAGAAGTACTCTTTTGAGAGAGCACTCTTTCGCACAACCAGGCGAGAGCACTGCTTCGCTCTCTCTCTCTCTCTCTCTCTCTGTGTGTGTGTGTGTGTGTGTGAGAGAGAGAGAGAGATTGCGACAACCACTCACTCGTTTCTCTCAAACGTCACACAGGTAGCTGATGCTAAAGGGGCGAAATCATGTTAAGCTAAAATCACGGTCATAACTATTGGAGGTCATTTATATATGTTCAAAGAATTCACAAATAATTGTAACACTACCGGAATACTTATTAAGGTTAAAGTACTTTTATCTTCGTTTTATACGTGTCAGTCTTGTTACAACAATTTGACAAAAAAAAAAAAAAAAACGAAACTTCCACAGAAATACCTAACTATATATTTATAAATATGTGTTACCCAAGTTATTTCGTCTGCTAAAATTGTTAGAATTATTCACTTGCATGTAAAATGCGTGTCGTTTTTGGCCCAGAAAGCTACTATAACAGTATGACATGAGATCAGAGAAGGCGAGAAAGCTCCAGCGAGAGCATAACGCATAACTACGTTCTCTCCCCTCCACATCCCTCCTTTCTCATTCTCTCTCGGTTCATGCTCTTTCACGCTCTCTCCGACGAATTGAGCTATTCTCTCTGACGTCATTATGACATGATACCGAGAGCCGGAGTACGGGAGAGCATTCTCTGGGCCGATTGAGACGCACCCTCAACTCAAGAATATTTCCTGCCTCGTCGCGCTACGTTGTCATGGTTGTAATCAAAGCGAGGGGACCTTTCCGTAGGACGTGTACTGCATCGTCGCACTGCGCTGTCACGGTAGTGATCAGACGAGGATACCACACATCGTCACGTTCTTTCCTGCTTTGCAACGCTGTGCTGCCACTGTTGAAAAGGGAGAGAAGGAAACCCCGCAGTTAATGTTTTCACTTGGGGAATATTTGCCGCTTCGTTGCGCTGTTCTGCCACGGTTGTGACCGGAATGAGGATACCACACATCGTCACGTTCTTTCCTGCTTTGCAACGCTGTACTGCCACTGCTTAAACGGGAGAGAAGGAAACCCCGCAATGCATGTATCACTTGGGGAATATTTGCCGCTTCGTTGCGCTGCGCTGCCACGGTTGTGACCGGAATAAGGATACCACACATCGTCACGTTCTTACCTGCTTTGCATCTCTGTGTTGCCACTGTTGAAACGGGAGAGAAGGAAACCACGCAACGCATGTATCACATGGGAAATATTAGCCGCTTCGTCTGCTCTGCGCTGCCACGGTTGTGGCCGGAACGAGGAAACCTCGATGTAGCAGCGCCTGCCCACTGGGCGCGCAGCCAAGTCTCTACTGAATGAACGCCGCGCCGCGCCCATCTCTTGCAAAGTGGCGGCAATAAAAAGAAACTCCTGAGCGAGCGGGCGAGCTGGAATGCGCGTGCAGTCTCGCTGAGCCAATCCCGTCGCGCGCGGAGGCGGAAGTGCAGGCTCGCGCAGCGGCGGGGAAGAGACCGCGCTTTGCGATACAAATGAAGTAGAAGGAAGGGGGGGGGGGGTGCTAAGTTAAAGCACAGGTGGGACCGCGATTCGTGTCAGTATCGAAGCCTGCGTGCAGTTTTGCTTGCTATAGCGTAGAGCCACGAGTATTTCGCGAATTCATTCGGAAACGAGATAGGCTCCAAACACTTGTTCTTTTCGCCTGCTGTTGTGATTGGACGACAGTCACTTAGACACGCCCCGTTTAACTGTGAGCAAGTAAAAAGCAGGAAGCAGTAGTGTGAGTGAGTGTTTAACAGTTCTGTTCAGAAGCCTCACTTGATCACAGTAACCAATAAGCAAACGATAATATCTCGCATATATACAGGCTGTCCAGGCTAGCCTGCTGCCAACTCAATCCGCGAAATACTCGGGGCTGTAACTATAGGCTGTTCATGGTAAACTGAACACTTTTGATAGCCCTGCTTAAAATCTACTAGTATGCATATTGAAATTGTGTGTTTGTACGCCCTATGCGAAATTAATATTGCCATGGTCCTTAGAGCTTTATTTATTCTTAGGTCAGCTGAAACTGTTAAATTATCATAAAAGTAAATATTTTACGATTCTGATCATTTTACACGACGGTGTATTAGAAAAATCATAAACCGAATTAAATAATTTAAGTTTTCACAAATGGTCACCTAACACTTTTTATTCGACGTTAAGATACGGAACTACTTTCTTTCCATTATTATCAATAGTGAAAATCCAAGATGGCGGGGACTCATTCCCTTAAGAGGAGGATGTATTGAATCATTTTCTGTAAAATAGTTGTTTGCGCGAATAGGCGTATCTCGGTAAATAAATGTTCTGAAAATATGACTTTTTGCCAGAAAATTTAAAAAAAGAAAGAAAAAAACAATTATCTATGCCCTATTCTTTCACGTATATCATATTACGTGTGTTCTTGGACGAAAAAAAAAATCGTCGAAATAGTAAAATATCGCATTTTTGAAGCCTGCCTATGCAGTTTCCTTAAGCGACAAGATAAAAGTACAAACGTACGGACGTAGTTAAATATGTGGGCTTTCATTGCGTGTAATAAAGTCCCACCCACTGTTACAGGTCTAATTTGCACAGCACAGCGTCACGACGTAAACACTGCACGCCTTGCGCGTAGGAGCGATGAGGCACTAGGCATACGTGTTAGTGTCGCCCGTATCGCTCCCTCGCTTCTTGACATTGGCCGCGGGGGTCCATCCCACACCGTATCTTTTTCTTGGTGGGAAGTTCGTAGCAATGTTTAGTGCAGCGCCCTTGAGTACCTTGTATCTGATGCGTATATTTCGAGATATAGCTCTTTGAAAAGGCCGTCTTTAGCTCCGAAACGGAGTTGAGGTGCGTGACGTCTCGAAAGCACTTGGCAGGCCTCTTCGAAAGTGCGTGTTCTTCCCGCAGATCAGAACTCTGAGAGCACGTTTAAAGGCCCTTGCGCAATTGAAAACTTTAACATTTGACTTTACGTTTGCTTTCCGACATGTTGTCTCTTATGGAGCTTGACACAATGGAACTACCAAAGTTAAAGCCTTACGATTTCGAAAAGTTGGAATTTAAAGTTAAAATCAAGCAGCCATTTTGGCGAGAATCTGACAGAGGTTATGTGGAAAGTGCGTTATTTTATTGTAGTGCGATTTTAATCTCTGTATATTAAACAAAGCTCGTTTTAAATTAAGTAAATGGCAAACGAATATAATGTGAAGAGGAAATATATGAATTTACATATTTTAATAAAGTAAACAAATGAGTTTTGGTTTTGAAATAAACTTTTAATATAATTTTAATCCTATTTTTAAAAAAGGTAGACAAAAATCTTTCCTGTATAATATCATAATTATTAACATAACAATATACACATTTTTACCAAGCTCGCAGAACCGATGTTCAACTGTCTAAACTCTGACTGTACAATATTGTATAGTGTATTGTTGGTTTCGTCAGAGGAAAGGAAACATAAAGTCAAATGCTCAAGTTTTCTATTGTGTAAGAAGCTTAATATCTTGGGGGGGGGGGGGGGTATTTCAAACACAGTGCGACTCGACGCAGATCAAGCTCCATTGAAAACGCGCGTTTCAAACGACTTTGGTATTCTCATATTAAACATTTTTCACTGTTGTGACTTTTTTTTCCTAGCATGAATTCCCGCAACTATATAGACGTGGGGTGAAAGTGAAATGGGGAGGGGGCCGAACGACATTGCCATTTACGACTTTACGACTTACCCGGGGGGGGGAGGGGGAAGTTTTTACGGTTGTACCGATTACATGACCCCCCCCCCCCTTTTATAAAGGAATCCACAGCTGCAAGAACGCGTTTACCACCGCATTAATTGAATTCTTCGAAATACGATTAATATCAGAGTGGCTTCGGGGGTGCCCCAAGCATAAACCCGACGATAGATGACATACAGAATCATTAAACCCGCTTTCCCCGCATCCCTACATTTATCAACAAGTACACAATCGCACACGCACTTGAAAATTATATTTAAAAATATTTTGGTTTGACGGCTTACAGTGGTGTAATGTACGATTTTCCTTTGGACCGCCCAACAGCAAATTTAATTTTAAAAATTCATAATCACGTGTATGCTTTCAGACTGGCTAGAAATGTTTCCCATATACATATACAGTACCTTGTATTTTTTTTTTTTTTTTTCATTCCTGTGTAACTTTTATGAAGATTGACATTTATTTCTGGTTGGTATTGATAGACATTTTTTTTGCAAAGATTGCATACTGTTTTATTCCACACCACAAGAAGTATTCTAGAAATAGTATATTGAATAGCCGTATCAGAAAAGAGAACGACTCACAATGTCCATATTTGAGCCAATAAGCGAACAGTAAAAGCGAAAAACTGCAGGCGTCTGAGCGCGTGCAAGATAATACACAACCTCTTCAGATGACTGCCATGGCACGGCGTCATACTCTTCTTATCGTTATATCAGACACTAATTTCTTTGCATACTGCGTGATACTGATCTAGTATCCACGCCTGCCGCCAGATGGCAACAAAGTGCGCTGGTTTCTTACGCGTACGGAAGGTTGATAGTGTCCAGAGCTCGGCGCTGGCCTAGTTGAAGCTGTTTTGCATGTTCCAGAGAGGCACCTGAGCAACGAACAAACTAGCGCCAAGGGTGATATGGCATGCTCACCAAATGCTCCAACGCCTCTATAGGATGCTCATGGTAAAATGAGCACTTTTGAAAGCTCTACTTTAGATCTACTTTTATGCACGTCGTGTATTGTTCCGCATTATGTAAAATTAACATTGCTGTGGGCCTCATCACTTTATTAATGCGTCTGTCAAGTAAAACTGTGAAATTAATAGGAAATTTGCTCTTTTTGCACTTAGATGCATTAAAAAAACAGAAAGCGAAATGAATAATATTAAGTTATCACAAATGATTACCTAACACTTTTATTCAACGTCAAGATATGGAATTATTTTTCCATCCATAGTTACCAACTTTACTGGGCAAATGTCACTCAGCACGCCCATTAAAATATAAGCATTCAGGGGCAGCGACTTTTTTTTAAGGTTCATTTGAAAAGTGCTCATTTTATCGTGAACAGCCTTTAAGGGCAATGAACTGACGCGCACTCTATTCGCCTGAAGCTAAGCTACCAGAGAACAGGAAATTTCGCAAATTCATTTTAGGACAAGCTATACTTCAAACTCGTGTACTTTTGACTTTCCTTTTCAGTTGGATCGCAGTTTATAAGAGACACCCTGAACTCATTGGAGCCAGTATCTATTCTGCAGTAAAACACGGGCCGAATCCCTTTCCACCTAGTCTGGGGTAAAACTGCAGCATCAGCCAATGAAAAACAAACTGAGACTCAATTACACTAAGGATAATGGAGTCTACCGTGTTGCCAAATGAAACTGCGAAACTTCCGCGTGTCTACCTGTAATATATAAATCGCACGTGAACTCAGTTCAGAGGATGGCCGTATTTCAAGATCGTAATTTGAATTTCAATTAAATTCGGCACGAAAAATAGCTATGGGCTGTCCACGGTAAAGTGAGCACTTTTGAAGCCTTAGTTACTTTTTCTTTTCAGCCATACTTTTATCATTTAAATACATTTTTAATATAAATATTGCATGAAAGTAATGAACACAGTGTGTATAATCCACAGCACTCTGATTTTAACCTCTAAAGTTAAAATAAAATGTATGTATTGAGTATTATTCTAAATGAGAGGGCTTTCAAAAGTGCTCACTTTATCGTGAATAGCCTATAGGCACGTGACCATAGAGAAAACACGGTCGGTCACGGGCTAACCCCTAGTATATTCATGTCGGTGTTGGTAATTAAGTGCTGTGATTACTGTCAGTTCGTTGCATGCAGGTAATTGCGTGCATGGAGAAGAGCGAGGAAGGACGCATGCTAGAGCGAGAGAGCCAGCCTGCAGTATACCCACTATCTGTTATCAGCAGCTTGGCGAGACGACGATAAGTGTGCGCGAGTTGCTGGTATCTGCAGGGAGTAGTCTGAGACCGCGAGCAAAGAGAGGATATGGAGGCCACGGCTAAAGAAAAAAAAAGTTGCAGGATGAGAGAGGGAGGGGTGTTGGGGGGGAAACCCCGCGCTCTTTCGTCGACGCAAATACTGGCAGGACCGCGCAGCGCGGCGAGGGTTGTCCAAACAGCGGGGAGACTGCAGCCCCGCCCCTCTGTGCAAGTCAAGTGGCCAAGCGACTGCCGTCAATTGCTTCCATTTTAAACATAACTATTTCAAACAAAAAAAAAAAAAAACATTTCGACGCGACTCTCTCAGAGAATATTGTTACATGAAATTATTATTGAGAAAAAGTAATTATTCATCTTTTTTGATATGTAAATTTCAATATTATAACCTAGAAAAATATATATTAAACATAATGTTTTAATGTAGCAACATTCCTTAAGAAATTTCACTTAGAATACTTTTTGTTTGTATGTAAGAAAATTGTAATAATAATGTAGGAAATAATTTTTATAATTGATTTTATGGCTGAAACTGACGTAAATAAAGTTAATTATAAAATTGATATGATACATTATTATTACAATCTTCTTATATGCAATCATAGTAAATATTTTATGGTGTCTGTAATACTTTTTACGAGTTCTTCACATTGTATAGTCAGGTGCAATGCTCTATGGGCAGTTGCTTTACTTCAACCTTAAACTACAAAATGAAAACAGGTCCCAGTAATATTGCCGCCGACCTCCCGTGGCGCAGTCGGCTGTAGTCTGGGATGTGCGGGGTTCTGGGTTCGAATCCTACGTGAGGCACGGGTGTTAGTTTAAGTTAGGTTACAAGTTAGTTTATAAGCCGTCCTCTGATAAAGCACTCATTCAGGCATAACACCGGTGGACGCTAATAACACCTTTCCATCTCAATTCAGTAATATTGCCAACATAACAGCATTCGGCAAAGAACATCAGGACGATTAACAGTTATAAGTAAGGATAGGAAAACTTCGCGAGTTCAATAACCTGTAGGCTAGACTCATCAGTAGGAGCAGTGAAATTTCGCGAAGAGATTCCAAGACAAGTTATATTTCAAAACACTGTAGGGTCATTTATTTGTCTTATTTGGCTGGATTACTTTTCGACAAGTGTTAACTGTCTGCAGACGAATCACGTGCGAGCCGTGCGGATGTTGCCGAATTCTGAGTGGCCCGGTCAAACATGAAAACGCCTTCCCAAGCAGAGAGCATGCAATGGCAATAGGAAAACTGGTGTTGGGTGCTTGGCAGTATTGAAGTCTACCCTGTACTCAAATGTTTTCGCGAAATATCACTAGCTCTATTCTTCAGTTCTCTGCATACTGGAGCCTCAACTGTGTGTTCATTGGCTGTTACCCGCACCTGACAGTTATGGGATTCGCAAGGTGTTCCCTTGTTGCAAGCTTGATATTGGCTCAGAGGCGTGCAGGACGGGTCCAATTGCAGAGGTGACTTCAATATTTATGTGTTTTACGTCTATCTTGTCCCGAAATGAATTCGCGAAATTTTCCTACCCATAGTTACAAGTGGAATCGAGAGGTTTTGGCGGCTCTTAACGAGATCTTAAGACACGAGGAGGGTGAAACGAGGTGAGTATGGAACAGCGCCGGAATTAAGTTGTGGGAGGGGGGGGGGGATCTCCGAGAAATCCCGCCGACCAGGCATCGTCCGGCACGATTCCCACTTGCGAAATTCGTGGAGTGACCCGGCCGGCGATTGAGACCGGTTCGCCTCGATGGGAGGCGAGCAAGCTAACCGCTCAACCATTGCGGCCCCAGTCCCCGTAGTGCATATTGTTGAATTGATAACTCGGCCCAAGTTGTCAACGTCGCGGTGTCATGGCCTAGTCTCCACGTCTAGAGAGTGTGACAATTACGCGATCAAGGTCAGCGACAAGCAACATCGTTGTTGCTACTGGAAAACACGCACGTGTGGCTCTACAGGAAACCATGGCAGAGAATCGGAAACTATCTGTCAAGACATTTCAATGAGGTACCTCCTACAAAACTTTTATGCGGATTTTAAATGTGTTACAAATTGTATTTGAAGTTGTTAATTAAGTGTGTGTATATATATGCAAAGGCTGTATATGTCAAGTGAAACATTTTTTTGTGAAATCGTTGTTCGCGCGTATTCGCGTATCTCGGTACTCATGTAATATCGCAATTTTGAAGCTTACCTATGCAGTTTCCTTAAGCGGCAAGAGAAAAGTACAGACATACGGACGTAGTTTAATCCGTGTTCTTTCATTGCATGTAATAAAACCCCACTGTTACAGATCTGAATTGCACAGTACAGGACCATGACGGAAACACTGCACACGCCATGCGCGTAGGAGCGATGAGGCGCTAGGCGTGCGTGTTCGTGTCGCCCGTATCGCTCCCTCGTTTCTTGACCTTGGACGCGCAGGTTCACGCTCTTAAGATCTACTTGTATACACGTTGTGTATTCCCCCGCCTTATGTAAAATTAACATTGCCATGGGCCTGATCACTTTATTCGTGCGTCGGTCAAGTGAAACTGCGAAAATATTAGAAAAGTAAATATTCTTATGAATTTGATAATTCTTACACTTCCAAGCATAAAAAAACACAGAAAGGCAATTAATTATTTCAATATTTCCACATTTTTAAATCTAAAACTTTTAAATCAATGACAAGAAACGGAACTACTTTCCTTCCGCAGTTACCCACTTTACTGGGCGCATGCCAGCAAGTGATCACGTTAAAATATTTGGAAATTGAGGCAGTGACATTTTTCAAGTGTTTATTTTAGAAGTGCTCAGTTACTGAGTATTTAGTGTGAAACCGAATGCACTGGGGCTTCTAGTCACGGCGCACAGTAATGGAAGAGCTGCCATGATTATTCGGGAATTTATATTTCTATGTCCATTTGGAGTCGAGATGGTATGAAAAAAAAAAGGGGGGGCGAAGTAAGCGGGGCGTGTTACGCCGGGTCTATAAGTAATTTATTGGTAGTTTATGTAACACATGTTATTACGTTTATTATATTAAACGATGTAACATATATATACTGTTAAGATATTTTGGTTAGAAACCTACTCTAAAAAAGTCAAATGAAGACCCTTGCACGTTTAATATAATCAATTTTGCTTCTTGGGAGGAATTTTTGGGAAGGGGAGGGAGGAGTGGGTGGAGGGGGTTGGGGAAGGTATGTTCGCCTGGGATGACGCCATCTCTAGGGGCGGCCCTGTATATCCCTCCCCCTCCCCCAGACCCTTCCCATCCCAGCTACAATTTGTCACCTTCAATAACAATCGGTTGTAAATAATTTTTTGAGCTAATAATTTTTTATATTATGCAGGGTTGCCACAGGTCTGGAAAACATGGAAAACATTGAAATGTCAGGTAATTTGAAAACTGACAGGGAAATCAGGGAAATCTTAGGGAATTTCAAACAAGTTAGCTAAATGTCAGGGAATTCTGTGATATGCTTGATATATTTGGCAGTTCTGTCATAAATTGTGCACGGCTGCCAGAATCATATAAAATTGTTTTAATGATTGTGGACAAATGCTTAGGCATTTTGCTTTGCAAGCTATGTGGTCAGCAATTCTGTAAGACCAGAGAAGTATTTTGGTGTAAATGTGTGTTGTAATGGAAAGGCGCCAATCCTTAGAGAAAAAAGGTTAGAAAAAGGTCAGCGAGAAAATATTCTTTTTGTCTGGAAATCAGTGAAATGTCGTGAAATTTTCCAATGGAAAGAAAGGTGGCAACTCTGTATAGCTTTCATATTTTCCCCAAAAATTGAAATTTGTAACATCCCGCCCCCCTCCCCCCACCCAAGTAAAATTCCTGATATAAATTTGGAAAAGCATAATGTTTGTCATGTTGTGGGGGGGAAATGAGGAGTGGCGACGACATTGCTGGCTGCGCTCAGGACCCGGAACGAGCACATTGCTCTTGCTTCCCACGGCGCGGCTCGGCGGCCTGCGCCGCTGAAAGCGACGCGAGGGGCGAACACAGGAACGCCATTCCTGGAGGCATGTTGTTTCCACAACTCGCCGCCGCGCCTCGCCACTCCGGTACTACCCGACCAAGTTAAGTGTGCACCCGGAGAGGGGAGGGAGCAGAGGGGAAGAACAACGGCGGGTAACGTTAGCTAACGTTGCGTGAGCGCATATATACCTGTTCATTCATTCATTCATTCCTCATACCACAGAACAAATACTTGTCAGATAGTAAAAAACAAATATATTAGAATCAGATAAATATTAAACATTTGAAATAAATTAATACTATAATAATGTTAATCAGAAGCAAAACATACATGCAACATTTTACAAACAAATCATCAAAATACAAGGACAATTTACAAAAATCATGATTGTACAACATCTTCAATGTTATACCAGGACTGTTCTATGGATAATCTAAATAGCTCAAGTTTAAATGTAGAGTACTGCTTAATATATTTTAGAGTTGATGGTAATTTATACATTATTTACTTATACAGGCAGGAGCAGTGACATTTTCCAAAGATTGATTTCAGAAGTGATCAATTACAGACCGTTCACAGTAAAATGAGCACTTTTGAAACCTCTGCTTAAGCTCTACTTGTACGCACGTTGTGTATTCTTCCGCCTTATATAAAATTAACATTGCCATGGGTCTCATCACTTTAGTCAAGCGCCGGTCAAGTGAAACTGTGTAATTATTAGAAAAGTAAATACTTTTAAAGCTGCTTATTTTTACACTTCGATGCATTAAACACACAGAAAGTGCAATAAATAATTCAAGTTATCACAAATGGTTACATAACACTTTTTATTCGAGGTTAATATAAGGAATTAGATTCCATCCATCGTTACCAACTTTACTGCGCGCATGCCACTCAGTGCGCCCGTAAAAATATATGCAATTAGGGACAGTGACATTTTTCTAAGGTTGGTTTAAAAAGTGCTCACTTTATCGTGAACAGCATTTAACCGTATACAGTCTTTAGACAAAGCAATCTGTACGGGAAGGTCAGTTGTAAGTTAGAGGCAAGGAAAAATGATGGACAAGCGCACACTTTCCGGCCTAGGGGGCAGGGGGATCGATGGTGCTTCATGGGGAAGGGGGCGAGTTATGGTTGCCGACACCCCCCCCCCCACTTCCGGGGCGCGGGGCTTGTAATGCCCAAGGTTTAAGGTTCGTGTATACCTGAGGATAGGAAAATTTCACGAGTTCAATGACCTGTAGACTAGACTACTCAGTCCTCTGCATATTGGAGTCTCAGCTGTGTGTTCATTGGCTGTTGACTCACACCTGGCTGTTATGGGATTCGCAAGGTGTTTCCTTGCAAGTCTGCTATTGGTTCAGAGGCGTGCAGGGTGGTTCTAATAAACTGCGATCCAATTGCAAAGTTGACTTCACTATACAATGTGTTTGACGTCTATCTTGTCCCGAAATGAATTCGCGAAATTTTCCTATACCTATGTATACTATAAAAGTCGGGTTCAGATGTACCATGATTATCGTACACAAGTTCATACACCCATTTGTCACGTATCCTTAAGTCTTACGTCTTACGTCTTAACGCTTAAGTCTTTACTGCAGGTCGAGATGTGCGAGCATATACAGTACTTCCCAAACGACATTTTACACTATCTACCAAAAAGTAATTGGGCACCTGTCCACAATGTTTGCTCGGTGCTTGTCACCCCGTTGTAATCTCGTAGGGCCACCTCTTGTGGCTATAACAGCAGCCACCCTGTCTGGAATGCACTATACAAGTGTTTGCAGGACATCCACGGGGATGCATCAGCATTCCTCTTGCAATCATTCCATGAGTTGAGCAATGGATTTTGGCCGCGCCTGACGAGCCCTCACCCGGTGATTCAATTCGTCCCAAAGATGTTCTATAGGGTTGAGGTCGGGGCTCTGGGCGGGCCAGTCCAATCAGCGAACATTGTTGTCGGCGTACCACTGCATACTAGCCCTTGAAACATGGCACCTGGCATTGTCATGCTGGAAGTAACACGGGTTCATTCCGTAAAAACGCCACAATTATGGGAGCATTTCATTATCCGGAATGTTACAATAGGCTTCTGTGTTCATGCTACCAAGGACAAACACCAGCGGTCCTACGCCGAAGGCCGTGAAACACATGTCAACTGACGTTCTGAATTACCTATCTTCACGGGTGCCCAATTACTTTTTGGTAGATAGTGTACACACAGTAACTTCTATTTCATACGGTTATCTGCTTCACCGACGGTGGCTTAGCTCGAGGATTCCGCGAACCCGCCCCCTGGCGAACATTTGACTCGTTCACAGCGACAGACATTTTAGGAAACACCGCTCTGTATTGCGAACTAGCGAAACTTCGTGAACCCCAGTATCCAAGCATTTGACAAGAGCTTCTTCGATACCTAACAGATTGAAGGAAAGGTTGGCGACACGGGTTATTTATTTTCCGATTGTTATTGCAGGAATCGGGACATGCATGGGTGCTCCCTTTCGATCCGATGCCGTAAGACAACGCAATAGAGCCGGGCCGTGTGCTGTGCCCATTCGATTACAAAAAGAACCAGCCTTTATCAAGGAGGGCTTTCAAAATTGCTACTTTCCTGTGAACAGCCCTTACCAACGTGCACCGAGCGAGGTGATGCAGTGGTAGGGTGCTGTCACAACTTAGAAAAACATACACTAGAACCACGTATCATAGAACCACACAAGACAGAAAATGCTAACGAAACCCAGTTCTATGTTGTGTTATTCTAACGTACGGTAGTTCTAATATGTGTGTTTCTAGTGTATGATAGTTCTTAAGCATATATTTATATTGTACGACCATTCTAACATGTGTTTCGGCTGTAAGATCGTCCTAAGTAGTGAATTTCGGTTTTACAACGTTTCTAACATATGTGGTTCTAAATTTTGTGTTCCTGCCGTACGATAGTTCAAACATCTGTGTTTCTTTTGTATGACTGTTCTAACAGTTGTGTTTCTCTGGTGTGACTGTTATGTTATCGGTGTTTCTAACGAATATCAGTTCTTAGTTGTGTGTTTCTGTTGTATGACTGTACTAAGATGTGAAATTTGTAAGTTATATGGTCTCGTTTGTTTATTCTGATTTCGGTATTCCATGGTTTTCCGAAATCACTCCAGGCGAATGCTGGGGTGGGTCCCTAAGAAGGCCAATCCTTCCCCAATCCCTCTTCCCTGTTCAACTTGCACCGTCTCTGATGACCTCGCTGTCGACGAGACGTTAAGTTTACTTACCTACCAACGTGCATGCCCGAGGATTCACAGAGTTGTGTAAGGGCTGAGACGATGGTGCAGCGGGTGGGATTCGAGGGTTCGCCATGAGATGAGATGGAGAACAGCGACGGCAGTTGTTGGGAGTGCGTGGACGTCTGCACACACGGCCTCGTAACAATTGCCGTCACTGGGGAGTGTATCGGCGAGGTGCGTCATCGCGGTGGGCTGGGAGTAGGAGCGCGTGAGTGGGGTCATCTGCATTCTCGCGGACGAGTGCGGCGGTGTTTGCGGAGAAAGGCTGTTCACGATCAAGTGAGCACTTTAGAAATTAACCTTAGAAAAATTTAATTGCCTCTGCATGTTTATATTATAATGGACGCACTGAGTGACATTGGCCCAGTAATATTGGTAACGATGGATGGAAAGTAGTTACATATATTAACGTCGAATAAAAATGGTTAGGTAACCATTTGTGATGACTTAAAATTATTTGTTTCGCTTTCTGTATTTTAATGCATCAAAGCGTACAAATTAGCAGATTTGTAAAGTATTTACTTTCTTAATTATTTCCCAGTTTCATTTGAACGACGCATGAATAAAGTGATGAGGCCCATGGCAATGTTAATATTACATAAGGTGGAAGAATATACAACGTGTATACAAGTAGATCTTAAGCAGGGCTTTCAAAAGTGCTCATTTTACCGTGAACAGAATGTAACTTGGATGTCGGAACGGAAGTGAGACATTGTGAGAAACTATCACTTTGGCGCAGACCACGTCGTTTATAGTAGCCGGACTAATTATTTATTAAATCGACGTAGTCGGATACTTAAGATTAATTTATTGGTTCCACAGAGGATTGCAACTGAGTGAACTGCAAGCAGATAGTGGAGAAATACATGGGGTTTGTCTGTGTTACGGACACGGCCGTTTGTTTTACGTGAATACGTCTACGTTGACGCGCTCGGACGCCTTGATGTTTTTTTTAACGTTCCCGGCACCGCTTCACTCGATCATATGGGGTTTTATGTCTACCAATGGATTGCTTTTGAGATGCTCTTTCCAACCGTATACTATTTCTGTATTTCGACTTGGCTATTTGACGAGTATAGGCTGACATTGTGTTAAGTTTTCTTAATTTTTGACATTAAACTCGTACAATTTCGCCATAACCACGCCACACGAATGTTTTTATACACGCAACCGATTGATCTTGATGAGAGCTGTCGATTTAAACTCAATTGAGCGTCGTAGCTTCTACTAGTCAAAAGTTGTACTGCGCGGAAGTTATGAGACGCGGCGAAACGAACTCGAAATCCCCCCCCCCCCCCCTCACGCGCGATGCTTCGCAGTCCTCACTCAATGTAACATATTTTTTGATCCTTTGGCAATCTGGTGGTGTGATTGCATTTTGAAAGTAGACGATAGATTCGGAGCTGCAATGCCAAACTGTATCCCCCGTTTTTATCATCATCGTATTTTCTGGATTGCCTCCCACTATGGCAGCAAATTTAAAGACGTATTCACGTCAAAAGCTGTACTATAGGCCAGACGCGCGTAAACATATCGATGTGGTAGGCACGTACCCGATACTGATTCGGCCGAGAGGTACCTGCCTTCCTTCCGTGTAAAGAGCCGGTGGGGCTGTGCTGCGTGGAAGGGGAAGGAGGGAGGTGATGCTGGCTGGGTCATGCGATCGTGAGCGCACGCACACCTGTTGCGGAGGCTGACTGGACCAGTCTTCACCCTCGTGACCGGCCCGCCGCCGAGCCGCCACGCAACTGGGTCAAGGTCGCCACATCTCTCTCCTCCCCCCTCTCCTTCCCCCCCTCTACACTCGACCAACACTTGATCACGACGCCTGTCGTAATCCGCGCGCCGCACCGTCAGCTCACGGTTCCGCTCTGTCGCTTCCCGCGCAAGCGCACAATTTCGGCGTCAGTTTATACGCTCCGTTACGACTATTTCCTGTAAAGGATGTTCGCGATAAAGTGAGCACTTTTGAAATCAACCCTAGGAAACAAGTTACTGCCCCTACCTGCAAACATTTTAACGGGCGCAGTGGATGACATGTGATCAGTCATGTTGTTGGTAACGATATATATATATATATATATATATATATATATATATATATATATATATATATATATATATAATATATATATATATATATATATATATATATATATATATATATATATATATATATATATATGACCGACGCATGAATAAAGTTACGATACCGATGTCAATGTTAATTTTACATGAGACGGAAGAATACACAACGTACATACAAGTAGGTCATAGACACGGCTTTTAACAGTGCTCATTACCGTGAACAGCCTATACCTGTTCCGAACAGGTACTGATAAACGATTGTATCAGATACTTTCCGTATCAGATACAGGAATCGCTATTTCGCCTTCGCCAGTCCCTCGCGTGTATTCCATTCACGGTGTTAGGTACTTCACACTTCTGAATACCTGCTAAAGTTCTACTTCCATGATATTCCTCCGCCTCACGAAAACAAAGCTTATCCGAGTCTAGGACCCACGGTGGCTGAGCGGTTAGACTTTTTTTTTTTTTTATTCATTAACCCTACTTAGCAGCAGCCATCCAGGGTGTTCAATTCTATCATGATTACTACAATTTATCAAACAGTATATAAGTTATATAAATTCACAATTCTTTTTTTTGGGAGGGCGGCTGTTCGTCTGGGCGCCCGTAATTTAAACTACAAATTCTATTTCTATTCAAAAGCATCATTCACACTTCCTAGGAAGGTGGTGAGTTATTCTGCCCGACCGAGACAGCTCCCCGACGGGTATCCTTTCGGCCGCCCTCTGTTCCGCCTCCACCGCCGGAACAGACCTGGGACCGGGAACAGACCTGGGACCGGGATTCCCATGAATCCGCCCGCGCGACCAGACGCCGTCGGGCCCACACATAACTAACTAGCCTTTCGGCCGGTCCGCCATGGCACCCAAATAGTCAAATGGCCCTACTCACGAACCGAAGGCCTCCAGCCCCCTCCCTATCTGTACTATTCTATTTTGTTATTTTTTCCCCTCGCCCACCGTTCTGCTCCTACCTAAGCATCGTCCAGGACATCGAAGTATCCCTTCTGGACACCCAGACCTTCGTTTCCGGCGGACGAGGGGATGGAGCTCCGCTCCTGCTGGCGCCTCCTTTTTTTACACAGACACATACACAGACATCAACCAACATATTATCACAAATCACATCATTCCCTCATTTAGATTTTCTTCCCCGCAGTTCCTTCCGTTCTTCTTTCATTCGTTTCAGATCTTGTCTTTCTTCTTCTCTTTCTTGCTGCTTCTCCTCCTCTTTTTCGCTCTTCTGTTTTTCTTCTACCTTTCTTCTCTGTTCTCCTCCTCATTTTATTTCCTCTTATCCTTTCCCTTCTATTTCGTCTCTTCCTCTTTCTTGTTCTTCTATTTTTCTCCGTATTTCCTTCAATTCTTCTTGCATTCATTTCGGATCTTGTGTTATTTATAACTTTTTCGTGCATGGACTTTTCCAATTTTTTATATTTACTGAAAATTCTGTTTCTTATCTAAAAGAGAGAGTTATTTATAATTTTTACTTAATCTAAACGATAAAATACTAGACAAACACAAACACTCACTCAATAATTTCCTTAGTTCCAGCACATTGTCATCCGCTCCCTAGGCTACTCAGTTAAATCATCATTCATAGTTTTTACCAAATCATATATTTTACTAATACTTTCATTTATTATTTTTACAATTTCCTTGTCACATATATTATGTTTTCGCAAAGGCCATTTGTCATTAAAAGGTTTTAATTTATGTTCTAATTCCTTCCTTTCTTCTTTAAACATGTCAAAAATGACAGAATATGGTAGAGTGTTCGTCTCCCACCAATGCGAACCGGGTTCAATCTCTGGTCGGTTCGCTCCGGATTTTCGCAAGTGGTAATCGTGCCGGACGATGCCGCTGGTCGGCGGGTTTTCTGGGGGATCTCCCGTTTTCCCCACCCCTTCGTTCCGACGCTGCTCCACACTCGCCTCACTTCATCCTCGTCGGCTCTCAAGACCTCGATGTTAAGAGCCACCCAAATTTCTTCACTTCAATTCAGATATCCGAGTCTACAAAATTACACCAAAGGGACAGCTCACCGCATTCGTGCGCACTCAGGGTAATAATATTTACTAAGCATTGCCAACATATATGTACTTATTTTCTCCCGGTTTTTTTATCCATATTGATTATGAACAAAATAGCATAACTTATAGATAAAATATAGCTAAAGTTCATTTTAACAAAAATGACTAAATAAAAATTTCATTAACATAGGTTTAAAACGCTTTTGATACACGGCATATTTAAGAATCGACCACACATCATACACGGAGTGATTTTTGAAAAGTTAGATTCGAAAAGTGTGAAGAAACCGCATATAGACTATACACTAAAGTGATCAAATTTTTCTGACCCGAATTCGGACTCTCGTTTTGGCTCAGAATGGTCGGTAGAGGAAAGGGGAGAGTAGTGGAGTGTGTGTGTAAGGGGGGGGGGGGGGGGGGTAGACTGTTTACAGGGGGTGTTTTGTTAAGAAAAGTGAATACCATTGGTGTTTTTTTTTTTTTACAAATTATTTATCATAAGGCGTATGATTTATTGATTAAAGACACTAAATAAAAACAATGTCAATCTTCGTTGTTTTACTTCTATCAAAATATTGAGTTACATTAACTATTTTAGCGGCCATACTACGAGTCAACACCACCAGGTCCCAATATTCGGGACTATACACCGCAAGGGTTCCTTTCACCCGCTAATCCTGAAGTCTATAATCGCAGGCGCCCGCCCGCACGTTCTGTTGCTTCATGCAGGCATCGGTTAGACGTAGTTACTTTGACCAGGATGATTGCCCAACCGATGCTGGCTGACGTCTGCAATAAAAAAAGACGTCATAGAAAGCAGAGAGTTATTAAATGTACTCACCGCGGCTCCCAGCAGTAAAGAATTAGTCAGTGCGGAGAGCACTCCCGCTATTGTGGCACACCGCGTTCTTTACTGGTCACTGCCGACATTGCTTGGCTCCACACAAGCAGAGCGCAGAGTGCAGCGATGGCTAGGGCTTTTTAACTCACCTCGGCGCCCGTAGAAAAGGCCTTCGAACACCTATCTGTTTGTAATGCACATTATTAGTAGACACCTGGAAATTTCCTCGGATTCATTCGGCAACAAGATAGACTCCACAATCCGTTGTGTATTCGAGCACCAGTTAGTAGTTCATTGGCTTTTGTTCCAGTTTAACACCAGTTCAGGTAGCACGGGATTCGGTTCTTATTTTCCTTGCTGGTTCGTTGTTGGTTGGAAGTCGTTCGGGGCGTGTCTAACAAACCATTTTACAATTAAAGCACAAACACATATGTACACGTAAATGCAGTTTAACTTGTCCTCAGATGAATCCACTAAATTCCCGGGTGACTAATTATTAACCGCTTTGGGAAGGCACATATTTACTGTCACTGAAGATAAGGTTGAAGTGAGCTGCCTATATTCTCCACTACACCAATATGAGTTGTGTTGGTTACTGTATTTCTACTTACCCTCTTCCTATTGGTCCTGGCTACGCCGGACAAGCTTACAATACTCCGCAACGTTTATTATTGTCTGTCCACCGGCCAGTGGAGTCGCTTTGTTGACTATGTGCCAATCTATGTGTCGTGACAGATGCAACATGTTTCACAATCCATCGTGTTCATTTCAGAAATGATTAAAAACAACATTTTTAGTCTTAGGAATTTAAATGTTGACTAGTAATTTTTTTACTTAGTTTCCCATAGAGCCCAGCGAAACAGCAAACCCATAGAAGTGCGAGATTTGTCTTCAAGGGCAAAGAAATTTCCAATTAAACACTGCCCCAAAGGGTTAACAGCAACAATTGCTCAACGTGTTCGCAGATCGTTTTCGTAGGAAAATTAATCGTGTTTCACTCGAGCCCGGTTTACATCGTTCAGCACTTTGCGCGTAATAGGTGTTTGTACCTGTCGTAATGTGGTAAAATATACTACGTAAATATCTGCGAAATGAACCCTGCAGCGAACTTCGCAACAAAATTTCCATCATTAATACTATAAGGGTACATACAGCATGAAGTCTCCCAGTTACACAATTAAACGGCCGAAATTACGTCCGTCAGTTCAGTGGCTTGCTCGAAGGAAGTCTGGGGCACATGCATTTTTTCATTTGGGTATTATTTTACATAAACACACCCCCCCCCCCCCTCCTCGAACGCACGATCAACCGGATAACCAGCTTTGACTGACAATGCAACAGCAAGTCCAACACATTCCTGAGTTTAATGCACTTCCAAACCATTGCCACAAAATTTCGCAAACGTTGCTCTTTATTTGCTTTACACGGGAGGGAAGAACGTGATACAAGGGAAATATATGGTTCGGGGGCCGCGGTGGGTCAGTGGCTAGAGTGTCCCCTGCCACTTAGACGAACCGGGCGGGGTTGCCCCCGGATTTTCGCACGCGGTAATCGTGCCGGGCGAAGTCGCCGGCCGGACAGGTTTTCTCGGGGATCTCCCGTTTCCCCCCGACATTGCATTCCGGCCCTGCTCCCCACTCACCTCGCTTCACCCTCGTCGGATTTCAAGACATCGTTGTCTTGGCTTGGTTGCAAGTGCAGTGGGCAAGTCTCGATGCATACATCTGCTGTGGAAAAGGCAGCCTTAGCGGGCAGTGGCGCACCCCATGTGGTGTAGGATGACGGGGGAGGGGGCGCGGAGTGTGGCAAGAGATCGCCGCTGGTTCCAATAAAGGAAAGGTGAAGGCCGCTGCCAGCGCCACGACGGCAGCGCGTGCAACCCGGTGACACATTTACCACAGACTGGAGATCCCGCGCCTTACAGTTCCTTCCCCGTCAGTTAGAACCTAGAATGCTTCTTACACAATATAAAACTTTAGCATTTGACTCTACGTTTCCTTTCCTCTGACTAAACCACCAATACACAATACAATATTGTAAAGTCAGAGTTCAGACAATTGAACATCGGCGCTACGAGCTTCGTAAAAATGTGTATCTTATTAAGTAAATTATTACGATATTATCCAGGAATGCATTTTACGTACCTTCTTTAAAAATAGGCTTAAATTTATATTAAAAGTTTATTTCAATACAAAAACTAATTTGTTTACTTTATTAAAATATGTCAATTCATATATTTCTACTACACATTATATTTGTTTGCCATTTATTTAATTTAAGGCGAACTTTGTTTAATATACCGAGATTTAAATCGCCAAAATAACGCACTCTCCACATAAACTCAGTTAGATTCTCGGAAAAATGGCCGCTTGAGTTTGACTAAAAATTTCATCTTTTCGAAATCGTAAAGTCAAGAGTGCTTGACTATACCTTTGACATTTCCACTGTGTCAAGCTCTATGAGAATTAACACGTCGGAAAGCAAAAGTAAAGTCAAAACGTAAAGTCAAATGTTAAAGTTTTCAATTGTGTAAGGGTCTTTAACCCTTTCTGTCACTGTGTCCACGATACTGGCTGGACATTTTGCACATGAATGATACTTATGACGGTACTTTAGTGGCGTTTATTACATAGACGCAAGGTAAGCAATGCTTAACGTATACATATTGAAAATATTTGACTAAATAGTTTTTGTAAATACCGTACTGTACACGCACAGTGCTGCTATCTAGTATTTATTTCCACAAACGGGAGCGACTAGCGATGAATCTAACTCGCAATCAACAACACGCCAAACGCTCGAGCTCCTCCCTCACCAACCGTGTTCTCCTACGGCAGGGTAAGCAGTCGTTCTGTTTGCACCCTCCAGTCCTACATTTCTGCTTGGAAAGTGGATGAAAGTTTTATTATTATTATTACATTAATTTCGTTTCCATTCTTATAACTAATGTTAGGTATTATAAAACGGTAAATACATGTTGAGGGTAAGCAAAACTGGAAGTTGCTTTTGTTAGTAGAAATTGAAAATGGAACCACAGTCCGGCTATTATATTGCATATCCTGTAAAAAAAAAAAAAAAACTCTATATGCCTCTGGTACACTGCAAGGCATCGGTGCTATCCCAACCTGTGTGTTAGGAAAAGGATGCGATGATTGGTACACGTGACTCTCTGACGTCATGATGCTGTCCCAACCTGTGTCCGAAGTTGAATCATCCGGAAAACTGAACTTTTGTCCGAAGTTGTGTCCTAAGCTGATTGAAAAAGAAGACTACAAATATTTTCGCGTGCGTTCGTGTAATTTTTACGTTATTAATGTAAACATCGGATATGCATGGTAGGCTTTCTCAAAACAAATACAATGAAATGCTAATAAATAATCAGTTATGTCTTCGTTCGGTCTGACGATTGTATTTGAACGCTAAAACGTTTAAAACGTAAGTTTAAAAAATAAAATGTTGCATGTCAGTTGGCGAACTCGTTAAAAATAAAACCGTTAAGGCGTTTATTATAAATAAATATTCAAATCACGCATTTTATAAACATTTAATAATCAGTAATTCAGCAAATTTAAACATCACTACATAACAATAAATAATGTGCAGAATTTACTGCGACCTAGTGTCAGATTCTGAAAGTTCGCTACGGACAACGCCCATGTAGACCATATTCGTATTGGGCCAATGTGACGTCACTTGGCACTGAGTAACGGGTACGTCCCCGTCCACGTCCACAGGAACGGGCGATTGTAGACAGACATTAATTAATACGCCGAGAGTCCTCCTTGTGGCTAATTTGACTTGTGGAATTCTCTACGTTCCTTCGACACTGATAGTTAATACCAGTATCATCGAGCACGGAGCACGTTCACCACTGGTTGTGAGAAAAATGCTGAGATTACGTACAGCTCGTAAAGGCTGTTCACGGTAAAGTGAGCACTTTTGAATTCGACCTTTCAAAGATGTCACTCCCCTTAGTAGTAGAGCCCGGGGGGGGTGGGGGGGGTTGTGTTTCATTTCACTTTTGATTAATCGGAATATCAATTTTATATAAAATTAATTGAAAGGGGTAATAAAAGGGATATTATTTAATCTGATTTTAATCCGATCAAAAATTCTTGATACGATCTTAATCCGATTTTGTCCTATCAAAAATGGAAAGGGTTAAATTTATTGACAGGGTTAGATTTATTGAAAGAGTTAAACTTATTGAAATGGTTAATTTTTTCCTTGCACATCTTTTTTTCTTTTAGGGGTGGGGGTAGCAGGAGCTCTGTACGATGTTGACGGTGTGATTCCAGAGGCAACTGACCAGAGTGGTGGGTTGCAATGTCTTATATAGGTGTAAAGTTTAGTGCAATAGTGGGCTAAGGATGATTTATTCTAATTGTTCTAACTTTGAGGTGTTTGTAGGGATGTTTGTGGTAGATAGTCGATTTTTACGAATATATTTAACACACAAGAGAATATCAGAGTGTTTAAACGCTTTCTAAGAGTGACCTAAGAGTAAATTTTATGTTTTTTTTTTTGGAGAGGGTATTGCTCGTAGACGGTGGTGGAAGATAGGCGACTTTGAAAGATGTGACTTACATGTTAATCGATGTGTTTTCCGAATCCAATCAAATGTTACAGAAATTCAGAATGTTCTACATATGAATAAATTACACACATCAAATCGCAAATTTCAAACAACTATATGAATAATAAGTGTAATTACGTGAGTCTCGAGCTTAGAAATATAATTTATATGAGAGAGAATTTTAACATCTAGTGTCGACAAGTGCAAACTCACTAAACGAAATCCATGCAGCCAGTATGAAATTACACAAGGTAGAGTCTTTAAATGAGTTCTAAGTATGAATGAATAACACAAGAGACAATTACAATGAACAACCATTGTCTTTAGACAAAATCCAGCTAGTCCGTATAAATGAATAACACAAGAGACAATTATAATGAACAACCATTGACTTTAGACAAAATCCAGCTAGTCCGTATGAATAAATAACACATTAACACGATTCAGCCTGGAGAATGATCTCTTACGGGAAAAAAACTCTGAATATGATTTAAACCAGACACAATAGCATGGGGAAGTTCTCCCTCCTAGTCCTATAGTAGAGGCGGCAGCAGCGATCATCAGACTCTATGTGTGAAGGGAAAGTTGTCGGCCGGATGGAAGCAGGCGGGTATCAATAGTGGTGCACGACGTGGACTGCAGCGTCTTTCTGAAGCATTCCCTCGCCCATTTCAAGCCATGCATATCTCCCGCCTGATCGCCACCTGGTCTGGCCTGACCATGCGAAGTTCTTTCGCTGCTCCAACTCCCGTGTACGATTCACCCCCATCGGCTCTCAAAATGTAAGTTTCGCCCTCTCCTGCATACACTCAATTATCGACTATCCGTTAGCTGGTATTGTATACGAGGACTTAGAATGACTCGTCCTCGTATCTTTTATAAAAAACATGTCGCTGTAATCAACTATCTTTACCAAATAAACTTTAGCAAGATTATATTATATTTTCGTATATGATAGCACTCTCTAAAAATTCTGGGCTTAGAAAACTATACATGAAATACAAATTTTGTCTGCTAGATGAATAAATATACATTTGATTGAAACTAAAACAACTTTTCCCACATGTTTGTTTAGCATGCATTTTCAATGGTTGAAAATAAATTTTAACTTGATTATTTGTTTACATATTAATAGTTATAACTTGAATAAAAGTATGTGTTTGAAAAACGGTGTTCTTTCAATGTTGAAAATCTTAGCAAGTTAAAATTATATCTTATAGTTGTGCTGTTATGAAAAGTAATCATTAACTGGTTCAAAGTTATTAGAAAATGGGAATAATTTTTTTTATGTTTTGTAAAATAGTTGGAAAAGGGAGTAAAGGATTGTAAAAAAAAAAAAAAAAGTTTGGTGGGAAATAGGTTTATATTTTAAATTGAATTTACTGTGTGTTAAAAACATTTGGAATGTATTTCTTAGTTATGAGGAAAAAATAAAATTTTATCGGGGGGAAATGTGAAGTTTTTTAATTCGCTGAGATTGCGCTAGGCTCCTGCCTTCCAAAATATATGAGGAAGCTTCAGTGTCCGAGCGAAAATAACAGTTTGTTGGGAGGAGGGGAAATAGTCCAGGTCAGTTCAAAATCCACTCCTGCCTCCCCAGGGAAACCGTTGTTTTGACCTTGAAGCAAGCTTCGTTCATAGCCGAGGCAGCGCTCTAGAGGCGAAGGACTGGCGAGCCGAAGCAGGGAAACGAAAACTAGAAAAACATTTTCTGAATACTGTCACAGGGGGAAGGGTGCATAGCTGTAGTCTTGGAGAAGAACTCGCTTTCCGCACAAAGACAGCTTCTGGAGTAGGGGTGGGATAGGATACTTGAACAGGGGCACGTTCCTCGTTCCTCTCGACAAGGGCCGGTTCTGAGGGGTGTAGGTGGGAGGGGGTGGCTACGAGCAGCCAGCTCCCAATGTAAAAGCAAGTAGGCAGTTGTCGCCATCTTGACACATTTGCGAAAAATGACAATCTTGGGCTGATAGGTGAATGACCCCCCAGGACCTGCGCGGATACGGCTTGGTGGAAGGGGTTGGAAGGTGGTTGGCATCGTGGAGTCGGGACGGTTCTGAGGGGTGCAGGGCAGGGTTGGGAGGGCAGAAGATGCCCACAGACGAGCGGGACCTGATCCGAACGTACCTAATCAGTTAATGCCATCTTACTTTAGTGCTGAAAAAATTGACAATCGCAGGCAGCCCGGGGTAACAGTCTGGCGAGGGGCAGGGGGTAGGGGTTGTAGGGGGTGCAGGGAGCTCTCGACTGAAGTGAGCTATTTACTCTCCACCACTTCAGTCGCTCGTGAACATTTGAAGGAGACAGATGTGTACAGCTCTCTTGCTCGTCTTCATCGGACGGATAAGCAGTTGGCGGCCGACGACAACTACGGACCGACGACCATCTCTAGTGATAGCCGCTATCTAATATCAAAGTATTTTAACAGGGAAATAAAAAAGTTTGTGTTAACTTATTTTCTTTTTGGATCGATGTACTATGTTTGTGATAAGTAATTGATTTCTGTGTTCGATAGACGAAAATACCATTTGTGTTGACAAGTTTGCTCTATTTACAGAAATTTGTAGTACGTTCGTTATTTAAAGTGAAGTGGGATTACGCTCTATGCAAGTTGGTTATTTTGAAATAAATCATTTGGGGTAAGATTTTTATATCGTTATATATACATATATTTACTTATCAGAATAGAGGCATGCTATTGTGTCTGGTATAAATCATATTCAGAGTTTTTTGCCGTAAGATATCATTCTCCAGGCTGAATCGTGTTAACGGTTGTTCATCATAAGAACTCATTTAAAGACTCTACCTTGTGTAATTTCATACTGGCTGCATGGATTTCGTTTAGTGAGTTTGCACTTGTCGACACTAGATGTTAAAATTCTCTCTCATATAAATTATATTTCTAAGCTCGAGACTCACGTAATTACACTTATTATTCACGTAGTTGTTTGAAATTTGCGATTTGATGTGTGTAATTTATTCATACGTAGAACATCTGAATTTCTGTAACATTTGATTGGATTCGGAAAACACATCGATTAACATGTAAGTCACATCTTTCAAAGTCGCCTATCTTCCACCACCGTCTACAAGCAATATCCTCTCCAAAAAAAATCATAAAATTTAACGTAGGTCAATCTTAGAAATCGTTTTAAACACTCGTCTGTTAAATATATTCGTAAAAATCGACTATCTATAACCTACATCCCTACAAACACCTCAAAATTAGAAAAATTAGAAAAAAAATAGCCTTAGTCCACTATTGCACTAAACTCTACACCTTTATAAGACATTGCAACCCATCACTCTTGTCTGTCGCCTCTAGGACACAACACCGTCAACATCGTACAGAGCTCCTGCTACCACCAACCAAAAAGAACGAAAGGAAAAAGTGCAAGAAAAAAATTAACCATTTCAATAAATTTAACCCTTTCAATAATTTTAAACCTCTCCATTTTTGATCGGATTTAGATCGGGTTAAGAAATTTTTAAACGGTTTAAGAATTTTTTTATTAGATTAAAATCGGATTAAGGATTTGTCATTTTTTGATTAACCCTTTCAATTAATTAGATGTCAAATTGTTAAACCAATTAATTAAAAGTGAAATGAAACATCCCCCCTCCCACCGGTCCTACTACGCCCCTTACCAGTGCATATTTTAACTGGTACAGTGACTTTCACGCGCCCACTAAATTTGGCAACGAAGGAGAGGAAGTAGTTCCATGTGTTAACGTTAAATTACAAATGATAAGTAAACATTTGTGAATACAAAAAATATTTTATTTTACTTTTTTTCCAATACATATAAGTATAACAATGAAACCTTGTTAAAAATTTACTGTTCTAAAAATTGCAACTGTTGTTGACCGACGGACGAACGAAGTGATCAGGTCCATTTTAACGTTAATTGTATGTGTACATACATAATGGTGAACGCATACACAATCTGCATTCAAGTAGATCTTAAGCAGGGCTTTGAAAAGTGCTCATTTTTCCGTGAACAGCTCATACCAAAAAATTACGTGATTGCAACATTCGAACTCAGAAATTTATGTGTGACCGAACGGGATACATGTCTTATCCTATATAATAAGTAGACCGCCTGTCCGTCTTTAATACTTCTAAGTCCATTGAAACTCAACAGAAGATCTTCAAATTTTACATAGCGAATCCTCAAGGTAAAACACAGGTCAAGTTCGAATTACAGTAAGATCAGATTACGCAATCACTACCTTAAACCCTAGAAACTCCTTTATTAGTTAATTTTTCCCTATGAAAAGTTTTGTATTAATGTATAGAGAATATTGCATTGAGATATGAAGGTAATGGAATATCATTTTTGTTTACTTTAAATGTCTCGCTTCAATCTTGAGTTAATTAAGTGGGGCCACAGTGGCTCAGTGGATAGAGTGATTCCAAGTGGAGCCTTAGTGGATACAGCGATTCCAAGTGGGGCCACAGTGGCTCAGTGGCTAGAGCGACTCCAAGTGGGGCCGCAGTGGCCAAGTGAATAGATATATATAAAATGGGGCCTTAGTAGCTCAGTGGTTACAGAGATTTCAAGTGGGGCCGCAGTGGCCAAGTGGATAGAGAAATATTAAGTGGGACCGCAGTCGCTTCAATGTTGAGTTAAGTTCACATAATTTCATTATTACCTACATATATCTATACAATATTTTTTTATAACTCAATTTTTTAACATGGTAAATGTTCTAGCCCCGTGACTATACAAAAAAGGTCACGGGCTGTCTCCTAGAGTGTGTGTGTGTGTGTGTATATATATATATATACACACACACACCCACTCCTAACTGCAGGTACTTTAACGTACACATTGACACGCTGACTGGTGTGTCCTTTAGCACAGCGCAGTTGAGAATGCAGAGGCGAAAAAGCAGCATTTACCGTGAACTCCAGTCGCACGCGCCACCAAAATGGCGTCACTAGCCAACAACGTGTCGGAACCATAGACTAAAGATGAGGTAGACCGATCTCGCTGGCTGCGCACAACCAATCTCCGTGTTCCAAAATTGAACTGCTATTCTGCCAACACGTCTAGTGAAATCGGCAGGTTTGGATTTTAGGTTAGAAAACTGATTTGTAAACAAATGTTTTGAGATTAATGTATACTTCCGCTAACCAATTTGTAATGCGTTTGTTTAATTTAAACTGGTAAAAGTATTTTATTATATAATAATGCCTTTCATTTAAAAATTAATATATAAACAAACACGTTCATCACTGTTGACCATGTGACTTTGACAGATGTGTTCCTTTCGGGTAGGTGAATTTTGGGTACATGCGCAGAAGACGAATAAGCGGTCTACTCATATTTAGTCTATTGTCGAAACGGCATTCGCCAATCAGCTTCTGATAGCTTACTCTCCAGCAAGGTGCCCACCATGAAAAAAATATTTCGTACCAACTTGTTGGGAAGAAAGTACAAGATCTAAAGCAATAGTATTAAATTGTTATTACCTATCATTTCACACAGTTTAGACACTTTTATGATTTTACTGTGCACTTACAATAAACGAACTGAAAATGTAAACGTATATTCTCTATATATTCACTATATATTCTCAACATGCATTCTCAAAGATAACATAATTGTGCCATTTGTTACTCTTTCGGTTCACAAGTTTATTGATATACCGTATAAAGTATAGTAGGCCTATCTCAGATATTTTTTTGTATTTAAAATAATTATATATTAAACTTATATGATTTAATATTGTGTTTAAACGTTACAGGGTTTCCACTTACAAGAAAAATATAGTAAGTATTCAATCAATTTTTTCTAGCAGAGAATTCACAACACTCATACCAGAATTTTAAAACCACTTAAAAATATAATCCATGTGACACAGAAACAGAAAAATACCGGCACCCCTCGGTCAATAAGTGCTTAGACCAAAATAAAACGCCACATACAAATATTCCATAGCTGTTATACAAATAACGCTTAAACAAATAAATTGAATTTGTGTCACCGTACCATTATTATTTGGAAGGAAAGAAGTACGTGCATTAAACCTTAATTTTTATTATTGTGTCATAAAAAGGCAGGGTCTGCGCTGAATAAAGACACGTTATCGACGACAAGACTGCATGCCAGTTCACTACCTTTGCGCGTAGAGGGCATGAGAGAGTAGAGGTGCATGACTTGGTCGCCCCTAGAGCTCCCACGCTTTTAGGCCTCAGAGCACAGCAATTACAGAATGCAGCGGGCAATCGAACTTTCTGGACGTCGCAGACTGTGCTATTTTTCTGTACGTGTGCTGAGCATAATTGTGACGAGTCTCGTGCTAACCACGTGTACCCAACTTTCTGTACGCGTGTACGATTTTTTACCCTAGATCAAGTAGCCCGGCCTTAACACTGTCATCCGAACCGATCACTTTGTTCATGCTACTATAGGGCGTTCACGGAAAAGTAAGCACTTTTGAAATCAACCTTAGAAAAAAGTCACTGCTTCTGCCTGCATATATTTTATCGGGCGCGCTGAGTGACATGCACCCTGTAAAGTTGGTAACCATGGATAGGAAAGTAGTTCCATATCTTAACGTCGAATAAAAAGTGATGGATAACCATTTGTGACAACTTAAATTAATTCTTTCGTTTCGTGTTTTTTTATGCATCGAAGTGTAAAAATGAGTAAATTTGTAGAATATTTACTTTCTGGTAATTTCACAGAGTCATTTTACCGATGCATAAACAAAGTGATGAGGCTCATGGCAATGTTAAATTTACATAAGGCAGATGAATAACCAGCGCGTAAACAAGTAGACCTTAAGCAGGGCTTTCAAAAGTGCTCGTTTTACCGTGAATAGCCTATAGCTGTGCTCTCCAGGAGAGAGCCGAGCAAATTAAGGATTTTTCGCGGCACGCAGTAGCCAATAAGACACAAGACCCGTTCCCAGATCTCCGCACAGCCAACCATTGAATGGGTTCGCCCACATCAAAGGAACGGCCGCGATATTTCGTCTCTGCGTACTTTACCTACTCTTTGCCCTTGGCAAATTTGGCAACGATTTATAAAAAGTAGTTCTTCCATGCTTTAATGACGTTCAAATATGCAGACAATGAATTTAATTTACATTTGTACTTAATGTTCATAAGATTAAGAATAATTATATTGTAGTCTATTTGACAACCAAAATATACCTCCAACTAAAGATAGTTCACGATGTTAGGTTGTCACACTGAAATTTTGCCGTACAGAAGGATTGGCGGACGAGGGATTGTTGTGAGTAGTTTTCAACTGACGGATGACTGACTGACGAACGGGTAACTGACGGATGTGATTCCACCTTAACCCATCCAGACCCAGTGTACACATCTGTGTACCTTACGCACGTGCAGGTGATCTTTGGTCTGTGCTGCGCACTGCAAAACTCAATGACCAATGATTCTACCTGTGGATAAACGATTCGCAACTTGTTTAGGACATAATTTGTTCAAATTACTATAACCTAACATACAGTCTACAGTTCATTGGCTGTAACAACGAAACAAGTGTTGTGTCAACTTAAGTACAGCACGCATCATAACATTTTTTTTTGTTTGCAACACCTGAAATCGTAAATTAAAGTGGGTTTGAAAGGGTTAACTTGCCAGACTGCAGCCACGGCAATAGGAAATATTCCATAACGTGCTGTAGCAAATCAGACCGGTGTGCAGGAACAATAATTTTAAATGATTTGAAGTAGAAGCTATGTTTGGACATTTGTCTGCTAGTGGTGAGATTGGGTATTTATGGAAAGAAAAAAGAACTTACTATGGTATAGTTGAGAGAAAGATATTAACCCTTAATGGAAATGTCACAGAATTCCAATTTGGTAAAAGGAGGCAGTAGACTGCAGTCACTGAGTTAAAGAAGGTGACTATTTGCTAGTCATTGCTATTTTTTGAACTATCTGATAATAAATAATAATGAAAAGTTGTATTCACACTGACAGTTGTATATTCTTAATTAAATTAACGCATACGTGTTGCAAAGAATGAAATAATTTGTTAAGTAAAGTTGTTGATATTTAGCAATCTGCCTGTTAACAGGGAAATATTAATAGTTTCATATTAAATAAATGATTCCTTGTAACTAAAGTAAAAATAATATTCGCACTAGCCTGTTAAAATGACCACGGTGAAATGAGCACTTTTGAAAACCCTGCTTAAGATCTACTTGTATGCACGTTGTGTATTCTTCCGCCTTATGTAAAATCAACATTGCTATGGGTCTCACCACTTTATTCATGCGTCGGTCAAGTGAAACTGTGAAATTATTAGCAAAGTAAATATTTTATATATTTGCTCATTTTTACACTTTGGTGCAATAAAAAAAAAGCGAAAGAAATATTTGGAGTTATCGCAAATGGTTATCTAACACTTTTTATTCGACGTTAAGATATGGAACTATTTTCCATCCATCATTACCAACTTTACTTGGCGAATGTCACTCAGCGCACCCATTAAAATATATGCAGGTAGGGGCAGTGACTTCTTTCCAAGGTTAATTTCAAAAGTACTCACTTTATCGTGAACAGCGTTTAAAAATAATGTGTCCTGTTAACTAAAAGAAAAAAAAATTATGTTTATTTCATTAGACATAGACAGTTTTGCACAGGAACTGCGGGTGTATGAACGGGACGAAGACTCAACCAAGGCCCGTATTTACTGTCCGCCTGTTGTCGGCCAAGCACTTTTCACTTTGTCAGTTCATCTGAAATCATCTCGACTATTCCTGGTTTAGAACGTACGGTACCAAGGAGCGGGCTCTTATTTAACAGATGGTTCTGCTGTCCAAATGAAAGGGTATTCCTGTTCGGCGCGCGCGAGCTATGGGCCGTGCCAGTCCCAAAGTATGACGTTAGTCTTCCGAGAATGAGGTCGGGCGGCATATTTGTTGCTGTCCTCTCCCTCTGCACGTCTAGGACATTAAAACGAAACATTGAAAGAAAAAACACGCGAAACCGACGACATCCTAACTAACAAGCTAGCAGTGAGCAAAAAAAATGCCTTGCCTCTGTTCGAGTGAATTCCTGGTTGACGAGTATTACGACGAAAATTTTGCGAGTAGTGCTGGACCATGCGTTAATGTAAATACAAGTGATGGCTGTATTCGGTACCATTTTGATCACGAGACTTGTGCACAATACGACAATACAAGCCGTATTCAAACAAGCCTGCACCCACGGAAGTAGAACGGGGAATCGATGTTAAAGAAAATCCTCAATGCACCAATTTTAAAGATAATTGTAAAAAAAAAAAAAAAAAATTAATGCAACTTTCTCAGAGAATAATAAATGTAAATTTTAATTTTAAATATTAACAATATACATTTAAAACATAAAATTTGGTAATTATTTTACGTACCACTATTCTTCAAGAAATATCACGTAGAATATTTTTGTTTGTAACAGTTACCTTTAAGATTAATGCATTGAGAAGGAATTTCTTAAATCCCTTAAGGTATAGGCTGTTCACAGTAAAACGAGCACTTTTGAAAGCCACGCTTAAGATATACTAGCATGCACGTCGTGTACTCTTCCGCCTTCTAAAATTAACATTGCCATGGGCCTCATCACTTTTTTCATGCGTTGGTCAAGTGAAACTGGAAAAATTATTAGAAAAGTAAATATTTTGCAAATCTGATAATTTTTACACTTTGACGCATTAAAAAAAACACAAAGAAAAATAAATTATTTAAGTTATTACAAATTGTTACTTAGCACTTTTTATTCGACGTTAAGGTATGGAACTAATTTCTCTCCATCGTTACCAACTGTTCTGGGCGAATGTCACTCAGTGCACCCGTTGAAATATATGCAAGTATGAGCAGTGACATTCCTAAGGTTTATTTCAAAAGTGCTCACTTTATCGTGAACAGCATTTACCTACAGGTATTCGCGGGTTTTTTTTTTTTTTTTTAATCCAAACCTTTGGAAAGTCACCCCAAGCATGTCGTGTGCTTGGCTGTTTCTTAAAACCCGTGTGTATTTCGCAAAAACATTTACGGCCATGCCAGACTCTAATATCCTACGTCCACAATCATAACTTCCTTTGGTTATTGGCCTCGTGTCTACGTGAGACGACATGTTCTTTTTGTCTGGACCAATCGTAACAACGTACTCCCGATACTGTATGTACACTATTCGCGGACAGACACTTGAGCCACCATGACATTGAAAATCACCCAACCACGAAAGTTAATATGAATTGAAGTGTTTTTGTAGTACAAATAGTCTTGAAATCTTTTCGCAAAAAACGCATGTCCCTAACCATGTATCCAAAGCGTTTTATACCCGTGTTAACATAACAGTACCTTATTTTTGGTTAAATTAAAAATTTAAAAATTATTATAGGTAATTTATAGAGACGCCTGTTTTTCTCGAAGATATTTACTCGAAAGCTAGACTTCAATACACATTAGGCACACGTGGAGTTTTCCTTTGGTTATTGCCCACGTGTCTTTGTCGGGAGACAATGCCTTACCTGACTGGGCCAATCAGAACTAGGCAACTTCGACACTGCAAGCCTGTTATTCGCTGCCAGACAACTGCACTGCGTGACAGTTAAATTCACACAATCACGAAAGTGGATCTGAGCTCTAGTGTCTTGGAGCACAAGAAGTCTTGAAATCTTTTCGCTATAAACGGGTGGCCCTAGTTATTTATAATTAAAACGAATACAAACAGGGGGAAAAAGGTGGGGAGGCAATGCCCATTAAGGAATAATAATCTTTATGCAAAATATTATTACACTTGAGTGCGCACGAATGTGGTGCGCTGTCCTTTTGGTGTGATTTTACGACTCGGTCAAGCATTGTTTGCACGAGGTGGAGGAATATCCTGTGGAAATAATACATACTGAAGTAGAGCTTCAGAAAAGTTCGAAGTGACTGTGAATTAACGAGGCATGCCAAAATAATTACGCGATAGCAGCACGTGAACTGAGCAATTACTGTGCGACCGAACTGGTACGGCAAACTAGCACGCAAGGTAGATGTGGAGAATTTTACAGCCCTCCAGGCCAGAGGTGAGAGCCGACGGACGGCGAACAATGTGGCCGGACGAAGGGGTCATGTGGCTTTACACTCGCGGGGCGAGGAACCCCCCAACAATGAAGGTCAGGGATCAAACGACGACTTCTGAGCTGAGCTGGCCTATTACCAGGGTGTCCGTCTGGTGCGAGGTCACACTGTCAGCAATCCACGGCAAACATGGGTCTCAAGTGTGTGTGCTAGGAGGGCCCTGCGAAATTCGCGGTATTGTCTGGTGTACGCCATTCACGGTAAAGTGAGCGCTTTTGAAAGCCCTCTCGTTTGGAACAATAGTCAATACTACATTTTATTTTAGCATGAGACTTCCGAGTGTGAGGGGAAATACACACTTCATTTATTACTTACATGGCAATGTTAATTTTAAAAAGGCGGTTAAAGGATAAATCATGTCTGAAAGAAAAAAGTGACTAGGGCCTCAAAAGTGCTCACTTTACCGTGAACCGTCTATAAAGACTGTTCACTTTAAAGTGAGCACTTTAGAAACGAACCTTAGAAAAAAGTCACTGCCGCTGCATGCATATATTTTAATGGGCGCACTGAATGATATTCGCCCAGTAAAGTTGGTATTAATGGATGGAAAGTAGTTCCGTATCTTAAGGTGGGGTTTCACAGTGCATCTTTATATGGGAAAATCATGTGATTTAAAGTTGCTGTAGATCGAAGTTGGATCATCAGAACACTGCAGAAATGTTACACTATATAGACAGAGGTATTGAAATTCACGCTATAAGTGAATATCTGTATTAGGTCTTCTAAAATAATTATTAAAAATAGGTGAATTTTGTCATTTTTCAAGCACATTAAACTTAATTTCTTTGATAATAGCGATTATTTATATCGCATAAGGACTTTAAAAATATATATATTTGTACACATATGGCTAACTATTTTGTAAAAAAAAAAAAAAAAAAAAAAAAAAAGGGTACCAAATTGTTGTTTGTAGTTTCGCGTTATGCCACCAGTGAGCGCACCGAACAGATATTCCCCCACCACCGCGAGTTCCTTCCTCCGGCGCGGCACGCACATTCCAGGGTGACATTTGGACCAACCCTTCGGCCAGCCTGGTCCTGAAGGCCCTTACACAGTTGAAAACTTTAACATTTCACTTTACCATTTGACTTTACGTTTACTTTCCGACATGTTGTTTCTTATGGAGCTTGACACAATGGAACTGTCAAAGGTGAAGTCAAGCACCCTTGACTTTACGATTTCGAAAAGATGAAATTTAAAGTCAAAGTCAAGCAGCCATTTTGCCGAGAATCTAACAGAGGTTATGTGGAAAGTGCGTTGCTTTACTGTAGGGCGATTTAAATCTCGGTATATTAAACAAAGCTCGTTTTAAATTAAATAAATGGCAAACAAATATAAATCGAAGAGGAATTATATGAATTGACATATTTTAATAAAGTAAACAAATGAGTTTTTTCTTTTGAAATAAACTTTTAAAGTAAATCTTAAGCCTAATTAAAAAAAACGTAAAATGCATTCCTGGATAGTATTATAATTATTTACATAACAAGATACACATTTTTACCAAGCTCGCAGAACCGATGTTCTTATTGTCTGAACTTTGACTTTACAGTTGTATTGTTTATTGGTAGTTTCGTCGGAGGAAAGGAAAGTTAAAGTCAAATGCTTAAGTTTTCTATTGTGTAAGAAGCTTAAGTATATGAAGAAGCACGAAGCGCTCACCGAACTTTGCCGAGATAGCATTGTCTCCTGCTTTCGGTCGTGCTGTCGCGGACGTGAGAACGATATGTTGTCGGAGAGCATGCGAAAGAGCGAGAACGAAGAGAGAGAGCGAAACTCTATAAACCCCGTCTAGTCAACACGTGTTCTGTATTTCATTTCAGTTAAAGAAAACCGCAATTTCTAGTTAAACTTCAAGCTATTACCGTCACATTGTTATATTATAGCTCATTCAAAAACGATGCCGCACTGAATCTGTCAGTGAAAGCATTAAGAATATTATTTTTTCCATTAAATAATGTTTGAATGTAAATATCAGGAACGACTGTGTTTTTATTGGGTAAATGTTTGTGTAGATTTCCTTACGATGCAATGGGTGGGGACCCATACATGCACAAATACACACACCACAGTGTTCACTAGAGTTGTATAGTAAAAATTAAATAAATGCAAAAAAAATGTTTGGGTGTATTGTAGTTATGATTGTAGTGATTTATTAAAGTTGGCTTGATTTTTGCAGCCAGTTAAATATTGTTTCTCTTGCATAGCACACGGTTTAAGTGTTTTGAAAGATTTTAAAGGACATGTAAAATATTGTTATTCGCTATTAAAATTTAATCCAGCAAAAGTACAATCTTGGTCGCTCCATAAGATAAGTAATGTCTGCCATTAGCGGTGTTAGAAAAATTACTAATACTAGGTGAATTTAATAAGCTTACGAATAAATAGTATTAAGTTCATAGTCTAGTTGCTTGAAAAGAAAGAAAATCAAAAACTAAAAAATTAAAAACGCAAATATTTTTTTTAAACATTTAACAAACAGCTTTGTTACAATAACCAAGGCAATATTTAGATTTCAGTTCAGTGCTTCCCTATGAGCAGGAGCCCAAAAATAGGCCTATATTTCTCCCACCACATTTCAGTTCGTCCCCCTCTGGCGCGAACTTTCTTGCATCTTCACGCCGACCTGATTTGTTATAACTTAATTTTTTTTCATTTTCGTTTTTTTTTTTAATTCATCGAAGTTTAAAAATTAACAGAATTTTTAAGTATATACTTTCTTAATAATTTAACAGTTTAATTTGATTGATGAACGAATAAAGTGATGAGGCCCATGGCAGTGTTAATTTCACATAAGGCGGAGGAATACACCACATGCTTACAAGTAGATACTAAGCAGGGCTTTCAAAAGTGCTCATTTGACCGTGAACAGCTTATAGCAGACTCGACCTCAAGGTGATGCATGCACATCTGCCCACTGTCATTGGCAAACAATTGCAGTGCGACGTGAGTGTAGATGTTTGGGCGGCTCTTAATAGCGAGGTCTCGAGAGCTGATGGGTGTGATTGAGTTGAATATGGAGCAGCTCCGGAATGAGGGGATAGGGGGAAGCGGGAGATCCCGAGAAGGCCCGCCGACCAGCGGCATCGTCTGGCAGGTTTCCCACATGCGAAGGCCCGGGAGCGACCCCGCCGGGAATCGAGCCCGGTTCGCCTGGGTGGGAGGCGAGTATCAACCCACTACACCACCACGACCCCGATATGATAGTTCAGTTTTATAAAGGTTGTTCGCTGTCAAGTGAGCACTATTGAACTCAACCTCAGAGAAAAATCACTGCCCACAGCTACAAATTAACTTGCCGCCAAGATAACGTTACGGTTTGATTTTAAATAATGTTTTTCTTTTGTATAAATTCAAATATTGTCACAAGTAAAAATATTCATTCCCTTTATCGTGAGTTTTAAAAAGTAAATATTGGATATTAATAGAATAACTTGTCGTTTTAGGAATTTCCAACAACCAATTAACACACTTGTCGGAAAGATTTCGTCGCGGTATCGTGAGAACTGAATAAACTATAATGTGAAATTCCGTCGAGATCTGACGTGTCGGTGTGTCGTATCGTGTTCGTCGGGTTATTGTGACTCCAACTTTAAGGCCCTTATACAATTGAAAACTTTAACATTTGACTTTACGTTTGCTTTCTGACATATTGTTTCTTATGGAGCTTGACTCAATGGAACTGTCAAAGGTATAGTCAAGCACTCTTGACTTAACGATTTCGAAAAGTTGATACTTTGTCACATCCAAGCAGCCATTTTGCCGAGAATCTAACAGAGGTTATGTGGATATTGCGTTATTTTATTGTAGGGCGATTTAATCTCGGTATATTAAACAAAGTTCGTCTTAAATTAAAAAAAAATGGCAAAGGAATATAATGTGAAGAGGAAATATATGAATTGACATATTTTAATAAAATAAACAAATGAGTTTTTTGTTTTGAAATAAATTTCTAATAAAAATTTTGAGCCTATTTTTTAAAAAAAGGTACGTAAAATGCATTCCTGGATAATATCATTATTTATATAACAAGACACACATTAGTACGAAGCTCGCAGATCTGTCTGAACTTTGACTTAACAATATTGTATTATGTATTGTTGGTTTCGTCAGAGGAAAGGAAACGTAAAGTCTAATGCTTAAGTTTTCTACTGTGTAAGAAGCTTTAGAAGGCAAGAATTATCACGCTGCCCTGTTTCGCGGAGGTGGCCGGTGCGTGGTGTGGAAAGGAGAATCTAGAATTTGATCAGCATTGCCAATATGGCGGGCGATTATACCCGTGGAGGTAATAGATGATGGAGTGGCAACAGCCTATCTTCTCCACGTTTATCAAGTGAAGCCGATGCCTTGTCTGCTTCTTTCAACTGCGCATGCGTAGACCGATTGTTTACGTCAGCCGCCATATTATGAGTGGCAAAAGTTACATAGCAATGTAAAACATGCACCTTTTTGCCACTTCTAGCCCTGTCCTTGTCTTTCATTTTCGGCTTCACTTTCGTGTCTCGGCTTCCACTTCCACTCCATAGACTAATACCTCTATGTAGTGATAGGTAATTCACGAACTACCAGTTCATTTTGAACTGGTCTTGAAAAAGAACTAGGTGCATAGTTCACCGCGATATAAAACAACTAGTCTCTTGTGATATCGGTCAGTCATTCTCTTAGTACCAGCAATTACGCCAGGCGCGCCACAGTGCGCCACTGCGCATGCTCCGTCGTTCGTCGCTCCCTGCACTTCCCCTCCCCCCTCCTACCAACCTTCCCACCGTGACTGGCCACATCGCAACTTGCATACTTCTTATCAACCTGCCTCTGTCTATCGGTATCTTTGTTTTAGCTCGTTCAGAACCACCTAGAACTGTAGGGATCGCAGAGCAGACCTACCTAGTTCAATAGTGACATGAGTCGCAAATAGGTCGGAACTACACACAATAAAGCACTAATTCTTTAGCAATTAATTAACAAACATCACTTATCTGCTTCTCTTTCCGTTTCACGCTTACTTAGATTCTTCTGGGGAGGGGAAATTGAACTGTGAAAGAGGAAACAGAGAAAGACCTATCCGGTTCTCGGGCCGAGGTACAGAGAAAAGACCTATCTAGTTCTCGGACCGAGGTTACACTTGCGCTCTGCAGTTCTTCAGTACGCGTGCTCATTTGACTGTGACCTACATAGTTCAAAAGAACGGTTCCCAATGAACTGTTCTCAAATGTGACTAGTTTGGAACGACCTAGTTCATTCTAGTGAACTATATTTCCCATCACTACCTCCATGGGTTTCCTGCGCTGGGTTGCGTTGCTGTCCGGAAGGGGTTTGGGAGGGGGCGGAGGGGAGAGGTGGCAGTCAGCTTGCGCGAACGAAGGGAGCGCCTCCCTTGCTGTCGCGGCGCTCGTGGTGAAATCGCTCAAGGTCACGCCAGCACCCGTCGGGCTAGTTATGGGGGGGGGGGGGGGACAGGGGAGAGTCGCCGCGTGTTGTTTGCACTGCGACGCAGGAACTCGGCGGGGTGGAGCCGCTCCCAGCAACACCACTGCTGAAGGCTGTTCGCGGTAAAGTGAACACTTTAGAAATTAACCTTCGAAAAAAAGTCACTCCCCTTGCATGCATATATTTTAATGGGCGCGCTGAGTGATATTCGCCCAGTACAGTTGGTGATGATGGATGGGAAGTAGTTCTATATCTTAACGTTGAATAAAACGTGTTACGCAATTGTTTGTGTTAATTTAAGTTATATCTTTCGATTTATGATTTTTTTTTTTAAATTTACAGAAGTGAAAGAATTAGCAGATGTTTAAAGTATTTCCTTTTCTAATAATTTTACAGCCTCACTTGATCGGCGCACGAATAAAGACATGAAGCCCATGGCAATGTTAATTTTTACACAAGGTGGAGGATTACAGAACGTGCATACAAGTATACCTTAAGCAGATATATCAAAAGTGCTTATTTTACCGTGAACAGCCTACATATAGTCTAATTCGCGGTTTCTTCACCCTTTTTGAATAAAACTTTTGAAAAATCACCAAATATGCTACGTATCGGAAGCGCTTTATACCTCTGTCAACAGAAAAGTATATAATTTTTCGTTGAATTGAAGTTTTACCTATATTTTATTTATAAATTATAATACTTCATTTATAATATATATGAATAAAAACGGTGAGAAAACACGTGTGTTGATAGAACCTAATAAGAAATAATTCTCATATAAAATGGTATTACAACCGAGCGCGCACGAATTCGGTGCGTTGTCCTTTGGTGTAGCGTAGTTTGCACGAGGCGGAGGAATATCCCGGAAGTAGAACTTCAGCAGGGCTTCAGAAAAATGTAAAGTAACCGTGAATGGATAAGTCGATTCACGTCAGTAGTGGATAATAGTAGGTTCTGGGACAGAGCCGGGGGCGCCGCGTGGTGCATGGAAAAAAAAAGGGGGGGGGGGGGGTTGGCGCCTGGTGCTTGGCCATGGGGGGGGGGGGGGGGGGTGTCTCGGCAAGGTATGGCACGCTTGTGGTGACGACGGCACTCGGTGGCGGGCGCGCGGGATTTTTCCTCCTTAGCGATGAAGTAAGCTGATTGCTGTTAGTCATACATGCTGGTTGCAACTTGGCGATGCGGGGAGTAGGTCGGCATCTGCCCGTTGGACTTCTGCTGCTGGTTCCATCTCAGGGAGGGCAGTAAACGAAATCAGTTTATGGTACTGACAGCTAGACTGCTATTTCTATTATTAATTCTTATCTTGTGAGTAGCGGCCATCTTGGGTACGTCAGTTGTATTCTACTGACAACTAGGCTGCTATTTGTATTATTAATTCTTATTTTATGAGTAATGACCATCTTGGCTGTATCAGTAGCATCCTTAAAAAAAATATTTTTCACATACGAGACATATTTTTAACAGTTATTAAATCGGCTTTGCACTTGTATGCCTTTGCATGGAGGTATGCACATGCAAATGATATTGGATCATCTGATGCTAATAATACTAAACAACTCACCTGAAATATCTTACAACTAAATAACAAATATATTAAATCATGCTCAGCTTTCTGTATGGAGGATGCACATAAGTCATATTTTAGCAAGTAAAAGAATTACAACAAAACCAAAGCAAATCTAACTAGCATAAAAGAAATATTTGCAAAAACACAGAACAGTAATAATAAAACAATAAATTGAATAAGATATAATTTCAAACAATAAAATACAAAACATTTATTACATTCTTTCACATGTCAAAATACCCTTATTCACTATCAGTCTTCATATTTACAAATTTGCACATTACCATATTTACAGTCATTCTTCCTGATACCCGGAGGGCAGGGTGTTTATGCCATCTTCCATTATTATTCTCTTGTCATCCATCCATGTGAGAGAGAGTTTATTAGAACATTCTGAATAACGTTCACAATGACGGGATCTTATGGTATGGAAATTGCATCGGATACTGCACTGTGTTTCAAGCACATTTAAGTAGTCTTCAAAGGAGATTTTCTTCCTTATCACACATTTCTGTATGCCTTTGATATTCTTTGTCACTTTACCCTCACACACATGAGTACATTTTGTCCCTCAGACCCACAAAATCACACATGGCCTTTTCATTGCACTCATCTTTAAAATTTTCGTACAGCTTTCTTATTAGTGGTAGAGTAACAGGGATGAGAGGCAGGGTAGCAGCTAGTATCAAATTTATCCATGAAAACGGGATCATCGACCAAATCCTGGTAGAAGTCCGATGTTATTACTTAGTAGATTAACAAGTCCGTATCCATATATGCTAGATGAAGATGGTCGTCATCATACTTGGCCTTCATGACATCGTAATGAAACTCATACATCACCGTTTTCGACAAGTCCAGGATGGCAAAACCAGCATGGATGGGCTTGTCGAAGAGGATGACTTCCTTCACCAGTGTATCATGGTATATCGTCCTGTCCTTAAATGATGGCTTTGCAATCACTTTCTTTATCCGTCTCTCATCACAGATGAGCTCCATTCGCTGCCTCTTTCGCTTATTTTCCATAAGCTTACCAAAGGTAGAGTTATTGGCAAGCTTAAATAAATCCTTCTTGAAGTCATTTTTAGCAGCTTGCAATTTTCTAGCATTCAAGTCTATGTAGGGCTTTAGCCAAGGGGACTGTACAAACTGCAGGACCCTATGTATTTTAGTTATTTTGAATCCATGCTGCAGAGCTTCTTTAAAGTTCCAGTAGTGTGCAACATAGTGAAACTAAAGATGTAGCCTGTGTCCGAATCGTCGGCTATACCCATCACATCGATATTGACATCACACCACTTGAAGTTGCATTTTGGCAGTGGGAGAGACATTGCTTTCCCATAAAGGTTGTTGGCATCGACGTATTGCAGGAAGGTCGATGGTTGTGAGGGATCGAAGGTCTCAGACAAGTATGTGTTATTGACCCTGCATCGGCGTTTCACACACCGCCACGAATTGCTGCTTCAAAGAATATGTGCATATTATAATCAGTTAGGAACTCCAGTTCAACCTTCGTCATTCGCAGCATAACATCAAAGGATAATCCAGGTGCGCTGACATCGTGCACACAGTCCAGCCCATATATTTCAAAACACAACTCCCTGAAGTTCTCAAAGACATCGCTCAAGATGAGGACATCTGTCTTGAGATAAATTTCTGAGTAATCAGCAAGAGTTCTGCAGTTGAATTTTTCCCAGACAGCTTGTGCATTGTCATATTCTTCTTCTGAAATGTTGGAGTATGTGAGCCTGCTGTAAAACCTGTCTTTGTCTGGTGGCTGTCTATCTTCAAGCTTCGTCCATGAATCCATATAGTCACAAGGGAAGACACCCTTGCGAGTGACAAATCCCATTTCTTTAGGAGTGAAAAATTTGGAGGTGTTCTTGAACTTATCTGAAGGCAAGTTCTGGGCGAGCGTGGCAAGACTGGCTGACATGAATCGAAAGGAGTCCACAAACTGCATACTGAATCTCTCCCCCAGATTCTTAGAGAAAGTAATCATTTTCTCTTCACTATGGGGAATAATGAAAAATGTCTTTGATGTCATAACCCAGTTCCTTTATAATGAAGTTTTCATCGTTGCCTAAATTGTATACAGGTAGTTTCTTGGGCCAATGATGTAACATTTTGCAGTTGTTGCAGGCTGCTCTGATGTATTTTCCAGTGAAATGGTTATGATCACGGACCTTGCGATTGTCACATGTGAAGGAGGGAGAACAGTAGCAGGATGTTGAGGCTTGAGTGAATGATGTCTTCTATTCAGTTGTCAGAGGAGCCATAGGCAGTGAGGTCTCATAAATAACCTTCACCTTCTTGGCAATGTCCACAGTAGCATCCCTGAAGTGCTTCTCTGCATCAATTCCCCTATAAATGATGGGTTCTGCTGGCAGGCTGGAAGTCAGGTGCACAGGAATCACGTTACTATCAACATATACATATATACAACAGCTGCAGGTCTCATGTTTATGGCATGCATATGTATATACACTGCTGGGGTTAGGTTCACAACTATGAATTGGATTCAGCTAGGCTTCGAAATTGCAGTATGCCACTACAGGCATCTTGTCACAGTTCTGATAGTTCTTGAACTTGAGAACCGGTGGCTCACCATTCTTCTCGAGTTTGGGCATCTCGACTCGCAGTGGTGCATGGGTAGAGCAGCATCTCTTGTGCTCTTGCATACATGATACATGATACATGAGGTCCTGATACATGAGGTTGCTTATCAAAGTACGTGAAGCATCATTTGCAGATGTAGATTTCATTTTCATGTGTTCTGAGCTGCAAACGACCAAGACGGGAGAAGTTCTCTATATATGTGAAGTGGGATCTATCTTTGTTAGTAATGAGAAGCAGATCAATGTGTGTAGGCTTCTCATCATCAGTCAGATGCTTGGGAACCACATTAATGTCATCATCAAGAGCATATATGTTGATTGACACACCAGGATTCCTCGTCTTAAACACACTTATCTGACGAAGAGGTGTTGGGAAGTCCAGACCTGTAAAATCAAACTTGTCTTCCAAGTTGAAGTATCTGTGGTCTACATGATGTAGAACACCACCTTCGACAAATTTGGCAAGCACAGCCCACTTGAAACACTGGTGGTCCTTGTTCTGTGGGTTGATTATTGGCTTTCTGGCTTTGATGGATGTAGGAAGGTCTATGTAGGAGGAGGCTCTGAGCAGATTGGGTTTGTTGTTGTGTAGCTGCAGTCATTTGATTGAAGAGCGTCCACCCAGATCCCTTGCTTACATATTCCTCCTCTTCCTGACATATTTTCCGAATGCTGTCCTCCACAGCCTTCTCCACATCATTGCAATTATATAATGGGGGCATTTTTTTTATCTTGAATGCACTTGGATCACTCACCTTATCATGCGGCTCAGGCTTCCCATAATCACATTCCAAGACAATATTAAATTCGATGCTGCCATTCTCTTCGATTTCTTCCATTAGCTAGTTGAGCTAGTCCTGTATCATAATCTTCACACACTTCACCACAGAAGAAGCACTGCAGGAAGTCCTGTGCCATGCTCGAAGAAACGAAGGAATAATTGCAGAGGAACATGATGAAAATTAGCAGAAGTTAAGATGGTCGAAGATCTCAGCAGATAATGATGATGATGATGATGTTGATGTATGCAGTATCCAGGACTAAGCTGATCACGCGATGGTTGCTCTATGCTGATGTAGTTGATGGAGCAGTTTATATGATAGGATGTCGCCGGGACGCAATGGACTCGCGATGACAGTTCAACGTTGAACAACCAGGAGGAAACCTTCAAACACACTAAATCGCACTGAAGAACTCCGAGGCGCTCACAATGAGTGAAGAACAACGACTGAGTAAACATCTGTTTTCGTGGTACCCTAATACACATCAGAAGTGAAGAGCCTATGTGGAGGGGGTTTCCATATGACATCACTCGAGCATGTTACAACCCGATTCCCAGGAAATATTCTGTGACATCACTCGAGCATGTTACAACTAGATTACTCAAACTACAGCCAAGGAGCGACAAAGTTTCAGGAAAATGGTGCAGCGAGGTCAGATCTTATCATCGACTCGCGATGCATCGCAAGACTGATCCTCACAAGACTGACACTTCATACACCGCTTTCACCACACACTCCGCAACTATCTCCGCATACACCACAGTTGGCACTGCAAAATGACTCTTCGCGCTCTGCAAAATGACTCCTCATGCACAACAAATGACTCCTCGTGCACTGCAACTGACACCTCTTTTACTCCACAAGTAACTCCTCATGACATATTAAACACTATATATTGTTTCTATAAAATTTAACCAATATATTATATCCCATAAGTAGTAAGAATGTAATGTTTCAAGCACACTTTCAATTCTAGCTGAAAATAGACAACTAAACCAGTCTTTTTTTTTCTACGTTTCGTTTCTTTATAATTTTTTCTGTGTGCTTTTGCATACTATTTTTACATTTGGTTTAATTTTGTATGGTAGTTATTAAAATGCTTATTATATTGTTAATGTTTTTTTAAATCCTTTAACAATTAAAGTATTCCAGTCAGTCACAAGCAATAATCAGTGCAAATATATATTTCTTTAAAAAATGCATGATATAAAGGAATATGAAATAAAAGATTTTATTTTCACAAAACAAATTTTATTTAGCATAAATATTTACAAACGCATACTGCTCCTCCACACATAAAAATTAATCAAAAATTAAATCATGTTTAACATATTGCAAAAAAAAAAAAAAACACTTCATCATATCTTTAAAACCAGCGATTAATTTTGCCGAGTCTCTTGAAGAGTCTTTTGACGAGTGGTGTGGCTCATCAGCACGAAAACTAGTCTGCGCCAAATCTTCGAGAAGACTGGGTAGAGATTGCAGCTTCCTCTTTTTCTTCATGGTGTCAGGGCTTTTTTGCTGCTGGCCTTACGTTTCCTGCAATTAGATTCTGGAACTGCCACTGCCGAAGTGCTGCATCCGTATTCAGGTTCTCGAACAGCTGCGGCAGATGAACCTAGTGGTGGTAACAGAGCTTCCAGGCGTTGGATGCTTTCCAGTTGGAAGTTGGTACAGGGTGGCGAATGTAGAGGTAGCTTGTTAGCATGAGTTATAACCTCTTCTGGAGAGCATGGAAGCGAAGTATCTTCAAGCATGAAGAATACAGGGCACTGACCATACTTGATGCAGTCAATAATCTGTTGACAAGGCTCAAACATTACTGGAACATCAGCAAACAGAGTATGAAAATTTCCATCACATTCTTCCATATAAGTGCGTAAAAGTCCTCAATTCCAGTACGAGTACGTCACCTACTCAATCCAGGCTTTGTACTTGTATAGTGGTTCGCAGGATGAAGAGTTGCCATTGTTATCCAAAGTTTTTGGTCGACAGCAAACTGAATCATCATAGGTCTGACGAGCCTCTTTAAGTTCGCCATGACATATGAAATCAGTTGAAGAGTCCGACCAGCACAGACAGGATCCTGGAGATGAAGTCACAGCAGGTTTCCAGGCACTTACACTTGCTGCTACAAATAATTTCGCCTTCTACGGTTACTCCATCGGTTTCTGATTCTGCAGTCTGAGCTTCGATGTCCATGACTGTAATTTATTTACACAGCAGACCTCGGGGGAGCAGGGAGTGCTCGAACAACACCACAATTGAAGAATAGTCTTGTGTTCGATGATGTTGCACTCTTCACTCCACTGATAAATATCGCCAGAGGCCAAGTCTCGTAAGAAGAAGTCTATTCTGTTTTCAACTTGATGTTCTTCAATGTCTTGGAATTCGTTAAGTATGGCAAGACCGTCTCCACTTCCAGGCAACTCACTTTTTGGGCAGAGATTAAAAACAGCACATCTATTTAAATCATTGCATAACAAAATTTGAGTGTGGAAACCATAGTAAAAGTCATAATAGCCCCACATATGAATAATACCATCACACACTGTACTTGCTCGAACTCACATCATGGTTTGAAAATAACTCTTCTGTAACCGATGAAATATCGTTCATACTTTTCCACTTTTTCTGGCTATAACTTCACACAGTCACATTTGTTGAACATGCTGCTAATACTGCTGCTGTCATGCATGGTGTCTAGTTGAGGACTGGTGACGGCTACTTCTTATATGATGGAGAGAGGTTTCATCATGACTCAGAGGGGTGTTGCTAAATATACTTTACATGTCAGCAGCGAACACATCACCTTCCACATAGTCTTGCCCTGGTTCATGATGGTCGTGTGCTGATAGCCACCGCAGTACTCAACCCATCTTGTAATATTTTTGCTGCAGGGTATACATAGCTCATAGCCGATGCTCTGTTGAAACCATTTTTGCAGCAACTGTTCTTGAACTGCTTGAGAAATAAGCAATGTTGTAGATGCAAGCAACTCTGTGTCCGGACGTAGGTGGTAGACAGCACACAATATGGTACTGCAAGGCACTGGAAATAGCGATATATGGTCTTCTTAGTTACATAGTATCAAGTGTTCGATTCCATTGCAGGACTCTACTTGCTCGCACAAGCCAGTCGGTTTGAAACTCACTTTACGGTAGCCTATGGTCACACCTACATACTTCTGAATGTCCAGAGGATTGAAAGCTACATACATTATGATGGAACGGTGGACAAAGAGCAACTGATAGTTTTTGGCAATTGTTAGTTTATATGCACTCGAAGAATTTTTTTATACCACCATGTCCAACATGCCTAATATGAAAATTCTACCATGCGAATAGTTTTGCCATTTGCTGGTGGTTTCAGTCCTCCATATATCAAGTAAACCTCTGCAGAATCATTAAATTTCCTCAGATCCTCTTCGTTAATAAGATGTGCATACCTACTTGGCAGATGAATTTTGAACTCGCCATTCAACACACAGGTGATGCTCCGCCCATAAGTTGAATTGACTGGCTGGAAATCCGTTGCTCTGTACTTCTTGCCTATTTCCACATCACTGAGTTTTTGGAACCGCACACCTCCGTTAAACTTCTCGAAAAGTGATAGCATGACTGTCGTAGCTGTTTGAGCACTGGCAAGAATCCTGGTAGATAACAATGTTGCTAGACCCTCCCCTTTATACTCACGGAGCATTGACATCATCACATGCCATGGCTCCATGCCCACAGCAGCAAAGCGTTCTCACGAGGACAAGCCCAGCCCTGTTCAGACTTGCAGAGTTCTGAGTCACAGCTGTGGTCAGTATACATCTTCTTTAGATTTGCCAGAGATGGGCAGCTGTACTCTTTTTTCAAGTTTATAATTTTTATTTTACCATTGCAGTAGATACTCAGCCACCTCTTCTGCTCAGGACTGGCCACACTGATTATGTCATCACCATCATCCAACATTTCCATAAGTACACTGTTTATTTTTTCATATTCCACATTACCATCTTCCCAGCACAGACCATGGAAATGAATCGTAAGCCGTTTATTCGTATTCTTACTTTTATAGTTTAGCAGGCGATGCGAAAATGGAGATAGGAATCTGCGACTGCTTGTGCTGCCATCAGAGTAAGTAATGCAAATTTACTCTATGATGGATCCCATTGGAGACATGAAACTCTGCATGTTAGCGAACATGAGAGAGGTCGGTACACAACTGAGCAGGTCTATAAATGATGCCAGCATTTTAACCACTTTATCTCTCATATTTTACGTTGCCAAGCGATCGTGGATTATGAGTGCATAAACCTGAGTGTTGGCGGGTATTATGTTTGTGGCAGAAATTTCAATCCTGCAGTCCACCATACTTGTTTCTATGTGGTCATCTTGTTTACTAACATAGAATACCATGATAGGAGCATTATTCATGAACTCGTTTGGTTCGAGCATCGTCGAAGCTTCGCGACCATAATACGATCGTTGAAAATCAGCAAACATTTGATATGCTAACATATATGATCCATTAATAAAATCAGCATTTAGGTTCATGTACGGAAAGCTTTCAGGATTCAAAAACACTTTGGCATTCTTTATCTTGCTGTAATCGAACTTTAAGCGATCTGAACCAATAGCATTTTGTCTTCCTGTTTGAAATTCTAGAATTATGTATCTTGGTTTTCCTGCAGCAAAACTTGATTTAACATTTCCATTTACAGTTGGAGATTGCGTGAGGCTAGGATATGTTTTCAAGCTCCATTAGCGAAATGCATCCTTTTTCGACAAATTTTAGCAGTTTTATCCGTTCTTCCATTTCTACTTGTATGTGGGGCAGAAGCCACTCTATCGAATGAATAGAGAGAGTTACCTCTTCGGGATTTTCTGCAGTATCTACAATAGCATTAGTGTGTGTGTTTGCCTGCAGTATTACCAGCTCTTGCTTGGAATCCATGATTATATGCTTGTAGTCCTCAGCCAAATCTAGCAGTGAGGAGAGGGACATGCATATTCGAATCTTCCACCTTAGTACACTGGCACTTTATAATTTGGTTCGATTCCCCATCCTGCCATTTTGGCTGCAGGTAGTTGGTTTCTTGTGAGAGAGAGGTAGTTCTTCATGGTAGAGGTTATCCCCACATCTCTTGTCTGATCGGCCTCAACACCACTAAGTTTGTACGAAATTTTATTAATCATGTGAAGTACACCATTTCTGATTATCTTGGTAGTTGCAGGTACAACATCTCCGGGCTTCATAAGCATACCTCTGAATCTCAAGTATGAGTTGCATGGCAGGATATAGATGTCTTGGTTTTGTACAAGTATCCGAACCTCAGACGACAGCATGTAGGGCCCATGCAAATATGGTGAATATGAATGGAACTCTGTCTTCGTAATGGAATCCTTGTAACTTGCGGACTCGTCCACATTCAGTATTTCTGGTTCCATATCTGTTAATTAATATTAATGCACATCTTTGAAGCTGAGCCTCTTCATGAACTTAATATTTTTACGTGTTAACACACTGGCAGTCCGTGTCGTACTGACTTTCAGTCTGCTGTGGTGACCCATTTTTATATTTTTCTTCTTAAAACTCAAGCCTATATTTCTTCAGGTGTAGGCGAAGCGTTATTTCTTCTTCAAGGAAATTTATCAACCTCTCTTCCTGATCGATTATGCAAACAATGATTTGTTGCACTTTCTTTGCCAATATTGGTATGTAGATTGGCACTTTGGGAACCTCCACAAGTTTGAAACCAGGTGGGACGGTAGCCGCAAACTTGCGTAATGTATGGTTCGGTTTCCAATTGAGATATGAACCTGTTACCAGATTGCAGTTCACTCTTATAACATTTACAGGCATCACATTTACTGGCAGCATAGATTCATGCACTTAACCACTTTCGTATATTTTGTGTTCGAATCCCAACATGGAGGCTAGTGTATCATGCTCGGTAAAACCAATATTTTCGGTACATATCATCTCACTTTTCAGGGTGTTTGAGTTTCCATGCAGAAGAAATGTTACATTGGGCATCAGTTTGTGCTTGAGGTATGTTGCAATGTCATCGATCTCGCACGAGCCTGTGGGTGTGGAAATTTCTTCCACAACATTGTTTTTTACATAGCAAAACTTACAGTTTGAGCCGTCCACATTCGGCACTGAGAAATATGTTTGAAAATCGATAAGCGCCATAGACCACGAGCCTTCTAAACTAAGTTCTGTAAAATGCACAAAGCATAGTTCCAAGCTCCTGCCTGTCAAGATCAGCATTATAGACATGACTGAGCAAAATGTATGATTGCAAGTCCTTTTTTAAAGAGTGACTAAAAAGCGAAGGCAAAGGTGTCTGCAGTTCCACTGGCTTGGTAACTGCTCTGTAAAGTAATTATAACTTAGTTTCACTCCACAAAGGTATTTGCATACTTATTTTGGTGGGTGGAGATTTCCAAAACTGTTGTAGTATTCAGCACTATTTCCCAACTTTCGGTAAGCGACCCAATGCGTGCCTGGTCCAGAGCTATTGTTTAAATTTATGATTCTTGATTCATTACATTTAGGCTTGCACGGAAATTTGTCTCGCATGAACACTCCCTGGAAATGTGGTACTTTATAAATTTTTTGTCAAACCTTTTCAAGTCTACATTTGAAAGTGGCCAATTAGGTAATTTCTTTAAACTTGCTTCTTTCCTTTCCTTAGTCTGGTTCTTATTTTCCGACAGCCACCTCCTGCAGGGTATGGTCTGAGATAGAGTCCTTTGCAGTTTTTTACTCTCTGTGCAATAGCTTCCATCATCTTGCTGTTACATGTGGCTTAAACCAACTGTTGTCCTTGATTTTTCAATGTATTTACTGCATGTGCAATTCCGTTTACTCCACCGATCAAACCACCTAGTACCGCAGTCCTGGTAGGAGAAATGGCAGGAAGCCTCCTTGCTTCTTCCCTTTGTAGCATTTCTTCTGTCTCTTTCTTTTATTTTTCTTCTGGTTGAGTTTCAAACCCATTCCAAGTTTAACTTTTGCCTTCGTTATTTTGGACACGCCCCAAGCAGCTACTCACTGTCCAAACTTTGTTTGAGGTGACTTGGCTATTTTCTTGGCTTTGTCTGCAAGGATAGCATCAGCTGCGGGCCTGTCTTCTAATTTTTTACTGGATGCATAGGCGATATCGTGTTCCTTGCAGGCATTATCGAGATTGTTCACACCAATGTCGCCACATGCGAAACGTTTTGTAAGCTTCGTACCTGGCCCACATAACTTGTATCCAAGAATATGTGCTTCAAAAGGTAAATTGTTTATAAGCATGTTCACTAGTCCACATCCGATCTTACCTCTATGAGGCATCACAATGTACTGAATGTAAATTATATAACAGCAATCATTTATATATTTTTGAGTCAGTATCATTCTAGACTTTGAACAGTATGGAAGCAATGATGCACCTCCGTTGTCGCTTCTGTGGTAAAGTGTTTACAGCCATGCGTAATGTGCTGCGACATGAAGCAACTACCTGCAGAATACAGGTAAAATGGCTCATGATAATGTGTAGGCTCATTGTGAGCATGTTCTGGATAAGATATTACCTCGTCTAATAACATAAGAAAATACTATAGATAATATAGAAAACCTTCTGACTTCTGTTTTGAACTCGCTACCTGCCAAGAAGATTATAAAACCTGCAGCAAAGTGATTTTCTGTTTAGTACAATGTCGGATATCGTCAATGACTTACACAAGTTGATGAAAAGTATTTGTGGCAAATATTTGCTGTCCGCACGACTCAAAATGGATCGCGACATTACCAATGAGGAAGCTTTCAAACCAATTACAAAATAAAAAATGGTCATCGTCCAGGGTACATTTATTGGAATGATGTTAATGAAATTGTTGATAGATTACGTCTGCTGATTGCTTCTCAGCAACCAGGGAATAATTCTCACACTAATGAAATATCCCGCATCATCAAAGAATTAAGGGAAGACAGATACATAGAATGAATCATGTGAATATTGCCAGTGAGTTGCACAAGCCTACAAGAAGTATTTATTTACGATGCAAAGTGCTAGTGTTTGGCCTGCGAGATTTGTATCAAGCAAATCTGGTTGAAATGATACCTTATGCACATGCGAATAAGGGATTCAAATATCTATTGACGGTCATTGACTGTTACAGCAAGTATACTTGGGGAGTGCCCGTAAAGACTAAGAATACGAGAGATGTGTCAAATGCAATGAACTATGATTTGCAACACAAATGCCCGCCTAGGAATTTACATACGGACCTCGGAAGAGAATTCTACAATCCTTCATTCCGCAAGTTGATGGTGAAAAATATAATAAACTACTACTCTACACGTAGTGGTATGAAGGCGAACATGGTGGAATGCTTTAATCGAACTTTGAAGAATGAAATGTGGAAGAAATTCTTATCACAGGGAAGTTACAAATGTTTGGACATGTTGCCCCATCTGGTATCGAACTAAAATCGCAAAGTACATCGGACCACGAAAATGAGACCTGTGGATGTCAAGGACAACTCAGTAGTATTCAAGAACAAGAATAAAGTGGACACCTGCAAGCCTAAGCCTGACTATGTCAGGATGTCTCGAGTGAAGGGTACACTTACAAAAGGCTACACTACAAACTGGATCACTGAAATATACAAGATAATCAAGATTCGACATTACGAACCAAGGACATACTATCTCGAGGACATGGAAGGAAGACCTATCAGAGGAGGTTTCTACAGTGAAGAAATTCAAGTTACCAAGTATCCGCACACATATTTGGCCGAGAAAGTGTTTAAGCATAAAGGAAATAACTTGTTGGTGAGGTGGCTAGACTTCGATTCCAGTCAAGACAGTTGGATTTCCAAATCATCAATTATCGATAAATAATAATGCATATTTATGTATACATTCCTATATATATTCCTCCTCCAGAAGGAGAGCATAGTTTCTATTACAAAGAAGGCAGCTGGTATGTGTTGCTGCAGCCATCTCCTCGCGGAAGAGTCGAACCTCTTCATGCAGTCTCACAGGGTAACATCCTCTTCCTCTTCATCCACCTCGTCCAGGTCCTCGAGACGTCCTACTGACACTATTGAGCCTGGCGTGTACTCAGTCCAAGGCACCGAAGTCAGCACTCGTTCTGGAAATGCCTCTGCTGGAGGCGGCGGAAGAGAGGAAGATGGAGGAGGCGTCCATGTGATGTCCTCCTGCGAAGGCGAGGGAGACATCCATCGTCGGTATCGCTCGTGATCAGGCTATGTGCTGCGCTCTGTCTCACGATAAAAACATTCTGTAATGAGCGGCGGAGCAGGAGGTATATGTCTCCTTGGTGTCGTGACCCTGTCGGAGACTGGTAGTTGCCCTACGTATTCCTCGGAAGCCCGATTGTCCTTCAGCATAGCATGTAATGCAACCCATGTTCTGTGACATCTCAAGCAAGACTGAGGAGTGGCCCCAATAGAGGAGAGTATGCGAGGAGGCCGCAAGGCGAGCAGGCCACAACACGTATGTGTGTCGCAAGGACCAGGTGCTCGGCCGATGATGTAGACAGCCTACAGGTAGGGATATCTTGGAAGTAGAACTTACGCAGGACTTCAGGAAAATAGGAAGTAACCGTGAATGGACGATACAGATTACTGTATAACACAACTGACCACAAGTTATTTTTATTGTAATAATGAAATCACATAACGTTTACCTTTTATAACACCAAATGTGTAGACATCATGCACCAGGCAAGTTGTTGGAGTGATCGTGTGATTAAATTATGGAAAAACAAGTTTTTTTGTTTTTGATTTTTTAGCTACACCGAGAAAAATATTTTGTGGCGGCCACAAAATTATTTTGTTGGTATCCACCCTGCCAAATTGTTTGTGGCAGCCACAAAATGTTTTGTGTACGTCACAAAAAATTTGGCAGGATGAGTAACAACAAAATAATTTTGTGGCCTCCACAAAATACATCACGCGCAATCAGGACGGCGTTTAGTATAATAGTGGTTAAGTTGGAGGCGAAAAAGGAATTGCCCAATTTAACTTCCTAACTTGCGATCAGTTTAGGATTAGTTCGCTTCGCCACAAAACCAAACGGAAATATTAATTTTTAAATTTTTTTTTTTAATCTGGCGATTTTCGTGGATGTATTTACAACGTAAGTTTTGCACCATTATGATCCACAAGGCATGAAGTAAGTTTGCGATTAATGCATTACACTGCGTTTCAGGCCAAATTTAATTATTTTTTGGACGTCAACTTTTATATTTTTACCCATGTACGATAAGACTGACTATTAAGAATACATTACGACTTTAATATAAAATTCGTTCAGATTAGGAGGCATGTATTTACTTCGTTATTAAATATTCTGGCGATGATCTGCAGCAGCTCTATTTATAACTTGACTGTATGTTTGGTGTTTGCTTGGCCCGAGAGGAAACGGGGGCAAGGCCAACCACTTCACAGCAGTACGCAAGAAACCTGGGATCAAGCGGCGAACACTGCGGCCAGGCGTGGTTTGATTCTGCAGTGCACTTGTGAAAAGAGGCTGCTGTGAACGGCCAGTTCATCCATACTGAACCGGAGCCAAGAGTGCGCATGTCAACTGGATTTTTCCGGTATCATTGTCGCAACACTGGACAGCTTCTCCCCCCCCCCCCCCTCAAACCACAACTAGAACTGTCAAAACTACAAATGTTATAATTATAACGAAACTAACACCTTGAAATCAAAAATTAGAAATCAGTACTGTTAAATTATTTATATCTTCTTAGTGTTGATTTTCCATTAGATAAAAAAATAAATCTCGAAACCAAGTAATGTTATAAGCTGTTGTATTTCCTTTTGTATCTCCTTCCTACATTAACAATCAATACTCTGACGGACAATATAAATTGCGCATACAGAAGGATGCATCGGATGGTATCCAAGATTTATAAAGGTAAAGGCTATTCACGGTAAAGTGAGCACTTTTTGAAACTCTCTCACTTGGTATAATAGTCAATAAATATTTTTTATGGTAACCTTAGATGTTACCTTTCGATTTCGGTGAATTTCTACACTGTGTTTAATACTAACATGGCAATATTTATTTTAAAAAGCGGCGAAAGGATAAAAAATGGCTGAGAAGAAAAAAAATAACTACGGCCTTAAAAGTGTTTACTGCACTGTGAACAGCCTATAGTGATACAGATGAGTAATACTCATGATCACAAAAACAGAGCAGCAGGACAGTTAAAGGCTGTTCACGGTAAAATGAGTACCTTTGAAAGCCCTGCTTAAGATCAGTTTGTATGTACGTTGTGTCTTCTTCCGCCTTATGTAAAATTACCATTGCAGTGGGCCTCATCACGTTATTCATGCATCGAACATGCGAAACTGTGCAATTGTTAGAAAAGTAAATATGCGCCCAGCAAAGTTTGGTAACGATGGATGGAAAGTAGTTCCATTTATTAACGTCAAATAAAAAGTGTTATGAAACCATTTGTGTTAATTTAAATTAATTCTTTCACTTTCTGTTCGTTTTACTGCATCGAAATGCAAAAAAATTAGCAGATTTGTAATATTTACTTTTCTAATAATTCTACAGTTTCACTTAAACGACGTATGAATAAAGTGATGAGGCCCATGACAATGTTAATTTTACATAAGGCGGAAGAAGACACAACGTGTATACAAGTAGATCATAAGTAGGGCTTTCAAAAGTGCTCATTTTACCGTGAACAGTATATATATATAGCAGTGATTCAGGAGGGGAGACTACATTCGCGATCACGCTAGACTTGGAACAATAAAGCACACAGGACTCTAGGGTCTACATCGTGAGGATAAATACTTTGGTATATGTAACATCAACAACACCTGCTAGTTATTTGTACTTAATTATACCTCCATGGTTCTTTCAGTCTCCATAGTTGCATAACACTACGGTCACGAACATTTGAAAAGGTTATTAATGGTTGAACTGTCGTTAAGACGAATATTGCTTCCTCTGATGACATAATAGCATGGTACAAACCTCCAGGAGGGACAGAACGCGCACGACCCTCGCCTTGTGTGCGTCCCTTACCATGCATATTATTATCATTTCTTAACATAAGTAACGAAGTCGTTAAAGATGGCGGAAGTTGCTCAGACACCAAGGAACGCGGTAAGAAACGGCAATGGCCTGTAGTATAGAAAAAACTCAGCGTCTGTCTGGAATTATTTTGGGAAAGGATAAAAAACTGAAATACCCAAATAATTTTCTTTTATCCAGTAAAGTTTTTGTTGTCCATTAACAGTTATTTACAACTTTTATGAAGCTCTGGTAATGTTCTACTCTTAGGATATTCTTCCACCTCGGGCAAACAGTTTACATAAGGCCCAAAAAATACTCCAAAGGGACAACATACCGCATTCGTGTGCACTCAGTGTAATAATCATTTGCATAATAACTGTTTATTATACTAGGCATTGTCAACACACCTAATTTCTCTCCCATTTTATGCATATTAATTATAAATGAAATATTGTAATTTATAAATAAAATATACCTAAATACGGTAATATTTAAACAAAAATAATAATATATTTTTGTGTTAACATAAGTGTAAAACGCTTGTAACAATAACAAATGGTATATTTAGGAAACAACCAAACACATCATACATTTTTCAAAGATTTGATTCAAAAAGTGTGAAGAAACTGTAAACTGCAACGAAAAAATTTTAACCTATACATAGTGTGAATACTTCACCTCCTACAAGCGGTTGCAAATATAGACAGGTTACAATACACAAGTTTGCAGCCTCACCGCGCATCTGACTTTCCTGGACAAATGTAGGAAAGTTACCGTAGATAAACTTCAAGAGAAAAAAAAAGGGGGGAGGGAGTGCCAATCGTGCTTACTAAATACGAGCTTATGAATATATATATATATATATATATATATATATATATATATATATATATATATATATATATATAAATTAGGATGATCAGATCGTGAATTGAACTCGGGCTACTCGAAACCGAGGCCATGTGTTACAACGACGTGGACTCTGTCTCTCTAGTTACTCGTGCAAATCGGGCGGCATCTCAGACACGCAGTAACAAGCCTGCAAGTACAATATGACCGAACCCAGAGCTTCCTTGTCTACTGTATGTCACTGAGCTCGCGGCATTATCCCATCCCTAGTAATAATTCATCTCTATTCAGTATACCAATAAATGTTACACTTGAAGTAATTTAAGAGGGAGGGCGGGAGGGCATTAACCTCCGGTTAGGCATTGACACTTCAACAGGAACGCAAGATAATGGGAGTGGCAAGTGGTCATCGGCTCTCTCCTCCTGCTGATAGGCCCCCCCCCCCTTTTAGAGGAATACATTAGTTTGATGTTTTCTATCAGAGCATGAGGAAAAGAAAACAAATATTTTCATATTTCTTCTGAGCTGATCTTGATTAAGCATGAACGAGTGCCCACTTGTAGGAACCATTATTCGGTAACCGGAGTTACGCCATGCTATCTAGCGATCTCACTTTACTGTTCATAAAATATGTAAGATTACTTGTATTTTCAGATCGATCACTTTGCCAACTCCCTAGGTGCGATATATTTCCAAAACATCTTGAGTTCAAGGGAAGCAGCATTATGTCGTACGAAATTTCTCATATTGGGCTGATAAATAATGAACACACAAAACACAATATGCCTATATTAAAGGTTCCGCCTGGCTGGCACTTACGTTGCTGAGTTTTAGTAGAACACAAGCTATAACAAACCGTTGGATATAATGAAAGTGTCCTGCCCAAAGACCAGTTTCAAGTTATCATTTCAACACCGCGTTTAACGGGTGCTTGGGTGCTTTCAGAATAAGTTTTCTCAGAGCTGTCTCTAGACACAGGGTCGTCGCTTAAAGTCACGTTTAAGAGAGTGGCCGAGGAAAAGATTGCGCGACAGGGCGGCATTCCAGAACGTTACTCTACGGGTAAACGTTCATCTTTGGCTGTCCCAAAACACTTTGTGAGAAAATGCTTCACTCGCTCTTCGCAGTGTCCCAGAGGTCAAGAGAGTGATGAATTGAATGAGGGTTTGAGTAATATGTGAACCGTATGGAAAGACTTCAGTGTAGTGTGACTTTGCCCTTTGCGCTTGGGAGCGAGGTGGCGGGGAATGTTTCTGGCTACCGGGCATTCCCCAAAAACTGAGTCCGTCATAGCGCACTGGGCCTCGAAAGTAGTTAATGGGGATACCGCCATGTTTAATTTTAATCGTGAAAGAAGGAAAATGCGCGGACGCGACTAGATTTGTGTAATGTTTTTTACCCTTTCGGACATCATGGCGGTTTCAAAACTGCAAAGTTCCGTGTGGATCCTGATGACAAAAGAGCCGATTTACTTTTGATCTTTGTGGGGGGATAACGTAAAAGTAGAAAGAAGCGCTCTAGGTATGACCTATTAAATAGGTATCGGTCACCTAGAGGGGAGGTTTGGAGAGGCCATCGCCGATTCCACCGGGAAATTTGTTCCAAAACTACCAAATGAATCACCCCCAGTGCTTGCGGGTGTGTTACCCATAGGTTTGTTGGTGAAATACAGAGGACTCACGGCGGAGAGAGCGCGGGCAGCAGGATGTCAAAGGGAGCCTATGAAGAAATCATGGGTGATGTTCTCCAGGAATGACAAGAGAGATGGGATTCTGCTGAACGTGGAAGAATAACTGACGAGCTGCTGCCTAACATCAAGGCAAGAATTGACATTAAATGGATTACCGTCAACCATTACAGTATGCAGCTCTATACAGGCCACGGGAACTTGAAAGCGAATATTTGTAGTCTGCGGCTCATGCAATCTCCGTTGTGTGATGTGTTTGGAGTGGACACACAGTCCAACATGTGATTTCGGAATGTCTCAAGACATAATATCTAAGACAATGCGGCTGGAGGAAATCACTGAAGTTAAGGGCATTCACTTAAGACTAGAGAACGTAATGACGGATTAAGCTGTTCATAGGATATGGAACGAGTTTGCCACAAAAATTGGTAGAAGATTGGAGGAATATGATAAGTGGCAAGAAGAGCAAATTTCTGATGACCCATGAAGGAGTATTCGGAAAAAGGCTTCTAAGTAATGAAGTCGGAATATCTCTGATTGGCGAGGAGAGGTTTTTACGGAGAAAACCGGTAGGATACCAAGTACAGGCACTAAGGAAAGTGAATGTCGAGAAAAAAGAAGAGGAAAAAGTGCCGTACACTGCCTTACTCATCAGAGTGCAGATGCAGTGAGGCACGATGGAGGTTTTGCCGGCCTTCGGGCTGTAAAATCCTGTCCCAAAACTGCAGGGAAATTGCTCCGAGCATCTCGCCACAGAAAACATTTTACACGTAGTATTTCAGCGAATAACGTCGGGTAAACTGAAAATGGCATTAAGTTAAGTAGAATTAACCAAACTGAAATGAAATATAAACATTCTGGTTACAGATTCATTGGAAAAATGACAAAACACGAGTGATAAAATTCATATCATTATTTAAAAGTTAACTCGTGTAAAGGTTGCATTTTACGATGTAATTTTTATGATTCACTTATGGCAAGTAAAACTGTTTATGTGTATAAATAATTTTTTGGAAAATAAATAATTCGGGGAAAGCGATACATATAATTTGGAATTTACATTGTTTGCTTAATCAGTACTGTAGATATTTGTAAACACAGCATTCTGTTTACATCATGCTCGTTCCAAAACCACATTTACGCTTTCTTTCCTCAGCTGTTACTCTCTATTACTTTACTGTACTCTCTTTGCGACGTTTTGAAACGCCGGCGCCGCGCCGCCCAGTTGAGCGTCTTGCGTGTACACGCGATGAGGCAACTGGAGAGAAGGAGGGGAGAGAGAGAGAGAGAGAGAGAGAGAGAGAGAGAGAGAGAGAGAGAGAGAGAGCAAGAGTCAGCCTTGGAGTCCACGCATTTCGAGGTCCATAACGCGCAAGATAGCTACAACCTTTATCATAATTTATAGCATATTTTTAAAAGAAATTTCTCGTATTCGGATAATGAATAATTTTAAAAAAATAGACAGCAGCCCTAGCCCTATATTAAATTATTCGACATGAAAGGGGAGCTGAGGGTAGTGTCTAAAGCCTAGTACACACGGGCATCTTTCTTGTACAGTAAAATGAGCACTTTCTTGTACACTCCGACTTGCATCGTATGAACGGCCACCGAGTATGCTAGTTACTAGCACACAAGAGCTTGTATATGTACTAGCTAGTGACATATTGGGACGGTCCTATTTTTCAGCATCTTTCTTGTGCAAGTAGAATGTAAACAAAACAAATATTTTGTTGATGCTGGCAATAAGCAGCTATGTTAATGTTTTAATGCGATAAAATGTGTAACAGTCCCACTATCGTAAATAATTCAGTATATAAATAAAAGAAAATTGAGAGACTTGTCTTTCTATGAGAGATTTTACATTTTATACATTTGTATTTATTTAGTGCTTGAAATATGTCTGAGTGGACAAAATCTTATGTTCTTTTCTTATGGCAAATGCTATTGATAATGAACAAATTACCCCCACAACCCCAAAAACTGCTTCTAAATAATACATAGTTGGCATCAACCAGCCACTTTTTGCTCACCAGCTAGTGTCGTGTGTACGTATCACACAATTCCGTGCATACTAGCTAGTAGGCACTTTAGGGTTCAATTTCTTGTTCACCTTTATTTATTTTCACTTCGTTGTACAAGAAAGATACCCGTGTGTACTAGGCTTTAGTCTTGGCCCCTCCTGGGAGGAGCGGATGTGTACTTACGATTATGGGCATGCAAAAGAGCGGAAGGGGGGGGGGGGGTCATCACCACTCCCCGTTCTTAGCATGGGAGTGCGACACTGTCTCGTAATTTTAGGATTCATATTACACGACAGCAGTTTGCCTACTAGCATTTGCCACCCTCAGTGGGTGCGCAGTGTGTGGTTTGTAGTACACATGAACCCCATTCGTATAAGATGGAGGCGTCCTTTTCGGCTCCAACATTAACTCGTTTCAAGTAGTAGCCACGGGGAGCGCCCTACGCTCCAAATGTGACTGACCAGGTACGAAACCTGGTACTAAATATGACCGTACTAGGCGGGAAATACCATGACGAGTGCCGTACTAGCCCGTATACCAGCCGCTATGGCGGACCTCACACAAGATTTTACGGAATCTGATATAGGTTATTCACGGTAAAGTGAGCACTTTTGCCTCCTCTGGAATAATAGACAGTAAATATATTTTTTTTAGCCTTGGACGTTAACTTGCGAGTGAAGTGGAATATTCATACTGTGTTTATTACTTACATAGAAATATTTATTTTTAAAATGAGATAAAAGGATTAAAAATGCCTGAAAGGAAAAAGTAACTAGGACCTCAAAAGTGCTCATTTTAGCGTGAACAGCCTACATTGTGTAATATCGCCTTTAGCAAGAAGTCCTCCCGCCGCCACTGGCATGCCACCACTAACCCCGCCCGCCCCTGGCCACGCCCCCTTCCTCCCCCCACACAGGGTCAACAGGTCGTTGACTTCCTCCCGGGGGAGTCCACCACATAGGGGGAGGGGGAGGAGGGCGGAGATAACGAGAAAAAGAGAAACAAGTGTAAAAAAAAGAGCGGCGGACAGATTGAATAAAGGGGATGAGGCAACCGCCAGTTGGTGAAGGCTAACATCGTGTTGCGTCCTAGCCCCAGTCCTCCTAAGACTCGCAGAAGAAACCTGCAGGTCGAGGTCCTGCCGTTCTACAACTCCTTGGCCAAATCGCCTTATTACACTCAAAATAATTATGTCATTTATTTCTAATTTTAATAAATCAGTTCATACAAAAAAAATTAGTACATTAAATGTACTAGCCTTACATTGTTAATAAGCTCGCTCGAGCGAGTGCTCGTTCGAGCATACATTGATATTCTTAAAACTAATCATCCGGACTTAAAAATAATTAATTTTAACTTATCCTAACTATAGTTAACAGGAAAACACAATGGGGAAAAAACCTGTCACACATCAATAAAAGGGGCGATCAGCAATTACAATACAATTATTTACATATTTACAATAGAGGGACTTAATATCTAGAATATATTTACATATGGGTGAATTTAAACTAAGAAATTTAAAGACTATGTACATGCAGGGAAAATTATAGACTATATACATGCATATATGATATGTACAATGAGAAATGAAAAAAAAAATTATTTACACAGAATTATTTACAAGAGGTACATATTTACATGGATGAAAGGATGAGGAATATTTGGATATTTACAAAGGTACGAAATAGAATGAATGAATTATGTTATTTCGATACAATTTTTATGAATTTTAATTATGATGGTCGTAGCACCATTTCTTCGTACATATATATATATATAAATTAAATAATTGTAAACATACTAACGTAACGTGCTTAATGTCAATCCCCAGCCGTGTCACTCCGAATTATCGCATGTGGGAATAGTGCCCAGACGATGGCGTAGGTCGACGGATTTTATCGGGGGTCTCCCGTTCCCCTCGCCCTTACATTCCGGCGCTGCTCCATACTCACCTCAAAACCTGGATGTTAAGAGCCGTCCACATCTCTTCATTCATTTCTGTCTGCATTGCATTTGTGGATGGTACTTTTGACCATGACTAGAAACCATGAGATTTCGTTAGTTTAAGTAGTCCTAGGAAAGGCTTTTATACTCTGTTTTATTTACGAAGGCCGTTTTTTTTCAGTTCTAAGAAAGAAGTGTCAGTGTTGTCGCTCTGCTGACGTATCCTTCCGTCTAAGCTGTTCTGACAGGTGGAAGTCATGTTGTTTGCTATGTCAGCTGTTGATCTTATTTGCACAGCCGACATTGCTTCAGAAAGAGAGAGATGTTTTTGGCGCAGCAGAAACTGCAAAATCCAAAATGTGCATTTGCAATAACTATTTTCATATCTTTGTAGTAAAAGTAGTAGGGCAGGTGGGGGGGGGGGGGGGAGGTTCAGATCAAAGGGGATGCCGCCTTTATTGATATTAAAGGGTTAAATTGATAGAAAGGATTGATAAAAAATTGGAATGGGTTAAATGGATTGAAAGGGTTAGTTTTTAATGGAATAAAAATTTTATTTAATTTATTTTTCTTGATTTTGTACTTCTTTCTTTCTTTCCTTTTGTGGGGAGTTCCGTACGATGTTGACGCTCTGGTGCTCTGAGGCGACTGACCAAAGTGGTGGGTTGCAATGTGTTATATAGGTGTTGAGTTGAGTGCAAGAGTGTGATAAGGGTATTCTTTCTTATTTTTTCTAACTTTGATGTGTTTGTGGAGATGTTGGTGGTAGATAGGCGATTTTTGCGAATATATTTAACACACAAGAGAAATTCAGAGTCTTTAAACGAGTTCTACATATGAATAAATTACACTCATCGAATCGCTAATTTCAAATGACTACTTGAATAATAAATGCAATTATTCCTGTATGGAATTAAACGCAAAGTGAGTCTGGAGCTTAGAAATATAATTTACACGAGAGAGAAGTATAACACAATTACGTGAGTGTGGAACTAACAATCTACAACAAAATGTCCCTATAAATTAAACGAACTATATATATATATATATATATATATATATATATATATATATATATATATATATATATATATGACGCCTCGCACATACCTTACACGTCCGCCTACCTGTGAGTCTGTCGAGGAGGAACGTAATCCACACTTAAAAAGAAATTAATTGATTAACAGGCGTAGTAAAATTGCACCCCAAAACACATCTGCGAGCTCAGTGAAGCACTGAGTCGATCTTATGTCGAGAGCCTGACAATATATACGTGGAGCGCGTTCGGAGGCTGACAAACGACTAAGGTTATAGCTACTCGGAAATAGATGTGAATACGATTTACATGACAAATGGATAAGAATTATGTTTGTGACGCACATACTAATATATAAATTAGACTAGTTGAATTTTAAACAGACAATATAGAAAAACATGCAATGAAATGGCAGTAGGAGCTCTCCGACGTAGTTATCATTGTGACATTACTTGGTTTTCTGATTACAAGCACAAGACACACATTTTGAACAGTGAAAGGGAAGGAGAAATATTTTTATCCTCCCAATCTCAACACGCACGCAAGCGCGCGTACACACACACACACACACACGCGCGCGCGCGCGCACCATTCTCTAACTCTTTACGTTATTACAATACGATAATAATTGGAGTGGATTGAAAAGGGCTTCTTAAGAGTGGGATGGACCCCCATGGGAACCCCGCGTCCAAGGTCAAGAAGCGAGGGAACGATACGGGCGACACTAACATGCACGCCTAGTGACTCATCGCTCCTACGCGCAAGGCGTGCAGTACCTCCGCCGTGATGCTGTACTGTACAAATTAGATCTGTAACATAGTGATTTTATTAAACGCGATGAAAGACCACAGATTAAACTACGCCCCGTATCTTTGTACTTTTCAATTGCCGTTTAAGGAAAAGACATAGGATGCGATTTTTGACCATTTCCACGAATTTTTTTCTCCAAGAATACCCTTAATACAACAAAAGTAAAGAAATAGGGCATAGATAATAGTTTTTTAATATCTTCTGACAAAAAGTAGTATTTGGAGAACATTTATTTACCGAGATACGCGTAATCGCGCAAACAACTATTTCACAAAAAACGCGGGGATCCATCGCACTCTTAACGCCGCCCGGTATTATGTCTGAAGGCTTATCAAGCAACGGCTTGCAAACTTACTCATGTCCTAACTTAAACTAACGCCCATGCCTTACCCAGGATTAGAGCCCAGAGCCTCCCGCACCCCAGACGAGCGGCGCACCAACCGACTGCGCCACGGGATGGCGTTACTACGACGAACAGCAGAAATGTTTCCATAACATCTAGCCTATAACTTGTTTGCAAGTCATTTTTAAATTTTTTTGTTTTCCGTTTCACGCTTAGATCGCAGTACAGGGCTTAAGGCGCTCACTGTTGTCAGAGTGCTTCAGCTTTGTGACATAACTGGCAAGCTGAGAAACAAATGGGCTGTGAAGGAAACAGCCTGATTGAGATAATTTTTATCTGTTTACCTCCCTGCCAACTCTTAAAGGAATCCAATCCTGCGACGCAAAGCTAAGCGGCGCCTTTTAAACTGGAGCCTGCGAGAAACCCCATCATTGTGATCGCATGGCGCATGCAACGAAAATGGCATTATTTTAGGCTGGATAAAGATAACACATCAGGCAACAGTGCATGCAGGAACAAGGACAGCGTTAACGACAGAAATCGTGCATTGGAAAGAGAGAGTGAATGTCCATGACACCGCACACTGCAATCTAAGAGTGAGACGCTCTATACCCATCTAAATTAAAAATATATGCTCGTAGGAATATTCTCCTGAAATAATTTGTGAACAATACATTTTGTTTGAAACCTCCATCTTTAAAATTAATGCACTGAGGCGAAATTTCCTTAACAAGAGATTTCCTAATTAAATTCTGCAGTTGCCGGCTGGTAAGCAGTGCCCTTAACTCCTTGGCCACATCGCGTGGCTGAGGAAGATGTATACAAGAGATAAATTACTTGCGCTAGCCAAGACAAACTACTACGGAGAAAAAAAAAATCAGAGTGTTTGCATTCGTTTCCACACTCGCAACAGACTCTGATAACCTCTAGAAAGGAAAATAAAAACTTTTAATGCTGTAAAAGCTACCAGAGGGGGAGAGGAGCAGGAAGTGATTTGCTACTCTCACGACACAGAGTACTTCATGATATAGACTGTCCACGGTAAAATGAGCACTTTAGAAAGATCTGCTCAAGATCTATTTGCATGCACGTTGTGTATTATTCCGCATTATGTAAAATTGACATTGCCATGGGCCTCATCACTTTATTAATGCGTCTCTCAAGTAAAACTGTGCAATTATTAGAAAACTAAATATTTTACAAATCTGCTCATGTCGCTCATTTTCTATGCAAAAAAAAAAACACAAAGTGAAACAAATCATTTAAGTTATCACAAATGGTTTCATAACACTTTTTATTTGGCGCTAAGATATGGAACTACTTTCCATCCATCGTTACGAACTTTACTGGGCTCATGCCACTTAGTGCACCCGTTAAAGTATATGCAGGCAGGGGTGGTGACTTTTTTCTAAGGTTGATTTAAAAAGTGCTCACTTTATCGTGAACAGCAATTACAGAGGTGAAACAGCCGCTTATTCCGCGAACTGCAGCCGCACACGCCAACAAAATGGCATCACTGAGCAGCAATCTGCCGGAACCATAATATACTAAAAATGAGGTAGACCGCTTATTCATCTCCTGCGCATGTACCCAACATTGACCTACCCCAATCCTACACAACTGTCAAAGTCACATGGTCAACAGTGATGAACATGTGTATTTATATCTTAATTTTTAAATGACAAGCTGTATTATATAAATAAAATACTTTTATCAGTTTGAATTTAATCAAAAAATATTTAGTATGAGAACTATTTCTTCCTAGGCGCTACCAACACACATGTTTTCTCACTGTTTTCATAAATATTTATTGTAAATCAAACATTTTAGTTTATATATCAAATATTGGGAACACTTCAATTTAACGGAAAATAGGATACTTTTTTGTTAACAGTGGTATAAAACTCTTGTGATACATGACGTATTAAAAAAATAACTAAGAACGTCATATATGAAGGTGATTTTTCAAAGGTTTGATTCAAAAATGTGAATAAACCGCGAATAAACTATAGGGAGTGCCCTTATCTTATGCATAGGGATAGGAAAATTTCGCGAGTTCAATGATCTGTAGTCTAGACTCCTCACTCCTGTGCATACTGGAGACTCAGCTGTGTGTTCCTTGGTTGTTGACCCACACCTGGCAGTTATGGGATTCGCAAGACGTTTCCTTGCAAGTCTGCTATTGGCTCAGAGGCGTGTAGGGTGGGTCTAATAAACTGTGATCCAATTGTGAAGTGACATCACTACATATGTGTTTGACGTCTATCTCGTCCCGAAATGAATTCGCGAAATTTTCCTATTCCTACTTATGTACCATGTCCTCTGAGAGTGACTGTTTGCTGTATCTCTTCTGCATGCAACAGAAACATCTGAGGCGACTAATGCCAGGAACAGCTGCCGGCGAGTCTTTGCATACCTACGTCATTTAAATAGCTAATACTTGTTTGCTGCACTGAAGTGACCTCGCGAAGGATACCTCACGACGTAAAAGTTGCAATTGTTTTGGTCTTCAGGGGCTGAAACGATCTCATTTAGAATGCTGCTCGTATGCAGTAAAAGAAAAAATTAAATATCATGTTAATGATTTTCAATGTTTTCTAAACACATTTAAGCCGCGAAAGAATTAATAATTTTAGCCGCCGTACACAGACATATTTTTTCCCCTCTGTAACTGTATAACTATGTATATCGGATTAATCAAAACAACAGAGACAACGCGTTGTGCGGGATGACAAACTGAGGAGTTTTAAAGAAAGGGAACCATGTCCGGGTAAGTATGGTTTGCAGTGGTGTGTAGTGAGGTTTTTACAGGATAAGCAATATAATAGCACCACATATTTGAGTGTTTTAGATAATAATTAGTTAAATGCCATTAGAATTTCGACTTACAAACGCAACTTCCAACTTTGTTTACCCTCCACATGTATTTACCATTTTATAATACCCAACACTTTATAAAAACGGAAACGAAGTGAATGTAATAATAATTAACCTGAATAAAATTTCGAGACCATATTACCAATTATAAGAAAACTCCCGTTTTCTCGAACACATTCATTCACTTTCCAAGGGAAAATGTAGGACTGGAGGATGCAAACAGAACGACTGCCTACCCTGCCGAAGGAACGCGGTCGAGCGTGCGTCATGTTGTTGTTTGCGAGTTCGATTAATCGCTAGTCGTTCCCGTTTGTGGAAATAAATACTAGATAGCAGCACTATGCGTGTACAATACGGGAGTTACGAAAACTCTGTTTCTCGAATCGGAAACGGGAAACTCAGAATTAAATGTGTTTAAAGTTAAGGTGAAAACTATAAAGGGTCATTCCTATATGTATAGGGTAAGCATCGCTTACCTTGCGTCTATGGAATAAACGCCACTGATGGTTTGGGCGCTGCGGGGCGTCAAATTTTGGCAATGCTTCGGATGTGGTGATGGGGCTTACGTCGCACATTTTATCACGAATCCGGCACCAATCCAACAAGAACATCACATCGTGCAGTAAATTAATAGAGAGGCTCGAATTGTCGGCCCCCTACTTGGGCGAGTGAGTGAGTGAAGAGATTTGGGCGGCTCTTAACAGCGAAGTCTTGAGAGCTGATAAGGGTATAGTGGGGTGAGTATAAAGCAAGGGCGGGGGAAACGGAAGATATAGGCTGTTCATAGTAAAATGAGCACTTCCGAGAGCCCTGCTTGAGATCTACTTGCATGCACTTTAAGTATGGTTCCGTCTTATGTAAAATTAACATTGTCATGGGCCTCAGCACTTTATTCATGCGCCGGTCAGGTGAAACTGTGGAATTATTGGAAAAGTAAATATGTCACAAATCTGGTCAATTTTACACTTCGAGAGATTAAAAAAAAAAAAAAAAAAAAATCCGAAAGAAATAATTTATGTTATCACAAATGGTTACCTCACACTTTTTATTCGACGTTAAGATATGGAACTACTTTCCATTCATCATTACCAACTTTACTGGGCGCATGTCACTTAGTGCGCCCGTTAAAATATATGGAGGCAGGGGCAGTGACTTTAGCTAGTTTCCGTAAGCGGGAGGCGAGTAGTCTGCCCACGACACAACCACAGCCCCTGTCAGTATTCTGCAGCAGTACGGTGTGCAGCGCTTGTTTTCTTGTGGATGACAGACGTACAGGGCGTGTGTGACGATATTCTGTGTTAAAACTGCGAAAGTATCTCCAGTGTGCGTGCCGGGTCCATCTTGTCTTTAACCTCTTCGGTCATTCATTAACATCTATATGCTGTTCACGGTAAAGTGAGCACTTTTGAAGGCCCTCTCATTTGAAATAATAGTCAATAAATATACTTTATTTTAGCCTTTAGACGTTAACTTCCGAGTGCAGTGGAATATACACGCTATGTTTATTACTTAAATTGTAATATTTATTTTAAAAGGTGGTTAAAGGATAATATATGGATGAAAGGAAAAAGTAGCTAGAGCTTCAAATATGCTCACTTTACCGTGAAGAGCGTATAAATTCAAATGTTGCTGTCACGTCAGTTTCTGATGTGGACTGTACATATATTCAGCATTTTTCCTACAACCAGAGGACATCGTGCTACGTGTTTCATGATATTGGTTTTAAGAGTGGGATGGACACCCCCCCCCCCTTCCCCCTTTGTCCAAGTTCAAGAAGCGAAGGAGCGATACGGGCGACAGTAACACGCACTTCAAGCGCCTCATCGCTCCTACGCACAAGGCGTGTAGTGTTTCCGTCGTGACCACAGAGCAAGTAAGGTGACAAGAGCGGGAACTTCCATGTTGTCCATGTTCCATCTTCTTGTTTTGAAGTCTTTTTCAGGGGTGGTGGGTGGGTGGTAGGTGCCAGGCCCAGGTAATACCAACAGCAGACACGCGTTACGAAAAATAATCACCTGGCATAATAAAACAAAAATAATAGTTTTTAGTTATTAATTTGTGATAAACACGCTTCATTGAAGTAGCTAATAATCACGACGTATTCAATGTTTAATAAAATAGCCTTTTTTTTTTTTTTCCGGGTAGCATTTACAGTATGTTTACAGCTTGCAATATTCTTGAGAGGTTCTAGAACGAAGTTTTAAAATTGCTTAATTAGAACCATTTTGTTGCCAAATGCTATTTTCGGCAATAATAAAATATATACCTGTGGTGTTTGTTAGCTCTGTCTTTTAAATATTTACGCTACCTCCAAATGTGGCCAACAGAATAGAATAAATCTTGCACAAGCAGCGCAAAAAATTTAAACATTTCTAATCTTTTCAGTAAGTTATTAAATCAGCACCTGAAATATATGTAGATTAAATCATTATGTTTGAGGTACAAAACACCCATAGTTTTGACTCAAAACCGATCTGTTCCATAAAATAATTAATTATAGTGTGAAAATGTCTATGTTGGTGTTTCCACAGGCACTTACTTCAAATAACGCGATTGTAAGCCCCCTGATCGTGACGCTGTACTGTGTAAATTAGATATGTAACAGTGTTGTTTTGTTACACGCGATGAAAGCTCGCAGGTTAAACTACGCCCGTATCTTTGTACTTTTCTCTTGCCGCTTAAGGAAACTGCATAGGCAAGTTTTAAAAATGCGATATTTGACAATTTTCCCGAATTTTTTCTCTCTCGAGAATACACTTATTATGACAAGAAATTTAAAAAAATTGGAGCATAGATAATTGTTATTTCATCTTCTCTGACTAAAGGTCGTATTTACAGACCATTTATCAACCGAGATACGCATATTCGCGCAAACAACTATTTCACAAAACAAAAAAAAACGCGGGGGTCCATCCCACTTTTAACCATTCGTGTCAAAGACATTCGTGTCACAGCTTATAAGACTCCGCGAAATTTTACCATCCTTATAAAGGTCTCTCTTGTATTGGTGGGTTAAAAAAAAAATTGTAATGCATCCTATTTTTCTGGCAGCAGACATTTTTTTGTGAACCTAAAGTGTTTTCATATCTACAAATAGCTTCATACATTTTACGCGCATAGGCTGTCGCCAGCAGTTTTTTTTATCGTTTGAACTTGAAATAGTAAAATTTCCTTATGTGCAACATGTACCAAAGGAGTGATGGTCTGAAAGAATATTTCAACCCTTCGAGGAATATGCACATATATACTCTGGCAACATTTATTTGGAAATTTATTTTCTCTCGAAGACAAATCTCACACTTCTATGGTTTTGCTGTTTCACTGGACTCCATAGGAAACAAAGAAAAAATTACAGCTAGTCAAAATTTAAATTTATAAGAATAAAATTCTTATTTTCAATAATTTCTTAATTGAACACGATGGATTGTGAAACATCTGTCACGACATATAGATTGGCACATAGTCAACAAGCGACTCCACTGGTCGATGGACAGATAATAATAAACGTAGCGGAATATTGTAAGCGAGTCCGGCGTAGCCAGGACCAATAGGAAGAGGGTAAGTAGAAATACAGAGACCAACACAACTCATATTGGTGTAGTGGAGAATATAGGCAGCTCGCTTCAACCTTGTCTTCAGTGAGAGTAAATGTGTGCCTTCGTAAAGGGGTTAATACTCCTTGTCGACGGCCGAATACAAGCAATGGCCATGCTTGAAGCACCGACCTGTGGTGTTTATACACGTTGTTAACTGTTACCATCGCTGGAGCCGACTGTTGGGAAAAGAAACGAAGAGGATCCAGTGACAGCGCTCAGCACTCTCCAAACACAAATGTAAACTGAAATACTAGTTCAATAAACAGACGGGGCATCATAGACTATAGTCCATTCACAACTGCGGCAGACTTATAAAAATCAACCTTTAAAAAAACATCCTAGCCATTAGCTGCATGCATAGCTAGTAAAAAAAAAAGGGGGGGCGGGAGCGGGTACACTACCAGGACCCGCCACTTTATTTTACAAAATTTCTAATGCATCGGCAGTTACTAATTCATCAACTAACTAGACTTTCGGACCTTTGTGAACCCCCCTCCACAGAATAGTGATTTACTTTACATATCAATGTTTGTCAATACTGAAAATGAAAACAAACATTACATACGTCTCAATAATGCATTTCGTTTATTTGGTCGTAGGTTTTGTGCAAGATTTATTTTATTTTGCAACCCTTTCAGTAGGAAATAAAAATATTATTTTTGGAACTAAATTTTTTTGGAACAGTGTTTGTATTAATTCAACGCTTTCGGTTCGAAATATTTTAGGCATTACGTTCCAGTACATTTAAAAGAAAAACTTGCAAAACATGTAATCTTCTGTTGCAAAAAAATGTCTAAAGTTAGGTAAAGATATTATGATACTTTTACCAATAATGCGCTTATTTTACCACCAACTGGAGATAAAATTTAACTTTAAATATCACCGACAGATAATTAGGTACCTGTATTACACCTCTATATTTACTATCCGGCCCAAAACCTGAAGAAAATGGCACCTCAAACCATTGCGGGGTAACTGTTTGGGATTTTAATTATTTTTAAAGTGACGTAAGTATACAATTAATATTTTTTATTGTAAAAAATAACTTATTTATAGTTCAAGCACATAAAACTTTCGAAAGAATGTCGTATTTGAAATATTATGAAGAATTTGATCATGGTGTAAAAGTGTTATCGGCTCAGTTTAGCCTTGCATTTGATGGCTGTTGTATAAATGGGTACTTAACTCTTGAGTGCAACGGTGCAGTACTCAAATAAATAAATAAAAGAGAAAAATTCTAAATAATACGAGATTTTCTACGTTGAAATGTGTACATGTTAAAATCCTTCTCCCTTCTTTTGAAGTGAATTTTGTTCTACCATAGACAGCACATTTGTTTGCAAATATTGAGACCACAACATTCGAACCAGTCACAGTTGTATTTAGTTTGATCGTATTCTTCTAAATTTCCAAGAATTCGTCTTTATTTGTCTTCCTTGTAGATGGCCATAGTCGTCTTGATTCCCGGTAAGGAAAATCAACATGGTTTCTATTGTGAAAATATTAGTCTTATTACTATTTCGAGGAAGTGTACAATAATTAGTAGTACTTGTTTGTTTTAAACGTTTGTCGTTCGAGCTGATTCGGTAGTCTATAATAGGCCGTTCCTGTTTGGCTTCGTCATTCTACGTTCAGTAGGTTATTTCCTGGTAGCTGCGCTGCTGAGAATTTCCAAACGCACGGCGTAGCAACAGAACAGTTGAGAATACAGAAGTTAAACAGCCACTTGTACTGCGAACTCATACTATACGCACCAGCAACAGGCGAAAGTTCCGCCAATCAGAGCGTAGAGGCCAACTTGCAAGATGTTGGCCAGCCAGTAAGGAATCTTTCGCAGCTTGCAACAACCAATTGGACACAAGGCCATCGCTAGACGCTGACGGAGCCTATATCGTGACCGAGAATGCTTGTATAAAAGGATGCACCACGCCAGCGGCTTGTGAAGAACTGTTGCAAGGTAAGCTGTGTTTTACTGTGTGCTGTACCTAATCGTTTGCAAGTTTACACATCGGCCACTTTAACTTAGTAGTGCAGTTAACGTCCCAGCACGCGTGTATTATCTATTCACGGTTTCTTCGGCCTTTTTGAATCAAACCTCTGAAAAATGTTGTTTCCAACATACATCACAAGCGTTTTATACTTGTGTTGACATAAAAGTTCCTTTTTTTTCTGTTAAATTAAAATGTTATTCATATTTTATCTATACGTTATAATGCTCGTTTATAAATAATTTGAATAAATACAGCGAGAAAACATGTGTGTTGGTAACGCCTAGTAAGAAATAGTTCTTATACAAAATTCTGTTACAACAGAGTGCGCACGAATCCGGTTGCGTTGTCCCTCTGGTGAAATCTTCCAGACTTAGTTAAGCTTAGTTTGCACGAGGCGGAGGAATACCCTGGAAGTAGAACTTTAGGAGGGCTTCAGAAAAAGCCGAAGATACCGGGAATCAAGTATAGTGGGTGCCTGGCCGCAGTACATCCACTCTGGTTCGTGCAGCGTGCGCCGAGTATGTACAGCAGTGGACAAGTAGCGTCCGGGAGAGGAGCAGGAGGCTGGGAGTTGGTCGCTGGACCAGGTAGGTCCACCCCGCCGCGCCGAAGGCCGGGGCACGGGGGTAATGAACCCCAGCGGCCCCCCTCGGGGTGGACCACAGTGGTCCTGCTCCCCCCTCCCTTTCATCATCCTCCACCCCCCTGCTCCATGCTGGCTATCTTTAGCGTGGCCGGATGTGCGGCCCTCCAGGTGGACAGCTCCTGCACTCTTTCGCTGCTGTCCCCGTCACGTGACACCACGCCCCACCCACCCACTACTGGAAAAACTTTAGTGACAAGTTTGTGGGGGCCACGGTGGCTGAGCGGTTAGCACGCTCGCCTCCCACCATGGCGAACCGGGTGCAATCCCCGGCCGTGTCACTGGATTTTCGCAAGTGGGAATCGTGCCGGGGCGATGCCGTTGGTCGGTGGGTTTTCTCGGTCATCTCCCGTTTCCCCTACTCCTTCATTCCAGCGCTGCTCCATGCTCACTTCAATCACCCTTATCGGCTCTCAAGAGCTCGCCGTTAAGAGCCACCCAAATTTGTTGACGTATATATTCCATTGTATATGCTGGTCTAGATAAAGCCCAAGATACTTTTAAAGGTTGTTCACGATAAAGTGAGCACCTTTGAAATCAACCTTAGAAAAATGTCACTTCTGCCTGCGTATATTTTAACGGGCTCACTGAGTGACATGCGTCGAGTAAAGTTGGAAAGTAACAATGGATGGAAAGTAGTTACATATCATAACGTTGAATAAACAGTTTTAAGTAACCATTTATGATAACTAAAATTATTTCTTTCGCTTTCTGTTTTTTAATGCCTCGAAGTGTAAGAATGAGCAGATTTTTATTAATATTTACTTTTCTAATAATTTCACAGTTCCACTTGACCGACGCATGCATAAAGTGAAGAGGCCATGGCAACGTTAATTTTACATAAGACAGAAGAATACACGATCTCCCGTTTCCCCCCACCCTTTCATTCCGGCACTGCTCCATACTCACCTAAATCACCCTAATCGGCTCTCAAGACCTCGACGTTACGAGCCGTCCAAATCTCTTCACTTCACCTCCAGGTGGGCGGCGCACTTACATGAATTCGCTAATGCTGCTTGCCCTCGTCTCACAGGCGACAGCGCGTTGCGAAATAAAAAGTTGCAGACTTGTACACAGTATGTTAAAAGCTAAAGAGCACAGAAGGATCGCAACCCCCCCCCCCCCCCACCAGGTAATAAATCCCTGTATCCTGCTCATAAATAGCAAGAGGTCGGCTTGCATATAAATGTACACAGCGTTGCAATGTAGCGATGTAGCGGGCTGGGTTGTCTCGGGATCTGTCTGGTGGTTGCAGGCGCACACGCCAGATTCGTACCTTCATTCCCGCAGTTGGCATCTTGCCAGCGCACTGACTGCATGTCTCTGAAGCCGAGTTGCAGTTACCCCTGCGAAGCGCATTACGACGGACCACACTAAAGCTGGACTCGTCCGTCGGTCACGTGATCTTCATCCAATAGCAGGGCTACTTTTTATAATTCTATCCGTCAACCCGTCAAATATATATTATCAAACTTCCAACTTTCGACGGACCGACGGATGGGCCACCGCCTTGTAATATCGTTCCTTCAACATGGACAGTCACTTGTTTATTTGTCTGAATATTTTTCTTTTTAAATATACAAGGCAGTGAATTCGTTTGCTTTTTTACGTTTCACCATTGAATTGAACTGAAGATGACTTGTCGATTTTCTGAGGAAATACTGATCAATTATGTTAGGGAAAGCGAATATATTAATTACATTCATTAAAAACATTTGTCTGTGACCGAGAAAGTTAGTGTTGTTGGGTGGTAACACTGAAAATTTTCTGGCTCGACGGATCGTCGGACGACGGACTGTTGTGAGTCGCTTTCAATTGACGGACGAAAACACCGACGGATGGCTGACTGACGGAAGGGACGGATTGTTGTGAGCCAAGCTTAAGGCAGGATTTACAACGACCCGTCGAGTCCGTCCGTCATCCGTCCGTCAATCACGTGACCAACAGCATATCAGAGGTGGCCATTAATTCTATCCGTCCGTCCGTCGAAACCATGGCAAGCTTTAACTTTCGACGGACGAACGGATGAAATTACAGCCTTCTAAACTTGCACGTTTTGTTACTCGTTCATCCCAAGTTCTCTACAAGGCTGTGTAGTGTGTGCTGTGTTTTGTTTTGACTGTCTATTGTTTTCATATGTTTTTTTATGTAACTGTAATATGAAATTACGTTAAATTTTTACTGAAGAATAATTTATAATTACGTTTGGTAACACAAGCTCATTTTGTCCAATAGAAAAAATGATAGAATTATGATTTATATGCTATTTAAATTTTTTTACATCGATTCATTTCCGTTACGTACTGGTACGGTTGTTTTGGGTACTTATAAACACAATACCGCAAAATATTTTCTCCTTTTATGGAGAACGTGTTCCTATTTGTAAACAGTTTTGTTTTCCATTAGATTTCAGCAATGAACGTACAACATACGTACGAAGTTTGGTTGTAAATCGCTCGGCTGGGAGACGGACGAACGTATGACGGACGGACGGATGACGGACGGACGCTACGGATTGTTGTAAATCCTGCTTAACGTTTTAAACGCAGTTAAGATCCGTCAGGTAGTGCATAAACAAACGAGACCACATAATTCAGAAATGGATCGCGCCTCAGAACAGTCGCGCAAGTAACTTTCAGAAGTGTACATTTTAGAGTGAACAGCCTATATCCTGTGTGCTTGCATATTTAGGTAGTGAACCCAGGATCACGAGGCGCTAGAGATGGGCGTTATTTAACGTAACAGTTATAATAAACTGTTACAATTTGGTAACGTGTTGCACGAGTAACACGTTCCATCGTTTATACCGTTATATTTATAACGTCTTGCATTGCCTCACTTAAACCATCGCTTGACTACTGCGCATGCGTAAAAGTTATTTTTTGGAACGTCTTGATTTGCAACTGTGCCCATGCGCGGAAATTTTATTGAAACGCCTTGCTTTGGAAGATTGATCCACGTAATTGTTACATCCCGGAACGTCGGGACAGGCGAGAAATATTTCACAGTAACGTGTTACAAAAACAACACGTTACTGGAACGTGTTACTTACTTGGAACTGGTTATATGAAAGTAAATATTCAGCCCATCCCTACGAGGGACTTGGCTTCTGCGGCTGGTGGTGGCCAAGGCGAGGAGATGCACTGCCCCTGAAAGGGGCCCCACAGCCGCCCCCCTCCCCCCGGGTGGCGACACACCACCACACAGCTGGCTGCTGGGTGTGACCCTGGAACCCCTTCCCCCCACCTACACCAATCATGGCTATGACACCCCCTTTGCAGTCCGTCCCACTCGCCACCCGCCAGCAGTTCTCACTTGGTACCGCCGATGTACCGTGCCACCTCACCTCAACCGGTATAACACATTCTCCATTACTTCACTCTCTTTGAATCAGACCTTTGGAAAATGTCGCCATGTATGAAGTCTTTGGCTGTTTACTAATTATGTCGTGTGTCAAGCGTTTTATACGGGTGTTAACATTAAAGTACCTTATTTTCCGTTATATTTAAATATTATTTACATTTTATCTATAATAAAAAAAAAACCAGTGAGAAAAAATATATGTGTTGGTAATGCCTATAGTGTGTCTCACTCTTAGATTGCAGTATGCGATGTAATGGACATTCATTCTTTCTTTCCAATGCACGATTTCTGTTAACTCTGCCCTTGTTCCTGCATGCACTGTTGCCTGGTGTGTTATCTTTAGCCAGCCTTTAAGAAATGCCATTTTCGTTGCATGCGCGCCATGTGATCACAATGATAGGTTTTCTCTCAGGATTCAGTTTCAAAGGAGCTGCACAAAGCTGAAGCAATCTGGCAACAGTGAGCGCCATAAGCCTTGTACTGCAATCTAGGCGTCGCGTAACTGGCAAGCTGAGCAACAAATGGGCGGTGAAGGAAACAGCCTGATTAAGATAATTTTTATCTCTTTACCTCCCTGCCAACTCGTAAAGGAATCCAATCCTGCGACGCAAAGATAAGCTAATAAATTTGGAAACAGCCCGGGTCGTTATTCACTATCCGTGCAGTATACGGATTTGTACTGCAAGTGTCAATAATATAAAATAATAAAATACGCTTGAGTCGTGTAGGGCTGAAGTGCGTTACAATCTGCATCGAGATTAATTTTCTGGTTTTTAAGTGAACAACTTGCAAGTATAGTTTTTATCTTATCTGAGGTTCTCTTCTGGCCCCTTACATTTCTGGAATACTCTTATCTCTCAGAAAGCAGCAGCATGCTATCTGCCAGCACTTATGGTGTGTCCATATTCTCCCTACAGAATGTTGGCAAATTGCATGTCAATACTTCGGGGAAACATTTCTCTCATCTGGAGGATGAAAAATGTTGTGTGAACATAGGACCGAAAACACTTCGCTTCTTCATTGCAGCCTGTAATACATAACGTATAATGTATGGCCCGCTGGCTGGATCACGATACTGTGTAATGCCATTCAGCGTTCGTTTGCATGATACACGGCACCTCACACTACTACACTACACCTGGAACAGTAGGAACTGCACAGGAATTAGTTACCACACGTGTGAAGGCTTATCGTTGGCACTAAAGGAAATGTTCAAAATGCCCTCCATCGGCACAAACACATGCATCAACCCGCCGTTCCATGGACACCCGGATGAGAAGATGAATTCCTGGAAAATTCCTGAGTGTTTTGCAACCCGCCACAATACGGTTACAGAGGGTGCCACACATCGTCTACTGGGGTTGCATAGATACACAAGTGCCTTTAAATGTCGCCACAAATAACAGTCTAGTGGATTCAAATCAAGGCTCCTCGGGGGCTTGTATGGGGCTGCCAATTACAGCTGCGATGGGGCGTAATAATTTGGGAACAAAAACTTTTTTTTTTTTTTTTTTTTTTTTCCTAACAATCCCTTATAAACAACATAAGTAGTTGCTCCATGTATTATTTCAGCATGTATTTGTTGACACTCTGGGCCAGACTTTTAATACTCTTTTATATTCACAAATACACTAGGAAGATTCTGAAGTGTATTTATTTCTACATTGTTCGTGGACTCGGTTGTAGTGATCTGATCTACGACATTTAATTCTGCTTGGGTGACCCCATTAAATTCATCCTCGCAAAATATACGAGAAAGTGCGTCCTCCAATGCATTTTCTGTGCCTTCTATATTTTGTACGTCAAACTTAAAACGTGACTAACGCACAACCCTCTAGCAAGACGTCCAGCAGGTGTTTGAGATTTTAATAACCAACTTAACACTTGGTTATCGGTGAACAATTTAAAGCGTGCGTGATCTGGGTAATCAGCAAATCGCTACATCGCCCGAATACAGCTAAGGCGTTCTTTCTCGTAGATGGTATACTTTCTTTCTGCACTCCTTAACAGTTTACTAAAATACGCAACTGGCACATATAGCCCATTTTTCTTCTGGCTTAACACCGCACCTAACGCGATAGAATTTGCATCACAAAAAAAAAATTATTCTCAAAATTTGGTAAATGTAAAACAGGAGGGGTTGCCAAGCATTCCTTATCCTTTAAATGGTCTGTTAACTGTGAGAAATTGGAATAAATTTATTATAAAAAAGCAACCATCACTAAGAAACGTTTTACTCCACGAACATTCTTCGGCCGCAAAGAATTTTTAATAGCCTTAAGTTTTTCTGTGTCAGCATGCAAACTGCCTTCTGAAATTATGAAACCTAAGTAGCGAACATGTTGCTCGGCGTTACTTATTTTATCTGGATTCGCAGTCAACCCAGCATCTCGTAAAGCCTCTAAAACTATATGCATGTACTTTAAATGCTCTTCTAACGGGAATCATAAATGCGCACGACGTCCATACACCTGAAAACGAAATCACATTTACCCAACACATGATTTAACACACGTGACATTCCTTGAGTCCCTACATTTACGCCCATCGGGAGACGTGTCCACTGAAATAATCCGCAAGCTGTGCAAATGCAAGGAGTTCCCTATCCTGAGGGTGCAATTCACACTATAAAAAAAAGCCGAATTTTAAGTCCAAAATGGTGAAGTATTTTTCCTTACTTGAATGCTGAATTACTGTCTCGGTTACTGGCATACTGTAAGCATCAACATACAATTTTCTTTATTGATTTTGCGGTAATCAAAAATAAGACGGTACTGACCTGGCGTTTTTTGGCAATCAAAAAGATGGACTAGCATAAGAACTTATTGACGTCTCAATAATTCCCCGTTCCTGCAGATCTGATACTATCTGCTTGGAAATTTTCAATTTCGGCGCAGCAACCTGATAGGGAAAAGAAACGACAGGTTCATTATCTTCCAAATTTAAACGAATTGAAACCTGTGAATAATGCCCTAGCCTACCTGTTATAACATCACTGAATTCAATTTTTATTTTCATAATTCTTTTTCAACTCCGTCATTATGTTCAAGTAACTGAATCTTTCGCACATACGTCGGGCAGCTTTGGAGTATCAGAAGTAAAACTGGAAGTTAAACACCTTTTTTGCTACACGCCCCGGGGGGGGGGGGGGGCGTCCCCAAAACTCCAGCCCTTAAATAACATCATGAGACAACTTTTCTGATAAACGGAATTGTAATTTCCACGAGAAATGTTCAACTTTTATCTTTACGATAACTACGGCATTCGAACGATTCTATCCTCCGCCAGACAGTGAAAAAACTATATCCCCCCCCCTTTTTTTTATTACAACCGATCCCACAGGTTTTTCTCGCGCCAACATTTTACAAAACTCATGGCTCACAAGTGACATCGAAGCACCCGAATAAATGAAAGCTGATCAGTCAAAGTTCCCTATTATTACCGGAACAAAAAAATGACTTTCCTTTTGCCGAAATACAATACTTACACAACCTATTCTAACAGGGTTTTTTTTTTCTTCTGTAAAGGACTCTGACATTGTTTATGTCCCGTATTTTTACATCTGGAACAATTAATAGCATTTTATTCTTAGCCTTCCTGGACATTTCCAACACTATCCTTCCGAGCTCCCTGTCCTTTTTTAGGTTCTTCCCAAACTATGTGGACTTCCTCATTTTTAACTTTATTTTCGTAGAAACAGTTTTCAGTAATGCGATATGTGCGAAAACACACACTACATTGCCGTTTTACCTTTGCTTCTACTTTTCGGTTACATTCTCCCGCTGTCACTTCTACCTCGGTAACCAAGCTTAACAATTCCTGTCTACCATAAGCCCCGAAAATGTATTTTATACTAAATTAATCGATTCTAGAAGCACTTGTTCCATATATCCTCTTATTTGCAGTGGCGTTTATTCCATAGACGCAAGGTAAGCAATGATTACCCTATACTTTGGAAATGTTTGAATCAAATAGTTGAAGCCATAACTTTAAACACATTTAATTCTGTGTTTCCCGTTTCCGATTCGAGCAACAGAGTTCTCGTAACTCCCGTACTGTACACGCATAGTGCTGCTATCTAGAATTTTTATTTCCACAAACGGGAGTGACTAGCGATGAATCGAACTCGCTCGAGGTGTGGCGTGTTGTTGCTTGCGTTCCTCCGGCAGGGTAAGCAGTCGTTCTGTTTGCGTCCTCCAGTCCTACTTTTTCCTTGGAAAGTGTTCGGGAAAACGGGAGTTTTCTTATAATTTGTAATATGCTCTCTAAATAATATTCAGTTTAATTATTATTACATTCATTTCGTTTCCGTTTTCATAACTAATGATAGGTGTGGCAAATACATGTGGCAAAGTTGGAAGTTGCGTTTGTTAGTAGAAATTGTTTACCCTGTAAAAAAAAACTCACTACACGTCACTACTTATTGGTCAGTTCAAACCGCCGCCGTGCCTTGGTAGTCGAAAGTCGTGTGCTGGAGCAGGCGTAGGAATGGTATGAAAAGTTTGAAGAGGGGAAGGGTGGGGGGAAGGGGGGATCACCCGGCCCCATGCCGTCCCCTCGTACCAGTTCTTGTCCAACCCGTACTACAGCTAGACTTGACCTTTAAAGCTCCGATTAGGGCCCCATTTCATCACCAGCTATGGTACTTTTCAACAATCGTTCATGATGGTTGAAACTTTGTACGGGGAAATGTGACAACCCATTACAACGCTATTACTCTTTTTATTTATCAATAAGTGCAATATTTAATGTCTACTTCAACTCTAACTAACGTCCTTCTTAATGTCTCTGTTTAGTTACAGTCAATTAACTCATATACATCATTAAAACATGTTCAGTCTATCTGTCGCCATCATTTGTAAAGTCTTTCACTCACTCATCCAGTTAAATGGTACAGCCTGCCAGCCGCACTATTCGCTGCGCTGATTCTGACAGTCGCAGATTTATCTCCCGCTGCTCACTTCTCTTCTCGCTAGCCGTCTAACGTCGAAACACATCCGTTCAACAACTGCCGGCTCGGAGGCCCATCGCACTATTTATATTCTTCTGGCTTTGACCCGGACAGTTCGCCTCGCCACGAGTCTAGCTTAAAGCAACAAGGTCAGTAATCCAGAGCATTCTTCAGATGTTTCAAAGGCACGCGACATTCGAGGTCGGTAGCGGCACGCGCCCTAATAGGCAGAGATCAGCAAAATTCGCGTTATTATTTATGGACAGACTAAACTCCAAGTTACTGTGCGTTTGACTTACTTCATCCGTTGGCAAAAAAATTATCTGGCACGCCTCGGACAACTCTTAAGCCATTAATATAAGTTCAGTGATGGATCGGCCAATCTGTTTTGAAGAGATCGAGCAGATACGTGACATTGATTATAGTGCAGCGGCCAATGAAACCACTTGTTTATAAGGCAGTGGAGTCTTATAATTTCATTGCAAGATAACGCGAATTGTGCACGTCTCTACTAATAGGCATAATAGGCAAGCTTTGTAAATATTCCTTTGTGAAAAGCCGCTGCGTCTCCTGTTGCAATTGATAGAGCGCTCGTCCATAAATCATCTAACTAATCTGTCCTTCACTTCCACTCTCTCTCTCTCTCTCTCTCTCTCTCTCTCTCTCTCTCTCTCTCTCTCTCTCTCTCTCTCGCGGGACAAAGTAGCGAGTGCTTTATACTACTTTTATTTTGATATGCACACGTTCGTTATATAAATGTTTTTAATCGTAAACCGAACTTAAGGGTTTCGTGGACTAGCGTGAGTAGAGACCCTCAAAATTCGCGTTATTTTTTTGGGGACAAGTTAAACTTGAAACACATGTACCTTTGCAATACGCTTGTCACTGGAGCGTACTTTATGTGACTCGCCCTGGGTGACTCTGCACCAATAAAGGAACACTTCCCAATTGTGTGCCCCAATCACGTGTAATTCAGTCTTAGAGGGAGTGACTTCATATCTGTGCAGCAGCCAATGGAGAAACGAGGCCGGCTCTACACTCTAAATCGGAATCAGTTATTTTTTACTGGTTGTCAGTTGAAACTGCTCCATCCGGAATCTGTGGAAAAAATATCACTAATTCATCAGTTAAAAGAAATCTACTAATTCAAGCAGTAGAGAACTACTTATTTATAGTTGTTACTAATAAATAAGCACAGAGCATTCCTATGTGATATAAGTTAGGTACGATTTATTTTGTCGCAGAACACACATATTGTCTACACAAAAACTTTTTTGGAGGTGGTTGGGCTCGAACCTCCGCCCATAAACAAAGCATGCTGAAGCTTTCATGATCAACCATATCCACTGCCCTACTTTACCACTGCCAAACTTGTGCTCGTATTATGGCTACTGAACCACAAAATGTAATGTCAAATATTGCTGTAAGTTTCGTGATGTGAAAGTATTTCTTGTTGTAGAAATATACAGATTTTCTGCGCAAGTACATGTCTTTGAAAAGTTCGAAAGTCAATCTATATTTAGTTTAGTTCGGATTCTGTGCTTTAAAAGATAAATATAGTGGTTTCAATGTGCGAGGTTATCGACGCCCACTAGTATACGCCATTTTACAATGCAACGAGACACTACAGATTTAAACTGTTATTTTTAGTGAACGATAGATCAGTGATAATTTTACTGACTCGATAGTGCGGTGATTCAATAAGAAAGGTGGATTTACACCAACAAAAGTTTTGTGGTTTTTGCAAGTTAACAGCTCAAGTAATGAGGAAACGACAAATTTTATAAAATATTCCATTGTTTCTAACGTTCACTGTCTAATTAGCACAGTATTACTAGTCAGTCTGTCTCTTCAAAATAAGTTTCATTCTGTAAAATCTCGTTGCATTGTAAAATGGCAGATACATAGAAGACACTGACAACACCCTTAAAGCCACTATATTTCTCTTTCAAAGACCACAATCCGAACTAAACTTAACTTAGAATGATTTTCGAGTCTTACAAAGACATGTACCTACGTACGCATAATATGTGTATATTTCGACAACATGAAGTACTTCCACATTACGAAACTTACAGCCGTTCGCCATTGTAAGTTTATGTTACTACGCAAATGCGAGACCGTTTATCTCAGTGGCAAAGTAGCAGAGTTCGTAGAACGTCAGCCAAAATAAACAAGAGAATGTGTTGCGTTTTGGGGTGGCAGTTCGATACCAACCACTTCCAAAATTTCCTTGTACATTAAATAATTTTGTTTTACGACAAAATAATTGTATACCTAAGTTATTTTAAACCGTAATGCACGGTTTTCAATCCTTGTGCTTTTTATTAAAAGACTGTAAATATCTGATTTTCTACTGTTTGTATTAGTGGATGTCATTTAACTGAAGATATTAGTAGTTTTGTTGTTCTACTGATTCCGGATGGAGCAGTTCTAACTGATAATCAGTAAAAAATAACTGATTCTGATTTAGAGTGTAGTGCATACAGTACTGTGACGTTCAGCCTGATGCCAAATAATAACGCGAATTTTGCATGTCCCTAAGCATGAGTAATGCGCTAAAACCTGAAAATTTCGCGAATTTATTCGGCAACAGGCTAGACTCCATAGTCCTTTGTGTACTCGAGCTTCGGTTAGTTTTTCATTTGTAGAGACACCCGAATTTCGCGAAATTCCGCGCATGCTATGTTTCAATACCCTATTGGCGCGGCATACCAGTAGTTTCCATTTGCTAATTGGCCGCGTGTGTCTGTGAGAGCACATGTTCCCATTTGACTGGTCAATCAGAATTAGGTTACTCCGATACTGTACGCCTGTGGTTCGCGGGCAGACACCTAAGATGCGTAAAATCTAGATTGTCCAATCACGAAGGTGAATCTGAGCTAATCTGTTTATGTAGTGAAACTAGTCATGAGATCTTTTCGCCAAATGCGGGTGTCCCTATTCACTGGCTGTTGCTCCAGTTTTGCCCCAGACCATGTGGCGCAGTTCTCTTTTTTCTTGCAGGTTAGTAATTGGCTCGAATTCGTTCAGGGAATGTCTTACAAAATGCAATCAAATTAGTAAATAAAGTCAAATGTACATGTGTTTCAAATCTAGCAAGTCCCCAAATAAGTTCAGGATTATTTGAAATTAAGGGCTATCAGTGTAGGAGATTTATGTATTCTGCACCTAGAGATTTTCAGTCAATAAGCATAGAGGGTTCAGTATCTCAGTAAATACACCTGACTGGCACATTGAAGTACAGAAATTATTCCCCGAAAATTTACGCGCATCCAGTTTCCAAAGTAAGTGAGTGACGAGATTTGGGTGGCTCTTAACATCGAGGTCTTGAGAGTCGATGAGGATGAATCAGGGTGTGTAGGGGGAGTACTGCCGGAATGAAGGGGCGGGAGGAAACGGGAGATCATTGAGAAAACCCGAGGAACAGAGGCATCGTCCGGCACGATACCCACTTGCGAAAATCCGGAGTGAACCGGCCGGATATTGAGCCCGGTTCGCCTTGGTAGGAAGAGATCAGTCTAACCTCTCTGTCACCATGGCGCCAGTTTCCAAAGTACAACTCTATGAGTGAGTGCACGTAGAGGATCTAACTAAGCCTGCCCCGCACGGGACTGTTTTTGCGAAAATCAGGTAGGAGATGTCACAACTCTTGTAGTACAATGGCTACCGCGTAGCTTGCCCGTTCTGGACGTAAATAAATGGGGTAATTTGAATTTTCATAAAATAAACATTGTTGTGTAAAATCTTCCGGTGTAAAGAACAAACTTTGTTCTTCACACTAAGAGTGAAGATAAAACATAATACGTTCAAATGATTTTAATATTCTGTCGTAAACTGGATTTAGCAAAATTCTGGCACACACAATTTCTTTATTTAAACATGACAACTTAACCGAAAAGAAAAAAAAGAAAAAATTTCAAATATAACATGTTTCACATGTATTAAAAATATGATAGCAAAAATTGAATAAAAAATATGGCGGGAGTAATTTTAAACAAAATTATAGAAATATACAGCATTTTGCAGTCTATTTTCATGTATGGTTTAGAACAAGACAATCGATTATTTTACCGATTATTTATTCGATTAAAAAAATCGTAATCGATTCATTCGAGACACAAAATTATGCAATTATCCCAAAACTATATGAATAAAAGTTACGAAATAAAACTAATATTTAAAATTTTGACTGGTGCTAGTGTTTATTACAACTAGCTTTTACCCGTATAGGGATAAATAATGAAGTTTTTAATTCGAGCTTATTTGAGGGCACACCTGATGACTACAGAGAATTCAGGAACTCTACAGGATATGTAGTACTCTGTTCTGTGTCCATGACTGTGTTTACTGACAAATACTCCGTTATTTCTCCTTCTACCTCTTTCAAAATGTCAGAATTAATTTCATTAACGATGTAATGTAGCCCATGCCATTTCCCAGCCCACAAACTAACTTGATATAGTTCTATCCAATGAGCCACTGCGGCCCCACTTGGAATAGCTCTATCCACTGGGCCACTGTGGCCCCACTTAATTAACTCAACTTTGAAGCGAGGTATAAAAAGTAGCCTATGTCACTCTCCGGCCCTCCAACTATATCTGTGCAAAAAACCACGTCGGTCCGTTGCTCCGTTTTGACGCGAAAGAAGGACAAACAAACAAACTAACACACTTTACCATTCATAATATAAAAAATAATATAATAATATATATTAAGTAAGGATTAGAGCAAATCACGAACTTTCACGCACAAATAAATATAACATTCTCCATTTACCACCAGCTTAAAAGCGAGGTCTTTGGAACCGATCTGGAAATTTCGCGTGTTCATTCGGCAACAAGCTGAACTCCACAATACTTTGTGCACTCGAGCCTCAGTTCGTTGTTTATTGGTTGATGCTACAGTTTTACCTGAGACCAGGTCGCATGGGGTTTGGTCCTTGTTTTATCGCAGGTTAGCGATTGGCTCAAATTCGTATAGGGCATGGATTTCCAAAGTGGGGGGCGCCACCCCCCCCCCCCCTCCCAAGGGAGGCGTGACGACATTCTAAAAGGGGGGAGGGGCTCCGAAGTATAGAAGCAAACGCGATATTGCCAGTGATTTACGTTGCAAAATTTCTTCTATTCAACCAAGAATTGGGAATCTTGTTAAAAATATGCAAGCTCATTCATCTCATGGATTGATTTGTTTACCACAATTCGTATTCAATAAGCATTAAAATTTAATGATTAATTAAAGGCTTTGGGACTTTTATTCGTTCTTGTTTTCCTCTCATAATAACGAAGTTGTGACTTGGGGGGCGTAGATATTTTTTTTTTTTTGCAGAAGGAAGGCATGATAAACTAAAATAAACTAAAGTTTGGGCATCCGTGCACCGTGTCTTACAAACTGCGATCCAGTTGTAAAAGAAGAGAGCAAATGCACGTGGGTTTGAGGCCCAGCTTGTCCTCAAACGAAGTCGCGGAATTTCCGGGTGTCAGCTGATGGTGAACTGATCTTCGTAGCAGCGGCGTTCGTGGACGCGCAGCACAGCAGCCACGCCAGCCACGAGCAGGCGTGGATCACAGACAATCCTTCCTCCCGTGACAAACGAGGGGCGTAGCGCGTCCGCGTGTACAGTCACCTTCGAGAGAGCACACTATAGGCTGTTCACGGTAAAGTGAGCACTTTTTAAGGCCTCGCAAAAATTTTCCGTTCCGTCAATTTTCATCTTTCGACCTCTTTTAAATACAACCACTGTCATGTGACTAATAAAGACAATGTATACATTTCACTCTTCTCAAAAGTTGACGTCTGAAGATGTAATGAAATATACTTATTGAAGGTTAAATCTTGTAAGAAGGGCCTGAAAAAGTACTCTCTTTACCGTGAACAGCCTATACGTGACCGTACACGCGTCCTCGTCGCCAGTTGTTCACCTCCGGTAGGGGGACTTAGTATGTTCTGGGACAAGAGACTGGAGGCTGACGATTATTTAGCTAGTATATTAATTTTCTTTTAGTATTCGGTAGTTTTTAACTTCAAGAGTTTAGGTTTGGCATACTAATAAGATTCAGTTAGTAAATCTAGAGTTAAGGTTTAGTTTGCACTTCAAGAATTTTAATCAGGTTACAAGAGTTAGGTTTTAGGTTAGTACATTAAGAGTTGATATAGGGTTTAGGTTAGTCCATCAAGAGTTAGGTTTAGTGGTTTACGTTAACACATCAAGAGTTTAGGTTTTAGGTTAGTACATCAAGAGTTGGTATGATTTAGTAAGTACATCAAGAGTTAGTGGTTTCGGTTAGCACGTCAAGAGTTTACGTTTTAGTTAGGTTTTTAGCATATAGTCATTGGTATTAATTTATTTGAAACTATCATGGCTTCTGGGAGCACCTCTGTTCCACCAACAGTCATGCAATGTGGTTTTGGTTATGTTACTCATAGAGATAGGAAAATTTCGCGAGTTCAATGACCTGTATGCTAGACTCCATAATCCTTTGTATAGTCGAACCTCAGATGTTTGTTCATTGGCTGTTGCTCCAGTGTTACCCCACATTTGATACTGCGGGATACGCTTCCTGTTCCCTTGCAAGTCGGCTATTGGCGCGGAATCGTCCAGGGAGTGTCTAATAAACTCTGTTCTAATTGCAAAGGTGACGTCAGTGTACACGCGTTTGAAATCTATCTTGTCCTGAAATGAAGTCACGAATTTTTCCTATCCCTAGTTATTCAGCAATCGCTGTAATGGTCTCCGGCATGAAATGAATAGTTTTCTGCATTCCTTCAGGGAAGAACAATATATTTGTAAGAAGTGCGGGGCTACTTCAGTTCGCACCTACTATCTGAGTGAACCTGCGCCGAGAGATGCGCTGGTGATCTCAGGCAGACAGCAACCACCAGCTGCAACTATAATATGCTCAGTTGTCTCATACTGGTGATGCAATACTTCACGAAGCAGCGAGCAAGTTCAACCAGTGTAAGAAGTGCAACAAAGAGTTCACCAGACCAGACCAGACAGTCTTACAAGACATGTTCCTAAAGGTAATGGACATACTCTGCCTCCTTCAAATAAGCGATGTGTTACAGCACATACATCTCGGCCAGGATCATCCAGCACATCTCAGCGGGGACCATCTAACACACCTCAGGCTGTCTCGCAAACATTGGGTCGTCCCAGAATAGTTGCTGGAGCTGGGATCGCTGATTATAGTGGGCTTGTAGAGGCTGGAACTAGTTTTCTCAAGAACCTAAATAAAGTCTGTCTCATATAAGATGGCAAGATGGTGACAGTTCAACGAATGTTTACTTTTAGTTTATGTATCATTTCGCCATCAGCTGGTGCGTCATTGGATGCTACACGAAAATAAGGAAATGGGTTTCGGGAAAAAAATATGGCGTGTTTAGGGCATATACGGACAATTACTGGCACAATAGAAATGACTAGTAATCAAAATCGCTGTACACGAAATATATGTTACTTTAAAAATCATGCAGAGCTGGTGGAAAAATAAAACTATAGTATCTGTTCGTAAATTTGTTATTTTACATACGAAACATATTCATTTGAGCGTTATAGTTGGTTAGGTTCGAGAAAAAACACACAGACGGCGCGCACGACATGGTGAAGTGTGTGAGCCGCGCGCGGTACCGACAGATAGCAGCAGGTTCGCCGCCTCTAGATCCTGCTTTTAAAAATTTTTCTCCTATTACTGTCTCGAAACGACTCGAATTAGAAATATATTTCGTCAAATTATTTGAAAACATAATTCACTACTATCATGAAATATTTCTGTAGGCTTTTGGAATCAATATCAAGCACATAATGAAAGCATGGATTGTCAGTGGGAATACGACATGAACAGATCTAAGGTTTGAAGTTGCGTTTGATCCGGCTCTGAATCGTCTTACTGTGCAATTCATTTTGAACACCTATACATTACTACTTTAGCACGAAGATTAGTTTACAACACTTACAACCATTGTTTTGTGACCACGTAAAAAAATATATATTAATTAATTTAGGAACTCTTTGTTATCGCATATTTTACATCTGTCTGATGTGCGTCGCCAGTGCACTCAGAATAGCCAACTTAATATTAACTTTTGTTCGTTCGTGCATCAGCTGATACACGATTTTGTAAACGGAACTTTGTTTCGTATATGTCAAGTTGCCACTCACTGACTGTCAAGATATTGCTATCTTATATGAGAAAGACAGTACATTGGTTCGCAGTGAATCATGGAAATGAATATAAAGATATCTGTACATATTTAAATGCCATAAAACAGAATAAACACAGTGTATATATTCCAATGGGCTCGAAATTTAACATATAAGGCCACAATAAAATGTATTTATTGACTATTAGAGATGATGGTTTGTCGCGGGATAAGTTGACTGTATGCTATTATTCAACTTACTGTACATATTTCCGACAGTTTTATTTTATTATTGGCTATCGTGCATGTATGAAGCTACAGTGTTATTTAATTGGGCTAATGAGGGTTCTTATACACTGCAAAAAATTTCCTGGTAAGCTTCCTAAACTGTAATGGAAGTTTTTAACCTATGCACTGTATGGTAATAATACCACACATCAAGCTGCAGATATAGGAATGTTTAGGGTCGCTACTAAACAAAGTTGGGAACTTCCCTACGTATTTGACTGTTTCCTGAGCAAATGTAGGTACGCTACAATGAATGTATAGCGGACAAAATTTACCACTCCCGCTTTCTCACTAAGCGTATACACTGGTATGGTAAATTTCCGAATAATTACTTAGAGTGTACTCTAAAGCATAACGTTTGTGATTAGAATGACAAGAACTTAACCAAGTCAAAATCTTGGTCATCCAATCATAAAAGGATAAACCAGTTATAGAGTTAGCGAACATATATTGGTTCAAAAAACTTTCGCGATTTTCCATTATCCCTAACTATTATTCCAAATGAGAGAGCTCCGCAAAGAGCTCACTCTAGCGTGAGTAGCCCATTGGCTTAAATAAAATTACTTAAAAATCATAACAAGCGAAACCTTATGTTTACAATCGGCGTTAACGTGAAATAAAACCACTTTTCTACAGTTAGATAGGGCAAACGAATAGGAAATAATTTTTCCAGTGGAAGCATTGTAATATGCATGTTGGCTACAGCAGTTGTTATGACGTTTCACATTCTCATAGGCCGGCGTTAAAAACTTGGCGTAAGATACTCAGAGATTACCATCTTAATGCCAAGTCACGCAAATAATGCCAAGTAAGTTGTGGACGTTGCCAACACTCATATATAGGTTTTTACATCTTTATGTTATGCCAATCACGAACGTTCTGCTTTATAGTATCAGAATCCTCATTGGTCCAGTGAAATGGGGTCGTGGCTTTAAGCATGCATGACAGCTAGAGGGTAGTGAAATTTCGCGAAAACATTTCAAGGCAACTTATATTTAAAAACACTGTAGGGTCATTCACCTATCTTGATTGGCTGGATTACTTTTTGCCACGTGTTAACTGTCTGCACACGAATTACGTAGGTGCCGTCCCGATGTTGCCGAATTCCGAGTGACCCGGTCAAATATGAAAACGTCTTCTCATGCAGACAGCAAGCAACCAGTGGCAATAGACGAACTGCTGTAGGGTGCTCAGCATTGAAGTCTACCCTGTACTCAATTTTTATCGCGTTAAAAATCACTAGCTCGAATGACAGCCAATAAGGAAAGGAAACTGGCATGTTTACAGTACATTGATTGCTAGTAAACAGTTAACTTGTACCGCGATAAACCGTCACCTGTAGCTAAGCATGGCACGTGGATTGCAGACGGTGAGGAACGCAAAGAGTGAGCGCGGGTGAGGAGGGTACCTGCGCACACTGGCGGCAAGCCACGCCCCTGTTGTTCCAGCTACTCCCAGGCTGTTTGTTAGGCTATGGTGACGTCAGAAGCCACGCGCCTCGCATAACTTAGCACGCCGGCCGGCGTTATTCTGTGTGCGCCCCGACCCCCGCCCCCCCCCTTTTTTTACTTCTAGTATTTATCTTCCCCTCTAATAAAGAGCATGGTTCCTACCTATCTGTCTCATGTAGCATTTTCTATTAACTTAACCGCTTTAGGAAGGCACATATTTACTGTCACTGAAGGCAAGGTTGAAGTGAGCTGCCTATATTCTCCACTACGCCAATATGAGTTGTGTTGTTCTCTGTATTTCTACTTACCATCTTCCTATTGGTCCTGGCTACGCCGGACACGCTTACAGTATTCCGCTACGTTTATTATTATCTGTCCATCGGCCAATGGAGTCTTTTGTTGACTATGTGCCAATCTATGTGCCGTGACAGATTTAACATGTTTCGCAGTCCATCATGTTCAAAAGAGAAAATATTGAAATTAAACGTTTTATTCTTATGAATTTAAATGTTGGCTAGTTGTAATTATTTACTTAGTTTCCCATAGAGTCCATACAAAACAGTAAAACCATAGAAGTGTGAGATTTGTCTTCAAGGGCGGCAAAATTTCCAAATAAACTTTGCCCGAATATATACGTGCATACTCCTCAGAGGATTAATGCAAGTAATAAATTGTAATTATTTCCTGTCGAAAGAGTTTTTACGGTGTCTAGTCGGTTTTTGCTTTTCTCTTCTTACTGATAGGTTAACTGTAGGTAGAGAGCCCGAGAATTTCGCGGGTTCATTTCTTGACAAGTTGAAATTCACGAACATATACGTACGTTCATTTTACGTTTGTAATTGGTCGACGTGTTTCTTGACACCTCCTGGAGATAAATAAGCCAATAACAAACATGGAAGAAATAGTGCACCCAACCACCGCTTTTTACTACCATAACAATCAGCCAATAAACAGTTGATATCAAAATGACAAAATGAAGGTATATGACTGTGAAGTCAAAAATACCTGAAAAATATTTTCCACCAGCTGAAATCCGGCCCGATAGTTCCATCACACCGCATTAACGATATTTCAAATATCGTGTTGTTGGCGACACGTCGACACAGCGTAGATAAGTACACGGAGATCTGGGAACGGCCTTGCGTATGTTTGTCAACTTGCGTGCTGCGGAAGGAACCCTATTGGCTGGGCTGGCAGCTGGCAAGGAGATTAGCAGGCACTGATTGGCATGTGTGGCAGGAGCTCGCGGAATAATCGGCAGTTCCAACATTGTAATTTTTTTTAAATTTACTGCCACTCCTCGCAGTAAATGGTGATCCCCGACCTGCAAGCTTGCTTACTGGGACCTCCCGGATTATTTGCGGGATTGATTTTAAGGGGAGGAAATGGCGCGTGTAAGTCTATTAGACTGTACGCTTTCGATTAGATATATAAATTGCCAGACGGCACCCATCACCCCCCCCCTCCCGGGAAGGGGGGGGGGGGGTGACGTAAGTCGCCTTCACCGGCTAAGGGTGTGTCTGTGCGCCAAGGTGTCGGACTACCAAGGCCCCCAATTAGGCCGTAGTAGTGCCCTGTGCAATAAGTTAGGGAAGCATCAGTAAACCAGCGACGTACTGGAGGAAACCTGATGCCCGGTAGCAAGTTAAGGCTCGGCCTCACCCGTCATGTTGAATTTTCCATTTATGTGCCATAACTTCCTTTTCAGTGAACTAACCAAATATTTGTTACTATAGCATTATCACAATTGACAATCCCCTTCAAAATTTGTCGTCAAACTGCATCCCTATGTGATATGGTGATTGTAAAATGCTATTAACCGGTTCATAATTCTCGAAAAATACGGCATGACTACTCATCGAATTTTCAGAATTTATGTTTGTACTTCAGCGTAACGTATATTGTCATGATTGTATAGTAGCAGTTTCGCAATAAGCATCGTTATACAACTGAAATAAGCTGGAACCAATAATTTAACATGACGTGTGAGGCCGAGCCTTAATTGCCGCGCCCGCCGGTCCAAAGAGGAGGGGAAGGGTGGGGGGGGGGAGGAAGGTTGGAAGCTTCCATCAGTGTAGCCAGACTGATGAGAACTTTGATGATGATGATGATGATGATGATACTTATCTTATCCTAGGCACTGCAGGAGTGTGCTTGATTATAATGGGCGCGGGAGGTCGAACCGGCGCGGCGCCTTCCTGCGGGTTCCACCTCTGTACAGTGGAGTGCTCTGTCATGTCGACACGACACAAGCGACTTGACGCCTACCGGGAAGCAGCGCCTCCGTCAACACAAGGTCAAGTGCGGCAACACGGCTCGCACGAACGCCGTGAAGGTTACATTCAGCTCCTCTTCAACTTCGCGCCGAGCGGAGGGACGTGGAGCTAGGAATCCGCGGTGACGCGACGTGGGGAGACCTTCATCGCACGTCGATGGCGGCGCGGGGGGTCGACGCCAGTGCAACTAGCGGCTGCAAGCTCGCCCACTCACCTTCCCCGCCTACAAGGAAGCTGAACAGCACTTACGAAGAATAAAGCTTCTTACACAATAGAACACTTCAGCATTTGACTTTACGTTTACTTTCCTCCGACGAAACCACCTACACACAATACAACTGTTAAGTCAGAGTTCAAACAATTGAACATCGGTTCTGCGAGCTTCGTAAATATGTGTATCATTTTATGTAAATAATTATGATATTAACCAGGAATGCATTTTACATACTTTTTAAAAAATAGTCTTAAAATTTATATTAAAAGTTTATTTCAAAACAAAACTCTAATCTGTTTACTTTATTAAAATATATCAATTCATATATTTCCTCTTCACATTATATTCCTTTGCCATTTTTTTATTTTAATTTTAAGACGAACTTTGTTTAATATACCGAGATTAAATCGTCATACAATAAAATAACGCAATATCCACATAACCTCTGTTAGATTCTCGGCAAAATGGCTGCTTGACTTTGACTTTAAACTTCAACTATTCAAAATCGTAAATTCAAGAGTGCTTGACTTTTCCTTTGACAGTTCCATTCTGTCAAGCTCCATTAGAAACAACATGTCGGAAAGCAAAAGTTAAGTCAAATGGTAAAGTCAAATGTTAAAGTTTTCAATTGTGTAAGGGCCTTCAGTTGGAGCTGCGCGTTCAAAGTCAAGAAGCGAGGGGGCAATACGGGCGACATTAACACGCATATCAGTATTTTACTTGTCCTCTGATTATAACGATGAACAAATATAACTAATAGATACTAATAAGAACTGCGTTCTGTATTTCTCAAAGCAAACAACAGAAATTAAAAATACAAATTCTGTAGAGACCCCGAATTGAGAGAACGATCTAAGTATTGGAATATAAGTAATATAAAAAATGTTTTTTTTTGAAAAATAGTAGACTACCAAATTATATTTAAAAAAAACTTTTACTCCTACGCGCAATGCGTGCAGCATTTCCGTCGTGAAGCTGTATTGTGCAATTCAGATCTGTAACAGTGCGGTTTTATTTCACGATTTTCCTCCAAGAATATACTAAATATGACAAAAGCAAAATAATAGGGACATAGATAATTTTTTTTTCTGACAAAAAGTCGTATTTGCAGAACATTTATTTACCGAGATACGCATATTCGCGCAAACAATTATTTCACAAAAAACGTGCAGGTCCTTATAACTCTTAACAGTTAACTCCTGCGGCGCCACCTGTTTTTTTCGCGAAAAGGATTGTCGCGGAGGCTAGACTTCAACATCCTATGTGCACACTTGCAGTCTTTATTTGATTATAGGCTGCTTGTGTCTGCGTGAAGAGTGTCTGTTACATGAGTGAGCCAATCAGAATTAAGATTCTCCGCTACTGATCATTCGTGATTAGCGGGTAGACAGAGAAGTCGCGCAACAAATCAAATGCTCCGATCACGAAAGTGGTTCTGATCTAAAGTGTTTTGGAACACAATGTGTCTTGAAATCTTTTCGCGAAAAACAGGTCCCGCCGAGCATGTTATCCCGTGTACATTCGTTCACATCTGCTATGTTGCAGAACAGGTGAAATTATGATCGGTGCTGTACAAGGCCAGACTCTAGTACCAGTACTCGCAGAGCCTATCCCTGGGCAATGCTATTGGTTTACATACCAACCATGAACGTTCTGCCTTATAGTACCTATACGTATCCTTAGGGACTCGCTAATATCGCGAATATATTTCCGCACATGCTACATTCCAATACTCTACGGCTGTACCAGCAGTGTTTTCTTTCCCTTATTGGTGGCGTTTATTTGTGAGAAGACATTTTCCTACTCGGCTGGCCAATCACAATTAGGTAACTTCAATACTGTACGTCTGTCATTTGCGCGCGCACACCTAAGACACATAACACGGAAACCATCCAATCAAGAAAGTGGATATCATCTAAAGCGTTGTGAAGTACAACTGGTCGTGAAATCTTTTCGCAAAATTCGGTTATCCCTACGTATCCTCATTGGCCCAGTGAAATGGGGCAATAGCTTCAAACATGCATGACAGTCCATACGGAAAGAAAGCTGTCTGACACGTTTACAGTGCGTTGAATCCTAGCAAACAGTCAACTTTTCCCGTGATAAACCATCATCTCTAATTATGATCCTTCCTTACCTTACTTCAGGATAAAATTGGCTGCATGAATGTACGAAATTTTAAAAGCGAGGGGATGAAGAAGAATGACTGGCCGTATGGAATCACCCTTGAACAATTCATCAACAGCCATTGCTGGCAAGATCAGCGTATAATCTATTTGTTTTCTTCACGCTTTTCGAATCAAACCTTTGCAAAGATCTCACTTATGACGCGTTTGGTTGTTTCTAAATATCTTATGTATCACCCGTGTATTTTCTTTTGTTTACACAAAAATGTCTTTTTTTTTTTTTGTTAAACTGAACTGTTATTTAAATTTTATCGATAAATTATAGTATTTCATTTATAATTAATATGAATAAACACAGAGAGAATATAAGTGTTTTTGAAATGCCTGATAAGAAATAGCTGGTAAACGCTGTTCGCGATAAAGTGAGCACTTTTGAAATCAGCTTTTGAAAAAAGTCACTGCTCCTACCTGCGTATATTTTAACTGGCGCCTTGAGTGACATGCGCCCAGTAAGGTTGGTAACGATGGATGGGAAGTAGTTCCGTACCTTAACGTCGTATAAAAAGTGTTAGGTAACAATTTCTGATTACTTAAATTATCTCTTTCGTTTTCTATTTTTTTATACATCGAAGTGTAAAAATAAGCAGACTTGTTAAATATTTACTGCTTTATAAATTTCACAGTTTCACTTGACCGACGCATGGATAAAGTGATGAGGCCCATGGCAATGTTAATCTTACATAAAGCGGAATGATACACAACGTGCAAGTAGATCTTAAGCAAGGCTTTCAAAAGTGTTCATTTTACTGTGAATAGCCTATATGCAAATACCATTAAATCGAGTGCGCGTGAATGCAGTGAGTGGTCCCTTTGGCGTATGACGTAGACTTGGTTAAGTTTTGTTTAAATGGTGCGGAGGAATATCCTGAAAGTAGCGCTCGAAGCCTGAATAGAGAGAAGGCGCGTGCCTCTTCCCTGGGAAGAACCCGTTGTCTTGGAGGCGATGGCGAAGAGGAATGTTGGTAGAAGTGAAGGGGGGGGGGGGGAGATGCAGAAGGGTTGGCTAGCTGGCATCGTGGAGAATCGGGTATTGATTCGCCGAGGCAAACTCCGGGGCAACGCAGTCCGGAATATCGATCGGAGGATGAGGAGGAGGCCGTTTCCAGGCGGCCGGCGAGGCGGTATTTTCCCGCGGGAGCCGGAGTTCCGCAGCGCCCCTCCGCCTCCGCTCCACCAGGCCGGCGTTATTACTGTTAAACTACCATTATAGCCCGTTCACGGTTTCTTCGGCCTTTTTGAATCAAACCTTTGAAAAACCACCCTATGTATGACGTGGTTAGATCTTTCATAAACACGCCCTGCATCACAAGAGTTTTATACTTGTGTTCATAAAAGTTACTTTTTTTTCCTGTTTAATTGAAATGTTATTAATATTTTATCAATAATTTATAATGCTTCATTTATAAACGATCTAAATTTAAAACAGGGAGAAAATAGGAATGTTGGTAATCCCTAGTGATCAATAGTTCTAATATAAAATACTGTCGTATTTAGTGCCCACGAATGTGGTACGTTGTCCCTCTGGTGTAATTCTCCAGGATTAGTTAAGTTTAGTTTGTACGAGGCGGAAGAATATCCTGGAAATAGAACTTTAGCAGGGCTCCAGAAAAGGCTGAAGTAACCGCGAATTGACTATATAGTCTATTCCCGGTTTCTTCACACTTTTTTAATCAAATCTTTGAAACATCACCCCATGTATGATGTTTTTTGTTGTATCTAGGGGCACTTGTTTTTCGCGAAAAGATTTACGACAATATGCTATGTGCACACTTGCAGTCTTCATTTGGATATAGGCCAGGTAGTTTATGTTTGTGTGAAGAGAGTCTGTTACATGAGTGAGAAAAACAGGTGCCCTAGTTATATCCTAAATATGCAATGTATCACAAGTGTTTTATACCTCCGTTACCATAAAAGTAAAGACTGTTCACGATAAAGTGAGCACTTTAGGACTAAACCTTAGAAAAAAGTCACTTCCCCTACCTGCATATATTTAACGGGCGCAAAGAGTGACATTTGCCCAGTAAAGTTGGTAACGATGGATCGAAAGTAGTTCCATATCTTAACATCGAATAAAAAGTGTTAGGTACCCATTTCTGATAACTTAAAATTATCTTTTTCGCTTTCTGTTTTCTTAATGCATCGAAGTGTAAAAAACGAGAAGATTTGTAAAGTATTTACTTTCTTAATAATCTCACAGTTTCATTTGACCGACTCATGAATAAAGTGCTGAGGGCTATCTCAATGTTAATTTGGCACGAGGCGGAAGAATACACAACGTGTGTACAAGTAGATCTTAAGCAGTGCTTTCGAAAGTGCTCATTTTACCGTGAACAGCCTATATCTAGGAACACCCGAATTTAGCGAGAATATCTCCACACAGGATAGATTTCAATGCTATGCGGACGTGCCAGCAGTTTTCTTTTCAATATTGGTGGTGCATATTTGTGAGACGCCACTTTCCTGTTTGACTGGCCAGTCGGAATTACGTAACTTCAGTACTGTACGTCTTGATTCGCGCGCAGATACCCGAGACGCGTAACACGCAAACCAGCCAATGAAGAAAGGGAGAAGAAAAGACGTGTCGGTAATGCCTAGTAAGAAACAGTTCGCGTACTCTTACACTACGTGCGCATGAAAGCGGTGCGTTGTCCCTCTGGTCTAATTCTCTATACCAATGTGTTGGTCTGTGAGGCACTGCAACGGCATGACAAGTCTTTCATACAAAGGAAGGTGCTGACAGCTAACACTGTACTGCAGCGCTGTGCAAGGTCTGACAGACCGAGTCATGTTGGTGTGATTTGTCTAGAGGAAATGACCAGGGTTTACCACACGAGACATGGTCTGTATCTGAGTCGTGCTGGCAAGGGGAAACTTGATTACGTCATTGCTAGTAGAATTCTTACAGATCACGGTTCTGTTCAAAATATCCAGGTAATCGTAGGAAACCATGAAAATTTCTTAGGCTAAAGAAATCCATGCCCATGAGGCCTAATTCATGTAACAAAGAAGTTTTACTTTCATACTCAATACCAGAAACATTCAATAATTGTGCAAATATAAAAAAATCTATGATAATTAATGAAAATAATTTGTATTTATTCCATCAGATTATTAGAGGTTTAATAAGCAAAACTAATGAGCTTTCTGTGTGCTTGGACAAATTATCTGCAGAACGCAATTTGGATGTAGAAATATTATGTCTAACAGAAACACATTTAACTGAATCCTCTACTAATCAAATTTAAATTCCTGGTTATTCCCTCTCTTCCACTTACTGTATAAATAGCATGATTAAGGGTAGTACCTGTATTTTTATCAAAAATAATTTAATGTTTAAAAATGACACAAATTTTTTATGAGAAGATTAAGTGTTTGTGTAGTTATGTGGAAGTAATAACTGAAAAATTAAAAAAACCTCATTATATATGAACCCCTTCTGCCAACTAGAAATTATTCTCTGTGGAGACTTTAACATTGATTATTTAAAAGAAAGCAACCAAATAACTGAACTAGATAGTCTACTCAGTAACTTCAACCTTAAATCCGTAGTAAACTTTGCTACCAGAATAGAAGGAACCAGTCAGACAGCAATTGATAACATTTTCATTGATAGTAACACAGTTGCAGAGTGCCACTGTCTCCCAATAATAAATGGCTTATCAGATCATCATGCACAAATATTAGTTATGCCTTCCATAAAAATGCCCTCCAAAAGCATTTCTTATAAGAAAATACGAGATTTTTCGCCGAAAAATGTCTTACAGTTCAGAAGTGAGCTCAGCAGGGCGCAATGGTCAACATTGTATACTTGTACAGAAGCAAATGAAAAATTTAACTCTTTTCTTAACCAAGTTCTCCATTGTTTTGAAAAAATGTTTCCCATCCCGACTGACCCACAGCAATTAAAATCCAAAGAAAAATTTATGACTCACCAAAGGAATAAAAATTTCCTGAGAAAACAAAATAAAACTATACATGGCTGCCAGAAGCAGCAGTATTCCTGACACAATTAATCACTACAGGAAATACCGCAAAATTTTGAGTAAGGTAATTCATAACATCTGCAAAAAAATTTTTTTCTGTAACCTCATTAAGAATTCTCAAAACAAAATAAAAACTACATTGAATATTGTAAAAAAAAAAAAAAAACATTAAGGACAACAGAGCAATGTCTAGTTGTAAACCTAAAAGTAAATGACTGCATATCCTCAGACCCTGAATTAGTCTCAGATACATTTAATTCATGCTACTTAAATGTTTTAGAAAACATGATTTAAAAAAAACCTTTAAAGAAGATATAAACCATATTCCTACACTACAGGGTACAGAATACCCTGCTATATCTTTTACAAACACAACTCCAAAAGAAGTGGAGAAAACAATAAATTCTTTGCAACCAAAATTATCTAGCGGCTATGATGGCATTAGCTGTAGGTTATTAAAGCAATGCGTTTTTTAATTCACTGTTCCATTAAGCCATATTTGTAATGATATCTTCAATACAGTATTGTTTCCAGACAGACTCAAATGGGCTATGGTAACACCATTGCTCAAGAAAGGATACAAGACCAAAGTAAACAATTATAGACCCATCTCACTTCATACATCCTTTTCAAAAGTAATTGAAAAACTAATTTACAGGAGGTTGCTGCAACATTTTGAGAATCACAAAATCTTAACCAATTTCCAGTTTGGCTCTAGGAAAAACACGTCAACAAATGATGCAATTTTCAAACTAACAAATAGCATTCTTAATGCACTTAATAAAAATATGCCATCTAATGGAATATTTTGCGACCTCACTAAAGCATTTGACTGTGCAAATCACAACATACTTATAGAAAAATTAAAATTTTATGGAGTTTCAGGTACAACAAGTGCGGATCAAAGGAAAAACTACTTCATTCGACTCTGAACCAGGAAAAATCAAGCATGGGGTCCCACAAGGATCAATATTAGGCCCCCTACTCTTCCTTGTTTATATAAATGACCTTACATGTACCTTAACCCCAGAAACTACTCCAATGATGATACTAGCATCTTAGTCTTTGAAGACTCAGTGAATGCTCTTACACAAAAAACGGACACATCATTTACAGAGCTAAATGCATGGTTTACTGCAAACGAATTAAATCTCAACCTAGATAAAACATATCTTATGAATTTCTTCACAAAGAACAGAAACAACATTAATTCATATGTTAGCAGTAACAGAGACAAAATTAATGAAACTGCAGTGATTAAGTTTCTTAGCTTAATAGTAGACAATTTAATAAACTGGAAATCTCACATTGCGTATATTTTACCTAAACTAAGTTCAGCATGTTTCGCCCTGCGGAGTGTTGCAGAGGTCTTGAGCAAAAATACAGCAAAAATGGTATATTTTGCATATTTCCATTCCATCATGTGTTATGGTATAACTATTTGGGGTAGTTCTACTGACATCAAATAAGTGTTTCACATGCAAAAGAGAGCTGTAGGAATAATCAATGGCAAAAGAAAGTCAGGCTCATGTAGACCTCTTTTCAAGAGCTCAGAGATTTTAACATTTGCATGTGAGTACATGTTTTCAGTACTTATATTCATGTCCAAAAACAGTAATTTATTTCAGAAAAACGAGTCCTTTCATAAGCATGACACTAGAATAAAAAAAAACACTTACATCTGGCTTCAGTTAACTTAAAACTTTTCCAGAAAGGGCCATCCTACCTTGGTAGCCAACTTTTCAATAAGGTACCACAACACCTTCAAGAAATTAGCTCCTAAAAAAAAAAAAAAAAAAAAAAAAAAATTCAGCTAAAAGAATTTTTTTCTAAACTAACATTTTATAGTGTAGATGGATATCTGAACTACAAAAATTAAGAAATGATTGCATAACATGTCTTTGTACGCATTTCTTGTTCCGGTTTTTCTCGTTTCCTTTTTCTTCTGTTTCAGCAAAACGACGCCGCCCCACAGTATGTTGGAGGTGGATTGGTCAAATTAGAGGAAAATATGTGATGCATGTATGTGTAGTCTGACATATATATATATGTGTGTGTTTACTGTGTCCAGTGCATAAACTTTGTATTCTGTAATTTGACTTGTACAGCTATGTATCAAACAAAGATCTTACGGATGCAATAAAACAAAACAAAACAAAACAAAAAGCCGCTGGGATATCCTGGACGTAGAACTTTAGCAGGGCTTCGGAAGAGATGGAATTAACCGAGAATGGACTATATGAATGAATGAATGAATGACATGTGGGCCAGGGAATATAAATTAAATGATTGCGCCCATATTGCATACGGGCACCGTGTTGAAAGAATTTTGAAAGCCTTTCCCGTTGGCAACAGTGAACAAGCAACGAGCATTATGGCATGGACCGTACAAGTAGTTGCGATAAGGCACATCCCGTGCGGTTTCTTGAGCTAAAATAGGCCCTACAGTATACTGTAATTACGGGTGCGGTCCCCCACTCTAGTGAGTTGACCAGCAGTTTCGAGAGTAGTATAAGGACAGAGTTACGAGTGGACAAAATGAGCAACTCAAGTACAATTTTTGTGCGATAAATTCGACATATTCAATACAACCGCCTAGTCGGGTTTAACTAGGTCACTAGGACACACGTTTATTGTTCTGTGAAATGTAAATGTTACCAGCTCCGTAATTAATAATCTTATCTTCGCTTGATTAGTGACAGTATTTTGTGGGTCGCCGTCTGGTGATAGACGTTGGCTATAATGTCTTCGGTTCATTACATTTATCTAAAAGCTGTTCACGGTAAAATGAGCATTTTTGAAAGCGTTGCCTAAGATGTACTTGTATACACGTTGTATGTTCTTCCGCCTAATGAAAAATTAACATTCCTATAGGCCTCATCACTTTATCCATGGGTCGGTCAAGTGAAACTGCCAAATTATTAGAAAAGTAAATATTGTACAAATCTGCTCATTTTTACACTTCGACGCATAAAAAAAACAGAAAGCGATAGAAATAATTTACGTTATCACAATTGGTTATATAACACTTTTTATTCCACGTTAAGATGTAGAACTATTTTCCCCTCCATCGTTACCAACTCTATTGGGCGCATGTCACTCAGTGCGCCCGTTAAAATGTATGCAGGCAGGGGCGGTAACTTTTTTCTAAGGTTGATTTCAAAAGTGCTCACTTTATCGTGAACAGTCTTTACATACATTTATCTCCTCTTCCAAAACGCAAAAAGACGAGAATGTTATCGCTCGTGACTGGCCTTTTGATTACGTGTTTGCGTGAATAGTAGTTTATAGGCTGTTCACGGTAAAATGAGCACTTTCGAAAGCTCTACTTAAAATCTACTTGTATGCACGTCGTGTATTCCTTCGCCTTATATAAAATTAACTTTGCCATGGGCCTCGTCACTTTATTCATGCGTCGGTCAGACGAAAGTGTGAAATTATTAAGAATGTAAATAACTTACAAATCTGCTAATTTTTACACTTCGCATTAAAATTACAGAAAGCGAGAGAAATAATTCTAAGTTATCACAAATGGTTACCTAACGCTTTTTATTCGACGTTAAGTTATAGATAGGGACATGCAAAATTCGCGTTATTATTTGGCACCAGGCTGAACGTCACAGTACTGTATGCACTAGAGCCGACGTCGTTGCTCCATTGGCTGCTTTATAAATGTGAGTTCACTCTCTTCCCGACTGAATTGCACGTGATTTGGGGGACACGATTGTGAAGTGTTCATTTATTGGCGCAGGTTTTACCAGAGCGTGTCACATGATGTGTGGGCCAATAAAAAATGTGTTGTAGAGGCATACGTGTTTGAAGTTTAACGTGCCCCCAAATAATAACGCGAATTTTGCAGGTCTCTAGGTATAGAACTACTTTCCATCCATCGTTACTAACTTTACTGGACGAATTTCAACTCAGTGCGCCTATTGAAATACATGCATGCAGGAGGCACTGACTTTTTCTTAAGGTTAGTTTCTAAAGTGCTTACTTTATCATAAACAGCCTTTATAGACTATTCACAGTAAAGTGAGCACTTTTGAGGCTCTAGTTTCTTTTTCCTTTAAGCCATTTCTTATCCTTTAACCACCTTTAAAAATATATATTACCGTGTAAGTAATAAACACAGTGTGTATATTCCACGGCATCCGGAAGTTAACACCTAAGGCTAAAATAAAATATAATTATTGAGTATTATTCCAAATGAGAGAGCTTTCAAAAGTGCTCGCTTTGCCGTGAATAGCCTTTACACAGCAAGTCTGTAGTACGACAGAGCACTCGAGCCGCTTATTCCGAGAACTTCAAACCCGCACGCCAGAAAAATAGCGCCATTGGCCAGCACCATGTGGAAACGCCGTTCACCAACCAACTTCCGGTAACCTTACTCGTCGGCTGGCAGCCCAGCCAATAGCAGATCTTTCGCAGCACGTGGTAGCAATCTTGCACGAGGATGGTTGCCACAGTCTCCAGCAACCAATCAGTAGAGACGTGCAAAATTCACGTTATTATTTGAGGACACATTTATATTTAAACACTTGTACCCCTGCAATACGTTTGTCATTGGACCATATTTATTCTGACACGCCGCGCCGCGGGTAACTCTGCACCAATAAATGTATAGTTCACAATTGCGTGCCCCAATCACATGCAGTTGTCAGAGAGGGCGTGGCTTCACATCTACGCAGCAGCCAATAGAGAAATGACGCCGGCTCCAGTACAGACAGTACTGTTAAATTTAGCCTGATGCAGAATAATAACGCGAATTTGGCATGTCTCTACCGATCAGCGAGTGGGCACTACCGCATCAAAGGAACCAAACACGCCTTTTCGCCTCTGCTTTTTACTTACTCTGTGATCGTACCTATACCCTGTTCACGACAGTCTGAGCACTTTCGAAAGCCCTGCTTAAGATCTACTTTTCCGGTTACATTATATCCCTCCACCACAAGTAAATTTAACATTGTCATGGGGCCGCGGTGGTGCAGTGGTCAGATGACTCGCCTCTCACCTAGGCGAACCGGGTTAGAATCCCGGCGGGGTCACAATATTTTCGCATGCTGGAATACGATGCTGCTGGTCGGCGGGATTTTCTCGGGGATCTCCCGTTTCCCCCGTCATTTCGTTCCGGTTCTGTTCCACACTCACCTCGCTTCACCCTCGTCGGCTCTCAAGACCTCGCTCGGTGTTACGAGTGGAATGCACCCGCGCATCTGAGGTCAAGAAGCCAGGGAGTGATACGGGCGACTCGTAACACGCACTTATAGCGCCTCATCGCTCCTACGCGCAAAGCGTGCAGTGTTTCCGTCGTGACGCTGTACTGTGCACATTAGATATGTAACAGTGGGATTTCATTACACGCGATGAAAGACCACAATGTTACGTCTGTATCTTTGCACTTTTCTCTTGCCGCAGTAGTAGGGAAATGTAGGTTTGGGGATCGATGATCGGAGCCGGAGCCGGGGAAGCCGCCATGTCGTTACGTCACCGGCCGCCATTTTGGATGTCATTGACCTTTTACTTCCGACCCATACGATCTATGACCTTAACCTCGAGGACCTTTGACCACAAAAAAAACTTAAAAAAAACCCCTAACATATTCCAAAAAATTGTAAAAAAAAATTCTAGAAAAATTCCGAAAAAATGTATTATTAAAAATTATATAAAAATTATCAAAAAAATATTAATAAAAGGATCCTCATAAAAGACCATTTTTCCCCGGAGAAAATGACAGGGATCAGCGACCCTTGTTACCTTGGGTCAGGGCAAGTGGGACTCAGGACCTATGACCTTTGACCGTGAAAAAGCAAACAATTAAAAAAATCCAAAATAAAAATAAAAAAATCACAAAAAATTCCAAAAAAATTATTAATAAAATTTATTATTCAAAGTTGTTAAATATTATTAAAACTTTATTTAAAAACTTAACAACATTTTTTATGCTTGCATTTACGAAGGTCCCCCTCTCTCCCCCCAGCAGACGACAGACTCCATAACCCCCAATTCCCTCACCTTTACTCATTCTGCCAACTTGATATTTTCGTTCATCATTTGTTTATTCATTACCGAAGACCACCATCTTGGTAGACATTACCCATCCGCAGTATCGGAAGTCAATGACCATGACCTTGATGCCATAACCATGAATGACCTTGAAAACCAAAACTCGAGAAAAACAGCATGAAAGTCAGCAAACATAATACATTGTAGACCACTACCGTCATGTTAGATGCTGACTACCTCGACCTTGACCCCATGATCTCGAATGACCTTGAAAATAAAAACTCGAAAAAAATACATAAAAGTCAACCAGTATAAGTCATAACAGACTACTACCGCCATATTATATTAAGACTACCTCAACATTTACCCTATGATCTTGAATGCCCTTGAAAACAAAACACTCCAGAAAAAATACACAAAGTCAACAAGCATAATACATTACAGACTACTGCCAACATATTAGATGCATACGAAACTGACCTTGACTCCATGACCTTGAAAACCAAAACTCGAAAAAATAAATAAAAGTTAGCAGGCGTAATACATTACAGACCACTACCATAATATTAGATGTGGACTATTTTGACCTTTGCCCATGACCTTGAATGAACTTGAAAAAAAACACTTGAAAAATACACAAAACTCAACAAGCATAATATATTACAGACTACCACCACCATATTAGTTGCAGACTACCTCAGCCTTGACCCCATGACCTTGAAAACAAAAATCAGAGAAAAATCCATAAACATCAGCAAGGGTAATACATAACAGACTACCACCACCATATTAGATGCAGGTAACTCGACCTTAACCCCATAACCTGTAATGACCTTGAAAACAAGAACGCCAGAAAAATCTATGTGAAGAAGCTAGCCGAGACGATCCACCTTCCACACAGCTGCTTACCTCCCTACTGCTTATAATATACGAGTGTGCAAGCCCTGTTGCATTATATTGACTTTTAACCAATCTTATCTTTTGTACCATTAATACATCGTGCATACCCCGATCAGCCAATCACCGAGTTACCATGTGATTGCAGCTGGCCAATCACGTGTGGTGGTGGTAGTGGGGGATTGTTAAAGATTGATGGAAGTATTGGGATTGGGATTGGGATTGGAATTGCGGTCAAGTTAAATAAATTCACTCCACTTTAAAATAAAATGATATAGTCCCACCTCCAAAAGCGGAAAGGCGAAGTCTTTATTTAATAGTCTCTATTTAAAAAAAAGTATATATCCGGGACCCTCGGTATATTTAATTGCTTCCTGTGTAAACTGTATTTACACTTTGCAATATAAGTGCCTAGAACTACAGCAGGCTTCCACCACTCTTCGTCATTGATCGATGTGCAACATAGACTTTGTACTGAATAATGCAGCACCACGACAGGCCACCGCCACGCTTCCCAATTGGTCATCGTCGCGTGAAAAGGACTCTTCGCACGGATCGCCCTCTCATACCGACATGCATTTTTTGAACATAGGTGATAACTCGATCGCATAATCGGCACTGGCGAAAACCAGTTAGCGATGATGCAGGTTCACGGCTACATGATCGTCGAGTTCAAAAGGCAGCCCTTCATATTCGCAATTCATCTTCGCGGTATGGGAAAACTTTGAGAAAACGATTCCGATTGGCTGAGACCGTCAAACATCAAAGAAACTTTAGAGCCTGTCCAATCTTCAAATATTTGATGTAAACTGAAGTCATCCAACTTCCTCAGACAAGTATGGCGGTGTTTATTACTTTTCTATGGCGTCATAACTGTCCAACTTTATTTGACCAAACTTATTGAAAGCAATTTGATGGAAAAATTGGACATTGTGACAGGGGCTTAGTGGGAAATCCGGCCCTGGAGAGTAGCTTCTACCCTTCGGGCGGCAATTCTACCCAATTAACCCCTCTATGGTACGTAAGTTGCAACTAGACACGGAATGCTCGTACATTCGCGAGAATTATCGCACGTCTGTGGACACCAGTTTTTCTGGCCCGTAAAGAAACTAGTTATTCGACCGACCGATACAAGAGGCGATCTGGGCAAGGAAATGGAACAACACCTGCTTCCTGTCGCAGAATTATTTTTTTTTACTTTTACTTTTCGTTTTTCGATTAACACCACACCGCCACCGTTGTAGATTACGAAGAGAGGGCAAGGGGAGGAGGACGATGTTGATAGCAGATCGGCACGATAATGCGTCTTTTAGACAATTGGTTAGTCACTTTGCTGGCTGGCGGGAGTCGCTGGATTTTGCGTGGGCATACTTGGCTATTCTGAGATGTCGTGATTTGGTTTATAATGATCACAACAACCCTTTAAAAAGGGGGGGGGGGGGGGGGAGAGATTAAGGTTGAAAAAAAGTTTTATTTTAAACACTTGGATCATGTTTTCATCACGGAAAGCGAATGTTTTACTGTCATTTGTAAATGTAATAATTAGTATACTTTCCGAAGGAAAGAGATGCTTACGAAATCACCTTCAATTTTATGTGTTTGGAGTGTGTCTCCCTAAAATTTCACCAGACTCCATACACTTACAGCGAGGACGCCCAACTTGTATAGCTTCTAACCATGTCGGATGATTAATTCCATTACGGCCGCCATTTGAAATTCTTGTGTGCTGTATCTAGGGACGTACAAAATTTGACGTTTTGATTTTGCATCACGCTAGACTTCAAAACCGTCTAAATTCTCGAGCCGGTGTCGTTTGTTTGTCTGCTGCCCCGGTGCGAAGCCATTCCCTGCCTGGCAAGATACACATGAACAGAGACCTGCATAATTCGCGTTATTATTTTGGGACAAGCTGGACGTCATTACCCTATGAATGTCTGAGCGCAACCCGTAATTTCGTTGGTTGGTGGCTTCTATACGAGGTCATGTGCCTGTGTAACTGTGTTACAGGCGATTGGTGACGACTCTGATGTTGCACTGTTATTGTTGGTTGAAAAAGTCTTTCACGTCATGCCACAAATACTCTCAGCCATTGAGGGACGTCAGTAGCACGCATAACTAGGGATAGGAAAATTTCGCGAGTTCAACGACCTGTAGCCTAGACTCCACAATCCTGTGCATACTCGAGCCTCACTTGTTTGTTCAGTGGCTGCTGCTCCAGAGAGTAGCCTGTGTTACTCCACACCTAGTAGTATGGGATTCGTTACTTACTTCCTTACGAGTCTGCTATTGGCTCAGAGTCGTCCAAGGCGTGTCGAATAAACCACTATCCAATTGCAAACTCAACTTCAGTGTACACGTGTTGGACGTCTATCTTGTCCTGAAATTAACTCGCGAAATTTTCCTATCCCTACGCATAACACCTTGGAGTTTAGTCTGCTGCAGAAAAAATAACGCTAATTTTGCAAGTCTCTACACATGAATCGGGCACACCATTATAAAGTGTACGCTCGTTGGCGAAAAGTTTTTCAGGGCGTGCCAAATTAATCTACAAGGGCTTAAAATATAGCTTGTCGCCAAAATTGCCACACACACGTAGTGGTGACGGTAACGTAAATTTATTTAATTTTATGTTCGCATTTTGTAAGATATAAGCGCCACGATTTTACATCATATCTATACCAGAAAACTGTATAACCGATTCCCGCCATATTTGACAAAAGTAATGCAATTGCAGACCACGAAAAATTTATATACCTAATTATAATATATTGGTAATTTATTTACAAAACGGTGGATGTGTTGCTAGTTTACTGTAGTGTGTTGTTTATACAAAAATATTTCACCCATTTAAACTAGGTTTGGTTTGCTCCAAGTAGGCTACCTATCATCATTAAACTAACTTATAGTCCATTCCCCATTGGAAGCAACTTTCTCGGAGCCCTGCTAAATATCTACCAGCTGGTCCGTTTCGTATCCTTCCGCCAAATGTACACAATCATTGCCATGTGACTGCCATGTAGCATCTGTCAAAATTAATGTTTACATTCCATTGCGTGTGTACATATGTCCGTATACTTTCGCTACACCTAAACATAAGCATTGAAATGTGACTTCTACTTTTATACCTGTCAAATGTGTTGTTTACTGTGTACAGCTTTTCAAAGAATTATGTCATATTCCAAAAACCATTCCGTACGAATATTCACAGTTTAGGCCTCTAACATTATTTAGGTCAGCTTTATGACGTTTTAAAAATGCCTGAATTGACGACAGTTTTTACGGTTATTTTACATTACCATATTTGTTTTCCACGACAAAGATCAATACATGTAATGCACGTTAGTATTTTGCCTCGACTGTGTTTAACACTGTTACAACTTCGAGGTAAAGGGTTGTACTAATTATCCTTTCGTTATTGATGTGTTGGGTCATTTCTTTAAAAGGACGGATTCAGTTGGAATAAATATTAAAACGAAGGTACAACCAGTCAAACGAAAAATGCACATTAAATTCAAGCACGCAACTCGTGTTGCTCATTTTTGTCATACAAAATTAAAAATATATATGCACACAAATAAGCCTACCGTAACTTTTATTCCGCTCATATATCTATGTATTACTATTTACTGTTTATTAGGTTTATTGAAACTTATCGGGCTGAAATTAGTATTTTCTTCTGGGATTGTGGCAAATTACGTTACACGACTGTGTTTCAAACCTCTTAGGACAAAGGTTGTTGTGATAAATAAACAGACGTGAATGTAAATAAATATCCTCGGCTTAAAAACAGCTCACAGTTAAAACGTATAAGTAGTACTAATCAAATATTTGAAATCACACACACACTGGGCCAGTGTATCGACCACGATGCACAAAGGCCCGCCATTTCATAGACGCAATGATTAACAAAACACACGTCACAATATATTTATTACTGCCGTGGAAACACAGATTGATCACAACGTCGTAACTTGCCTAGGTATGTTTAAAAAACACAACGTCTACAAACATGATGGGGTAATTTGAAGTATTTTTTGGAGTAAGAATAATTTACGTTTCGTTTGGCAAAAAGCAACACGCCATGTAATGGCTCGCCACGACTGCCAGCTTCACTTGATAACTGCCCCGCCATCATATATAAATATATTAAATTAAGTATTCAAACATTAAAATATCTTTTCAGTTGTAAATTACAAATTCAAAAATCATCATTTTGCTGTAATAAGTATGAAATATGCTACAATTGAAAACAAGTATAATATTCTTGCTTACTAGTGAAGTGAAATTCCCCGAGTTTGAAAGAGACGAAGAAAGAGAGAGAAAGCGACAAGCATAGCCAGGAGACAGTTTTTCAATTGCTTTCTCGCTCGATAAAACAATACCGTACCATTACGGCCTACTCACGATATTTTACGCTGTTATTTTAAACTGTAAAAATGAGATATGTTGCCATCTTAAATATTTCGATAGGCACCGTTTATTTTACAAATGGTATACTAAAAAACTAGGTTAAAATAATATTTTAATTGTGAACTAGTTCTTACCGGTCGTTGCCAACACGTCGCTGTTGTTAATTCATATTTAAAAAATAAATAAATATTACAAGTTATAGACGATCTTAAGGTAAAGGTTAATTTATTCAATAATACAGTACTCTAAAGCTAACCACAGTGTTATATATTTGTGGAATACAGGTTATTCAAAAAACAAGTTGTAATGTTATGCCTAAGAGTGTTTTTTTCAAAGGTTGATTTTCATAAGTCACTTCCAATCGGGAATGGACTATATACACGGCATCTTTTCCCGCCTTTTTGTGGGATAACACACACTGATACAATTTAGTATTTACATCATATCAAGACAACCACGCGACTGATTTCCGCCAAGTTTAGCAAACAAGTATAGCTCTATGACAGGCCGTTTAAACTAAGCATATACTGTCTTGCAAAGGCATTCGTTCAAAGGATATATTTACGAATGATGTATTGATTTGTAGCTTTCTACCTCGGATCAACCGCCTGGACTCTCGCCATGTGATCCAGAACGAGACACGTATACTAGATCGAGATATTGGCATTACTTCCATTTCGGAATTTATAACAAATTACTTCATCATAGAAAATTAATAATACTTTGTGTATGTTATCCGCATCTGTTTCTCTCTCTCCCCCCTTCCCCAATGTATCCATTAAAACTAATTGTTACCACTTTATTGATTACGCCTGAATGCAGCCCCAGGAAAGGTGATGTAAAAATTATAATGATAATAATAATATATAAACATATATATGTAAAAAATATTGCCACAAATGCTCATACCTGATCATATGTGTATGCATGTAGGTGCATATGTGTGTGTCACACGTGTGAAAAACACGCCCCTCTAAGTTAATGATAAAACAGAACACTAGTAATTCACATTGGACATGATTGGTTGTATATCCTGTTACATAAGAAAGGACACTACTCGGCAAAGTAGTGAATGAGATCCAGCCAGCGATGTGCGTTGTGCAATACAGGCAGCTTGTCCGGCGTAACCTGCTGTTTCACCCCCAGGCGGATTTTAACCCGCAGGTAAGAAAAACTTGACACCCGTCTGGAGACAGAGAGAGAGAGAGAGAGAGAGAATAAATAGGGGGGGGGGGGGGGGAGTAAAACGTACCAAGTACTGCATGTCTCACACTGCAGCGAAGGCATCGACTGGAATAAATAGCTTTTTGAAGGGTTAGCAACCGGATCCCTCCTTATTCATAGAAAGCTTCGTAGACTTAAGTCACAAGCTGTTCTAGGAGTAAGGCCCCGTCCACAATCGACATGGCGCACATACCATGCATAGCATAGAGAAGTAAAGACCTGTATTTGAGATGGCAACGTCCACATCTGGTATTTGGCGGGACTTGCTTGGCGTTATTTGCGTGACTTGGCGTTAAGATGGTCATCTCTAAGTATCTTACGCCAAGTTTTTAACGCCGGCGAATGAGAACGTGAAACGTCATAAAAACTGTTGTAGCCAATTCATGCATACAAAAATTCTTGCGCGGCCATTCGTTTCCTCTTTCTAATTGGTTAGAAAAGGTTTTTTTTTTCTTTCACGTTAACGCCGATTGTAGACAGACGGTTTCGCTTGTTATGCTTTGTAAGTAATGTTATTTAAGCCAAGTTAACTGTGGACGAGGCCTAACTTTTCAGTTAGGTTTCGTGCTCTGTGGATGCACCAAGCATCAATTTTGAGTTATGTTGACATGCATGTCTTCACGATGTTTTTAAATGATATGAAAATATTAACATGAATGATACTTACCTGAGCGCATAAAATCATACAGGGTAGTAATAAAAAATTAAAAATTATGTATTATAAAAGCAATATGGCGACTATGCAATAAAACAAGTTAAATACTATGTCATTTATTTACAGCTTACTCTAGCAAAATTGCTTTAACTTAAATATTTATTTTGCAGTGATCTGAAACATTTATAACTTAACCAGTCCAGTCACTGTGTCCACGATCGTGAATACGTTGCAAATTAGTTATTCTTATGGTCGGTATTGTACATAGAATAAGGCATCAGTCCCTGGTGACTTATCTGATTTGTGAAACTCTATAGGCCTCATTGAAACTTATGATATTGCTTGTTCACGGTAAAGTTAGCACTTTTGAAATCAACCCCACGAAAAATGTCATTGCCCTTACCTGCGTATATTTTAACTGGCACACCGACTGTCGTGTTACCCGGTAAAGTTGACTACGACAGGAGGGAAACGTAATTCTATGTCTTGACGTTAAATTAAAACTGTTAAATAAACATTAGTGAATACTAAAATATTTTATTTTAGTTTCTATTTTTATTGCATATAAGTGTAAGAATAATAAAATGCTTAAAATATTTACGTTTCTAATAATTTCACAGTTCCCCTTGAGCGACGCATGAATAAAGTGATCAGGCCTATGACAATGTTATTTTTCCATTTGTTGGAAGAATACACAATGTGCATACAAGTAGATCTTGAGCAAGGCTTCCTAAAGTGCTCATTTACCGCGAATAGCCAATAAATGCCGATATCCTGAAGCCTGCAGCACGTTGTTCATTGGTTGTATAGGCTTGTTAACGGTAAAATGAGCACTTTTGAAAACCCTACTTAATATGTCTACCTATATGCACATCGTTTATTCTTCCACCTTATGTAAAATTAACATTGCCATGGATCTTATCACTTTATTCATACGTTGGTCAAGTGAAACTGGAAAATTATTACAAAAGTAAATGTTTTGCAAATCTGCTCATTTTTATACACTTTGACGCATAAAAAAAAACAGGAAAAAAAAGAAATAGTTTTTAAATTATTACAAATGGTTACTTAGCACTTTTTTATGCGACGTTAAGATATGGAACTACTTTCCCTCCATCGCTACCAACTTTACTGGGCGCACGTCACTCAGTGAGCCCGTTAAAATTTGTGCCACCCAGGAGAAGTGAGATTTTATAAGGTTCATTTCAAAAGTGCTCACTTTATCGCGAACAGCCTGTAATAAAATGTTGAACCCAAGTACAGCGTATATTAAAAAAACATCACGTGACTGCAGCGATCGAACTCAGAAATTAATGTGTGGTCGAACGGGTAAAAATTTGATGGTTACGGCGCCTTTCCCACCGTAGGGGAGGTTGGGAGAAATAGGGAAAATATCGTGGAACAATTTACACTGTGCGGAATTTGAAAACAAGATCACTGTGCCCTCGGAACAATCATTTTGGAGTAATTGCTTTGAATCTGACGTTTTCCGTACAGGCAGTCAGATTAAGTACGCTGTTGTTTCACGTGAGTCAGTGATATGGCCGTGCGAAGTTCGTGTTATTTTGTGGTTACACACTGAACTGCGAGAATTCGAATGCTGGTTTGACGTCTGCCCTTGGCCGACAACTCGCGTAGCATGTTCCAGAGACTCTTTTAGCCAACAGTCAAGGCTGAACGGTCGAACAACCAGTTTACATTGATGTGGTCCGCACAGGTTAACACTATCAGACCCACTTTAGTTTATGGTTTCAGGTGTTGCAAACAAACAATGTTATTAATCGTGCTGTACTTAGGTCAGCGCAACACTTTTTCGTTGTCAGCGCCAATGAGCTGTAGGCTATATGAACCAGTAACACGGTTTGCAAATAATTTATACCCACAGGTAATTGAGCTTCGTAGTGTGCAGTACAACCAAAAATCACCTACATGTGAGTAATGGCTGTTCACGATAAAGTGAGCACTTTTGAAATCAACCTTTGGAAAAAGTCACTGATCCTACCTGCATATATTTTATCGGACGCACCGAGTGACATGCGCTCAGTAAAGTTGGTAACGATGGATGGGAAGTAGTCCCGTATCTTAACGTAGTATAAAAAGTGTTAGGTAACCATTTATGATAACTTAAATCATCTCTTTCGCTTTCTGTATTTTTAAAGCATCGAAGTGTAAAAATAAGCAAATTTGTAAAATATTTGCTTTTTAAATAAATCCACAGTTTCACTTGACCGACGCATGAATAAAGTAATGAGATCCATGGCAAAGTTAATCTTACATAAAGCGGAAGAATACATAACGTGCATACAAGTAGATCTTAAGCAGGGCTTTCTAAATTGCTTATGTTACCGTGAATAGCCTATAATGTACATAACAGTGTACACTAGGTCTGAGTGGGTTAAGGACGCCGCCGTCTAGTTACCAGCAGTCAATGAAATCACCAATATAACTCAAGTAGATATAGCGAAGTTAAGTCTACAACGCTACCGAATAAAACCGCGAGTTTCACACGTCTCTAGTCTCCGTTCATCCGAAACGCCATGCAGAATTCTGAACAAACTGTAAACGTACAGCGTTCTCATGGCTTCGTCGAACAGGAGGATGAGCTCTGACTATGTAATCTAATCAGCAATAGAGCAGATGACCTCTGCTGGAGAACTTAGAGGACTGGGAAGTCTAGCTTACGGCCAGAAGCAGAGCAGCTTCCAATGGAACAGTGCACTTAGGGATGTTGCGATACCACGAAGTAACGATACTGGGATCTAAACAGGAATCGAAAGAATTGGTTCGATACTCATTTCGATACCGGTATCACAAGAAAAGTATCGGCACCGGTATCATATCAGTACCTGTAAAATAAAAAATTATATATATATATATATAATTTGGCAGTCTTCCATTTTTCATAAAAAATATTTTTTATATTTCTTATAATCCAATACATAGATTGTTCGCTATTTCGAGGCCTCTACAGAATTTGTATTTTTAATTTATGTTGTTTGCTTTGAAAAAATACAGAGCGCAGCTCTTATTATTATTATTAGTTATATTTGTGCATCGTTCTAATTAGAGGACAAGTAAAATACTGATGTGTACTGCTTTTAAAATTATAATTTTATGGAGGAAAACACATATTTGCATTTTTGGGGTACTGTGATTGAAATGGTTCAAAATTAACAGCTATAAGTAAGTTAATTCAGAAAAAAAAGTATTGGTATCGAATAATTTACTCATATGATACTGGTAAAGTATCGAAATAAAAGTATCGATAACAAAATACCCGGTGTCGAAAGGAAAGTATCAATACCAGTAACATATCAGTAGTAACGTAACATCCCTATGTACAACACGCAGAGTTCATTACAAAGTAGTACACACTCGACCAAAATGGTCAGAAAAGTGCCCTAGATGTCACATGGTTCATTGTAGCACTTTTATCATTCCTAACAATAGAAAAACTATGGAATATTTCGAGGCATTTTTTTTTTCAGGACACAAATGAATGCCGATTTTTTTAAAAATATAAATTTGGCTATCGAAACATAAATGTGGTTGTTGAAATGTGCCCAAAGTCAGGGGGGGGGGGAACGCTGTAAGCAGCCCTCTGTTTTACGACATTTACTCCTCTGTAAAACAGTGTTCCAAACTGTAGTGACAAAGCTGTAACTTTTCTGAACATATTTCTGCATTAATAGCCTATAGACTTCCGAGGAAGCAGAAGAACAAACGGCAAGATTGCCAATGCTAGAGTAAGTTTATGCTGTTTTCCATCGCCATAGTGATGCTTCCGTACGGTCCGACATGACCCTGAGAAGTTTACCATTTTTTACTAGGCATTCCCCTTAAGTTGCATATAAAAAATGAAGGAATATACTTTTACTCGTGCGCCTGCGAATTTTATTGACTCATGATGATCCTGCCGCTTCCATAAAAATTGATGTACAAACTACTAAATTATATACAAACACTAAAAATCAATTGCCTTCCCTTCCCCTACTTCAGGGGAGCGCAAATGTTCACACAAGATTCATAGTGGTAAAGAACACAATGTATATAAAATATCTACTCGCATTAATTATTGTAGGGCATCAAAACATGGAATAGATAAACGGCAGTTGGAAAAAGGTGGTTTGGTTAGGTGACTGTTGTAGGACACTTTTTATCTATCGAAGGAATTTTAGTCCAGGTATACGAAGTTGGTAACCTTGCAGCAACAATACGACCGCTTCTATTCTACATACACAAGGTAGTAGGAAAAAAGAAGTCGAGGAAGAGGACGGGAAAGAATGGAGAAAAGGGTTGGACTTAACTAAGCCTTTTTAAGGTCCTTTATTTTCACATAAAAGAAGGAGGGAAAGAAGGAGTTCATAAAAATACACATACACACACGCGCGCGCGTGTTCAAAACGAGGCGTTTTAAAATTCTTTTCTCGGGCGGGCAGGAAGGCAGAAGAATGCGGCTAGCGAGGCCGGCGGCGGACACAGCATAAAGGACATGGTTATCAGCGGAGGTAATTTGTGAGAGGCCCGCAGCACACTTGTCTTTACTCGGGGGAGTCACTCATATGTAAGCGACGCGGCCCGCGCGCAATCACGCCCTCTTCCACTCCACCCACTTTGATCTCCCGCACCAAACGCGGCCACGCGCACCTTTTCCTTCCTTCCGGTTATTGTTTCAGCTTTGTTCGCGTTCATCTGCTACTTCAGCACCCAAAGGCGTACAGCACGCCTATTCACGATCAAGTGAGCACTTTTGAAATCAAATTACCTGCCTCTGCCTGCATATATTTTAACGGTGGCCCTGAGTGTCATGCGTCCAGTAGAGTCGGTAACGATGGGTGGGAGGTAGTTCCGTATCTTAACGTCGAAAAAAAAGTGTTAGGTAACCATTTCTGAAAATTTAAATTATTTCTTCGCTTTCTGTGTAAAAATAAGCAGATTATTGTAAAATACTTAATTTGATAATAATTTCACAGTTTCACTTGGACGCATGAATAAAGTGATGATGCCCATTGCAATGTTAATCTTACATAAGGCGGAAGAATACACAACGTGCAAACAAGTAAATTTTAAACAGGACATTCAAAAGTGCTCAATTTACCGTGAACAGCCTATATAGTCCATTCTCTGTTAATTACAACTTTTCTGAAGCCCTGCTGAAGATCTACTTCCACGATATTCCTCCGACTCATGCATACAAAGCTTAAGAGAGTCTAGGAAATTACACCAAAAGGACAACGCCCCACATTCGTGCGTACCCAGTCTATTAATATTTCGCATACGAACTATTTATTACTAGGCATTTACCAGCACACATATTTTTTCACGGTTTAATTGATATTAATTATGAAGAAAATAATATAACGTATAGTTTGATATAAACAGTATTTAAATTTAAACAAAACTAAGATACTTTTACGAGTTGGATAACATGAAAAGCATAATAGAAAAAATGTATCGTGCTAATTTTATCCTAGCCGTGAGTCACCTTATTTCTGCCTACCTCAGTTCCCCGCGTCATAACTACAATGGAGTAGTCCAATGCATCACCGCCCCCCCCCCCCTTTTTCCCATCATGGTTTGCCGGCACAAAGTGTAACATTGTTTTCTTATTTATAATTCTAAATTATTATTCCTTCGTAATATAAAAGTAAAATTTTTTTTTCTGTTTGAAACTGGACGTGCTTGTAATGTTCGTTCATGGCGCTGCGGATGAATGCGGCTTCCAACCGTACCACGTTATAACTGGTAGCCTTAAGCCCCTGTCACACGGTCAAATTTTTCCGTCAAACTGCTTCCAATAAGTTTGGTCAAATAAAGTTGGACAGTTATAACGTCATTGAAACGTCATAAACGCCGCCATTTTTGTATGAAAAAAGTTGGATGGCATCAGTTTCCTTCAAACACTTGAAAATTGGACCGGTTCTAAGCTTTATTGATGTTTGACAATATCAGCCAATCAGAATCCTGCACGACAAAAATGGTAGCCAAGAACTTAAAATAACGAACAATTGCTGGAAACAAAGTAAGTGGTGAAATAATTAATTTATGTAGAAGCTGACTATTTTAACTGAATATTGCACATAATATTACGGACTCAGAGGCATTAAATTTCATTGTGTAGGAAACATCTCTTGTAATTTTTTTTATTAATATTTAAAATTAGATTCTCCCAATTAAAAAATTTGACAGCGTGACACATTTTCAAACACATTTAAAATCATTTAAAAAAATTTGTTGGAAGAAAAAATTTGACGGCCGTATTTTGTCCTCCAATTTTGTCAAATATAATTGAAGGCGAAAATTTGACAGCGTAACAGGGGCTTTAGAGACCCGGAAATTTCACGGATTCATTTGGCAACAATCCTCACGCCGCGGTTACACGAGTGTTGTTAAACACATTAAGCTAAATACATTCGGTAGCCATGTCTGAACAAGTTTAAAAACAGAACGTGTTTTCGCGGTTACACACCCAAAGCAGAATGAAATCAATGGAAATTCTAACCTCAATAAACATGGAACTTAAAATGTATGATATTTAATTATAATAGCCTCCAACATTTCATTTATCACTATTGAACTTTTTAATTCTTATGAAACCTACAATTTTACTGCAATGGCATAGTGGGTGGGTATTTGTACATCAACCAAGTTAATCCAACAAGTGTAGAGTTCCCGCCAAATTCAGTAACATTTAATACACTGTTTACTTGGAAGCAGCTAATAGGAGCGCAGCAGAGAAGAGAAGTCGTTCGAAACTACTTATGAAAACTGTTCACTTTGAACGAGAAACAACTGCGACCGGAACTCGTTCGAAGGTAATGTAACCTCTTCAATAGCCGAACTTGTTGGAAGTGAAGTAGTTCTGCACCCCGTATAACCGCGGCCTCAGATATAGTCTAGTCACGATTTTATCACAATTTGTGAAACAAACCTTTGAAAAATCACTCCATGGTGATGACCTTTCTGGTCGTTTCCTAAAAATGTTACGTACCACAAGCGTTTTATAATTATGTTAACGTAAAAGAACCCCATTTTTGGTTAATTTGAATTTTACTTGCATATTTTATTTATAAATGATATTTAATTACAAATTAATACGAACAAAAACAGAGCGAATATAAGCGTATTGGTAATGCGTAAGAAATAGTTCTTATGCAAAATATCGTTACACAGGCTGCGCACGAATGCTGTGCGTAGTCCCGTTGGTGAAATTTTCTAAAATTGGTTTAGCATTGTTTGCATCGAGGCGGAGGAATATCCTGACAGTAGAACTTTAGCAGTGCTTCAGAAAAGTTGGAAGTAATAGTGAATGGATTATATTTATTCATTGGCTGATGCTCCAGTTTTACCCCAATTCAAGCAGCACGGGACTCGGTCCTCTTTTTCTTGCATGTCGGTTAGTGGCTGAAACACTTCCAGGGTGCGGCTGATAAAACTGCGATACAACAGGAAAACGAGTCAAATGTAGGCGTAACCGTAATTGAAGTCTAGATTGTCCTGAAATGGATCAACGGAATTCACGTGAAACTTATGTACATGGCAAAGGCTGTTCACGATAAAATGAACACTTTTGAAAATATCCTCGAAAAATGCCACTGTCCCAACCTGCGTGTATTTTTAACGGGCGCACTGACTAGCATGCGTCCAGTAAAGTTGGTAATGACGAAGGGAAAGTAATTCCGTGTCTAAACGTTGAATTTAAAAGTGTTTGTCAATACTAAAGTGATTAATTTTTCTTTCTGATTTTTTATAATGCCTATATTGTATATGTTAGAAAACCTGTAAAACATTTATTTTTATAATAATTTTACACTTTCCCCTTATTGATGCATGACTGCAGTGATCAGGTCCACGGCAAGGTTGATTTTACACAAGGCGGAAGGATACACAATGTGATTACAAGTAGAACTTAAGCAGGACTTTCAAAAGTGCTCATTGTACCGTGAACAACCTATACGGAATTATAAAGCGAAATTTTTGGATTCTACTGACTGTTTGAGCTCATAGTTCTGTCGCTGATGACTCTACTTTCATCTCGACGGGACGTCAATACATACTGAAAAAAAAACGGTCACCTGTAGCTGCGAAACGTACGTCGCAGTATTTCACACCAAAAAAGTTAAAGCACGGAAATCAACTTTGAATAATTTCTTAAAAAATACCTTACCGTTTATATTTATTAATTACAATTTTAAAACAGGAAAATAACTACTACGCATATTTAACACTTTTGCGATTTGTGGTTGAGGATTTCAGGACATTCTGCGCATGCGTTTCATGTCGAAATTGGCTGTCTACTTGCTACAGTGTAAAGTGGCCCACGTACTGTATCGGAAAAATACAAATCACACGAGTGCTCATTATTCAGAGGCGACACTCGAAATGGGCGCTACAGTTATCTGCTTTTAAAGGCTGTTCACGATAAAGTGAGCACTTTTGAAAAGCCCACAATTTTCAATAATGGTCAATAAACATATTTTTATTTAGCTGTAGATCTCTGAGCGTGGTGGAATATATACATTGTGTTTATTACTTTCAAGGAATATTCATTTAAAAAGGTAGTTACAGGATAAAAAAAAAAGTGGCTGAAAGGAAAAAGTTACTAGAGCCGCAAACGTGCTCACTTTACCGTGAACGGCCTATAATAATATTTTGCATAAGAACTATTTCTCACTAGGCGCTACCAACACACATGTTTTCTCACGGTTTTTATTATTTATTATGAATGAAATGTATGTGAAACTTCACTTTAACGAAAAATGACACTTTAACAAAGGTAAAAAATGGCTGTGATACCTACATGGTGTATTTAGAAAATAACCTTAACATGGGGTGATTTTTCAGAAGTTTTAATTTAAAAAAATTGACATGTGAAATCCATTTACACACAATTCTCTAGTTGTCCTGGCATGGAGTATTGAAGCATTTCTTCACGAAGAAAAGAAAATAAAAGTGCCTTTCTTCCTCCGTTCTTTCTTTTTTAACTCAACATTTTCTAGAATGTTACGACAAATACCACCTAATAAAGTACAAACGCCCGGAAAAGAATTTTTCACGAAACTTCCGAAGCCGCCACCAAATACGGGCGCGTGAATAAATAAACCCTGGCTGGAGGCACAAAAATGCCATCGCGCTGTGACAAACGGGGCAGCGCCCCTAGCCCTCTATAAACAACACACACACACCCTCCAAACAATCTGCACCGGGATAAATGGGTTCGTTGACTTCGGCAGGACTAGAGGGGGAGGCGGCTCCTACGACCTGTGACGTCACGGCTCGTTTTCGGGTCACTGAACCCCCCAACAAGTCCAGGGCCTTCACCCGGGTTGGTTTTGTATAGCGCGCTCAACCCTTCCATATCTACACATGCCCCATGCCATACCGCGTTACAACTGCCACACTACACACATCACCAATCACAAGAAGATAATCCTTCCAAATGACAAAACGAAATCATCTTTACAAGAACACATCCCTGCCGTCCAAATACGTTATACAACAAAATGTTCTAAATTTAAAATTTGTATTTAAGTGTTTGTTTCTCCCGGAACTTTGTATACGCTAACACCTATATACAGAGAAAAAACGAGCGCTAAAATGTGAAAATACCTTATTCAATCAGTGTTTTAAGAAATTATACGATTTTTTTTTTTTTACTTTATCTAACACACAAGCGTTACGCAGGAAATTTGGATTTAGCCACCTGTAGCGGTAAGTTCTCGTGCGACTGTCAACCAGAAAGTGCTGCCATCTGTTGGTTATCCTAGAACTACGTCGCTTGGCGCGTTTCTCATCGTCGCGGGAGCTTCAATTATAAAAGTGGATACTTATAATGAATGTTTCTTTTTGTTTGAAACCAAGCACTTCTAAATTAACTTAATTTTTGACAAATATTTAATTTAGAGCGCGGAAATTTACAAATCATTATAAGACAATGTTTTATAAAGCTGACATAGAAAATATTACTTAAACTTGTTGGTTGTTTATGTTCCATTCTTTCAATACCGGAACTTATTTTTTTAAATGTGAGAACTACAACTTACCGGAGCATTTTTGTATTTCAGATAAATTAATAACTTTATTTCAACGTGTGGCTGATGACACTTTTGACACACATTACATGTTGTTATTTAGAGGGAACAGCTTATTGATTTCGTCACGTTATCACATGCACTCACACTCAGTAAAATGTTCCAATTCAAAATGGGATTTATATCCCTTCCAAAAGGTTTTTTTTTCTCCTTCGCTACTGTCAGAAATATTACATCATTGTTCAAACAAAAACTTATATTAACTTCAAAATAATAACTTTAATAGCATATGATTATGTGCCTTCTGTACATAGTGGAGTACGTGACTGCTATATTGTTTGTTACTATATGCCATTTGACAATTTACGCCTACTAAGTTACATTAATTTAACAAATTTACTACAGACATTTTATTAAATACCAATTTCATCACAAAACTTTCAATTTTTGCAAAACATTTATTATGGCCTACTACCTACATTATAATAGTTCATAAATATTATGTGTTTGTTTACATAGTAAACATTATCAATGGTGCATGCAAAAGAGGTATAAGCCACACAATTAAATGACATAAAATAAATAAATTCGAAGTTAAATTTTACAGAACTGAAATTCTATTTGTTACTAGAATTATTACCCTTTTAGTGGTGTATCTTTTTATTTGTTTGTTATTATGAGGGCAACCTTCCTAAGTATGTGAACAGAAGCAAATAGACCTATGTATTTTTTAAATACTTTAAGTCCACATTATACATTGGCTCCAACGTATCTTTAATGGAAAAGCACTCAACATAAAAATTCCGAGAAAGAAATGCAATTTATGTGATAATCCTAATATACAAATACAATTTATCAAAAGTAGTACGGTACTGTTTTCAAAGTTCTTCACCCTCTATCTAAATGCTGTGTGGGTTCACCTACATAAATATTGGTAGTAGGCCTACCACTAAAACAGTTTGTATTTCAAAATGATTTTTAGTAAAATTAAATTAACTTATTCCTTTAGATAACATCCACAGTTGAGACAAATCTTGGAACACTAACCCTGTACATTTGGAAATAATTTTTTTTATAAAATTATTACAAGATAGATAAAAGAAAAACATATATTATACATATATAAATGTGATCCATATACTTGCACCTTTGTGAGAAACTACACTTCCATATTCCAACATCAAGAAGTTCGGACCACAATTCAGTACTGAGCGACTCTCTTCCAAGGCATGAAAGTTGATATGGGAGCCAGCAATACAGTCAGTCAATATCCAAGAAGCGAAGTAAAAAAAGTTTCTATTGGTGAAGAAAAAAAATTTCTTTTAGATTGTATGATCTATTTTTGGCAAAAATAAAAAATCGCTATCAAGTTTCAAAACAAAACATTTCAGCAAATGAACCTAGGAAATTTGTAGGTATTAATACTGGATAACCTGTAACAGGGCAGTTGGTACAGGTGAATGGCATCTGACTGAGATTCTTCTGAGTTAGCAAGTTCAATTCCAGGAGGTGGCACGTAGCAAGTGCAGGTTCCCTTGCGCACGGATACTGCACGTGTTCCTGTCTTACGGGGATTCCGACTTCTCTTTAGTAATTGTTTTTGCTAATTTACATATTGGTTAGTAATCTAATAATATAAAAAACATACAACCATTTTACAAAATCTCTCTGAAATAATTTGATATTAGTACATATTTTACAGTGGTTGACGATGTTAGTCTTTTATCTTGAATTCTTTATGCAAGATCTCCAATCAACTTAAGTTTCAAGTCTACCTACAAAAATGCATAAAAATACCACCTTAATGAATTACTTTATGCAGTAAGAAGTAATTATGTTTTATCAATTGATCTTATTGCATGTGATGAATCAGGAGTGATGAGTTAATGTGCATTATCCAATTACAGCCCCCTCCCTCTACCACACTACTGTATGTACGTTCTGTGTATGCGTGAGTGCACTTCGGCCAACACACATTGTGTACGTGCATGTGTGCATGTACATCTGATCAAGCTGCAATACTTAACATTAACATTATCTTTTGGCTCGCAAGACCTCTATGTTAAGGGCCGTCCAAATCTCTTCATTCACTTAACATTATCTTTAGTGCAAGAAGAAGAAAAAGATATATTCTGAAAGTATCCTACTAGAACCAGAATACTACAGGCCTAGTCTTTTTTTAACGGTGTTTTCACCTTTGACATGAATTTACACTTCCCATGATGACAAGAATGTAACAGTAGTGGGGCTTCACTTCTTAACTGTATGCATTGTAGCTGTCAATAACCAAAAATAAACACCAATCCAGCTTCCAATAAAATAGTAGCTCACTTAAACTGTAGAAATATCCCTTAAACTCCACTTATATGGTGAGATGAATTCACATTTACACGCAGTCCGAAGGGCGTACCTCCTCCATTACGTGTCAATACAAAGTATCAAACAGCTCTAATTGCCAATGCAAATGAAAATCTGCATTTTGTTCCACACTGAGAGAGCATTTATGAACATATAAATTGAGTAAAAAAAAACAAGGCCCGGAAATTTTCCATACAGAGATAACACATGAATACACAACTACCCACAAGACTAAGTGTTTTACCATTGCCTAGTTGACTAAAGACAAGAAGTGCACTGTTTCAGAGATACAACAGTCCCAAACTGTTCAGTTTAGTTGAGTACACTATCATGCAGTTAAGCTTTTCATGTTTCATGCCTAATTCAAAATTTCACTTGGAAATAGAATAAAGCAAGTTTCATTGCACAATGTTCTAAGGAGTAGAACTTTAAACACAAAACTACATGGTTAACTTTTATGGTTCCTTGCTGCACATTATTCACAATGTAGAAATTTCCCATTACCACAACTTGAGATTCTGCAGGGTGATCCTCGAGGAACTCTTTTAACAGCCACATTACATTTCATAAGTTATATCAAATTTCTTCACCAGAATTTTTATTATGCTTTGTATGGTAGTTGTGGATTGCAATAAACATACTCATGATTTCAATTGTGCATCAGTAGGATTGCCAAATATCCAGAAAGGAAAATCCGTAGACGTGTTAGTGAGATTGCTTTTCTGGCTCATCCTAAGTTAACATACACATTATACATAAACAAAAGAGGCCCATTTATAAACAAAACATACATACCAATACATATGCTAAAACAGGGTCAAACTATAATAAGTTTCTATTCTGTCTTTTGAGACTACGAAAACTTACAGAAACAAATTATTTGAATGCCAAGAGCGTACTATATATATATATATATATATATATATATATATATATATATATATATTTATATATATATATATATATATATATATATATATATATATATATATATAATATATATATATATATATATAAAAGACACATTTCTTCAAGGATGCTAAAATTACCAATTTGTAATCACAACATTTTTGTTAGGTTGTGCAGTTGATATTAAAATCAGAACATTTTAAACACACAGTTACAGTCCAGACTAATACCTGGAACCAGAGGAGCAAAATTGTTGGGGGGCAAATATGCAAATCAAGCAACCCTATGCTTCACATGTAGGAAATGTGGTAGATGTTTAAATTGCCAGGCAGGTTTACTCAGGGCTTCCCATTTCCATCTGCTCTTGCATTCTGCTATGCTCCATTTTCACATTACTTCATATTCACCAGTACTTGACTTACATATAACATAATGTTAGCTCAATTTAAATGTTTTACAGTAGTGTAGACCTAAGGCCATGTCCATGATAGACATGGTGCATGTATCACGTCCATGATAGACATGGTGCATGTATCATGTCCATGATAGACATGGTGCATGTATCATGTATAGCACAAAAAAGAAAAAACTGCATTTGAGATTGCAACGTCCACAACTAGTATTTAGTGGGACTTACTTGGCATTACTTGCATGGCGTTAAAGTGATCATCTCAGAGTATCTCATGCCAAGTTTTTAACGCCGACCTATGTGAACATGAAATTTCATAAAAACTGCTGTAAGCAAGCTAACCAAATTTAGCATGTAAAAATTCTTATGAAAAAAATTATTTCCTATTTGTTTGAATTTTACTGATCAGTCAAACGAGGGCTTTCTTCTTTTACATTACCACAGATTGCGGATGGACAGTTTCGCTTGTTAGGCTGTGTACGTTTTTACTTACGCCAAGTTAATGATAGACAGGGCCTAACATAACCACCAAATAGCTGTAACACCATTCTCAAAAGATTTCTTTCAAAAAGCTTTAATAAGCAAAATAACCACTAATTCAACACTGTGATTGATGTCTTGCCTCAAGACTATAATACTGAAAGATTATAATAAATTTCCAAAACTGTTGTATATTTTCCACAACTTCAACCTGGAAACACTTTTACTGAACGTCAAACCCTCATCGACCTTGACCGGAGGTTAGTCAGTGCATCATTAAGACTTCAAAACAGTGGCATTAGGAAAACTCCAGCAGTTTGTTAGTATTTTAATAAATGCTTATCTGTGGTGACGTGCAAGCCTACAGCATGATGCAGGGCTGTGTGTTAAAATTTGGTAATGTAATTTGGCCTTTGTCCCAAGATAAACTCTGTAAAAAATATATGTATGTCTTGACCTTTAAACCTCCCACCAAGCAGTAGGCATGTTACCTAATGGGATTAAGCTTGTGCAGATAAAAAGCAATTGAAACACAATACTCCAAGAACTGCTAGTCTGATAAAAAAACATGTTAACAAATTTGTCTCTCATGCTGTGCCATACTTTTTCACAATACAAAGTGCTCAGATAACAGCATTTCACACACACGTGTCGTGGCACACATGGTAGGTAGGGGCTAACGTCACATTGACAGCAAAATCATTAGAGACAGAGTAAGTTTCTCAGAGAAACAAAAATTGGGAAGGAATCTGCCACGACCTTTAATCAGAAACCATCCCAACATTGGTATGAAGTAATTTAGGGAAACCAAAGGGAAACCAAAATCAGGATGGTTGGACTAGGAATTGAACTCTGCATCGTCCCAAATGCGAGTCTAGTGGTTTATCATGGTGGCACTTTGCTTAGAACATCATAGCAAATATGCTGAACTCTCCAAGATAGAGAATATTGTACAGTTTGGTTTGAAAAATTCTGTTTCACCAAGAATTTTCAGTAGCCATATGTAATAAGGAATCAGGCAAGAAGGCCTGACCAGTGATGGAGTTTATCTCCAGTTTTGTGACGACTTATTCCTGAGCAAGAAGTTGGAACCAACATGGTACAAAGCAGTGCTGTCTCCTGGAAAAATTTGGTGGTTGCAATGTTCTCTTAAGGCTCGGCTTCACGTACTATTATAAAGAAATTATTTACTTTCGCATTATAATTTCAGTTTCAGAAATATTACTGAATAGTTTGACTACAGAAAATTTACATTTTAAACATATATTTATATTTTTGAATTTACTTTACACTGTTTTTTTTTCTTCTGATTGCAAAACGAAGAGAATGTGTTAATAAAATATAAATGTGTGTGAATTTTTAGAAATTCTCAAAAGAGATGAAGGCGAGCCTTAAGAATAAGATAATTTCAAGCAAAATTGCAGTTGAAAGTTACATCTTCATAACCCTGCTACATACAGGCTTAAGACATCCAGTATAAATATAGCACAAAATGGATAAATATAGCACAATCAAGTAACAACATATTGACGCGTCATTTTAAACTACTGCCAGAATCAGGCAGTCAAATTTTTTGAGCAGCCATTAAAAAAATTGCTGTTTTCGTAGGCGACTCACATTTTTATGTCACATTTGTATCAATTTTACTGCTGCTTTGCGATGTCATGCACGTCTCTGCTCTTTACTTGTTCATTATGATGGCTAATATTATTTCAGTGCTTTTTTTTGCAAATACATGGTTTCAAAAAATTATTTAAATGATTTTGTGATTCTGAATGTTTTTGTTAGGCGGCTGGCAGGTGATATAAATCTGGAAAACCGTATTTGTTCCATACTGATTTTTCTTTGGAAAATAGTACACAAAGAAAAGTTTATTTAAGGTAGGACACCCAGTTCACCGTTCAAAATATACTGCGAAACACAAAAATGTCTCTTGTACTATTCTTTCTTGTGTTTATCCTCTGAAACTAGGTCTGGTAATAACTATGTTGGCCCACCTTTTCCAACGACTTCTAATTTTTTTCCTTGAAGTAACAGCAAGGAAAATAGCTTTTCTTCTAACAGCTGTTTAACAGTCACACTTTCTTCTATTGACAAATTCAAAATCTACAAAAACCACCCAAGAAACAATTTTGTTAAAAGAAATAAAACCAGTGGATAGAGTTTAAAACAATTAAAATTGTCAATGTTTAAAAACAATTGAAACACAGTTAAGGTACATGCCACGGGAGAGGCATCCAGAAAATAAATGCATCACCTTGCCAATGCTTTGTGGCAGTACAGAATGTATCCGACAGCTGCATTAACACTGGTTACTAGACTTCCCTCTATCTGATTGGCTGTGTGTGCAGCATTCCTCCCTTACCCTGCGTCATCTTCATACTGATATTAACAGTGGGCTGCTCTTCCGCAGAACACCCTAGCACTAGCTCTTTCTCTCTCTCCTCTCAGATTTTTTTTTACTCACTGATAAGGTTTTTAAAGGCAAGTCATCATATTACAAGGATTTTTTAAATAAAAATTTTAACACGGCACACATCACACATCTAGCACACATTGAATATATGTCTCTGGTATGAAGACCACTCTGCTACGGTAGTATTCTGTTTCTGTAACTATACAGCATGTTAATAAAAATCACCAAGAAACTCCGTCAAGTGATTCATAACAATATAGACAAAAAGTACATACAAGACATTTAGCGTAACTCGCTTCCTAAGGATGGTACATGAATGTGAAAGGTGGAGACAAGAGACAGGTTTATTGCGAATAGCATGGGAACAAATTTACTGAGACCTCTGAAAGTATGTATCGTGTACCAGTAAATGCGGTATCACGCACACACAGTAAAGAGGCATTGCACTCGCCTCCAATGCAACTGGATATACCTGGGTGGCACCCACCACTTTTTCCATAACCTAATACTTATGTACAACAGTATTTTCTGTAGATGTGTATGTTCATTTACTGGTACAATACCACACGTACTTTCAGAGGTCTAAGTAAATGTGGTCCCGTGCTATTCGCAATAAATTGTCGCTCATATCAACCTTTATAGACATATACCATCATTAGGAACGAGTTAGGCTAAATGTCATGTATATACTTTTCTTCTATATTTACACGAGGAATCACTCAACGGGGTTTGTCAGTGATTTTTTGTGAACATGCTTTATACTTAGCTCCATAAAAGTGAGCGACTTATGAAAGCCAACCTTTTTTTTCCTTTCACCTCAAAAAATAATACTTCACAAAAGTAAATATTATGTTATTAGGCGACGATGATGGAAGGAAATTATAGCCAATTAAAAGAAAAAGTTTTTATCAGTGCATAACTATTAAAGTAATTGGAATGCTTTTTCTACAATGAAAGACATAATTTAGTGAATGGCAACAAGCAATGGTGGAAACTAATTCTCACGGAAATGTATTCTGACAGTACGCCTAACATTTTCTCACCAAAATGCTTTGCAGACAAAATGTGATGTGTGAAGAATGAAATATATGCCTTTTTTTTTTTAAATTCATGGTATATTTTTATGGAATATAAAGATAAATACAAAATAAACACAACAATAACCCATCTGTTAAAAACAAACATAACAAAAAAAAGTAAGGAAACTTGTCTTGAAGATGATGGTTCACTTAGTGAACTTATTAAAACCACCAATAAATATGACAGCATAATCCAACAGCATCTATTAAAGTTCAATAACTTTTCATTACACATTACCATTGCTTCAAATTTAACAAACACATTACAGTACAAAAACAAAATTTGGTACGTTTTTCACTTTAATTTTTTGCACTAAGCACATCATAAAGCACTTATATTTAAAGTTTATTAAAAACTTCTAGTGGGGCATATTTTTCTTGTAGAAGGTTTTGAAACTGAAAACAACTGTAAATAAAGCCTTACGTAAAGCACTAATGGTAATGCTAAAACACAGTAAATTGACTGGAATCAATCGCAATGTTGATCTTACCAAGCTGCAGCCATCAACAGAATAATGAAAGAAAAAAATATGTGAAAAAATAATGGCCAAGCAAGTGCTCAGAAATCCTTCAGGGTTAAGGCAAGCAGCTGAATGTGAATGTACTTTTCACTTGCTAGACTCCAAACTTGACAATGTGCTGCAAGCATTAGAAAGTCACCCGGTTCCACATTTCATGGTAGAATACTGAATTAACTAAATTATATTCTGGAAAACATAACCTATAAAAATGCAACGTTACATACAGACACTTTCTGGATACAGACGTAATTGCTAGTAGAGGTCCGTGAATTTTGCAACTCCACTTTTGGCACCAACCTAGATTGCTCACCCCTTTAAGTAAATGAGCCATATTTTTAAATTATTCATTGGCTGCTGCTATGGTGAGAATATTTTTTCCTGTGAATTGGATCGCACGTGATAAGTTTATGTAATATTTCTCCTTGTATTTACTAGATCAGAGATACCCCTGGATGTGACAAAACAAATGTGATCTAATAATAACAGTAACACTATAAAATTTATAAAGTCATAAATCTAAACTGCTACTGAATGAATTTACAAAATGCAGGGACCTGTAACAGTTAAGCTCATCTCTTTCCATTTGCATTGAGTTCCGAGGCAGCAGTTTCAGCTTCATTACACTGTCAACAAATTTCGCAGTTTATTCATATGGAAAACGTTTCCTACTAATAGCATGGTTTTAAGAGAGAGATTGATTTAGGAATTTGTGTATTTCATTGCAGACAAGCAGAACTGAACATCTACAGCTTTAAATTCCTCTCTTTGCAACATACATTGATAATGTATTTCAACATCCTTCTAGTGAAAAATTACACTTTTCAATTCTGCCGATCTTCATTTTTGTTCCCTTGCAACCATGCCACACTTAACAAATTTCACTACCGGTACTATAAAAATATATTGAAACAAATTTTTATGCATGAACGTTTTTACAAAATAAATCCAGAAAGATTGGCTTCAAATATAAATCCATTATGTCCTATTTGGTTTGTGTCTAGGGAATGGAAATATTAACGACTTCATAAACCTAAATTATTTAATCTACTTTTCATTTAGCAGGGCCTAGTTGTGTATGTTGCAATCTTTAGTTACCATGGATTAAAAATTAATACATTCGAATACAGTATTTAGATTAACGAATTGACAAATTTTTCCTGCCCCTAGTTATACCAATGTCTACCAGCATTTTCATTTCAGAAACAGTTTTCATTCTGGTGGCCAATAAGCTTGTTCCTCCTGCATCTTGTAAAGTTGCTAAAGTGTGCGAAAATGTAAAGGTAATTCAGCACACTTTGACAACTTAAGGGACCACAGAAATTAATACATTTGAAGGTACAGTATAAATTATATTCAACATCAGTTATTTCAGATGTCAATTAATATGATAGTAAAAAATTTTTCTAAAATTCAAATAGATGAACAACTACTGTACATAAGAGTTAAGGTTCCAACAGCAATCTGGCTGGAAATTATAATTTATTATTCCAATCCATAACACTACACTACCATTGGAACATAAAACCTGTTTGGAAAGTGCTAAAGTTAAAGCAGTGCAGATAACCAAGAGAAAAAATTTACTTCTTGACCAAAACTATACAATATCATTCTATAAAAAATAAACAATAATTATCTCTACAATAAAAATTGTGTTTAAATTAAAGTAGTTGCTAGTGGCACACTGTGAAATTAATGATTGAATACATTTTTAAGTTCACTTGAATAACAAAGGCAGGATGGACATAACTGGTCATTTAAATACATTATATTTTGTGCTGAACATGCACAGATCAAGCACGAAAAATACAGTCTTGTTTACTACAACTGTTGAATAACAAACTATTTGTTCTACAACCAGGGCATGTTTGGGAACTACGAGCATATTGCAGTTTGCAACCCCCCCCTCCCGCCCCTTCTCAAAAGCGTTATGTTTATGTTTTACTTTCAGTCTATCACCCAAATGGCTTGCATTTACACACGCACACAAACATGTCTGTGTCAATATTAAGTCTGCATATGAATTCATATTTCTTTCTTAAGGCCCGGCTACAATCACCGTAAGATATACCAATAAAAAATTGGACCCACATTTGTATATGGGACCAGCTACAACACAACATAAGGTGGCGGCATGCTCGCGGTAGCGGCCTGCTCACAGTAGCGGCGTAAAGAGGATCAATTAACTTATTTTCAATTCTCTTATGTTGAGTTCTACGCTGGCCAATCACAAGACAACATTTCCAACCAAGAGGGTCGTCAGTGGAGTGCAAGCTTGTAACAAGAACATAGTTATTAAATGAACTTTGCGGTACAGTTCAGATTTCCGTTTATTTAAATAGTCACCGCAATTATCAACACGTATACCAGAATTTAAATATCCCGAAACACGAATCCCGCAAAACTTTTTTCATCACAAGTAGATAAAGGGAGATAAATATCAGGTTAGCAAACACATTGTTTGTAAATATCCGCGATACATGTAGAGCCCGTTTTTTTTTGTGTGTTCGCTTCTCATTGGCCACGTACCAGTTTTCTTACTACGGTTGTAGCCATGACATGTTCATACTTCCACGGTAACACCACTTTAATTGTAGCTTAGGCTTTAGCTTGTAAAACAACACAATCTTGCTGAGCCACCAGTGTCTGTATTCATATTCCAGATCAGTCTCATTCCGCTTACCCAGAAAAAACTTTCAGGATATGTCTGAACTCCAAAAACAAATGCTGATGAAGTACAGTCACTTGTACTGTGATGTGTGAAGACAATGCACAGCTGAACACAATATATAAAAACCGTAATACGTTGGAAATGTAATAAGTTCTAACGAGAAAATTGCAGAAATAAAGAATAGGTATAAAATATAAATATCAGTATAAACATTTAACACAGTCACCGCAAGATAAAAAACAGGGCCAATTATTAAAAAAAATTTAGCCTATGTCAATTTCCTACGTACTGGTTTGTATATTTTACTATGAAGCAGTGCTATGGTAGTAGTTACGTCTTCATCTTTGATTATCTACAAGAACATTGCAAAAACACAAACAATTGAAGCAATGGAAATCATTCTACATCTCTCTTATAGCAAACACATTTCCAATCAGAAAATACAATTTTATTTAAAAAATAAAATAAATACTATACTATCCACTAGGTACACACAATTCCTATAAACTTCCCTTTTTTTCTGCTACCGGTACGTACTCCTGTTTTCCCAATTCAGTCCGGACATGCATGCTACAGCCTATATACATCCAAACTTTTGAGTGATGTAAACACCGCAAAGAATATCCCAGAAACCAAATGACGTAAGACTAATACCACCTTCACAATCTTGTCAGTCATGTTACACATGTTACACACTCACATTTAAAACTTTGAGAAAAAAAAAATGAAATCACAAATCAGAATGGATCAAGTTCACCTCTAATATCAGACTGTTTAACTCACTACAATATTAACACACTTCACGTACATCTAACGGCTGTCCACGGTGAGGTGAGCACTTTTAAAACTCTAACATTTGAAAAATGCCACTGTCCCTTATCTGCATATGTTTGAATGAATGTACATTTTTTTTTTTTTTTTAATTTATTAAACAGAACAACTTCCTTGAACACTGAGGTTTGGTTTTGGAAATGATACACAGGCAATAAACATTACATGGTGATACATTGTAAATCATATAAAAAACTTGAGACAGATCACATGTTGACAATACTGCGTATTCGGAAATTCACTGGTGGATCCACCGATGTACACCGGACGTTAAAAAATTACCGTAATCGTTTGGCGAGTCTTGTTGAACTGGTTTATCCATCGGTTCCACCGGCCTGAAAATCTGGTGGATATGCACAAAAACATCATCCAATGAATTTTCGAATGCTTTCTCTGAAAAATAAAAGTTAAAAAATACACACAACTGTAATTTCCAAGCATTCCAAAATATACAAAAAACAATTCAGATGTCGAGTTCTACAAATGGGCTATGAAAACTTTAAAATATGAGTGAAATGGTATTAACGTGTGGTATTAATATGGGCCCAGTAAGTTGGCTACCATGGAAAGAAAGTAGTTCCATGTCCTAAATTAAAATTAAAAGTGTTAGGTAAAATGATGTTAGTACTGTAATTACATAATGTACTTCTTTTGCTTTCAGTTTTCTTTTAACGCAGATAAGTGCAAGAATTAACGAATTAGTAAAATATTTGAGTTACTTACACACAATGTGCACGTATAAGTAGAACTGTACACAGGGCTTTCAAAAGTGCTCAGTTTACAGTGAACAGCCAGCCTATACACTACTCTCTACGGCGACAAATCCACCAAGCTTTGTACACAAAACCAAACCACTTCACTTCATTTAGTGCAAGGGCAATAGGCAGAAACCATCTGAAATTCATCAGTTTTTAAGTAACTACATAAATGTGTGGCTCCACAAAAAAATAAGTACACGACTCTGAAGATTGCATGCCAATAGTAAGGTCGGCTTTTATAACTTTCCAAGAGTGGAGTCACTGTGATGATAGTACACAGTCTTTTAACTGTACAATCCTCAAACAATATGGACATATCCTACATCCTACTGAATACTTTTCCAGAAGAAAGTCTGAGAAAGTTGTGGTAGAAAATATCTGACCAATTCAATTCAAGGCAGTGAGCACCACAAGCAAATGCTGACTAGTGCACAAATCACAGCGAGAAAACACCACCGCATCTCTTTGCCTCGTCCAACGGGGCAAACCACACAATGTGGATGAGCTTATGTGCGTGCCTTGCCTGGAAGCCAGGACAAAAAACCCAAGCTGGAAAGTTTTAAGCTACGAATTACTGGTAGTGTAGAAATTTTTTCTGTCTAATTTAGAGTTAATTGTAATGTTCATTACAACATTCTGCTCGATACTTAAAAAACACTGACCATTTTATCAAAACTTTACATCAAGGCTGCTACAGAGCTACCAAAACAAAGTTCTCAGACTTCTTCGCATCCCCAAATAAAAATGTAAGAAACTTTCCAGCATGTTTTTAACATAAAAAAAGAAAGTTTTACCTTATATAAAATGTGATTTACATGAAACCTGTAGGAAATTGTTTATTTGAAAATAATCTACAGTGCATGGATAGCTGCAAGGAAATTTATCTTATAATGAAGAGTATTTTTCAGTGACTAATAATTTAAAAACATTTTGTCTTCGGCTGCCGCCTAGGATGTTTGGTTGTACAGAAAATGTGTTAGCCATGCTAAACTGTACTTGCTGAGAGTTAAAATTTCCAGAATCTTTCATTAGTTTCCCTGGCTTATTCTAGATTTCCCTGGCCATCCCCAGACGTTCTCACTTTCAAGGTTGTTTTGCATTTACCACGAATATAAAAATGCACCTATCACAATTAATTTTCGTTATGAACTGTACTGCTAATACAATCTTCCAGGAATTATTTTTGGTTTTTTTTAAAAAAGACTCTTCTCGTCATGAATACCAACTTCAGCAAGTGCATGTGTTACTGCAAATACGGTACACTGTTCTTTGCTTACCAATTATTTAGGCAACTCTTGCATGTCTAACGTAAATCTAATAAAAAGTGCAATGGAGCTGCGACGTCAAATTGTCATTTTCCAACAACCGTTGCCACGGCACAGGTGCACCCTCGAATGTTCCCTTCAATAAAGAGCACCAGCAACATCCCTTTCACATACCCTAACGTGTTTGCTGGACACTGTTTGCAGGCACAGCAATCCAATGTAATGTAATGTAAGAAAATGTGTTTTAATTGATTTTTTTTTTTTGCAAATGCAATGGAATCTTTAAACAATTAAAAAACCTATATGGTTGTTTAAAATGACAGCCACTTTGCCACGGAGTGAACAAGGGAACGTGATGCACTGTGGGTAATGAAGGGAACCAGGGCAAGTGAACGAGGGTGTGTGGCAACGAATCTGAACACAGTATACCTTTTATTCGCAAGTGATTCAACTGAAATCTGTGAAATTAGATAACGCATGGTTACTTTACGTAGCAGCAATCTGACTGTAAAGAGCAGAAACATTTGCGTGGCTCCGTTTATTAGTTCCACTCGACTAACCGATGACTTGCTCACTTGCCCTAGAACGTGGGGCTACGGGACATTTTACGGCGAGTTGCATGTGTTTTATCAAGTTTGTGTCAAGGATCTTACATAAGGTAGGCCTTATAGGCGCAGTCGCTTCCTTATTTGTTCAGGCACTCTAACATTATTACTTATAAGATACCTAATGACAACAGCTTCAAACCCTTACTACGCCATCCCTTGTCTATGAACAGCAGCGTGTCGAAGCAGGTGTACCTACATATACAAGACACTGGCAAGCCTGTGCATAAATACCAATGGTGCTGCTTCACCTGGCTGCGGCTGCTTGCAGTTGATTATGACGGATGGAAAAGACCACAGAAATGTAACCAAACCAGGAAAGTAGCTTGCCACAGAATTCCATGAAGAAAAAAACAAGCATAGGCTAATCCATTGCTCAGCCTTTGTGAATAAACTATGCTGCCACACTAGACCTAAAACCACTGTGATCTTCCTTGAGCTTGAATCTTGTAACCACACCCTCAAACTTCATAGTTACCAAACTTCATCTTGTATACAAAGACTACAATCTGGACGACTGAAGTGTCTTCTTCAGGTTCTCAGCCAGTTTGTCCATGAAAGCAAAAGTGTCCAGATAGTCTCCCCGTTGCACGTTGTTCATACCTTTAATGCAGATGGCCAGGTCCTTCGTCATAAAGCCAGACTCTATGGTCTCGATGCAAACGTGCTCCAGCTTTTCGGCAAAGTCCTTCAATGGAGCGTTATTGTCGAGCTTGGCGCGGTGTAACAGCCCTCGCGTCCACGCAAAGATGGATGCAATGGGGTTCGTGGAGGTCTCCTTCCCTTGCTGGTAGAACCTATAGTGGCGAGTCACAGTTCCATGGGCGGCTTCAGCCTCTACGGTCTTCCCGTCGGGGCAGATCAGAACAGACGTCATCAGGCCCAGGGATCCGTACCCTTGGGCTACAGAGTCTGACTGCACATCACCATCGTAGTTCTTGCAAGCCCACACAAACCCACCTTCACTCTTCATCGCGTAGGCGACCATGTCGTCTATCAGTCGGTGCTCGTACCAAATGCCCTTGGCCTCATACTGAGGTTTGTACTCGTCGTAGATCTCCTGGAAGATGTCCTTGAACCTACCGTCGTACTTCTTCAATATGGTGTTCTTGGTGCTGAGGTAGAGCGGATAGCCCCTCTCCAGGGCGAACTTCAAGGAGGAATGGGCAAAGTCCCTGATGGAGTCATCGGTGTTGTACATACCGATGGCGACCCCAGAGCCCTTGTACTCGTGTACGGTGTGCGTTATCTGCTGGCCATCCTGCGAGGTCCACTTGAGCTCCAACTTGCCCGCCCCCGGCACCACGAAGTCTGTCGCCTTGTACTGATCTGCGTGTGCGTGTCGCCCGATGATGATGGGCTTCTGCCAGCCGCTCACCAGGCGCGGGATGTTCTTGCAGATGATGGGCTCGCGGAACACCGTGCCGCCCAGGATGTTCCTGATCGTGCCGTTCGGCGACTTCCACATGCTCTTCAGCTTGAACTCCTCCACGCGCTTCTCATCGGGCGTGATGGTCGCGCACTTGATGCCCACGTTGTACTTGAGGACCGCGTTCGCGCAGTCCACCGTGATCTGGTCGTTGGTCTTGTCCCGAGACTCGATGCCCAGGTCGTACACGTGAAGCTCTATGTCCAAGAACGGAAGAATAAGCTTCTCCTTGATCAGGTCCCAGATTATTCTCGTCATCTCGTCTCCTAGGATATCCACCACGGGCCCGACCTTTATTTTACCGGTACTCATTACTGAATGATGATACGTTGAAAATAAAATAAAAACTCCTATAAGAGCCCGATTACTCTATACTCGTTCACTAACCCAACCTCAAATGAAATGATTACAAATAGCGTATCATGTAATAGTGCAAATTGAACCTTCTATGACGTTGCATTAGCTGTTCACTTGTCAAATCATTTGACGTCACTTTGCGTTTCGTAGAGTACACGGCAAGTATTAACATAGAACAATACCAAATAGAATACAATAAGTCTGAATTCGAGATAAAGAGGTCCATTGTGACCATTCTGTGTTCGTTACAATGACTAGTGGCTGTTGCGAAACACACTTTTACTATCAAGTGCTTTCTGCAGTATTTACTTTTTGCTTAAAGGCATTGGCACAATTGAAAACTTAAACTTTTGACTATACCATTTGACTTTACGTTTACTTTCCGACATGTTGTTTCTTATGGAGCTTGACACAATGGTACTGTGAAAGGTAACGTCCAGAGCACTTTTGACTTTATGATTTCGAATAGTTGAAATTAAAAGTAAAAATCAAGTAGTAATTTTGCCGAGAATCTAAGAGGTTATGCGGAAAGTGCGTTATTTTATTGTAGGGCGATTTTAATATCAGTATATATATATATATATATATATATATATATATATATATATATATATATATATATATATATATATATATATATATAATATATATATATATATATATATATATATATATATATATATATATATATATATATATATATATATATATATATATATATATATATATATATATATATATATATATATATATATATGACCTGTTCACATTATATTTGTTTTCTATTCATTTAATTCAAAATGAGGGTTTATATATATATATATATATATATATATATATATATATATATATATATATATAAAAACCCTCATTTTGAATTAAATGAATAGAAAACAAATATAATGTGAACAGGTCATATATGAATTGACATATTTTAATAAAGAAACAAATAAGTTTTTTGTTTGAAATAAACATTGAATGTAAATTTTAGCCTATTAAAAAAAAACAGTGCGTAAAATGCATTCCTGGATAATGTAATTATTTACATAACAAGATACACATTTTTACGAAGCTCACAGAACCGATGTTGAATTGTCTGAACTTTGACTTTACACTATTGTATTGTATATTGGGACTTTCAACAGAGGAAAGGAAACATAAAGACAAATGCTAAAGTTTTCTATTGTGTAAGAAGCTTTACATCGTACTAATTTTTTTCTCTAACCTACCATAAATGCCAACAAACTGTTCTTATATATCAGGATGGAATTTTAAGGGATAACTTCTGATGCTATAGTGGATTTATAAATTTTCAACCATAGTTTTTGATATAAAAGGTGTATTTTAAACAAAAATTACAGCAAAAAAATTAAATATCTTAGATGGTGTCATATATTTAACCATAACAGACGAACAACAATCTAATTATATAAAGTATATCACAGTAATGCAGTTGTAGAGTGCCACTGTCTCCCAATAATAAATGGCTTATCAGATCATGATGCACAAATATTAGTTATGACTTCCACGAGGCCGTCATAGAGCTCACCAGGTGGTTCCCATTTGTGGTTCGTTTCTTGCGGAGTCGGAGTTACTCCTTCGTCCTCCCGCTTCTCTCTCTGCTTCGGCGAGTTCGGAAGCGCCGTCGCCATTCTGGGGCTGAGGAGCATCGGAACCAACCTTGTCGTGGATGACAGTCGGGGTTAGCCGGATGTCGTCCCGATGCACCCTCACCCATCTCCTGCCAATCCGGACGAAATATATAGTAGGTCCCAACTGCTGCAACACTTGGTGCAGCCCGCTCAATTTAGCCTTGAAGCCAGCGCAAAAATTCTTGCATATTGCAGACTGCGGGTGCGTCTTCACATACACTTCTTGCCCTGCTTGTGGCACCGGCGGCTTTCTTGTTATTGTTGGCACCCATATTTCTGTGTATCACATGTGCTGCTCACGAACCTGTTACTCTATTTCACTATGTGCTTGTGGGCTGGTAATACTGCTTGGTGCGTCACTATTGTCCGGTTTCTTGCCTTTTCCCTCGCCTGGTAGGCATAGGTTTCTTCCCAGCAATACTTCAGCAGGTGTTTTGCCGGTGGCGGTGTTGATTCGTCGAAGGAGTGTTTACAATGCAGCTGCTAGATGTTCAAGAGATTTTGTGTGCTGGTCACCCACACGGAAGCGAAGCTGAACTTTTAACTCCTGGTTCTGCCTTTCTGTAGGGTTGGCCTTGAGGTGGTAAATTGCCTCTGTCATGTGCCTCACTCCCAACTTCGTGCATAATTCATGCCACTGTTTCGCAGTAAACTGTGTCCTATTATCAGTCAATAGGTTTTTAGAAAAACCCCAATGTGGGAAAAAGTTCTCACTGAGGACTATTGTGATGTTATTTGTACTGGCACTACTGATGGTGTACGCCTCCACCCACTTTGAAGAATTGTCAGTGTCTACCACTAGAAATAGTTTCCCATTAACTGACCTAGGGTATGGTCCCATTAAATCAAGGCACACTGTATCGAAAGGCTTTTGCAGCAGGTGTGGCTGCTGTTGTTGCTAGCCATCTGTCCTGCGGCTTTTAAACAAATTGCTCTTCTGACACTTTTGCACTAAACTGCGTACGTATTTCGTCAGATATGGCCAAAGAAATGCTCCATTATGTTTCGAAATGTCTGGGACACCCTGGGGTGTTTGGCTACACTGCCACTGTGCGCATGGGCGAACACCTGATCCTGCGCAACTGTAGGGACGTACACTCTCCACTTCCACGGGTTACCCAGCGAGCACCTTTCTAACCAACCATTCACGACTCGCCAGTTCTTTACTATTCCTTGCTCGCACTGCCATGTCTTGTCTTACGAAAATTGGCAACCCTGTTGTGTTTGCTTTACTTGCTCAAACAACTCCGAGATCAAAATGTAGTTTTCCACGGCACTCACTTGCTGTATAGTAAGTTCGGAAATAGTCCCGTCGCCTGGTGGAAGAATCTCCTCACATTCCACTTCATCTTGTAAAATTACTTTCGGGTTTGGTGCACGAGAACGTGTCCGCTAACTGGTTCTCCTGGTCCAGCGCATAATCTAAAGGGCTGGTACTCTAAGTAGGCCCGGTACTTTTTTATCGCCGAGATTACAGGGCGTCATTTACATTAGTTGATATTGTAGCGGCACTCGGTAGGACCTAGCTTCGCGCTAGCACAGTCAACTACGTTTCTTTCACCATTATCGGCTAGTTTGTTAAAGCACTGCTCCTACTTCTTCCTGGATTGCGTCGGTTTGTATATACATGTGCTTGACCACATCATATCTTGCCAGTGTTGTATACGTCTGAAATTTCTCCTTAATTTCCTGAAAAGACTGTTCTGCTGCTTCTGAACATTGAAATCGATTTAATGGTGAAAATAATTTTCAATGTGCTCTCTTAACCAATTTCCGTAACTGCTTCCTCATTTTTGGATGTGGGTACTCTGCTATTAGTTTCAACTGTTCCGGATTTGGTTTATTCCCCTCTGCATTTATGACGTGCCCGAAAAAGTTAATACTGGTTTTTCCTATGTGACATGTTTCTAGCACACACATCAGTCCATTAATAGCAAAATTAATCTCTAAAACTATGTAATCTAGGTAGGCCATGGTGTAGTTGCCTATTAAGCCATCCAACACGCACGCCATGATGGATTTAGAGGTTGCTGGAGTACACTTAAGCCCAAAGGGCATAATGCAGAACTGAAAGCATCGTCCGTCTGGCACAGGAACTGTGTTTTCTTACGGTATTCCATCTTAACCGATACTTGCCAATAACCACTTTTTTAGTCAAGGGATGTCATAATTCTTGCCTGTCCTAATAATCTGAGAGCATATTTTACACTTATGTACGGCAGTGACAAATTTTTGGTTACTTGATTTGACGACCTAACGTCGACACAAAAAACGCCCTGTGCCATATTTTTTAGGTGCGAGTGTTATTGCAATGTTGCACATTCAGTCTGTTGGCTCAATAACACCGTCATTTAGCATTTTCTGGATCTGCTGCTTAATGATTATGGCCTGGTGTGGTAAGTAACTGCGTGGCAGTGTCCTTACGGGTTCTGCTTCTAATGGCATTTCATGTTCTGCAATTGTGTTTCGGCGTAAAGTGTCTCGTGCTCCGAATACATCTTTACATTCGTTTAACAAAGGTAGACAAGTGGCCTGGTGTTCGGGCAGTATGTTGTGGTAAAGATCATTCAATATGACGTGTGGTAAATTAACTGTCGGTTTCCTGTCCAGATTATAAACAGTAGGTCTTTATTTCTCCCCATTTGTTATTCTGCGAGCAGCTGGTTTTACAATTGTGTTTTGCTCGGATAACCACGGGATTCCTAAGATGACGTCCTCTCGGATTTCCGGCGTAACAATAGCTGATTTTATAGTACTAATGTCCTGTATATTAACTGTAATTTTTGCTTGGCCTAATGCTGTACTGTACTCATTTTTGGTGGCTAACCAAATGATAAAATTAACAGGTTATTCATTTTCTGATTTTACAATTCCCAGCCTAATTATGTTGTGTAATGCTCTGGTATCAACTAGCACCTGACATTGACGCCCCTTCACATTTACAAGGAACCTGATAAAATGTTGTTCCCCGTTACTGACCTGTTGTAACAATGTTTGTTATGGTGTCTGGCCCTGTGGTTTCTGACGCGGATCAGGGGTGAAAAAGACGTCCGGACTCTTTACCCCTGCATCCCGCTTCCCTGCTTCTTTCGTGGAGCTTCCTGAATGAGTGAGAGGTGAAGTTTGTTGGGGCATTTGCTATGCCAGTGGTATGCTGTGTAGGGCAATACCAACACGGATGTTGCGGTGGCTGACTTTGATTACACACATGTAGCCGCACTCGCACACTGTGTGTTGAACCCTGCACTTCCTGCCATCTCCTGTTCTGGTTTGCTGGTCTGTTAACTGGTGGTTGTAGAAAGAAATTTTGGTTAGGTTTGCGGAACTGTTTGTTTTGCTCCTGCTGTACCGATAGTGGGGCAGTGTGTGTCTGTGAGTCTCTCTGCTCGTTACGCTATCGAACTACACCCGGATCGCGGCGCAGTTGTAAGCTGTCATGTTCAATTAAGATCGCTACATGCATGACGTCTTCAATGGCCTCGTTCAATAGTGGCATCAGTGCTGCCCTGAATTCTGGCCTGGTTGTTTCTGCAATATTTTCTAAGACTTCCCGTTCTAGTAACTGCGAGTGAATCTGGCGGATTAGGTGCATCTTGGATGTGACAAATGCATTTAAAAATTGATTTGGCTGGTGTTCTTCCAGTGTGAGTCAACTCTGTGCCTGAATAGAACTGAACACAACCCTGAAATAGCTCTGGAATGCACGGCGAAAATCTTGTCACTGTGGCCCGTAATTGTTAAATGATTTCCACTAAGACTGTGCGTCTCCTTGGAGCTGCATGCCAACACAGCTAGCCGATTCCTCCTGACTGATACCATACCTAGTGAGCTTGTGGGAAGGCCGTAGGGTCCTCCGATGATGTTCCCGCAAATGTGGGCAAACTCTGAAACCTGCTAGGCATCCTCGCAGGTGTTTGTCCTGGTGGAGTTGCATTGAAGTTTGACTCAGAGGTCCTTATCTCTCTAGCCAATTCCGTTGTGGTTCGTGGTGTTGACTGTACTACCTCTGCTTGCGGTGTCATATGCAGCATGGTTGGGTAAGGCGTGGGTAGTGGTGGTAGGATTGACAGGTACAACGATGTTGAGTGCATGGTCGGCATTGGCGGAAAATAGTTACTGATAGATAAATATGGTAATGGAGTTGCATTCGGATGGGGTGGAGGCAACGTTGCTGACATCGACGTTGGCCGTATTCCTCCGCTCACCACGTGTGCTCTGTTGACATGAATTTGCTCTCCTGCTTGCATTCCCATTGTGTATGAAAGGTGCTCCTCCCTTCTTGTGACTTGTGCTTCTCCTCGCTCTTGCGTGTTGCGTCCGCTTGCCAATTAAAATTCAGAATATTCCTATCGCTACTGCTTACTTGAATGTGACCGGTTGACATGAGGTCCTGAACTTGTTGTTCGTTGCAATGTCTGTCATTAATGTGGCAGTTCCCACACTAACCCGCATGCACTTGTTTGTTCTTTATACCTGAGACATTCCCGGTGGAATTTGATTTGACAGTTCTGGCACTGTAAGATATTTGCCCCTTGCCTGTCGCAAATGAGATTTTCACAATAATGTGGTGCACGAAAGTTCGATTCTGTCTCTATTACTTGCGATTGGACTATTTCTGTTTCCGAATTTTCCCGGGACACCACTGTTTACACTGCACGCAGTTGTTGGTGGATGGTCATGGCATGGCTGTTTGTCGGAGAGTTCGGTTGGAGGTTGCAACGACAACACTACATGCCTCACCCGAATTTGTCGACAAAATTCAATGGGAGTGCTTTGAGGCACTGCAAGCACAATGGTGTTGCCGTCGTGGTGGATGTGGTGTTGCTTGCCATGTTGACAGTTCAAAGTCACATGTGTGGGGTGGATGACAGTTCCAATCCATGTATGTGGTGTGGTGGTCACAATGCGACAGCCCTGCTCGAGCGTGCGTAGGCACGGGGGTCAAGCACCTGTTCCCGCTCAGCTGACTACAAGCATGCCATGCAGGCGATGAACATGTGGAAGGAGAGGAAGTTCTGCTCCCTTCGTTCGACCCTCTTGCCACTGCTGCTGGTGGCAGAAGGGGTAGCGCAGGCCCTTCTTCTTTGCTTTCACCACAATGGTGATGAACCAGCGTTTGTGCACCCTTTTTCTCGCAGAGCACATGGTCCCTTTCTGGCATCTCCCAGTCATCTGGAAGGCATATATTTGCTGTTGATGTTTTCCTTTGCTTCATCTCGTTCCGGGAAGGCAGTTAAGCAGGGTTAGGATGGCGTAGATGGACAATTTGAGGTGGGAACATTTTTGAAATGCTGTTCGAAAGTTCATATATGGATTTTGACGGAAAATTTTGGTACCATGTTCGGCACCAATTGACAGTGGTTGACTGAACGAAATGGGGTTGATTGGAATTTATAAAGGCGGTGAACACATTTTGGAAAATTTGTTTGGAATTGTATACCGGTAGGCACCAGATGTCACTGTGGCGGTATCACTGACTTTGTTGCGGTAGAGCTGAGTCCTCGTAACCTCGGGGTGCTGCAGGCCGATCACCCGGACTACATTCCCATGTAGAGCTTGCAGTTTTTCACCTTTGTGGAGGCCTCATTGTTTTCTAAACAAGGGGTTCTTAGTGCAGCCCAATCACTGCTTGGTAATGCAAATGAAATATGAGATCATCATAATTAAAACTCCTTATGCATGGATTGTCAGGACCAAACCACACACCCATAAATGCTACTCAAGGTATTTTGATTAGGTTGCAGCACACATACAAATGAATATTTATCTTAATTCACATAAACACTTGCATCAGGAAAATGCAGGTTTTAAGGGGCCTGTGCCCTCAAACACCTTTCGGCAATCGAATAAAAGCACTTGTCAGTTCATGCTATTTATTGCAGAATCGAAAATTCCCTCCAGGAGAATAACTTACACAATTGTACAGTTTAAACTTGCAGTGAAGGCGATGCAGTAATAAAGCATGAGGCTTGCATTAAGGTTAGGAGTGCTGATAAACTTATACACTCCCCAGGCGATGCAATTCCAATGGTGGAGAGGGGGAGTATCCTGGACAGCGAAAACGAAAAAGGTTTTTGATATACTTCACTATTGCTGAAAAATGACCGGTGATGAAGATAGACACCGTCTAGGTGAGAAAAGCGAGAGCGCGATTTCACATGTGCCTCCCCCTCTGGTCGCGACTTGCTGACTGACTTCCCGCCATGGAACGATGGCTGGTGGTGGCAGGCCCACGCACCATGGAGGGATCTACTTTCATACGTGCAGAAACAAATTTACCATTACATGCTATAATACTCTCAAACACTGCAAAAATAAAAAAACAATTATTATTTCTGAAGCTTACCTTGCGACTGGAATGAAATGGGGTTCACATAACACTGGTAGAAGTGAAAATAAACATTTGTGAAAAGAAATAATAACACTTTTAAAACAAAAACACTGGGCGTAAGGGTTGTTAGACATATTACACTATATTTGTGTGTGACATGTCCTTATCACGTGGCGAGAAATGCGGTTGTAAAAATGTTACAATCATTTTAACGTAATACACATGTTCTCGTATTACTATGCCCGCTCTCCCGGCATGGTAGGTGGGTGTTGTGCTACACTGTCCGCACTGCACTGCACTTGCCCGATCTTGCCCACTCCTGAAGACATACGACACTGACACTACTCGCCGGTGATCAATAGTCGAGAGCAAATGTGTGTTGCGCTCAGGAGTGGTCGGCGTGACAAACAGACTAGGGTGAGGAACGACTCTCGTCAGTTTCATTTTTTTGTTTGTAACTGTGTATCACATAATCACTCCAGCCACACACTACCATGCATGCCAAGCTGGGTCATGGAACATTTGTCATGTTTGTACTGCAGATGTTTTATTGACACATATGATTAGTTACATGCACTCAAACATTTTCTCCATTCAATGAATATATTTATGCTTTGCTCTCATGTTATAGAACAAATCATGTAGCTAGCGAATCTCGCATATAATGAGTCTGTTGCTAATGAAATGAACATCTTGGCAGTAACACTTTTATGTGTGAAACATTTCAATTATGGGCTCCTAGAAATAAATTTATTATTGTTTAATGTACAGAACAAAGAAAATGGCAAGAGCACCACATTAATATTCATACGGTACCTAAAACTTGAATGCTATTACTTCGTCAGCGCACTGCTACAGTATTGGGTTTATTATATTGCTTTATTTCTCCATAATAATGATGATGCAATATTTCTATTCTGCAAACATACTTTTAGGTGTCAATTAAGATGCCACAAAATAATATATATACCAGTGGAATGTTTTGTAAAGACTTTTTTGTATTCTGACATCTCACCCAAAAAATATAATTTTATTGTACTGCTATTCCGTTAGCATGACTGTGTTACATATATGACTGTCAAGTTGCCAGCTTAGTATCACACAAATCAGCCCTAATGAAAGTGTGTTGCTGAGTTGTCAAAGATGAATCAGGATCTCGTCCTTCAGGAACTAATACTTTAACTCTCAAAATATCACACAAAACTCCCCGGCGATTGCGATTCACATTTCAGCATTAAACGCATTATAAGCGGAACAATTTGTGGCTATGCAGTTGATTGTATCAGGGGAGGGAACGGAACACTGCCAGAACTGTTACCATGACAACCAAACAATTTGAAAGTTTGAATAATTTTACATGGTGTTAACAGATATAAAGTTATTTATTTATATGTTTTAAGAACAAAATCATTACTTATTTTAGAAATTAAAATGACGTTAATGGGAGAAATACTGAAACAACTAGGGTGGGGAGATGGGTTTCACATTCCTGCAGCAAATGAAGAAAATAAAAGATTGGAAAAAGAGGTATGTACAGTAAAGCCAAAGCCTATTATGTGGTGCTTGAAGACTAGACAAATATAAATATGTTTTGCAGATTTTACTTTAGAGTAAGATGCAGCCAAAAATTCTGTTAAAATTTAAAAATTTATATATTAATATTATTTTTGCCAATACACTTCATGAAGTACAATAATGTCAATCTTAATTTCACTATTTTTATACATGAAGTGTGGACCAAATACACATAGGCCTATGCAGAACTGTATTTAACTTTTCTAAAGAAGTTACAGTTATTTCTTTGATATCAATTTATATTCAGAGTTGCATGTTCAGGTTTGTAAATGGGCCTGCCTGCCAAGTCGGCAACCGCGAACTTTAAATGGGGAATTAATGTTAAACACAATTCCTTTTCATTGCGTCAACTTTAAAGATAACTATTTCAAACAAGAAGTATTTTAAATGAAATTGCTTAAGGAATGATGCTACGTTAAAATATTTTTGTATAATATATATTTTATAAAATGTAAATATTGAAATTTACAAAGGCCTACGAAAAAAAAAATTGGATAAAGAATTTTTTTTCAAAAACAATTTTATGTAGCAATATTCCTTGAGAAAATCGTGTCAATGTGTTTTTTTGTTCGAAATAGTTATCTTTTAAATTGACACAATGAGAAGGAATTTTGTTTTAATTTATTCCCCGTTGGAAGTTCGCGACCACTGGTTTGGTAGGCAGGGCTGTTAAGTTAAAGCATTAGAACTTACTGCAGATGCTCTGTTGAACATATTGCTTTGCCACAAAATATTTACTTAAATTTCATTTGAAGAGCTTGGTTTCTCCAAAAATGTTATTAAAGATGAATACCTAAATATAAGGACAAGACAGGTTGTAAAATTATTTGAGGCAGTGATGTTAGAAAATTTATTTTAATGTCCATATAAGAATTTGACATCTATTACAATATATTCACTTGAAATTACATATTGTATTCTTTATAGGAGAAGTAAGTTTTTGGCTTTGTTTCACATTTACAACAAAACAGTAGGCTACTTACCCACAATTCAACAAAATAAATAGCTGGATTGTTATGAAGTCAATGCAAGTTTCAGATTACATATAGGTTTACACCATTAACATTTTCAAAAGTTCATTTTAAGGTTGACAATTAATTTTAAATAATTTTACCTGGAAAAAAAAAAAAAAAAAAAAAAAAAAAAGTTAATTAGCATTTTAAAAGTATTGAAATATATCTACATTGAAAAGTAATAGTATCAACCTTTATATTGTAGATAATTTGCAATTTGCATTGTTTTCTTAAAAACCAGCTACAAAACGTTTTGAGTTGTCAGCAATACTGAAACACTGTTAATGAGGGATGTCCATAAACTGTAGTAAAAAACCATCGTAGCATTCTCCAGGAGTGATTTCGGGAAACCCCGGAAAATCAAAATCAGGATGGCCGAAGTTATATTCGAACCCAGGTCCTTATGAATATAAGTCAAAAGACTCACCATTGCACCACCTCACTTGGTCTGTATGGGAAATTTGGTAATGTCATACAGTTGTATGAGTCTCAAGATGGTGATTTATGTAGTTCTATTAAGGTTTTTTAATACGAAAAAGCAAAGTAACTTACCTATAAATTACACGTAGGTTAGTTTAAATGTTTGGTCCCGAGTTTCGTTTGTGTAAAAATTTATAATTTTTTTGGAATTTTCCCAGGTACAAATAAATGTATTATTTTGGAAGTTTCCAGCTGTAAATTTTTGTTAGTGATGTGTGCAATCTTCGTGGAAGGTTCACTGAGTGGCATGGAGGAGGATGAGGATGATGCAGAGAGGTGTGTATGATGGCAGGTGGAGGAGAAGATGAAGCAGAAGGCGGGCTGCATTGTACGGTTGGCGGAGGTGACAGAGCGTGTTGAGGCACTCACCGAATACCTGAAGAACGTGGAGCAGGCTCATCAGCAGAACCAGGTTGGTGTGCCTACTTTGTGACATGTACTTTGCCACAGCCCAGAGTCTAAGTAAAGGAAACTGATAAAGCATAATCTGATGTCATCAGGTGAGCCACGAGATGAGCAATGACACAAATACTTACTGGTAATTTGGGTGCCAGCGGTACTTCCCAATCACCCCACTATTGAGACTCAGGGTTCTCAGAGATACTGTGGGTTCTGTGGGTCCATCTTGCCAGTGCATACTTACAACACGTAGGCAATACTAAACTTTTTACTAAACATCACTTGAAATGAACACTTAATAAAACATATGTGGCTAGGACATTGTCACTACTGAATAAAAGATATAAGTTCACTGTAGACTTGTTTTATTGATATTATTCATACACATCAACGTGCCAATGAAATGATTATCTCGGTCATGACTAGTCAATTCCACTTGGGTGCTCCCCAGCCCGCAATTACCCTAGCACACGCCTAAATGGATGATCTCACCGAGGTGTGTAAAAGCACAGCCTTCACAAGTGAAGAGGGCCGACAGCTACTAGGGTGGACTGACGGTTTTTCCCTGAAGATAGGACATTGTGAATTACAAATGAAAACACTTAATACACACTAACACGTGTGATTACTCTGCATCACTAACGCAAACTCATCAGGGCTCGCCCTCCAGCACATGGGTAGTGTGGTGATGGCCTATACACAGAGCCGGTTAGGATGGGAATAATTGCACCGTACACTAATTACAAAATTACGTAGACCCTTGAATGATACATGAAATAAGATGGGACCCAAGATGATTATTCACAATAAACACACACGTGTGAAAACAAGCTTAAGTGGTGCAGATGCTGCTGGTTGAACTTCCTAGCAGACCACGTGGTGCAGGTGAAATTGCAATATTTCTGCGTGGAAACGGCAAACTAAATTCAGATAAAATAATATTCATGTTGAGTAAGTGATTCTCTTTACGATTAGAGTGGTTACAGGCTTGTAACATGCCTGATGGCGGTAAAATCAAACATTAACGTGACCGCGTGGTCAAGTACAAAAAGCATCAATTTGCGTGAAAAATACATTGAACCCTGAATAAAATTGACATAGAACCCGTAGTAAAATGTTGCAAATACGATGTTACATAAATAAACTCTTAAAACGCAATGATGGCGTATACAAAGATTTGGCTTCGGTCGGCCACGTGGTTATATGAGATGTTGCTGTAAAATATTCAAACACGAAGATTACCCACAAATACATACATAAAAATAAAGCTCTTAAAATTGCATGTAGCAATAATGCAGAAGTTACAATGAAATGCCATAAAGATAGGCAGATGGCGCTTGATTCAAATTGCATGGGTTGCGTGACCTCTCCAACATCTTTCTCCTCCTTCTCCTCGATTAAGTTAAAAATGCCACAAGGGCGAAATAAATTAATAAAGCGGAAGCATGCAGCTGGGGAAATATCTGGCAAAATCTACGGAAGCAAAGGTTGACCGGTAAACTAAATTGACTATGGAAACCTAAATCAGTGAACAAAAGTTGTAGTGCGTACGTGACAGTGTCTTACCTCACCAGCTCTCCTCGACAGACTGTCCAGATACAAGCGTTGCATGGACCTACCATGGCCTCCTACGGGGTTCACATCAGCGGTAGTGCTATGCACGCAGAGTAAAATATTTTATATTGAAAATAAAATGGCACAAATGAAATTAAATATTGATTTCCATCTCTATAAATTTTTTATGAATTTTAATAATAATGTCACTTTATGATGGCATTCATGCCAGAATATTAACTGTTCTTAAGCTCGGTGCTGCGGGCGTTTTAAATTTTATTACCAAACAATTAAAATTAGTACAAACACTTTAAAACATTTTAAGACATATTAAACACTGCAAATACAATATAACGCATTTTACGCTGAAAATAACATTTATATGAAAGTTCAAAATTATCGGCCTCTTTGCGCACGTACGTGACACGTGAGCGCTGTCATGGGCTGTTAGCCGGCGTCAAATCCTGCGTTACTTTTTTTTTAGCGCAGGGCTATATAGGATAGTTTTTTTTATCAAACATTCACCATACTTCAGGGGCAGACTAAGAGGCCTCTCTACTGGAAACAGTGGTAGGTCCAGACTCCAGTATTGAGTATTTTTGAGTAAGAAACGGGTGTAGGGTAGCAGCAAAAAGGTCTGAGGGGGTGAAAAAATTCTCAAATTTAAACTTTAACATTGGCTTTTTAAGTTTATGACTTATGGACATCAGATATTAAATTAGAGTTTTAAATTCAGTCAAATATGACTTTTCTCTCACCACTTTTCTGTCTTTCTTTGCATATCTCATATCCTATTGTCTTTTAACTTCTTTCCTGCAGACTTAACATTTCCTGTTAATTATCTATTTTTTCTTCATGCAGGTCTGAGATGCCTGTAGCTCCGAGGGCCTCATGGAGCTTTCCAACCTCCCGACCTTTGCCTATCTGTACCTGCCATACGTCCATAAAACAATGCCGGTCTGACACGCGTATCAATTAGCAAACTCAAGCAATTTTATGTGAGTACTCCTGCCCTGTCAAAGACTGTCCTGCCTGAACAATTTATTTTTCGTCCCGCCAGCTGGTGAAGTGTGCGATGCCTACAATTTTCTGTAGTACGATTAAATGCTGTTATTATGGGGTTGATGTGTTTACAGAGCTACATGACGTTAATGAACTTGGTTAGCAAGTCTGCTTGGTTATTTGCCACGTCTGTATTTGGTAGCTCAGATTAATAAACTGTTATTTTGTTTGAAGAGGGGTGGCAATATTTTTGCTGCAGAAAAGATACTTTGTTTTTGTCCCCTTCCCCCCCCCCCCCCCCCTTCTCTGCGGTGTGGTGACGTCTGAATGCTTCCAAGTGCTGAGCTATACTGAACAGAGGCGCGTGGCGCTCCTGGTGCGGCCGAACGCTGTCTGGTGGCTACTACTGGTAACGAGTTCAGCCTCGCACACACTGGCACCTTCTATACGCCTCTCCGCTATTCCCGCCGCCTCCTTAACTTTTCCAAGCTGCGTTTTCACGTATAAATGAAGGTAAAGTTTCTCTTTTAGTAGTGTTTTTGAGCGATTTTTGTGTATATGGATTTTTTGTACGGAAGTATTTCTTCACTGTTTTGATGGTGTGAATTTTCAACATGGTATTTTATGGGAAGTATTTTAAAAGAGGTGGATTTTTTTTTTTTTTTTTTTTTCTGTGGGAATGGTCTCCTGGACTACAATTTGCCAAAATAATTTCAATGTCAAGGAGTTTAGTGGATATTTTATGGCGTGCCTGTATGCTCATGGTTAAGTGTAATTAGGTTTTTGCGCCTTCCCAATGGTATTCTTGAAATTATTATTCCATGTACTTTTTAGTGAATCATCAGGCATACTTTACTTTTAAAGTTGTATTGGTGCTTGCTTTACTCAAGGAGTTATTTTACCTTTTCTAATGGGATTTCACAAGTGTTTATTCAGGTTGGGTGATTTCTCAGGATATATTAATATTGTTGTTTTTCTGTTCGTTCCATATGCATGTGTGTTCTCTCCTTCCCTTAGTTCACCGATTGTTAGCAAGCAACAGAAATTTACAGATGCAATTTATATTTTTTCAAATCAAGTTGCAAAGTTGTTGTTCTTGATGATAATGTATAGATGGGCTTCAATATATTTGTATTGATTTTGGAATTTTTGTGTCCATGCTATCTTGATTTTTTTTTAATGGTATGCGTCCTCCTTGCCTTCCTTTAGCCCTGCTACGTCCTAAAGGGGTGTAATACCCTAGTTGAACATGTTATCAGTGTAACCAGCAATCCACTTATTCAACTATATATTTTTATTTTTAAAAATTGTTTAAAATAAAAATAAAAGTAATTTTTATTATCGTGAGTTGCATTTGTGATAAGCATAAAAGAATAAGTTAACTATTGCTATTGACTCTTTAGGCTCATAAGACTGTTTGCATATGTAGAGTAATGATTAACTTAGGGTATTTTTAATGTTATGAAGTTATAATTATTATATGTATATATATAAAATTATAATTTGGAACTTATGTTTATTTTGTAAAACTATTTATTCTTATTAACTTTTATTGTAATTTTTTACTTATACTGTGTAAGTATAGTCTGCCATATATATTCCATTGAATAATATATTATTTTTAGAATAATTTTAGAATAAAAAAGTATTCACATATTGGCTGCGATAGAGGATTGAAAATGTGTTGCTGTTTACACATTTGTGGTATAACATTTATAAGTTTCAGTGTGGAATTAACTACAGTAGACACAGCGACAGTGGCGGCTTGTGCTATAGGGTTGCAGCAGCACCCTCTCACCCCCTCCGGCCAAACTTCGAGCAACATGTGTTTATGTATCTTGTACAATGCTCGTGCTAAGCTGGGCGGCAGAGGAGCAGAACGTTCGGCCTCGGTAACGTATGCACATGCTAATGGAGTGCGAGGGAAAAATGTTAGGGGAGGGGGGTGGTCTCGCTCTTCTTCGCGCACACGTGGGCTGCACAGCTGCCAGCCTCTTACAGGCAGTCATGGGGCGAGCAACTGGTGCACACGTTTATATTGCTTTGTTGTGTCATCAAACAGTGATTTTTTTCAGGTGTAAAGTGGAGTGTTTAGAGGTTTGTAGCTATGCTAATTTTACTATAATTGATTTTAATTTAACATGAACAGAATAAATGTGATGGAATTACAAGCTACGTATTTCTTTTTCTCAGTTATCACTAAAGGGGAAAAAGTAAATGAAAAACAAATGGCTGAATAAGTTTTGAAGCTGTAGGTATTTGAATGCGCTGACTGTGAATAGTGTGACAAGGCATCTGGGTCAGAGCAACCACGTTGATTCGCAAATAGGCAATAGTTATGGTTGGCTGCTGTTCAGGTGAACTCTGTTGCCGTGAACTGGGGCCATAAACAATTCCTTTGGTATAGCTAGTGTCACACGTACTGATAGCTGGCGAAAGGCCTGTGCCTGTTCTCGTGGTGCTAGATGGTCGATGAAGGCTACAAGAAAGGGGGACATCTCTTGTAAGTGCCCGGAGGCAATCTGCATTTGTTTTACTTTCTCCCTGATACCACTGCGTTTGGAGAAAGACATCTGGATACACACAAAAGACACGCTCACGTCCGTGAGGTGGAAAGGAGGGAATGTGTCCCTGCATATACGAGAGCTGTCGGGGAAGCTGTCGTACGCAAAATGGGCAGAGGAGACCCGTGCCTGCACTGTACGGGGCGGGGTCTATTAGCACTGTGAAAACTGCTTAAACTGAATCTGACTCCATATTGCATTGTTGCCCAGAGGGGGCTGCAGTGTCTAGAGGTGTTGCTGACTAGGCTTTGTTACCTTGGCACGGTGCTTGACTAATCAGGACGTGGAAGGAATGGTCTGGGTTGGAGACCAAGGAAAGGCATCTCTTCGGTATTGAAAGTGCAGTGAAGTGGGATGGTAAGCTGGGGAGCTTGGAAGCGAAGGCTTGAGACTAAACAGGCAGGTCAGTTCCGGCAATGCGTGCTATGGAAGATTGAAGTCTGGTCAAGAGTTGAAACTTGGCTCTTCTTTTATACTAAACTGGTGTCTTGAGGGCGAACGGTTGGGCTGAGCGCAGGGTGGCAAAATCATGGCTTCTCTGGCGTTACGTCACTGGTCGGCTTGGAGAAGGAAGGAAGACAGTGACGAAACATACTGTGGGAGCCATCTAGCGGTAGGCAGTAGTACTTGGTGTCTTCGGCGCTTAGCTTCGGTGGGCTGGTGAATAAAACAATACTGCTGAGCAGGAACGACAGTACAATCTGGGGTCATGTGGCGGCCAATGATGATAAACTCCGTTGTCTCAGATGCAACGCGAGCTATGCTGACGAGCTGAAGTAGTTTAGTAACCATTGTTGCCAGCATGTCATGCGTAAAAACATCACAAAATAAAATGGGGAGAATATATTATCAGTACAGCATAAAATAGGGGATGAGAAAGAAAATTATCATGTTAAAATAATTTTTTATCAATAAAACTTTTTGTGACAAAAAAATTTTAATTCGAGATTATTCAAAAAGGATGGTGCAAATGTAACGCCAATTTATCCATGCACCACACTTTTCAATTATATTTTGTAATTATGAAAATCTAAGTGAAATGGAAATTTGTCCATGTTTATTGCTAAAATGTTACTGAAATAATTACTTCAAACTTGAGATGTTTGCAAAAGCTATTTTGTTTAGTTGAAGAGGTTTATTAGGTACAACATTTATTCTTTCTTTCTGCAATCCAGTCATTTCTATTTTTGTACACGTACTTTAAGGAAATATTTAGGAGCATATTTTTTTTATGTTGTATGGCAATTAAAAACACTAAGCAATTTTAATTGACTTAAGTTGATTATATGCAAGCATTTAGTTGACAATGATGAAATTTTAAGATTTTCATTAAACGTTCATTAAAGCTGTGTTCTCATAATAATATTTTTCATTTTCATGAAATCCAACAACATATTTGGTTTTGTGTAAGAAAAAGTGTGTATGTGTGTGTTTATAGGGGCTGTTAACGGCTCACTATGGCCAGCTGCAAATGGAGGAGCACCTTGCCAAGCTCGCCCGCAACGAGCAAAGCCGCCTTGACCAAGAGCTGCGTCGCATCAGCAAGGCCTTTGACCAGCTGACAGAGAGGCACGAGTCACTGCAGGTAACTCTGCCTGCGAATAGTCCCCTGCAGACTCCAGTTGTGGTAGATTCTTCAGCAGCAGCCCCAAAATGGTCATACTGATTACAACCTTCCTTATGTTCAGTTTTTCTCATTGACTGTTGTTGGTTGTAAAGAATGTGACCTGAGCGTGTTTCCCATAATGATAACATACGTATAAAGTGTATGGAGTGTGCACACTAGGACAGAGATGGCCACACTAAACTGATGGGTCTTTTGAGCTGGAGTCTGGTGGTGTTTGAGGGGTGACGTGGAATGGGATCTTACAGTGACCAGTGACAAAATGCAGAGTTGGGGTTAATTAAAGCACTCAAGAAAACCCCTCGGCCATAGACAATATCCACCATGTTTTGCCTTGTGCTCGTATATGGGACAATCCCGCTGGGAATTGAACCTGGATTACCACGGCAGGAGGCTGATGAGTGAATTATTTGGCCACAGAGACCTTGTATTTCTTCTAAAAAGAAACTTTAATCAGTTTTTGAAGTTTAGCAGGTTACTGTATAATGTAGATCAGTTTCAGAGTTACTGATAGTTTTTAAGAAATTACTGTATACAATAATTTCAGTCTGATGTCTATGTGAATGTTGCAGTTTTCATCTACATATGTGCTGTTTGCAGTTGACGAAGCACTTTTGAGAGCCTTACTTACTTTCTCCTTTCAGGACACTGTATGAAAAATAATTTTTGCAGAGGACCTCACGACTTGTAGGCTTGCATTAAAGTAACAGTTTTAATGTAGAAAATATTTTTGATCATCTTCACTTGGTGGTGTTTGCAGAGGTGCTGAATCTGAAACCACTGCTTGCCATACTATTGTACTGTAAAATGTTGAATAACATAATGGTGATGTGTGTATCTCGTATAATGTGAACTATAACTATGTACAACATTATCTGCAATATGACTTGCATGCCTCTACAAGTTCTGCTCTGGAAGCACTCAGAGATGCAGTGCTCGCTTTGCAGAAAGACATAGCACGGCACACAGATAAGCTGGAGAAGGTGAAGGCAAGTGTGAAATGGGATAAGGAGGCACAGCTGGCGTGGGACGAGGCGGTGGCTCGTAGTGAGGATAACAACCAGGTGCTGCTGCGGGCGATCCGCGAGGATGATAGCGAAACCAAGGTGATTGAAGATCTCTGTGGTAACTTGCCCAATGTAGTCTATTCACAGTTTCTTCACACTTTTTTTAAGTTAAACCTTTGTAAAATCACCCATGTATGAGGTGTTTGGTTGTTTCCTAAAAGTCAAGTATTACATGCGTTTTATACATGTGTTAACATAAAGTACCTGACTTTTTACTACATTTAACTTTTTCTTCTATTCCAAATACAAATTATAAATAACAATTAATTTAGCTTACCCAATAGTTATGTCTTGCATGTATTGCTGCAACATAATTGGTGCAAGTAATAGTACAGATGTGTTTGCTGGTCTTTAGAAACTATGACTTCTCATGCATAATGTTGTTAAGAGGCTGGAATGGCTGTAGGCGTACATGAAGGTTTTTCACAATCTGGAGAAAATTTCAGTGTTTGTCTCCGCCCCACATCCCTGAGTGATTAAACAATTTTAACATCAGTCTTATGATAAAAATCTATAGATTCCTTTGATGTTTTAACACTGTAATTTATTGTATTTTGTAACTACAAATTTCAGAGCACACTTATTTTATTTTAATTTCGACCTCATAGGGTTCATCTATAGAAGGGGCTCAGGACAGAATGTACTGTTTAAAATTGTCATACTCTCAATCAAGTGTAAACATAGTGGAGAGAAAAGAAAAAAAATATTAAATTAAAACAGTGACGTATGATGCTTGTATGCATCTTTGATGCGCACACTACGTTCGACTTTGCCCTATCTTGGATGTAATGTTCAACCCTTTGGGAAAGTCATCTCAAACAGTACTGATGATGCTGGACATGTGGCTATGGGATAAGCCTGTGCAATGTTGGAAGCTATTACAGACACATCAGTCCAGCTTGTACTGTTCACCAAGATTCTCCAAGTGAATGTCACGTCAACACCTCCCAAAGTGGGATTGTACTGCCTGACTGAGACACAGAACCTGCTGCAAAGGCCACGAGTGGTTTCTCTAAATGCAGTGAGAGCATGCCACCAGTGAAAAGGGATGGTAGCGCCTCATCAGCATTTCTCAACCCCGGGACTCCTGTGTCTGAGGCTATCACCACCGCACCCCACGCCATTGAGTGCCCTAGAGAGATTAGTATAAATGGGCTGGCACTTCCAGCAAAAGATAGTGTCTGCTTCTCCACCGCTCTTGTACAGGGCCGGAGGAAGCCATCTGCAGTTTGTGCTCACTGGTACACCAGCAGATTCTACCACTCTCCAAACGGCTGGAATCTGACTAACAGTGAAGACATCCCAACCAGAAGCCACTTTTGCACGCATTGTAGACCCTAACAGCTTCTGGGAGACTGGACCTTCAGCGGCTCCTGAAGATATCTGCTCCTTCCTTACCACCCCCTGACATTGACCCCAGAACTGGTAACGGTCGTGACTGTCTCTTCAAGATCACCCTGCCCACTGGACAGTGACTGCATTGTCGACACTAACTCTCTGGTAGCATTACTCCGTTTTTTGCTCCTTCAGAACACCAGATGGGCTAGTTAGGAGCAGTTTCTATCACCTATTTCCCAACCAGGTCGCCTTCACCTGGAATTGCGTAGTTAAAAACTTCAGTGTCAAAGCAATTTAGTACAGGACCACTGTACTATATTACTCAGTTATTATAACACGTGATTCAAATCTATTCTCTGTGTACTAATTTCCTAAAGTGTCATCCTCTCGTCTCCTACGTAGTTTCAGCCTACTGAAGTTAAGCTGGCAGACCATCAGCTCTTAAGCTAAATACACACACATTAAGTGGCCACCCGAGCTCTGCCGCCTGGTAGACTTCAGTAGAGCCTATATCACTAGCAACTCCTCCACCAGGTGAATCAGTGAATTGGGTTGTTCCATACTCGGTCACTGCTCTTTATGGGACCAGCAAGGAGCTGGAATTAACTCTGACCATCTGATTCCCCTTGGATACCACACTGTGGGTATTTCTGTCAATCAGCTGGAGCACTATCCAACACTCTGTCTGCCGCTCTCCTTAGGGGCAAAGGGTGCCCTTTCTGCCTGTGCTGCTGCTGCAGAGAAAACTAAGAAGGGCAGTTTATGGTTCTGAAACCAGCTTGCTTTGCTACCCTAATCAAGGCCAAGTTCACACTGCCTGCACTACTGAGAGGCCTCACCCCTCAGCCCTTATTTCCATTGTTTATCAAGATTCCTGGGAAGCCTCACCCGGTAGTAGAGGCAGTGCTTCGGGGAGAAAAGAGCTGCCCCTGGGCCTTGCCTGGCCTTGGTTCAGGGCCAACCGGCAGTCAACCCAGTGTCTGGCAGTCACAGACAACTGTCACCACAGCAGCACTTCAGGTGCCAAGGAGAACGCCAACGTCCAGCAGCCTGCCAGTGACTTGAAACAGACACCTCGGAGGATCTTCAAGACTCAAGGTAAACCAGTGATAAAAGGCGAGCCCATTCACAGGGTTGTGACAGCGGCTGTTGACTTTGTGCCGACAAGACAGGCCACCAGACCAGTCTTGTACACCGGCCGGGCGCCTCAGAAACATTAAGGCCCCCTTTCTCCCATATGTTTTTCAGGATTTTGGCATCACTGTCTAAAACTGTAAAGTTGACCATGACGAAAGCCTCATTCCTTAAAACTTACCTAAGTTTTGTGTGGCACTTAACCTCCCAAGTCGTACATCAAAGTTTGACGAGCATAGCCCCAACAATTTGAACCCTCCCCTAGTTGGGCATGCGTCAACAGAAATTTGTGTGTGTGGTCTGCCCCAAAAAAATTAATAGGATATTTTTGCTTTGTATACCAAGTAGTACGTGTACAAAATTGGGACTGGGAATTGATTGTTGTGGAGGTAACATGTGCCGTTCAAAGAATGCAGGGTGGGGTGCACATGCCTCCTGTACTGTTTACCAACATTGAACTGACATCTCTAGAACAGTCAAAAACCATGTGGCATTGACTAAGTTAGTCGATTGTTTACATATGTATATGCTTTAAAGTGTTAGTACATTTCCTCATAAACAATCTTACCCAGTTTGGATGTACATATACTGAAGTTTTGTTTACAGACTGTTCACTGTAAACTGAGCACTTTTGAAAGCCCTGCTTAAGATCTACTATCTACTTGCACGTACATTGTGTATTCCTTCACCATATGTAAAATTAACATTCCCATGGTCCAGATCTCTTTATTCATGCATCTGTCAAGGGAAACTGAAATTATCAGAAAAGTATATTTTGTACAAATTTGCTAATTCTTACACTTATATACATTAAAATACAGAAGGTAAAAGAAATAATTTCAGCATTAACAAATGTTTACCTAACGCTTTTAATTCAGTATTAAAACATGGAACTGTGCGTTGCCAACTTTAAAAGCTGCATGCCAGTCAGCGTGTCACCGTCAAAACATGTGCAGATAGCAGATTTTGACATTTCCCTAAGGGTGATTTCAAAAGTGCTCACTTTACCGTGAACAACTTTTAATAACTTTTTATTCAAACAAAAGTATTGTGAAAAAACAAATACAAACATTGACATCACTTTTTCAGCATGTGATTTTAGACAGTTTTGTGGGCAGTTTGTGGACCAGTGTTGGGGATATGTGCTGAAGATAAAAATCATTCTACATCATCATCAGTATTAGGGTATTCACACTTTGCTACATGTTACATATGAGTGTTTGTGTCAGGAGCGAGAGCTGCAGCGCCAGCGGCTGCAGGAGGATGTGAGGGCACGGGAGCGGCTACTGGAAGAGTCGGAGGTGCAGGTGCGGGAGTTGCGAATTGTGCTGGACCGCACAGCTGAGTTTTTCCGCAAGGCACACAAAGAGCGCAGGGACCTACTTACCCAGTGGGAGGATGCCGTGCGTGCTCTGCACTCTCGTGACCAGGATATCTACACCAGCACCCAGGTCAGTGGGACCAGGCCCTTTCAAAGTGCTTGCTGCGATGTAGGATCTCCACAGTACAACATACATAGCTCAGTATCACATTTTTTTGGAGTTCAAAGTGCATGATAATGAGGAGATACTTTAATTTAAAATGTTTTCTGAGCATAGCCATGCAAAAATTGAACTCAAACGTCATGTAGTAGTAAATATCCTGGAAGAGATTACATTGGTGCTGATCAGAGCTGGGTGTCCTACATGAGGGACTCAGCCTCGCAAGTGGACAAGTGAAGGATAAGTTGGTGGGGGGAGGGAGGAAGTAAGCAGAATGAACACAGAGGGAGAAACGGGAGTGCCCCCACACCACAGCAGTGTCTGCCTCACTCCTGACTGCCAGGATCTGAGATTGTCCTGGAGGCCTGCACAGTGGGAAGTGAGTGTCAAACCACTGAGCCAACTGTGAGCCCATTCAGAACAGCGGGATAGTTACAAAATGTACTGTGTATGTAGTTAGTGTTTAAAGATTGTCCAGAAATAAACACCATTCCCCACTAGGACGCAGGATGGAGTGTGATGTGCAGGAGATAAACGCACTGCGAGAGCAGAAGAAGGACAGGGAGGCGGAGCGAGACGAGCAAAGGCAGTTCTATGAGAATGAGGTGAACAACAATAAAGAGATGGAGCTGCAGGTGAGCGAGACAGTCAGGACGGCTGCTCGCCTGCGTGAGGAGCTGGCTGCTCTCCGCACCGACGTCGACGAACTGGCCGGCGAGGTTAGTGATGCTGGGTGCGCCCACCTGTTTCTCACACACACGCACACACTGATATTTACATACATTTGCGGTATATTGTGTTAAAATTTTCCTGAATGTACAGGCTAAAAATATTTGCAAGTTGCGGTAAATGTGATTTTTGTGAATTTACACTATAAATGTGATTTTTAGCTAGTTGTGTTATTCAGTATATTGTTTCTGAGAGTTTTCATACATTATTAACATCTGTCCCAAATATAGGACTTTTTTACTAGAATATATTACTTTATTACTAGAGTATAGGACATTTTTTACCCAAATATAGAATTACTACATAATTATAACTACTCTAACACGAGACAACCTTGAACACAGAATTCGAAAATAATTTGCACTCACGTTATTACAGAGGAAAAATTAATGTATTTTTGCTTGTTCTTTTTATAGGCATGTGAATAAATACTTACATGTTTATTGAGGCTAAAAACATAAGTTTGATAAAACATTTTCAATATGTACTGTAACATTTTGTCGTCAAACCTCCGCAAGATATGCCAGAGACTGCATTTGAGGAAGCAGTGCAGGAAAGCTGCAGCCAGGTGTAAGAGCTGCCCTATCTACATTAGGTCCACTGTGAAAGTTGAAAATATTTTTTAAATGTCTGCATTTCCTCAGAAATGAACACACTATGTTAAAAGGTAAAGACGTAGCTGAGAAACACTTGAATATTCTGCTATATTATGGGGAAAGAAGATTACTATAATGTTTTTTATATGAACTTTACTACAACATCTATTGTAGGGATGGGATCCTTGATAACTCAATACTTAATAGTATCAAGTATCGCATGAGAATATCCAAAAGTATCAAATTTTAACACCCATTTTTTTTGTTCCATAATTATGATACGAGCATACCATAATTTTTGGGCTATGTACAATACTTTTGAAAAACATCCCATAATTTAGTACACATTTTCTTGTACCATAACCATAGTACGGGCATACCAAAACTTTCAGAATATGTATGATACTTTTGAAAAGTGTGCCATAATTTAATCTGCATCCTTCGGGCATTCCAACACACCCATAAAATTTGACCTAGGTTCAATGGTTTGCAAGATATTAACAGCAACTTTTAAGTGTGTACCATAATTATCTCTGCTGGCTGCGAGCATTCCAAAAAGCCTTCACAGGTTGTTTTCAGTGTAATGTGGGTTTTTACATACTATAGTTTCAGGTTGTGTCGACGACACTAGTAAAATGAGCAATTTTCTTGGCCACATGGTTTTGTGTTCATGACAATTTAAATTTTGTATCAAGAAAAGTATCAGTATTGAGTATCGTGAGAATGTTTTGGTATCGAAACTGGTATTGAGTATTGAGAAAATGTAGTATCGACCCATCCCTAGTATATTGTGTGTAAACTTTTACAGTTGTACCATATTTATATCACTAAAAGTTTGTATCAGTTATTCCCTTTTTTTAATGTGTTAAAATTATTGTTTTATGGTATCCCATGATTATTTATTTATATGAGTGCTTTACAAATATTTTCAAATGATATCAAAATGAAAATACTGACGTGTGCCCGGCTAAGTCTGAATGGCACTTTTGTCTAGGATTTTAACGCTAGACCAATAGCATGGTTTTAATTAGGATTAACTGTGGTTGGCGAGGGGTGGCAGTTACTGAGTTACACCATCGTCTTGGGTAGTGCTGGTGATGCTGTGTTGATTTCGCACAGTGGCGGCTGGCTCGCCCCACTCTGGAGTGACGATTCCAGGCAGACGACTCTCTGCTCCAGGAGTGTGGATTGGATCGGCCGTACCTAACCTCGGTCTGATATATTAAACCTCTTAGCACCGGGTGGTACTCCTGGCTGGTATGGAAAGGCGGTGAAAAGTATACAATTATGACCCGAGCAGCCGCGACTTCTTGGCATCAGTGTGGCGGCGCGGTCCCGTTCCGCCTGCCTTTCGTGCGTAGGAGGTGGTAGTGCAGACCACTGTCTGGCAGTAAGGAAAGCCTTGAGGCCATGACTCACCTTGCAAGGCATAGAGTAATATGGCTCAACAATTTACATAGTGCACTTTGACAAGAACAGTATCTACAGTGTTTGCCCAATAGTTGCTTGCTGGCACGAGCTCGGTAATAGTCTCCACTGATCTCCCATGCTTTGCAGGCTGATCAGAGATGAAGAGACATGTGGACCACCAAGCCTCTACTGATTATGCGTTCAGGCAAGGTTAAGCGGCAAGTTTCAGGCTATGGTCAGTTCAGCACTAACGTAGTGCTCAAAGTGAGCAAATAACCCAGGCTTGTAGCCCCTCCTTGGATGAAGATGTTACTAGTAATAGGAGCTCCGCTGTTCCTCCCCTCCAGCACTGAATTAGTGCTTGGGTTGGTGGAAAGAAACAGGTAGCTGTCTAATGTGTGTGTTGCTAGACTCACGGACTCCTGATGGGGTTCCGTAGTTAGACTAATTTGGTTAAATAACCATCTCCTGGTTCTTGTCGGCAGTGCACGTGATGTCTTGTATTGGGCCAGTAAACATAAAGTATTCTAAAGAAGCAAAGCTTAAGGATAGAGAACAATAGATGTTTATTGCGATCACAATAAACATGCTACCCATGCTACTTCTTACCGAACAGTGGAGTGCTGAAGGTAATTGCGTTATCCAGGTGTAGGCGACCAGGTTCTGAGTTACAAGGGAAAGGAAATAGTTCTAGACGAATACAAAGTAAATTATTGTTAAACTGTACTAAGTAAGTGGGTGTCTAGAAGAGACAAAGTGAATTTAATAAGTATAAGCGTGTTCGCTGGATGACTGGTCGTTATTGATGGAGGTTGCCTTAGGAGGCATACGTAAGACTTTGTAGATCTCTGAAGGTTCCAGCACTAGGTAGTGCTTGGGATGTCGTGAGAGAGAATACAAGAATGACTCTGCAGCCCTGCTGTGCACAGACTTATATAGTGCTCAAGTCTGGGCTGCCACAGCGAGGTGCGGGGAAGGCGTGACGTCCTTCTGCACTGGCGTGGGAGTTGAAAATCTCTGGTTAGCAGTAGGCAGCAATACTGCTTCGTTCATCTTCGGTAGCGCTCTGCCTTGCCCAGTGGCGGGTGGCATGTAAGCTCTCAGAACAGGGGGAGGTGGCATGCCCTCTGGTTGCGTAACCTTGTGGCCACGTGCTTGGCCACCAATCAGATTCTCGGACTGTAGCTCTGTCTCTCCATAGTGGGCGGGCTTCCTCCCTCTGCCCCTTGCCATGGTGGTGCAGTGCTCGTTGATGCTGCGAATGTGTTTTCCCCCCTGTAGCAAAGATTATTGTGTCATGAGTGCCGCGTTTATTGGGTGTCCCACTGGCTTACTTTATTTTTGCATGCCGCTGACAAACACTCAGCATATAGCTGTGGATATTTACAATAGACTATACAACATGAACCTGCAAGAAAAAGCACTTGAAAATGACGGCATGCGAAAAAGGAAGGGGAATAAATTAAGTATGTTCAAGCCTTACTCGCTGAAGGCAAGGAGACGCCATTAACTATCCTGGGGCTTGCTGTGGTGGTTAAAGAGAAAAGGAAAGTCTTTCAGGGAACCTTGGGTCGCACAGCAATCTAAACAGTTACGTGGGACAGGGTATTAGTTCGGCAACCGCAGGCCCTTCAACACTTGGGTTGACCAGCTAAACGAAACAAATGCGAGTACACTTTAAAACATTAATTGAATTCGCGGCAAATTTGCGTATGTTGGTCACTTCAATACAACATACATAAACACTTTAATATGTGGAATTTAAATATCTTGCACCATATTTAATCATAGCACTGTAAAAACACATGAGTAATTTAAGTTGTCAGATATGTAAGTACATTTAAAAAGAATTCTTCGTGGTAATTCTCTTCACATAAACACTTTTAAAAACGTATAGTTATATACAATTGTGTGCCTACACATCAAGTCATATTTAAATGCTGGAGAATAGGAAAACTAACCTAACTATCCCTTATGGAAGTCTATCTTATTACTTAGGGCTAACAACTAATTTGTACACTAAGTATCTTCGTTGAAATATTCAAAGGTAAGTATGCCATAAAATAAAAGTCAACACAGTGGAAAATGCACTCCTACAAAACTCCTTTCTTCTTGTAGATGATCTTCACTAGTACACTGGAGAAACTCATTGGCAATATTTAGAGGTGTACCTACACGTCAAATTCAATGTACAAAAATCTAAAACTACTAATTCCTTTGCAGGAATCTTTTGTATCGTAAGCAAAGGCTAACATGTATTTCGTTGAAGTCTCTGTCTTCAACTAATCACTGGCACTGAGGTGAGCGTCTATATGTGATACACTATTGGTAGTTATTACCATCACTGTGGTGAGTGTTCATAGATAATACTACCTTGTTGTGTGGGCTGTCTGCCACTTATATTCCGGAACCTTGTCATCAGTGAGGTGTAAAAGTCAGTTTTCCCTGACTTTAAATTATATACAGCGTAATAACTGCTGCATTTACAAGTTCAGTTTGCACATAGTCGAGTGTCTAAATAACTGTCTGTTGCAATTACCTCGCTGGTTCCTACACTTCCCTCGCTTTATGTCAGCTGGGTAGGCACTTTTACTGGATACACAATATTTAATTTAGCCTAAATGTGAGTGTTTTTACCTATTTCACTATTTTTGACTGGTCGGCTAGTTTAAATGTCACTTTGTTACAGATCTATAATGAGTCCAGCAATGTTTCTCGTAGTGGTTTACGACGACATGTGTTTAACTTCATCAAGCACTGTACTTACTTGTGTTCGTCGAGCTTTGGTTTAGCTGGCCTGCCCCTGGGACGTAGTTCAGCATGCATGGGGTATGGCCATGTGTACCTTGACGTAAGTTGCCACGGTGATTCTTGGTACCGGCCAGACGTTGAGTCTGCCTTGGCGGCACGAGGTGGCATGAGGCTTCGTGGTTCAGCACGTGGTGTCTTGGCGTCTGCTTCTGCCGGAACTGATAAAGAGGGCACAGCTACAAGGGATGTTGTGGCAGTGTGGGCGAGTGAGTCCAGGTCCTCCACCTCGACTGCATGGGTTCCTACCCGTAGGGTAGGACGTTTCTCTGCTGGCGCAGGACAAGGTAGTTGCTGCAGGAGACCACTCTCCACCTTGCCTGCGGACGCATCACGTAGTGGGGCCAGGTCGTTGGAGGCATTGACGTTCTCGATGTCCAGGTCCTGCGACGAGGCAATGGGAGGGAGAGAACTCTTGACCTCCACTATGGGTGTTGCTCTAGCTGAGGGGTAGTTGGTGGCGTCAATGTTCTCGACGACTGCTGATACGGTCGCCGGTTGAGTGAGTGGTGGATCACGCCTCTCTTCCGCAACGGCACCGTAGGGTTGTTCCTGCACGGCAGGATATTGGGGCAGAGTACTTCCATCTTGGCAGTTCGACGTCCTAGTTTGCAGGTTTTCCTGCCTGGCAGGATCTGGGGGCGGAGCACTCTTGTCCGAGCTCGACGTCCTGGCTGGCGGGTTTTCCTGCGTGACAGGTTGTTGCGGCGGAGCACTCTTGTCGGAACTCAACGTCTGTGTTTGCTGGAGTTCCTGCGTCACAGGTTCTTGAGGTGGAACACTTTGGGCTTGGCAGCTTGACGTCCCAGCTGGCGGGTTTTTGTGCGTGGCAGGTTGTTGGAACGGAGCACTCTCATCGGAGCTCGATGTCCTTGACTGCAGGAGTTTCTCGTCGTTAGGTGCAGTGGCCGACTTCATGGAAGTTGGCATGCCCTTGACCACTGCCTCTGGCGATTCCTTTTCTTCCACAGAGGTTGTACTTGTGCTGAGCGCACTTTCCAGTGGTGGTTCCTACTTTATCGTCGGCACCAGAGGTCGACTTCGTAGAAGTTGGAACGGCCTTGACTTCTGGCTTCGGAGTGGTACTAGGAGGAGGGGTACATGCTCGGTTGATTTCTATCCCTCTCACCTGTGGTGCGTCCGACTGCTTTCTGATGCAGCTTGATCGGCGGGGTGTCTGATGGAGTTCTCTATCTTGTGGACTCCTCCATGACACTTTTGAGCAGTTATGGATTGCTTTATCGTGTTTGGTTGCGATTTTCTCAGCATAGCTGCATGGCGTCGAGGACATTGCTCTAATGGAGAATGCTCCTTAGCGTTTTTCTACACCCAGCTTCCATGGCGCGATGTAGCTAGGTGCCCTGTTGATGACGATGGGCGCTGGTTCAGGCCTCATTGGAGGGTCCTGTTTTGGTGTCGGGGACTACCCTTCTGGGCGGAGGTTCGTCCTCGTCTTTGGCTTGACTAGGTATCTCTCCGTTGGCGTCGTCGTCCTCAAGCGTCGGCATGTCCCCCGGGTGGGGTCGTATCTGACCTCGGGTGGCCTTTCGGATCCGTCCTTGTACGGCTTCGGCCCAGTAGACGTAGTTTCTTTTGCCGACAATACAATACGGACTTTCCCATTTGTCAGCGAGGCCAGTGATGAACTGGTTACTGGCCTTGCTGAGGGGGTGTGCCCTGAGTAATACCATTACACCAAGGGAGAATTCTCGTGCCCCTGTCTAAGGTATAGGATACTCCTTTTGAATGTACTCATCCTGGGCTTTCTGGGCAGTAGTGGTATGGGCTAGGGCAGCTAGCCTGATGTCCTCAGATTGAGGTATATCGGTGGGCTCACTTTCCCATTGTCAGTTGTCTGGTCGGCGGAGTGTTTGGGCTAGAAGGAGCACGCTAGGGCTCGTGTTAACCGCTTCATTGGTCCTACGTATAAGGGCAAACAGGATCGTCGGTATGTGCTTGTCCCAATGTCGGTGGTCGTTTCCCACACTGATATGAAGGCACTTCTTGATCTCCGGGTTCCTTCGTTCAGTGGGGTTGGCCTGGGGATGGTAAGTTGGGGAATTTAGGTTTCTACTCCCCTTCCCTGACAAGCTGACTGTCATTGGTGACTAGTGAATTGAGTGCCGTTGTCAGTTAAAATAGCCTTCGGGTATCTCCATTGTGCGAATATCTCCATCTCTATTTTGCTCACAATTGGAGCGGTTTCTTGGTTAGGTAGAGGAAAGGTCTCTACCTACCTTAAAAACTGGTAAGTTACTACTAGCAGGTAACCGTTCCCCTTGGTACTGCATGGATAGGGCCCCATGAGGTTGGCGACAATGTGCGTCCACGCCGTCTTGGGTCTCCTTGGTCACGCTGTAGGAGGTGGGACTGAGTATGCCTTGCCATGGCTGGGTGCTCAGCTTGAGGGCGGTTGTGGTGGTGCTGGCATATATCGGCGCGTAACTGCTGCGGAACCCAGATCTTCCAGGGCATATTGGGTTGTCTGCTACGTATCCACACAACGTCATCCCATAATTCAAAGCGGTGGGGCTGTTCCCGTAGTAGGCGGCGTATGTTGGGGTCCTGCTGACTCAATGTTATCTGGCGGCGGGTAATTTGAAGCTGGAGGAGACGGATTTGTTATTCCGGATTTCATTCGATCTGAGGAGGAGGGGACATATTCACCTCTTCCTCCTTGGCTTTGTCTTCCAGTGTCGGGAGACAAGACAGGGTGTCTGGTAGGTCCATTGTTACTGACTTGGGTTCGTTAACTTTCGTTTCCTTGTTTGGTCGCAAATGATTAATGGGCGTGGGTGCAATGTTGTCCGGGCTACGATTCCAGTTTATTATCACTCGATTTGTTTTTCCCATATGCACACAGTTCTGCCCATGATCAACTATGTATTTGTGTTTACGCAGCCACGTGCATCCCAGTATCATTGATTCGGACAGGGAGAGGGATACTACGAACTCCGTTGGTGTCAAGATGCGATGTAGATTTCCCCTTAAGGTAATTTGGCCGTCTATGCACAAGGTTGCATTGGGCTGCGCCATTCGGACTGTTCTGGTTTGGGGTCTTATTTCTGATAACTGCCTTGGAGTTAGTAGATTGCTTCTGATAAAATCACCAGTCACCACGCCGCTGAGTCCAATTGGGCGAGCACCCTCCTGCCGTTTATTTCTACCTTTACATGTGGGGCTACTGGCAGCGATGAATTTAGTTTAGTCCTTGGATGACAGGCCCTGGTGGTCCGATGGTGGCGGCCTGCTTCGCACCCCGGTGGTGGCATCGCACCTCGGTGGCAGTGTTTCCCTTCTTGATATAGGGAGTCGGTTTTGATGGTATAGTTGTTGGCATTCAATTAATCTTATTGGGTGGAATGGTGAACCCCTCTGGCTTCCGGAGGCATTCCTTATTCCAGTGGTTCTGTGGGCAGAACCAGCACTTTTGTACGAATGTCACGTGGGTAGGTGGAGCTGGTGCACTCTTGAGCGATACGACCGGTGAAGCTCGAACTTCAGGGGCCTTGGTCATTACAGGTTTTTCGAGACTAGTTTGCGCTGCGAAGTTTTGTTCTGCTTCTAGGGCTCGGTCAAACAGTTCGTCTATGGTGGTAGGTTTAGCCATAAGGAGGATGTTCCTGAGACTAAGTAGTAGCATCCGACTGATGGAACGAACTGCGGTAGCTTCGTCGACTCTGGGGAACACGTTTCGAAACATCTGTTCCTTCCTTCGTATGAAGATTTCAACCTCGTTGTTGGCTATAAAATTGAGTCGTCAATCTGGCCAACACCTCCTTGCCAGTGAATTCCGCCACGAGCCTGTTACTGAACTGCTTCCAGTCCATTAGGAATTCACCATATCTTTCCCACCAGGTGAGGGCGAGGCCTTTCAAATGTAATTGGGCCCGGTCGACCCACTGTTTTTCTGGCAGGTCCGTTTCCCTGAACTCTTTTTTGTATTCTTGCATGAATGCTACCGGGTCCTCGTGGGGTCGGCCTGGGAAGTCGGTAAACTGAATGTCGTTGTCTCTACCGGTTGTTGGGTGGCCAGGTGCTGTCCCCGGTTGTATACAGATACGGGACGGCTTAGATTTGCGGGAGTGAGAGGTATGCTTTCGTTGGCACCTCTCGCACTGGTAGGCCATCCCGGGCATAGAGACGCATTCGTCGGGCCACCCTATACATAAGTGATGATAGGATTCGCTGCATGTCATGCACCTGATACAAATAATGGCCCAGCCGGGACATGTGATTTTATTGCAGAAGCTCATGGGTTGCTGACGGCAAGCGGCACAGTGGTATTCTGATCCTTCTATATCACATGCCTCTTCTGGCCAGCCTAGGCAGGCATAATGGAATATCTTAGCGCAGTGTGTGCATTCTATTTGCAGTGAGCTACTGGCTGGACAGTTGGCATGGCTACACTGTACGTTGGGTATGTCATACTCATTGTTATTGTGTGGCCTGTGGCGATATTAACCTCGGGCAGCATGCCAGCTGGTTGTGTAACCTTATGGCCACATGCTCGGCCACCCAGCAAATTATTGGTGGACGAGAACTCATGTGAAAAGTGTTGCAGTGCACAACTCTCTCGTGGGTGGTTGATGTAGACAACTCTTACATGGGTTGAAGTAAGTGTATACTTCACATAAAGAGCGATGAATCGTAATTGTAGTTGATTAGTAGTAGCAGCGGCACATGTCAATTCTGAAAAGAAAACATCTCTTTTCAGATTTCAGAATAACACTTTCTGCCATTTCAAAACATTGAAATTTTCCAGTCCCTAATAAATTCTGATTACTTTAGAGAATTAAATGAATCTCCACTACTGAAACAAAACAGTGTTGTTATATGCTATTTTAGAAACTCTAATTGTACTTAAAAAAAAGTTGGAATGTCCAAATACGTAAGTATGAGGCATTTTATGGTGTTTGTGGAAGGGGTGGAGAGTTAGTATAGATTTACACTTATTCAAAAGAGCTAAATATAGTTCGTCAGGATACTGCCTGAAAATGTGTGACCTTGTAAAGCAGACAGTGATATTTGTGGCTAAAATTCATTCCTTAATGTGTTACCTTTGAAATGTGAGGTTCTGGGTTTCTCTCCTAAGTGAGCCACAGATAGATGTGTATTTTTTTTTAGTAGTAAGTTAACAGTACGTAAGCCATCTCCTGCTATTTGGAAGGTATTACTAGACACTTATTGAATTGAAATGATTGTAGGAGCAGGTGATGCAGCGGTCCATGGCTCAGGCGGGAAACCAGCTGAATGACCAGCTGCAAGTGAACGCCCAGTTGAGGCAGGCCATAGAGAAGAAGAAGGAGAAGATCTCTCACACCATGGTTCTCAACAAGGAGCTGCAGCACCAACTGGACGAGGCGTGCACCAGCTCTTCCTCCGCTGCGGACCGTGTGTGCCAGCTTGAGGAGATGGTCCAGGTGGGTTGTGATGAAGTAGCACAGCATGTTGCCAAGGAAATACTGCTTGGTGAGAACTGTACGTAACTGTGAGTAGTTCATCAAACCCATGCACTTTGTTCATGTTGCTTTGTCACTGCGTATCACTTACGATCCCATCCACCACAACTCCTCATCTCAACCTCTACCATTCCTACCCTAAGAGCAACATAGGATGAGGAAGGGATGGGATGCTATTATCCCAAAAACTTTTAAAACAAACAGTCAAAGGAAATTTGATGATAGTTTTGCCTTCCAAGGTTGGCAGAGTGCTACTGTAAAATTAACAAATTAACAGTTATGATTTCAAGAATAATTGTAGCTGTAAAATTCTCTTTTCATAAATGCCACCCAAAATCCTTTTACAATATACGTAGATATAAATCATAAAATTACCATAAATGAGTACAAAACTCATCATACTTTAGTTTTACAAAATTTGACTTGACCTAACCAAGAGGCAACTGCAATTTAAAAGTACGAATTGACACATGCACGGAGGGCTAAACCAACTCGTACAGTAGTGGCACATCACAATGCATGAGGAGGTTGGAGCACATTGCAGTTCCAGAGTGGTATACGTGTGAGGTATCAAACCTCAGTACCTAAATTGGAAGGGGCATCACAGAACTATACAATATAAACTCTAATTCCAAACCCAGGCTAGCTCATACATCAGTGTGGGCTCCCCATGTTGCATAATGGGGCAATAGATTATAATCCTTATGAGAGCTCTGATAAGCCAGGAGCTTGGGGATTGTAACCCCTAGAATAAACCTTATATTTAAAGCTCTGCGGTATGTAAAATATGCTTTTATACTGTTGGATGCTGTCACGTTTATGAGCAGGTGTGAACACAGTATCGCGGTACACATACCCTAACGATGTCTACTCTCATCTCGGCAGGGTGCCTCTATACAGAGTGGGTTTAGTGGGCTTTCGTGTTGGCACAAAATCTGGTGTCACAGGTGCAATTACTTTTCACCTCTTAACCTGTGGTCTGGCGGTTGTTGGCACTCTCTACTTCTCCTGCTAGCTCTGCGAGGTGACCGGCTATGCAACAGCGGCCGACGCTATCTGCAGCAGAGTGGTGCTGTGGCGGGGTGTAGGTTCCTGGGGTAGGTGGAAAGGGATAGCAGTGTAGGTTTCAGTTAGTAAATCAGGATCGAGTCCCACTACTTGAAGATCCAAGTGTACTATTAGAAGATGCTCGAAGGGGATTCTAGTTGAGGTTAGAACAGGTGGTTCAAATTAAGGTTTCTCCTCGGTGGATTCCTTAACATAGTTCTGAATTATTTGACTCTCTAGTTCTCTCAGTTGTCTCTTTAATCTAATCCTTTGACCATATCTGTGTGCACGTGGCATAAGGTTGGCTGTAATACAATTTCTCCAAAAACAGCATTGTACAGTAAAGCCAGGTAATAGAAGCATGTACTTCTAAGATTCCGGCTTGTCCAGTGTGATCCACTGTATAACTACAGTCCAGCTGTTCTCCAGCAGAGATGGAATTGTAGAACTTGGATTCACACTTAGAAAATCATGGTTCTTAGGTGTTTGTGTTCCTAGTGAAGGGCTCCCCCGAAGATCGGCCACTGCAACACACGTTGTATTACGTTGGTAGAACTCTGGCTACCGTTTGGTTTTCTGAAATCTGATGTCTGGCGTAGTTCATGTAACCGGCATTACTCTACTTACCCTACATAAACTAATGAATTCACTGAAAAGATAATAAATAATATTCACTCAAGTAATTCGTTACAGACTTAATGAGATGGTAATAAAAATAATAAAGGAACAAAAAGAATCATGTGAATAACTTGATATGTGCCCGGCTATTGACTGTGTGGCACTGTCGTCAAGATTTGATACGTTAGACCAAGTGCACGGTTATAGGTAGCTGACGGGAGGTGTTAGTAATGTAGATTAACTGGCTGAGTAAGACTGTTGCTACAGTTATTGAGTTAAATTACGTTGAACTCCAAGTTCCAGTCCGTTGCTTCTTGAGTCCAGAAGTTCGGGTTGGCTAGACAGTATCTGGTTTCGGTCTGGTATACTAAACCCCTCACTACAGGGTGATAGTTGGGACTGGTGCGGACGATAGGTGGAAAATGAATATAACGTATCCCGTGGACAGACGGGACTGCATGTAATCTTAGTGAGGTGGCGCTGTCCCGTTCCGCCTGTCTTTCCTGCGTAGGAGGGGCTAAGGTATTCCGCTGCTGGGCAGCTAGATGAGCAATCTTTTGCTCCCTACGCGTTCGGCCGTGTCTTATCTTGTAAGTCATACAGTTAGGTCACTGCTGAATAAGATGTGGTGTGCACTTTAGACGAGAAACTATACCCCATGATAGTGTAGGTCCAGTATCTGATTCGAGGCACAAGCTCGGTAAGTCTCTCCACTGGTCCCCCACATCCACAGGTGAATCAGAGATGTTGACCCGTGTGGGCCACCAATACTACTACTGGATGCGTGTCTCCAGCCAAGGCCAGGCCGCAACACCCAGGCTAGGTTTGCTGTCTCTCCTTGGTGGAATGTTTTCCTAGTGTTTGTGGCACCTATGTTCCTTACTCCCAGCACCTCAGTTATCAGGGGTAATAGGAAGCAACAGGCAGCCGTCTAATGGGTGTGTTCAAGACTAGAGGTCCCCAGATGGGGGACATCAGTCAAGCTAGTTCGGATTTACAAAAGTACCGGTTTCTGTCGGCAGTGCACAAGGCAACCTATTCCTAGCGAGCGAAGTAGATGTACTGTAGAAATGAAAGCATTAGGATAGTGAACAAACTGTATTTATTCAGGACTCAATAAATATAGTGACTCGTGTTATCTCCTACCGAGCAGATGGAGTACTGAAGGAGAAACTATGGTAGCCAGGTGTAGACGACCTGTTTCTAAGCTGGAGGGATAGTGATCTGGAAAACTGAATATTTAACTACCCATCTAAAGCTGTCTAATGTGGGTGTCTGTAGGAGACAAAAGAAGTTAAAGTTTAAATAGCAAGGTATATTCGTGATCGTTGGTGATGAAAACTGATGTCGTTGCAGAGGGTAGCTGCAATGGCTACAGACAGAAGACTCGGGGTTTTGCTGGGGGCCTCAGCACTAAGGAGTGCTCGGGAGAACTCAAGAGAAGAATACGAATGACTGACTGGAGCCCCACTGCTCACTGACTTAAATGGTGCGAAGTCTAAGCTGCCACAGTGGGGTGCGGGTAAGGTGCATGACACCCTTCTGCTGTGGTGGCTGGCGTGGGAGGTGGGAACTGTCTTGTCAGTGTTTCTTGGTTCGTGGATCTTTGGCGGCGCTCGGCCATGTTCAAAATGGCTGAAACTTGTTGGCACTCAGTGCGGGGGGAGGGGGGAAGCGGCGTGCTCGCGTAACCTTGTAAGCACATGCTTGGCCGACCGAAAGATTTAAGCGATCGAGAATTCATGTGAAACGTATTGCATGCACAACTCTCGTGGGTGGTTGAGGTAGACAAATGTTATGTAGGTTGAAGTAAGGGTATACTTCACATAAGGAGTGATGAGTCGTAATCATAGTTGATTAGTAGTATAAGTGGCACGCGTCAAACTAGTACATATGCTTTAATCTTATGTAATTGACATGAAAATATTTTAAACAAAGAACATTTAAATATTAACAATTATGTGGAAGTATATTAATAAAATAATTATGAACACGAATAATTACTTTACGTGGAGTCACATAGTAATTAATTTTGGTAAAGTGGAAACTTTAAATACATAAGCCAGTTGGAGGCAACCTGGATAAGGCAGTGTTGAATTTACGTAATAAGAAAATTTATTGTTAAATTGAATTTGACATCAACTAAAACAAGTATAGCCCAATTATACTTCCCTAATTTAACCAGAGGGGTTAATCCAGAAGGGACCTAATGTGGAAGTGATATTGGAAGTTCTACACGTAAATAGTGAAGTGAGGGGCAGGCTAGGGCTTTAAGGGGTTGTCCGGAAGGGACGGCATCACTGTAACCTTCAAATACCTGGTTGGTAGAAAGGTAGAAAAAGAAGTGGAGGAATTGGTAAGGATCACATTGCTGTTCCTCTGGGTGGCGTTGATGACTTAGGTAGCTACTGACGGGGGCCGAAGAGGTGGAAGGCATCGAACCTCGGAGGGTTGTTGGAGGCAGCCGAAAGAGTTGAGGGCCTTCCGGATGGCAGTGGTCCTCTGAAGCTAGATGGCATCGTCAACGACCGATGGTAAACCATTGTCACCGGCGTGCCTGAGGGACTCTGCCCTGGCTGCACCCTCAGCTTTCACAGCTGGAAGGGGCAGCAGAATTACTCCTGAGGCCTGCTCTGTGATGCTTTTTATACCAATTTTCTCAGTTTGGAGGTGCTCAGAGGGGTGCGGAGGAACTAACTCCACCTCTTGGGGGTGGAGCTTTTGACGTCACATACATCAACCATGGATCCTTATCTGTGGTGGTGCTCGGCATTGACACATCTTTGCCCTTATGCTCTCGTGGAGGCCGTAACTTTCTGCCAGGCGGGCCGCATCCCTTAGCGGAGCAAAGTTAAAAACTTGCGGGAGCGGCAGAGTGGTAAAAGTTTGTTTCTTCGGGGAGGGGCGCTGACATATCAGCATTTTATTGAGTCTAGGAGTACAGTAAAAGCGTGGAGCATGGGATGAAAAGGGTGTGTTTAGTCTCTGTCAACGTAGGTTGTGTCATGAGTCATACCTCCATTACCATTTGTTTCTGGGAGTATGACCTGTCCTGGCGTGGTTACCATTTCAAATGGGGCGTAGTCGGCCATTTGTAGAGCGCTGTCTCATAGTGTGGAATGCGACATGTGTAACTACTTAATTTTCCATCAGTGTCCTTCTCATGCCCATGCAAGCTCACTCACAGCATCTGTCTTCATCAGTCCTGGAGCCAAGTTTACTCCCCTCACCGAACTCCCGAATGTTTAGTAGCACTCACTGATGTTCTCTCCAATCATTCATTCCACTGACCAGAAGCTGAGGATATTCTCCTCACCTTAACCCCCCATGAGAGTAGGTAGTGCTTCTCCACAGTACCACTCTTAACTAGGACAGAGCCGGGGATATTTCACTTGAGTGAAAAAATGAAATCATTAGGAACCTTAATGTGTTAACAATATGTCAATTTACACTGCAATATGTATAATGGAAAAAAAGAAACACCAACATAATTTGCCATAAATTTAAACATCACAATGCAATGTGAAGACTTCGAATTTTTTCTTTTAATTCACTGTCAACTTAGCTGGTAGCCCACATGCCAGTGTGTATGGTAGCATGTGTACTTAACAGGCAGTGATTTTTTTTAAAGGTTGATTTAAAAAATGCTCACTAATGTATGTTGGTTAGGTGGAGGAGCGGACGGGGCGCATCCTGGAGCAGGACATAGGAAAGCTACAGGAGCTACGACTGAAGACACAGGGAGAGCTGTCAACCCTTCGAGAGGCCGGGGAGCTACTGCTCGTCGACATGAAGGGCTGTGAGCTGGCCAAGGCCGTGCAGGGCAACCGCGCTCGCGAACTTACCCGCGAGCTACAGCGCCTCACTGAGGTCACCTACAACCTTGTGAGTGCCTGCTTTCATAACACTCCATTGTGGTATACACCAAAAACACTTTTTAAAACATTATAGCTAGATGACTTCTTCTCACTACAAGATTGTAATTTTTCTTTGGTGAGAAGTATAGCAATCCTTTTAGCTAACTCTTTACTTCATATGGCCAAAGATTTTGGCTTATACGTGGTCCATTTGTAGCATGCCAGTAGAAACTTTCACAAATATTCAGTTTTGTTTATTTCAAGATTTTGTTTGTGATGTTTTAAAAAGAGGTTGGGGTTTAACATTTGCACCATTGTGTAAAGTGATAACAGCTAAATAGTGCTGAGCCAATACAGAAGTTTACTGATACCAGTATGAACCGATACTTCCTTTCCTATATAGCCGATATCCGATAAAATGGACATTTTGAGTAATGAACTGAAAGAGTTATACTACCACTAAAAGTATTTTGGAAAGCTGATGGAAATCTGTGAAAAATTCAGTGTCACATGATGTACTATTTGAGGCTTTAAGTAAACATACAAAACAATAGGAAAATTAATTTCACATAAATTCTTCAAAATCAAAGATTAAAAGCATCACTTAAGAAATATTTTTGTAATATATTTCTAATCTTAGGTCAGGGCAACATAAAAAATGTACGTTTTAAACTTATAAAAAAAAAAATTGAATATAAAAGGTTGTGTACCACATTTCTCACCATATTTCAACTTTTTCATATTCAGAAAATTAAAAGTTATTAGTATGTATAGTTTTTAAATTCAGCACTCCTTAATTTAACTGAGAGTAAAATTGAACTCTGCCAGTTGCCAGGTAATGAATGTCAGATTTCATATTGCTTTTAAAAGACTTTAAATACTGAAATGACAACGTCACCCTAACATCCTCTAGTGTTATGATCAAGCATAAATGAAAATATTGTTCTCAATATTGGCTAAAATGAAAATCCTTTTGGGCGGGGTCGGATATGATACGGTAACATCGGCCTATATTTAATATCGGGTACTGTATTGGCTCAGCTCTACAGTTAAATAAGGCAATTCAGTTCCTGACAAGGGTTGTTCATTTCATCTTTGCAGACTATGAGTTTTACAGTATGGTACTGACAATGTAGTTACCCATGTGAGTCACAGATACTGAAAAATATAACACAGAATGCAACAACATTGGTTTTTCTGCTGTACTGAACGTGATCAATAATATTTATCATAAATACAAAAGAAAACTAGACTGATTTTGACAGACTACTGTAGTGGTAATATGTAACGGTGATACATAAGTGTTAACTTGTGGTAATAAATCTGGGTTTTAAACAACTTACTTCGTACTAAAGCCTGAATTTAGGATGCAGTGTGCTGTTTTTAAATTAAAAGCATGTCGAAATTCACAAACTTTTGTATTTGTTTCCGATAGGACTTTGAGTACCAGAAACTGGAGTCGTGCCTGGCTCGCCTTACTGGCACTGATAATGCTGAGGACAAGGAGGCCAACCAGAAGAAAATAGCCGAGCTGGAGGAGACATTAAAGGGGAAAACAGCAACGCTAAACTTGGTAAAGTCTCAAGTTGCACGGCTGGAGGTGAGATTTTTGTACCAAAGTTTTTTCAGTGAAATATTTATTTATCAGTGTGAAGACTGTAAATTATTGAAACAATACTCTTATTGTATTTTTAGATTTTTGTTTCAGAATTCCTTGAAATAAAAGTACTTTTCACTGCAGAATAACTGTAATGCATAGTTGTAACACACTATATTTAGAAAAAATATGTCAAAAAGTGAATTTGAAGAATATTTGCCATTGAGGAATAGCTTTTTAATTGTTTGACTTCACTCTTCCTGTTTGATAAATTGTGTTCTGTATATAGCTGAAGTGATAAAAATGGGAAGAAAGGGCTGGTATGATTGAAGAAGTCACTCTCCAACCTTTTACCGAGTCGGATGTGTCGAGTGGCTTATTAAAAGAATATCCACGGAGGAGGAGAATGGGCCTTTGGGACTGATCGTCAATGTGTAGTACGACTGGTAGTAGGTAGGAGGGCATGTACAACAGTGGCGATGAGGTACAATCAAACCAGAGTGCACGGATGGCAACGTAAACAAACAATGGCGATTTCCGTCAGTTGGAAAATTTTTCCCAGGATGAGCCTCTTGGAAAACATATTCTGTACATCGTCAGTATTATTGCTTGGCAAATAAAGTGAAGTATAACAAGGAAAAGAGGGCAATATTTTTTACAATTTGAGGGGGTGAACTTTATAACCTAGTCACATCGTTGGTGGGGGAAAAGTCGACAACAGAGGTGGAGCTAATAGATATTTTGACACAGTTAACACACCATTTTTAGCCCAAACCAAGTGAAATAGTATAAACCTACAAATTTCACAGGTGGGACCATATGGAAGGCGAGTCCATCGCGGAGTATGTGGCGAAATTGCTGCGATTGAATATACATTGTAATTTCAAGGAATTAGAAAGGATGTTGTGGGATAGAGTGGTTTGTGGGGTGCGGGATGTAAAACTTAAGCATGCACTCTTAATGAAAGAGAAACTGACCTTCAAGGAGGTGGTGGACATGGCACTTGCAGCAGAAGCTACTGAACGCAATGTTAGCAACTTAAAGACAGGTTAGAATCATCGACAGGGGCGATTCACAAAGTAGAGTTAAGCAGGCAGAGACTACAACAGTCTCAGGCAGGTAACATTTCAGCTAGTAGACCACCATTCAATGATAGCAAGAAACCCTGTTGGAGGTGCAATGGCGACCATGCCCCTGAGTCATGCAGACACAGTTGGATAGTGTCCCACTTTTGTTCCAAGATGGAACATTTAAAGCAAGTAATCATAGGGAAGAAGAATTTACACAGCTCCAGCAAAGAGAAATGGGAAGCAGGGAAAACAAATTACACCAAGGATGCCAGGAAACAACACAATGGTAGAACGGGGAATTACAGCCTGACCAACCACTTGGAATCGGACGACAACAACGAGGCAGCAGTGTATATACTATTCAAGACAATGGGACAGTCAAGCAACAGCAAGCCACCAATTTTAGGGGATGTGTGGTTAGATGGAAAGAAACACACAATGGAGTTTGATACAGGGGTAGGGCTGACAATAATTATGTATGAAACATACAAATTGCTGTTCCCAGAGAAGTCCCCGCTACAAAAGGCCAACCTGGTGTTGCACACTTGATCACAAGAAAGATTGAAAGTTAAAGGAACACTGGAAGTGACTACAAATTAAAACCAACCAAGGTAGACTTCAGCTGTTAGTAGCAGAGGGTAGAGGACCCAGTCTGTTAGGCCGGAATTGGTTAGACCCTTAGGAATCACAGTGGAAGCTATCTTAATATCCGCACCAACAGGGAATGGCTAAAGCACCTAATGCAGCAATATCCACACATGTTCGACAGCGCAGAGCTGAGACCGTACGTGGAGCCGCCAGTGGCAGTGGAGTTGGTGTGTGAAGCTAAACCCATTTTTTGGAATAGTCGAGTGGTGTCTTTCGCATTAAAGGAGGAGGTGAGTGCTGAAATAGACGGATTAGTAGCATGGGGAGTATATGAACCTGTGGAATATTCATCTTGGGCAACAACAGTGGTGCCTCTTTGGAAAGCAGGTGGTTCAGTGCGGATCTGTGGGGACTATAAGTGCACAGTGAATACGGTTTGCAAAACTAATGTGTATCCCCTCCCAACAATAAATGAAGCACTTGCAGGTGTGGCAGGTAGAACACGCTTTACCACGTTAGAATTACACAATGTGTACTTACAAGTAGAGTTGTTCCAATAGTGATAACAAGTATCGGCCTATATTTAACCTTTTTCCGATGTATCTGTATCGGGCATGGTATTGAGCTGATTCATTAGTATGGGTTATAAACAATGAAATAGGGTTATTACTTCCTTTAGACACAAAAATTATATGATGTGGCTGTGCGTTTTACAGTATTGATAACTCATTAAATAATTTGTTCACTCATGTTCATAAACAAAACTTCATCCCGCATGCGTAAAATGTAAACAAGTTGGAGCTCGGCCATAGAAGCCGTACATGCAAACATAATTTTGCTGCTATACAAGAGAAAGATTTCCTACGTAGATTGCACGCTCGCTACAGTGCCACAAGTATACATTGATAGATGCCATTTTGTGTAATATGTTGGCGTGGTTCTGCATTACAGCAAAATAATGATTTTTGAATTAGTAATTTACAACTGCAAAGAGGTTTTAATGTTTGAATACTTATTTTAATATACTTAGGTATGATGGCAGGAGAGATGCAAATCTAAGGTTGGCAGACATGGCGAGTGGCTACAAGACATGACTTTTGTTGATGTGAGCGCAACGAATCGTTAATTTCGCTTGCTCTGAAAAATATTTCAAATTACTCAACAAGTGCGTACATGTTGTGTTTGTTAAACCTACCTAGGCAAGTTACGATGTGATAAATCTGTGTTTCCATGGCAGGAATAAATATACTGTTACGTGTGTCGTTAACCACTACGTGCGAAAGGGTGTGGCTGCTTCGCAGTCGTAACACTGTGTGTGTGATTGCAAATATTGGAAGTGCAAAATTTATATATTGTAACCATGAACTGTGTTTATTACGGAGTTAATTATACGTCTGTTTATTTATCACAACGTAACTTCGTCCTAGGTGTTTGAAACACAATTGTATAACATGCTTACTTTTTTGTGATCTGAATATTTGCCACAATCTCAACAAATTCTTATGCCCAGCAAGAAATTGTAAATAAGTAATTAAATAAACATAGTAAAAACTAAATACCTATGCAAAGAAATATAAGCGGAATAAAATACACGTTGGGTCTATTTGTGTGCATATTCACCACTACCTTTTAAGTTTGTCGCTGCTACGTACACAAAAATTAGTGACGTGAGTTGCGTCTTTAAATTTCCTGTTGTCTTTTTCATTGGGGTGGTTGTTCCTTCGTTTTTATATTTATTCCAAGTAAGGTGACCCTTTTAATGAAATAACCTATCACACATTAATAACGAGAGATTAAATACTGCTGTTTTTTCCACCATAGTTGTAACATATTTCTTTGAACAGCTGTAAACAGTAAACAACCCATTTGATATAAATGTAGGTCACATGGCAGTGTTTATTTTTGTGTAGGGGAAGGATACCTAATCAGTAACCAAAAGACCTGCAGAATGACATCTGAGCGGGTGCTGCCCAGAACCGAAACTGCACCACAAGAACGCCTTCCAGTAATGGAGCCCCTCCCATTACCAGAGTACTCTGGGAAGACCCAAGAGGATCCCTGCAAGTTTCTGCAAACTTGCCAAACAGAGTTTGAAAGCAAATGCCTACCTAAAGCCTTGTGGGTCATCAAGGCAAAGACCAGCTTCAAGGCGAAGCCAAAAATTGGGGGGGAAGGTATGGAGAGTTCATCATTACCTGGGAGGAACTGTCTAAAAGGATCGTGATGCACTTTTCAGTACCCTGAAAGGTCGCACAACTGACGAATAAGCTTTATGCTCTAACCCAAAGAGAAAACGAGGAGGCAGAACTCTTCATCAGCATTTATAGGATACGTGTTACCTTGAGGGCAAATATCATTTTGAGGGGCTACAGTAATCACCAATCTACATTCAGCAGTACCACATTTAGGAACAGATTTAGTACAATGAGTATGAGGGGGTTTTGCAGTAGACGATGCAACCTTAACTCGGTTTTTTACTATCCACTTCCTAATACCATTTGTAATTTTAGGAATAGTTGTAGTACATTTACTATTCCTACATCAAACAGGATCAAATAACCCACTAGGATTAAAAAGAAATAGAGATAAAATCCCATTTCACCCTTATTTCTCATTAATTGGTCTTCTGATGCCTTGATATTTCAGCAAGTACATCCAGTCCGTGACGATCTCGACACCGTCAAACTTCACTAGGCTTTTACTACCAGGAATACACTCACATCTCCGCAACTCCGAACCAGTGACACTCAAAGAACTCGTAAGGAGGGCACATATTAGAGAAACAGACATGGTGGACATCCGCAAGTCCCATGCTAAAGCCAAATTCTAGCTCAGGTCAAACATGAAACTATGACAGGTTGGTGGGGAGATAATTAGGCATATGAGTTAAGCCCATACTGGGGAACAGGCGACAAGAACTCTCAATGTATAGAGGTTATATCTTATGGGGCAATAGATTGGTGATTCCATTGGTCAGGAGGAAGGAGCTCTTGGAGGTATTGCATGTGGCTCACAATGAAGTGGTGAAGTCAAAGGCAATAGCTTGGAGCTACATGTGGTGGTATGGAATAGACCAGTAGATTGAGCAAATGGTGGGACAGTGTGAGAGATGTCAGCTGCATGGGACCAATCCACTAAAGGTTACTGAATCTACATGGGCACCAGTGACAGAACCATGGGTTAGGCTGTACATAGATTTTCTTGGGCAGTTTCAGGGTCAGGTCTTCCTTATTATGGTAGATGCCCACTCAAAATGGCCAGCAGTGAAGAAAATAACATCTTTCTCAACAGCAATAGTGATCCAAGAACTATGAGAGATATTTGGCTACTACAGAATTCCCTATACCTGTTATCGGATAATGGTACAGCCTTCGTGTCCAAGGAAATGGAAGCAGAACGGCATCTGCATGGCACCATTCCATCCGTCGTCCAATGGTCAGGCTGAATGGATGTTGCAAAGTGTTAAGTTAAGCTCGAGAAAATACAGGAGGGAGATTGGCAAAGATGCTATTAGCTCTGCGAATCACACCGGTAGGAGTGAGACAGGTCACTCCAGCGGAACTGTTCATGAGATGATGACTACGGACAGTGCTGGACCAGATTAGACCACTGACTGATATTGAAGGAACACGAGAAATGGTAAAGAGGTCTGGGAGCAGCAAAGCTTGTCAGTTCATGGTGGGATAGCATGCACTTCTTCGTAACAACAGTGGAAAACAGAAATGACTCCCAGGTCAGATTGAAGCACGACAGGGACCATAGACGTATGAAGTGAGAACATAGGAAGGCCAGTTGTATAAATGACATGTGGATCAGCTATTGTGCAGAGAGGAACCAGTAGATGTTACAGAATTCAAAGTGGAGACTGGATTGGGGGAAGGGGTGCAAGTATGGCAAGGAGGTGATGGCTGGGCCGGTGAGTATCCTGTAGAGAGCTGTCCACACAGAGTCAAGACTAGGGGAGTCATGAGGACCACAGAAGTAGTCGTATCCCTCGGCACAAATGGGGGGACCGGAGGCTGATGGACATCAGGGACACATCAGGAATCCAATTCGAGGACTTGAGCAAACACCAGCCAGATCACAGGCTTCTTCAGATCAGCAAGAACCACAGCCGCAGAAATCAGGAAGGCTAATCCGGCCTCCTCCAAAGCTGCAAGATTATGTGAAGTGACATTTTAAGTGTGGAAATGTGTTCTGTATATAGCTGAAGTGGTAAAAATGGGAAGAGGGGGTTGGTACAATTGAGGAAGTCAGTCCACAGCATGAGTTTTACTGGGTTGGGTGTGCCGTGTGTGTGTATCGAATTGAGTGGCTAGTTAAAAGAATGTGTGTGGAGGAAGAGAATGGGCCTGGGACTGATCATGGATGTGAAGTACGGCAGGTAGTAGGTAGGAGGGGATATACAACAAATTAGTTACTCAAATATTCTAACTTAGCATGTCAAAGCCCATACCAAAAGAAGTACATCTACTGTTGATTATACGCTGCCTTTTAGAGCCATCAAAATTAAGATTCAAAGCACAGAAAGTGATCTTGCAGACAGGCAGGAGGATATATGTACTGGATGCAGCTAGGAATCTCATGGAAAGGGATTTTGGGAGCTCTTAACTTGGAACATGTATAACTTCAATGTACGGACAAAAATTTTACAATCGCAATTTATGCACTTGTTGCACCTCCTCAATTCTTATATCATTCACCATAAAATAGATGCTGTACATACTACATGGTCATTGATAGCTGTGCTGATATTAGAACCTTACAGAACAAGGGTGCTTTCCAAGGAGAGTCATCAGGTGGTGCAATAATGTCTTGTTTCAAAGAGCCCACCTTGCCCCTAAGTCACAATTACACTGTACCAGTTTCATCAGGCCTGAAGTACCAGCCATAAAGAATACCATATTTTGGCATGTTTAGGCCACACATTTTTACAAAAAAAAAATGAGTACAAAAAGTGGGGTGTGACTTATTTATGAGATATTGGCATTTAAAAAAAATTCCCCCCTTTCCCCCCTCCCCCCAAAAAAAAATAAATTTGACAACATACATTACATTTTGATGAATGTTTTAAATTAGTTTCTAAGGAAGTAAAAAAAAAAAAGAACAAATGAATACTTTAACTTATCACTCGTGTTTAAATGCTTATGGGCCGCCCAGAGTGTCACTTTCCTTTTTTTTCTCTCTCCCTTGTTCTCCTTTGTCACTTATTAGTTTGATATCACCATAGCTTGCTGTCACTGCACCGGTTGGCCTGCACAGGAATATATAAAAATTCAGTGTGGCCTGTACTTGAAATATTAATTATCCCTAATTTTTCATGAAAAACTTCTGGTGCGGCCTTTACACAACAAAATACAGTATTTCTCCATGTACTGCTACATGCACAGTATTACTGCTACATGCACAGTATTACTGCTGACAAGAGGATGCTGGTCAGTGCATGTAAAGTGGTATCCATGATGATTGCATTACGCATCTGGACTTGGGAAACCACCCTACCTTCACCACTGCCTCCAAAACCAGACATCTCAAATTATTATCTTTGGGTTTTTACATGATGTGATTTCCTTCAATCAATAATTTTTACTAGAGATGGGTCCTAACTCCATTTTGCAGATATTACAGATACTGATACTTGGTGGCCGATCCTGCCGATACTAATAATTTCAATTGTAATTTTTTATATTGTGTGCAACTTTAAAATACCCCCAAACTTAACTATTTGTGTTTACATTGCAGTTTAGCACTTTGTTTAGTTTATAAAAATATTTCCCTTTATCAAACTCCGGGGTACGATCTAAAACAGTAACTATTTTTTAGCATTCTTAAGAGATTTTGCGACAGTAAGCAGCCGGCTACAATCACCAACCTTGCCCAATAGTTACAAATGCTGTATTTGTCAAGAACGTAACCACAAAACACAGAATAGAAGTACTTTTTTTGGCATTCGGTTTCGCAACGTAAGCAGCCGGCTACAATCACCAACCTTGCCCAATAGTTACAAATGCCGTATTTGTCAAGAACATAACCACAAAATACAGAAGATGAGTAAAGATGGCAGTGTTTATAAATACTGCGCTCATGTTCAGTGCGTAAATTACATTCATCTGCTTTATATATACGTACTATTTACGTTTGTCATATCACCAATATTTTTGGTTAGAGATGTTTGTTTATAACGGCTGTTCACTATAAAGTGAGCACTTTTGAAATTAACCTTTGGGCTCACTGAGTGGCATGCTCCCAGTAAGTTGGTAACGATGGAGAGAAAAATAGTTCCATATCTTTACGTCAAATAAAAAGTGTAACGTAAACATTTGTGATTAGTTAAATTATTTCTTTAGTTTTTATGTAGTTTTTAAAAATATTTAGTTTTCTAGTAATTTCACAGTTTCACTCGACCGACGCATTTATGAATCGTGTCATGCTGCAAACGAAATATTGATATATACTGTGGGAGCGATAGATAAATATACAGTGTACGTTTACGTGAGTGAAAATGTACGACAATGAATATTATAGTGATAAAACATTTTTTTTTTAACAAATGAGCTTTAACTACCTGAGATGCAGATACCAGTATTAAATACATTTTATTTTACAAATTTCACCAGGTATGGCTTATATAGAGTTAACTATGTAGCTACACCATAGCCAGCCATATCAGTTTCTGTTTAATTTTAAATCACCTGTTACTAATAGATAAAAATAAAATTAAGAAAATAGTTTTTCGGTTGCAGAAATAAAATTATTTGTTTGTGAAAAGATGTGCCGCAAGATAACCAAGTGCTGTAATTTTCACGATGATTACATCATTTGGGTTGATGAAATGAATTGGTTGGACCATGACCAATTGTAACCGATACCGATTTTGGGATAATCGGGCGATGCATCGGTATCGGTATCAGTCTATCACTAATTTTTACATACAGTGTTTAGTATTCTATTTTATCACTTACTTTGTAGTTTAACTACCAGCACACATGTTTTTGTCCATAAAGTGTACTTTATGTAGTTCTCCGATAGCCATGTTTTCAGTCACTTCCTTCATCAATATATATGCTAGTCTTCCCCACCTCCTACTTTTTTCTAGGAATTAGTTCATCACTGCCTTCAAGAATCTTTTATCCATTATTAATTTTACATGTACATATATACAATACAGTTTCCGTGGCTTTCTCTAGTTTAGTGATTAGTGTTGTTCCCTCTCAGAGGATGCAGGTTTGATTCCTGATAACGTTGCTTGGAGTTTTTGAAGTGGTTGGTGGGAATGGCTCTCTTTCATACTGCAGAAGGCAGTGTAAAACCACAGACCAATTGCCTTGGATGTACTACAGCTTCCATTGTCTAGATGTTGTTTGGGGTCCCACCAGCCTAAGTTGTAATGTTATATCATGACCATTTTTATCTCCTCCTTTCAGTTACTGAATGTATTCTTTACATTATAAAAAGGTGACAGGTACACAAGTATTCACAGGGCGGTACTCGTGGATAGAGACACAAAAAAGTTGGACAAACACATTTTCCATACGGAGGTGTGGTCGTGACGTTGCAGTGTGCCATCATTCGCTGCCTGATAAAGCTAGCCCAGCCAGCAAAATGTTGTGATCGCACAGCTGTGTGTAAAATGTGTTTGTCCGACTTGTGTGTGTGTGTTTGTATCCACGAGTACCACCCTGTGAGTACTTGTGTGTTTTGTCTCCTTTTTATAATGTAATTAGTAGCCTAGTGGCCTATTCCTGCCATATCTGAATGTATTCTTTCATACATTCATTGCCTTTCTTATTAACTATTATTTTGCTTGTTTTATTTCCCAAATCACTTGATTATTAACTCTGCAATCATAAATGTAATTAGTATGGGGAGTTGGGCACAAATTATCACAGGTGCAAGGCTTGTCACCTGTCACCTCAAGAACTTGACATGTTAGCACGCAATGCTACTGATGACTTTCCCTTACAGTGTACTACTAGACAGAGCCAGCTGGATAAAAGTTTTTTAAAGAGCCGTATCTCCTTTACCACTCACCATTTGTTCTGTTATGTGGCAGGTAGAGCTCAGCTTTTAAAATGAATCCCGCTTGGTAGATTTAGATTATGTAATTATCTTGGAATAAGCTATACACTTATCGCCCCAATTCGGGACATGAAAATAATCCTCATTATTTTTCAACTAGTTGCATTTTTTCCCCATCAAATTAATGTTTTTCAATTCAGTTTGATCCGAATACCATACCACCGGAGATGTTCTCGCCATGCAAAAATTGAAAATAACCTTGACAGGAACATTGCATGGTTTGCTGTGGTGAGGGAGTGAATGAGTGAGAGATTTGGGTGGCTCTTAACAGCAAGGTCTTCAGATCCGATGAGGGTGAAGTGAAGTGAGTATGGAGCAGTGTCAGAATGAAAGTGGGAGGAAATGAGAGGTCTCAGAGAAAACTCCACCAGCCGCATCATCCAGCATGATTCCCACTTGCAAAAATCCTGAGTCAACCGGCCAGGGATTAAACCCGGTCCACCTTGGTGGGAGGCGAGCAGTCTAACCGCTCAGCTACTGTGGCCTCTTTGCTGTGTTGAGAGGCAAGTGGTCTACCGCTACACCAACATGGCTATTGCCATTTGGTAAAGCACAGACATGAGTGTCGTAGGATATTTTGGTGTGCGGGACAGTTGAGGGAAGGGAACTTGCAGGAGATGGAGAGACGACTGACGAAGCAACTGGCAGCAGATGCAGAGGAGGTGGCACGACTGGAGGGGCGCCTGCTGGAGCTACGCACAGTACTGGAGGGCGGCCAGCGGCAGCTAAAAGCACGCCGGGGTGCCACACAGGCACGCCAAGTGGAGGAGAATGTGTTGCGGCTGCATGTGCGGCAGGCAGAAGTGGCCGTGGCCCGTGAGGGAGATCGCGTGTACAGCTTGGAGCGCTATCGGCTCGAGCTGGATGCTGTGAGTTTACTAGTAGATATTTAGGTGCATGGCAAATAAAGCATAAAGGTTCCATTATGTTAAGGAGTGTTTTGTTGAGTATTGTGGATTTTATAGGTGAAAACTATCAAATGGGAGTTACTGCAAACAGTTTATATTTTGTCAAGAGTTTAAACAAATTTCAAAAAAGTTTAGTTATGAAACGTTTTTTTAAAAACAAGTTATGTTTTTAAGTTGTAAACAGTTTGCCTAGTGGAAAAAATTGTTTTATACACACACATGCATGCATGCTGTCTCACACTTATGATATATATATATATATATATATATATATATATTTTATACACACATACATACATACATACATACATACATTCCAAATACAGTATTGAGAAAAATGCAATCAAGTTAACTCCAAATAACTTACAAGCTGTTCAGTAAAAACCTAACTTGAGTGATGGAATGTTCACATTGCTGAAGGAGAAGGAAGAGAGCATGTTACCAAAGCTATTTAGCTTCTTGTATACAGTGTATTTGTGAAATAAATTTATATGTTATTGTTGAACTCACTTGCAACATATATGGCAACCATATGTTGATGAATGTTGGTTTTGCAGGCCATGAAAGAGCGCCAGGTTGAGATTGAGGTGCAGAAAGACGTGATGCTAGCCAAAAAGAGAGGCCTGGGCGAAGAGAAGTCGAAGCTGGTGCGAGAGATTGCAGAATGGAAGGAGAAGATCTCGCAGCTCCGGAACAAATATGAACTGACAATGACGTCCTTTGGGCAAGGTGACGAAGGCAAGCAGCTGTCTATCACTGAGCTCATGCTGAAGGTACAGGCTCCTTCCTTTTGGATGGGATTTCACACTTTGTTAGCTGAGAGCAGTCAGTCCTTTGACGTATTTTTTTATTGTACTTATTGGTACATTTTTCGAAAATTTGCCTTGCTTTGGTAACAATGCATGATACCGTATTTACTTGCATAATGTCTGCATATATTTGACCATATTTTTTGCTCAAAAGTTGGAGTGTTCACATAATGCAATAGTCAGGAAAAAACAATGTTTAACATTATGTTTTGACGCCATTGGGTGAGACACGAGACGAACTATGACACAAATACTTACTTACTATTGAGACTCAGGGTTCTCAGGGATGTTATGGGCTCTGTGTGTCCATCTCACTTGTGTGTACTTACAAACACGTTGGCAATACTAAACTTTTAATAAAATCTTTAAATAATCAATATATAAAACATATGTGGCTAGGACACTGTCACTACTGAATAAAAACTTGAGTTCTCTGTAGACTTGTTTTTATTGATATTGTTTATACACATCAACGTGCCAATGAGATGGTTATCTTGGTCATGACTAGCCAATTCCGCCTGGGTGCTCCCCAACCTGTAATTAATCTAGCGCATGCCTAAATAGATGATCTCACAGAGGTGCGTGAAAGCACAGCCTTCACAAGGGAAGAGGGCCGACAGCCGCTAGGGTGGACTGAGGGTTTTTCCCTGAAGACAGGACACTGTGAATTACAAATGAATACCCTTAATACACATTAACATGAGTGATTACTTGGCATCATTAACGCAAACTCGTCAGGGCTCGCCCTCCAGCACGTGGTTAGTGTGGAGACGGCCTATACACAGAGCCGGCTAGGACAGGAGTAATTGCACCGTACACTAATTACTCAATTACATAGACCCTTGAATGATACATGAAATAAGATGGGACACAAGATGAATATTCACAATAAACACACACGTGTGAAAACAAGCTTAAGTGGTGCAGATGCTGCTGGTTGAACTTCCTAGCAGACCACGTGGTGCAGGTGAAATTTGCAATATTTCTGCATGGAAACGGCAAACTAAATACAGATAAAATATTATTCGTGTTTGGCAAATGGTTCTCTTTACGATTAGCGTTGTTACAGGCTTATAACATGCCTGATGGCGGTAAAATCAAACATTACTGTGACATAGTGGTCAAGTTCAAAAAGCATCAATTCACGTGAAAAATACATTGAACCCTGAATAAAACTGTCATAGAACCCTAAAATAAATTTGCACATACAATGTTATATAAATAAGCTCTTAAAACGCAATGATGGCGTATACAAAGACTTGGCTTCAGTCGGCCACGTGGTTATACGTGATGTTGCCTTAAAATATTCAAACACGAAAATTACCCTTAAATACATACATAAAAATAAAGCTCTTAAAATTGCGTGTAACAATAATGCAGAAGTTATAATTAAATGCCATAAACATAGGCAGATGGTGTCTGATTCAAAATGTGCGGGTCGCGTGACCTCTCCGACATATTTCTCCTCCTCCTCCTTGATTAAGTTAAAAATGCCACAAGGGTGTAAGAAATTAGTAAAGCGGGAGCATAATGCTGGGGAAAATGACTGGCAAAACGTACGCAAACAAAGATTAACCGGTAAACTACATGGACTATGGAAACCTACATCAGTGAACAAAAGTTGTAGTGCGCACGTGACAGTGGTGTCTTACCTCGCCAGCTCTCCTCGACAGACTGTCCAGATACAAGCATCGTATGGACCTATCATGGCCGCCTATGGGGTTCACATAAGCGGAAGTGCTATGCATGCCAAGTGAAATATTTTGTAGTGAAAATAAAATGGCACAAATTAAATTAGACATTGTTTTACATTTCTATCATTTTGTTACGAATTTCAATATTATTTTAATGTCTCTTTGTGATGGCATTCACGCCAGAATATTAAGTGTTCTTAATTTCGGTGCTACCGGCACTTTGAATATTCATAACCAAACAATTAAAATTAGTACTCGCACTTTAAAACATTTTAAGACATATTAAACACTGTAAAGACAATATAACACATGTTACCCTGAAATTAACATTTATAGGAAAGTTCAAAATTGTCGGCTTCTTTGTGCACGTGCTGTACACGTGACACGTGAGCGCCGTCATGGGCTCTAGCGCCGTGGACTGTTAGCCGGCATCATTTTTATATGAAATAAAAGGTTAATGTACTCATTTATAACACTTCCTTTTGGTTGAATTCCAATATGGTGGAATGATACAAAATGGGCACGGAAGTAGATCCTGAGCAGTTCTTTCAAAAGTGCTTAGTTTCCATGAACAGCCTGTAGTGTGTAGTGGTACCTGTGTTTATACTGGAGCCAAGGCAGAGCAATGGAGCATCATGTGTTGCAGAGTGCGCAGGAGAAATATGAGTTGCAGCAGCAAGGCGACCATCTGGACGCTCAGATTCAGAGAGCGGAGAAGGAAATACTGGCCCTCGAGAACACCTTGAAGGTGGTGAATGCTGCCAATGACACCTACAAGAAGAGCTTAGCTGCCATCGATGAGGATGGTGGGTGTTCACTTCTGTGCTGAGTTATGAAGAAAGTATCATCCCAAATGTTGTGCCCCAGGGAAAACAGAACAGACGTAATAAAGCATGATACCGTATATTCGAAGCTGTCGTAAACCGAAGTATACTTTACGCTTAATAATTTAGACAGATTTAATTTACAAATTGATAAACATTATTTTTATTTTACATTTGGTTTGTTAACTTTTCAATAGCGTGGCCATGACGTTCATTCGAGACAGAGACGTTGCTTGAACAGTTGAGAGCAGAGAAGGAATTGGCCATGGCATGTATCGTGAAACAATTCCAACATTTAGACGGAGTGAGTTCAAGAAACCATGGAAAACCAAAATCAAGATGACATTATTGGCTATTGAACCCAGGTCATTACAAATGTGAGTGTATTGTTTCACCACACCAACACCTGGCTTAGTTTTGTAAAAAAAAAATTTGCCATAGCTGTTCAGATTTCAAATTAAGTAAGTAACTAGGCGTACCATTTTACTTTTAAACATTGTTAACTGAATCAGTTAACATTAATGCCTCCTGTGTACACATTGACCAAGTGGAAATGGATGCTTACTTTGATTGATTGGGGCACCCACCTCAGCCCTACATTCATTATAAAAAAAATAGTAAAGTAAACAACATTAATTTATGAATGCAAACAAACTATGTTAGTATGGTTGCTGATACAGGACATGGTAGTAGTTGTTACTTTCACCAGTAATTGTTTCTTCTTTAAGATATAAATCAATATTGTATTTTGTACACTGTAGGCAAGCTGTAGAAGTGATTCAGTAACCTGGTCCATGTGTGCAAAAATAATTCATTCTGTAAACACAAATTTTAAAACGGCCTGTTTGAAGTTTCACGTGCACATGTCTTGACTCTCTGTTCTGATGTTACAATATGCACAATATCAGATGGGAAGTATAACTATTTTACAAGTAACTGCAAAAATGAGCAGAAAAGTCATTATGGTGGCTTTCAACTAATTGTTCTGGTGAAATTACCTGTCTTAAAAGAATTTCAAAGTAAAACATTTGCACCATTTTACTGTTCGAATGTATTGTAGTAAACAAATGTAAAACATAAGTATTTTTTTATAATTTTGGCTGAAATACTTGTGCTTGTTAAATATTTGCAGAAAAATTGAGTAACCTGAAGGTGCCATCACAGGATCACGTAAGTGGGTACAGATACAGGACGTGGCAGTATGTATACAGAAAATATCAGAATATTGTACCACACCTAGCATATATTGCAGGGTACCAACACTTTCCGGATACACTTACTATGGTGTTGGACCACACGTAGCATGGAGATAGGTGGCAATACGATCAAGCATGAAAACATTCAGACATTGGATGTTCTAAGCAAGATGCTGCCACAGCTGGTGCAACTGACCCTCCAAATCCACCATAGATGCCACTTGCAGAAGTTGCCATCCAATCTGTTCCTGAATGTTTTCAATGGGCGTAAGGTCTGGAGACCTGGCTGGCCTTGAAAACATGTTGACATCATGAAGACAGGCTAGAGATACCCATGCTGTGTAAGACATCATGGAACATCATCACACTCCCACTCCAGTCCAGGCATAAACATGACCAGCACAATATAAATACCAACGCGCTGCCCTTAAACACCAGTTATCATCTCCAGTAGCTCGCTTCATCACCTCGTGTGCTGGGGCTCTCTTCTGCTAGGCAGGTCCTCACAATCCACTACAAGAACTCCAGAGTCTTCGAAATCGTCTTCAGGACCTACCAGAGGCTTCTACCAGCAGCTGCCATCACCAGCCCCAGAGACTGCTACCACCAGAGGCTCTCTACCAGAAGCTCTCCATACATAAGCCTGCAAAAGCCTGCACCACACTTTCGCTGTCACCGACCCTTCTGGTTCTATGACCACTGCTACCCCCTGGTAGTAGTAACCACATCCATTACCTCTGCCACTATGCCATACACTCCCAGGAGTGGGGCTCGAAGGAAAGAACAAAAGGCAGCTATTGTTGCAGCCAAGTCAGCGTGAAACAAAGAACCAACTGCACTTTGTAGAAAAACCCAGCGGGTAAGAGCTTGGCCACCCGACGACTGGAGAGGTCTCATCCTCCAGTATCCTCTCCCCTCTTGTTCACAGCTCCCATCAGACTCTACCGCAGCCAGCACCCCTTCATCGTCGCCTACCTCACAGGCGAGGAGACTAGGCACGAACAGTGGACCCCTGGTTCAAGCGGCACTGACCAGTCAACCCACCTAGGGCTGTCACCAGATTCTTTAGCCCTCCAGTCCCAACTGATGAGCACCAGGACCCAGGACCAACACCAGTTGCAACCCACCTTCACCGCAGCTCGGTAAGCACGTCTCTAGTGCAGTGGGTAAGATCAGGAAACCAGAGAAACTGTCTCCCCCCGTCCGTAGAATCGCCGTTTTAAGTACTAACAATTTCGTACCCTGTTGTAAACCTACATGCCTGGCGTTAGCCACCGGCAAAGCACCAGTTCGCCAAAAGTAACTTAAAGTTATGTACCCAGTGTGCCTGAACTAGCATAAACAAAATCACACTTTCTGTGATGCAGTCACTAACTAGAGAGCATCACGCGTCAAAATAAACTGTTTTTGTTTTGTATCACCCATTCACATTGTCCTGCGACACTTCCTACTCATTATTATCGACTCCACATCTTCACATGCGTGACATATGCCCCCAAAGGAATCAAATCCCAACTGGCCGCCTCCAAGGCCAGCACACATATAATGATAGGAAGTCGTGTGGTCGCCCCGCCACTTGTAAACCTGCTGAGAAACAGCTGCAGGCATGCAACAGTTTGCCCCTAAGTGAGCAGCAGATACCGCCAGCAAGCGCACACAAACCTCCTCGCTGCCACCCCGCCAAGAGATGACAGCAGCGACTCCGCCCGGCCCAAACCTGAAGGGAAGATGGCAGAGGATTACCGAGAGTGAACGAAGTACACGGGAACCCTCGAGTCAAGAGGCATATAATGCTGTGCACTCTGCAGAAACCGCAGTTGTCGACATAGCTCACCTCAGCACAGGTCGTGCTAAAGCTCTCTACTGCACAGTCACAGTCCTCCTCAGGACTCTCCAAGACCTACCAGTCTTCTACCAGTTCTTCAGTCAAAGACGCCTTCCCCAACACAGTAGCAGAAGAGTCGTTGCTACCCCCTGACATTTGCCGTCAAGAGTCACCACACCCGACAGGCGCACCACACGTGGTGGCCCTGGTCCCTTCAGGACTACAAGCCACAATTAGGGTCCAGTTGTTTTCACAACTACTTAATTGTCAGCTCTCGTCCACTCTTCAAGACGACAAGCACCTTCACCTGTCTTGCTCTTGTACAAAGTCCGTTGAACACATAGTTTGTGTAGAGGTAGGAGATAGTACATGTCACGTGTTTCTGTTCTGAAGGGAATAAAACATGTAGTCTAGCTAACTTCTGTCTGCCCTTGCTCTTTCATGAATGAGTGCCTTTTCCCCAACCTGGTAAGCATCACCCCTCGAAGGGAGTGGCAGCAGACTGCGAATTGGCAACAAGTTTCCGGCATAGAGTAGGATTGCAGGCAGCCCCTAACCAGGACTGCATGTACGTCATGCACAAGAACAAGTTCGACGGCCACCCATATTGTAGACCCGGTACATAAAGGTACCTGGTGCGCAAGTACAGTAGAGCCCGAACCACTAGAAAGACATACGATGAAGCATCTGGGCCAACTATGTTAACTAACCCATTCCCTCCAGAGCGAATAAACTTGCCGGAGGGTGTGCCAGGCCTGATAAGGCTTGACGCAGGTATTTTTGGAGTACACTGTAGCTAGGAGTTTGTTGCCTGCTGCACTGTACAGGGTGAACAGTAGCACCTTTCCTGTCCGTGACGTTCACTCACTAACGAGGGATCAGGAGGCTGCTATCCTTACATCTCACCACCTCTTAAGTAATCAAACTACACTAGCCCTCAGCTGCAAGTCCTTACGGGAGAGAGCACAAGCTACCTGGCAATTAGTAGAGCCTCACTCCTCTACCCTCCCTGCCAACCTTTTTGGCCTCCCAGTTAGGGTTCCCAGAGCTGCTAACCCCGCCATCGAACTACTCCACCAGGGGTACACTCTCTCATTTGGAGTGGTACTGTTCAACTCGCAGGATACCAGTGAGGCAACAGCACCAGCCAACCACGTGCCAGCCAGCCGGCATCCCATTCAACAGCGGACAACAGCCGAGCCAGCCTGCCCAGCCGTCCGCTCCAGCTGGAGCCGAAGTCTTCCAGCCAGGACCTGCGTCTGCCGCAAGGGAGCGACACCAGTGGTAAGCTAGCCTGAACCTGTGTGTCCAAAACCCACAGGCATCACCTCGCCCTCACACACATTGTACCAAGTAGGTGCCCAATGGGTCCTACATTATATAAGGGACCAGTGCAACTGACCTGGCGCAGAATTAAAAACTTCCCCACTCTTGCCGTGACGTCCCTCTCGCTATGCCATCATTCAACATAATGGTCGCACATCTAGCAAATTTTCAAAAAATAATTTTGGTACAAAACGGGCAACAATTTTGTGATAAAATACATAAGTTCTTAAAGTGTTTTGGTTTGCTTTTAGGATTTCAGTTAATTATGTTAGATTTTTGCACTGTTATATGTTATTTAAGTAATTTCAACTTCATGTTAACTATATTGGCTGTGTGATTAGTGTCTTGGTAAGCACAAAATTCCTTGACAGCTGTACACAACCATGTGAAGGGTATAAGCAGTCCAGTGTGAAGGGAGGGAATGTGTGTGCGCACAGGTCCAGAGTTCCAGAAAAAGTTGGAGTTGGAGGCACAGTTGGCTGCACACTCGGAGACACTGAAGCATCGTCGCTCGCAGCTTCAGGCTCTCAGGACTGCAGTCGTGGTATGCATTGAATGGTATTAAATTACAGTACAAATTACATAATATTTTTACTAAGCATACAAATTAACCTTAAATTCCCTGTCTCACCTCAGAGAGGAAGAAAAGTACTTTGTATTAAAAGAGGTTTTTACTAACAATGTTTCACTGTACTCAGTATATGGTTTCCATAAGTACCATTTAATTTTCAGGTTCACTTACATGTTTTCACTATTAAATGGTTACGCTTTGCTGTACTTTTTACTGGAGTTAGTCATCCCGAAACTGTAGTATCAGTTACAAGGGGATTTGTCTTGTATCTACAGTTCTGAGTGGCAGGACAGGTATGTTGTCTTGCTGAATGCAGTACAGTTCATCTCCTGCTGTAGATAGGTTTGGATGATCGGAGACAGCGGACCGCTCTCTGCATTGCAGTAAAGAGTATGTAAGGCTGTGTCTCATAGACATGATCAGAGTTGGTCGCTGGAGCCAACACCATAATTTAACCTGCAGTGTGGCCAAGTCTATCATAGATATACGTGTACGTGTTGTACGATGAAAACAACAAATAAAAAAAATATAGTGGGCCCATTTCTATCAGATGTTTGGGTCTGTAAGCCACTTGAGAGAATACTGTAATTTGGCCTACTCAATTCTAAGCTTCATATTTTTACCAAAAATATTTTTTGAAAATCAAGGTTGTGGCTTAGAATTAAGTACCATCAATTTTTTGGTCCAAAAAATTTTTTAGTGCAATGTACTGTTTTTTTAGTAATAATTTTTAGTTATTATGGCTGTACCATTTATATTATATAATTATATATCCTTATAAACTAAAATATAATTTTTACAATTTTTTAAAATAAGGTAGCCTATGCCCTCGCAAAGTTTTAAAATAATTTCGAGGTTCGGAATTAAATTATTTATGTAAAGTGTATGTACAACGAGAAATTGATCATAGAAGTTACTGGTTCTACACCTGGAATTGTATGCAGGATGTGAAATATGATTTCTCCAAGTAGCTTAACAACAAAATATGTTGCATACATGCCGTGTTATTTGAAAAACATCTTCCAGAAAACAATGAAAATTTCCATGGTAGCCGATTGGGCGAATGTATTTTCGCTGGAACAGGATCTAGGGCGATGGGCTGTATCTTTGTCTGTAACTAGCAGCCTGGCATTACTTTGCTCAGGTTTTATAGAGTTATTAAATTACATACCTGTATATTTGTGACTACCCGTGATTACTTGAGACTACCCGAGACTACCTGCAACTACCCACTGCTACTTGCGACTACCCGTGACTACTTGCAACTAAGTGTGACTACATGGGACTAGACTACTTGCGACTACCTATGACCACTTGTAGTCTGCATGAGTAGTTAGTCATGACTACTAGTGACTACCTGTGACTACTTGCAACTGTGTGTGACTACCCATGACTACTTGTGACTAACCATGATTACATGTGGCTACTTGCAACTACACATGATTACATGCAACTACTTGTGACTACCCGTGGCTACTTGTGACTACCAGAGATTATCTGCGACAACTTGTGACTATTTCCGAATTTATAATATTAAGATCCACTGAGCCACTGCGGCCCCATTTGAGATTGCTCTAGCCATTGAACCATTGCGTCCCCACTTGGTATTTCTCTAGCCACTGGGCCACTGCGTCCCCACTTGATTGAGAGTGCTCTAGCCACTAGGCTACACTTAGCATTACTCTACCCACTGGGCCTCTATGGCCCCACTTGGGATTGCTCTAGCCATTGAACCACTGCTGTCCCACTTGAGATCTCTCTATCTACTGGGCCACTGCATCCCCACTTGAGAGTGCTATAGCCACTGAGCCACTGAGCCACCACTTGGGATCACTCTAGCCACTGGGCAACTGCAGCCTCACTTGAGATCTTTCTATCCATTGAGCCACTACTGCTCCATATGGGATCGCTGTAGCCACTGGACCACTGCGTTCCCACTCGAGAGTGCTCTATTCACTAGACCACTGCAGCCCTTCTTGGGATCACTTTAGCCACTAGGCCACTGTGGTCCCACTTGAGATCTTTCTATCCATTGAGCCGCTGTGGTCCCACTTGATATATTTCAATCCACTGAGCCACTGCGGCCCCATTTGGGTGTGCTACGCCAATGCATCCCCACTTGGGATCGCTCTACCCACTGGGCCACTGTCCACTTGGCATTTCTCTACCCACTGGGCCTCTGTGGCCCCACTTGATATATGCCTATATCCATCTGGAAGAATGTAGTTTTCTAACAATAAAAGAATGATAAGAATCTGCCCTGTAGTTTTGGTCGAGTATGCTTAGAAAGCAGGCATGTAGCTAATTTTTGTAGGACTTCGTTTACACATTTTGAAATTTCTCAAGGACTTTTTTTCGTTTTAAATTTAACATAGCCTATGACCATCTGGAAGAATGTAGCTTTCTAATAGTGAAAGAATTATAATAATCTGCAGTGTAGTTTCCGAGATTAACTGAGACATATAAACAAATAATCATTCACATTACCTCATTATTATATTAGTATAGGAGAACAGTGCAGCTACTGTACGTGGAATAACAGCGCAGCCATGTAGTGGTAAGCGTAGCAACTGGACATTGGAGTAACAGCATAGCTATCTATAGTGGATAATATGGCAACTACATGTAGATTGGCAAATCAGCATAGCCATTGATCATGTTGTAGAATTTCATGAGATATACAACTTCTTGAAAATAGTAGTTTACATATTATCTTAAAACAAAAGTAATCAGTGAATGGTATAGCTCAAATTTCAATTACATTTTCAATATTCTTTAAAATATGCAGTCAATACTATAAAATAATTGGCAATCATTTACACTGCGATTCAGTTTTCAATACAAAAAAATATGGCTGCAATTGACATTTCAAATGGTTGTGCATGCATCATACATGCCGGGATTAAATTGCAGTGCATCATTTATAGGGACAAAAATATGTGCATTATTTTTTTCTGTAAACAAATGTAATTATTTTCGCAAAATATAATGGAAATACAACGGCTGGGAACATATTTAAAATTGGTGAATCGAACTTGGGCTACTGGAGGGAAGCGTGTAATGCAATTATTTGCTTAAAAAATCACAACATTCTCTTTTGGCGGAGTGAAATATATTTGTTTCAATGGAAAAATCATTTCTATTATAGATCAAATTTAACTTTCTACAGAAATTAAATTTCCTACTAAAGTTGTGGTTCAACCTATAGCCTCATATGTACTGCAATAGATTTTTACCATGATTTTCTCCAAAAGTATAGGTGCAACTTAGAATTATCAGCATATATGGTGGCATCCTTTATGACAGGCCACTCTCTTAGTCTAATGTTACAGAATTGGCCTCCAGGTTTCAGCGACATGCAACATTATCATATATCGGTTAAGCTGAACGTTTACTTATATTTGATCTATAAATTATATTTAATTTGTAAATACTAATAAGAATAAAAATGTAGAGATAATATGTGTGTTGGTAATGCCTAATAAGAAATAGTTCTTATGAAAAATGATTAAATTGAGTGTGGACGAATGTGGTGTGTTGCCCCTTTGGTATAATTTTCTAGACTCATGTAAATGAGGCAGAGGGATATCCTTAAAGTAGAACTTTAGCAAGGCTTCAGAAAAGTTGGTAGTAACCATGAATGAACTATAGTATATCTGCTCATATAGTTACACTTGACCAACAGGAAGGACATGTTTGTGTGACTTTTTGGTGTGGCAACAGGAGATGGAAAGCTCGCTGGCGGAGGTGGAGCTGGCAGAACAGAAGGTGCGTGAGCAGTTTGCGCGCAAGCAGCAGGAGCGTGATGACCTCGAGGACAGCATGCGGGAGCAGCAGGTGAAGTTACAACGTGCCAGCCAGCAGATCAAGCGTCTCACCCAGGACCTGCGGGGCCGCTCCACAGCAGGCCCTCTCAGTCTTGAGGAGGTGTGTCGCTGTTTCTTGTTACAGGAAAGAATGGGTTTGGAATATGCTTCTGCTGTGGTGGCCTGCTGGTGTCAGTTTCGAACCACATGGTTCTTGTTTGCAGGGACAGCTAAAGCTTCTAAAATGCTAGGACGGTTTACTAGCAGCTAGTGATTAGTAGTGAATACTTGCTTATTACTAGCCAAAAACGACACCCAGGAGGGGCCAGTAAGATGGCAATGGCACCAGCTAGGCAGTATTATAGTAGGGGACAGAAGGTTCTCCCATGCAGTTCTGATGGTGGGGCATTTCAGGGCCCCATGTTTTCACATGGCAAAGTGCTGGTGCCTGTATGGATCTAACTGATATTAATATTATTGAGAGGCAGGGAGGAGGGCTACAGTGGGATTACCCCTTCAAGGGACATTTGGAAATCTGGGAATTTTGGGCAGTCAGGAGAGACATAAGGGGAGAGCTTCGGGAAAATTCGGCTTGTTAACGACTATTATCTGGCGTAATCCTGAACCTTTTCTCTCTCATTACCCAAGGAACGAGACACTGATTAGCCAGCACTAATAGAGGCAGGGCAGCGATGGGTTCAAGTCAGGTTTTAAATAGGAGTGAACATGAGAAGCTAGTTTGCCAGGGGTTGCTGTCAGATTACCTGGAAAATACAATATTCTGATGTCGCCCTCACTGTCCCTCTCAGGATGAAGCCCACTGATGCTATGTTCGTGCACCGGCCACGCACTTGGTGCGTATCATGTATGGATCACCACTGCTGTTCATGCAGGAATGGTTCTTTGAACTACTGTACCTCACTGCTTAGTCGCCTGCCAGGGGCCCAAAGGTGAACGCCACTCTTCGAAAGTAGAACACATTTACACATACATATTTTTCCCAAGATTAAAAAAAAATGGATTAAGACTTAATCCAATCATGAAATTTAATTTGATTAGGACTAACCAATTAATCAGATTAGCCATTAATCTGCTCCATCCACATGTCATTCTGCAAGTGAATTAGAATGCCTCCGCCCTTACTACTGGGTCGCTACCCGTTGGACACGTGTTACCAAGAGTAAACTCAGCCCAGTAATTATACAGTGCTAATTTAATCTGTGCCCCTGAAAGTAGAACCTAATTTTCATGAGAGAAAGTATTATCTCCGTCTTGCCCCCCTAAGTGAGACGGCGGAAGGAACAGATGTTTCAACACGTGTTCCCCGAAGTCGACGAAGCTACCGCAGTTCGTTCAATTAGTCGAAGGTTACCTAAGGAACGTCCTCCTTACAGCTAAACCCACAACCCTGGACGAGCTGGTTAATCGAGCCCGAGAAGCAGAGCAAAACTTTACGGCACAAGCAAGTCTCGAAAAACCCATGTAAGCCAAGGTTCCGGAGATACGAGCTCCACCGGTCGCATCACTTAAGGGTGCACCAGCTCCAGCCACTCACATGGCATTCGTAACAAAATGCTGGTTCTGCCGAGAACCACTGGAATAAGGACTGCTCCCGGAAACCAGAGGGGTCTGCCATTCCACCCAACAAGATTAATCAAATGCCAGCTACTGTACCATCAACGCTGACTGAAAAACAGACTCCCAATAGCAAGACGAGAAACACCGCCGCCGGGGTGCGAAGTGGGCCACCATCACCGGACAACAAGGACCCATCATCATCCCGGGTTTAAATGAGGAACCATCAGTCCCCATAGCCCATCACATAGAAGTCGAAATAAACGGGAACAGAGTGCTGGCGCTACTTGACTCAGCAGCAACAGGGAACTTTATCTGAAGAAACATCCTGGCTACTGAACAACTGGCGGACATGTGCCCCAACAGAAAATAGTGCGAATGGCACAACATGGTACTACTCTACAGGTTGACGGCCGAATTACCCTAACGGTAAATCTGCACCGCCTCTCTGCATCTACCGAATTCCTAGTATCGCCTGCAGTTTCCAAAGCGGCGATACTAGGTTGCCCATGGCTACTGCAACAACAATCATCATAGACCATGGGCAACACCGCGTGTACATGGGCAAGAAGGATAGGATCACCGTAAACTTAGACTACAGTCCAGACAACATCTATCGAACCTACACCTATTGAACCCGACAAATTAATCACGAGCTTGGTGAGACGAATTCAGCCAGCAGCACCAAGTATTAAATGAACATGCTAGTGCATTTGTACTAGAGGGGCTGTTAAGTCAGACTAGGTCGATCCAACATGAGATCTGGACGACCACCGATGTCCCCGTATACAACCGACCCTACAGGTGTCAGCACACCAACGTGATTTAATCATGGAACAAGTAAACTACATGAAGGACCAGGGAATAGTGGAACCCTCGAATTCACCATATAATTACCATGTAGTCCTTGTCCCGAAGAAAGATGGAAAACTTGGATTGTGTGTCAATTATAAGGGTCTCAATGAAGTAACACACCCTGTTGCCACCCGAGATATCCACCTAATGCATACCCTGCATGACATTGGCAAAGCAAAAATCTTTAGTACCCTGGACATGGAGTCCAAGTATTAGTAGATTGCAGTACACCTGAAGAGCCGCAAGTAAATGGCATTCGCTATACCCGAGGGCGAAACCCTTCAATTCAGAGTAATACCATTTGGGTTGTAAACCCTTGCCACATTCCAACGCCTCATGTCCACTGAGGTATTGACGGTTTACATTGGAGAGTTCTGTTTCCCATACCTAGATGATGTAATCATGTATTCGAATAGCTGGGAGGAGCATCTTGAACACCTACAGCGATTTCCTGAACGACTGGAACTACATGGAATGACTTGCAAGCTGTCAAAGAGCTACTTCATTAAGTCATCCATAAACTACTTAGGACATGTTGTTTCACCCTAAAGGGAATTTCCCGCAACAGAATTTGATTCGCGCCATCGAAGAAGGCAGATGAACCACCCAATAAACGAGAACTACGACGATACCTGGGTCTGTTCAACTGGCTACTTGACTTTGTGCCAAACATTGCACAACACATGGCGCCACTTCACCTGCTCCTCAAGAAGGACACTCGTTGGCGATGGGGACTGGAGCAACAACAAGCTTTTAACAACCTGAAGGCCAGCTTTGCGAACATCAGGCAACTCCACTGTTCGCAAGGAGATCAACCGTTAATCCTGCAAACAGACGCGTGTCAAAGTGGTCTAGGCACAGTGTTATATCAACAAGATGTGAACGGTCAGCCCAATGTGATAGCGTATGCCTCAACCCAGCTGAACGCAACGGAGCAGCGCTATCATATTAGCGAACAAGAGTGTCTGGCAGTTATCTTGAAGGACAACCCTTCATTCTGCGGACTGATTCGAAAGCCATCCAATGGCTGCACGAGTCACGGAATGCAAAAGCTAAACTCGGACGGTGGGATATGTTTCTCTTCGAATTCGAAGTTCAACACTGACCAAGAAAAACAAACTACCTGCCAGACGCCTTGTCTTGCTTCCTTACATTGCAGGAAAAAAAAAGCTGAGGAAGAAGAAGAGGAAAGGATGTCCCCTCCCCCTCAGATCGAAAGAAGTCGGAAGAACAAATCCGTCTCCTCCAGTTAAAAATCACCCTCCAGCAGATTATATTAGGTCAGCAGGAGGACCCCGACATACGCCACCTACTATGGGAACGGCTCCACCGCTTTGAATTATGGGATGACGTTGTGTGGACGCATAACGGCCAACCCAATATGCCTTGGAAGATTTAGATTCCGCAGCAGTTACGCACCTATATATACCGGTACCACCACGACCACCCTCAAGTTGGGCACCTGGGTACAAGGGAGACCCTGCTGGATAACATAGTTCGATACAATTGGGACGGGATAAGCAGCGATGTCCGACAGTACGTAAGCAACTGCGTTACGTGTTGTAGTGACAAAGCATACCCGGTTCCACCTCCTACAGCGCGACCAAGGAGACCCAAGACGGAGTGGACGCACATTGTCGCCGACCTCATGGGGCCCTACCCATGCAGTACCAAGGGGAACCAGTTACCTGCTGGTAGTAACATACCAGTTTTCAAGGTTTCAACCTTCCCTCTACCTAGCCAAGAAACCGCCCCAATCATGCAAAAGATAGAAACGAAGATATTCGCATGATGGGGTTACCGAAAGGCTATTTTAACTGACAATGGCACTCAAATCACAAGTCGCGAATGGCAGTAGCTTGCCAGGGATGGGGAGTCGAAACATGATGGACTACCCCGCCTTACCATCCCTAGGCCAACCCCACTGAACGAAGGAACCAGGATATCAAGAAGTGCCTTCGTATCAGTGTGGGAAATGACCATCGTCATTGGGACAAGCACATCCCAACAATTCTGTTTGCCCTTCATCGTAGGACCAATGAAGCGGTTAACACGAGCCCTAGCGTGCTCCTTCTGGGCCAAACACTACGCCGAACAGGCGACTGGCAATGGGTAAGTGAGTCCACTGATATGCTTCAACCCGAGGACATCTAGCTAACTGCCCTAGCCAGCCCATACTGCTACTGTCCAAAAAGCCCAGGAGGAGTATATTCGAAAGAAGTACTCTATACCGAAGACATGGGTATGAGAGTTTACCCTAGGTGAAGCGGTACTACTCAGGACACATCCCCTCAACAAGTCCAGTAATCAGTTCAGAGCTGGCATCACCGGCAAATGGGATGGTCCATATCGTATTTTCGGTAAAAGAGACATCAATTGGGCCGAAGACATACGAGGATGGATCCAGAAGGCCACCAGATACCACCCTACCCGGGGACATGCCATTCGCTTAGGGATGACTACACCACAGGAGAAACGCCTCGTAAATCCGAAGATGAGGATGAACCTCCATCCAGAAAGGTAGTTCCTGATACTGAGCCAAGACCCTCAACGAGCCCTGAGTTAACACCTATCGTCATCGTCAGGGTACCAAGCTACATCACGCCACGGAAGCCAGATGTAGAGCAATGCCAAGGAGCATTCTCAGTTAGATCAATGTCCTCGATGCAGTGCAGCTATGCTGAGAAAATTGCAGCCAAATGCAATAAGGCAATCCCTAGCTGCTCTGAATTGTCATGGCGGAGTCCATATGACAGAGAACCCCGTCATACACCGCGCCGATCGAGCCGCATCGGCAAGCTGTCGGAAGCTCCATTGGTGAGAGGGGTAAAATTCACCCAAGCACCTACCTCTCTACTTAGTACGACTCCGAAACCAGAAGTCAAGGCTGTTCCAACTTCTACCAAGTCAATCTCTGGCTCCGACGCTGAAGTACTATCTGCCACTAGACCATCGGAATACTCTCCAGACGAGAGCACGGAGGCCGCCACTATACAACTGGATGACGTCCACGACGTGAGCCCGGAGGCCGACACCACTTAGACTATCGGAAGGCAAACACGCCACGGAGCTAGTTCAAACACCACAACTGCAAGAAATGTCCGGAACAGGAGTCAAGTTCGTTCCAGATTCCACAAAGCCAACCACTGTTCCTGCCGACGTTGAATTGCAGCATGTGTCAAGGATAGCTTATGATAGTGCTCCATCAGAACCTCCTGCTATGCAGGAAACTTCAGCCGTCGGCACCGTTGAGGACGAGAGGCCCATTTTGCCTCACTCTCAACTGGTCGCAGATGATCGGAGCGTTGAGACCGTCAATGTCTCCTACTACCCGACACCTGGTGTGATTCCCGCAGTCAAGGTCGAGACTCCTCTCCCTCGCCACAGGACCTGGACGTTGAGACCATCGACACCTCCAACTACCCGGCCCTACAGCGAGACGCACCACCTGTAGCCGAGGATGAGTGTGGTGATCCGCAACTCCCTTGCGCTGCCACAGCAGGCGCTGAGACTGTCTACGCCTCCCACTACCCCTCAACTGGAGCAACACCAGTAGTGGAAGTCGAGAGTTCTCTCCCTACCACTGCCTTGTCGCTGGCCCTGAACATCGGGACCGTCTATGCCTCCAAAGACCCGGCCCCACGACGGGATGCGTCCGCAGGCAAGGTGGAGAGTGGTCTCCTGCCGCAACTACCTTATCCTGCGCCAACAGAGAAACGTCTTGCCCTATGGGTAAGAACCTGTGCACTCGGGGTGACGGACCCTCATGTGTCGCTTCCCCGCACTGCCACGTCCCTTGTACCTGTGCCCTCTTTATCAGTTTGACAGAAGCAGACACCATGACACCACGTGCTGAACCACAATGACTGATGCCACCTCGTGCCACCAAGGTCGACTCAACACCTGGCCAGCTGGTACCGAGAATCACCGAAGCGACCTACGTCAAGGTACACGTAGCCGTACCCCCTGCATGCTGAACTACGTCCCAGGGGCAGGCGAGCTAAACCAAAGCTCGACGAACACAAGTAAGTGCCATGTTGGACGAAGTTAATCACACGTGGTTGTAAACCACTACAATAAACATTACAGGACTCATTATAAATCTGTATGAAAGTAACATTTAATCTACCCGACCAGTCAAAGACAGTGAGATAGGCAGAGGCACTCACATTTAGGCTAGATTAAATATTGCATATTCAGTAATGTGCCTACCCAGCTGTCATCAAGTGGGGTAAGTGTAGGTAGCGGCGAGGTAAATGCAGCAGACAGTTATTTAGACACTCAAATATGTGCAAACTGAACTTTTAAATACAGCATTTATAATGCTGTATGTAATTTAAAGCCAGCGAAAACAGACGTTTTAGACCTCACTAACGACAAGGTTCCGTGAAATAAGTGGCCGACAGCCCACATAAAAGATAGTATTACTTATAGATGCTCACCACAGTACTGGTAATAATTACCAACAGTGTATCACGTATCAACGCTCACCAAAGTGCCAGTGATAGTTGAAGACAGAGATTTCGACGAAATACACGCTAGACTTCGCCTACGATAAGGAAAGACTCCTGCAAAGGAATTAGTAGTTTCAGATTTTTGTGCATTAAATTTGATGCGTAGGTACACCTTTAAATATTACTTTGAGTTTTTACAGTGTACTTGTGAAGATCATCTACAAGAAGAATGCAGTTTTGTAGGAATGCATGTTCCGCTCTGTTGACTTTTGTATTTATTGCGTACTTACCTTTGAACATTCTACGAATCTACACAGTGAACATGTTAGATTTTAAATGGACAACCGAAAGGTAAAGTAGCAATTAGATTTTTGTATAAAGAATTTTATGTGTAGGTACACTCTTAAATATACCAATGAGTTTTTACAGAGTATATGTGAAAATCGTCTACAAGAAGAACGCCGTTTTGTAGGAGGGAATTTTTATGTAATGCATTTGTATGTTCAAATTTTTCTAGTGTATATGTTATTTTGCAATATCTTGAGTACCAACTCAGTATCAAACCAAAGACTCTGAGCCTCAAAGCTCCCATGAACTCACTATGGTGAAACCAGGTGCAAGATATTTTTAGCTTCAAAATATCGCAGTGTTAATTTAAAGTGAGCAACGTGCGCCATTTGCCCACATTTCATGCATGTTTTTAAAGTGTACTGGCATTGTTCGTTTAACCGGTCAATGCAGATGTTGAAGGGTCTGCAGTTGTCGAACTATTACCCTGTCAGACGTAACTGTTTAGCTTGCTGAGCGACCCAAGATTCCATGAAAGATTTTCCATTTCTTTTTAACCACCACAGCAAGCTCTAGGATAGTTACTGGCATCTCCCCGCCTTCTGCGAGTAAGGCTTGAACATACTTATATTATTCCCCTTCGTTTTTCGCATGCTGTCATTTTCAAGTACTTTTTATTTCAGATTCATGTTGTATATTCTCTTGTGATATCCTGTGTTTGTCGGCAGCATGCAAATATAAAGTAGGCCAGTGGGACACCCGATAAACCGTGGCACTCCTGACACAATAATCTCTACAACAGGGGGGAAACACACATTCGCAGCGTCAGCGTGTGCCGCACCGCCTTGACAAGGGGGCAGAGAGAGAGAGAGAGAGAGCTATGGTCACCACATCCCACGCGTCTCGCCTTCGCCGGCTGGCTCGAGAGCATAGAGCGAGCGCCGTTACAGCAGTCAAGCACCCAACACTGAGGGTCCCGCCTACCTGATGATGAAAAAATTTTTTCTCTCTTCCCAGCTTTCTTTGCTACTCCTACCTAGACCTTCCAGAGTGGGGGTCCTATGCCTCACTCCACCACCTTTTCATGATGAGTCTTCATCGCAATGGAGGCGGGGCAGATTGACACATGCTGCTAACATTACTAATTAATTACAATTATGACTCACTGATCTTTACGTGAAGTATTACCCTTACATCAACGTACTTCAGCCATCCACGTGAGTGTTGTGCATACAATACTTTGCACATAAGTTCTCTACTGCCGAGAATCTAATTGGCGGCCAAACAAGTGGCTACAGGATTGCGTAACCAATGAGTAGGCTGCTTCCTCCCCCTCCCCCACACTGAGTGCCTACAAGCCGTCAGCCACTTCGGGCACGGTGGAGCGCCGATGAAGATACATGAACCAAGGAACGCTGACGAGAGGGTTCCCACCTCCCACGCCAGCCTGTACGGCAGAAGGACGTCATGTGCCTTCCCTGCAACCCGCTGTGGCAACCTAGACTTCTGACTATGTAAGTCCATGCACAGTGGGACTCCAGAGTTATTTGAAATTCTTGTCTTGAGTTCTCCCCGAGCACTCCTTATTGCTGGAGCCTCCAGCGAAACATAGAGTCTTCAGTAGCCATCGTGGTTACCCTCTCTGACAACAACAGTCTTTAACACCCATCGAACATGAATATACCTTGCTACTTTAACTTTAACTTCTTTTGTCTCATCCAGACACCCACATTAAACATCTTTAGTTGAGTAGTTAAATATTCAGTTTTCTAGTTCACTTTCCCTCCAGATTAGAACCAGGTCGCCTACATCTGGCTATCGTAACTTTTCCTTCAGTACTCCATTTGCTCGGTAGGAGATAGCACGAGTCACCATAGTTATTGAGTCCTCAATAAATACGGCTTGTTCTCTATCCTAACACTTTTATTTCTAGAGTAATGTCTACTTCGCATGCTAGGAATAAGTTGCATTGTGCATTACCGACAGAAATCTGTACTTTTGTTAATCCGAATTAGCTTGACTGAGCCCCCTCCCCTCCCCTCCCCGCCCCCTGGGAACCTCTAGTCTGGAACACACCCATTAGATGGCCGCTTGTTGCTTCTTAGTTCCCCCCGAGCACCCAGGTGCTGGGTGGCAGGAACAGAGGAGCCACGACCACTAGGAATACCTTCCACCAAGGAGAGACAGTAAACCTAGCCTGTATCACCTATCAGAGTACCTAAATGCTGAGGGTAGTATTGGCCTGGGTGTTGTGGCCTGGCCTTGGCTCAAAACTTACATCCAGTAGTAGTATTGGTGGCCCACACGGCTCAACGTCTCTGATCCGCCCGTGGACGTGGGGGATCAGTGGAGACTCTTACCGAGCTTGTGCCTCGAATCGGCTAATGGACCTACACTATCATAGGGTATAGTTTCTCTTCTAAAGTGCACACCGTATCTTGTTCAGCAGCAAACCAAACTCTTTGACTTACAAGATAAGACACGGCAGAAGACGTAGGGAACAAAAAATTGCTTATCTAACTGTCCAGCAGCGGAGTACCTTAGCCCCTCCTACGCAGGAAAGACAGGCGGAACGGAACCGTGCCGCCTCACTGAGATTACATGCAGTCTCGACTGTCCACATGGTACAATATATTCATTTTCCACCGCTCGTCCGCACCAGTTCGTACTATCATCTGGTGGTGAGTGGTTTATTCTACCGGATTGAAGTTAGATACTGTCTAGCCAATCCTAACTTCTGGAGTCGAGTGTCAGGGGACTGGAACTTGAAGTACAACGTAATTTAACTCAAGAACTGCAATAATAGTTTCACTCAGCCAGTTAATCCACATTAGCAACCGACCGAAGATCTTCTGAGTTAGTCAGGTTTCTAACACCTCCCGTCAGCTACCTAGAACCATGCACTTGGTCTAGCGCATCAAATCTCGACGACCATGCCACACAGTCAATAGCTGGGCGTGCGTCAAGTCTGTTTTTCTAGATGCTTTCAGCTGGTTGAATCATAGATGGTTAAGGGTTACATGATAACTATTTGGATCCTCCATCTCTCAACTTTGGAGTTCCAAACTGAACCCAAGTCTAGTCAAACATGACATTTTGGAACTGGGATTCCTTATGTGTGTGGTGAACATTATTTATGTTATTTATGAAATGTTACAACAAAACACCAATCCTAGAAGTTATTTTTGAAATATGATAATTTGACCTTTTTCCTAGGTATTCCTTTATTCTTTATTTTTACTTCACTACTTCTTCATGCTCAAACTTCATCTATCATCCATTCTCTAAGCTGACCAAGAAGGGCAAGTTTATCTGGAGTCTGCTGTGCTAGTATGTCACCCAGGTTGAAGGTCGCGGCTGTGGTGTTTGCAGAAGGATATAGAGACGCGGGAACTGCAGGAGCAAAACCAGACGGCTTTGCAGCACTTAGCACTGTTGGCCAGTCTGCACCTGGAGACGGGGCCCATCATCAAGCGCTACCTGGCAGACAAGGGGCTGACTCTGCCTGCGCCCCACCCTGCCCCCTCCGAGCCATGTACCTCACTCAGCCCCCAGTCGGGCCGCAGCAGTGCCTCCTCTGGGACCTGCTCCCGGACCTCGGTCCTCATCTCCCCATCAGTTATCACTCTCGACCCCGCCCAACTCGAAGGTAGGTACTCTCTTTCTGCTGGTTACACCCTCACTTTTTTTACTTCTTTTATAAATATATAGGTTGTTCATGTTATTTGAGTACTTTTTAAATCCATCTCTGAAAAATGTTGCTGCCCCTGCCTGCATGTATTTTAATGGGCACGCTAACTGGCGTGGGCCCAGCAAAGTTGCTAACAATTGGAGGGGAAATTAGTCTCATGTCTTAGCGTTGAATTAAAAGTGTTGGGTAATCATTTATAGATACTGATATTTTTTTGCTTTCTGCTTTTTTTAAAGCATATAAGTGTAAAAATTAGAGAATTTGTAAAATATTTGTGTTTTAAAATAATTTTAGAGGTTCACTTGACCGATGCATGGATAAAGTGACCAGGTCCCTGGTAATTCAAAATTTACATATGGTGTAAGAATACACAACGTGTATACAAGATCATCTTCAAAGTGCTCAGTTTTTCGTGAACAGCCTTTACTGGTTTAGTTTGAACTAGTGAGTCAAGGGTGGATCCAGCCACATCTTAAAAAGTAGTAAACAATATTTGATTCACTGATAACACTTTATTTTTTCATATATTCTTAATATGTATTTATCCCAAAGTGAAAACCCTACTTTGGACATTTAAAAGGATGACGATCGAAGATCAATTCTTGCAAAATAAAGGAAAGTGTAAAAAACATGGTAAGAGAATGAAACTGTATAAGTGATTAATGAAACACAAAAAAATGTGTTTATAATGTGGGACACTGTAAAATCAAGGCAAGTAATAAGATATCCTATTATAGGTACTTAACAAATTGTTACTTCCTTGCTTGATAAAAGTGTTGGTTAATTTCTCCAATATATAAAGAAAATCTCCAGATGCAAAACTCTGTAAGGGTGGAGTCTGAAACCAGAACAGCTCCGCTTGAGCCACCCCTGCAGTGAACAAGGACTCTTGGTTGTTACAATTGTCAAGACAATTCACATATAAAGTAAAGGAGGCTAAACTATTGTCAGTTACATTTAATTGCAATATGTGTAACTGCAAGCTATGTGACACTGGAACGAACACAGAAACAATGTTACATTTGATTTGCAAGAAACTCTTTATATGTACTAATGCTTTGCTTATTATCCATAGTTGAGAATTGCTTAATGTAAACTATAATCTTCAAAATAGCACTGTTACCCTGCTTGGAATCAGTTAATAATTTATTTACAGCTCAAGATGACTCTGTGAACATGTATTTTATTAATTTTGTTAGGTCATACTTCACCATAAATTTGTTAATTACCAGTTGTGATGTGCACTGCTGAGGAAACATTATCGCAGTATTTAATTTTCTGCTGTCGTGCCATGGCTACATTTATGGTTGATGTTATGTTCTGCCTTTACTTTGTTTCAGTTGCTTCCAAGAAAGTAACTCGAAAACCAACTGCTGTAAAAAAGAAGTAGGCACCCGAGCAATATTCAGAAATGTATCAATGTGTAATGTATCAATGTGTAATGTACATTATCTTAGAGCTAATTTTTATATTTGTATTTGTTTTATTGTAATTTTTGTAATTTTTATAAAATAAATTGTGGTAAATTTTTTAAGTGTATATTTCTCTATAGTAAATATGTTCTGTACTGACACATGGCGCATCTGACATGCACAAACTACATTTCGACTTCACCCCATCTTTAGAGTTGTTACACTCCTTGGGGAAGTCACATTACGACAGCTCAGTTAATCACGTGCCTACAGGATCACTCCCATCCTAGTGAGAGATTACAGACACATGGTTAGAATAGAATAATTGTACTGTCAACCGAAGCTGTCACGCAGTCACCCATTTTCCCTCTCAAGATATTTTACCGTTCGACGGAGCCAATGACACCAATCAACCAGAGATGCGAGTTCCAAGAGATGATGCAAGATAGCAGCACCCCCACTACAAGGACAATGTTGCTTCAAGAGCCTCATGCGCAGGTGATAAAAATGTCCGCATCCTCTCCAATGGGGGAGATAAAGAAAGGGAGACGCTGCCTCGAAGTCCGAATAAAGAAACCTCTCCGAAGAGAAGCTAGCAACCCCACTAGGCTAAACGCGCCACCACTAACAAGTTAAAGAGTCCGGGAGTAAGTTGTGCTACTCGAGCCCTCACAGTCTGCAAAAGACTTGAGACTATCTGAGAGTGTAACACTGCCAGACTCCATGCCTTGATTTTACAGTGTCCCACATTATAAACACATTTTTTTGTGTTTCATTAATCGCTTATACAGTTTCATTCTCTTACCATGTTTTTTACACTTTCCTTTATTTTGCAAGAATTGATCTTCGATCGTCGCAGGCCGTGACGACATCCCCTCTGTATTTATAAGCATACGTAATTAACTTCCCCCTATAGAATCAGTCTATAGCTCGTTGCTTTATACACAATTTTATGCAGGTAGCCTTCATCTGCCGTATAATTAATCTTGATACTGTACAGAGCTACGCATCCCATTGTTTACACAGCGTATTGAATAAATACCTTAATTTTGTCAGTACGTGTGCATACCTTCATTTACCTGTTTCTGAGTAGATTATAAGTAATTAAACTTCTCATAATGGTCCTAGGTAATATTTGCTTCACTCTCTGATTAGTGCAGGTGGAACAGATAATCTTTGATTTCCTCCAGCCTGAGCAAGCCCAAGGGGTGTAAGGTTCATTGCTCACCACCCAAACTTCCGGGTAGAACACTCAAAAACTGCCACCATCTCGATCCCAGCTTGAATCAAAGGTAGATCTAGGAGATAATGGCTGCCACCTGGAGTTTTTGAGAATCTCTTGTTTTAATGGACTATTACTAGTTTAAATAGTAACTTTAAATTACCAAGCATCTCTTTAATTTATTTTGAAAGGGAAGTATGCAGCTGAGATTTCTGTATTGCCCCAGCATGAAGAATGTCTGACTATTCCAGGAACACCCCGAGTCGCCTAGCCCTTCAATGGAATATAACCCCGGAACCACAGGTCTGTCTTAAATCCCCTGCTTCAGTCTCAGCATGAACAAGGCCGAACCAGGGAAGCATCGGATACTGCCCAGTGATTCTAGAGTATATCCTAGCATATTTTAATTGTTTAGTGTAAGATGCCGTATGAAACAAAAGGACATCAAAGTAATTTAAGGAGGTTAGCTCGATGAGTGTTGCAACGAGAACTAGACATCCAACTTGCGAATATTCCTCCAATCAGTGAAAGTGATCCTCCTAGCACAAATACTAATTCTGAACCATTATTTGGACGAAGGATTAAGATAGACGAACCATCACATCCTAAACTCTAAGCAATATTACAGGGCGGAGATGCAGTTTAGGAATATACTGGTCTCATCCCACAATTGATTATTCTGACTATTCAATTCCAGACCCACCTACTTTGGAACCAATCCATTCACTACTGACCCTTTCAAAGGTAAGACCTGCTGGCTCCTCATACCAAGTACGCACGGCAGCCGATAAGCTCGTCGTCATCCGCATTCCTCCTCAGGTGCCTAGTTGTCACAAAATAGTAACACCCACAGCTGACTGTGCCGATGGGCAAACCAACTAGACTGGCTCCTTATAAAGGATGCCGAAAGCCTAAGTCAACTGATTCTGGATAGAAGTCCATATTCTTGCTAGAATCTTCCCCTTCATGTGCCAGCTGGCATCACTTATTTCATAACCAAACTCCCGGGATGGGAGACGTATTTGGTTAAACTTTCCCTGGGGTTAGAATCCCCTCCTCTTCTCAAGGTTACCCAGTCCAAAGGACACAATTTCCTACCTTCCAACGTGGGAGGATATACAACCCAGCCAGGCAAACCCAATTTGCATTTTACACCACCCCAAGGGGAACCTTGTAAACCACTTTATCGCAGGAGGGAATTCAACCTCCCAACCTCTTGGAATTTAATTAATTCCTGAGAGAGGGAGTTGAGTCAATTGATGCCCAATGTGGGGCTTTAACGACATTAGCTCTGACTATGTCGTTAAGACCCTAGTCAGTAATCCACCCATTTTTTTTCGAGTGGAAGTAACGGACTTCTGGGAGTCCTTTGTAAACACCCTGTGGTGCTCAACACCACATTCAAAATGTCTGGATCAGAGTGAAGCCCTTAGGAAGTCCTAGAGGCAGAGGAGCACGTGAATGATCTACTTGACCTCGACATTAGGTGCACATCAGATAACTGCACAGGCACCGGGATTCATTCTATACACTGAGTGCATTGCCGAAGGCAGTATCATCACGCATGTCTAGAATAGGTATATATTCTCTGATTCACAGAGAGATTAGAGTCCTGATGACAAGCTTGCCGACAAAGGCAGGTAAGAAATCGCAACTGGCCAGAATGCGATGGCCAGGGCAGATACACGATAAGGTGTATCACATGTATGGCAGAATATCACCACAGGTGTATAGGCTGGCTGGAAGAGAGGAACACTCGCCCGGGCCAGGTATACTAATGTGAAGTGTGTCAAAGAAATTTGGCACAACACCCTTCAAACCCAGGACAGAGGCTAAGCCTCACGACTTCTCTACACACGACACAAGCACAACTCTTCGAGTTTAGTGGCTGACCCCATTAAGATTCCATAACATTCTTAAATAAATGTGAGAAAGAATTGAGGGAACAACAGATCAAGCCGAACCTGTCCCCAACTGTTGGGTAAAGCCAAACTGTGGTGAAACAAGTACGGGGAGTTCGTAATGGAATGGGGGCAGTTACGAGCCCAACTCGCAGCGCACTTTACAGGGGATGAGGTGGTTTCAAATCTGATCACATATTTCCACACTCAACACAGTTGAGAAATTTATCAGACGTAAAGAACAAATTCATAAATGGATATACTCCGCCAAACGTGAGCAGCAAAGGGTACGGGGCATTACAAGCACCCTCCTCCCCTTTCTTCGCAATCTCTGACTGATCGTTCGACCGCAGGCGGTCTATGAATTAGTTGAAAGAGCAAGGGACTGTAGCTAAATAGCAGAACGCAGTCCCAGCTAGACATCCCGGCACGTGCCCCCAAGGTCATGAGCCACACCCGTCCCCTCAGACCGCCAGCTGTGCGCGGCCTGCCACATCCTCCTCCAGCTGCTCTTCTGCCCCTCTGTTGGGAATGACATGGGAGGCATTCCCGTGGTGCTTGCCCTGCCCGGCATGACAGGAGAGTGGAAGAAACAGACACATGGGCGCTGAACACATCACCGTGTCCCCGCCTCACTCCAAGACCGGCCCGACCAAACAAAGCTGCGGCCAGGTTCCAGATGTTAGACATAGAACATCCTTCCCCAGATGAGCCCCGTTTGCGAGTCCTCCTAAATAATAAAATTGTCATAGCAGTGCTGGACACATCCGCTGTCCACAATTTTATCAGGGGGGACTTGCTCATGCGACGCCAAAAAGACAGTTTGAGTCCTACGAGTCAGACTATCAGAATGGCTCAAGATAACCTCTGCCTTCATTTGTCCGGGGAAATAACGCTGACTATAAGGGTCCACGAGCACACCATCCGGGTCTTCTAGTGACCGTGTCCCAATTACGTCTTTTGACCGATATGTCTACTGCTACATGAACGAGCACGGCTGCTCGTTATCTTGGCTTTTTCGAGAATTACCTGCCTACACAAAACTACAACTTCACTTAAAATGGTTACCATCTACTATCATCTAACCTGTGTGCCGAGCTCTCAAAGATCTACTTGGAACGCTTGCTTCGGCAAAAGTGTGTACCCGACATGACAGACTGGAACGAGCGGCGGCGTATAGGAGTCTGGCTCACAAAACAATTCCTTCACAAATGAAAGCTAGTTGCCGAGTCCGCCACGTGTGGGTGGTGAGTGCTTCATATTTGGGGGCCGGCCTGCTAGTTCTTGGAATTCTGCTGCCGATGACGTCACCTTGCGCATCTGGTGCCTTGCAACTGGAGTTACCGCCTGCATAGAAGGGCCGACGGATGACGTCACTTCCGGTGTACGTGTGTGCGGGCCGGAAGTTTGAAGACGTGGCTGGTGTGAGCCTTCAAATGTGGAAATGAACAAGGATATTGGGAATTAATAGTCTGACCCCTCTAGGCCCAAATTGAACATCTGATCCATGTATGGCCAAGTGTATGCTGATTGGCTCGTGGATACTTTCACTCCTCTAAGCTTAATGAACAGTAATTGAATTTGGACATTTAAAATCTTATTGGCTCCTGGAATTCTGGTACCCCTCTAGGGGTTATTGGGGTATTAAATGGTATTTAAGCTGTCTCTTTGGCTCATTTGGGGTCAATTAGTAGCCCGAAGAGCACTACAGCACCAAAGATACGTAAATATGTGACTTGTAAACTAAATAAATAATGTTTCAGGTCCATATGGAAAGTCTAGGTCAGGCACACTTGGTGTCATGATAGTAAGAATAGGCGCCATGATTGCTTAAAATATTATTTAATTCAGTTGAGATTGCTGCATTAAAAAACAAAAAAAGGTTTGACAAAGGCAAAGTCAATTAAAAATGTAACTCAAAATATTAATTGAAAAATGGCAAAAATTTTAAATAGGTGTTGTGTATTAAAATTATTTTTAATATTATCCCTGATGAAAGAAACAAAAGGATGAGAATTTTTAAGAAAACAGGCAAATTTTTGTAAGAAAATAAAAGAAACTTGTACAGTTTTCAGATATTTCCGAATAGGCCCCTTTGGTTTTGTACAGCCAAAAATATACATTTAATGAAGATTTTGTATTTATCATAAGTTTTTGTGGTTGACTAAAATTGAGAACAATATCTATCATCTTTTGTTAACGATAGGCACAGCCAGTACATTTTTCTACCATTGGAAAACTAAGGAAAAACCATCCTCCAACCAAAATTTTTCGTACTCGGAGAGCATTATTATTGCTAGTCCGAGGATCATCTTGCTTTGGTACGGTCTAACTTTTAGTCCGGGCTGAGGATAGGACTAGCTAAGTATTAAAGTAAAAAAGAAACATGGCGAACATAAAATACGACAGTTTCAATAGTATTACATGCGAGTGAAAGCTAGATAATGTTCACGAAACATAAAAGTTACGTTTACGACAGATTCTGTCAATCTGTACGCAAAAATATGCCGATCTAATGGATGAAGTGTTCCGTGAATAATATTACAAAGAAAATATACCAAATAAGCTTAATAATACGTCAGTTTTAAGCTACAGCAATGGCTTTCTATTTCTGTATTAATAAAAAGCCTTCTCTAAAAAGATTCTTACGAGACGTGATATTAATACACTCGAGAATTTTAATACAAATCCTACTTTCCGAATATACATAGTAAAGTATATTCATGTCATAGTTGACATGGCCCTCGCTGCCCTGCTCTGGAGGCAGACCAATGCTGCTCGCTGTGATTTAAACTAAAAAAATCAGAGCCTAATGAAAATACGGGATATTACTTCAGTATCTCCTGTTTGTTTTCCGTCAGTGCACCGTAATTACATTCTATAATTTTCCATTGCTTGTGTTATGTTTCTTGTACTTCTAAAAGGTATAATTCATATTAACCCTTTTAATAAAATATGTAGTCAAAGACTCTGATAGTTCCGGCAGACATCTTGCCAAGTTTGCTATTTAAAATTTAAACAGTTCGCCTATTAAACTTTGAATAATTTAATATCATTGTTTTGAAAGGGCTATTTTGTGTGGAAAGTATTTGTATTTTAATTTTAGGAGTGTTTATGTGTTCCGCATGCCTGTCCCGGCATTTGCAGCAATTACCACTTTATGAAAGACACTTAGCAACAGTTAAGACTTTCCAGAGAAATAATAATGAAAGATACATAATTTATTTACCCGAGTGTTTCATATGCTTTGTGTATACTGTTCTATATATGGATTTTGTGAACATTTCCCTTGATTTGCTAGCGGGAAGATGTCCATTGCTAACGGTATCTTCGCGCCACCATCTTTAGTTTGGAACTTTGGGTTATTGAGAGTAGACGTGTGCTGCGCGGCACAGTGGGCTGGATCCAACTACCATAGTGCCAAAAATAAAAAAATTTAACATTTTTATTTAGGACTGATATAATTACGGCATCTTCTACAGGTTGTATACTAACTATGAGAGAAATATTTTTAATTTTGGTGAACTAGTAAGCTTAGTGTGTTTACGAAAAGTGACTCATTTGTGGAGAGTTATGTCACACTAGGATTTATCGACTATTTTCGTTTCTTTCACATGAGAATTTAGCTATTTGTGGAGGTTGTGGTAAATTTATCTTTGGTATTTTCGAAAACTACATTGAATTCAACATAAAACTGCATTTTAAAATTTAGTAATTTATTAATAATAAAATAGGAATAAGTTATTTTAAAAAACTGTCTTTTTTTCCTTACATTTCGATGTAAATCTAGTTGTACAATTCGAGGATTACCAAGGCTTACAGAGTTTTTCAGCTTATACTGTAGATAAAATATCAGAGAATCAAGGGATGTAACGTTTGTTTGCGTCAAATCGCGGCTTTGGGGATACAGATCAAATTTAAGTAGAATGCTACGGCAGGCTCGTGAGACAAGACTACAGCGATAACTCCCACGTATTGAGCAGTAGGCCTACACTTTGTAAACACCTTTGTATCCCTTGGACGTGCCTGCAGACGGAGAGACATTTCTGGTGAGTCTTGGCCCATTGCATGTAAGGCTACGGGAGCTGTGGCATCCAGATCGAAACCTTAGCTTTATCAGAATTAGGCACTCAGTGTCTACGTCACAAGGGAAGAGTAACAACAGTCTGTCAAGTGCACTCGCTCTCTTGCTGTACTTGTGGATGTATCATTTCATGTGATTAACTTTCTGTTTATTTTTATTGTCACTCATATTTATCTTAGCTAGAGATAATAATTTCATAATTAGTAATATGGTATCGTCTAAAAAACTCATATAAAAACTTCTGCTATAACTTCTAGAATTTTAATAATATTTACGTTAACTCCGCAATTAAAACGTTCAATAAATTGCATGTGTATGATGTATCCAGATTACCAGATTTAGTACCTCGGTTTTCATTTTATAGGTATCAAAATGGTAACTAAAAGATAATTAGGAGAAATTATAATTAATTCAAGTGACGTTGACGAATTCTATACTCGTGCTTTGGAAAATTATGGTTTACACGAACACAAAGACTCACTGAAGTCAAAGTTGAAAAAGTCTATAAAAATTTTATATTAAGGTGGAAAAAATCTTGTTGCAATCGGAAAACATTAGAATGGAAGTATTTTTAATGGCTTGATAACGTAAATTTTCCTTGAACACACGGTTTCAATCCCTGGATAGAGTGAAGCAAAAAAAAAAAAAAAAAACACCCAAAAAACGTGGTCTGCCACAAAAATAATAGTGAGGTAAGCGAGCGGACCAGAAAAAGGATCATAAAACATGCATCTGACATTTTTACTACTCCTGAAGCAGTCAGAATTCTCTCTTCTTGCCTAAGAGGTAAAGGCAACAGGGCTGAAGTGTCGGCAGCCAAACTTGTGGCTGACAGTACACCAACATCTTCCAATAATTTACTTCGGAAATTACCTACAGCAACACATGAAAAAGCATGCGTTCCTTATTCTCCCGAAGAGGCATTGTCTCTACTAATTGAAGCCAGATTGTCGAAGCAATCATACAATTTAATCAGACTGTCATCAAAGATGCGAAATGCGGATATTTACCCCACCTATTTGAATTCTGTCGAAGCAAAGAAGTTATGCTATCCAGGCAATATTCAGTGCTCAGAAATTGGTTGTGAGGTTCCATTGCAAAATTTACTTGATCATACACTGATACGAATATTACAGACATTGGACAACCAACTTGAACGTGAATTTACATTGCGTTGTAAATGGGGTTTAGATGGCTTATCTGGGCAATCTCCATACAAGCAGGCTTGGGAAGAGAATACGGAGGCTAGTGGCGAAAGTGTTTTTCTTAGTTCTTTAGTCCCACTTGTTTTGAAAGGGCAAGATGGTGATGTGTGGAATAATCCTCGACCGAGCTCCACATGTTTTTGTCAGCCCATACTGTTCCAGTTTGTTAAACAGTCTAAAAAGGTTTTTAAAAAAGAAGAGGATTACATCCAAAATCAAATTAACAATTTATGTCATTTCAAGAGAGAAGGATTACAAATAAAATATCATGCCTTGACTGACACCTCTACATTGCAGTGTCCGATTTGTAAGCAGACTCTTCTTCGTGGACAGTTTCAAAGCCCATAAACGAAGACGCCCTTAAATATAGGATATTACCACTGCATGCCTAAATCAGATTTTTGCAATTCATTTTGGGTCTTGATGTATTACGTAAGCTGGGATGCTGTATTGATACTCAACTGGGGGTGTTACGTGTAGCTGTGTTTATGACAACTGAGTCTATACTGGAATGACATTCTGCTGGCTTTACTAGTGGCAGTATACAGTGATCTTGGGTGCCTATTTTGAGGGTAGAACACACCGGACCCCTTAGCATGGACACGTTCGACTAAATAGGTTTTCCGCGTACGGTTTTATAAGTTATCCCACACCGCCTTCAAGTTGTATGCTGTCCTGTAGTGATCATAATATGCACAATTGAAACTATTCGCAATCATTCACCACTGTTTCGCTTTATTTTGTTGTGTGACAGCATATTTTCAATGTCATTGAAATGTTCCGTAATTAATTCTAACAAACTGTGTTTTTTATGGGACGAAAAAGTTCGCTTTCGCTGTTTCCTTACGACTACAACGCTTTTTACCAGCTCAAAGCAAAATCTTTAATGTTTACATTGAGAAAATCGCGATTAAGTCAGAATATCGAGATAATTTTAACGAGATATTCTGTACTGAGATTACGTCGAACATTATCGAGATTAAAATCGAAGTTAAACCTCTCATCTTGTAAAATTATCTCGATATTCTGAAAAAATTTAACTTCAACTTGGTGGAACCGGCCCTAAGATAACTTCACTGTAGGCTATCTTAGGCATTTTGTTAAAGAAGGTGGGCGGGGGGGGGGGGAAATTGAAATCCACAGCAATAAACAGCAGATAACATATTAACAGAATGTTAAAGTTCATCAAAGAAACTATAATTGATTATTTAGTTGTTTATGTAAGTAAGACATGATTATGAATAATCCCCAAAGTAGTAAGTAAAAAAAACCCTCTAAAACCCCAAATATCCCCCAAAGATTTCACCCCCACCCCCTCGACAAACAAATTCAAACACATAAAGAAAACCCAAATTTGGGGGCAAAACCCCCAATCAGGCAACACTGTGTGCAGTCAACGAACATACTCCTACCTCCATGATTTCAAGGGTGGAAATTACATTATCAAACCTCACGAATGTAACAAAAGACACGTAAAAAGTTGAACCTGTAACCGTGTATTCGTAAATTCGCCAGTGGTTCCATCGATGTACATCGTACTTTCGAAAGTTCATCGTTTGGTGAGTATGGATGAACCGGTGTATCAATAGGTTCTGCTGGCTTGAAAATCTGATGGATCCATTGGATATGCATCGAAACTTCAACCAGTGAATTTTCGAATGCTGCTTCTGAAAAGCAATAACATAGGCAAAGTGTGAGTAGGAGTTTTTACCAGTTTAGAAAGCAATGGAAGTGGTGGAATTTGTATACAGCTGTATTGATATGTTCTTCAAAGAAGACTTAAATACAGCTGAAAATCGTAGAACATGTTTATTTTCTTTGGCTTCGGTAGCCATTCAAAAATAAAGCTTTTGTGGTAAATATTAATCATTTGGTCAACCAGATGTTCGTAAAATACCTCCATTGGTGTACACCGGTGTATCAACCACTGATGGTTCCACCGGCGAATTTACGAATATGGAGTATGTTTTAAGTGGTAGACTACAGATAAAGTAGACTGATCTCGCTGGCTACGCACAACCAATCTCCGTGTCACAAAATCGAACTGCTTTTCTGCCAATACGGCTAGCAAAATTGGCAAGGATGGGTTTTGAGGTTAGAACACTGTTTTGTAACCAAGAGCTTTCAAGCTGTTTTTATAAATCCTCTAATATGTTTGTAAATCTTTTGATTAAATTCAAATAGGTAAAAGTATTTTATTAATATGATAGTGCTTGTCATTTAAAAATTAAGATATAAACAAACATGTTCATCTCTGTTGACCGTGTGACTTTGACAGATATGTTCCTTTGGGGGTAGGTTAATGTTGGGTACATGCGCAGAAGGCGAATTAACGTGGGTTTACGATTGACTTAACAGAATAAGTTAGCCGTGTGCTTAAGATATGTTTCTATGTATTCAAGGGTATTAGTTTATGACTGTCGTGTGCAGGTCTTGACAGGCCATGTTTCTTTTTGACCTTAATACTTTGTTAATCCTACCCTCAGTCCAGACTAAAAGTTAGACCGTATTAAAGCAAGATGGTCCTCAGACTAGCAATAAAAATGCTCTCTGAATACGAAAAATTTTGGTCGGAAGATGATTTTTCATTAGGGCCGGTTTTACTACACGAGATAATGATAGGTTATCGAAACTGACAAAAAAATCTCGATGATCTGTGTTTTGCGTTTCACCATACCCATTAACCTCGATTTTCTCTGAATATATCGATAGAATATTAACCCGCCGATTTCGGTGGTCTAAGTGACATTATCGGGATAAAACTGTAAAACATAAACAAATATTTTGGAAAGGTGATGAGAGGGCAAAGTTATTTCATCGAGTATAAACAGAAAATGGCTCAGGCAATGTGCAATTAAATTTTTGAAGAGGAAAGCGATGACGAGGATTTTATTGTTTGTTGTCTGCGATGTTTAAATGAAAGAATAAATTATTTTTAAATTTTATGATGTAGAGGTTCAAGTACATTTTCACCTTATACCAAACACACAATTGTCAAACAGATTATATAATTTTAATATTTTCCTTTACAACTATTCTGCATTAACATTAGGTATAAATGTAAAATAAAACCAGTTACTTTTGTAGGCCTAATTCAAATCAAGAATGTGACAAATACCAGTATTGTTTTTAATTGAAAATGTCGGTGAATATACTCAAAAACAGATGTGAACTAAACCACAACAGATAACACATTAGTTACTTAGTTCTGTCTTTAGTTTTAGGACCTGTAACGTTAAGATCTCTGTTTGAAGCTTCGCCTGTTTATTTATCTCTTGTTCCTGTTGTAATTCTAGTTGGTGAATCTCTTTCAGTGCCTCGTTTTCTATTACAAACGTCTTGGTAACTCAATTTTGCAATATGTCGGGCACTTACGCCAGCCTTTTTTTTTTGTTTGAGTGCATTGCTGGTCGTCGTTTCTCACATGGCTGGCAGAGACTGTCCTCCAACCATCGGACCCAGTCAAGGCATAGTTAGTTATCTGAAGCATTTGCAGGGTTACTCATCTGAACTGTGTTTAGGACAACTGACGAGTCTCTACTGGAATAACATTCCGCTGGCTTTACTAGTGGCAATATGCAGTGATCTTGGGTGGGTATTTTGAGGCCAGAACACACTGCACCCCTATGGACAAGTTCGTCTACATAGGTTTTTCGCGTATGGTTTTATAGGTTATCCCACACCGCCTTCAAGTTGTCTGCTGTCCTGTAGGATCACAATATGTGCCATTGAAACTATTCGCAATCGTTCGCAACTGTTCCGCTTTATTTTGTTGTGTCACAGCATCCATTCGTTTATTTTCAATGTCATTGAAATGTTCTGTGATTAATTCTAACAAACTGTGTTTTTCATGAGTTGAAAAAGTTCGGTTTCGCTGTTTCTTTACGACCACAATGCCTTCCCGACTTGCCTTTTTTTCTCAAAATGATTTCTCTTTACGAGCTCAAAGCATAATCTCTTATATTTACCTAGAGAAAATCGCGATTAAGTCACAATATCGAGATAATTTTAACGAGAAATTCTTTATTGACATTAAATGTGGAGAAAAATGTTGAACATTATCGAGATTAAAATCGAAGTGTTTTTTTTCAATAACTATGATACATTTTACATTTTTAAAAAATCGAATTTGAACGCCTTGAGTATAGCTCTATTTGGGGTTCTATTACAACGGTTTTCTTTAGTGGAATAGTATGGAGAATTGCATTATTTATTTTATACATAAAAGGAAACATGACAATCTAGATATAGAAATGTGAATAATTTATACTTATGACAAAATAAGCGTCTATATATAATAAAATTATCTCGATATTCTGAAAAGTTAATCTTCGTTGGTGAAACCGGCCCTTTGTCCGGATTAAAAACGACTATAATATGAATAAGGCCCTATGTGTGTTTCTTGGCAATGTAAACAGAAGAATTGGTTTTGCTTCTTCTTCTCCGTCGCAGGCTACCGCTGATCGAAATGCGTCGCACCATGGAACTAGAGACGGTGGCTGGAAATGCGTTGGTGAGGTGTGGCTTTTGAGCTGGGTCGGCGAACTTCGTGTGTGGATGACATCAGTTTCATGTTATCGCAGATGTAGAATTTATTTTATTAGAATTTTGATCAAAATACTTTTCAATTTAAATAATGCGTATATCAGTGATTAGACAACTAACAAGGACAACATTTAGCCGGAAAAGTAATTTTAATACATTACGGTAAGTAATATTACATTTACCTTTTCACATCAATTCATTTCCAACGCAAAAGTTAAGTCAGATATATAACTGCGAACATCATCATCTAGCATTTTCTAGTTAAAATTTTTAAAGGCCTATATGTAGTGAGTAACTTTGCGTTTATAAATTTTTTGCAGATGCACCGTGAGCAGCGCAGTGAATTTTTCAACACAGAATGCGGAACCAACAATGCGTACAGGTATTTTTGCTCATTATGGTGCCTTGGTTTTGCTATATAACCAACTAAAGCGGAACTGTTTGGTCGTGTTGCCAAACATAATTTATTATACTTTTAGGCCTTATTGCAATAGGATAGAAGTAAGTAGACACATATTTGGTCCCTACTAGTTAAGTGAGAATGTGAGAGGATCATGTGGGGAGTACAGATGGCAAGCAGTGTGTATAATTGTGGTCTCGCTGGTCATCCCACAATGTGATGTCTTGAGGCGTAACTGGGACAGACTAGGCATATCCACCATCCTCCAGTGTTGCGTTGTTTCAAAGGTTCCGAGAGAGTGCATCCCAGATAATTATAAGTTTACTTCCTTTGCATTCTAATCTTTTTTATGTGGCAAATACTAAAGTTAGTATATTTAGTATCAGGCATATGTGTGCCATTACAGCCACATGTGTTGCTTAGTTGTGGTAAAGAATAGCCCCTTGGAGGCCAGCACCTGATAGCTTGAAGTTGTGTTTGCCAGGCAATGCTAGTGATCTTGCCATATCATAACATTTAAAATTACCTTGCAGGATGCAAACAATTGTATTGTGATATGAATGAGGTACATGCTGAATGGAATGTTTCAGCTACCAGTAGTGTAAAAATTATGATTTTAAAAACAGTTTCTTGATTTTGGCATTTTGCTTCCTTTTTGAATCTGGTGTTGTTTTGTAGTAATATTGTTTTAGCATATGTCTTGTATTCCGTGAGGCGTAGGAAGTGAGTCGTTAGCTTGGACTGTTGCAGTGAAGTCGAAGCTGATACAGCTGATGGGGATCGACCGAATGTACAAGCCACTGCAGAGCGAGCGCTCTCACCTTTTGTCGCTGCTCCCCACGAGCCAGGATGAGCTGCCAGAGCGTTGTATGCAGGTAGAGCTCCACCACAGTTCTGACGTTCTAGCTATGTGTAGTGTGAGGGGCGAATAGGGGGAGACTGTGACTCTTCCGGCTGCACTGACATGATCGTCGACTCTGATGTGGTGGCTTGGTTTATAGTGGCTATAGTTTAGATATATTGTGTATACTGAAATGAATGCATTGTAGTGTTTGTGGAACTGTTGGGAGAATCCTCATGTAGCTTTCAATAATGGTAGGTATAATCTTTACTGTTAGTGTGGGATTAAAATTTTCCATAAAAAAAGAAAAATAAAGATCAGCAAATATGCTTCTGTCCTAGCCAGTGAAACATTGCGACGGACCGCATATTTGTGTGAAAAATGTGTTTGTCTGACTTTGTGTGTGTGCTTGGGCACGTGTGCACCTCTGTGTGTGTGTCTCTCTCTCTCTTTATCCCTTTCTCTCTATTTCCCTTGGATATATATATATATATATATATATATATATATATATATATATATATATATATATATATATATATATATATTCTCTCTCTCTCTCTTTGTCTTTCTATCTCTCTCTGACTCACCCTGTAAGTATTTGTGTATTCTGTCTCCTTGTTTATAATGTAATTAATTCCTATCCTCTAGATAATACCTGTTTAAATTCTGTACCATCTAGTTCTGTATGTCTCCTCATCCCCTTACTTTTCATTGAAATCAACATGGCCTCACTTATTTAGTGCTGAACTTCATGCCACACTTGCTGCCTTAATGTAGTGGGAAATGTGGCGGAAATTTTCTTTGACTGGGGGTTTCCTCAGAGTATTATTGTCCCACTACCCATGCATTCTTTCAGTGCTTATTTTCCTGATGTACTCTACGTAATAAGAACCCTCCTGATATTACAACTCAGCTCTCTCAAGCAGCATACTCAAGTGTACAGTTTTCAAATATATTAGATTATACATTAAAAATAACATTTTTGTATTGAGCAGAGATCTAATATTTTTATCGGGACGTATCTTTATTCTTTACATTTATTTGAAATCGTTCCACGAGTTTGAAATATTTCCTTGTACTTTCCCTTTGACTAGGACAGCTACACGAGTGCGATTATTCCCTTGGCAGAAGATTATTCGCTTCAGGACAAATACGTGACATTCCTTGGTAGTGTGAGGATGGGCCGCCTTTTGGAAGACATGGACATGTTTGCTGGTGAGCCAGTATGTTTTGTTATAAATGCACTGAGCGGTAAATGTGCCACTTTTTACCACCTTACCAGTTTGTGGATGGTTTAGAAAGAAATTTCGTTACAATATTTTTTGGTAAGATGTCAGAAATACATAGAGAAATGCAATTGTAACTGGTGGTATTGGAAAATGGAAAGTATAAATATGGTATTTGTAATACCTGAAGTTACAACATTCTGTTCTCGTAAATGCACCACTTATGGCAGCTTGGCAATTGCTAATGCTGTTTTGAAAGTTTGTTGTTGGTGGCATTTTCTATGCCTGATGGTGAGTCTGCGTATGTTGTGCAGCTCAGTTGGGCATTATGTTAAAGTAGTATAATTTTGATCTTTGTAGTTTGCACATTAATTATAGAGTACATTCAAATTTTAAAGGCAGGAAAAATCGCAGTATTTTGGTGTGTATAGGCCCCACATATATTAGTATGAAAATTTTTTCCCAAATTTTCTTCCCCAAAACATGTTTTAGAAATTTGTTAACATGCAGTACATTTTAATGTTTTAACTCTTAAAGGAAGGTTGGAAGGGATGGAAGAGAGAGAGAGTGATGGGGAGGGTGGAAGGGGAGAGGGAGAGAGAGAAAGAGATAAGACAGAGGAAGACATAGAGTGAGAGGGAGGGGAGGGGGAGAGAGATATAGATATATAGATTTATATGGATGAAAGGATGGATGGATGGATGGTGAGAGGGAGGGGGGGATGGCAGCTAGGTTTTGAGGGGGTGAGGTGGGAGGGTGGGGTGAGAGGTGTGTGTGAGAAGGGGAGAGAAAAAAATGTTGCAATCCTTCAGTTATTTGTTCACTCGCGTTAATAAACAAAATATCCTTAACTTTCATCCTGCATTTGTAAAATGTTACATGTTGGAACTCGGCCATAGTAGTCCTACATGAGAAAATAATTTCTGTGCTGTACAAGAGAAATATAACTTAATGTAGGTTGCATGCTCGCCACGGTTCTACAATGTGCACATTGATAAGATGCCATTTTGTGTAACATTGACGCCGTCGGGTGAGACACAAGCCGAACAATGACACAAATACTTACTGGTAATTTGGGTGCCTATGGTGCTTCCCAATCACTGCACTATTGAGTCTCAGGGTTCTCAGGGATGCTGTGGTTTCTGTGTGTCCGTCTCACCCATACGTACTTACAAACACGTAAGCAATACTAAACTTTTATTAAACATATTTATCACTTGAAAAACACAAGTAGCTAGGACACTATCACTACTGAATAAAAGAGGTAAGTTCACTGTAGACTTATTTTTATTGTTACTGTGTGTACATATCAACATGCCATGAAATTAATGATACATTCGGTCATGTCTAGCTAACTCCACTTGGGTGCTCCCCAGTCTGCAATTAATCTAGCGCACGCCTAGATGGATGATCTCACTGCGGTGTATGAAAACACAATCTTCACAAGGGAAGAGAGTTGACAGCCGTTAGGGTTGATTGAAGATTTTTCCCTGAAGATAGGACACGGTGGATTATAAAATGAAACCCTGATGATACCTTAACATGTGTGATTACTTGGCATCACTAACGCAAACTCGTCAGGGCTCGCCCTCCAGCACGTTGGTAGTGTGGTGATGGCCTATACACAGAGCAGGCTAGGACGGGAATAATTGCACCATACACAAATTACAAAATTACATAAACCCTCAAAAGGTACATGAAACAAGATGGGACATGAATGAGTATTCACAATAAACACACACGTGTGAAAACAAGTTTAGATGGCGCGGATGCAGCTGGATGAAGTTCATGACGGACCATGTGGTGTAGGTGGAATTGCAATATTTCTTCGTGAAAACGGCAAATTAAATTAAGACAAAATGTTATTTTTGTTGAGAAAATTATTGTCTTTACGATTTATGTGATTACAGGTTCATGACATGCCTGATGGCAGTAAAATCAAACAATAACGTGACCACGTGGTCATGTACAAAAGGCATCAATTTATGTGTAATTACATGGAACCCTGACAAAAATTTAACCATAGACCCATAATAAAATATTGCTCATACAATGTTACATAAATAAGCTCTCAAAACGCAATGATGGCGTATACAAATACTTGGCGTCGGTCAGCCACGCGGTTATACGTGATGTTGCTGTAAAATATTCAAACATGAAAAATACCCTCAAATACATACATAAAAACAAAGTCCTTGAAATTGCGCGTAGCAATAATGCAGAAATAACAATGAAATGCCATAAACATAGGCGGATGGCGCCTGATTCAAGTTGTGCGGGTTGTGTGACCTCTTCTGAAATCTTTCTCCTCCTTCTCCTCGTTTAAGTTAAAAATGCCACAAGGGTGCAATAAATCAGTGAACAAACCTAAATCACTGAACATAAGTTGTAGTGCGTATGTGACAGTCTCTTACCTCACCAGCTCTCCTCAACAGACTGCCCAGAGGCAAGCGTCGCACGGACCTACCATGGCCGCCTACGGGGTTCACATACGAGGAAGTGCTATGCACACCAAGTATAAAATGGCATAAATTAAATTAAATATTGTTTTAAATTTTTATAATTTTCTTACGAATTTTCATATTAATTTAGTGTCTCTTTATGACAGCGTTCATGCCGGAATATCAGTGTTCTTAATCTAGGTGTTGCTGGTACTTAAATTTCATAATCAAACAATTTCAAAATAGCAACAAACACTTTAAGACATTTTAAGACATATTAAAACCTGCAAATACAATATAACACATTTTACATTGAAAAATAATATTTGTTTGAGAGTTCAAAATTATTTGCCTCTTTGCACACGTGCGTGTTGAGCGCAGTCATGGGCTCTAGCGCCGCTGGCTGTTAGCCGGCATCAACAAGTTGCTGTTGTTTTATTTTCTCGAGTCACGTTACCATCTGTGGAATAGTAATTGCACAATGCATATTCGTAAACATTGCAATATATAACAAATTTTCTGTTTCAAATGTTTTGTAGGAGAGAAATTAAGTTGTAATTTATTATGTTTGTACGGAATTGTGACTTAATATTTACAAGAATAAAAAAATTCAGTGCGGTCTGTACTTGAAATATTAATTATTCCTAATGTTTCATCAAAAACTTGTAGTGTTGCCTATACACCCACATGGCCTATACACGACAAAATAAGGTACTTTATCTCTGGCCCCTTAAATGAGAAATTTTCATCATAACTTTACACTTATCAAGTAATGCTTAAAATATCATTTTGCACGTCTGTGGCAGAAAAATGTTAAGACATTCTAGTAATAAAAATATTTATTTACTTAATAAATTCACGGTTTATGAGTAAATAAGCAGATATGACACTAAGTAATGATGCATGCCAGCATACTGCGTGTCGCAGCTGTGCTCTCTACGGGAGACTTCGTGCCAACTACTATTGACCCTTCACTCGGGATAAGTCATAACAGTGACGAACGAGACAAACATATCAAGTACGGAGATTACACTAGCAGGGACAGCCGAATACGTAATTGTAATGAAGCTAAGTAATTATAATTAACACCGCCTGCCCGGTTCCCTACATGTACGCGCCACCCCGACTAATAGAATATTTAATTTTGAATACCCACAACCCTTCATTGTAGCGCGGAAGAAGTTCCAATCAACCCCCGAGATGGCAGTACTCCCGTGGCCTTGTGACGTCATGACCAGCCAGCCTCAGGCAGAGGTGTTTTTAGTAGTTGTCGCCTCCAAGCAGGGAGATAAGAAATGTTCGACGCTCTAGCGCTCTGATAAACCAACCCTTGCGTTGGATGGTTATGCTACCTTCACACCCCGGAGAACTGCTGATCGGCAGAAATTAAGTATAAATTGATGTCCAACACCGTGGTCAGTGAGAGACGCTGGGCTCGCCGGCTGAATAGAATCACGAGCCCAACCCAGTCTGCGAAGACTTTCCTCCCTCTCCAGAGCCTGCGCCAATGCTCGAACTCCATCCACTCCAGCCGGCAGCTTGTGAAGGCCACCAGAGCTCCAGCTCCTGTAGCTTGGGTAAGGCTCATCCACATCAGTCACTATTTACCAGACGGCGAACTCAAATTATATATTTTATCTTTTTGTATCGGATGACGTCCTCAATATTATTTTGTCTCACGTAATAAAACTTATGTTACTCATACTTCGTGTGTATTGCCTACGTTGCTAGTATAATAGTTTTCCTGATCCTTTATAAAGTGGAATCTATCACACCCACGGTGGACTTGGTAGCAGCGAGAGGCGATGTGAGAGATGCAACTTAAATCGATCACTCCCTATTAACAATCTGCTAGCCAATTCAAGTCCGGTTGCAGTGTTACATGTGGAACCAATAGTCACCTGTTCATTATGATATTGTAGTACCAGCGACACGTGAGGGTCCCCTGAATCATTTGTTAGGTTGGTCCCCGCCTGAGGATATTGCACAGAAAGAGGTAGTTCCGGAACCCACCGAGACCATTGTACCGGAAACCCCGGCAACTCCTGTTCCAGTCACCCCAACTCCCTCGAGCGTAGTACGATTAGCTTTGTGTAGATGGATTTGGGTCGACACCCGACAGTGGAAGCCCTGCCTACCGAATTCACAATAAGATTAGCCGTCTGGAAATTCATTAGGGTTTGACTCCCACCGAAGGTCGCCCCTAAACCCAGTGGCAATTCCCTGACTAATTTTATCACATGCCGACCAACGAGGCCGCTGCGGATAAATCCTGTCACCCCAGCTAGGTTGATCATCCCCACAATCACCCTCGATTAATCATTCACTCATGTATTCACCTCCCTTGGGACCGCTGGCATCCCACCTATTGACAGCCCTGGATGGGAGCTCATTTCCATACGCCTCACCCTGGGGTTTCATTCCCCTTTACCCCGCCGGGACAAAGATGGTAATCAGCATTGTCATCCCTTAATTCGAAAGAACCGAGAAGTTAGGCACGCATCAATTGGCGCCCATCATGGGGCAATTCGTCCTAAGTAGCTCAGCCTTGAGGGCGAGGACCTAACCAGCCACCGCCATCCCCCACAATCGACTCCTTGCAGAGGAGCCAATCTATGACATCAGGGAGTTGTAATAAACACCCCATGGCACCCAAAGTTATGTTAACAGTATGACTGACTCTGCAAGAAGTCGGCCAGATACTCTCGGCACACGAGCAGAAGTCCACATCGCTGGAAGTAGCAATGCCTCCTACTCAGTTTCCGCATGCCCAGGCACAGGCCTGAATATAATACGGTGCACGTACTGTCACCAGGATTATCATTACATGTGCGTCAGATGGGAAGACATACCACGGTTTACTGATGGCCTAGTATACCGTTGTAAGAATGCCGGTTAGACGCACCCCAGGTGTTGCAATGGCCAGTGTGAGGGTCAAGGTCGACATGCAGTTCGCTGTAGCTTATGTCATCTGGATTTCCGCCATGCCTCTATCGGTTGGCCGGACGAACGTATCCAGCATTCCGGACAGGTTTCCCAATGCAAAGTCTGCCGGAGGGAGCAGACTTACAGACTTACCGATCCAACCCGCAGACTTAGCCCAGTAATTTCAGGGCTACCCTGCAAATTAGAACTACCAGAATTTAACGGAAAGCCGTATGCCGACCCGCTAAATTTCTGATGCAATGTGAGAAAGAACTGAGGGAACACCTTGTACCCCGTAAACAATGGGTGAACAGGGCTCACCGACCCGCCAGGAAATGGTGGGAAAAATATGGGGAATTTGTGGAAGGTTGGCCACAATTTAAAGCCCAGCTCACCTCACATTTTTCCGGCGATGAAATCCTAAGTGATCTCATCACCGACCTACACTCCCGCGTGCAAAAGCACGATGAGGAGGTTAATCTGTTTATTAGGCTGAAGGAGCGCGTACATAAATGTGTCTACCCTCAAAGCGAAGGACAGACAGTCAGGTGCATTACCAGGACACTTCTTCCCACCTTCCGCAACTTGTTAGTCATGCCCTGGCATCAAGTCGGACAAGGAGCTCGCAGACCACGCAAGGGAACTTGAGATAAATGAGGCTCCCTCTCCTGACTGGAAACAGCTGGCACATGCCAAGACTAATGGTCTGGCTCCCCTCCCCGACCGCCTGAAGGGCGTGACGTGACCTTGCCACACTCCGCTGCCCACCTACCACGCTGTTGGTACTGCCCCGGGCGGCACTATAACCAGGATTGGCCAAGGCAACAACTCCTGGTGGCGCACAGCTCAACCCCCCTCCCTCCTCACGCACAGCCAAGTAACACAGAGGCATGAAAACAAACACGTGGGAACCGAAATACGGAGGAGAACCATAATCACATGAACAATAGGCCATTAAACCTACTTCAGGTTCACATACGCCTTAACATACGCACCACTGCCAACCCCAAGCCCACAGAAGCCTCATTATGGACAGAGAGGACACCAATTCGAGCAGGAAACCCCTGCGAGGTTCAAACCCCGGAAGTCAACGAGGCGGACGAAGCGTCCTCCTCCCCCTCACGCCAGTAGGATGCCATCGCTGGACTTGGGGAGATCAGACAGCTCTCCACCCCGGTCCTGTAGGATGTGTTTCCTGGGATATTTCCACAGGAGCTACCTCCCTGCTTGTTCCTCTCAGTCAGGTAGTTCGAATGGTAGCTCCCAGTTCAGACCCCAGTGACCACCACATCGTACCCTGCTAGGGTCGTCTTGGTGCGACCCCGCAGGTCGCCTCCACTTTGAGAGCCGACCCGATAGCTTGGGACACGTAGGGAAAATCCCTTCTCCTTCCACGACGGGTATTGTGTTGAGGCCGCTTAAATACCTCGTCCCCCTTCTTGCCCCGCCCCTGGCTGTAAAGTTCCAGGAACCTAACGAGACATCGCCCGCATTCACAGCACAAGTCTCCATGGCCTTCTTTTCTACTGCTAAAGAAGTGCCCCCTCTGAACGATGACCTGGACGAGGCAGCGTACCCACTCCCGCCAGGCACGGTCCCGGCCATGCCTCCCCCTGAAATGGCAGAGCCCCTCCAGGATAGGGACCTTAGGACACAATCCCTGCCATCCTACCCATCCTACCTCTTCCCGGGCAAGAATGGTATCCGTATTAATAATCTGTTAGCCAATTCAAGTCCGGTTGCACTGTTACGTGTAGAATGAATAGTCACCTGTTCATTATGATGATGTAGTACCAGCGACACGTGAGGGTCCCCTGAATCATTTGTTAGGTTGGTGCCTGCCTGAGTACATCGCACAGGAAGATGGAGTTCCGGAACCCACCGAGACCGTTGTACCCATTAATGTACCGGAAACCCCGGCAACTCCTGTTCCAGTCACCCCAACTCCCTCGAGCGTAGTACGATTAGCTTTGTGTAGATGGATTTGGGTCGACACCCGACAGTGGAAGCCCTGCCTATCGAATTCACAATAAGATTAGTCGTCGGAAATTCATTAGGGTTTGACTCCCACCGAAGGTCGACCCTAAACCCCGTGACAATTCCCTGGCTAATTTTATCACACGCCGGCCAATGAGGGCTCTGCGGATAAATCCTGTCACCCCAGCCAGATCGATCATCCCACAATCACCCTCGATTAATCATTCACTCATGTATTCACCTCCCTTGGGACCGCTGGTGTCCTACTTATTGACAGCCCTGGTTGTGAGGATAGTAAAACTCCCCGGACGGGAGCTCATTTCCATACGCCTCACCTTGGGGTTTGATTCCCTCTTCTCCGCCAGGACATAGAGGGCAATCAGTGTAGGTGCCCCTTAATTCAAAAGAACCGAAAAGTTCGGCATGCGTCAGTAAAAGTAAGTAATAAACTGGACCATGCCTGAGCCTAAAAATATGCGTGGTGTAAAAATTCCACATTAAATTTTCTCTTGGCGAAATCAAGACATTTGATATAACTGAATGATATAATTTTAACAGATGGCCTTCTCCTCTTCGGCAATTCAAATACATTCATAGATAATGGAAAAAAAAATGCTGTGCATTAAAAAATATTTATCAAAAGAAAATAGTGCATTGTATTAATAAAATATAAAATTTTATTAATTTGCAAACATGTTGCTATTAAAAAATGGTAATCTCTTGCTTGGAACACCGATTTCTTATTGAAAGCACAGTATCTTTACTGGTTTGTAAAAGGAGAAACTTGTAATACTGCAACAGCGTACACAAAGAATAAAAACATTCCAACACATGAAAAAGGAAAGCTAATGGGGATTGGAGACATTTCCAGTAGACTAGATATTGTGCAATGTATAATGTTTTTAAATCTCAGTTTCAATAACTGCCGCTTCAATTGACTGCTCCCTTGAAGGGAATGAAGGCAGGGGTAGAAACAGCAGATAGAGCTTTCTTTCTTATTTTATTAGTGGGCACGTTATGATCAATATTGGTTGACTCTGTTGCCATGGGTGGGGCATGGAATACGGCCGGCTGTACGGCATCTCTTATATCAGACATGTGACAAGTACAGTATTGCAAAGGAAACTGCAACAATAAGATCTGTCAAGCCAAACAATGTGTACATGACTTACAACACAAGTAACAGTTTTTAATAGTCTTTTCATCCCCCTCCCTTCATGGTACCTCACATTGGAGACTCTTTAATCCTTATTTTTATAGCTGTTGGCTTGCGACCATGTGTTACTCTATTTTTGTAGTTTATTTAGTGTTGATGTTACTGTATTCCTTCTCCAGCTGCTAGGTTCATCCTTGTGCTGTATGTCATGAATGTTGCAGTGTGGGTCGCTCACAAACACATCCAGAACCCCCGCATGAAGCCCGATGACGTGACTCCGTATGTTATCGTCACTGTCCTTGTAGACCAGATAAACTTCACTGATTACCCACCCAAGGTATGTCTTTGTAGTTGATCCTGCAGTGATCAGTTTTGGGCATCATGTGTTCAATGTTGAAATGTGTAAATGTCTCAAAATGTGTGCAGTTTTATGGTTTTTAATTTTGTTTTATTTTAAAAAACATGGATTCTAGATTGTAAATTATGGTATTTTGCATTGACAACTGTGTAGAATAACATTTTGTAAATACTTGATACCGAGCATCTCAGCCCTCAGAAATTACATGAGTAGCTCTGGACCTGTTTCCTCTTGATGGAGCATCTAATCCCTACAGTGTCATATAATTGGATACTGAGTCTTGAGTGAAGCATGGACAGCACTGACTTCCAGTCAAGCAGCATGTTGCTGGACAAAAGCAGTAGTCTGGCAGTGTATGGCGGAGATTGAAAGAATTCCATTTGTCATGTGCCAAGTCATGCAGTCCACTTACTGCTGCCCGACACGTAGCTAGTCTGGGAACTGGATTTTAATCTGAGGTCCACCCACATTTTGTGGGTGTTCTTAAAAGGGCCTGAAGATGCATGAAATTGCTGACCTGCTATATTTTCCCAAGTGTGTGTAGGATGACCTTTCAAAATCCATTAAATAATTAATTTACCCATACGTTATTTGAATGTGTATTTTCCAAGAACTTTCATCTTGCCATCTAATTAAAGGTTTTGTTTTTCTGTAAATTTGTCCTAAGATTAAAAATTAAATATGCATACCTAGTTATAGTGGAGCAAAAATTGATGCTATGGAAGTGTTGTTCTGTGCTTGAAATAACACAGAGACAAAATTTTGAGGGCAAAAAATTCCGTGTAGTGGATTATGTCCTCAGATGGGGTAACACTCCCTTTTTCACCCCAGTGATGCCTGTAAATTTCGTTTATAGACTTACTTAACTTGCTTGTCTTCTAATGAAACAAACTTCTCCATTTAAAAATATTGACTTTTACCTAACAATAGTTCTCAAGGGAGGTTCAAGTTAATCCCAAATTTTTTGTAATTTAAGTAGTGTTCATGAAAATATGAGGTAGTTATGAACTAACTGTGCTGTAGTCACCAGCACTATTAGTGTGGGTGTTGCAGAGTGACCAGGACATCCGGCTGTCGGGCCACGTGTCGTGGGTGGGGCGCTCGTCCATTGAGGTGGTGGTGTGGCTGGAGCAGGACACGGGGGGCGGCAACTACCAGAAGCTGACCCGTGCCCTCTTTCTTATGGTGGCCCGCAACTCCACCAACACCGGCCCCGCCGTCGTCAACAGGTTGGTGCCCAAGGACGACGGGGAGAAGGAGATACTGGCGGGCGGAGAAGGTGCGTGGTGCCACAGAGTCTACCCAGTTAACATCTCAACCAGGGTTGTCAGAATATTCTGTATAAGGAAACAAAAATGAAAAATGACAGTTTTCATTTTTATTTCAGTAAGGAATTTGCTTATCGAAATACATAACAAAATGAAAAATCTCAAATTTTGATCAATTTTTGGGTGTTTAATGAATATTCATTTATTACACCAGCAAAGAAAATTTTTGCCTGTAAATAATATTGTGCGTTTTCATTATTTTATAACTGAAATAACTACATAATATGAACATTTAAATATACGAAGACCTCCTTTGGTAAATACTCCATATCCTACATATTTTTGGTTTCATTTTCCAACAAATTTGTGATAATGAATAACCTGCTATAATGTTAGGAAGTTCGTTAAGCTTTCATTAAGGCTGAGCCTTAATGATATTATTTTTCATTTTCCTTTCAGTTTCACTCTGCCATTCAGAATTGATTAATATTGGATACAGTGTTTCCCCACTTCATCTTTGTTATTACGTTGATGCGTGTTCGGTTAGCTAAGGTTGGATCATGGTCGTGTGGCTTTAGTTGCACTTCGGCCGATTGTGCTTACTGGCGTTGACGGTTGGATATGGTAGCTGGGCACATGGCCTTACATGAAGGAACAAAGTTCTAAACGTTGCGATTGACAAGTCCTCTGGATTGGTCTGCCCTATGGCTGGTGTCATTACTAGTTACCGTTGACAACTGGCGGGAGGTGCTAGCAGTAGCAGACTTACTAACGTTATGAGTGCGAGGACTAGCTGGGTATAATTGGTTGAGCCGATCGTTCTCTGCCCAGGCTGCAACGAGGGCCCGAGATGTCGCAACGCAAACACTACCATTCCACCTGGAAGCTGCTGAACTTCAGAAGTTGGCGTTCGAGATGCCAAGGCGTTCCTCGGTCCGTTAAAATAATCCATACAGAACTGGGTGGCAGGCAGGATGCGTACGAAGAGGTGATAACAAGAAAGTAGCTGGATCCCCTGCAGTAGACGTAGGTTGTTCTAAAGATCTGAGCAAGGCGCCACGATCTCTTTCGGCTCATCGATTAGCTGCAAGGGGGACGAACTAGCCAGCTGCTTGGCAGCAAGGCACGCGACTCTTTGCTCCTCTCTCCTTGTATCGTGTCTCACCTTAAATGGTATAGAGAGGGTTAAGTGCTGAGAACTATGAATCGAGCACTATGGACACGAGTAGTCCTAGGATAGTGTTGCCCAGTAACAGTTTGGTAGCACAAGCCCGGTGCTTAAGAAGGCCCCCCCACCTTAGCGGGCGAACCAGAAGCGTTGAAGCCGTGTGGGCTACCAAGACTACTACTGGGTGTGCGGTCCTAACCAGGGCCAGGCTGTAATAGCACCTAAGCAGATACCCCCGCCAGCACCCCAGTGTTCCGGTAGGGATATAACTCAGGCGTACTGTCTCTCCCTGGGTGAAAAGTGTTGCTAGTAATCGGGGCTCCTCTATTCTACTCCTCCAGTACCTGTATACTTGGCAGGAATAGAATAGATGGCTGTCTAATGTGTGTGTATTGCAACTGGAGCCGCCTGAGAGGGAGTCTCCAGTTGTAGCTAGTTCGTAGTAATAATTTCCCGTTCCCGGTTGGCGGTACTCGACTCGAGGTTCCCCAGCAGTTGGTTACAAAGTACTGTATGAATGAGACTCAAAGTTAAAAGAAACAAAGCTGTGTTTATTAAGACCTTAGTAAACATGGTAATGCATGCTCTCCTACCAAGAAGACCGGTGGCTGGAAGTAAACCTACGGTAGCCAGGTGTAGGTGACCTGGTCCTAGGTTAATTGGAAAAGTGAAATAAAACTGTCGAAAATTGCCCACTACAAATCTAACGCTATTCGGGGTGTCTGTAGGAGACACAGAAGTTAATCGTAGTAGGTCTGGTAGCTACAGAAAGCTTCTGGTAGCTATTGCCGATTGGCATCGCTAGAGCGTCTGGTCACAGGTGCTGCAGAGCTCTGATGGCGACGTCAATGTAGGCAGCCTCTGGTGGCTGCTAAAGATCTAACAGTGTTCGGAGGGCCCCAGCATTAGAAGTGGCGGAGCGAGCTCAAAGATTGAAGAAGAGCAACTGGTGAGGTCTGCTACGCACTGACTTATATAATCAGGGTAGCGCGATGACCCTCTGGTCATCTCTTGGCCTTCGCGTATTCTTGGTGGCGCTCGGGCATTCCCTCGAGGTGGCTGATGGCTTGTAGGCACTCAGCGGGGGGGAGGGGGTGTAACGCGCCGCTGTCTTGCACAACTCCTCGTATCCACGTGTCCGGCTGCCCTCCAGGAATGTGGCAGGTCGCGACTTCTGTATACGGGTTGGCGTGGGATTTGAATCTCTCGTGTGTAGTAGTAATATACTAGGTTGTAGTGAGATGAGTCGTAATCGTTGTACATAGTTGGAATAAGCGGCACGTATCAACGTTCTTAAAACTATGTCATTTACTAACAATAATACTAGCTAAGGTACACTTACCCACAAAAACCTCTGTTATCGTGGTATTAGGAACTGCAGTTTCCTGATTATCATACAAATTGTATCCCAACTCGGAAGATGCACAAAAGAGCAAACTAATAAGATGTACTGGGTGTGAATTTTTAGCAGTGGTCGGAGCTATGTGTTAAAATTTGAAAACAATGTGAGTGTGTGATGAGTTGTGTTGAGTGGCATGTAGGGGTTTGTCTGTTAACTTGCAGGCCGCAAGCTGCGGCGTACACACCTCAAGAGCTCGTCTCTCCTAAAGTCAGTGCCAGATGCTACGGAGCAGAGCATCATCCACAATATGTTCCTGAAGTCTGTAGATCCCAGCAGTTTTACCTTTGCCAGAGTATTGCCCCCCAACAGCAAGTGGATGAGCGAGAATAAGCTGAACACAATCATCTTCAGCCACCCTGAGGTAGGTCAGTTTCCGGCTAACTTCACGTATGGTACCTGGTTCTTGGTTCTCTTCTCAACTCTGTAGTTAACGTATGTCAGGTACCATGGAACATACAACTCGTGCAACTGTTTGACAGAACTGTGCTTACAGGCAGTTACTTTTTATCTGTTGGTTGTCATGCAGAAGTGATCACAAACTTAACTGCTGTATACAGTAAAATTGCTGAAACATTTCAGAATTAAAAAGAAAGAAAAAATTAAATTACTTTAAAATAAAACTTATTTTGCTCTCTGGTATTGCAGTTTTTTATATGGAAACATGTGGCCACATTTGATATTGGGAGAAAGGAAACAAGTGTTTTCTTTCTTCCAAATCACTTGTGGCTGTGCTTTTAAGATCGCTTTACATTGAAATTGACATGGAATTGATCATTATGTTAACTTTACTGTTATGTCCAAGTATAGGTTGCACAGCTGTGTATTCACATTGAATTAAGCATGATGCAAAGTTGAAGTTTCCACATTGAGAAGTTGATCCAATGTTTACATTATGTAAAGGTAACTTAGAGATAAACATAAAATTAATGGAACAAATTTTTTTTGTATTAATTTTTATCTCTACCAACTTCCGCATGAACTGTGTTTGTATTGTGTTATGCAATAAAGTAGCAACGGACATTGAAGTTTTAATTTTGTTTGAGTTTGTTTGAATGACAACCCCATCTTGTAGCTCAATACTCAATATTGGGGCTGGTCAAGTAAAACAAAGCAGTATTTAAAACGGGACACATGTCTACAGGATAAGTTTAGTACTGTCAAAAGCTACTAAAGACATGTTTGCCTAGATTTTACTGTTCACTCAGACTCACCAAGTAGCCATCACGTCAACACCCCATTCCGAAGATTGTACTATCTACTGATCCACCGGCACCCTTCATGCAAAGGCTTGCCAGTTGTACAGTGTGCCACTGGAGGGCAGCACACATTTTGTTGGAGCATCTCCAGCTTCCAGAGCCTCTCACCGAGGAGATAAGAAACAAAGGGCACCCCTTCAGCAGCTCAAAAACGAGGCTAGCTACACCTCGCTCTGCACCTCTGAGTCCCTACAAGCTCCAGAAATTAGTATAAAAGGGCCTCAGAACCATGGCTCAAGGCAGTTCACTGCACCTCACTGCTTGCCAAGGCTGGAGGTAGCAGTCGGGATAAGTGGTCACAAACCCTCCTTCTCCACCGGTTGCCAAGGTCTGACACTTTCATATGGGTGCATGAATCACTAGACCCCTTTGCGGTAGAAGACATCACCAGGAGCTCAACACTTTTTCTGCAGCCAACTGCCTCCGTCCAGCAGCTCCCGGGAGATGTCTCCATCCAGAGGGTCCTACCGATGTCGCTCTCACCAACCTCTGCTCCCTGGTTAACACCCAGAGCTCCAGGAGGTAACGGTCATAATGACGTCTCATCTGGACCCTCCGCATTGCCCACCTGCAATTACACTTCCTTCAGAACACCCCTAAGTGAGAGGCAATATAAATTTCTCCATGTCCATTTAGCTTCAGTGTACCGAAGTAATTCGCCTGCGCAATACAGTTAGCCTTTGCTCCAGGCCGCCTTCTTCTGGCTCATTTCAGTATAAGTTTAACTTCTGAATTATGTATATAACAGTAGGAGAGTGCAGAACCACCATGTTTAAATATGAATTAATACACGTACAGTATTACTTTAACCTAATTTTTGGTCAGAATTAAATTCTTATTGAAACTAACTTGTTAGACCTTTAAGGCAACGTAATCGGTACTGTGAGGGATCGAGCGACCTAAGCAGTTTATACTTCGCCACTACTTGCAAAGATCGGATAGGAAATTGAATTGCTATAGGCCGCACAACCCACTGTGGTTTCGATACCTGAATACTGACGCATGTACGATTAGCTAAGGCTTGATCACGGTCATGTGGCTTTGGTTGCACTTAGGTCGGTTGTGCGTGCGGGTTGGCTTATGCTTGCTTACGGCTGGATATAGCGGTCTGGCATGTGGCCTTACGAATTTGTACAACGTTCTAGATTTTACGGTTTTTTAGTCCCTTGGATGGGTCTGGCTTGCGACTCGTTTCGGAGCTAGACATAGTTGATGACGGACGGGAGGTGCTAGGGGTTGGTGCCTTGTCAGTTTGCGGGTGAGGGGTAGTGGAATGTAGCTCGGGTGGTAGCAAGGGCATGACGTGATACATCGCAGAACTTACCGTTCCAGTCCGTTGATGCCCTGCTCCAGAAGTTACTATTACAGACGCCTAGCCGGTTCTCAGTTTTGTTCAGTAACTCTTACCACTGGATGACAGGTCAGGTGTGTATGTAGCAGTGCTGACGGGAAAGTAGCTGTGTTTATCACAGTCGTCATAGGTGGTGCCAGCGACCGAAGTAAGGCGGCACAATCTCGTTCGGCTCATCGGCTAGCTGTAAGTAGGGTTAGACCAACCATTTGTCTGGCAGTAAGGCGTGCAACTCTTTATTCCTCTCTTCTGGCACCGTGCCTCACCTTGAATGGCATAGAGCGGGTATAATTACGTAGAACCTCGAAAGGAGCACCACGGACGCAGATATCCCTAACTTAGTGTTGCCTGACAACAGTCTTTCCAACGTGAGCTCCGGTACTTCAGAAGATCCCCCACTGTTGGGGGCTGATCAGAAGTGTTGGAGCCGTGTGGGTTGCCAAGACTATCACTGTGTGTGCTATCCCTACCAAGGCCAGGCCGTAGCACCTAAGAAAATACCTCCACCAGCACCCGGGTGCTCCGGTAGCGATACAACTCAGATGTACCGTCTCTCCCTAATTGAGAAGTATTGCTAATGGTCGTGGCTCGTTTATTCTATTCTTCCAGTACTGTATACGTGGTAGGAATAGGATAGCTGGCCGTCTAATGGGGTGTGTGTTTAACTGGAGCCGCCTGAGGGGGAGTCTCCAGTTGTAGCTAGTTTCGTAATAAGAATAATTTCCTGGTTCTGGTAGGTGGTACTCAGCTCAAGGTTCTCCCAGTAATTGATGACAGATTACCCTATGAATGAGACTTGAAGGTAAGAGAAACAAAGCCGTATTTATTAAACACGGTGACACGTGCTCTCCTGCCAGGCAGACCGGTGATTGGAAGTAATCCTATGGTAGTCAGGTGTAGGTGACCTGGTCCTAAGCTAAGTGGGGAAGTTAAGTGAAAACTGTTGAAGATTACTTGGAGACAAACCTAAATCTAAATGGGGGTGTCTGTAGGAGACAAAGAAAAATTATGTGGGGTATGTATAATGCTACAGAAAGCTTCTGGTAGCTATTGGTGTCGCTGGAGCGTCCGGTAGTGGGGCTGCAGAGCTCTAATGGCAACGTCGATGGTGGCAGCCTCTGATGGCTGCTAAAGACTGTTAGGTCATTGGCGACAGCCTCTGGAAGGGCTGTTGAAGGTCTTCGTAGTAGTCTAGACTCCAGCACCCAGGTGCTCGGAGAAGAATGCAGGAACAACTGGTGAGGACCGCCGCGCACTGCCTTATTTAGCGAGGCAGCGCGTGTTGTGGCAGCCCTCAGGTGTCAGGTCGGAGTGGAGGTAGCACCCTCTTGTCATATCTCGGGCTTTGTGTATCCTCGGTGGTGCTCATGCATGGCCCAAGGCCGCTGATAGCTTGTAGGATCTCAGCACGGGGTAGTTGATGCCCTGCTGTCTTTTGCAACCCCTCGTATCCACATGTATGGCATCCTCCAGGATTGTGGCAGACCATCACTTCCGTGTCCAAAATGCCGCGGGGTTTGAATCTCACGTGTGTAGAAGTAGTACACTAGGGTTGCAGTGAGATGAGTCATAATCATGCGTCAATACCAATAAAGTGACATGAAATATCCTAAGCTCTGGCCCCTGCCCCTACTACATCGCCAATGTCTCCAAAGCTGCCACGTCTGCTTTCGCTGGCACCAGCGCCAACCGGGAGGAGGAGAAGAGAATCCGCAGTGCTACTTCTGGCGGTCCAATCAACACGCAGAGAGCAGCCTATGCTGCCCTCTCCACCACTGACTCTGCCCTTTGTGCCCGCCGTAGTAGAGGTGAGGAAAGAGCCAGCCACACAAGGGGAAGTGCCTACCATTCCTTTAGCCAGCCAGCTGAGAGCATAGACTGGAGCTTTCGTGTTGCGGGTCGCTGACCCCTGGCCTACTGACCCAGTGCCTCCCGCATCACCAGCTATGCAACGCTACGTGACGCCACTGCGCGGAGTACAGCCCTGGTGAGCCTGCTTTATGAGCATCGAAGGGAGGCCCAGGCGCTATAAGGAGATGCCATGGTGCCGCCCTCCCACCTTAACTGGCCAGTGCAGAAGAAAGATTCTGTGTGAGTGGAGTGTTTGCACTCCTCACCCGCATAGAGCCAGCCAACAGACTTTGTGTGTGATGCAATCCAGGCAGCGCCACTGCCGTTGAGAGCCTCTGCCTCATTGTGTGAAGTGCCCCGACCTTGTGTGTGAGTAGGTTCCTAGTTAAGTGTACGAGCTAGTAAGTTTAGTCTAGAGTAGGAAGTGTGTACAGAAGAAAAACCCTTTTTCATTTAATTTATAGCGTAGTACCCCCTAGCCAAGTGTGTGTCATGTCTAGAAACCTGCAAGCTAAGAAAACACCTGGTCATGTATTGTGTTCAGCCATCCAGGAAGGCACGGCTTATCTGTTCAGCCAATTTCTGTATTGATGCCGTAGTCAAGGTACTAGCTATGATGTACTGTATTGTGTCTGCGTTTTGTTCACTTGTTTTGCTGGAACCAATAGCAGATAGCTGGTAAAGGCTGTTCACTGTAAAGTGAGCACTTTTTAAGGCCCTTATAAATTATTCCTTTCATCTAATTTCCATCTTCCTGCTGCTTTTTATTATAAACATTGCAATGTGACCAATAAACACAGTGTATACATTTCACCACCACCAAAATTTAATGCCTGAGTCTGCAATAACATATATGACCCTTTTGGAAGGGCCTTCAAAATGCTCACTTTATCATGAATAGCCTATACCTCTGGAATCGGCATACTGTGTTTGGGTTTGATCGACTGTAACATTAAAGAGCACACAAGTTAAACACAGCGCACTGTGAATTTCCATGAGGCTTTCTTCAGTGGTGTCATCACCAGCAACACGTTGAAGGTGGAAGATTCAAATTGATAAGTGTCATGAATCATACTAGATATATACATATGTGCAGTGGTCCCAACATACTGTGTATGTAATTTCTTAGTTAAGGTTGCAAGTAGGCTGCTAGGCTACCAAAAATATATCATGAAGACAGGAATTCAAATGCTCACAGTGTAGTACTTGTCGACAGGTACACATACACAAAGAAGGATGACAAATTTTCCACGCAGTTGCTCGATTGCGACGTTCTGCCTGATGAAGCTGGCTTAGCCAGTGAAATGTCGTGATCGCACAACCACGTGGAAAATGTGTTGTCCTTCTTTGTGTGCTTGTCGACTAGTACTACATTGTGAGTACTTGAATTCATGTTGTATTTTACATGTAATTTCTGTTTAATATATGGTTTCTTTAATGTAGCTGTACACTGATGTAATAGCTTGTGGGATGTTTTTGTTTGTTTCAGGACCGCAATCTGCACAATAGAGTGTTTGGAGGCTTCCTCATGAGGCATGCTTTGGAGCTCGCTTGGACTAATGCCTATCTGTATGGGTATGTGTTCTTGATTTTAATTTGTTGTACCGCTTGAGCAACAGTTTTAGTGAATTGCTTATTAAATGTTACAATATTGGTGTTGGCTATTTTGTAATATGAAAAAACTTATGCGTGTATGTCAAAACCACAAATCAAATTTGGTTTTTTAAAATTATGTTCACTCGTTTCATAGTTTTATAACTGTTTATTCACTAAATAACTGTAATGTTTTATGAATGTAAATTATAATTCTCTATTTAAGTGCTGTGATGAAAAAATTTTTAATAGTACTATGTAAACAATATTAGTGGATTCTTGATGGCAGAACATGTTTGCCTCGAGCTCATACTTGATACCAAATTCAAGTGCACCCAAACAAAATAACTTTTACCTTGATAATAAATAAATGTATTTGCAACAACCTTTTCAGTATTAAGCCATGCTATAAAGTTGTCAATAGTAGGGTATGTACATTTCAATATGAATTTGTTTGTTTCGCAGGAGCTGTTTTCTCTGGCATTCACACAGTTTATTTATACCACATGCATTATTTTAGTATCACGCGTTCTTTTGGACCAAGTCGAGCAGTGCAGGACTTACAAGGAATTTAGATAATTTGACTAGGGTATTGGAGGAGATTTGAAGTTTTTAGTGATGGTTTGAGACTTGAAAAATAAGAGCCAAGCTGAATTGAACTAACGAAGGTCGACTCATCATGAATCCTTTTTTTCCAGCAGGCATTACGCTAGTGAATATGAGTCACTGTGTTTTTAGGCTATAAATAATCAAATATTTGCACCTAACAATCACTTTTCATGTCTCATGTATCCATAATTTTGCTTTGCTAAACTGCTTAAGATTTGTTTGAATGATAGCAACTCAGCTACATACGTTTACACATGTTTGATGTTTGTGATCTTGGGCTGTGAAAAAAACCAGATGATGCATGGTGCATTACATCCGTGTATGTGGGTTCACATTTACATTTATGGTGTAAACACAATTTTGACGCATAACGTACCGGGAACTAATACTCACTCTTAAGTCTCATAGTGAAAGTTGCTTTTCCGCTATACAAAACTGGCCACATGGGTTCTCGGTAGGGCACAAAATCTGGCATGGATAAGATGATTCTGCATTTAGGTGCCACTACTGTCTTAGATATACCTGGGTGACCTTTAAGTGGAGCGGCACATGTACTGGGTGCGGTGTTAGGAGATGTGGGTGTTTAGTGCTCAATGTCCTGTGTTTTCCGCTGAGGTGTCGGGTGAAGGATGGCTGGAATGAGGTAGGCGATGACAGGTGTCGGAGACAGTTCAGGTCGGCTTAAATATTCAACAATCCACTCCGGGTACTTGCTAGGGCTGGTCCTCTCGGGTAGTGTAAAGAGATGGCATGGCATGGGAGTTTCCACTGGTTCTTGCAGATGTCGAAGCGCTTGTGCCTGCTCTCGTGGAGGTAGGCTAGCTATCTGCTTAACTAAAGCGGGTTGAATTTGTGTGCTCGACCTGGTGCAGTGAGTGTTTGTTGCAATTTCTCCTTCAGGCCTCTCTTCTGGGTGAAGGGCCTTAGGAAGCAGAGATTTACCCTTATACTACTATAGCACTTTTGCAAGTCTCCTGGAACAAATTACGTTGGCATCACTGGTGTGCATGGCCCTGTCCTAGTCTTCCCAACATAGGGTACACAAATCTCTTCCAGCGAGGTCTGTTCGGGAGAGTTTCGTGAACACCAGGCCGACAAGCTGATCTGAGGACAGTGTACCTAGGTGTGGCTCTTCCTTTCCTTCAATCCTAAGTGGTTGAGGGGGAAAGTGGCTGATATTAGTGCGTGGACTGTATACAACAGTGTCAGGCTCGTTTGAGTAAAATCCCAGAGATTACCTGCAAATGTGTTGTGCAAGGGTAACTACAGAAAGATACTACGGATACAAGGAAGGTACTCAAGTTACAACGTGTTGTTAAGTTTTATTTTACGGAAATAAATACGTGATAAAAGCACTCTAGCTCTTGGTCAGCGGCACAAGTTTTAAACCTGAAAGCTAGAAGTGAAATTACGCTGGTCAGTAGAGGCGACCGACACAACAAAGGGGGAGTGCGGTGTGTGTGTTGAAGCTAGGCAAAACAAACTCTTGCATTGTTGCGTGAAGGTGTTACGGAAAACGACATCACGTGATTGCTGGCACGTGTTAGGATGACTAAGCAAGAATTGTGATAGAATTTAGCTTTAAAAAAAGACTTTAAGGAATGGGTCCTCTACAGATATGTCCGTAATTGCAGGAGGTCACAGGGTTTGCAGGGTACGTAGCAGATATCTCCTAACTAAACATAGCCTATCCTATCGCAGGCGTGGCTTAAGCAAAGTACGGGAGGCTCAGATCTGAGTGTCTGGCACTAGAAACGAATACTATTTACAATAAGCGAAGGCTTAAGGGCGCAGGCTGGTCAGTGTCTGAGCAACTGGTGCTGGACAGCTATAGACTGGTGTCAAGATGTGGGTCATCTCATCTTTTATACTAATCGCGGACCGCTGCCCATTACTGATTGGCTGATGCTGCAAGGGCGAGGGGTAGTCGCTGAGCAGGGATGCAAATGCATGGCTTGCCTCTGTGACGTCAACCAGCTGGCTGGAAGGGGGATGTGAAATGAAAGAGAGGCGATAATTACTACTAACGGTATCTAGCGGGAAATAAATTAACTCGCTGTCTTTCAAGTATTGTTACGGTGGGCCGGTCAATAAAACAATCTGCAAGGCAGACAGTACAATCTCACGTTAACAGGATAAAATTAGTTTTCAAACTCTGTGGCAAAGGACCTAGGGATGGAGCTGAAGTCATTAAAATTTCAATTATTGAAAAAGTGTCATGCGTCACTTTTTACTCAACTAAACACAACTTGATTCAATTTGAGGTTTATACAACTTGACTCGAATTGAAGTTGTAAAAATCAAACTCTCCCGTCAGTAGAAGTTGGACATAGTGCACTGTAAAGCAACATTTGTGGCTCTTGTATTGAATAAGGTACTTCCTGTTTTTATTTGCAAATGTATAAAGTGTTTTGTTAACAAATTTGATTTGCATGTAATGTTACCTTATAAATTATACTTCTTTTGCAGTAAATATCGTCCAAAAATTTGCCACATTAGTGACATAAACTTTGTCCAACCTGTCGATGTTGGCTCTCTGCTGCAAATGCATTCACAGGTAAGAAAATGTACTAGTTTTTGTGATTCTGCGATGTACAGTGGATTCTGTAATACCAAAAATGCATGTACCGAAAAACATCAGTGTTTCTGGCAAAATCCTATATAAATAATGTTAAAATGATCCACATTTATCATCTATTGAATATTGCATGTATCGAAAAATCTTGTGGTCCGGTCACTTAAGATTTTATGCAAGGATTGTTTGTAAACAGTCTTTTTATACAAACTTCTAATAACTGGGTTTGAATAGTTAAATGTGATACTCTCCTCTCCAGTTCAGCTGATGCTTGAGTATCTACAGTCAGGCATGAGCTTCCTTCCTTCCTTCCCTTACACACTTTGTGAGAGGGGAAGTGGTGGCAGCCTTGCAAATACAGCTGCATCCTTCCCCTCTTGTTAAAACCTGTGAGGTAGATATCTTCCACACAGGATCCCATTTGCATACTCGTTCTCCCACCCTCCTGCTTAGGCATTTTAATCTCCTGCTTTTTTTGTTTTTGAGTTTTGGTTATGTGGTTTTCGATTTCGTAAATTTCATTTTGTACAGCGTATAGGAATTATAATACACGCCATAATGTAGAGTAATTTAAATTGCAATAATAACTTGCATTTCTGGTCAAACCTCGTGGAATTAAGCTTATATCGAAATAGTTACCTGTGTACAATAGTTATGGGACTGGATTTAGTATTTTTGTCAAGAGAAGAGAGGCTGTTCATGTTTTTGATTTCAAAACTGAATAAGTCATTTTGCTTGTTCCTTCAAAATGTTTCACCCATTTTTGAGACATCTAATGAAGCATTGCAATCACACAAACTTGAGATACACAAATTGCGTTCAATTCTGCTGGAACTGTAGTACGGGATTATTCTTACAAGATTTGTGAAACCTGTTGTAGTAGAAAGCAGTGCTTCTGTTGTGGAAGTTTATTACCATAATCAAAACAACCAAAAAGAAAACAGTGAGCTAATCATAGGGAATTTAATTTCAAGAACTGTTGCAGAGCTAATACCAGAAGAAAATGCAATTTTTTTCTCTGTTGCGAGGGAATTTTTTGACTGAGCATTTGATTATATGTTCTACGATTTTCCTCTGAAAAGTGATGTGGTAGTAAATGCTGAAGTGGCACGGATACATAATTTATGTGATGCATCGTTTTCAAGCTTGAAATTCTTGTTGATAAATTTCCAGTTATTTTCAGTGCTTCAGATGAAAAGGGTGCAGACACTGCTATGGATGAATAACAGGCAGAGTTTTGCAAATTACAGCTTGAAATACTTGAAAAGAAGAAGAGAACTGATGTTCGGTGGAGTTTATTAGGAAAGATGTTAAGTGCCACAGAGAATTTCAAGTATCAAACATTTTTGAAAGTTATGCTAAGAATTTTAACAATTCCTCACAGTAATGCAGACTGCGAGCGAATTTTCAGTTAGGTGAAGATGACTAAAACACAGTTCAGTTCATCAATGTCTAATGTGACATTGGACAGTCTCATGGAAGCAAAATCCCTACAGAGAGTTTGTTGCTATGAGCATAAATGTGATCCTGAATTTCTTAAAAGAGCCAAATCTGCAACAACACAAAGTTTACAAAAACCATACGTGTGTTAAATATAGGCTACCTAAACAAACTGTGTTTTTGTTTCTTTCTGTTATTGTTTTATGTATATGTAGAACTGTTTTCAAGTGACCAGTTTTTCTAAAAAAAACTTGGACTTTCTGCCAAGTGATGTATTATTGTTCAAGAAACAGACACAAATTACAAATATGAAGGAAAAGAGCAACAAACTTTAAAAGCTAATTTTTAAAACTGTGAGTAAATTTTAAATGTGTGTAATAATGTGCACTTGGTTTGCCGGTCACCCCCCCCCCCCCCCCAATTTTTTCTCAAACACCGTATTTTGTATTCTATTCACTAATGGGAAAATCCCCCTCTTTTGACTGTCCAAAGTTTGCAGGTATGCATTTGTATAGTTCTTCTTGACTTTTAAACTAAAATTAAGGGTAAATTACTCTGTGGAAGGGGGGGAGAAACACTTTGCTTCATCCTCTGCTACCTTTGGCTGCAACCGCCACAGCAGGAGCCACTTTGACTCATCCCCTCTCGCCTTGTGGAGGGGGTGGCTGACAAGAGGTTACTTTCCTTCCAGGAAATTTGTTGGGGAGATCTGGCATACGGCTTGTATTCTGGTGTAGCTGGACAAACACCCATGACATTTAGGTGATAATTGTTTCAGCTCTGTTCAGCATTTAATAACAACACTGTGATTGTTATGCAATGGCTACAATCATACGATAAAACAAGGCATCTTATTTCCCTCTGAAAAACATATTTCTTCAGGAAAAATATTACTTTGAAATATTATATTCTTTGTTTAGGAAAATTGAGGCGAATGTTTTTTAATGTATTAGTATTAGTAGTAAAACTTTTCGGACAGTTGCCCTTTTTATTGTGTTTGTTAGTAGAACTTTATTCACAGATAATTTGCTTATGTCATTATACTAAATATAAAATTATTAATGTTTTAGATGTTTTATTTTATTGATGTACCTACATGTCAGTTTGTGTACGGAGTTTCTAGATGTATGGTAATTTTTTTTTGCCTATACCCTGAAAAGTGGTAGAAAGAGAATCCACATTAGTTATAAAGTTTGTCTTGTACATTCATTTCTCTTGCCGTCTTATGACCACTCCTTGCTGAGATCAGACAAATTTATTTTGTAATAGAATAATTTTGTGTGGAATATTTTAACTTAATTTTTTGCATTTCATTAAAACTGTATTTATGGTGTAAGTTTCAAGTTATCTTGCATGTGATCTTAACATCTTATCCCGTAAGCCACAAAGTTGCGTATTCCCTTGAAAGTCTGAGCAGTCTTCATGTCTTTATGGTTAAAACCATTTGGTATTGCTGCATGATTATTAGGTCGGAATTATGCTGCAGCTACACAGTATAGAATTAATGTTAAGTTCAAGTCATGTAGTAAACTGTACAGTTAATTGATTTTTTATTCCAGTAACGTGTGTGTGATGCCACATACGGTGTGGATGTCTGGAAAGGCAAGGGAGATAGTGTGGTGTGGGTGTGTTTCCAGGTGGTATTCACGCAGCAGAACTACATGCAGATAGTCGTCCATGCAGAAGTTTTTGATGCCACCAGCGGCCACCACACCACCACCAATGTCTTCCACTACACTTACAAGGTCCCCGAGGTGGTTTCCAGTGTCGTCGCACGCTCGTACGGAGGTGAGCAGAACAGTGGGTCATGAATGTTTCTTGTCAACTGTGTTAGTTCAGTTAGTTTGATCTCATATCTGAAGGTCATCGTTGTAGTTATTTTGAAGTCCTTCAATTTAAATACAATGTGATAGAACAGTATGGGTGGTGAACAGAATGCTAATGTATATTCTGGTGCAACGGCACCGGAGCGGACTGGCTGCCATATTGTGATATCACCTGTACACCATCTTGGAAGCTAGTCCCTGTTGTACTTTGATCTTGACCCCAAAAATCCGAACAAATTAAAAAATCCTAAAAAATGTGTTATTAAAAATTTATTTTTTAAAACGTAAGTTTCTAGAGGCTCCCCTTACCATCATCCATTCCACCATCTTGGTAGACGTCACCTGTCAGCCATCTTGGAAGTCAGTGACAATTGACCCTTGGTCTTGACCCTGACCTTTAACCCCAAAAACCTAAAAAATTCCAAAAAAAAATTATTATAAAATTTATTTAAAAACTTACATTTCAGGGTACCCCCAGCACCACGCCCAGCAGACCACTGACTTTTTCACCCCCACTCCCCTCATCTATACTCATTCTACTGTATGCCGCCATCTTGGTTTTTTCGTTGTCTATACATTTCTGTAGGCTGCCATCTTGGTTTTTCATCCATCGTTTGTGTATACATTACTGGAGTTTGTTTCTCACCTTTGTTTGACTGCCATATTGGATTTCACATGTTTTTTCACCTAGGTAGTGCTAGTGTATTAATTCATCACCAATTCGCAGCTTTATTTGTTTATGGTTTTTAAAAGTATAGGTGGTGCTGACAGCACCCTCCATTTTGTATTCTATTCTCAACACATAGGTGGTATTAATTTCTTGTTTTCTCGCCTGGAATCGGCCTGTAAGAAATTGTGACATTGAGCATTCCTGCAAAGTACTCAAACTGTTATATTTAATTCCTTTGTTTTATTCTTAACTATAAGTATTTTTGTTAAAAATAATGTGTATGTGTGCATGTGTGTGTGTCTATCTTATATAATAAGTAGACAATCTCCGTCTGTCTGTCCGTTTATAATACTTCTAAGTCTCTTGAAACTCAACAGAAGTTCTTCAAATTTTGCAGAGCGAATCCTCAGGGTGAAACACAGGTCAAGTTCGAATTGCAGCAAGATCAGATTACGAAATCACTACATTTTACCCTAAAAACTCATTTTTGAATTATTTTTTTCTTATGAGTTTTGTATTAATGCATAGAGATATGAAGGTAGTGGAATATCATTTTTGTTTACTTTAAATGTCTCACTTCAATGTTGAGTTAATTAAGTGTGGCCGCAGTGGCTCAGTAGATAGTACTATTTTAAGTGGGGCCGCAGTGGCAAAGTGGATAGATATATATCAAATGGGGCCTTAGTAGCTCAGTGGATAAAGAGATTTCAAGTGTGGCACCAGTGGCAAAGTGGATAGATAAATATTAAATGGGACCGCGGTCGCTAATATTGAGTTAATTTCACATCATTTCATTATTACCTACTACATATATCCATGCAATATTTTTTTCAGTCTTTGTGTGATACATGGTAACTGTTCTAGTTCCGTGACGAATACAAAAAAAAAGTATGTGTGTGTGTGTCTATATATATATATATAAATTGACGCCGTTGGGTGAGACATGTAGACAATTATGATACACCTTTTTACCTGGTAGATGGGCGCCAGCGGTGGTTCCTACACACTGCACTTTGAGACTCTAGGGTTTCAGGGATGCTGAGGGTTCTGTGCGTTCGTCTCACATGTGCATACTTACAAAACACTTTGCCATACTAAACATTGCACTTCAAAACACTTTGAGAAAGCTGGGTTCTAACACTACAAGAATACATTCAATATTTTACACTGGTAAGATAAGTTTTATTTTGTTAATGCACGTTACATCGTGTCAAAAATGAATTATATGGTTGACTACTCGGGCGCGACTAACCAGTTCCTGTGGGTGATTCCCCCAGCACGTTACATAACTCGTTCACTCCTAGATGGGTGATCCTCCGCAGTGTCTGATAACACAGCCTCCACAAGGCAAGGGGTGTACAGCCGCCTCTATGATAAACTATAGATTTTGCCCAGAGACAGGACACGGAGTACGAATATGAACACACACTACCACGTACGTGTATCATTGTCGCTAACGCCTGCTCGTCAGGACTCGTGCCCGAACGTGTTGTGTGACGACGGTCAATACACATGTTAGGACAAATAATAGTAACGCCATACAAAATTACATAAATATCACTGGATGAACATGGGGCATGACCTGAACAGGCAAAATAAACACGCAGATGCGTGAAAATAGTTTTAGATGGCCCAGATGCCGCTGGATGAAATTCTTAGCGGACCACGTGTGCAGTTGCAAAATGCATTATTTTACTTTAAATTTGACTAAGAATTTGTCTGCCGAAATGATAATGGCATTAGGAAAAATACTCTCTCCAATATGCGAGCATACGAAAGCTCTCCCAGCGCTGGATGGCAGGAAAATAGAAACATGAGTTGACTGTGTGGTCATACATAAACGTATCAAACATCAAAAATACTAACCCTGAATGGAAATAATACATACTACCTTGAGATCAATTAAGACGCACAAGATGGAACAAGAATTAGCCCTCTAAACGCTTTGATGGCGCAGATATGGACTTAGTGGTAGCTAACCACGTGGCCGTGGGTGATAATGGCCGTAAAACAATTAAACATGAAAAAAAAACCTGAAATAAGTACACACAAATATTACCCTTAATATTGCTCGCCGCAATTAAGCAGAAATTTCGATGAATAGTCCTAAACATGCGTGGATGGTGCCTGGTACACAAGTTGTGTGGGCAGCGTGGCCTCTCTGACATTTTCTCCTCCCATCTCGTTTAAGTTCCAAAAAGCCGCAAGGGCTGCAAAATAATTATGTTAAGCGGATAGCATTATGCTGGGGATGTCTGGCAAATGTACGTTAAGCAAAGGTTGACTCCGTCGGGTGAGACACGAGACGAACAATGACACAAATTACTTACTGATGAGGGCGCCAGTGGTGTTTCCCAATCACCGCACAGTTGAGACTCAGGGTTCTCAGGGATGCTGTGGGTTCTGTGTGTCCGTCTTACCTGAGCGTACTACTGATACACTTTGCATTAGTAAACATCAGTACTAAACTTTTAGAAAACAATGTCTAGAGGTAGCTGTCATTACAAAGAGAATACACTTGATGCACTGTACTACTTCCTTTTATTATCACCACTTGTACAAAGAAAAGTGTGAGGAATTTATTTGTGAATTACTCTTGGTCGTGTCCAGCCAGCTCCGATTGGATGCTCCCCAGCTCGCAATTACTCTAGCGCACTTCCTAGATGAATGACTTCTCTGTGGTGTTTCAAAACACAATCTTCACAAGGGAAGGGATTCGCCAGCCGCTAGGGTGGACTGATGATTTTCCCTGAAGATAGGGTGCAGAGAATAATGAAATGAGACAAAGATGAACAAGTTACATGAACACGTGTGATTATTTGGCATCACTAACGCGAACTCGTTGGGGCTTGTCTTGCTGCACGTGGTTAGTGAGGTGACGGCCTATACACATAGTCACTTAAATGCACTTGGAAAATGCTGTGGCACTACATGAATAGTCACAATAAACACATAAGCGCGCAAAAGCAGTATTAGATGACACGGATGCCGCTGGATAAGTGTTGCAGCGGAGCACGTGGTGCTGGTGAAAATGTATTCCTCCGCAAAAACGGCGAACTCTAGTCGAGCAAAATATTCCGGTTGAGAAAATTATTCTGCTGCAGATTGAATTGGTTTTGAGCTTCTAGCACGCCAGATGGCGAGAAAATCAGACATTGAAAATGACTGTGTGGTCAGGCATACAAATCATCAATTACACGAAAAATACATTGAACCCTAAATAAAATTGACATAGAGCCCTGAATAAAATTATGGCGCACATGATATTTAACAAATAAACTCTCAAACTGCATGGCGGGCGCAGATATAGACTTGGCGGCTGTTGACCACATGCTCGTAAATGATGTGGCTGTAAATTGATTAAACATGAAAAATACCCTTGAATAAATAAATGAGAACAAAACCCTTGAACTAGCACGCAGCAATAATACCGAAATTACAATGAAGCGCCTTTAGCATAGGCGTATGGTGCCTGATTCTTGTTGCGAGGGGCACATGGCCTCTCCAACATCTTTCCTCCCTTTCTCCTCGTTTAAGTTTGAAAAAGCAGCAAGGGTACAAATTATTAAAGGGAAGCTTAATGCTGGGGAAATTATTAGGCAAAAATGTACGCGAGCAAAGGTTAACCGGTATACTAAGAAAGAGCTATTGTAATCTACATCAGTGCAAAATGTTTGAAGTGCGTACGTGACAGCGTCTTACTTCGCCAGCTCTTCTAGAACGACTGCCCAGAGGCAAGGGTTCAGCGGATCTACCATGGCTGCCTAAGAGGTGCCACAAGGGGAAGTGCTATGCACGCAGAGTGAAATATTAATATATTGAATTTTAAATGTCACAAAAAGCATTTTAATACATTTTCACAGATAAGACTGTAAATATCTGAATTTCTGTTGTTATTTCAATGTCTTTGCAAGGCATCCTAGCCTGAATAATATTGTCTTTCTCTTCGGTGCTGCTCACACTTTGAATTTGAATATTACAACATTTCATGAAACTGAAATTAAACATATTACACTTTGCAAATACATTTTGACCCTGAAAAAAAAAATACTAGCACTGAAATTAATTATCCCGTTTTGGGAACGTCTGTGCAGCGGTACTGCACACGTGTCTACCACCACGTGTTGGGTTAGAGGTGAGCACTGTCGTAGGCTTGTTGTTGCTGGCTCTTAGCCGGCGTCAATAAATAAATAAATAAAAATTATATGTATATACATATATATCAGAGGGGTTTTTAAAATAAAACATAACATATTAAAACAAACTATTTTTTTTTAACATTTGGCAAAGTACGACACGAGAAAACACACACACACGCATTAAAAATTTATCTTTTACACTCTGTTTTGTGTATTGCAAGGCATTGTTCCCCAGTGAGTCCTGATTTTCACTGGTAGTCAGTATAATGATTTAAAACACTGTTTGCGGACATGACTTTTATACCCATTTGAATTAATCTGCGATCGCACCAGTCTTAGAAAGTTTTTTTATGTAACAACAATAATGTGAAATAGTCCGACTTTCATCGTTCACAATCAGAAGATCAATATGTTCAGGCTTCTCGTTCATAGTCACATGTGTTGACCCCACTTTTCCCGTAACATTCAGCGAGTATTCATTTACAGACACGCCAGGGTTGTTCTCAAAGGTTCGTATTTTCTGTAGAGGAGTCTACGTACTACATTTACAATAACTATCACTTGACTGCAGTGTGATGAGTTCATCAGATCATTCGCTATCTGGCAACACTGGTAGAACCAGCAGGGTTAGTGGATTGTGTCTCAGGATGAAGAGAGGGGGTGGAAGGGCAAAGTTGTTCCATTAGTAACATGACATCACAAAGCTAAATGGGGGTAGAGTAGGAGCAGGTTGAGGTTGGAGAAGGGAGGGAGAATACTATGTTCTTATAGCCCTGCGACTGTAGCGCTGTTTTGCATAAAACAGACAAACTATTTTGTACTGCCTGCCACTTGGTTCCGTAAATTAACCACAGATGTGCAAACGTCGAAAACCCTCCCGTCTCATGGTGGGCCTAATAGCTCTTAAAGTCCATTGCTCTACTAGTAGGGCGTGTTAATGTTCAATGTTACTGCAGAAGAAGCTACTGGTAACTATTGGCATCACTAAATCCTCTTGTCGCTGCAGTAGCCTTTGGTGACGGCAATGGTAGCAGCTGCTGGTGGCTGCTGAGGACTTTAGGACAATGGGAGTAGCCTCTGATAGGCTGCTAAATACTAGGAGGTCATCGGAGGTCCCAGCACTAGAAGTGGTGGAGCGCGCTCTAAGATCTGAAAGAATAACTCGTGAGCCCTGCAGTGCATGGACTGATATAGTCCAAAGGACAGGTGCAACGACGGGCCGAGGGGGGGGGGGGGTTACGTCCTTCTGGTGCAAAGTCGGAGTGGGGGTAGCAACCCTCTAGTCATCTGTAGCTTCGTGAATGTTTGGTGGTGCTCTGCCATGCCCTGAGGCGGCTGACGGCTTGTTGGCTCTCGGTGCGGGGGAAGGGGAGGGCGATATGTCCACTGGCTTGCGCAACCTCTCGTATCCATGTGTTCAGACGCCCTCTAGGATTGTGGCAGCCCGCAACGTCCGTATACAGGTTGGCGGGGTTCGACTCTTACGTGGATTGAAGTAGATATACTTGGTTTAATGTGCGATGAGTCGTAATCGTAGTTAGTAGTAGGATAAAGCAGCACGCATCAACCTGTTTGAGATGTAGGTGCTGGAGTTTAAGAAGCAGGTAATGCCAGCAATGGTGTTCTAGGTACCTCAGCCGAAGAGGTCGATGGCGATGCTACTGTAGGAATGCTGGTACCACTACCAAAGAAGTCAATGACAGTACCGTAGTTACCATTATCCCTGTGCTAGACTGATGACGTCATACTGACTTTGAACCAATCGTGTTGCACCATTGACGCATGTTACTTTCTGAAGCCTGAACTGTGACATGGTCCATGTGGTTTTGGTTGCGCTAGGTCATGCTGCAACATAACCTTTGTGCCATGCTACAATACAGGTTACATATCTTCAGTGCACATGTTGGGGGACATTTTGCAGCGTTGCCCTGTTTGCTACAAATTGGGGTTTTGCTAGGCTCGGTCGGTTCACACTTATGAATGTTGTTGTTCTGGTTTTTTTAGAAATAATAAGAGAAAATTTCCATGTCCTAATCTGACCAGGTTTATTTTGAAGGTCTAGCACAGTGTACATTCACATCAACACAACTTCCTTCTCGTTAAAAAACTCACAGGTTCACAGCAGCGGTTACAGATATCGACTAGTGAGAAAAATTTAGGGAGGAAAAAGAAACCTTCCCCCTCGACGCCTCTCGGCCTCCCACAAAACTCTCGTCACTACAACTTCTCTACACCATGGTTTACATTATACTGGTCATCACTACGATATCTTTACGTAATCTCAAAAGTTGCATCACCTCGCTTTGTAGCCTGAGAATTCGAAAGTGCCACATAATACAGATAACAACTGAAATACAGCCCCGCATTAAAACTGATAAAACCGTTACTCCTTCTTGTGGTGTGAAAGGAAAATTTTGACAATTACACTCACTGACAATTGAAACTGGGGATTTTAAGTAAAAGGCAAACTGAAAAACAATTATAAAAGTGTTTAAAATGTATACAAACTGCAATGCTGCAAGGCGCATTGTATTAAGATTACAGGTTACTGTCGGAATACTGGAGCCTTGGATTATGCGGAGTAGGTCGAGTTGGCATCTGGCTTGGCACAAAGTCTGGGATTGCGAGCACATTTTACTTACTCTGTCAGGCTTCCTTACCGTTCCCATCTGACTCGTAACCTGTTTCTGAAACTGCAGGGATGGTTGGGTACCACTGGTTGTGGAACGAAGTCCTAGTGTCTTACTGCTGGAATCCTGGGCTCTGCGCTAGGCAGGCTGACTGCTTGCCGACATGTATTGAGTAGAAAATACACCTCTTGAATAAAAACACACGGGTAGGAACAATACGTATTTATTGTATAGTAATAAGCAAGGTGGCGCATACTATCTCCTACCAAGCAAAATGTGGTCGGAAGTAACCTACGGTAAAACAGGTGGAGGTGACCTGCTCCGGACCTAACTTGGTATAGAATGACTTTGATGGCTATGAAAACAACTCAGTCGCAGCTACTCTAACTCAGGATGTCTCGAAGAGACTTTAAGAAAAAAGGTGCCACTACTTTTAATGGCAGTGGGTGTAGTTGCTACTACCAGAAAGTTATGGCGGTTGTCGAACCTGGAGGAACAACAACGGAGAGTGGTGTCTGCAGGCTTATTGTTGAACTGGTGGTAGATGCTGCAGAACCTTTGGAGCCAGTGGTAGCCGTGGACGGCAACCTCTGGGGCTGCTGCTAGCTGATGGTAGGAGACACTGGAACTCCTGGTGGCTGTTGAGAGAAGCCTCTGGAGCTTCTGGTTGTTGGTGGTAGCTGCTGGTAGGTTTGGCTGAAGCATCTGGAGTTCTTGGAGAGGGTAGTGAGTGCCTAATGTTCAAAGTGTTGAGGTGAGCTACTGGAGAAGATAATTGGCTTCTTCGGCCCCACACAGCCTTATATAGTGCACTCGGTTGGCCCATGCACTGACTGGAGTGGGAGCTGTGATGTCACTTTGTGATGTATGCCTAGAAGCAAGCGGGGTGGAATCAAATCTGAATAGACATTTTTGTGTATTCACCCATTCCTAAATAATAGTTATCTATACTTATTGAAATTGTGTGCCTTACTAGAGCAACATCCTTGTAAGAAGTTCCTTTAAGTTGAACATTACCTTAATTATTGTTAAATCATCCATGGACATACAAGTTGTTTGAAGATTTTGTGTAAATGGAAGTGAATTTAATTAATTTTTAGTGCTAGAAAATTTTGCAGTAGTTCAGTTGGTTGTCACTCATCTGAGTCGTGTATAAGCCAACTTTTTATAAATATTCTACTCTTCTGTACCGTAATTTTACGTATGTAGTACGTTTAGTCATATTGAACATTACTTAAATAAAAAATCATTGTAGTTAGGGAAAATTGTATTCCATCTTGATTTAGAGTACAGAAAGATACAAGAACCAAGAGGTGACCGGAGCAGTGAAATAACGTAAAATGCCATAGATTGAAGTTTCATTACAATTATTACATGTAATAACAGGCCTGCTTTAACCAAAAGGATTGTACATATCAAGCTCTACAGTAGAGTTTTGAGTTTTAATTCGGAATGGGGATTTCAGTGCTTTAATTTATTGATACCGGTTGATTTTAATGCTATAAACTGAAATTATGAATGTTTAGCAAAATTGTCTCAATTTAACAAGTGAAATGCATAATTAAAGATACCTATATCCACTGGTGTCGGTTGACCCCACTCCACCACTCCGTACATTCAAGTTCCATTTCACTTATATGTTCTGTTGTAATTTTAATATATAAAGGTGAACAAAAGTGATTTTATTGAATTTGTAGTATACATACTGTATATATCTTGTAAGCATATAATTGAGTATTCTGAAATAGAGAATTTAGAAGTGATGGATAACAGGAAGTCTGTTTTAACAGCAATATATTAAGTACCTGTAGTTGCTGTTGCAGAGGCCATGAAGTATTTGGAGGGACGGCGTCATTTCCTGCATGTGATGGGCCTGGAAGGACAGAAGTGAAGCAACAGCAATACCTCGTGTGTACATGATCCTCGTAGGTCTTGCGAGTTGAAAAGCCCTGTCCTGTCGATTACAGAATTCTGGTCAAGAAACTATTCTTGAGATTCAATGTTTCTGGTTTGTCATATTGACCACTAAGAGGCAAAATTATATATTATGTATACCATAAAACAGAAATAACGTCAGAATGCTTGTTACTGTAGTACATAACACTTCTGTGCTACATAAAATGTAATTTAAGTGTAAGCAAATAACAAATCAGGTGATATAGTGTACAATTAACAGCTGTAAAGTCTTAAAAAATTTTACATTGGTAAAACAAAATAATTTTAAGTCATTGCAAATCAATTATTTGTATTTTCTTTAATATGTGGTCACTGTTGAAGATAATTAATTTCTAACAAATTGTAATTCATGAGTTATTTGTCTGTAGGTTGTCTAGTTACAAATGAGTCAGCAGTTTAGATATTTTTTTCTTTAACCTGTTGCAAAATCAGTGTATTACTCGCAATGAAATAATTAAGATTTTCCCAATGATGTAAGTTATTTGGACATGTGAACTGATAGTTAGTTTAGTTTGTAGAGTCATTAACTTGCATGTTAATTACATTCTATTTAGTACGTGTGGATGTTCTGTTCTGGTCTACTTTGAGCCAGCTTCATATCACTTAAAAGCACAAGGCATTGTATGATCCTTGAACGTACATCTTAATGACAAAATTTATGAAGTTCATTTGAGATTCAGAAGCGCTTTTAAATCCCTTATATAATTTTGTACAAGACTTGTCTATCATAGTTACTCCCATAAGTATATAAAATGTTCACAATGGATTATTTACGTACATTTGTAAATTAATTAAAATAATATCGTACTTGGCACTCCCAATTGTGAGATTTAATTAACACATTTCTGATTTAAAAGGAAATTAAACCTAGAATCTGGCATCCATTTTTGGTGGTGACTTTAGTTTAAAGTAGCTGTTTATTAGCACGTTGTTTATCTTACATCCTGTGACTACCGCAGCCACTTACAGTACACTTTAGGGAACTATACAGAAATTTTGTGTCTCCATTTTTACTACTGTAAACCCAGCCAGATGTGTAAAGTGTGGCCACTTGCTATAATGCAACAAGGCCTACAATATAAAAGATATGTTACCCCCAAAGTTCCAAGACCTTGTTACTTGACACAAAACTACACATGCCATTTATTTGTAATTTCCTGTCAGTGTAGTTTTTGTTTGTTGAAATTAGATTAAATTGTGTCATCATTAAAAAGTAGTAGTCAAAGAAACCTTCCAGCCTTATTTGTTTGAAACCTTCCAGCCTTATTTGTTTGAAACATACCTAATTTGTCGTTTTATTTCCAAACTTAAGGTATGTTCAATTAGACTATTTAACACTTAACAAATTTTTATTTTTAATATTAAGTAATATTTTTCCACTTTTTGTGTTGGCTGCATGTTGTGCAATACTCCCACTGTGCAGCCATTTCTTAAAAAGGAAAGGCATACTCCTGTAGCAATACATCGTAACTGGTGCTCTGCGACTTAGGGCCTTCACATATAATTATTATAGTATTTTTGCAAGACCAGTATTGTAACTCAGGTTATGTTGGAATGAACCTTGTTAAGCAGCGCTTATTCTGGCTGCTGCACATTTCTACAAGATTCACTGCAGTTATTTATGTATGTAGTAGAATAACTGTGCATGTCTTACTCATTGTGTTTATGCAATAACATTTAAGTGCAGCTGATTTGTTTAAAGTGTGATATGTAAGAATGTTATAACATTTGTTCTTTGTTGTTGTTTATAAATATGTTACAATTTGACTAATTATTTCTCCAGCGACATTCCAGGACACTATTACCATATTTACATGTGTATAATACCCGCCTTTGTATAACCTCCATCATAATTCTAAATTTCGTAAATAAAAAATATAAATGTACAACACCTGTGGTAAAAAAAATTTTCTCTGTGCATAAATTAACGGCACCCCGTGAGCATGAAAACAAAGAAAGGACTCACCCAAGATATTTTTATGACCGTGGCATTGTAGCTCATAGCGGAAATTGAGTTCAGTCTACTGGTATTAATGGTAGTGCTTAAAAATGGGGAAAATGCGGGCGAGTTACACTGCAGCATTTAAGTTAAAAATAGTGCGATGCGCAAAGGAAAACTGTTAACGAGCTGCTGCAAGACAGTTTTCCTTGAATGTGTAGTGTGTTCAGTCGTGGTGTCGGAAAAAAAAAATCTTCAAAATGAACCCAAAAAGCAAATTGTGTTTCATAGCAAGACATGTATGTATCCAGAAGTAGAAGGAAAAACTGTTTGTCTGTCATAAATTTAATAAAAGACAATTATTCAGTCTCTGCTAAAATGCGGCATTAGTAAGCATGTAAAAAGTGCGCAAACTCGACATCAAGTTGGCAAAATTCAAAGCAAGTTATGTATGGGTATGAAGGTTCATGAAAAGGAAGCAAACTGCTAGATTTTTAGAGGTATGTGATCGCTCTACGAGAAAAGCATAATTAGCTTTTATTGCAAATTGGCAACATTGATCAAACCCCTTTGTGGTTTGACGTGCCTGAATCAATGACTGTTCCACATGTTGGTGAAATGTCTGGTTCAGTAAAAATAGCAGGTGACAACAGTGTTGCACGATAACGTTGGCCATGACTGTATTGTTACGTATATGTTTTGAAGCTGAGTTTGCAGTGATTGATTAAATCCCCTTCAAAGATATTTTCTAGATAAGTAGTGAAAAAACAGGGAAGTCTGGCACATGGGCATGGGGCATCAGAGCTGTTCATGCTCTGTCATTCTGGTCAGGCAGCAGCCATCTTGTCTGCCATGTTATCAGCAAAATATTTGTTTCACACCAGAAGTTAATTATTTTACCCAAAAATAATTTTTTCCATTAAAAAATTCTTAGAAAAACAAGAAAAAAATACAGATTGGGTCCTCAATTGAGTAAAGCAGATTCAAGGCTCTGATCCAGGTCCAGCAGGTCAGGTAAATTGGCAGACATGTTCCCCCACACCCCTAGCCAAACCCCCTCAAATCATGTACAAGAAAAGCTATCACAAACATTTGTTTAGAAAAATTTAAACAGAGGGGAAAAAAATTACATTGTATAGTTACACTGCTATTTTGGATTTCTGCGATCTTAACTCTAGATGACCTTTAACCCACAGAATTGTTTATATAAAAATTTGAAAAAATTCCAAAAATTGCAGGAGAAATTACATTGACACCAACCACCATCTGGGATAGCTACTACTGTGACCTTGACCTATAAAAATGCCAAACAAATGTTAAAACATTTTCTCGAAACTACTACAGGAAATTCCCAACAATCCAGCGTAATGACTGTCTAAGGGGTAACGGATAACTTATTTTCATGGTTAAAGCAATGGGCGGACCTACCCACATACTGTACACATAGGTTATGTTTACCTTAATATAATCATACAAGAATTCAATTTTTTGACAGCTAGTGTGTGGCAACGTCATTGAGGCGATTGGCGCCTCTATCCGATTTTTGGGTTACCCCAGTGTGATCGACATAATCAATTCCTCCGCATCGACTTGGTTACCCCTTCCCTTTTCTGTGCCTGTGCCCTCTCCTTGTTACCTCTCCTCTTCTACCTCAGGTTTGCCGAGCACATATGAGGTTGCACGAGCCATTTTCCTGTTCATTCCTTCTTTTAATTTCCTGCTGCTCGTTTAATTAATGTGAATTGCCGGCCGGTTTGACTTGAGCTGTGTCATGGGAACTCTTGCTAGGGATTTTCGGGTAGTATCAGAATTTTGCAATTGGAATTCTGCATGAGCCAGGGCTATGGGTGCCTCCTGAGTATTGAACGCAGCTATTTTTTCAGCATCAAGAAGTAGTGGATCCAGAGTTGAATTTTCAGTTTTGAAAATAGAAATGTGGGTACCGTCGGCACAAGTTTGTCAAAAGTCATTCGCTTCAGTGTTCATACAGTTAAAATAGTTATTTTGGTTATCGTTTAATGTGTGCTTGCGGGCCCATTCAGTGTTAGTTAATTGGTGACTGTTGTCATTAATGAGAGTCATTACGTGTAATGTGGAACCACGACATGCTTTGCTATACGTCACGTTTTTGGCAGTAACAGCAGAATTAATTACAGAGTTCTTAATTTTTACTGGTCCTTGGAAAATTGTCAAGGAGTACATTTTTCTTTGAAATTAATGAGTCTGATAATCAGAGCAGTCAAGGTAGCCTTTAGTGTTTGCGGAGTGTTAAATGCGCCATGGTATGAAACCTCAATCTCCGTGATGTATACCTGTAGGCTTGGTGGCCACAAATCTTTTTGGGAGTCTTTAAGAAAGAGAAGTTGAATTATAAATGCATTGAAATACTGGGTCATTTTTGTCTCTGTGGGTTACGAACTTTTAATAGCACCAGCTATATTGGGGTGCACAGTGCTCTTAATACTTAAATTCTACATGTTTACAATGACATTGCCAGAGTGTTTGCAGACACAAATTATTTTAATAAACATAGCTGAGATGTCGAGCTTTGCAGATTCTCATTTATGTGGATTGTTTACAAGATATATTGTCACATAGGGACACATTTCCTTATGAAGTTAATGTTTTTCAGGTGTGTATTGTGTTGAAATGTCATGTAATATCATATGTATTCAGAGTTTAGAACTTGAGAGAGCAGCTTTCAATTGGTTGGTTAAGATTCTTAGCACTTATTGCTGAATTAGTTACAAGTGTAGCTTCTGTTAAGGGTGGCGGAAAGGAATTTATGTAAGCATTCTTCCCGATTGAACAACCTGTAACTATTCATGAGTCATCACGAACCAATTCTTGTTAATTGTTTGCAAAATATTTATCGTTAAATATAATTGGTTCACTTTGGTATATCTGTAAACAGTCTCTGCACACTTTGGATTGTGAGCATTGGCATGGCACCGCTTGTTTATTGATAGTTGCATATCTTAATCTGAATACATATTTTAATGTTCTTTTAATAGTAATCTCTGTATAATATTTGTTTGTTGCATGGAGCTCGATTTTTTGAAAAACATTTCAAATAGACAAGTAGTTTGCTTTTGGTAACTGTTGGTTTTGAAGTATCTGATGATAGTGAAAATGGTTAACACACTATAAGGGTGTGTAGATGACTAATAGTGATATTACTATGTCCTGAGTCTTGTTGGTTGATTCGTTTAGCCACTATAATTTGGGCGTTACAGCCTTACACCAGGTATTGGTTAATCTGTATGTGAAGCCAGTGTTTGGAGTGTATACAGTGTATAGTCCATTCTCGATTGGAAGCGACTTATGAAAATAAACCTTTGAAAAAACACTCTAGGCATAACATGTCAACCTGTTTTTTCAATAACATGTATTCCACAAATATATAACACTGTGGTTAACTTTAGAATACTGTATTATTGAACAAATGAAACTTTACCTTAATATCTTCTATAACTTGTAGTATTTATTTCTTTTTAAATATTAATTAACAACAGCGAGAGCAGCGACGTGTTGGCAATGGGTGGTAAGAAATAGTTCACAGTAAGAATATTATTTCAACCTGGTTTTATAGTATACTATTTGTAAATTAAACGGTGCCTATTGAAATATTGAGGTATCCCCGCTGGTAACATATCTCATTTTTACAGTTTGAAATAACAACAGAAAGTATCGTGAGCAGGCAGTAATGGCACGGTGTTGTTTTATAGAGTGAGAGCAAATATAAAGCAACTGTCTGCTGAACGAGGCTTGGCGCTCTCTCTCTCTATCTCTTTCACACTCTGGAAGTTTACTTCGCTAGTATGTAGAAATTGTACAAGTTTTCAATTGTAGCATATTTCATATAGGCTGTTCACGATAAAGTGAGCACTTTTTAAGGCCATTCCAATAGGCATTAACCACTAATAAATGTATCTTATTGCAGCCTCGGGCATTAATTTTTGAGGGTGGTGACATGTATACACTGTGTTTATTGGCTACATTACAATGTTTATATTAGAAAGCAGCAGGAAGATGGAAATTGGATGAAAAGAAAAATTTAGAAGAACCTTAAAAATTACTCACTTTAACGTGAACAGACTATAATTATTACAGCAAAATAATGATTTTTGAATTAGAAATTTGCAACTGAAAAGAAATTTTAATGTTTGAATACTTATTTTAATATATTTAGATATGATGGCGGGGCAGAAACAAAGTGAAGTTTTACCAATTGAAGTGTAAATTATACTTACTCCGAAAAATACTTCAAATTACCACACCACATTTGTAGACTTTGTGTTTTTTAAACCTACCTAAGCAAGTTACGATGTTGTGATAAGTCTGTTTTTCTGCGGCAGTAATAAATATAATGTTGCAGTGTGTTTTGTTAACCGCTGCGTGTGAAATAGCGTGGCTTGGCTGCATGGTGATAGTTACGCTGGATCTGTGTGTGTGATTTAAAATATTTGATATGAACTATTTATACGTTGTAAATGTGAACTGTTTTTATGGCAAAGTTATTTATTTACATCCACGTCTGTTTATTTATCACAACGTTTTACCTTTGCCATGGTGGTTGTTTGAAACACAGTTGTGTAACGTGATTTACCACCAATTCCAGCCCCTAATACACAGTAAGTAGCAATACATATAAATATGAGCGGAATAAAAGTTATGGTAGGCTTATATGTGTGCATGTTCACAGCTATATTTTAAGTTTCTATAACAAAAAATGAGCGACACGAGTTGCGTGCTTGATTTTAATCTCTCTTTTTCGTTGGACTGGTTATTCCTTCATCATTCGAACTGATGCCGTCCTTTAAAAAGATATCCCAACACATATCAATAACAAAAAGTTAAATACTACGGTTCATTACCCCGCAGTTGTAACAGTGTTCAACACAGTTGCGGCAAAATATTAACATGCATTACGTGTAATGTGCTGTCGTGGGAAGCAAATATGTTAATGTAACACAACCGTAAGAACTGTCATCAATTCAGGCATTTTTAAAACGTCGTAAAGCTGACCTAATTAATGTTAGAGGCCTAAACTGTGAATATTCGTATGAAATGGTTTTTGGAATATGACAGGAACAGTAAACAACACACTTGACAGGTATAAAAGTAGAAGTCACATTTCAATGTTTATTTTTAGGTGTAGTGAAAGTATACGAACACATGTACACACACAGAGGAATGTAAACATTGATTTTGACAGATTCTACATGGCAATGTTTGTTTAGATTTGGCAGAAGGATACAAAATGGACCTGCAAGTAGATATTTAGCAGGGCTTCGAGTTCCAGTGAGGAATGGGACTATACATAGTGTAATGCTTATTTGAGATTAAGACCAGTCATGGTCTTAATGTGGTTCTGATTGTACAAATATTGTCTGAGCATGAGCAAATTGTATTAAAAATTTAATCACATCTGTACCAGATGTGAATTGTGATGAACAAATGGTTTAAATAAATCCATATTAATTTTGAAAAGTGATTCCTGCTTGTTCTTCCTGTGTACGGAACATTATAAATTATATTAACATCACATGCACAAAATCCCGTATCAGCTGATGCGTTAACAATTGTAATAAAATTTCACATTGGCTATTGACAGCCTACATTAGCACAACAGACACCTGAAAAATATGTGGGCAGGAAGGAGATTATTGAACAAAATGTCTATGCATCTTACTTTATATTGTTGCAAAACAGTTGTTATTAGTGTACCGTATTTAATTGTGTATAGTGCGCACCGTGATTTTTGCAACACATTCCAGGGATAATTAAAAAAAAAAATCAAATTGTACCAAAAATTTGTGGCACCCTATTAGTAAGTACGTAACAAATTATTCTTTTTTACAGTAGTAGACTAGTAAATACGGTAATCAAACTTATTTCTAGAATGTGTAGTTATTGAAACAAAATTTAACACCGTAAGCAACAGTTTATCTTCGTTTATATCTTCTTCATAGGTAGACACATGTTTGTGGTGAAATTTTTTTTTATAGATTTAGTCAAAAATATTTTTGCTGAAATTTGTCTCGAGAAAAAATGTTTTGGTAATAGCACAAAAATAAAATTGTACATATTAGTACAAAAAAGCAAGCACTCACGCGTTTCATATTGCAACAAACCTTGGCTACTTTATTGATGGCACAGAAATAAAGTAGTAAACACTTAATCTGAAAATGCAAGCACTGTTATTAATACTGCTATATTACTTGGCTTATGGCTTCTTTTCTCTCTCATTATTCCCAGACATTAAGAAACTCTTTTCGGTGTTGACACATGCCACATTTTCAACTTAAACGACTTCAGTTAATCAGCATAGTTCACAGCACATCTGATTTCTATGGAGTTTCCATTACCATTGGCCACGTGATGTCAGAAGATTGTACTATCTGCATGGCAAGAATGTTTAGTCATTTGTCTTCCACTCCTACAGGCTGGTTGGTGACGTCATGCCAGAGAGCTATGCTTTTCGCAACCCCCTGCTCAGCGACCACCCCTCGCCTCAAGATGCCAGCCAATGAGTGCAGAGGCAGCCGCCCGGCAGAGTATAAATACAGAGGCAGAATTCGACTGAGTCAGACGAGCTAAGCTGTCGTGGGAGAAACATCGTGCTCATGGCTGCTCGCTCACTGGGAACTGCCCATGACTTGAGGAGCAGCGAGAGGTGCATCTGCAAGTACGATGGGACCATGCCAGTTTGGGTGCGGCGACTATCAGCAACTCAACTCATCGCGCCCGCAGGTGGTGGATAAGGGATCCCCAGCCTCTGGGGCGGCTGGGAATATGTCAATACCAGCCTGCGGACCAAATGGCCGGTGCAAGAGCGCCGTTGTTGTGGATGTCTGGAACCTGGGTAGCTCAGTGCGAGATGGCGAAGTGTGTTTGCTGGTTGTGGCCCAACGATCAAGGTGCTGAAAAAAATGTGAAGTATAGCAATCCTCTCTGCTGGATTCGAGGCATTGGGCAGTACACACAGACATGGGCCGGGCATTTTCCGGTGCCGTGTGTTCCCAGTTATCCTGGCACCGCGCTGTACATAGTCTATTCACACTAGACATGGGCCCTTTCTGGGCAACAGAGTCTGTGTATTTTTAGTTCTTATGGTGCTATACTTACCCCGCCTCCGCTAGTCTTGAACAGGTCGCCTCAACCCACAGTGCGTAGCTTATCTCCCTGTCAAGCTCTTGACAAGTGCAGGAGGGAGTACATCACCACGTGTCTATTTCCAGTAACCCGGGATAAACATTGGCTGAAACCTATCCTTGAATGTTATGTTCCTGTAGATGTTGCACCTTTCCCAGTTGGCCTCACCTGTAAGTGAAACGCAGGCGATCCTGGGTACTTTTACTCAATCAAACTTTCATACAATTTGTTTACTCACAAGCACCAGCCCGGCCAGCCTTTCTACATGCAGACATTCTTAGCGCAAAACAAGGGGTTAACCTGCACTCTCAAACCACGACAGTGAGAATGGTGAAGCCCGAGTGGACACTCCATGTCAACGGCTGCACTAGCCGTACTGTTGAAGTTCAACACCTCAAAACGCAAGCGGAATTTGTCATGACACTGGATATCCAGGATTAAATAATAGTAGGCCATCTTTGGTTTCAGCGACAACACAATGCATTGTGGATCACGGGGAACGGAAAGTACACCAAGGCGACGACCGCATTACCTTGCACTGGGAACATTGACCCAATCAACATAAGCCTCGATGCTTCGCAAAGGGGAGATTAACCACGAGCTGTCAGACACACAGTTTTGTCAGTGGAAGGAGCCCTTACGAAGGATGCCGGAGCCTTCAGAACTGGGAGAATCCTGCACCGTCCAACATGAGATTTGTTGAACACAACAGCACCTATTTACAGCCGACCAACCTGATAATGAATGAACTAGAAGACATGAAATGTCAAATTGTGGAGCTGTCAAATTCACCATGTAACTCCCACATTGTGCTAGTACCCAATGGCAGACAGACAGTTGAGGTTCTGTGAGAACTACAAGGATCTCAACGACGTCAAACTGCCAATCCTGCCTCCTGCTCTCGACCTAGCACACTTCTCCGGACGGGGAGATGTTGCAATTCAGGGTCATGTCCTTTGGCCTTAAGAATGCCCTTGCTACGTTTCAACAACTCATGTCGGCAGCACCGCTCCATCCATTGTTGGTGGATGCCAAAACACAGTGTTGCGTTTGAGGCCCTCAAAATCAGCTTCCAACATATTCACCATCTGCACAGACCACAAGGAGAGGGACCCCTTACACTGCAGACAGATGTGTGCCAAAATGACCTTGATGCTGTACTCTACCAGGAGGATCTGGATGGCAAGCCTCTTGTGATAGCATACGCCAGCACCAGGCTAAATGCCACCAAGCATACGTATCACATAAACGAACAGGAATGTCTTGTAATTTGGGCCATTCGGAAGTTCCATTAGTACTTGGAGGGAGCTCACTTCATTTTAAGAACGGATAGCAAAGCACTGAAGTAGTTGCGAGATTCATGCAACGATAAAGTCAAACTCGGGAGATGGGACCTTCTTCCCTCTGAATTCGACTTCGGGGTTCAACATTGCGCTGGCAAAAATAACGACCTTCTGGATGCATTATCATGCTGACCAAACCTGAAAGAAGAGGAGAAATCTGAATAGGAATAAGACCGCATCTTGCCACCTGAACTTCCAGAATATGTACCCTCCAGCTCAGCAGAAACCAGATAGAGCGTCATCAACAAGACCCCGAAGTCAAAGATCTCCTATTCCAAAACCAACAGAGATTCAAACTACGATATAATGTTGTGTGGTTTCGGAATAGCCAACCAAATGCCTAGTGAAGAATCTGGATACCAAAGGATATGAGATGGCATCTGCAGACACTGCCACGAACATTGTAGTGCAAGACACCCTGGAATTCGAGAAACCCCTCGCTGACATAATAATCACCAGGTATATCTGGGACGGCATGAGCTAAGACTTCCGCAAACACGTCAACGGGTGTTCAAAATGTTGCTATCACAAGGTCTATCCTGTAGGCGTCCTACTGCAAAGCCACGGAAACATCACACCCCGTGGATTCAGGTAGCGGTAGATCTGATGGGACCCTATCCCCGCAGTACAAAAGGGAATCAGAACGTTTTTGTTATAACGAGACATGTTTTCACACTGTGTAGAAGCCTTCCCACTACCAAGCCAAAAGACTATATTATCATGAAGTTCATCTCCAAGATTTTCCCATGCTGGGATACCCACAGAGTACGTATTTTGGCGGGTATAGGCTACACTGAATTTTTGTATTCCTGTAAATATTGTTAAGTCACAATTCCGTACAAACATAATTAATTCCGACTCTATTTCTCCCCTACAAAACATTTGCGACAGAAAATTTGTATTATGTTGCAATGTTTACAAATATACATACTTCCTCCAATCCAAGAGTGAAGTATGTGAAAGGTTCAAGGAATTCAAAGCAGCTGTTGAGACTGAAACTGGCATGCAAGTGAAATGCTTGCGCTCTGATAATGGTAAAGAATATGTGAACCATAAAATGAAGCAGTTTCTTAACGACAATGGAATTAAACACCAGACAACCGTAGTGTACACACCTGAGCAAAATGGAGTGGCTGAGAGAACCATACGAACTATTGTTGTAAAGGCCGGGCAATACTTCAAGAAGTTGGTTTGGAAAAACGCTTTTGGGCTGAAGCTGTGAATACTGCAATTTACCTGAAGAATAGTCACTAACGAAGGCACTCAAAGGTGTAACCCCCAAAAGAAGTCTGGACTGGCCAGAAAGTCGATTTAAGTCACTTAAGGGTTTTTGGCTGTAAGGCATTTGTTCATGTTCTTAAACAACTACGAGGAAAGTGGGCTACAGATGCATTGATCCCAAGTCACCCACTAGGATTGTGAAAGGCAGAGATGTGATGTTTATTGAAGAGACTAAGCATGTAAATGAACAGGTGGAGGGGATCACAACTGATAGAGAGATTCTACATGTGCCCAATACCCCTACATCAGATTATGTGACTCAACCAGAGGTGCTGATAGAAGGTGGTTGGAGAGGCTGGCCAAAGAAAGTGGACACACAGCAGCGTTTTGGAATGCTAGACTGTAAACCTGTGGGAACACCAATTTAGGTCAATCACAAACTGACTAGGCCAACAGATGAAGTGAGTGCATCAAACCATCCATATCAACAATTGGTGGGCGCCATAATGTACCTGGCCAGACATTGCTCATGAAGCCAGTGTACTAGGCCAGTTTAGCAGTGGTCATGATGACCAGCATTGGAGTATGGCCAAGAGTGTGTTAAGGTATTTGAAGGGCACCTTGGACTACGCCCTAGTGTTTCAACAAACTGGTGAGGATATCACAGGCTACGTGGATGCAGATTGGGCGGGGGACGAATTGGATCGCAAGTCATATAGTGCAAGATGAGTGGTGCAGCTGTGAGTTGGGAATCCAGAAAGCAAAAAACTGCGGCCCTCTCTAGTGCCGAGGCCGAGTATATGGCCATGAGTGAGACTACAAAGGATGCTATCCACCTCAAAGGGTTGTTAAGTGAATTGCGTGGTAGAGATAAACCAATTGACATGTTCAATGATAGTCCGAGTGTGCAGAAACTACTGCACAACCCAGTGTTTCATAGGCGCACATAGACACAAGGAATCATTTTATCCGAGAAGCAGCATGAAATGATCAGATTGTTGTTTAAAAGTGACAGAATGGTTGCAGATGTGTTAACAAAGGCTCTACCCTGCCACAAACACTCGTATTGTGTCAATGAGTTGGGTTTGCAGACATTCTTGCAGTATGTCCATGAGTGAATGCAATTTGTTGAAACCAATAGATTAAGGGGGATTGTTGGAAATTATGTTTGTTTCACATTGATAATCTAATGTTTCTCGCCAGATGTGAGTTGTGTTATGTTGGCAATTATATTTGTTTCTCTTTTTGTTTACTGTCTCATTTGTTCTTGCACCCTTAGGTTGCGTAAATGTTGATGTAATAATGTGAAACATCTGATGCTAAATTCAGTCAATGAATTATAACAATTCTGGCAAGTTTATTTTTTGTACGTTTCTCGTCCATGGAATTCTGCAGGGTATTATCAAACGTACTCATTACACATACATTTCCCCACCAAAGTAAAAACCAGTGTCAAAATTTTTTAATATCAGTTCGGACCAGTGAGTAAATTGGAGTGCAGATATAAAAATAAAGTGTTCTTTTAATGGTATGTTTACAACCAACATCCTGACTTCGTCTTTGGTAGTACCATCATCCTCTGAAAACAATTCTGACACCTTACATCACTCTGTTCTATTCAGAGTGCCCATGGACTGGCACTTTGTGAATATCACAAAGGACAATAATACTGTAGTTGGACGGCATTTGCAAATATTACACAGACAGCATAACCCATGCAATCTGGTGAAGTAATTGAGTGGTAACCAAACAAAGTTGGGTAATATTCAATTTATTTTTTCCCCAAAATTTTGACACTAACTGTGCAGCAAACTTGTCCACAGACAAAATACACATGTACTTTGATCACCAATATACATCAAAAAAGCACTTTTCAATGAAGGCATTATATTCCATATTTATACAGCATATTTAGCTCTGCTTTTGTTATGATCAGAATATTTAATTTACCTTCATTTTACAGTAAATAACACACACTATGCTTAAAACCTGTATTGTAATGTCACAATGTGCCATAATCCAAGCTGATGGCCAGTTTGCAAATGAAGTACACAAGGTCCAAAAACACATCTTAAAATATAAATTCTCACACAGATGTTACATACATTCATAACAAATCTAATACCAGTACTACAGTTTATACAAAGCATACAAATTTCTCACACATGTATCACAGTTATAGTGTGATTAGTAGAAAAATTAATGAAAATGCAAAAAAAACACAATTAATACATTTAGCCAATCCAGTATTGTGAGTGGTTGAGCACTCTTGAGGCGGCAAAACCCTCATCATTAACTGCGTGTACTTATTTTTACAAGAGTACAGGGTACTTTAAGATCCACAGGCAGCAAATTCGGCAAATAGTTTAATACAAGGCATTCAAAAGTCCTCAATCTATCATAAACAACAGTAAAGATCCCAATTAAGTAATCTGAATTACATAGGTGCTTGGAAATTCCCCGTACAAACTTCTAGGACTTGTAGAGGGGAGTGAGTAGACAATCTCTTGAATATAAACCCACGTCCGGAAACGTACCATTACCTGTGTTATACAACTGGGTAGGCAGTACATACGTTAGACGATCACCTGATGGCACGCGACGTCTACCCTACCACTGTATCCTGCCTTGAGCCCCATTTGCGTGCCTTGCGTTTCCAACTAACATGGTTGAGTACACATTTGCAGAATACGGAAATGATCCTAGTGTATGGCACAGCTAAAGGTAATGGAAGAGCAGCTGGTCGGCTCTATCAAGAGCGTTATCCACAACGTGATGCCATTGCATACCCTTTTCGCCACAATTACACATCTGCTCCGAAGACGAGGTACTTTCACCACCGACAGGAATGACTGTGGTGTTCCAAAAAGACGCCACACTCCTGAATTGGAAGAGGCTGTACTGTACTGCATTACGTTGAACAGAGTCCGTCAACAAGTGAGCGATCAGTTGCATGTGCAATGGATGTTGCTCCCAGTATCATCTGGGAGGTTCCGCATGAGCATACTTAGTCCCATCGACATGTTCTAGAAGTTTGTAAGTGGAATTTACGAACATCCCACAAATGCAAACAGCAAATAGAGCTTGTAGAATGTTACACGTTTTTTTCTCTTTGACAACAGGGTAATAATATAATTATATACATACTATTTAACACTATGCAAGTGTGTACAATTTTATTGCACAGTCATAAACTCTTACAAAATACCACCAATATTACTTAGTAATTATAAAATATTGTCCAGTTGTTTGTTCATATTGTAAAGACCACTTCATGTATAATCTGCTATGGCCAATACACCCCCGGGTTTGGGAAGTGCTGGCTTTTGACACACAAGTCAACTACACCGTTAACTCAAATGCAATCTAGGATGAGCAGAAATTCAAATTTTTCTGCATGATAAGCTAGCTGAAAGTTTTGATATGCACCTTAAATAGAAATTGTATGTTACACAACTAATCTTTGCTACACTAGTACAGTAAGTAGTTTATTACACAATGTTGACAACTATCACAACCAAATGTGCATCATTGCAGTTATTTGTAGGCACACCGACACTTTACTGGATGGACAGCGAGCACGAGATGTCGCTCTGGTAAGCACCAAGTCTCGGCTGGAGTATGGGTAATTCACTCTTTGTGGGAGCCACACACTTTAAATCACACAATCCTTCATGAAAATACAAATACTGAAAACTATAGCCTGTCTCAGCTAAGAATTCCACTTCTCGATAGCCAATGCATGGTAACATGTTATAAACAAAACTGACAGCATCCCATGCACAAAATCCTTTATAAGCTGACGTGTACGACTGTAAATGTCACATTGGCTGTAGTCGCAGAGAAATGTGCGGGAAGGAAAGAGTGCTTATTTTACGTCATATCAAAACAGTTTTTCTTAATGCGTAACAACCTAAACTTTGCCCCAAAACAGTAACTTGTTGGTGTTCCAATTGAAATGTGGCATGCATTTATTTTGTCTGTTTCTCCCCTCCTCACAATCTAGCAAGTTTCACTTCACCTTGTTTACGTTAATATGAATTTTATAATGCTGCAAAACAAAAGCAGTGTGCTTCACAAATTTTTCTACACAATATACAAAATTTAAAACCCAAGTTGTTTCGAGGCAGTAAGATATGAAAAATGGACTCTTAAAATGAAGAATACACGAGTGTTTTATATTTTCCACAAGCTATGTATAATTTTTAAAGTAACATATTTCCATGAGCAGAAATTTTGCTTGCTAACTTCTATTTAGCCTGTAATAATCACTGGGCCTTTCCTGTTAGCACACACCATTTTCTGTTTCATGTGTCACTTTTCCTTCCCCCCATTTTAGCTGGTAGGTTACTTGGCAAAATTTAATATTATTTGTTGGTTAAAAAACCACATTGTTTTGTGCTGAAATAATTTATTTTAAAGACAAATAATATTCATGTAAACATGATATATTGTCACTCAGGCACATTCAGTGCTGCAGTTAATTTAGTACATACGTAGTCTCACTGCCCGTGCTAAATTCAAACAACCTGACCTCACCTACGTAATGAGCAGCCGGCACTTTTAATTGCAAAATACTTTATTATTATGAATTGAAGTCTGCTATCTGACTCCAAATTCTTAATAATTCCAAGCTTGAAATATACACTGTAACATCCAATCTGCTGTTACACAATAACCACAATCAACATATTATTTAAGATTTGAGCACCTTGGTGACATGTTTTGATACACACATGGAAATCGCATGGCAGCATAAGATACATGGTCCGTTTCTTTACTGTGTACTACATACTTTTATACAATCTGTCAAAAAGTGGAAACATTATATGAGATAGACTATATAAACACTAAGCAACATAAAAAAAAAAAAAAACTTAAGTATCTATAAACTGTAGCTGCCAAATACATTGAGGAAAACCAGGTAACCCTTATGGGGAGGGATAATTTAATATTTGCTGCTACGCACCAGACAGCATGTGGGCATTATCATTTGAACCCACTGTGGCCGAGTGTTTTTGCATCTAGCACCTTTCAGTGTTCATAAACAATGCTATAATTCAGTTTTTAAGTAATTACAGAACGATAACTTCAAAATTTTACACAAATCAAAATTCAACTCTATGCTCCAGCAGCAAATGTGTTAAAACAGACAACACATGACAAACATGGCACATGCTGTAGCACAGCAGACATAAATAAGATTAATAATCACTGTATGGTTACAATGCTCGTGTTATGCTCCCACATAATTTCACTCACATCATGTAAGCTGACTATATTTATATAAAAAACAAAGGAATATTTTATGAAAACAATTACCTTCAACCACCAACTCAACAATCCTTTACATGATACAAATTTTTTTTTTTTGGTGCTATTAAAACATAGATCCTTCAATAATAGAATTACTAGGTGACCTTCAAATTATGGCTTCATGACAAATTCTGCGCTCAACAGAAAGTTTATCTAAAAAAAAAAGCAGTTCCACCATATACGACACCCAATACACATTTACAGTAGTATTGTACAAAGCTATGTATCAAAAATAAAAGTTCATTCTTGTGTTTGCACATAATCTAAGATCAAAAAGAAGCCTTCTAAAGTCAAAAAAATCAGCTATTGGAAATTATAAGTTCCGTAACCAACTCTGAATTGAATGTTATTACACAGGTGGCACTTCATCTACAAATCTTGTTGAATTTTTCTTTCACTCTAATTCTGCGTAAATGCACCTGGCTTTAGGAATTAAGCCTGTACAGCTAGAAATACAAAAAACCTCGAATCAAACAACAAAAAAAGTCAACAAACACTGCAGCAAAATTTTCCAATACACCAAAAAGTCATTAAGAGTGTGACGGACCCGCACGTCTAAAGTCAAGATGCGAGGGAGTGATACAGGCAACACTAACACGCACGCCTAGTGCCTCATCGCTCCTACGCGCAAAGCGTGCAGTTTTTCCATCGTGATGCTGGACTGTGTAAATTAGATCTGCAACAGTAGGGTTTTATTACACGCAATGAAATCCCACAGATTAAACTACGTTTGTACTTTTCTCTTGCCGCTTAAGAAGGCTGCATAGACAAGCTTTGAAAATGTGATACTTTACCATTTCACAAATTTTTTTCCCCACAAATACACTAATAGGACGAAAGTACAAAAAAAAATAGGGGCATAAATAATCGATTTTTTAAAATCTCTATTGACAAAGAGTCGTATTTCCAGAACATTTATTAACCAAGATACACGTATTCGGGCAAACTATTTCACAAAAACAGCACAAGTCCATCTCACTCCTAATCAAAAGTCTGTTAAATTCACCAAATGGTCAAAGAGGCGCATGCGCACACAAAAAAAAGATGTACCCCCAACGCTGGGATCCAAAAATCTGAACTGTGAGAAGAACTACAATCTTGAGAGACTAAACGTAGATACCTAGCCATGGCAGAGCATTTGTGGCTGTCTAGTTACAGGCATTGCTATGAAACACACTTTTTCACATTAAACATGACAAAATTCAAGTCTCTTGCATCTGCTGAAGTCATTGCATAAATAACACAATGGATAAACCAAGGAGAAAAATTTTTATTGCAACGTGAGCGGTACTACTGCCAAACAAAACTGGCATCGGATTTAGTGTTGAGGACACGTAATACACAGGGAGCAAGAAACTGATGTGTAAAGACACTAGAACAGCCTGACCCCACTGCAAGGGCCTGCACTGCACAGCACGAGGCAATGTCTTGTACTCTGACCACCTTGTTATAGCTTTCAGAATGCTACACAATGTTGGGGGGACTACGCAGGTAACACAGCAATCCGAACCAAACACACAGTACATTTATATACAGTCAGCTGAAACCTCAGTTTTGGAAACCCAACTTTCCAAACTAGGTTTTAGTGGTGTTTATACAGTCATACGAAACTCCATTTTGGAAACTTGTGTTTAGTGTGTTATATCAAAACAATGGAAAGAAAAAAATCCTTTTTGTAATGGTGATACAAAAAGGAAATACATTTGACCGAAAATTATAAATATAGCGAAAAAGTTATTTAAAGTTGCATACTATGCTTGACAAAACACAACATATTTTTTTTGTGATTAGTTATAGTCATACCTACAGCAAAATTATATAATCAGTCTGCATTTACACACATTATTTTTAACCAATTACTTAAACATCTCGTCTTGCACTTAACATACCCTAGTTGTACATTTCATATCATATTTACAAACGAAACCGAAGTTTAGTTGTTTATACCACGCACAAAACCTAAGATTCACTGCGAAACTTGAATTAAAAAACCTGAGTTTTGAGATACGGCAAAACCTCACTTTAGCGGCCTTTATACCATGCACAAACTATGCTTTCCGAAACCCAGGTTACACAAACTCTGGTTTCAGGTGTCTGTATAAGCGTACTGAGTAAATGGTGCCCCTGGAGTTTAAACCAGTCCAGTGGTAACACAAACAAATGAAAGTCACGAGTAATAATATAACATAGCCAAATTTTGACACTTACTCCCTGGCAAATGTCAGTATCATTTCACAGGCATTACACTAAACACCAGCAATCACCATACATTTCCTACTCTGTACCCTAAAATGTCAGCTGAATTTACATTTACCCTTACTAAGATCATACTATAGCTTTCTGCACAAGAAACGCATTAAAGATCACAGCTTAACAAAAATCTTGAGGCAATACTCAGCGCTTGGACAATGTGTATTCTTACAAATGCAACTGCTAACATTGCAGCAACATTAAATTACTATCTCGGCCACTTTGGGCCCAACAAAAATATTGCTCTAAACACCTATAAGGTTATTGTCTCATTTCATCACTTCCTGCGTCATAGTTTACAACAATCATTTAATTAATTTTTGTATTACATGAAGCAAGTAATAAAATTATTGGCAGGGTAGTTTACATCTGAGCAGCAACCGACTCGCACACCACACCAATGTCGACATGCATTTAGACTTTAGTTTATCATCAAGCAATTATGCAAGATTATACTACGGTAGCGAGAAGTAGCATTGCGATTTTCTGTTTACATGAGTACGTGTATATATACAATGAATTTTTAAAAACTTTCTCAAATTCTGGGTTCCCTACACAAATATTACATATGCCCACATGCAAATTGTGATCATCACATTATACACGAAAAATAGACGGAAAGAGAAATTTAATAAAACAAAACCAAACACACAAATTTTTGCTGGAGGATGCAGTTTGTTGGTATAGGCTGTTCACGGTACAGTGAGCACTTTTTAAGATCTTTCCAACAGGCATTACCCACTAGTAAATATATGTTATTGCAGCCTCAGGCATTAAATTTTGAGGGTGGTGAAATGTATACTCTGTGTTTATTGTTCACATTGCAATGTTTATATTAAAAAGCAGCAGGAAGATGGAAATTGGATGAAAGGAAAAAAAATATGACGGGCTTAAAATGTGCTCACTTTATCGTGAACAACCTATAGCAAGGTAAAACCTATAACAATAACCAAGTTCACCAGGTAACATTCCACACTTGCGAGCAAAAATGAAATAAGCATGTAATACCTACTCTTGATACATAGATCATGAATGAATAAAACAGCAGAAGTCTTACACATTTAAAGAATAATTGCATTTACGCTCACTTTCAGCTTCCATATAACTTAAAACATGGACCATTTAGTCAGAACTGATTCATTTTGATGCATGGCACTTGACTGAGCATTGCTCTGGGCACTCCACATGGGACACAGTGATAGCGAGTGAAAATGCTGATTGAGCAGCTTCATAAACTTATTTATCACTAAATGATTTCATGCCAGGCAACTGTTTCTTGTAAGGACTAAAACTGGGAAGCCTCTATGGTGCATCCTTTTTGCACCAGGCACAAGAAAATATGCATAGGACAAATAAACAGCATGTACTGTAACACGTAAAAATAAGCAAATAATTACTTTGTTAGACGCGTTCTACAATGACATGCATGCGGACGCGGATAACTTACGGATACACGTAAGAAAGCTTGGCATCTCCCAACTCGTCCTTGAATCCGTGCAGCCAACAGGAATAGAGTATTTGGTTTGTTGATATTCGTTTTCGTGGCCATTGTGGTATAACACAGCGTTCAACGGTAGTACTTGCGTATTTTTAAACACTGTAAAATTAAACAAAATGAGATGTGTATATTATAAAAAAGTATCAGTTATTTTTTAAAGGCAGCAGAGTATTTTTGATTTCATAAGTTGCAAGACTGTAAGATTCTTCATATTGTAGAATGGTTAAAATTCATCCCGAGTCGTCGGCCTGTTCCACTTGCATTTCAGAATATGATTTCTTACCTATCCGTGCATTTTACAACACGTCTTGGAGAAACATTTCAATTAGGATCAAACTCAGGGCGGATTGGAAATTTACCTCGCACCCGAACTGGCGTGAGATAATCCAGCCCAGTCGCCAAAGTGGACTGAACTGTAGAATCCAGATTAAAAAGTTTACTCTATCCAGCACCATTAGGAATGAACAGGAACTGAACGCAAAACATGCCATTTTGAAGAAACTTTCTTAACCTCTTTGTATGCGGTCACGTTGACTAAAAATTTGCAACAAGAAACAGGAGCAGATGAACATGTCAGAGAGAGATGATAGAACATTAGCTGAATATCTGCAAAAATTACCACTATAACAATAATAATTTTTAACTTCTCATAAGTAGTTTTGTTCTCTAGTTCAGCCATTTTCAAATAAACTGCTCTACGCAATCTTCAATACATTTTCAATGCACATTCACTCTTGTTTACGTTTCAGTCCATGTCCGAAATTTTATCTTAAACGCCTACTTTTGGTACAAGTTCACTCTGTGTTTGCTACATGTTGTTCCAATCTGAGCTTGATCAAGTCCAAAATTTTACTTTAAAAGGACTAATAGTGCCGCAAACATTTGTGTATGGTCTGCATCAGATTGCACTGTGCTGGCCATCATTACACAATTCTCACTTGGTAAAAACTGGATATTAATTTTAAATGCTGACATACAACTCCTGATCAGCATGCTGCGACAAAGCATGGAGACGCACACTCCCAAACAACTCGAGTTCCCAGCACAAGCCACCTGGGTCGCGATGCTCCAAGCCGCAGAGTAGGGCAGGAGCGACACTATCACCTGTGTGATACATGGCACCTCCCTCACCCGACACATCTTGGCACGGAACTCATGACGCTGCATCGACACACGGTGCAAGTAGCTCCGCAACAACTTCTGAACAAGACCACAGCTACAAAGTTTCAATTTCAACATCAAACTGCATCAATCTGAAGAAGGAATTAACACGAAACCATTTCACCATACACTGAACGAAACATTACAAAATTACACGGTAGAAAATACACAAAATACTTGTGACATTACATTAACAAAAACATATAAGATGCAATTTAAAATTATCAAATGTCAAATAAAAACACAGTCAAAGTGTTACATACATAACTTCAATAATAAAAATAGCTTAAGATGTCGGTAATGTTCAATGACTTTTATGTAAGAACATAAAAACTAAACAAACCAAAATTCATTCCCCAACTTCCAAAATTAATTCTGTGAGACACATTACCGACTGAGCATTGCATAACGTTTACAAGTGTCAGAATAACAAAAATTTTCTAAAAACAATCCTTCGTGTTGTCTTTTATACACTATCTACCAAAAAGTAATTGGGCACTTGTGAAGATAGTTTATTCAGTACGTCAGTTGACATGTGTTTCACGGCCTTCGGCGTAGGACCGCTGATGTTTGTCCGTGGTAGCATGAACACAGAGGCCTATTGTAACATTCCGGATAATAAAATGCTCCCGACATTGTGGCGTTTTTACGGAATGGACCCGTGTTACTTCCAGGATGACAATTCCAGGTGCCATGTTTCAAGGGCTACTATGCAGTGGTACGCCGACAACAATGTTCGCCGATTGGACTGGCCCGCCCAGAGCCCCGACCTCAACCCTATAGAACATCTTTGGGACGAATTTGATCGCCGGGTGAGGGCTCGTCAGGCGCGGCCAACATCCATTGCTCAACTCATGGAATGGTTGCAAGAGGAATGGCGACGAATCCCCGTGGATGTCCTGCAAACACTCGTAGAGAGCATGCCAGACAGGATGGCTGCTGTTATAGCCGCAAGAGGTGGCTCTATGAGATTCTAACAGGGTGACAACCACCGAGCAAACATTGTGGACAGGTGCCCAATTACTTTTTGGTAGATAGTGTACATCTTTTTGTGGTACGTCTTGCTGTAACATTGTATTAGCATTATTACAACACTGTTTTTTGTTTGATTTCTACAAACATTGGTCAGGTTATAAAAAGACTGACAGTGTTTAGGAAACATAAAAACATTGTAGAGGTGGTACAATTTTGACAGATAAAAATATATGTGGTACATAATTCAGAACATCTTATCCACATACAATAAAATATGTATCTGCGTTTAATATAACATTTTCTGATAGAGAGTATACAAGTGCAATAATATTTATTATCCTGCCGCATTAGAAGCATTGGACGAAGGTTAACATATTGTCACAGCATTGATAACCTAGCATTTCAGTTATGATAACCCACTGTTTTGTGTGTGTGTGTGTGTGTGTGTGTGTGTGTGTGTGTGTGTGTGTATATATATATATATATATATATATATATATATATATATATATATATATATATATATATATATATATATATATATATATATATATATATATATATATATATATATATATATATATATATATATTTTAAATTCAATCAATATTTGTTATGAACAAAAAAGTGATTGTCACAGCTCTTTCATCATAAGAAATACTATTATTAATAATCCCCCTGAACCCACGCATCATAATATCGCTTTAGGTATAAAATTAAATGTTTAATAATCATGCATTTTAGAAATGAGTACAAGTAGCTTAGGCTACATTAATTTCCTTAGTCATTGTACATCCCATCTATCAAAAAATCCATTCTCTTGTAATGCCTTCGCTCCCAAAACTCTGCACTTCTTTTGTAGAAAAACATGAACAGAATCACCACCATAGGAACTGCAAGTATTATCCCGATAATTGGGATGATGTAATCGCCTTTTGACGCAGGAGTGTCCGTAGGGAAAAACTGTTCTTTCGACTCGTCTATGCCCGTGGTTGTCGCAGGTTTCAGTACCTTCTTCACGATGCTGTTATGGATGTTATGAGGTGCGTCCGACTTGCTGATGGAGTTGTTGTGAGATGCAGACACTACATGTCCATGCAAAACAGCTGGCTTAGAAATTTTCACATTTTCCGTTTGTTTCCGTGGTGCAGTTTCGGAATTGTTACCTCCGATTCCAGCAGCAGCTACTGTTGTAGGGGAAGTAGAAGGAATTGTATCATACGTCACTGAAGATGATTTCTCCAGATGCTCATTTTGGCTACAATTATTATTTGTGCTGTCGTTTCCTTGAAGTGTGGCATTGGAACACACAATGGTGGCTGAAGCTGAACCACTTTTAGTTTCGTCACCAAATAAAGACTGCATTTCCCTGCTATCATCACCTCCAGCCACACCTGGAGCATCAGGCGGGGCGCCCTTCCGGGCGACTATGGACGAAGTTTTCGTGTGTGAACCACTTTCACTAGTCTCCAGGAGCTTGTCAATGTCAGTATGCTTGACGACTTCGTCATTCAACGTGAGCGCTTTACCTGGGACGTCACTCGGCGCACTAGTCGAAGAGCTGACGAGCACTGGAGACACCCTGGCTGCCCCAGGCGGGGCCGTGGGAGCTGCTGACGACACGACTCCCCTATCTCCTCCCGTCGTCCTGGGCGAGACCACTACAGGCGCTGCACCGCTCGTTCTGGTAACTGGCAGGACAGTGCCGCCCCCTTCCATGGCCAACTGCGGGTGTTCAGCGACGTGGGACATGTTGCCAGCCTTCGGCGAGGGCGAGGTTACATTTCCGCTGCCCTCGACAGGCCTTGATACCCCCTGAGTGGTCAGGTGTCCTTCCCGACTTGTCACATTTTCCTCGCTCGAAACGAATCGATCAGCATGAAATAATAACACAGAAACGAACACGACGTCTAGCAAACAAAACATTGTCCAACGCTTGGTAAACCTAACTAGAAGATACGTAACGAATACAAAAACCGACAGTTCATTAAAAATTAATCAGCATTCACGCTATGGCCACGTCAATCCTACAATATGCTACTCTGATCTGATATAAACATTTCACTTTTTATCAACCCACATTTTTTTATAACTCACAAAATCGCCAAATCTCGTACATGAAATTCCCGGCAATGTACTAAATTCCCATTTTTCTCGAAGGAAAATTCCCATTTTTCTCGAAGGAAAATTCCCAAATGACTTTTCCCAAGAGAATTAAAACAAACTACTACATTGCAACAACAGTTCACAAGCACGTGAATTTAGGTCAAAATGCAGGAACTAATAAATTTAATTAAAGAAAAAGCCTACACACGTGTTGTACAGTTATTTTATTTATATAAAGCCTCCGTATAATCCATTAGAGAATGCACTCATGAATATAGGATTTGGGTAAGCAATTATGATGTGTGGAATAGCAGTTCTATTGATAAGCTATCTATTTGAAGGTAACCTGTATTATGAACATTCAAAAATATTTCAAGGTTTTGGTTCGTTACTGTGTATGTTGGCAATAAAAGTTACTTTAATTTTGGTCTTATGGCTTATGTTGTAAGTATTGAAAGCGAGATGTGTTTTGAATATAATGCTTATTTAGCAAAAGTGAATTAAATAAAAACGCGAACTACATTTCCATCTATGAAACACAGGGCTTTATAAGCCAAGGCAAACAACACATTGACGCCGACCATGGTTTCTCCCTACATGGTTTGCCCGCCGCAGCAAAGGAATGTGTCGCCAGATCGCGCATTCTACCCGGGGCGTAATAACGTGCAGTGTTCGGCGAGTGTATCATAGCAGTGCAAGGGAGTGCAAGTGTAGAGTAGGGCAAACCAGGCGTAGTGGGGGGCTACTTAGTGTGAAAGTGCTAGTGTGTGGTCAACCATCCAACTAGTGCACGTGGCGGCGTAACATGCATGCCGGAGCAAACCTTTGTGAGGGTTGAGGGGCGGGGGGAAACCCACATCATTATCTGTGTTACTTCATGGTAAGTTAATGTACGCAGCGATTTTAAACATTAAGAATTATTACATAGAACAGTGAACATAGAACATTTACTTAAAACATCGTATGGCATCAACCTGAAGACATATTACAACTGTTCAATAAATACACTGATTATATACTCCACTACTTTCCCAAATAAGGCCTTCCTTTCGTCCTTGCAGGTAATAAATGTTCTCATTATATCATTAAGATTTAGTACACTAGTTCTCTCTTTGTGGATTTGAAGTATCATCACATACGTTAGATGTTTCTGCTTCATGGTGGCCCACCGATAAGTCTTTAAACGGTGGAGGATAGAAACTGGAGAGTAATAAAATTAAAGTGATTTCACTCTCGTTCTGCTCTACTATACTCACTGTATAATTATGCTACACTGTACATCTGCATCGACTACAAACGGAAGAGGAGTGACGGTCGGGCGGACACAGACAAACGAATTGCTGTTGTTCACACCTGCTTAAAGAATAGTATTACTACACAGAAGGGGAGTTACTAAGTACGCAGTATGCGGGCTGTATATAAAGCACAGACACCAATGTGACAGCGTGCGAAAAGGGGAGGGGATTAGTCACGGCACTTCTCTCGACTTGTGTCAAGACAACTGCCATCTCGCTCCCTTCCTCACATTCGACGACTGGACTATTGTATCGGCAGCATACATTGTTGTGAGGGCCTACATGCTAAAATCTTGCATTGCTGCTTGGTGTTTTATGATGAATGAAGGTATAGAATCGAAGGAACATTACAGGGTTAATTTTTAGAAACTAACGTACACAAAATGTGGAGGGGCAAAACACATGTTTTCCAACCCCCCCCCCCCCTTTTCAAAATGAGTGAGAAGGGCAACTGCCCCTGCTGCCCCTCCCAGCTCCGGTGCCACTGTGGAGTAATATATGTAATGAATTATAATAGTGATCAAAAGGTAAAATGTGTAATTAATGTCTCACACAATACTCAGACATATTGCGAGACTGGGAGAGATGTACGTAAAAAGCCATCTTAAGGCATATTTTCCTTCACCAATGTTTTCTGTGATTTCGTATTTGTTTCGAGGCAGTAAGATATGAAAAATTGACTCTTAATAATATGAAGAACCTAGAGCTGAAGACACAGCTGTGACTCCGTGTGGGTGAGCACCATGTGACATGGGCGCAACATCTGCCAGCTGCACTTTTTACTCTTCACCGGCGTGTCAATGCCACGACCGGACGATCATCCGCGGACATCCTGCTCGGCCGTAATCTGAGTCGGCCCAGCGAAAAACTATGTCTTGTCGTTGACAACAGCAGTGCGACCGAGAGCAGTGGTGCACGAGAAGAGAGGCGAATACTGCATCAACTTGGGTTGTGCGGTGTGGTGCACATCAAATGCACGGACATTACAGTCCTGAATTAGACAATAAGATACTCTTAAAACTAATAAAATATTCTTACATACTAACAACACTGACACGGTAAACACCTTATTACCTTTGTGCAGCAAAGGTTACATAAGAAGTAAATAAAACACACGTTTACATGATACACTCATGTACACAATATGGCACTGAATATAAAAAACATTGTAAACACTGGTGAAATAATAATGACAATATTTATGGAAACACGTCTCAGGTGCACAGATGCACCTTGTGCACGAAACGGATATACTCTTACACTACCAAAATAAAAATAAAGCAAAACACAAATGATCTACTACAGAAGTAAACAAAAACACATGATAATTACAACCCTGAAATTATACACAACACACTGGTAAACAATATCTCACATGCACACACATGGCATTGATTGACAGGACTCACTGTAGACATGCGGGCAGTAGGCGAAGCTCCAGGTGGCGTGTGGCAAATGGCCTAGAGGGACGCCCAACCGACGTCAGACATTGAACAAGAAATAAGTAGATGTATAATGCGGCCCTAGCCAAATTTTGGCCGAAAATAAAAGAAAAAATTGCATCAAATTTTACTTGCTATTTGTAACAAAAGTGCAAGAAAAAATTAAAAACTCAAAATCTGAAATTTGATAAAAAAATGATGAAAATCAAGCAAATTTAAGCTAAAAACAAGCAAAATTTATTGATTTCAAACTGCTTTTTCACATTTATAAAAGACTCAATTGTTTGTTTAAAAAACAAGCAATTTCCATTGAAAACAATGTAAGCCTAAAATCACACAAATTTTAGAACATTTCAGAAAAGGGCCTTGCAGAAATTTCAATGCTATAAAAACAAATAATTTACACCAAAATTGCAAGAAAATAGCATTAGATATTTCCCACTATTTGTAGCAAAAATGTAAGAAAAAAGTTCAAAAACTCAATTTTTGAAATTCAATGAAAAAATTATCAAAACTGTGTGAAATATATATAAAGAAATCATAGATTAAGAGTAAAATAATTTATATATTTTAAGACAATTATAAATCATGCATATATTGGCCATTTTTCATTCCTTTTATGCCTCTATATGTTATAAAATTTTGATTCTCGTTTATTATCATTCAAGAATTTTTATCAAACAGACTTTCATAGCAATCTGGTAAAGTAATTTTAAACTTTGAATCAAGAATACAACAAATTTTTTTTCCAAACTTAGAATCATAAATTTGAAAATTTCAAGCAATATACTTTTTATTTTCTCTAGGTCCTGTAGTTTAGTCAATTGGAATGAACTGTTAAACTTGGTCTGCAGCGATTCCATTATTAAGTTTATTTAAAAGGAAAACATTAAATTTTTTTTATTTTCCTATTTTAGTTCTATTATTATATTAATAATTTTATTATTATTTTTATTATTGTATTGTTATTTTCTTATTCAAATGCAATTTTTTTTAAATATTTTATGTCCTTTTAAATAAACTTAAAAATGGAATCACTGCATGCCAACTTAATGGAAAATAATACCTCATCTAAGCGATATAAAAAGTGTGGCGAAGTATTAAACATAGACAATTTTTACTTTAATGAATACAAAAAAAATAAGCTTAAGAACATCTGTAAAAAAATGCTGTATTGAAAAAGGTAGAAAGCAATATGAATTGAATAAAGAGAAGTTATTATGGGAATGTGGAAAATATGTTTATAATACATCTCTAAAAGGCATACAAATTCTAAATCACACAGTACAGCATGAGATAATTTTAATGAATCTTGACACAATAATTATTCAACAAAAACATGTGATGTGTGTAATGAGAATAAATCTATAAAACTATTTTATATTCATAAAAATGTATTTAGGACAAAATTATAACAAAATCTAAAACTTGTAATAATGAATATATGAAGAAATACGTGAAGAAATATAATCATAGTAAGATGTTAAATAATTAATAGATGCTGCTTTTGACATTAATATTAACTAAAATTTTGTGTTATTTGATAAAAAAAAAAAAAAAAAAAAAAACAAGGTACCAAATAGCATATAAAATTTTTAAATAGAATTAAATTTGTTTTATTCAAAATACAACTATCAAAAATGGAGGCGAACAATCTTGCAGATGAGTTGGGCGAGAAGGCAGTGTGGGAGCTAAGAATTATAGGTAGAGATTAAAAAAATTAATGTAGCTATTATATAAGGAGTGATGATTTAATTAGGCTTTGGTATTTTCTAATCAAAGATGATTTAATTACTGCAATTTTACCATTTAGCATCTATGAGCAAAGAAAAAGAAAATTTGCAATATTACTATTTTTTAAATCGAACAACTATATTCAAAAGACAGAAATAAATTGAGAAAAAAAATCCATTCTCTAATAATCTATTTGTAAAACAAGAGAAAAAGGAATTTAATGAAATATTGCCATTTTCTAATAAACTATCTGTAAAACAAGAGAAAAATGAATTAAAAGAATTATTTTCATTCTCTAATAATATATTCTTACAACCTATAAATAAAAGTAAGCTGTTAAAAGAAGGGATACCAACGAATATTTTTACAAATTTACCTTTGGTTCACGCAAATATCAATGAATTATACCTCAAAGATAAAAAAGAATTAGCAGAAATATTTCCTTTCTGTAATAATTTATTTTATAGACAAAAAAAGTAGAAGAAGCTATGAAAATTACTTATTTAGTAAAGCTTTTAAAGGTAGAATATCAACTTATAACATTGAAAATAACTTTAAATTTAGTAGAGTCTAATTATTTTTTAAGATCAGTAAAAAGTCAGGTACCTGAGATAATAGTCAATAATCTTAAAATGTTTAGAGGGTTGAAAACCAGCATAAAATCATATACCAAGTGTCGTAAGCAGGAAATAATCAAGTAGGATTATTTATATTTCAGACATTTGCTCATAGCATATTAAATGAATTAGAATTTATAAAGATTTGTATAATCATAACACAGGAATTACTTACACAATTAACTGAATTTGAAAAAAAGAGGTTCTGGATGGGCTTTAGATATAGTAATTGGAATACAATTAGATACAAATATGTATACTCCATTATATGGAGCATCATATATTGAACTACCAGAAGCAATCTAAAATAAAGAAACATGCATTAATATAATGAATGACGATCAAAAATCTTTTCTTTAGGCAAAAAATCTGCATTGTTTCCAGTAGAAAATGATCCACAAAGAGTATCTAAATATAAAAACGCGGGGCTTAATATTGATGAAGTAATAGGTAAATATGAATATTCTATTAAAATTGATGTTATACCAAAAATAGAAAATCAAATTGATTCATGTATACATTTATACTCTATTGAAGATGAGTCTACAGTATATCCACTAAAATTGCAAAAAAAAAAAGGAAAAACATATAAATTTACTTCATTTTAAAGACGACACAAATTCGCATTATGGCTGGATATAAGATTTATCGAAACTGCTTGCTGTACAAAAAATAATCATAAAAGTAAAGTTTATATGTGATATGTGTCTTCAATTCTCTTATTCTCAAGAGAATTAAAATAAACATACAGAAGACAGCTCTTAAAATGAAGCAGAAAAAATCACTTTACCATCGAATGAGAGCAAATAAAATTTAAAAACTACAAACATACAATGAAGGTTCCTTTCACAATATATGCAGATTTTGAGTCAATAATAAAGAAAATATCAATAGTTAAGCCAAATCCAAGATAATTAAGTAACTTTAACCTTATCAAAAATATCCAATTTTAACAGAGGATGATATCGATAATGACCTTTATAAGAAAATATTTAAAGAAAGATATAATCTTACTAAAAACCAAATAAATAACATTGATTTAAAGCTAAACAATGCATAATATAGTATGAAATATCAATTACATCAGGCATTTGGTGTTTGCTATTATATTGTATCTAATTATGGTGATTATAAGCCTCCGGTAGTATATCGAGGCCAAAATGCACGTAAGTTTCTATACAATCAATGAAAAGGGAAGTAGTAGAAATTGGGCAATGCATCCACTAACAAGGAAGAAAAAATATTATATAGGAACTCAGATTAATGTACTGTATGTGGATATGAATATACGGAGAACGATGAAAAGGTACATAAACATGATCACAAAAGTGGAAAATTCCTTAATCCATTATGTAATGATTGTAATCTACAATTAAAATAACCATTTATGTACCAATTTATTTCCATAATTTAGCTGGGTATAATGCTCATTTATTAATCAAAGAGTTAAGCTATTATGACTAAAATATTGATTTTATTACAAATAATGACGAAATGCTTATTATTACTTTTGGGAAAAAAACAGAAAATTTAAAAATTAAATTTATAGACACATTTAAATTTATGGCCAGTAATTTAGCTAAATTATCATATAATTTAAACAAACAAAAAATGAATCATACACAAAATAATTTCCAAGAAGAATAAGCAGATTTAATTATTAAAAAAGGTATTCACCCATATGATTATAAGGATAATTGCAAATTCGAAGAAACTGAGGTTCCACCAAAGAGTGAATTTTATAATAAACTAAACAATAGTGATATAAGTGAGGGTGAATATGAGTACGCAAAACTTGTATGGAACCAATTTAATATTTAAAAATATTGGTGAATACCATGCATTATATTTAAAAAGTGATGTTTTACTGTTACCAGATGTTTTCGAAACTTTTAGAAATATATGTAGAAATGCATACGATTTAAATCCATCGTAGTATTTTACAGCGCCAGAATTATCTTGTAAAGCAATGTTAAAAATGATTTACCAACCTCTAGATTGATTATGCAATTATGATATGATTTTAATGATTGAAAAAGGAATTAGAGGCCTGAATATCGCAATTTCGCAAACAATATGTTAAAGCCAATAATAAATATTTAGAAAATTTTAATCCAAATCAAGAGGCCAACTATTTAGCATATATCGATGCTAAGAATTTATATGGTTGGGCCATATCACAATGTTTACCACATGGTGATTTCGATTGGGTTTATTATACATTATCTTAATTAGATTACTTAAGTGAAAAATATATATTTGGAGGAAGATTCTGAGTATGGTTATATATATATATATATGAAGTTGACTTAGAATACCCACAAAAACTACATAATTTACATAAATTTTACAATTTTGTCCAGAAAATAAGGTAGTTCCAGGAACAAAACCATCTAAATTTTTAAAAACTTTACACAATGAAGGAAAGTATGCAATTCACTATCATAATTTAAAAGTGCCTAAATAATGGTTTAAAACTTACTAAAATTTATAGAATATTGACATTTGATCAGTCCGATTGGCTGAAGAAATTTATAGATTTGAACACAGAGATGAGGACTAATGCTAAAAATGACTTTAAAAAAAGATTTTTATAAGCTGATGAATAAGTCCTTGTTTGGTCAAACAATAGAAAATATAAGAAACAGCATTGATATAAAACTATTATCAGATGTAGAAAAATGTGAAAAATTAGTAGCAAAACCAAATTTCAAAAGAAGTACTATCTTTGATGAGAATCATATGAATAAAACAAATGTAAAATTTAATAAACCAATTTATGTTGGCATGTCAATTTTAGACATATCGTAAGAATTAATGTATGATTTCCATTATATGGTAATGACACTAAAATATGGCGATAACATTGAATTATGCTATCAAGATACCAATTCGTACATTTATAACATAAAAACAGAAGATTTCTATGAAGACATGAAGGCAATATTAGAAAAATTTGACACAAGTGAATACCTAAATGACAATATCTATAACATACTTCAAATAAATAAGAAAGTTTTGGGTAAAATGAAAAAGAATGTAATAGCAAAATAATGAACGAATTTGTTGGTTTAAGAACAAAAATATACGAATATAGAGTTGAGGATAAAGAGAACAAAAAAATGAAAAGGAATAAAGAAATGTGTCGTTAACAAGAAAATTACATTTGAGGACTTTAATAATAGTTTGTTTAAAGAGAAAATACAATACAGAACAATAAATTTAATGAGTAAAAAACATGAAATATTTACAGTAGAAGTTAATAAAATTTGATTAAGTCCCTATGATGACAAAAGGATTATACTAAAAAATAAAATAGATACATTACCATATGGGTATCAAAATTAATAACTTTAATTTTTATATTATTATATTTTGGAAATATTAAAGGCACCCAAGGGACACCATTAGAGTGCTTTAGTTTCTAAAATAATATCGATATCAGCACCATAAATATAAATTAGTTTACCAATTTCGTCTCTAATTTCCCTAACAATATGATTAGAACATTCACAATTAATCATAGAAAAAATTTGATATCCAGGCTCATAAATAAAAGACTCTTTAAACCAGTACAGTGTTTTTGGCAGAAAACTGGTTATTACATCTGTTTCTAAATGATTCGACTTATCATATTTTATAAATATGCCACATCGTTACAATGATAATTTGTTGTTTTTTAATGGTTAATTAAATTTAGGTAATTTAGTACCTACAACAATTTTGTCTTTTTCGATAAGCATATTTATTTCAAAACCAAGACTATCAGATTATCGATCGGCAAATTCAAGATCGAACTTAGATTTAATAGGTATTCTGTATTTCATATTATCTGCTGTTAATTCAATGTTATTTGTTGAAAATTGATTAATTTAATTTATAGTTTATTTCTATGATTCAATATCGCATTGACCTCTAGGAATAATTGTAACTTAATTTTTTATCAACAACAGGACTCTATTTTTCATTTGTTGCTATAGTAATATTGTTTATATTTGGAGTCAAAAATTTTGTATGAAAACTAAGTCATACAATCGATTTTTACTATGTACAATATCATAATGAAGCTTCTTCTCCAGTACAGCAGTATTATTTGTTAACTTGAATACTTTATTATCCATTTATTACAAAAATTATCTTATTAAACGAAAAAGCAACAGCCAAAGCAGCCTATGCTGCACAAGGTTAATTGGGGTGTCAGTGTTTTGATTTCTGAAGAAAACTCTAATAGTAAAAAGAATGGTGAATTATTGCCTGATGATATTAGAGGGGTAATTGTAGACCTGAGCAATTGTGGGAAAACCAATTTAATGACCAATCTTATTTATAAATTAGGATGGTTACAGTTTTATAAATTGTATGTTTGCTCAAAAAGTTTGAACCAAGCCAAACATATTCTGATACAAAATTGTTTTGATGAGGCATTAAAAAAATTAAAAGTGAAAGATAAAATTGCATACTTTTTCTTAATATAACTGATTAAATGGCCCCTTTAGATCAATGTGAAGATGAATCTCTAATTGTATTTGATGATGTCATTTTAGACAATCAAGACATGGTTCTCAAGTATTTCACTATGGGAAGGTATAAAAACAATGATGTATTTTATTTACCACATACATATTCGAGAATTCCAGAACAGTTGGTAAGAGATAGAACTCATTTCCTGTGAATAGTTAGACAAGATAACACCAATTTAAAACACATTAAAAATGATTTTGTTAAGGAGACATGCCTTACAAGAAATTTAAAGATATTTGTGCCAAGCATTGGGAGGAAGACTATGGATTTATCACTTTAGGTTTGAGTCAAAAAATCAGTAATGGAAAGTACAGAAATAAGATCAAAAACTTTATTAAATGTTAACTTTTTGAAAACAGGTTTACATTAAAACAAATGTTAAAATGAACATTAAAATGAACGTTAAAAATGACCGTTAAATGAATTAATTTTACAAAATATCTGTTTTATTAATCCAAGAGTTATGTGAATTATCAAAACCTAACCATTTTACATAAATTTTATCGCCTTTAGTTTTAAAGACTTTTTCGACCAACTATTCATTGGGATTGTCTGTTTTCATAATTTCAAATTCATAAAAAACTGCCTTCTATTTCTTCTCCTTTAGTATTTTTTAATTTGTAAGCAGGAACATCATAATTTAAAACTTTACAAATAGTAAACCCCTCTGTTGGCCAATTAGGAGTATAACACTTCTCAATATTTTTTTAATTTGCTTACATGAACAACATCACTAACTTTGTATTTATCTTGCAGTTTTGGTTCAGTAAACATATATGGCGATATTAAAGTTTCTCATTGTTTCTATTAACTTCAATTGGCTTCATGCCGATAGTGATATGTTTTATGTTGTTGTATTCATTCTTCTAATATACTGACCCATTTATAATTTCTACACATAGAAAATCTCTTCCACATTTTATTTTCCATTGTTCGATTCAATATTTCAACAATGCTTGCTTTAAATTCACTAAAAGAAAAATGATTGATATTATATTTTTTCATAAGTTAATTAAATATTTTGTTATAAAATTCGGACGCATTATCACTTTGAATATTATGCGGTATTCTTTTAATTAATATAGATTCTAAAGCAATTGCTACATTTTAAACAGTTTTATCTTTAATAGGTACAGCAAATTCAATTTGTGAAAAAACATCAATAATTGTCATATTATATTTGTATCCATTGCTTATAAGTGATATTCCTATAAAATTTCCAGTATTCATCTCTACAAGCTCAATTGGCCATAAATCATCAATACCATACAAAACTACTTTCATTTTTGGAAAACCTCTTCTGGAGGCTTATACAATTCGTTGATTATTCCCTCTCTCACAGTGGGAATTTTATTAAAATTTCAATTTATTAGAACTACACATTTATCATATACATTTCTGAACTAATCACCCATTTTTAGTATTTTTAGTTTTTATATTATTATTTTTGATGACCTTCTTACATTTCAAGAACCATGTTTTCTCAATTTAATAAGACTAAAAAATAATTTATTTTTATATTTAACGAATACTCATATTGTAGTCATAAAACCATCGTCATATTAAGATATTTTGTTTATTTTATTTTAAAAGTTAAACTATCTCCTATGTTAACATCAAAGGCTTACTGTAATCTATTTTTTGAGACCCCTTAATATCAGTCACAGTATCGTCAGGTAAATTGGGATTAACACTAATTATTTCATAAATTATTCCATAAAAAAAAGTAAAGAAAATTTTATTATTATCAAAGTTAAAATTATTATTACTTTTATTCCACTTTGTAGGTAAATAAATATATATATATTTGATTTTTCTTCCTTATATTTTTCTATTTTCAAGTTAACAAAAATGTATAACAAATATTCAAAACTGATTTGCTTAAATTTTGCAGTTTAACAGCTATTTATTTATTGAATTATTTCTTATTGACAGTATCTTTTCCATCTACAGGATTAGCAGTATTTTATTTTCAATCTACGTCCTTTTTAAAATCATAATCTGCTATATGTTTATCAAAAAATCTTTTATTGACAGCATCTTTTCCATCAATGGGATTATTTATATTAACAACTCTATGAAATAAAAATGAAACATTAGATTTTGTAAAATCAAAACAAGTGGTTAGTCTACTTTGTAAAGTAGAAACACTCAAATTGCACTGCGATTCTACGTATGTTTTTAAAGCATAAGAATTAGTGTCAAAAATTTTTCTTAAAGATTTGATTAATGGTTTTCCAAATATACCTGTCATTTAATATCATAGGAATTATATCATTAAACTTAAATCCTCTCGAAAAAGGTGTAAAACAATTAAACATAGATGTCCACAGATAACTGAATTAAAATTCTGAATTCGATCATCATTGTAATAAACACTGCTATTCTTGAAATAATTAATTAAATTACTGGGAATATTACCTCCAAATTCTTTAAAATAGCAATTTCTTTTTGGCCATAATTTTTTTCTCCGTTTCCAGATTTATTTTCTATTGCTAAATTGTGTTTCTGTTGTTCCTCTAATTCTTTTTTATTGATTTTTTTTAGTTTTTTCAACAGAATTATTAATTGCACTCGCTCTTCCAGCTAAACCACCAAGTGCACCTTAAGCAGCCAATATAATTGGTATAATTTCCCACGATATAAACCGCTGCCAGTTTTTTTCTTTCACCATCTTTTTAACTGTAGGCAATGATAAAGTTAATTTGAAACTTTTACCTTCTTTCAATTTATTATTTTTTCTCTCAATTTGATCATTTGTTAAAAATTTATCTATACCTAAATAATAAGATCCTCAAAGAGAATATAGAAAGTTATATTTGTTATCTTCATTTATAAGTTTTGTATATATATATATATATATATATATATATATATATATATATATATATATATATATATATATATATATATATATATATTCAATAAAACATTTAAAATCCCCCAATCTAATTTTCTTTTTGTAAACATTGTTGAAGCAACAGCAGCAGAAGCAATTTGTTCTCCAATCAGAGTATTTTTATCTAACTTGATTTCTTTTGCTTCTTTTTGTATAATTTTATCAGCATCATCTCTAGATTCTAAATCTTTATGATCTCTATAAGTAAAGTATGATATTTGCATGCTTCATCTAATTTATTTATTCTAATCTTTCATCTAATTTTGTAAATGACCCAAAAAAATTATAACCAGGCAAATGCATTTCAGGCAAATTTTAACTATAATACCTTTGCCATGGTGTTCAAAACTCCAAAATGAGTGTGGAATTACATTTAAAACTCTTATAGGATAAGGAGTTCCTTTGGACTATTAATAACAAAATCAGAAAACATGTTGTTTAACATATTCATTATACTTACTTTTTCATTGTAATAATTGTTATTTCCTGCATTTTCTTCTACACGAATAATTAACAATCTATCGATTAAGTTCCTAACATCGTCCATCCCAATATGTTCTTTTGGCAAACTATTGTATTTTTTTTATCCCATCACCAGATTGAGGAGTTCTTGGTGAAATCTTTTTTCTGGTGTGTTTAGTGCTGATCTTGATTGTGGTTCTTTTATATAATCATCACAAATCGGTTTAATTATGTTATTCTCCTCCCAACCTCCACTCGAAGCGACCTTTTTATTAAGATTATATTTTCTGAATGCAGCATTGGTTGTTTTAACAATTTCTGCATAATTTTCATAACCCTCATCATCAAATTTATTATCAAGGGCTACTTGCGAATTTTCTGTTAACAAATTACAAACTCCTGGTGTTAATTTATATTCTTTATCTTTAACAATTAGTGTATAATTATTTATCGTAACTTTTGTATCACCAATATAAAAAATTTTCCCAACTCCACAAAAACCAAATTTTTAATTACAAGCATTTATTCTTTTTGCAATTTCTATTCCGAGATTTATAGTAGAAACACCTGCTATAGGTGGCAAATATTTTAATGGAATAGTATCCGTTTGCTCTTCCAAATCAGGAGATTCTTGTTCTGCAAATAATTCTCTTTCAAACGATGTTTCTTTTGGAGTTGGCGGATAATCTAAATTTTTTCGCTTCTACAGGAAGTAGTGTTGTTATTAAATTTTTATTTTCTGCACTTACTTTGTGTACTTTTTTAAACCAATATTTCGTAATTCGTTGATTAAATGTTTTCTCTTAGTTCTTATTTTTTTCATATTCTTTATTATGATGCTATATATATATATATATATATATATATATATATATATATATATATATATATATATTTATATCTTTCTACGAGTAATTTAACTCGAGAAACTCCCTTCGATTCTGCCATTTATATATACATTAAATATTGAGAGTTTTGAGAGGCAGACTTTTTCTCCAACTGATAAAACTACTGGGAATTTAAATGTTTACAATAATAGAATCGAATGGGATATTCCTATAGGAGATGGGTTTTCTTTTCCAAATGACGCTTATGTTTATGAACAGTTTAGTTTACTAAAGAGAGATAATGTTGGAGATGAGACAAAATATGATGAATCAGATAATATTGGCATTTGCTCGAACTTTTTTTTCCTTTTAATTTTCCAGAGTAGCAATCTCAAAATATGGAAATATTATTGAAGCTGTTGATAATCCATGTATAACATCAACAATGATTAATGCTTTATTAAGATCACCAACTGAACAAAATTATTTAGAAATTACTGGTGTTGATAATCTATATCGAGATAAACCTGTTTCTAGTAATATAACAAAAGAAGTCAAAACTGTCTCTAGTAATAAAACAATTGAAATAATGTATCCTATTATATATCTGTTTGATTTTATTCCTGATAAAAATGAAGTTTATTGAAAAGGTGGCTATAACATTACTATTCATTTTATAACAACTGATTATTTCTTAATGCAACTTTAGAAAAATATAATAAAGTTACGAAACATCGTCCTGATCCTGGTAAAATTGTCATTGACACATCAGAAATGATGTGGCCAATTGTTGAATATGAACCGAACGTGGCAATTGCAAGTAAATAAAAAATATATAAAGAACCTAAAATTCCTATTCGTTTTGATTATTGGGAATTTTTGAAAAACGAAGTTCCTAAAGGAACAAATGTTTTTAGCTTTGATATAAAATATCAGTTTATTAATTTACAATTTGATATGCTCGATTTTGCAATTGTAGGCCTTCAATTTAATAGAAAACTCATGCTGAACAGCACAAACACGCTACTATGTTTGACCATTGTAATGTGAGAAACATTTAAGTTAAAAATGGTAGAAATGAAATTTTTCCTAAAGAAAACTGGAATCTAGACATTGAAAACGGTGTTTATCTTAAACAATTTCTTGCTTATAATGATTTTAGAATTTCAAAAATCAAACTAGATACCGGATATAGAAATAATGAACTTTGATGGTGATGTTAATTACTATTCTTTTTGGGGTCAAAGACCTTTATATGTTATCGATAATTCAAGAAGAAAAACAACTGAAGTTAAAGAAAAAACAAATATAAAAATTTGTGTTGATTTTTATAAAAAATTTGAAGAAGACATTGCCATTTGTAATGTTGTTTTAATTAGTCGAAGGAATCTTACTTACGATTATTTGAAAAAAAGAATTACTGAAGATTTATAAATTTTTAATATTTTTAAATGGAGGAATTAACAAAATTGTTCCGATAGTTTAATACAATATATTTGACTCATAGTTAAGTGATTACCTTTAAAACTTTTACGAATTTTTGATAAAATTAATGATAATTTCCATAATTCTAAATCAATTTATTTTAATTATAAATATTACTAAAAATGCTTACATAGCCTTGGAATTTGACAAACATTTTAAAAGGTGATAGTGGGTCAAAAATTCCTTCCTGTAAATTAGATAATGCATCTGAAGATCTTAAAAATATAGTTCACAAATTTCATTCAAATTTATAAATCTTACAATTATCACTCTTAGAAATCATTGACGATAAATATGAACTTCGAGAAATTGGTGAAAATCTAGAGCAAATAGAAGTTAAAAAAAAAAAAAAATTATTAGAGCTTCGAATAAAAAATGTAAAGAATAATAATATAATGTTTCATTTGATTTTTGCTGAATTTCCTTGTTTTTAGCTTAAATTTGTTTGTTTTTGATTGTTTTTTTTTTTCATTTAATTTCAGATTTAGATATTTAAATTTTTTCTTTCACTTTCATTACAAATAGCAGGGAATATTTTATGCTATTTTGCTTGCACTTTTGGTGTAAATTGCTTGCTTTTATAGCATAAAAATTTGTGTACTGCCCTTTTGTGAAATATTGTAAAATTTGTGTGATTTTACGCTTAAATTGTTTGCTTTTCAATGAAAATTGCTTCTTTTTTAAACAAAAAAATGGACATTTTTATAAATGTGGCAGAAGCAGCTTAAAAACACTAAATTTCGCTTGTTTTAGCTTAAATTTGCTTTATTTTCATAGTTTTTTTATTAGATTTCAGATTTTGAGTTTTTAATTTTTTCTTGTACTTTCATTACAAATAGCAAATATAAGTTTTTTGGTATTTTTTCTTGTTTTTTTTTTTGGCCAAAATTGTTAGAAAAAGTGGGCTGCGCTAGGACCTGCATTATACATATTCTCAAATATGACCACAAAAGCTTGTACGCGCTATACCGATAGGATATATATATAGGCATTATTCAAGTCCAACTACCCAATGTATTATTTCAAAGACTCAATGCTCATTAAAGTTAAAATATCTGTGATAACAACTACCAGGATATGGAAAATTTATAATATTATTCCAACTCCCTACAGATGTTTCAATGAGACATGTTGCATGATAAATGATTATGGCTGTTTCCGAATTCAGTGGATGCGTCAATTGCTCACGCATCTGTATGTCCCTTCGTACATGCATCCACTGTGGAAATGGCTGCATTGAAGAGATGGATAACATCCGAATTCTGCTACAGCTAGAATGCACTTAGGAAGAGCTAACTGTAACACACTTTTTACTACTTTGAAGTGGTATCTTTATTTGTGTTATCTATGGGATCTCTGTGAATTGCCGACAATTTACTGCAGATGAAAATCGTGTTAGAGTTGAGTGATGGTGTTAAATTAGAGGAATTGGGGTGGTTTAGCATTTTGAGAAGCGGTGAGTCTGGAGTGAAGGAAAATTTGTTGGGAAAGGTGTTAACCCGAGCGCCAAGTATCACCCAGACATTATTACTGTGATTGGTTGGTAGAGCTGATACTTCATCTCAGGTCATGAAGACCGACAACCAAGGTGGCAATCCTTTTAGTTGTTGGCGTAACTCCTCAGCAAAAATTTGGAATATTGTTTGTGTGTTATGCAGTGGACAAGCAGGGCATATCACGCGCCCCTACATTGTTTGACTCTTGCATGGACTATTTGGGCTGACTACACGCCTGTGAATTACGTAGTTATATGGTTAAAATATGAACACTGCACACTGAACATACATACTTGCAATTTGGCAGGAGGGGAGGGCTCGCACCCTTACATACCTTATGGCTACCAAAATAAAACATCGTGGTGCTTCTCACTGATGCATTTACTTAGTTCCACTATGTGTTCCTTCAGGAAACAATTTATATTGATGTGCCGGCATCCAACCTCCCGGCATCGGTGATACAGAAATTTATGGCACTAGGCCTACAATAAATTAAATGTGCTTGAAGCTTCCCCACTCAATTTAAGCACTGGGGAAGAGAGAGAGGCGGAGTTCTAGGTGGCTAAACAAATATCGCCATATGTATTTACTGAAACAAAACTGCAAGCTAAAAAGTTGGCGATGTCGTTTGCATTACTATCGCAGTGTAAATTACATGATAGTTATGGTCGCACCATAGCAATAACACTATGGCGACATCAGCTCGAGCTAAGTAGTTGATATTAACTGTCATGACAGATCATGCAACTATTGTAGTGTAAAATGTGTAGCATCACTATCGTGATAGTGCAGGTCATAAATTTGAACACGTGTTCACTTTGACAGTAACATTGCAGGATTATTTGGATTCTGCTAATATATGTCGCTGTTCTTACGCTATGTAGCGGTATGACACGATAGTATTGACAGCATTACTGTCATATAATGAACCACGAAAACAATATATGTTTACATGCCATTAATATCCTGTCACGATATTTAACTAGCCCAAAAATATCAAACTCTTGACAAAAGGATATACATGTAGGTCCAATCAATGTATTTACACAAGTGTTGTAGGACATGTCCCTTTGAGGTTTACTATCATAGCATGCCTGGATTGTGTGATATTGGTTTAATTAATCCTTATACCAATTTGTGTTCCTCTAATGCAAGTACTTTGCTTAATATCCCAGTTATTTGCTTGTCGCTCTCATGCTTTAGAGGCTTCTACAGGCCTTATTATTTGAGATGGACTATTGGTGTCCTATATAAATCTTCCTCTTTTCCGATAACGAATCACGTGCCCGAGTTTGTACACATGTTTTCTAAACACGCTATAGAGTAAAGTATAAATATGTAATATAACATGGGGCCATGAACTGAAACTGAAAAAGAGATTGTAAAATATCATATATAGATACATAAACAATTGTGTAAATGATATATACTTAACACGTAATGCAATTTAGCACCACATTTAGATCACAGAGGGACAATAACTTTGCTATACAAAGCTATTCATGACTCGTTATTAACAGGGCCCACCAGAGTGTCGGCCATCTTTATTTATACTTCGAGTTACAGATGGCGCTGGGTGCTGCCACCGCTGACCACCTTCGAGCTCCTGTGCTGAGAGATGACAACATGAGAGGAGACGATCAATCAAGGAATCCTGAGACGCCTTCTCTGCAGTGCGGGCCTGACCAACCTGTTCAATGTATTAATTCAGTGGTGAATCCAATTTGTTTAGCTTCGGAAATCAAGTGATTTCCCAGATTAATTAAGTGTCAGCTTTATTAAGGAGTGTTAACCATTGTGCTATAATAACGATTTATTGAGATTAACCTGCAAATATTGTCTTGTCTTAGAGTCCATATAAATAATATTTTTATATCATTAATTGAGTTAATAATTGAGAGTATTCCAGATTATCAGAGTTACAAGAGAGTTATAAAGTCAGGACCATAAGTCCAACTGATGAACTAATGTGTAAAGTGTAACCATGCCCCTTAGAGACACTTGAGTTGGAGAGGTTAGCTTAAAAAGGGTAATAGAACAACATGTCACAAGTTGAATGTGTTGTCTGTGGAACTCTACTACCAAATTGTGGTATTTGCGAAATATATCTTACCACATACACCCAAGTAGCAAAAGTCAGTTGGCCCACTTGTGCAAATCTGCTTGTACATGAGCGGGCCACACACAGTTTCTATAATCAGTTAACAGTCAGTTAACCACTGCAATGCCGTGCAGATGCTTGTGATTCGCACAATGCCTCTTGAGTATTATTCACAGCTGGCCACATCTGCACCACTGTTCAGATAACGTCCATGTAATAATATACAAACTGTCCACAAGCAGTGGTAGCAGTGGCCCACTGGTTTTCTGCTTCTGGCCTGCCGTATGTAAAGCACATGTCATCAGTCAACTGTTGGCAAACCACTTGTGGCCCAGCTATTGGCTAATTGTGGCTCACATAGAAGCAGCTTGCCAAGAATTTTCGAAACCAAAAAATTATTATGTTACACCCAAATTAAATTGATTTATTTACCATATTTACATGTTATCTTCAGCATTATTACAAAATTAGTATACTTATTTGGAAGAACTTGGAATCGAACTCACAAACCTTTCATCCACAGTCTAGAATGCTAGCAAATATTCTACCATGTATTTATGTAAAACTTTTAAAGTTAATCTGAATACTTTCTACACTTCCTTTTTGCATTATTAGCATTGCTATTGGAACAATTAATGTTAGTATCACAAGTCAATACTAGGATTCCAGTGTTTTGTTTAAGAGACTAGTATTTTAGGGACATGTGCCACGTTTCTGACCCCTAGACAGTTCACCACGTCTGGAAGAACCCGTAAAGTCATCTCATCGTCACATGAGAGCCAGTGAGTACAGTCGGTGCTCCATGTGCACATTTGAATATGCATCGAATAGACATGCTGTAGTATACGTACTTAGGGTTTTGTTTATGTTTCTTTCATAGCCCTACTGTGTTTTGTTTTATTTGCATTGTTATTTCCAGTGTTCATAAAGTGTTAGACTTAATTCACATAATTTTTCTGGCCCATTTCAAAGTAAATATTATTGTTTATTTTCATGTGACCTCGTGGTCTGAAATACGTGGAACCAAGTTCATCAGTGCGATGTCTGCGGAACACATGTAGTGTTTCGTAAATTGATATATTGCCCTTGCGATCCAGCATTTGTGTTATTTATTATTGTTTGAAGGTTTTATAGTGTTGTATGTTTGCTGTGTAATTTATGTATAACAAGTATGTTGACATGCGCACCTGGCGCTGAGGTAAACACACTGTACAACCACATGTTAGAACACTATGCACCAATATTTATATAAGTATTTCAGAGTTGTTTTGTTGTGTGTGCCAGCTTACATTTCTTTGATGTGTGCCCAAGTTGACCCCTTCTCCTTAGCCCATTTGCCCGCCGCACCAGGTTCCATAATGAAATGTGTGTGCATGCTCTATGAGTACAAGAGCAGTGCAGTGTAGCAAGGGACGATGCATGTGCAGAGCAGAACAAGCGCAACCATGTGCGCATTGCGCAGGAATCTGAAAGTAGACCCTGTTAAATTTATGTTTAATTAATTTGTGCAATTAAAGAGCAAGGTAACTTTACACAAGGGGATGCAACTAATAAAGATGCCTGCCTTCGCAGCCCTAAATCCCTCAGTGTTTTGAAAGTGTCTTTTGTAATTTACTGTAACGTTCATTCACATGTTTTTCATCTCTACAACATCCACACAGTGCAATGTTTTGTTTTAATGAATATAATTTACAGGGTTAATTTTAGAAGAAATATATAACAACCGGCACACAGGGCACGTGTCCGATATGCAAATGTTGTGTGCAAGGAAGTAGTTCAGTGTGGGGTGACAGCCCGCCAAGCCGGCTGGCACACGACACTGAGAAAGTTCAGTAGTCGTTCGTCTTTGCGAAGGGGTGTGCCACACCACTTCGGGGCCCGTGTTTCGCACGCTCGGGCAGCCATCACCATATTGGACTAATCACCTCACTGCAACAGTTATTTAGCCCGGAATCTTTTCCGTATTTCAGCTGCCCGAAACTTTACTGCCACTCACACCTACTCAGTGCTTGCATCACCTGGGTAGGCTTAAATTGCCCTTAATTTATTTTATGTGACCATGTGTCTTTTCACAGTATCACCCGAGCTGATGGGTTTATTAGCAGCACCAAATGTAAGCTTTTCTCGATGGGGATGTAATCATATAACTGAATAAAGCGCAGCAGTGATGAGTTACCACGTGTGGTTAATTTCCAGTTCGCCAAAATGTATTTGAGGTATGGGCCTTCTCCCACCAATTTTCTCAAAGTGTAATTTACTGTTCAAATACGTTTGAAATGGTCACCAGTTAGTATAACAAATAACAGTGCTTTGTATGGTAGTGTGGGGAGCCCAGATAGCACACAACGCAATAAGTAAGGGAATTATTTAATCAGTATTAATTTTATTCTACGAGGAGGCAACAACTGCACTTGGAGGATTTGCCGTGGTCGTCGACCGAATGACCTTGAGGAACGATTCAACTGGTGCTCTCCGACTTCACGATATTGTCAACCCAACAATATCTGGCGCCCTGGGTAATTATCTCCACTGAGCTTCCAAAACTTTATTCACCACTCCTCATATAACCAATATCCTTATTGACCAACACCTTGGCACTAGTTGCCATCCTCCTGCGCATTAGACAAACGTCATCTTTAATTTATTATTTTCTTAATTGAACAGTATCAAGGACAGTACAAATGCTGGCAAAAGCCAGTAGTGTGATACGTGGTTTGTGAACGATGCACACCAGTGACTTAATGTAACGACCACATGCAGATAAGTGGCCTAAAAATAATAATGGTTCCTTTTAGTTAAGATTTGTAATGAAGAGTATTTTAATTGTGATGTGTTAAAAAAAATAAGGGTTGTGTACATGAATGTAGAGGAATCCCAGCATGAGCACGGGAAAAACATAACTCACAAGTGTGAGGTTAGAGTGCCTTAAATGGTATATTTATGTTTACGTTTTATTATATTTTCTTTTCTTTTATAATCAAGTGATCTTTATTGTGCAATGTTTTATGTGTCTTGTATTCATATAGGGCCATGATCATCCACTTCATTTAATTAATTATCGTGTTCAGTGTAACTGTTTGTCTCGTGATACGACAGTGGGAGTTGGAGCCATGCAGCAGGCAGTCCACCGCCATGTTGGACAGTCGCTTCTCGAGTACCACATGAGATGGTCGTGCGTCAGTGTCCTCCCTGTGCACTTCATCACTTTGTTCGAATCATGTAGTTTTAAATAGTAAGGTAACTCTGAGGAACCTAATTCTCATTCTTTAGCCCGGCGAGTGAGCTGTCTCACAGCCCGGTCCATTTGTACATGGTCGGGACTTAAATACCTTTAATTTTTATATAGGCACTTTGCCGCCTTTTTCTGCTGTAGTGCGCACCCTGCTAAAACAGGGCAATGTTGTATGTGATTCTTCGGAAGGTGAATTGGAATAAATAAGTATATCATGTGAACAGGCAGATTTATTATTTATTTCAGTGGCCACTTCAGGGCCGTTTCAAAGGCAATTCGTATTTTTCTTTAAGGCGTAAGGCGGCCTATAACAGCCCTAGGAGTGAGCATGAGCATATGAAGGTAGCTCAGATAACCTTCACTAACCCAGGGACTTGGATATCTCAAGGATGTACTTTCTGCAATTTCTACAATTTACGACATCGGACATCGAGGGGGCCACTTAAGGCCGTTGGCCACATAATTTCATCTTTTCTTGTGCTCTCCGCTGAGAATACTGGTGCCCACCTGGAACAACTATGGTAGTATTTTCTTACCCAGTCCACATAACCTATTCTCCTCGATGGTCCAGCTAAGTTTTGTACGTCAAATGACTATGTCCAACTAGGGATATGGTTACATCAGCCCTTCCTTACATCATTAGTTTCGGGCTACTTTCAGGTTGAATTAAAAATGCAAAATAACAAATACTTTTACAAGGTATGCTTTGCAGTTTTTCAGTCGATAAACTATATTTCCTTTTACTAGTAATGTCACATGAGATAAAAAAATTAAGTGAATTTACATTATGCTATGTGCTACTGTACAACATATAGTCAGCATGCCATAAATGACACATGCGCTTGCTGATAATGTTTCTCCAGTACTAAATAACAGTTGGCATACAACAAAAGGGCCGTAAGCAAACTGATATTATGTCCTCAGCAGTAAGCAACCATTGGCATGCCATAAATGGCCCACAAGTTTTCTGCTTGTATATCCCCAACAGTAAACAACAGTTGGCATGCCGTAAATGGCCTATAAACATTCTGCTATTATTTTACCAGCAGTGAGTAACAGTTAGCATTTCGTTTATCAGCTGTTTGTGGGATGCCTGTTGAAATCTAAAAATCATTGTGAGATCATTGACCCATATTACAACGATTTAAACAATAAGCACTGTCACATTTGTTCATATGACCTGATTGTCTACCATATAAGAAATGTTGACAGTCATAAATGCGAATGGTCGTAAACACCACCAATGCCAACAGTTGGTCAACTGTTAACTGCTTGTTATTTGCTGTGTGTTATAAACTCTTAATGAACGGTTACAAAAATAGCAGAAATCTGTAGAGTAATAATTCAGTATGAGTTGTAAACTTTATAGTTACATTTTGTTTATTTTTTTATTGTTGCTACTTAGTAGATACAATTATAACCACATTGCAGGAGGTGTATTAATTAATGTTGAAATTATGGAAACAAAAATTAATAACTCATAAAAATCTACAGTTGGAAACTTTTTATTAGTTATAAAAGTCACAGTTTCACTGGCTATTACATTGTAAATAGTAATTTATAGTGAGACGTGATCTCCATAAATGGTGTGTAATGGGACAACCACTTCAGTGTACTGAGGATGGACAGCTAAACATACTCAGTACCACTACGGTCGTGTATGGACCAGGAGTACACTCCTCACTTACTTTTCACAACATTTGGGATCATGTATGTTAAAATGAGCACATTCAGTATTCACTTGCTTGTTTATACACCTTTGTAAGAATGAAAATGATATGCTCAGCTGAGTTTCCAGTTCAGTCCTAACTTGTGCACTATTCCGTGTTATTCTGCAGCTGCCACAACACCTGTGAAAGAAATGCCCAATCTTAAATGGCCACAACATGCTCCATCATTTGCAATCTTTTTTTTTCTCTGCACATGGGTTACTGGTTGAAAATTTGAATTGTCAGTTAAGTACACAAGGGTGCCCATGTTTAGTGGCTGACGACGAAATAAGAAGGGGGAAGATGCAAGACAAAAGCAATAAACAATAACATCTCACATATGTGACACAACAGTTTTCTTTTAGACACAAATTAAAATTGGTTTACTGTTACACAAAAAAAAAAACTACAGATGTTGAAAATAGAGAAACAATTGGCTACATTTAAAGTTGAATTGTTGTGGTGTTATTGAAAATGCTATACATATATATATATATATATATATATATATATATATATATATATATATATATATATATATATATATATATATATTGTGGGGGCACGGCAGAGCCTTTCCCTGCATCTCTTATGTGATGGACGGTCATGCAGTAAAATCTAAAAATTAATTGTAATTTCTATTAGCTCCAGCTGATGTATAACATGTTGTAACCTATAATAAAATACAGTGGTAAGTCGCGAAGATCTTTTGTAGCAACATAACTTTTGAAGAATCTTCTTTCTATTTTAGCGTTAGGATCACACATTGTTTAGTTGTTTAAAGACTAGTAACTGGCATCAAATACTAGTGCAGCAGAGTCTAATAGTTGGTCTGGTCAAATGGGTGAAGCAGACTTCAAACACATACACACAACAGTCAATAAAGAAAATAAATTTCCAGGTATGTACACAATACAACACACTCTGGCAAGCAGTCAGTTTCCCCGCGATAAAACCACAGTCCCTGCATTGTGGCAGTTGTAGGCGTAGGTGTAAATAAAAGTTACTTTGTGCTCCACATTAAAAAAAAAAGATGTGCGCAAAATTTGTGGAACATTTCCTAACGAAAACTGTTGCACAGGATGTGAGCTGAATGAGCAGGGAGAGGTGTCGCACGTGTCACACTTTCCTCCTAGACAGCTCGGCGATAGCGTAGGACACACTGCCGGCCGCCATCAGCAGCACCATGATGTACAGCTTAGCCGGCAGCAGCAAGTACGAGCTGATGCTAGCTGCCAGCAGGTGGCTTAGCAAGTGCCACAGAGCCACATGGCTGTAGGCCACAACCTCGTGGCCCGGCACAAGCTCTCCACATAACACTGCAACAGTCCACAACATGTCAGTAAGGCCATATTCCTATTAAACTATCCTAAACTGTCTATCATCCCTGCCCCTTTGGCACTCATTTTGCAAATATGCTTACTTAAAGTGGAATGATACTCATCAGCAGGGGTGAGATTGATCACAGGACGATGTTCTATAAATATCAAGGTCAGATATGGAAACTGACCTAACGTTTACAGAACATTGTCATGCGATATGTTTCACTACAGTTTCCCTTCTATTTTTAGTAAATCTGAATTAAAATTAGACTGCTATTGATTGATTTATAAACATTTAAATAACTAAAAACAAGCAAAATATTTCAGGTGTCACCAAATGCAGTCTTCTTTTACATGAATCATAAATGTTTTTTTAATATTCAATTTTGGTAGTATGTGTTTTACTTTTTAATGAGTTATGCATAATGTACAGCCGGGTGCAGTTCTATATCGAAAGCCACTCTTCTACCTCAAGCATATGAGAGAGAGAGAGAGAGAGAGAGGGGGGGGGCGAGGCTGACCTTGTATATGGATGCTGAGAACACCAGTGGCGGTGCCACCCAATGCGGCCAGCACATACACGACGAAGCCATCCGACTGTTGCGGTCGCCATGCGAGCAGCGTGACGAGAGCAGCGATGTTGGTGAGGGCGGAGGCTGTAGTCACCACTAAACTGCTCACATGGGGGGCCAGGCTGGCTGTGACAAGTGCCGCCACAGAACTGGTGGCACCCAGGCACATAAGGGCGTTCACCACATAGTCCAGACCCAGCTCACATGACACGTAGTTCTGCAAACAGTAACCTACCCTAAATGTGCTGCTATCAATGTACTGGTTCAGCATGCACACACTGCAAGGATGTGGCCAGGGGCGACATAGAGGCTGTAACCCCTTTATCCCCCTTCTACTTGCCTACTCCTTGACTTAAGGCTATCATCATTTTTGGTATTAAAGTTGTTATACTGCCTTTGTGATAAAAATATGTTGGCAGATGTCAAACTATGATGCATATTACTATGCTGTGAAGTATTTATCCTAATTAACACATGTCTCAGCAATACTAACAATGGTGTAAGCACCCATATTTCCTTCCAATCGGTGTATCACCTTCCTTTGAAAAATTTCTGGATCTTCCACAGGCACACAGCATACATTACTATTGTCTAAAATACATCCCTTTCGTAACTCATAACACACTAGTTTTTTGTAGGAGAAATATAATGAATCATGCTCTCTTTGCGTGACCAATCAAACGTGGACAAATACTGAACTTTTCCAGGAAAAGTGTGCAGTGTATGTTGACGAGTGTACCTGTATGTACTCATCAACGAAGTAGGATCTGTGCACACCAAGGAACAGGAGAAGAGGCACGAGCAGCAGAAGTCTCTTGCACTCCCACAGGCCCGTGACACTCATGACGAACAAGCCAGCAGACACATCTCCTCGATCCTCGATCGCTCTGGGCCTCTTGTCGCACCTGTACAGTGGTCGGCGACATTGTGAAGGACTGCATTGCCGCCATGGCATTGGGAACTTACAGTTAGTGAGTCCCGCTGATAAGGATATTATTAGGTAGGTTATAATAGGTTTTTAGAAGTTTTAAATTGCATTCGGGTAAAAATGACTAAAAAGATGTAGCTTCACCATTCAGAATCAAATGCGATCTCTATATAAGGGGTAATAAAATTGTTCTGTAGCGTGTGTTTCGTAAGCATTAGTACAACCCCATTACTAAGTTGTATTCATATGACTGAAAAACACTTCTGGGTGACGAACTATACTACTCCTATCAGCCACGTAAGCTGGAATTCTCTACAAACAGCAATGCCCGTCATTCGTGCGATGAACATTGAAAGTATCGTGTACTCAAAGAGGAATTGCAGTGTCCATGATACGCCCCAAATTATAACGCTAGTGAAACTTAAAATATACACATTTTATAAAAGAATGTGTTGTTGTAAATCTAAAATATCACTGTTGTGATTCATCCATGCATTAGATTTTCCTTCTGTGACAGTAAGCGTTTCTGTTATATAATCTGTAACATAACACCTCAGAGGACATTCCTGACACTGCGACAGAATGAAAGTGTACACTTACCAGTGAAGGGAGCTGAGGCCGATAGCCGCCATGAGGAAGGCGACAAGTACGAGGCTCGTGTAGACGCCATTGAGAACGGGGATCTCCCGCAAGCTCTCGTACAGGGCAACAGAGCTGTTCTGCTCACTGCAGGGGAACCACGTCGTCCGAGTCGGTGGTATCGCTGCAACACCACCTCAGCATTGACTCGTGTCTCACTGCATCGCCAATTATGACATCGAATTCATACATTTAATCTACGTGGTCAAGCTTTGTACCATTGAGGGACAATTTGGTACCACACATGTTCACTTACAGGAAGCATTAACCAACATCTCCCACACTTTGAGGTAAACTTTATACCTCACAAATTTGTTAATAAAGAACATGTAGTTTGCTGAATAACTTAATGACATTGACTGGAAAGAAATGAAGTAGGTGGTACAAAACTGTCGTGGTTTTACAGAGATACATTCCATATTCACGACACAGTGTTTACAATTTGGAACATTTGCATCAGAGTTTCCTATCCGACACTACATGTCGGGGAAATGTCCGAGATATGGAGCTCCTGTAGGATGTGTATGATGATCACTCCTGTGGTGCCATGATTTGCTTAAGATGCTCCAATTTCCAAAAACTTTATTATTTTTCGAACTGAATTTGAGCACGTGAACTGGCCTTAAGAGGCTGCACTTATTCCTTCAGAGTGCAGCAGCATATTGACGAAAATGGCTGCAACACATGTCTGTCGCTGTCATCAAATTATGTCATGGAAATAATCATTGTTACTACCATTATTTGAACTTAATCTTCATGACACTGTAGCTTACTTGGGATATAAAAGATGGATTATTAAACCAAATGTCACAGTTAACTTTACACATTTTCAAGACACTCGGTGTTCCATCTACAGTACTTGTAATACATTTGTGCTTAAGATCTAACTTCAAAGGTATGTACAACATTTAACATTCACTTTAGACCACAGGTCTTGAAATGTTTTCATCTTCTTTTCTCGTGATTAACATGCAGTCGAAGTTTGCCTGTCTAATTTAGATAAATCCTGTATACATATACACTAATTGAAATGCATTTATGAACATCCCATAGGAATGCATGTATCTGACTCAAAGTTGGTATACATTAAGAACTATGTGGTGTGTGGTACTGATCAGAACATGATGCTCATGGGACATACAGAACCTTAAATGCAACACATACAACAGGAACCTCAATAAGGAGGATAAATATCCCGATCAGCTACACATGCAGCAATTCTGGCATGTAACTTATACAAATGCCGAATTTCTTTCTGGTTACAGTGTACCATGCTCGCTGTACTTTTTGACATCTGAGCGGTGGTCGCTGTCTGGGCTGGGCTGGATGTCAGGTGCCGCCCCATCACGTCCCACACATGTTTTATGAGACCGAGTTTGTGTCGAGATATGGTCGGAGGACCGTAGGGGCATTATGTATGTATACGATGGACTTGTCATACTCCCCAGAATAAATGCCAGAGGCGACTGGTCCCTCATACCATATTCCAAGGTGTGCGTCGACTATGGCGAATGAGAATACACAATGTATTGCTCTGCTCAACTACACATCTACGAACGCAAACCGAGCCATCAATTTGCCCAAGGCAGAAACCACTTTCATCACTGCAAACCACTGTTCTCTATTCGCCTCTCCAAAACACTCTCTCCCAACACCGCCGGAGACATTCGCGATGATGAGCAGGTGTCAGAGATAAATGTGCCATTGGAACACAACAACATAAACATACCTCCAGCAACCGATTGTTATTCGTGCAGGACGGGGAGATACATCCTTCTGTCCAGGCACTCATCACTGTAGCGAGGTGGCACTGGTGGGGCTAGATGGCTGTGAAGACCCTCTGTCACCATCTACTTCACCACCGATGGACCACAGACACTTCATGCCTCAAAAACTGGCAATTCTGCGGAATATCCAGCCTCCTACTGGGGCCGCGGTGGTGTAGTGTTCAGGCTACTCATATCCCACTTAGGCGAACTGGATTCGATCCCGGCAGGGTCGCTCCCCAAATTTCACATTTGGGAATCATGCCAGACGATGCCGCTGGTCAGCGGATTTCCCCCACTCTTGCATTTCGGCGCTGCTAAATACTCACGCCCCTTCACCCTCACCGGCTCTCACGACCTCAATGTGATATTAAGAGACACCCAAATCTCTCAACTTTCTCCATTCGAAGTCCCACGATACGGCCATGCTCAAAGTCGCTTAACTGTTCAGTTGGTGCTCACCACCATCTCTCAGGCATTGCAGCCATACGCTGTGATCTACGCACAATGGAATCACATAGTCAACTGCACTCATCGTGTTGTCAGACAACCTGCGATATGACACTTTTTTTAAATGGCTGCAGACTAATGCAGGCAAATGGCGCCATTCCAGTTACCGTCAGAGCACCTTCTATGCATGAACAGTTTATGTTATAAAACCTGTTTAGGTTGGACGATGTTTACTAGGTGTTCTTCAATGCATTTACACTAGTGTATATTCTCCTTTATACTCATGTATAGAGACACCCTCGTATATGTATATATATATATATCTCTGTGTGTGTGTGTGTGTTTAATGCCTGTAACAGCTACCAGAGCTACCAGTGGTTCAAACAATTTCTTCATTTTATTTTACCACTCCTTTTAGGTGCTTAAGTTTTTATGTCAATGATTGTGCGATAGTGTAATACCTTTATAATACATGTGTGTATGATATATCTGCATATATAAATGCACACTCCCAAAACAAATACGTGCAGACTTCAATGAATTCGTTTGATGTAAAATTACGGAGCATAGTCTCGCGAGAAGAGGAGAGAGTAATGACTGACCCATGGTAGTGATGAGGCTGTTCCAGAACTCGGCGAGGTTGAAGACGGCATGGAAGGCGGAAAAGCAGGCAATGAGGGAGGCGTGCAGCGGACGGTGCGTGTAACTGGCATGCAGGTGTGCCAACTGGCAGAGGTACACCCCGCGCGAGCTCCACAGCAGCGAGGAACACAGGCCGCTCAGAATTGCCGATGGTAGCAGAGTGTAGTATGTTGGCAGGTACTGCGCCGCCGAGTACGGCGCGTACAGAAGAATCGACGCCGCGAACGTCCACTTGCAGCCCAGCCACCTGCGACAGAACCTCCTCTCTGTTCAGGCTGGCTGCCATTCATTTCGTACAGGCTATTTAGCCCTTCTGAAATAAACTTTTTTAAAAATAGCACTGCGATTACCGGTATATGTATAGGCTGTTCATGGTAAAGTGGGCACTTTTGATGACCTAGTTCTTTTAAAAAAACTCCTTTTAAAAAACATATTGCCATGCTAGTAATAAACACAATGTGTATATTCCACCACACTCGGAAGTTAACGTCCAAGGATAAAATAAAATATATTTATTGACTAATATTCCAAATGATAGGCTTTCAAAAGTGTCACTTTACTGTGAGTAGCCTATATATATATATATATATATATATATATATATATATATATATATATATATATATATTTAGCAGAGTTTAAATTCTCACTTTACCATTAGCAACCTATATAAAATGGGACAGCCGTGTGGCCATGCGAGAATGATATATCCTACGAAATACACATACGTACTTGCATTCAAACATACATACTTGCATTCATGTATTACATACAAACTTGCATGCATACTTCCATTCATGCATATTTTAATGCATCCTCACATACATACTTGCATGCCCACATCCATACACACTTACAAGCATACATCCATACATACCTACATGCATACATCCATACATACATACTTGCATCCATACTACATGCATACACACATCTATCAATACATATTACTTGCCCGCATACATCCATGCATACTTGCATCCATCCATACATACATGCCTGCAGGCCATACCATCCATACATACTTGGATACAACCGTACATACTTGCAGATATCCATACATACTTGCATGCATATATAAGCATACTTTGTTTAGATACATGCGTTGCATATATACATATACACTTAAACACTCTACACTTCCAAAACAAAACCTTTATACTTAAAGACTTAAATTAGTATTCAGTGTTTAAAGTACCACATCGCACACTCGCATGCAGAATAAAGTGGTTCAAAATCCTAATCATATACCAGTTTTATTTTAGATTCTTATTTTAAATGAATGAAACAAACACGGGACACATGTTTAACTTGTAATTCATTTGTAAAGAACAAGCAGTGTTCTTCAGTCAGTGAACAACAAATAAACTAAACACCAAACTGTAGATGTAGCATCGCATTTTATTTTCACATGTTTAAGAAATCGTAAAATGTCTTATAATCTCTAAAATTTTATTTGGTTCCCCTCATTAATTATCACTCTAAATAAAATGGCAAATATAAAACCAAATGTACACTTCCAACAGTTGCTAAGAACGGGACTGTGCTGTTCAAAACGATTCGTATCGGAAATTGCTAGAGCCTGAAGGGTCTGCAATAGATACTACTCTCTCGTATCGTTAATTATCTATGCGCAGGCGTAACCCGACGAATTTTTCACGTACTTTGACTGTGAACGCCTTCCTTACGGGTCATGCGTTTATGAACAAAAGTTTTTTTTCAGCTTGACCATGTCTTTAAAACCAGACTGATACATGTTGCACCAGGGCGAAATTGGTGACGTGTCGTTGACTGTTGGGGGGGGGGGGGGCTTTGGGGGGGGAGGTGGGGGTACGTTACGGCATTTTAACGTCCTGAACAGCAACACAAATGAAATTAATGTGGTCTCTTTCTATGGGGTATACGAATCACTCAGGGCCGGTTGCACCATCGTGGTTCTAAACTCGAACCGAGATCGGATCTAAGATTAACACAGAAAATTGTTGCACCATTCGGGTTCAGAGCTGGACTGGAGATCGAGATGAAGTTCATTTGGAACCGCCGAAATTGGCGGTTCGAAATCTCGATCCGAGATCAGCAGCCATCGTCGACAAATGTAGTTAGAAAATATGCCAACAGATAGAATTACGTTCGATTGTTTTCTTGAGAAATTAAATCAACATTATATGCATTTGAATATTATTCAGTAAAATTCGTACAACAATAATTCACTTAAAACAGATAAAACATCGCACATATAGTTCTATCTATAGTGAAAAATACGCCTACTTACATGACGTCATATATTATGGAACAATAGCAAAATTTGTCTCATACTTAATCGCGATACCTCACTTTGGAACCGAGATCGACGAAATGGATATCCAGAATCATGAAATTTCGTTTGTACAACACTTTTACATTGGAACCAAGATCAAACGTGATCCTGGTTCGGAACTAGGATCATTTGATCTCGGATCGGCGAAGATGATGGTGCAACCGGGCATAAGATGCGATCAGGACCTTGAGTTGGGCGCCGCGCATTTCCAGGTGGTGAGTGGAAGTCAGCGGCAATTGGCGAGGATTTCGGGGCAGTATGCCCCACCGCTCCGGTGCGCCAAACGAGAACGTCTCATGTATACGACCACTGAGAAGTATTGACATATTTATACTTTCAATTGAGCTGTGAGTTTCACATTATTTCATTAGACTTGAATCGTCTTGTTCCCTATGCTCAATTGCTTGAAATTAAGCATAACATTCAGTGCCAGTTATAAGGGGGAGGGGGCAAGAGGGGGCATGGCCCCGCGTAGCATATCAAGGGGCGGCAAGCTGGTAGTAAAAAACTGCTTTATTACACACTTGCAAGACATGTTGGCCAACATAACTCGTGATCCACCAACATCACTAAACGAAATTTCCTTCCTGAATTGCTCTTTACATCATTAATTTTAAAGTAGAGTTCTTGCATAGCTAAAATATTCGATTTTCAATTAACTACAGCAAAAATATAATTACATCAGTATAAACTATGGTTTAACCCAATACTTTACTTGTCTTTAAGTAAATTTAAAAAAAAGGGTGGCAAAAGAACATTTTACTTTGCCCCCCCCTTAAAAAACTGCCTTGAAATTACTGAAATACGTAGAACCACATCTATATTCTCCCCCACTCGCGGGGCCTAAACTCAACCAACACTATTTACACAAGCATCTTTTGTTAACACGTTATATTACCTACGACATCCAATGACAACTCTACAATTGAAATCGTGGGGACCAGGACAATTCGCCACTTGGAATGTACACATTAATTTTAGGTGTAGTTATGGTACTCACAAAGTGTTTTCTTTTCTTCAATAGGCAACTTGTCACTGCCGAAAATGTGTTCCATTTCTTCCCACTGTCGCTGTTTCACTTGTCCGTCAGAATGCTCCGCGCTCTTTGAATTCCAAGTAGAATGACGTTGTATTTCAAATATGAATTTATCCGTGTCGAAATCCATGGCGTTACGATTTCCGCCGACACTTCACTCCGCTGCGGTCCGCCGGAAATTAACCGGGCAGCGCGTATACCCCACCTCACAGAGCAAGTAAGGAGACAAGAGCGGGAACTTCCATGCTGTAACGATCTTCTTAATTTGAAGTCTTTTTCAGGGGTGGTGGGTGGATGGTAGGGGCCTGGATTAATACCAACAGCAAACACGCATTACTAAAAATAATCACCTAGTTCAATAAAACAAAAATAATAGTTTTTAAATTATTATTTTGTAATAAACAAGCTTCATTGAAGTAGTTAATAATCACGCTGTGTTCAATGTTTAATAAAGAAGCTTATTTACAAAAAAGAAAATTTTGTTTATTTTTCTTAGGCTATTACCGGATATCATTTTACAGTATGTTTACAGCTGGCATTATTCTTCAGAGGTTCTAGAACGAAGTTTTAAAATTGCTTTATTAGAACCTACTTGACTAACACCATTTAGTTGCCGAATGCTGTTTTCGGCAATAATTAAATATATACCTGTGCTGTTTGTATTATCTCTGTGTTTGAAATATTTACGTTACCGCCAAATGTTACCAAGAGAATAGAATAAATCTTGCACAAGCAGTGCAAAAAGCGATTAAGTATGTCTAATCGTTTTGGTAAGTTATTAAATCAGCACCTGAAATACATGTACGTTAAATCAGTATGCTTGGGATACGAAACAATCATAGTTTTGACTCAAACCCGATCTGTTCCATAAAATCATTATTTCTAGTGGTAAAATGTCTACGTTGGTATTTCCACAGGCACTAACTTCAAATAACGCGATTGTAAGCCCTGTCTAGTCAGTGTCTCCACATTCGTGCGGTTAAACGCAGTGCGGGCCGCATCTCTACTTACAACCGCAAAGGTTTACAGCGCGCCGCGTGCTAGTGCGTGCAACACATCCGGTTTCATATATTTTACAACGTATTCAGTACCGCGAGGTTAACTGCGCGGTACTCCGCTCAGTGCGTATTAGCCCTTAGCCTTCAAGCTTACTGCACGGCGCATGAAGTTCACGAGTGCCCGAATACAGTTGGTTTCGTTTTTTTTAACGAATTATAAATGAATGTGATGTTTATACGGATGCGTACTCGTAGCTCAGAACGGCTTCTTCACACTGCTGTACCGTATAGTATACTGGTCGGAAACACGCGAAACTATTATAGGGACCTGCATTGAACTTTGCTGCCAACTTTCAAACAATAAGAAGAACAGGTCACCGCTTGAGTCCCATAGATGCATGTTGCACGACGGAAACATTGTACGTTCGCCAGTCCATCGCCTTGCCCGTAGGGGATGTACTCACGCTCGCCCTTATCGCTCGCTTGCTTCTCAGGCCGTGTCCGAACTCAGATATATACTTGCGCACTTGCATCCTTGCATACTTAACTTACCATTGGTACAAAACTTGATGAATTCGGACAGGCAGTCTTGTTGGCTTCGGTGCCAGCTAACCACTTTAAATGTTCATGTATTCCGACTTAGAATTTGATAATTGCCGAAGGTTTTAGGGGTTGAATGAAGTATTAAATAATATTTAAATTTTATTTACATTAACATTTGTTGTCTTGCATTATTGTATGTAAGTGCAGCTTGGATTGCTTTTTTTTATTTTATCTTCTGTAGGTTAGGAACGCAGGCCTGATACGAATGTATTGCTTAGACCTTTTTTTAAGGGGAAACTTGCGATAATTATTTACCCAGTTAAAAATTATATGACTACGAAGTAGTAATGTTGCCCTATTAAACTTGAAATCAAATAATTATGTCGGAAATCAATTGTAACCTACAATTTGCTTATCAAAATGACGCAAGTATGCGAGAAGTATACAACTTCGTTTACGTGTGTACTTGCATACTTCACTTGCAGTTCGGACAGTATTACCGACGCCACTTCCGGGGACAGGTACGCACAAGTATGTACTTCAGGCAAATTCGGACACAGCCTAAGTCTCAAACGCGCTAAAACGCTCCTATAGGCTGTTCACGGTAAAGTGAGCACTTTCGAGGCCCTAGTTACTTTTTCTTTTCAGTAATTTTTTTAAATCCTTTAACCACCTTTTAAGATAAATATTGCCATGAAAGTAGTCAAGACAGTGTGAATATTCCACCGAACTCGGAAGTGAACGTCTAAGGCTACGATAACATATATTTTGCGACTATTATTCCAAATGAGGCTTTCAAAAATGATCACTTTACCGCGAATAGCTTATAGTAAGATGACGTGATGCGAAGAGATCCGGGCATCTCTTAACATTGAGGTCTTGAGAGCCGACGTGGGTTAAGTGAGGCGAGTATGGAGCAAGGCCGGAATGCAAGAACGAGGAGAAACGGGAGATCCCCGAGAAAACCCGCCTGCCAGCGGCATCGCCCGGCACGACTCCCACTTGCGAAAATTGCGGGAGTGGCCTCGCCGGGGATTGAGTCCGGTTCGCCTCGGTGGGAGGAGAGCGCGCCTATCTGCTCAGCCACCGCGGGCCCAGTAACCTGCAGTATACGGCGTGGGGTTGGTCTACAATGCGGCGCACGCAGTGTGGTGTCGCGCAGCGGTTAGTCGGCGATAACCCAGCTGTTAGTCTGCGATAACCGCTGACGGGAGCCATGACTCACAGCACCGCCTCAAGTTATCTACGCCTGCCTCACCTTGCTTGCCTCACCTTCCTTGCGACTCTGAGAGCCTCCCGCCGCTAAATCTAGCTTTCTCAAAGTACGCTTTACCGGCATAAATATTTTAATTCTGCCCCCCCCCCCTTTTTCTAAACTTCTCGTCTGGCGAGAAATCTGGCTTGTTTTATGCAGTGTGAAGAAAACGACTTATGCCCGGTTGCACCAACATCTTCCCCGATCCGAGATCAAATGATCCTAGTTCCGAACCAGGATCAAGTTTGATCTTGGTTCCAATGTAAAAGTGTTGCATCAACGAAATTTCATGATTCTGGATCTCCGACTCTTCGATCTTGGTTCCAAAGTGAGAGATCGAGATTAAGTATGAGACAAATTTTGCTATTGTTCCATAATATATGACGTCATGTAAGTAGGCGTATTTTTCACTATAGATAGAACTAGATGTGCGATGTTTGATCTGTTTTAAGTGAATTATTGTTGTACGAATTTTACTGAATAATATTCAAATGCATATAATGTTTTAATTTTCTAAGAAAACAATCGACCTTAGTTCTATCTGTTGGCGTATTTTCAAACTATATTTGTCAACGATGGCTGCTGATCTCGGACCGATATTTCGAACCGCCAATTTCAGCAGTTCCAAATGAACTTCATCTCGATTTCCAGTCCAGTTCTGAACTCGAATGGTGCAACAGTTTTCTGTGTCGATCTTAGATCCGATCTCGGATCGAGTTTAGAACCACAATGGTGCAACCGGGCATTAGTGGGCTTAATTCAAACAATAAAACATCGAGTTTTCCCCCCCCTATCCTCTGAAGAGTGGGATGGACCCACGCGGCCAAGGTCAAGAAGCGAGAGAGCAATACGGGCGACACTAACACGCACGTCTGGCGCCTCATCGCTCCTACGCGCAAGGCGTGCGGTATTTCCGCCGTAATGTTGTACTGAGCAAATTGGATCTGTAACAGTGGGGTTTTATTACACGCGATGAAAGTACACAGATTGAACTACTTTCGTATCTTTGTAATCTTCTCTTGTCGCTCAAGGAAACTGCATAGGTATGCTTTAAAAATGCTATATTTGACAATTTTCACGATTTTTCTCCACAAAAATACACTTCATATGACAAAAAAAAAAAAAAAAGTTATAGATAATTGTTTTTTATCTTAACTGACGGAAAGTAGTATTTGCAGAGCATTTATTTACCGAGATACGCGTATTCGCGCAAACAACTATTTCCTTCTCACACTTAACCCCGAGGATTCAAAGAAACCCACATCATAGAAAAGGGTATTTTTTTAAAATGTTTATTCATTGCTCTTTTCAACGTGTTGTGCTTGAATAGGAAAACGTATAATTGAATTTACTGTACATACCTGATTTTAAATAGTTTTATAGAAATCAAGCTTTCTTTACTGGAACGTAACTTATTTTTTTGTGTGTGGCTTAGCGGGAATTTTCGAAGACCTATCTCGGTGCCTTCCTGCGCCAACTGGACACGGCCTATAAGCCGAGGAAGACCCCGACGACCACTACTGATTTTTGTCTTTGCCTCCGACATGCATATTAGCATAATCCATTCACCGTTACTTCCAAGATTTTTGAAGCCCTCCTAAAGTCCTACATCCAGGATATTCCTACGCATTATGCTAACAACACTTGACAAAGTCTAGAAAATTACAGCAAAGAAACAATGAACCGCTTTCGTAGAGCACTCAACGTAATAATATTCTGCTTAGGCATTACTTCGTACTGGGCATCACCTACGCACACATTTTCTCTCTGTTTTTATTCACATTAATTAAAAATGAAATATTATCATATATATAATATAATGTAATATAAATGAGTTTTCAATTTAACCATAAGTAAGGTGCTTTTGCTAACACAGGTAATGGCTGTTCACGATAAAGTGAGCGCTTTTGAAATCAACAATGGAAATGTCACTGCCCCTGCCTGCATATGTTTTAACGGGCGCACTGAGTGACATGAGTCCAGTAAAGTTGGTAACGATGGAGGGGAAAGTTGTTCCATATATAAACGTCGAATAAAAAGTGTTAGGTGATCATTTGTGATACCTTAAATTATTTGTCTCGCTTTCTGAATTTTGTAATGCATTGGATTGTAAAAATGAGCGGAATTATACAATATTTACTTTTCTAATAATTTCACTGTTTCACTTGACCGACGCATGGATAAAGTGATGAGACCCATGCCAATGTTAATTTTAAGTAAGGCGGAAGAACACACAAGTAGATCTTAAGCAGGGTTTTCAAAAGTGCGCATTTTACCGCGAACAGCCTCTAGGTATAAAAAGCTTGTGATACATAACATAAGTAGGAAACAATGAAACACGTCACATATGGGATGATTTTGTAAGAGGTTTGATTCAAAAAGTGCGAAGAAACCGAAAATATACTATAGAAAATCGTACAATTTTTCTTTTGCAACCTGCAATCATAGTTCAAGCTATATGGAAGATTGCCGTTGGTGAGTTTAAGTCAGCATTTAGATATTTCGCTTGAATCAAGCTTGAAATCACACATGACATGGCAAGGTAGCTCGGTAAAGCAAATTCAAGTAAAATATAAGCTTACATGTAATCTGGGTATATGTGACTTTTCAACAGAAGTGTTTGTCATGGTTTTAGCAGCCACTGTATCTGCAAATTCTTGTATATATTATTCACGGAAAGTGAGCTCTTTTAGAAGCCCTTTCATTTCGAATAACAGTCAATAAATATATTTTATTTTAACCTTAAACGTTTACTTCCCAGTGTAGTGGAACATACACTCTGTGTTCATTACTTACACGGCAATATTTATATAAAGAGGTGCGTAAAGGATAAAAAATTGCTGAACGGACAAAGTAACTAGGACCTAAAAAGTCCTCACTTTACCGTGAAAACCCAAATAGGCTGTTCACGATAAAACGAGCACTTTTGAAATCCCTGCTTAAGATCTACTTGTATACATGCTGTGTGTTCTTCCGCCTTATGAAGAATTAACATTGCCATGGGCCTCATCACTTTATTCAAGCGTTGGTCAAACGAAACTGTGAAATTATTAGAAAAGTAAATATGTTACAAATCTGATAATTTTTACACTTCGATGCGTTAAAAAACAGGAAGCGAAAGAAAATAATTTAAGTTATCAGAAATGGTTACTCTTACACATTTTATTCGACGTTAAGATATGGACCTGCTTTCAGTCCTTCGTTGCCAACTTCACTGGGCGCATGTCACTCAGTGCGCCCGTTAAAATACGTGCAGATAGTAATAGTGACTTTTTTCTAAGGTTAATTTCAAGAGTGCTCACTTCACCGTGAACAGTCTGTACACACACGGGCCGTACACCCAGCGACCGCGAGCTCGCAGCGCGCTGATAATCACTGTCACAAACACACGACGTGAACATCCATCCTCGCGACTACTGTCCTCCATTGGCCGCCGTACAACTGTCACCATAGACTATATATGAGGTAGACTGCTTATTTGCCTTCTGCGCATGTACCCAACATTGAACTACCCCAATCCTACACAACTGTCAAAGTCACATGGTCAACAGTGATGTACGTGTTCGTTTATATCTTAATTTTTAAATGACGAGCACTATTCTATTAATAAAATAGTTTTACCAGTTTTAATATAGTCAAACTGCAGTATAAATTGGTTAGAGGAAGTATACATTCATCTCAATGCATTTGTTTACAAATCAGTTTTCTAACCTACAATCCAAACCAGGCCATTTTTGCTAGACGTGTAGGCAGAAAAGCAGTTCAATGTTGGGACGCGGAGATTGGTTGTGCGCAACCAGCGAGATTGGTCTACCCCATATTTAGTCTACGACTGTTGCACGGCACTCTCTTCCCTGTACTGTAGCTCCTCTTATAAGCAATAGTCAAGGTCGGAGTAAAGCAACTGCCTATGGAGCACTGCACCCGACTGTACAACCTGAAGAACTCATAAAAAAAAAAGCCGTGCAGAATAGTGCGATTTATGCTGTATATGAAAGAAGAATGTATATATTTTGCAACATTATAAAATATTTCACTAAAATATACTTTTCAAATGTAAAAAAAAAAAAAGTTATCGATTAAAATTGTCTTTATTTTTAACAAAATTTTAAGCATATTTCCATTCTGGATGCTTCAGAAACAAAATTTGCAAGCAAATCTTCGTCATGGAATATCGTCATAATGTTTACTATGATTCTGTGTAAAAAATTTCCAATAATAATGTAGGAAATAATTTTTATAATTGATTTTATGCGCTCCTTTTTGTCACAAACATTTATGGCTGAAACTGATGTAAATAAAGTTAATTATAAAATTGATGTGATACATTATTACTATGATTTTATTACATATGATCATTGTAAATATTATGATGATCTTTCTTGAAGAAGACTTTCTTGTACATTCTGCTTTCCGAAGCATCCAAAATGGAAATGCACTTAAGTTTGGTTAAAAATGTGGACTCTATCGATTGATAATATATTTTTACATTTAAGAGTATATTTTAGTAAAATATTTGATAATGTTGCAAAATATATACATTCTTCTTTCACATACAGCATATATCGCACTTTTCTGACCATTTTTATGATGTCTGTACTAATTTATTATGAGTTCTTCACATTGTACAGTCGGGTGCAGTGCTCCATAGGCAGTTGCTTTACTTCAACCCAGTAAGCTGGCCCTTAACATCTGTCTGGCGAACCAACCGCATTCGTGTACAGCTATCAACAAACGCCATACAACCTCGCCTCTCCTCTGATTTCGTCTTCTGCGCAAGTCCCCAACATTGACTTATCCATCGCCTATAGAACTGTCTCGAGTCACGTGGTCAACAGTGACGAACTTGTTTGCTTACGTTAGGTAATGGAAGTGGATACAAATGTCAAAGCACTTTCTTATATAAGCGGTGTTATAACCTGAAATCCTATCCACATTGTTTCGTTTTGCCAGAAAAGCAATCCGCCCAGTTTTGGAACAAGGGGTGTGGCTTCCCGGCAGCACATTCCCTCTTCACGAAGAAGTCACTACCAACGACAAGCTTAGATATATATGAGATACAATAAAACCAACAAATATAACGAAAAATATTATGGGCCTCATTCCACTTTGTTTCGTGGATTTCAAGCCACAGCGGAGAATATTAATGCGTTTCAACACTTTCGTAATGGACGTTCGTTTGCATATCCAGACCAATTACGGCAAAAGAGTTGGTAATTATCTCAGGACCACCTCACCACGGTGACTGAGTGGTTAGCACGCTCGCCTCCCACCAAGGCGAACCTGGTTCAATACCCGGCCGCGTCACCGGATTTTCGCAAGTGAGAATCGTGCTGGACGATGCCGTTGGTCGGCGGGTCTTCTACCGTTTCTCCCGCCCCTTCATTCCGGCGCCGCTCCATATTCACTTCAATTGCCCTCATTGGCCCTCAAGACCTCGCTGTTAAGAGCCGCCCAAATCTCTTCACTCACTCACTGTAGTGCAATAGTGGGAAAGTAAATGCTGTTCACGGTTAAATGAGCACTTTCGAAAGCCCTGTTTAAGATCTACTTGTATGCACGTTGTTTATTCATCCTCCTTATGCAAATTTAACATTGCGAAGGGCAGCGTCACTTTATTCATGCGTCGGTTATTAAAGTTATTAGAAAAGTACATATTTTACAAATCTACTAATTCTTACACTCCGATGCATTAAAAAAAAAAAAAAAAAAAAAAAAAACAAGAAGTGAACGAAGCAATTTAAGTTATCACAAACGGTTACCTAACAATTTTTATTCGACTTTAATATATGGAATTACTTTCCATCCTTCATTGTCAACTTTATTGCGCATATCACTCAGTGCACCCGCTAAAATATATACAAGCAGTGACGGGGACTTTTTCCTAAGGTTGATTTCAAAAGGGCTGACTTTATTGTGCCTTTACTTGTCAGTTGTCAGTTCTGCAGTTGACGTCACATCGTGAGTGCAATATAGCACGAATTGCAACTTGCTCGTGCTATATCACAATACGTTCGGTTTCCCATGGCCGGGCCGCAGTCACGTTATTGCTTCCTGCTGCGTGCATCCGCAATGTAGGGACAGTTGTAAACAAGCACCAGAACACCCTGCAAAAGCTCATCATTTGTTTCGAATACAATGATACAAAATGTAGTTGTCTAACAGAAAGAAACAGACGAATACATTGCGTTTGGCTGTGTTGGGGACACGGCCGTTTATTTTGCGTTAATACGTCTAAGTTGACGCGCTCGGACTCCTTGATGTTTATTTTACGTTCCCGGCACCGTTTCACTCGATCATATAGGGTATTATGGGTATCACTGGATTGCTTTTGAGATGCTCTTTCCAACCGTAGGCCTATACAATTTCTGTATATCAACTTGGCTTTTTGACGAGTATAGGACGAAATTGTGTTAAAGTTTTCCTATTTTTTTTTCATTAAACGCATACAATTTCACCATGACCACGCAACTCTACAAGGCGCGCGATGCTTCGCCGTCCTCGCTCAACGTAACATGTTCTTCGATCCTTTGGAAATCAAGTGGTGTAATTGGATTTTGAATGTAGATGATTGCTTCGGAGCTGCTGCGATGTCAAACTGTAACCCCTGATTTCGTTATCATCCGATTTTCTGGATTGCCTCCCACTATGGTTACAAATTTAAAGACGTATTCACGTCAAAAATTAATAACACATCTAGTTCGAAAATTCAATATTTCACCCGTTTAACACACTCTGTGGGCTGTGTAGTATTAATATTCGTGCAGCGCTCGTTTATATCACTGGCTCAGTATCAACATATGGCGCACCTGATGTTACTAACAGCAGGTGTTTAGCGAGCTAATATAATAGGATTCCCTTCTACAAATAGCTGCACCCAGCCAAGCACATACCGATGCTTTACAGGAAGTTCCGTATTGTTAATGTGTACAGTTCTAAGATAAACCTGCCTTCATTGAAACATGTCTTGCACAGGGGATGATGAGAGTGAGCAGAACCTGGCGCCTTAAGAAAACCAGAGTATTGTGCCTGCAATCTTGTAGGTCTTCCAGCGGCCTGTTTAGCGTCGTTCCTCTAACCAGGTATGCCAACACTGAGCAATGGTCTCACAACGTCCAACGCCCTCCTCGAGTATGGCTATGCTCCTTGCAGGGCCTCAGAACAGTTGGAAGTAACCGTGAACGGACTATAGGGTCAGTTTATGGGGTTTTCCGGACATTGAAAACTCTCCGATGTGGAGAGATGGAAGGTAAGGCTGTTTTGGGTAGCAAAACCGCTCTGCCGTGGAGAGGGAAGAAAGTTGAACTCAAGTAAAACATCATAACTTGGCGGACTTCCGTCAGCTCTGAGAGTTGTAGGCTACACATCACAGACATTTTAGTGTTGGGTGGAAATAATATACTCAACTTATTTGTCTTCGGGAGGGGCCTGGCACCTCTGGATCATCATCTCGCTGAGCCACTAACAGTCGACAACGGGACACGACGAGATGTTTCCACCTGGGGGCTTATTGTAAGTTATTCGTTAATTTTTCGTATTTGCTAAGTTTCGAGAGCTCTCGAAACAAACGGAATATTCGAGAAAGGTAATTTCGTGTTCTAAGTCATATTTCTTTGCCCCACTCCGAGACTTCGGCAATGTTCGGGTTTTCGTTAGTGAATGCAAGATGGCTACACCACGCACATTAACTGTCTATTAAAGAATGAATACTTACGCTTGAAAACATTAATAACCCGAAGCAGTATATCCCTGGAATATTTTGTTTGCGTTCAGTGTGTTTTTAAATTTATCATTTAATAAACAATGTATTCTAGGAAAAAGGTATATTTCGTTCGTCAAGTGTGTCATAATTGCTGTCGACAACATACAATTTTCTAACTCGGCTGACGTGTGATGTATTACACATAAATATGCTGTAATTTCGTATGAACTGTGTTTAAATGGACTGGCATGTAAGCCTATAAGAGAGAGGAGACAGAACTTTGGTCGTCACATGTACGAAAATTTTTCTGCATGACAATTTTGTTGTTTGGTTGCAAGCTATTTTTGAGCACTCTATTAGTAGTATAATTTAGTAGGTTCTGCGACAGAGAGATCGGGAATCGGCTTCTTTTTTCGACAGCCGACATCTTGAATTACGTCATTTCCGGGCGCCATCTTGAATTGCGCCCTTTACGGTCGCCATATTAATTAAGTCATTTCCTGCCGCCATCTTGGATTACGTAATTTCCGGTCACCATCTTGGATTTAATCTCTATGCTCTATCATTCCAAAAATGCATCCACAATCTTGGATTTAATTTCTTTAGCCACCTTTGTTCCATCACGCTCTATCATTCCATCTAACATCCCACTCGGCATCCACCATCTTGGTATCAATTTCTTTGGTCACTTCATTCCACTTCATGCTCTATCATCACACCTCGGCATCTGCCATCTTGGATTTAATTTATTTTTTCACCTTCGCTCCACATCATTCTCTATCGTTACATCATCTTGTTTATCCCTTATTTCTTCATGCTCTATCATTCCTCGTCGTCGGCCACCATTTTGAAATCTGTCAACTTTGTCCACCAAAAATATTGTCCGCAAACTTGTTTCCAGCCGTAATTTTGTTTTCTACTCTATGCACCTGTACACAGACACCTGCCTACTGCTATACCTACCCACAAACCCACTACTCTTCTTACCTTCCCACCTACACACTGTCCTACCAACCTACCTACCCTCTTATCTAACCACCCACTGCTTTACACACCTACCCACCATTCCACCCATGAACCCACTTTTCTACCACCCACTGCTTTACACACCTACCCACCATTCCACCCATGAACCCACTTTTCTACCTACCTACCTACCTACCCAAATACCACTCTACCCACATACTGCTCTACCCAACTACCCACAACTCAATTCATATACCCACTGCTCTACTTACCTACCTACACAATTGCTACTCTACACACTTACCCAAAAACCACTGCTCTACCCACCTATATACCAACTGCTCTAACCACCTACCCACCACTCAACTAACCTACCTGCACATAAACTAATCTATCCACTACACTACCCTACCCACTGTTCTATATACCTAACCAAATACCACTCTACCCATGTACTTCTCTGCCTGCCTACTCAACACTCAACTAACCTACCTGCATACAAACTAATCTATCCACCTACCCATTACCAACCAACCTTCCTACCTACTGCTGTAACTACTGTACAACCCAAAGCTCTACACACATACACACCTACCCAATGCAATACCCACCACTCAACCCATCTACCCACCACTCTAACAATCTTCTAACCACTCCACCCATCTAATCACCGCTCTATCCACCTACCCACCACTCTATTTTACTTACCCAAAATTCTACCTAACCACCTACCTATCACTCCACCTACCCACCTATCTATTGCAATCATTCACTCACATACCTGCCCACCCACTCATTGCTCTACCTACCCAACTAGTTACCACGTCACTTATCTAAAAGTCTAACCACATACATACTGCTCTATGCACTTACCTAGCCATCACTCTACCCCCCCAACCCATTGTTCCACCCATCTACCCTAGAACTCTAACCACCTACTCACCTACCTACTGCTCGGCCAACCTACCTACTGCTTGAGCCATCTACATAATGCTCTAGTCACCACTCTATGTCACAACCCAAAAGTATACCCACATCATTACCCAAAAGTCTACTCACCTCACTGTCCACCAACCCATTGCTCTATCCACCTACTCACCACTCTGCTTACCTAGCTGCATACCCACTTCACTACTTACCACTCTACCCACCTACCACTCTATCCACCTACCCACCACTCTACTAACCTACTTGCATAACAACTAATATATCCAACCCACCCACTATCCTACCCACCACTCTATGCACTTACAAACACACCCACCCACCTACCTACAGTTCCACCCATCTACACACCCACCTACCTACATACCATTCTACCTACCTACCCATCGACCTTTCACTCTACCATCCTACCCACATTCCTAAAGCTCTACTAACCGACATACATACCTACTGATCTAACCATCTAACAAACTGCCTACCATTTAACCTAACCATATTTCAACTGCTCTACTTACTCCTCGCTGCTGACCCCGCAGTCATCTCCACACCTTCCACACTTAGCACCACAAGCACCGCAGGCACCGCACAACTCTCTGCACCTTCTGCAAATTTCTCGGAATGCTCCACACACCTCTCTGCACCCTCATCACATATCTCCGCATACTTCACATGGTGCTCCGCACATTCACACACCTCTCCGCACCTTACCTACTTACACACTGTTCTAAACACTTACCCACCAACCCACTGCTCTACCCACATACCTACCAACAGCTCTACCTGACTACCCACCCACTATTCTACCCCAATACCACTCTTCTTACCTACCGACATACCTACAATTCTACACACCTACCACCCTAACAACTTATTGCTCTACCCACATATCCACAACTCTAACAAACCCATCCACATACCCATGTACCTATTGTTATCCCCACACACTAACCTACCTACTGCTCTACTCACCCACCCACCACTCAACTAACCTACCTGCATACAAACTAATCAATCCACCTACACACTAACCTACCCACTGTTCTACTTACTTACCCAAATACCACTCTACCCATGTACTGCTCTACCCACCACTCTACTAACCTTTTTACATAACAACTAATCTATCCACCCACATATTGCCCTACCCACCACTCTATGAACCTACACACACCTACCTACAGCTCTACCCATATACACACCCACCTACCCAACACTCTGCCTACCTACTCATCCACCCTTCACTCTACCATCCTTCCCCATTCCTAAAGCTCTTATAATCTACACACAAAACTACTGCTCTACCCATCTAACCAAATGCCTAACATTCTACCTACCCATACACCCACTGCTCTTATTACCTTCCCACCTACCTATTATTCCACCCACCTACCCAACTACCTAACCACCGCCTGCTCTACACACCTACTCACCACTCCAACTAATTCTTTACCCATATACCCACCACTTTACATACTTACCTACATATCCACAGATCTACCCACTTTCCCACCAACCCACTGTTCTACCCACCTACCTACCAACTGCTCTACCTGACAACCCACCCACTATTCTACCCACACACCCATTGCTCTTTTTACCTTCTCACCTACCCCTTTCTCCATCCACTTACCCAACTACCTAACCACCTCCTGCTCTACACTCCTAACCACCACTCCAACCAATGCTCTACCCACATACCTACCACTCAACTTTCCTACATACCCACTGCTCTAACCATCTAACTACCTCCTGCTCTACCCACCAAACCACCTACTGCTCTACCGACCTTCATAACGACCTACCTACTTTCGGCTTAACTCAAATACTCACCTACCCACCATCAGTCCTACCCGCCGCTCTTCATACCTAACAATTATTATCTTAATTACTGACTTGCTTATGGTTCTATCCACCTACCCACTAAACACTCGGCCTCTAATTACCTGCTAACTGCTGTACATACAGCTGTACCCACCTACCTAACAATCTACCTTCCTACCCTCCTACCCACTGCTATACCTACCACTCTAAGCACCTACTCACCTACCTACTGCTCTACCCATCTCACTACCCAAAACGTACAATTCATATCATCAGACTAACCAACAAAATATTCAAGCCATACATTTCAACCTTTTATACTAACCGTATCACCTGTCATCATACCTCCTGCCCTCCTGTTTAATAGCCATACAGGCATGTCACACCCAGAGACAAAGATATTCCATTAAAAAAACTTCCCCCTGCAGTCAACCCAAACTACTACAATGTTCCCATTAGCACATTTCAGGCATCGCTACTGCCATACTAATAGACCATACAAGCAAGAGACACCGACAAACCAGTCAACTAATTAATATACCCAGCTCATTATATAGAATAGTAAAAATAAAAAGAGACTGGCCTCACAGCTCTAGAAAAATCTCTCGAGAGGGTATATCTCTCGATCAGCAGACGCGAATAGAGCTGTGGGTGGTGGGTGTGTGTAGGTGTGTAGGTGCAGGTAGGTGGTGGGTAGGGTAGTGGGTGGGTTGGATATATTAGTTGTTATGTAAGTAGATTAGTAGAATGAGTAGGTGGGTAGAGTGGTAGGTGGGTAGAGTGGTAGGTGGGTAGAGTGGTAAGTAGTGCAGTGGGTAGAGCAGTGGATATGTAGGTAAGTAAGTAGATTGGTGGGTAGGTGGGTAGAGCAATGGGTTGGTAGACAGTGAGGCGGGTAGACTTTTGGGTAATTATGTGGGTAGACTTTTGGGTTGTGAAGTGGACCAGTGGCTAGAGCAGTAGGTAGAAAGGTCGAGCAGTAGGTAGATGGGTCGATCAGTAGGTAGGTGCGCCGAGCAGTAGGTAGGTGAGTAGGTGGTTAAAGTTCTAGGTAGATGGGTGGAACAATTGGTGGGTGGGTAGAGTGGTGGGTAGGTAAGTGCATAAAGCAGTAAGTAGTTAGGTAGATTTTTAAATAAGTGAAGTGGTGACTAGTTGGGTAGGTAGGTAGAGCAATGAGTGAGTGGGCAGGTAAGTGGGCGAATGGAGCAATAAAGAAGGTGGGTAGGTGGAGTCATAGGTAGGTGGTTATGTAGCTAGAATGTTGGGTAGGCAAATAGAGTTTTAGGTAGGTGGAGAGAGCAGTGAGTAGATGGCTGGAGCGATGGGTGGTTAAGTAGAGTGGTGGGTAGGTGAGTGCATTGGGCAGTAAGCATATGGTTAGATTTTTAGATAAGTGAAGTGGTAACTAGCTGGGTAGGTAGGTAGAGCAATGAGTGAGTGGGCAGGTAAGTGGGTGAATGATGCAACAGGTAGGTGGGTGGAGTAATAGGTAGGTGGTTAGGTAGAATGTTGGGTAAGTAAAATATAGTGGTAGGTAGGTGGCTAGAGCAGTGAGTAGATGGGTGGAATAGGTGAGTAGATGGGTAGAGTGGTGGCTAGATGGGTTGAGTGATGGGTAGTGCAGTGGGTAGGTGTGTAGAGCTTTGAGTGGGACAGTAGGTAGAGCCGTGGGTAGGTAGGTTGGTAGATATTTAAGTGGGTAGAACACTCCGTTGGTGGACAGAAAAGTGGGTAGAGTTTTGGGTAGTGGGATGGGTAGAGCAGTAGGCAGGTGAGTAGATGGTTAGAATGGTAGGTAGAACATAGGGTAGGAGGGTAAAGTGTTAGGTAGGTGGGTACGGCTGTAAGTAGAGCAGTTGGTGGGTAATTATAGAGGAGGATGAGTGTTTAGTGGATAGGTGATAAAATGGGTAGATCATTGTGTTGTTGGGGAGTTGGGCAGAGCAGTGGGTTGGTGGATAGGTGAGTAGAGCAGTGGGTATGCAGGCAAGTATGCAGAGTGGAGGGTACGTGGGTATAGCATTGGTTGGAGTGGTGAGTAGGTGTGCAGAGCAGGAGGTGGTTAGGTAGTTGGATAGGTGGGTAGAGCAATGGGTAGGTGGGTGGAGCAATGGGTAGGTGGGTGGAGCCATGGGTAGGTGGGTAGGTAGGTGGGATGGTAAGAGGAGAAGATGGTGTTTGGGTAAGCAGGGTGGTAGGCAGATGGTAGATGGGTAGAGCAGTAGGTATGTGTGTATGTTAGTAGAGCTTTAGGAATGTGGGTAGGATGGTAGAATGAAAGGTGGCTGTGTAGGTAGGTAGAGTGTTGGGTAGGTGGGAGGGTGTGTAGTACTGTTGGATGGTGTGTTGGTAGGTGGGTAGACCATTGGGTAGGTGGGGAGGAAAGTAGAGTTGTTGAAATGTGGTTAAGTAGGTAGAGTGAAAGTTAGGTGTGTGTGTGTAGTCAGTTTAAGCAGGGTGCATATGATGCCATGTAGAGGTTAAAGTAGATCCATGGGTAGGTAGATGAGTATGTTGTTAGAGTTGTGGATAGGTGGGTAGAGCAGTAAGTACTTAGTAGAGTGGTGGGTAGAGCAGTAAGTGCTTAGTAGAGTGGTGGGTAGGTGGGCAGAGCATTGGGTAGACTAGTGGGTAGGCGGATAGATTAGTTTGTATGCAGGTATGTTAGTTGAGTGTTGGGTAGGCAGGTAGAGCCGTACGTGGGTAGAGTGATTTTTGCGTAGGCAGAACAGTGGGTAGGGTAGTGGGTTGGTGGATAGATTAGTTTGTATGCAGGTAGGTTAGTTGAGTGGTGGGTAGGTGGTTAGAGCCGTTGGAAGGTAGGTGGGTAGAGCAGTGGGTTTGTGGGTAGGTGTCTAGAGCAGTGGGTACAGGAGTGGAGTGGTAGGTAGGTGGGTAGAGCAGTATGTGGGTAGAGTGGTATTTGGGTAGATAGGTAGTTAGAAAAGTGGGTACATGGGTGGAGAGGCGGGTAGGTGTGTAGAGCAGTAGGTGGTTAGGTAAGAGGGTAAGTAGGGTAATAGGACAGTGTGTATGTGGGAAGGTAAGACGAGCAGTGGGTTTGTGGGTAGGTAGCGCAGTAGGCAGGTGTCTGTGTGTAGGTGCATTGAGTGGGAAACAAAATGGCGTCCGGAAACAAGATTGCGGACAAGATGGTTGGTGGGAAAAGTTGGCAGATGTCAAAATGGTGGCCGATGAGGAGGAATGATAGAGCACAAGGAAATGGAAATACAAGATGATGTAATGATAGAGAATGTTGTGGAACGAAGGTGGCTTAAAGAAATGGAATCCAAGATGGTGGATGCCGAGGTGGAATGATAGAGCATACGGTGGAACGAAGTGACTAAAGAGATGTAATCCAAGATGGTGGATACCGAGGTGGAATGATAAGAGTATGAGGTGGGGCGATGGTGACTAAAGAAATGGAATCCAAGATGGTGGATTCCTATTTGGAATGATATAGCATAAAGAAATGAATTCCAAGATGGAGGCCGGAAACGACGTAATCCAATATGGCGTCAGGAAATGACGTAATCCAAGATGGTGGCGTTCGAATCAGAAGCCGATCCCCAATCCCTCTGTCCCAGAACCTACTACATAATGCTACTTCTATTTATTTTGATATTTAAATTCCAAGATTAAAAATAAGCGATGGACAACCAACTAGATACATGCATGTTTGTAGTCAATTGTATTAATTCTAATGTGGTATCAATTTTCATCCAATTATTTTCAGCAGAATGTAATTTGGTTGTATACTCCTAAGACATATTTATCCTATAGCGCTATGTATCGGTTAATTTGCAAACTACATTTTTCAAAGGAAACTTTGAATCTATCAGTTTTTATGTTCTCGTATTTCATTATAAACAACTGCAATTAAATAATAAATACTCTCAAAATAGCCAGTCTACATTGCTGCCTACACGGTTCACAAATTAAAACAGAACGGTTAATGAGTATTTCTAAATAATTTTTTTTGAAATATATTTTTAAGTTTGCGTAATGCACGAAAGCACATAACTTCACGATTCTCTTCTTCCACACTCACAAAAACAACCTTACCACACACCAGACAAGTTTTCACATTAAACTCCGGAGCGAAGGCCCGAAGGGCTTCGTTATCGTTTCGAGTTTCTTATCGAACATGGTGACGTCAAACGAACACTAGAATGCGTTCCTTTCGTCAGGAAACGAAAACTTGAGCAATAACGAATACTTTTGCCGACAGGAAACTAAACGAATAGCTTAGAACAAACCCCCTGGTCTGGCGATCTGGAAGCGAGTGTCTGCCTGCTAGGGTGTGATAGAGAGCCCATACTTCTGGCGATCACTTCTTGCCAGACTTACTGTAGTCAAGCTGTAATAACAACTCCAGCAATTAAATAGCTAAGCAAAATGACTAGCGAAATCAACGTGGCAGTGACGAAATCCCTTCCTCGCCGCGTTAACCAAAACCGTCGGTTACAGAATACAACTACGTGCATCGTGACGTCACGGTGTGATGAAAAACGTGGCTCGCCCGACTCCTCGAGGAACGATGATCCTGCAGTAGTTTACTGCTGCCTTTCGATGTGTGAGCTGAGCCGGACCCACCAACCACCTGCGTCGGGAATCAAACCCGGAACCCCAAGAAGAGAGGCAACACCGCTACCCGCCACACCACGGAGAAAGTCAGTTTCAGGGGCTGGAGTGTAATAATTATGTGGTGAGAGATGATTAAGGTCGACTGCTGATGAGACCGAACGACACAGATCAGATGAGGAGACTTTGAGTGTACCCATCAAAGCGCGCGTTCTGTTTTTGTTTTGTTCCAGGAAATAAAGCCAGAGCAGACATTACAACATTTAATTATTTTAATACGAGGACAAAAAATAATTTCTTTAATTAGCGATCATAATTTTTTTAAATTTTAATTTGGCAACATAGGTGTCCTAATTTTTATGACCAGGGAAAATATTTTACACGGTATTTTATTGAAAGTGAGCAAAATTAACATATTAATTTTGTGATTTAAATATGTGTACGTATTTACTATCAATATAACAATTTACAGGTTGTACCTCTCCCAAACAAAAAAAACTTGGCTACGCTACTGCAGCGACAGCCCCGTCCTGGTTCTGACTACACTACCCGTCTCCGCCCCTCGGACTGTCGCCCTCATTTCGAATTGGTCCTCACCCCGGTCATAGGCAGGCGCAGCTTCGGCCAAGAGTTCGCGATAGTTCGGCGTCATAGGCAGGCGCGGCTGCGGCCACGAGTTGGCGATAGTTCGGCGTCATAGGCAGGCGCGGCTGCGGCCACGAGTTGGCGATAGTTCGGCGTCATAGGCAGGCGCGGCTGCGGCCACGAGTTGGCGATAGTTCGGCGTCATAGGCAGGCGCGGCTGCGGCCACGAGTTGGCGATAGTTCGGCGTCATAGGCAGGCGCGGCTGCGGCCACGAGTTGGCGATAGTTCGGCGTCATAGGCAGGCGCGGCTGCGGCCACGAGTTGGCGATAGTTCGGCGTCATAGGCAGGCGCGGCTGCGGCCACGAGTTGGCGATAGTTCGGCGTCATAGGCAGGCGCGGCTGCGGCCACGAGTTGGCGATAGTTCGGCGTCATAGGCAGGCGCGGCTGCGGCCACGAGTTGGCGATAGTTCGGCGTCATAGGCAGGCGCGGCTGCGGCCACGAGTTGGCGATAGTTCGGCGTCATAGGCAGGCGCGGCTGCGGCCACGAGTTGGCGATAGTGCGGCGTCATAGGCAGGCGCGGCTACTGCCACGAGTTGGGGATAGTTCGACGCAGTCGTGCCGTGCCAGCCACACCCAACCATTCTCCTAATATTAGCAGGTCCCTCCGTTTGTTGTTGCTATAATCCATTCGCGGTTACTTCAGCCTTTTTTGAAGCCCTGCTAACGTTATACTTCCAGGGTATTCCTCCGCCTCGTGCAGACTAAGCTTAACAAGTCTGGAGAATTACACCAGAGGGACAACACGTCACATTTGTGCGCACTCAGCTGTAACAGTATTTTGTGTAAGAACTGTATCTCACTAGACGTTACCAACATACATATTTTCTCCCTGTTTTTAATTAAAATTATTATTCAATGAAGCATTAAAATTTATGGATAAGATTTTAATAACATCTAAATTTAATAGGAAAAAAAGTAACTTTTATGAACACAAGTATAAAACGTTTGTGATACAGGGCGTATTTAGGAAATAACTAAACACGCCAATCATGGGAAAATTTTTCAAATGTCTGTTTAAAAAAGGCCGAAGAAACCACCGTGAATGGACTATAGCGATCTCCGCTGTTTATCAAATGTGTTTTGGCAACAACCACTACACTGAGAGAAAAGCCGATAAAATATTTGTTTGCACCGTATATTTGTTTGCTCCATGCTTAACACCGTTCAGCAAGAAAGTGACTAATTGAAGCAAGTTCGTTTTCTTTTTTTCAAATGAATCAACCTATCATGTAAGTGGCCATGTCAATCGCCACACTGTGCGGATATGAGGGTCAGAAAAAAACCACACCACAGTTGTGAAAACATTCGCGACAGCTCAAAGATCAGCGTGTCGAGTGAACTCGTGCGGTTTTTTTTTGCGGAAAAACAAAACATTACGGCGGACACATACCAGGACACGCTGGAACTTTATGCCCCCCCCCCCACCCCCTCGTTGGAAGAGTTGCAACCTAACATGATCTCCCAACAAGACGGCGCGCTGCCTCATTTGTGCCATAATGCAAGGCGTGTTGTTGATGAAATGTTTCCAAACAGATGGGTCGGCCGTGATGGGCCAGTAGCCTAGCCTTCACCACTAGACTTTTTCTTGCGTGGTTACGTCAAGGATTATGTGCACGCAACTCGAGTTCCAGACATTAGGGCACTCAGATCACGGAAGATATCGAGCGTGTCAGTGCTGCCCGCACTTCAGCAGAAGTGGAGTATCGCCTGGACATCCAGAGGACAACAAGATGGGCTTACATTGAAGTAGTGTGGCTTTAGACACAAACATTCGATCACGTGCAATGTTTTGACGTGTTTGTGGTAATCGTTCGTAATGGTAACGGGACTTTGTGGTCATTCTGTGTATTTGGTTGAGCACTCATTTGGTTGCCTTCAGTTGAAAATACAACTCGGCTAGGACGCAACAAGAACTTTTTCTCAGTGTGACCGCATTTTTACTTCTGCTACCGCTGCTAGTTGTAAGGCAACAATCACAACTATTAGCTGTGCGAGTCCCCATTCAACCCTCCCTCTAAGCATAAAATGGTCAAAACGGCTATTCCCTTCAGTGAAACTAAAGGTATGTGCTATTCGCAGTTAATTCAACACTTTTGGAAGCGAATATAATTTTATGCACATTTCGCATTCCACAGCCACACGTAAAATGTAGCAATATAGACCATTTACGGTTTCTTCCAACTTATCTGAAGCACTGCTGAAGTCCTATTTCCATTATATTCCTCCGCCTCATGCAAACACAGCTCAACTCAATATAGCAAATTACACCGAAAGGACAACGCATCGTATTCGCGTGCACTCAATTCGGTATAATTTTTCATGAGAACTATTTCTTACCAAGGGGCCGCGGTGACTGAGCGGTTAGACTGTATGCCTCCCACCTACGCGAACAGAGTCGGATCACTCCCAGATTTTCGCAAGCGGGAATCGAGCCGGACGATGCCGCTGGTCGGATTAAACCTGGTTCGCCTTGGTGGGAGGCGAGCGTGCTAATCGCTCAGCCACCCTCCACACCATTCCCCCTTTTTTGGTAAGGTTTTTTTTTTCCTATTAGAATATACCTATTCGAGTTGAGCAATATGTAGATCTAGTCTATATATATATATATATATATATATATATATATATATATATATATATATATATATATATATATATATATATATATATACACACACAAAAAAAAACACACACACACACACACACGCACGCACGCACGCACGCACGCACGCACGCACACACACACACACACACACACACCACACACTGGTGGGAAATTTAATGTAAACCAACACACACTCCATTGTTTGATCACGTGATTTTAATACTCCTCACAACGTCACAACGATGTGCGAGTCAGAGGGGGGGGGGGGGGACTCAGATTATCTCAAATTAAGTAGATGCCTTCCATTCGGATAAATCACCACTCGGCAGCAGATTATAAATACTACCAACGATTACTAGTGATTAATGTCGCTGGTTCATGCTAAAGAGTGCACGACAGCACAGAATCGCGCTGTACTACTTATACGTCCAAATGTTATTATTCGTCGTCTTGTCGGAAACGTGCCTCCAAACAAGACCCAAGACCTACAGAGTAAAGGTTTATCTTACATTTAGCAGCGAATCCTTGGCAGCAGCACATGACGTGGGTACGACTAAAGTACAGTGATGTAATCACGGAGGAACACACAGCTGATATTTCCCTTCCAGAAGCCGAAGACAGTACTGAGTGTTGGAAACGAACGAAGATTATTTAGATTATTATATTTTAGCGTGCTATATTCCCCCCACCCCCCGAGGTTCTTGCAATCTTCCAAGGTTGACAAAACGTTACAGTACAAACCGTATTTATTATAAACTCTTGATAGTACGGAATCCCTCATTTATGTCACTGTATCTTCCATTACTCCGAGCTAAAAAAAAAACGCTTTTTAAAGCTACTTTTGAGCAACTCAAACACCGTGGGCACAGGTTACTTAACATTAGGACGGACTGAAACATTTCCTGTCAAACAGTTGTTTCCGCGAATACGCGTATCTCGGCAAATAAATGTTCTGCAAATGCGACTTTTTGTCAGAAAGGATAAAAAAAAAATCTATGCCCCTTTTTTTAAATTTTATTTTTGTCATATTAAGTGTATTCTTGGAGGAAAAAATTTGTGAAAATGAGCAAATATCGCATTTTTAAAGCTTGCCTAAGCAGTTTCCTTAAGCGGCAAGAGAAAAGTACAGAGATACGGCCGTAGTTTAATCTGTGGTCTTTCATCGCGTGTAATAAAGTTCCACTGTTACAGATCTAATTTGCACAGTACAGGACCATGACGGAAACACTGCACACGCCTTGCGCGTAGGAGCGATGAGAGACTAGGCGTGCGTGTTAGTGTCGCCCATATCGCTCCCTCGCTTCTTCACTGTAAAAAATAATGGCAAAATTACCTGACAGGTGTAAGGTAATATTCGCAAACTTGTGTCGGTAACATAGTTTTCCTTACATGTAAAGTAAAATTACCGTACTCTAGAATAAAATTCACATACATGGTAGTGAAAAATCCTATACATGGATGGGAAAAATATCTTACGACGTGTGGATCTCCTTGTCTCGCCTGGTCTCAACAGCTAAGTGGGAGGACGGGCAGAATAAACAATCTTCTAACACACTAATATTCACTCCTGCTGTCATGTTGTCGTGGTGTAATGGATGTCACATTGGCCTATCGTGATAGAGGTCCATGGTCCGTGCCCAACAACCAGCAAGTGTCGAGGGTTTTAGAGTTGATGTTTAGGTTACTCTTAGTAAGAGGAGTTAATATTTCCTTACTTGTATGGGATTTTCCCCGACATATGACAGGTAATTTTTCCGTGCGTTTAGGGAATAGTACCCTACTTGTTATGTAAAATTACTCCATATTTGACAGGTAGTTTTACCTTACGTGTAAGAGAATTTTACCTCAATTTTTTTTTTACAGTGTTGACCTTCGACGCGCAGCTCCATCCCACTCTTCAGAATACAGAGACGAAACAACCGCTACTTACGAGAGCCTCCAGTCACATACGCTGGCCAGCAAAATGGCGTCACAGGTCAGCAAAATTCCGCGACGCCATTCGCCAATCAGCGCCTGGCAACCTACGTGACAGCAGGCAGCGCAGCCAATAGGCGTCCTTTCGCAGCACGTGGCAGCCAGTCAAACACAAAACGGCATTCGCAGAGCTTTGCGCAACCAATCAGAGAACGAGTACGCCCACGCCAAAGAAACTGCCATGCCATCTCGTCTCTGTGTACTCCACTCTGCGTCTTGGGGTTCGGATTGCCACCGGCATTTTGGTGACCTTCATGGACACCCAGAGTTCCTATGTTTCCTGTAACTTCCATATCATATCTCAAAACAACAACTGAGTTCAGGTTAATATAAGCTGTTCACGGTAAACTGAACTTCTTTGAAAGCCCTGCTTAGTTTCTACTTTTCTCCTCATGCTGTATTCTTCTGCCATATATAAAATTAACAATGTGACGGGCCTCGTCACTTTATTCATGGACAGTCAAGTGAAACTGTGCGTGCCAACACAATGAAAGTAAATAATCTACTAGTAGATATAAAATGAGAATTCGGGGACAGGTATAATGTATCAGGATTTGGATTCGCCCGCCACCTCAGTTCGGAAATTACAACAAACTATGGTTATAAGTGGGTTTAGGGCGTGCTTGACCCTGTGGCCCTGTTCGTCGTCGGGCGTGATGTCTATGTTATGCATTTGGTGACTGTAAATTAAACGGTTCGGAAATAACAGCCAACCATGCTTATAAGATGGCGTAAGGCGTACTTACCCCTGTGGTCAATTTCATCATCGGAGGTGATGCCTATGTTATGAATTTGGTGGATGTATCTTAAACAGTTTAGAAATTACAACCAACTATGCTTATAAGTGGGCTTAGGGCATACTTGAACCTTAGGCCCTTTTCGCTGTCGGGTGGGGGGGGGATGATACCTATGTTATGAATATGGGGGATGTATTTTAAACAGTTCAGAAATAACAACCAACTATGTTGGCTATGTTGCTGTGTAATTAGCTCTGTATGGATACATATAACTTTTATGTAGAGATGTAACATGTCCAAATTTTCATGTAAATAACTTTAATTTTTGAATGATAGAATGAGAGAGAGTGTGTGTGTGTGTATATATATATATATATATATATATATATATATATATATATATATATATATATATATATATATATATAATTTTATCTTTAAAGTCGCGACATGTCTGTGTGGTGTCTGTATGGACGTATGCATGCGTGTTATATGTGAATGCAGTTTTAATTAGTTGCCAGTACTCACATAGACAGGAATAGGCACGGTAGAAGTGTTACAATTGTTATATTTATATTCATCATTACACATCCTTTTTTTTTTCGCTATGACAAGTTTGTTGTCTGGTGAGAGATGTGACCAGCCCAAATTTTTTATGTATATAAACCTTATTTTCTGAATGCTAGAATTATGGCATTTTTTCGTCCTATTCATTTTTATATATAACTTTTATACATATAAATAGGCGTGTGTGGGCATGCATGGTGCCTGCAGGTTTTTTCGCTATGAAAAGTGTATTTTCTGGTAAATGTGTAGGCCGATGCAAGTATTTACTTTATTATTTCTTTTCCTAACCATGCGATGACGATTTTTATGTATAAAATCAGTACCTGTCCGAATGTCAGGATAGGAATAACATATACGTACTCGTCATTGCACATAATCTCATAGATGTTGCAGTGATCTTGTGGTCAAGAAGCTCGATTGTCGACCCAAGGGGTGTCGGAACGATCATGTACGTCTCCGGCATTTTTTGAGTTCCGAAAACTACTAACTAAAAAAATCCCCGGCACTCTTGGCGGCCACCATTTGGACTCACCTCCCAAATGCTAGCGTGTCCGTGCAGGCGACGAGTGAACCAACCAACACACAAAATGGCAGAATCGATACTAGCGCTCCTAGCTGCGAACAGCAGAACCTCCCATACTCTGATGACGGATGCAAAAATCGTATATGGCCGCATAAAGCAGCCGACTGGCGGCAGGCGCAGAAATTAAATATTATGGTCGTAAAAAGCACGAACATAGCACACCCTGGCGGCAGGCATTGGAATTGAAGATGGTTGCCTACAGCATACGACGGCGATGAGGGAACATCCAAGATGGAGGATGTGTAAAGCAAGAGAAAGAAATAAAGGGGACCGGAAGACATATGAGAAAACCCCAAGGGATAGAACGGACGAGAGAGACGACAGGCGTGGGGGAGAGACAGCAACAGGAAGAAATGTTAGAGCAAGAGAAAAAAGAAGAGGAATGCCAGAGTATGAGGATAATGGAAGGAATGATAGAGCAGAAGAAAAAAAACGGGAAATTCCGAGTGAAAAAAGAGGAATTCTGATGAAAAAAGGGATACCCAAGATGGATCTCCGATCACCAGTAGTATGCCAGGTGCACCAGACCACTCCAGTTCATTCTACTCGCATGCTAATATTTTAGAGCCCTCTAGCATCGTTAAAAGTTTTCTTTTTAAGATTGCCATATTTTGAACCATGCTGCCCGGATATGAGTGAAATTGCAATAGGAGCCAGTACTGAATTTTGTTAGACCTTCCACCAATAAAATTATAGGGGTACTACGCGAGAGTCCCGCATTTTGACGCAACACGGCGAAAACTCTGCATTCCAGTAGAGAGCCTCGCGCGTAGCAGCGATCGTGCAATTGATGTGCGTGGGAGCCGGGACATCATCACTACTGCACTTCTCAACCTAGAACGTTAAAGTAGGTTCATTCAGGTAGGCGACTACCTGTCGTAATCAGCGCGAGGTCGCGGGGTCCCGATAACGTCCTGTTCTTGGGAGACAGTGCTGACTGACTACGGTTAAACGAACTTCGTGTGTTTAACTTGCACACAAGCTGAATTTAACAGGATTTTCTAAATGTTTGGCACGACAAGACAGCTATAGTAAATTCCAACACGTTCTTGCATTATTTGATATTTACTGCCTTTGTTATCCTCGGAGCATTGAAGAAAAAAAGAAAATAAATTATTTATTTATTGGTTTAGAGGCGTTCATAAACAGGATAATAAAGCCCCATGTACAGTAAAATTGATTGAGGCAATCCACGGTTATTTCACTTTTTTTTTCCTGAAGATCCTGCTAATATGCTACTCAAAGGATATCCCTCCACCTCATGCAAATAAAGGTTAACCGAGTATAGAAAATAACACCACAGGGACGGTTCGCCGCATTATTGTGCACTCAGTGTAATAATACTTCGCATGAGTACTATTTCATACTAGGCATTACCAACAAACCCATTTTCTCTCTAGTTTTATTGGTTTTGTATAGACTGTTCACGGTAAAGTGAGCACTTTTAAACCCTAGTTATTTTTTCCTTTCTGTCATATTTTATCCTTTAACCACATATCTGAATAAATATCGCCATGTAAGTAATGAACACAGTGTATGTATTCCACTACAACAGAAACTTAACGTCTAAGGCTAAAATGAAATATATTTATTCACTATGATTCTAAATGAAAGTACTTTCAAAAGTGCTCACTTTACCGTGCATAGCCTATAGATGAAGTATTATAATTTTTAGACAAAATATAAGTAAATGTCCAGTTCTAACAAGAATAGGATACTTATGTTAATATAAGAATAAAATGCCTGTAATACATGACATATTTAAGAAAACAGTCAAGCACGTTATACATGGTGTGATTTTTCAAACGTTTGATTCAAAAAGTGTGTAGAAACTGCGAATAGACTATAGAGGTTAAATCGAGAGAAACTCTTGTGTCATTCTGCGCATGCGTTTCTGCGACATTATCCAAACCCATGTTCTCGATTGTCCGCTGGCGGTAATCTTGTGGTGGGATGGGAGTTGTTTCCAGCAGCTATCTCCATCACAACTACTAGCGCGTGGCGATGTCACGGGGAGAGAAGCAGCCAATCAGAACCCACCAGCACTTCCAGCTCTGCTAGAGCCCTTCGCGTTACAAACGGCGGAGGAGTACCAAACTGGCAGACAATTAGATGGTAAACAGAGAGCATTACAAAGTGTAATTTTTCAGCAGGAGCATTTTAGACTTTTAACTTGTAATTTCAGGGAATAAAGAGTAGAAAATCCCTAGCGGGTGTACTTATACGAAAGTGCATTATATTACAAAAAGAAAACATGTCATAAGATTTAGTAACTATATTGGAAAAATTGCAGTTGTGACTTATGACAGTATTGTTGCTTTAACTTCTATAAATATACGTCATAAGTATAAAAGTGACACACTTATTAAAATACGAGTTAAGCAGTTAGTAATAATGTTATCAAGGTCACAATTATCAGTTGTATTTAGTACCAAAATAATATGTGAAAAATCAAAAACATGTTGAAATATTAGACACATTCCACTTCAGTCACGTGAGTCTGTTCTCATTGAAGTGCGACGGCGCTGCATCATCGTCGTACTTATAGGCTATTCACGATAAAATGAGCACTTTAAAGCCCTGCTTAAGATATACTTGTATATTACTTGTGTATTATTCCGCCTTATGTAACATTAACGTTGCCATGGGCCGAAGTGAAACTGTGATATTTTTAGAAAAGTAAATATTTTACAAATCTGCTAATTTTCACACGAGACGTTAAGAAAAACAGAGAGCATAAGAAATAATTTGAATTATCACAAATTGTTACCTGACACTTTTAATTCGACTTTAACACATGTACGTACTTTCCATCCATCGTTACCAACTTTACCGGGCGTATGTCACTCAGTGCGCCCGTTAAAATATATGCAGGCAGTGTCAGTGACATTTTTCTAAGGTTGGTTTTAAAAGTGCTAGCATTGCTACGAAGCTTGTTCCTTAGATGTGCTGTTTCCTCTCCCCCCTTCCTTTCAATCATCTACCTGGTTTCATCACATCGTGTGTCTAAGTTTGTAATACTAGATTAACAGCGAGCACAGCAGCCTACATATAACCTACCACCGTTCAACGGTCGGCACAGTAGCCGGTTTATCCGAAAACAAATTTAGAACAGCTTTCGACTGTGTTAAAAAAACATATTGTTAAAGGCTGTTCACGATAAAGTGAGCACTTTTGAAACCAACCTTTGAAGAAAGTCACTGCCCCTACCTGCATATATTTTAAGGGCGCCCTGAATGTCATGCGCCCAGTAAGGTGGGTAACGATGGATGGGAAGTAGTTCCGTATCTTTCGATTTCTGTTGTTTTTTTTTTTTTTTTTTTTTTAAATTCATCGAGGTGTATAAATGAGCAGACTTGTTAAATACTTACTTTTCCAATAATTTCACAGTTTCACTTTACCGACGCATGAACAAAGTGATGAGGCCCATGACGATGTTAATATTACATAAAGCGAAATAATTCACAACGTACATTCAAGTAGATCTTAAGCAGGGCTTTCAAAAGTGCTCATTTTACCGTGAACAGCTTATACAATACTTTAGAGGGGCGTATCGGAGTTCATGAAGAATGGAATTCTTAATAAAAAGAAAATATCTAAATGTTATTTTTTTTTGTTTATAGAACCAACGTAACTCAAAAACCCTCGAATTGGAAAAGTTCTAAGTTCAAAACGTCATATCTTACAACCATCATAACTCAGAAAAGCCGGTAAGCAGAAATATACTACGAAGAACCAAATAAGCAGTATTATAAGTAGTTATTTGACTATTTAGGGTACTGGGAACATAGGATTTTGGAATTCGAACTGATTCCAACGATACTGAGCAATGTTCTTTGTGTTCAGTTAGGAACTTCATTACAGAATGTTTCTTTGTTACTTAGGCAAATTATTAATTACAAGCATTTACCCTTGGAAAGTCATAAACTTGTTTTATTAACTTACTGCCTTAAGGAAAATCTCCATTAAAAAATCATTCTACGATGTTATACATTTTTTTTTTTCTTTCTTTTTTTACAAAATTTGTTCCAAATAAATTTTCATCGGTACGAAGATCGCGAGTTCTGTAACGAACAATATTAAGCACTTCCGTCCCATCCGTCGTTGCCTTCGTTCTTTGTTTAAATTCGCATAACTGTCATTTTGAAAGGCATGAAATAAGACGTAAAACAATATCAGACACTTTCGCAGAGGTACTAGGGAATTTAGCATGCTTCCACAGTTCTGTAAATTTTTGCCTTACTTTCCCAAATATTTAAGGCCTAAACTTGGTCACGTGGTCGATTTAGTAACCCAAATAGTGGACTCGTAGTTGTTTTGCACAAGGCTTTAGAAACGCCGTGAATTAGAAAGGCATAACTTAGAAAAACACAATTTAGAACAGCTGTAAGTACAGTAGAAAACCACAACTTAGAAAAATACAACGCAGACAAACTTAGAAATATTGTAACTTAGAAGTCATAAATCCAATGAACCAAATTCATGACGTTTTCATGACATCTTCAGTTAAATTCATGACTTCTCGGCATATGCGTGGCTCAATGACAACCATTCTAGGTGCGAAAATTGCATTATCTGTGAGTGTATAACGCATATTGTTGACGAATTCAGGAACATAAAAACATTATGTGTGGTTCCACCCTTTACCATTTAGCACCGGATATCGATGTTAATCGACTATGAGGTGGACAACAGACATTAAATTGATTTTTTTAAAAAAGGCTATTTCATGACCATCCAATCAACTTCATTCCTTTTTCATGGCTTTCATAAGTAATTTCTCAATCTCATTACTTTTACATGACCTTCATGGCCAGTAGACACCATGGCAGAAACACACAACTTAGAACTACAATAAGTCAGAATCACCCAAGCTAGAAAGGGTACAATTTAGAACAGCTGAGTGGTTAGACTGTTCGCCTCCCACCAAGGCGAACTGGGTTCAATCCCCGGCCGGTTCGCTATGGATTTTCACATGTAGGAATAGTGCCGGCTGGTCGGCGGGTTTTCTCAGAGATCTCCCGTTTCCCCCATCCTTTCATTCCGGCACTGCTTCATACTAACGTCACTTCGTCTTCACCGGCTCCGCCGAGAGGTAGCTGTTAAGAGCCGCCCACAATCTAGAACAACGTTCACCTGATGACAGGGGCGGCGAACAGCAGAGCGGCCAGTACGCCGGACAGCAGGTGGAGGAGTCTCGCGACGTCGTCCAGCTGGCTGTCCCCAAGAAGGAAGGCCTGCACCGACACGGATCCCTTGTAACCCACCAGCATGATCATGGCGGCGCCGCCCATCACGAGCGCGCGCAGCAGAGTCGCCAGCCTCTCCTCGCCGCCCGCCGCCGTACTCGGGGGCGAGAGCTGGGGCTGCTTGCACGTCGCCACCACGGAGCTACGCGGCGTCAGCCCTCCCAGCGAGATGTCGTCGAAGATGCTGTCGTCGACCTTCTCGCCGCCCTCGTCTTCCTCGTCGTCCTCCAGGTAGCTGAAGCTGTGGGAGATGAGGCTGTGTATGCGCTGGCTGCATGTGGACGCGCTGCGCGACGCTGGCTGCTGGGGAGGGACGCCGCCATCCGGCTGGAAGCCGCCGTTGTCGTAGTGCGACCGGCTCGTCGCCATCTCTTCGCTCGACTGACTCGCCGCTCACCTTGCCGCCCGCCCTCTCTCCCCTCTTTTCTTGCCGCTACTGTCAATCATTTCTCATATCTCCTTGGAGCTCCGGTCTAGGCGGAAATCGTAAAGTTAGCACTTTCTAAGGCCCTCCGAACAGGCATTAACTGCTAATAAATATATCTTATTGCATCCTCAGGCATTAAATTTTCATTGTGGTGAAATGTATATTTATTGGTCACATTGCAATGTTTATATTAAAAAGCAGCAGGAAGATGGAAATTGGATGAAAGGAAAAATTTATAAGGGCCTTAAAAAGTGCTCGCTTTACCATGAACAGCCTATAATGGCAGTCTCCAGGCGTGTGTATATTATATCTATACATAATATAAAACGAAGTGCCCCGGCCGCATGTGTCAGTGTATTCGGCTAAGGCTTCTAAATTACTTGATGGATTATGATGCGGTTTTCACCATCATTTAGAGAATTTCTTTAGGAAGGCTTAGGTATATAATATCTTAATTTTTAATCTAGGGATAGTAGAGAAATGTCGACGTTTTATAATAAAGTCGGAAAATGCCGCTTTTCGGGAGTTTGCATGGCTTATGCTGACTAAAACATAAGAGACACGCCAAATTAATGAAGTACAGAAATGTAGATCTCAGAAAGGTCTACAAAGAAGTCTGTGACAGCATCAACGTATGTGTATCTTTTATGGATGACCAACAGTAATCATTTTTGTAAATCGCACCCGAGCGGGTCGCTTATATATATATATATATATATATATATATATATATATATATATATATATATATATATATATATATATATAGAGAGAGAGAGAGAGAGAGAGAGAGAGAGAGAGAGAGAGAGAGAGACCAGGGTATCGTCACAGGCACCTCATGTGCTCATGTGTGTAAGTGCCAACAACCCGACACTCCCGAGTACAACAACCACCAACCACTCAGCTTTTGGCAGACTAATAACAAAATATTGATTCAAAAATTCTTTCTCTTAAACAGCACAAACTCCTCATCCATCCGAAACCAGAATAAGATAAAGGCATAGGGGAAAATCTGGGATAATTTGCCACAGGAATCCTTTCACACACCCAGAGAAACAAGGAAAGTTCATAAATTGCATTCTATAAAGTACGAAATTTCATAGATATAATTTTCAGAAATGTAGTAACATTTCAAGTACAAATCAATTTTTAAAACTCTTCTTCTTTAATAAAAATGGGTAAAAAATTATACCAAAATAGCGATATAAATAGTTACCTAAATACTGTGCCCCAAACGTGTTATATAAAACTTGCTCACATGAGTAGAACCAAACCTTATGACGATTACATAATATACAAAGCCACGTGACTTCTTCAAAGTATCTATGACACATTAAAGTCTTCTATACTTTACAAGAAAATGCAATAAAATAGACAATCATGCCTATAAAATGTTTCGTACTGAAACCCTAACACAAAACATGGAACGCAAAATGCTCATATTAACATTGACAAGTGCCTCTTAATAGAATACTTTTCTTAATTGTATGATAACACAGATGGAGCCAAATACTTTGAGAAGGTCCCAGACTGGTCATTTCATACATCAGAAATTTTCACCCTCTCTCTACCGGGGAAGAAATATCGCAGCAATGCGATTTTCGTAATTAGTTGGCTTTAGCCACTCTAAACTCTATATTTAAATTGACGGATGCTCAAGAACAAAAAACAGTCTTTTATTTTTTTTCTTGGTTTCTTTATTGTACGACTTGCAACCCCGCCGACGCTTGGGGAGGGGGTGGGAAGAATCAAGGAGCAGTGACGTCATGAATCACGTGGTCATCCTGCCGGCAGCGCTAGGGCCACGACACTCATTGCGCCCCGCAGTATGGATGTTGACTTGTAGAGACAGCCGACAAACAGACCTGTCGTATCTGCTGGATGACAGGCCTGTTTGTCGGCGTTTGTGGCCGGTTTCTTTCGGCAAGGATGGAGCGATTCACAGAAGCCAGCAGATGAAACATCCAACTTCAATTTAAGGTACAGGAACACCATCATCTCCATTTTTCCAGGCTGCACGTAATTATTTCCACAAGGGTGCGCGGAAATTGTTTCGGTCGTGGCTCGTAAGGTGCCTAAGGGAGACGCCCAGGCGTCTCAATATATATATATATACACACATATACACACAGGGTGTAAACGATAAGTGTTTACAACTGTACACAACAGTGTACAGGGCTCCGAGATAGCAATTTGATGTAGGACACTTGTGGTCCAGAGGGTCGGGAAATAGCAGTAAATCTCTTGACAAATGTGTACTAAGCCACGTGTAGCGCGCCGCTGTGGGTCCGGCCTTAATCGACCTGCTGGTCAGTTGAAGCTAGTTTGTACAAAGGTAAAATCGGGCAGGAAACGTTTAGTAATAGCTTTTGTTTGAAACACATGTTTCAGTGTCACAATACTACAGACAAGCTACATAAATCAGGAAAGAATGTATGGAATTGCAACAAGTGTTTCAAACAAAAGCAATTACTAAACGTTTCCTGTCCGATTTGACCTCTGTACAAACTGGCTTCAGCTGACCAGCAGGTCGATTAAGGCCGGGCCCACAGCGGCGCGCTGCACGTGTCTTAGTACCCATTTGTCAAGCGCTTTTACGGCAATTTCCAGACCTTATGGACCACAAGTGTCCTACGTCAAATTGCTCGTCTCGGTAGCTCTGTACACTGCGGTGTACAGTTGTAAACACTTATCGTCTACATCCTGTAAATAAATAAATAAATATATATATATATACACACACAAAAGTTGGCTAATACAAACAATAAATCCTAGGTATCAAAATGTTCGGGAAAATTCATCTAGTATTTTAAAATTGAAATTGAAGTTAGCAAAACAGCGCTGTTAGTCCACAACTTCACGTACCTGCGTGCACAAGACGTTGCATATAACGAAGGCGAACGGAACTCGTGCACCATGCGGAGAGCGCTTGCACATGACTCACCATAAACTGGAGGTACGTGGGCGTCGCTAGGGATTGCTTGTTAGTACACGTGTGTGTCAAACTACACGAACAATGAGAGATTCGCTACTGAGTAGTGAAGGCTGCCAGAAGTGACTGCATTTTATCTCCAACAACACGCAAACAGCAATAATGGCGGTGTAGGGTTTGTACACATTTTCACATTTGCTCTGCACACAGGTTTGTGAAGATGCATAATCCCGACGCTGATTTTCCGAACATTTTGCTACTAGGATCCTATATAATGAGACGGTCTCTCTCTGTCTGTCCGTCTTTAATACCGCTAAGTCCCTTGAAACTCAACAGAAGTTCTTCAAATTTTGCAAAGCGAATCCTCAGGGTCAAATACAGGTCAAGTACGAATTTCAGCAAGATCAGATTACGTAATCATTACCTTTTACCCTAAAAATTAATTTTTAAATTACATTTTTTTCCTATGAAAGTTTTGTATTAATGCATAGAGATTATTGCATAGAGATATGAAGGTAATGGAATATCATTTTGTTTACTTTAAATGCCTCGCTTCAATGTTAAGTTAATTTCCAAGTGGGGCCACAGTGGCTCAGTAGATAGAGCGATTCCGAGTGGGGCCACAGTGACCCAGTGGATAGAGCGATTACGATTGGGGCCGCAGTGGGTCAGTGGATAGAACTATATCAAGTGGGGCCGCAGTGGCCAAGTGGATAGAGCGATTCCAAGTGGGACTGCAGTGGCTTAGTGGATAGAACTATATCAATGTTGAGTTAATTTCGATTCATTTTTTTTCAGTCTTCGTATGATAACAAACATTTGTAACATCGTAACGGTTCTAGGCACATGGCAATACTAAAAAAAAAAAAGGTCATGGGCTGGGCCTCTAGTTTGTTTCTATTGGCGCATAGATGCCATGGTCTGAATTTCGACATGTAGTTTAAAAACACCTTATAAATACAAGATGAGTCATGACTGAGTGTTTTTAATTTCGGGAGGTGATTCCATACGAGAAATGAAGCGGAAATGTATTAGGGTATTTTTCGATAAAGTGAAAATTGTGGCCACTGTGCGCCACTGAAAATCAAATGTGAAATTGCATTTAGTCAAATGTTTCCGTAATCATTTGAAACTAAGCAACATAATATCGAACAGTGTTACAGGAAAGGAAGATATTGAACATGTTATGAGTGTGGTTGAAATATCACCCCCCCCCCCCAATTTTCCACAAGTACTTGGTTTTCATCGCCCTTTTTTGATCGTTACTTTCGAAACACTGAGATGTAATGCACGTTTACGTATGCTATGTTAATCAGAATGTGCAAAGTAACGAAATAGGTTGTCTTGTCAGCACTCGCTAATGCTAACCATTTTCGCGATATCAGCATTTGCACAAAGCAAGTAAGATAAAGAGACGAAGCTTAGTGATATTTTGGTGGGCCCTTATTTTATTCTATGTTTGGGCTATTAGGTGCTGCCAACCATACAACTCTTAAACATAATTATTTCAATTTTCAGACAGGCGTTTTGGTTACTGCTAATATCAATTTGGTAAAAACGTTATAATTAAATGCTGTATTTACAAACGGTATGTGTGTTTAACAATTGATAGAGAATACATAGGTTGGCTATTCTGTTAACCGCACAATCGTTTATTAAAATACAAATTGTGCATATTTTTTCTTTTAAAAATACATTGTCACTGATATCAATAACTACTGTACCATTTATTCTTAGGCAATCAGCATTCGAAAATTCAATAAAACTCAATTCAAATTCCTGTAATTGATTGCAAACATCATCTCCACCTTCTTCAGCCACGATCATAACAATGGAAACAAAACAACTCAACGCTCAGGCGCTGACAGTGCATGCATACATAAAAATTACATATTGTATGAATGATGATAAGAATAATTAAACTTATTTTACTTATGACTTAAGTATATTTATATATAAAGTTATATTGTTTATAAAATATACAGCTTTCTTTATTAATGAGAATTATTTTTATTTTTTCAACAGTTGGCGAAGTCATTCTACCCTATAATTTAGTGGCCCACAAAATCCCTATAGAGCTTCAACTCCTTGAGCATTTATATGTTTAAAGGTGTGCGTAATTGTCTGTGGCCGCGGATAAGGGGGGAGAGGGAGGGTGTGTGTGCAGACTGACGTCCAATGCAACGTCAGAACCAGGCGTTGTCTACGCGTAGGTATAGGCTGTTCTCAGTAAAACTAGCACTTTTGAAAGCCCTGCTTAAGATCTACTTGTACGCACGTTGTGTATTCCAACGCCTTATGTAAAATTAACTTTTTATATATCTGCAAATTTCTACACACTGATGCATTAAAAATCAGAAAGTGAAATAAATAATTTAAATTATTACAAATCGTTACGTAACACTTTTTATTTGACGTTAAGTTAAGGAACTACTTTCCATCCATCGTTACCAACTTCACCGGGCGCATGTCACTCAGTGCGTCCGTTGTAGTATATGCAGGTATGAGCAGTGACATTTTTCTAAGTTTGATTTCAAAAGTGTTCACTTTATCGTGAACAGCCTTGACAAGCAGGCATTGACCACGCCTAGTCTCGTGAAAGCGGGATTACGACAAAGTGTAAGGCCGGTGTCACACTATGCGCCTGTGCCGCTGCGGCTGGACGGGATGCGGTTTGACGGGATGGGCACAACGCATTGTTGTAAATGCGTGGTGTCAGACTAGTGCGACACCTCGCATTTACAACAATGCGTTGCCATCATCCTTTCAAACAGGAGCATCCGCAGCAGCCTAAATGTAAACGAGAGTGTGCGCGCGCAATGGTCGCCATGGCAGCATCAACAACAGGCCTGCAACTCATTATTTTCGATTACGTGGTGGACAAAATAAATCAAGTTAGGGCTATTCTAAACGAAGCAAACAGTGACACCAAGAAGCTAGAAGAGTTTGCGATAGCATTTGAGAAAGTTGCAGAGAAAAAAAAAATATGCGTTCTTAGCAAACTACTTTGCTTTGTGTGCAATCCCGCTAAAAGCCGAAATACGAACAGTTCAGGATTTGAAGGAGGGTTTTGTAAATTTTGAAAAGCTTTTTAGACAACTTTGTATAGCACATAGTAGATGAACGATCAGGGCATCTAAATAAGGATCTTTTCTTCTGCCTACCACATGATAGAATGATAAACTTTAGGACTCACGTTGTGGTCCTTTCTTCATTTGTTTGTATATAACTTCAGAATAACGCATTTGATTAGACTACGATTTTGCGTGGGAAAAATGTACGCCACCCTATTAACGTGCCTGTGACGTCAGTAAACATGTTGGACACTTGTGTTTACATTCATATTCCTAGCGTGTAACGTGGGCATGTGGAATTTTTACTATATTTTGTTGTATCGGAGGATTTTAATGCTATTTCTGTGTCATCAAACACCAGTGAATGTTGCGTAGTTCCACGTAGCAAAGATACAATGCAATTCATTCCTGATAAGATACCTACGTATAGTTTAAGTGAAACGTGCCTAAACGTAGTCAATGAACTGTAAATCACTAGTCAATGTGTAACAAAACTACGTTTTGTGTGTGGAAATCATTTCAACGTTAAGTAAATGTGTTTTCTTTACAGTAAGTAGACTGGCCTAATCCGAAACACGGTAGTGTTTATTTTATAGGCGGTGCGTGTACGGCTATATGACAGGGATATTTTTTCTTCACTTTTTAATTAAAATACGAAAACTCCCTTTGACACATATAAATACTAATAATGTTATCGTTCGAAGTTGCTTCATAATTTTGAGGTTACATGCTTCTGTTTATGTCAGTTACATATGTATGCCTACATTATAAAATATTTCTTTGATGAAACTCGTGTCATGCTAATTTAATCTATAGAGGCTTAATTTTATCCTTCGTTTTATAACTAATTTTTAAAAAACCTGGGATTCCAAAATGACATCACAAATTTATATTCTCACGGAAATAGAATGTTCGTCAACTGTGCCCACAAAAGTCTTCACGTTTCTGAGAATTGTGAGATATGTGTTCGTAGGAAAATATTTTAACTAAGCAAAACGACACGAGTCTAAAAGAAGAAAAGTGGTTATACGTGAGAGTAAAATTGGATAAAATATTTTCCTAAAAGTTTAAATACATTGCCTATTGCTGTACTAAGTTGGTGTATTGAAAACGCCGACTACATTTCAAACATCGACGAAGGTGGCGACAATTGAAGCAAAATCACGGTAAAAGTGTCTGTAATCCACGGTTACAGACCGAAAATACGTTGGCACGCGTGCTGGCATTGAGATGGCGAGACCAAAACATGTACAACTACGTCGTATGGCACATACGCCAACAGTAAATCATTTTGATTGTTTACAAAAGAGTTGAAAAATTATACATTTTGAAAGTGTGATAATTTGAAAAATAAAATGCGCACGAGAATAATATGTTGCATATTAGTATTATATACGATAATTATTTTAATGGCATCGATGGAAGTGGAATTGATTTTCCAACATAAAATCCCTATTTATTTCATGTGGGATATGTGTTCGTGCAGTTCTGCCACTGTTACCGCTGAGTGGGTTTCCTTTGCTGAGCTTTTTAAATCCATTGTGCATCACGACACTTCTCTCAGTAAAGTACAGAAGTGTTACTACCTCATTGATTGTCTGAAGGATGATCCGAGAGAACTAGTAAGTAACCTTCCTTCCACATACAAGTGAGAATTATGACGTGATTTGCTTCATTGAAGAAAAAAATACAATAACTTGAGAGTTACTGCCATCATTCACGTTCAGAAAATTCAGCATTTACCAGATGCGGATGACAACTCTATAGAATCTTTGTCACGGTTTGTCAGTACAGTGCGATAGAACAAGATCTCCCGATATGTGATGATCTTATAGAATTTTTGAAGCATCCAGAGAAAATACATAGGATGGAAGCATCCAGAATGCTAATGCGAGAAGTTTCCATACCTACGTGCCGACAAAACGGCCGCCACATGTGTACTGGCGAACAAAATGGCTGTAGTCATACTGGCTGCCAACATGGCCGCCGGGACCAGATGGGGAAAAATACATTTTGAGGGAAAAAGGTAAAAAAAAGGGAAATTTAAGGGAAAAAGAAAAATCTAAGATGGCGGTGGGTCATCCTCTCGTCCCTGCCAGGATGCCAGTTGCACCAGATCTCATATTTCCCTACTACTAATATATTAAAGACTGGGCAGGTTGATATGCTTCTGTCAGTGGACATTGTTAGCGAAATAATGACTGTAGCTAAAATATCAGGTGAACTGAATGTCTTTCATTCCGTGTTTAGCTGGATAGTGACTGGTAAAGCCAAATGCGAACCACTTGTTAATTCAGCAGTGTCAGTTTTTATTAGAACTAATATGGTTGTGCAACTGCAAAGGTTTTGGGAATGTGAGGAAGTCCAATCAGCTAGCATGATGACTTCTGATGACAAGATGTGTAAGATGCGTGAGGAGCACTTCCTCGCAACACATACACGCACTGCCGATGGAAGATACATGCTTCGGGTTCCTTTCAGGCAAGATAAATAGAGCATGGGTAAGTTATTACACCAAGCAATGTTAAGATTAGAGCACCTTGTGAAAAACTGGCAAAGTTACCAGAAGTGGCTATGGACTACAGATTGTTTTAAAGAAATATAAGGATTTAGACCATATGTCATGCATAGCAACTGTTCAACAGCTGTCTGGTCAGATGTGTGTGCTCAAACCAGACCCATTCAAGGACTGTGATGTAGCCAATGTGATTCCTCATCACACGGTACTCAAAGAGCCAATTCAACAACTAAAGTGCAAGTGGATCGGCAACAACTTCAACTGGTGTGGTGTTTCATTTAACGACTTGCACTATACTGGCCCTAAACTCCAAAGATAAATTATTAATATAATGTTTAACTTTCGAAGCATGCCTATTGTTTTCACCTCAGACATTTGTAATATGTCCCGCCAAATTATGATACATCCAGATGATCACAAATACCATTGTATACTGTGGTGCCACTCTACAGAAGAAAATGCGAGTATTTGCCAGTTGAAAACTGTTACCTACGGACTTTCATATTCGGCTTACAGACTTTGAGGTCTTCACAGCAATTGGCACTTGATGAAATCCATAGATTTCCTTATGCAGCACAAGCATTGTTAAGAGATGTCTTAGTTGATGGCATAATTACTGGGACCAGCTCTATTAAAATAGGCTTTGCAACTGAAGTTGGAGCTTGTGTCTTTGCTAGAACAAGGAGGTTTTGAACTGAGAAAATGGTTCTGCAACAATACCACTGTCTTTGAAGATATGCCATTTGAGCACAATGAGGTTTTCAGAAGCTATGACCAAGACACAAGCCCAGCAATTAAAGTCATAGGTGTTCACTGGTGTTCCATAACTGATGAGTTCATTTACCATATCAATGCATCCCAGCTATCTATTACCAAATGATGCATCTTGTCAACCATTGAAAGGATATTTGACCCCTGTGGTTGGGTGTCACCAGTTATATCGTGGGTCAAAAATTTTGCTGCAGACTTTGTGGATGCTGGGTTTTGAGTGGTATCAGCAAGTTCCCGAAGAAATTACGCATCAGTGGGTACGTTTCAGAACTTCGTTAACTTCCCTTGCTGAGGTGCAGATTCCACATTGTGTCAATTTAAATAATGGGTGCAATCTTCAGTTTCATGGTTTCTGTGATGCCTCTGAAAAGGCATATGCTGATGTGATATATCTAAGGCTCGTTGATGCTTATGGTGCTGTCTCAACCCACCTGGTAACAGCCAAATCAAAAAGTTGCTCCATTGAAAAACCTTACATGTTCCTAAATTGGTATTATCAGGTGCTATGATGCTAGCAAAGTTGTGGCAATATGTAAATATCCTGCTTGACACAAGATCATTCAAATTTACTGTGCACATGTGGTCGGATTCTTTAACTGCACTGTCATTGCTAAAATAACCATCATATAAGTTCAAAACTTTTGTGGGAAATCGTGTAGCAAAGAGTCAATCGATTACACCACCAAATATATGGCACTATGTCCCTTCCCTCTCTAACCCAGCATATTTAGCACCTCGAGGCGTGTTTCCAGACCTCCTGGTTAAGAATTGTCTTTGGTTTCATGGTCCTGACTGCCTGGCAGACTCAGACACAAACTGGCTTGGGAATAAGTTTAAGATTTCTGATGTAAAGAAGCTTCCTGAATGCAAGTAAGTGCTAACTCCTGTTTTGGCAGTTCAAGAGAATAGGAATGAACTGGCGAAATTGTTAGAAGCATTTTCTTCTTCTCAGAGCCGAAACGAGTAACGGGATGGGTGCTCAGAGCCAAGAATGCATTCGCAAGGCAACTTCACTGCATTCGTAAAGTTTTGAGCTTCGAGGAAATACCGGCAGCAGTTGTGTTTTGAATCAACACTATACAAATGCACTATTTTTCAGAGGACCTTATTCTCAAGCACAATGAATGTACTGCTAGCATGGAGTTATCAGGATGTGTGGCCGACTGCAAAATTCAGCATTGCCTGAAGATACCAAATATCCAGTGTTGTTTCCTGCAGAATATCATATATCAGTACTCATCGTCAACTGCTACCATATCACCTACCTTGATGCTGGTCCTCAATCGACCAGTTCCCTCATCCATAGGCAGTTCAGGATAAGTGCAAGACGTCTGATTCGGCTGTGTATACATCATTGCATTCGGTGTTTTAAATTGACAGCCAAACCTCCCTGTGCAACTTATGGGAAATTTGCCTGTGGTTAGGTTCTCACAGGTTCGGCTATTTCTGAAGATTGGTGTGGACTCTGCAGGCCCTTTTTCTTCAAAGCCCACTAAAGCACACTTGGTCCCTGTCAAAAAGAGCTAGAAATAATAAACTGGGTTTATTGTTTGTGACATTGCAAATAATCTAGAAAGATATCTGTACACAATGATGACACAAGCTCCAAATGTACTGTCTTGCTCTACATGCAAACAAATAGATACATGTATAATACAATTTGCACTATTTTTATTTATCTTAGAGCCTATATTAGGACCTCTAGTTACACATCAGGTTGAAAGTTAACTTCCAGCTGGTGCAATATAGTGTATTATGACCTATAGTTATTGCTAACTAGAACTGTTATCAAGGGGTTAAACTATCTATCACTTAAAAGTGGTCGACAAGTAGTTTTACCTTTAGATAGAGATGGGCTAAACCAGTATTTCTCATGAACATTCTATGCCTGTTCCTGTTCCCAGTCGATACCTGTTGCTGATACCTGTTATTGAAAATACCTGGTAAGTTGTATGCTACAAAGATGTTAGAAGAGTCATATGCTAGGCCATGTTGTTCCACTATCTCAATTTGTTCTCGTATACCTGTTAGCCATGCACTGGGTTAATATTTTCCGCTACCTCTCTGTAGCACATACTGGCGTATACCCTCCTGGTAGTTGGATTCTGTCAATTACCTTCTGAAAATATTAAAAACTATTTTAAAGTTGGCAGTATTTAAAGAAAAATTATATACATAAAGCAGGCAAGGTGTGTGGTATTCCCTGCAGAGCAAGTAAATGTCAGACATTACAATTGTCCTACCAGGGAAACATGACACACTGACGTGTTCCAGAAGTCCACGTATTCTTGGTGCCCGTTTGTACCTCCTCAGATGCATCAACCACAACAGCCACACCCGACCGATCGATATTAGGTCGTGGTCCCGATCAGTGCAGGTCGAAAAGAATGGTGTGTCTACACTTATCTTGCCGCCCTGCAATTTGTGGCAGAGGGCCATCATATTTGAAATTCATCACACGAGGTAACTCCAGTGATAAATTTATATGTGGCCTAAAAGACTGTTTCCCATGAAGTCACGACCATTAGACGCAACAGCCATGTTCGATGTGCGCGATGTCAGCGGGCCTTGTGGTCGAACCCAGTCTGCTACATGGATCCAAGAGGGTTCAGAAGATGGAGAATAATATTCTCAGTACAAGTGTAAAGTGGCGAGCAGCTCGCCAGCAGTGTTAATTAGTTAGAGTAAATACAGTGAGTTTTTATAAGTATTGTGATGGCTATACCTGCACATCGAACGAAAGTCAAACCGACGGTGCAATATGAAGTTGAGAAAATGTTGGCCGTTTGGGACGGCTTACCTTCGCTGCGACAGAGGTGTGTTTGACGAGCTCCATGCCTCATGTCCGCTGGGCGGACCTGCTGGTCTACAAGTATGGGCTCTGTGGGCCTGCTGTCGCCTACAAAATCTATGACCGCCTTCCCCTCCCTCGTACATCACCTTGACCACATGATGACAGTAAACCAGTCACACGCCACCAGGGTGCCCTTCCAGGACTTCAGATATCGATGGAGTGAAGATAGTTTTGTAATGTTCTAGGTGATTTTAAATAAAATATAAATACAGGTGTCTCGCCTAGATTCGGGGAGACAGCACAGGGTTTTCACTTGGGCAGGAACCGCTGTTCCATCAACATTTTAAGGGGGGGGGGGCCCTTGCTGCCATTTTAGATAAGTATGGTTTAAAGCAAAATAATTATATGTGATCTGCATATAGCTGGAAAGAGATGTAATCTTGTAAAAATGTAGATTTTGGGGGAAGTTTTAAACATAATTATTTTCGATACCTTTTTTTTTTTTATATTAAATGTAATCAGTGGAAAACTATATTTTTATATAACATTTACTGATTGTAAAATTTTGGGGGAAAACTATGTAAATTGTATATATTTTGAGATAAAAACCAAGGAAACGAATAATTTTCAAACCTTTTCACTGGAACCAACACAAATCCCTTTTTTGACATCATTGGGGGCTGCCAGCTGTTTTTCAACTTAAAACACTTACATTCAGGAAACAGTTGAGGCAAGGACCTCGTCCTGTATATGTTGGCTAACACTGTCACATACAGTATAGAGAAATGGCAAACACCGTCACAGTATTGCACCATAGCTTACTAGGGAAGCTACCTGTTTTTCCATAGAGGGTTGCCAAAATCCCACGGAGGACAGGGCATGGCCCCGCCCCTTTTAGTGAAATACATGTGACATCACAGGAAATGGAATATATACTCTAAATATCATTTTTCGTCATAATGCAATATGCCAGCATATAAATATTAATTATAAGTGTGTACATGTCTATCATCGAGAATTAGCCACATAAGGCATCATTTCATTTAATATCACCCTACTCGTGACGTCACATTCTTAGCCATACCTGGGGCTCCGACGTTCACGGTTATCTCACCAACATGTTTTTAGTCATTAACAATAATTATGTCAAGTGTTAATTTCTTTAATCCTGTAAGTTGTGCAGTCATGTTTATTCATGTTTCGCATTTCGTGGCGGGCTCGCCGACGTTGGGCAAAGCCACGGCCATGTTCTTTAGTCAGACGTCAGCACTCGACCGACCAGTAGAACAGGTGGTAAGCTCCCATGTTACCCCCCTCAGCACTTCAAATTAGGCTGCATATCTAATCGCAATACTGTAACGTAGAACAAGAACCTTTTAACTTCATTTATATTATCCGAGGGGAGGCCCGACTGCATCCTGAGGTAATTTTCCAGGACTTAACACAATGGGACACGTTCAGCACGTAACTGATTCTTAAGGCCCTCACCTTACTTTTACAGCAGGGACCACCACCACCAGGTCTGGAGTGCCGGGTCCGCATAAAAAGGGTATGGATTATTTTTGTACTGACATTTGGTTGTATCCCCACATGTGTTGCTCCCTGCCTTAGGCCGTTTGTCATGCCGACCACTTCCCAGCGCTGCACACATCCCCATTCGAAGTGTAATCGGCGGCAAATGTGAATAGTGACGTGCAGTGCAAGAGCGGTGCAAGTGAGTTGGTGTTGGAGGGGGGTTTTGTAAAGTATCCATTCGGAATGGTTACCATTCCAGAAATTTTGCATCCATACTTGCGCAGAAAAATCTGGAATGGTAACATTTCACATTTTATTAGCGAAGCGTTGTGTTACTGGACCCTGAAAAGTATCCATTGTAGGAATGGTTACCATTCCGGATTTTTTTTACCGACGTTCACATCACAAATATCCTGAAAGTGTCCACAGTTAGAATGTTTACAATTCCAGTATATGTGTTTTTAGTTGTCATCCACAAAAGCCTGAAAACTGTCCAGTGCCTGAATGGTAACTAATCTGTCTTTTTCGCGTCAGTGAAGCTTGGAGTTTCCCCACAAATTATTTTCAAGTGTAGCCCCCTCGCACTTGAAAATACTGTACAATTGTAGCCAAACATTATGCACAGAGTCAGAGTCCCAGCATCAGCAAGGGAATAAATCCCCAAATCAGTGATTCAAGGCATGCCGGCAATTTTTTTTAGGTGGTGACGCAAAGCATCACGCATCAGCAAAGCTTGCAGTTTCCTCAAAAATGATTGTCATGTGTAGCTTATTTGCATTGAGAAATAATGTGTGTGTGTGTGTTTTGCAATTCAACATATTTTTGTACTATTTGTAATGTTACTGTAATATTATCAACATATTTTCACACTTGAGTCCTGTGCAACTATATCCATCCTTTACCTGGTCTAGTAGAGACTATCTAAGCTTCCTCTAAATGCTTGTACTAAACGATGAGGGACTGTTCCGGCCATCTCACACCGTTACCACACTAATTTCAGTTAAGAGATTGTTAGGCGATCTGAGTAAATTCATCGGACACCGAACTTTTCGACATACTCGATTAATTACCTTGCTCCCTCGTTTGAGGCACTTATAAGAAACAATGTTCCTATTTAGTCGGAGCGCACTTAAACTGATAAAAATCGTGTGAAGTCATCAATGGATACAGGAAATTTACATCCCAGATGTATAAAAGACATATTGGGTTGCTGTGCGGCACTCTCCTCAGATAAGAAATTAATTACTGTTCCATACTTAAATTTACTATTAATACACTATGTTGGAATGGAACAATATTGAAGAAGGTCCGGGGAGGAAGCAACGACGTGCGCCCGCACAGCACCGAGGTTACCACGCTACTCCCTTGGCATCGGGCAGGCTGGGCTGCCTTCTCATTAGCCAGCTCGTCCCGCACAACTATGAAAAAATTGTTACATTTTATATTTCTTATATAAGTTTAAATGGATGATGCATTAAATGATCTTAAATGACAAAACAAGCACTAGAATGCTTTCACTTCAATCTTAAAAGCTCTTGTATGGAAATAAAAATTGATATCTGCTACTCCGCTAAGTGGCGGCTTAATGGTAATGTTACTTCCTTACCGTGTTCACAACACACATTTTCTGCTTTTGATTGTGGACAAAATAAATCGTTCCATTTGAAGTTTTATATCACTTTTCGCTAATTTTAATAGTGTCTATTCAGTGTTCTTAATCAAAGTTCTCATATTTGCAGCTTTTATATACTTTGATTAAAAGTAAGGTTAAAAAACCAGCGTGGTTCATGTTTACATTATGTTGTCGGCGTTCACTACAACCTAACCTCACACTACTGTCCTGCCACTGGCACAACACTGCGGACTACTTCCTTTCTTATACGTATAAGACTTATTTTTTAAATTAGCGATAGGCACTTGTAATATTCAGACTGGAATATTAAACCATTCACTGCGCCACTGCTACGAGTGTAAAGCACTGTCTCTGTAGCCTGAAACCAATGTGCACTCTGCTCACGTCAAACATATTTGAACTACATAATATTAAACACTCTTAAATTTACACACAAGACCCTATTAAAATTAAAGATAAGCTGTGCCATTAATTTAATGGATGGTAGTGACTTACCGTAATATTTCTGCATGACGTGCATGATAATGCCCGTGTACGTTACATTAAGAACAAGGTGGTGACATTTGCAAAACTTACTCTGACAATATTATGTGAAACGGCTGTGTCTATTAAAGCTCAACATGGAATGCGATTTATGAGCACTGGAATACGGATGAAGCTGTTATCACGACCAATTATTTCTGATAAAAGAATTTGTTATGGTGTTAGTTCCGGTTTGTTAACCTTTTTATCTGAGTGTGTGATGTCCGGTCGCGCCATTTTCCATTTCCCACCGGCTGTTGTTGTGGGCTCCCACTCTGATGTGGGTAATCTGCCCATGTCGGACAATCATTGTCCCAGTGAGTTCTTCCACACCATCTGCAAGGACGTGACAGTTGTCGAGGTCCTCCTGAATATCGCAGCGGTACTGTGCTACTTGTTGTTGACGCTGTATAATCCGTTTTCGAGGTGATGTGAATCGTTACTCATGGGTGTGTCTTGCTGTTTACATTTTTACTCTGACCAACTGTTCGTGGGGTTGATATTATTTGCTCGCGATGCGGTTGTATGTTGGCACGGTAGCGGCATTGCTGAGCGGAAGTGTTCGTGTCTAACAACAGAACAGTCTTTATTAAGTCACTCTCGGTTGTGTGTATTGCAGGGGCTAGTGTGGGGCGGTATTCTGCCCTCGCAGAACTTGCTACCACCTCCAGGATATCTTTCATTTCTAGCTCTGGATGGTGTGTCCTGACAAAACTTATCTTTTGTGTTGCAAAAATTGTAGAGGGACTCCTCGCCCTGTTCTTCCAGTACTAATTTGGTTCGGACCCTGAGAGACGTGAAGTTGTTTGTCAAAACGGCTCTTGAGGCTGTTTCGAAGTTTTTCCCACGTGATGCCGTAGTGTGTGATACCCTTTTACCAGGCTTTGGCTTCCCCATTGAGGACAGCTGCTTCCCCCAAGCTCGTTTGCCCACCGTCGATGGCGATCACTGCAGGAATCAGCATTCTACCGGGTGCTGGTTGCCCCTGGTGCAGTAGTATGCCGCAACACATCTGGAACATGCTACTCAACGAGTGAAGTGAACATAGTCATTTACGTGCTCGTGAAGAGAGTGCATAGCATAGGTGCATAGCAACCACTTGCGCCTGCACGCATGTGTTTGAGGAAGTAGATCCTGCAAACTCAGGCAAAGTGTAATTGGGTGTTAATTGCAGCACGCTCAGAGACACCACACAAAGAAACATAAAAAAGAATGGCCCTATTACGTTTTAAGTGTCCCATTGGGATTAAGTGTAACACTTGTTGTTTTTACTTTATTTTCATTCTTAATGAGTTCCATCCCCATCTCACCTGTTTCAGTGTGTTACATAAATTTAAGTTTTTTTTTGTTCCTTGTAGACTTGTTTATGCGCGAACTATGCATATGAAATCAATGTGCGTATGTACTTGTAAGATATTGAAGCATAAGAAAGTAGTTTGAGCAGCCTGCTTGCCCACCAGCCTGGCTAGCACGCAGCGAGAGTAGTTTAGTAATACCATGGTATTTTGAGTAGTCAGAAATGCTGACCGACAGGGTCATATTTCACACGCTTGGGCGGTACATCAACATTTTATAATCAATTATTCACTGCAATAGACTGTTTAATTTCCGGAACCCCGTGTGTTTTTAGCTGCCCGAGGCTTCTCCGCTCCTTATCTTCACCCGGAATAGCATTGCCGGGAAAGGCTTATTTTCTCATATTAATTAATAGCGGCTACGTGCCTTTTTGTAATCAGTGTTACCTTGCTAGGACGTTAAGCCCAGCTTAACGTGTAAGTTTGCTTCCTAGAGGAGCATGTTAAATAAAACCTAATAAACTAACGTGAAGTGTTTGCGACTTCATTCGGGTCACCTAAGGGCTATAGGGATACGGGCCCCCACCTTTCCTGCCTTTTCATTGAAGTGTACTGTGCAAGTGTTTTATCATGTATTTCAGTGTTTTATCTTCGTATACTTAAATATGGGTGTACAAGCCGCCCAGAGATCTCACTGCCAAGAACTCACAGTAAAGGTGACACATTTTCTATCAATATGATGTTTGGAGCACCGGGAGGACACCGCCCATTGGCCGTCGTCACACGACCCGGAGTAGACGAGTCTGCTCTACTGCAGCTAGTTGGTATTGCGACTGTAATACCTGGCACCCATAATCGATCATTAGAAGGTTTGGTGAGATAACTACTCAACATTATGTGTACCACTCCCAACCTTAAAACAAAACCATTTTACTCCACTACCTTGCCACCACCATGGAAACAGTTCACCTACACAATTTGGTCAGTCTTCCTGATCTATGCCATTACGTCATAGACGGCTCTCACAATCCTTTAAAAATGCACTCGGGTCTTCGCTGGCTGTACCGGAGTAGCTCTGCAGCGATTGGAATTTAGTTGGAGTGTGAAAGTTTTGTTCCGAGTCACAGTATCTTCTATTCCACTTTGTGGATCGTGTAGGGCGTACCTCTTGTAACAGCGGGGTGGAGTGTACCATCGACATAGTTGCAGTTTGCAGAATTAGTGAGGGGCTTGGCAACATCAGCTGCAGTATGCTCTGTTTCTCATGTGCGATTTGTTCGAAGATGTTGTCATGAGTTATCAGTCCTTCGGAAAATGTGTTTCTGCTTTCTGTAGCATTCCCAGGAAACCTGTCGTTGTCGCTCCGGTCCTCAGCTGCTCTCGTTGCATCCTTTACATTCCCGTGTCTCTTGATAACATCGAAAGCATGGTATGAAATGTTTATTGGTCAGTGTTTCTCTTTCCTGCGCGGATATGCACCACTCATGGTAAATCCGGCAGCACTGTCCGCATACCAAAGTTGCAGTACCATGTCCATCACATTTGTTTTATTTGAACACTTACACAGTTTGTTCAAAAAGGAGTTGTTTGTCGTGGCTAGGTTGCTGTCGATGGGTGCGCACACGCAAGTTGTTGGTGGGCACTCTGGGTTGACGAAACCTTTTGTCTGTGAAGGGCGCAGACAATGCATGCAGACATCTTCCTGATTTCTGGAGATAGTGCGGGCAAATAATCCGCCACTAAGTTCCAGGTTGGCACGTTCCCATTCTTGTTGCATCTGATGTAAAGCTTCTGGTACCTGGAAAACACATTCATCTTCCTGAAAGATGTCAATAAGTTGTGGATTCTGGTTTGGAGTGCAGCATAAGCATTTCGCACACAACACTGTTGGTTCGCCATCGGTCATTCGCCAGTGCCGATATCCTCGATCGCAGGCGCGATGTGGTTGTGGTGGAGATGACATATCTCTCCATTTGTTTACACTCATCACTGGGCCACGTGGCCTCGTGATTCATGGCAATCACCGTCGCGCATCTCATGGTAGGGGTGGTCCTACCAGCTTATCTGGGCGATGATGGAGAGGGGGGTAGTAGGTGTCTCATTTCCCTCAGTGAAGAAGACATGCACAAAGATGGCATTGTAGGCTGATGTCACAAGGGACTTGCTGTTCCAATATGGTGGTTCCCTTTTCTCTTGAACAATGATTAACTTTTAGCGACAAACTGGTTATCTGGTTTTCCGGCAATTTCTCAGTGTTGAATTTTCACTTTCTATGTAATATGATAACTGTTCATGAGAATAAAATTTGCCAGTAGTAAAATTATGGGAACCAAGTGGTTCATTCGGAAACTACCTCAAGAGCACGTGGTCGTACGTGGACATACAGACAAGAAACATTTTGAAACAAGGAACAGGAAGATTAAGAATTTGGATGAAAAACATGGATATACTAAATATCCACTTGCAAAAGTTCATAAGTTACAAAAGACATACACTCCTTGCAGGCATACTTACAGACTGATCAATGATGTGCAGTACAGTTCACCATTGCAGTTAAAGCCACACTAGTTGCAGCGCCACTTGACGTCTAACCTGTTTGCAGCACCTTGGGAATGATTATGGCAATGACTGTTATAGGTTATGTATGGGCTGGCGCCATTGCTCCCCTCAGCGTAGAGCACGAAGTAATGCATTGATTCGTGGGCCGATCGCCTTAATGTGACCCCCAGATGTGCAGGCGACTCTGTAGATGTTGTAATAACAGTGAACTATATCCATCCTTTGCCTGATTTAGTAAAGGCTATCGAAGCTTCCTCTAAACACTTGTACTAATTGTCGAGGGATTGTTCCGGCCATCCCATGCCGTACCACGCACCATGTTTTGTTAAGAGATTATGTGGCGGTTTGAGTAAATAAATTGGAAGCCGAACTTTCTAACATACTCGATTTATTAACTCGCTCCCTCATATGAGGCAATTATAATAACGTAGCTGCTATCAAGTCCGAGCACACTTAAACTGTTAAAATGGCACAAAGCCGAAAATGGTTACATGAAAAGTTCAGTCCTAGATGTATAAAAGACATTCTGGGTTGCTTTGTGACACTCTCCCCGAATAATAAACTATTTATTGTTTCATAACAAAGCTTGACTATTGACACACTAAATGATTATATGAAAAATTGATGAAGGTCAGGGGAGGATGCGATGATGGATGGGTGTCCACACAGCACCGAGGTTATCACGCTACTCTCCTGGTATCAGACGGGCTGCCCTCTCATTGGCCAGCTCGTCCCGCACAACTATGAAAAACCTTTATATTTTATGTTACTATGTAAATATTAATGAATAATGGTTTAAAATGATCTGAAATGACAAAACATAATACAAGAAGACTTTAATTTCACCCTTAAAAGCTCTAATATTAAAATAAAATAAATATTTGCTACACCGCTAAGTGGCAGCTTGATGGTAATGTTACATCCCTACAATGTTTACAACACACAGTTTCTGCTTTTGATTGTGGGCAAAATTAATGGTTCCATTTGAAGTTTTATATCAACCTTCACTAATTTTAATAGTGTCTTTTGAGTGTCCAAAGTCAAAGTCGCCATAATTATTTGCAGCTTATATATATATGGATTAAAAGTCTGATTAGAAAACCTGCGTTGTCAATGTTTACGTTAAGGTCCCAGCCTTTCCAGCAATCTAACCTCACACTACTGGCCTGCCACTGCCATAGTACTGCCCACTACTTCCTTTCTTTTACATATAAAGCTTATTAGTAAATTAGTAATAGGTGCTTGTGATATTCAGACTGGAAAATCAATATATAATTTATTATACACTGCGCTACAGATACGAATGTAAAGCGCTATCTATGTAGTCTGAAACCAATGTGCTCTCTGCACACGTCAAACATATTTGAACTACATGACACTAAACACTCTTAAAATTACACACAAGACCCTATTATAATGAAAGATAAGCTGTCACATTAATTTTAAGGACGGCAGTGACATACCGTAAAACTTCTGCATGATGTGCATGATAATGCACGGGCACGTAACATTAGGAACATAGAAACAAGGAACATTAACAAGAATATATTTCAGACACTATTCACACAATAAAAACTAACAACACTCATTATTACACTTTCCATAAATAAACATTTGTCTAGCTGAGACACAATATACATAAAACCCTTTTGTTTACATCTGGAAAAGACACATCAATTATAGACATAACCCTTAAAACACTCTGAGCTTTTGGCTTACTCCACTACTGTACCCTGTGTGTACTTACTTGCCTTTCGCGATATTAAACACTTCAATTATTCTGCTTTTTACACATCGCGCACTATCACTGTATCGGTGCCCTTGGTGTGTACACTGGGAACGGTGCGCTGAGCGCATCATTTCTCTCGGCGACAACTGACTTGGCCGATGAGTGTTGATCACGTAGACAGGGAGAACGGTCTAGGGTGCTGGCTCACGTCAGTTATATAAATGGTTGTAGAATAAATAGTTATAGTGACTGTCATTTGTACAGATACATTTAACTTATAACCCCTCTGTTCCTCTATCGGATCAGTTTTGCTGCTTCTCTTTCGGAGTTACACGATCACAACCGGTACTATACATATTAATGTTTTCTATCCTGCGTATCATTTTTCGCATTGCCAAACACTCGCCAGTTATCGACGTAAAGTTTATGGTTGCAAATAATAGTTATACTTAATTATGGTAATAGTAAAGTAATAAACTAAAAAATAAATATGCCTTTTAAGAGGGAAATAATAATTAAACCGGTTGTAAAACACGTCGAGAGAGTCAAATATTTTTTTAGGCTATACATTTCTTTTATTTCGTGTTTTCGATTTGCTTATTTGAGTTTTACACTGGTAGAAGTAAATCTTCTTGCTTTTAATTTTCATAATTATGGGTATATTTTATTTTCTCTTAACTATGGGACATGTTGATCAAATGATAAATTCATGGAATTGAAACATAACTATCGCATTTTATAGCGAGCGAAAGTTGTACTACTATGCTTGCAGTTACTTAAAAATTTCATAGGTAGCACTGGCATTATTATTGGCTATGTCATTTTTAATATGTATTTGATTTGGAACTTTTTTAACTGTTACATAACCGTTAAATATTTTAATAGTTAAAATATAAAGGTTACGTAAAATAATGCTCATCTCTACAATGTAATCGTTTTCTCTATTTTCCGCAACTAAAATGTTTTCATTTGGCAACAAGGCAGCACGCTCCTCGGAGTGTTAGGTACCTATAGCTTTCGCGACATCACACCTGTGTACTCTGGTCGGCCCAGCAATGCAATTCTAGATTGCTGGGTCATCTTGAGTCTAATCCGTAGAGGTCAGTGGCTAGAGCACACTGCAGCATTTTAGGCACACTTTATAACACAAAGAACACTTTCTCGTGTTTCGTTCCATACCTCCCTTCCCCCCTTCCAGGACCACCTTGTAAATTGCAAAAGTGGGTAGGGGGGGGGGGGGGTTACTGGTCGTCTAGCCATGTGGGAAAAGGTCCCATCTATTCGGACTTACTCCTTCAAAACCCCTTCTACTTCTACCCATACAGTCAGGTCTCCGAAGCCCAACAGAAGGTGGTGTTTGACCTACCAGAAACATTCGACATCACAGAAATAAAACAGGATCTCACAAGCGCCGGCTATCAGGTTTTGCATATTTGCCAATTAAAAAAAAAAAAAAAAGATTCCACACCCTAGCAACCCAGAACAGTACACACTGGAGCAGCAACGTTTTTTTCTGCACGACACCTGCGCAGAACACACATCTACCCCCACTTCACAAGGGCACAAGAATTAATATGACTATAGTCCACTCACACATCTACACAAAGAGACCACAGCATGCCGCACAGTGCAAGAACTGCCTGGTCTTGGGGCACACCAGGAATTTTTAGGCCATGCCTATCTCCTGCCGACACTGCACCCAGTCACATCCTGAGGGTGCCTGCGCGCAAACTACTGCTCCACCCAAGTGTAAAAACTGCTCATGCGACCACTCCGCCCTATCAAAAGCCTGCCCTAAATTCCAGGACCTGGTTCTGAAACGACAAGCATCCAAGACCGTAACAACATCTGCAAAGCCAATTTCAACTCCTACTTCGTACAGGGATCAGGCCAGAACATTCACATCAACTAAAGTTCAACTCCAGATTTCCTATACGCAGGCACTCGGAAAATCCAGACAAAAGACTCCAACACCCACACTTAATGCCTTAGCTCCAGCAACAACACAAAAAAAAATCCCGTCTCGTATACTCCCACGAGGCTTGGTTGGTGGAATGGGGGAAGCGATGCGAGAACTCTATGAATTCATCGCGTTTCTTAAGTATTGCAACTTCTAGGCTCTCCTAGCTCACTTCAAACCCTTCATGTCTGCTGCCAAGCAAATTTCCGACCCCCAGGAAAGATCAATACTACTTCTCGAGGCTTTGTCGACGTATGTATGTCAGTCGATCTGCACAACCCGGAAATATACCTTCCCTTTCCCTAGCCCTAAACTGGAACGAACACGAAATTACAAAACAAAATTACTAAGCTACGACGAGTGACAAAATTTGTTATTTGGAATAATAAACCAACAGATCGCAGTACTTTAACTGCATTCAATTTACTCTCAAATAAATGCAAGCAACCAATTAATTGTCTTTCGCTTAACAAATACTGGCATACAATGTAATAAATATCACAGCTTCTATTAATCTTAAAGTCTCTCACAACCAACTTAGTCAAGTGCACTACAAAAAAATAAAAGAACAAATGATTTATTGGAACCACTAAATGGCCAGATTACTTAAAACAAAGCTCCAACTCACATATATAATTTATTTCAAAGTAACTTTCTAGCAAAATCAATAAATATAAGAAACTTTTAATTTACCCGATGAATTGCATTCAGAATGATTCATAACAACAACAGTTCCGCCATCTCTTGGTCGGCGGAGAGAGGCCCCGCCCCTGGGAGACTAGTGACCAATCAGAATGCTCTAGCAACATTATCTTGAAAATACAAACATCGCGTTTCGTTTTCGGCCTTTTAAAACATCCATTTGCGTCTGCAAGTTATTAAAATCATATATTATTAACAAAATAACATTTTAAAAACCTAAAATAATCACCATCCTCTATTACAGTCAATATAATCGTCTTCAGCGGCTTTTTTTTTTTTCTGGCGAGCCCCCAAATCCCGCTACGCCAGCATGAGCACCTTCAGCTTTCTGTATGTCCTCCAGCATGCATGTTAGTAGCTAAGATGGTTGGAGAATTGGATGCGTCTCAGGGCAAGCCCTTTATGCCTTAGGTCGGGTTTAATGATCAAAATGGGCGCATGCATCGCGGCTGAGCAGGGTTGCCTGGTTCCATGGCTGCAATTGTAGCCATGGGTACACCCCGAAAGAAGAAGGGTCTAGTAAGGGGCATAGAAAACCAGGCAAAGCTGAGAGGGCCTGGAAAAACTATGCGACAGTCGCGGAGGATAAAAAGAATTCCTTATATTGGATTAGGGCTGGATAAATTAGTGTTATTGTTAGTTCACTAAGCTAGACTTTGTGAGGTTAATGAGGGTGATATGAAATGTGTCGATCCGCTGCTGGAATGTATCCAAGGCCGTACCGCAGTAGTACGGCCCTAGAGGTGGGGGACACAAGTGTGACACCTGCGCGCAGATGTCAGTCATCTCTCTGGAAGCAGAAAAAAGTGTTAGTTTCCAGGCATAAAATTGGAGTAATTAGGAAGGGGAAGGGGGGTATAAATAAGATTATCGCCAGCCTGGAGGACGCCATATTGGGTAACAGGTAGGTGTATAGGGCCAACGCACAGGCATACACCAGACCGAAACTCCAGGTTGGATCCCGCAATGCTGACACTCGGGTGCGCACGTAGTGTAGCATAGGAAAAAAATTGCAATGTAAAGCACAGGGCAATCTCTGATCCAGAAGCTGCACCGAGACTGCTTGCCTTGTTCTGTGTTCACATATTGCATCGCTAATTTGTGATAATTATTTGCCAAAGAGCGTAGTTTGAAGTTAGATGTATTGCAGTATTACGGGATTCCGGAACAAATTTGTTAGTCGGGTGCATGACTGATGGCCTGCATTGCAAGTTTCGGTGTTTTAAGGCGACCTGTGAGCTAAAATGCTTTTAGGCCGTTTATATTTCTGTTTCTCGTCGGGGTCATAATCTCCGGGACTATATATTTTCGGGTTAGCATGTGTGGCACAATTTTTGTAAAATTCTCCGCCATTTTGACGAAGTGCTCGTCTAGTTTTTCGATTTTGAATTCGTTATGCAGATCTGTAATAGGGCAGTATCTAGCTGCATCTGCCGCAATCAGCAGGCATTTATTTTGCACAATCTGCAGTCTCTTGATATGTGCTTTAGCTGCATGGGTCCATGTGGGCGCAGCATATGTTATAAAAGGTCGTATGAGCATGGTATATAGCAATACTACTGTTTTCCGTGTTGTGGCACTTCGCCTATTAAGTATAGGGTATAGGGCGGAGAGTCTGGCGTATGCACTTACGCATTTGGCGTCTACATGTGCTGTCCAGGTCAACTTTCTGTCCATATGTACGCCTAGATATCTAACCACATATTTATGGGGTATGGGTTCGCCAAATAAAGTGATTTGTGGACGATTCGCAGCTTGGGGTAGTGCCCTGCGCGTGAAAACTATCGCCTCGCTTTTCCCGACATTGATTTTAATACGCCATTTCGTGTAATATTCTTGAAGGCTGTTAAGGTAGCCTTTAATCGTCGAGTTGCTAGGCCGAGGTCGTGTGAGCGACTAAATACGACAGTGTCATCGGCATAACAACCGAATTGCACCAGTCAGTGGTCTGGTTTCGGTAATTCGTTTATATAGAGATTAAATAAAACTGGGCCAAGTATACTGCCTTGAGGCACTCCAGCATATATGGTTTTAGTTTCTGATTTCACCCCTTCGCAATGGACAAAAAAAGTCCTGTGATTGAGGTACCTGGCTAATAATTTAATATAAGCAATCGGGGAAATTTAATTCACATCATTTATAAATTAATCCGGCATGAAAAACTCGATCAAAAGCCTTTTCGATATTAAAAAAAAGTGCGACTACATAGTGTTTCCAGTTAAAGGCATGGTTAATATATTCAGTGATTCGTACTAATTGGTGTGTTGTGGGGTGCTTTTGTCTAAAGCCAAAGTGATCTTCGGGAAGTAAATTATTATTATTTATATGAGAATTAATCCGTCTTAGGATTATATATTCCGCAACTTTAGAAAGTGTATTTAAAAGGCTAACTGGCCTATAATTTTGTGGGAGATTCTTATTCTTCCCTGGTTTGTGAAAGACAACCACACTGGCAGTTTTCCATTCGTTTGGGAAGTATTCCAGATTGAGCATAGCATTAATGCAAGTAGCTAGGTACTCAAGGGCCAGTTCGGGAATTTTCTTTAATACATTAGTCTGAATTCCGCCTGCTCCTGGAGCTTTTCTGAGATGCATGTGGCGAATTGCCAGTTTTATGTCATGCGACTGCGTAAATTCAGGTTCGTGTTCAGTCGATTTTCTTTGCTTTATTTTAATTTCTCGATAAATGTGAGTTGTAAAATTTCTATCACAGGGATCCTGATTTGGCTGAAAAGTATTTTCCAGCACATTTGTAAAGGCCTTTGCTTCAGGGGTGAAAACAAATCCTGTGTTGGTTTGCAAGGGCAGGATTTTATCAGTTTTATTTAAGAGGCGTTTAGTTAAGCCCCATAGATTATTTTCGCGTGGTGTTAACTTTGCTATTTTAGCATCTCAGACACTGGTCCGCCATAGTGTTACTTCCTCTGAAATGACAGCCTGTGTTTCGTTAATTCGCGCCTTAGTTTGCCGATCTCTACGTCTAGAATAATGGCGTCTTAGGCGGTTTTTCTGCGTGATTAAATCTCGTATATACTGTGGAAAAGTATCGAGTTTATTTGTCAGTGTCTTTCCCAGAACACATTCAGCCACGCCTTGCTGTATTGTGCTTGAAAGGGCGATTATAGCTTCGTCAACATCCTGTGTTGTTGCTAGGGAATCATTATTTATCTGCAGCAAATTGTCTGTTATAAAACTTGTGATACTGTGCCAATCTGTCTTAGAAAAATCTTTAATTTTTCTCGGGGCATTAACTTCTGTGGAAATATTGTCAAAATCAATGTGAATTGTGTAATGATCGGAGGAGAGATCATGTTCGACTCTTAGGTCCATCCCAGTTGTAAACAGTTTAACGAGAGCAATATCTAAAATATCAGGATGTTGGTTCATATTTGGTCGGAAAAAGTAGGCTCAGTCGGGACCATATCTTGATAATTTCTATTCACTTGGTGCCTTTTAAGAGCACCCCATTTGCTGTTATATTTCTAGAATTCCAGTTTGGATGTTTGGCATTTATGTCACCAAGGGCGAGAATAGTATTACCTGTTTGATTATATAATAAATCCAGGTCGGCCAGTGTAAGCGAGCGCCCTAGGGGGGCATAAATTGCTAGTAATCTAGTGAGTTGTTGGCCTAATTTTTATTCAATGCCAACTGCTTCTAATATAGGAAAGCCTGGCAGATTAATTTCGTTATGTGCGATGGAAGTATGTACTAAAATAGCCACTCCTCCTACTTTTCCTCTCATTAAAGGCCTGTCCTTTCATGGAACAGAAAAGCGATATTTATATGTAAAATGTGTCTCATTTTTTGCTGCAATTTTAATTCTATGTCGAGACAAATAGTCCATAAAGTCGTCCGTTTTTGATCTAAGACTGCGTGCATTCAAGAAAAGAATGGAGTGTAGGTGTGTTTCGGGTGAATTTAAATTAGCTGCATTACTTGGGTTTACCGGCATGGTCAAAATTCTTGACCAGCTGAATGGACGAGCCGATGGTGGCGGTTATTTTGTCTTGGATCGACATATTAGTCGTCCAGATGGCGATCATGGCACAAAGGGGTTGCAGCACTTGTTCCATGTCGGGTACTTTCTGAAATGCGAGTCATTTGTAAAGGCTTCATTAATTGCAGCCATGATTTTATTTTGGTTTACAGGGGCGAGGGTGTGTGGGAGGTCCGCCACACGGTGGCATGTCGGAGCGACTGCCACCGATGCGACATCCATGGCCTGCGGGGTGTGTGTTGCGAGCTCGGCCTGAGGACGCGAGTGTTGTTGAGGCTGAAGTGAGCTCTGATTGGCTGGCCCCTGATTGGTCGGCTAGCCTGCTAAGGAGGGAGCCAAAGCGGCGGTCGTGGGCTGCGAGCTCGTGGCTCAGCTTGGTTTTCGGCAAATTTTCGTTGTTTTTGCTATTGTTTCCTAGATTTTGCTTGTATTCTCTTGCCCCGCCTCGCACTAGGGTTGCGGGGAATGGGTTGGTTCGCTAGGGCTGGAAAAGCCATCTTGTCTCGCTGTCTGGCGTACCTGTTTGGCAGCAGACTTTCAACAGCCTACCACAGCCTGACAAACAACAAGCCCAGGGCCAGGCACCCCCAGAGCAACAGCAAACACATATCCAACGACCGCGAAATATGCTTATGCCTTCGTGGGCGCAACACCAGCAGCCAGCACCTGTACCAGCAGTGATATGTCTTTTGGGGTAGGGTGCTCTCTGCAGCGGCTGGTGAGGGTGGTGGAGTGGCACACCTACACTGCACTAGCACTCACTGACATCTCCACTGACACGCACCAACACACCCTTACACACAGCTGCACGCGAGGTCGCGGACAAGGTGATAGAAATATTACCCCTAGTTTTAAGTCTCTTGTAATTGCCTCTAACACACTAACACTCTTTCCTATGTTACAGAGAGATGGCTGGCATCTGTCGGGTGGGTGGCTCAGTTCTGTCCCCCACCACCAGGGCCACATTGTGCGACCCTGGTTATCAACCTAGCTACGATCTCTTTTCATTTCACCCTGCATCACATTCACAAAGTCTATATTCGCAAACTAACACCACCCTACTTTCTCCAGCCCAAATCCAATAAAGGAACTACATTTATCCTCCGCGACTGTCGCATAGTTTTCTCCAGGCCCTCTCAGCTTTGCCTGGTTTTCTATGCCCCTTACGAGACCCTTCTTCTTTCGGGTTGTGTCCTTGGCTATAATTGCGGCCATGGCACCAGATAACCCTGCTATAGCCGTGATGCATGGGCCCATTTTATAATTAAACCCGACCTAAGGCATAAAGGGATTGCCCTGAGACACATCCCATTCTCCAACCGTCTTATCTACTAACATGCATGCGGGAGAGCACACAGAACTGTGAAGGTGCTCACATTGGCGTAGCGGGATTTGGGGGCTCACCAAAAGAAAAAAAAAATGTTCACAAGTCATCTGCCTGCTGTCACTTATCCATGCAACACTTGTGGTAACACACAACAAGCTTAATTAAGTACTTCAACCACTCTTCGAATTTCAACAGAAGTTTCTCTAATTAAGGTCCAATTATTCCAATTATTATCGAACACCATGCAAATTAATTTTCAACCAGTTACAGCTACACTAGTTATATTCACCACTAAGTTAAGTACAATTTTCTCTTTCCTCTCGTTCCTGTCATGCCTTGCAACTTATTCGTCTTAATGATAATTTTTATCTTCAATTGGCAATAATAACAACAAATAAAATTTAAATTCAATTTTCAACAAGACCTGATTCTATTAAAAATTCTCGCGAATTTAACTACACCAATCCCCCCCTCCTCCCGCTTCATGAAGGTGGCTGTGGGATTACAGCGAAACCAGCAGAATTCCGCATTGGGAAACAGGCTCCAGGTGCTACCCTGGGGCTCTGAACAAATTAAAATTGCAGCTTACTGTAAATTTTATCTGTGCCTATTGAAGACAGTCTTTGGGGGAGGTGGGGCGGGGGTTATCTCCACCCTAACCTGGACTTTATTATGATGACCGTATGGGAGGACTAGGGCCTTGGTCTGTACCTCCCCTGCACCGAGGGAGTAACACCCCTATGATGATAAATCGGCGGCGACATCCCTCACGAACAATCAAGTGTTCATTTGGTTGCTGAAAGATACGCACACACACACATATATATGTGGGGGATGTTACCGCACTTGCATGATAAACAATTGGCTCTAAGATGGTGTTGTACAGTCCTGTGTGTTAGAGTTGCTTTGCCACTGAATTTATAACTAACTAAAATGTGTGCATGTCCTTTGCTGCTATTCTTAAAAGAAAAGGTGTCACATCCACCGCCATGGCGCCACAGATTGTCACTTCCACCCAGCTCACGTTATGCTCTGAGACATCACCACATATGCTGTTTCTTGTACGTGCGAAAAGGGGCTACAGGCAACTTCATTTTGTCTGGGCTACAATGAAATCTATTTTCGCATGGATTAATCTTGAGGATAGGCAGGGCAATGCTATTCCCTGCCTATTGGGGTTGAATAAGTGTCGCCGAGCACTACATGAAAGCCAACAGGCCCTCCTACGTAGCACACATGGTAGGAACTTATTACACTACAGCACGGGCAGCTCACTCATTCCTTCAATGTATGTTGTACCTGGCGGTCGTGGTTTCGCGGGGACGCCGTGCCAGATAGTTAAATAATTTCCCCCAAGTGTTGCCTCTCGAAGGAAAATGATTAAATCGACCTTTACGAGATACACAATATAGGTCTCCGAAATGTCTCGCTTGTTCTCGGCAACCTACATGATCGTAATCTTGGAAGTTCTCGTTGACCCTTAGCGTGCTCTAACTGAGATTGATGTCAGCGTGGTGCGATTGGTTAGGGAGACGCATAGTAAACCCTGCGTTCCCGTAAAAATCAAATATAATGTATCACCGAAACTAAGTAATATATTTCTCATTTATTATTTACGTAGCCCAAAATTGTATTAAAAGTTACATTTTGGAGCAACGTACACCAACGATAATAGCAGTGTCAAACTCTTACATATGTCAAACTCTTACATAAGAAATGTCATTTTGTTCAGTCAGAGTAGAATATACTTTACGAATACAAAGTTAACACACAATCAGTTCTTCTGCACACGAAATAACGCATAATTTAACTCTTAATTTTCCTTTTGTAAATCCAGGTAAAAATTATCGACTGCTGGTTTTTGTTTCAATTATTTAATCTTTTTTTTGTACTGTTAGTTTTAATCGATTTATAACGAAACTTTTCTGCTATTGTAGTTTTTTTTTTTGCATTGCAATAACATTGTTGCAGCAATAGGTTTTACTGTTTTACAGCTGTAGCCAGCATTTTAACGAATTGTACGACTGTAGGAAGCGTAGAACATATTATAAGAAAATGTATTTACGATTACGGCTATGTTACAAACTTCTGCGTAATACATTTTGCTCATTGCTCAAGGACAGACTGACGAGCGATTAAATAAATGTTTGCAGAGAGAATGACTATTGTATATTTGAGGCGCATGGCCACGTTAAAAAATGTTGTACCGATGCACAGGTAGGTGTAATGCAGTAAGCTGAACTTATTGAAGGGAGTGATAGGCTTATACTAACAAGCTTATTTTGACGTAACTTAAAGGAAAACGTATAGTTATGCTATTTGCAGATGTGAAAATGACTGCGGTACTGGTACAACCCGAAAATTCGTACTAAATTAACTCTTAAAGTTTGATCGTCTCATAATACGCTCTTATAGAGCGCTTCTGGACTGAATTTGGCTTAACTTGCCGTCCGTGTGACAGCGGAGCATTTATATGGAGCATCAAGGGCCAACTGTTTATCGTGAAAATATTTACGCGGGGCGTGGAGGCTGGACTCTAATATCCTATGTGCACACTTGCGGTTTTCATTTGGCTATTGGCCTCTTGTGTTCGTATGAAGACGTTACTTGAGTAAGCCAATCAGAATTAAGTTTCAACGTACTGACCATCCGTGATTCGCGGGCAGACACAAGATGCGTGACAATTTAAATGCTCCAATCACGAAAGTGGCTCTGAACTAAAGTTCTTGGGAACACAACTTGTCCTGAAATATTTTTATGGACAACATATGCATCACCAGTAGGCTGCACGATTTGCACAGCCCTGAGCTTGGAATAAAAGGTCTGACCACCCACCCATGTAATTCTCACAGTAGAAACGTGAAGGAAAAAACGCACATGTGCTGTTGCACAAAACTATAGTTATTACTGACATTTTATTATTACTATTATTATTTTAAAAAAATGAGAAATTTCAGTAACCTTTATGTATGCATTCATTCACTTGAAGGGAGCCTGTGCAATGTTTATGCTATATTATGTTCTTACAAATATATTAATTGATGGGAGACACTTTTAGGAACACGTGTATATAGGAACTGTATAAAGGCAAGTTGCCACAAGGATGGAAGGAAGCATTGGTGGTCCCAATATACAAGCAGGGGTAGGATAGGGGTAGACCTGGTATCTACAGACCCGTGAGTCCCACATCGAGTACAGAAAAGGTAACAAGAGACTGGTTATTCAGTATGTGGTAAATGTTATGAACGAGAGGAATTTGTTGCAGAGTCACAACATGGTTTCAGAAAAAGATATTCATGTGAGACGCAGCTGACTGGGCTGTTAGAGGATCTGGTGCAGGCATTTGATGAAGGAAGCAGGTAGCTGCCTGCTTCATAGATGTTCATAAGATATTTGACAAGGTGGCCCATGCGACTGATAAAGAAAGTAGATGAGTTGATACAGGACAAGTGGGTAAAGGAAATGGATTGGGGACTTCGTCAGGGGTTGAAAACAGAGGGTGAAAGTGGGGAGGCAATATCAGAGGAGGGAGAGGTTACATAAGTGGTACCGCAGGGACGCATGCTGGGCCCTTTGTTGTTTACCATAATGGTAAATTACATGGGTTTGGGGATTTAGGGAAAAATAAGATTGTGTGCAGATGATTGTGTATTGTATGCATAGGTGGGAGGGGGGAATTTTTCAGGCAGACATTGATAGGATACGGATGTGGACTGTGGAGAATAAAATTGAGATAAATGCATGACAAAACTAAGGTAGTGAGGTTTGCAAGGAAGAAGTTGATAAACAGGGACATTTACAGTTGGCTGGGGCAAGAGATAGAAGAAGCGGCAGAATATAAGTATCTAGGGGTTGTATTGCAGGGAGACCTTAGATGGGAAAAAACGGGTAGAGATGGTTGCAAAGAGAAGAAGTGCTTTGGATATCAGAGGAAGGGTGCTGAAAAAAGTCAGCTGTGAGTTGAAGTAGAAGGCATATGGCAATATGGTATGGTCAGTGTTGGAATACACTGCAGCAGTATGGGACCCGTATGTGGAAGAGGGAGTTGCGGGAGCTGGAGAGAGTACAAAGAAGGGCAGCAAGATGGATGAAGGGTAAGTGAAGAAGGGATGAAGGGAACTATAGGCCATCAGTGATGATGAAAGACAGGGGATGGAGCTAATTGAAGGACAGAAGGCGAGTTGAAAGTGTTGGTTGGATCTCGAGAAATAATAATGCACAGGTCAATAAGTACAGATTATATTTAACTATGCTTATGACATTACATCGACATGCAAACGTAAACAAACGACTGGCTGTATACAGAGCGAGAATAGATACACTACACAGGTCAATCGAGATTTCGCTTTTCTAGTCATGTGAGAGTCGTAAACAATTTACGATATCCAATACTTCCCCTTAAATTGTTTCACAAAAAAATTCCTTACCATAACATCTCTTAGGACCTAAAAAAAACTCAATATCAAGTAGCAAAAAAAAGCAAATCAGAGTACAGACAGGAAGTCATTTAAGACCTAATAATTTAACAATATGGTCATGCTTTTCTTTAGTCAAGGTTTGGTCAGAATGTCGTATACCATATCATCTGTTGATAATTAACTGACCCCAATAGTTTTCTCTTGAACATGTTTTCTGATGAAATTATGCCTGATGTTGATATGCTTTGTTCTATGGCTAGTGACATTATTTTTTGCTAAATGTATTGCTCCTTTATTATCGCAATACACTATGGATGGCCTGGGTTCATGGTCAGGTTGTAGTTCACTACATAATGTTCTGAACCACAAGGTTTCCTGCTGAACAATGAAGCTGACTGCCATATACTCAGCCTTGACAGTGCTTAGAGCAACCATCCTTTGCTTCTTGCTAGACTATGAAACCGGACTACCCATGTATTTAACACAACTACCAGTAATTGAATGCCCATTATTATTCTCACTCCCCCAATCAGCATCACTGTAGCTAAGTAATTGATGATTTTTGTCAAACACTAGTTTCAGTTTCCAAGTACTCTTTAAATACCTGAATACCCTCTTGGCAGCAAGCCAGTGGCACTATTGTGGGTTGTTACTGAACTGACGTAAGCATTAACTGCACACAAAATGTCTGGATGAGAAATTTAAGATAGGTACAAAAGGCTACCTACTGCTTGCTGGTATGGCACTTTTTCGCCATAATTCACTACACTTTCACTGTCACTCTTCGCTCCACTTTTCGAAGGGTCTCGAAGATTGACGCCAGCCTCCTTGGCGTTGAGACTGGCTTGCACTCAGACATCCCGAATTTCTGAAGCATTCTGTCCATGAAGTTGCCTGGCCGATGAAGAGTTTTCCATTTTTTCTGTTCCTGGTGATTTTCGTGCCTAGGCAATTTTTAACCCTGCTTATGTTTTTCATGTGGAACTCAGACTCTAGCCTTTTCTGCACCTTTCTTTGAATTTGTGGTTCATTTGTAAAAATTATAAGATCATCAACATATATGGCACATATGACAATGCCTCTATCATTGTTAACGAGATCTTCGCTAATGCCTAGCGGTCCTTTTCCTTTGCTTCTTCTGCCTTGACAGTTCCATGAACAACGTCCCACTGGTCTTCTAGGCTTAACATGGCTTTAATGTGGAATTTCCATGATGCGTAGTTTTTGCGGCCTTTCAGCTTTTCCATAAAGGTTAAGGCGTTCAATGCCATGATGGTTTACTGACGCGTGCGATGCAGAGAAAAATTGTAATATTATTGGCACTCCCGCGCCGATCTGACTAATCCAAACTTATTGAATTATCTTGTGATACCGCGGGGCCCATAACTTTTGTTGGTTGCATCTCATGAAATAATAATGCACAGGTCAATAAGTACAGATTATATTTAGCTACACTTCAGACATTACATCGCCATGCGAACGTAAACAAACGACTTACTGTACACAGAGCGAGAGTTGATACACTACACAGGTCAAGTGAGATTTCATAACTCTAGTCATGTGAGAGTCGTAAACAATTTACGATATCCAACAGAAAGACTGGTCAGGACTTGCAGCTTGGTAAATTGAGAGGCAGGGTGGAAAAGGTTACGCTGCCAGCTAACAAAGGGGGTGTTTAGAGGGAGAGAAAAAAACAGTGAGAAGATACAGAAGGTATGGAGGAAAACGGAGCGGGGTAAGTAGTCAATGCTTGTGAGGTCTGTGAGGGAATTGAATGTGTTGCGGGAGGAATTGGTATCTGTGAGCAGGGTTGGAAAGTTCAGAAAGGGTGTGGAAGAGGAGTTTAGTTGGGGAGAGGAGAATGAGCTCGCCACAGGGCAATAGCCCAATCGCAGATGATGGTTATATTATTATTAATTTTTTACAATAAGTGTGCACATTACCATTTTCTGGCTGCTTAGTGGCCAGTCTGAACCCATCAGCTAATTGCAGTGCCTTTAACACTGGTCACGCTATAGAGATGTTTTTTCTCATTTCATAAGCTCTTCTGTCAGCGAGTATAGTTCACTAAAATAAGTTTTTACTATACGTATTGAATTCTATATATCTTCGACTGAAATTATTTGTAAATTATATTTTAATGCTCTCTGTAATTTTTTAAAATTTAAAATCGAAATGGTTTTATTAGTAGAGGCATGCATATCCTCACTGACAGACTTGTCTATAAACTGTAATGCTATTTTGTGTAAATGTTGTTTTTTCAGATGATAATCACATCTTATAACAGTGATCCTGTGTACTGATTGTGTTGCCAGATTGGTGAAGAATTCGTGTGGTGCCCTGCCTTTTTCAAATAGAATGGAAATACCAACACCAGATAATAGTAAGTAGCCACCATCTGACAGATTATAGGTAATTATCTGGTGTTATTTCATAACTGAATTGCCTTAGGGACCTCAAATATGTGTGATGCAATGCACCCTTCAGATTCATGACTTGGTTAATATAATTTTAATGATCAAATTGTTACTTTGCTAATCACAAGTTAGAACATTATCTTTTTGCAGTCAACCTGCATGCTACACATTAAATACAGTGTACTATGCTGCATGATGTCACACTTGACAGAGGACCTCTGACATTGCGGGCCCTCTGTACCGCTTAATGCCTATCTACCAGCGTCCCCACAGTTCTCTCGGTAGCCAAGTGGAAATACTGGTTATCAGACCCAGTAGGATGGACTAACTGCTACCGTAGCCAGGTTCTTAAATGCTGTAGTCTCCTCACGACTGCCAACTAGAGGAGTGACTGCAGTGAGTGAAGAGATTTGGGTGGTTCTTTAACAGCAAGGTCTTGAGAGCAGATGAGGATGATTTAGGTGAGAATGGAGCGGCATCAGAATGAAAGGGCTGGGAAAATGGGAGATTCCTGAGAAAACCTGCTGACCAGCGGCATCGTCCGGCACAATTCCCACATGCAAAAATCCGGGAGTCACACGGGCGGGGATTGACCCTGCTTTGCCTTGGTGGGAGACGAGCAGGCAAACCTGTTGACCACTGTGCTCCCATCAAATAGAGGAGACCAAGCACCATGTTGTCATTAGGTTGCACACAAGTAGTTATGAAAAATTACAGTGTAATACGAAAGCATCTTCAACAATTCCGCCCTCCTTCCACTTGGTTCTCTGGCAGGATGCTTGGTGGCCGCTATCAACCAACATGCATTTGTGACCTATTTTTGACAGCAGGCTCATCACAGATGGACTCAAACTTGGATCCTCCATATTGCTAGTCTAGTATGATAGCATCACTGCACTTTCTCTCATGTTATATGGGGTATTGATGCAGTAACTGGTTGAAAGTAAACACAGGCATGAACAAAATCAAAATGTAAACCTATTTTGGTAATTTTTTTAAACTGTTTATTATTCTGCAGGTACATAAATGGAAGTTATTCAAGTTAGTGTCCAGGTGACGAGTCCTAATTAAAAGATATTTGTTTGCAAAATTAATTTGATCAAATTATATTTTACTGTTAAATATTGACGCATCACACATTTCTGCGCTTCTAGGAAGCACACTCTACCAAATGACTTTGCCCCATCTTGGAGCGCCATATTCCTTATGGGGCAAGTCATGCCATTTAAACAGTAATTGAGGGGGAACGTGTGCGTACAAGGTACTTCGGCGTGGCTCAACTGATACTACAGACACTTTATCGTAGATTTTACTGTTTACCTAAACTTGCCCAGAAGCCGTCACGTCAACACCCCTCTCCAAAGATTGTATTATCTACCGAGCTGCCGGTATCCTCCAGGAAGGTAGCGCCAGTTCCACATCATGCTGCTGGAGGACAGCACGCATTCTACTGGAGTGCCACAGCCTCCAAAGCCTCTCACCAAGGCAATAAGATTTGGCAACGCATCAGCCACAGGCGATAAGAAAAAGGCACCCCTTCTGAAACTTGGAATTTCTCAACCCCCGTGAAGTGAGGATAGATTCACCCTCACCCTTCTGAGGTCCTGCAAGCTCTGAATTTTAGTATAAAATACTAGCAGAGCTGGCCTGAGGGCAGTCTGCTGCACTTCCACCGCTTTTGTGGCTGGAGGTGTCAGCCAAGGGTAAGTGTTCGCCAACCCTGCTCCACCGCTGCAAGGCCGGATAATATCTACTGGGTGCGCTCGCCACTAGGCCCTAGAATCTCGCCGTTTTTATGGCAGAGGACTCTGCGTTGGTAAGCCAGTGTCCACCAGAGGGTCCTCAACATCTTCAGCAGCTGCCAGCTCCGGAGGATCACAGCCATCCAGAGGGTCCCAGCCTCATCAGCGGTCCCCAGCTCGTCAACTTCAGAGGCCCTTGGACACCGATGCCAACCAGAGGGTCCTGCCAACACCGCTCTTGTCAACCCTGCCCTCCCCTTTTGGTCAATTACCTTGAGGTAACCTGGTCACGAAGACGAAATTCCCTCTGGCACTAGCCATGCAATTCCTCATTGCCCTTCCGGTACTGAGCGCCTTAACTTAGGTTCCTTCTGAATGAGCCCAATAATCAATAATGGTTTTAATTAATTTTGGCTTTTAATTAATTAATCCTATCTTGCCACTTTCATTACTCTACATAAAGATTTAGTTGCGCATTCAGGTTGCCTTCACGTGATTTTCAACCAGCAACTACTTCTGTTATCATTTATTATTATTATTATTATTATTATTATTATTATTATTATTATTATTATTTTCAATTAGGAAAGTGCGGACCCATATGTACAAACATGTAATCAATAAAGTGTATTTTCTTTTGAAACTTAATTCCCCTAAGAGTTCTCTTTAATAGATTTGCACCACACTTTAGGTCCTTAAGGTCAGTAAGCTCTTAGCTCATCCTAAAAGAAAGCCGGCAAACCTGCGTATAAAGCCACAAAGGCAAATACTCACAATCCAAGAGGCAAACTGAGTTATGCGAGTCGGTAGATCTTTTGGGAGCGTTAGAATCACCCTAGGTACACATCCGTACGTAGAATTGAGTCAACTGAAGTATCTCCCTACTCAGCCACCACTGGTAAAGGCCGAACTTGAGAGAGGAGGACTTTGGCACATGACCCGCTACAAAGATCTCACCTGAATACTTTTACATAAAACGATGTGACAGTAACCTAAGCTCTGTTCTATCGCTGTAATGGCCAGAAGTTCAATCCACCGCTGCAAGGCCAGATCGGAACAGCAGTGTGGTGTCTCGTCATGAATCCAGTGTGTTCAGAAGTACACTATAGGGTCCGTTATTAATTAAACGAGCTTAACTTCAAGACTGTTTATTACTGATGACTCATGCCGTAATCCAAGAAAGGTGGAGTCAAGAATCGTCTTAAACTAGAATTCCAAGAAGTTATCAAAGAACTAGTCAGACTAGTCTCTTTAGAACCCGAATGCACTACTGCATTGTTTTCTCTCTAATCAAGTTATCTTTTGAACCACCTCCAATTAATTAGGCAATAGTAAAATATGGAGCCACCCTTTTAGGCCTAGACAGGCTGGCTAAAATATCTCCCTCAAGAAACACCTCCCTTCACTTTTGAGCAACACTACAACCAACTTACTCAGCACCACTTCGCTGCAGCCAATGCTGGCCGTTGTTCAGTCACCACCCGCCACAACCAGCCAACCAGCGATGAGAAGCGCGCCATGACCTGGTGTTCAAAAGTTAACATCTCGGCGAAGAGTTGTATGTGTTGCGCTAGATTTTGTTTTCGTGAAGAAACCTACTAGGCCTACGTTTTATAAATGGTATGGCACCAAAGCATGATTAAGGCCCCTGTATATTTGACATTGTAAATGTCCTTCATGGATACTGGCTTCGTGTTGGTTGCATGCCTCCTCTGTAATAAAAAAACTCAGACTACGCTTAAGAGAACTTCCAATTTTAAACTAGTCTTAACATTCAAGGTCCCCAGTAATTTAACAGGGACGGACACAAGTAAGCCTCCCCCCCCCCCCCCCCCTATCTAAGATTTATGTCCCAAAGTGGCAAACCCTCAGCCTAGCTGGTACTTGTTCTAATCCAAGTATGATGGATGATGCCCCTAATCTAGGGCAGTAATGTCCTCCTAATCTCTGGGATTGCATTCGACTCCAACCTGCATTAATCGTCTAGAACAAGTGAGAAGTCCCTGCTGTACTCCAGTCTGCGCCTGCTGTGAAACGTAATTGCTTCACCAGCATCTTAGGTTGTTTACCCCTATGGAATGCCTCATTCTTAGATTGCAGTGTGCGGTGTAATGGACATTCACTCTCTCTTTCTAATACATGGTTTCTGTTGTTAACTCTCAAAGGAGCCGCTTAGCTTTGCGTCACAGGATTGGATTCCTTTACGAGTTGGCAGGGAGGTAAACAGATAAAAATTATCTTAATCAGGCCATTTCCTTCACTGCCCATTTGTTTCTCAGCTTGCCAGTTATGTCACGAAGTTGAAGCAGTCTGGCAACAGTGAGCGCCATAAGCCCTGTACTGCAGTCTAAGCGTGAGACGGACTATAGGTACTGTAAGGGCAGACGCACATCCCAGCACACACAAAGAGGAAGCCACCAATAATACAACACACACACGCAAGCAACAATATAAGATTGTACTGAATTAAATTCAGAAGTAGATGTTGAACTGCTAAATGGTATACATGTGTATAAACCGGAAGGTAATCTTGAACGGCAACTTCTGCAGGTTAATGTAGTGTATCATTCCACTAAGCAAGAAGGCTGTACTGTGTCGGTCCATTAAGCAGTTGATGTTGAGTGGTAGAACTAAGACTTGCACAGTAAAAAGATGTTTGTTGCTGTAACTTTTTTTTAAGGCTCTTAATTGTATTGCTCTTCAAAATGACGTAATAACAACTAAATGTATGTATTTTTGTTGGTAGTATAGGTTAAATACTGGTATATACTATTGTGTTTATTATAAAATTGTTTTTTCATCATATTTCCAGTGGCGTAATAGTTGTGTGTGAACCACTTTCAGTTTGGGAGAAAATGGTGACCTTGTTTGGACTGGATGGTTGTACGAAGCAGTGTGTTCGTGCACGCCCACCAAAGAGCCAGGATGAACTACCAGAACGCTGTATGCAGGTGAAGTAATCCCCACTGCTTCTCTGTGAAAAATTATTACTGAGATTATTCTGGATGTCTTACTTCTCAAGATTGTAGCAAAGGGGGTTGGTTTATTTGCAATCATGATGGAGGTGGTTAGGTGGTTGATTTCAGCCTTCTTCAGGTGTCAATGGTAATGAATGGGCAGCAGAAGTGAGGTGTGACTTTTAAATAGTGTCTTTGAGGCATGTCCAGAGAAAAGGTAAAACTGTACCAACATTGCCTTTTAAGGACATTGGTCATGGGAAATTTTGGCATTTAATATTCATACCGTATACTCTTCAACTTTTAGTTATTATTAGTGATTACTCTTTCATCACAAAAAAAATTTTAATGGGTACATAGGTTTTACTTAAATGTGTCAAAATCACAATTTTCCTGTTCACACTGAAAGAAGGTGCCAAGACATTTATAAAGTCTCACAAATAAATTTTTTGCAATTTAAAAAAATTATTGAAAATAAAGAAATTAATGCATATTTAGTATTTGTGGCTGCCCTTTAATTTTTGTAAAATTACTTTTACTAAGCATATCTTAAAATGAATTAATACAAAAACATTTTAGTTTCCCTTGTTAAATTTTCTGCAAGTAATTTGGTTTATTTTATTTGTACATTACGAAAACTTTGACAATACATTTTGCAAAAACCATGCCATGTAAAAATAACAAACTTGAGGAAAAAGTAGCCCATAGTTCTTAAAGTAGCCCGTAATTTTTAACACAGACTAGGCACACGCATTATAGCCTGTAGCGACATGCCATTGGAGACCACATTCTAAACCGGCCTCTTGTCCATTTTTTAAAGAGCTCTGCCTGGCTGGCACATATAGTGCGTGGCAGAGATTTGGTAGAAAGTACGTGATTAAAAATGGTTGGATATTTGTAGTCGTGTCTAAACATGAAAAGCATTTAGCATTTTACGGCCAAAGACAAGTTTCAAATTCACTTTGTCTGTGCCTTTGCTCAGGTTGACGGTTATTCTTTCAAAAAACAAAATCTAGGTTAGTGGATGATTGGGTACTTTGCTACACATTTGGGTTGGTATAAAAATATTTGTCTATGAACAAGAAGATTTGAAATAAACACATATCACAGAATTAATTTTTAACGTGAAAATACTATAAATGAACTTGTAGTAAATACAATAAAACATTTTTTATAATGAATCTGAAGGGGACTTTTTCTATAGTCACTATAAAAGGGAAACTTCACATGTACACTTGTCTTGAAATAATATACAAAACTGATATACCAAATTTATATATGCAGAGTACTTAATAATCTTAATTACTTGTGGGAAAACCTTTCATAACTGAAATACAGTCACATGGCCAATGTGCCGGCAGCTGTTTCCATTGTTTGTCCGTTGCCACTCAAAACATCAATGTTGCTGAGTCTTTGAGCTCCAGAATATGGGTTGCGATGATTGGCTTGACACACACCACACAACGTTTCCACAGCCTGCTGTTTAACATACACCCCAACTGAAACATGAGGTACAATGTCTTGCTCGCCAAACACGAGAGAGAGAGAGAGAGGTATAGAGAGTGACAGAGACAGAGAGATAACAGACGGAGGGAGAAAGACAGAGAGAGACTGAGGGTCAGAGAGAGACAGAAAGAAATGTGAGACAAAGAGACAGTGAGAAAGAGAGGTAAAGAGAGAGACAGAGACAGAAAAAGGTAAAGAGACTGAGAGAGACAAAGAAATGAGAGAGACAAAGACACAGAGAGTCAGAGACATGTTGAGAGAGAAAAAGGTAAAGAGAGAGAGAGAAAGACAGGGACAAAGAGACAGAGAGGAAGACAGATGCAGAGAGAGAGAGAGAGAGAGAAAAATGGAGAGGCTGCTTTAACTACAAACTTTGTTTGAAAAACAGTAGAAGTTGGGCATCTCTTTCATTGAGGTTTTAATTTCCAGATGTGCTTGCTTCTTTACATGGGAAAACTTCAAACAAGTCAGCTGATAGAAAAACATTTGTGAACAGCTTTTGTTTCTCCTAAAGTTGACACGTGAAGGCCTGGTGCACATTTGCGTTTACTAGGTTTTAATTTGTGTCAGATTAGACACACAGGCTCAGGGTGCAGACTCTAGTGAAAAAGGGTCTGTAGGATCTGGTGCATGGCTTTAACTACACCTTTTAAGAGTGTTGGTCAGGTAGACTGTTGACAAGGCACGTGGTTTAGCTGGACCCAGTGAGGCTGACAGGTGTAGGTAGGGCTGATGGCTTACTTTGCATGTGCCTCACTTGTTGTGGTAGAGTAGTCATTGGGTGATGGCCTGGGCTCGATCCATTGATCAATTGGGTTGGTGGTATCAGCGTCTGGTGGTTGGCTTGGGCTGGGTGCTGGCTCTTACTTGTCGGGCTCGCTGTCATCGTCTGTTTGGGGCGAGTAGGAGACGTCCGCAGGTTCGATGCACAGTTCCAAAGGCAGGTCCAGGTGGAGGTGTTGGATGACTGGATGAGCAGCTCCGGGGGTTCTTACCAAGGGTCCAAACAAATTTAGGGGAAGGGCTGTAAGGTGAGGGCTCGTTGCCGGGGAGTTAAGTAGCTGAAGGCTGGAGAAGGTTCATTATGCAGCGACTGTGTCTCGGTGAGGACAGTAACTGCCCTTCTATCACTCCACTTACTTCTCCTTCTGTGGGTAAACTGCATTTATGGGGGGTAGGTTCAACCAGTTCACTTCAGCACTGGGGTGGCAGACAGCGTTACCCCTAGCTAAGGGTAAACCAGAAGTGGTAGGTCACTCCTTTTCAGGCCTGGCACTCCTTCCGATGGGTCTATACGTGGTGGATGGAGTGGATTAACTGACAAGGATGGTCTAGCTTCTTCATCATGTGTCTTCCTAGTGGTTGAGGCTCTACCATAGGTGTGCATCAGGTACCTTAGCATACCTGGTCCACAGTTTGGTGACAATTGAATCTCTTATGTTTGAAGACATTCGTCTAGTCAGAGGACAGGCCGCAGTCCTACTCTAGAGTCGGAAGTCTGTTTTGCAAGCCTCAGTTGTCTGCCGATCCTTTGCGGGGTGACACATACCAGGAAGGACTAAGAACAGTTCACTCAAGAAGGAACATATGGTGATTAGAGTGTAGACAGGTTTTATTCTGTCCAGAATATAACACGGTAACCCGTACTTTCTTGCTTAGAATCAATACACTTAATAATAACTTGCAGAAGAGCAATAAAACACAGAAAGGCAGGTGAAGGGGCCTGTTGGCTTGAAGAACAAGAGTAACAATTAGGTAGCTGTTAAAACAACTGAAACTGGGTTGTCCTGAAGGGGTCTTAGTGGGGAGAGGGGTGGTGTGTGTTGACAGCAATGTCAGAGTGGAGATGTCAACTCTTAGGGGCTGCATCACACGCTTGAATGCGTCTGGCATTGATCACTCTAAATCACTTGGGCGATTTTGTACAAGGAGGAAGAGAGGGCAGCTCCCCTTAGCACGACTGGTGCTAAGGGGAGCTGCTGAGTTAGACTCCCATTCTGCTGCAGTGCAAGGCCTTTTATACACTTGGCTGGGGTGTCTCTTGGGTCACTTCGGCCTTCGTGCAACTCCGGTGGGGTAGCTCCTCCCTTCATAGGCGGGTGCATCACTGGCTGCGATCTCTTGGGGAAGGCTGGAAACAGGGTAATTTACTTGTGTACGGGCGCTATCCGCCACCCTCTTAAGAACAACTCGCATTGCGACTGGTATTCCTTCTCACAGGAGTTTACTAGGTGGGAGCCATTTGCATTACTATTCTTCTTGACATGCATTTCACTCTCCAGGTGTCCCAAGATATTTCACCAGATTGAGAACATTTGGTAGCCAAGAAAATATGCCAGACTTCGGTTAGTAACATATACTTTCTTAATGCCATGATTGCAAAGTGCCTGTTCTTGCATGTGTTTACATTGCATGTGTATTCTTGTTGTACCACATTCAGTAGTTATGAAAGTTCAAAATATAATATGTAGACAAAAATAAATCCCAATTTTTTTTTTCTTTTAGGTAGTCTGTTATACTCACTTGATTACATTTTATGGCCCTTACGCCAGTTTGAGTTTGATACCCCTGCTGTAGAGGTTTTGTAGTCATATGTTAAATAATGTACTTACAAAGATCTTTACATCTGCTTCAATTATTTTTGGATATTGATTATATTTACCACTATATGAAATTAGTATGTTAATTGTGGAACTAAGTGAGTGTGTTGTGTTTGAACAGGACAGCTTCTCGACTATTGTCTTACCACTGGCCAGCAATTGTATAATGCGAAGTAGGTGTGCCACTTCCTCCGGCAGTGTAAGGGTTGGGCGCCTTGTGGAGTACATGGATATGATTGCTGGTGAGAATATTTATTTCAAGTACTGTAGGTTGTTTGGAAATAAATGGCCAAACTGCAGTCTGTCCACATTAAACTCTCCCTACATGTTGCAATGTCGCAGACATCTGATTTCACGATTGGAAATCACAGCTTCAAATTACTCCTTTGGTAGAAACATGAGACTTAAATAATGGTGCAATTTTAAAAGAAAGGGAAATAATTCAAGTGTCGGACAATTTCTTCCGAATTGTATTTCTTCCTCGCGGGCTGGTTGTAATCTGTTAGCCGGTAGCAGGTGCTAATAGTTAAAGTTGCAACGTGCTGTAACCCTATACCTCACACCAGGGTGCCAAAAACCAAACCAAATAAGGGCATGGCATGATACAAAACCCTTTCAGATACAGTATGAACACCATCACAACAGCTTTTTTTGCTAGCCAAACTGCGTAGAAGTGGAACAAACAAATTTTGAGAACATACTTGAAAGGAAAAAAAAGTCTATGCGTATCGTAACAACACTTATCTCTTATTGCTAATGCAACCTTAATTGTGATTTCAGAAAAAGTAAATGCATAACAGATAAACATCCTAACATTGACAAACCATCAAATACTGATAACCAATTACAATTCCTTGCAAAACAAAAGAAAATTAACCAAATGTCCTGATTAAATTTGTATTAACTGCATCAGTACAATGTACCAGACAGATCCTTCACACCATTTGCAGTGCATCTGTCATAGATTGTGTTACAGTGCTCTGCATAACATGCTGGAACCGCTTGATTTAGTGATTATATTTTATTAAATTTAAAACTGGGGCATGCTATATTAATCCATATAGCACCTGCAAATTTTTGTCAGAAACAATTAGAAAAGTGTGTCTTACTTAGAGATTAAGGTTTTGAACAGAAATGTAGGGTTGGAAAATAGTTGTATTGGTTATAACATTGTAATGTTGCAGCCGTCAAAAACAGGTGACTGAAACTCAACACTTGGTTCACTCACTCTGCAGAAATTTGAGACTTAATTAAAGGTGCCGTAAAAAAAGCCAAAACAAATGTTGAATAATTTACTCTAAGATTTATTCAAGTTTATACAGTTGATGCAATTCACTGTTCTCAATTTGGTGCACAATATAAGGTGCTCCAGGTGGAACCTACACTGAGGTGCAAAATACAAGAATAATGCCAGGCTGGGTCGGGAGTTCCCCGTGTTGGAAATGCTTGCAGTTTGGGTTCCTTTGGTTTAGTAGCAACCAAAGATGAGGAGATTTAAACACCAAAGTAAACTTGACCTGGGAAGTTTCCCAGTAGGAGACCTTGGTTCGATTCACTTTTACGGACGTCAAATACTGTGAAGCCATTATCACAGGGAATATTTGTGGCAATCAGGACACAAGTTATTATGTTGACGCCGTCGGGTGAGACACGAGACAAACGATGACACAAATACTTACTGGTAATTTGGGTGCCAGCGGTGCTTCCCAACCACCGCACTATTGAGACTCTGGGTTCTAAGGGATGTTGTGGGTTCTGTGTGTCCGTCTCACCCATGCGTACTTACAAACACATAGGCAATACTAAACTTTTTACTAAACATCACTGGAATAAACACTTAATAAAATACATGTGGCTAGGACACTGTCACTGCTGAATAAAATATATAAGTTCATTGTAGACTTGTTTTTATTGTTATTATGCATACACATCAACGTGCCAATGAAAGTATGATTATCTCGGTCATGACTAGCTAATTCCGCTTGGATGTTCCCCAGGCCGTAATTAATCTACCGCACACCTAGATGGATGATCTCACTGAGGTGCATGAAAGCACAGCCTTCACAAGGGAAGAGGGCCGACAGCCGCTAGGGTGGACTGACAGTTTTTCTCTTAAGACAGGACATTGTGAATTACAATTTAAAACCCTTAATACACATTAACATGCGTGATTACTTGGCATCACTAATGCAAACTCGTCGGAGCTCGCCCTCCATCACGTGGGTAGTGTGGTGACGGCCTATACACAGAGCCGGCTAGGACGGGAATAATTGCACCGTACACTAATTACACAATTACATAGACCCTTGAATGGTACATGAAATATGATGGGACACGAGATGGATATTTACAATAAACACACACACATATGTGAAAACAAGCATAGATTGTGCAGATTCCGCTGGATGAAGTTCATAGCGGACCACGTAATGCAGGTGAAATTGCAATATTTCTGCATTGAAACGGCAAACTAAATTCAGATAAAATATTATTCGTGTTGAGCAAGTGATTCTCTTTACGATAAGCATTGTTATAGGCTTGTAACATGCCTGATGGCGGTAAAATCAAACATTACTGTGACAATGTGGTCAAGTACAAAAAGTATGAATTTACGTGAAAAATACATTGAACCCTGAGTAAAACTGATATAGAACCCTGAAATAAATGATTGCACATACAATGTTATACAAATAAGCTCTTAAAACGCAATGATGGCGTATACAAAGACTTGCCTTCATTCGGCCATGTGGTTATACGTGATGTTGCCGTAAAATATTCAAACACGAAAATGACACTTAAATACATACATGAAAATAAAGCTCTTAAAATTGCGTGTAGCAATTATGCAGAAGTTACACTGAAATGCCATAAATATAGGCAGATGGCGCCTGATTCAAAATGTGCTGGTCACGTGACCTCTCCGACATCTTTCTCCTCCTTCTCCTTGATTAAGTTAAAATGCCACAAGGGCGTAAGAATTACTAAAGTGGAAGCATAATGCTGAGGAAAATATCTGGCAAAACAGTACGCAAGCAAAGATTAACCGGTAAACTACATTGACTATGGAAACCTAATCAATGAACAAAAGTTGTAGTGCGTACGTGACAGTGTCTTACCTCGCCAGCTCTCCTTGACAGACTGTCCAGATACAAGCGTTGCACGGACCTACCATGGCCGCCTACGGGGTTCACATAAGCGGAAGTGCTATGCACGCAGAGTGAAATATTTTATATTGAAAATAAAATGGCACAAATTAAATTAGATATTGTTTTACATTTCTATAACTTTCTTATGAATTTTAGTAATATTTTACTGTCTCTTTGTGATGGCGTTCATGCCAGAATATTAAGTGTTCTTAATCTTGGTGCCGCGGGCACTTGGAATATACATAACCAAACAATTAAAATTAGTACAAACACTTTCAAACATTTTAAGACATATTAAACACTGTAAAGACAATATAACATATTTTACCCTGAAATTAACATGTATAGGAAAGTTCAAAATTATCTGCCTCCTCGAGCACCGCTGGCTGTTAGTTGGCGTCAATATCATGAATCAGTTTCAACAATATTTTATTCACAGACTTAGTTGGAAATATAATTTTACCATTCGTATCACAGACAGTTGGATTTATTAATTTAAAACTTCAAAGAACAATTAAGTGAAACTTGATGTGGTTGTTCAACACACTGAACCAAACCCAAAGCCCTTTCAATAATAAAATGATTAAAATATTACAAAATGTCTCGGACCCATTTAAAGCTTGAACTTCTCCAATATCAATCATGAGGAAAAATATATTTAATCCTCTTAAAAATATTAACAGCTCCCAACTCGCGGAGCAGTGAGAGCACACTTCAAAATAATTTCTTACTAGGGCACCACTTGGCCATTAAAGCCTAAAGAGGTAAAAATGACTTAAAACAATAGGGATGGGCGAAATTGGAAATTTCATTTTGAAGCGAATACGAAGCAAATTTGTTAAAATCTTTGCGAATTCAAATTGAATATCAATTCAAAGTGTTTTGTTGCCAAGTACACATTCCACCAATCATAATTATTTTTGAAAATTAATAACTACCTAGGTGAAAGGTATTTAAAAAGAAATGTTTTACACCATGTAAGCTTACATATTGCCTTTCAGGCTAAACAAATCTCAATACACTGAAAATTAATCCAGGCTTAAGCAATATTTAAAAGTAGCATACCTATTACAAAAGGAATCATTTTTCATTACATCAGCATATTTCTTGACCTAAATGAAAATAATACTAAATAAGAAACTAAAAATTATTTCAACAAAATATGGAACATACAAAACAGAATAATTGATTGCAGTGCTCATGTTTTTACACCCCAGTTTGTATATTTATTCAAATTGTGTATCTAAACAGTGTGATTCAATATAATATGGTTCTATTACTTCATGTACGTATAAGTGGTGTACGGGAATGGAATTTAGCCATCTGGAAAAATTCGGACGGCAAACTTAAATCTACCGGGAGAATTCGGGAAAATATATTTTAGGTTAGGGGAAGAAGTTTGTGGGTTGCACGCAAAAACCAACACCCTCCGAATTATAAACAAAGACGATTTGTAGGCGTGTTACGAATAGTTGTAACCAAACACATATTAAAAAACACCATGTTAGATATCAGTAAAATAGTTAAACCTTTGGGGTCGAATTAAACAGTCATTGTGCACTTGCTAATTTTTACGTGAATGTTTAGGTTATGTGTATCAAAACTCGCATCCCAAATCAACCAGCAATAGATACTTGCAACTTATAGATGTCGCTCGCATATAAGACAAATTCAGTGTGCACGGTTCACTGTAACTTCATAATAGTGCAAGTTTACAACCAATTTTAGTTAATGTTCGCACTAAATACATAGTTTTAACGTTACATAATATATGAAATACAAAAATGTTTTTGCTTATGTTATAAACTTTCAATTCTGTCTGTGAATAAGCAGAACAATTGATTTTTCTCGACTAAACTTGAGCCTATACAATACTTCTCGCATGAAATCAGACTTGTATTTTACTAACAATTTCCGGTTTTTTAAAATTACATTACTGAGAAGTGAGATTTGAATCACAGTGGGTTCAATTTCACTCTTTTCGTTGCAATTAGTTATGTAAAACTCACAGTTTAATCTCCTATTTATCACACCGTAATGCAAGACTGTTGGACATGAAAATAAACATATAATACCGATTATAATCTGAGGAGTCGAATTAAGTTTGGAAAGATGCTGAACTTTTTAGTACCGCATTTACCCGAAAGGAAGACGACCCTGAATCTAAGATGACCCTTTCTTTAAAAAAATATTTTTTAGAGAAAAATATTTAAACCTGAATTCAAGACTACCCCTGTGAAGTGCTGACAAAATTATTTAGGTTGAAAGTATTTTTGCATGAATTTATGACAAACCCTTCAAGAAGAAATGCTGTTATATGAATAATATGACATATTTTATTTACTTGTAAAGAGAAATCACAATGAAGTAGGTGTGTCTAACCTGGCTGTATGGTAGCAGTATCTTTCGTACACTGTAAAAATTTTGTGGGTGTTATATTCGTGACTTGAGCCATTTTGCTTCCAGCAAAGTGCTTCCTCTTTGCAGCCATTTGCAAATTAATCAGATTAGGATTAGTCAGTTTATCAGATTAGCCATTAATCTGCAAACTCTATTTTTAGACCATCCCCATCAACATATCATTCCATTCCCCTACTGAATTAGAACCCACCCACCCCTTCTACTATTCAAGTGCCTGCCCCTACTCAAGAGGTTTATGTCTCTGGGTGACATCAGATAAGGAGACCCTCCTCAAAGTTGACAGGTACAGTCTCAGCACTACAAAAATACGCCCAACCATAGGACACACAGTATTTAAGCATGAAAAGCATTTGTCAAAATCCTCTGTCTCATGGCATGCCAATTTTGGAGGATTAACTGCTTCCTGAGTAAAAAATAATGAATAGAAGCCCATAGTATTATTGCGCATGTAACACAAAAATAAATACTCAACTAGCAGTGTCACACTTTTGTGGTATTTGTGGTCCTAGGTTTTGAATTGAAGGACCCCTTATTTTTTCTATTCCTTTTCTGTCAAAGACCTTGTCTTCCTTTCCGGTAAGGTAAATACGGTAATATAAACAGGTTTTTACCCCGATTATTCCGTTTTGCTATATAGTGAGTAAAGTTAGATACTGACAATTATTTTACACCAAATGCAGTTTGGACTAATTTGTGGGGATTCTGTTGAGTTGAGGTTATGTTTCCATGTTTCGTTAGCCATGTGTGTGGCAAACGTGGGATAAAAACTTTGATGTTATTAAGAGCATGTTGTCTTTTCCTTTTTGGGCGAATAATAATAAATAATTTAAGTTGCCCAAAAGCATTTTTTTGTTTCGAAGTTTGAAAGCAAATCCATACACCATTGTCAAGGAACTTTCCTGACAGTTCAATATTTCCAGATCAATCACTTTGGTCTATCTACAGTAAATAAGGAAAGTAAGAAAATAGACAACTGGGTCCCATTTGAAATGATAGAGCATCAAAAACACAGTTGTTAGACATCTGTGGTAACTTGTTGGTGCTTAACCAGAAAAAATCCCAATAAAATTATATCTTAATGTGTGATAAGAGGATCCTATATGATATTGTATTTACTTGAAGATAAGACAATGTTTTATTCCAATTTTTACTTTGGAAAAATTGAAGGTGGTTTAGTTTTCGTATTAAAATTTTTAAGGTCAGTGTTTTTTCTCTAGTAGTACAAAGTGATAGATCAGTTTTTTTTACTAGACACATGTTTCATTACAGTACAAGGCAATTGAAATCTTAAAAACATTAACAAATCATATCCTGTTATTTAATAGGATAATCTCTGTCTGTCAGTCTGTCCGTCCCTCCCTCTTTAATACTTCTATGTCCCTTGAAACTCAAGAAAAGTTCTTCAAATTTTGCAGTGCGAATCCTTAAGGTCAAATACTGGTCAAGTTCGAAATTCAGCAACATCAGACTATGCAATCATCACCTTTTATTATCCTAAAAATTCATTTTTTAATTACTTTTTTCCTATGAAAGTTTTGTATTAATGCATAAATTGCATAGAGATATGAAGGTAATGGAATATAATTTTTGTTTACTTTAAATGTCTCGCTTCAATGTTGAGTTAATATCAAGTGGGACCTTAAGCTGGTTCCACAGTAGTGCAATGCATTGCAATGCATTACGATGAATGTTAGCCAATCAGAATGAAGCTGATTCCATCGCAGCGCATCGGCGTCGAGTGCGTTGCGCGAAATTCTTGAGTTGCGATTGTCTGCGTCAGCCTGCAACGGAGAAGAAGAAGAATAAGTGTTTGTTTACAAGGAGAATAAAAACAACAATTTTTTTTACAATTTGAAAACGACGATCACGTTTATGCCGACGTTTTCGTATTTGTCGTTTTATTATTGCTGCGTGTATGTGCAAAATAGAAGACAAGGCTTTTTATAGATATGGACAATGTCATAAAATTTGTTTACTAACATCAAAATAATTATCCTTCATCTTATTATGTCTCGTTCCCGCTATTTTCCTTCATACATTGTAATCATATTATCTTGTGTTTATCATCTACCACTAAAAACATACAGTTTCAACTTTTTAGGTGTATTTTGTTACATTCGTGAAATCTGAAAATGTAATTTTCACCCTTAAACTAGATAGCAGCACCATCTCAGATGGCGTCCATCACCTGCAGATCATCACATAATTGTGAAACAGCAAGTATACCTCGTCGCAGCCCAACGTATTGCAATGCAATGCATCGCACTATTGTGTGGAACCGGCTTAAGTGGTCCACTGGATAGAGCGATTCCAAGTGGGGCCACAGTGGCTAAGAGAATAGAACTATATTAAGTGGGACCACAGTGGCCAAGTGGATAGAGAAATATCAAATGGGGCAGCAGTTAGTTGCTTCAATGTTGAGTTAATTTCACATTGTTTTATTATCACACACACATATGCACGCATGCGTGCGCACACACACTGTACTGAATTAGGGGAAGACGGGATTGGCATTTAATATTTCTTGAACTCAAAATAGTTAGTTTCTTTAAGACTTTCCGCAACAAGTTTTCTTACTGAAAGCGAAAATGAAAGTTATAATTTTTCATTATTGTTTCATTATATTAAATATTTTCACAACCCTACTAAGGTGATTGACAGAAGTAACTCATTGTAACATTACATCCTAAAATTCAGGGCATCTGTGAACCACCTACATTTAAGGTACCCCCTGGGAACATGAAGTAGACAGTTCACAGAGTGCAAGGCTGCAGCATTGCAGTGAGTCACTCTCACCAATTACTTGATTAGTAAAAGCTGCTTCAGTGGATTTGTACTGCCAACCATATAAAGTTTTGTTGGTGTTTACACTCTCCCTTTATGAGTGAAAAGCCACCTGTGCTAGGGAACATGCAGAACGTTCCGAACCAGAAAGTTCTTCTCAATGTTAGTAACATAAGTCTATTTTTTATGCCATCTGCTATTCTCAGGCATATTTCTTTGCTCATGGTAGAAATGGTGAGCAATCATACAGTAAACTCTCATTTGTAAGATCTCTGGGATAGCAACCCATTTTTGGGGAACCATGAAAAATATTTATCTGACAAAAATTTTTCCAATAATGACCCCTTCTAAAAAACTAACCTTTTCCTGGGAACCATGAAAGTCTTAGAATCAAGAGTTTACTGTATTTGGGGTCTGTGTGCATGGTCCTCCCAGCAGACACTGGATGAAAAAGAAGAGTTAGGTACTATTCAGTAGAAGGAAAATGGCAGTGCTTCGAGGAATCTGTTAGAGCAAGATATGGTTTGTAAAGGGCATAGAGAATGGTGCTAACTATCTATGCTGGAACTATGGGTCATTGAAGATCAATTTTGGGTTTGTACAGCATAATCATTCACAGAAAATCTAAAGACGATATTGACATGTTTGCATTTGGGGGGGGGTTAGACATTATTTCACTCTTTTCTCACAAATGAGGGTCGGTTATTGCTCATTGAGTATGGGAGTGCTGCTGCTGCCATAGCTGTGAAAATGAGGCAAATTTCACTATTTTTTTTTGGGTTGAGTCATACTGTTTGAACAGGTGGGAGAATGGAATAGGATCCACTTACAATGTGCTTTTTTGCCAATGTTGCAGTGTGGACTACCATCCAGTACGTGTCCATCCCTACAATAAAGCCAGGGGAGGTGCATCCATATACATTCCCTACAGTTCTAGTGGATTATGTCAACTTCACCAACTACACGCCCAAGGTTAGCAAGCACCTTTCTGCACTTTGTTAATAATTTCGTTTTTTTTTTTCCCCTTTGTGCTGTTCTCTATTTTTCCATGGTTGGCCTAGCGATCAGATGCTAGCCTCCCACAGCAGAGGTCTCCATTTTGATCCCAGACTGTGGCGATTGTGAATTTTACAGATGGGGTCTCTTTTGTGGGGGGCATGATGGGCACTGCTGTGGTGTGGTGGGGGTTTTCTAGAGACACTTTTGTTCCCGCTACTGCTACTACTGCATCCTCATCTCATCTTTAACCTTATCCGTTCCTCCTACCGTCTGGAATGACATGTGTACGGCAGCAAGTTCATTAGTGCCCACCTCCTTTCATCTGTATTGTCCCTGTGTGGTGATGAGGACAATGTATAGAGTTTATATTTGACTGTCTTCTGTTTTCTCAGAGTGCTACAGTTTTGTCTCATCAGCGCTCCTGCACTCCCACCTAGTTCACTCCATTGTCCAGTCACTTCAGGAGATGCAGGTCTGTCCCTCTGTCCTATGCATTGTGTCAGCTTGTCTCATCCATGTAGAGTGCATTAAAAAGTAGCAAGATTTATGAAATTGAACCTATTTACGTAATTTATATTGTCTGTGCATTTTTCAGTTTTCCTTTTAAAGAAATGTACGTACAAAAAATTCTGTGTTTTCAGCTGTTTCGACTTTTCTCTTATTTCTAAAATAAGAGTAAACAACAGAATGCCAAGATTATAATTGATAATTGTAAATTAATTAGTTTTTATTTTGTGTAAAAAACCATTGTTTCTCAGGGGACTGACAAAAAATTTTAATACACTTCGACTTTCAATGAATGTGGGCATTAAATGCAGATAAATAAAAAATGGGACCATAAAATATGTTCCATGGATGTGGACTTTCAATCCATCTGGTTTCAAGACCTAGAGGTTACAATGTAGTACATGATGACAGACCTGCTGAAATGCTAATTTACAGTTATTTTTACTTTGAAGTTCTATAAAGGTTTCATGGCCACTCTTAAGTTAATATTAGCAACAATTGTTGTATAGTCACAAGGTGCTGTAGGCCTATATTGTAAAATTACTGGAAGTGGTGAGGTGGAGGATTTTCTTAAAAACCACACTGCTTCACTGTGCAACGTAACTGGGCATAATAACCACCCAAGTGCAATGTGTGTGTTTCAGAGTGACCTGAATATCCGCTTCTGCGGCCACGTGGTGTGGGCAGGCCGCTCTTCCTGCGAGGTGTTGTTATGGGTTGAACAGGACACTGGAGCCGGCGTCTCTGAGAGAATAGCCCATGCCTCGTTTATCATGGTGGTGCGCGACTTTGTAAACTTCGCATCCGGCTTTGTCAATAAGTTGGTACCCAAAGATGATAGGGAGCGCCAGTTGTTAGCTGAAGCAGAAGGTAAATGGTACCCTTTCTCGTTTATATGTGAAGGTAATTTTTTTTTTTTGTTATAATTCAGTTATTTTCTGCAAAGCTTGCTTGACAATTTTGCTACTCTTTCTGTCAGCAAACAAATGCCCTCCTTGCCCAAAACAAACTTTCTAAATGGGCACAGTTTGCACAGTTACCCCAAGAAATAATTAGGCCTTGTCCAGGCGTGTGGAGTGTGCAGTTAAAAAAGTATATATCTCAGTATAACGTACATTAAAAAAACCTCTAATTTTATACGTCTTGATGGATGTACTTTATACTGAAAGTTTTATTTTTAAATCTTTACAACATGGACTTCTTGAAATTATGGCACAATTAGTAATTTCAGTAAATAAAATTAACACGTATTTACAAAGATGAAATGTTTTTTTAAACAGCGTGTATAAAATGTTACTTTCTAAAATATTAACATGCACAAATTACGTCCTGTAAATACAAAATAATGTGTTTTGTAAATGGTTGTTACACACTGCTGATTTATTGGTGATGTTTCCTCTGAAAAAATCACACCATTTGCCCTTAACAAATAACACTGATGGAAGTTTATCCACAAGATGCTTATCTTTAGAAATAAATTGATATTTCATTAAAAATCCTCTTTTTTTTGCAAGAAGCAATTTTAAATTGACATTACACGTAAAACGCACCGCTCGATATTAATAAATATTTTGGGCAATAACGGGGGATAAAGTTTACATTTCTGGAGTATAATTTATTCGTAACATGTCTACCTATATATTTCATGTCAATATCATCTTGATTTTTTGTGGGAGATGTTTAAACACTGGGGACAAAATGCAGTTTGACATGCAAACATTTCTAGATTTTTAAAGTATTAAAATAGGTTTTTGTGAGATTAACAAGTCATTTTCATAAGGGAGATTACTGTACATTATGAGATGCAGTGCCATAACACATTTATACGGCATCCCATTTATACGTTTACACTTTCCAAGGGACCAGAAAAAAATGTTGCAAAATCCAGGAGTGTCCAAAAAGAGGGAAATTTATGCTCTATGTGCATTATATGGGACCAAATAAATCAGTTGTAAAACATGGGATGTAAAATATTGTTGAAGTTGGTAATATGTAATCTGTAGACACAAACTTTTGTGCTATATATATTTTTGTTGTGTTGACTCACCTGATGTTGTTGCCACATTTTTTTAATGTGTGTGTATCATCTAACCATGATATGGAGTATTAAATAAAGTTTTAACATGGTATTGTGCTTAATAATTACAACAGTTTATGGGCCCAGGATTTAGTCATATGCGCATAATTATTTAAGCATGGTGAATGCATGAGGTTCGCGTACTCATTGATGACTGGCAGTAATTGAGGGCGTCTGAATCTTTTATTGCCACGAGCTCTGCCGAAGGCGCGATTACTTTCGTTACCATGGCGAACTCCAGATCGCTTTCTCAAATTGAGAAGTTGGAAGGTACCAGTAATTACAATAACCAGAGATTTTTGATGGAGCTGTACCTAGTGCACGAAGATTTGTGAGATTGTGTCTTCCAGGATGAAGGTGCAAAAGCTGCCACTGACCCGAAGAAAGATCAAAAGGCAAGAGCAAAAATTTGTTTGATGATACAGCCTCACTGCCTGATACATGTTCGCTCATCAAAAACGTATAGGGAAGCATGGGATAACCTCAAAAGTGCTTACGAAAATAAGGGACTTACAAGGAGGTTAGGTTTGTTGCGGAAGTTGTTCAGAGTGAAACTGGAATAACACAAGACCATGGAAGAATATGTATCTGAGGTCATGTCACTTGCACAGCGACTAGCAGACATAAGTGCACAGATTGACTATGAGTTTGTGGGAGTCATCATGGTCAGTGGCTTACCATTTGGATATGACCCCAAGGTGATGGCAATGGAAAGCTCAGGGGCTACGATAATTAGTGACTTTGTAAAGGCTCATTCTGGACGACATTAAACGTACACTTGCTGATCAGAGACATTCAGGTGATTCAGCCTTTGTTGTCAACAAAAGATATGAGTCGTTCTCAAAACCAGTGAGAGGTATGAACTTTAAGAAAACCTGGGGCAGTGGAGTATTCAGGTATTTTAGTTGCGAGCCAGGCCACAAGGCATGTGACTGTCCCAAGAAGCAAGGAAGGAGTAAATCACTAGACGGTGACTGGTTGCTACTGACAACATTATCTGCAAATGGAAATGGAAGTGATTGGTACATGGACTCGGGCGCCACCAACCATATGATGAACCGCAAAGATTGGCTAGAGGATTGCCATGTTTCAGAACAGCAAGAAGTAACGTGTGCTAATAGTGAGAAATTGTGTGCGATTGGCACAGGGAACGTGAAAGTTCAGGTAGATGGCAAGGGGAATGTGAGAACCATCCAAGGCGTTACTTACGTGCCCAATATATCAACAAATTTACTGTCAGTCAGTGCAATTGTGAAGAAAGGCATTGTGGTGGTGTTCACTGCAGAGGGCTGTCAGATTTATAAAGACACTGATTGCAGTATTGAAGGTGAAGTGAAGGCAAGTGCGACTGACGTGGAGGGCACCTATAAACTAAATGTGGTACCAATCAAAGCTAATATTGCAGTGAAGGGTAACACACATATATTGTGGCATAGGAGATTAGGGCACTTGAGTTGGAATAACACGAAGTTTCTGCGAGATGGTATGGCATTGGGTATAGATTTTGTGAGTGAAGATGAGAAGCCCTGTATCCCTTGTCTCGAAGGGAAGCACTCAAGACAACCTTTTGACACAAAAGGATCCAAGAAAGCAGCACACAAACTAGAACTTATTCACACAGATTTGTGCGGGCCTAAGGAAAGAGAGTCCATAAATGGAGCACAGTATTTTCTGACATTTATCGACGATGCCACCCAGAAGACGTTTGTTTACTTCATTAAGTCAGAGGATGAAGTGACAAGCAAGTTCTGCAAATTCAAGGCCAGGGTAGAAAATGAAACCGGAAAGAATGCCAAAATACTTAGGTCTGACAATGGAAAGGAATATGTCGACCAAATGATGGAAAGGATACTTGGAGTAGCTGGAATAAAGCATCAGTTAACTGTTGAGTACACCCCAGAGCAAAACAGAGTGGTGGAGAGAGCGAATAGGACCATTGTTAAGAAAGCTCACACAATATTGGAAGATGCCGGACTGGATAAAAATTATTGGGGTGACAATGGCAGTGTCACTCAATACAAAACTCGGCTGGTCGCAAAGGGTCTCACCCAGGAAGCTGGGATTGACTATGGAGAAACCTTCTCCCCTGTGGTAAGGAACTCAGTGGTCAGGATACTGCTGGCACTCGCAGCTGAGCGGCAATGGGACGTAGATCACTTGGACGTTGCAACAACTTTCTTAAACGGTGAGCTGGAGGAGGAAGTGTTCATGGAACTATCATAGGGTTTTGTCGTTGCAGGCCAAGAAACAAAGGTAATAACCTTGTAATTTTTTCAAACGACTTGGAGGAAAAAGGGAAGCTCAAGGATGAAATGATGAAATGATTCAAATGCAAGGATCTCGGTGAAGCAAGCAATTGCCTTGGACTGAGAATTCAGCGGAACAGAGAGAAGGGAGAAATGTATGTCTATCAGTGCAAACACCTATCTCAAATTCTAGATAGATTTGGAATGAGTGAGTGCAAACCAGTCAGCACTCCATTGGATGTGAATTGCGGCATGAGCAAAGTAGACCCCACCATCAATGTGAACTTGTGTTTACCGTACCAATGCTTGGTATGCTCATTAATGTATTTAGCTGTGTGGACGAGACCCGACATTGCGTATGCTGTGAGTCTGCTTAGTCAATTTAACAAAGCGTACAATGAAGAGCACTGGAAGGCTGCAAAGAAATTGTTACGGTACTTGAAAGGCACTTCCAGCTACTGCCTCTTGTACAGAAAAATGGCAAATAATGTCTTTGGTTATGTGGATGCTGACTGGGCAAACAACGAACAAAACAGAAAATCTTATACAGGTTTTGTATTTCAACTAAGAGGAGCAGCCATTGCCTGGGAGTCAAGGAAGCAGCGAACAGTAGCCTTATCCAGCACAGAGGCTTAGTACATGGCCTTGTCCGAGGCAACCAAGGAGGCTATCCATATCAGAAGTCCGCTGCATGAACTGCTTGAGAAGAAAACCAACATTGTGTTACTCAGTAATAACCAAGGGGCTCAGAAGTTGGCAAATAATCCAGTGTTCCTCAACAGGACGAAGCACATCAGGATGAAGCTGGTCGACCTATCCTATGCACCCACCGAGAGGATGATTGCTGACATTTTGACCAAAGGACTACCTGCTGCTGAACACAGTATGTGTATAAAGGGCTTGGGCATTGAGTCTCCAGATTAAGGGAGAGTGTTGAATGTGGTAATATGTAATCTGTAGACACAAACTTTTGTGCTATATATATTTTTTGTTGTGTTGATGCACCTGATGTTTTTGCTGTTTTTTTTTTTATGTGTGTGTATCATCTAACCATGATATGGAGTATTAAATAAAGTTTTAACATGGTATTGTGCTAAATAATTACAACAAATATGGAGATGGAAAGTAAGGGTTTAGTAGACTGTAATTAGTATCAGGCCACTAAGGCTTATTTTACACCCACCTATAGTTACTGCATGTTGTAATCTTGTAGGCTTCAATACCCAGTCTTACATGACACTAAATTTATTACCTGTTTTCATACCCATTTGCTACTATCATTTTTGCTTCTTTGTAGGTTACAGCCCAGCATCTTCTTTAGATCTCTGGATCTAAGTATAACAGCTGTCTTACCCACGGGTGTAGGCCCTACCTAAAATCATAATTGAAAGTTTTCTAAATATGTGCTCTACGTACAAGCTTGGATAGACAAGATGGTGGACACTTGATTCACTGCCTCAGGCTATATATGTTCTTTATGTTCATGGCGAATAGAGGAAATATTTAATTTGTAGTGATGTACATTTTACAGATCCTTAGCGTGAGTGAAGATATTTGAAAGGCTCTTAATAGAGAGGTCTTGAGAGCCAGTTGCTAAAATCAGGGTTTCTGTAAAATGTATATCAGTAGATATCTAGTATTTCCTTTCTTTATTCACCTTGGACATTTAGTACTGTGTGTTGGTATTTAGTTTGAATCTGAGCACTCTCTTTTTCTGTTTAATGTTTAAAAGCCTATTTTTTAAAGTGGTCTTATATGATATGACGGCCTACGCACATCAAATACTAAATCTAAGTTCAACTCGCCTTGGATTACCGTTTCCTACATGAGGGTCGTGCACATGGCTTACCTTTGATGCGCTGGGACCCACTCTGCTGACCACCTTGCTGCTGTAGCCGACATGACTGCAGTACGGCAAATGACACATGGAGCGCTAGTACGTCACTGCAAAGCCTCGCCTGATGTCCCTTCCCTCCTCTGTGCGTTTCCATTACAACGTGATGCCAGCCAGCCAAGACATAACCAGAGTGCATTTCCGCTCCAAGAATGTAGGAAATTGTTCCAGAAGACAACTATTATTATAAAAGGCTTTTGTTTTCCCCTGCTCAGGGAGACACATTAGCGACTTTATTTGGGAAGGAACTGCTGTTCCTCGGTTTTAAAAGCATGTTTGGGGGGGGGGGGGGGGGTTGCTCTGAAGAATTATTCAAAGATATGTAGCATTCATTTTTAATTATTTGTTTAAAACTTTTATATATATATATATATATATATATATATATATATATATATATATATGCATGCTCTCGTGATTGCAACCTTTGATGGTAAAGGATTGAATGTTGACTGCCCTTTCAGAGCCTAGCTGGGCCTACCATGGCGAAGAGAATACTGGTTTTATTTGACCGGTGTGGTCTTACGGGGTTATAAACAATATTAGGCCGTTTGTACGACAGTTTACTTTGGGCTTGAGGGGATTCAAACCCCAGAGTGAAGCGGATGGACGTGGCTGCCCACCCAGGGAGCTCTATCCTCTTCACTGTACGGGCGCCAATATGCTGGATGCCAGCGATCCCTGGTGAATGGATGAGATGATGATTAGTTGATCATGGAGGTGGGGGTGTACGATCGGGCAGAAGAGATTTTGATAGGGCGAGTGGGTTGTCGTGTAGGGACAAAGTCGGGAGATGTGGGTGCTACTCTGGGTTTGACAACGGGTTGGGCCGGGAGTCGAACCTGTACAAACTAGTTTGATGACGCTAGTTTGATGGTGCAGAACTTCGGGAGCTCTGTATCTTCCAGGTGTGAAACCCATATTACGCTCCTTGACTTGAGTTTGACTGTACTAGTTGTCTTGGGTGACTGCCTAACTGGGATGTCCTGGTGAGTAGTTACTCTCAATCTGAGTTAACAGTTTAATCTGGTCTTCGTATTCACTCGTAGGGTACCTGGGCCATTGAGCACCAAGAAGGTGATTGAGTGGGGTGTTAATTTATAGTGGAATTAAGAGGGAGCTAGGTTATGGAATGTGATCGTGGCACACTGGGTGGGATTTGTCCTTGGACGTTGAGCTTACCTGAGGTTCAGGGTGGTTGGTTAGTAATAGTGCATAGCGTTCCCATGTCGTTGCCTACTTTGGATACCTCCCCTTCTATTTTACATCTGACCACCGGGTTTACACACGTCAACACAATACCAAGTTGGGATGAACACAGGGTAACTCTCTATGAAGAACGGAACACAAACAATTAAATCTGTTGTAATATTTATAATGGGGTTTCGCCCTGGAGAGTCCTGGCTATTCCAGAAAATACAAAATGATCTTTAATTCTGCCTGACTAAACACTTTAACGATGACATGAATGATGAGAACGTAATAATATTCAGGCGACGGCGAACCTGAAAAAATAAAAGGGATAAAACGTCGGGTCAAAAAAATCTATAGTGATGCAATTTTACAGCGACTAGAAAAAATATAGCAACGCAACTTACAGTGTGTTCACTTACTTTGAATTTACTCTGGAAAGGTACTCTACAACGTGTTGGCTTGTTACTGCGGTGTCACAGGAAGTTGACTGGGGTAAGAGGATACCGGGGTTAGGGTGAGGACTACCTGACGAAGGCGTAGCTCTCTCTCAAGCTGCTGAAGAAGGCTGGTCTTCAGTGGGGGTTGCGGAGAGGGGAGAGAGTCCTTCGCAGTCTTGGTAGGAACCTTAAGCAGAGTTTTTGGGCAGACTTGAGGTAGGATGGACTTAGGTAGGAGTAGAGAGTCCTTGGTCAGATTAGACAGGAGAGTCTTGAGCAGACTGAGGTAGCAGAGATCTTTAGCAGACTAAGGTAGGTAAGAGTCTTAAGCAGACTCAAGGAGAGGAAGAGTCTTTGTAGACTGGATATGGCTCGCATCCTCTTCGGTTGACGAGCCTGTCACATCTGCTGGTGCTGGATGCTGGAGTTGTATTTATACTGATTTTTCTCATATCAGCAGTTCTTCGAGGTCAGAGGGGTAGCGTAGCATTCCAACATGAGGGCGGGTTATCGGGGGGTGCATGAGCGCCGCTCATTTCTTATCACCCCACGTGGAGGCGACGACAAATTAAAACCCCTGTTCCTGGGTGTAACGTCACAAGGCCATGGGGGTGCTGCCATCTCTCGAGGTCAGAGGAACTTCTTCCAGGGCTAAGCGTCGAGCAGTAGAATTCTAATAATATTTATTTAAATAGCGCGGGTGCCTTTTGCATGCATAAATCTGGACTGGCAAAGGAGATTGTAATTACGCATGTAATTTACAATGATGTTATCGGCTACCCAGGCTTGTGGGCTTTCCTAGCTTGATACATTTAATTTGATGTGCCGCTTATATATTTCACCCCTGAGCGCATGTGGCTCGTAGATGGGGCGAAGTCGTCCGTAGAGTGCACATCCTCACAGCGCAGCATGTTGGCATGCATAAATCGGTCACCTCCCTGAGCGACCTAACCCATCTCCGGTTTCTACTACATTGTTTCAAGGCTGGAAGGTGATTGCCTCAATCATCGATCCTTGGTTGGTCTTCTGGCCGAATGCCTCTTTTATGTGGGGCGCTGCCGTGTGTGGGTTGTGCTTCCGGGCAAGTGCCTGCTCTGTGCTTTGCTTGCCCTTGAATGAGTTGCGGACGCCCGTATCTGGGTCGCATGCCATCTTGTTACTATCTTTGCGGTGGGTGAACAGCCTTTCCTTCTCTTCCTATCTTCACTCTCTCTCCCCCTTCTTGGTAGCGATCGGGTGCTGGGGTGTGGAATCATCTACTTCTCAGCGCAGTGCAGTATTTCCGTCCCGTTTCCTTTTCTCTTGTATACCAAGGGAGGGAGGTTGGGGAACAAGCCGTTTAAATCGAACCTAGGCCTTCCTAGTTCGAGAGCAGAATCCCACAAACGTGATGAGAGAAAATAATTTATACATTACGTGTACAAATGTGGTTGAAAAAAATTTTATTTTTACGTTAAATTTTTTTCTGTTCTCGAAGAAAATATAAAATTGGAGCTAAACAATTGCAATTTGACATGCAGGAATTGTATACTGTGGTCCCTGCAGGACAAAGTTAACTAGGCTGATATTCAAATCAGCATGGTCGCACGGTATCCGAAAGCATGCAGTGACAAAAATAATTTTTACACATCCTACTCTGTGGGGGCTCTCCTACAAGCTACTAGGCATGGAATAAAAGATACTACAAGACAAATAGAATAAGAAAATTTGAACATTCAAGCATCAACTTTTACTTGACGTCTTGATGTGAATTGTATTCGCACAATTTGTGCGTGAAACAAGCTGGTTGTAGCAATTTTGCTGGACATTGAACACTACAAGTTACAATTCTTATATGCTAGGTTATATATAAGCATGGCATTAACACAGTAACCAAGTAAGGTTCACATAGATTGTATTTAAGATTGAAAATAGGCTGCTAGGCACTAACAATATATAAAGGACAGGAATCCAAGTACTCACAGTCTAGTAATTGTCGATAGGCACACACGCAAAGTAGGACGACACTCAGTTTCATCACGCAGTTGCGTGATCATGACGTTTTGCTGGCTAAGCCAGCATGATCAGGCGGCGAGTTGTAGGACACACTACAATTCGCGTAAAACTCGAAGCCAGATCAAGCTGGCTTAGCCAGTGAAACATCGCGATCATACAATCGCGTGAAAAAACGGTGTTGTCCTACTTTATGTGTGCGCTTATCGACAAGTACCAGACTGTGAGTACTTGGATTCCAGTCCTTTATATATAGATTGTACTTACTATAACTCAATACTCTTTCTACTAGAGAATATTTTCCTTGTACAGCGGAATTGGAAATAATTATTTACAGGTTCCGTTATAGTTCACTACTCTTAAGTAAAGTTCTACAGTTGGTGTGCATGTAAGTTTACGAGTCTGCACTGGGGCAGAGGGTTCATGAATTAGGTAGGCGTGGCCTCCATTTTACGTTACAGGAAAATTATCTTGGACATGTGAGCGTGGTGAGATTGTGGAACGCTGTTGGCGTTGCGGATCAATTACTATCACAACTCAATAAGGGGGTTTCACACAAGCGTGAAAGCAATTTGTACGTCTGCACTGGGGTGAGAATGTGTTCTCAAAATACATTTCATTCTTACTTGTCTAAACACAGTGGCGCTGTCGGGTGAGACACGAGGCGAACAATGACACAAATACTTACTGGTAATATGGGAGCCAGCGGTGTTTCCCAATCACCACACTATTGAGACTCAGGATTCTCAGGGATGTTGTGGGTTCTGTGTGTCCGTCTCACTCGTGCGTACTTACAAACACATTGGCAGTACTAAACTTTTACTAAACATCACTTTGAAAATAATCTCTTAATAAATACATGTGGCTAGGACACTGTCACTACTGAATAAAGGAGGTAGGTTACTGATGCTTGCTTTTAGTGTTACTATGCATACACATCAACGTGCCAATGAAATTATGATTATCTCGGTCATGACTAGCCAATTCCGCTTGGGTGCTCCCCAGCCCACAATTAATCTAGCGAACGCCTAGATGTATGATCTCACCGAGGTGCGTGAAAGCACAGCCTTCACAAGGGAAGAATGCAGACAGCCGCCAGGGTGGACTGACGTTTTTTCCCTGAAGAAAGGACATGGTGAATTACAAATGAAACCCTTGGTGAAAACATTTTAACACATGTGACTTCTTGGCATCACTAATGCAAACTCATCTGGGCTCGCCCGCCAGCATGTGGGTAGTGTGGTGACGGCCTATACACAGAGCCGGCTGGGACGGAAGTAATTGCACTGTACACAAATTGCAAAATTATACAAAATACATAAAGACCCTTAAAAGGTAATGGGGCACGAGATGAGTATTCCTAATAACACACACACATGTGTGAAAACAATCTTAGGTGGCGCGGATGCCGCTGGATAATATTCGTAGTGGACCTTGTGTGCAGATGAAATTGCAATATTTCTTCTTGAAAATGGCAAATTAAATTTAGACAAAATATTATTCTGAGAGAGAAAAAATTATCCTCTTTACGATTTAAGTGATTGCAGGCATGTAGCATGCCTAAAGGTGGTAAAATCTAACATTAACATGACCGCATGGTCAAGTACAAAAAAGCATCAGTTACACGAAAAATACATTGAACCCTGAACGAAACATACATAGAACCCTGAAAAAAAATTGTAGCGCACATGATTTTACGCAAATAAATTCTCAAACTGCATGGATGGTGCAGATATAGACTTGGCATAGGTTAGCCACTTGGTTGTACATTAAATGGCCGTAAAATATTCAAACATGAAAATACCCTTAAAATACATACACAAAAACAAAGCCCTTAATATTGCGCGTAGCAGTAATACAGAAATTACACTGGAAAGCCATAAACATAGGCGGGTGGTGCGTGATTCAAGTTTCGCGGGTTGTGTGACCTCTCAGACATCTTTCTCCTCTCTCCTCGATTAAGTTTGGAAAATACCACTAGGGTGAAATAAATTATTTAAATGGAAGAAAAATGCTGAGGAAATGTCTGGCAAAACGTACGCAAGCAAAGGTTGACCAGTAAACTAAATTGACTATGGAAACATACATCAATGAACAAAAGTTGTAGTGCGCACGGGACAGTGTCTTACCTCACCAGCTCCCTACGACAGTTTGTCCAGAGACAAGTGTCACATGGACCTATCATGGCCGCCTACGATGTTCACATAAGCTGAAGTGCTATACACGCAGAGAAAAATATTTATACTTTGCAAAATAAAAGTGGCACAAATAAAATAAAATATGTTTTACATTTTCATAATTTTCTTATGGATTTTTCATATATATCAGTGTCTCTTTATTACGGCGTTCATGCCGGAATTTCAGTGTTCTTAATCTCAGTGCCGCGGGCACTTTGAATTTCAAAATCAAAAATTTTATCAACAAACACTTAATAATATTTCAAGACATTTTAAAACCTGCAAATTCAAATAGAAAACACATTTTACACTGCAAAATATTATTGACTAGCGACCTGCCCCGGCTTCGCACGGGTGCAATTAAGATAAAAAAAACTGCTTAACCCGGCGTTAATTAGGTTGGGTAAACTCTCCTAAAGCATTAAAAAAAAGCAAATTATAATTTAACAGCTAGATTCCCTGGCACGGGCCTGTGAGTCTCTTACATTTTGACTAGCGAGCCGTTGCGAGCGTTCGGCGCTAGATTCCCTAGCGCGAGTATCAGAGACACGCTGCCTATTGTTAGCCAGCCGCTTGTCGCGTTCACAACTAGATTCCCTGGCACTGGCCTTTGAGGTTCTTACATTTTGGCTAGTAAGCCGTTGCGAGCGTTCTGTACTGGACTCCCTAGCACGCGCTTGTGAGATGTAATCTCTATGACTTGCAAGGCGCTGCGTAGTTTCAGAGGAAGACTCTTCCGCTTGATGTATTTTAGCTGCTCTTGTCTGAGTTGATTGACGTGAAAGCTGAGATTTTTTTTTAGGCATGGCGTTGTGATTTTAGAATAATTAAGTTAAAAACAACTAAATAGAAGTGATGTACGATTCTGAAAAAATACTTTAAAATATAACAAATTGCATGCGAATGTATGAGCGGATAGATATTAGTATTAAGTTAATACAATAAATGAAATGAGGATGGACAGATTCGGAAAATAAAACATGCTGTGTGCTGCGTATGGCGCCAACCACGTGACTGCGCCGCGCGGGTACCTGCCAGTGCAGCCAGATCGTGGGTAAAACGTACCCCCACTTTGTGGGACAGTCTCGTCTAAGCACATTGAAAACGGCACAAAGTGGGGGCATTTTTTACCCACGATCTGACTGCACTACCTGCCTCGCAGTCGTACGCGTTGAAAACGTTGACCTTGCGCTTCACCGGTAGTTTCACGGCGTGGCCTTGCTGTGCTGCGTGCTTTATTGATATTGTACTATCTCTTTAACCATACGTCCAAATAATATGCAGTAAAAAGCAAAAATCACATGTATTTAGTAATGGTGCCGATAAACGTGCTTATTTTTATAAGGATTAATAAATTGTTGATAATATGACCAGTTAAACATCATCTAACGATTTTAATTATTTTTATTAAATGTTACATTTTTAAACTCATGACATCTTTTGAATGGAATGTCCGAATTGAATAATTCAAAAAGTAATATACAGGTACTGAACCAGTCTTGAATGTGAAGTAATTTATTTTGATAAGGATTAATACGTAGGTGCAAATAAAGTGCCTTTTCTAGCGGTGGTGTTTTAATTCAGTTTTTAAAATAAAAAAATAGTTATTGTGACATAACTATAATAGTTAGACATATGGTGTCGCAACACTTTTTGTAGATACTGATGTGTTCTGCAAAGCCGTAGTACATTATTTTGTTCTATCATCAATAGTTTTCGCAGCGCACGCAATGTAAGGAATTTTATAGGGAATTTATTTACACTTTGGGTTACATTATTGGAGTTTTAGTAGGGATCCCTATTGATTTTTAAAATAAAATATAGCCTATGACACTCAGTGATAACGTAGCATTCTACTGGTGAAAGAATTTTTAAAATCGGATGAGTAATTTCGAAGATTACCTCCTACATCCAAACACACAAACACACAAAGTTACAAACACTACCTCTTTATAATATTAGTATAGATGTGAGAGTTCAAAAATATTGGCCTCTTTGTGCACGTGGACACGTGACACATACGTGGTGAGGGCCGCTGGCTGTTACCCGACGTCAACAGGTACTCTTAAACACGTGTCATACATGAAAGTTTTGAATAATTAGTTTACAATTACAATTCTAACCTATAATTTTACAAGAACAAATCTGTCATTTTTCCCTTCTGTGATGATACATGGAATGACAAGGAATCAAATTCTTACGGCTAGATGTAGTATAATGCCGTACATCAGTAAGGAGGTTACAAATGTCTTATATTTACTGAAGTTAAGTACACTTGTATATGCTGTCCTCCAGTGGGGTTATAGTTGGGGTAATACTCTTACTTTTCTACTTAGGTACAGGGGTGTTAGTTGACTCTTTGTACAAGTTGGATTTATGCACAATGAACTGAATAACTTTATTTATGAGGGCAGCCTGCCTGGCTAGAGGACGAGATTCCCTTTCTCGTGGTTTACGGCATATGGGATTTCTAACTCACACTGAGTAGAGAGGTTATGCCAACCATACTGACGGCGATACAATCATACAACTAGGGATTGTGCATAGTTCTTAAGTTACAGATCTCTAACCTAAGACAAGGAAAAAATATGTCAACTCACTTTATACTCTACGATTATACATGTGCGTCTTTCAAAGGAAAGGGTACTTAGGTCTACATACTATGTGATTTAATATCAAACTCCTAGCCTCAAGTTATTTTACGGCATACATGACACTGTTAACGTGTGGGGTTTTCACAGGAGTGTAAAGAACTTTTTACGTTAAATATTATAACAGGAATTACACAAGTTTTGTGATATTCTGACCTTGGTACAATGTTACACTTGAAATTCGATTTTCAAATTTACCGGTTATTGATATGTTACACACAAGTTCACACTCAGGAATTTAAAAAGTTTATGTAGGTTTCGAATTTCCTGGGTGGCGGGTTACAGCATACTCACAGCAAGTTCTCGCCTCATGCTCTTATGCACATTTTACATGATTTCTTAATTCAATGTCACCCAGTCGCATTGTGAAGAATGGCACAAGGGTTTCACAAGGTTATGTTTACGGGCCCGCTGTTGGGCTTCGGTTTTCATTCTCACACTTCCTGACAATGCTCATGGAATTCAGTGACTCCACTTTAAATGTGTCATTCAAATATTCAATAGTAACAACAACATTTGTTAATTTTCAATTTTTAATGCTTCCTACGTGAGCACTTATGGGGATTTTCGGGGAAACGCAAATATTAATTTTCCTGCTTACGGGGTTTGTAGCTATTTTAAATTTTTATTCGTGCAAACAAAATTTCTCGGCTAGCAAACTAGGGATCAAGTGCCAAATTTTGCAAAAATTTCACTTTTTTTCTTTAATTTACATTACTTTACTTTGTCCGTTGTTGATAAGGAAATTGACTACGTTACATGGACACTTTGTTATTATGTGGGGGCTCAATTCATTACAATGCATTTCGCAAATTCTCTACCTTGAAAGTAAAAAGTTTAAAAGTTACGCAATAACAAAAGTTGGACTTTCTTGATGTGGAAACAGGCACTTCCAATGCACTTCCTACTCCTAACAGGCTAGGATTTTGTAGGTGATTAATGATCACCTAGCCGTCCCTACTAAACGAGTTATCACTGGCTCACATTGTCTTCCGAATGCGGGCTTCTCTAACGCAATCACGGGTAAAGGGCGTTAGTCTGTGCTGGTTTCTGCCAGGTACTCACTCAGTGCTGGAGGCTGATGGTGGCAGCGGGCGTGGACATTTGTTGACCCGTTGCTTCAGGGGGCGCCCTCTCTTTCGAGGCGCTGCATTAAGTGTAGCAGGCCAGCAAAATATGCTTGGGGCCCATAATGGTGCCTCCTCACATCTTTATCTGGCCGTGTAGTGTGTTGAATCCCTCAGGAAGCAGGACCTGACATTGGACTTAGTTCCTGAGATTCCAGTGAACCCGCTGCCGATAATTGACGCAAGGTTCTGTTACTTGAGTTGCCATTGCGAACAGCAGGTCCGCGGGAGTGATGTTAAATTTCGCCCTGCCCTTGACTGGTTGTATGCAACAACTGTAGACAATCTCTCTTTATTTTTTTATTTTTCTATATTTCATTTATCCATGTGCAAGCAACATGGTGGTATTGGAAGCCGTCAGAGGCGACGTGAGAGGTGTGCCTTACTACAGCAAGCTTTGTTGAACCAGATAATTACCGACTCACAATCCAGTACTCTGAATACTTGTGAATCCGAGAGCCACCAGATTGATTATAACATAGTGTTACCTACGGATCACTAAACACCTTTAAAACATTTGTTAGATTGGTGTGAGCCAAATGAGGAATCAAATTCCAAGGAAACCCCTGTTCAGCCCACGTTGATTCAAGTACTGTCCACGAACACCAACACACAGAGCCCTTCCAGTCGATCTAGCCTAGTGAGACTAAAATCTGGCAGGATACTTCGGGTCCGACACCCAAGAACAGAAGTGCTTCCCAACTTCTGCACCATCATGCTGGCTTCCGGACGAACGATCAGGGTTCGAATCCCTCCTAAGGTTGTTCCCCACAATCAAGTAGAACATTCTGAAGCCAATTTCATCCCCGCTCGCCAACCCACAAGGCCACGGCGGATTAGTCCTGTCAGTACCAGCCTGATCGCTCACCCTCACAATCACTCATAACTCGTAACCTATTGAGTTCATTCACCCCCTATCGGGACAGCTGGCGTCTCGACTATTGATGACCTTTGTGGTACGGAGAGTAAGGCTGCCCGGAAGGAATAGCGTAACCCTCCGAATTCCTCTGGGGTTTGACTCCCCTCTACCTCCGAAGGTCAGAAAGGGCAGTCAGCACCCTAACCACTTATTCATGAAGGGAAGCAGGAGATAAAGAAGTTAAGGATTCACTGCTCTAGTAGCAGGGAGTGTTAAGTGTTGAAGAATGTTGCGCAGTGGCGACATCCGCTGGTGGCTGCTGAAGACTTGTCAACAATGGGAGTAGCCTCTGGTAGGCTGCTGAAAACTTGGAGGTCGTCGAAGGCCCCAGCACTAGAAGTGGTAGAGTGAGCTCGAGGAACTGCAAGAAATAACTCGCGAGCCCTGCTGTGCGCGGACTTATATAGTCCGAAGGACAGGTGTGATGGCAAGTCCGAAAGGTGGGGGGCTTGTGACATTCTTCTAGCATGCGGCCAGAGTGGGGGTAGCAACCCTCTTGTAGTCTCTTGGCTTCGTGTACTTTCGGTGGTGCTCGGCTGTGCCTGAGGCGACTGATGTCTTGTAGGCTCTCAGTGCGGGGGAGGGGAGGGCGTCATGTCCGCTGGCTTGCGCAACTCTGGTATCCATGTGTTTGGAGTGCCCTCCAGGGTTGTGGCGCCTCCGCAACGTCCATGTACCGGTTGGCGGGGTTCGACTCACTGGGTTGAAGTAGATGTATATCTACTTCAACCCAGTGAGAGTCGTATAGTAGTATGATATAGTGGTTTGCGTCATAATACTATAAGCGATTGCTTTCTCATCTCATGCCACGCCAGTATATCTACTACACCCAAGTGAGAGTTGAACCCCGCCAACCTGTACATGGACGTTGCGGTATGTAGTGCTTAATGCAACATATTCATCTTTTCTTTAACCCTGTGATGAGTCAGGAAAGGTTTTTATGTTCACAGACACTCGTCACTTACTTAAACTTGCCAGAAATCACTTTTTAGATCAGGGTTTTGAATATTCTAACAGCGAAAAAATACAAAAATTGTACATTCAAAATTTTCTGTAAATGTCCCTTCAAGATCTTAAGTTTACTTTCAGATTTCACCAGCAGCATTTAGACGTTTCGAGAACACAAAGACAGAAAGGAAGTAGAGCTGCGTAGCTTCTGTCAAATAAAGCTTTAGAATTTCTTGGTAGAAAGCAATTACTAAAAGATCCTTGGAAAGCTACAGCACGTTTTTAACGACTGGTTTGATATTCTGAACAGCTGATACCTTTTTAACACAGACAAAAGCAAGCTTGCATATGGATTATGCAAACTGGAACAAGACAGTTTTGTCAGAAATGGATGAATGTATATGCTTAGTACAAGTGATGGGCCACAGGACTGAAATGCCATTTCAGTTAGGAATTCGTGTTACAAACAACACTTTAAAGAATTTTTTCATTATTTGAAGGGAAAATATGGAATCTCTTATATACCAACTGATAAATCAAACAAAGACTTACTTGAAAATTTGTTTTTTTATATAAGAAGCATGGGATGTGCAAACGACCACCCAACACCACTGGATTTCAAGATCAAAAAACGTTGCTATGCTCTGGAAAAGCATTTCACATCTGTATTTACAAGAAATCACAACACCACAGACAATAATGAAGAAGAGTGTCTGTCAAAAATAACTTCACATGGTCTTTCAAAGGCAGATGAGTCATGTAAAAATGAGAACAACTTGCATTCCCTGTGGGACTGAGTAGGCATTTAGCACTACGTAAAAACACGTATGTAAATTTGCATTAAATTAATTAATAAACAAATTGCTAGTAGAGTCAATGCAAGTAGGAGGAAAGTATTATATATATAACAAATAATTTTACAATTAAACCTACTAAACTATACATAACTAATTAAAAAAAAAATGCTCTGTCAGTAACTGTGCCCAATGTTCAGTAATTTCAGTCACTTTCATGAAATAGATTGTATAACATTTGGTATTCATTTCAATAATCTATATGTTCTTAACAGCACTTTTCTGATTTTCTGTACATTTCAGACAGTAAAATTGATGTAAATGTATCATACAAAATAAACATGAAATTCCTTGAATTTTTGTCCTTTTTTTGTTTGGAACTATTACTTTAAAGATTTAATATATTCGCAAATCAAACTATGCCCGTAAGTACCCTTAGCCTCAAATATTCCAGTAATTAAAAACACTATGTACTTGGTACTAATAAGTATGCATAAATGTGCGCATAGAATAGTGCTGTCAGGTAACAATGTTTTATTACACCGATAGTAGAATTATTTCAATTATATTAATTTAATAAGTGCACTCTTTCTTCTGGTTTATGTAAATGTTATAACTTAAACATAATCTCGCGTATAGATGCTACTCAGTCAATAAACGCAGGTCTTAATTCTATACCATCTGTTTTTAATGGCACACTGCTTCATGTACATGTACAACATGAATATTCATTTATGATGTTAACTATTTTAATATTGTACAACAAATAATACGTATGCTTTGCTTGAGAACCAAAAGAACATATGTTTACATTTCAATACCAGGCGGAGTGCGGCGACGGGATGCGCAGAAACGTTCGAAGTTGTCAATCAGTTGCGTTCACCTTGTAATTTTTCCTACCATGGTCCATGGTAATGTTAATTGGATATGTGGAGGAAGGATTCAAAATACTGAGAAAAATAGATTGTGAACAGTACTTTCAAAATGCTGTATTAATATAATATAAATAGTTATACTAAACAGGAGTTAAAGCAGTATAGTTTAATCATGTCTGGCAAAACAGCTGTTCAGTCATAGGTGTGCGTACGGGGTGTGCCGGATGTGGTCAGGCACACCCTGATGACAAATATATTTATTAATTGAAACTTGGGGTTTTTGAGCTTTATTCATTATTCTGGAATTTCAGCATTCCTAAGAGCATGGTGGTTTGTATGAAACATTATGAGGTATAGCACTCAACGTTACTTTGAGTTATTGTATTATGTAATTAATTGATTTATTTCACTTTTTAAAATTTTTACAAATTAGTCTTTTACAATCAAGTTTTCAATAAATATTTTAGAAAATAATGCAAAATGTGGTCTTCTTATTTTATCCTATTTTTGCACAACTTTTGCATAATCACAACTTTTTTAAACCTTAAAATCAAAAAATTTCCCATGGTAAAACCCTAGGATCCCTGCTTTTATATGGCCATCTGCAATTCTTTTACTTTATGCACACCCTAATGACAATGGCTCTGTGTGCCTGTGTGTTTATTGTTAGGTCTAAGGTACTAATTACTCTGCAGCTGCCATGCACACGCTACAGTTTGTTTCCTGTCCGGTGTTATTCAGGTCGCAAGGCGCGACGTGCACAACTTGCCAGCACCTCGCTGCTTCGCACAGTACCTGATAGTGAGGAGCAGAGCCTACTGCATCAGCTGTTCATGGGGTCACTGGAGCCAGGGAGTCCGTTACTCTCCAGTGCTCTACACCCGAGCAGCGTGTGGCTTGGTGACACCACCCACGTGTCTGCCGTTGTCAGCTACCCTGAGGTCAGTACTGTTCTGTGTCTGGTCACTGTGTCAAAGATGTGATGCTGCCTGAAAGCAGTGTTCTTTAATTTGATGTGCAGCGCAGTGGGGGTTGGCAGGAAGGTGCAGTTTACAGATTCATTTCCATTGCGTACGAGAAAATCTGGGAAAGTTTTAAGAAAGTGTAAATGATGTGTGCCAGCTAACCATGGTGGTTAGCACATCACTAAAATTGGTTTACATACTCAATGGTTTGATGTACGCTAACTGAGAATGTTGGCCTTCCCATTGCCTTACTTAACCCAGTGGTGGTGTTGCAGGCCACTCCCTATGCCTTTAGCATAAGACTTGCATGAGAAAAACAGGAGAATAATTGCAGTTACATCAGGGTTAATTGGGAGAGGACTTGGCACACTATGTAGTTGAGAACCCACCACAAATCAAACGCTGAAAATTCTTGATACACATGTGTTGCCTTAGTACTTATATACACAACATAAGGTCTGGTGTAACATTATGTGATAGCTTTGGCTAATGGGGTCTGCCAGTGGGCCGAAGCTATACAAGAGTTGCGAGTATGTCATGTCTAAGAAAACTTTACGTGATTTAAACCCCTAAGGCATTTTTAAGCTTTTAAGGGAGGGGAAGAAACTTATCTGGGATAAAAGAAAAACAAGCTAGATTCTAGGGTTTATGTTAATACTATTCCAGCTAACTGGTTGTATACAAGCAAAGTGAGGAGCCTGAGGTTAGGTATACGGTGCATCTGTTACCATTATGCTCGAGTCCAGACTGAGACTGGCTTGATGTGTATGCTCACATGAGAGGATGAGGGAACATGTACAAAACTTGAAAGTTTTGGAAAAACACAATAGTGCCTTGTACACACACACAGGACTCATAAGTAGTCTTCTGATATGTAATTTTACTTTTAGGTTTAGTTAGTTATGAAAGAAAAAAAAATGCAAAGTACACAAGGCAATAAGATACTTGTATAATAACACTGTTAAGACTATTAAATCAATTTGCTGCATGCATTTTTTTATTTTGTGGAATTTCCGTGTTACACTAAAAAAGGTATCAGACAAGGTGAAATTGTTGAACTCTCTCATGTTGGCAAGTCATTTGAGTCCCGATGTGTGTCCGTCCTACTGTACCTAGGGGTAAGTAACCTTTAATGCTGGCGAAACAATTACGTTTCATAGTAAGCGCCAAATGGAGCACAACAAGAACTTCTCACTTACTCTAAATGAATAATGTAGGTTGGAGTCGAATGCAAGCCCAGGGGTTAGGAGGACATTACTGCCCTCGATTAGGGACACCACTTAACATACTTGGATTAGAACAAGCACCGGCTAGACTGGGGGTTTGCCACGTTGGGACAGACATCTTAGAAAGGGGAGCTTACGTGGGTCCATCTTGGTTAAATACCTTGGGGACCTTGAACGTAAGAACTAGTTTAAAATTGGAAGGTCTCTTAAGAGTAGTCTGTGTTTATATTACAGAGGAGTACTCCGACCACTGCAAAGCCAGCATCGCAAAGGACATTTAGAATGTCAAATATGAGGGCCTTATTAATGCTTTGGTTTCTTATCGTTATCCAAAGTGGGTCTAGTGGGTTTACTCACAGGAACAAAATCTGGCGTAACACACACAACCCTATGTGGAGAGGTGACATTATGAACGCCAGGCTGTGGCGCGCTTCTCCTCTCTGGTAGGCTGGTTGCGGCGGGTGGTGACTGAACAGCGGCCAGCATTGGCTGTGGCGAAGTGGTGCTGTGGAAGTTGGTTGTGGTGTTGCTCAAAAGTGAAGGGAGGTGTTTCTTGAGGGAGATATTTTAGCCAGCCTGTCTAGGCCTAAAATGACGGCTCCATATTTTGCTATTGCTGATAAATTGGATGTGGTTCAAAAGGTAACTTGATTAGAGAGAAAACAATGCAGTAGTGCTGTCGAGTTCTAAAGAGGCTTGTTTGACTAGTTTTTTTGACTACTTCTTGTAATTCTAATTTAAGCACATTCTTAATGCCACCTTTCTTGGATTATGGCATGAGTCATCAGTAATAAACAGTCTTGAAGTTAAGTTGGTTTAGTAACGGACCTTATAGTGTGCTTCTGAACACACTGGATTTATGATGAGACACCACACACTGCTGTTCTGATCCGGCCTTGCAGTGGTGGATGGAACTTCTGGCCGGTACAGCTATAGAACAGAGCTTAGGTTATTGTCACATCATTTTATGCAAAAGTGTTCAGGTGAGGTCTTTGTAGCGGGTCGTGTGGCTAAAGCCCTTCTCTCTTCAGTCCGGCTGTTACTAGTGGTGGTGGAGTAGGGAGATACTTCAGTCGACTTGATTCCACGTACGGATGTGTACCTAGGGTGATTCAGGCGCTCCCAAAAGATCTACGAACCGGCAGAACTCAGTTTGCCACTTAGATTGTATCTGCCTTTGTGGCTTTATACGCGGGTTTACCGGCTTTCTTATAGGATAAGCTAAGAGCTTACTTGACCTTAAGGACCTAAAGTGTGGTGCAAATCAATTAAAGAGAACTCTTAGGGGAATTAAGTTTCAAAAGAAAATCCTTTTTATTTATTACATGTTTGGACATATGGGCCCGCACACTCCTAATCGAAAATTGGATATAATAACAAAAGTAAAGAATAATGGAAGTTATTCCTAATTGCAAAACATGCTAAGGCAACCTGAATGCAAAGCTAAATCTTTATGTATCATAACAAAGTTGGTGAGTTATGATTAAATAATTAAAAGCCTAATTAATTAAAAACTAATGAAATATTGTGCGTGTTCAGAAGAAACATTATTTAAGGAGTTCATTACCAGAAAGGGCAGTGAGGAATGGCATGGCTAGGGCCAGAAGGGACGTCATCATCGTGAACTCGTTACCTCGAGGTGATTGATTAAGGAGGGTGGGTGGGGTCGATTTCATCGGTGTTGGCAGGACCCTCTGGTTGGTGTCTGTGTCCAAGGGCCTCTGGAGTTGGCGAGCTGTAGGCCACTGTCCACCCAATACATCTATGGTGGTATTCTCTGTTACAGAGGATACAATGTACCATGTGGTACTCTTAGCCTTCGCACTCTTTAACTTTTGCCATATCCTCACCCGGGCTGGCCTAAAAGTCTGATTTCTATACTCTAGGCTGTCCGTAAAACTTCGGCGTGTCCTCCCATCCTAAACCAGCATGATATTGTCGGTGACAATACGTGCACTGTATAACGTTTATGTCCGTTCCAACACATGTCTGTATGGGACACTGAGTGCTTCTGGTTTCTTCGATTTTTGCTTCCGCTAATTCTACCTGTGGGTCCTGCAAACTCTCCTCGGAGCTATACATGATCTTAGAAAAGTTGAGTGCCATGGCGTGTTTACTTTGACTCCCCGAAGTGAAACAAAGTGCTCCTCGGCAAGGAGGTTTGGCAAAAGAGAGTGATGGGGGGGGGGGGTGTGTCTGGCTAGGTCCCAGCTCCCAAGGCTGAACTGAATGGAGCTGTATGCCCCATGTTGGGCGCCAATTAATGCATCCTGTGTCGGTGGCAGTAGGAGGTACCTGGCCTATACCTTGATACTCCCTACCGGCACTGACTCGCCCACCTCATTACAGGTTCGCCTCGCTGGAGGCGCACCTATCGTTGGGGTGGATCATTAGGAGTGCTGATTTCTCTCCGGGTGGTTATAAGGGGTCATTTGGCGGTGTATAGGTTTCTAACGAATGTTCCTTTTCGGGGGGGGGTTCGGGGTTGGTCCCACGTTGGGGTCCTTTCGGGGATACCACCTATTGGAAAGGTTGTGGTTGAAGGGAGGGGAATTAAACCCCAGGGTGAGCATAGTAAAAAACTATTCCCTTCCAGGGAGTGTGACCTGGCTCACCATGAAAGTTGCCAAAATACAGGGCGCCATCTGTCCAAAAGAATGAAATACAGAGAGTGGAGTTGGATATGATAATGGAATAGGAATGAATCTAATTTTGCTCAGATAGTTCCTACTCAGGGGCTCATTTACTTCCAGAACGTCTAAAAGGGGCTTGACTCGTAGGCTTACAAGAAGGAATGAAGTTATGCGGAGGGGAAGCTATCCGGTATTTTGGTGTAGCTTTGGGAGGTATGGCGGAATTTAATTACCTTCCCGGTTGTCTTTCAGATTGTACACGTTTTGGTGGTGAAGTGTCGCTAATTTGGAATGGAGAAGGTGGCTTCGCAATTGGTGCATGGTTAGACGGGCTGAAAATGCTAACGAAGTCATAGCTTGGCCATGGCCAACAGATGCCTAGTTCAGAATTTAGTTCGGATTTGTGTTCGCAAGCTGTATAGGGCGAAATCGGACATGGTGCTGGAGCAGTGACTTCTGGTAAGGGGGACAGAGTGCAGTGTCGTGAATGGAGTTGACTGGCGATGCGCCACCAGACTGAGATAGGTCCCTCTGTAGGGCTCATCGAGCTCAATGACAATTTCTGCTAAGCAGTCCGCCACCCTTTCTAGTCATCTAAATTTATGAAAATTAACTTTACCAAACTAATGTTATATTGCAAGTTTTTTTCTCTCTAACTGAGCCTCTTCATTAATGTACTGGTTGGTCTGTTTCTTCCCCTAGCTGCCGTAGTACAGTCCTCGTGGGAGTACCTTATTCAGTCACTCCTGAGGCACTGATAGGGAGAAATGATACGCTAGAGTCGGAATGGTACCGCAGGCAAGCGCGGGCATATCGTACACTCCCAGGAATCCCAGTTTGTCTTTGCAGACTATAGCCTGTGCTGGCGCTGTGATCCTGAGGGGTTCGGCCTACTCACTTTTATTCCACAGTAAATGGTTAGGTTTGCTGTTGAGCCCCAAATGAAATTAATTAAAATTTAAATGATTAAGGATTCGTAAATGACTACCTCACCAAGGTTAGAGTTTGTTGTAGCATTTTATTGATGCTTGAGAAAACACTGGAGATCCTTTTCTTTTATAATCTAAAACCAATAATATTTAATAATTTAATTTTACACCCAATGAAGGTAAACCTGGATAAATTCTCTCCAAAGAAATAAACTCCAGGAATACTAAACGTCACAATTAACAGCAAGTTAGTTATCAGAGGGGTGGTTGTCCAGAGGGGACGTTGTGATGGCCTGCTATCGCCGGAGTCAAGGAATGACTGGTATGGGGTGCAGGGTTGCGGATGATGAAGTTACCTCCGGAGTGCCTTCACAAGCTGCCGGAGCTGGAGGTGCTGGAGAGCCTTTGCAAATTGGTCGATGAACCTTTGCAGGCTGCTGGTAGACGAAGGCTGGCCTTGTTCAGGCTGGGAGAGGTGGAGGTTTGTCCACACCCAGGAGAGCCCTCCAACCGTTGCAGTTGGCGGGTTGATGAACTCTGGCAAGAGCATTTTCAGGATTCCTTTTATAGTCAAAATCTTAGCTTCGTGGCTCTCACAGGGGTGTGGGTGTTGCTAGTCTTCCACCGCAGGGGTAGATTATCTCAGCGTAGTGGACAGCGCCACGCTTTTCTTATCACCCTGGGTGGAGACTAATGAAAGTTTACCGCCTCTTCTCGAGGTTCAGAGGCTGTGACGTCACTGGGTGCAGGGGTGCTGCGATCCTGTGGTGACTCTTTCAACTTCCTTATCCGTGTCGGCTGGTCCGTGGCTCGCCTGGTAAAACTATCTCTGGTTGAGGGGGTGGCATGTCAATTTCTGGGTGGGCAGTACAATTTCCATAATTAAACATGTTAATTATTTTCCGTGTCTGTAGTTGTCCAATGCATGGAACCAACCCTGTAGTCACTAGAAAAAATGTACGCCGCTTTAAACTTGCCCCAAAGCTCTCAACGCTTGCTGATGGGACAAAATTGACCAGTCGTGTGCACAGTCCCGCTGCGCAGCAGTATGGCATGCATCAACGTTAAATGAGACTCGCAAGTAAATACTTATTTCTTTACTATATGTGAAGTGACTACACCTGTGGACATATACATGCTACACCTGTGGACACCGCTCCTAGTCAGGTTCCTACGACGTCTATTAGTCAAACTCAACTTGGGCAGGTTCATTCAGGTTAAACACACAGCAGATACTGAGCTCCCAAAATTTTGTGTCATCAAGCTAGCGTTTGGGAAGACAGTACGAGTTTGACTATCGTCAAAGGCAGTCCCCAAGTGACGTGCGGCACCCCCCTCGGTAGATTTCGTTCCCGCACGTCGACCCACCCGACCTGTTAAAATATCCCCAGCCAGCTCACACACCACCACCCCCACGATCACCTAACCGCATCATCACGTAATCTCCCCGGGACAGCTGGCATCCTGTTCATTGGCAACCCTGATAGTGAGGAAGGTAGTTCTCCCTGGGTGGGAATCTACATCCATTCGCCTCACTCTGGGGTTTGACTCCCTCGAACATGATGGTACCTTACTGCCAAGCAACCCACTCAGATTTCTAACCCTTCAACAACCCGCCAGGCCCAGAAAGTTAGCCATATATGCCGCGGTAGGCGTTCTTGACATGCTGAGAAGGTAGTCAGTGGCATAACCACTACCTCACGGGGTAGAGCACGCGTCAGATTAAAGTTTGAAATGAAATTAATAGCTAGCGCATTTCACAGCTCCTACGCTGGTACAGGGATGTTCTTATGGAACCTGTCTAAAGATAATTACTGGAGGGGTGGTAGAAGCGGTGTGACGTCTTCAGGAGCCTCTGGACGATGGTGTTGTCTGACAGCGGCAAGATCTGTGGGGTGGCTGACGGCGACTGGTGGTTGCTGAAGAGTAGTGACTCACAGACGACTTCCGGGCACGCACACAAAGTGGTCTGGTGGTCAGTGCACCCTTAAGAGCATTCTCCGGCCGTTGCAAGCTGGGAGAGAGGGGTTACTGCCACTTACTCCGACTGGTACCTCTTGTCTCTGCAAGCTGCGAGGCACAATGACTACTTTGAGCCAGGGTTGTGCTGGCCCTTTTATACTAAATTTCAAGTTTGTTTGCCCTCAGAGAGGCATGGGGGTTGCTAGCCTTGCTTCGCAGGGGTTGAATATTTTTGCTCTGAACATAGTGATGGGTCGTTTCCACTTTTTTACTGGTTCCGGTTCTCGGTTCGGTTCTGAAAAATTGGTTCTCTGTTTTCAGAACTTGTATATTAAGAGCTCCAATTTGTGTTCGGTGGCTCACTTTATATGCAGTAGTTGCAATACTTTTTTAAATACCACATTTTGCCTGTTCTGTGTAGTTATGCTAGTGATTGGATTAAAATAAAAGTGTTGCTGCATTACAAATCAAGTTCATTAAAAAACTAAAAAATTGTCATGTAGGACTACATATTTACAAATTTTAGATCTAAAGTTTGCTTGCAAAAATAGCATTTAAAATTATTGACTTGCCCAAATCAAGTATTTTTACCCAAGTAGTTTACATAGACTACTATGCACTAAGAATAATGATAAGGTTCATAATTTGCTATAATTTTTATGAAATATCCAGGAAAATAGAGATAAAATTAATTATATACAGTCTTCTTACCATCTATAATCAATTTCTATTCTAATGTTGGAAAATTAAATTCACAATTGAGACAGGTGGTCTCATTTTTCTTCAAAAAACCCACATCGGCCCGAAGAACCTGTCCTATATCGCCTGTGCCATCTCGTGTTCCTGTTTTTCATCAGTAAAATATCTATAAACTTTGGCAAGAATTCCAAAAAAGTTGTGGACAATTGGGTGTTCTTAACTTAAAACTGCATGTTGGTGCTTCGAAAATCCCAATTGAAAATGACGTGAAGCGACACAATCAATAAAATGGCACTGGAGCAAGGTCACCGTCCACGAGTGCCTGAGCAACACGACAAGCCTGCAGCCCATCAAACAGTAGACTAGCCTAGCTGGCTGTGTTTCCTCAAGTCTCCGACTGGTAGCAGCACAGTTGCCCACAGCGCTCCACATGCAACACTTACGAAAAAAGTGGTGCCACTTGAGTATATTTTTCCAGGGATTGACTGATATTGAGAATAATTCATCTATTCTGTTTGGCAGATTTGTGATTGGTGGATTTTTTTTTTTTTTTGTGAAGGGGTTAGACTCTAAAACGTAGTATAAATATGACCCACGAAACCTTCCTTAAGGCAAGTCGGCTCCTGGGGACAAAACAGATAAGTACTTTTACAATTTGTAAAATGTAAACTATTGCCGTTCAGGCTAGTAATTAGGAGAGATGGACTCTGAGCAGTTCATAGTTTGGTAGCACTAAAAATGAACTTTGAAATTGCCATGTAAATTGTATAGAGTGGGCATAGTTTTAAATTTTAAGATAGTTTTGAGAACATTTTAGCACAATGTCAAAATGTCAGCTTTGGCAAAGTTTTGTATATGGAAAAGCACCAAAATGTTGACCAAATCTTAATGAAACCATCTAAAGACAAATTGTCTTTTGTAAACGTTATGTAATTATGAAACTTTACATAATGTTGCGAAATACATAGTTCTGTGAAAGATAATTTTTTTTAGAGGGCTGTTTTTAAGATGATGTGGAAATTTGAGTCAGCCTTAAATGAAATTTAAAGAAATGTTTGAAAACATTTAAATCTTCTGTCCTTGCCCAAAGATGGAAAAGAAAATGTATTTTACTCGCTACCATAAGTGTCAAGAGTTTTTAGTGGCATTTGCTGAAATACAGAACAACCCTAGAACTGTGTAAAGAAAGGTGGACGTTCTGGAAATATATTTTCTTATGTTTGCAATATTAAAAATATGTTTGCAGTATTAATTCATATATAAGTTTTGACGTATTTTGTATGCATTTATATCTGTATTAAATAACACTATTAATTTTTGCGCCATTTAAAATAGTACAAATATAGGGAAAGTTTCAATCTAATGTAATTTGCTCAAAAGAGTCATAATAATGTTTGTATATTATTGAAAAGATAAAATATATTAAAAGTTCTGCCAACCCACACATTTATTTTTATGAGTAACATAATGATAAATATAGCTTTAAACTCTGCTTCAAAATATTTTCCCTTTCTTCTCTGCTGGTTGCGTTTATAACACTTGTTGATTTTGATGATCGATTCTTTCTTGTTAGTGCTGCGAAGGGTAGCACTATGTAACACAATTTTTATGACAGATATGAATAATTTGTTATACAAAGCATGATTATCCAGCTGTGACCAAAATCAAACTTCTTCACAATTGAAATATTTAATATGTTATATAGTCTAGTGTGGCCTATTTATTTTTGTTGAAAAACTGTATAATAAAGTTAATGTGCTATGCTTGCACGGTATCTCCATTGGCACTTTAGGAGGTTATATTTCAGTTCCGAAGAACCAACTTTAAAATCCCGATTCTCGGTTTCGGTTCTGAAGGCCAAGAACCAGTGGAACAGAGAGCAGACATTCGGTTCCAACACATCCCTACTCTGAGAGGTTCCTTCCTTCCTTTCATTCTTATTGCCTTAGCTGGAGGCGTTGATATTCCTTATCTCCTCGGTCAGAGGCTGGAGGCTGGAACCACTGGAGTAGACTGAGTGCTGCCCTCCAGTGGCGAGCTGTGGAACTGACTCGGCCTTCCTGGAGGGTGCCGGTGTCTCAACCAGCAATACAATTATACATCAAGGGTTAGGCAACAGTATGTGATGACTTCTTGGAGTTTTCTTGGGAGAAGGGTACAATTTCAGGCCACGTATCTGTAGTCTCTCTTGACGTTCGCCAACATACCATGTAGGCACGTAGGTAATGACTTGCCTCTGTATGAGCGGCATGCTTGAAGATGGGGCGAAGTCAAGTAGAGTGCAAATTCTCAATGCGCAGAGAAATGCATACGCGTCATTGTAAAACGTGAATTAGTATTGATTTGAGTGTATGTTTCTTTTATTTGTGCATAGTGAACATGCAGCACCTGCAGTTATGGGGAAATCAAATGCAGTTTGGCAGTATTTCTTGCAGACAGATAAGCTATGGATAGTCAGTTGCAATATCTGCAAAGCTGATGTTTCGAGGGGCGGGCAATCATCATGAACATTCAATATATGCATCATGAGAAATCTCCCTAACAAAAACATTAGATTGACCTAAACTTTGTAATCTAAATTTTTTATCTTTTGAATTTAACTGTCACATTTGCTTGGACCTACTTGTACGAAGAAAAATTTTGATTACGAAGTAGAACAACACTATAAAAAATTTTAGGAAATTTTTTATATCGGATTAGATTATCAGAATCGGATCAGCTTTCAGGTGATATCGGATATCAAAATTATTGGGTAGATTTCCATATTGTACCATCACTAATTTTGTGTGTTTTTATTATTTTTAACCAAAATAACTACATAAAACTGATATCTAAATTTAGGCGAAAACCATTGTGGTAAATACTCCATATCCTTGTACATATTATCTATCGGATATCAAAATTATTGGGTAGATTTCCATATTGTACCATCACTAATTTTGTGTGTTTTTATTATTTTTAACCAAAATAACTACATAAAACTGAAATCTAAATTTAGGCGAAAACCATTGTGGTAAATACTCCATATCCTTGTACATATTATCGGATTGGTTTTGCAACAATATTGTCATGATGAATAATGTGCTAAAATGTTATGAAATCCTTTAAACTTTCGTTAAGTTCAGCTCTCATAAAATTAATTTTCATTTTTGATTCAGTTTCACTTAAAAGTTCGTAACATATATTTCATTTTCGTTTTATGAGAAAAAATTCAATGTTGCACAGCCGTAAAAATTAGCTACATCTTTTACATTATCTCTTCACAGCAATGAATAATTCCAGTTTACAAGATCTGTATGAATAAATTAATATTTGTTCAAAATAAAACAGTATAATTTTGGTAGCCCCTAAACGTGTGGAAAATTATGGAGTATTTGTATGAGGGATTATGGCTGAAAGGAGGAGGGGGAAGGTTTGGGAAGAAGGGAGTAGAGTAAGAGTGGGAGAGGAAGGTGATGGGGGAGTGTGTGTGTGCGAGAGAAAGATTAGTTGTGCTATTTAAGTTGAATAGTACTTGCCAATTTTGTGTGTATTTAAGAAGTTCTGAAAATATTTCTTGTCTCGAATTAAAATTTTGACATACTGATGTATTCATTTATTTAAGGAAGAATAACTTGATTGCACAATGCAATTAAAATTTACAGTTGTGTAGTTTCCTCTCAGTGCATATTTCTTTTAAAGTCTGCATGGTGCACTTGATTGCTGACCACCTTATATCGTTTCTTTTTTATAGGATGAAAACATACATGGCACTGTGTTTGGAGGTTTCATTATGAGACGTGCAGTGGAGGTTTCCGAGACATGTGCGCAACTCCACAGGTATAACTGTTGTTAGCATTCACATTTTACAGTATTGTATTTACTCCCTCACTAGTATTACTCAATTAGTTCACAGTCAAGCCATGTTTCTTATGGTTCAAGAAATAGGTAAAACTGTGGAAATATTTATATACCTATTAATACATTGTACATATTGAAATTGAAGTGTATGCCTCATATTCCACTTAACCATGGATTTCAGTATCATAATTTATAATAAAATTAATAATTTTAAAACAATAATTTAATTACTAGCTCAAGGATTCATAGAAAAAGAAAATTAATTAACTAGTACAGAAGAAACAACTGGTAAAGAACAGACACTTAAGGAAACTAACAAAATTAAACATTTATGACATGCAATTTACAGACAACAGTACTAGCACAAGGACTTATGGGTTAGGATAACAATATAGTTTAGTCTTATTAATCTGCGATGCAGTAATTTGGAAATCAGATTATCAGGTTTGATCTTGGAAATGTTAATAGATTTACATTTTAGTGAATGAATAGCAAGCATGCATGACGTGTAGCAAGTAGCAAGTAAACAATCTATACTTTGACTCATGACTCAACTTCAACAACGCGGGGTTAAAACAGTACTAAAGACTGGTCACATTCCTGCAGGATATGCTCTTGCAACAAGGAGCTTTATTACAGACACGTCTATCTGGCTTTTCACTCGAGCGGTCGAGCCCACCGCCCAAGGTCACATAGTTCTACGATGCTCCGAAGGATGACACCATCAGTATCAAGGGATGACGTTCGCAGCATCAGCAGAAAACTACCAGCAGATGATGCTAGCAGACGACTCCAGTAGACAGCTCGAGTGGCGGCGCTTGCCACCCCCCGCGTCTCAGATGGCCAGCGGACAAGGAGAATATAAGTCTGTGTGCCACCTGAAAACATCAGTAAGTCTTGTTCCTGCTACCGCTCTGAAATGGATCAGAAGGAACCTACTCCAGCAGTTTGCTCAATCACTCCTGGTGCTAGAGCTCTCTGTTGATCACCAGGTCCTCGTGACTTACCAGAAGTTCTTCAGCTACTGTGCCAATGCCTTCAAGACCTTCCAGAGGGTCTTCACCACCAGCTCCCAAAGACGACATCAACCCTCTTTCATACCTGCTGATAACGGCAATCGCGCCAACACTACCACCTCTGGTAGTGGCTCGACGGTCCCTTCTGGACACCTCTCGTTTGCCTTATCTGCTGGTAATGGCAATCACACCATCACTACGCTTCTGGTAGTGGTCCTCAACAGTGCCTTCTGGACAACGGTTAGAATTACGTATTTCGGTGTGTATAGACCGCACCTTTGTACAAAAAAATGACCGCAAAAAGTGGGGTGCGACTTATATACGAGATATTGGTATAAAAAATTTTTTTGAAATTTTTTCCCTAAAACATGTTTAGAAATTTGTCAACATACAGTACATTTTAATGTTTCAACTCTTATAGGAAGGAAGGGATGGGAAGGAATTTAATGAAATGAAATAGAAAAAGAAAAAAAAGTGCAATTGTTTGTTCACTCATGTTCACAAACAAAATAACCACCATCCCGCAAGTATAAAATATAATCATGTTGGAGCTCGGCAATAGATGTCGTACATGAGAAAATAATTTATCTGCTGTACAAGAAAAATATACCTTAGGTAGTTTGCATGCCCGCCACGGCTCTACAAGTGCACATTGATAAAATGCCATTTTGTGTAACACGTTGCCTTGGTTTTGCTTTCTCAAAGTCACATTACCATCTGTGGAATAGTAACTGCGCAATGTATATTCGTAAACATTGCAACAACACAAATTTTCCTCACAGATGTTTTATAGCGGAGAAGTTAAGTTGAAATTTATTATGTTTGTAGGGATTCGTGACTTCACAATATTTATACGAGTATAAAAAATCAGTGCGGCCTATACTTGAAATATTAACTATCCCTAATTTTTCATTAAAAACTTCTGGTGCGGCCTATACATGCCAAAATACGTAGTTAGGGCCAGTTATTTTCATAGCTACCTAGACGCATCGCCCTGTTCAGTTAGGACCAGGCCTCCTTCAGCTGGATTCACATAGTTTAACTTCCATTTAACTCAGGGATAGTTTAGGAGGTAGTATAAGCCACCGTGTATAGTCTCCTTAGAATATATATGTGTTCTCTTTTACTTCTGAGTGCTCATTTTCTAGTGTACTGTGTTAGTTCTACATAGCTCCCATGCCCACCAGAGTGAAGCTGGAGACCGCGCTCAACCAAGTATGAACCATAGGATAGGACTACAGGCTCCCTTCACCGGGACGCATGTACGTCAACCACAAACCCATTAGAAGGCCACCTGTACTGTGTACCATGTGTACAGTAAGATAGAGCCACCACCACTCGAAAGACATCCACAAGGCGACTAGTCAGGCCAACGTCTACTCCGTCCACCGCTGTGAACTGTATCGGAGGGAGTAAGAAGTGGTCCTGGAGGTCTGACGACCTCTTTTGGACACCACACCGGAGTCTCATTGATGTACAGCCTGAAAAACCCAACACTTTGCATACACCATTCTGAACTGGGCCGGACAAAGGAGCACAGGGTATGACTCTTGCCTGTGCAGCTGCGGCCTTGGAAGTACACAGAAGCTAGAGACCATCATCGCCTGCTTCACTCTAGCAAGGCGGGTATATATACCTTCCGTATGCCATACGCTTGGAAGAGTGGGGCTCAGTGGAAGATAAGAAGGGCAGCTAATGCCTCCAAGGTTAACCTGATCTGTAGTCCAGCCCCAACAACACTTTGCAGTCTTTCCCCGCTGGCCAGAGCTCACGCCACCCGCTAACTGGAGAGCCCTCACCTCCCAACACTTATTTCCAGACTCATCAAGACAGCTGGGTATCCTCACCCGATAGTCATCGCTATCCTCAGGGATGAGGAAATACCTTTTGGCATCGCCAACCCCTGATTCGGAGGACACCAGGCCACCAGCCCAGCCAGTGCCCTGACTAGTTCCAGCCACAGCCACCGCAGCTGGTACAGCAGCCACCCCGGGCCAATTAGGTTACTATCAAGAGCCGCTTTACATTCACCCCCATCTCATTATCATTCTCACCTCCATTGACCATAGTTTTATTCTTTTGATTTCTTAGTGACAACTGGCATCTCATTCGTTGACTGTCTTTTCGGTGACACGCGTCTCTCTGTCGAGTCAAGTGGTTAAAGTGCTGACTTCCCTCCTGATTTCAGTCAATGATCTGGCCGTGGCATGTTTTCTACTTGTTTAACCCGGTGGGTCATAGAAGGTTTAGAAGGGGGCCACTTTGTGGAGGGATCCCGTCTGAGGGGAAGAGAGTTAAACCCCAGATTGAGTTGGACCATGATCACCTACTGTCCGGGGAATACAATCTTTCTCATTGAAAGTGTTGCCAAAATACGGGACGCCAGCTGTCCTGGGGGTATGTGTCATGATTTCTAACTTAATCAATAGTAATAGTGGTGATGGGCGATCCCGTCGAAGGGGTTGGCTTTATCCACTGTGGTCGGGTCGGCTGTCAGCCGGTGATGTAATTTACAGAGGTGGAAGATACGCTGGTTTTAGGAGTGACTTTAGATGGTATTCTGACATGGATCACCTTTCCAGTGGCGAGACTTATTGTGCACATATTCAGTAGGTTCTTATCCTTCTCCTCCTTGGGGGGATGCTGCAATTGTGGGAGGTGGGGATGTCTCCACCTGGAGGTAACGTACAAGTTCGTGGTCTGGCCACGGCCAACAAATACCCAAGTAGGCATCGAGCTTGGACTTGTGGTCGAGCGGGATGCTAGGTGAAATGGGTCATGGTTTAAGTTCCGGGTTCACAGGTGAGGGCGTGTCCTCACACGTAATTTCTGCTTCCACTTATGCATTGGCTTGCCTCTGTAAACAATTTACAGTTTGACGAAATATTTATTATTAAGATTTGAAAACAGTGGGGAATCCCAGTTGGATTATACACGCAAAATAAATAATAATTATGTAATTAAATGATGCAGGCGAAGTCAGCCTGTAATAGAACAATATTAAAACTCTCTTCTCTACCTTTACTTTACGCAATTTACAGCGTAACCTCCCCAAGGGGTGGTTGTTCAGAGGGTACGTCGCAACGACCTGTTACCGCGGAGTCAAAGTGACTGGGGTAAAAGGGGTGCAGGAAGTGAATGTCGAGGTTTACCTCTGGAGTGATGTGCTGGCTCTTGCAGTTGGCTGATGCAGGAGTGGTTGAGCCTTCACAAGCCGCTGGAGAGGTTGAGCCTGTTGCAGGCTGTAGGAAAGGAGAGAGAGGTCTTGTTCAAACCCAGGGAGTGTTCGCTGACCTATGCAGCTGGCGATCTCTGGCTAGAGGTGTATCCGTGCCTCTTTATATAGTCGAAAATCCCTGTGTCAGGGTTCTTCCGGGCATGCGAGGGATGATAATCTTTCTCCGCAGGGGTTGGTTATCATAGTGTTGCGGCGGCGCAGCGTATTTCTTATCTCCCTTGGTTGAGGCGATGACAAGTTTACAGCCTCCACTCGAGGCTCGATGGGTGTGACGTCACGGGGCAGCAGAGGTGTTGCGATCCTATGGTGTTGGTAGAAATTTCTTTCTCAATAATCTTTGGGCAGTGGCTCGTCGGGTAAAACAATCTTGACTCAAGGGGGTGGCGATCGCATGTCGGAATCTGGGCGGGCAGTACAATTCATAATTAAACATGTTAATTATTTTCGTGTCCGAGGCTGTCCAACGTGTGGAGTCAATTCTATCGGCATGTGAAAAGTAGTCTACCACTGTTGTGACTTGCCCTGAGCTCTTGCTATCTCTTTTATGGGGCAAAGTCACCCGTAGGGTGCGCAGCAGTGTAGCATGTGTCAACGGTGAGCAAGGTCAAGCTCCCTGGAAGGGAGACATTGACGATCAATCTCACCCTGGCGTTTGATTCTCCTCTATCTGCTCACAGCCCTTCTACCAGTTGGTGTCCCCTTAGTTTTCCCAATGTGGGCAAATCCTGGACCCACCAGGCAGAAAACCCGATAGAATTCTTTTCATCGCTGAATGTCCAAATAGTCACACCCCAGAGAGAAATCAGTGCTAACACTTACCCTGTTCACCTTGCCAATTAGAGCCGAAGAAAGGTAGGGTCAAACACACCCTCCTCCTTCCCTCTACTAAGGTAGACAGCCAGACAGCTAGGCAGGCGCCCAACATGGGGCATTCAATTCTAACTAGTTAAGCCTTGGGAGCTGGGACCGAGTCCCCCCCCCCTCCCCCCCTGCCCCAAATGCCTTCTAGCAGAGGAGTCTTCAGTGACTTTGAGTTATGTATAAACACCCCATTGCCCTCAACATACATATTGCAACCATGTATAGCTCCGAAGAAAGCTGACATGAAACCCAGTTAGAGTTAGCACAGGCTAACTACGAGGGAGAACAAGACACGAGATGCACTGCACAAGGATGTACTGGAGCAGGTGTCAACATCATCCCCTGCACATATTGCCATAGGCAGTATCACTACATGTGTCTAAAGTGGGACGACACCCCTAGGTACCTGGACGAATTAGAATTCAGGTGCCAGTTGTGTCTGCAGGCACAAGTCAGAATATGCCAATGGACAGTGTGTGATGGCCAAGGGTACCACGTGGTACACTGTGTTCTATGTAACTTGGAATTCAACAATAAATGAATCGATTGGCCAGAGAGGACAACCAACCCCAGACAAGTATACCAATGTGAGGTGTATCGAAGGGCACACACCCACAGACGATCAACCCCGGTACCACGGGCTAGTCCAGTGGTCTCCGGTATGTCTACTGAGATGCTATTACCCGACTTTAACGGGAGACCATATGAAAACCAGAGGTCTTCCTACGCGAGTGTGAAAAGGGATGAACACCTCATACTGCCCAAACAGTGGGTAGGCAGGTCACGTCACCAGCTGGGCGGACAAGCCCGGAAATGGTGGGAGAAATATGGGGAATTCGTTGAGGGATGGCCCCAGTTTTGAACCCAACTTTCAGCCCATTTCACCGGAGACAAGGTCCTATCAGGTTTGATCACTGACTTCCACTCGAAAACCCAGGCACTCAATGAGGAAGTGGAATTATTCATATGCGAGAAGGAGCGGACCCACAAAAGAATATATCCCAAACAAAGCAAAGGTCAAAGGGTTAGAAGCATCGCTCGCACCCTCCTTCCTTCATTCTTGAACCTCCTGCTAATCCCGCGGCCACAGACCATAGAGGATTTGGCAGGCAGGGCGAGGGAAATGGAGCAAAACAACAACCCCCTGTCTGGGAAGAACATGCCGGCACGCGCCATCAAGGATGCAAGCCCAGCTCCCTTCCCTAGGCCGCCTGCAGTGCGCTACACAAACACTCCGCTACCCGCCGCCTCCTTGCCTCGCTGCTGGCATTGCCAAGGCAGGCATTACCACAGCAACTGCCCGACCTGGCAAGCTCCGGAAAGGAGAACCCCTCCTCCCCTCTGGGTGCCAGTGGGTCGCGGTCCATCTCCTCCTCCTCCCCTTACCACTTCCCCCCACTTGCTGGGACTGCCAAGGATGGCACACCTACGGAGCTCGCCCTGCCTGGCAGGATAGGAGGGAAGGAAAGGCAAACACACGGGCACCGAACACATCCCTGCCTCCCTTCAAAACAGGCCTGGCCTAACGAAGCCGCGGCCAGGCTACAGGTGTTGAACACCGAATATCTTTCCCCGGACAAGCCCCGCTTGCAAAATCGTCTCAGTGATGCAATTGTCACGGCTGTGCTCGACACAGCTGCTGCCCACAATTTCATCAGCGGCGAATTACTCATGCGGCGCCAAAAGGCCCACCTGGCCCCTGTGAGTCAGACGGCCAGAATGGCCCAGGACAACTCCCACTTTTGTTTGACGGTGGTGGGCACTGTCTTACTCATCAGAGTACAGTTACAGTGCAGGAGGATGGAGGGAATGCCGGCTTTCGGGCTGTAAAACTTGTCTGGGGAGATTACCCTAAATCTATGGATCCATGGTCGTAACATGGAGGTCCCAATTTTAGTGGCTCCTTACTTGGGGGAACCCATGATTATAGGACGACCCTGGTTGCAAGTGCAACAATGCCTGATAGACTGTGGGCAATGACGCACCATTCTAAACAAGAATATGGTCGTAGACTGGGAAGACAACCTGATCAAGGTTACCCCTTCCTTTGCCCCAGTCTGCTTATTACAAATCCAAGTCGACACCCCTCAGTTGCTCTGCACACCCCAAAAGAAAACCCAAACTCAGGCCCGATGATCTCGGCGCCTTTGGGCCCAACAATGTAAGAGGAACCCCTTGTCCCCTATACAACCTGCCCCGAGATTCGAGCCACCCAGCCCGCTGGAACTCAAACATATGTCTGGCATTGTATCCAGGGATCAACCCCCCATCCAGAGCAAGGATAGATGCGGAGAGGATTTTCGTAGAGGCATGTCCACTCGGACACTGTCCTCGACACGTGCCACAAAGCTGACCCTGATGTCAGCCATCCTGAAGTCGGTTCATCGTTGGGAGAAGGCAATCAACGCTGAGGTTGCGATAGGAAGCCCTCCAGATAAACACATCCCATTAGCGGCTCCCGCAACCCATGGTACTAACAAAAGGTTAGAGGGCGTGCGTTTGCACAGACCCTCCTCGCTACCCCAAGCTCCACCTTGGCGTGTTGCCCAACAGGGGCGAGGTAAGGGGGGACAACTGATAGCTGAGACAAGGGACCTCAGTTCGCAACTTAGGTGGCGAGTACGTTGGGCACCTTTAAATAGAACTTCAAATAGAGAGCACTATTAAGGAGGTGACTGAACCTCCAGCCTCCAGCCAACCCCAAGGTCACAGACAGAAGGCCATAGACTCCTTTGGTTCCACCCCTTGCCGTACCTCTTGGCTGTCAAAAGCCAGGAAACACCCGAGACAACCTTGCTGATAGGTGACACAGTCTCCCCAGCATTGTGCGACACAGTCTCCCCAGTATTCGCTCCCAAACAGGAGGAAGTGCTACCCAAGGAAACTGACCTGGACAAAAGCATTTATGAATTGCCCTTGGCTCATTTCCATCTGCGCCACCCCCAGAGGGCGTGGAAATTCCGAAGCATAGGGACATGCACATACGCACCCAGCTACCCCTCCCATCCTTCCCACTCAACGGCAAGGGTGTTAATAGTGAAAAAGCAACTGGAGGGTATCACAGGGGCCACACCGGTGTCGGTCAACCAGGTGACCGATGCAGCTGGAGAGTCAGTGACTCAGTCTTCTACACGGATAACACAAACCACTAAGTTCATAAAAATGGTTTCCCGGACGCCCGAGAGCATCGGCGCTGTCAATACAGCTCCTCCACAGTCTGGAGCGGAAGTTAACCATGAGTGCTGCGTCACAGCCTCCAGAAAGGAAAGAGAAAGAACGAGCCTATCTACACCAGTGACCCCTGCAGCTACGAGAATCATCCAACCAACAGACAACACCATCACCCAGGCCGCCACCCCAGGGCTGCCACCTGTTGCTGTCCAGCAACAACGAGCTACTCTACTGTGCGCCAGGTGCATAATCTCCATCTCAGGGCGCTACAAAGAGATGTCTTGGCGAGCACCCACAGCATTCCAATGGCCTCCGATGGCGGCATCACCACAGCAAAAGAGAAGACGACCGCCGAAGCACCACCTCACGAAGCGCAATCACACAGCCCCAGTGTCACCTGAGTGAGCATTTGGCTTATGCCACCTTTCAATATTACCCCCCTCCCCCGATAGGACATGTAGATAGAGAGAAACCTATAGTAGGGAGTGATAGCATAGAAGGAACCCTGAATACGAGGGTGCAAAAACTCGTAGCTTAGCTTAGTAGGGAAGGTTAGGTGACGAAAAACGCCCCACATTGAAATTTCTAACCTGGTTAGCTAGGCAGTATAAAAGATTGTTATTTTACCCTCGAAGAAGGAAGAGAATGTGAAAACCAACAGAGTTGAATAAACATGTATCTGTTAGAATAGAATTTTTAGTTTTTTTTTTTTTAAGGTTAGGAATTCAGACATGCATTGCCAGGAACCGAGGTCCTACACCGGGAACTTTGTCACTATCATTGTAATAAAGCTTTTTGCTAGTGGGGGCGATATAAGCTTGGCTAGGATGTAGAGCTCCAGGTATGACGTTTTAATATGTATCTGCAATCTAGAGGGGAGGTATGGATAGGCCAACGCTGTTTCCACCGTATGGAATCGTAACTTAACAATATTTACAGGAATACAAAAATTCAGTGTGACCTATACTTGAAATAGAAATTATCCCTTATTTTTCATCAAGAACTTCTGGTGCGGCCTATACACGCCAAAATACTGTGAGATAAATTACCTTAACATTAGAACAGTATTTGAAATTTGTATAATCAAGCTCTCATGAATAAGTTAAGATAGAGAAAGATTGGAGTCTCCAGTTAATATGTGCCTTGTAGTGGTGAAAGTGTGAAGTGTCCCCATGTACAGTTTATACTAATGTGTTCTTGAAGTGAATGATGTCGCTATGAAGTTAGTTGTATGATATCCCGCCAGAATTAAGGCAGAACAATCTAGTATGCTTAGTACACCCCCATAAAGAGTACGTTGTTCCCGAGTTAGCTTTAAGAGAGAATAGTGTTGTGTAAGTAGAAGTAGGCTAAAGCAAAGACAAGACAAGGATGCCGAACGCAAAATGTAGTGAGACCCTTTGCTAAATACTAGTGAACAAAGTGCAGTGTATAATAAAGCACAAATATCCATGTGTTACGTAGTTAAAGAAAGGAGAATATTCAGAAAATTTGTATAGTAGCTTTGCTTAGACAACTAGTCTAAACCCTGTAAAACTTAACATAAGGATAAGGTAGGAAACTTGTTAGACTGTACGGTTAACAGTATTGCATAACTTACGTAACTTCCAAATGTAACAAACGTAATTTCATAAGTCATGAAAGTGAACCAGGCAGTAGCCTAACCTACAAATGTGAAACATAATACTTGCATAAGAGTATGGATAACGTAGGGGATAAAAGCATACGTAATTTCAGATATCACATACTTGAACTAGGCAGTAGCCAAGCCTAAACCTATGTAAAGTGAAGCTTGCAAAAGGAATATGTGTAACAAAGTGATAAGTCTATTGCGGCAGATATGGCTACCCGTAATGTAAAAATTTTAGTGAAAACTATTCTTAACCTAAGCCAAGTGTCGATGTATAATGTAATCACAAGTGAACAGAGCCTTATGTATGATTATTAGAAATGTCAACAAGTGTCTTCAGTGTTATGTGTCTTTTACTTGAAAGGGGATACCGGCACCATGGTAGGGCTTAAAACTATTAAGAGTAAAGAACTCGCTTTGCTTTTTACACTTTAATCGTTTTACAGTGCAACAGCGCTGTCATAAAACATGCCAGTTAAAATTGTCCTGCAGGGGCCACGGTAAACATCCCTTTGCTAGTCCTTGTGAGTGGGACTTCTTTTAGATACATTTTTATTTGAGGTCAGAGGTAAAAATATTTCAATTCATTAAAACTTCAAAGAGATGAACTTGTATATCGCAATTGTCAGTTCAAACTACACAGCTTTCATGGTATTAACGCCGTCGGGTGAGACACGGAGAAAATTACGATACACCTTTTACCTGTGGTAGATGGGTGCCGAGGTGGTTCCTACACACCTCACTTTGAGACTCTAGGATCTCTGGGATGCTGTGGGTTCTATGTGCTCGTCTCACGCGTGCGTGCTTACAAAACTACTTTTAAACATAACACTGCACTATAAAAACGCTTTGACTGGGCTGGGTAACTGACACTTCAAAAAGACATTCAAATTTTATACTGATAGGTATATATATTCTTACCAGGTTACAACGTGCCAGAAATGAATTATGAAATTACTCCTCAGACATGACTAGCCAGTTCCGGTGGGTGATTCCCTAAGCATGTTACTCAACTTGCGCACTCCAACTGGATGATGCTCCACTGTGTTTGAAAAAACAGCTTCCACAAAGCAAGGGGTTTACAGCCACTAGGATGGACTGCAGGTTTGCCCGGAGACAGGACACGGAGTATAAAATGAAAACGTGCAAATATCTACGCAATTAACTCCTACTCGTTGGGACTCGTACCCGAACCACATGGTGTGTGGCGACGGTCATGCACATAGCGGGTTAGTGCAAAAATAATCTAGCAGAACAAAATTACACAAAATAACACTTGATGAACATGGGAAATGTTATGAGCAGGCAAAATAAACACACAGATGTGTGAAATCAGTTTTAGAAGACGCGAATGCCGCTGGATGAAGTGCGTAGCGGACCACATGTGCGGACGTAAAAACACAGTATTTCACGGTAAATTCGGTCAATATTCATCTGCCAATAATTGGATCTGCATTACATAAATGATCTCTTCAGTAAACGAGCATACAAAAGTTCTTAGAATGCCGGATGGCGGGAAAATACAAGTACATGAATTGACCGGGTGGCCGTGAACAAAAAGCATCAAACATGAAAAATACAAGAACCCTTATTGAAAATATTACATGGAACCCTGAGATAAATTAAGGCGCACAAGATGGAACAAGAATTAGCCCTCATAACGCGGTGATGGCGTAAATATGGACTTGGTGGTAGCTAACCACGTGACCGTGGGTAATGTGGCCGCAAAACAATTTAACATGACAAAACCCTCAAATAATTACACAAGCACATTACCCTTAATATTGCATGTCACAATTAAGCAGAAATGACGTTGAAAAGCCCTAAACCTGGGCCGATGGCATCTGATACACTAAAAGCATGAGCCGAATGACCTCTCCGACAAAACACTCTTTCCTCAATTAAATTCCAAAAAGCCGTAAGGGCTGCAAATAATCAAGTTAAGCGGATAGCATTATGCTGGAGATGTCTGGCAAAATGTACACAAGGCAAAGGTTAACCATAAACTACATGAAACTATTGAAACCTACATCAGTGCAAAAATATGAAGTGCGTACGTGACAGCGTCTTACCTCGTCTGCTCTCGTAGAACGACAGCCCAGAGGCAGGGGTCGTGTGGACCTACCATGGCTGCCTATGGGGTTCACACAAGCGGAAGTGCTATGCACACTGAGTAGAATTTTAATATAGCAAATTTAAAAGGCACCAAAAGTATTTTAAGTCAATTTTACACTTGCAATTTAAATATGGAATTTTGATTGTTACTTAATTGTCTTTTGAAGGCGTTCTCACCTGAATACTATTGTCTTACTCTTCGGCGCCGCATGTACTTTGAGTTTGAAATATCAACATTACACAAGACTCTAAAATATGACATATTACACTTTTTAAACATATTTTACCTTGGAAAGAAATACATAATAAACTGAAACACTTTATCCCGTTTTGGGAAAGTCCGTACTTGTAGCAGAATGCGTACATGTGCTTACCCACGTGCTACTGTTAGCAGTGAGTGCTGTCATGGTCTAATTATGACCCTTGAATCAGGAAGGCTAGGGTTCATAACAAAAATGACCTGCTCCCGTACAATCCCCGCCTCAGTCTCTCCTTCCTGCTGTGAAGCGAAGAATGAACAGGCCGCTGGGACAAGACACCGAGCCACCAAACCAACCTGCAGTGGAAGGGGAAGAGAGAGAGCCAGAAGAGGGAGAGGGAAGAGGCCATTAACCCAGTGACATTGAACAGATGGCCGCCCGGCAGATAACGGGCTTTCACAGCTCAACTGGCCATGCACGCACAGAAGAGGCGTGAGTCCAGAGCCACAACCAATGTATAGCACCACCAGAATGACCGATGGAGTAGTCCCCTACACCTGAGACAGCAGTGATCTAGTTTGAGATGGGTCTACGTCGCTTCAGGGGGTGGAGATTGACGCATGCCGCCCTACTGCACAGCGTGCTTGCACTCTCTACTGTACAACTTTACCCCATCTTTAAAATGTTGAGAGCAATTCGGGGCTAGTCAAATGCAGCAGACAATTAATCCAGTGGCTACAGGGTTGACTCCACTTGCTGGACAAATACAGACACATGAATAATAATAAAAAAATGAGATTGTACTGGCCACCTTGAAATTAGCTCATTTGAATTAATTTTGCTAAAATTAATAGTGAGTCATCACTTGCAACTAGCAGCTTTAAACTAACTAAGCGACCCCTGAAGAATAGGCTTGAGTGGGCTGAACCCCTTAGGTTTCCTGGAGCCTGAATAAAGTTTTAGCCTGCATAAGGCCGGGACTCCTGAGGTGTGTCCGAGCATACCTGCAGATACGCTCTGAATCTGGTGAGTCATATATCACGCTCGCTGCCTCAGTGTGTCTGTATAAGACTATCCCCAGGAGGGCTGAGCGCCAACTGCCAGGTTATGAACGAGCCATTCAAACAGTAGTATACGGAAGAGCCCTTTTTACCGGGAAATCATTAATTCACTAGTTGTGTATTTATTACATTTTTTAAAATTATTATTACCAAGAGGACTGATGCACAAGAAAGAAGGTGGGCACAATAGCAGAATCCGACGACTAGCCCGGTGGGCCCAACAACGTGAACTAGCTCAATCTGATAATCCAACTCCCATCGAACCCGCTAGTGATCCAACACCCCTTCCACCTCAGCTCGTGGTAAGCACTGTCGAAGCAGTTAAGGAAGCCCTCTCAATTGACGAAAATTGCAACACTTTCTTAGACCCATTGTTACGGATCTGTTGGCCAGGCCCAGAATACAATCACGTAAGTTATTTAATTCCTCCAGTGTCCAAGCCAGCAGTAAAGTCACCCTCACAGTCACAACCCAGTAATACTACATCCTCTACTACATGTAGAATATATAGTATATATAGTATAGTAGTTCAATATAGTAGTTCATCCAAAACCTGCACGTAAGCTTAGGATAGTAACCCTGCCACCAATTTCGTACCAGCCTGTAAGCCCACAAGGCCAGCCCCATAGACACTTCCCGGAAGCGTGAGAGAGGCCGATTAGGTTACTATTCAGGGCCGTTCTCCGTTCACCCCCATCTCATTATCATTCTCACCTCCATTGACCGTAGTTTTATTATTTTATGTTCTTAGTGACAGCTGGCATCCTGTTTGTTGACGGCCTTTACGGTGAGCAAGGTCAAGCGCCCTGGAAGGGAGACATTCACGATCAAGCTCACCCTGGACTTTGATTCCCCTCCATCTGCTCACAGTCCTTCTACCAGTCGGTGTCCCCTTAGGTCCCCCAATGTGGGCAAATCCTCAACCCACCAGGCAGAAAAACCCAATAGAATTCTTTTCATCGTTGAAAGGCCAAATAGTCACACTCCAGAGGGAAATCAGCACTAACACCAGCCCTGTTCACCCTGCCAATTAGAGCCGGAGGAAGGTAGGGGCAATCACACCCTCCTCCTCCCCTCTAGTTAGTTAGGTAGGCAGGTTAACTGCGTAGTTGCAACACGCTAGAGTGGGTCAACTTATATATGGCACTATGAATTTAAAATCATACTTAAGCATGAGTTATAAGAAATTCTTGTTTCAAGTATTGTTCATATGCTCACTTTGAATTCCACATTTAGTTCTGGTAGTCTTTCAATACTTTGTCGTGGAATCGTTCAGTCACCTTTGGGTATAAAATTTATGCCAAAGGGACCACGCACCACATTCATGTGCACTCACTGTAGTAATATTTTGGTTAAGAACTATTTCTTACTAGACATTATCAACACATCTATTTTCTCTCGGTTTTCATTCATATTAATTATAAACGTTCAATTATAATTTATAGAGAGGTGTGAATATTAGGTGTACCGAAACAAAAACAAAAGATGACAACTTTCAGTTTCATTTTGATAAGAATGTTGGTTGCCGAACATTGTAATAAAATAAAAGTCTTTGATTTTGATTAATATTTGTGTGTTTAATTAATGTTCATTTAGTACATCAGCAAAGGAAAATTGTCTATAATTAATTTTGTTTGCTTTCTTTATTCTATAACTATAATCACTATGCTAAACAGATATTTTAATATAGGCAAGCACTCTTGTGGTAAATACTCCATATATTTTTTTTTGCAACAAATTTGTTATAATTAATTACTTGCTAAAATTTTTTTGAAAATTTTAAACTGTCATTAAGACAGAGCTCTTCTGAAATTATTTCTCATTTTCATTTTAGTGTCACAACAGTTCATTAAATATTTTTCATTTTTGTTTTGTGATGAAAAAAAGTTGCATTCGCAGAACCCTATTAATTAATCAATAAAATATAAATAATATGTAAGTGAACCAAAATAAGATACTTTTATGTTAACACAAGTATAAAACGATTGTGATACATGGTGTATTCAGGAAACAACCAAACTCTTTGCATATGGTGGGATTTTTAAAGTATGAAGAAACCACGAATAGATCATACGTTTCTCAAGAGCCCAAAGAAATGTCAGCCTTATATAAGGAAAAACTTTGGGAGAGCGTAATTTTAATTTGAAAAACATGTTTGTGGACCAATGGAAGGCAGCTCATGAAGCAGGAAAATGTTTTTAGAAGGGATGTTTCATTAGAGATTGTATACAATATGTCAACACATCTTGGTGAACAAACACAGTTTGAGTGCCTATTTACACTCTTTCAGGTACCCTCTAAATCATAATGTGGTTGTGCTTAAATTTTAGTGAAGAGACAGAGACAAGGCTAGAGGTATGCAAACAATGCTGTGTAAAAGAAAGAGGTGCAAGCCAAATCCATTTTAGTGAAGAGACAGAGACAAGGCTAGAGGTATGCAAACAATGCTGTGTAAAAGAAAGAGGTGCAAGCCAAATCCATTTGAACAAAACATTTAGTGTATCAGTGTCACCAGGGATTGTATTCCAGTGTATCAAATTTTTTAATGTCTGGCCAAGCCTATTTTATCCTATCAATGGTGCTGTAAAACAATTTGTGTATAAGAGCTATGGGACGAGTGTAGCAGGTTGGCGAATTTTCAATTCCAATGTAAACTTGGTTGATTTATTAGTCTGAATCAGACTGTCTGTAGAAGTGTAATGCTAGGTGTACAATGACTACTTAGCCAATACGAAGGGAAAGATAAATGGTGCATAAGTATCTGTCACATGAGGAAGTGGCCTGTGTTATTGCATGGTCTCTCCCTCTGCTTCATGGAGGTATGATGTTGGAAGGATTGGCTGATGGCCTCTGGTGCTGATACGTGAGACCAGTGTCTAGACTGGACAGCCTAGTGCCAAGCATCAAAGATGAGAGAGCCATTGCAAACCCTTCGTTGTAGTCTCAGAAATCCTACTGGGTAAAATAAAATAACGTAAATTAATAAATAACTTTTATTAAAAAACATAAATAAAATAAACAGGAATGAACGAGCTCTAGTTAGCTGTTGTCGGCAAACATGTAACATACATATAATACCAAGAAGGAATTAAGTCAAGAGAAATATCAAGTGATACCATACAACAAAAATGTAATATACATATACAATTCCTCAACACAACTAGAATTGGTGTCAAACAGAAAACAATTATGGAATATGAAGAATATTACAAAAACTGGACAAACAACGAAGATGCACAAACAAACACAATGGCTGGAACTGTTGTAAATATGGAACACAATACAGACTACTGACGTATGCCTGATTAGACTGACTTGGCACGTTGGTCAAGGATTTTGTACGCTAGATCAAAAGTGGGGTAGTTTGGTTTAGATAGTCAGCGTGAGGCGAGGGGTGTTGGTTAGCACTTACTTACTCAAGCTTCTTGGGCGTTGTGGTCGGGGTAGGTTTCATCTAGACACTGCGAATTCAGTCTATGCCAGATCGGAGATTCCACAGGTGTGCTTCATTGGTCCAGAAGTTGAGGTTGTCCCAGCCAAGTCGTACTTTGGTACCGGTCAAAAACCCTTTTACCAAAGTGTGACACGTAGGATATGCGGATACAAGGTGGGAAGTCAATTACCAGAACCGGAGCAGGCGCGACTGCCTGACGTCTAGTTTGGCAGCGCGGATCCGTTCCACCTGCATCTCCTGCGTAGGACGTGGTAGTGCGGTCCATGGTTTCAGAGCAGAGTGAGCCAGGTATTGTTCCCTACGTTTTCTACCACTCCTCTTCTCATGAGGCATAGGGCAAACAGTTCGACAGCCTACATAACGCACCTAGTCAGGAAGGTTTGACAGTATAACCCAATAGCGACTTGCCAGCACGAGCTCATTAAGAGTCCTCACTGATCCCCCGCAGTATGCGGGCTGATCAGGGACGTGGAGCCGTGGGGACCGCCAAGTCTCTACTTGTGCATTCGCATGAGGTTGAACGGCAAAACTTCAGGCTATGGTCACTGTGCACTGACTTAGTGTGAATGGTGAGACATAACCCGAGCCTGTCGCGCCCCTCCTGGTGTGAAGGTGTTTCTAGTGGTTGTGGCGTCGCTGTTTCTCCCCCACGAGCACTGACTTAGTGCTAATGTGTGACGGGGAAGAAACAGGTAGCAGTCTAATATGTGTATCTTTTGACATGCAGACACCTGAAAGGGTTCCACAGTCAGGCTAACTCTGTTTAAACAAATCTCCCAGTTCCTGTTGGCAGTGCACAGCGTATTCTGTCTCCAACCGTGAATTCAAACAAATACCCTGGAAATGAAAAACAGGAAGGTAGAGAACAATGTGTGTGTATTGAATATTCAATAAACACGTGACCCGTGCTACCTCCTACCAAACCGTGGAGGGATGGAGGTAACTGCGGTTCCAGGTGTAGGCGACCTGGTTCTAAGTTAAAAGGGGAATAGTTGATGCTAGAGGAATTCAAATTAGTTAAAGTTAAACTGCTAAGTAAAAGGTGTCTAGAGGAGACAAAGTGAAGTTGAATATGTATGTTCTTACATTGGTCGTCAAGACGTACTAAGTAGCCGCTGGGGGCATACTTGAAGTTTCCAAGATCTCCGGAGGTTCCAACACTGAGTCAGTGCTGGATGTCACAAGAGAGGATGCGTAAGAATGACTCCCGAGCCCGGCAGCATCCCGACTTATATAATGGAAGCTTGTAGGCTGCCGGCGCTTCTGCTTCATGCCTTGTATGTAGGGCTTGGTCTTGCCCGAGGTCTGGGCAGTTTGTTGACTCTCAACGCGGGGTAGGGGGGGCGGCGTGCCAGCCAAGTTGCATATCCTTCAGGTGAAGAGAATTCGCTTATAATTCTGTTACCTGTAGGATAGGCAACATGTCACTCACGTCTGGAGCAATGGAAGTAGGTACTTTGGCGATGAGTCGTAATCATAGTTGATTAGTTGTATAAGCAGCACGCGTCACTACAATGGAGTGTTTGCAATGGCATATGTCCCTAATGTTCAAACAATTGGGTAATTTTGTCACTAATCATTTTATATTTCTAAACTTCAAATGATAGTCTTCAATTGTATTAATATTTTTGAACAATCGTGAATAGCTTGGAAACTATTATTTTTAGTACCTTCTAAAATACTTACCTAATAATAATAGAAAAAACTTAGCAGACCACATATCGTACACAATAACCACATATCTTGTTCATCATGTTATACTATGGTGAACCAGTAAATGGGTGGGTGTTGTGAGTTGAGTGAGTGAGTGAGTGAGTGAAGTATGTGAATGTTATACTTAACAAGAGTTCTCTCTTCCAGCAAACAGCAGCCAAGACTATGTCACATCAGTGATTTTCAGTTTTTCAGGGGAGTGGAGGTGAGCTCTCTACTGAGTATGCGTTCCCAGGTAATTATATTGCTTACATATGATTTATTGCATGAGTCATTTCACATTTTATAGTGTAAATGTGTACAGTATACATAGTTATAAAGGTTGTTCATGGTAAAGTGAGCACTTTTTAAGGCTGTGCATAAAAGTTCCTTTCAGCCTATTTTAGCCTTTCGCCAATTGTTAATATAAAAATTGCCATGTGACGAATAAACACAGAGTATACATTTTTTAGCTCTCAAAAGTTTACATTTGAGACCACAATAAAATATAATTTTTTGGTTATTGTGCTTGCTAGAGGGGTCTAAAAAAGTGCTCACTTGACCGTATATTACATATATTATAACTGTAATAAATTTGGTCCATGTGACCCCAAAATGTGACTGCCTTTGCAGTATAGCGAGTAGTGTTTTTGCCTAGAGCTGTTGGTTCAGCTCCAAACACACTTAAGGCTCTCCACATCATCATCATCATAGCCATTTTTGTCTTGCATCTAAACTTAGAGAACTGTCCAACTCTAGGGTTATTCTAATCTGCATCTCGATCAGTGGAGATCTTGTGGGACTCAAGTCTTGTTTATTTCTGAGGAGCATGCTTGTAGACTGGCTGCAACTCTAATATTTTTAATTAAAGAGTAATGTGTTTTTGTTCTTGGATTCTGAACTGTATTTGTGTCACGTGATGGCTTCAGCCAATAAATGTGACACAAGGAATTGATTGTTCATGCCCTTTATTCAATCAAAGTGTAGCTTCGTCATCTATGGGTGTACAGTATGACCCTTACACTTACGTACATGTATTCCTCTTTACTTCATTTATAAGTTTATATTTTAGTGTACTGCACTTTGATTCAATTTAAATCAATTTTTTATTATCATTACTATAAGAAAACAAAATGGCCAGTAACTATGTTTGTATTGCATAATTCTTGATACCCTCTTATATGATTTTTTAAAGAAGTGGATTTTCTGTTATTTTGCTCTACACCTCATGGTTTCCAAGATATTTTAAGTTTTAGGATTTTATTCTCAAATCACACATCTTGTCTGCAATTATATTGAACTGGGTTTAAGTTCTGGTATAGTCAAACCCAAATTTTTGCATGTGAGGAATATAGTAGTCATTGTATTTGGCTGGTGGGTTTTTCTCAGCACAGTCCCATTTCTTCCATAATTGCATTCCATCTCTGCTCCATTTCCATCTTACTCCACCCTCATCATGGAACAGCAGACCAGCTTGCAGCCTACGTGTGGCATTGACTCAGTGTAACCCTCCTGTCAGGATGTACATGTGTAAAACAGATAGCATTATAAAAAGGAGACTGAATACACAACTATTCAAAGGACGGTTCTCTTGGACACACGCATGCACATGCATGTGCACACGTATACATGCACACACATGCATGTGAACACACTACGCATGCGCACACAACCACGGCCGCTGGGTAATTGAGCATAGGCTGTCGGCTCAGCACTGAGTGCTAATGGACTGTTGTGAGAGCATTAATGGACTGTTTTGACACATGGAGTGTGTGTGCATGAGAACGCACAAGCACCTTTAAGCCGATGAGGGATTTCCTGGCCTGAGGCCCTTCGTGACCAAGAGAGTAGCTGGTATTTCCTAGCTGCCACGTTAGCAGAACAGTTGTGCTTGTATACCGTTTGGAAGTTCTAAATCAAATCTGTACATACGCGACAAATACCATGTTTTCATTGCCTCCCTCCCTTGCCCTTTCACTAGAATAGCTAAGTAGCTACACACACACACACGTGCACGTGCCGGACGAACATGTTTTCCACACAGATGCATGGGTGCAATGTTTTGCTGGCAAGGCCAGCTTCATCAGGCGGCCACCGTTCATTGCTCGATGAAACTGGCCTAGCGAAAGAAATGTCACGACCATGCATCTGCATGGAAAATGTGTTTGTCTGACTTTTTGTGTGTGTGCATTCGTCCACAAGTACCGTCCTGTGAGATCTTAGGGCATTCTGTCTCCTTTTTATAATGGAATCAGTAGCCAAGCTGCCTATTCTGGCCATATATTTTTATTTACATGTGTGAGAGAGTGTGTGAGGTAGTATAGCTGGAACATTTGTGGGTGTGTCGGCAGGTGGTTTTCACGCAGCAGGAGTTCATGCATGTAGTGACTCACGGAGAGGTGTTAGATGCTGACAGCGGCCAGTCAGTTGTTGTTGCCTTGCTCCACTGCACTTTCCAAGTCCCCACTGCAGTGGCCAGCATATTGCCGCGTACATATGGAGGTCAGTGCTATGTTCACAAGTACATGAACGAAGCAAGCTAAAGTTGGCTCTTGTTTGTGGTTTTTCCCAAAATGCATGTTTTATCAAGCAGTAGCATTGTCTTTGCCCTAATGTAGGACAACGCTGGAAATTGAATGACTCAACAATTTCTCTCTGGTGTATAGAAAAAAATAATTTCTCGGCAAGTTATTTGGACACATAGTTTATCAGGATTTTTGTCTTGGCGCATGTATGTCAGTTATCTGACATAAGAGACAAAAATGAAATTATGATGCGTGATGCTCTCGAGTATAGTTACTATGTCACTGTCAGGGTATTTTAGTTGCGCTAGGTCAGGCATGCTGGGCTTTGACTGGAAGTTACAACAGATGTACTGTTGCCTAGCCAGTGTACATTATCGGGCGCATAGACTGTCGGCTAGGTACAAAATCTGGGGTTGACGATGTGATACGTCAGACGGGAACACACACTTTCTACAACCTCCTCAACTTACCAGGACTTACTGATATAGGCTGTTCACTGTAAAGTGAGCACTTTTGATAGCCCTCTCACTTGAAATAATAGTCAATAAATGTATTTTATTTTAGCCTTAGACGTTAACTTCAGAGTGCGGTGGAATATACACACTGTGTTTATTACTTTCAGGGCAATATTTATTTTAAAAATTGTTTAAATGATGAAAAATGGCTGAAAGAAAAAAGTAACTAGGGCCTCAAAAGTGCTCACTTTACTGTGAACAGCCTATACCTGTTCGGGTGGCTGGCTTGTCGAAGAGACGTCACTGGAACTGGTGTCGGCTTGCCCAGAAGGGCGGCCACTAGGACCGGCTGCTGGACTGGTGGTGTCGGCCTGCAGAGGGCTTACTGGTCTACGTTTCTGGAACCAGGGATTGGTTCGACCATGTCCGGTCTCCTCACCTGTTAGGTAGGCGATGAAGCAGTGTAAACAGTGGCTAATCTGTATGGTAGCTGTAAACTGAGAAGGGGAGGGGACTAGAGAGAGCGGCCTCTTCAGCTGTTGGGTGGCTTAAGCTCTCTCTCTCGTGGGGTTAGACTGCCAAGTGCAGTTGGCTCTGGTGTACATGCTTGCTTGGCAGCGACAATAGTTGCCTTCTGTTCCTGCCTCCGAGCTACACTCCTACCAATGTGGATGATCCTTCACTACCTAGTATGGGGTAAGCAGTTGACGAGTCCTTACTAAGTGTACTTCCAACAGCTTTTGATGGCTTGACCCTGTGCTCTTACAGCCCTGCAGTGCCGGCGTTTAGACCTAGAGCGTTGGATTTTATGGGCCTCCTTCCAACCACTGTTGGGTGCGATCACAAAAGGGGTCAGGCCCTCGGGTCCTAGAATATACTCCCTCCGGCACCGTAAGCACGGTGGATGGAGTACAGTCTGGGGCCGATTGCCTGATTCCCTTTTGGGGTGAGTCCCTAGTGCTGGGCTCTACCTTTCTGCCCACCAGAATCTGCAGAATGTGTGGCCGTCAAAGTTGTATGTATTGACATACAAACCTTGTGAAGGGATTCTGCAGTCCTACTCTAATTCGTAAAGTTCTGGCAATACCTGGTCTCCTTCATACTCCGAACAAAGATTCTGTGTCTAGTGATCAGTAGCAATTGTCTCTAGAAATATACACTCTCTGGTAGGAAACAACACATATTTATTCCAGGAAATAAATACGGTAACACGTACTACTTCCTAACCAAACCAAGTGTGAGCAGAAGTTAAGCTACGGGTAGACAGGTGAAGGTGACCTGCTCCTAAACTACTCAAGGTAGAAAATGGCTTTGATGGCTATGAAAACAACCCAATCTTAGATACTCTAACTTGGTTATCCAGAAGGGACTTATGATGCCCGTAACCCAGGGGCGTGGTAAAGGGGCTTAAAAACCAGCCCAAAAATACTAACACACAAAGAGTAGAGAAAATCCAAAACCCTGAACGGAGAGCGAAAGTGCATAAAATAGGTAAATAACTACCATACCAAATAGCACATTAATTATTCTGTATAGATCCTTTACTAGTTTAAAAAATATATGACAATGCAAAAAATACTTTGAGCAAAATTAGTACAAAAAATGGTCACTAAAATTTTGGTCCAGTCTTCCAGTAGCTCTAGGGGGCATTGCCGCAAGCGCAGAAGTGTCTTCTGGGGGGGTTGTTGTTAATTGTAGCTCCTTCCGGCTCTGATGAGAACAGTGGAATCAGCAGATATACCAGAGAGCGTGAACTGCGGTGGCTTTCTCCGGCCCTGTCCACAGCAGCAGAGGAAACATAGACTGCAGTCTGCGAGTCTTGCTGGGCTCTTTATACTGTTTGACCTTTGGACAGGTGGGGCCAAGGTAGCTGAGCGGTTAGCCTGCTTGCCTCCCAACAAGGCAACCCAGGTTCAATCCCCGGCCGGGTCACCGGATTTTCACAAGTGGGAATCGTTCCGGATGATGCCGTTGGTTGCCGTTGGTTTTCTTGGGTATCTCCAGTTTCCCCCGCCCCTTCATTCTGGCACTGCTCCATATTTACTTCAATCACCCTCAAGACTTCGATGTTACGAACCGCCCAAATCTCTTTGCTCACTCTGGACAGGTGGAGGTACGAGGTGAGGAAGGAGATCCTGTAGGCACATGTCCAGCCTTTTCCCATTACTGTTTAATGACTTACCTGGTGGGGTGAACAGCATTCAGATGGGGCAAAGTCAAGTATGCATAAAAGCTGCGCAGATGCATGCTCAGCAGGGATTGGGTTCTACACGTTGGGCATATTGACATCAAGCTTGGATCGTCTGGGAAGGTTAAACACAATACCAAACTTAGCAAAATATGTTATAACAAAAGAAGTTCTAGTCATGTTCACTTTAACAATTTTATATCGCTATGCCAGTATCGTGAGGAACATGGGTGAGACAGGGACCTTAATGTCTCGTAGGTGATCGGCAGGTGCCGGCTGGCTGGGTGCGTTGTCTTGTCGACACAAAATCTACAGCCATCGTCACAATAACTGGCACTTTACCTGTGTTGTTTTGGGTCGAGGAATATTCCTCCTCGGTGGCCTGCTCAGTTGTTCGGCGGACGGCTAGTCAGCTGCTGGCTCTGGAAGATGTGCAGTGATGTCTGTGTCTCGGTTGTCCAAGCTCTCTGGGAGCTGGAATGCCTGCAGGTTGCCCCCTAACCAAGGGCAGACAAGATCCAGAGGAATTTCTTCTCCACGTAGTATAGCTGCTTTGTGTACCAGGTAGTGTGATCAAAGGCAGGAACAAAGGTCGTGGAAGGGCTGAAGGGTGAGAGCTTCCAGTGTTGCAGGCGGTATGAACTCTGCCCTGCTGATTTAAATTTCTGCTTAAGGCAGTAGCAGAATATAGCTGGTGCCTTATTTCCGTACTCTGTACTTCTGGATACCCAGTCTTGTGACAATGAGACAACACCTTGTGTTCCTTTTGCCCAGCCCTTGTAAGCGGTGGACAGAATGTTAGGCAACTCATGTCACTTCCTTGCTTATATATCCAGGTGTGGTATCCACAGGGGGTCGATCAGTCTAAGGTGAATCCAGCTATGGAATACCCAGTCTGGTCAATTATACTGGTTGAGGAGTACCTAGTGCTTTTGGCTCTGTCAAACTCTACCAGTTTGGCAAAGCTCGAGTGGCCTCTTAAGGTGTGCGATTTTGCTTTTTGCTGAAAGGTGTGCTGGCTTTTCCTCAGGGTTCCATTTACATAAGATTAACTAAATACTTTGAAGAAAATCAGAATACTGAGAATAGATTGAACAACATGTGTTGTATTAAAAGAGTAATAGAACATGGTAGCTCCGCACTATGTCATAAGCCAATACAATGTGAGTATGGAAGTTAAACCTAATGTGAACAGCCAAGTGAAGGTGACCTGGAGAAAAAGCTAAGTGAAAACGTAGGCAATTACTTCTGGCTAGAATAAAAGTTGTTATTGACTACATTAACGTAACAATGTCTAAATAACAGGGGATGTTTTGAAGGAACACTAGGGGGGACAGCTACCAGAAGGGTAGTTGTTGGTGTTGCCACACCGTCCTGTGGGCAGGGCAGGTCCTGAAGGGATGTCGAAATGACCTGCTACCAGGAGGTTCTGGATTCAACACCAGGAAGGATGACAAAACATGAACAACATGTTCAAGAGCCTCTGGAGGGGGTCCAATCTCCCAGAAGCTGCAGGATCTGCAGTGGCTGCAGAGGGTCAGCCGCTGTTGAAGAAGTGTTGAGCTTCTCGTCAGTGATGTCTTCAGCTGGGTTGAGATCCCGGCCATTGTGAGCGGTGGAGGAACAGAGACTAAAGGATTCTGGCCATGCCAGACCTTTTGTACTAATTTCAGATAAGCTTGGAGGGCTAGGGGTGTGGAGGGAGGGGGGGATTAGCCTCTGTTACAGGGATTGAGAATTCCAAGATGCTGAAGCAGCGCTGTCCTCCTTTATCTCGAGCGCAGACCCTGGTAAAATACGTGCTGCCCAACAGTGGCATGCTCTGACACTAGCGTGACGACCTTCGCTGGAGGGAGCGATGGCTCATCAGGTAGTACAATCTTCGGCCAGGGGTGTTGGCGTGATGGCCTCTTGGTGAGTCTGGGCAAACAGTACAAGCTAGGATCACGTGTCTGTAGTATCTTCTGACATGTCTCCTCTTCAGTACTGTTGTGATTCATTAACCTGCCATGGTATGAACATTGCGCTCAAAGATGGGGCGAAGTTGAAAAGTAGAGTGCACATCCTAGATGCAGGAATGTATCACGTGTCAGTGGTAAAGTGAGCATTTTTAAAATCAGCCTTTATAAAAAATGTTACTACCCCTGACTGGTATTTGCCCAGTAAAGTTGGTAACGACGGAGGGAAAGTAGTTTCATGTCTTAACATTGAATTAAAAGTGTTAGGTAAACATTTGTGAACACTAAAATGATTTCTTTTTGCTGCGGATGTTTTTAATGCACCAAGTGTAAGAATTAACAGGTTTGTAACATTTTTACTTTCCCAATAATTTCACAGTTTCATTAAAGGGAAGCATGAATAAAGTGATCAGCCCCATAGCAATGTTAATTTTATTTACGTATACTACATTTTATAGTAAAACTTCTGACTGGACTGAACTCTGGCTGAAGTCAAAACGTAGCGAAAACGGAGCAAACATGGACCAAAATTTGCATTGAAGGTATAGTTTTCAATCTGGATTGACATGTAAACAAGAGCAAAGATAAAGTGAACATGGACTGAAAGCTGTGTGGTGACATCTTTCAGCAACTGCGTGAACTAAAAAACAAACAATACTCTAAAAATAAATAGACAATAGTTTATCTGTTTGTTTTTGTTCCACAGTTATTTTGAAGCCAGCATTTTTTCTAGTCTTTTACAAAATCAGATATCTCTCCCTTCCTATACTTATGTTTGTTTCTCCAACATTACACTTAAAGAAATTGTGTGTCCATTTCAGTCCAAACAGTTTGCATTTCCTTTATTGGACATTGTTTCCCTTGTAGCTAGAATATATTTAAAATAAGTTTTAAAACTCTGTACGTCCAAACATGTGAACAATACACTTACGAAATGGCGGTATTTGTTTTGCTCTCACTCCCAATTCACTCCTGTTGGCAGTGTTTAGAACAAATTTACACTCCAGTCCACCTTGCCAATTGGAATGGATTACTCACTCCACTCCTCCTTCATTCTAGTTGGGTGTGTTTACAGAAAAGTTTCAATCGGGATTCTTCAATCCACTCCAAGTTCATCCCGGATTGGAATTTTACTCTAAATGTACTAATGTGGTGGCAGAATACTTAAGGTGCATCCAAGTAGATGTTAAGCAGGGCTTTAAAGTGCTCGGTTTATTGTGAACAGACTATACACCAGTTTAATGCATGTCACATAGTGTTCATTGTTTAGATTCATTTTCCCTTACAATGTCTTTTGGACAAATAAAATATGGAGTGTGTCATAGTATTGATAGTATATTTGGAGCATGCACTTTTGTTGTGCTAATTGTCCCTTGTATCTCAGCAGTACATAATTATTTTTAAATTTGTTTAGCACTGTATGTGTTTTTTTTTTTTGTTATTGATGGTTTTTCCCCCTTTCTGTTTATAGAAGCCATGAAATATTTGGATGGACGGCGTCACTTCATGCAGGTGCTGAATCTGGAAAGTAAATTGTGATACACGTGTGCTGTGTGTATAAAGCAAATGTACTGTATGTTATTTTAGTACCCATGTTTGCAATGATTCAAAGTTTCCTTGCAATTTCCTGGCCGTGAAAGACTTGTATTTTAATGTAAAGTTTTTCCAATTTATTTTTACAAGTTTATGTTAAACATTTAGGGACTGAAGTTTTGCTGGTAAAAAAAGTCACTCAGTAGACAGTGTATCTCCTCAGTAAAATTTTGCTTGTGTAAGACTTACACAACTATTTAGACCACATGTATTTTAAAAAGGAGACAGAAAATGCAAGTATTTATAGGGTGGTACTCTCAGATGTGCACACACAATAGTCTTGACCAACACATTTTATCTCTGTGGATGCCGGGTCAGCGTCTTTAGGTGGTGAGTGATTGCACACTGCAATCTGTTGAGCGGTGTTTTGTGGGTAAACAATTAACTTGGTGATCAGAAGGTGAACTAGGGTGTGGCAAAAAATTTGAAATACAGTGGAGGGGGTAATCCAAAGTTTAATACTAATGACATGTTTACTGTGTTTCTGCATGTTGATGCTGAAGGTGCGACATACCATGAGTAGACACCTGTTTTCGGTGAAAATATTTCCATGATTTCATCTGTTTTGATGAAGTTATTTCAATAAATTGTTCACTAATTTCCCTAAAATTTTTGTGATTTTTAAATTGTAATACTGTTCTGTAAACAATACAGTATGTGTGCAATATTGCTTTTCAATCAGTAAAATATTAAATTGAAGTGCTTTATTTTAAGTAAATAGGTTATTTTGATGTCTAAAATTTACCAATTCTATAAAAGAGTAATACTTATCAGTACATGTATACCTTACAAGTGTGTGCATATAAAATAGACAGTTGATATGAATGTATAAAATACCAGAAAAATTATGTAACACAAGTATGATTCCCATACAGAATATTGTACTGAAAAATATTGCTGGTTTAAAAAAACTATTCTGCAAAAGATAAAAGGAAAAATTTTAGTAGAATGCTAAAATTTTGCATAATCAAACAGTTTGAATGTAAAAACTTGCATCCTGTAACTTATAAATAAAAACAGGTTTACAAACAGCCAGGCTGAACTTAACATTTTTGTACACATCCCAGGCGTTGTTATTTGTTAATGTTGGACACTGAGACTAGTTGTGCTCAGCCAGTGAGATCGGTCTACCTTATCTTTAGTCTAAGATTGTATAAACCTACAATGGCTAGGCGTATTTTCTCTAACAAACACCTTTGTGTCAATCACACTCTCCACAATTTATGTTTGGACAGATTTTGGACACGCATAGAGAATGGTTGATTATATTTTTCTAGTTGTTGTTTGTTCTATACAGTACAAAGTCGAAAATGTATATACCTTTGCTGAAAATATATGTTCATGTAACAAAATTAATTATTTTACATTATGTATTTCCTTCTGTAATATTAGACAGAAAACATTTGGTATATTTTTTGTTATATTTTTATGTATGAACTCTACCTACAGAGAGAGAGAGAGAGAGAGAGAGAGAGAGAGAGAGAGTGAGAGTGAGAGAGTGTGTGTGTGTGTGTGTGTGTGCACGCGCGTGCGTGCGTGTCTCTCTCTCTCTCTCTCTCTCTCTCTCTGAGAGACGTGCGCACGCGCACACACACACACGCACGCGCGGAATTCAGTGAAGCAGCAGTGCACCTGTGGCTCGTGCAAAGTGCATCAATCTGTTTCTCAAACTAACAATGCAAAATAACACACTTATATGCGAAAAAGAAATGAACATTAAAGGTTTAAAATATTGATATTCAGTACAAATATCTCGTGTGTTTCATGAAGGTTTAAAAACGTAATGGCAATTTTCTCGTATTTCTGTTACTACAAAATTTACATTCAAGGGGTTGCGGACGCTGCAAATAAACGCAGTAGTTTTAAAGCACATTAGCCAACATAAAAAAAGTCAAATATTATAGTTTTTCAATTAAAAATGAAATATTGTTTTTTCCACAATTTGAAATGCGTTTTAAACAATGCAGGGGGAAAATATTTACTCTCGACAGAAGTTTGTGCACACCATTTTGGCCATGTGTTTCTTTTTCATGCTTGATTTGCACAAGTTGGCTAACTGTTTCTTTTAAGTGTCGTGAAACTAAAACAAGGAATAAAGTTGATCAACATAGTTTATTTCCTAATCATCGTAATTTTTCCATCTTTTATTTATTTATGTCCATCTTAAAAGTAAGTTTGAAGCATATATGTATAATTATCATTTGGACATGATAGAGCTAAACAAGAACTCACACTTAAGCCTTCCATTTGTTATTGGTTATGGTGTGTAATTTTGTGTTATCATTAGGTAGGTATACGATTTTTTGCGTATTGGCGGTGTTTAATTTTTCGCTTGTTGACGGTGTGGTTTTATTTCGCATGTGTGAAAAAATTGTGGCTATACCCATGACATGGGCTGGTGAAGCGGGTATATGATGCGACAGACAGGTTGGCTGTACACAGTGCGTTTCCTGCTGTTGTGGGTAAGGGAAGCGATTTAACAGAGTTGCAAAATGGGATTATCATTGGCTTTCTGGCCGGGGGGGGGGGGGGGCAGCATTTCGGAAACAGAAACAGCAACGTTTGTGAACTGTTCACGTGCCTCTGTGGTAAAGGTGTATCGTGAATGGACGAATGGTGCCATTGGAAATATCCATCGTGGAAACTGGAGCTTCACGCATCATTAATGTCAGAGGTAAACATAGACTACAACGGTGCATAAAGGCCAACTGACAGGGTACAGTGGAACATCTCACCATCCAATTGAACCAGGGGACATCCAAACAAGTGTCTAGTGCAACAATCTATTGCTGGTTGAACATAAGGTGGTGGGAACAGTGTTATGGTCTGGGTAATGTTCTCGTGGTATTCTCTAGGTCCCATCATCTGTGTGGAAGGCACTCTTGATCAATTTGGTTATGAATCCATCCTCGGCGATCACGTCCACCCGTACATGATGATTGTTTTTCTTCCAGCATGATAATGTACCTTGCCATACGGCTAGAAGGGTCTGCATGTGGCTGGAAGAGCACAATCAAGACTTCAAAGTTCTGCCCTGGTCCCGAAACAGTGCCAATCTCAATTCAATTTAACATCTGTGGGACCACCTTGATCGTCATGTTCGCCGTACAACCACCACGCACCCTCCAACAGTTGTGGGACACACTGCAGACAGCATGGCTCCAGATACCCGTGGAGACCTTTCAGCACCTAACTGAGTCATTGCCAGCTCGTCTAGCAGCTGTCCGTGCTACGAAGGGCGGTTACTTTGAATACTAGTAGGTGGTCATAATAATGTGATTCGACTGTGTATATTTTAAAATGGGTATAATTAGGGCATAGGTAGTTACAATCCATGAGAAAACTATTGTATGTTAAAAAATATATAAAAGGACAGGAATTCAAGTATTCAAAGTGTGGTAGTTGTTAACAGGCACACACACACAAAGAAGGAAGACATATTTTCCACGCGGTTGCGCGATGCCGCAACATAAAAAGCCATACGTGGGTACCAAAACAAGTTAATTAAGCTCAGTAAACTGAGCATGGAAGCCCTAAAAACCGGCCACTTGCCTACCATCTGGTCTCTCAAGAAACCAACACCACCCCCGTAGTCGGCCAGAAACCCTATCTCGCGTCAACCTTCAATCTTCCCACACCTAGCCAGCGAAACATAGTGATCATGCAACCGCGTGGAATATATATATATATCTGTGTGCATGCGTGCGCGCGCCTGTCGACGAGTACTACACTGTGAGTACTTGAATTCCTGTCCTTTTCTATATTTTTGGTAGCCTAGCTGCCTACTGGCAACCTTAACTAGTATTATTGTATGTTATAATTTTTCTAATTAATTTAGCTGGTACACAAATGTATTCTTTTTGTTATTTTCATTAGAATTTTGGTTTTTGTTGAAATAATTGATTATAATGGTCAGCATTATCATTCAGATCTTCATACAGTAAAGCTACTGGTCAAACTATTTTGTGATGTTTTTCTACTGCATGTGTCAAGTGCGCTTGTGCCAAATTTGTTTTAGCTATTGTGCCGTGTTTTTTTCTTTATCCAGTAAAACCCCTCAATTACCACCCAATTATGCACGGATTTGTTTTTGTAGACCTATTCTTCAACTGCGATACATGTTTCTATTACCCACGGTTTTCAGTCTGTGGAAAACTGACCTTTACTGATGTGTGTTGCAGGCCGGGTTGAGAATTCTTAGTCTAGTCACATACTGCACCTTACTGCCGCATCTGCCTTACCCCTTCCACTCTTTTTTTACTTCTGTCAACCCTCTTCCGCCCACATCTACGTAAGGTGATAATTTTTCATGGTGAGCAATTTATTTTGGTGAGTTAGGCCATGTGAGTGTATATGCAATGTCAGAATTTTTTCATGAAAAATTTGTGTTAATTAGTATTTCAAGTAGGCCGCACAAAATTGTTGTATTCCTGTAAACATTGCTGGGCCTCATTGTTCTAGTACAGAGGCCAACACGCCGCCTAAATTTCATAGGAATTCAACACATTGACATGAATAACATCTATCAGCATGTTTTCCCAACACCAGCATTAACAAAGGCAGTGGCGCTGGCTAGCCAGTGCCCACGAGTAATCTTGTATCGATCGACAGCTGCACGAGGCAGTCGGCCCTGGTATGAGCAACAACTGAACGGCATTCAGTTGGCCTGTGACGAGTGTGATGCTCGTGCCAGAGGATCTAGGCCCGAGCGACAGCAGTAAGCCGTCATGCCCGGCCGCACTGCAGAGGATCTAGGTGCTCGCCCAGCTACGCACACAAGACCATGTATTCGCTGCTAGCCGCAGCACACAAGTGATTTAATCTAAATAATATATTTTCATATCTATTATCAATAAATAAAGTGTGCTGTTTTACTTCAAATGTAAGGCATCTCCAACAGTGTTTTTAGTTACTTGCTTTGTGCGTAATACGTCCAATTTTCTAGCAGTGAAACGGCCAAACCAAAGCGAGAGCATGGTGCTCACACACGTATTGTGCAACACCACCTAAACTTTTTGATCACTATGTGCCTCATAGCAATGTATGACCCACAAGACCTGCGTAAAGATCTTTAATAATAACTTTATATTTTAATAATACATAGTCTAATCTTTTCACATACTTTCAATGGCCATGTCATACTGTGTTTGGGCCTTCTTTTTTACAAGGGGTGGTCTAATATGCCTTTCTTGGGTATCAAATTAATCGGGAGACGTCAAGCTATTAAAATATACATATGTATTTATATTTCATTTTAAATGTGGGTTTTTATGCGCTAGAGACGATTGAACATGACCTTCATGCAAAATGGCAAGTTTGGTGGCATAGGGGTTAGGGGTGGGTCAAAATCAGCCCAAAATTTTCCAATTTTTTTTTATTACGACCCCCCCTTCTCTATTACGACCCCCCCCCCCCCCCCACTATTACGATCCTATTCTCGGGAAGCATGAGGGGTCGTGATAGAGAGGTTCTACTGTAATTTTTAATGGTAAGTTTTATTTCAGTGTGTATGTATTATGTTCTGTTCTTGTGTCTCACCTCACACATCTGTATCCTTGTATGCCTACCTCAATCAATAAATTTGTTTGGGGTATTTTGATAGGGAAAAGTTATGCCTATCCAACATTCAGCATGTCTGAAAAGCCTTTCCCTTATTACAAACTTCATTTATATCTGTTATATGTAGGATAAAGATGTGAAACTGGTGCTAAAATGTTGGCAAACTAACAAAAAATTTTGTTGCAACAGGACAACACATCTGTTTAGGACAAGCAGTCGTGCTCATCCTCCATTCTTGCCATCTTGTGACACTACTGCCCTCTCATAGCAAACAAGCAGCTAACATGTGACTGAGCACAACATTGGTAGTAAAAGTCACATATTGAGAATACCACCGCATCAGACGTTTTTGTTTGTTGTAAACATTCCGCCCACCAAAAATAAACATTTCTCTAACTGTCCTAATGTACACCACTTAATATATGTATAAAAAACACCAAAAAAAGTATGAGTCTGAAATTTCACGCAATACACAGTTATTCTTCAGGAAAAGGGCAGATTTTTGTGACTGGTCTGGTGAAGTTGCCTTGAGGTGTTTTTAATGACACGACATGCACTATCCCATCCTGCCCATGGTAGACTTCAGTCACATGCTGTCTTCCACTTCATTGGAGGCAAGTTTGGCTCTTTCAACAGCACCAGTTGGTTCACTTGAATGTTGGGCTGCGGTAACGTCCATTTGTTTCTCTACTGGAGTGTGTGTAGTCCATTTGTTTCTCTACTGGAGTGTGTGTAGATACTCATTACTCCACCGCTTCCACACACTCTGCTGGAACTGAGTTATTAGCTCCCACCAGTCAAGATGGCTCTGAGGAAGATCTGAAAAGTCGTGATCTGGCAGAGCTATCAAAGCATCACCCACTAGAATGCCCTGGGGTAAGAACATCATACTCTCGAGGATCCTCCGACAAAACACATAATGGTCTAGAGTTCAGCACTGCAGTATCTGTGCAGACAGAGTTCCCAGCTCTTCGAAGGTAAGCAGCTGTGTTCCCACCACATGTTTCAGGTGTTGTTTTACACGTTTAATTGCTGCCTCCCAGAGGCCACCAAAGTGGGGACTCGTGTGCAGGTTGGTCACATGACAATGCATTATAATCAATTCAGACAGTCAGCTTTGCTTTGGAAGTAGGACGGGATGCTTACTTTCTTCAGTCAAAGGTGCATTATGCAACCTTCCACTCACCCTGACAACACCCTTCAAGTTCAAGAAAAGCACAAGGCTTTTAATGGGTTTAGAGCATGGTTCTCCCTTTTCCAAGGCTCTAATCTCTTCCCTGAAGTAATTTGCCTGCACAATCTTGACACACATGGACAGTGCTCAACTCCTCAGTTGTCTGCAACTTGCCAATGGAATGAGCCAGTTTTTGAAAAATGGCTTTCGCTCATAAGATCCACGCCATGACTCCCTGAAATCCAGAAAAGGAAGATGATTTCTGCAATTTGCCCAAAGGGTCATCGGAGTTCTGCATCTGAATGGCGTTTGCCACCAAGACATTGGACATCACTGGTTTAACTTCGAGAAGAGATACTCTGTCGCAAGAATGCTGCACAGGCCAGCTCTCATAAAGTTGCAACAGCCAACGTGATCCTGAAAACCATATTGTGTTCACCAAGCGGTCTGGAAGACAACAACGTGAAGTGACATCAGCAGGGTTATGTTCCGACGGAACATGCCTCCAGGAACTAGGTGGTACAGTGGACTAGATCTCTGCAACTCGGTTGGCGACGAAGGTTTTTAAACTGTGTGGTGACACTCGTAACCAGGCTAAGACTACTGAGGAATCTGTCAGGTTAACAACTTTTGAATCATAGAGTCTCGCAACACATTGTCAAAGTTTACATAACAAAACGACTGCACACAGCTCTAACCATGGAACAGACAGTATCTTGAGTGGCCCCACCCTGGACTTGGTGACAAGCGGGTGCACCTCAGTGGCACCAACAGCTTTAACACGAGCATAAATGACTGCAGCATATGCCTTCTCGCTGGAATCGCAAAAACTATGAAACTGCACATTATGTTCTTGGTCTTGAACAAATCTGCTCACATTAACCTCAGACAAAGATGGCAAAGAGTCCTTAAAACGTTAAAACGTGTCCACATTCTCAATATCTCTTCTCCGACTGGCTCATCCCAACCTAGGCCTTGAGTTAACAAGGTCTGTAATAACATCTTACTGGATGTGACCACTGATGCCACCCATCCACATGGGTCATAAAGACGAGCAACAACTTAGAGTATACCACGCTTTGTCACTGGTAAGTCAGGGACAGTCACTTTGTACAAAAGGTGGTCCTGTACTGGGTCCCATCGTAGACCTAACACTTTCACTGAATCAGAACAATCAAACATACGAGATGAGTTCTTAGATTCATGTTGATGGTCATCCAAGAGCTCTTCATGGTTGTAGCACCACTTGTGCAGTTTGAACCCTCCTGTTGCCAAGAGTTCGATGGTTTCATGGTCAGTGTGACATGACACTCATCCTCTCCAGCCTTTTTCGTTGAGCAGCTGGAGTCAGTCGCCAAATTGACAGGTGGTTCCATGGGTGGTAGCACAGACTGTGTTCGACTTTCTTCCCTGGCTCGTCCACTTACTCCTTGGATGCCTGGGATGGGGTAGGAAGGGTATAGTAGCAGTGCGTGCGTCCTAGGTTTGCTGTCCTGGAGGGGTTCCATCATTTTAGGGGGAGGCGTTGCAGGGACTGATCTTGGTGGGAGTGGGTATTCTGCCGCGTCCAGGTCGATGTCTGGTGAGGGCGCTTCTTCAGCCGCAAAGAAGAAGGCCAAGGAGACTTGCGCATCGTGTGCGGTCGTGGTCTCAGGTGCTTCCTGGCGCTCTAAAGCCAGGGGGGTGGGGGCAAGCAAGGGGACGATTGGGGTTTGTGGCCTAAACGTCATGCTCTCGGTGGAGGAAGGTGGTGGAGGTGTCCCTTCACTAAACTAGCGCTAACGGGATGGTTATCGGGGATAAGGCGGTCCGCGGGATCGCACCTTGATGTCTCGGGTTGGATGCGAGGTGGTGTCCAACGAAGTTTGAACTGTGTACTACTGGAATGAGTTTAGCACAGGGTTATCGCAGGGAGAATTTCCTTTGGAAATGTTCCTGGGGGTACAAGTGGTAGGACGGGGGAGGAGGGCTGTCTACTCTTCCCGAATCCTGTGAGGGCAATCTACTGTCGCGAGGTGGAGGGGGATGCTTCGTCCACCTCTGGGATGTTTGGGGTTCGGGTCTTGCCGGGGGTTCCGGCCATGATTGGTTCCCATTCCGAATGTACTACGACCATAGGTGGCCTCGGACTGGAATTTTCCCGTGACATATGGCATACAAAAATCTGGCAGAGATTTTGTGATCTTTCATTAGTCGAGTTGTGGTGCGCTTCTGTGTTTCGACTCCTACGAAAGAGCCACGTGGTTCTCCGTTACTCGGTTACATGTTTGGAAGGTGGGGAGGACAGCATGCCTTCTGGGGTTGCCGTTTCGGGCAATCCTTATTGTAATGCCGGCTTGGCAATACCAGCAGCGTGGTAAGGGGGCAAGGTGGGTTGGCAAGTCGCATCGCTCCCTGCAGGTGGTCTGGACCGTTATCTCTAGCACGTGTCATCTGTTCTTTCCCAGGGAGGGGGTGCTCATTCACCTCCAGCTCCCTTGCTCTGTCTACCAGCTCCTCGACCATCTGGGACTGGGATGTGACAAACAAGTTGCGAAGCGAGGGGAGGAGGGTGCGGGTGATACTTTTCATGCGCTGACCTTCATTCTGCTCAGGGTAAACTCTTGACATGATGGGATTTGGGAACACAAGGGGAGTTGCTGGTTAGGGTACCTGGATGGAAGTTTGGATAATTATTTACCGGGGTTGGGCGCCAATGCAGAGCACAAAATTCTTGGTGGTCGTGAAGGTTGACGGCCGTGGGGCCTCCTCTCAGTGTTCCGACGTCACTTGTGTAGTAAACATTCCTATTTTGGTGAAAAGTGGAAGTTTCGATGAGTTCTATAAATCCTTGGCCTAATGTAGTAAGGACTGTGGGCCTCCCTTATACACCTCTAACTTGTAGTAGGTTGTCTCGTCCACCCAACGCAGTATAAACTCTCATAGTATAATTTAAGACAAAAGAATTCACGTGGTCATGTGGTTAGATTAATCAATGTATAAAGTCGTACGCAGAAATTTACCGTGACATTACGATTTATTCAATTAAACCCTCGTATGAGGCACAAATGTTACATTCCTCCACTATAGCTCGGAGAGCTCTTAAGCAGTAAAAAGGCGTGAAGCCGACAAAGTGATTTACACGAATATTTAAGGTCCGGCCGTGAACAAACAGACTGGACCGTGGGGTGGCGCACGCTCCAGGGTAACAAAAGAGATTAAATGGTTCCGATGAATAAAAATAAAACTATTGCAGCTACATTATCAGACAAGAAGTTGAAGTCCCCGGAGCAGGCACTCACGCATGTCCTACCCCATGAGATGCGATGACGCCACTGAAAATATGGCAGCGCGGGAGCCGGCGCCTGGTCGCTGCTTCCTGCGTGACCTCCAAAATCCTGTTATTTGGGTTAAAACTAATTTATGATGACTGAGTGAAGACGATGATGCACACAGATGATAAAATAATATACAAGACACTTTGATAAGCACTATAAAATATTCCACGTAAAATAAAAATCAATTGTGAACTGCACAGGCATGTTTACAATTGCGTGTCCATTTGTCCTTTTCTTAACCTAAATGTACTAATTTTCACACGTGATGTGTAGCTTTATTATCAGGGATTTTGTCCCACATTCATGGGTAAGTTTACTGTTTATTTATACCTGGACGTGGCAATTTATTTAAAGTACATAAACACTGTAGAAACGAATATTAGTATTCGGACACACTTTATATTCAGTTTGCGGACAACAGTCCGTGGACACCACAATCATAAAGGTAGGTCTGGCAACTGATGTCTTTTTGCCTTAAAGCTCATGGCAGCTTGCGAACTAACAGCGCTAGTGCAGACTGACCTGCTTTAAGCTGTGCCGTACAGGACAGGAACAAGGGAGCTTTTGTGTACACACAAACAGAAATTCCAACAAAGCAATTTATTGTTTGCGCAAAACACTTGTTTACAATTTCAGCAGTCCCATCAAAAATCCACACAGCCAATATTTAATTCGTAGACACGAGTAGATAATAATATGCGTCAAGCTGATATCAGATACTACAATCAATATTTCAGCCACAAAATTAAGGCTGCTTAACAAGGTTCAGGTACATCAATCCTGTATCACAAACGGGTAAGCAAAATTTTCTTCTTGCTAGTTAAGTTTACACCTTACAAAGATAATCTAAATCATTCACACCTTGCAAGAGGTGTTTTGAGACCATTCTCAATAATCCACAGTAGAGCTATAGAAGACCCACAAATACAAATTAAAACAACCACAGTACAATATTAAAGGCCTAGAATAATATTTATATATGTTTTCATTCAATAAACACTAAGTATACTAGCCAATAACCTGTGAAAAGGCTCTATATCCACATTAACTAATAAGCTTTAGATTAGCAATGAAAACAGGTTATACCAAGGTTTCATTTAACTCTCATAAAATATACACAGGTACATTTCCGCACTACAAGTGCCCAATAAAATTCCACTTGAAAAACTTATCTCTCTGAGAAAGTATTTCAAAATCACAGGCAGTTTACTTATGTACGAACCTTTTAAAACTTCTGAATTGCCTGCAAAACCAAGATACCCCATTTTACATAGTACTAAGCATTACAAAACACAAGCCTACAAAAAAATTACCACTCAACAGGCGCATAACCTAGTAAGGAAATTAGCTGAACATTAATACATGCGCTCAAGATACACAGCTCGTTAGCAATTCAGATGTGAGCCCTAAATACTATGACACAAGGCACCCGCCAATCAGTTATCTTTGCAGGTAAAAATGATCACCGGACAAGTAAAACCATGGGAAAAATTAAACAGAAAGCACGATCATGTCGCATCGTGATACCAAACTTAGCCACACTGCAAAAGAAACTCCAGTGGAATTCCAAAAGAAGTAATCTGGCAAAGGTTCAAACTCCAGAACAGCGGGCGACTGAAACAGCCCTATCATAGCCACAATTTTTAAAGCCTGAACCTTCACACCAGCAACTAAGCTTCGCGGGAGTTTCAATAACATCAGGACTGCTGAAATTCATGGCTCAAACATAACTGCATTAATGCTCAAAAATCACCAGAGTCCCAGCACTTAATAACCAATCCTTTAAGGATGTAAGTAGCAAAATTAAAACATGAGGCAACCAATTTTATGAAAGTTATTTTCAGACATTGCCACGAATTAGCCCGTGAAAAGGGGTGCCCGACATTAACTACCAAGTTCACAGAAATTTTTCTCACAAGAAAATTTTAACTCACCAACTCAATATTTCTGCTTTTACAAAAAAGAAGGCCTGCCATTAACATTTCTCTCATGCGCAATGAATCGCTATTCACAACGATGGGCGACTTTCTGCGATCAAACCAACAAAGTCGCTGGCAACTAGAATGCCGTTGAATGGCATAAGGCAGAATCGGCGATGACACTGACATGACCGATGATAAACACACCTACTCAACTAAAACGAAGTGTCTTGTAGGCCGGCAGGAAGCGAAGTGCCTTCAACCCTGGCTGGAGGAAAAGTGCTTGAGGAAGGCAGGGCACAAACCTGACTCAGTAGGGGTAAGGAGAGGAGAAAGTGGAGAGAACTAAGAGCAAAGGTGGGGAGCGAGACAGCTGAGGAGTGCGCGCAGAGCCAGTGAAAAGATATCACTACATGTTTGGCGACCAGGTGAGTGTCGCATAGCATTGCGGTATATGGAAGTTTCTGAGATTTTTGAATAATATTAAATAATGCTTTTTTAGTTTAATATGTTCGTATGGTATAAAGAATTGTGATATTTTTAGGTGCGTTTGAAGTTGGTTTTGTTTACAATAATGTTTTGCTGGTGCAGTATACAGAGTTCATAAAATCTTCTGCATCAAATTTTTTCTCTCATGATGTTTATTGTTTTTATTTATTGTAATGAAGGTAATGGTTCGACAAGTCAAAGTTTATTTTGTCCAGTAATATCGTACATCGTGCCTAGCAGCACAACAATATAGGACATGTTAATATATATTGTATAAAAATATCTTTTTAGTATAAAGTAAAGAGACAATGATGTACAGTACCAATATAATATATTACTGCATTGTCATCACATCCACACGACAAAATGTTTTTGTGTGGTTAAGTTTATTGAAGTTTTCGAGTCTGTTAGCTTATTGTATATATTGACACCGTCAGGTGAGACACGAGACGAACGATGACACAAATACTTACTGGTAATTTGGGTGCCAGCAATATTTCTGCTCGGAAATGGCAAACTAAAGTCAGACAAAATATTATTCTTGCTGAGAAAATTATTCTCTTTACGATTGCAGTGGTTACAGGTATGTAACATTCCTAATAAAGGTTAAATCTTGTACATGACACGTGGTCACATACAAAAAGCATCAATTTACCTTTTACATAAAAAAGCTCTCAAATGCAATAATGGCATCTACAAAGACTAATGTCACAAGGGTGCAAGAAATTAATAAAGCGGAAGCATAATGCTGGGGAAAATGTCTGGCAAAAACGTACGCAAGCAAAGGTTAATTGGTAAACTAAATTAACTATGGAAACCTAAATCAGTGACCAAAAGTTGTTGTGCGTACGTGACAGTGTCTTACCTCGCCAGCTCTCTTCGACAAACTGTCCAGATACATGCGTCGCACTGACCTACCATGGCCGCCTACGGGGTTCACATAAGCGGAAGTGCTATACACGCAGAGTAAAATATTTTATTATTGAAAATAAAATGGCACAAATTAAATTAAGTATTGTTTTACATTTCTATAATTTTCTTATGAATTTCAATATTATTTTAGTGTGTCTTTGCGAAGGCGTTCATGTCAGAATATTAAGTGTTCTTAATATCAGTGCTGCGGGTACTTTGAATTTTATAACCAAACAATTTAAAAATAGCAACAAACACTTGAACACATTTAAAGGCATATTAAACACTGCAAATGCAATAGAACACATTTTACACTGAAAATAACATTTATACGAAAGTTCAAAATTATTGGCCTCTTTGCGCATGTGCAGGACACGTGACACGTGCGTGGTGAGCACCATCATGGGCTCTAGCGCAGCTGGCTGTTAGCCGGCGTCAATATGTATCCCTTTCAAATCAATACTTCTCTTGTACAAATTTGGCCAGTGATAATATACCCTATAGGTACTTATTTCTATTACTTGTGGAATAGTGATGGAAATCAAAATTTTTTTAACTTATTCGTTTTTATTTGAGTGAATAAATTAAGAAGTTCAAAAATGTAGATTGATTTAGAATGATAAAGTTAATTTTTAAAATAAAGACCTGCAACTTGTACTATGGTATATCTATTTACTTATGAGATTATTCTAATGGCCCTTTTTCTAGCTACAAGTATTTTGTTAGCATAATTACAGATCCCCAAAATAATATACCAATATGATGATGTGTTGATCAAACCATGATACATTGGTTTAAGGTATTGCAGTTGTAATACTTGTACTAGTATGTGTGATGCATAACTATTTTATTTGGATGTATTATTATTATTATTTGCCATATTTAGGGTAGTAACAATATTTACAAAATAGTTATTAAATTCATTAGCAACATATAGTGGTCCCAATATAATATTATTTCAAAATAACTGGAATTTAATATTTCCGTTATACTGAACCTTATTATTTGTTTTTGTATTGTTCCAAATAATCCACTTAAAGAGCAAAGTGTCAATCTGCGATATCGCAAAATAATTTCGAGTTGAAATCGGGACAAGCAATATGTGTAAAACACTTCATACCAGAAAATTATATATAAAAAGGGATTTTCAAGATAGCAATGGAGCAGTTATGGGCAAAATAAATTTGTAATAGGTAGCATTACTAATTTGTCTTAATCTCATTTCTGTGAAAATTTTAATGTATAAATGGAGATTGCAGGGAAATTGTGGGGTATAAATGTAAACATAATATAAGAAAAACCTGAAAACCAAAGTCAAGCTCCCGAAAGCTGATAACATTCAAATCTGCACCAATTAGCTTGCTGAGGGGTGAAGGGGCCATTATGTGCTTCACACTGACGCCGGCTAAGAGCAAGCAGCAGTCAGACCATGACGGCGCTCATAGCTAGCATACCAAGTGTTTAAGCACGTGCGTGCAGCCCACCATGACCACAGACTTTCCCAGAATGGGATTATTGTTTGCAGTGTGCTATTTCTTTATTTTCCAGGGCTAACAAGAGTTATAAATGTTGTGCAATGTTTATTTCAAATTCAAAATGTGCGCTGCGCCAAAGAAAAAGGACACTGATATTCAGGCGTAAATGCCTTCAAAGAACAGTTATTTAACACCAGTATTTAACATTTTAAATTGCTGTTGTGATAATGTATTTAAAGTCTCTATGTGCCTTTTTGTTTTGAATATAATAATTTTACTCTGCGTGCATAGCACTTCCGCTTATGTGAACCCCGTAGGCAACCATGGTAGATCTGTAAGACGCCTCTGGGCAGTCGTTCAGGAGAGCTGGCGAGGGAAGACGCTGTCACGTACGCACTTCATTTTTTTACACTGAATTAGATTTCAATAGTTTCATTTAGTTTGCTGGTTAACCTTTGCTTCGCATACGTTTTGCCAGACATCCTCAGCATTATACTTCCGCTTAAATAAATACTTTACAGTCCTCGTGGCTTTTGAACTTAAATCGAGAGGAGGAAAGATGTCGGAGAGGCCATACGGCCTGCACAACTTGTGAATCAGGAGCCGCCATCCGCCCATGCTTATGGCTTTTAATTGTAACTTCTGCTTAGTTGCTACATACATTATTAAGGGTAATATGTCTATGTATGTAGTTCAGTGTTTTTCTCATGTTTAACTGTGTTATGGCCACATCGCCCACGGCCACGTGGTTCGCTACCGCCAAGTTCGTATCTGCGCCATCCTTGCGTTTAGAGGACTAATTCTTGTAAAATCTCGTGTGCCGTAATTGATCTCAAGGTAATATGCATTGTTTTAATTCAAGGTCTTGTAATTTTTATGATTGATGCTTTTTGTGTATGACCACGCGGTCTTTTCACATGTTTGGATTTTCCCGCCATCAGGTGTGCTATAAGCTTTTGTATGGTTGGTTATTGCAGGGAATAATTTTCCCAATGCCGTGTTGCTTTATCCGGTAATGATTTACAGATTTTCACCTAAAATTACAGCAACTCCATCTGCATCATGTGGTCCACTACAAATTTCATCCAGCGGCATCTGCACCATTTAAGAGTGCTTTCACACATTTGCGTGTTTATTTTGTCTATTATTGTTGTGCCTCATGTTCTGTAAATGATATTTGTGTAATTTGTACAGCAGTATTATTTTCCGTTCTAGCCCACTAAGTGTGTAGACCGTCGCCACACATCACGTGGTTCGGGGACGTGTCCCGACGAGTAGGTGTTAGTGACGAGGATAAGCGCAGGTGTATTGTTTCATGTCCATACTCCGTGTCCCGTCTCCGGGTAAAATCTGCAGTCCATTACAGTGGCTGTAGACCCCTTACCCTGTGAAGATTGTGCTCTCATGTACCATGGGGAATCATCCATCTAGGAGTGTGCAAGTTGAGTAACATGCTGGGGGAATTACCCATCGGAGCTGAGTCATGTCCGAGAGTAACCGTAAACATTCATTTTGGCACAATGTGTAACTAAGCTAAAATAAATCTTACCAATGTAATTTATATGTCTTCTTGTAGCGTTGCAACCCAGCTAACTCCCGATTACAGTGTTTTATAAATGTTTAGTATTGAAAAGTGTTTTGTAAGTACGTTCGGGTGAGATGGACACACAGAACCCACAGCATCCCTAAGTCTCACAGTGCGGTGTATGGGAAACACCGCTGGAGCACATCTACAGTAAGTAAATAGTGTCTTCGTTCATCTCGTGTCTCACCTGACGGTGTCGATATGTGCACACACTATGCTCTCTTTACTAGAGCTCGGGGAAGCAGAGTGGTGTAGATTTGCATGTAAACAGTTTCCTGGAGCTACATACATAAATAAATGTATGTACAGTAGTATTGAATGTAACATAATTTGTCACAGGTATACAAAGAATGGGGCATGTACAAAACCTACCAGTGCACAAAGATAAAGCAAACCAAGTGATTCACCATACAGTTAATGAGTAACTTATGGTTCAATAGAATAAATGTGCACATTTACACTGCACACTATTAAGGTTTCTAATAGGCAGCTTACAAAAAATATTCTCTGTCGTTGGCCAATTCAACACCTTTCATACGAGTCACACTTCATCTTACATGATAAAAAATCCTTAATATAACAAATATTAAAAAATAACTGACCGGGACTGCACCACTAAATTCGTAAATGCATAGCTGATACACAACCTGTGAAGCTCTAGAACTTGTAGCCTCCATTCTATATTCACAAATAGCAACACATTAAATGTTAATTCATTGTACTGAAAACTGTTTTCCAGCTAATTGTTGATCGTTAGTCCACAACACAGGGAAAATCACAAACATTGTCAATTACTAACAAATATGTAAGAGTATGTATGGTAATTTCTTGCAGTGAAAAAAATACTAACAAATTTCACTGCAGGGAACTTTGTAAACCCAGAAAATTTTGTAACTGCATACGCAGAATTTATTGCTAAAGTTAATTAATTAATTTACTATCAAATCTTTCCAGCGATCCTATAAGCAGGAGCTTTGGAATATATCATTAGTCAAAAATATTACAAAACAAACACATACCTACATAAAATATTTGTAAATATTTCTTATGACTCTCTTTCGGAGTCTGAAAACTTTGATAGTTTAGAAAGAAGGTGCCCACTGAATGATACAGTATGACATAACATAAAATACGAAAAATAAATTTGTTTGAGGGAGGATGTCTTTAGACTATATGATAAATTATGTAAAGCATAACATGCTGCTGCACTTAGTTTTGGGACTATGTTATCAATGTGAGTATTCCCATAAAGTTGGCTGACAATAGTTAACCTAAGTTTTATAGGATGGGTTTCTTTCAAATCATAGTTTCTATATGTTATTAAAAAGTCATAGTCCTGTTGTTTTTATGTGAAGAATTTCATTAAAACTATTTGATTCCAGTTTAAAGAAAGATTATTTGCTGTAGACAATTTATATAGTTATGAATAGTCTCAATTAATGACACCATAAGTGCAGTCAGATTCTCATCTTTAAATAAAAATTTAGGAGGTATCATCCACAGTGAGTAGAATGTTGGATTACAGATAATTTATTTATATATATATATATATATATATATATATATATATATATATATATATATATATATATATATATATATATATATATATATATATATATATATATATATATATATAAAGGGCAAAGAATTGAACCTTTGGGAACAATGCTGGATTAATTTTTTTCTTTTGACTTGTATTTATACAATCTGAATTTATTGCAACCTGCTGATATCTACGAGACAAGTAAGATGTAAACCACAATAAAGTACGTGCCTCCTCAGAGGGAATTCAGTGAGTAAAAATCAATTCAGTGGAAGTGGTTGTTTTTACTTCACTGCAGGCCGCTTCACAGTCGTATAACTGTTTTGGATCTTCTACCCATTGCAACCTCCTGAGAAAGTCTAAAATTATTGTGTGTCTGGCATGTGAGATAGCCATTCAGCAGTCTCACTCAACATTTAGTGGTATACAAGAGGGCCAACACTCTCGTTAGATAGGCATAACAGGTTTATTGCATCATTACAACGATGCCACCCCATTGCATGGTGAACTGAGAAGAGACACGTGGGCGAACGGCCCACACCCTGAATGAGTCTCTCGTGCTCTGGCGCCCTTCGCAACTCTACGAATACAGTAGAAAGTAGATTATTCTTACTAACAGGGACCAAAGGTAATTCAGATATGTAATCAAAAATTCGGATCATGGAAATATGTTGAAAATTAATATAAAAGAAAAAAAACATTTTCACACAACGAAAAATTTATTAGACATGCATAGAACACTAACTTATCTATCCAAAACAGAAATTGTATTAATCACCTCCCAGACGTGTTCACTGTGAACAATATGTGAAAGGGCACATCACAAGACACACACACAAGTGCTTGTCTCTCCTCGGGTAAGGGAAACACTCTGACAAAAGAGACTTTCGTGTTTTTACTATTCTCTTTATTTTTCAAACAAGTCCAGATAATCGACTTTCTACTGTATTCTTAAACCTGGTATTGTAAGTCAAACCTCCCTTCTCCCCGCTGCTAAGATCACATACCGTCAATGTGTATAATTTCTTGATCTGTGGTGGGGAACATAAATATAGTGTTATAATTGGCTTTTTGTCTGTATCAATTGTGATATTGCATTTGACATGGATCGGTATTGTTTGAGTTATAACATGTATTGAAGTAGAGTAAATAGTTTAATGAATAAATATGTGTAAAAAAAACACATGTACAGGTGAACGAAAACTGATCTGGCTCACATGACCTGCAAGTGGCCAAGCTGCAAAAAAAAGGCAAAATGGATCACTAGACACAAAATAAAAATCAAAAAAGCCTGTGAGTCGACGAAGGGATGCTGTGAACCGGGTGGGGGTTACACAAAGACAAAGTTCAGATTACTAACATCAAACGAGTATGGCACACAAAAATTATGAGAACAAAAGTAGGTCACCCTCCGTGACGGGATTCGTGTGCAACACATATGGCCAGCTGAATCCGACCAACTGGGCCACACTTTAACCGGAATAATCCAGTTAAAACAAACACTGTACATAATCCCACATAATGCACTGACTTGCTACATCCGTTAACACTTGTTAATTGCTATAATACATTCTACAACAGGCAGTCTGCTCAAATACGTGGTGCCTTATATGCTGATTCTAACATTTGCCCGTAGGCTTTAAACTTCGTGTGATTAAAAAAATAATATTTTGACATAATTACTGAATTTTCTCTATGTGACAAAGATACAATTCACTGATTAGTGCATTCCGTTAGCAAATGGGTCACAGGACCTGTTCATGCATGAACTTTTGTGGTACGTAACATGTAAAACCAAAATCATTCTTTAGATGCTTATTTTTTTCACAAAAAAGAAGTCATTATGGCACTTTGGCGAATGTTTTTTCTTTCCTCTTTCGGATTGTTGTATTTACAGGAAAAAATATGAATTCAGCAAAATCTGCCATCATTTTCAATTTACTTGTTGTTTTTCAAATTGCAGTAGACTACGAATTGCTGTTCCATTTTCTTGTTAAATGCATGATAGTTTTTATTGCTATATCATATCATCTGGTCTTTTATGTTAGGCAATATGCTAGCATGGAATTATATTTGCATTTTAAAAGTTTACTGAAAGTTACCAGTTATATAAATGCCACGTCTCAGAAATTTCACTTAAGATCAGTTTTTATTTTGGTGTATTTCTACAGAACGTAAGTTTGAACGTTTGTTCCTCCACTATACACACACACACACACACACACACTCTCTCTCTCTCTCTCTCTCTCTCTCTCTCTCTCTCTCTCTCTCTCTCTCTCTCTCTCTCTCTCTCTCTCTCTCTCACACTCACACTCTCTCTCACACACACTCTCTCTCACACACACACTCTCACACACACACTCTCTCACACACACACACTCTCTCACTCTCACTCTCTCACACTCACTCTCACTCACTCACTCACACTCACTCTCTCTCTCTCTCTCTCTCTCTCTCTCTCTCTCTCTCTCTCTCTCTCTCTTTTTTTTTTTTTTTTAAGGCTGTTCACGATAAAGTGAGCACTTTTGAAATCAACCTTAGAAAAAAGTCATTGGCCCTGCCTGCATATACTTTTTACGTGCACACAGTGATGTGCGCCCAGTAATGTTGGGAGCAAAGGATGGAAAGTAGTTCCATATCTTAACGACGAATAAAAAATGTTAGGTAACCATTTGTAATAACTTAAATTATTTCTTTCGCTTTCTGTTTTTTAATGCACTGAAATGTAAAAATGAGCGGATTTGTAGAATATTTACTTTGTTTAATAATTCCACAATCTCACTTCACCGATGCACATACAAAGTAATGAGGCCCTTGGCAATGATAATTTTACATACTGCGGAAGAATATACAAAGTGCACACAAGTAGATCTTAAGCAGGGCTTTCAAAAGTGATTATTTAACCGTGAACGACCTATACTTACCATTGATCCCTTCAGCACCCGCTGTTCTTTGCATTCCCTTGATCCTTAGTGGATATAATTTGAAATACCCATTTTTATTTTGAAATTTTTAAGTTCCAATGCATAAGTGATTGAAGAATCAATGAACTAAACACATTTTCAAATGTTGTCTTGGTTTTTGTACGAACAAGTGTTCAGCAAATGACAGGAATAAGCTGCATAATTGTTATGAACAATGAAACTTACAGTGTAGGGCATGTGTAGAGGACATCGCTCTTGGCCCTAGTCAAATGGGATATTCAAGGTGCATTCATGCCCTTACCGCAAATTCAGGCGATGACAATTCAACGTCACAGCCATGATACACTTTTCAGGGACACACAGCCAGGCAAGGGCTCTTGGCTCGTAAATTAGAACACACATCAAGTTAATTTAAACAAACTTACTTTGTGAATGAACACTGAAATAAGGTGAACGTTTTTTTCTTTTAACAGTACCTACTCATGCTTTTTTTTTTTTATGAAATACAGCTTTGTAGGTATGAGTATTTGAAAATGGAATATATTTACTTCTGTGTAAACACACTTTTTCAGAAGGAAGATCGTTTAGTGTGGATGGCAATAAATTGTAAGTTTTACCTCATAATTTCGCTGATCTTTGCAACTATCCTCACTATGCAGAATTTTTGGCTATAATTTAAGCTTAATTAAAAAATGAAATGTCGGGGCATGACTGAGCAATTTGTGTACTTCTCAAATATGTTATTTTCTATTCATCTTATTTTAGTTACACTAATAATTGGGTAACAAATTTTGACTCGATTCCAAGTACATTCGTCGGACAAAAACCAAATATTAACTATAGTTGCTATAAAAATGTCATATGGAAAGGAAGACATTAGGTAATTTAATGGGTTATAGGATGATGAGGAAAGTGGAGGCGCTGATACCAGACAGGAGAGTAGTGGAAAAATGATAGGAGACTTCCTCAGGGGGCGAAGGCAAAGGGTTAAAGTGGGGGAGGCAATATTGGAGGAAGGGGAGGATACGTCAGGTGTGCCACAGGGAAGTGTGCGTGGTCCCTTGTTGTTTACCATAATGGTAAATAACATGGGTTTGGGGATTAGGGGGAAAAATAAGATTGTTTGCAGGCGATTGCGTTGTGTATGCAGAAGGGATGGGAGGGGGGGGGGGGGGGGAAACTTGCAAGTGGACATTGACAAGATATTATGATTGTGGACAGGGAAAACAAAATGAAGATAAATGTAAGGAAAACTAAGGTATAGTCCATTCACAGTTTCATTGTCCTTTTTAAATCAAACCTTTGAAATATCTCCCCATGTATGACGTGGTTAGTTATTTCCTAAATTTGCCCTGTATCACAAGCGTTTTATACTTGTGTTCATAAAAGGTACTTATTTTTTCTGTTAAATTGAAATGTTATTCTTATTTTATCTGTAAATTATAATACTTAATTTATAAATAATCTGAATGAAAAACAGGGGGCAAGTATGTATGTTGGTAGCGCCTAGTGAGAAATAGTTCTAATATAAAATACTGTTACACTGAGTGTGCACGGATGCGGTGCGTTGTCCCTCTGGTGTAATTCTCCAGGCTTAGTTAAGCTTAGTTTGCACGAGGCGGGGGGAATATCCTGGAAGTAGAACTTTAGCAGGGCTTCAGAAAAAGGCCAAAGTAACCGTGAATGGACTATAGTGAAGTTTACAAGGAAGAAGAAGATAAGCAGGTCATGAACAGATGGGAGGGACAAGACAGAAGAAGCAGCAGAATATAAGTATCTAGGGATTGTACTGCAGGAGACCTCAGGTGGAAAAAACAGGTAGAGAGGGTGGTTGCAAAGGGAAGAAGGGCTCTGGGTATGGTGGGAAGGGTGCTGAATGGAGTCAGCTGTGAGGTGAAGGAGAAGGTGTATGGCACAATGGTACGGCCAATGTTAGAATATGTTGCAGCAGTATGGGACCCATATGTGGAGGTGGATGTGGAGGTGTGAGAGCTGGAAAAGGTGCAAAGAAAGGCAGCAAGATGGGTGAAGGGTAGGTGGAGAAGGCAGGGACAGGATTATGATGAAGAAGGGAACTATAGGCCATCAGTGATGATGAAAGAAATGTGGTGGAGCTCATTGAAGGACAGGACAGTTGAACGGTTAGTCAGGATGTACAGGGTGGTGAATGAAGAGGGAGGGTGGGGAAGGCTACACTGCCAGCTAAGTAAGGGAGTGTTTAGAGGGAGAAGAAAGAACAGTGAGAAGCTTCAGAGGGTGTGGTGGAGATCGGAGCAGCGGGGTAAGCAGAGGTCTGTGAGGGAGTGGAATGTTTCCAGGGGGAGGGGGTGGGAAGTTCAGGAAGGGGATGGAAGAGGAGATGGGAGAGAGCTAGCTAACAGACGGTAGCCTAATTGCGAGTGTGTGTGTATTATTATTTAAAAGGCACCTTTTATTTACGTTAAATCGCAATATTACAACACAACTCTTGCGTTATGGAAATTTATTCTTGTCCCAATGTCACATATAAAGAACACATCACAGTTTTAAAAATAAATACACGAAATTCCGCTCATTACTAATACAACTTGTTTGTCACTTGCTAGCCTGCATATATTCATTCGGAATAAACACGATTGCTTACGTTAAATAGGAATACTATACCACAAAAGTCATTGCATTACACAAATTTAATCTTACTTTACTTGACACGCAAAAATTATTACAATTTAAGAAATATAAAACACGAAATTACGATAATTTTTACATGTATGTAACTTGCTGTGCATGTATTCTTATGGAAGAAACCCCCGATTGTTTTGGGTCACGCTTCTACTATTACTATTTCTACTCGAGCTTAGCGTAGGCAAAACAACGGCAAGTTTCCAGATCTATCTTTATGACCGTGACACGAACACGTTTATGTAAACATTGTACGATGAATCACTGACACACATACCTATGTAAATAACTTTTCTGAAGCAATCAATCGATTATATTCCTAGCTCAACTAATCACACATTTTAACAAGAGGCTTCAGTTAGTTTAATAGACGAATATTGAATTTGTAAATATTGATACTTTTATGTTTCGAAGGTGTCGCTCCAATAAAAACAAACCTGCATGTTTCAGGTACAGGGCTATCTAACTTCGCAGAACCCTTCAGTGTAAAATTGCATAATTGTGAGTGTATGTATGTATGTAAAAGGTTATAAATAGCAGCTACGACACCACACTCAAGTGACTTTATTTTTGGTCTTGTGGAAACAAATTTGGGTTGCGAAAATCCTTTTTTTCTGCAAAGGTTGGAACACACTATTCTCGTGTAGGTATAAACCGCCAGTCCCTTTTTCTTTATTACAGCCAGGTCTTATCTTACATTTCTGCACCCATTGCTTGCACCTAGGAAACGACAAAACCGTATTAAATTAAAGTAAGGTATTATGTGAATGGAATTTTCAATACAAACACACATGACAATAATAACACTAATGGAAAATGGTATCCGCTACATATCGTGTATCTACCGATTTGCATCCTTTAGAAATAACTTAAATTTAATTTTGAATTTTTGACGGTGTTTCCTACTTGTCATTGGTCCCTCAATACCACAGCAAGTGTCTCGGGTATGCCACCCCCACTCGTCGTCTATACGTCTTCCTGAGCCCCTAGGCCTACCGTAACTGCTGATGTATTTTGAATCCAGTGCCTTTCACACTCACTTGTACTATGGCCACTCTTTCAGGCCTACTACAATCATATCATCCCTTTCCAGCTGCGTCATGTGGCGGCGCTACACCGCCAAAGGACTTGCTATAGTTCGCAATGTTGTAATTATTGCAGCCAAGAACTGCACAAATCTTTCAGGCCATTATAAATAATCACGCAAGCGAGAAAATTGGAATAAAACGTATCCAAAATACTCAAAAACTACCCATTCAATGCACAGGTTATCATCGCACGCACAGCACATACTGCTAGGAGCACTGGCATCGGGATCTCATGTTTATTTCGACTTCTTTCCCAAATTGCTGTGTGCACGCGGTTCGCACGGCCGTAGTAGTTTTTCTATAGTTGGTAGTGTATGCCATCATAGAATAAGGTTAAGAAGTAGTATGTGTATACTGGAAACGTGTAGCAAGTTGTAAGATTATTGGTACTTTATATGTGATGCACAGCAAATTACTTTGAAGTGAATGGTATGTATCAGTCTAATGTTGAAATGGTAATTATCTAGGCTAGAGGCATTTTTGAATGAAATATTTTCAGTACAATTTAATGATATGTAGGTATTGTAACATGCAAAATTTCATGGTCGCATTATTGCATTTTCATTACAATATAACATTTGGGGGAGGGGTGGGTTATGAAGTAGTTATTTTGTATTTGTTTTGTGTGAGCTGTGTAAGTGCACTGGCACCAAAAAGTTTTGCCAAGTAAAATTCTAGAATAAGGATTTTTAAAAAAAATCTTTAAAGTGGTATAATTTCACTCTACTAATTACACAGAACACTGAATTTGCTAGGGGCATCAACATATGACCAATAGAAACCACAAAAACTATAGTTGGGAGGGCTATGAAGATGAGGGAAATTATGGGGTAAAAGGAATAAAAAATATGTAAGTTAGGCCTACATTTTTATGTTAAAATTGTACTCGGCAATTTCAATTTAGGTATTGTTCGGTTAAATCATTTTGCAATTAAACATGTTTTCGTGTTATAATACAATTATATCATAAGTACGAAAACACAAATTTCATAATTACCTAACCAAACAATACCTAAATTCACAATATTACCAATCACACACACACAGACACAATTTTTCAGTGCGAATGGGCTACTCTTGAAATTCCTTCTGGGGAAACTCCAAGCTTCGCTGATGCATGACCGCTTTGCGGTCACTACCTAAAGAAGAAAGCCGGCGAAGTTGAATCACTGTTTTGGGGATTTACTTCCCTGCTGATGCTGGGACTCTGGCTCGGTACATAATGTTTGGCTATGCTTGAACAGTAATTCGTGATATTGTGAATTGTTTAGTTATGTCATATGACAAGTTAACATATGTTAGTGATAACGTGATATAATATTTTGTCACAAAAACATGCTTAATTGCCTAAATATCTAACTGAACAATACATAAATTGACAATATTTCCCATTCAAGTTACAAATACGATAGGGAGGAGGGCTATGAAATGAAAAGACATTACCGGATACAATTTTATTACGGTTCTGCCTTGTGAGCTGCGGATGTCGCAAAAACTTCTATCATGATTGTAAGTGCACAGACAGTAGGGAATGTCTTGAAACAGTGCCGATATTTATGGCAGATGCCATATATTTTGGATGTGAACAGGAAGAAACGCCTTTCGTTTGCCAAGGAATATTGTGGAAAAATCACTAGGATTCTGGGACACTGCCATATTCTTAGACAAGTCCAAGTTCAACGTGTTTGGTTCTGATGAACGAAAGAAAGTGGCAAAAACTGAACACCCAATTACATCAACATACACTGCTAACAGTAAAACATGGTGGTGGACATCCTCAGGAGTTGGAAATCTTACTTTTATTGAAGGAAATAAACACACTGCTTTAAAAATTGCGAGTAGCTACTATATAATGCCCCTAGATGACTTCTCACTCCACCACAGAGCCCAGATTTGAATCCTAGGCCTATTGAGCATTTATGGAATAATCTTGGAAGGAAAAAGGCCAAGCGTCGCCCGTCTGGCAAAAAAGAGCTTAATAAGGTTCTCTAGGGTGGATGGTCGGGAATTGCCCCTGAGAGGACGAAAAGTTGGTTCATTGAATGCTGAAATGTTTGGAAGCTGTTATACGTGTAGTGGCTTGCATACATGATACTAAAACTGAAGCACAGAGATCTACAGGGTGTATAGCTACTACTGTGCAAATACTTCTTTTGTTTTGTGTAGCTACATGAGACAGAATGTAATATGCATGACAAAGGCAGAAAAATTACTACAGCTTAATTCTATCACTTTCAAAAGATAGGCTTCTTTGAGAAAAATCACATCTACCGGAACATTCCCAAATACATGTTTATATTGAGTTAATTATGTATGAGAACTATTTGTAATATGATACTGTGACGCTACATGATGAAGCGAAAGGCAGCGATGAGAGAAAGTATCACCTGCAATGTTCTTCGCAATGACGTGATGCGATACAGCTGGTGGGAAAGAATTGAAGCAGTTTGAAACTATTTTGCAATAAACTGGAAGTTAATTTATGCATGTCATGAAGATGCTAATCACAGTTCACATAATTTACATATTTAATAGATAAGTTTCAAGCGAGATGATTTAGTTAGGTTTTGGTCTGAAAGTAATTAGGTACTATTTTTCCCTGATCAGACATTTTTAAAATAATTAGGTCTATTCAAATCTTTGCTTGCAAAATTGCTTTGCTTTTATTTTCTATGTTTTACCAGCATTTTTTACAATCTCTCTTCTATTTCAACAAAATATACTTATTCTTTAAAGTTACGTGAATGTATCTAGTTGTGCTTATTTTCCCAGTGTCTTTTTTTTACAGACAGTATAAAAATTTAGTCTTTTTCGTATTTCGTGTATGATTTTTGCAGTGTATGTTATTCAGGGGTAATTAATTTGTGTTCATTTAAATCTAATGTTGAATTGCTTTTACACTAAATAGACATTTACCTTAGTAGGAACAAATATTTCCATAAGAATAAATTTTATTTGATACAGAAAATATTTCATGTAAAAAACACAAGGGGATTTGCTTTGTCGGCATCGTCAAAGAAGCAGCTAGTCTTTTGAGCTAAGATAAAAGTACGGAGCACCTTGTAAGTCTACTTTGCATTATACACACATTCCACCAGAGCCCAGATACAACAAATATTCTCTTATCAATAATAATAATTATAAAACTACTTGCTCTTGTTGTTCACAGTGAGCTCAATATTTAACGTCTTTCTCAATTCTAATTAAAGTCCTTACCAATGTCTCTAAATTGGTTACAATCACTTAATGCACACATATTAAATCTATTTCCATCATTCCAAATGACTTAACACTTGTGCATCCAGTTCAGTAGTCCTGCCCGTCAGTCTCTCTTTCCTCTGTGCCGATGCTCACTGTCCGCAGACTTCACTCCTGCTGGTTGCTCTTGTCGCCACTCAGCGTTCTGCTGGCTCGTCACTTTGGTGTCTTTGCACACCTGGTACTCAAGATCGCAAACTGTCAACTATTGGCTGGGAGGTTTGTTGTGTGGCTTAAGTAGTTTCGCTGGCTCGACCTAGAAGGTACACTGCGGTCGGAGTCTCGCTGAGAGAAACTATGGCAGTGTCCATAAGTCTTTCAAAGATAATCCCAGAAATTCAATATGTTAAATGCCAGGGGTGTACAAGTCGTGATAGGCTTGTTGTGGCAGCTTGTTGGCTTTGCAAACCTCCACACTGGCCTCATATTATTACTTGCCTGACCTTCACACATCCCTTCACTCACTTGAGCAGGAAAGGGTAAAGTAAGCTATGAAGAGCAGCGAGCATGTAACAATATGTACTTGGAAAATATACCTGGTATGTAGTACATATGAAGCAGGTAAATTGATGTAGACCTCTGCACACACTTGGCTCATGTTCTGGGAATCAAAGTGGTGCAAATTTGCATGAATTCACTTTTCTATAGCATTTTGTAGACATATTAAACATTTTTTGTCCTCATGTATGTTAGCTTGCAGTAAACAGTAAATATTTGATCCATCAGTAAGTTTGCTACGGAACACTCTGCAGTGGTATTCATTAAAATTGAATAAAAGGAATAAAATTATGAATCAAGAATTATCTTATGTCTCTCTTGAATTAAAAGACTTCTTACGCATGAAAAAGCTATTATTCATAATTGGTAGACTACAGAAAAGAAATTTTTCTTACACCATAAACTCTGTTTTATGTTTATTTGTCTACTGCTTTTGTTAAGAATTTCTGTAAGTACTATTTTGTATTTAATGATCGAGCCATATGCACATTTTAAATATCTCTGAGAGCGTACATCATCAATTGCCCCTCAAAATCATGTTTTACTGAGACTGTACAACCTCTGCAGTATAAGTAAACTTAATGCTTTCAGTAATCAATATAGCCTTTCGCAAGGCGTCGCCCGGTGGCACACAGAAACGAGTGCCAGTGATCGTCGGTGCTCGTCAGCAGTATCGGAACAACAGTTGACATTACAGAAATTACTGGCCAGTGAAATTGGTGAGTAATGGCGACAACAGTCTTCAATCTTGTAGAAAATCACGAAGTAATGCTTCTGAAAAATGTTTTATATAAATGTGCTGTTTTGTCAGACTACTGGTTTTTAATATGATCGTACTTGCAAGTTAGGCACTGGTTGCGAGTTGTGAAAACATAATTCAGTAGAAAAGGATGGTGTGACTGTTGTTTTGTTTGCAGGCCAGCTCGCTAATACTCACAGGACTGGGCCTGGCGGCCATTGGATTTGCTGGGAGGTACATGTTGCGGGTGGCCCCTGCCATGTCGCAACGGCTCAGCGAGGCTGTCAAGTCTCTGCCTACGGGACAGGTAACCCAATTGTAATTATCATATTGTGATTAATTTTACTCTGTCGCTTCAGTAACAAGGGTGATGTGTATATGAGGGTGCAGATTTTTAGCCAATTTTGCGAAGGGAAGATAAACATATGAAATTCATTTTCTGTCTGTGTGTCTGTCTGCTCCTAAAAACTTATGAACCATCATACCAAATTTCACCAAAGTAGACACTTAAAAAGTAGACCTGACCCAACCTTCAGCAATGAAGTTGTGTACTAATGCTGGAAACACTGGAACTATACAGGATTTAATTTGAATAAATATACCTACAGGAATCATTATTTCAATAGTGTAATTTATTTGTCTCTGTCTTAATTAATTCAAAACTATCAAACTGCCTCCTCAAAAGGCATTTGCTTGCATATGATACATCAGTTGCATTTGTAAGCTTTTTAGAGTGTAGCCTACTGTGACGTTAAAGTATGTTTTTGGAAGCAAATTGTTGTTGCAGCAGAATAATATTCTCCCGCTGCTTGTTGCAGCAGAATAATATTCTCCCGCTGCATACATTACATTCATGGCAATATTTGCAAATGTATCACAGTTTTTACTGATAACAGTGCTACTTACATTAATCACACTTCGAGGAGGTTGACGTGATGTCTGTCGAGTGAATAGTACAAACTGACGTGTCTGTAAGAGCCCTCGCGACAAGGGGAGTATCCTGTAGGCTTGCAAGCAGCCTCCAGTACTGTTCTAACCTTGCCTGGTGTGAAGTGAAGGCATGTTCATATGAGGCAAAGTCGTGAGTAGTATAGTCTGGAAGTGCCTCGTGTCAACATAGTGGAGAAATGTTCCACGTGTAATATAAAGCAATTTCGTAGCATTATTTGTTAAAAACTAATTTAATGTGTACCGAGGTATTGATTTTTAAACACTGTTCTCGACAGTCACCTAAATAATAACTCACACCCATCAAAGTTCCAGAATGGTTGCACAATATCGCAAGTATAATTAATGCACTCGACCTAAGCGTCTTCAAATTTTAAATTAGTATAACCAACATCAATTACGTGTAGACACACTGGCCAGGTTAGCATATTACATGAAAGGTTATGCTAGACTTTCTGCAATTAGAAACTATGTCGAATTATAGTAAAAATGAATTATGACATTGCAAATTCATTGCATAGATTAAATTTTCTGTTCCTTCAACAGATAAAGAAAACGAAAACTCAAACGAGCATATAATCTATGAAAAAGCATTTAGGTGTCGTTTATCTTTCACTGATAAAGAATAATTCTTGCTCCTGAATTCAGTATTGAATCATTTCATTTCAAACTGTTTTAGTTACTCAGCTGAATTCTTTTACCCAGGACTTCTGGAATGCCCTCTCAAAGAGAAAAATTTAATTTGCTCAACATAACTTTCTTCTCACTGATGTAATTAAAATGCTGTCCAGGGATTTACAATGAAATTTAATACTGTTGACAATATTAGCAACTAGCATCTACCGAAATGGTATGGCATTACAAATATGCTCCGTGGCATCAGTAGGCAGGTTCCTTCAGCAATCTGCAGGATAGGAACATTCACTAAGATTACTATTGCTGGAACTTTTTGGACCTCTTCGTACGCTGCCCACACACATTTACAGTATACTTGGAATGTCTTTCACACATTCCTCCTATCCTTAGGATAAGCTGTATCAGCAATTACATTTCTAAATCTCGAGTTCTATAAAAAGTAGACTGCTAGAAAAGGTTGCCATAAGTAAAGAGAGATCTCCTATAGGGATTACTAGAATTCCATTCAAATAATGCAAAATTTGTCCCTCAGAAAAAAAACTCACTTCTTGAATAAACAAAATAACATAATTACATGTACAAAGCAAAGAGAACACAATTTCTCCTAGTCCAGTACATCAAAATAGGAAATGCAAAGAGCATTAAAAAAATATATGTTTACATCAAACATTTTGCCAAATGAACTGTCAATTTATCTTAATTATGAGAAACATTGTAAACATTAGAAATGATACGCTGTAAATATTGATGAAATAAAAATAAATTAAAGTAAATTAAATTCTCTTATGTGTGGCTATAGAAATATAACATTTATATCTGTAATAGTCTAAAGTAAGATATTAACAGTTATAAGTGAGTAATAGCATGATCAGAATGTGGTTCGTGATAACTTTGAATATTGTGTAGTGTGTAGTCGGGCTTATTGTCTGCTACAGTGATGCCACTGTAGCACTGTTCCTGTTAGATAGAGGAAAAATATGATTTTAACCATACTATTAGTCCACTTAATAAACACAAGAAAACACTACAAATATACAAGAACCCCTTAATTATTAAAATTAGACACAATTGCCCTGAAAATATAGGGAATGCAAATATTATTTGTTACTATTGTATGTATCCATATAGAATAGTGTTGTCCTTGAAAACAAAGATTTATGCTTGATGGGGTTTTCCACTGGTGTATAATTGCAAGTTAGACAAATTGATGGCAAGTTGAAGTAGGCAATAAAAAATATTTGTAAGGGTATTGTCACCAACACAAATACAAAAATTTACTTATACATGTCCTGGCGCGTGCCTGGCTATTGGCTGTGTGGCACAGTCGTCGAGGTTTGATGCGCTAGACCAAATGCGTGGTTATATACAGGTTTATTGGTGGCTGGCGAGAGTTGTTAGCTACTGACTTACTCAGATGACCTCCGTGATGCTAATGAAGCTGAGGTTTTGATCCTTGGTCTCAACTCAATGATGCTGGGTTGCCTCACGCCGTATTGACTTCCAGGCAGCAGGTTCCCGGCTCAAGAACCTGGGATTGGCCAGGCTGTACCTAGCCTTGATCCTGGAAACCAGTCCTCTCGGAACCGGGCGGTACTCTTGGCTGGTGCGAATATGCTGTAAAAAATATACAAATACCGCTGAAGCAGTCGTGACTGCTTGGTGCCTTAGTGCGGAGGCGCAGTCCCGTTCTGCCTGCCTTTTCTGCATAGGAGGGGTGAGTGCAGACCACTATTTGGCAGCAAGAAAACCTAGGTTTTGCTCCCTACGCCTTTGGCCGTGCCTTACCTTGTAAGGCACGGCCAAACAAGGCTGCTTAAACAACACACGTAATGCACCTTGACGATAAACATTTTAACAATGTCAGTCCAGTAGCTACTTGCTGGCACGAGCTCGTTAAGTCTCCACTGATCCTCCACGCTTGGCGGGCTGATCAGAGACGTTGAGTCGTTTGGACCACCAATGCCTCTACTGGATGTGAATTCAGGCAAGTTTGAACGGCAAGACTCAGGCTATGGTCACTTCAGTACCATCAGTGCTCGAAGCAAGGGAATAACCTGGACTTGCTGACCCGCCTTGGATGAAGGTATTCCTAGTGGTTGTGACTCCTCTGTTCCTCCCCTCCAGCACTACCAGTGCTCAGGTGCTTGGGAAGAAACAGACTGCTGTCTAATAGGTATGTTTTCAGACTGATGGACTCCTGAAGGGGGCCCGTAGTCAAAGCTAATTTGGTTTTAGAAAAATACTTGGTTCCTGTCTACAGTGCACAGCGTGAATTGTTCCTAGCGGGAAAAATAGAAAGATACTCGTGACTCATGCTACCTCCTACCGAACAGTAGGGTGCTGAAGGTTACCCATGTTAGCCAAGTGTAGGCGACCTGGTCCTAGGTTAAAAAGGGAAAGATTGTTCTAGGCGTGAAAAATACTTTACTACTAAACAGTACTAAAGAAAGCGGGGGTCTAGAAGAGACAAAGTGATGATAACGAGTGTTAGCGTGTTCGCTGTTCGTTGGATGACTGGTCGTCGTTGTTGGAAGTAGCCGCTGGGGGTATACTTAAGACTTGGTAGATCTCTGGAGGTCCCAGCACTGAGCAGTGCTCGGGATGTTGCGAAAGAGGATGCAAGAATGACTGACTGGAGCCCCGCTGCACACGGACTTATATAGTGCGAAGTCTAGGCTGCCACAACGAGGTGCTGGAAGGCGCATGACATCCTTCTGCTGTAGAGGCTGGTGTGGGAGGTGGGAACCCTCTTGTCAGCATTCCTTGGTTCATGGATCTTCGGCGGCGCTTGGCCGCACCCGAAGTGGCTGAAGCTTATTGATACTCAGTGCGGGGGAGGGGGGAAAGCAGCGGAGATTTAAGCGGAGAGAATTCATGTGCAAAGTATGATGTGCACAACTCTCCTGTGGGTAGTTGAGGTAGACAATTCTTATGTAGGTTGAAGTAAAGGTATACTTCACGTAAAGAGCGATGAATTGTAATCATAGTTGATTAGTATTGTAAGCGGCACACGTCAGTACAAAATCTCAATCTTTATAAGCAGTAAAACAAAATTTTGTCAGCTTAGCTGTGGATATTTAAAGACTTTTAGGCTTCTGGGTTTTACTTATTAAAAAAATCTTCATTATTTTTGTTTCACAGTTTCAACTTGAGACGGCCATTATTGGTACACACGAAAAAAAAAGTTTCGGGCTCAAAATTTACAAATACGTGCTGGACCATAACAAGAGAATAGAAACAATTCACGTGAAAGTGCCCTACTTCTGACAGGCATTAAATGGAGTACTTCTACTGACATGTAGGTTGGCCTGAAGTGTGTCTTCCTGTTCACAGTGATGCATTCGTGGTACTTGGGGAAATGGGTTTGGTTTTTCCTAACTTAATTAAATTGGAAATAGGAATGCTGATTCCTCTCCTAGTGTTTTTGAAGTTACTAGGTCTCTCCTGAGATGTCTTAAAGGTCATGTAATAAGTTTTCCTGGCTGGGTCAAGCATCTTCCCACGCCGGAAGATTCAGGATTACACCCTTTTGACCGAGAGACTAGTAGGAGGAGGGGAATCAAAGTTTGATCAAACAGGTCTCCCTCCCAGGGAGTTTGATCTTGCTACCCTTGAAGATTGTCAAGAAGCGTGACGCCACCTGTCAATGGTTATTGAATTAGGGAGAAAGTACAACTGTGGGCCTAGACTTATTTTGAGGAATCTCGAGTTCTGTCTCCTATATGGTTCTGGTATAGTCGGCTTGTGAGTTGGAACAAAATCGAGAGTTACTGACTATCCTATGAGGGTTTGTGACCTTGGGTGGTAGGCGAATATTAATGACCTTCCCGGTGGCCGTGCGAACCTGGCACGTGGTGATGGGGTTTCGTACTGGAAGGGCAGGACATGATGGCAAAGACAGAGCCGGGGTATTAGAGGAGTCGTTATTGACTGGCGGAGTTACTGTACGTTTTAAGGCTTCTAATCCTCTTTGTAATGCCCGCCGGACTAATCTACATATTTGGCTAGCTTGTCCTTAAGTTGAAAATGGCATCTGAATAGAATATAAAAGTAAAAGGAACGCATCCCAGTACACCAGGTGGTAGTCAAGCTCTCCTGGGTCCGACCTTTACTGCAGGCTGGGACTGAGATAATGGATCAAACGATCTGGACTGTACCCTGGATATTCCAGTCTTATTCAGATAGTGAAATATAATTTATCCTGGCCTTTGCAGACTGGGGATAATCCAAGGACGCCCGGTCCATTCCCACCCATCAACAGGAATTTGCTAAATTTAAATGAGCCAATGAGGTCTTTACCATAGTTTAACACGTAAACATGGTTCCAGGTTGACTAAAGTTAGTCAACAAGTACTAGTTCAAAACTCACGTATTTTATGTATACGTCTGAGAAAACAGGATGTTTAGCTCATTTGAATAATGAAAGCAAACGTTAAAGCTGGCAAATGCAACCTGCATAAAAGAATGAGGATATTAAATTCTAATTTGAGTTTTTAGAATTACATGAGTCTAAGAGAGGGGGGAGGTAGGCAATCCAGAAGAAATGTTGGCACGACCTGCTACCGTGGAGGTGACTGGGAGAGATTCTCCGGGTAGGGAACAGGTGGGGCTGGACTGATGGATGCTGTGCTGGCTGTGTCTTCTGAGTGCTGCTGACTGAGTCTTCGGAGAACTCACTTTGGTGACCGCAGCGCAAGTGGTCAGGTTGACAGCCAGCCACTTCCCCTGGTGGTGCCCTCAACTTTATGCAAGCTGGAGGGCTGGCGATTGTCCTGAGCTGTGGTTTGGCACTTCCTTATATACAAAAAATTCTGGCTTGTAGGCTGTCAGCGAGGTGTGGGGGTGGCAGCAAGCCTTGCTTCACAGCGGTGGCAAGCCTCGCTTCACAGGGGTAGTTTTAATCATGTTTGTGGGCTGTGCCATCCTTTTCTTATCTCCCTCATTGGAGGCTGTTGACATATCTATCGCCTCTCCACGACAATCTGGCTGCCGTGGTGACCTTGTAGGCTGGGTGCTGCCCTCCTGCAGCAACCCTTGGAACTAGCTTCTCCGTTAGCAGTGTGTCGATGACTCGTCAAACGGTACAATCTTTTGGGCGTGACCGCATGGCAACTTCGGGTGGACAGTACAATTTTTAATTTTTACCACGTGTGTATAATTTCTCACTAGGCTGGGAGCAATCCTGTAGGCACGTGATTAATTGAACTACAGCCGTGTGACTTGCCCATATGATAGTAACAACTCGAATATGGTGCAAAGTCAAAATGTAGAGCATGCATGCCTAATGCGCATGGATGCACCATGCGTCAACATTAATTTAAGGCTACGTATCCAGCACATTGGGGTCTCTTCTTTCATACAACTCGATTGCAGTTTTTTTTTTTTTTTTTTTTTTTTTTTTTTTTTTTTTTTTTTTCCCCTTCAAATTACATTCTATTTGACAGAGTGCTGCAAATTTCTACAAATAAACTCTGTGACAGCCTTAAACACATTTGCCCTTATTCAATATATAGAACAAAAAAAAAATTTAGTTTAGTACTAAACGCCCTTGACAAAGATATTGCATTTTTTAAAGCATATACAAAGCTATAATAGAACTGATTTCAACATCAGTTGCTGGTCAGAAAAATTCACATCAATTAAATTAAGTACAAATTTGAGATCACAATGACAATAACGTAACCAAAAATAAACATGTGACGGTCTGAGGTTATATGTAAATACAGATTAAATTGTAGATGGATCTCTAGTAAAATGTTTTTAACTAATAATTATTCAGATTTAAGAAAAGTTACGTAACTAGACTAGGTATGCCAAACATAAGGGTGTAAATAACATTGAATTATCTGTATACATTACAACATTTTGCTAAACTGTCAATTTAACTTCTAAAATATAAGAAACATTATAAACATTACATATTAAACACTTTAAATATTGATGAAAAGAAGATAAATAAAAGTAAATTAGCTGTCTGGTGTGACTATAGAAACATAACATTGGCAAAAATAAATGCGGTGAAAACAAACAAAAAAAAATTGAATTAAATTACATAATATTTTTGTCCTCTTTGGAACCATAAAAAATATTGTACTAGGGTACTGCCACAATACACATCAGTTCTTTCTTGGAATGATGACTTAAATTTGTGAACAATAGAATAAACAGTGCTCCCATTTTTTCTCGTCTTGTCTTGAAAATAAACTCATCTTTGTTTAGGATAATTGCCTCTGTTCGCCAGAGACTATTTAGAACAGTAAGAGCACACTCATGTAGACTATAAACAAAGCGGTTATCAACTTGTATAGCAGTTATATTGTTAATCGTGGGCATATAGCAGGACAAAGCCGCTAATTTGATTAGCAGTTAATGTTTGATCAATTATTTCTGTTTGCAATACCTAAGCGTGGTGGTGTAAGATTTTTATGTGTGTAACACGCATCACAACATAGAATTTTATTTTATTTATTAATTCTTTTAATTATTCATCCAATCCCCTAAACTAATCTTGTAAGGAATTTTCTAAACCAGGTCAAAATTCTAATTTACTTTCATGAGGGCACAGGAACTTGATACATTTGACATAATTATTTTATTAATTAAAACTTGTTTCAGTATAACCTAAACTTTAACATTAAACATCTCTTTATCACAATTTATGTTATTTTGTATGTGAAATTAGTTGCGGTAGATGTCTTATTTAGTTCAAAGTCAGAAATTTTTTTGTGTTGTGTCAAAGTTGTAATTTGCTGTTTCGTCTCGTGTATTTATTATGTTTATCTTTGTTTTGCTACTGTTGTAACATTTCTCATGCAAAGCAAAAGCATTACACTCCTCTGAAACACAGCAACCCACTGCTTTGCATATACTATATATTGCATTAAGTCAAACTTAATAAATTCATGGGGAAAGAAAAAGAAAATTATCTGAAACTTTATTAATATTAAATTTAATCTCACAGTACAATACATTCTCACACATGCCTCACAAATTGATTACAATCAACTCAAGGCCATTTGGATTGCTAGTTTGGTGTAGTAGACTGTAAACAGAAAGAGCGAAAACATCTGTGGCTTGCACTAATTTTCTGAGGGTGCACTATAGCGAAGTTCACTTGGTTGCCAACTTGAGCAGGACTGGAGACAGGTGAGTTCCCACAATTCTTGGGCTACTGTTGCTACCAATGGTAGTACAGCACGAGGAGGGAGATTTAAATCTTAAATAGGCACAGAGTCGCACAACACAATGTATTGACATATGTTCAACACAAGGTCCCAACATGCATGTTGAGTTGGTGCTCTGTATCAAGTAATAGTTGTTTGACCTTGCGTTGTGTGAGATTTTAGTGACCTCATCTACAGAAGACATGTTGATGACTGTGGGGACTGTGTGTGAAACTGAGTGTAAGGCGTTGGATATAAACCAACACCCAATATGTCAGTTGGAGTCTATGAGATTGTGGAAAACAACATAGAGAAGCTAAGAAAGTGCATGATTTTTACCAACTGTGATAAAATATTTTGCTCATTTACACATTTATATTACATTATGTCTTGCACTGCAGTGATGCGAAAATTTCCAGAGGGAGGAATAGCTCTGCAGAAGTGCGTCACTGTGGTACGTGTTGGCAAAGTTGGTAAAAACAATTGTGTAAGATTGATATTCTTTGGTTTTCTATGTCTGTTTCCATGAAACTGTAAAATGTAATTAAACTCTAAAGCATTGTGTGTCCCTTGCACTTTCAAAGGAGTGGGATTGCTCAAGAAGTCCACAATTATGAGGTTGACTCATACAACATGCAATGATGGTGACTTATTGTAGAGATGTATGTTGAGCAATGTTACTTGGCTTGTGTTTTCAGAGTTTCGCCAACAGTAAATACTACAAAGGTGGGTTCGAGCCGAAAATGACAAAGCGAGAAGCAAGTCTCATCCTGGGAGTGTCTCCATCCGCAAGCAAGGTCAAAGTTCGAGTGAGTATGCAATTGTAACTACATGATGAGATGAAGGTAGCCCAGCTCTATAGGCACCTTGAAGCACCATTCAACTGTTATAGAAATTGTTATGCATGTAGTTATAATAATAGTAGTTCCAGGTGAATTTCGCAGCCATAGAACACCCGTGCACACGGAAATGAAATGGTGTGGCGTTTCCTTTGATGTGGACCTGCTCATTCACGGATTAGCTGCACCATGCTCTTGGAGTGGGCCTTGTATCTGTACATGTTTTTGCTAGTTTTTTAGGATCCATGCCACTATCAGGAAACATCTTTGGCACCACCTTTGTGAATTTGCAACTTAAATTTATAGACAGGTTTTCACAAACTAAATTGGCCCACAATAATTTGGCATCAGTCACATCATTATTTTCCTTCACAACAAAGCTCGACAAATTTGCTTTTAAAGTTCTTAGGCATTTTTGTGCGAGTTTTTGTGTTTTCATGATGTCGCACATAATTAAGTCCCCTATTGTAAATGCTAAGGAATGTGTATTGTATGTACAGTAATTCCTCACCAACCACTGTATCTTGAAACGTGGTTTGTTTTTGGAGACCTTTTCTCCAACTGCGGTATAAGTTTCTATTATCCACGGTTTTCAGTCTTTGGGAAACTAGCCTTTACTGATGTTAGTGGTCACCCCTTTCTCAAGCTGCCACTTTGACATTTGTTGTCCCAAGCAGCATGAAGCAAGAAATTACTTCTTGCTAGAAGGGGACACACTGGTTGGTGGTGGGGGAACGTTACAGGCCGGGTCCGTGAAAATTCTTTGTCCTAGTCACATACCGCCCCCTCTGCCTTATCCTCCTTGTCGTTTTTATACTTCTGTCACCCCTCCTCTTTTGCTGTAAAAACAGCAACGCATTGCAGACTAGTTTCTTAATCCGTGTATGTATGATAACTTAAAATTTAATTCAATGTCCTTTTTTAAATTTTTTTTTAAATTAATGAGTGTCCATGCCTATGTAAGATGCTAATTTTTTATGTGGAGCAATTGTTTTTTTTTACGTGTAAAGTAAATAAAGGTAAATGTGTGCAAATGAAATGTATTCTTATATTACAATAATTTGGTGAGTAAGGCCGTGTGTGTGTATAAGCAACTTCAGAAGTTTTTGATGAAAAATTCAGGATAATAAATATTTCAAGTAGACCGCATTAAATTTTTGTATTCCGTAAACATTGCTGGACCTCATCATGCCAATGCATAGGCCGACATGCCACCTATATTTCGTATAAATTTAACACATTGACATGAATTGCATATATCAGCATGTTTTCCCAATACTGGGCCGCTTTTATAAAGTGAACGGCCGCTGTAACGACAGCAGTGACGGCGGCCGGCCGCCCACCAGAGTAATCTTGCAGCGACCGAACGACGGCTGCCTGTCCGCGCTGCAGAGGATCTAGCTAGACGCTCGCCCAGTTACGTGCATGCGATAATGTATTCACTGCTAGCCCCAGCACACAAGTGTTTTAATTTTTAATATGTATCTTCATATATATTATCAATAAATAAAGTGCTGTGTTTTGCATAATCGTAAGGCATCTTCAAAAGTGTTGAGTTACTGTTTTGTGCATAATACATCCGATTTTCTAGTAATGAAATGCCAAATAGTCAGCCGACTTAACCTATACCCCTTTTCTCCATAAAAACTTGTATTCTTCTACTGCATTTTTTTCAACCGCAGTGTTTTTAAAAAAATTTCCCATGCAGTTGGCGAGGGATTACTGTATTCACAATAATGATGTCACAAAGCAAGTTGCTGAAATATTCTTGAAATAAGTATTTTCTCACTCACTGCACAACTTTTGTTAAGTAACAATTTCACATCATATGTTTTATTTTATTAATAATTTTAATTGACCCTCAAACAACTTCCAGGAATAATTACGGTTTATTTTAAGATTTTGTGGGCTTTTAATTTTGTAGTCATGAAACACCAAAATAATAGCAGCATGGCATGCTAGAACAGTTGAATGTCGTAGTGTTCCTACTAAACTTTACAAAATTCTAATACAAATTACGAAAAACAAAACACGAAACAAATTGGAACACTGTCTCAATTCATTTTCCCCACTTTTGTTTATATTGCTGCCTAAATGGAACCCGATTATGTGATGCTTTATGTCAGACCATTTGCATCAAATCATTGTTAACGAATTCCCATACTACTAGTGCAAAATATTGCACCAATTTTGCTGTCTTGTGGAACAATGAATGAATGAATGAACCAGTGTTTAATTCTTGGAAGGGTCTGTCCTTGGTTTTCACTTGAGGAAAAAGTAGTAGATGCTGCTATTGGTTGACGGGTTTAGTCAGTGTACTCTTTGTTTCTCACCATTGCATTTCATCACTGCTCCATCTTTACCTTTACCTCGCTTCTCTCCCATTGGTGCTTAAGACCCCAACTGTTAAATGAAGCTGAGATTTGTCTTTCTCGTTCTCTTGTGTGCTGCAAATGTGGCTGGCAGTGAGGTGTGTGTGTTTTTTGTAGGATGCGCACCGTAGAGTGATGCTGGTAAACCACCCTGACAGAGGTGGATCGCCATACCTAGCTGCCAAGATCAATGAGGCCAAGGACTTGCTTGACAGCACAAAGCCCTAGAAGATGTGAAAGACGTACATCAACATGTGAATATACATACCAACCCATATGCCCCAGGATTGCAGAAAACCATTTTGGTGAATATCTGCAAGCTACCAAGGCATGTATCAAGCAGTAAAAGTACATAGGTAAATAGAAAATCTAAATATCATTTCTGCGGTACCCGAGTATTAGAATTCAAGTACCGGTTTTTGTATTCTTTCTGTGATGTAAAAATATTTATAGTCGTCGGATACAGTGTTAATTACTTTCGTAGTGTTTGTTAATAAATTATTGCTTTTTGGAATATGCAGTTTAGTTTTCAGGATGTGAAAATTATTTGCTAGGTTTATGCTGTTCATATACTGTTTCAATTTAACAATCTGTATTGTTTGTACAATTAGTTGAGACATCTGATAGTGGTGGACAGTTTGTCTACATTCGTACTCTTGGTGTGCTATTTCAGTGGAGCAATATCATTGGGGTGTACAATAAGTTAATAACTTATTTGTGATTGGAAATTTTGGGCAATTTCAGTGTATTTTCCATTTTTTTTAAAGCATAATTTTGTCAGAAATAGTGCTCTAGTAACAGCATTGCAAATAGACAAGATTATATGGTTAATAGCTATTATAAACTGAAATGTGTACAAATACACTCATAACACCAAAATTAAAGTTGAAACATAAAATAAAATTAGCAACATTATCTACTTCATCAATAAAACTTCAATTATTTCTGCCAACTAATTAAATCCAGAGTAATATTTTTTATGCTGACCTGACGCGTGATGCCTCGGTAGACGTACACTACAAGGGAGGTCAGATTTTGGTGGGTGCTAAGCCAGGTGCACACTTCTGGCTGTTAAAGTATGGGGTTGCTGGTTGTTTTGACTTGCTCAGGTACTCTGTGATCCACAGGTGTACTACGTGGTGCGTACGGGTACTAGAAGACGACTCAGGGCCTGTGCCAACACCTTACACAATTGTTGCCTAGATGGGGCTGCAGTGTCTATGTGTTTAGACTGCATGGCAGTAATTTATCTTCAAGGAAGACTAATGGAGGGGGGGAAGGAGAGGAGTATCCTTTGGCACGAATGCAGCGAAGGAAGGTTAGGTTCAGCAAGGAGCTGGTTGAGCTAGGTTAGCTGGAAGTGATGCAGGCTGGTCAGTGTCCCCAGTAACTGGTGGGGTTGATGACTGAAGACTGATCTTGAGCGAGCGCTGTGTCTCTCTATTTATACTAAACTTGGTGCTTCCTCTTCTCTTATTGGCTGGCAAGCTCATAGGTGAGGGGTAGCAGCTTGGAGGGAGGAGGCAGCGATAGCATAGCTACTTGGAGGCTGTGATATCACCGGCCGGTCTGGAGATGAGGAGGCAGGGGAGTGGTACTGATGTAGCCATCTAGCTGCATGCAGTCGGACTCGGTGCCATGGAGTGCATAGTCTCGGTGGGCCGGTGAATACTACAAGTCGCCGGCTGGAACATACATTCTTGCCGTGTCGAACAGTACAATCTTTTAACCTCTGTGGCTGTTGGCAATATAAACTCCGTTGTAATCAAATGCATGGGTATGCTTTCTAATGAGCTGAAGTCGGTATAATGCCATTGTTGCAAAGACATCATGCATCAGACTAAAAATAATATGCGTTGCGACGCATATCAACATGTTGCGTTGTTTGAATGTGCGTTCTGCGGACGACTTTGCCCCATCTGCGAGTGATCAGAGCTCAGGGGGAAGTTAGCAGAAACAGGAATAAAAATTAATGTATCATGCTAGAAGTTTCCACAAGTCTGTGGACTGCTGAGTAAGTATTTGTAATTAGCACACGTAATTACAATCTACATTGCCTGCCCAGAATCCAGCATGCAGAGTGACCCCCGCGATTTCAGTAAATAATTTTTAGATTCTACTACTTGTCGCTTAGCCCTGGAAGAAGTTCCTGCAACCTCCAGAGATGGAAGCACCTCTGTGGCCTTGTGATGTCATGACCCGCCAGCCTCGGGCCGAGGCGCAAAATTGTCAATGCCTCCAGGCAGGGCGATAAGAAAAAGAGTGGTGCTCCATTGCTCAGATAAATGTACCCCTGTGCTGGAAGGCTATGCAACCCACCCCCTCTTCCCAATGGACCCCAACAAATCGCTGATGACAGGATTTTTTTAGTATAAATACAGTAACAGCACCCTGCACCGGCAGAATCGCTGGCCAAGAAGGATCACGAGCCCCTCCTCAGTCTGCATAGACTCCCCTCCTCTCCCCAAGTCTGCTAAAGACTTTCCCAGTATGCATAAAGGCTTCCTTGTTCTGCAAATTCTCTCCTCTGCCTGAAAAATGGTGCAAGATACCTGGAAACCTGCAAGGCGGTCTTATCCCTCTGCCTGAAAAAGACTGCAGCCTCCAAGCAGCTTGACCGTGAGGACAGCTACTCCACTCCCGAGATAAATTCTATCCCACACCCCGTAAATCTGCACCAAGTCAACTTCTGTGACTCCGAGGTAGCAAACCATTGTGTTAGATTACCCCACGTGGATAAATTTTAGTAATTTTGTATGCTGTAAATCGCGTCAGTCAATTTTACCATAGAACATTTTCCCTGAGGAATTTTTGGGACATTGTTTATCACCAGGCTCGCCTTCGCCTGTTTCAACTTACGTAACTGAATTTCCGTAATAGTGTTTAGCTAGTCAGCTCCAATTTATTTAAGTTGATTAGTCTGGGACTTTCCGTTTTCCTAATCCTAAGAAATTACATTGTGACGGTGTTGCCAACACACAGGACGAGGTCTTTGTCTCTACTGCTTCCTGAATGTAGGTATTTTCAGGCGGAAAACAGCTGAGAGCCCCCCCAATGATGTCAAAAAGGGATTTGGGTTGGTTCCAGTGAAAAGTTTTGAAATATTCGTTGCTTTTGCCTTTATATATTAATATAAACGTTTACATAGTTTATCTCCCCAATAACACAATAAAAATTTTGTATAAAAACATAAATTTCCGATTTTCTCACTTATTAAATTTGGTATAAAAAATAGTTATTTCGCCAAGTAATTTACATGATATATAAAATATGCCTTTGCCAAAAATTACATGATATATAAAAATATGGCTTTACCAATTTATTTCCAGGATACTTAACTTATATAAAATGGCAGCAAGCCCCCCCCCCCAACCCCTTTAAAATGTTTACGGAGCAGCAGTTCCTGCCCAAGTGAATTCTCCCCGAACCTGGGCGAGACACTGTATTTATATTTTATTTAAAACCATCGAGAACAATACAAAATGATCTTCACTCCGTCTGTATCCAGAAGTCCTGGAAGGGCACCCTGGTGGTACGTGACTGGCTGACTGGCATCATGTGGTCAAGGTGACGTACGAGGGAAGGGAAGGCAGCCCAAGTTTTCTGGGGGGGGGGGGGGGAGCAACAGTCCCGCGGCTCCCATACTTCAGACCAGCAGGACCCCGCCCAGCGGACGTGAGATGTGGAGCTCATCAAACACACCCCGTCGCAGCGAAGGTAAGCTGTCCAAAACGGCCAACATATTCTCAACTTCAATATGGCATCGTCAGTTCAACTTTCGTTCAATGAGCAGTGATAGCCGTCACATCCCTCCTCCCCTGAAAGAGACCCACAAAGTCGGTGTCGAACACGCGTCCAGAACTTAAGGCGTAGGCCGGCCAGGCCCTTGCCCCATGCTCCTTTTCGCATGGGACGCAGATCACGTTGTTAATAACAACCATAAAACAGACTGGCACCAGGGTTCACTCGAAGAAGACCACACACAACTCTTTTTCAAATTTAACTTTGGGTATGCTTGCTTAAATTTTGAACCATTTTCTATTTACGTATAAAATCTCTAACTTCACTCATAGTATATACAGGTATACCTTTAAATATTTAGGACTTTACATATTCGTACATTTTTACTTAAGTACTCGTATAACTTTACATATTTGTACACGTTTTAATTATGTACTCATTTAACTTTTGAGTAGAGAATACTTGCTTACAGAGTTAATACTCTCTCTTTTAAATTTCCCTTTAAAACTTATATATTTAAAAAAATACAATAATCTTAAAATCTTAGGATGTTTAATAAAACAGTCTGACATCCGTCAATGAAGACTGAGGATTTCACAGAAAAGGGAAGGGCGGGGGACAGCCCTTTTATGTTATGGGTACATAATATCTTTTGCATTGAGAGATATGAACTATAGATGGGATGAACCCGGATTTTGGAACCGAACCGAACTAGAACTTAACCCAGAATATTTTTATTGAACCGAACCTTTAAATTTGTACAGAAACTGAACTCGAACCGAACTATGCTATAGTTCGTCGAACTCGAACCGAACTTTAAAAAAAGTCTTATCCTCACACATATGCCTTCATAGCTCAGCCCTAAATTGGTACATACGTATATACCAAAAAACAAATATGTAGAACCACCTTAAAAATACAGTGGATTATGAATGCTAAACAGTATCAATGTGTGCACACATGCATATCTGCAAATTAAGTACTAAACATAGATTACAGTGGTCCTGTGGATCATTTTAACTTTGTCCACTCAAGTAATGAGAGTTTTGTTACTGGACCTCTGGACTTGGCTACGAGGTGCAAAGTGAAAACAACATATATACATACAGCCTTCATAGTTCAGTCCCTATTTGTTCAATTATAAAACACAAACACACACACAACCTGCACAGTTTCACCACTAATAGTTCCAAAATGTAATGGCAATTTTTCTAGAGTGGAAAAAAGGTACAAAATTAACTTAACATTAACTTTTGGTTTATATAGATTTGGTTTATATGATATATTTCCTAGTGTTATGATAAATTATCTTTCTACTCATTTTAGACATGGTATGTGAAAACCACAAATTAGCAACACAAAAAAGAATTATATTGAAAATGTTATTTTTCAAAACCTCAAGCAAATCACTTATTTTGTATACAATCATTTCAATAATGAATACTGCCTGGTTTTACACACTATAGAGTTCAAGATATAATGCTATCATTACTGCTACAAAAACATTAAATAAATATGAATTGTTCAGTAATTTTTGTTGTGTTGCATTGTAATTTTCAACTTCTTTGAAGTGAAGTACCATATTTACTTATATATAGTGCACACCATGATTTTCGCAACAAGTGCCAGGAAAAACTTTTTTTTTGCACCAACAATTTGTGTGGAAAATATTTTAATTAAATAACTCATGGTGCTAAAAGCCAAAATATTGCTGCATTCTGTAGGGTCACTGTAACCTTATGGTCATTAAAAGAAGAGAGCGAACAACTGAGATGAGCGGCTGGGTCCCCCCCCCCCTTTTTTTTTTTTCCAGTGCCAGTTGCTAGACTGCCATTAGCGGCCTGCTTTTTTTACTTCTTTTGGGCACTGGCATGCTGGTCTTCTTTGTTGTGCTGTACCCATTTTTGAAATGTGAGACATTACCCTTCTCTAAAAAAAATATGTTACCTCTTCCCTTTAGCCTTCGGGTAGCAATCCACCAGACTCTTCCCCTATACTTCCCTTTAAACATCTCGGGACAGTTTAGGAGTGGAAATGTTTTCCTTTATTTTGGGAAAAAAGGCCACTCTGTACATGAGTAAATATTTAAGTTCGTTAATGATGTCCCTTTCTGGCATCTTTTCGAACTGAACGTGATCTCGAACATAACCTTAAGGTTCGGGTTTGATGCGAAATTTGAACGTTTGACCCATCTCTAATATGAACCTTTTCGTATTTGATCTGAGAATGAGGATCTACAATCAATACTGTCATGGGCAAAAGGAACCTTGCTATTTGAAACAGCCCTCACCATTTCACTGCCAACTTAGCACTAAAATAATTACTTTTTGAACTGAGGCGGTGAGTCTTGACTAAAATTAAATCACCATATTTCGAAGTTACGTCTTTGTAAGCTACGTGATACGCAATTAAATTGCGTTCCACCTCCGCCCATATTTCTTCCAGTTTTTTATTATTCACATTTTCCAAACAAATACCATGGAGTGACCATACATTTATTAAAGGGTGCATCAATATCCGCCCAAAAAACATTTCGGCTGGTGCATACTTGTGTGCACTATGAATTAAATTATTTAAACCTAATAACAGTAGGTATAATACGTCATCCCAGTGACGTTGCGTATCTGACTGAAAACTGTGTAAGGCGATTTTAATGTTACGGTTAACACTGTCCACTAAATGTGCCTGTGGATGGTACGGGGCAGTTTGAACCATTTTACTCCCCATATAAAAGTCAGACTTGCGACAAAAAATATGTAGCGTTATCTGTTGCTAGATATACAGGTGCGCCAAAAACACTATACAACCATTGCATTACAACTTTACAGATTTCAACTGCCTTTATGGTGCATAATGGGAAAAATAAACAAAATTTGCAGAAACTATCTGTTATTACAAGGACATAGACATAACACGATGTACTCTGAGGTAACGGACCCATTATGTCTAACTTCAGTAAAACCCCTCCATTATGACCCAATCCCGAGGAACCGTGAAAAGTTTGGGTCGAAAAAGTCAGAAATTTGAGGCACGTCTAAAAATAGACACAGTAATCCATCACCAACTGCGGTATCTTGAACCGCTGTTTCAGTTATACGCACATTTGTTTTGTAGATGTTTTCTCCAACAGCGGTACTAGTTTGTTTTTGTTGTCCACATTTTTCAGTGTATGGAAAACTAGCCCTTATTGATGTTAGTGGTCGCACATTTCTCAAGCTATAGGCTGTTCACAGTAAAGTGAGCATTTTAGAGGCCTGGTTACTTTTTCCTTTCAACCATTTTTTATCCTTTAAACTTCTTTTTAAATAAATATTGCCATGTAAGTAATAAACAGTGTGTGTATTCCACCCCACTCAGAAGTTTACTTCTAAGGCTAAAGTAAATCATACTTATTGACTATTATTCCAAATGAGGGCTTTCAAAAGAGCTTAGTTTACCGTGAATGGCCTTTACCACAAGCAGCGTGAAGCAAAAATTACTTAATACCAGAAGGGGACACTGGTGTATTGTCTGCGGAAGCATGATGGGGGAGTTGCAGGTCAGGTCGGGGCCGGGTCAGTAAGGATTCTTTGTCCTAGTCACATGCCTCTGCCTTACCTTCCCTGTCTTTTATTCCCATTATCCCTCTTCTTTTGCTGTAAAAACAGCGGCACATTACACAGACTAGTTTATTAATCACTGTATGTATAATTTCATATTTAATTCAATGCCCTTTTTTTATTATTATTATTTTTAAGTTTATGTGCGCCCACGCCTACGTAATATGCAAAATTTTTATGGTGGGCAATTGGTTTTTTTTTGTGGAGTCAATTTTATGTGTAAAACGAATAAAGATAAGCGTGTGCTAATAAAATGTGTTCTTATGTTACCGGTACCATATTATGGCGAGTGAGGCAGTGTTCGTGTATAGGCAACGTCAAAAGTTTTTGATGAAAAGTTTGGGATAATTAATTCAAGTAGACCATAAAATATTTATATTCCCATAAACATTGCCGGGCCTCATTGTGCCAGTGCCGAGGCCAACACGCTGCTTATGTTTAGTATAAATTCAACACATTGTCGTAAATCGCATCTATCAGCACATTTTCCCGACGCTGGGTCGCTGTTAGGAAGTGAACCGGCCCTGTAACGACAGCAGTTGCGGCAGGAGGGTAGGCGCCCGCCATCTGATAGCGACCAACCACAACTGCCCAGCCTGAGGCTCTAGGGCTGAGCTTCAGCAGCAAACCTCTACGCCCGGTCGTGCTGCGGAGGATCTAGGCACTCGTCCAGCTACATACACAGCCAGACCAAAGTGAGAGCACTGCACGCGCATGTATTGTGCAACACCACAGGATATAGGGCTGAGCTTCAGCAGCAAACCCCCGTGCCCAGTTGCGCTGCGGAGGATCTAGGCACTCGCCCAGCTACATACACGGCCAGACCTAAGCGAAAGCATGGCGTGTACACACGCATTGCGCAACGCCACCTAAACTTCTTGATCGCTACATGCCTCATAGCAATGTATGACCCACGAGACCTTTGTAATAGATCTTTAATAATAACTTTATATTTTAATTATACACAGTGTAATATTTTCACACACTTCCAATTTTTTTTTTTTTTTTTTTTGACAAAGGGTGGTCCAATGTGCCTTTCTTCGGTATCAAATTAATCAGGAGACATCCAGCTATTAATATATGCATATTTATATTTTATTTAATAAGTGGATTTTTTTATATGCGCTAGAGACGATTGAACATATTTCATGCCAAAAATGGCAAGTTTGGGGCCATAACATTAGGGGTGGGTAAATATCGGCCCAGAATTTTCCAAATTTTTTATTACGACCCTACTCACAGGAACCGTGAGTGGTCGTAATAGAGAGGTTCTAGTGTACACACGTTCCGAAGGATACTTTGCTACCGTACCCACATACTGGCCTTATGGTTTTTGATTTTTCGGTTCAGCATGTTGGCACGCATCACAACCTTTTACCCAGTTTACAAGGTCGGTGGGTACTCCTCGCTACGTAAAAAATTTTTAACACGCTACAGATGGTTATATCACGCTCTACGTAATAAGTTTCGTGGTAATATTTAAACACCATTGCCCTCAAATTTTCAGGTACAAAAACTCAGAATTTTCCTCGTCCCGTCCATTCACCTAGAAAACCTTTATGCATAACATATGGGGAAGTTCCATTCTTAATTTCAGACAAAATCTGCTTACTTTCCTGATCAGTATTTTATATTCTTTAATGTTAGTAAACACGCTGGGGAATTTTTGTTATGTATTCAATTCTGGAATGTCTGTTTCTTGCGTCAATAGTTTACTGGCATATGCTATCAGTACAAAATGACTATCTTCTGATTTAAACATGCTCCTATTGATACAGAACTGGCATGGAAGTGCAATAAGAACTCTTCAGAAAAATTCTATAAATGAAAAACGGCTAACATATCATTCAATTTTTGATAAAGCATTTTCCTGGTCTTCGTTCCACTGAAACTACACATTTTTTTCTTTTAAATTTATTTAAAGGCTCTGCAAGATCAGAAAAATTCAGAATAAACTTACTATAAAATGCTACCATACCTAAAAATGTTTTCACTCCTTGTACATTTTAAGGCTGCGGGAAATTTATGACTGATTTTTACCTTTTCCGGATCTGTTTGGAAATTACGAATCCCAAATAACGCACGTGTTGTTGTGCCCAAATTATCTTTTCCAGATTTACTGTCAGCCCGGCTTTACACAATGTGTCTAATACTAGCTGCAAGTATTGAAGATGTTCCTGTAACATCATATTGTATATGCACACGTCATCTATGTACATGGATACAAACTCGTACAGATATTTTCCTAACACGTGAGTTAACACACTAGACATACACTGGGGTCCAGAATTTACTTCCATCGGTAAGCGAGTCCACTGATACAAACCCCACTGTGTACAATATACTAACGGTACCCTACTATTGGGATGTAGCTCATACTGTAAGAATGCCAAATTTAAATCCGAGATAGTGAAATACTTTGCCTTTTACAAATGTTGAAATATTGTTTTCATAACTGGTACCGGATAGGAATCCACATACAATTTTTGATTTATTTTCCTATAATCATAGATAACTATAAATTGTCCTGGAGTTTTCTTGGGGTTTAGAAAAGACGGGCTTGCATACAGACTTGTGAAATTTTCTACGATTTCCTGCTCTTGCAATTCTGTGATGAAGTTTTTAAATACTTTAATATTGGATGCTGACACACAATACGGCACACACACTATGGGCTCGTTGTCTTTCAGTTTTAATTCTACTGGAATCTCTTTACAATGCCATAACTTCGACGTAAGCACATCTTTATATTCCATTTTAAGCTGTTCTGACCCTTTCGCTACCTCTTCAAAAAGCTGAAGCACATGAATTTTACATAAATGAGAAGGCTTTACTTGCAAATTTACTGTCCTTTCAGGGGGTGGGGGGGACTAAACCGTAATTCCTTGTTTGCTACGTCAACGCATGCGCACGTACTACCCAAAAAATTGATACCTAAAATCACGTCATGCGACAGATGTTCAAGAACACGGAACATTAATTTCCATGAAAAATTTTCTATTTTCATTGCAGCTATTATGTTTGACTTTATCAAACCTCCATCGGCTAAGGAAACTTACCACTGACTTGCCCCGTTTTAACTGCACAGTTCCAAGCGGTTTTCCTGCATGATTTTATTCAAGACAGCTTGCCTTATAAGTAGAGACCTGAAAAAGTAGGTTTTGATTATTATTTTCCAAAAATATGTGTTATTTAAAAAAAATAGGTGTTATTTTTGTCAGAAATAGCTCTTATTTTCTTGCCACAAAAATGCAGGTTTCTGGATAAGAATTGCTCGAATTTTTAATGTGCTCTTTATAAAGACATGCCTAATTTGAGAAATGTCACTTTACTCGTAAAACCTGAAATTGGCATTGTTATTCCTAATGCTAAGCGGTGTTTTTTTATCAAGTGTTAGTTCTTTGCAAAAATTTCTCACTGCCAGAAAAATACACAGTTATGGTTTTTAAGACAGAAACACTAGTTTCCTCTATCAACAGAAAACATTGAAAATAATTTCGGATTTTACATACGATTTTGGATTCTGTCTGACCCCTGGAACAACAAACGCTTGCAATGCACTGCCAAGGGCATATGATTCATGAAAAGAATAATGTAAACTATTTATACACATCTATACAAGCACTGTACGTTTTTGAACCATAGAAACTTTCAACAACAGATTTTTTTGTTTGGCACGAGCTGGCGAAACTTTAGTTTCTTCAAAATGTGTCATTTTTTACCGCATATATTTACACATAATGAGTATGATAAAAATTCAGTTAACTGGACAAATACAAGTTTAAAATATGTGATAAATTGATTTACAAATATACTCTACATAGGTAAATGCATATGAACACATTTTACACCACCGCCCCACTCGCTTTATAAAAAATAAAGAATTGTTGGTTAAAACGTGAAGATACTAAGATTGTTAACATGGCGTGAATTCCATAGATAACATGGTGCTTGGTGGACGTGAACACTACAATGGTGTATGTTCCTAATGCACAAATAAACTTTTGCATTGCTGTGCAGTAGATTTTTCACCCAAAGTGACGCATCATCTATTGCGATCATGTTATCTATGGTCGTAAATACACGTGATGGGAAAGTAAACATTTTTCGTTTGTGATGATAAATTGAAGAAATCTACTGGCCAACTTATGCATGCATTTGTATTCGAATATCCAACAGCACATAAAATACATTTTAAGAAGCAACTATGTGGCATAAAACAATTAATCGCGAAAATACTACAGGATTTTGTACAATTCGTAAATAACAGCTGAAATTCTCAAAAATCACAATTTTTTTGTTTTATGTGTGAGAATTCCAGTTAGCTTTCGCTTTATCACATTTTCTAATTTTTCAGGTCTCTACTTATAAATCTCGTTCAAGCACTCAATTCACCCAAACCTGATATTAAGTTTGCAATCACAAGCTGCATGTACAGCAGACCAATTTTGGTACATAGATTTGTGTTTGTCAAGGCACCTATTCCTGTAGGTTTTCCCTTTAACAAACAATTAAATTTAAAATGCCCAGGATTACAGCATCTAAAACAAATAATATATTTTACGGTTTTTTGACCTTGCAATACTTTCTGAATTAACTTTTACGTCTGACTGGTCCCCCTTTTGAAGCGACTTTTCTTTCCCTCCACTATCCGATTTCTTATAGAAACATTTTTCCGTTGCATGGTTATTTCTAAAACAAATTTGACATTTTTGTTGTACCTTTTCCAGCACAGAATTTCCTTAGTCTTTTTGCGCTTTATAAAAACATTTAGCCATCGGATGATTTGTAGAACAGATTTGGCATTGCTGTTTAGATGTTACTACTTAATTTGGCTCGCTTCCAATCACCAATCGTTAATTCCACTTAAATTGCTAGGGGCAGTGTTCAAATCGGCCGATTTAGTTTACCAAATGGTCTTGTGATACATTTTAGCTTGTTAAAGGGCGATAATATCCTAGTTGAAATGTACTAAAATTGTAAACAAATCCATGCCTCGAATGACGTCAAATTCCTTGTTTAGTGTATCTTTTAAAAAGACTGTAACCATATACACTTTTAGATAACGTCCATGATCATGATGGCACACACATGTTATTATATTTGCTTGAAAAATCTTTTGTACAGAGTTATACTAAAAATTTGGATGCAGGCGTACTTGGGTATATACGGTAGTAATTGTACTGTGCAATTTAATAGCAGGGTAAAGCGTCGTTTCTCACTCCATTCCCCAACAGATAGGCTAGGAATATTAGGATATGTATTCTGTATAAATGAAGTAACTGTCAGCACAAAAGTGGTTATGATCACAATAATTTATTCTTTGGTTGTACTTCTGGAGTTGGCGAGGCATATAAATGCAGGATGGCTAACATATAATTTATATATGTACATATACACACAACATTTACAGCACAATGGAATGCATAGCGTAGTGGAACAAATGTGTCTACAAGACTTGAGTGCGGGCGGGAGATGGGGAACGGGAGGGCTCTGTGATGACAGGCAACTCTACTGGGGCCTCCTCCCGGGCCACGCGGTGAGACTTCAGCTCTGGATATAGTTCATACAGCACCACTTCCAAGAGGTCCTGGGAACAAAGCATATGCATTTGTTGTGTGTGAAACAGCATGCTTAAGATGGTTACAAGCAGGGAAAACTGAGATATCAAGGGAATTTTTGCATAATTCCAAGAAAAAATTCTTTTGGGAATGTCTCTTCATACAACTCTGGGAACTTGTAATTCTCCAGAAAAAAGATCTTACTAGTGCATGTAATAATGCAAATAAGTGAAGATCCAATTAATTTTATTTTTAGGTCAAACAATAAAGAAAACATCATATGTGCATAAAACAAGGATAGGCAATAAACATACATATGTAAAGGTGACAAGTAGCCACTAGGATACCAATAATATATATTAAAAAAGCACAATTACTTAAACATTCTAATAAGTGTTAACAGGTACATGTATACAAGGAAAGAAGAGACACATTTTTATACAGTTGCAATATATGCTGCGAGTGGTGGCACACTGCAGTATGTTGAGCTGTGGTTTGCAAATAGGGAACCTGGTGACCAGGAGGTGAAATATGGTGAGGTAGAAACTTATGTTTAAGCCAGGTGTGTCTGGAGTTGCATGTCTTTTTTTTTTCTTGTGGTTTTAAAACATTTTTGGTTAGAAGTCTGCGACATTTGCTTAATGGTGAATTTGGAAGTGGTATAAGACTTAACTATATAAAGTTTCTTTGTAATTTACATCATATTTCTTATTGGTTGTTGCTGATGAATTTGAGATTTCCTTCCTATCTGTCTTGTGATCATTGTCTGATCATCTGCCCGCCCCGGCCATTCCTTATTTGGTCTCAGCTATTTTCGCCCAGTACCTCCACCTAGGCCTGCACCAGCTTCCTAGCTGCCCATTGTTGAAAACAAACCCACTGCACTCAGTCACCCAGGTATCCCTATCAAGGCTATGCCCCTGAAATGCAGAATAGTATTAGCCAAACCTGACTTTGTGCCCTGCCAGCAAGCAACCAGGCAAGTCTTGTCTAACAGACGAGCACCAGTGACCCATCAGGACCAGACACCGCTAGGATATAAAAGCACCCGGTCTGGCACCTACACAAAAAGAACCACGCCTCCATGATGTTTTAAGTATTTCACTCCTGGAAACATCATGCATCAAAGAGACAGTAGGACTCTTCTTTTTCTGGAGCCCAACGTGGCACATTTGTCTGCCATAGTGCTGACTTGACAGCCATGGATAGATCGACCATGCCTGCTACTGCTGCAGATGCAAGGAATTCAGAAACACAAGGCCTTTGGGGAGTCCCAGGAAAACACCTGTGGCACCCAAGACAACCAAAATGTCGAGCGCGAACTTGGTGAAGCCAACTTGGCCGCAACCAAACACAACTGCTGTTCACTGTCTGGCTGCCGTAGAATGGGAGTACTTAGTCACTATACCTGCCTCAGATAGGCAAATGATCATTGTTACACATGTGGCCTTCAATACCGATGTGAGGATTGCCGAACCAGACACACTGCCTACTGCAGTTGGGTCACGTGTGCTGTACGTAGGATCCACACGACCAGGTGTATCCTATGAAGGAAACATTCCACCACATCTGCATTGGCTTGCCTGACGAGCCTGTTAACAGACCAGGCATTGTATACCAGTGCGAGGTATGCAAACGTGCCACAGAATACTGACCTACCAATTCAGGCGCTACATCACTTCAAAGCTGAACACACTGCCTTGGGGAGCTGCAGTTACCCGAATTCACCGGGAGGTCACATAAAGTCCCTATTGCTTTCACAGAAAATTGTGACAAGTAATTCCGAGCCCATGAGGTACTGGAGAGACAGTGGGTTACGCGAGCCCAGAAGAATAAAAGGGAAGGCCCTCCATTGGTGGAACGTATACAGGAAGTTCGTGACAGACTGGAGACAACTCAGCACCAGCCTAGTCCAATATTTTGCATGGGAAGAAGTGAATGGCACATTTTACAACGTAATTCTACGGGCACACCCGGAGAAGAAGTCGAGATATTCGCAAGACGGAAAGTACAAATGTACAGACGCATATTTCCTCATGAATGTATTCATCAAATCACCGGAATATTACTGCCTCGCCTCAGGAACATTTTTCTACTACCCAAACCTTCATCGATGGACAAGCTGACAGCAATCTCGAGAAGCAGAATGAAATTTCCAGGCACAGGTGCTACTCGACCAATGGAAACACTCCAAATCAGCTGAAGAAGCAAAAACAGTGGAGTATCGATCAAGCCACTGCCTACCGCTCCACAAGCTTCATGCTTAAGTGTTGGTACTGTCCACAGAAGCCTGGTCTGAAGATAGAACGCACAAAGATAGGGGACGCAACTCGAGTGCCGCGACCCACCCAGGCAGAGTCTGGCCCACAGAACAAGACTCCAAAAAAAGACTAGCAATTACGCTTCTGTGCCAATTATAAAACATCAAATTATGCCAGCTTGCCTACCCCTCCATTGGCCCTTGATCTCGCGTACACCCTATGTGACAGGCGAAGACTGGGTTTTTTAGCATGCTCAATATGCAATCAGGATATTGGCAAATCGCAGTCCATCTCGATAGGTGGCCCTGCACCGAATTCACATCACCAGAAGGAGAAACACTTTAATTTAGGGTTACGTCCTTTGGCCTCAAGAATGGCCCAACCACCTTTCAATGACTAATGTCTTTAGAAATCTTGACAGGGTACATTGAAGAGTTTTGCTTAGCGTATTTGGACATTATCATATACTGGTAGACATGGGATGAGCATCTCACCCGTTTTCAGCGGGTGTTAGAAGGCTAGAGCTGCATGGACTTAAGGAAAAGCTCTCAAAGAGCCACTTCGGGAGGACATCCATAGTGTATTTAGGCCACATTGTGTCCATGGAAGGCAACTACCCTCAGGAACAATTTCTGAGGACCATACAGGAAGCTGAAGAACCTCACACGAAAAAGCAGCTCAGATGCTTTTTAGGTCTCTGCAACTGGCTCAGGGATTTCATCCCGAACATTACTGAGTTGATGGCACCTCGCCATCCCTTACTGCACAATGGCAATGGAACACCAAAGCTAGTTTCTAGCACGTTGACTGCCTACAACAATCTCAGCGGGAAGGACCCCTCCTTTTTTCAAATGGACGATTGTAAGAACGGACTAGGTGTCGCGTGGTACCATGAAGATTCAGATGGCTGACCTCTGGTAATTACATATTTCAGCAATTGGTTGAATTCAACAGAACAGAGATACCACATTTAACGAACACGAATGCCTGGTTGTAATCTGGGCAATCTGGAAGTTTAGTTACCATCTGGAGGGAACCCACTTAATCCTCACAACAGATAGCCAAGCACTCGAGTGGCTACGGGAGTCCCTGAATAGCAAGAGTAAACTAGGACGGTGGGATCAGCTACTCTCAGAATTTGATTTTGAGGTCCAGATTTGCTCTGGCAAGGAGAATGATCTGCCCAAAGCCTTGTCCAGATAACCCAGCACACTTCAAGACTCTAAGCCAGACAAGGATATGGATCACATCCTACCTCCTGAACCTACCAAACTTCAGCCTGAGGAACAACTATGACTTCTTCAGTTACAGTTTAGTCGCCACCAAACTGAACATCAACAGCAACTGGACTCCGAGATAAAGGAGCTTCTGGAGAAATGCCCGCAACTGTACGAATTACGTGACATTGTGTGGTCCAACAACCAGACACCAAGTGGAGGATCTTGATGGCTCCGGCCTTGCAAGATGATGTCTGTCAGCATTTTCACGAACACCCAGGAACTCTGGGAAAATCTAGCACACAAGCATCAGATATATCTGGGATGGCATGAGCAGAGATGGACACACACGTCAGTGAATGTCCCAAACGCTGCCAGCACAAGGCCTATTCCTGCGAGATGGACAATAACCAAGCCCCGACAGCCTCATTCGCCTTGGAACCATGTCACAGCAGATCTTATGAGTAAAGATGGGTCAAGTCTAGTTTTCTCGTTTCCGATACAGTGATACATACGTCACTGTTCGTATTCAAACAGGTGTAGCAATACAAACACACACTATCTGACCAAAGTTAGCCTTACACTTGTTGAATTTGCGATAGACAAAAATAAATATTATTCACACGCCTTTTCAATGATAATTATAGTAAAGGTTTACAAATATATTATTTACAAGACACGCAAACTTACTGTTTAAAATTCGTAACATCTCGAACACGTGTTTTCAATGGGGTAATCCTTGAAAGTTTGCTTCACTAAAATCACGTCTGTTCATCACTAGCATTAAATAATTTATTTACAGATTCATTCAATGAACTCAACACTGTGCACGTTTCCTGAAACCAACAAACTTCAAACTGGGTGACGGCCTCGGAGTCTCTAGAAGCTCTGGTAGGGGCCTCCTTGGGTGAAGGTAGATTCTCTGCTTGGGTGGCTGCTTCAGCGTCTATCCCTCTGCTGAGGTAGCTCGAAGGAACCATGGAGGTGGCACCATCAATCTCCAACTGTGCGGTTGAAGAAATTCCTCTGGTGGTGAGTGTTGGGGTCTCCGTCTGCTGGGCTTCTCCAGGATACTTCTGTGGTGGTCGGACTCCACTTTCCTGGGTGTCTGGTGAACTTCTGACAAAACGTTGATGGGGTGTACGGTACGGTATGGTCCGGTCCGTTCTGAAGGCTTGGTGCTTCTGGAATCCTACCCAAAGCGGTACTGGATAGGCACTGGACGTCACTGGTGGCTCCCTTTCATCTGTCCTAGCAGGTGGCGACACCTGTACTTACTTGCAGGTAGATGGTTTGGTGACTTCCTTTTCATCATCTGATGGGTCGAAGTGCAGCAAGGCCTGGGTGTCCTGAACCGGTGTAGAGGCTGAGTTGGTATAATGGCGCATCTAGCCTCTGGTGGCTTTTTGTATTCTCCTGTGATAGTCTTCTGACTAGTAGACGTTTTCCTGACGTCCTATAATTTTGTAGGCACCTTCCCACTTCTTAACCAATCCTGTGCTGATTTGTGCATTCCCTCAGAAGAGGGGGGGGGGGGGCTATGGAGCAGGACAGACACTCCCATGTCAAATGCACGGGTTCCAGTGCTTGGTGCAGGGTACTTAAGGTTGACGTATTCCTCCTGATGTTTTCTTGCCTTCTCAAATTGCATCTGGCTGTGGCAGCTCCGGAGGTGGGTGTCCCCCACTGCCATTTTCTGGCATTGTACGGTGTGCCCTAACAACAATCGGCTTGGGCCAGAATGGAGCGTTTCATTGGTTCTCCTGTGCAGAGCAAAAAGGAACCTTGGCAACTGGCAATCCCAATGACGTTAATCTTCCGCGAAACTGAGACATGGACAACTTTTTATGTTTTTGGTTATGCCATTCATTCGGATTAGCTTGAGGATGATAGGGCAGCATCGTCCAAGTTTCGGATCCACATCCTTGACAAGATGTCTGCTTTTGTTTAGTGAAGAATTGGGTGCCATTTTCAGTAAGGATGCTCTGGTGCTTGCCTGTTACACAGGACTGGCCTGGTTGCTTGTCGTTGCAGACAGGGCATAAAGTCAGGTTTGGCTAGTACAATTCTGCATTTCAGGGACATTAATCTTGATAGGGATACTTGGATGCCGGGAAACTAAAGTAGTGAAATTCCTGTAGGAGCAACCAATAGAAATGTAGCAGGGTTAAGGGAAGAGCATAGCATGGAACAAACTGCAGTTTCCCTCTGCTATTTTTGCCTGTGATCTTGTGTGTCCTGATGTAAGGCTTAGATAGACACAAGATCACCAAGCTGGGATAGCACGGGATTAGTACTAAGGGCTTGTTTCACTAACGAACATGTGACTACAGGGGGTGGGGATGTTAGGAGCAAGAGGGCGAGAATGCAGATGATGAATAGGGTTTTTGGCCAACAAATGTCTACAAAATATGATTACTGAACTAATTGAGGACGTCCAGTATGTTTCTGGGATTTTTTTTAAAGCAATACTGCTTCATTTGCAATAGTGTCGGTAAAATTAGGAAATATACAGATAATCTCTATAACCCACATTGAACATTGGGGCCATCATTATTTAAAATAATGTGGATGGATGCTTACATAGAAAAGCTGCTTGTTCAGGCGTTGGTCCTGCAGTGTGAGAAACACCTTGGTTGCACCACGACGAACACTCTGCTGCCCAACCAGACTGCTCAGCACCTCCGGGATGTTGTTCAGAAGCATCTCTCGTGCCTCCGCACTGCAACAGCCACACTGCTGCCAGGCTCTACCCTATACTCAACTTCCTGCTTCATTCAGAACCAAAGCAAGCTAAACACTGTTCACAAACTTGAATGCTATAGTAACTGACCTTCCTCGTCTATGCTGCCAGTATCCAATACTAATATGGATTCAACTTAGCTGAAAGGGATAAAATCAATGCAAATTATTCTGCACCAGTGTTGTCATTTCCTTAGGTCATTTGTGTGAAGGAGGTAAAAGAATGTTATTTCTTCCTTACCATTTTATATAACTTGATCACTACTTTCTGATTTCCATGACAAGTTTTCACTTGATGATAAAGCTTCTGCTAATTGGGGTGTGTGAGGCAAGAAATTTTAGCACTTAGCACAGTCAAATATTTCAACTTATGTATATAGTTCATTGTACACAACTGCATCCATGCCTTATTTAATTTTTAGAATAGCATGCAGTTTACACAGATTTCTTCCTTTCATTGTGCATATAGTAATATTTACTCAGCAATTACATTATGCATGACAAATGCTGCTGCACAAGTTTCATCAGACTCAGTTTAGCAATGTTGCATGCAAATTTTGTACTCTGTTCAGTTTCACTTTATCCAACAAAATACAGTTATTTGTCATGCATAACGTAATTTTGCTATGCATTTATCTTCTAACTTTCCGGGCATATTTATATGTAATGCATTTTTAACTTTCATTAATAAATTCACGTGAAAAATAGTATTTACGAGTGTTGTTAGCTAAGTTGCATCACGAATCAATATCTCGAAAATATGGCATCCCAGAGCCTGGCGTGTGTGTGTGTGTGTGTTCTCTCTCTCTCTCTCTCTCTCTGCAGGGATAGGTTAATGGAGCAACGTTCATTTCTTATTGCCCCCCCAAAAATGACTATTTTATGCACCTCTTCCCGAGGCTGGCGGGTTGTGGCATTGCAAGGCTACAGGGGTGCTACCATCTCAGGGGTGCTACCATCTCAGGGGTGCTACCATCTCAGGGGTTTGTTGGAACCTCTTCCATGGCTAAACAAAGGGTAGTGGATTTTCCAAAAAATATGTAATTTATTCACATGATGGCGCTTGCATGTAGGATTCTGTGCAGGCAATGCATATTGTGATTAAGCATGTTAATTACGGTTACTTTTTTGGCTGTCCAGATTGTGGAGTCTCCTTGCTCGATACGTTTAATTAATTTTGCCACTTTTACGACTTGCCTTGAGCTCTGGCTGCTGGTGGATGGGGCCAAGTCGCCCGTGGAGTGCGCATCTGCGCTGCACAGCATGTTGGCATGCGTCAAGTTTAACAAAGTGGGTTTTTTTTTGGGATGACTAATATGTCAGTCCACATCTATAGAATTTTAGTGTCAGTACCTTGAAATTCGCTGGATAGTTTCAACTGGATTTACAAAATCCTCATGTCTTGGTGCAGAAATGGCAGTCAACCTCGCGCCACTCATAATTTAGAATGCCACCTTTGGCAGAACCTTTAGAAAATAATAACTGAAATTTAGGGCTATGTGCTCTTAAGACATGCACAACTTCATCTGAAGTTTCAGGGCAATTAGCAGTAGGGGTGTGCGAAGCAAGTCTAATTGAAAGGTGGTGAATATTTGCTTTGGATACATTATGAAGCTTCATTGCTTGCCCAGATATTCTACACAATTCACACATTTTGTCCCCCCCCCCCCCCTTTAATTTTACATTAGACTTCACCTCTGCCTAAACTAACCTTAACAAGTCTGGAGAATTACACCACGGGGACAATGCACCACATTTGTAATGATATTTTGTATAAGAACTGTTTCTCACTAGACGTTACCAACATGCCTATTTTCTCCCTGTTTTTTATTCAACTTTTTATCAATGAAGCATTATAATTAATAGATAAGATATTAATAATATTTCAATTTGACAGAAAAAAAAAGTAACTTTTATGAACACAAGTATAAAACGCTTGTGATACAGGGCATATTAGGAAATAACTAAACATGTCATACACGGAGAGATTTTTCAGAGGTTTGATTAAAAAAGGCCAAAGATACTGTGAATGGACTATAATCTTAAATGCCCAAGACTTACTGCAGAAATACAGCTGCCACTCATGTTTAAATCAGTAGTCAACACAATGTATGCATGAACTTACACAATGGTACAAGAAATATACACACCATTTTATTTTTCAGCAAAATCATCAACACGTGAAATAGCTCTTCATGTAATTGGTTCCATTGCCTTTCGTAATTTCCTATGTCATGCAGTCTGCGATATTGACTGTTTTGGTGTCTGACGTGCGTCATGTGCGAGACTAGCAGTAAATAAAATGCTATCATAAAAATATTTGTGTGTAGTACTTGCTTAAATAATAAAACTCTTAATTCATTCACGATTGAAGGATTTCCAATGGTTTTGGAAATATTTCGCAACGCTCATACAATTTAGTTGTAGCACAAGGGTTGCCAAATAAGACTATTATTATTGCTTCAACCAGTGTCTCCAACCCTTGTGCTACAACTAAATTGTATGAGTGTTGCGAAATATTTCCAAAACCATTGGAAATGCTTCAATCATGAATGAATTAAGAGTTTTATTATTTAAGCAAGTACTACACATAAATATTTTTATGATAGCATTTTATTTACTGCTAGTCTCGCACATGACGCACGTCAGACACCAAAACAGTCAATATCGCAGACTGCATGACATAGGAAATTACGAAAGGCAATGGAACCAATTACATAAAGAGCTATTTCACGTGTTGATAATTTTGCTGAAAAATAAAATGGTGTGTTTATTTCTTGTACCATTGTGTAAGTTCATGCATACATTGTGTTGACTACTGATTTAAACATGAGTGGCAGCTGTATTTCTGCAGTAAGTCTTGGGCATTTAAGATTATAGTCCATTCACAGGATCTTTGGCCTTTTTTAATCAAACCTCTGAAAAATCTCTCCATGTATGACATGTTTAGTTATTTCCTAATATGCCCTGTATCACAAGCGTTTTATACTTGTGTACATAAAAGTTACTTTTTTTTTCTGTCAAATTGAAATATTATTAATATCTTATCTATTAATTATAATGCTTCATTGATAAAAAGTTGAATAAAAAACAGGGAGAAAATAGGCATGTTGGTAACGTCTAGTGAGAAACAGTTCTTATACAAAATATCATTACAAATGTGGTGCATTGTCCCCGTGGTGTAATTCTCCAGACTTATTAAGGTTAGTTTAGGCGGAGGTGAAGTCTAATGTAAAATTAAAGGGGGGGGGGGGGGGAACAAAATGTGTGAATTGTGTAGAATATCTTGGCAAGCAATGAAGCTTCATAATGTATCCAAAGCAAATATTCACCACCTTTCAATTAGACTTCTAATTTTTTGAAGTTTCGCACACCCCTACTGCTAATTGCCCTGAAACTTCAGATGAAGTTGTGCATGTCTTAAGAGCACATAGCCCTAAATTTCAGTTATTATTTTCTAAAGGTTCTGCCAAAGGTGGCATTCTAAATTATGAGTGGCGCGAGGTTGACTGCCATTTCTGCACCAAGACATGAGGCTTTTTGTAAATACAGCTGAAACTATCCAGCAAATTTCAAGGTACTGACACTAAAATTCTATAGATGTGGACTGACAATTAGTCATCCCAAAAAAAAAACCCACTTTGTTAAACTTGACGCATGCCAACATGCTGCGCAGCGCAGATGCGCACTCCACGGGCGACTTGGCCCCATCCACCAGCAGCCAGAGCTCAAGGCAAGTCGTAACAGTGGCAAAATTAATTAAACATATCAAGCAAGGAGACTCCACACAATCTGGACAGCCGAAAACGTAACCGTAATTAACATGCTTAATTACAATATGCATTGCCTGCACAGAATCCTACATGCAAGTGCAATCATGTGAATAAATTACATATTTTTTGGAAAAGCCACTACCCTTCGTTTAGCCATGGAAGAGGTTCCAACAAACCCCTGAGATGGTAGCACCCCTGTGGCCTTCCAATGTCACAACCCACCAGCCTCGAGAAGAGGTGCATAAAATAGTCATTGCGGGGCGATAAGAAATGAACGTTGCTCCATTAACCTATCCCTGCATTGGGGGGGGGGGGGGAGAGAGAGAGACACACACGCACTCTCTCTCTCTCAGTATATAAGGAGGTCCAGCAGAGACGCCAGGCTCTGGGATGCCATATTTTCGAGATATTGATTCATGATGCAACTTAGCTAACAACACTTGTTAATACTATTTTTCACATGAATTTATTCATGAAAATTTAAAATGCATTGCATATAAATATGCCCGGAAAGTTAGAAGAAAAATGCATAGCAAAATTAAGGAAACTCTATTCACTGCAGTACATCAATAACAATATTTTAGTTGTACATAAGTAAATAATTTTGCTGCTGCATGAGAGAAAGACATCTTACGTAGTTCACGTGGCCGCCACCATGCTACAAGTACACATTGATATAGGCTGTTCACAGTAAAGTGAGCACTTCTTAGGGCCCCTCGCAACAGGCATTAACCACTAATAAATATATCTTATTTCAGCCGCAGGCATTAAATTTTGAGGGTGGTGGAATGTGTTCGTCACAATTGCAATGTTTATATTAAACAGCAGCAGGGAGATGGAAAAAATTAAGAAGGGTCTTAAAAAGTTCTCACTAACAGCCTATATACACCATTTTGTGCAATATTTTGATGTTTTTGGCTTCCTAAAGTCTCACTACGTTTGATTGTAGACATAATACATGTTTTTTCTCAAATTAAGTTGGAATTTACTATGTTTGCACGGAATTGAAATTAACAATATTTACAGGAATACAAAAATTCAGTGTGGCCTGTACACACGAGAATATGGATTTCTGAGTGATTATAAGAGGTGTTCAAATACTGGGTCTATTAAGTTTGAGTGTGATTGTAACAGAAAAATATTGTTTAATATTCCCATTTGCATTGTTTTATTTTAATTAAACTTGACGAATATACCTATAAGATAGGCCAATGAATATGTTCAACAAAAAAAGGCGTGTGTTTTATTTTTTTTTCCGATTAATATGTTTAGTGTACATCTACAGTATTTTTACGTCAGTCCCCTGATTTTCAATGGTCTTAGAAACGAGAGTTGACTGTAGCTGCAGACAACCAATTTGAAATTATTCAGATTCAAGTTATTTCATGGAATAACACAACTATAATGCATGTGTTGTTACCTGGTGCTATCCTTCTGCTCCTGTGATCTTGGAGGTGTGTGGATTAACTGACCATTGGGCCACCATGATTTGATGAACTTCTTTATGTAGAAATACATCATCTGCTCTGAGAACAGCCACTCCACCGTCTCATGAACTTGCCTGCACACAAGATGCAAACAGTGGCAAAAAGAAATCAGATTTATACTGCAAACAGTGGCAAAAAGAAATCAGATTTATACTGCAAACAAATTGATTAAAAGCCAGTATAATGATATAGCCTCCAGGATCCCTGCTATAATCCATAAAAAAAAATAAGTTTGTGAAATTTTTTTTGGAAAGTAAACCAGATGCTAGTGCAGTTTAGAGGCTTTTCTTTTAATGTTCCCATTTACCAACTCCCCAGTTAACCATTGCTACCGATGCACAACAGCCTTAGGGGCAGGAGCACATTGGCATCTACTAGGTTTTTAGTTTGTATTGGGCAGGTATGCTGCCTGCCCGGCACGAAGTCTAACTGGGTTGGATTGGGCTTGCAAGTGTTTGACATTGGCAGAGCAGCTGGCTTACCTCCGACATGCCTTACTGCCGTGGGCCGAGCGCTCGTCAGTGTGGGTCATGGTTGGAGTTACCTGACTGTGACTGTGTCATCTAGTTAACTCCGGCAAGTTGCTGGTTCTGCAGAAGCTGACTAGGGTGGTCCGGCCTCGTCCGCTGGTTCGATGCCTAGTACTAGGGGCAGGCCCAGGCAGTCATACTGGACAATGGGATGAGTGGCTCCGGGTGTTTTCACTAAGGGGCCGAACAGAGAGGGAAGGTGGGGGAATTGCGAGGTGAGGCCTCAACAGTTGATGGGTGGCATGAGCTCATTCCTGGGGGGTCAAGTAGCTGAAGGCATAGGAAGTTTGGTGAAGTAGTGCTTGTTTCTAGATGAGGATAGCATTTGCTTTCCTGTCACTCAACTTACTTCCCCTTCTGTGGGTGAAAACATTTACAAGGAGAAAAGGTACTACAGTTCACATCCACATTGGGGTGGCAGGTAGGTATGAGGGAAGCTGGAAATTTCATTTCAAAGCGAAATTTATAAAATGTTCGCAAATTGAATATCAGTTCAGAGAGTTTTGTTGACAAGTATTCATTGCACCAATTATTATAAAATACATTTTTACAAGCTAGGAAAAAGGCAATTTAAAAAAGAAATTTTTTTTTTTTTTTTTTTTTTTGCAAATCAGTGGAAAACCTATCATGCTTTTAACATTTAAAATTATATATATATAAAAGGACAGGAATTCAAGTACTTAGTGTGTAGTAATAGTCAACAAGTGGGTGCACACACACACACATTTATCACGTGGTGGCGCAATTGCGACGTTTTCCTGGCTAAGCTAGCTTCATTAGGTGGCGAGTTGTAGGATACTACAGTATGGTGGAAGGATGCTGTTTGTTAGTAGTAAATCTAGCAGCCAGGTGGCAAACTAAGGTGGGGCGGGAAAATTAATAGTATATCTGATTAAGTGTGGTTAGGCGCTGTGATTATCTTATGTTGAGGCTGCCTGGATTTTGATATAAATTATTGAGCAAATTCTCAGCGTCCGAGTTCTGAATAATTGTTTGAAGATGGTAGGGCTCTCGCACAAAGACAAATTTGTGATGAAAACATTATGGAGAGTTGAGTGGAGTGATTTGGGCAGCTCTTAAGATTGAGGTCTTGAGAGCAGATGATAAAATGATATGAGTATAAAGCAGCACCAGATTGCAAGGGCAGGGGCATCGTCCAGCACGATTCCTACGTGCGAAAATCCGGGAGTAAACCTGGTGGGAATGAAACCTGTGGTATACTTAGTTGGGAGATGAATAGTCTAGCCACTACATCACCACAGCCTTCTGAGAACTTTGTATTAGAGAGATTTTTACTAACAAGGTTTCAGTATAGTGTAGTGTAGTTACAGTACCTGTTTATTGTGCGGTCATAGGTGATCTGCACAAACGTAATGAGAGTCCTGCGAAGCCACTTGAAAACACCCTTCATGTCAAAGATCTCGCCTAGCAAGCAGTAGAGAGGCTCTGCAATGCCATCCTTGCCATCGCCCACGACCATGCGTCCCTCCCCCTCATCCAGGAGCAGTGTCACATCCTCCTCGTCACTTTCACCTGGGTCTCCATTCCCTCCTGCACTCCCACTGCAAGCAACAAAGCTCAGCTATTTCTATTGAACAGTGGCCACCATCCATTACTGCAGACCAGCACTAACATCATTGTTCATCAGCAGTATGGAAATATCTGTATTATTTACATCTGTCACTATGTCAGTAGTTCCTCAGAAGTTTAAAGTAAAAGAAGATTCAAATATAAACATAATTTTTAAACTTAGTTATGCAATTTTTTTTAGTGAGTTTTTCAAATAATTTGGATGGTGTACGATGATAATGTATTTAAGGTAAAGTATATTATTAATTTTAAGGGTACAGTATAAGCTGCTGCTTTTTTTTTTATTCTTCCAGAATCATGCTTCAGCTTGGAATTGAGACAAGCAATATTACGTACAATTCCAACCATGTATGGTTAAAACAATCTCGTAAAATGTATACATGTATTTATCAATATTATTGCAGCTTTGATATTAATATGATAAAGCCAACTTAGCTATCCTAACAAACATCTTGTGCAATCATATCCTTGAACTGTGTGTTGTAGATGGCGTTCGACATTGCACCTCTGTTGTCCAATTAAACCCTAGAGCCAGAGATCATTACGCCTCTCTGCATTTCCTAACTAAACATGCCTTGGAGAACACACCTTTTGAACAGCTGGGTCAACGAGAAAACAGACTTCTTATGGGAAGGAAGTGTCGCTTGCTTCAGATGTTCAGAGCTTGGACTGAGGAACCTGTAGAGAGCCTCGCTTTGGTTCAGCCGCTCATCTTCCAGCACAAACTGAAAGAAAATGATGTACTCCACATGCAGTCTAGTAATGACATGGCTTTAGGTTACGATTAACAATTACCACTTCACATGTATGTTCAAATTCTTTCTATGTTTGTAGTGTGTAACACTTAAAATAATTTTGTGTACAGCCTGAGAAGAGGTAAATAATTATATTAGGGATGTGAAATTTAATTCTTTGATTCCTCGATACCACCAATTCCTTTGCATTGTGAAAACCTTCAAAACAGTGTGTCTGACTACCTCGGTTATTAACACTCATTACCAAATGCAGTGAGCTTTAACTATAGCTAGGGACATCTGTTTTTCACACGGTATGAAATCACAAAGTTTTTGCAAAATTTGCTTTAGTTATTTGAAATTGTGAAATAGTCAAAACGATTTGTGAAGAAAACAGAATAATTGTGCAAGATTAACATTGAGGCAGAAAGCATAGTTGGTTTCAGCAATAGAGTGCAGTATTCTGTGCTGAATAAATTTGCAAATGTTTGCATAATCAATTGCTAGTTTAAAGGACTTTTGATAGTATCAAATGAGATGTTAAAAATAGCTTGAAACTACATTTTTTTGATGGTGCAAAAAGGTACGAATGGATATTTTAACATGTTTCATAACACTAATATTGCAGTGTGGCAGTATTATAATAAAACAAAGAGAATATGTATAACTTAAACAAATTGTAACAGTACTGTGCATAGACACAAACAATATTGATTGCTTGGTGCAACTAAACGTTTTGCTAGTGCATTGGCGGAGAAAACTAAAATCAAACAGGATGAGTAAGTTATTTCAACAAATCTGACTCTTATAATAGGAAACGCTGACAAATGAGTTAATTAACAACAGTGATTAGACAACTTCAGCTCATTCCTATGCATAGTTGTGCTTTCGAGTCTCAGAAGTTTGCATTACCATTTTTATCCCACCACGTGATGGCATTGTACTGTTTACTGTTTAAGATGAACGTCTTAAGACGAGTAGATTGTTTTATTCACAGGCCCACTTTACCTATACATCTAGAGCAGCGAGTTCTTTTATCCATCACTAGATAGCACCGCTAGTAGGATTCATCATTTGTGCTTTTTCGCTCCCCAACCGGCCAGTGACGTTTAGTCGCGCCACAGAACTATGCTTTTTATCACCTCCCACTCTGCAACCACCCCTCGCCTAGGAGACGCCAGCCAACTAGTACCAAGTAGCGACCCGAGTTAAGTATAAAAGGATAGTTCCTGCTCGGCTCCAGGCCAGTTCTATTACTACCAACACGCTAGCTGCCAGGGAAGGATTAAACTGTCTTCAGCCATCCAGTACCCATTGCTCGGATACTGACCAGCCTATGCCTTAAGCCATAGCTTACTCCAGTTCATTTTATCCTACCACGTTACATCAATAGGGAAATTCCTCTTTTGCATTCCTTCCTTCACTGCACTTCCATGCCGGAAGGATATTCCAGTCCTTTATGCCTACCTGAGGGTTGTCCTGTCGCATCCTGCTTAGTCTACCTAGCACTGTGCCGGTTATGCTGTTCTGTTGTCTACCCGCTAGACACAGCAGTGCCTTCAGGGCAACAACAGGAATCGGCTATAGTTAGTTTTTCTGTTATCACAACGCTAGCTTACCCTATCCGTATTGTTAGGAACTGGTCACCTCTACCGGCATCATGCAGACAGCTTCCCGGCAGATGCTCGTGCTGGCGTTAGGAGGTAGTACGTCATCACGTGTTGTTTCCCTAATAAGGAAATAAAACATGTGTTTTGCTGCAATCCTGAGTTCCACACTTCCTGTAGACTTGAACTTTGCCAGTTGACTTCGTGGACGCAAGGTCAATGCAGGTGATCCAGGAAGTGAGACAACACTTTGTTGTCACCCACACACATCCTAGATGGCCACCCTTCGAGTGTAGGTTAATCACGAGAAAAGAAGTTGGAAACATATCTGCCACATGTGGTCTAAAATTAATTCTAAGGGAGGTACACATTTTTGAAGTTGTAATAGAAAAAAAAGATTACTACAGTATCACTGTAATGTACCTCTCTCTGGAATCCTCCTCTCGCTTTAATAGCCGCAAAAAATTTTTTATGGGTATTGTGCATGCCCCTTCTGCCAGGTACTGATAAATATTATTTTGGAAATAAAACACTAAATACTCGAAAACCGTGAGGTTTAGAGTATTTACACACATGTCCATCTTCAAAGATGTGTACCACCCTTAGTATTCACTTTAGACCATAAGTTCTATATATGTTTTCAACTTATATTTTCGTGATTAACCTACAGCTGAAGTTTGTCAGTCGAATTTGGTATATTGTATACTGTATATTGTCGATTTTCAAAGTTTATAATTTTATTTCAAGTTGTTTGACAATAGCAATAATCATCATAATGTGATGCAACACCGTTTTCTTTTACTAAGATGTTAACGACACATAGCTGGCTAGTGCAATATAGGCAGGATGACAAGGGTCGTGCTGTGGTGACATGATGAGAAACACGCCCATGTTGCAAGGGGTGTATGCTATTTTTAGATATGACAGCATCAAGTGATGTCCTGATTGAGCAGTTTTCTGTGGTGCAATAGAGCTTTGAGAAGATACAGTGAACCTTCACCATAACGAGTATGGCCTATAAAGACACATTCGCTTTAACAACAATTTTTTAATGCATTAATATGCCACATATGAAAAACAAGGTTAAAATATTTGTTTACGAGTATACTTCAGTTGTAATGATATGATAGTAGCACTAACAATCAAGATGTGGCACCGTGATGCTGTTTTTTCTCAAGCTTTTTGCTGATTTTGATTAGGCTCATGGTTTTTTAGTTTACTGTTTTAATTTTTGCAATGGTGAACGGAAGTCAGCGTAAAGTGTTAGATATTGCTACAAAATTTAAAATAATTAGTGAGTGCAAAGCAGGGAACATAACCAAAAGCAAGATTGGCAGAAGATACACCAACAGCGAGATTGGCATAAGATACAATTTACAATCATCATGCATGACTCATCCTGCAAAGCGCAGTCTACATGAACGACTTCGCCCTATCTTCAGTTGCAATCGCTGATGAGCAAGTCACCTCCAAATCAAAATGGTAATGGAGGTAGGACACGTGGTCCAGCCTAAATTTGACAGAGCCTCAACGCAGCCATTAATCACGTGATCCTTACTTTTACCATTCACCTTACCCCTACAAGAAGCAGTCACATCAATGCGCCTCCTCAAAGAAGTTACCATTTTCACTTTGCCACTCCCACTAAGAAAGCCCGCAAGGTTTGAACTTTGCACCACCCAGCAAAATTCACAGCCTCCACAAGCACATGAGGGCAAGATTTGTCATTACCTCATACCGCTCCAGATAAGGATGCAGGAACCCACGTGTGACGTCACAAGCTCCACTCCCAAGAGACGGAGTTGATTCCTCCGCACCCCTTCTAACTGGGAAATTCAGTATAAAAGAAATCCCAGCACAGGCCTCAGGAGAGATTGCTGCACCTTCTGGCTATGAAGGCAGATGGTGCTAATACACTGCAAAGTCCCTCACCCATGCTGGTGACCGCAGAAGACCCAGCGGCCGTCAACGTCTACCAACTCCGGAGGAGACCACCACCTTCCAGAAGGCCTTCAACTTCTTGGGTCGCCTCCAGCTCCAGAGTCGTCAATGGTTACCAGAGGCTCCAGCTGACATTACTCAATCATGCTGTCAATACCTTCCTTCCCCCTCATCATCCAGGTACTTTAGGTCACTGCGACTTTGTCCCTTCTGGACATCCTTAAGGCCTTGGCCCGGCCACCTCTTCACTAGTTGGTGGAAGAACTCCCTCTGGTAAACTAATTTTAGGTCCCTCCAGGACAATACCCCCATAATTAAATTAGCAATTAAATGATTCGCCATTATTTCTTGTATCAATTTTGTTATGATCAATCTCCTACACCACAATCACACATTTTATCCAGGTTGCCTTCACCTGGCATTATGTAAGATCTCTTGCATTTAATCAATTTAAATATTTTATACGTATTAAATGCTAAGTAGAAGAGAGCAGTTCCACATGTGCCTATTTCTTTCAAATACATAATTAATAAACATATTTTATTTACTTTCAATGTAAATGTTTCCATACATAGCTGTTAATGAACCCCCATTGTGTCCCTTATGGAATTTCTATAATAATAGGAACTTGGATTTGTGTTCACGTAAGATAAAGCCGGCTGCGTGAGCATCTGCCAAATGGCAAATACACACATATTAAAAGGCCAAAGCATTACGAAATCCTTTTTCATTACGGAATCAGGGACTCTGCTGGTCGGTGTACGGCTTGGTTGGAGCTGAAGAACAGCTGGACAGGGAGCTATAGGGTGGGTCTCGCTTGGTAAAGCCGTGCTCTTAGAAGTACATGCTAGGACTGCTATTCTTACCTGGCTTCGTCTTACGCATTTCATACTTGAATTATCTTACTAAATTGGCTTTATGCTATGAACACACAGAAGTGGACAAAAACATAAATTAAAACTAACACTAAAAACTTTAGAGGCAGAAATTAATAATACACCCATTCCACACGTAAGAGAGATGAACACACTTTTCACACCTTCTACCTGAGTGACGAATAGAATACCACTGGAATATTTATTGTTAGTCAACATTGCTATCCTGGGGCTTGACCCCTCCCTTTTACCAGAATCTTACACATCCAAATCACCACATAGACCCCAAGGACGTATGAACAGCATGAGCACTCCTCCACCGCAACCAAAGTCGGCCGCTGTCTAGCTGCCAGCCACCCCAGTGAGCCAGCCGGAGAAGCAGAGGGGGCCGCTGCCTCGCAAACAGCAAGTAAAGCACCGGAGTATGACCCTGTCTGTGTCTCTTGACTTTGTCCCGACATGTAAGCCCACTAGACCCACACTTTATACCGGCGTCCTATTAAAATGAGAGTAATCCTTGGGTATGATCACCGCGACACTGGCATCACATTATTTTAAGGCCACCACTGTCACTGAAAGTGAAACTAATCGTAGGGGTTATAGCCATGAGCCACCAACAAATCAGAAAGCTACCAAAGCTCCCAACCATAAACCCTATCCTTCCAACATGGGGAAAGCAATGAGCAACTTAGCTGGCAAAGGGGCTTGTGTGCGATTCCCGGTGACATCATGGATTGTTGTTCTTACTCATTTTAAACCTAGTAACACTCCATATCTACTGGTCATATAGGTTTCAACCCTCTGACGTGGCCCAAGCTGGAGTTGGAATTGTGTTCAACCCTTTCTGTGAAATTGATATCACATCATTGTACAAGGGGGCTTATGACGCTTCAGTTTTGTTATGTAGTAGTTAAGTTTGTTTTGTTATCTGAAGTGCATTTTTAGGACATGTAACATACTCAAAGCATTGGAAATCCTGGCGCGACAAACAGCAGGCAACATTTTGTAATATAGATTTTTTTAATTTTATTATTTTTCAACAAGTGATGTTGAGAATTTGTTGCTGTAACTTGGAGCACCACGCATTCTGTGAGTTTTGTAGTTTTGTTTATACTATTTATAAGTTTATTCACATTTAGTAATTTATGTATGCTAATTTTTATTTTTAACGAGTTGTTTCTAGTTTTGCTAAGCGCCAATGACGTCTAGTTGTGCGGCTTTTGTGTTTGGTGTCCAATCGCCTGAAGGCATTCAAAAAGCAGATTGCTGTTAAAGGAAATTTAAGATGACTTATTTTTTTTTGCTATAGTACCTATTTGACTATAGCGATATCAAAGATTTTTTGAGCCGTTATTAGGTCTCGCTATAGTGAAGTTTCACTGTATTTATAGGAAACATGGCCTTCGTGCTAGCTCAATGATCCATAGTAGTAATCGAGTGTTTCAGTCAGTGAGAACCCATTATGACGTTTGAAGATAAATGCGAATCGTGCAACTCACACCGGCAGCACCAGCAAACTTTCTTTTTCATATTTTGGACTAACCTTAAACCACTAAATGTGAGGAGTCAATTCATTCACAGCAGCAAGAGAGTGCTATTTTCTCTTATGTTTATTCTCTCTCCTTTCATAAATAGCCTTGCAATTAATTAGAGTATTATCAACTACAGAATATTTGATACTATGATTCTCATCTCGTTCCTATTTGTTTGCTGTGAAGTATTTTTTATGCCACTGCTGTAATTGACCTGCATTATTTTTCTGTGCCGCTGTTGTAACTGAAGTGCACAGTATAATTAAATCCAGTGGAACTACATTTCCAGCTCATCTGATTAATTTATTTTGTCACCTTTGGTGCATGCCGCTTAAACAACTAATAAACTATGATTACGACTTATCGCCAGAGTACCTACTTCCACTGCTACAGACATAAGTGACACATTGCCTACCCTACAGGCAACAGAACTTATGAGCGAATTCTCTTCACCTGAAGGATACGCAACCCAGCAGGCACGCCCCCTCCCCACTACCCCACGCTGAGAGCCAACAAGCTGCCCGGATCTCGGGCAAGGCAGAGCGCTACCAATGAGGCACGAAGCAGAAACGCTGACCAGTGTTCTCCTACGCCAACCAGGGCAGAAGGATGTTACGCCTTCCCCGCAGCCCACGGCGGCAGCCTACAAGCTCCACTATATATGTCGGGACGTTGCAGGACTTAAGCGTCATTCTTATGCATCCTCTCTCGTGACATCCAGCGCTGACTCAGTGTTGGAACCTCTGGAGAACTTGGAAACTTCAAGTACACCCCCAGCGGCTACTTACTACATCTCTATGACCAACGAACATACATATTCAACTTCACTTTGTCTCCTCTAGACACCTTTTACTTAGCAGTTTAACTTTAACTAATTTGAATTCCTCTAGCATCAATTATTCCCCTTTTAACTTAGAACCAGGTCGCCTACACCTGGAACCGCAGTTACCTCCATCCCTCCACGGTTTGGTAGGAGGTAGCACGGGTCACGTGTTTATTAAATATTCAATACACACTCATTGTTCTCTACCTTCCTGTTTTTCATTTCCAGGGTATTTGTTTGAATTCACGGTTGGAGACAGAATACGCCGTGCACTGCCAACAGGAACTGGGAGATTTGTTTAAACGGAGTTAGCCTGACTGTGGAACCCTTTCAGGTGTCTGCATGTCAAAAAATACACATATTAGACTGCTACCTGTTTCTTCCCCGTCACACATTAGCACTAAGTCAGTGCTCGTGGGGGAGAAACAGCGATGCCACAACCACTAGAAACACCTTCACACCAGGAGGGGCGACAGACTCGGGTTATTTCTCACCATTCACACTAAGTCAGTGCACGGTGACCATAGCCTGAAGTTTTGCCGTTCAACCTCATGCAAATGCACAAGTAGAGACTTGGCGGTCCCCACGGCTCCACGTCCCTGATCAGCCCGCATACTGCGGGGGATCAGTGAGGACTCTTAATGAGCTCGTGCTGGCAAGTCGCTATTGGGTTATACTGTCAAACCTTCCTGACTAGGTGCGTTATGTGGCTGTCGAACTGTTTGCCCTATGCCTCACGAGAAGACGAGTGGTAGAAAACGTAGGGAACAATACCTTGCTCACTCTGCTCTCAAACAGTGGTTCACATTACCACGTCCTATGCAGGAGAGGCAGGTGGAATGGAACCACGCCGCCGATCTTACACGTCGGGCAGTTGCGCCTGTTCTGGTTCTGGTAATTGACTTCTCACCTCGTGTCCGCATACACCCTACGTGTCACCCTGTGGTAAAAGGGTTTGTGCGATTCGGCTGGGACAAACTCAACATCTGGACCAATGAAGCGCACCTGTGGAATCTCCGATCCGGCATAGCCCAATTTCGCAGCATCTAGATGAAACCTACCCCGACCACAACGCCCAAGAAGCTTGAGTAAGTAAGTCCTAACCAACACCCCTCGCCTCACGCTGACTATCTAAACCAAACTACCCCGCTTTTGGTCTAGCGGACAAAATCCTCGACCAACGTGCCAAGTCAGTCTAATCGGGCATGTGTCACCTTTATAAACTTGAGTCTCAGTGTTCATACCTGACCGAGTTAGGCGAGCTAATGTTCAACTGTGTCACAACTGACATGTCTCACAATATTTCATCTTACAGAGATATTTACCAATAAACGTCAGCAACATCAAAGATACAGCCACATGACAAATGCACATCTGCAAGTTCAATCTAAACATTTGTGCAACAAAAACAATACTAACCTGTAGGTAAGTTTGTATCTGCCGTTTTGCCTTTTCTAGGGTGGACTTCACTGCTTGCTTTCCAAAACGATACTTAATTGACTGAGAGGGAAGATCCAACTGTTTAACACGGGAACTTAACTGGCTGCAACACACACACACACATATGACAGAGGTATAGTGTGTCAGAACATGATCATACTGATTACACACAAGAAATGCTCTGTAAACAATAAGCACTTAGTGAAAATACTACTCACCTGAAAGTAAAAATAAGATGTATGCGTACACAAGTTACATTGCAAAATTTTCTACTAAATATTATTGTAGCTTATGAGTTTATTTTTGTGTTAAGTAGACATACCATTTCTCCTTTAGCTAAATAGTGACACCATAGCACAGTTTTTGTACTTTTAATGTATTGTATGAAAATAGTATGCTATTCATGTTAAAGGCACAAATTTCAGTTTTGAATGCTGCATACACACAGAAATGGTTACAATCTTTGTGGAGGGGACGAGGGTATGAGAAAGCAGGGGCACATACCAGAGCTTCTTGTGCAGCTCCTGGAAGTCTGAGAGCTTGCGTAGGACGACCCAACCAGTGGAGACGGCCTCAGAGTCATTCTCATCCTCCACCATGTGTACCACCAGTACAAACTGGGGGCATTCCTTGTCCTCCGACAGCTGTAACCAGAGTTGCACTCCCTGCCACACTTTCCACACCAGTGTTACATGGCTACTAATCAGGTTCGTCATAACATCAGACTACTTTTCTCTCCTGCTGACAAGTGCATGGCTATGACATGGTTAGCAGTGTCGACTATGTGACATTTATACAAAAAGGCAGCTATTTGCTATAGGAGGTGGGGTAAAAGCATTGCTTTCAAGCTGGTCTGCAAGCACACGGCCAACCCAGCGAGCAAGCAGTCCACATTTACAGCTTAGGTTAAAGTTGTTCCTGCTTTCTGTATGCTGAAGTTGATGTGCCATGAGACAAGCAGCTTTTTGTGTTCAAATATCTCATTTACTTGTATCATACTCAGACTACCCGTTAAGTGATAGTTTCTGGTTGCGTTTAGCCCACCCGGCAGGTAGCAACATATGCTGCTGGGTGGCAAACACAATGAGATGCCAATTTTCAAAAATTGGGAAGGGTGAGGGATTGTGCTCATGCATTATTTTCAGTAGACAGTTTAACTCGAGCCATATTAAGATTGCCAGTTCTGCACGGTATACCTGGGTGATGGAGACTGCTAGAGCTAAGGCGTGGTTCTGGCTGATTGACGGTGTGCGAAGATGATCCTGAGATTGAAGTGGGCCGTATGTAGTGTGTGGTTCATGTCGGTGGGAACAGAGTAACAGGTGTGAGATAGGCTACAGGTTCTATTGGCAGCTGTTCCGGTTGACTGTACTATTCCGCAAGTCACGGGTGGACTTCGTTACTCAGACATGTTGGTGGACTGAACAGGTCTCATGGAACCTCTGCTGTAAATGGAATGAGCAGACATTGGATGGCTTGAGCTACTCCGGCAACAAGGGCGGAGGTCAGCTCTGACAAATGTCCAGAGGAAATAGGCACCTGCTTAATCTTCACTTTAAGACCACTCCATCTGGAGTAAGGCATCTGGAGTCACACACCCCTCACGTTCGTGAGACGAAACACGAGGATTAGTGGTTCTCTACCGTGTAGAGCCACGTGAGCTGCTGCCGAGCATATACCCAACCTCATTGCTCGGCGTTAAGGTGTGGTGAGCAGAGAAAATTAGGCCTCCCTGACTGCAGCTTCAACACGTGGATGTTTGGTTTTGTCTGCATCTTCCCAGCCTAGGGAACGCCCCTTTCCGGCACAAAGGTACGATGGAAAAGACCAAGCACCAGACCGACAAGTGAGTCTAGAATCTGTGTACCTGTGTAGGCTCCGCCGTTCTACCTACTACGTAAGTATGTAGAAAGGTTGGCCAAGAGTGCTTGTGGGTAGCAAAGATGTGTACTGACTCGTTTGAAAACTAGTTCCCGGGATCACCTGTTTTTCCCCTCACGTGTGAGGTCAGCTGGGAAAGGTCCTATGTCTACAGGAAAGTGGAACTCAAGGATCAGTTTCAACCAATGTATGTTCCTTTTCACTGGAAATAAACACATGGTGACGTACTCCCTCCTGCGTTTATTGAAGGCTTGATGGGAAGCTAAGCTAACCACATGCACTCCAGTAATGATACAAAGCGTTGTACAGGATTATATATAAAGAAAAGCGAGGCCACCTGCACCAAACTGCTAAACCATGGGGAACTAAGACAAACAAAAATTCATTGTTTAACAGTCCGCTGATTGCCGATGTATGTTAGGTCTTGAATCTTGAACACACTAATTCCAGTTTACGACATCTTACACAGTTCACGAGTCCACGCACAATTACCGCTCACTCGAACGAACCAAGATCAATTGCTAACAATAATTCCGGCTTATCTAACAAGGCTACAGTACCATCTTGACTGTTGTTTCCTGGTTGAGAAACAGGCTGGCTAACCTAGGCAGTCAGAAGTTTCCTGCTGTATGCAGGATTGCCCACAATCCATTAAAAAATAGGCCTAGTTCATGTCCACAGCACACCATGTACACTCCAAACAAGTGTACACAGAAGTTTCCCCTATATAGCGAACCTAGAAAGTGTTCCCTTCACATTCATTATAAATATGGTTCTATTTTATTTACAAGTTCATTTGTAAAATTTTTATGTTAAATATTAATTCTGTAACATGCATTTATTTTAAATTAAACCAAATGTGCAGCCAAGCACAGATCATCAACTAGTCTACATTTTGATTTTTGAAAGAAGTAGATTTACAAGTACATTAATCTTGTTTACTGAAGAACCAATGCATATAAAATACAATCCACCATTTTGTTTTAAGCCTATCATTTGACTGTCAACAGCAACAAAACATATAAACAACCTTACGCATGCTTACTGTTCTCTGTGTTTACAAATATCTGTTTGTATGACTATAAACAAATTTTATTTTTTATTTTTATCTTTACTTAAACTTTTATGGTTTGTTGTATTACTCTACTTTTGGTACACTGTAAACTGAAATAAGTTAAAAATTGCTTTTAATAGTGCTGCACTTCACCAATACCATTGTTTAAGTATTACAGTATTCTAAATTCAACTTAAATATAAGCAAATAGCTTTTCAATACATCAGCAGCATACTTATGAATCAGTATTACATAATCTGCACATCGGTGATTATCAAATTGATGATTCGACACATCGGCATAATTTTGTGAATCTGCACAGCTTTACTGATAGGCACCAGAAAAGACGAATATTTCAAAAATTTCTTCTTACATATAACAGAACTTCCAGATGTTTCACTACTGTGGTCAAAATTACTAGACACTTCCCTTGGAGCTTTCAAATTCCTTGAAATTTCCCCGTTATCCAGGATTTTTACATGAGCGGCAATTGTGAGGAATCCAACCCAACCAAAGTGGCCATACCTCGGCAGACTGCACGGAAGCACGCCACTGGCCGAGATGTTCCCCCCACTCCTCTGTACGAGACAGGTGAGCTTCCAACTGTCTCCTCTCCCCCTCCAGGCGCTCCACCTCCTTCTCCAGCACACTCAGCACCCGTGAATCCGGCTTTAGAGATGTGCGCAACGCCTGCAGGGCCTGCCAACACATACGAGCCGTTGAGCTAGCACACACACTTTCACTGGAGGGGGGAAAAAGCATGCAATGGGCAGAGAATGCACTTTTTTTCTAACTCTGATTCTTTCACAACCTTTACTCAACCTGAACTGATAAAACTGGAGATACAGACACATCCGGTTGAAGGAAAAACTAACAAGTGGGAGGGCAAAATAACAACAAAATATTGCATCCTCCATTCCTGAGTAGTTACCTGCAAATATTACATAACTGATTTTCACAGTCTACCAGGAGCATAAACTAAAAATGATTAGCCAAAACATCCATTACAATGGCTTGGTAACATTATGAAGTCTTACTTGGGCTATGGGGGAAGAGCATTCTTTCATTTCTTGCTTAATTTGAAAGTTTTTAAGAAGAAAATCATGGGAAATCTCTTAAGACCTTTAGCTATTTTGCTTACCTCTTTTTTTAGTACAGACATTTGAACTATTAAATAAATCATACAACTAATGTAACTGACGAATTGGAACTTAGTACAGTCAACTCCTGACTATACGACCCTTCACAATTCCTGGGAAAAGGTAGAGATTTTGAAGGGGTCATTATTAGAATTTTGACTGACCCCTACTCTCAAAAATTTGGCTTAAGTCATACTTATGCCGCTTTTGAATGGCTCTTTCGTAAAAATTACATGTTATAGTAACTAAATACCATCAAATCTCAATTGTACTAGTTCTCCATTTACTCAGGAATGAGCTTGTACATTCTATTTGCTTGTAAGATTGACTTTGTTTAAACTTTAATAGCTTTAACCTCCCCCCCCCCCTCCCCCCCGTCGTCCAAACACGGAACTCCATGAAATCCATGCTCAGATGTTTCTAGCGTAAAAACAACAAATTGTTTTTAAAAATTATCAATTTATTTTAATTGACAAGATGCATTAACAAAAAATTATACCCTTAAAAATCATATAGGACCTCCCATGTTGCCAAAAGTCTAAACGCAGCACGCCACACAAATGTTTTATAGATTTATTTCCTTATTTATTATTAAAATTTATCTGGCTAGGCTTTGTATTTTGTTAGGATTGTGGCAAACATTAAAATCACAGAAACGTAAGCATGTTACACAGTTGTATTTCAAATGTCTAGGGTAAGGTTATAATGTTGTGATAAACAGACATGACTTTCAAACAATGAATTTCATCTTAAAAACAGGTCACGGTTAAAATTTATTAATTTCACCTGTCTATTTGCAATCTCACACATATTTTACGACACATTTATTCGACACATTTATTCGTGCCATGGAAAGACAGATTTCTCACAACATCGTAACTTACCTAGGTAGGTTTAAAAAACATGAGTACGAACTGACACTTTGTTCAGAAACACACCATGTCATGTTGCCATCATCACTTCTGCCAACTTCAGATTTGTAACCATCCCGTCATCACATCTAAACATATTGTAATAAGTATTCAAACAATAAAATCTCGTAATTTTTGCTGCAACAAGTATGAAATATGCTAAAATTGAAAACATGTAAATTTTTCTGCTACTACAGGCAGTACAAAACTTTCTGAAAGAGATAGAGAGAAAGAGCTCTGCTCCACCGATTGAATTTTCTTCATTCGGATGGAAAAAAAAACACCAAGTCACTAGGGCCTACGCACTGTAATTTGTGCTGATATTATTAACTGTAGCAACGAAATGTGTTTCCTTCGGTGCTACCTCAAAATTCAAATATATTAATAAGCAACCTTTAATTTACAAATAGTATATCAAAAAATAGGTTAAAACAATATTTTAATTGTGAAATACTTCTTAACTAGCTGTTTCCAACACATTATTGGTCTCACTATTTTGAATTCATATTTAATATAAAATAAATATTACAAGTTATAGAAATTACTAAGTTAAAGTTTCATTTATTCAGGAATACAGTACTATATAACATTGTGATTAACTTTAAAGTACTGTATTCTTGAATAAATGAAACTTTAACTTAGTAATTTCTATAACTTGTAATATTTATTTTATATTAAATATGAATTCAAAATAGTGAGACCAATAATGTGTTGGAAACAGCTAGTTAAGAAATTGTTCACAGTTAAAATATTGTTTTAACCTATTTTTTGGTCTATACACCCATTTCTGGGAAGGGGGAGGAAGTTGGCACAATGGAAATAGGTGTGCACCATATTTGTGACTTCGCAAGTTTTGCCTCCCAGCAACATTGGCTGCTGCCCGTTGGGTGATCAATAACCTGAATGGAAGCTGTCAGTTTGCAGGTAAGGTCTGAGCAGGACACAAATAACTAGATTAAATATGTATAAATATTAGGGATGGGCTGATGCTGATACCGATTAACCGGCGAATACCATGACCATCGGCATCCAAATGTTATTTGTCAATTATTATTCACCGATTAGTTGCATTAATTTATTTAACACAATGTTAAATAAACCGGCATGCTACATCTTACAAAGCATTAATTTACCACATCCATCAATCTGATATGCTGCCTGAAACCCAAAATATATTCAGCACAATGATTTTTTAATGACTTATTCCCATTGTTTAAGTTTTACTGTATTTCGTGTTGGTACATTCGCAGATTGTGTGCTTCATTCATTTTTGGACACAATTTGAATACAAAACAACGCAGATAATTGACAGTTGGTGCTATCAATAGTATTGATTACATCCCGCAAGGTTTTTTTTGTTCTATTAGATTCTTCTTATAAATTGTTATTTTAAACAATGGATTGAGTATCGCACGGCCGACGAAAGCACTCAAGGCAAAAATATTAGTAGAAATAAAAATTAAATATTGCTTAATTTCAAGTGAATTGATTTAAATAATTTTGGTAAGTTCTTTTTAATGACATCTTTAGGCTGTTGGTTTAAACAAACATGCATTTTGAGGTTATGTGTAATATTCCTCAGGTCTAAAATCCAAGTCCACATCATATTGTCCGAAGTCTTGAAGATTGTCTTTAACGAACTCAGTTTGTTATGAATGATATACTGTCTCATAATAGTTTTTACTTGACTGTTAAGTCACTTATTTACTCAGTTAAATTGTCTATCTTATTTATTATTAAAATTAGTGTTTTATTTCATTTCTGTGCTGTAGACACCAAGTGCTTAAATTGTTCACAAAACTGAAGTACTTTAAGAAATAAAAAAGTATTTCCAAATAGTGGGAATTGGGAATTATGATTGTGCTCATCAGAACTGATGTCGGCAGCGCTGTAATTGGCAGTTGAGAATCAGTATTGTTGGTGTCAGCAAAATGTGGTATCGGTTCGTCCCTAATAAATATAGTAAACATGTAATTTTTTTATGTTGTAAATAAACAACTTTAAATGAAAACTTCAAAGGTGGACTGCTGACCCAGTAGCCTGGTCTCTTGCTAATGAACAAACTTGAAAGTAACCCCCCACCCACTTAACAGTTTTCTACTTTATTTCTATCAACATCACGTAGCCGACCCCACCACTCCTGTAACCATGCGCTCGTCAGCAGGAGGGACAAACATTTTAGTCTTTCACTATTTTCTGTCCTATATATATATATTTTTTTTCCAAAACTTTAACCTCCAATTAAGACCTCACAACACTATTTTTTTCAAATTTGTTTTCGAGAAAAAAAATGTGTGGGTGGTACATAGGTAAATAAGATAAACGGAAATGGGGGAAGAGAAATGTTGGAGGCACCGGCAAAGATGGTGGGGGTTTGCAGAGCTGATCCCAGAGTAGGCTAAGGACAGACAGCTGAGCTACCAGCAGCAGCTGTAGTCTCACAAGGATGGAGGGGAGAGTACGCTCACCTGTGTCTTGTTATTCAGTCGCTCCTGCAGTTGGTACAGTTTCATAGATGCGTAATTTGACCGATCCATCCCGTTCAGATCCAAGCCATTCGGCGGGTCCATCCTCTTCTCTTCGTCCTCTGACGTCCTCTCTGTTATGCCCCCTTCTCCCAGCTCCTCGTCCTGCGTCTGTTCCACGACATCACTTATTTCTGCAGAACAAATAAGCCGACTCATACAATACAATATCACCAACAACACGAAGCCTGGGAGATGAGGTCTGAACACACTATGCAGGTACAGTACAAAAAAGGTTGAGGAAGATCACGGAATTGAAATACCACAGGATGCAACCTCAAAGAAGGCCAAAGAAATGTACCTCTAACACGCTAAAGTATGAGTGTTACGGAACAAGCTATGACTGGTAGAGAATGACAGGAGCGTAATGCAAGTGCACAATTAATAAATATAAGATTTTTTCTCTGCAGATGCCGGATCTATCTGTAAATGCACATTTAGAAGCGGTGACGTTCGTTATGGCGTTTCCTTAAAACCTGTCTTTTTTCATTTCATTCCAAAGGATATTTTATGCAATTCTACAGGTTGGTTGCAGCACACAGATACACAGTACACTAAGTTCACTGATTAATATTTGCAACTACCAAACATAGGTGTGACCACAAAATGATCTGGGTATACAAAACACCAAACATGAGAAAAAGGCGAGAATAAGCCGCTAAAAACCTGGTTTACATGATAAGGAGAGAGGACTCGCAGGGCAGTACTCATGGTGAGGGGGATGTGGTAGAGAGAGGGGTGGGGGAGGAGATACATACACTATGTGCACACAAACACGCATACACACACACAAAAGTCAGACAAACACATTTTCCTTGCGAATGTGCAGTTGCAATGTTTTGCTGGCTATGCCAACGTCATCAGGTGGCAAGTGGTGTGAGTGTAAAGTTTTTAAAGCAAACTAGTCTTCCGCACTGTGAATTAACAAATGCCCATCAGGTAATAGCAGAGTGAAGTTCATGATATTTTTAGTTATATTCATTTGTTTCATTGTACTGGAGCAAGAGGGGATCCAGTACCTTTGAAGAGAACATAGCAGGTACCTCAATGTTAGCTTTAGTCACAAGGCATGTAGTGGAGAGATCTTGGGAGCCGATGAGGGTGAAGTGAGGCGAGTCTGGAGCAGTGCCGGAATGCAAGAGTGGAAGAAACGGGAGGTCCCAGAGAAAATCCACAACCAGCGGCATCGTCCAGCACAATTGCCACATGCAAAAATTTCGGAGCGACCCCACCAAGAATTGAACCTGGTTTACTTAGATGGGAGGCAAGTAGCCTCCCTTCTACACCACATGTAAAATTAAGGTGGTGGTTCCTGGTGGGACCTCCTGTTACTACTGATCACACACACGCTACAAGTAAATTAACATGTTAAAATAATTTTCAGGTCTGTTTTGTACATGAGATAGCACTTACATTTAAAGCTGGGCTGCCACCAGCCCTGAAGCTGTAATGCTGGTTCCTGTACATAGAAATCCTGTAAAATCCTGGAATCATTGGGTCAAACACTGTAAAATACTTGGAATTAAAAAAATAGCAAATTACAGAAAAAAAAAAGTGGATCTGAAGGACGATTACATATTTAACGTAATTGTTTTTCTTTGGAATGTACAAACCATGGTAATTATTTTCTCCATTCGCACTTATACTTTTGTTTATACAACAACTTTATCTGCGATAATTTACATTTCCTCACCATTGTGATATAAATGTCCAACACAAAATGCAGTTACCAAATTCATGGATTGATGTGTAAAAACTGCAATTCGTGGCAAAGGTTCTTTTCAATAATGGCCTTGGCCTTTGCATGTGATCATACAACCAGGAACAGAAATAAGTAGATAACTGTATTTCCGCACTAATGAATAATTAAGTGAAATATTTTGGACATACACTATTGAAGCAATGGCATATGTCCAAAATATTTCGGAATTATTCACCTCCGTTGTAAGAATCTTTCAAACAAATGCATCAGTAAAACTGACACACATAGCTGTGGGCGCAAGTATCGCATTCACGCAGCAGCCACTTTGAGCAAAGTGCAAAAAAATCTATAGTGTTATAAAAATCTGTAAAAATGGATAAAATCCGTTAAAACGGCAGACCTGATTCAAAGTGCTCACCTCCATCATCCATGACACATCAAGACAACAATCTAATAAATCTTCAGCCTTTGCTGCTCGTCTTAAAAAAATATATATATATTTTTTTTGGTAAGAAATTTGGTTACTGAAAGTTGTAACAAAATTAAAATCCTAGATTTAGATACATCTTCAGGTGTTAAATAAATGTTCATTTAGTGCATCAGCAAAGGAAATTTTTGTCTCTGAATCATCTTGTGGAAATTTAAATGTACGCAAGAATATCCTGTAGTAAATACTCCATATCCTATTTTATTTTTTATTTTTTTTGTTTGGTTTTGCAGTGAATTTGTCATCATTAATAACATGTAAAATTTTATTAAAGCTGTTAAACTTTCATTACGACTGTTCTCATTATGAAATTATTTATCAATTTATTTCAGTTTCATAAAAGTTTGCAACATATGCCTATTTCGTATTAGTTTCACAAGGAAAAAGTTACATTTGCACAACCCTAAAAATTTCAAAACATAATGTAAAATGTGACTTTTCATACCAGTTGTGTCAGCATTTACATCAAATCTAAAGTTCACGAGTATATTACCAAGGTTTTGAAGCAGACTAAAAGTGTGATCACTGAATTATTAGAAAAAAGTTGTGGGCCACCAAATTTTTTCATGGAACAAAGATTTGCATCCCTGTTTCGAAAAATTAGTTGTTTCAATTTAAATATTGAATACGTTGATGGATGGATGAGTGGTCGGAAAAAATAAATAAAACTTTACATACAAGAAAAGTTACGCACAGAATTTTAATGGACATACACGTACAAGACGAGTAGCACATCACTTTTTATATTGGTTCAATAAGTTAATAACAATTAACGCGTAACAATCATAGATGAGTTTTTCTAACAAATGATGTAGCAAATATTCACAAAAAATGAATTGCACTGATGTCCGTTGTCAACCACAATTTAATACCAAAAGCTGGTGGAAATAGGCATACACTCCCATCCACCCATGCAACACAGGTAGTTCAATTGAAAAATTCTTTACTGGGGAAGTGCTCAACAGTAACTAGGAAGCCAAAATGGGAGCAGCATGTAATATAAAGTGGGGATGGAAGAACGAGGATGAAAAATAATACAGTAGAGAACCAAATTTATGAGTAATGGGTTTAACGAGGCAGCAGCTTTGCGAGACCATTCTCAGGAACAGTAAAAAACAATCATAATTTTTTTTGCATAAATATAACCCCTCCCCCAAGCAATAAATTCCAATCAAAACTGACTTAAAATAAGTTCTCAAGTCCACAGTGATAAAATACAAGGGTTATAGTGTCGTTACTCGTAATTTGCATACAGCAAGATGAAACAAAACTGACGAAAATAGGTTAAAAACTGCTGCAGCTGTGATTTGAAACGAACGTGCCGTGCTGCTAAGCACCTAAAGGGAAGGCTCCCAGCGGGACATGTTAAGGAATATAAGTAGTAACTGTTCTACACCCGCCCTTTTCCCGTGGCTGCTCCAAGATGCAGTCTCTCACCTAGCCCAGTTGTCTCGCCTGGCCATCACCCGCATAGCAACAAGTCTGGCCAATAACATGGTGAGTGACGTTTCCGTGAGCCCAAGAATGTGAGGGGGAGAAATGGGCATGAGAGAGCACTGTGTTAGCGTGTCACCACGTGCCTGAGTGTCAGGCATAAAAGAAAAAAGAAGGCGACCAACGAGCGACACCTGCTCTACAGCTTAGCTGGCTAGACTGTTTCTGCACTCTTAAGATTTTCTTGCATGAGCTTGATACAGTAGTATATGAAGGAAAGTACGGCATATAGTGGATGGAAAAAATGCAGTTACAATTTTGAGTTCAAGTTAAAAGTATTTCATTATGCAAGATAAAATGGAAAACAAGTTGTCACGAAAAAAAATGTTGATCCTAAAAGTGTCATACGGTGTACTAAAAAGGAGAAACTAGACTAGGTGCTGAAAAATAAACATGTCTGTTAGCAATGCAATACATAATCATCTTACAGACGCCATGTTTTGAGGACTGGTTGTTCATCCAATATGGCGGACTGGTGTGGAATTCAAATTGGCAGTTTGGTAAAAAAAAATGTCATATGTCACACTGCATATACATATCCAACAATACGTCAACTGAAAATAACACATTTTCACACTTGTCGAAGATGCTATTGTTAAAATTAAATGCACATCTCCTGCTTCACAAATGACACATAGAGAGGCAATTATAAAAAATAAAATATCTGCCTGGAATATTGACAAAGCAGGAAATATTTGTAAAATGAAAACCAATCATAATTTTCATCTGCAAGTTCTAGGACAGTTAGTTACACATCCCTCGACGTAAATATTGCTTATTCTGACTATTGCTGTGGCTGGCCTCTGCAAGGGTTGCAAAGCTGCGAGCCGTTGTTGTAGCAAACAAATTCGGGGGATTGAGCGCAAGGTCAGGAACGGAGTACATAAGCTCGGAGCAATGGCGGCTCCGGGTGCCATCTAGCCACCTTCGCCGGAGGCCCTGCCTGAGTCCTGCCAGATGAGAGGACCACCTCCCATGGTCCGACTTCATCACCTGACGAGCCCGCCATTGAGAGAGCTTCAGTGAGACGTCGACATCGAGAGGGTAATTATATTCCCTGGTAGGACAACTGAAGGCACGTTAGGGTTCGGGACAAGCGAAGGCATTTAAGCTCCATCCGAGTAGAGTTCCACCTTTCTAGCTTAAAACTAATTGTAATTGGTTAAAGGCATCAGCGCCTCTTGGAGTGTATATTGATGAAATCCTGTTTTCCTACAGCTGAATAACTGTTGTGTTTAGTTGATTCAATAGACACATACTTGTATTGTTAAAGTTAAATAAAAGTAGCATTTTGTATTTGAGTGTTTTTCCATCTAGTTACCCTTTCCCCCTAGTTAGTGCATTACCTGCTACCCTCCGGACAGGCCACATCAAGTGGTGGAGGCGCTTTAGCTTTCGCACCCTCCCCTTTCAATTTAGAATTGCAATAAAGTATAGTCAAATAACAGAGAAATTCGTAAAGACATTTAGTGCCGTCCATCTGCACACAGGTTAGAATTCCCTCGAGTAGTCCGGGTCAACGAATCCACTGTATTAAATGATAGTAAAAGAGTAAGCACTCATTCACGGCATTGTGTGTTGTATTATTCAGCAGAAAAATGTGGCCGCACCAGAGCAAGTTAGTAGGAACTGCCGCATTGCAAAAAGCTGCTCTGCCAGACAGTTGCCAAGTGTGTGTGCGTGCGCGCGCTTGGCTTTTAAGAAATTTTATGCATGCTTAACCACAGTTCTGCTCTTCGGACCGATTGCAAATTTTTAACGCAAATTCCACAAAAAGAGTGGGCAATCGTGGAAAAGTAGAGAGTAGAATGATTAAGAGAGTGCTGAGTGTAATTTAACATATGTCACAGAGTCAAATAACGAGATTATTATGTGTAAGACAAACCAACCACTTCCTTCGTTAAAACAACCAAGAACATTTTGAAACACGATACTGTAGACCTATCAGACACACAAAAGAAATTACAAGCACAGAACACAACAAGCACAGAAAAATTTCATTCGTTATTAGTTTCAGCTGAGAAATTATTAAATGAAAATCCAGACATTGTAGATCAATTTGACACAAACTCAAAATAGCTGACACATAGCCTAATTAGTAAAATCACAAATAGCGGCCTTCTGCCATAAACACCCCCACCCTCATACGAAAACACACAAAACCACGACACAGATTACCTCACACCTATTCAAATTGACACCACAACAGAACCTATGTATAAGAACTCACCACTAGCTTCCCCACTTCAAACACAACAGCAATTGAACATAACAAACACAACCAATAAATGTCATCATCCAGCAGCCTATGTCAGTTACTAAATTCTCGGGCGATGGTAGCGAAAAATGGCCTGAATTTCTAGAGCAATATAACAACACTGCGGAGAATAACAACCGGGACAAGACAAAGAAATGCTGCAGGCTTAAATATTACGTCAGAGGGTCAGCGAAACACACTTTAGAAAATTACTTGCGGACACACGCAGGACAATCTACCTGGAATGACGTCAACAAAATGAAAAACACATTTTCCACACTAGCAAACAAAGAATATTTGAAAAACCTACTCTACCCAACTAAATAAAAATTGAATGAAAATGCACAGAAACATATTGAGAACCTCCTACTTTACAGGAGGAAATATAATCCCAACGTAACAGACACAGATTTCATTAGCATTGTGTGGCATTCCCTTCTTCCGTCGATCGCGGACAAAATTGTTGGGTTGAAAAACGACACAATCAAAGACTTGCTCACAAATATTCAAAGAGTAGAAGTCGGTTTGTTCCAGTACAACCAGGCGATTACGGGACAACAGATTCACTGAGAGCCGAGGTGGTGAAATTAAAAGACGAAATCGCAAACTTGACATTGCAGTACAAAAAGCCCTTCACGTACAGAAATCCACAAATGTACAATAACACACAGACACCAAAATACTACAGATACAACACCTACAAACGAAACCAGCAACCTGTTGTCGTCAAAGAGTACGTACAGACTCCAAAGAAATACTACAACCCCCACCAGATCCAATTCACAAACAAACAAGCCCCGCAAACCAGCAAGGACGAATGTCGCACAAGCTACGTGAAAACGTCAACGCCGCAGGTCCTTGTCCGGATTGCGGGCAGATCATATAATGCGTTGCTCAACAGGGGATGCTCACGATCATGCATAGCGACAACACTTGTACACACACATAAAAGGCAACCAGGAACCGAACAATTCACACTAGTTGGTGCAACTACAGACATACACATACCCAAGAATAAAACGAATATGAATACCAACATATCAGGGTATAAGTTCAATCAAGACTTCCTCTTAATAGATAATTTGAAATTAGATATACTGGGAGTTGATTTTATGAAAAGGTATGATGTAGTACCGATACTGTCTGAAGACCTTATGTACGTGTATGCTTACCACAAAGAAGACGACATTGATGTACCAATTAATACCAACCAAGTGAAATGTGATAACAAATTGCATAGAATATTACATAAATAAAATAGAATCAATGGCGAACTCAAATGAGGACACAAAATTAGGAAACATAAACGAAAACCTACCCCATATAAAAAAGCACAACTTAAGGAGTTACTTGAGAAGTACAAAAATCGTTTTGCTAACATCATCATCAAGTTAATAGAAACAAAATATTACAAAATTAAACTTGAGCTAACCACCAACAAACCTATTCACACATGCCCATACAGAATAAACCCGCCATTACGCAAACAAATACTTGAAAAGATACAACAAATGCTCGACGCACATATAATCACACCTTCTGATTCCCCTTACGCTGCATCAAGCCTAGATATAAAAAAACGCCAAGGAGGCATACACTTTTTAACAGATTTTCTACTTCTCAATCAGCACTTAAAAAAGGAACAATACCCCATCCCCAGAACAGAAGACACCATAAACACACTTCAGAATTCCAAATACATTTCATCCATTGATATGTTTAGTGCATTCTATGCAATTCCAGTGAGGGAACAAGATAAGGAAAAACTAGCTTTCAGTTTCGATGGCATCAGTTTATACGAGTACGCTCGTACGCCAATGAGGTTGGCCACAAGCAGTAATTACTTTCAAAATTTTGTAGATATAATGCTTGGGCCACTATGCTGGAACAGGGCCACTATGCTGGAACAGAGCCGTAGCCTATACGATGATATTTTCATCACAGGCAACACATTCGCGAAACACCTACACAACATCAGTAAAGTCATGAACAGATTACGCAAGTATAATGTAAAAATTAACACAAAAAATGCCACTTCGCTCAACAGGAAATAAAAATTCTGGGTCACTACATTAAACTGGAAGGGATCCGAACGGATCCTGAGAAAATCGAAACCATCAAACAGATGGCACCGCCCAAAAACAAAGCAGTTGCGAACATTTTTAGGACTAACTTCTTACTTAAGAAGATACATTCTTAACTATGCCAAAATTGCCGAACCCCTCACAGATATTATAAAGGAATCAAAATCATTTCAATGGACACAAGCACAGCAACAGGCATTTGATAACCTTAAATCAGCATTACTAGAACCTCGCATCCTAGCGAGAAAAATAATAATTGGAAAAGTTTTAGCTAAACTGCCTTATTTCCGAGTTAATTCATCCACGATACACTAGGTCAAAAGAATTACTGTGTATGTAATAGAAGAATAGATGAGGAAGGAAACACTAAGTAAATTACGAGAAGCTTCATTTCTGTCAGAAAATTTATTTTTACTGCCTTCCTTCTCAAAATTTTTATGTGGAAAAATGTTATAATGTTTGATATTTATTGTCATTTGTTTCCAGTACAAAAAATGTTATATAGAAAATGTGTTATTTTTAAGATGGCGAAAAATTCTTAAGCTCTTGAATTGAGTATAACATTTTTGTTATAACCATTCTTACAGCTCATATTACTTACTTTTGTTTTAAAATATATTTTAATGTACCGAAATAACAAAAAAAGTTTTATTTCCAAGCCAATGTAAATATGATAACTTCAGTAGGTATGATTTATTTGTAATTTGGAAATATGTGTCTCGTTGTAATAGTTTACATTAGATCAATTTCTAACTAGTATATGTATATGTAATGTAGTACTAGTATATGTAATTTATGTTCAACAGTGGTTCTCAACAGGCACGTGAAATATGGCCCCACAACGGATGTCAGTCTCTTATTGCTGAATTGTTAAAACAACATGCTAGTACCTATAATTATAATAACGATTCAACTCATATTTTACCACATGATTTATGACTAAGGCTACATTGTTTATTAATGTTTCACCTAACTTTTAAAATATCTTTAAAAAGTGTTCGTTAGATAGCGTTGTAATTACTTTTCATTTTGAATAATTTACCCAAAAAAATGTGGACTCTTAGCTCAGTATACAAAAAATTATTGGTGTGGCCCTTAATATGCAGAAATTGAGAACCACTTACATAAAGTCTGATGTATCATGGGAATAAAGAGTCGAAAGGGAAGGTGTCCAGGCATAGGGAAATATCTCCTCCAAAAATTCAGTATAAACTAAGGGTATCTAGAATATTTTGCCGAGACTGTTCGACTATTTGAACATGAATTAATGAAAAATTAGCTTTTAAGTACTCTTGTGCACTACAGCTGCCTTCTGAATAAATACATTAGAAGATTAAAAATGGCTGTGTGTGGCTGACTAATACGAGTAAATCTCTAGAGTTTCTAGATAATGCATTATTGATTAAGAAAATTGAAACCATAAACATTTGGAGGCAGATTTCAACCCCCTTCCATAAAAGAGGGGGTTTGGAATCCCCTTTGTTCACTAAAAAATACAACTCTCAGGAATTTATGCATAATTTATAATACTGAAAACCTGTTGCCAATATGCCAGATGTGATTAGGTATTTCAGCACGGAAAAGACCTATGTAAATGGGAATGGACAGTTTGACGCGTAGCAGTCCCGGCTGTCTGTCTGTCCCTGCCCTCGGTTACTTCCTTGACTCTAGGCAAGTCGCATCTCAAGATGGCTTAGTCTCATCTGGGCATGGGGGCTCGCCCGGTGTACAGTACGGGCCTAGTGGGTTAGCGACTTGGTACAAAGTCTGGCTCCACAACCTTTATACTGCGAGGTGCAGGCTTAGGTGGAGGTGCAATATGGTGGCAAGGTGGTTGGATGCGTGCCTGCACACTTTCGGTTTCTTCTACTGGAGTTGCACTCGACTGGAGGGTGATAGGCTCTGGTTCGGTCGCTGGCTGCGGTTCTGGCGTGCTGGTCGGTTGTATGCCAAATAGTGCCTCCTGAACTATTGGGTGGTATCCTTCTGTGTCCTTGGTTGGTGGCTCGAACAAGTCCACGGGTGTGACATTGGTGCTGGTATGGTGAGGCATCTCAGTAGTGCAGCTTGCTCATGTGAACTAAGCAACATCAACCCGCTGCAAAGGATACGTAGCCCCTGGGATTTTTAGAAATAGCTCTCGCCTTCTTGGCCCTTCTCTCCACTCCATCCCTACAGCTGTAAGGCATTAGGCACAAAAATTGAGGCTGCAGGAGGTTGGCAGTTAACTTGTCAGTGTCCACGTGTAGGTGCAAATTACTGCTGTCAACACTGCCTCACTCTCGACAACTCTACCAGGTAGAGACGGCGTGAGCTGCGGGATGATAGTAGCGGGAACCGCACGGTGTTGTCCCATGGGGGTAAATTTCCCTGCACCAGAATGCAACCCTCTTGGCACCACCAGGGAGCGGTGAGAGTTGAGCACTGACCGGCAAGTCTATCCCACCAGGACTGTACCTAGTGTCATGGCTCTACCGTTCCTCCCACGTGGTGTAAGGAATGGTTGGCCTTCCAATAATGGTGAGGTGAGGGTCCAGTGGTCACTGGACCCCGGACTACAAGAATATCCCCTCCTCTGCACCACAAAGTGAGCGGTGAGGTACAGCGGCGACTCAACATGAAATTAATTTCTTGCTACATCCCTGGGTGTCCCCGTCAAGTCGAGTTCATTAGTTTGAAGCCTCATATTCATTGCTGGCCGTTCCAAACACAAGACCTTCCTATGCGTGTTGCTGCTAATGTGACAACTGCGATAAGATGCCCTGTCGCCTCACAGCTAGTGAATGGCGGAAAAAGAGCTTAACAACCACAATACAGCTACACAAATTTCCGGCACCTGGCACGGCAAACAGAAGTGACCCTACCCCACTCTTGACAGGTAATAAAGGCTTGGGCCTTGTCCAAATATAGGTGATGTCTCTTTACTGGTCGGTGTTGCACTCTTACGCTCTTCGTCACACTGGTACTGGTATCAGGCTACCGAGGCACTGGGACATCCGGCCCTTTGTACTAGTGTTGGGGAGGCTTGTTGCACTTATGGTTGGCGTCATGCCGGGATCCTTGTCATGGTTCTCTCAGCAGGTGACATGAGGCAAAACAGACTTACCTCATGCCGCACAGTCTGTTACTGGGTTGGCCAGCTCGGCCGCTGTAACTAGCATGGTCTGTGCCAAGGATGTTCTCGGTAGAAGGCGGGCCAATCGCGGTTAAAGCGGGGGGTGGAGGGGGGGGGGGTCATACCTTGTGAGAGAGTCCTTCGTAGAAAAAATTTATCTTTTGCCCCAGGAGCATAGAATATTTTAGTAGTTCTTACTTTGATGCTGGTCCATCCTTCACCGCTCAGATATACGCTGTGACTCCCGCAAGAGCAAGGAAAGCCTTAATCTGGGTCTGAGTTGTCCCTCAACAGCTGCATTAATAATATTTCATTAACACATTATCTGATTTTCCCTCAAGAAGCTACTGGAAGCGCACTTCCCTCATGTTAAAGTGACTTAGCACCCAAAGTTAACATTTGTTTTGGGACAAGGGGAGTTCGTATATGCCCTCCGGGGTATACACCATTCGGAAAACATCTATCTATTACAATAAATTAATACTTCCTTTTAAAAACATTTTATTTTTGCAATAGAGACAATTATAGCTGACTTGACATGAAAAATGTTATTTTAATGCAATTTGTGGTGTTTTGAGGGGTTGAAAACAGTCGGAAACTAATTTGCGAGGTTATTCTCACGCACCGCGAGGCCCTTGCAAATTCGGGTCTCTACTGTAGCTATGTTGCCAGTGCTAAAATACACGGGTATTAGGAAGTATGATGCAAAAAGCCTCTACATGACATTGCTAGCACAACCAACCAACCTAGACTGAGCATTTTGTCATCGCTGCTCTCATTGAGTGCAATCTTCATCTGCTGGTAGAGGTCATGCTGCACAAAGGAAGGGTAGAATTTGTCATCCAGCAGCTTCACAACATCTTCGCGCACCTCGTAGAACACCTCCGGTCCACTGTCGCCCAGCAGAAAACAGTCCATTCTCTTCAGGACTGGCTGTGGAAGGAAGTAAAACATAAACACTAAATCACTGACAGCCAGCCACCTTTTTTTTTTTTCAAATAGAAATGGAAAAGAACCCCATCACCAAGTCTTGCTTGTTATGACATAGTGGTTGGTAAGTTTCTTCAACATGAATCCCAAAGATAAGTTTCAATAATAAATCACACTTTTACAATGCTTCCACATATACCAAATGATGTATCCAGTGTCCCACAAAGAAAATTGCCAGTTAGCACTTCTTGAAAACATTTGACTGACATAAAAAACTGAAGAATAAATACAAATGCAAGTACTGAGAAAATCATGAAAATACAATTTTGTAGATCCCATACGAATGGGCCTATCTGGTGAGATACTGTTTGATGGAATACTGTCTTCTTTATTTATTCCAAACACTTCAAATTCCCTCAGACACAAACAACAAAAACACATTGTATGCAGATGTAAACAAAAATTGGGATGTCACTACCTGAGCATCGTTTATATTATGAGCTTTGCAGTACCAAACATGATAATGCTACAGCTTCACTTGCCAGCACCAATGCATTTAAGTAGTATGAAGCAGCATTATTGTCCTGCGTAGACTGATCTACAGCTGCAAATTATAATCAAAATATTTTTGTTGTACTGTGCTGAATATAGGTATCTGTGTATTTGTACTTTAATAATAAGTTTGTTTCTGCACGAATCTTAATAGTTCAACAAATTTCTAAAACATTTGTCTATTGATGTCAAAGGCAAAAATTAAATTAAATGGAGAAGCACAAACTTTGCTCTGTAGCAACATTTAATGGCAATGTTGCGTGCACAAAGATTTTAAAAGTAAAGTTTCTCCGATACCAATACCCAGTATCGATATTGGCAGATACTTCACCGTTTTTCAATCTATCTGTACAAGCTTGGTATCGGGCCAATACATTATTATCGGTTGTAGACAGTGAAATCAGGTTATTACTTTCGTTAGTTACAAAAATTACAGCCTTTTGGTATGTATAAGCCACACATAAAAAAATACAAGAAAAATAATAACAAATAAATTACATCCACCAACCATGTTTTGTGGTCCTGGCGAAATTCCTATTAAAATAATTTTAATATAACATTTTATCACATGTTGTGCTGATCGAAGTATATTCCGGGTCCCGTCACCCAAGACTTCCGGCAACTATAGTTTTTAAGCTGGTTGTTTATGCAAACATCTAGTAACTGTATGTGAAATACGTCATGCACGCCGCCGTTTCTAACTGCTCTATGGTGCTTTGTATAGTATCTTGTCTTCCCAACAAGTCTGTTGACAGTACACTGCGGCGTGAGAGACTGGCTTGCTACTTCCACTTACATGCCTCCGAATGGGAAGTGGTTACCAATAGCAACGAGTGTGGTAACTTAGCATCCTCTCTTTCACCCTTCTTTCTGTCTCTTTCAGCCACGCATGTTCCTTGTTCCCCTTACATTCCATACACACTATAGCTTTTGTCTAGCACGCTGGCCACAGAACCAAAGTGCACCTGGCGAAAGTATAAATTGTATCATGATTATGTGTCACTCAAAATAGTTGTGCATATAACCACTTGTATTTCAAAGCAAATGGTTTCGCCTGAAAATGTTACGCAAAACATTTTAACGAGGAATTATTATTTAGAAAGCTGTTTTATTTTATGATTAAAGGTTGTTTTTTCCCAGTAAGGTTGGTGATTCATTGTATCTGGCGTAAAATTAACATGACTTTAAAATGTAATACGTACTTATTTAACTCAAAAAGCAGCATCTTTTGTGAATAAAATTATATGTCCAAAAGCATATACTCTACCATTTGTCACCAAAAATAGTTTGAACATCGAGTGGCTTGTATTATATGTGTAAAGTTCACTTTTAGTAACTTCTTGCAGGAAAATCGGATGATTTATATTAATTTATTTCAACAGACATGCATCTTTGAATAAAATGATAAAATGTAAGGGCCTATTCGACACCTTTTGCCATCTAATAATGGCAAGGTAAGCACCGAGCCGAGTGCAGTGTAACTCGTAACAGGGAAAATCAGAGGACGTGGTTTTGAATCTTTAATTATTAAAGACAGTGAAGAAATCAATTATAAGCACCATATTTAGTCATTTCCATCTCAAAATTACAAGTTTTCTTTGCGGTAAAATCTAATTACTTTAAAAGATATGACATTCGCCACGGGCGCTAGGCGTCCGCAACATGTAGCGGCGTAGAAGGGCAATCCTCCAGCCGCCATTAACACACTGTCCGATCGATAACTTCTCTGTGCACTCTCGCTGCATGAGTGCGCGTGGGACATTCGAAATTTGACTTATATTTGGTGTCATATTATTTTCATTTGCAGAGGGGTTGAAAGTTTTAGGTCAGCTTGCATTTTGTGTCAGATTACAATAAATTATATACGGTAGTTTGAGACATTTTCTTTATTTAAATGAGTTAAGGAGAGATGTTTTTAATGAATTATTTACAGTAATACTTTTACAAAATGCAGTGCGAAGGGCACTGGTATTGGCATTCGTATCTGGGTATCTGTATTGGAAAACATGGAATCAGAACAACTCTATTTCAAAGATCATGGCAAAATTGTTTTAGAAGAAATAATGTGTAAGAACTATAACTGTGCGCACTTGTTAATATTTATTTTTATTAGATATCCTGGAACTTACACCATAGGTAGAGGCAAGATTATATGGTGAATAGAAATAAAAGCGAAATAACACCGAAATTCAAGAACACCAAAAATTGGAGTTAAAACACGAAATAAAATGTAATGTTGCCAGAAAAAAAAATCATTAAAAAACAATTTTTACAATTTAAAACTAAATTTACAAGCTATGTATTAATCAAAACAATACAAATTTTATTTCAAATTTTTTTTCACATTGGGAGGATGGCGAAAGAATATATGTATATTTCGGGTTGTTAACATGTAGAACGAGTGAATTGCATGCTGTGTAGTGTGGTTGACATTATATTCTATTAAACCAGGCTGGCAAAATTGAAAAAGTAAAGAACTTTAATGTGGTTTCAATGAAAGATTTTTTTTCTGTTAATTAATATGCAAAATAATTTTGTGTAGAAACCAAATAAAATCCACATTCTCTGGAAAATTTATCATCTGTCCCATAAAAAATAATCCGTAAAATGTGATTCTTTCCTTTAGTTTAAATACAGAGATGAACACACTTGAATTAGTTGTATAAGTGTTAAGTATTAAAAGTGTTTAATTGAACATGTTTGTAAGTATACACTATTGATAACTATACCCAGAATGCGTAGAAATAATAGCAATTACACAGAAATATTAAATTTTTTAGATCAATCTGAGGTAAAATATTTTAAATCACTTATTGTACTAACCCAAAGTCATCGCGACAGAATTTAGCAAGTACGCATTGATGCACGCATAATAAATGATTTATAACAAAGACAAAATCTACTATTTTTAATGACCAAATTTTCATTTGAATAACACCATAAAATCTTGGCTCTAACCAAAGGGCATCTTTCTTGGTGAACTAATTTCTGTATCTTGTATTAGGAAGCAAACTTTTGTTGAATTTGATGCATATCAGCATGCTGAGCTATAGAGAAGCGCACTCTACAACTAACTTCGCCTCATCAAAGCGCGCCAAGTATGGGGCGAAATAAAATTCATTGGCCGCTGAGACTTGGAAACCATAAATAAAAAATACTTCAGGCATTGGTTGGTCACCTAGGTAATTGAACTTCATATCTGAAATTATGTTCTTCTACACCCGATTAATGAGTATGCAAAAACACCTTCCAAACGGAGAAAGTATAATATTTATTTAATTTATACTACGCTACCCTGCACGGACAAGAAGTTACAAACATCCCTCAAGATAACAGCACCCAACTGGCCTTCTGATGTCACAGATCGCCAGCCTCAGTCTGAGGTGCAAGAAATTATCTACGCCTCCACCAGGGGCGATACGAAATTAAGCGGCGCTCCCACAGCAGATAAACCAACCCCTGCGATGGAACGCTATGCTACCCCACGCTCACGGAGAATCACTGACACAGGGTGATTTTCGTATAAATAGAAGGCCAGTACTGTGGTCTAGCAGACACGCCGGGGCTTGCTGGCCACATAGGTTCGCGAGTTCTCCTCCAGCATGCGAAAGACTCTCTCCTCTCCTCTGCAGCCCGCCCAGGGCTCGACCTCCATCTTGGCAACCCGAGGTAAGGCTCGAACCTCTACCTCCAGCCAGCAGCTTGAAGAAGGCCGCCAGCACTCCAGTCCCAGCTTGGACAAGGCTTCTTTCATCTGACCGCACAGGGACAGCTCTCCACGTTGATTGGTACATCCCACGCCTGTAACCACTAAACCTTACCTCAGTCAACTTCCCTTGACTCCCGCGGTAACAGGTTGTTGCGAATCAATATATAATTGTCAGTGATTTAATATTTTGTTGCCTAGCTTTTCGTGTGTACTAACTTAGCTGGAACTTTGCTATGCTATTGTTTTAAGTGTAATAAAATATTATGTTCCAAACGTAACCCCCTTGTGTGTCGACTACTGTAATTTTAATATTAGATCCTTTGTCACCTTTTTTTATTGCTTCAATAACTTTCTATTTAATTTCAGAGTTGTGTATTAAAACAGTTGCGCAGTAAAACTAATTAATTTCACGTCAATACTCGGCAATGTAGTGGACTGTATCTCTCAGGAGACCGGAACTGCCCAAGGTCCTGTCCCTAAGATTCCATGGCAGCCGCCACTGATACGAGGCGCAAGGACTAATTACTTGGGTTGCCCGTGTGCACGGCAGGTCCGCAAGAGTGATTGCAGATTTCGCCCTGCCCAGGACTGCATGTCCGCAACCCCTGTTGATGGTCTTAGTTTTATTTTGTATTTCACTGCTAAATGCACAAACAACACGGAGGTACCGGTAGCCATCAGAGGCGACGCAAAAGGCGCACCATACTGACACTAGCACTGTTAAATCAGCTAAATAATGACTCAAACCCGAGTACCTTGGTATCTAGGGAACCCTAATTAAAACATATTGACTACAGTATAATAACACCCCGTGACCACGAAACCCCCTTAAAGCATTTGCTAGGTTGGTGTGAACCGGACGAAGAATCCGACTCAGAGGAAACCCCTGTCCAACCAACCCCTACACAAGCAACAAACTCTATTACCGACACACCGGACCCCTCTAACCGATCAAATATCGTAAGATTAAAATCTGACCAGATAATTCAGATTCGACACCCGAACACAGAAGTGGGTTTTGTCCAGATGTAGCGAGCTTGGCCCACACCGAAACTGCGGTTCCACAGGTGAGATTCGTTGGTCAAGAAGTGGATGGTTGTTCCAGCCGAATCTAACTTCCGTACCAGTCAAACAGTCCTCTTACCACGGGATGGCACGATGGGTGAATACGTATATACGAAGATAAGAATAATACCACAACTGGAGCAGTAGATACTGACTCGTGCCTGAGTTGGGCGACACTGTGCTGTTCCGCTGTGTGTCGCTCCCTACGTTTTCGGCCATGTCTTTAGCCGAAAGACATTGAGTCTCTGCTCACAGGTTATTGGGTACACCCTGAGGCGAACAAACTAAACACAATTTACAGTGTAAGTTCGGTTTTGGCTTGCTGACCAGGCTCTGTAAAGGTCTCCACTGATCCCCCCCCCACCCCCCTTTTAGGCGGGCTGATCAGAGACGGGGAGCTGTTTGTGTCACCAATGCCGCCACCGGATGTGCGTCCACACAGGAATGGATGGTAGATCTCAAGCCACGGTATATTCTAGCACTGGAAGTAATGCTGTGGGATAAGGCAATAACTCGAGACTGTCGCTAGTGATCGTGGCTCCTCTGTTCCTCTTCACCGGCACTGGAAGCAACGCTGTGGTAGTTGGAAAGCAACAGATGGCCGTCTAATGGGTGGGTGAAAATATGAAGGACCCCTGAAGGGAGCCCGTGGCTGAAGTTAATTCAGTAGTTATAAATTCCCCGGTCCTTGTCAAAGGTGTACGTAACAACCTGTATCTAGCAGGCAAACAGACAGAGACTCTAAGAAATAAAAGCTGAGAGGTAGGAGAAACAACAGTATGTTTATTAAAGTCTCAATAAACATGCGGCACGTGCTACCTCCTACCAGGCAATTGAGTGCTGAATGTTACTATACCGGCCAGGTGTAGGCGACCTGGTTCTAATGCAGAATGGGAAAGAATTAGCTCAACAAGAAAATATATAATACTTCTAAACTGTCTAATAAAGATGTCTTGAGGAGACAAAGTGAATTTAAAGCGTTGGTAAGTGTGTTCGCTGGTTGTCGAGTTGTCTGGTCGTCGGTGGTGAAGTAGCCACAGGGGGCGTACTCAAAGCTTTGAAGATCTCTGGTGGTCCCAGCACTGACAGCAGTGCTGTGGGATGTTGCAAGAGATGAAACTAAGTAGTATGATAAAGTGTGAAACTGATTTCAACACATATTTTCATCAGCTTCCCAAAATACTTACATTACTCGTAGGTCCACTGTATCGGTATCGGATATTGGTTGTATCAACGAGAAAGTATCAGTTTGTACTAGTATCTGTAAAAATCTGAATCGGCTCAGCACTAGTTCTGGTGCAACTAGGAGTATTTCAACAAGGACATTAACTTACGAGATAAAAGTTTTTTTTTATGCTTTGGAGCATTAAAATATTTAGATAGACTATAATGCAAAGGTGACAGTTATGCGATAAAACACTGTATATTTCGATAAATGTGGTACAATGAAAGACAAATATATGTACTAATATCACAGAAACACACAGGCCTGGTCGTCAGGGTCCAATGGTGAACGAGATGAAGCCTAACCTTATCCACCTTGATCTCGGGAGCTGGAGTGTTGATGTACGTATAGAATATCTCTGCACCTAGCTGGTGCCAGTTGCTCTTGTCAGATGTGCGCAGCTCCTCCACCGCCATCCAGAAGCCAATCAGGGACTGACTCCCAGCTTGCTCCAAGAACTGAGCAAAGTACCGCCGGCTCACCACTTTCTCCAGAACACTCCCCAGCGGCAGAATCTACAAGAGGTAAGTATTTGAAAATATTACAGTTAGAAAATATTTAATCTACATAATTTTATAATTTTATGATTCAAAAACAAGTAGCAGCAATCTACAATACAATACTTTTTCAGAAGACCAATTAGAATACTGATTTGAGGGGTGATTGGCAAAGAACATCTTGGGATATGAATTTGAGATTCAAACAGGGAAAAAAATGTGATGACTAAACTCTACTTGTGCACACAGGCAACGTAATGGTTTAACATGATTGCTTCGTTGCTTTACCTCCTGAACAAGCTGAAATAACCTCCAAGCCAGTACGCAATTCAAAGAGGGGTCGAGAGGAGCTTGCATGGTAAGTTACAGTCAACCCCTCTAATTACACTTTTCAAGGAAAATGATTTTTTTTTTTTTTTCCAAAATAGAGGGAAGCATGAAAATAATTAAAAGTTATACTGCAGAAGAGAAGCAGTAAATGGGATCACAGAAAATATGTACAATGTACGAGACAAAGTCAGGATATGTACAAAGGGGTGCTACTGTACCTCGGAGCCTATCATGGTGCTAGCCTCTACTGCTTCCTCCACTGGGTACTTGGATCCTCTCAAAGACCTCGGGCGTTTATCTGCAACATTTTTGGCCTGAGTCAACTGGTTGAGGTACCTCTTCAGCTGTCGACCCTGTTCCCAACAGAATATAAACCAAGCATCTTTGTTCACTTTGTTTATTCACTCAGTGCCAACAAATATTACAACAGCACTTGATTAAAACCACAAAATGAAATCCTAAAAAAATATGTTGGCCCATTGTTAATCAGTAAACTAATTGTACAATTTCTTTAAGTTTTAGATCAGAAATGTCAAACCCATTTGTTCACATTTAACTGTTATACACAGAACTGCACGTAATTATTTTGAACTGAATGTCACTTTTACTGGTTAGTCACAAAAAAAAAATGTGACTCTGGAGCAAAAAAAGGCACACTACAAAATGTGATACCTTACTTCCTGAAGCGTAGGGGTTGCAGTTTGGACACCCCTGATCTACATGAAGAAACTAATTTACCTTCAGTTTCTTATCTGTACTGCAGAAATATGCATTCTCACCTACACACTGAACTTGCCAATCTGAACTTCTTCCAACTCTATCCTTCCACCACCCCTTACAAACAGTAACTAGATAAAGAAGAAATCCACACCAGAAATAGCATACAGAAACAAAGCTGGATACTATTTTGAGAACACACCAGCACTCCACACACGAGAAAACAATTAACAGTCAACCACACCCGCTGCACACACTTTCCGGAATGTAACATTTCAGAAGTGATGTGCAACTTTCACAGATTCAAAACTTGGCAAGTACATGCAACACAAAACATTCAATAAAAACTTCCACAATAAATTAATATTTCTACATTTTAATTAGCATTTTGTCATAATGCTTACATAAAGGGTTATTCATACGGGAATGAAAATATTTCAAAGCCATTAAAAATTGTTTAAAACCAAAATAAATGCAATAAAACAGAGGGAAATTTTTTTTTCTATATGATTCTGAATGTACAAGTTTTAATCCTTAAACAAATTAAAAAATAATACAACATTAATAAAGTGTCAAAATTGATCTGCCCGATATATAGTTCGTCTTACTGTACTTCTGAATGTCAAATAGTACGTTGCAAAACCGGAGAACGAATGTGCTACATCCAGGTACAAGCCCTTGCTCGTACCTTGAAGAAGTTGAATTTGTCGCCTTCAAAAGGCCTGTCCACTTCTGCTTCTTTGAGTTTCTTCATATTATGGGCGGTGGTGGCCTGTATTATCTCAGTGACAATGTCGTACCTGTGAGGGAAACTGAACTCAACACTACTGGGGCTGTCCAACCTTCTGCAAGTTACAAAACACAGCCAGAAAAAATTGCACAACAAAAAAATCAAGCAAAACAGTGCACACAAGGCCCAAAACAAACCAGCAGTTATCGCAAAAACTATGTAATTAGCATACTTCTCTACCTGCAGTGGTTAACAAAGCATTTAGCTTAATTTCCTGAAGCTTTCAAGAACATAATGTTATTAAGAGTTACAAAGTACAAAAAGACATTTGCCACAAAAACATTTTAATTAATACTGGCTTAGTCTCTTATATTATACTAAATATTTTAAGCATATATTATTAAAAAATGTGCAAATAAAATTTTCTCTCACAAAATATAGTTTTCTGTCATCAGCATACATTCTGGGCTGCTATAAATAATTCAATTACGACATAAAAAAAAGCAAATAATACTACAGTTTAAAATTTATCTGCCATATACAACTAAACTTATAAATACAGTAGAATCCCGTTGAAGTGAGCACGGCAACTGCGAGAACACAGGTACGAGGCCTTTTTGGGGAACTGTCAAATAATCGCAAAAATATTCCATGAAAAACTGTAATTTTACAAGTTGAAAAATGTGCGGTGAGATGGTGTGAAGCACGCTTGCGGCGGGACTCATGACCGTGTGCAGCATGTTTTTTTTATCTGTCTGGCGTAACTCCACTCCCTCACCCCGCCTCCTCATTTCCCTAAGTAACTCGTGCCGATCTCGTGTCAAATTCTTCTGCCTTGCCACCTAACCCCCCACCCCTTTCACAAACCAGGCACATTGTTCTATAAAAAGAATACCGCCCTTCCTACCTTGACACAGTTTTCATGATCCAGTTCTACTTTTCCATAGCCGTTCACGGTCATTGTGCTGTCAACTGTGTTTGGTTTCAAACAACGAATCGAATACAGCTACATATTAACAGATTTTCGCCGGTTTTTTTCCCCCCATACTGTGGTATATCAATTAAAGATAGTGCTGTGGCTGGCCTCTGCAAGGGTTGCGATGCTGCAAGCTGAGGCAAGGCAGTGCGATCTCGGCCAGCCGAGCCGTTGTATCAAACAAGTTCCAGGCGATTGAGCGCAAGGTCAAGAATGGAGTATATAAGCTCGGAGCAATGGCGGCTCCGGGCGCCATCTTGCCTGCCATAGCCAGAGGCCCTGTCCAAGTCCTGCCAGACAAGAGGGCCACCTCCCGTGGTCTGAGTTCATCACCTGACGAGCCTGCCGTTAAGAGAGCTTCAACGTCCAGATGGTAAATATATATTCCCTGGTACGGCCACTGAAGGCATATTAGGACTCGGGACTTGCGAAGGCATTTAAGCTCCATCCGAGCCTTGCTAGTTTAAGGAAAGTAACATCACATCATACGACACGCTTAATATTTAACACGGAATACAGGGGCAGTGATGAAATGCGAAAGCAGGAACTGAGCCACAGATCCAAGTCGCATTCCAACAACAAACAAGCCCCGCTAACTGGCAAGGAAGAATGTCGCGTAAGCTACGTTCAAACGTAAACGCCATGCGTCCTTGTCTGGATTGCAGGCAGATCATATAACGCACTGCTCGACATGGGATGCTCGTGATCATTTAGCAACAACACTCGTATAAAAGCACAAGAGGCAACCAGTCACAGAACAGTTCACACTAGTGGGTGCAACTACAGATATAGACATACCCAAGTATAAAACGAACATGAATATTAATATGGCGGCGTATAATTTCAACAAGGACTTCCTTTTAATAGATAATTTGGAATTAGACATTATATTGGGAGTTGATTTTATAAAAATATATGACCAATACTGTCCAAAGATGTTATGTATGTATGTATATGCTTACCACAATAAAGACATCATTGAAATAACAATTAATACTAACCAAGTGTACTGTGACACAAACAATTGCATTGAATATTTTATAAATAAAATAAAATGTACGGATAACTCCCAAGACAACACTGCACTAGACAGCATAAATGAAGACTTACCCCCACACAAAAAAGCCCAACTCACAGAATTACTCGAAAAGTACAAAGATTGTTGTGCAAGCAACATAAACAAATTAACTGAAACAAAAAATTACGAAATTAAACTTGAATTAACCACAAACAAACCTATACATACACGCCCATATAGAATAAATCCGAAATTACAACGAACAAGTACTCGAATAGATACAACAAATGCTCAACGCACATATAATCATGCCTCTGATTCCCCTTGCGCCAAGCCTAGTTATAATAAAACGCCAAGGAGAGACATGGTTTTTAACTGACTTTCGCCTTCTCAATCAGCACTTAAAGAAGATATAATAATCAAACTTCAGAATTCTAAATACATTTCATCCATTAACATGTTTAGTGGATTCTACACCATTCCAGTAAGGGAACAAGATACAGAAAAACTAGCTTTTAGCATTGATGGTGTTGGCTTATACGAGTACACTCGTATGTGAATGTGGTTGGCCACAAGCCCTAATAATTTTCAAAATTTTGTACACGTAATGCTTGGGCCATTATGTTGAAACACGGCAGGAGCCTATATAAATTATATTTTTATCACAGGAAACACATTGTTGTTCCTGCCTACACCCCCACCCCTTGCAAACGCTGAAGAAACTGACGACCTCCAAAGCCATATTTTCTTTGCCATCAATCGGCAACCAGCCAGGCAGAGCCCACCAGAGCAATGTTGTATTGTTAGCACCATCTTGGCCTTCGAGGGAGGAGTCGCCGGTTCAGCCAGCGGCGCTAGAGCCTAAGACGGCGATCACGTGTCACGTGTTCTGTACGTGCGCAAAGAGGCCAATAATTTGAATTTTCCTATAAATGTTAATTTCAGGGTAAAATGTGTTATGTTGTTTTTACAGTGTTCAATATGTCTTAAAATGTTTTAAAGTGCTTGTACTGATTGTAATTGTTTGGTTATGAATATTCAAAGTGCCTGCGGCACCGAGATTAAGAACACTTAGTATTCTGGCATGAACGCCATCACAAAGAGACATTAAAATAATATTGAAATTCATAACAAAATTATAGAAATGTAAAACAATATCTAATTTAATTTGTGCTATTTTATTTTCAATACAAAATATTTCACTCGGCGTGCATAGCACTTCCGCTTATGTGAACCCACAGGCAGCCATGATAGGTCTGTGTGACGTTTGTATCTGGACAGTCTGTCGAGGAGAGCTGGCGAGGTAAAACACTATCGCGTGCGCACTACAACTTTTGTTCATTGATGTAGGTTTCCAAAGTCAATTTAGTTTACCGGTTAATCTTCGCTTGCGTACGTTTTTGCCAGACATTTTCCGCAGCATTATGCTTCCGCTTTACTAATTCTTAAGCCCTTGTGGCATTTTAACTTAATCGAGGAGGAGGAGAAAGATGTCGGAGAGGTCACGCGACCCACCCATTTTGAATCAAACGCCATCTATCTATGTTTATGCCATTTCAGTGTAACTTCCGCATAATTTCTACAAGCAATTTTAAGAGCTTTATTTTTATGCATGTATTTAAGGGTAATTTTTGTGTTTGAATATTTTACGGCAACATCACGTATAACCACGTGGCCGACTGAAGCCAAGCCATTGTATATGCAAAAATTGCATTTTAAGAGCATATTTATATAACATCGTATGTGCAATAATTTATTTCAGGGTTCTAGTCAGTTTTATTCAGGGTTCAATATATTTTTCATGTAAATTGATGCTTTTTGTACTTGATCACACGGTCACAGTAATGTTTAATTTCACCGCCATCAGGCATGTTACAAGCCTGTAACGACTCTAATCGTAAAGAGAATCACTTGGTCAACACAAATAATACTTTATTTGAATTTAGTTTGTCGTTTCCACGCAGAAATATTGCAATTTTACCTGCACCACGTGGTCCGCTACGATCTTCATCCAGCAGCATCTGCACATTCTAAACTTGTTTTCACACATGTGTGTGTTTATTGTGAATATTCATCTCGTGTCCTATCTTATTTCATGTATCATTCAAGGGTCTATGCAATTGTGTAATTAGCGTATGGTGTAATTACCCCGTCCTAGCCGGCCTGTGTATAGGCCATCACCACACTACCCACATGCTGGAGGGTGAGCCCCGACGAGTTTGTGTTAGTGATGCAGAGTAATCACTCGTGTTAACGTGTATTAAGGGTTTTCATTTGTAACTCACCATGTCCTGTCTTCAGGGAAAAACCGTCAGTCCACCCTAGCGGCTGTCGGCCCTCTTCCCTTGTGAAGGCTGTGCTTTCACGCACCTCTGTGAGATCATCCATTTAGGTGTGCGCTAGATTAATTACGAGCTGGGGACCACCCAAGCAGAATTGGCTAGTCATGACTGAGAAAATCATTTCATTGGCATGTTGATGTGTATGAACAATATCAATAAAACAAGTCTACAGTGAACTCAATTCTTTTATTCAGTAGTGACAGTGTCCTAGCCACGTATGTTTTATCAATTGTTTATTTCAGTGATGTTTATTAAAAGTTTAGTATTGCCAACGTGTTTGTAAGTACGTACAGGTGAGACAGACACACAGAACCCACAACATCCCTGAGAACCCTGAGTCTCAATAGTGCGGTGATTGAGAAGCACTGCTGGCGCCCAAATTACAAGTAAGTATTTGTGTCATAGTTCATCTCATGTCTCACCCAACGGCATCAGTGTACATATATAAACCTATTGTACCTTTCATGAAAGATATCTTCGACATAACAATCAAAGCGTACATAAAATTTACAACGCCCTTTTCAGATGAAGTGTTGGCAAAGAAAGTCTGGTAAACCTCTTCGTTCCAAGACTTCTGCAATCGTTGGGAAAGTGGTTATCACATACAAAATAATTATTGTATATTTCTAGATTGTCTAAGCCAACAAGTTTCTCATCTGCCACACGCTTCACCCATTCGCAAAATAAAACATTACTCAAAATCTGTGTTTTACTGTTCCAGTCACATGAACACACCCAAGAACACAATATTTCCAATTAGGCATGCGGACTGAATAAAAATTAACCTGAAATACGAAACACACCATACCGAAACTATGTCTTTCATTAAGTGAATTATGTCCCAATATGTCCCATTGAGTTGATTCCCCCAAGGTGTATATTACAACATGTATTTTGAAATAATATAAACGATTCATTCTGCAACTGAAAATAAATTAAACATGTGTAAATACATTTTTTTTATTACAAGCATTATACCATTAAAATATATTCATCACACATTTAAATCTGTGTGTGTAACATGTACACACACAGATTTTGCACTGCATACAGCATTTACATAAATTTAAATTTCATCATAGATTTGAGTGGAAGTTGGCAGTATGAATTCAAACTTCCCACCTCTGCACATGTAGTTCATGCCACTGCCACAGAGCGCTAGTAACACGGGTTCAGATGGCCTGCTGGGAGTTGACCTTCTAAAACCAATCTCTTTTCTATGTGCCCAGCTACGTGCCATGCACACGGCAATGTTTGCACGGCTAGCTCCAGCACACGAGTGATTTAATTTTAAATATGCATCTTCATATCTATTATCAATAAATAAAGTGCAGTGTTTTTAAAAAAACGTATCCCCCGTGGTTGGCGAGGAATTACTTACAGTAGACCTCATTTTAATGTTTACATGCACGTGTCTTGGTGATTCCTTGCAAAATTCACGCACCCTAAATTGTTGCACTAAAATCCTAGCAAATACAGGTATAGGCCGTTCACAGTAAAGTAGCACTTTTTAAGGTCCTACCAACAGGAATTAACTACTAATAAATATATCTTACTGCAGCCTCAGGCATTAAATTTTGAGGGTGGTGAAATGAATACACTATATTTATTGGTCATATTGCAATGTTTATATTAACAAGCAGCAGGAAGATGAAACTTGGGTGAAAGGAAAAATTTACAAGAGCCTTAAAAAGTACTCACTTTACAGTGAACAGCCTATATTTGTTTTTAGGCGGTTGTGCAGAGCTGTGACGGGCGAGTTATCTTTTGCAGGGCAGTGCTTCGGTGGCCCAGTAAGCGATAGCGGGAAATGCTGCATAGGCAGCGCAACTGATTTCAGGACAATGCTGTGTAGGCTGAGCAACTGATTACAGGCTGAGCGGCTATACTTACGTGGCGTGGTCAGATTTTCCGCTCATTTTCACGCAATTAGTTTTCATTGTGGTGGTTTGAACACAATTTAAAAGCAATTTTAGGGCGATTTTTAAGTAGTAGGCCCTATCGGGAATCAAAATCGGTCTAATTCAGGAACAGCAAGGACACACTTATTACGAAGATCGAACCAGGAACCGTGACATCTCGCTGTAACGGGATTCTACTGTACAGTATGTATAACATTTTCACTAGTTAGTTTTAATGTGAGAATAGTTACTAAAGGAAAGAGAAAATGTAAAAAGGAACAAATGAAAGGCAGAGGCAGACAAAGCTTTCCAAAATTCAAATGTGAATCAAATATTTTTTAACATTAAACTTTGTATTCATATTCACAAATCTGTTTCATACAATACAACCACTATTTATAGAAAATTTTGCCAAAACTAAGTGTAGATCAGAGTTATTACTATCATCTGGAATGCCATCAGGTTGATACTTCTGCAACCGTTTTACAAAATATAACCACAGTGATAATCATAAGCTGAAAAATATTAATATATGTTCTTAACAAGTCATCTCATAACCAATACAGTACAGTAGACAATATTGTTTAGATATATGTCAATTTTTTAGGTTATCTTCCCTACTAAGAATTTATTAACATCAGTTATATTTAGTACACTGTTAATACATAAATTAAGATTATTACCATTGGCCGTCACTTATTGTAACAAACAAGTACAGTGCATAAACAAGAATAGTACGAAGAAAGTGATATGTTTATATTGGAAATGACATTATATAGATATAACAGTAATAATTTTAAGAAAAATGGAAGAACTAAACAATTTATAACTACACACTGAGTAAGTATAACAGTATCGGCCAATAGTATCAAAGTGTGGTGCAGAATAACAACCATTCTAATTTAAGAAGTATTCAAAATTTCAAATATTCTACATATATGGCATATTTAAAAGCCTAGCATTTAGAATGTAATTCTGTTCTCTTATTTGCTGTTAATCTTGCACTTCTGAAAGTCCATTTTAGTTTTCTTATTTCAGATAAATTTGTATGTATCTTTCTTTCATAAATATAAACAGTGCCATGTGACCGCCAATTTCACATTATGATGATCTCAAAATTAGTCTATTAAATTTAAAGGAAATCTACTGCAATTAAATGTATACAAAATAGAAATGATTCCCCTAAGTTTGATTTTAAAGAAATTTTCTTATCAACAACCTAGATAACAAAAGGAAAAAAATTTCTTAGTACAGTAAGTCTACATTTAAAAAAATTTTATGCTATATAGGGTTGTACTCAGTGAAATATTAACGAACAAAATCATTAAAGTTATACAATTACTCTGGTTAACTTCAGTAAGGAATTGTTTTAACTTCTGAGACAGTTTAGCTGCCATCGAATAAACCCTGACGCATGCCACACTGCTGCGCAGTGCGACTGCGCACACTACGGGTTGACTTGGCCCCATCAGCAAGCACTGAGAGCCTCGGGGCAAGTCATAAGCGGCATACACGATTCCATGTGGCTACAGGATTGATCCAGGGGATGAACAATTAGAAACGGAAGATAATTAACGCACTTAATTATTTATATTGTGCTGCCCGCCAAACTTCAACATGCAGTCGCCCCCCCCCCCCCTTGAACCAAGATTGTTTTACCCAATGAGTCACGGACCCACCGATAGCAGAGAGGAAAGTTATAAGAGACACTACAGGATCGCAGCACCCCTGCGCCCAGTGGCGTCACAGCAGCAGATATTCGAGCGGAGGTAGTAAACCCATCAACAGCCTCATCCCAGGGCAGCGCCACCGCTACCCTGAGATAATCAGTCCCTGCTGAGAAAGCCTAGCATCCCCGCATCCCCGGGAGAGCCATAAAGCAAAGATTTTTGGGAACCTATAAAGAGGCTCAGAATCCTTTCTAGCGAGAGTTCGTCGGCTCGCCAACCGCACTGGTCAGTGAGCTCTCCTTGGTCTGGGCAAGACCTCCTCCTCTCCCAGCTTGTAAAAGCTCTACCTGCTCCTACAGCTTGAGAAGGTTCCACCAGCTCCAACTACCTACACCAGCTCATCCAGCAGTTCCTGAACCATGTAGAAGACTCTCAAGAGGTAACTTCGACGTCCTAACCCTGCACCCATTTACCTGAGTCTATTTCCTTGACTCCGCGGTAGCAGGTCGTCGCCACATCCCCTCTGGACAACCACCCCTTGGGAAGTAAATCGCTGTAAATTGCAATCTTTCAATGAGTAGCTAATGTTGTTAAAGTTCGTCCAGGTTCACCTTCACCTGAGTTAATGTAACCACATAACTTAATTTAAGCACTTAGATTTGTATGATTGAACTGGGATTCCCCAGTGTTTTCCTAAATGTAAATAAATATCACGTCAGAGTTTATTTGGCTGACTCCACCATTTATCTAACCTTATTCAAGCTGGGGCTATCCAGAAAACTCTGGTCTGTTCCTCCCTCTCAGGATAAATAAATGGAGATGCGTTCACACAATAAAAGTTTTTTTTTAAACTAGTAAAAAGCCCACAATTCCAGGCAACAGCTGGTATCGCCTGGATCCGGCCTTGTTCAGGCTGGGATCGTGATGGTAGCTGGAAAAACAGCCTGGTAATTTCGAGGATTCAACTCCCTGGTAGGTCAGGCAGTCACAATAGTCCTTGGACCCGTTGACCTTGTTCAGGCTGTAGGAAATCAAGGATCTTGAGCGAGATGTTCAATGACCTAGGACAATTGAATAATTAATTAACTGTGAAAGTTAATTGCACTGGGTACCAGGTAAAGAAAGGCACACACAAATTTTAATAATTTATCTATTTAATTAATACGTTTGATAAACAATGAGATGTGTAGCTCTAAATAATAGCACAGTTAATAATTAAATTAATCATCTGGCAGGTGAAGGCAACCTGAATAAAAATGTGTGGAGCAAAGTGAGCTAATGCTACATGCTAGCAGGGAAAGCTGAAATGCCTAGCAGTCCAGAAGGGACGTCGTCATGACCTGCTACCGTGGATACAAAAGGCGAAGCTTTCAGGGTAGGGATTCAGGTGAGGACATAGAGATACCTCTGACTGGTGGCGTAGAGACATCTGCTTGCAACGACTGACGTGGTACATTTGCAAAGACGTAGGAGACAGTACTTCGACACGTTGAGTCTAGCAGTGTTTGCTCTCGTTAGATTGCTCAAGTTGTTGCAGACTGTGAGAGGTCGAGCAGCACGGCTTACTCCCGGAGACTTTACTCGGTTTAGCCGGCGCAAGTGGCCTAGTGGTCAGATTCCTGGAGTGTTCCCTTTAAGTCTTGTTCAGACTAAAGACAGGATCTGCATCACTTACCCCTGACTTTGACGAAGCCTTACTCAGACTTGCTGACTGGTTAGGTTAAGCCTTACTCAGGCTTGCTGGTGCTCTCAACCTTATTCAGGCTGGAGGGCTGGGGAACACTGCCATATCTGGATCTTGCACCTCCTTATATACCAAGATATCTTTGCTTGTGGGCTGTCCGAGGGGTTGTGGGGTAGCCAGTCTCTTTCCACAGGGGTTGGTTTATTCTGGCTTCAACACAGCAGCATCCTATCTCCCCCATTGGAGGCTGTTGATGTTTTTATCACCTTTGCACAAGACTCTGGAGGCTGCAGTGTCCTTGTAGTGGTGGTGCTGCGATCTTGCATCATCCCTTGGAATTCACATCTCTGGCTGACTGGTGTCTACGGTTCTATCCAATAATAAAATCTTCAGAGGGAAAATATGGGCGCCACATGGCGGCTTCAGTAAGATAGTACAATTTCTTCCTTCATGTCCTGTGTCCATAATCACTCACTAGGCTGGGAGTGATCCTGTAGGCACGACGTTGTTTGACCTGTCATATAGAGCGCACATGTCCGATGTGCAGGAATGCGCCATGCGTCAAATGAAACATGTACTTGTGAGAGGATCATCACGTGGCTGTCGACTCGCTACCGCCCTGAGAATAACAGTCAAAGAGCTCACCCGTACATAGACGAGCTGGTGCCCTCCGGAACTTTTAAAACATTTTCTGGGCTTTTAAACCATGAGCCAAAGTTTATCTGAAATCTGGTGCATATCGCCCCTCACAAGTGTCCAGGCCACTATAGTACAAATGTGACTTTTTCTCACCCAAAAATAAAATGCTATGAACGTTCGTGGAAATTAAAAATAATTTTATGAGAGCTGAGTCTTAATGAAAATTTATAAAATTTCATAAGATTTTAGCAAGTTACTCATTATAGCAAATTTTCTGCAAAAAAAATTACCAAAAATATGTAAAATATAGAGAATTTATCACAGGAGTTCTTGCCTAAATTTAAATTCCCATTTACTGTTATTTTAGTTATAAAATAACGAAAAAAAATAAAATAAATTTAAGACAAAAATTAAAGACACCAGAATATTAGTCAAAATTGAGGATTTTCATTTAGTTACAACTTTCGGCAACCAAATTTCTTACCAAAACAAAAATGAAAGTTGTAATTTGTCATTTTTGTTTCGGTACACCAAATATTCGCATAACCCTACTTGAAATATTAATTTTAAGTCCAGTTTATGGTTTATACTGTAAAGTTCTAACAACTCTATTTGTCAAGTACACGAAAACACCTTATGTTACAGACTATCTGGCCAGCTTGGTGTATACACACACTGGTGCACATGCACACACAAACACATACATACAAATGCACAACATCACACCACCACCACCCCCATAATACCACACTACACACTCCAAAACATACACACGCAGACAGAACCACCTCACACATGTAGGACTATGTGAGAAAGTAGGCACACTAAGGCCATACCCACCTGATTTGCTTCAGCTCTTCTGCGTCATTGGAGGACTTTATCATTTGGATAAAGTCGTCAAAGGTGGAGGCATACGCAGATGGCTTTTTGTGCGTAGTGTCATTCCGAGTCTGGTGCTGAATTAGTGCAATAATTTTTTGGTTGATAAAATCAGGATCCGTCAGGAGCTGGAATGCAGGGTAGAACACTGCACACACAAACCCACCAAGAGTTTAGTACTTGTGAAGTTCTCACAACATGATGTGGTCAACGAGTACAGTTCATATAGTTGCTTCACTCTTATTTCAATAGTTTGCAAATCCTAAAATTACTTACAAGTGACCAACAAATTAGTCCTTATACAGGTTTTTATTTTTTTTACTGCTGTGTGCAAAAAAAAAATACCGAAAGATATGTGAAAAGACTCATATTCTAAAGCACTCATATTGTATACAATATCTGTTGTTTCAGTACTAACTCTTTATTTTACCACCTATTTTTCACCTTAGCATACACACAGATACTGAGCCACACATTTGCTACTAACGTCAGCACAAGTTGTCACAAGAGTAACTGGTCTTCTTGATTACAGACTTAGAACTGACTGACTACTGATTAACTGCTTCAGTGAACCATGTCATGAGTTTACCGTGGAGTTATCATCAGTTCAGCTTCTGTTGATAAAAAAAGGGCCATCTGAAAACCTTACTGAAGGTGCAATCAATATGTGCAGCTATTACAATTTCCAACTAATTTTCCTTCTTCCAAATCACAAAAGTTTCGGGTAATACTAGGTTCCACCACAGGCTAGGCTCCTCATGGGCTGTTTCAGAAACTGTGTACTATGGTGCTATAAGACTCCTAACACTATGTATGCTGTTACACTTACTTACATACTTTTAACAGTGGACACAGTTACAAGATCTTGACAATGCATAAAAACAAGATCTTTAGAATCTGTAGCAATGAAGCAAAATGAAGAAGTGATGGCATGCAACGACGGAGGAAATGAAAATATCCTGAGAAAATTTGCTGACCAACAGCAACATCTGCCACATTTCCCACAAGCAAAAACTGAAAGTAATCCTGATGTGAATTGAACCCAAAATCCTTGGTAGGAAAGGGAGTGGAGAAATTTGGGCAGCTGTTAACATACAGGCCTTGGGGGCCAACGAGGATGAAGCGAAGCAAGTATGTAGAGTGTTGGGAAGCAAGGGCGGAGGAAACGGGAGATTCCTGAGAGCATCTGCTCACCAGAGTCATCATCCAGCACGATTCCCAAGTGGGTGGTGGTGGTGGGTGGGGTGGGGTGTGAAAGGGGAAAGAAGGAGTGCTCACGCTTGCAGACGAGGACTTCTCGCAGCAGGTGCCCGACAGCTGCGATGGAGGCATAGGGGCGCGGGAACAGTAGCTCGATGGCACGCTCGGCTAGCCGCCGTAGGTATTCCTGCTCCTTATGTGGGCTGGAGAGGTGCGACGAAAGCCTGTAGTCTGGCTCGTGGCCTTCAGCGGCTGCCAGTGCCTGACCGAACCTCACCCGCTCAAAGTGCTGGGTCACCTTGTTCACTAGGTCCACAGCTATCACCTTCACCTTGTCCACCTTTGCCACCCGCTCCTGAAGGTTCTGGATTACGTACCAGATGTCTATCCTGCCAGGAAAAAACACCACCTCAGACAATCCCCAATCAAGAGAAAAAAAAAATGTTACAGCTATACTTTTATCATTGAAATTTCAGTGTTTCATGACGACTGAGGAATGAAATTAAAAAAAAAAAAATTCAACAAGGTTAAGTTGTTTGTCCATGTAGCTCAAACATCAATAAAAAGGTACAGATTTAGACAGAACAAACATATAGATGGACAAATGACACCAATGGTCCCTCTCTCTGAAATTAATTTATGATCATATATTATATAAACAATTTACAATTTACTTCAATCATTTACAGTCAAAACACTTGTACTGTACTTACACAGACAATATGTACTCCCTAACAAACACTGAATAATAATGAAACAACAGGAATGTTTGTGATTTGACTAAAAATTCAAAAATAATGCAATGCAGAGCATGGCAACTCACTTCATGTGGTAAATGATCTCATCCGACTGGAAGCCGAGATCGTTGAACAGCCTGCCAACATAGTCTCGCAGCGCAAGATCCATCAGCTGTTGGAGTATTCCATCCACCATCCGGCCATAAATCACAGGCAGGCGAAGGGGTTTCTCTATCTTTGGTTCGACACCCTACTCACAACAATTTGTTACATGCAGAATGACTATGATATTCCTGCAGTTACAATGGCACAATGAAAGGTCCAAGAGGAATTTTACAAATGGGAGAAGAGGATGCTGACCATTATGAAATATCAACTACAGGCTATAATACTAACACTGAAAATCTGAGAACTGAAAATGTACTGCATAAACTATACTAAATTAGAGCTGTATGGAAAATGTGATGCATACACTAGTGATCGAAAGTATTTCCATGTTCACAGAGCTACACTGTAGCATCCTCTACACAGTGGTTCACTTTCCAAGTGAATGACTATCTAGGTTCGAGAGTTAATCATGGAAAATAGCTGCTTATGAAATGCTCACAACATTGTAATGTTACGGTACGAGCCAGGTGTGACACATTCAAACATTAGCTCACATAACTCAATTGGAGGTTAACTCCGAGGCTCTAGTTTGTAAAGGTGTGAAAATAACAAGCCGGAAGTATAGTTCACTGGATTTAATTATACTTTGCACTTTGGTTATAGCAGCTGCATAAAAAAAGATACTTAACAACAAAGCATATCAATGAGAACAGAATCACAGTATTGATTATTCTGCAGTCAAAAACACTCAAATTGCGAGAATATTTATGAAGGTGGGAGAGAAAATAAACAAGGAAAAAACACTCTCCTGGTGCCCTGAATGAATGACCTCTCACACCAGCAGAAATAATCAAGTATTTTTAGATTAGTCCACAAAATGATGAAAAAGAGAGATTGCGGACACTGTCAATGTGAGTTTCAATCACAACTCAAGTGTGCTCTTCAAACAACCATCATGGATTCTCACTGACCGGAACTGGCTGGGTCACTGGGCTCGCACGAAGGCAGTGCCTACTGTATCTTTTCAAAGATTTATTCAACTAATGAATACTGCCAAATGGGGGCGTCGCATGATGCGGACATATCTAAAAATAGCACACACATCCCTCGCAACACTGGCATGTACGCCTATCTCATCACATTGTCACAGTGTGGCCCTCGTCATCCTGCCTGTATTGCACTATATTACAACAGCCAACTACATGTACTTAGCTTCCTAGTAAAAGAAAAAGGTCTTGCATTACCTTATGATGATTATTACTATTGTCAAGTGACTTGAGACGAAATTATAAATTTTTAAAATTGAAAATACTATATAAAATAAATATAAGTTACTATTATCACAAATTACCAAATACTGAATAAATTACATAAATCACCAAAATTATAAGAAAATAAAATATTTCCAGCACATATCAATTATTTATACTTGCAAGTTTGCAACATTACAACATGCTTCATGTGTTGAGACGATTCTATCACCACTAACTATGTGATCTATTAGTGAAAACTCTCCAAGGCTCAAGCAATGGTTCAACCAGAGAGAAGCTACGACCCGCCTCCCCCTCCTTCCCATCTACCACCATTTTACATAAAATACTGTTAGTAAATAATATTTTTCTTGATTTTTACCTAACAAGGAAGTTATTAAAATAAACTGGGTTTCATTGGAAAAATTAGCATCTTTATCATACATGAGTAAACTTGAGTCAGACAACGGACTGATTTTTTTAAAATATGTAAAACTTATAAAATATTTAGGACCATCCTAGAATTTAGTTTTTACAAGATATGACATACCTCCAGTTGGTAGAGTAGGTATACAACATAAAACAAATTGGTCAGTTTTGTACCTTTTTAGTGGATTCAATTACACAGCACAGGAATTAATTGCCATACTATTAAAAAAAGTTATGTAGTATTCTGAACATTGTACATAGTCACAGAAAAAAAAATGGACAGTTCAGCAAACAAAAATTAACTACTATACTTGAATTGGTTACCGTAAGATATTTCCTCATGGCTTCCAGCCCAGGCGCTGGCTTTGGATAACGATACCGAGTATTTTTCCAAGGCATGTTGATGCAAATACTTGCTATGATTAGGAACAAGAAGGTCATGGCTATTAACAACAGAGTCCATTCTGGCTGAAAAATAAGTGCCAGTAAAAGTGCTCCAAAACTAGTCACCAGGTAAGTTGTCCGCATAGTTTGTTCTGCAAAAAAAAAACCATACAAATGCTTGAAAAATATTTAGTGACAGACAGCAGACAAGGCTACACATAATACAAACAGCAGAATGACACGCTAGCAACTCTGTGTTTAACTAAAGTAGTACGCAGCAAATATTACAATTCTGCAGAAATGTTATGTCAGAGTACAGAAAGAATGTAAACGATGGTCAAAAATTTATAGCTGAATATATAAAGTTAGAAGAGTTGAGGAAAAGTCATGTGGGTTAACACACAAAGTAAAGAGAATAATTTTCTCAACAAGAATAACATAAAGTGGAAATTAATTTCATGGCGCGTTGAATTACACATGGTATCAATAAAAGCAAGTCTCGCAGTGAACTTACCTATTTCATTTGTAGTGACAGGGTCCTAGCCACGTGTGTTTTTCAAGTGATAAATATGTTTAGTAAAAGTTTAGTATTTCCAACGTGTTTGTAAGTACGCACGGGTGAGATGGACACACAGAACCCACAGCATCCCTGAGAACCCTGAGTCTCAATAATGCGGTGATTGGGAAGCAACACCAGTGCCCAAATTACAAGTAAGTATTTGTGTCATTGTTCGTCTCGTGTCTCACCCGAAGGCGTCCTGTTAGGAATGCTTATTTAGAGGCAACTGAACCTGAAGATGATCTATGATGTGGTTTTATGGATTTGTCATCAAGGCTCTAGGACGAAGCAAAAGGTTGACCAGATCAATTGAGTGACACTCTACAAAGGTCTGGATGTTGCAGAGCCTGTTTGGGATGAACAGACTTGATGAGGGGGTGGTTTTACATGCCGCCGCTCTGCGTTGCTTCTCTTGCTGTACCTTGCTCAAGATTGTGAAGTACAGCATATCAAGAGCATCACTAGTGAGTGACCCAGGGGATTGCATGGAGATTTATAAAGGGGTGCTGCAATGCATGCCACAATAAACTTTTCGGGACTCATGCCCCTTCCAGTCCTTGAGGGCAATATCTGGGGTTATCATTGCAAGAATGTTCTGGTAATTGTCCTCACCTTCCACAGCACAACTTGGGGAAGAAGGGTTCCTAGCAGTGAACTGCAACACTACCTTGGGCTGAGATCCAATTTGGTGAAATGTGACCTTGCACGTTTGCGAACCTAGGGTTTTATTGTCGAATTTCAATCTATGTAAGTTTACATTGTCTGTGTGACAAGTGGTTTCCAGCCATGCAAAGTTGAATACCCAAACTATATTAGATAGCACAATGCAAGAACACAATAGGTACACGAATTGCATTTGGTTCCGTTTCTTTAATGTGCAACGTCATATTATAATATGTAGAAGTGTACTGACTGAAATATGTAGAGTATTAGGCCTATTTTCAATTAGTTTTTTTTTTGTCTTGGTTATCATATTGTTTTGACAAATCCTACATCCAAGAATGTATTTTCTAATGGATCATACGGAGACTTGAAATAACTTAACACAAGACGTAACATTTCAAAGAGTTACACATCGGAAAACCATATACAGTTCGAATCTAGAGGGCGTGTGTGACTGCCCTTACAGCGATTCGGAAAACCACAATTTGACGTCACATCCGCGATGCACTTTTCAAGGGCACGAAACCAGGTGCGGGCCCTTAGCTGGAGAATTCGAACACGGCCCTGGATTCGAAACTGGTCCTTATAAGTTCGTTGCCTGATAAGGCATGAAGAGAATTTAAAAAAAAAATTTAATGGCGTTATTACGACACTTGAAGGATACAGCTTACCTTTGCGTTAAGTCTCTTCTAGGATAAAAACCAACATTTATTTCAAAACACAAATCCATTGAACACAGCACTTTACAGTACCAATATAATACGTATTTCGAACATCGATATATTTTCTTGGCGTTGAAGCCATGTCACGCAGTGAAATAAATATAATACTATAATTAAGTAGTTCGCATTCCCACTCAATACTGAACGGCACGTAGTGACCTAGTAAAATGTAAACATGTGACCAGGTATGACCTACAATGGTCGATAGTATTATACATCGATGTTTATATCGATGGTCGATATTTTTTATCGAATATTATTATAAGATACTCTCTGACATCGATAATTACGTATATGAAGGAATCGAAACATATATGTTTTATGTTTTGACACCGACGTATCGATTGGTATACAATCGCCTTGCTCTGCCTGGCGAGACAGTGGTGGATACGAACTCTTGAGTCTACAGCAAAAGAATATTAATCGGGGTAGTAATAACATATTTTTCATATAGTGCGTGTTAAAAATAGTGATGGGGCAAACCAATTATTTTTTATATCGATTAATCGATAGTTAGCTAATTTATATGAATATTGATCGATTAATAGTCGACTTATAATCGATATTTCAACTAAATATTCAGTATAACATTTAATGCCTTATTCATAGTCAGAGCTTCGTCCAAAGATGATCCAGAAATGATCTTCCTCGGAGTTGGTCTGGGACTAGTTCGGGCAAAGGGTGGACTAACTATATCATATTCATAAACCCCGATTAGAGCAAGACTAAATTGTGTCGAAAGATCATCGAAGTACACTTTTGCCAAATTTTTCCGCACATGCCCATTACTGTTTATTCATCTCAAATAAACTGTTAATTTCAACCCATGACAAAATAGTGACTAGATACCACTACTCTCAGTATGAGTTATTTAAAATAAAAGTGTTTTTCCTTTTCAAATTGAACAGCAATTTACAATAAAAGTTAATATGTGCAAAAACAAATAAAAAATAATCTCCTATATTGTGTGTTGAATTAAAAATAAAATAAGAAGTTTTGTGAATATATATATATATATATATATATATATATATATATATATATATATATATATATATATATATATATATATATATATATATATTTATTTATTTATTTATTTATTTATATATATCCTACAAAGTAATTTTAGAAGCAAAGCTTATCAGCCTTTTCTATCACTGCCAAGCCCAGAGCACAGGAGTGCTCCATCCCTTGTGAGGACCCTTACACCATTGCGGTCTATAAGAAGTTTCCCTCCCCAGAACACATAACCCAGTGGTCAGGATGCCCTGCACATCTCTGTGTTAAGCAAAAGCTTATATTGGAGGTCTCGACGCCTATATAGGCCGTGCTCAGTTACCTGCACAATTCGAAATATGCGCAGCGAAGTAGTTCCGATCCCTTCGCAAAAGCTCATCGTTGCACCTACTATGTCATTCTACTTCTGACCAATCTCACACTATGAAAAAACCCGAATGCTTCATGCGCTGACGTCCCAGTCGCGGGAAATTGCCAGAAACTGGCGTATTTGGAGGTTAGCATCGGCGCCGACCAAGGGCAAGTTTGTTGGTTTTCGAAAACATGCGCAGTGTTGATTGTACTGAATTATTCTGCACACAAATTAATTTAAAGTGATGAACAAGCATGTTTTGGTGAAGTAAAATTGAAAGGATTTCCATAGGAAAACACGTTTTTAAGAAGTTGCCAATTTAACTAACAGTATGTTTTTTTTAATAATGTATTTATAAATTGTGACTATAATGATTAAAATATATGAGGCCTAAAAAAGTCGCACTTTTAAAACTTTTGTAGTGTGTAAATAATATTTGTTTCTTTGCCTATATCCTGAATTCTAGGAGTGTAATGTTAACTTCGGCCAAAGTGTGTGTGTGTGTGTATTGCTGCATTTGTACGAATATGAACGACGTATATATCGTGATTGTTTTGTATTAAAATTACAATAATTTGAATGTTATTTCCATACGAGCAAAATTTTCTACTCCTCCAACATGTGACATGTTAATCTGTTGAGTGTACGACTTTGAGGTTAATATGTACTCGTGGTGGCTGTTAAATATTTAAAATTCGAGTAATTTTATTATGCTCCATTTACATACAAGAGAATTGTAAACAAGTTATCCTGTCAAATCGTACGACAGGATCCCTGGTTTACCATTGCTGGATATGTAAATGTCTTGCCATTCATATACGAAATGCTCAAATTACGTGCCGAAAATAAAGCATGGAAGTTGTTCCGTTCCCCAGCCCAGCAATAAATGCATGAAGAAACGGAACAATAACTGGCGATTATGCAGCTGGCCACATCAGTACAGGGAACGGAACATGACAATAGTTTTGATTATTTCCTTTCAAAAGTGATGCTCTCGATAGTATGGCTGTTTCCAGCTCTTCTGCCCCAGCGGATTTGTTTGACATGTCATTTCCATAGGAACTGTAGATGTGGGTCATCGGGCTCACCCCTGTCAACATCTGTGTGTCGGGTGACGGCGGAACTACTGTGTCCTCTTCTGGTACTCCTGCCTGAAGTCCACACCACCTCCCATTGTCGGAACGTCACTAGGGGACTCATCAGTGCCTCCGCCATCATTGGACCCCTGGTTGTCCTCGCCTCCTACCAACTGTTCTGGTTCCATGCATCCTGTACAAACATCTAGAGCTCCTTCTCCTCTCTCTCCTGCCCCATCGCCACCGCCGTCAGATATGGTGACTTTGATACTCGATGTGCTGGCGTGACTTAGACCTCTGGTGAACTCTGTATTGTTCGGCATCGACATCTCACCTGCACTGGGTGGCCTGATTTCTGCTACAGGTCCCGAACCACTTTCCGCTTCACTTGCCTTTTGCTCGTACTCATCATGAGCGGGGCCATCCTTACCGTGTTGCGGCTCATGCCTGTCCTACTTGGAGGCACTCTCGACTGTTGCCTGAATGTCGTCAAGCAGGAATCTCACAGCTTTCCTAACTGTTCTCACCAGGTACGTTGTAATATCCAGTGCTTTTACTACTCTATGTGGTCTCATCCACCGTTACACGAGTTTGGTGCATCATTATCTGAAAATTAGCCTGTGGCACTTCAAGCCCAAGGGCATTGCCTAGAAAGTGGAATTTTCCCCCATCTAGGGCTGTAAATGCCGTTTTGTGACAGTCTGTGGGTTTTATTGGCACCTGCCAGTACCCACTGCGCAGGTCCAATAATGTCATGACCTTAGCCTTGCCCAAGGTATGAAATGCATCCTTGACACTAATGCAGCTAGGCGGGGCACTCAGTGTGATTTGGATGATTGCTCTGAAATCCATACAGAAGTGCCACGTACCGTCTTTCTTGGGTGCCAAGGTGATAGCGCTGTTGTAGTAGTTGCGAGTGGGTTCAATCACACCCTCAGCTAGCATTTCTTCAATCTGATCTTTAATGATGGTGAATTCAGAATCCAGAGTAGATCGGTCTGTCATGTTCCAGTGGAATAAAATGCTCAGCGACATGCGTTCGACGGAGTGGGTCCCCTGCCGCAAAAACTTCGAGTCGTTTGTCAAGTATGCATTGCACCATCTCCCCATATTCTGGAGGGACCACATGATCGAGTTCATCTAGTCGCACTCTGGACTCATTACCAGAGGATGGGGATTTGTCGTCGTACACCGTTCGCCTTTCCTTCAGGCCGAAAAGGATCCTACAGGTGGCAGGCTCAACAATGGCGTTTTGTTCACTGAGCCAGGGGATACCCAAAATGGCATCCTCCCATAGGTCTGCAGACACGCGGGCTGTGATGATGGTATCCACATCTCTTGTTCGAACGATAATCAGTCTCTCCCCTTGATTCTTCCGTGTTCTACTTCTTTGCGAGGTGTAGTATCTGTGTATTCTATGTAATCTCATTCGTGTCCACGAATCCGAAGCCCACTAAATTATGACTGGCTGCTGTATCTTTTAATGCATGGCATGATTGCTGATTTAAATGTACTGCATTTCTAATCATTCTTATTTGAGTTTTGTTGGTTTCCTGCATGATTGATTGCTGACTTTTGATTTCTGCCTGCTCTAATTCTTGAGGAGGCAATATACCATTAAGACCCTTTGCCCAGGGTAGTGAGCGTCTGGCTCACCTACCCTAATGGTCCATTTCCCATTGGTGGTTTCTTCAATTTCTGCAGTTGGTGCGTTTTGGGAAATTATTGTGCCAATGCATTTTGCCTTCTATTTACAATAAAAGCATGTAAGTGGCGGCTCACGTGGGCCTCCTACGATGCCCCAGGTAGCTGATATCCATGTGCCATCCTGGGTTCGAGGTATGTTTCTTCCAGAACGCACCTACTCCTACTACCTTGTTCACTGCCAGTTGCTCGCCTGTCCGCTCCCTCTGGTCTGTGTCTTTTCTCCTGCGCGAATGATACCTGTCACCCTCTCTAGCAGCGGCGTTTTGCTTTCGGCTGGTTTGGTACAGCAATGCAGCAGAGCGCATGAAGTCCTTTATGCTACTGTGAATTAATGGTGCCATTGCTAGGCTGTTTTCCACTCTTACAGTTCACACAACTATTTCGAGAATCTCATGCTCGCTCATGTGTGAATGAAAGTTTCTGATTTGTCCTATCTTTCTCATTGCAAATGCGGTCAGGGATTCGCCCGCTTTTTGCACTTCCAGCACAGCCCTGCTCTGGGCTTGTAATGAGGAGTAGGTATTGGCACATCGACTTTGAAAGCTGTTAAGAAATTCTATCTACTCAATAACGTAACGACCGTTGTTTTCCACCAATCATTTTCCTCGCCGGCTAGTTGAGTCGCTATACAGTTTGGCCACTCTTACTGGCACATCCTATATTTCTCTAAACGTGTTGTGCAGTCTTTTAGGAATGCCGACTGGACCTCACTTGGTAGGCCTGAAAACATTCGTAACCACTGAAATCGGGCCAGGTTTGTACCGTCTCCGATGGCTCTTGTGATTGTTGTAAATAATTCTGGGTTATTATGATAGTTTTGATGTGGGTACGTGACACACGTGTGTTGTGAGGTCTATTTCTGTGGTGCTGCTGTTCTTTTGAGTAAGGGCGTTGAATGTGCCAGTGGGCTTTCGTATACACTGGCCCATTCTAAATGGTACAGTGCACAGTGATGTGTGCTAGACAATTCCCCTCCAACTACTGACTTGACTTCTGACCACGGCGATGGGAATGCGCATTGTCCGCAGCGAATCTCCCAGTGCCTTTATTCCCCATGTCTTGCACGGTCAGACATTGCCAATGCATTTTAAGTCCGTATGTCTTACACCTCGATGTTTCTCCTGACCCTTGCCTGCTAATTACCTGTTGACACATTTCATGCATTTGTAAATTATCTGTTTTGACTACTTTAGAAATTTTGCCTGCTTTGAAAAGAATGCATTCGCACTTTTTGCAGAGAATACGGCCTAGCTGATCTGTGGTGGCCTTTTCAGTCCATCTCAAACATTCCAGATAAACATGTGCACATTGTATACAATTTACGGTACCGTTTCCCATTCCTGCACACGTAATTGGTTTCGCACACCTGCCATCTTGCCAATGCGTAATTAAATTTGTTATGGAGTTGAAATCGATTAAGTGCGGCTGTTTACATTACAATCAAATTTGCTTGGTAAATCTTGTACATTTTGCATGGGTCGTACTTTGCCACAGTCGGCACACAAAAATTGCTGGTGCACCACCTGAGGTACAACTTGCCACGTTGCGCCTACAGAGGTGCTGGGATGTGTTTGTGTCCCTCCTGGGAGCAGATGGAGAACAGAAGCTGGTGATGTGCCCTGCGCCACGTTCGGTAGAGTGAACAATGTTGAATGGGGTCGTACGGCCGACAGCGACTCAATATGAAGCAATATGAAGTAATATGCGGTCAATATGAAGCAGAGCTAATTTAGTAGCTGTTAAATTATGTTAAATGTAAAATATTTCCTTTGGGTCGAAGCTGTCGGCCACTTCGCACACCTATATTGTTACTGAATTTACTCTGCTTGAGGGTGGCAGGCCTCGTAAATACAAGATATACACTGAAATACACTTTAATTTGATGCTGCTATGAGGGCGCAGTAACCAATGAACTCTGGAGAGTTAATACAATACAATCTTATGACGGTTTTATTACCATAAAGGTACAATGAAATGTTGCTGCACATGAAAATGCATATCCTTGGTTAAGGGACCTGGCACTCTGGTCCTGCCGGTGGTCAATACTGTGGAAAGTAAGGTGTAGGCCTTAAGTTAGAGTTACGTAAAAAATGTGTATCTTGCGTGAAGTCCTGGTATGCTACTTCAGGATACAGGGAGACCTTACCTCGGCTAACTAAAAGTACTTCGATGTTCCTGACTTACATTAACTATTGTGGTGAAAGAAAATGTAGCCTAGATTGAATTGCTGACGGGGGTATGCGGAGCTTACCGTCTGCCCTGCTGGTTGTCTGGAGTGCTGAAGTCTGACTAACGAAATAGTGTCGGCTTCGCCGCACGTCCGACGAATCCGGTGCCAAAAATAGGAACATGAAAAAATGGCATTAGTGATATACTCGTGAATGCCGGAGCTCCAGATATGGCTAAGAATGTGATGTCTCGAGTATGTCACCACACTTGAAGGGTGATATTAATTGAAATGATGCCTCAGGAGGCTGATATTCTTAATAGATTATTACATGTACACTCTTATAATTAACATATTAAAATTGGTGTGTGCCATAATGATTATAATTACAGGGATACGTATGGATGTGACGACACATGGATTTCATCAGTAGATATGTTATCTACTCTAAATGCTGGAGCAGGTGATTTCCCTATTTAATTATGGTGCAATCATCGCTAAAATTCCCTAAAAATGCTCTTATTAATTAATGTGGCTAGGGAACCACTTGCCACTTTGCACTTCCTGCGGGAATGTGATTCCCTGTCTTTTAACACTACTTGGAGTCACGTCGCACTCCGGATTCGGCCACAGGGCCCGTCGACACCATGCACATCGGAAAGCTGTGGGAATAAGCTGCGCCGCATATCCCAGTGTTCCCTCCAATGGCTGTTGTGTCTAATGGACGTGACTTCATGGGACACACTCGTTTAGGCCACATATCCATTCATTACGAGAGTTACCTCTTGTGATCAATGTTAAATATTATGACACAGCAGATGTACCTAAGTAAGCGTGATAGTGTTTTGTAAACAAACGCAAGTGGTGGTTATCAATGTGTGTATTAATTGGTAACAGTTATCACAATGAACAAAGTACGGTGGTATTTTCAAGCAACTTAAGATATAGAATCAATATAAAATTCAATTTCATTATTTACGGAACATTTTCGGAAAATTTTGCAGCATTTTAAGAAATAAAAAATTCAGACTTTTCAAAATAAACATTACACTTTTTCAGTGTGTTCCCTTGGACAGTAAAGACCTTAAAAGTGCAATGGTAAATTAAAATAATTTTTAAAACTTTGCTGAGTATTTTTCAATACAATAAAAAAATTTAAGGATTTTTCACTGACTTTTCAAAAGTCAACATAATTTTTACATACATTTATTAAGAGCATTTTTTCAAATCTTTTCAAAGCTGTTGTGTGGTAATCATAATTCAAGGGCCCACAATTAATTTTAAAATAATTTTCAAAGTAATTGACGTTAGTCAGGGTGTCGGAACAGCGGTAGAGATCTGACACACATTCATGAGAGCCATTTGACATTTGTCTAATGCGCAGGAGGCTGGCAACTAGTGCCAAGGTGTTGGTCAATAAGGATATTTGTTAGGTGAGGAGCAGTAACTATAGTTTTGGAATCTCGGGGGAGATAATTAGCCAGAGTGCCAGATATTGTCGGGTTGACAATATCGTGAAGCCGGAGAGCAGCTGTGGACTCGTTCCTCAGGGTCGTTTGGCCGACGACCACGGCAAATCCTCCAAGTGCAGTTGTTGTCACCTCGTAGAATAAAACTTAATACTGACTGAATAACTCCCTTACTTGTTACGTTGTGGGATATATGGGTTGCCCATACGAACCACTGTTACTTATTAGCCCGACTTCTGACTATTTCAATCATACTTGCACAGTAAGTTACACTTTGTGAAAATTGACAGGAGAAGGCCCGTACCTTAAATGCTTTGCGGTGACTGGAAATAAACCACACGTGGTAACTCTTCACTGCTGCGATTTATTCAGTACACGATTATATTCCTGTCGGGAATAGTTTGCTTTGGGTGCTGCTTACGAACCCGTCAGCTCGGGTAATACTATGCAAAAGACACGTGGTCACATGAAATAATTTAATTACAATGTAAGCCTATCCAGGCGATGCAAGCACTGAGTAGGTGCGAGGGGCGGTGGCATCCCGTATGCTTAGTATCTATTGCTGTGAAATTATTAGTCCAACATGGTGATGGCTGCCTGAGCATGCGAAACACGGGCTTCGACGTGATGTGGCACATCCCTCGCAAAGACAAACGAATACTTATTTTCTCTATGCGGCGTACTGGCTGGCTTGGTGGCTGGCACCCTGTGCTGCACTACTTCCTTGCACACGACATTTGCAAATCGGCCTCATACCCTGTGTGCTGGTTGTTACATTTGTCCTTAAAATTAATCCTGTGTAATATTATTTATTATACAAAAACATTGCACTGTGTGTATGTTGTGGAGATGAAGTAAACATGCATGGACATTACAGAAAATTACAAAAAGACACTTCGAAAATACTGAGGGCTTTAGGTCTGCAAAGGCAGGTGTCTTTATTAGCTGCCTCCCCTTGCGTGAACTTACCTTGCCCTTTTATTCCACAAATTAAATAACAAATTCAACAGGGTATATTTTTAGATTCCTGCGCAACATGCACTTGATCGCGCTCCCTCGGCTCTGCACCTGTGTTGTTCCTTGCCACACACCACTGCACTTGAGTAAATGGTAAATATCCCCCTCCCCCAACGAATTGTCACCATGGGCCAAACTGCGCAACAACGCAATGTTTGACGCTGAATCACGCGCTCCACAGCACACGCCAGTACAAGATACTATCTGGAAGCATTTGAATTGGAGTATAAGCGCAGGCCAAGCGAAACCATTATGTTTGATGTGTGTACAGCCCACAATAGGAGTAATTGCATTTAAAGAGGTACTATGCCCGTGTAGGGAAACACCGAATTTGAGAATTCGCTAAAAAAGATTAACCACAGAAAAATAGACCGAGTGGAGAAAACGTGGAGTTGTACCTCAGGTGGTACGCCAGCAATTTTGTGTGCCGACTGTGGCAAAGCACAACCCACGCAGAATAAGCAAGGTTTGCCAGGCAAATTTGTTTGTCAGTGTGAACAGTCGCGCTCAATTTCAACTCCACAGTAAATGTAATTACGCACTGACATGATGGCAGGTGTGCGAAACAAATTACGTGTGCACAAAGGGGAAACGGGACAGTAATTTGTTACAGTCTACGCATAGTTTTCATCCGAAATGTTTCATCCGTACAGAAAAGGCCACCACAGTTCAGCAAGGCCGTATTCTCTGTCAAACATGCAAACACATTATTTTCCGAACAGACAAAATTTCCAAAGCAGTCTAAACAGAACATTTCAAATGCATTTCAAATCCATGAACAGTGTCAACAGGAAATTTCCAGGCAAGGATTATAAGAAACCGTGAGGTGTGAGACGTGTAGATGCAAAACGCATTAGCAATGTCGGACTGGGCAAGACATGACAAATCAAGCCCCCGAAAGATTCCGCTGCGGACAATGCACATTCCCATCGCCGCGATCAGAAGTCAAGTCAGTAGTAGGGGCGGAATTGTCCAGCGCAAATCACTGTGCATGGGATCATTCGGAATGAGCCAGTCTGTATCAAAGCCCACTGGCACATTCAACGTCCTTACCCAGGAAAACAGAAGCACCACAGAATGAGACGTCACAACTCACGCTTGTCGCGCACCCACAACAAAACTATCATAATAATCCTGAATTATTTACAGCAATCACAAGAGCTGTCGAAGTCGGTACAACCACAGCCTGATTTCAATGGTTACCAAAGTTTTAAGGCCTACTAAGTGAGGAACTGCAGGCATTCCTAAACGACTGCACAACACGTTTAAAGAGATACAGTATGTGCCAGTAAGAGTGACCAAATTGTATAGGGACTCAATTGGCCGGCAAGGCAAGTAATTGGTGGAAAACAGCTTTCAAAGTCGATTTGCCATTACCTACTCCTCATTGCAAGGACAGAGCAACTTGTGATAGAAGTGCAAAAGGCAGGTGAATCCCTGACCGTGTTTGCAATGAGAAAGTTAAGGCAAATCAGAAACTTTCATCCTTATATAAGCGAGCGTGAGATCCTCGAAGTAGATTCTTGAACTGTAAGAGCGGAAAACAGCCTAACAATGGCACCGTTAATTCACAGTAGTACGGAGGACTTCATGCTCTATGCGGCATTGCTCGACCTAGCCAGCCGAAAGCAAAACGCCGCGACTAGAGAGGGTGACAGGTATCATTCGCGCCGAAGAAAAGATGCAGAGCAGGAGGAGCGGACAGAGGAGCAACCGGCAATGAACAAGGTAGTAGGATCAGGTGCGTTCCGGACAAGAACATACCCCAAACTCAGGATGACAGCTCGGAAATCAGCAACCTCGGACATGGTAGGAGGCCCACGTGAGCCGTCATTTGCGTGCCTTTATTGCAAAGGGGAAGGCAAAATGCATTGGCACAATCAACAAATCACCGACGGGAAATGGACAGTTGGCGTAGGCGAGCCGGGCGCTCACTACCAAAAGCAAAGGGCACCTGTGGTACAACACCTCCTCAACAAGTAGAGCAAAGAGAAATCAAAAGCCAGAAATTAAGCATACAGTAAATCAGCAGAACACAAATAAGAATTATTAGAATTGCATTACATTTAAATCAGCAACCAAGCCAGGCATTAATAGCCATAACAGACAGTCATAATTTAGTGTGCTTCGGATTCGTAGACACGAGCGAGATTACTCAGAATACACAGATACTACACCTCACAATGAAGCAGAAACCAGAATATTCTATGGGAGAGACACTGATTACCGTACGAAATAGAGATGTGGACACCATCACCACAGCCCTCATGTCTGCGGACCTACAGGAGAATGCCATCTTGGGTATCCCCTGGCTAAACGACACGAAGGTTTGCTTTGTATTCCACTGGAACATGACCGACCGATTTACTCTGAACCCAGAAATTAACAGCCACATCAGTGCACCATCATTAAAGATCAGATTGAATAATTGCTAGCTGAGAGTGTAATTGAACCCACCCACAGCAACTACAACAGCGTGATCACCTTGACACCCAAGAAAGATGGGATTTGGCGCTTCTGTGTGGATTTCAGAGCAATCAACCAAATCACACTGAGCACCCAGTTTCCCAACATAAGTGTCACGGACGCATTGCATACCTTGGACAAAGCTAAGGTCATGACATCGTGGACCTGCGCAGCAGGTACTGGTAGGTGCAAATAAAGCATGCAGACCATCACAAAATGGTGTTCACAGCCCCAGATAGGAGAAGGTTCCACTTCTGCGCAAAGCCCTTCGGCTTGAAGTGCGCACCTGCAATTTTTCAGACAGTGATGGTGCAGGTACTCGATGAGTACATTGGAGATTTTGCCCTTGTGTACCTGGAGGACGTGGTCTTCTGGTCCAAAAACAGTGATAACCACATCCAACGCCTGTCACTAGTCTTGGAGATACTAGCCATCAACAAGTTGTCGCGTGCAAACTGCAAGTTTCACATTGGCCACCAATGCATACAGTTTCTTCGGAACATGGTCAATGTGCACGGAATATGGCCAGCACAAGACCATTTAGCCCTCATTAACGACTACGAGGCGCCACACACTAGGTGGCAACTGAAGAAATTCTTTGGGTTGGTGAACTGGCTGCGAGAAAGCATACAGGATTTTTCAACCATAACCGCACCACTCACTGACAAGTTGTCACCCAACATAAATAATGTGTGGACAGCAGAAAACGAAACATGTTTCGAAGAGATAAAGAGCAAAATCAAGGAGTACAAGACATTGGCTCTACATGACCCTAGTCGTCATTTATATCTTCAGACAGACGCAAGTGAGAAGAGTTTGGGAATAGTCCTTTATCTAATTGGAGATAACAAAGAGAAGCACGTCATTGAATACAGCAGTATAAAGTTCGGGGCAACTGATGGTAGATACGACGTGAACCAGCGAGAGTGTCTTGTCTAACGGTTGGGGCGTACCTAGAGTACCAATGGTTCACACTATGAACAGACAATCGGTGCTTACTCTGGCTTCACACAATGAGATAAGCCAGGAGCAAATTAGCATGCTGGGCACCTTTCCTCCAATGGTACGATTTCAAGGTAGAAAACACACGAGGTGCTGAGAGCTAGCTGGCAGATGAGCTCTCATGTACTCCAGGTGAAATGGTAGCGGTGGCCCAATAAGAGTGGACGACCTTCTTCCCCCTACCACAGCTAACCGCTCAACAACTGATAAAGATCGCGTGAGCTGTGCCCTCATCGATGCTTCTGAGGAAGCAGAACTCTACATCGGCGACTTGCAGGACAGCGTTTTAACTGCACAACTACAGTGTACAAACACCCAATGTCGTGTCACCTCCACCATGCAGAGTGAACAGGAGTGGTGGCTAATGAATGGCACGTGCGTCGAAACACGAATGTGCCATTCTGAAGCAACCTGGAAGCTGTACATGCCGAAAAGTGCACAAGCACAAGTGCTACATCATGCACATGATGCACGATTTACAGGCCACCCTGTCGCATCACAAACCACAAGAGATGTGCAGAACCATTTTCACTAGCCCAGTATCACAAGAGACATCTGGCAATACGTTAGGGGGTGTGAGAAAAATTTAATCTCTGGAAGAGTAGGAGAGCAGATGGCGTAACACACCAACAACCACAGAAGCTGCAGGAGCCATTCGAGTCCATCTCGCTGTTCTTAATGTGGCCATATCTGCGCACCCCTAACTGCAGAAGATTCATTATAGTGGTGAGTGACTCGTTCTCAAGATGGACAGAAGCATACCCAGTTTCTAATGCACGGTCATGCAACATAGTCCTTGTACTGGAGACCAAATTCTACCCCTGATGGGGCTACCCATGCACCCTCTTAACAGGCAATGGTACACAATGTACGGGGAGGTATTGGAGAGAATGGTGTACCAGGTGGCTAGTCCAGCATCATACAATGGCCGTGTACCACCCATGGGCCAACCCAACTGAGAGGAGGAATCGAGACCTCGAGACTCAGTTGTGCCTGTGGATAGGATCAAACCACATAAGTTGGGCTGAACATCTGCCTGTGGCCTTGTTCACAATCAGACGGAATGTTCACCTAGCGACAGGTCAATCATCAGCCGCCATTCTGCAAGGAAGGGAGCTGCCCCTCCCTCGGGAATTCAGAATCTGACAGGCAAACAGTGACACAACAGAAAGGGCAGCAGTCAGGCGACAGCGCCAAGAGCAAGACCTAAAAATGCACGCATTCACCAGGAGAGGTATATAGGACACTGGGTACCAGCAACAACACACCCGTCAAAGAGGCTCAAACCCGGACAACATGTTTACGTATGCGTGCACAACTGAGCAGTGCAAAGCATAACTTTTGTGCACGGTTTGCCCATAAGTGGAGCGGACCCAATGTTGTAAAAGTACTGGGTTATAGAACTTACCTCATCAAGGTCAGCAGCAGGCACAAGGTGGTCGTACACCATGACGACCTTCGCTTAACCATGCAAGGACCCAGTGCAGAAACTCCTGAACAAAAGGAAGGGCCCAATGGCCAAGAGCATGTAGCAGAAATGCCCAATGGCGAAGCAGAGGCAAGCCCAAGCACAAATGGGAGTGCCCTTCTACACCTTTTTCCTACTGCCACACCCAGTAGTCATACGCCCAAAAGGTTGGCAGGCGAAGTAGAGGAGCAAGAGGAAGAGGTCACAATGCCTCAAACATATCATTAAACCAACATCGCAGGCCCTGCAAACCGAAGTGAGCCAGACCCGAGTGTCACGACACCCAGTATAGAGACACTGCCTTTGGAAGACATCGCATAAAGCGAGCCCAATCAGTTCACAGGGAAGTTGCCCACAAGACTTCGCCATGACGCCAACGATGACTATGATATCGGATGACCTCGCATCGGAGGACCACATCAGAAGAGCAGGGTAAGGTTCATCAGAAGGAGCATCAATACCAGCAAAAGGACAGCATGCCTTTCCCCTCACCAGAAGAAGGAGAATCGAGAGGTTCGAAGAGCAGCGACATCAGCAGCAGTGACGACGAGTTGACAGAAGACCCAGTCTCGACCCTTCCATGCCCCACCAAGCATCAGTATCTGCATAGTCCGGCATGCACCATTTACGATGGGAACAACTCCCTTCTGCGAGCATGGGCAGCGGTACTTCACCATCAGCAGGGTCATCGCCCTGGAGCATCGGCAGGCAGTGTAGCACAGCATCATTGTGGGTCTTACAACCTGAAGCCCCACAACCAGCTGCGACCGCCGGAATCCTGTTGCACCTAGGGCAAGGCAGTCCATTGGGTGTTGCGAAGACCAAACGATCACCAGAGAGGGGGCTGTTTGATGTGTTCCTGACGTCAATGTATCCCTTGTGCCCATTTGTTCCATCGTAGATGCATTAACTACACAGCAACACTCGACCGATCGACATTAGGTTGCCATCTCGATCAGTGCAGGTCGACAAGAAGAGCGTTTATACTTTTCTTTCCGCCTTGTAACTCGTGGCCGTAGGTCATAATATTTAACATTCATTACAAGAGGTAACTCTCATGGTGAATGGATATGTGGCCTAATTGAGTGTGTCCCGTGAAGTCACGACCGTTTAACCTAGCGGCCATTCGAAGTAACACTCGGATAAGGGGCGCCTCTTATTCCCAAAGTTTTTCGAATCCGGAATTTCGTGGCAGAATCCAGAGTGCGACGTGGCTATAAATAGTGTTAAAATATGGGGAATCACATTCCCGCAGGAAGTGTAAAATGGTGAGCGGCTCCCTAGCCGTGTTAATTAATAGGGGCATTTTTAGCAGTGATTGCACCACAATTAACTGGGGAAACAGTCCACTCCAACATAGAGAGTAGATAACATACCATAGAAGACAGGGCGTAGTCTGCCCCTGTTATAAAATCTGTGTCTCGTCACATCCATACGCATCCCTGTAATTATAACCATTATGACACACACCGATTTTAATATGATAATTATAAGAGTGTACATGTAATCATATATCGAGAATCAGCCACCTGAGAAATAATTTCATTTTACTATCACCCTTCAAGTGCGGTGACATACTCGTGAAGTCACATCTGGGGCTTTGACCTTCACGAGTATACACCCATGTGTTTTAGTTTAATAATCAAAATGATGTGCATAGTCAGTTTCGTTTTTTCATGTTTTCATTTTGGCACTGGATTCACCGGACGTGCGGCGAAGCTAACGCCATGTCGTTTGTCAGACTTCACCACTCCAGACAACCAGCAGGGCAGACAGTAAGCTCCGCAACCCCCCTCGGCAATTCAATCCATACTGCATTTTCTTTCTTCGCAATAGTTAACGTAACTCAGGAACATTTAAGTACTTTTATTTAGACGAGGGAAGGTCTCCCTGCTTCCTGAAATAGCATACCAGGACTTCACGTGCGGGACATGTTTTGTTATGTAACTCTAACTTTAGACTTATACCTTATTTTCCACAGTAGTGATCACTGGCAGGTCCAGAGTGCCGGGTCTGCTTAACCAAGGTTACACACATTTTGTGCAGCAGCATTTCACCGTACCTTTGTGGTAATAAAACATTCATGCCATAATTAGACGTGCTTTATTTTATTAACTCTCCAGAGTTCATAGGGTCCTGCACCCTCATAGCAGTATTAACTTTAAAGTGTTTCAGTGTATGTTTTGTATTTACGGGGCCTGCCTCCCTCAAGCAGAGTAAATTCAGCGATAATATAGGAGTGCGAAGTGGCCGACAGCTTCATCCCAAAGGAAATATTTTACATACAACGTAATTTAACTGACAATTAAATTATCTCTCCTTCATATTGACCACATATCCAGAGGCACCATAGGTCGTCGGCTGTACGACCCATTCAACATCGCTCACTCTGCCGAACGTGGCGCCAGGCACATCGCTTGTTCCTGTTCTCCACCTGTTCCCATGTGGTACATGAACACATCCCAGTACCTCTGGAGGCCCAACGCATCATACTTTACCAGTAAGTTAAGCCCTGATGCAGTGTATTTTGTCTTGGGGCGCCCCCCCCCCCCCAAAAGGCTTAAAGTGTAACATGTATTTCTCAGGGTTCTGTGTCTCCAGTATTATCAAGTAATTAAAGGTGTGTGGTTCGCCTTAAGAATCCACTGCACAATACATATTTTTAACTTGTAATTTATCTACCGAACATTATGTCGGAAGGATCCCGCCTTTGGAAATCGGCGCACGACCCTGAGGAAACAGAGTCAGCTCACCACTTCAGATTGGCATTGTTCCACATGCAATGCCTGGCACCTGGGTATAATTATAAAACCTCATGCAAATTCCACAGTAAATGCTAGTTTACCGCTCCTGAAAAAAGATTTCCTACAGTCTTTTATTCAGTCGACTGCCGTCAAATGTCTGCCTGAATGTGAGGCGGTCTCTTACCACCTCCTTCATGCAATTTGACCCAGTATCATTCCACGACACAGTGTCATATGGCTTGCCCAAGCATATGGCAAATTTCCCCAGCCTTCTAACGATTTGACATCCGTCAAATGTCGCCCAATTTTATGGCGTATCCTTCTACTAATGACTCCTAGTTTCATTTTGACCAGCAAGAATTTCTAAAATTAGTTTTTAAAAAATGTTCTAAATTTTCAAAGGCTCAATTTTCCTGCTAAGCACTTTCCTGCTTACCCTGACCACTTCCCGTAACAAAGGAGCAACGACGACGTTACATCTGCACAATTGGACCCTTGAGAAGCCATTCAAAAGTCACGAAGGTGCCAAAGAAAGTTACACGTGGTTCAGGGGAGAACGTGTGCAGATATTGGAAGGCTGCTGCCATTGCTTCTACAAGGAGAAAGTGCTGGACAGAGGCAATTTTGGAGCACCATGATGTCAGCCGCATTGCGCCACCCAGGCGCCACAGCAAGGACAAAGGGATTGCGCACCTATACTTTCCCCGCCACCCGCGCTCCGTAGCACTGCGAGGAGGATAAATAGAAATGAAAGGAAGGAGAAACGAAAGAGCCACCCTTCCATGCTCACAACCCTGCTACCGAACAGCTGACCCCTGCCTCGCGCCGCACCATGCAGTGACAGCTGCGCCATGCCACTAACCGTACCGCAATGCCGGCCGGGTGGGACGTGTTCTGCTGCTGTTGTGGGTAGCTTCATTCCGATCGGATCGTAAGGAAGTTGTTTATTATTCTACCATACAATCATCTAATGTGACAGTAGTAGGAGCGTATGTTTCAGTCACTTTGACGTGTGGAAGAATGGGGTACAAGGATATATAGCTGGTTAGGTTATCTTGGGGAAATTTAGGATACATTATTACCAGTTTGGGCGCCAGTGCAGAGCACGAGAATCAGGGGTCGTGAAGGCCTATGGACTATGGGCCTCCCCTTTGTGTTCTGGCATCATTCCTGTGATGAACACTCCTGGTGCGAATAAAATTGGAGTTCCGACGAGCTATATCCTTTAGGCCTAGGCTAGTAAGAGCTGTCGACTTACCTTATATGCCACTAGAAAATCGCAGTGGGTTGTTGTGGCCACCCAACGCCGTAAACAATCGAATAATTTAAGGTTAAAATTTATCACTCAGGTGACAATTGGTCAGATGGGCCAATAAATAGTCCATACTCAGAGGTTTCTCATGACATTACATTTAATTTAGTTAACCACCGTATGAGGCACAAAAGTACATGGCCTCCACTGTAGCTCGGAGAGCTCTGACATGGTAAGAAAAAGGCATGAAGTCGATTGCTAATTACATTACAAAAATTAAGGTCCAGCTGTGAAGAGACGGACTGAACTGTGGGGTCGCACACGCTCCGTGGTAAGGAGAAAAACAAGAGGGGCTGGTAAATTAAAATTAAGATTATTGCAGCTACATAGCAGGTAATAAAAGTTGAAGACCGTGGAGTGAGCTCATGAATGACCTGCCCCAATGGATGTGATGACGCTACTAACATGGCTGCGTGGGAGCTGGCACCTAAACGCAGATTCCCACATGAATCCTGTTATTCGGGTAAAACTCTTTAAATTAAAATTAATGAAGATGAGAATGGCACACAGAGGATAAAAATAATACATATTACAATTTACATTGCTTTATAAAAATATTCAGGAGAAAAATAAAAATCAATTACGTGTACGTTTCTCCTTTCCTTAACCTAAAGGTATTGATTTTCCCACAGTGTGTGTGTGTGTGTGTCTCATCTCGGGAGTTTCGTCCCGCATTCACGTATCCACATATTGTTTGTTGATATCTGCAAGTTACATTTCGTATTAAAATACAAAACTCCGTAAAAAAAAAAAAGGTATATTGTCATTCGAACACGTTTTGTTTATGCATGTGACAACAGTCCTTGACCATGCGGTGAGCTTGAATCATCAACTGTTAAGTCTAACCAATCAATATCGTAGGAGGTGTAAGCTACCGAAATTACCTGGAAAAATTGACAATTTTTCTATTAATTTTTATTAAGCACAGCAGCTGCAGGTGCAAGCCAGCCTGCATGACCGCAGGTGCTACCGCCGCCTACCTTCCTGGTAGGCAACTCCGGCTACCATCTCTGGTGACATTCCTTTGATGGGTGTGCCCGCCGGCGTGAACGCCAAACGCGAAACAAGCTCCCCGACTCGTTGCAGTCGCTGTTTCCCTCCTCGCTCCTGGTGTCTTCCTGCTGATTGTGCCATCCCCGGGTGCAATCCGGCTGAACAGTCCCTGCAAACATATCTCTACCTGTGTCATAGACCTGCAATTGCAATTTTTCCTGCTCCTGCTCAACCTGCTCTTGCTCTTAGTCTCCATACTCTTACTCTTGCTCCTCAGTGAGCGCACAATCACTGCTGTGCGCCTCACTGCTGGGCACATGTTCTACTATGAAGTAGGCTTGTAGGTGTAATGCCCATCGTGTCAGCTTGCTCCTTGCCTCTCGCATATTATGCAGCCATACGAGACACCAGTTGTTGGTCCATAGTGTAAATCTTTGATATTCCAGGTATGTGCGGTATTTTTTCACTGCTCAAATGACTGCTACATATTCCCTTTCATTGATGTCGTAACGCCTCTCTGTCGGCCCTAGCTTAATGCTCACAAAGCCATTGCTAACGAGCCTCTCCAGGACTACTGCTAAATTATGTATGTGTTCTTCCCAACTGTTCGTGGGTTCTATCACCCTGTCATCAAGCATCTCCTGAATCTGTCTTTTTTATTATCCACGTCTGGTATGGTAAATACCCCTTGTTGGTTGTTGTGTAACGGCCTCTCATCTGTGAGCGGAATCGCATACTCAGCGACAGTGGTTCTTTTTAAGGTGATTGTTCCGTATTGCGTATCTAAATCGCTCTAAAACCATTGTATTATGTATCCAATGATTAAAAAAAAAGTCGAGACAAAAAGCCGCCAATTACGTATCCGACCACGACCAGGAAAAAGCCCAAATAAAATACAAAGTTTCCCCCTGCATATCCAGCACACCTAAAAAAAGCTGGTTTTTATCAAAATTTTCCCTTTGCATATCCAGGTGACAAAACGTGCAGGACCGAAAAGGACGACCTTGTGTAATCAAGCAGGAAGGGGTGAAATCGGTGCCATACCCCATTTGTTTCGAATTGCGTATCCAGCCGAGTCAGGGGGAAATTTTGACCTACACCCAATTATTTCCTATAGCGTATCCAAACCGAAAACGGAATATAGGGATAAAGACCCCATTTGTTTCCGTGGCGTATCCAGGTGCCAAAAGTAACTATTTTTAGAAGTTCCCAATCGTGTATCCAAAAAAAAATTTTTTTTTGCCCTTTTCTCGTCCCTGTTTAAATACACGTGATTAGCGATGCATAGTTTTTTATTTATTTTAAAGTTAATATTTAATAATTATTAATATTTTTTTTATAATTTTAACCATTTATTATATAAAGATTCACATGAACGCAATCACTAAAAGGGTACGGCAAAAATTGTACATATAAAAATTCAATTTTTTTTTTATAAATTTAATCACATTTTTTAAACTTTTATATACGCAGTCACTTTTTTTTTTTAATTACCTCAACACTCGAAACTAGCAGGTCCAAAGTCCACGAAAGCAACAGCATATGCAATGGCATCCACCACCGGCCGAACCGGTCATCATGACAGACACAACCGCGCTATGCCTTTTCGGGATTGCAAATTAATGTAATTTAAAAAAAATATCAATTTACCTCAATAATTTAAACTGGCAGATCCAAGTTTTGCGGATGAAACAGATACAAGTACACCCGTCGTCGCTGGGCAGATCCATCACGACACACTTGACTATTTTAGGCTATTTTCCAGATCGCGAATGAATGTTTACCTAAACATGTCATTAAAACTTTTTTTTTTTAACTGAAACAAACAGCACATCAATCAAACTTTTTTTTTTAACGGAATCAAACAGCAACTTTATTGAATATTAATTTTAATTTGAATCAAACAGCAACTCTATTAAATATTAATTTAAACTTGAATCAAACATCAACTCAATTAAACATTAATTTAAATTTGATTCAAACAGCAACTCAATAAAACTTTTAATTTGAATCAAACAGCAACTCAATTAAACTTTAATTTAAATTGAATCAAACAGCAACTCAATTAATACATTAATTTAAACTTGAAACAAACAGCAACTCAATTAAACATTACTTTTAAATTAAATCTAACAGTAAGTCAATCACACTTTAAATTGAAACAAATAGCAAGTCAATCACACTTTAATTTTATACTGCAATGGAACACCAACTCAATGAACTTTTTTAAAACTGCAACTGCAACAGCAACTCAATCTCGCTCGTGCCTGCAAATTAAAAACAACCGTAACGAACAGATACCTGTCGAAATTGGGATAGCTCTCGCCATCTCCTCTGCGCCGATTACGATGGTGCATGTCGGCGGCGTGAATCAACAAAGCGTGCAGTCGTTCTCCGTACCTATGATTCTTTTTCCAGACGTACTCGGCTAGGTAGCCGACCCAAGATTTTTTCCGTCAGCCAAAGCAGGGAATGCTGTATAGTACAGAACACCAACTTCGCTCGATGTTTTGAGAGTGCACCCTCCACGTCTCGCCCCCCTTCATCTTTAGCATGTTTCGAGTATTTACCATTCTGCTCTTTTCGCTGCACACAAATTCCCTCCTGTTATCCACCTTCATGTGACGGTAGCCATGAATGTCCAAGTTGCTGTAACCGCGCTAGCAGTCTGAAATTATTGTCGTGCCTGGAGCGATCCACTCGAGAATGATTTTGTCAGGGTCGCCACATTCCTCTTTTCCACCGGCACCAGGAAGAATTTCGTTCGATCGTCCCGCTGCACTCCACCGAAAACCCACCGGCCATGAACTTTACGTCCTTTGCAGTTCTTGCGTTTGCCGAATTTAGACTTGTCGATCTCAACCACTTTGCTCGGTCCACCAATGCATTTCCTGTACATCAACACCAAGTCTATGCACACTTGGCTGAAGAAACTCGACTAGGCGATGCCAAGCACAAAAGTTTGTTCATTATAGTCTGCTGTCGAGGGTATTTGATCAGGCACCAGAGTAAACACAAATCGACTATCTTGCCCGGAGACAAGTTTGAATCTCCCACAAAACTGCTCTGTCTTGCCGACACTTTAAAGTTGCATTTTGTACCGTCCTGCATTCGCCGTCAGAACCAGTAAAACAAGCCCCTGTTTTTCACCAATTTTGTTTCGCCTTCCCCGCATTTTTCGCACCGCATCGTCGATTTGACAATGTCGTGCTCGATGAGAAACGTGTTTATGTCTAGCGAGGAATGAATAACATGCCTAGCGTTCAACATTGTGATTTTACATCCCATGCACACCATCATGTTATTCGCGAGAGAAAATTTGTAGAAAAAAATTCTTAGATACACGATATAGAACAATAGTTGCCGAATTTGGATACGCTAAACAGAACTTGGCCGGATGCGCGAAACGGCACTAGACTCCAAGGTAAACAATTGGGATGTGCACTTTATAGTACACACTGAATGTTTGTATGGTTTTCCCATTACGATACATAATACGGAACAATTACCCTTTTTAATGCATCGTTCCTGCCAAATACGTCACAGCGTTCATGCGGCCTGATACTCTAGCCGGACCTAATTATCAAACTCCCCTATCTTCACTTTGGGTAGGCTACCCGTCGGACAGCAGTTCAGGTTATACACTGCACGTCTCTCTCTCGCACCAAAATGAATTTGTGTCGTAGCCGGCTCTACGATTGTGTTTTGCTCCATGAGCCATGGTATCCCCAAAGTGGCTTCCTCGCGGATGTCCAGTGTAACAATGACTTAAGTACTAGTTTCTATGTCGGTCTGTCCTACGGCCGTACTACAATACTCGTTTGTCGCCAGCCGAATTATGTGGTCCGTAGGCATAACGTCCTGCTTGCGTACGAAGTGCAGTCAAACGAAATTACGTGAGTCTGCAGTATCAGTTAAGGAGTGGCACCACCGATCATTAATGGAAAGTAAGATGCGGATAAATTGTGCGTGACTACTGCTAATTTGTTGTATAAAAGTTTGTTGTGGCGTTAATTTTGCATCTGGTGTCCGAATTCTAGCGGGCGGGGTGTCGGAAGCCTCCGGCCCCTTCATCTCTGCAACCCATTTCCCTGTGGTTTACACTCTGCTGCTTCCTTGATCTGGTCCACATGCGAGATGTTAGGACACTTGTTGTGCCAGTGGTACTGTAGGCACGGGCAGTACCTGGACAGATATCATTGCGGATAATCCGGATTCCATCCCTGCTGTGTAATGTTGGAATTACCTGCTGAGCTCATGTATGGTAGTTTCTGCCACTTGACCCCATGGCTCCGCTCCACTTCTGGTCCTGCCTATACAAGTTTTCATGCATCTGCCCATTACACATTCTCTCATGTGACTGTCCACTACAACTACGGGATTGCTGTGAAACATTTTGTGACACGATGGGGTGATGAGGTTTGTTTACATTCACTTCCCACTGCTTGTGCGGTCATTTTACTACACCTACCTCACAGCGTAGTTGTTAATGCGTTTGTTCCTAAATGATAGCAGCATGCATTCATTAAGTCATCTAGCATGCCATTTAGAAGAAGGCATTAGAGTTGCTCTAAATTCAGGCATTGCTGTTTCTACAATTACTTTGAGGTCTTCACGCTCTGGCAAGTGTGGATGGAAATGCTTAATGAGGTGATTTTTACGTGTGATAAAGGCTGTAAGAGACTCACTCAATTGTTGACCTTCCAGAGTCAGTCTGCTATGGGCTTGTAAAGAGGTAAAGATCCCTCTAAACATGCACTGGATCGAGCGATGAAACTTCTCCCACTGGAGTCCATAATGGTCCAGAGATGTCCACCAAGAGTGCGTGTCTCCGTGGAGTTGCGCTCCAACAAAGCTGGCCCATTCATCTCGGCTTACCCCATACCTGGTAAGGCAGAATACGCAATCTTCCAGGAACGCTGCCGGATCCTCCGTCGGCATCCCAGTGAACATGGACAAAGTCTAAAACTTTTATGCTATGGCGGATGTTGAATTGGGTTGGACTCCGCAGTTCCGCTTCATGTCTCACTTTCTGTTCCTGCTGTCTGCTGTGCTATTGTTCTGTGGTAATGTTGGCAGTACTAGTGGATAAACAGGTGTGGAAAACATATGCAGTAGTGGTGGGGAAAATGGTGTGAGTGGTTGGAATGGGTATGGTACTTGTATTGAGGTAGGTTTGGGTGGTGGGGGTTTGTCCACATCAGCAACATGCGTGGCGTGAGCACGCTGCATCTTACCTTCGTGCTGCATCCCTCCACTACTCTGCTGCCACTCCCCCCTTTGCCTTGCGTCACTCCACTCGACACATTATTGCTGTCCCGTGCCACTATCATGTGTGAAAGATTACTGTTAACGTATACTGCCACGTCATTATCCCATTGTCCCAATAAGTCCAACACCTGATCACGTGAGGTGTCTGCAGGTGCGGATTGCATTCTGTTTATGCCCTGCCTGAACAGTGTTGTTGTTGCGTGACATGACAGACAAATGAATGTAAGTCCCATGGCTGATTTACGTTCTGTCTCACCAAGACATTCCTGATGATATTTCGTGTTACACTGCACACATTGTAGTACAATGCCGCCCTGGCCATTATATAACAGATAGTCAAAATACCTGGGATCTATGTAATTTAGAAATAGTTCGGCCTAAATTTTTACTTGTGTTGCAGGGTACTGATTGTTCTGTGTTGTTTCACTGCTAATGTCTTTCACTGCTCCGCAGATGTCACCAATGCGGTTGTTCACAAGGCTAGTCTTGCGCCAGCATTGGCAATATTCACTGTTCTCACTGACTGATTGGTCACTGCCTATCATAGGGCGCAAACAGTACGGACACCACAGTGCCGGCACGCTGTCAGTCCTCCTGCCAGCCATGCTTTGTTTCTAAACAAAGCCACGTGTGCGGTAGATATGGATGTACCGACATGGACGCACGGGATTGGGTAAAGAGGGATTGCCCTCCCCTCTTGCATCGCGACTTGCCTGCTCACCCTGCGGTGCAGGGGTTATCGACCCGACACTCAGCTGACATGCTGTGCACGCGAGGGGTCAGCTGGCTGTTGGAGGCAGAGAGTGCAGGGGGTCAGGGGAGGGGAAGCCTCCACCCTGTCACTTCTCCTTCTCACTGCTTCTCTCTGCTCCTCCTCCCAAGCGGCATGGTGTAGCTTATGATGTGGCATCATTTTCCAATTGTTGACACGCTTCCTAGCATCTGAGCAACTTCCCACAGGCATCCCGAAGCTGCTGCTATCTCTGCTGATGCCGTCCTGTTGTCCTCTCGCCATTATGGGCAGGAAAAAGGCAGGAAATTTCAAGGAAAATCTTGCGGAAAATTTTGACGGGAAAAGATTTTGGCAGGAGATTTGGGTACACGGAGAGGCGACATTTTGACAGTGTGCCGTCCAATTTCACTGGGTTAAATGTCAGAAAAGAAGCGGTAAAGATATTGCCACACATTCGGGCAAGCCATTTTGACGACTAGGAATGGCCGATTAAGGGTTGGATACGATTTTTGGGGTGGTGAAGATGCAGATCATGTGGTCCGGACTGTCCACCCGGACTAAATCTCCTCGCCGATGATGCTGATGACCTGAGCTCCGTTGGTTGTTACTCCAGGTTGGATGATCTTGGTGGTGTTTGCTAAACAGTAGTTGGTGGGTCGACTACATACCATAATGCTTCTCGTGGCAGGAAAAGTAGCTAGCCATTAACACTTGCGTACGTGGATTGTTAGGGCCAACCGCACACCCATAAGAGACTGAACAATGATTAAAACTAACACTTGCAAAAACTAATGATGTCAGACATGTGAGCGGGTATTGTTTAAGGCCCATCCCCTGACACGCATATAGCAATCAAAATAAATTACGTACCATTCAGTTCCCAGGCGTATTTATTTAATCAAATTAAATCTCCCCCTAGGAGAGTGATTATACAATGAAGGATGGCAAATCAAACCGGCCACTGTGGTTACACTGATAAAAGTCTTGCGACACAAAAATGAATTACGGCAAAATTAAACTTTTACGAAGAATTGGGCGGCCCTGAGGATAGCCCTGGAGGAGGTGTTTGACCCAGAGAGCAAGGCGTACAGGCAGCTGCAGGGCACTGAGTAATGCGACGACGAGCCTCTGTGGAACATCAGCCTGGCGGGCTACAAGCAGCTGTCTATGGCGCTGGTGGCGAGTGGAGGTGGTGTCTCCGCACGTGACCACGACTGCTGCACCATGCTGCACGGAGCATCCTATGGCGGGCACGCGCACCTGGTGGAGGCGTTGCTAGATCACAGCCCCGATGTCACCGCAGCGGCGGGCGAGTTCAACAAGATGCCCATCGTGTTCACCGCCAATGTGAGCAGTCTCACCTTGGTGAGGGTGTTGAAGGAGCGCGGGGCAGATGTAGACAGCCCATTCTGAGGGCCAAACAAGCCTCCACTATGCTGCGTTTCAAGGATTCCTGGACATAGTGTGTTTCCTAATGGAGTCTGGGGCTACGACCACTGCTAGTAACAAGGCCGGCCTCACTCCTTACAATCATACCAAAAGAAACGGGAATACAGTAGTGTCGAAGTTCCTATCCCAGTTTATTCACTAGTCAGACAGAGGGCATCAACTGCCCCACGGAGATTGGTACCCATCATCTTGAAATAGCAGTTATTTTCTCAAATCATTGTAGTACAAATTTTACTAAAATTTTTTGTCAGCAAAGGGTGTAGCTTAGCACACTTCCTGAAGTAGCACTGGTTGGTTGCCCTTAATAAAGTCACATCTGTAATCACTGAAGTAAAATATTTCTTCATGATAAAATGGATCTGTGCTAATTTCACAACTATGGGAAGCCACTATTGATTTCTTTGGCCATTCTCAGGACTTTTGTTTCTGTCAGTTGGGCTTTATCCTAGCATGACAAAGTTGAGAATGACAGATAAATCTTCCAGTCTCCTTCCACTGCATGAGAATGCAAGTATGGCTTGCTAACATTTTCATACCTCACATATATTTCTAAGGTCGGTGGGAAAAAGCACAAGTCAAAATATTAATTTTACAAGAGACATGTTAATATGTTTTCCTGCAACAAGTCAACAACACTTTCCCGTATGTCAGTAACCAAAATGTGCAGCTAGGAATACAAATCAAAATTTAATTTGTTATGGTGTATGCTCAACTGTGTACTTTACTCGTTGAATATATTGTAATTTTTTTCCCACTGACCCTAGATTTATTCATGCTGGGTTCAGTAAGAAACTTCTGTATTACTAGTTATTCGTCCATACTTTAACATTGCCATCCTTCACAAGCTCTAAATTCACATTGAATACACGAGATACACACAAAACTTTAGAGATAAGGCTGGTGAGATTTGTTCAGTCACATTGGATATACACTACACATTATATTTTTATGCTGTACGACAAATATACACATTATTAGAACACCATCATGAGGAATACACTTGGAGACAGACCATTTACAATACAACCCCAACTACTAATTGGCAGGAATTCTTCCTTGATGGATAGCAAAAAGCATACTTGCTTCATCCTCACACCATACAAGATCCTGTTAATACTATGCTACAGGATGTCAAGTGATAAATGAGCTTCTGTAGCCACAGAGCAAGTAAGGAGACAAGAGCGGGAACTTCCATGTTGTAACGATCTTCTTATTTTAAAGTCTTTTTCAGGGGTGGTGGGTGGGTGGTAGGTGCCTGGATTAATATCAACTTCAGACACGAATTACGAAGAGTAATCACCTAGTATAATAAATCAAAAATAATAGTTTTTAAATGATTATTTTGTGATAAACACGCTTAATAATCACGCTGTGTTCAATGTTTAATAAAATAGCTTATTTACATTTTTTTTTTTTTGCCGGGTAGCATTTTACAGTATGTTTACAACTTGCATAATTCTTGAGAGGTTCTAGAACGAAGTTTTAAAATTACTTTATTAGAACCTACTTGACTAACACCATTCAGTTGCCGAATGCTGTTGTTTGTGTTAGCTCTCTCTTCTATACATTTACCTTACCTCTAAATGTGATCAACAGAATAGAATAAATCTTGCACAAGCAGTGCAAAAAACCGATTAAATATTACTAATCATTTTAGTAAGTTATTAAATCAGCACCCGAAATATATGTTGGTTAAATCAGTATGTTTGAGATACAAAACTTTCATAGTTTTGACTCAAAACCGATCTGTTCCATAAAATCAGAATCAGCAGAAGTAAAGTGTTGATGCAACTATCTACAACTTGCAACTTACCACATTGGAAATACCAAACAATTTTTTTTTCCTGGTGGGTCCACGATCCCCTCCCCCAAAAAATATAGGCACCAATGGCTACAGGATCTGTATACTAGCAGTCGTTCCATACAAACTTTATTATAGACTTCTACCATCCAACATGTTGAACAATTAATTTTGTCAAATAGGCTTGAGTTGAAAAGTTTTTTTTTTTGTTTCAAATTCATGAAATGAATTTATTTGCTTTTAGAAATTGTGTAGGTAGACTCTTTTATCAATTTAGTTTATGGTATTAATGTATTAAATAAGTAAATTCTTTACTCAACTGTGTTAATATTCTGTTTCAGTTATGTATCTTACCTTGACATCCATGTTTTACAATAATGTATTTGTGACCAAAAGTGTAATGAAAGTAATGTGATTTTATTACTGATAAATTTATATAAGTATGTAACAATGTAAACATATGCAAATAAAATCAACAAGATAAATCATTTGATTGTGACCTCTATTCATGAAACTAAAGATGAACAAATACCTCTGTGTCTGATTACAATACTTTTGTTTTAGTTTTCACTATTTCACTATCAACATCTAGTTGACAACAATGACATGACTGCAAATATGATAAAACAACATATTTTGTGTAAATAAAGAATATACAGACATGAACAATGCATTCGTTATTCAAGTCAAAAATCCATATTAGGCATATTAAAAAAAAAAGAAAGTAAACAATTTTATTACTTTTCTGTGAGCATGGCTAACGAAGTTGCTGACGCTAAGGTAGGGGATGAGCCTTCCCTCTTGTCCTTCACAGATTCTGAAGATGACGTTGTTGTAGAAGAAGAGCCTCAGACAGACATAACAATCTCCATTGGGTCGGAATTATATCGTTTCACAAAACTAGACAGCTCTCTGCAGTTCACAGCTCTGCCTGAAAGGCTGCAGTTCTTCTACCATTACATCACTGAAGCCTGCTGGTGTGGAAGTCTGATTGTTTTTTTCCAAACTTCAGCCGAGTCTCCATTCATACTACTCTTCCTTCTGAAGCTTCTGACCCAGCAAAGCCTTTCAGAGCTCAGAACATCATCAGAGGGCAACGGCATCTCACAAGAGGACTTCAACGCCCTCATTGTATATGCAGCAAGGTTTTTCAGCGCACGCGGGAATTACTATGAAACTCGCAAGTTTTCTCCTAGTCTGCCTCAAAATGCATTATTCAATATTATGGAATCCAGTCTCATATGGGGCAGAGAAAGTGATCTCATGCTGAAGTTGTGGAAACACATTGTGGTTCCCATGTACTCAGAAAATTCAGACGCAAACACACATTTGCAAAGTCCAGGTGAAAGCGAAGATGCCAGAGTCGTGAGGGAATACCTTGTCAGTAAAAATATTCCCTTTTGGAATGTGCATTACACAAAGTCCTTGACCCGTGAAGGCACCATGTACAACATAAAAATAGCTTCAATTGATGAATATGAGGAGACAGAATACGTTCTAGGCCCTGAAATGTGTCACTTCAAAGTCACCAAAGGCAATTACTCTTTCATCCTGAAAGAAGTGGTGAAGAGCCTACTAACTGCAAATTTGTATGCAACTGATGATTTGGAAAAGCAGATAATTGACTACTATATAACATCTTTCCAAACAGGTGCCATAGCTGATCACAAAGAAGGGTCACGTTTGTGGATGAATACAGGTAGCCCGTATGCAGATTGGTACTTGGGATTTATTGAAATACTCCAGCATCCAACTCATGGTTTTGCCGAGTTTCAAGGTTTTGTCGGATTACAGAATCTTGATTTGTTCCACTTTTACAAACAATTTTTGGCATCTGCGGGAAAATTGATTCACCTCCTTCCATGGGACAAAGAATACAAGACAGAAAGGTTTATTACTCCACAACTGATCATAGTCCATCTTCTAATATTTTGTGGTCGCACAATCCCAAACTTCAAAAATGTTCCGCTGTATGATGAGATCACCGACACTGCAGGGTTTAAAAACATTATTTTTTTTAATCTGATCTCTGACACAAATACCGACATTGAAGAATCCTTTCTCCGAGCCAAAGATGTTAATATTTTACGGAACCATAGAAACACAGCACACAAGTTGCAGCTCGGTTTGAAACTTGTGTTAGGTTATGGCAGTGGCATGCTGTTTCGAAAGGAAGGAAAACTATTCAATTTTCCAGTCAGAAGAATAAGGCATCCGATACTAAATGACAAAATACGGACGTGGTACGAAGAAGGTGAAACATTCTCCACCAAATTTGGTGAACTGAGCATGACTTTTGAAGAATGTAGAGCAATTTGTGTGGCAATGTATCTTTCTACATTCACTGAAGTGGTTAGTCTCTTTGAAATTTCTGAAGAACAGCTTGAAGATGTCATCTATTCCAATTGGCTTTGGCAAATATATGTATTTGCCATTGAATCTTTACGTGGATATGATACTCAGAACAAGCAGTGGTTTGATGCAAAGGCTCAAGCTGGTTTTGTAATCCTCAGGATGTTGTTGGAAGAAAAAGAACGTGTGGTACACATCAGTGAACCAGAGTATGGTAAGAAAATTGTCATTCATGTAGACAGAACAAAAATACTTACAGCAGGTAGAAGAGTCTTAGGTGATTTCATGACAAAGCTCCACATATTTAAATGCACTGCAGATGTAGTCTCAGCGAGAAAATTATATAATTACTATTCAGTTGTACCGGAGGAAGGGCGTTATCCTTTAGGTAGATGGAAAATGCTCACAACTGCTAATCGTCCTATGCCAATCAGACTATATGTGCAGTGCAATACCTTGCATGTCCTACATGATACCTCTCAACGGGATGGGCCGGAGGAACCATACGCTCCCACTGTGGGTGGCTACTCCGCAACTACAAGAGGTGCCACATCAAGCGCACTGGCAACACCACAGAAACAACCCAGAGCCTCTGAAAGAGCTACCCACAATAATCCAAAGGAAACCAAAAGAACAAGTGCCTTAGAAAATAATGCAGGGGATAATTTACCACATACTTCGAAAAATATAAATCCTAATTCTGAGGTACTAAACGACAGATCTAGACAAACTCGCTTAATGAACATAAGCACCAGCCAAAAGAGCTCAAATCCTACATCACAAAACAAACCTTGGAAGCCCAACTCTCAAAGTTTTCAAAACGATGTAATTGACAATCCAAAAGTAAAAAATATGAATAGCCTCATTGGAGAGAAAAACCCCAGCAAAGCAAGGAATAATAACAGTGAGAGGAAAGATCAGAACAGTGCTGATGGGAGAGAAAACAGTGTAAATATCCAGAATATTTCTCAAAAATCTCAAGAGAATATTGGTGATGAATCTAAAAATGGAACAGTAACAAACAGACAACAGAGTACAACGCCAAGTAACATCAATAATGTACCATGGGACACCTCAGACATTGGACATAATGGGAAGAATATCCTACAAAAATCTGAAGAGATTACAGGTGGGGCAATTACAAGTCAGGTCAATAATACTGGCACTTCAGACTTGGGAGACGAAGATGAGTATATCAAAACAGAAGCCTCTTCAGCATCTATGACGTCACTGACAGCAAGCAGTGACATGATGTACCAACTAACCAGGAAGGCGACGGAGATGACTGTGGACGTGATGCCCAAGGATGATGAGGCGCTCATGCGCAGTTTCTACGAGCGGCCGTACCACCCTCTCCTGCCTCCGGCCAGCGCCACTGACCTCCATGCAGGCAGAGGTGTTGCACTGGAGCTCATGGAGAGAGTCCTCACGTATGGTGACGATGTTGTCGGGAGCAGGTTCCAGATTCTCGTCCAAATGGACAGTGATGATTCCAAAGAATCTCTATCGGATCACGATGCTGGTGACATAACTCCCGTGCCATCAATAACATCTACAGAGTCAGAAATGGACTTCAGGAAACCAGCATATCCCATGACAGACGATTTGCCTGAAGGTATCAATGTAAAAGTTTATCCACTAACACCTGAAGGGCTAATAGAATCCTTCCTTGACAAGTGTCCACCAGACATAATAACAGCCCTCACACAACACTTTCTGAAGATTTTTGACGAGTCGTACATAAAGGCGGCAGCAACAACTCTCGCAGAAAATGGTGGTGAAAGTGAAAAATATATTACAGCTACCAGTTTTGCATGAATAGATAACCTAAACTGTAAATCTCACTGTAGCATTATTTAAATAACTTAACTACACTTGTATGTACTCCCACCTTCAAATTTTAATTTATTGCTAATCAATATACAGTAAAACTCTGTTAAGAAGTTTCAGAAAAATACTGAAAAATTTTAACTTATCAAGCAGGAAAATTTCTTAAAACTGTAAAATTATATATTTGTAATAGACAAAGTGCAAACTTTTTATCTTAACAGAAAACTTCTTAAGAGGGTTTTACTTCCACTTAAGCCTAAATGTGATGATAATTAATTGCTAAAATTATGAAAGGTTTAAATTTCCCGTGTAAATTAATTCCCAGTACTATATCCATAAAGATGTTTGCAATACAGATGATCAGAATAACCTTATGATCATCCTAAGAAGTGGACTTTAGTTTCAGTCACCACAATACATTGTATACCAAAACTTATTCCAATTAGCTCTTCATATTATAAGTCAAATAAGTCCACTTGTAGCATCCAGTATTTGAGGGTTTTTTGTTTATTATTACAAGATATCCACAACACTCCAAATTTATTTCGGAATTAGTATAATGATGTTTCACACATGATTGCTAATGAATTTTATGAAAACAGCTGGTAACATAAAATTACACTGCTAACCTTTTCAAACAATGTGTAGTTTAATTTCATAGTAAATTCCATAAAAGGACCAACTAAAAGTTCAGGTGATGTAATTTCAGGCAACTTAGTACTGAAAGTGTTGCAATTTAATTTATGGTACTCTTAAATTTAGCATTTTTTTTAGTTGTTAAATAGTTGAATGGCTGTAATAGTAGTAGTCAGATAATTTATTACGAAAAGAAACCTCCATTGCCTTACCAGACTATTAGACCCAGGACCTAACTATCTATCTCAGTGAGGCAACTATGCCAATGTCATTTTCAATCCAGGGGTTAGAAATCGATTCCAATAATCTTGTAAAGACACTATTGAATTTCTGGCACTGCAATAGAAAGAAAATGAAAACCACATGCATAATTATTTTCACTCGACAGCTGTCATTTTCTCTTTTTTTTTTTTTTTGCCTTTACCCTCATTACTTGGTTACCGTTTGGATGGAAAACACCCTCATTAAACATTTACGTTCATTCCCTCTCTCTTCTTGGCACCAATCAAAATTGTTTTTCTCTGTGCTTTTGTGTTACGACAAATTAATTCCCTGACGAGTCTGTAACGTGGTAGTTGAAGAGTGTCACATCATTGTCCGTGGTAATTATCACAGTGTTTGTTTTCAAAGTGTAAAGCACAGAAATTTACATGTTCGTGTAGTCTAATAGACAAAAACCAGCGTACTTTTGATTTTCATGATAAATATTAGGGAAAGAAACTGTAATTACAGCTCAGGATTCTATTCTACATAACACAGTGTACTTGGGAAACTAAGTTGGTTACATGTATATGTATATCAACGTAGAAGTAATCCTTAAATATTTAGATAAGTATTTTTTTTTAAGCTAAGATTCATATTTATCTCAACTAGTTGCACATCTTACACAAATGTCACATTTTCCCATATTTTTGCAATAGTTTCCCATGCTATTTCTTTTTGCCTAGGACATCTGTATAACAAACATTTGTCTGTTGACATCTACTCTTTTTTTTGTTAATAACATAAAACTGAAATCACTGTTTACCTAGGTATATATAGGCCTGTACACACATGTGTTTGTGTGCATATTCACGCATGCATTGTGTGTTTGCACATATGTAGGCACACTTCTGAAGGATGGTTGCATTTGGTTAGTATCTAACTAAAATGCTGATAGGTGAATTGGTAAATACACGCATCTTCTTTTGGACACGGCACCTAAACAAATAATCACTTCATATTTCTGCACACAATGATCCAGTATACAATAAACTAAGTATTAAACATGTTTCTACTGGGCACACAGTTACTACACTATTCTAGCATATCTTTAAAGGGAAGTAGAAAAAGTTCATATATTTGAATATAAATTATGCACCAACTTTAATTTCATTGAGTAGGTACTAATGAACATTTACACATCAAAACAGTTGTTTCTTCTCTCGTGTATGAATGCTGTAAAAGCAGATCACATGTTATACGTACAGCACAAAATTTCAGTATGTGTGAATAAATATCTGACACCCGCTAGATGCTTACACTTTGTTAACGATCTAATGCTTTACAGCAAATAACTTACACAGGAAATGCAATTATGAAATCCCAGTCAGTCACTTAGTCAAAACGTGCTGGAAAACCCGGAGATCAAAAATTTGGCAATGACACGTCAGAAACTCACCTGTGGGAGGACAGCCAGGTGTGTGCTTGCATGCACGTGTGTGCATAGAGGAACCACCTCTCCAGACCACCAACATGTTTACCTGCTGTGGCGACGACTGCCACTGTTTGTCCAATCCCCTATTCAGCTTCACTAAAAGTAAACAAACACCCTCCTCTTTACCTCGACTCCTCACCCCACCCTCCTCCACTTGACGGCACTGTCCCAGCTAACGAGAAATAACACACCTCATAACTCCTTAACATAATTTGAGTATGCTTTCCACAAGACAGCAAATGTGAGGCAATGCTAATGTCATACTATGTACTCTGTAACAGCTAGCAAAGCTTCTCTTATGAAATATTTCACAAGCTTTGTCTCCAGAAGGAAAATGTAATGCAACCACATTAATGCAGGTGAGTAATATATTGATCCTTTATTAAATACAGCATTTCTACTTCTGTGGGTCTACTTACCAATATAGAACTGGAAACTGCTCATTTTTTTATAACAACTTTCATTTCCAACCAAATGTGCTTCTTTTTTAATTGGATTAAGTTTTTCCACACATTCTGGATGACTTTAAGCCAATAATTAATTAGCACAAAAAAATAGGGCAGAATACTTATACCTACCTTCTCTGGAGTAGAACTGGAGCTATGATCAAATATAAACAATTGTGGGGGGTCTGAATACAACGATTGTGGAATACAACGCTTTTTGCCAAATTACCAAAATTTCTGGTTTTTACTTATTCAGTTTAGACAATCTTAAAAATATATTAACTCTAAATGCATCAGGAGCCTGCATACAGACCTATCAAATCTACATTGTTGACGTGAATTAAATTCATGTTATTTTAAAATTTATTGAGGTCTGCAGCCATGAACAACCGTTTATATTATTTTCCATGATATAGGTTTTCTTGCGAAATGTGCTTTCTGAAGCATCCACAATGGAAACATGCTATCTTTTAATTGAAAATACTCTTACTCATTTTTAATGTCCAACGAATTCTAGAAAATATTTTACTCGGTTACAAAACAGATGCTTCTTCTTTTATATGCAACATACCTAGTACTTTTCTGACAATGTTGGTAGTGAGTAGGGTTGTGCGAATGTGACTTTTTTCTCACGAAACAAAAATGAAACATATGTTATGAACATTCGTGAAACTGAAATGAAAATGAAAGATAATATCATTAAGGCTCAGCCTTAATAAAATCTTAACGAACTTCTTAACATTATAGCACGTTATTCATTATAACATAATCATTGGCAAAACAAACCAAAAATATGTGGGGACATGGAGTATTTACCACAGGGGGTTTTTCGTACATTTAAATTTTCATTTTATGTAGTTATTTCAGTTACAAAATAATGAAAACAAACAATATTATTTACAGGCAAAATTTTCTTTGCTAGTGCACTAAATGAATATTAATTAAACACCTGAAAATTCAACGAAATAGAGAATTTTCATTTCGTTATGACTTTTGATAACCAAATTTTTTACCAAAACGAAAATGAAAGCTGTCATTTTTTTGTTTTCGTTTCGTTATACCGAATATTCGCACAACCCTAGTAGTGAGTGTACTTTTTTTTAATGAGTTCTACATGTTGCATAGTTACGTGCAGAGCGTCATTGCACTGTCCTCCTACCGTACACTGTAAAGGCCTTTTCACACAGTCAAATATTTATCAAATTCAATTACCTGAATTCAATTATTTGAACTAAAAAATAACTTTATTTGCCTTCCAAAAAATTGCATTCAATAAGCTTAAAAGTAGTACCTAGGACTAGTGCATGATATGAAAATAATTAGTTAAATTCAAACAAATTTTCATCAATTTATCGTACATTTTGTTTTTAAAAATATCCATCCATTTTTTGTAAAAAAATTTAATTGTGTGTATACATTGGTATAAGATTATGTGTATTAATACTGTTATAAAAGCTGTGACAGGCGATGGAAAATTTTAATTCAAGAAAATATAGAACATGTTCTAAACTAAAATCTTAAAGGCAAATGAAACAGTCAAGTAACTGAAAGAGAAAATGGCCACGACTATGACGTTTCTATGGCGTTGTATAGCATTTAACGAATTTAATTCAATAAAAATTAAAGTTAACTTGAAGAAAATTTTCATCATGTTAAAGGGCGTTAACTTTTCTATCCTGGTGTCCACAACCAATGAGCACAAACAACACCAACTACTGCTAAGTAGATTACAGCTGCACTTGCTGTAATTAGCATGATACAACATGCAACTATAGAATTTGCCACTCAATCTACATCTACATTTACAAAAGAAATGGAATAAAACAAAACATTTAGAACAAAACTACCTCTACTTTTTCTCTTTTTGCTACTTTCATGTTACCAAATTTTCTCTACTGAAATGATAAAATTCTTGTTTTAATAAAACTAACCATTCCCCTGCCAGCTAACAATTGGTCCCTTCATACTTTTCTATAGTAATTTTGATTTGGTTTCACATGTGACGTGGCTTGGGGCTTGCGAGAGGCATACGATGCCAGATTACGTTAATGATGCTCCAGATCATGGAAAGAGAAGATACGAGATGATAGATGGCATCAAGGGAAGCGGAAAGTATATGAACCTGAAGAGGCTGGAAGAAGACAGGAGAGCATGTAGAGATACCACGTGAAAACCTGCCTCTGAGCAGAACACAAATGATGATGAGATTGTCGATGGATGTGGATTCAGACAGTAGTTTTCCCAGGGCACCAGCTTTTCAATTACTCAGAAAAGCATGAGGATCTCCTTCTCTCAGGGTCATTACAGGTCAACAGACTGTGGTGGCATCCCCTCGCAGCACACGTCTTACAAAATGTTTAAGAAAGTCATGGCATACACTGAGTACGTGTTCGACAACCGCATGGTTACACTTGCTGGTTAGGGCCAGTTCCCGAGGTGAAAGTTCTGTACGTTAAAATAAGACACGTGGGTTTCAACAAAGAAATATATGTATTACCAGAAAGATTACACAAGGTAACATGCGATCTCCCCCGTGTCCAAAGCAGGCCTGGCACATGAGGCCTGCCAGGGGACGTACGTGGCAAAAATGGCTTAACACGCCAAGATGGAAATTATATGATTAAACTCTCCGGGGTTGCGAGTCGGCGGAGAGAAGGGTCGGCACACGGGAGAGCAAAAGCTAGGAAAAAAAAGGTTCCGGAATAATTATATACTCTAAATTATTGACACCCTTAATGATTAACACAACTTGATGATGCTCCCGTGGCATGCGGCGCGCGTCTGCCCTCAAAGACCCACTGAACCAGACTAAAGATGTGTAGGTACTGTTAGTAACGGACACCTTCCCGCCCGCATCTCTAGGGAAATGTTTACAAATGACAAAATGCAAAACACTTCATAAAAAAGATAACTGTGAGCAGGAAAAGAATCAGTGGATTATTTTATGTAAATTAGAATATTCAGAACCCTTTAGGAAAGTCTCTCGTTAATGTTGCTAAGCATCTCTGAGATTTGCACAACATGTATCAATGTCAGAACAGGCAAGCAGAAGACATAAAACACTATAAGAAAATTAAACAAAAACAAAACATACATTTCAACCCTTCTCAAACAGCGAAATTAATGAAAGTGAAAATTAATGTATGAGCTGTTGGAAATTTGTTCCGTGAACTTGGCAATATGGCTGCCGGAACTGAAAGCGTCTTTGAATGTTTATTTTCCTTAAAATTTGAAATAATTTACTAGCATCTTAAAACAAAATCAGACACAACATAGCACTTGGAAAAATAACACAATAATTTAGTGTGTCTGTGTTCGTGTCTGTGTGAACACACGTGCACCACGTGGGTGAGCACTCAACATTAAAATACAAATTTAGGCAGGGACGCAAGGAGGAGATAACACTTCCTCGGGCATGCATTAGACTCTGCTTTAAAAAGGTCACACTTTCACACCAAAAGAAACTAGCTAGTCGCCGGTTACTATTGGCAAAGCGGGTCTTTAGATGCAATGAACAGATCCCTAGTTCGTTCACGCACGAACGGCATACTACATCAAACGCATCGATGCACATCGTGCGGTCCATGCAGCAGCAAACACTTTCGGGCTGCCTCCTGAGTGGCGCACAGAGCGAGGACGGTGTCACATGTTTTATCTCATTTGTTTCACAACGCAGATCCGCTAAGTATAAACAACTCATATCAAACAAAATAAACCAAAATGTTAAAGAAAAATAATGAACAGCAAAAATTGATTATGCCAAAATGAAATTTTTAAACTATACAACAATACTGCTTGATCAAGTTTTCAGGAATGCGCACATCATTGTTTCCCCAAAGCCTGCCACAGCGAACAGGGGCGAGAAGACACAACATAAACCAAGGCGATGATGAATTTCTCCACTTTGAAACTAAGTTTGCCAGCAACAGGAGCTCCTTCTTCAGAGCAGCGAGCCCTGTTGTGAAGGCAGCGCAGTATTTCGCTCTACTGCCCGTGTACGGCATCACTGGAGTAAACTCATCTGCCCTGAGGTGAGCCTATGTTGTGGACAATGCATTCCGGCACAACATGAGAAAATGTTCATCTCTTGCATGGCATAATTCAACGCCTTAGAATGAAAACCTTGTCTCTCACATTCTTAGCAAAATAACTTTTTGATACTGTTGTTTAGAAAACCCCTTGTAATTCACATTTTACAGTGCTGGAAAGTGTGAGAAATAAGGTTTCACGACCAGCACTATTAAAATACTATTTCTGCCAAGAATGTGACAGACGAGGTTTACATCCAAAGCCATTGAATTATGCACATGCAAGAGTTAGCCATTTTTCACTTACAAAATGATATTTGGCACACTGACATGTTCACGTTCTCTCATCTGCTAAAACATACCAAGCGAGGTGGCGCAGTGGTAAATCTTCAGACTCGAATTCAGGCAGACCTGGGTTCGAATCCCAGTCCAGCCATCACTATTTCAGTTTTCCATGGTTTCCAGAAATCATTCAACATGAATGCTTACTACAGATATTTGCTGATTCCTTCCCCATTCCTGCTTCTCTAAGCAACTTGTTCCACCTCTAATTACCTCGCTATCAACAATATGTCTACCCCTACCTACCTACCTACCCTCCAAAACGTGTTACTTAAACTACGGTATATCTACAACAGAGTAATATTGTGTTTGAACTGAACTTTTCCCCATTCTAAGAGGATATAAATTTATAGTTATAAACGATTCATCACATTCTCTCACCCAGTTTTAATTTTTAAAAAGTTTTCAACTATGCAAAATAATTTTTATAATATAAAAGTATGGGAGTTTCTGAGCTAAATGTAAACAAACTTCAAAATATTGTATGATAAAATTGTGAGCCAGTGTTCAGGATGTGCTCTGGTGATGAAAATCAGTCTTCTTTAGTCTGTCGGCCCTCAGTGTTTGTAAATGTCAAGACATAACTTCCGTGATTAGGAGAACATAACATTGATAAATTTACTGACAACCGCACCAAAACGAAGTTTATGAGCACCGAGTCATTAATTAAGTAGTTCACACCCCACTATGATCAATGTCCTGTTACCTTTAATCTTTAAATTCACATTTGTGTAACACAAAACCCATGATTCAACTTAGTTTTAACATGTACAGGTTTAAGTGGCTTAGCGTACGGACCTTCTACAGCGTTCTGATGGCTGCTAGCTACACCGTGGCCTTCTGCTTCTCAAGCAATAGGTTCTTCTCTACACAATTCACATTCTCCAATATTGGTAAGCTAACAACAATAAAATAAACAATATGTAGCTCATAGCCACATGTTTTGACAAACCTTGTAGCTGATACTGTGAAAGGAATAAACAGCTTCCGACAGACACACACTTGCCAGTAAAGCTAGAGGCTTTGTCAAAATGTTAAGCAGCCTCAACGTACACGCCAAAAATAATTTATTCAGAACACAAAAGCTGAAATCAGTATGAGAGTACTGTTGAGGCAATATTTTCTCTCTCCACAGTTGCCAGCCACCAAACAGGTTACATGTACAAACATAGAATCTAATTTTCAACCTTCCTTTTTTATCCATCCATGTTCACACCATTTTTACCATACCTTTGGTAATAATTCATGCCCCAATTCCTACTTTGATCTTCGCAACACACTCAGTCTATTTCTTCACCTTTGTTACTTAAAATTTAATTACTAAGTAGATCCAGTTTGATGGCTTGTTATAAGCCATCAAACTGGATCTACTTAGTAATTAAAATTTAAGCAACAAAGATGAATAAATAGATCGAGTGTCTCAAATAACTGTACCACTTTAATAATAATAATAATAATAATAATAATAATAATAATAATAATAGCAAAGTTTTTGTAATTGCTGTCAGTTGCCTGCACAGTTATCAAGTTGTATAAGAAGCTTAAGTGCGGTAACTAAAACAAAAAAAATTTGAAAGGAATTGTAATCCCAATCTATTAGTACACACAGTTAAGAAATTAATTTTTTTAAATGTTTAGCATTATAGGTTTGCCTTAGCTCTAAATTTTAAGAAGTACGACAACTTTTCTCTTGGCGCGTGTATTCACAAATACATATATGTTCGAAAGCATGTTTTAGGGTAGCTAATTATGACATTTTTTATGTAAATAATTTAATTATTGCACATGCACAATTTTAGGTTTGTGCAATATTGCAGAAAAAACATGCCTTTAAGGCAATTAGTAAGGTAAAACCATGGTAATGAAAAAAAATTATATTTGCTAAGAAAAATAAACTTTTGTAGAGTATTTGCAAATTTAACACTGAAAAAAACTTTGAAATTAATACTAATACTGGTTTTACTTTCCCTTGAAAGATCCATACTACAATACTATTTGAGTTGAGAGATTTGAGTGGAGAAATTTGGGCGACTCTTAACATTGAGGTCTTCAGTCGATGAAGGTGAAGCGAGGTGAATATGGAGTAGTAGCAGAATGCATGGGCCAGAGAAATGGGAATGCTCCGAGATAACCCACAGGCCAACTGCAAAGTCCACCAGATTCCCACATGCAAAAATCCACGACTCTACCAGTCTGCACACAAGTTCACTCCTAAGATAGAAGTCGTGAAGCAGTTGTTATCCTTTTAATACACCCTTGCCTCATATAAGCCCAACCACTTCACAAGGTGTCTATATTTTGTATGTTCCTTTACAGCACAGGTGATCTTCTTCTTGTATGCATGCGGGATAAACATGATGTTCCTCAGCCTGGCAACCCGATGGCCGCACATCATCCGCCAGTGGGAGGTGGTCGAGCTGCAGATGAGAGGCTACGGCTACCCACGCACCCTGTCGAGGAAAGTTCGTGCTATCACCGTCGCCATGATCACACTAGCCGCACGTGAGTCTGCCCACAGCTGATGTGCCAGGGTTAAACTTACGTCTCGGTTTTCCACCAAGTGGCTGAGTAACGAAAGATTAAAGTGATTGGAACCCCTGAATGTAGTGGGAGCTACATCACTTGTTAAAGAAGCTTTGCTCATAAATACTGAGTCACTAGGACTTGACTCAAGTCCAGCTGAAATCTAACTTGCACTAACAGTGAGGTGAGGGAGGAGCATCGGTGGAATGTGCAAGGGCGGGGAAAACGGGAATGACTCAAGAACACCCACTGATCAGCAGCAATGTCCACAACATTTCCCACATATGAAAATTCAAATCCCCCCTTCCCCCCAAATTCCAAGAATCAAACCCAGCTCACCTTGGTAGGAAGTGAGTAGTCTCGTTACTACACCATTGTGACTTTGAGTCACTTAGGAGGTTGGTTTAAAGCATCACAGGTTCTGTCTCTCTGTCCAACGAAAAGTGTTGTGTAAGTACACAAACACATGGAGCTAAGTGTACCAGGAGAGACCAGCAAGTCGTTCTGGCTGATATGAAGAAAATGGGAGCACGCTTTCAAAACTACCAGTATCACACAACAGTCCACTATACTGCAAACAGAGAAATTTACTTTGAAACTATTCTTGAGATTTACTACAAGCAACAAATTTAAATGCAGAAGACTGGGAATGATTCACGTCTGGGAGTTTCATCCGGTTGTTAAATTTTTAACAGCTGCTGAATCATTAATTGTTACCCATAAATGTCTTATTAGTGTTCAGGCTGGCACAAAAAAAATGTTTTGCATACAAAATACTGTAAGCAAAACTAACTACAATTCAATTTAACAAAATATTGTTTAGTTACATCCACTCATTTTGAAGAGGAATATGGAAAAAATATTTGACGTGCTAAAGAGTTTGGCATGATGACAATGTATTATATTACAATGTTAGTTTAACGAAGGTTAATACCAGTATGGCAAAGACAATAAACTGTAAGTTGTGATTTGAGTACAATTTTCAGCAGATTTGAGTCCATACCATTTTTTTCAACTGAGAAATGTAATAGCCATTGCTGATAGCCTAGTAGTTTTCTTTATATACTCCTGCTTCTCTACTACAGAGTTATGTTGCTGCTTTATGGGGTGTTCTTTGCAAGTAGTGCCTTCAGGAGCATAAGTTATACATGGATCTTAACTGAAGTGTGTTGTCAATAATGTGGGTGCAAACCCCACTATACAAAGCACCCTTCAATAGAGATAATTAATTACTCAATTCCATGAGATGGGAGTGGGGAGATAAGGATGGCAAATCCTACTGTCACAATGAAAAAAAAAATTTCAAAATAAAAGCCTTGGGAATTAGGTAGTTTTGAACCTTACAGCAGCAGTTCTAAGGTATACCTACAGAACTTATAACTGTAGTTCTAAGTGTTGTGAAATAAAAAGGAAAGCCAAGTCCTGTTAATTCTTGTAAAATGACTGAAGTGCATGGATGTCCCACAGTGGAGCATGTGTTCGCCAACGTAAGCAAGGTGCAGCGTGGCTTGCTGTGCTCGCATGGTGGCACAGACTGGCTGCGCGCCTACTTTGTCAACAACTACTACCACGTGTTCGCGTTGACCCGCTACTCCCTGTGGAAGGCCCTCCCTACTCTCTACGTCAATGTGGTTGCCACTTTCACCTGGACCTATGCCGACCTCTTCCTCATCGTTGTCAGCATATCCATCACAGAACGTTTCCGCCGTATCGACCACTTCCTCTGCAGCGTCCGTGGCCAAGTGAGTGCAGCATACACACATTTCCTTCAGTGGTGCACAGCAGGCTTTCACTCACATATTATTCACATATTTGGACCATACATCAACGTAATGAGCAGTTGATAATACATGGATGAAGCATTATTTTAAATTTAAGGAAAGAAATGTGGATTCAAATCTTTTATCCTTCGATTCACATTATTAATGGAAGAATTTGAACTATCAAAGAATTGAAAACTAAAGCTGACAAATCGTTAGGGTTTACTGTAAATAAAAGATAGTGTTCTCGTTCAAATTATTCCTCAGACCAGAACTACAAATGAACACACATGACCGTAAAAACACAAATTTTTTAGTAGGCTTGCTCGAACTTGGCAGATCACTATTTCTGGAGCAGGGATCTGCCTGCCGAAAATTCAGCTGAAGTACTTGTATGTGTGCATACTTCTGTCTCTCTTTCTGTCTGTCTCTCACTCTTTTTATTTTGGTTTCTGTGCCTGGCTCTCTCTCTTTCTTCTTGGCTGTGTTTGTTTTACACCATTCACTGCTGGCCAACAGGACCTGTCCCAGCGGTTGTGGGGTAAAGTGCGACGGGACTACAACAGAGTGACCCAGCTCACTGCACTACTCGACTCCTACATCTCCAACATCGTGCTGCTCTCTTTTGGCAACAACATGTACTTCATCTGCCTGCAGCTCAACTACAGCCTCAGTCTCAGGTGCACAAGCAAGCTGTTGAGTAACCAACTTATAAGTCTCGCAACACTAAACCGCTCTTTTGCCACTAGAACTGTCACAACCAGATAACACTAAAGACTTTGTGTTGATAAATAATTGAACATGTTGAAAAACTAAACGTAAATATCCATATCATTGTCCAAACACACGTGCTAGCTATTTGCAAGTTAATATTGGGGGCTTTTGTTGAAGACATTTTAAGTCTATAGGTACAGACTGCTCCAAGGCCATGATACCCACAAGAATTTCTCTGGTTAGGGAGGGGGTAAGGCTAACTTTAATTCAGAATGAATTTTGACAACTAATGGCTCAGCAAGCATTCCACACACAGTTTTCCACCTGTGGCAAGGTCAACATGGACAAGACAAGAGGAGGTTGGTGCTATGTTAAGACTGCCACCCTTGCCAAAGGATAATCAAATCAATTCAAGCTGCAGAGTGGATAAGGTAAAGCAAGGAGGGAATGGGAGAACTCTATGAGAATCCTCACAACACATGTTTAACACTGTACCCTGTTCAGAATACCTACAGTAAAAAAAGAAAAAAGCCTGGTGAGAAATGAAATCAAAATGGAAGCCTCACCATTATATTATTTCCACACACTACAAAATCTGTAAATCGATATTCATGCGGTCTTAATAAAAAATAAATTAATTAAAAATATAAAAAAACACACATGCACACACACACACACACTTTTTTCCATTATTTTTAACACAGCTGAGTTACAAAATACTGCATATGTATTATTATTTGCTGCCCTGAATTTGGTTACAGAAATTTTATTTCACTATTTGAGTACAGGTCACAAATAGGTCGGTAGACTAACAAGAATATATAAAAAGGGACAGAAGCACAATTACTCAGAGTCTAGTACTTGTCAATAGGTGCAAACACACAAAAGATGACACATTTTTCAGAGTTGCGCAGTCACAACGTTTCACTGGCTAGGACAGCTTCATCGGGCGGTAAGTTAATATTTAATTATTTTTGAGCAGAAACAGTACTTTTAATTTTAATTTCAATGTCAAGCTTCTGCTCCTCCATGTATGATAGTTAATTTAAGTTTTGATTACTGAAACAGTAGACATAAATTTTGAACCTTTATGCAAGCACCAAGATAAAAATTCGATCCAAACAATTCTTATTCTGGAAAAAATAATTTTCCTTATAGATCAAAGTACAAACGTGGAGAGTCATTTTATTTTAACGGTCATCATATATTCGGGTAATATGGTTGGCCATTAGCACTCCTGGAGGTGAGGAGAGCTAGAGAAGCAGCAGTAACACAACGCAAGGGTAAGAAAAACGGGATTAACCCAAGCAAATCCAACAGCTAATGGCAACGTCCCAAATGTTTTCCAGGGAATCAAAGCTAGATCACAGTGGTAAGCGGCCAGTACTCCAGTTACATAACCACCACAGCCCCATCTCAGTATGAGAGATAGCTCTCAGCATTTCTTAAATATACGCAAACGCAGAACATGCACACAGAAGAGAGCACAAAACAGTAGACAACAACTGGAATCTTGCAATACAAAAATGCTATCATTGTATACTATAAAACTGAGAATGCGAGTAACCTGTCTTGTTAAGAAACTACAATCAGAAAAGTATTTTCCAATAATGTGTTTGCAGTGGGTGGACATATGAGGCAGCTTACTTCTACGCGTCACTCACTTTCATAGTCTTCAGAGCCTACACAGTGTTGTTCTGTGCCGCAAGTGTTTACGAAGAGAGCAAGAAACCCAGAAAAGTACTACAGTCTGTTCCTTCGCGTAGCTATTGCCTCGAGGTACGGTTTTATCAAATTAAAATACTAGTGAACGTCTTTATTTAGAAAGGCAAAATTTGTAGATAGTGGCAGCAGCAAGTGTACACAGTGACATGTGTATTTGGAACATCTGAATGTTCCATGCTGTGTGGCACAATGGGTTGGCAGCCTTGATGCTGCCTCTTTGTGGGGTTGCACCCTGTTTCCAGCTGGAAACAAGTCTGGAAACCAACATGGTGGTAAGTGGTTGTATCAGCGGGCTTGCTCTTATTAAAACTCGTTTTCAATTATTCATGGATGTAGCATCTGTTTCCATTATAGTCCACAATGCGAGCCTGCTACATTTTTGTCGAAGGACCAGAAATCTTGAATGCTTGCATTGTGGACTGTAGCAAAAATGGATGCAACATCTACGACTAGTTGAAAACAAGATTAAATTAGAACAAGACCGCAAAAAACACAACCACTTACTGCCACGTTGGTTACCAGACTAGCTTATGGCTGGAAACAAGGTTGCCACACAGCACGGGATGTACGGATGTTCCAAATACACAATGTTACTACAGTATTTATAAAATTTACGCATCCAAACGGGCTTGATAACTGTGTGTATTTTAATTGCCTCACAAACAAAAATTAAATGTGATTCAGGTGGAGCGCTTCTTGTTCCACGTGTCATGCCATGAAGTCACCTTCACTGGCCTGAAACTTTTTTCTGTCAACAGGAAACTCATTCTTACGGTAAGTAGTCTGCTTTCTTCATGTTTTGTCGGCTCATAATACAAGCAATTCAGAACTGAACATGGCCTTGATTGCAGATGTGCCAAACTGGTCCAGGCAGAAACTACCCTATTCTACATATACTTGCTATAATAAAAAAAAAAAAAAAAAAAAAAAAAAAAAAAAAAAAAAAAAAAAAAAAAAAAAAAAAAAAAAAAAGCAGCAAATCACTAAAAATAATGTTTAATTTAAAAGTACAATCTCATTTTTTCACATCTTAATATTTAACCTCAATACCTAAAAATCACACTTGACTTACACATTTTTTCATTATCATATAACAATGTCATTACTATAAATTACAGTAAACTTTCTCAAGAACTTTCTGAAGGGACTGAAAATTTTGAGCTAGTGAATCGACCTGTAAATTCAGTGTTATTTTTGGGAGACAGAACTGACTTAAAATACAAGTACGTTTGAATTGCTTCTGTAATTGGACTACTGTTTGCAATGCTCTGGACGATGGACAACTCACAATTGGATGGCCCATCCCAATCCAGTTAACTCAAAAAGGAAACTTGGTCCTCCCAGCTACACAAGCCAACAGACAAATGGCACTGACTCAAATATATTGTTACAAGATGCCAGATGAGCGTATCATAGTTGGTGAGGAATGCCGGTCTTAATAAAAATGAAAGAACTAAATTGCAATTATTATAATTATATATATATTTATATATATTTTTAACAGCTATTATTTACAACATTAAACTGCCTATCTCCACTATTACTCTTGTTATTCTGAGTGAGCACAATATTTAATGTCTACTTAAATTTTTGTTTAAGTCCTTATCAATGTCACTATATTGGGTACAATCACATAATTCACAGTCATTATTTACACATATTCAACCTGTCTACTCCCATCATTTCAAATGTCTTATACTCACACACCCAGTTCAACAGTCTCGCCCGTCAGTATCACTCTCTGTCTGCAGACTTCACTTCCGCTGGTCACTATCGCTGCCACTCGATGCTCTGGCAACCAGCTACAATTGTAAGGAAACATGAAACTCCAAGGTCCTACATAACAAGGAACGCAAGGGGCAAGATACTGAGTAACAACAAAGCCCACACGCACAGGAGGCAACACTGCTCCAGATACATCAACACACCAGAGAACAGTGAACACTTACAAAACACTCTCAGGTAACAGGAAACACAGCTATGGGGAATCGGAGGAAATTGTGATGAGAGTAGCGAATGCATTCAAGGGCTTTGAGAATGTTACCCACATGAGGTGTAACAGTGACACAAGTGAAGGAGCATACACATTCAATTTAGTAGGTGAGGGGAAAGGAAAGAGTACACATACCAATGATAACAAAGAAAGTGAATCTGTCATTTTGACGAACAATAACAGTGCTCAAATAGTAACAAGGTCAGGGCTTGTAATACACTCTCCCAAAAAATTGAATCTGTAACATGAGATATTAATGCGTGTCTCAAAAGGGGGCATGTTGTAGTGAGTAGTACGTGATGTGAAGGATGGCAAGAGACAGTATGGCGTCGGGTTCGGCAGATGAGCAACATGACTGTAATCGTGTAAGATGTTAACATTATTAAGATGATGCTAGAGTGTTGCTAGGGCTTCCAAAGTGACAGTCAAAGGCACTAAAATGAGAACATGAACTGCATTTCAGAGTTACGTAATAAAAGTCCTAGAAAAATCACATACGAGAAAAATGAAAGAAAAAGAGATTTTTTGACAGTGCTCAAAATTAGTCTTCAGCACAAATGATGGCGAGATGAGATAGTGGAGCAACGAAGGAATGCAGTGATAAGGGAAACATGAGTACCCTGAGAAAACCCAATAGCCAATGGCAATGTCCACCACATTTCTCGCATGTCAAAGTCCAAGGCAATCCCACTCGGAAGCCGATCCAAACTGCCCTGGTGAGACGCAATTGGTTAGCAAAAAAACACACACGCACACATGCACACACACACACAGAGCGAGAGAGAGAGCAAACCTACACTAACATTTTTAATTTATTAAGTAACAACTTTTCCGAAGTGAAGCATATCTGATACAACTTGTAAGGTTTTGCTATCTGTTCCAAACAACCACATATCACCTTTATGCCTATCGGCTAGTTGGGTATCTTTTACTTGTTAAAAATAGCACACACATTTGAAAAAGGGCACATATACCAGTGTCATATGGTACTTGGGAGTTTAATGCATGATCCCTTGCAAACATCATATAATTATTGAGGCTGTACTAATGGAAATAACGAACAGTATTAAATGCTGTAAATATTAATATAAGCCTAAACTGTCAGTAATGCAAGTTTCAAGCAGCATGCAGCATTTTCAAGAGTCCTAGAAACATACACAACTGGGGTGGATGAATATACTCTTTCTTGTATGATCAGTACTGTGAATATTTTACAAAGAGTTTTGTAAGCAAGCTTGTTAAACCAATCACACTGCAGCTTATTTCCTCACATTTTTCTCCATGCTTTTCAGTTACTTCAGAACTAGATATGTATGTTGCCATAAATCTATATGGACTGTTGTATTTAGAATTACTGTGAAAGTTTAGAAAAATAACTGCACACTGTACATCACATAAAAAAATAGCACCTCCAAACCACCCCATGCTTGTGTAATGTATGTTCAGTTAAACGTCGACACATCAAACATGTAGATAATGAAAGCAGCGATATAAGTAAAAGTTTTCAAGAAACCTCAAAAAATCCCAAAAATTTATGAAAAGAATAAAGTATTGTTTCCAAAATGTAATAAACTGCAATGAAAACCTAATAAAAAAAACATTCACTGGCCCATGGCAATATGTAAGTATTTCTCAGTAGGTACACTTAAACAATCTGGGAAAGAAAGGAAATGAGGAAAGAAAGAAAAGGAAAAAATAGGAGGGGGGAGGGGTTAAAATCTGAAAACTACGGCAGTGGTGTTTTCAGTTGAGTGCACACGCTTAGTGAGTTATACTTTGAGTGACACATGACTTCACAAAGAGGTCCTTTGTTCTTCACCCCTCCTTCCTGCTGCTGCTTTCTCACCCCTGAGTGCCTAGCTACCCTCCAACAATGTGCACATAGCAACCACGGTAGCCAATAGCAGTGCGAGTAACAGATCTTCTCTTTCCCCCCTATTAGCACCTTTCATCTCGTGAACATGTCATGTTCTTTAGGGTTTGTGTGTGATGTTTAGTGTCGGGATATGTTTTTAATAGTACTATTATAAATTCGATTTTTGACTTTTCTTCATGGATTTTGATTATGGGTTGCGATTGGAATTGACTGCATTGCCTGTTGATGACCTGCTTACACTATATTTTCTTTTTAATTGAAATACAATTTTTTTTATGGTTTTGTGCTTTATATCGGCGACTCCTTGACATTTTTTAGCTTTGACTTTGGATAAAACCAATTACGCCAATAATAACAGCATGCCAGCAGCACCAGTTTCTGCTACAATCCACCGCGCTTCTCTGTTGCATGTCAGTCGTCCTTGGAAAGTAGGTCACGTCCTTTGCACCAGTTGTGTGCTGCATGCATGTCGGTGACTTTACATGTGCTGCTACGGGCAAATGAAGGTATGATTGTGATGTAGCATACAAATAACTATTTATTTATTTCATTTTAAAGAGAAAGTTGGTGTTTGCACTGGCTAAAAATTAACGCTGGCAAAAAATATATCCATAGTATGTGCCACAATATTTACGTTTTAGTGGCGGTAAGAGGATGTCCATATCCTTGTAGGATGTACAGTAAAACTCTGTTCATACATTTTCGAAGGGATTGAAAAAATAATGCCTATTAACTTGGAAAACTTCTTATGTGGGAACTACTTAACAGGGTTTCACTGTATATTTCTATCAAAAATACTTCTGCTTATTGAAATAAATTTGTGTTTCGTTAATAAACCATTTAATTTTTTGTATAAATAGGCTTTTGGAAATAGATTTCACACTTGTTACGAGGTAAGCAGTATGCAATGTTTAATTTTTTTCTCATTACCATGAGGTTGTTTCGGTCTTATATTTTTTTATTCCGAAGACTACCGACTATTTAAATAAGTTATTTTCATTAATAAATTGTCCAAATTTTGTACAAAATGGCCTTCGGAAATGGATTTTGTACTTGTTAATAGCTAAGCGACGCACAATGATTAAACATTATTTTCGTTAACTAATGATTTTTTAAGATCTTGTGTCATACCATTTCATTTGCAGAATGTCTGCCTAGTGAATTACTTTAGTATTTAATTTAAATAAAAGTGTTATTCTTATTGTGCACCATCGACAACAAAACACTGTCTTAAGGTGAAAAATCACATTTATATAACAACTTGGTGTTGGGGTGTTAAAACAGGTAAATTTGAATAAGCGAAACGGCAAAATAGGGAAAAAATATTTAGGAACCACAATATTTTGTTAAAATGGGGTTGTACTTAATATTGTACAATGCAAGAATCAGTACATATGCACCAAAGTGTACTTTATTACACCCAGATCAGAAATTTTTGGCATATCCATCTACTAATTACAAACATTTTTTTACAGGTTTTCAGTGCAGTGATCACCTACCAGATTGTTTTGATTCAGATGAATGCTTCATCAACATACGAGTACAGTATTCCACCGGAGTTCAATGCTAGCAGAGACTGTCTTCAATAGACTGCCAAAGATATTTCAATATACATAATGCTAATCTGTGTCAAAAAACTTTCAATGTAGGATGAACTTTGTTTACTACAGTCTTATAACTATTCCCCTCCCCTGCCTCAAGTGTCAAACCTTTGGAGATTTTGCTTTAGTTCAATCAAATTTTAGTTTTAAAGTGTCTAAATAATAACAGCATTGCAATATTTCAGTCATTATGCTATAATAAGAAAATTGATTACCTAATCATGAATTAGATTTACTGATTCCACTTGCAGGCGGGTTTTCTTGGGGTACTCCCATTTCCCCACCTTTGTATTCCAGCACCGCTCCATTCTAAGGTTTCATTTATGTCACGTTCAGGGATGAAGGGCACCTACGGGTCCCAGCTGGAAAACCCGTCACTCGGAGGGTGTTGCCTCGCCCTGGGTCCACCCCCATACACATTAATTATTATTGTTCACTGATTTCTCGCTGTTAAATTAAAGTCATTGTAATTCTCAGCCTCATCTTTGTGAAATTTAATACATGATTAAAATTGTATCAATCGAGTAAGGTTTTTAATACTAGAGAATGATGAAATGTTGAGTGTGTTTACAAACTGACTTCTTATCCTTCCGATATACGATTAAACTGAAAGCCCTGCCAAAGCCTGTGCATTAATATCATTACCTTGACGCATGATGCTTACTGGCCCAGAAGAACACGATTTTGCTTCATCTGTACATAATTTTCCTAGTGCACCGGATTGGGTCTGAACAAGTATAATTACTACCATAGTGACTACAGGGGAATATTACAGATGTGTCAGAGTTATGCTTTTCATCACCACGGTCAGTAAACTATGCCAAGCCACCCCCTCACGAAGATGTCCAGTTTGAGTGAGCCAGCAGCCAAGTCACCGCTGCCACCCCCCAAGCGGCCAGATAGTGCAAGGGCGCACCAAGGGTTAGTGCCACTCGTACTCCAGCCAGTAATGGAGGCCTGCAGACAACCCCCCTGGGATCCGTCTACAGACAAGTGCCTGTCGCACCCCCACCACACCACCAAGACGAAGGGCCAGCCAGCTATATATGTGGCTCCAGGAGTCACGAAGTTTGAAGGCCAACCTCAGGCAGTGGGAGATGTTTCTCACCGAGTTAGACTTCGAAATGCAGCACTGCCTGGGGAAGATGATCAACTTGGCCGACACTCTGTCATGCCAGCCGTACCTCAACAGGGAAGAGGAGGAGGAGTGGGAAAAAAATGGTCCCACCCCCAGCGCTTGACCGCAGCACCAAGCAGCATATCTGGCTACTTCAGCTCCGGCTGAGTAAATACTGCATCACTATCACCAACAGCAAGACCTGAATATCCAGAAGGTTCCCCACGATAACACTCAGCACTTGAAGCTCCGAGACGATGTGTGGTCCTGGACCAGACAACCTGGGGCAGACTGGTGTGGATATGGATACCAAAAGGATTGCAGTCATTTCCATGACAACCCACAAGCCGGACACCCGGGGATTAAGGACACTTTGCGGGACTTGGGAACTCGCTACATATGAGACGTAATGAGTCGCAATGTTCTGCAGTACGTCAACAGTTGTGATGCGTGCTGCAGAGACAAAACCTACCATGTGCCCCCGCCAGCCTTGAAGCCCCATCGACCGCATACCTCCTGGATGCAGATAGCGGCCGACCTGATGGGGCCCTACCAAAGAAGTACCCGAGGCAACCGTTACTTACAGGTTGTGACTGACCTCTTCTCACATCAGCTAGAAGCCATGAACGCAATACATAAGTTCAAGATGGAGTTTTCACCCAACTGGGGTTACCCACAAGGCATCTTGATGGATGCCTCTGCTGCAGGGGTTTAAAATTCTAAAGTTCTGAGGCAACACTATCATCCCTTACCTCAGCTGCGAGGTGCTGGTAAAATGGGTGCTGCCCTCCCTTACTGCGCTATGGAACTAGCATGGCTTTGGTTGGAGGGAGCGGCAGCTCAGTAGACAGTACAATCTTGCATCGGGAAAGGGGGGGGGGGGGGGAGTTGACATTATGGCTTCTTGGAGATTCTGGGTGAATAATACAAGCTAGGATCATGGGTCTGTAATCACTTCTGACATTGCATCACCATAACCTGTAAGCAAGTGTCCCGCCTGTTCATTACTGTGTAAGCAAGTGTCCCGCCTGTTCATTACTGTGTGGGTTAATAACTTGCCAAAAGAGTTGAGCATTGCACTGAAGATGGGTCAAAGTCATTTTGTAGAGTGCGCATCAAAGATGTGGAATGCATTATGCATCAACAGATATTAATTTATATTGTTTTATATTATTTCATCTGCAATGTTCCAAATAAGCAGTAGCTCATGTATTTTAAATACTGCGTTTATTTGGTTTTGATCTATCTAGCATACCTAGTTTCTTTCTTTTCACAAAATGAATATCTAAAACTGATATACATTTATATTATTATAAACCTTGAACTAGCCAAATTCTCTTTATAAAAAATAATAGAAAGAGAGAATGCTAGTAGTGATAGTAAAATAAATTTTGTAAGATGGAATTTTACTATCAGGATTTAAACAACATAAAAGCAAAGGTCTCACATTTTGGAACATTGTGTTTTTGTATATATACTAGCAATATGCAAAGAGTAGGTTTCAATGCACAGAAGGAGGGGGGGAGGGGGGGGGCAAGGGTGTAGAGGGCCTAACCATATATATTGCCATTTGACGTGTTTACGATCCACTAATTTGCGACATATTCTTCACTTTCAGAGTGGCAACTTGTAGCAGAATGCAGTTATGTATCTGTGTATTGAATGATAAACACAGGTTGACAGGTGGCCATTAAATACGTGGAAAATGTAGGAAAAGTGAAACAATAAAGCATTGTATGTTCTCTGTATTCCTGTCTTTCATTGTATGCATCAACACTTTATTATCTGCAGGCGGTTGCTACATACCTGGAAAACCATGTTCACTTTTATTTCATGTTTCGTGCATCCAAATAACAGGCTAGACAGAATTTTACTTGCAGCAGGCATCTAAACTTTCTTGAAAACTTCAAACATGCAGAATGATGTGTTGATGTGGCTTGACTAAATGAAAATATCTTGCCACGAAATCAACAAAATAAGCACACATTCCCATCATGGTCAGGGAGTACTTAAACAGTACAGAAATGGAACAGCTGTTTATTCTGTGAACTCAAGTCAAATAACACCAGCAAAACGCACTAGTTGAAAGGGCAAAATGCTGTTCGCCAATCATAGCCTGGTAATTTACTCGCCAGTTGGCAGCCCATCCAATAGGAAACTATTCCCAGCACGCAAGAATGGGCAAAATGTCAGTTCCCAGAGCTTTGTGCAACCAATCAGAGAATGGGTACGCCCATATCAATGGAAACACCATGTCGTTATAACTCTCTGTATTTATTAAATGTCATGATCTCAGTAGTGAATATGGAATATTTTCAAAGGAACTCTCTGGACATCCCTCACACATGCACATTCTACATACACAACTGTGATTCAACCAGACTGCTGCACCAAATACCAACCACACAAGTAACGACACTGAATATTGCAATCCTAATCACATACAGGGTGGCCTACTGTAACCAGACTAGATACTGTATGTACACAGAATAACACCACAACTGTGTTTACACAATGGAAACAAATAACTGCCTCGTGAATTGTGTTTCTCCTGCTTTGGGAAATCTACAAATAAATGTAATGCTGAATAAAGCAAAATAACACAAGTATGACAGTACGTGTACAGAAAAATGACGGTAGAAAACACTAGTTAACAGGTTGAATGAACCTTTGGACATGCCTCCGAAAGGGGAAGTGGTTATCTATAGCAACGAGCATGGCGACCTAGTGCCCTTTTGACTGCACGGGTTAGCCTTTGCATACCAGCCTAGTGCAAATGTGTGTCTGGCGAACGCAGATATTTTATCAAGATTATGCACAGCTCAAAATAGTTGCATCTATCATCACTTGTATTTTAAAGGAAATGGTTTTGCTTGAAAGTGTTATGCAAAACATTTTAATGAGGAATTAATATTTTCAAAGATGTTTTCTTTTGTGATTAAAGGTCTTTTTCCCATAAGATTAGTGTTTCATTAAATCTGGCGTAAAATCAAAATGATTTTAAAACATAATATTTATTTAATTCAAGGGACAGCATCTTTGCAAATAAAATTATATGCCCAGAAGCATATATTGACCTCCCCTTGTCACCAAAAATTGTTTGACCATGGAGAAACTTGTATTATAAGTGTAAAGTTCATTCTCAGTAACTTCTTGCGGCGAAAATGGATGATTTATATTAATTAATTTCAATAGAGACACATCTTTTGAATAAACTGATAAGATGTGAGGGCCTATTCGACACCTTTTGTCATCTAATAATGAGTAGGTACATAAGCACTGAGCCGAGTGCAAACTCACAACAGGGAAAATCAAAGGACGTGGTTTTGAATGGTTAATTATTAAAGACAGTGAAGAAATCAATAATAATCGCCTTATTTATTCATTTCTATCTCAAAATTATAAGTTTTCTTTGCAGTAAAATATAACTAATTACTTTAAAAGACACTTGCCATGGGAGATAGGCGTCTGCAACATGTATTACTACAGGCAAACATTTGTGCACACGAGTCCCCTCCTACTCCCAAGACTCCGGCTCGGCACGGCCCAGTCAGTAGCTGAGCGGCAAGACAGCGGCCAGGCAGTATACGCACGGACATAAAAACATTCAGCAAAACCGAACACTGATACTTTTTACTGGCGACAATAGATAGCAGTGCTCTTGTAATAGTGCTGGATGATTTCTTTACCTTCTGCATGTGCTGTTCGACAGAAGTCAATTGTTTTTCTGTTGAGTGCAAATTTTCTGTTGAAATATTCAACAGTATCAAAGTAAAATCATGGTAGATAAAAGCAACAACGCTGGAGGTGGAATATTTTCTGTGGTTTGATGCTTCAGCAGATAACTTGTTTCTTTTCCACATTTTCATCACATGAAGACAAAATTAATATATTACAAACTCTTCAACCTTCAAAATGCGGAGTGGAGCGGAGGGGGAGGAGGAACACAAATATTTTATGTGAACATTTGCAGTACTACGTAAGAAATATCTTGACGGAAATACATTACTCAGACAATAAAGTTTGCAAACATTGAGGGGTTTGAGACGGCATAATGTTAAGCCAACTTAAACACATTTTACAGCACAGCAGTTTTGCTTCTAAAAAAACCATAAATCATGCTAATAATAACACACAAAGTCGTAAAGAGCTGTCATCTATCTAGCCAATGACAAATGTAATTTTGCAGCATATTCATAGTTGTTGGCACAATCTTTTTGATGGTATAGAATTCTTGAATTGTATCTTGTATTATTCTCTTGTGAAATCAATTGCAATACAACCTTTAGTTTTGGGGCTGTGAATAAAATTGTAATAAATAATAATACATTTAAAACATCTGTAATTATAATAACATTACATTAATTGACACAAGAATATTAAAAATAATAAATGCTATACAATAACACAAAAAAAGTATAAAAAAACTTTTTAATTTTAATTTTTTCCCCAAAGAAAAGATTGATGTATGAAGTTCAAACTAAACTATAAAAGTTTTAAATCAACGTTCAAAACTTTTCCTGCAGTAACTGCATTTAATTTAGCACAAATATAGGCAAACAAATCCCATCCAACATGGCAACAAATCATACAATGGCGAACACTTAATTAATATATTACTTAAATTGTAACTTTAAAATTTCTCCAATGAAATAAGCAGCTTTTTGTTCACTTTAAATAAGTTCTTATTATCGCTGACAGTGCTCTGGTACATATTGGCTGCCCTCTGTGACGCAGTTGGTCGAGTGTTGAGCGTAAGTGGTTCGGATTTTGAATCCTGGGTAGGGCAAGATTGTGAATTATGCTCGTCCGTACGGATCATCCTTTCATGGGAAAAATCTCTTCCAATAGGAAAACTGCGAGAACAAAGTTGTCATGGAATTAAAAAAATGTGTGCTGTAAATCTGGTAATATATTTGCATTTTTTTGTACTTTTACAAGTAAAACAATGGATACTAGTAACCAAATGAACACTTGCATTTTTTTTATAATAAGTACATTACCATACTAAGTGGACTTGCAAGATATAGATTTCTAACATTACAGTTACTCTTGTACTACAATCACATTGGTAAATAGCGAATGTCAAAATATATCCAATACCACGACCATCAGCATCGGCGGCATCTGAACATTATTTGCCAAGTGTTATTCGCAGATTAGTAGCACTGATTTATTTAACACAACGTTAAATAACCCGGCATGCTACATCATGTAAAGCATTAATTCACCACATCCATCAATCAGATATTCTGTCCGAAACCCAATGTATATTCGGGAACAATTGTTTTTTGATGATTTGTTCCCATTGTTTACATTTTACCATATTCCCTGTTGGTACATTCTCCAAAGATTGTGTGCATCATTAGTTTTTGGACACTATGTGAATGCAAAATGCAAAACAACGCAAATAAATGACAACTGGTGCTATCGATAGTATTGTTTACATCCCGCAAGAGTTTGGTGTTTTATTTCTTCTTACGTTTTTGCTGTTTTTACTGCATTCACAGGTTGGCAATAATGAGAAAGCAACCTGTATTATCATTCTTCTTATGTGTTTACTGTACTTTGGTGGCAATGAAAACAAATACACTGTCGGCTGCGGTTTTCGTTTAAGTGTTAAAGGTCCGAATAAGTCTCTGCAAGTAATAATTGGTAAAAATTCTCACAAATATATCGGTTGTCATTTTAACCAACGGAGTGAGTATGGCTCGGCCAACTAAACTTTATTCACAGATAACATACAGCTCTTACTATACTCAACATAAAGTTTTATAAAGTTAGAAGTTGTATTTTATTGATGTACTTGTCAGCAATCTCATCTACTGAAATCCCGCATGTATGGACATTTGTTGCAAGTCCCCTGAATAACGATAGATCGAGAGTAGACTGTATATAGTTAGATACGCATGGCTACCAAAAAGGTTTTCATCTACATCCTGCTAAAAATACTGAAAATTTTAGTTTGTTCCATGTATACTAAATGCAACTACTGGTAATAGATTAAAATGAACATTTCACAGACGAAAATGTTTTCCTACCAGCCAGCAACACAATTCGGAGGCAGCCGTCTTAGCATCCAAGAAAACAGACACACAGCTAAAATTGCCGTTTCTACATTCCACCTTTCAACCTAGTTACATGAACTGTTCCTGGGCACAGCAAAAATGTAATGAACGTTTCAACACGGGCACCCACAGACATCACAGCTGGACAGACGGTGTGTGCATAGAGCAAAGGCAGTCACTACACTTGACGGTCAGCACCACTTCTAGGTTCTGGCACTTTGTCAGTGCTCTCAACTGGTCCACCTCCTTCTGGAGAGCCTTCACCTTCCTCGTTGATCTGCGCAGCTCCCTGTGCAGCGCCATGCACTCCTGTTCCTGGGGAGATGTTCCTGTCTGCATGCAGGCAGCCACCACCGGTCGGGGGGCGGCGCTTGCAGGATGTGCAGCAACACCTGCATCATGAACCATCAGCTGTGAACAGCTTATGCCATTCCTATAAACCTGCAAAATTCACATTATTTAGCATTGGGATAAGCTTTTCATTACTGTATATACTTGAGCCTGTGTCGCTTCTCTGTTGGCTGCTGCATAGATGTGAAGCCATACCCTTTCTTCCTAAACTGTATGTAGTTGGGGCCACAGAACTGTGACATGTCAATTTATTGATGCAGAGCTATGTAGAGTGAGTAAAAGTATGGTCCAATGGCAAACATATTGCAAAGGTACAAATGTTTAAAGTTTAATAATGTGTCCCCAAAATATAATGCAAATTTTGCTGGTCACTCGTCATTCCATGTTGAGTGTTACATCATACTTAAGAGACAATTTTTTATAGCAAAGAAAGTTTACTTTCCCAGGATTCAATGTTCTCTATGCATATCCAAAAGTTTTCTTTTGATATTAGCTGTCGTGCACGTAGGAAGTTACTATCCCAATTTACTGGACCAATGGGGATTCTGATACTCTCAAGCAGAACGTTTGTGAACTGATCCAAGCCAAACACTTGATCATCTAGAGGCCATGGTGGCTGAGCTCTTAGCCTGCGCGCCTCCCACCAAGGCGATCCGGGTTCTATCCCCGGTACTCCGGATTTTCGCATGTGGGAATTGTGCCAGACGATGCCGTTGGTCAACTGGTTTCCTCTGTGATCTCCCATTTCCCCCGCCCTTTCATTCCGGCGCTGTTCCATACTCACCTCAATCACCCTCATCAGCTCTCAAGACCTCGATGTTAAGAGCTGTCCAAATCTCTCACTTCACTTGATCATACAATCATAAAAGAATCAACTAGCTAGTGTGTTATCCAAAATATGTTGGCTCAAAAAATTTGTGCCACTTTGGTTTATCAATTTTGTTATTTCAAAACTGCATGACTCCTGAAAAATAAATGTTTCCATAACAGCAAAAATATTCATAAAATCTTAAATGTTAATGCAAATAAAGTTACGCACATGAAACCTTTTATAATAGTGAAAACAGGAGCCAATTTCTCAATATTCAAACACTTACTAGGTTTTGATATATTATGTCAATGCAACACTGTAATATGCAATTGCTGGAAAAGTATTGTACGTCTTTTTGTTAAAGTGAAGAGATTTGGGCGGCTCTTAACAGCGAGGTCTTGAGAGCCGATGAGGATGATTGAAGTGAATATGGAGCAGTGCCCAAATGAAGGGGCGGGGGAAACAGGAGATCTCTGAGAAAACCCGCCGATCAACAGCATCATCCGGCATGATTCCCACTTGCGAAAATCCTGAGACCCAGGCAGGATTGAACCCAGTTCGCCTTGGTGAGAGGCGAGCGTGCTAATTGCTCAGCCACTGTGGACCCCTCTTTTTGTTAAAAATTTCACAGACCATAGAGGATCAAAATTTCGCATCCAGAGGCCCAAAACCTCTAAATTCATGAACAGTGGACATACCATACTTTGGCATCACATTACTGACATACCTACTACTCATAGTCAGATTCATGTGGTGACTTTGAGTCGTAAACTATTACTAGTTTGGCTAATCACATGCACAGGAATTATTAAATATTATGGTCACCAAGAAATATATAAAAAGAAATATAGAGAAAAATCAAGCCCAGAAATTAAATATACCACAATTATGCTAAGATAGTAGGTACATACTTTCAACACTTGACCCATAAATAAAGATATGCTTAAATATGATACAAACTGAGTTCTAACACCATTACTATTTTACCTGGACCCAACTTTTAGCTGTACGTAAATAGGGAGGGAACATACCTTCTGGGGAGCTATCATCAGGCATAACTCTGACCCTGTACTCGTCATCCAAGGATCCGCTGGTGGCATATGTGTGGTCCACGGATGTTGATGATGATGCAATCTCTGAAATGTACATAAACATCATTCCAATTTGTGGACAAACACATTTTCAGTAACATCCACAAATTTCAGTTAGAACATGAGGGGCGGAGGGGTGGGAGACGTTTGGGCAGCTCTCAGTAACATAGTCTTGGGAGCAGACGAGTGTGAAATGCGGCGGATATGGAGCACTGCCTGAATGCAACAACAGTGGAAACAGCATCAAAGTCTAGCAAGAGTCCCAATGCAAAAACCTAGGAGTAATCCTGCCGAGAATGAAATCCGGTTTGTATTGGTGGAAAAAGAGTACCCTAGTTGCTATGCCGACCACTGCACCACAAAAGTGTTGGACAGGGAGTTCATGAACGTTACTATCCTTTCCTGGCTATGCTACTCCTAAACCCATTATTCTACAATGCTGTAAAACTTCCTTTAAAAAGGAGTACGTATAGGATGGACAAAACGTAAGTAGTTTACAAATACCTTGAGAATGAGATTTATGAAGTGTAGAAGTTGACAATGAATGAAGCGACTCAATATTCATTGGCGCTGGTGGAGGATCGGGAACTGGCTCCTCTGGCAAGCGACTGATGAACTCCTCCAGATCACTGTCTGTCAGCGAAGTCACAGTGGGCTCGAAAAACCTAGGGACTGCGGCCGAAACCAGCATCACCCTGTGCATCTTCGTATGGATCTCCTCGGGACTGAAATGATCTTGGCAAACATATCGATTCGCTATGAGGAATTTGTAGGGCAAGTCTGCCAACTCCCGACATCCAACGGCTTTCAGCCACTTGCACAACCTGAAAACAATCCCGGAAAATTTGGTACCACAAATTCTGATAACCATGTTACCTTAAAATTTAGCATTAAGGCCCACCCAACACTGGAACTGCATTGCATTTCTTGATGACATTATTACACATGCCCCCAATATGTTAACCAATGAATTGAAAATACATCCCAGACCCAGATGAGAATGGAATGGTACTTTCTAGGCATCACTCATGCTAAATATTATTTTGAAGCCCTCCAACATCATTGAATAACTACTTTTTCAGACTACTGTATCTTAAAACATACTGCCCAGACAAGAGCAAAACTACACTAGGAACCTTTACTGAATTCACTATTCAAGTTGGCAACATTAATTGAACCACATCAAACCAATATTCAATCTCTTACTGCATGCCAATCATACATATCTTCAACTCTGCTAGTATTGTAGTCAGACAGTTTTCAGTTAAAGATTTTTCTTTTGGTACAAAATACCTACCTCTACAAACGTAATTTTATTATCACAGGTTCTTCGCTTTGTCTGCGTCATTAAAGAAGCAGCTGTTAGTTGAGCAAGGAGAAATTATGGAGCGTTTCACAAGTCTGCTTTGCATCACACACAACCATTCACATATACTTCAGTCCCAATCATGTTTAAACACATTATTAAAATATGTCATTATTATACATTAAATAATTCACTCTAGTATACTGGCAAGTGTAATAACAAACACTCACAGAGGGTGTATACCCTGACATCCTACACACCACTAGTTTTACTATTATTCATATCTGGTGAATGCAAATGAATGTTCAGTTATAGACCAATTTTTGTATTACATGTCGTTGAAAATCTTTTTAAAATGGTTATCAAACAGCGACTAGTTGACTTGCTGTAAGATCACGATATTCTCAGCAATTATCAGTACAGCGACTGAAACTAGTTGATAGTATTAAAACATCTATAGACAGAAATAAAGTAACTGGAGCTATGTTCCTTGTCTTGGGCAAAGCGTTTGATTTGGTTGATAACATATTACAACAAAAGCTCAAATACTGCGGGGTCACGGATGTGGCCCCTAAAGCTTTTTGGGAGTTATCTCACTAACCGACTTTAGTATGTGCAACTACGTAAACATATGAGCTCACTTCTACCGGTTAGTCTTGGAGTTGAGTAGCGTTGCGAGATTTGGGAAGCTCTTAACGTTGTCTTGAAAGCAGATGAGAGTGAAGTGAGGTGAGAATGGAGCAGTGCCAGAATGCAAGGGAGGGGGAAACTGGAAATCCCCCAATAAAACCGGCCGACCAGCGGCATCGTCATGCATAATTATACGTGTTTTATAGCATAAACACAGCAATCTTGATAAGCCTCCTCCACTATCACATTTTATTTTTTTTACAGAAAACTACTTGAAGCCCCTCCAAAATTCTTAGTAAGTATGATTACTAATATTCATATCTAACATATCCAGGTGTAATTTTTCCGATTTTCGAAAAAGCCCCTATTCTTAAGAATTACAGATGAGCATTTAAAATTGAATACACAAGTCAACAATATGTTAAATTCTTCCACCAGCTAATGTTTTAAATAGATTGTACTACACTGACTGTTGTTAAAACAATAATTTATGATATGGTAGTTTTAGCCATTTACAGTATATGAGCCCTTTGCGGGGTGCTGCGAGTAAATCTGTACTACATCTTCTTCCGATAATCCAAAACAGATGTATCAATGTGGTTTACAATATACAGAGACTAACCCCAACTAAAAAGTTAATAAAATTTTTATCTGTGAAGGGAATCTATGGATTTAATTTAGTAACTTAACTTCATACATGTTTCTATAATCCAGACGGAAGTGTTATCGGGTAAATTATACTACATGGGATGCTCATGGTAAATATTCATGTACCTCGGGTTAGGACTGAGTACGGTAAATCTGCATTTGCCTCCAACTCCCATGGTTACAAATGTCTACATGAAGCCTCACTGAGCTGATCCAACCCAAGGTCCTCTAAAGAAAAATTAGTCATGCATTCTAACAAAATAACCTATTGGCCAACTGTAATGTCTTACTAGATGAGCACCAATGTGCATGAACTTTATTTACTCCTGGTAAAATTTCTTACCATCAGATAAAATGTGTTGTTCTTTGTATAACGTCTTCATTCCTGCATCTGATTATTTAGCATAATGTAATACTTTTTCTCTCTTTGTTATCAACAATGTGCTTGTAATGTAACTAATCACATTCCTTTGATAACACATCTCGCAGGTTTTGTACATTGTCTGTGATGCAATTATTTGTGAACCTCTTCTTCATGTGCTGGGTTGTAATTTGGGCGAATCCCGGTGTATTGTGTGCATCCCTATTAGTTTAGTTATACATTTAATTTAGAAGTTTTATTTTATGTTGCATTCATGTGGGTGGATTAATTTATAGTCTGTATAGTGTGATCTCTTTGCCATAGACTGTCGAGTCGTTGTATCCCTTTTCTGGATTGCATCACCTGGTCTTACTCTTTTACATTTGTTATTAAGTTTTATACTGATTCTGCTGATAATTAAATCAAAAGGTGTTTGCGTAGATGGAAAGGAATATATTTAAAACTGTACATTTAAAACATCTTTGATGTTGTTTTGTAAACTTATTTGTTAACAATGATCAATCAAGCAATGCTCAGTCTCAACTGTATAAACTTCAATTGTAACACTGTGTAACAAAAAAGCATATTTAAATAAATAACCTTACACCAACCAAGAATGACCACTGTATTTGTTGAAATGTTCTGATTAGTCCAGTAATCGGGTCCTATTCTTGTGTTTAAAAATAACCATTGGTTGCACGCAAATTAAACCCTGGTTAACCGCCCAATGTTTATGTTAAGAACTGTGAGTAACCTGCCCCCTTGATGTTCGTACATCTTGATTACCATTTCCGCATTTTACACCCCCCCCCCCCCCCCCCCCCCCCCCGCGAACGCTGAAGGACCAACGGGCGAGTTTACGGAAAGGCCGCGATTTGTAAACAATAATTTAAAAATAAGCAAACGAAGGTGACAAGTCGCCAATTCCTACTCTCGGGCATCCCACTCGCGGAAAGGAACGTTTTCCTGCACGGACGGTACAGGTTAAGTTTTAAAGAAATGCAATACCGAAGAAAGTCATTTAAGACGAGGGAAGTAGCAATAGAAATGTCCACCCGTAACCTCCAAGTTTTTGCATCACCATTGTTAATATACCTACCTTGTAGGATTACTGGGGAAAGAGAAATATTTCACATCCACCCTACATTTCATATTTTTACACTTCGGTACCCAGCACCTAACGGAATGCTTTAATTTCTTACGAGTTTGCATATTACATTCTAATATTCTCCCCAAAAAGAAGATTTTGTGAAAAAAAAATTTTAAATAAATATATAATATAGGCCCCTTTCCGTTTCTGCTGATGTGTACTTCGGCTGAAAGCGAATAGGACCAAGGTACGGCTAACAATAAAAAATTAGTACGTTATGTTCGTCATTAACATCAATGTAGAGAAACATTTGACTTAGGATACAATAAAATTATGTAGAATAATTCTATAATGAATTTATGATTTATTATATTATTTCTCTCTTGAGCATAAACAATTCATGTGCATCAAAAACAATTAGGTATTCTTAGTTGTTAGACTACCAAAATGCAATCTATCTTGAAAAAGAAAACTTTAACTATCTTGCCATGTATGAAACGCTTACGAAAAATAACCGGGTAAAGTTAATATGGTTAACTCGGTCACCTGACCAGATTTACACGATCACGTGTGATTTTTTTATGGTTTTAGGGAAATTCTGGTTTTGAGACGCCAGGGTCTCAAAGAATATTTAATGCAATTATAAAAAACTGTCCTAGATGACAATGAAGATGACGACTATGTAGAGTTTTTGTTAAATTTTGTTATGAATAAACAATGTAAAAATCATTACATTAAGTAGTACTGCCATAATACAATGCCTTTGTATTCAGTCTCAGTTAAGTAGAAAAATTAATATAGGGGCTACATTCATTGACCAAAACAGCTAAAAATTAATAATTTTACATATTTAGATCGTTTATAGGAAATCAAAACTTATTTTCCATAACTTGTTTATTTTTGTTTCTGCAACATTTACATATTAAGGTGAGACTAAGTTCAAATTTACCTTGCTGTCGAGCAAGGTTAGCCTAGAGTTGATTGTTGGAGGATCGAGCTAACCCGTCTGAATTTCCGAACGCGAATTAACTTAAACTCGAACACTTTCAAATGCACTGAGTAAAAGTTTTAACCTGATCAAGTTAACCAGGTGACTTTTCGTAAAAGCCTATTTACAACAGTAGCTAACAGTACTGAAATTACTGGCCAGGGAAATCCGCAGATAAACACATTCTCCTAAATTGAAATCTCTGTGACTGAAATATCCGGAAAAATCTTGGGAATGAAAGATCAGGGGAAATGGAAGATCCCTGAGAAAACATGCCGACCAGCATCTCTGATTCGTACAGAGAATGTTACCTCTCCGATTGTTTACCCTGTATGCTGTTGTATAGCGAGTTGCGCTACCTGCTTTGCTGGCCTTTTCTCTTCGCCTACGAATTCTCATCAAACGAAATTATCCGAGGCCACTGTATCCACTAACACTAAACACTGAAGGTCGTTTATAATCATTTGTATTCTTAGTATTCAGTGTTCGTTGTTTGCTATGTTTTGTAGCTCTATTTGTTGTGGCATCTCTTGTACATACCAAACCTGTTGAGGTGGTAGTGTTACCTTATTGACTTGTGGAGGTAGCAGTGTTATTTTATTGACTTGTGTTAGGTATCCTTATTGACTTTAATGTAAGCCTTTACACCCCCTTTCCTCTTTATAAAATTTGCCTTCCGCACCATGTCTTGCAACATAGTGTGTGTGTGTGTGTGTGTGTGCATGCTCTACGAACGAAGGTGCAGTGCAGTGTGACAAAGGATGCAATTGCAATGCAAAAGGAGCAGCAACCACGTGCGCCACAGGCACACTAATATAAAATAAACCATGCTAATTTTCTTATTTTCCATACCAAAGGGCAATATGAGTAATATGCAATAGAACACATTTTATTCTTAATAAAGACGCCTGCAACAGTGGCCTCAAAGCCCTAGGTGTTTTCCAGAGTAAGATTGTAATCTTTTTGTTATGTTTGCTCAAGTGTTTGCATTCCCACATCGTTCATTTTGTGCAGTGTCATGTTATACTGAATCAAAATTAAAGCGGTTAGTTTTAAGTAATGTGTAAGAGCCGGCACGGGGAAAATATGCCCGATGGGTAAGTGTTGTTTGCAAGAAAGCAGTGTGTGCAGGGTGTCAGCCTCGCAAACCAGCCGGCACGCCACGCGGTAGAGTTAGTAGTAATTCGTCTTTGCGAGGGGTGTGACGTGTCATGTTGGTGCACGTGATTTTGCAAACTTGGGTGGCCAGCATCATGTTGGACTAATAATTTAACTTACAATAGCTTCATTTAACGTACCAGAACGTATTTATGCTTCAGCTGCCCTAGTTTTTCGCCACTTGCACCCAGCCAGTGTTTGCATTGCCTGGGTGGGCATAACTCTCACATAATTCATATGTGACCTTTGTGTCATCTCGCAGTATCGCCCATGTTGATGGGTTTCTGGGCAGCAATCTTGTAAGTGTTCTCCAACAGAGATGAAATTTGAATCACCAAATAAATCTCAGCAGTGACAGAATTCCAATGTGTGGTTTATTTCTGTTCACGGCAAAGCATATAAGGTATGGGCCTTCTCCCGCCAAATATTCTTCGCTTTGCAAATGTGTGTCATCTACATTAAATGGTCACCAGTTTATATTAAAAGTAACAGTGTTTTCGTATGGGTGTGTGGGGAGCCTGGATATCCTACATTGCCACAAGTAATGGAAATATTCTACTTTCATTGGCATTATTATCAGAGGAGTCAGCACCGCCACTGAAGGATTTAGCAGTGGTCGTTGGCTCAGCGCCCTGAGGAACGAGTCAGCTCTCCGACTTCATGACATTGTCAGCCAGGCAATGTTTGCCCTCCAGGGTAACTCTGATACAAAAATCCAACCTACAATCATTGCTCCTCAAAATATAACCTCTATCCTATTCGATAAACCAATCACCTTCAAAATGGCTTGCTCGAATGTGTGGCAGACTCCTACTGCTTTTCTGACAGTTTGACAGCAGTCAACTTTTGGAGGTTACCACCTCCAAAAGTTGACTTACCTAATTGATTTGTGGAGGTGGCAGTGTTAACTTATTGACTTGTGGAGGTGGTAGTGTTAACTTATTGACTTGTGGAGGTGGTAGTGTTACCTTGTTGAATTTTGGAGGTACCAGTGTTGCCTTATTGACTTTAGAAGTTGGTACAGTGATGTCGTTCTTCTTTTTCTTCTGTGATTTGTCAGCATTTATTGGATTCCCTCATTCTGGGGGTTAATTTCGGGTTCGCTTACCCCACTACTCCTGACGTGATAATTCCCCGCATGGTTGTGTTTTCTCTGCTTCAGCCTTTTTGCATGTCACATGGGACAGATGCTGGGTAAGTGGTATATTGTTGGCATGTGCAGTATCTACATGGCAACTTAGTGGATTCATTGCTGTTTTGTTCTCCTTATGGATTTAGACCTGGTGCACTGCTCCCACGAATTCCGGTATATTTCCATGGGCACGTCCATGTCTCATCAGGCGGGGTTTTGTTTGAACCTGTGGCTCTGTGCACAGTTGGTTGCTGTGTGTTTTCGCCCCCTGTGTTGGGTTGTGTCCCCGATACTGAAAATACACAGTATCTGTCGCTTTGCTATACCTGTTACTTCCTGCCAGCTTAATCTAATAATGCAGTTGATATTATAAATGCTTCCATTCTACTGTGAATTAATGAAGCTAATGCTGCTCTGTGTTCTGGCATGATTGTGCAAGCTACAACTTCTAATAGTTTAATGTCCTTCATTTGTGGATGGAAACATTTCAGTAAGTAGATTTTCTGCATTGAGTATGCTGTCAGTTATTGGTATATTCCTTGTGCATCCATCACTGCCCTGCTCTGAGCCTGCAGTGATGAGAAGTTATTAGAAAATCTGCAATGAAATGCACTTAAGAATTCATCCCACTGCATATCATAATGTTTGACTGACCTCAACTACATGTGTGTGTCGCCAAACATCTGCTCTCCCACATAATTTGCCCACTCTTGTTCGCAAACTGTATACCGGCTGAATCTATTCATGCAATCACTCAGGAAGGCTTGAAGAACCTCATTACTCTACTAGTTAGGAGTGGTTCAAACGGGTAGACATCTTACCAACTCCTGGGGTTGTGGTAGCTACTGTCATAGCTGCCGAGTATGTGGTAGCAGTGTGGAGTGGATGTGGCCACACAAAGCTGGTTTGAGCATTGGTTTCAGGTGGGTTTCACCAGGGTGTGTCTTCAGTGACCACACCCATCGATTGTGCCAATGGTTGTTGGTAATTACTGCCTGTAACACTGCTTGTGGCAGATGGGAATGGCACTGTCACTTGTGGTGCTGGAATACATAGCTTGCACCTGAACTGCCCTGTTATTGTATTTACTGCATCCTGTTCTCTAGTGCATAGCTGATGTGCAGCTCTCCCGCACTAATTTCATGAAACAGTTTCTGTTTGTCCTGGTGACATTAGCGTGGTGGTATTGTATTATCCTGTGAGTAGGTTGACACTTGTTTGAGATAAGCAGTATTATTTGTTTGCATTCTTCGCACAGTAATCCCCTTTTCCTATCAGTGGTCGAGTGTTCGGCGACAGTAAGGCACTCGGAATGGTAGTTTTTGTTGCAAACTATGCATCTGACTAACCCATCTCCGAGGCCTACACAAAATATGTGTATACTGCAACATCAGGTGACTGAATTGTGTGGAGTTTGATGCGTTGCACCTTCAGAGGAGCTGGGATGTGTTAGTGTCCACCCTGGGAGCAGGTGGAGAACAGGAACTGCTGATGTGCCTGGCGCCACATTTGGTAGAGTGAACAATGTTTGAATGGGGTCGTATGGCCGACAGCTAATTTCAAGGAAAACAGTATCATGAAATGTTTTATATCGAAACGTAGATTGTTTTCTGAATTTCTTGGATTTTTAATTTAATATTTCATGTTTTGTCCTTGTATAGAACTCTAGCAGCCTGGTATAGCTTCACTCAGGTTTTATGGAGTTATTAAAATACATACCTATATATTTGCGACTACCTGTGACTACTTGCGATTACCCATGACTATTTGCGAATACCCATGACTACTTGCGACTACCCACGACTAACCATGACTACCTGCGACTACTTGTGGCTACCTGTGAGTACCTGCGACTACTTCCGATTACCTGGAACAACTTGCGACTACTTGCAAATTTGTAATATTTAGATAATATTATGATCCACTGAGCCCCTGTGGCCTCACTTGATATATATTTATCTACTGAGCCACCGCGGTCTCACTTGGGATCGTTCCAGCTACTGCACCTATATGTCCCTCTTGATATATTTCAATCCACTGAGCCACTGGGCCACTGCGGCCCCTGTTTTACTTTCTATTGGTCGTCAATGTATTTAATCATTCAATAATCCCACATTCTCAAAAGTTGTTTATTACACACAACTTGAACATGAATATCAGTACATCCTTATACATTTAGCCTAGAGTGCTATAACGAGACAACATAAACAGATAACTCTCCATAGTCTGTGTATGATGCATGTCAAATTACAACATGCGAAACCCTACTTGACCTACAACCTTACCAACATAACACACAATACAACACCTTCCCCTTTTGGGAATATGCTAATACACTGACATACACAATCCATAGCAAGGCAAAACAAGAATACATACAAACATAACCTACATGACACTTTTACACCCAATACTTCAAAACATTTCGATACAATAAATACATTGGTCAGTGTGGGACAAATAAACCCAATAATCAGGAACATCCCTTACAAATCAAGCTGCGCTGGTGGACGAACCACTCTACCATTCCTTGGAATTTGGCGCTGTCTTGTATTAGATGATTCCGCACTGAATTGCTAGGACTTGTTTGCTATGTGTTATTTTGTAACTGATTTGCTACCATGACTGCTTAACTGCTGCCTATCCTCACCTACATCTGTTAGGAGTAGGTTATTCTTACTGGAGTTGGTGAACACTCTTGTTTTCCTGAGATGGACCACATTACGACTGACAATATTGCCAGAGTTAGTTTTTACTAGATATGTGCAAGGACAGCAGTGTTTACCCACAATGACTCCATGTTCCCACATATTCCCTTGCCTAGTCTTCATGACAACTGGTTCATTCAGAGTGAACCTTACATCAGGGCGCCTAGCTGTTTGGTTAAAGTGATATTTCATTCTGTTTGCCTTAGAATCCAGAGCTTCGATTACCAACCTAGGCTTGGGGACCCCCGGTTTGAGTTCAACATGTGACACAGATAGCTTAGTGCGAATCCTCCAGTTGAACAAGAGTTGTGCAGGGGACAAGTCCATTCCTGGAGGTGGGGTGCTACAATATTCTCGCAGAACATTCCTAAAGTCTGTTTTCTCTTCCCTACTCTTTCTTAAAATGGTTTTGCAAATCTTTACAACCAGCATCAGCCAGACCATTTCTTTGTGGTAGATGAGGGCTACTGATATTTAGTTCTAGTTATTTTCTCGAAAATACTTACGACAGTCTTATTATCTGCTGTTAACACTTTTGGAAAACCATGCAAACTAAACACATCCTGCATTGCACTAATCACTGCAGCTGATGACGTGTTATGTAATCCACATAAATCCAGCCACTCGGAGTGCCTTTCAATCAAGACTAAGTACTTGTGTCCTACATGCTGGAAAATATCCGCACACACATTCTCATATGGTAATTTGGGGGTCTGATGTGGATGTAATGTCTGTTTGAAGTTACTGCACCTAAATTTCTCACAAACAGGGCACTTACTGATATGTGCATCTATGTCAGCATTAAGAGCATGGCACTAGTACAATTGTGGTGCTTTCAACTTGGTTTTTGTCATTCCGTTATGCCCCTTGTGAAGGAGACTAAGCACGTACTCCCTGAGTGTGCCATTGACTATAATTCTATCACCTAAATAAACAAGTCCCTGCTCAACATATATGTCGTGTTTAGATGGATGATAGACCTTACAGTCAAGCGGCAACTTATTGCAGCGAGGCCAACCCTCATTATAGATGAGAACTACCTTACTCAGTGTGGGGTCACTAGCTGTTGCATCTCGGAATAGAGAACTGCAACTCTGTCAATGGTGAATGAACGCTAACTGAATGTATTATTTCTAGCATCTGGGGGTCATCCTGGACTTCGCCTGTAAGGTATGACCTTGACAGATGGTCTGCAAAGTACATATATCTTCGGGGAAGAAATGTCACATCTAGATGATATTTTAAAAGTTTCAGCAGTAACTGTTAAAGACGAGTAGCTCCAATTTTGTGAATATCCTTACACTTAACACTGAACAATGTTTTGTGATCTGTCTGCACCTGTACATGCCTGCTATAGATGTAGTAGTGAATTTTGTAATCTGCAAACTGCACGGCCAGGAGCTCTTTTTCAATTTGTGAGTAGTTCTCCTCACTCACTGTAAGGGATCGAGATGCCATGTGAACAGGTTGGAGCCCATTAGGTCCTTCTTAAAACAATGCACACCCCAAGCCACTTTTTGAAGCATCACATTGAATGACTAGTTCGAGAATAGGGTTAAAAGTGGTTAATACAGGAGCAGAAGCTACCATTGACTTAAGTTTTTCAAAAGCCTCAGTATGGCTGGGTAGCCATTGCCGTTCCACACCTGACCACAACAGATCTCTCATCGAAATTACAAGAGTGTGGACATGTGGGAACATAGTTTCGCACATAATTGAATATGGCTAGCACTCTTTGCAGCATTTTTTTTTTATTCCTCAGTGGTTCAAGCGAAACCCAAGCTCTTAATCTCTCTGGGGCTGGAGACATGCCAGATCGGATGAATATTTGACCAACATACTTAAACTCTGTAACCCTGTACTGGAGTTTGTCCATGTTAATTTTATCCCCAGAGACCGGGCTCTTTCTACAAGTCTGTTCACGCAAGTGTCATGCTCTTGAGCTGTCTTACCAGTGCAGAGTACAAAATGATAACATTGGGTATATCTCCAAAATTTTCTTCTGTGAATTTTTGAAAGTTTTCAGGGGCATTGGTAATGCCATAAGGTATTCACAAATATTTATAGCAGCCAAAAGGAGTAGAAAACAAACATTTTTTTGATGATGCCTCATCTAACCTGACTTGATGAAAGCCTTCTTTTAAATCAAATACTGGGTAATAATTTTTGTCAGTTAAATTTCTGATATCTCCTAAACAGTGGGCATTGAATGAAAATCCCTTGAAATCACTTTGTTTAAATTAGTGGGGTCAAGACACAGCCTTAATTTACCATTCTTTTTTTTCAATGATAATATTGCTAACCCATGTTTGTGAATCAACATGTTTGACCTTTTCAATTACACCTTTACTTACAAGCCTCCGCATTTCATTTAAGAGTTCTCCCGTTATACCCCTAGGTACCTGCCTTTGTGGTTTATATGCAGGATCAGCACACTCTTCAACTTTAATGGTACATGTTTGCGGAAAACACCCTAAGCCAGTAAAAATACCTCTATTTGTCTCAACGAATTCATCCCTGAGTTTATCAGATTCCTCTGCTGTATTGCTGTGAGCTTGCTTTACTAAATTTAACTGTTCACATGACTTGAGTACCTTCGCAATCAACTGCCGCAAATGTGACATAGTCTTCCCTACCCTTTACAATACACCAGAGATCTACAATGCCTGTGACAGGGAGCATTGCACCACCCCACACTTGTAGTTTCATGGTTGTAGGTTTAACTACAAACTGTTTGTTTACTTTTTTTAACAATTTAAGTGGCAACACATTAATTTATGCTCCAGGGTCCAGTTTGATACTTACTTGTTTGCCTTCAATGAGGACATTTTCCTTCCACTCGGTAACACTTTGCACATGATCGGAGCCCTGCTGTGTAACAGAGAATGTTCTCACAGTGTCACAGCTGACAGTTGTGTCATCTGATGAATCATCCAACTTAACCTCCCTAACCTTACGCACATTGCATGCTACTGAAAAATTATTAAGCAACCCACACTTGTTACATTTTTTCCCATATGCGGGACACTGCCTTAGTTTATGCTTCAAGTGGCAATGGCGGTACACAAAACATTCAGACTCAGTGGCACCACTATACTTACTGCATTTACTTTTAGCTTTAGAGAACACATTGGCATTCCTATACCCACTGCGCCTCTGTGACCCCACTTGATATATGCCTATGTCCATCTGGGATAATGTAGCCTTCTAACAGTAAAATAATTATAATAATCTACCCTGTGGTTTTGGTAGAGCATGCTTAGATAGCAGCCAAGTAGCAAATTTTTCTCTGACTTGGTTAACAATTTTTGAAATGTCTCAAGGACACTTTTTTTTATTTAATATGGCCAACGGCCATCAGGAAGAATGTAGCTTTCTAATAGTGAAATAATTATAATAATCGGCCTTGTAGTTTCCGAGATTACCCGAGACATATAAACAAATAAACAAAGTCACATTACGTCTTGATAATATTAGTAGGCCCTATAGATGTTAAGAAATGGAGTACAACAAAATAGCAGTATTGCATTCTTAACATATGAATGTTGATGTATTCCAATTAAAACCTTACAAAATACTAAACGTGAAATGCTTCAAAATAAATCCATTGGAACATGGCCTCACTCACTGATATATCCAATACATGTTGTAGTGTACAAATTTCTGTTTTAAATTTGGTTACCGCTCCCAAATCTATTTTATTGTCACATATCTTAGGTTACAATACTATTGCACGAGTTACTTCTGGCCATAGTCTTACAACATATTATATAGATAATATTTTGTTGGAGGAACCGGCAGGCACTTGGATCGCCCTGGTGGAAGGCAAGCGATCTGACAACTTCACAAACGAAAAGTTAACGAGTTAACTAATGAGTTATGAAACTGTTGTAAATTAAAATTATAATTTTCCGAATACATATTAGAATATATATTTTTAAAAGTGGTAAATGATTCATAATTTAATATGTATGTATCTAATCTAAGATAATAATCAGAATGTTATGAAACACAAACAATCCAGGTGGACCAATAGTTCAATTTGAATTACAGTCTCTCATATCTTAGCAGCAGATGCAGAATGGTATGCTTATCATAATCAAGTCCCCATTCTGATCAAACAACCAAAATTACTCATTTTAGCCAGAGTAGAGCATGTGAAAAAAAATTAAAAACTTGCTTATTTTCTATAACATAATTAATTTAATGCGAGATATACATGGAGCAAGTGTTTATGCTGAATAATGATCAAAATTAAATATCAGTGTCAGACATTACTTTTCTTTTTCAGTTTGTAGGCCGACTACCTGCCATAAAATAACGTCGACTCAATTTGAATATAACATTTAGGCCTACTTCAATGTTTTAAGTGTACCACAAATTAATATTACGTTTGTGAGGTGTACGTATTTCTTTAGCCTTTCTTTTTAAAAATTATTTCTTATGATATAGTTCAGGAAAGAAGCAAATACATGCCCAAAGAATTCTTGGGCAATACCTGGTGTTTTATATGGCTATAGTTGCTAATAACTGGTAGCGGGAGAGTTGGAAGAAATGTGAAGGTCATCGTCAACAAGCATTTCCTACGAACTATCGTGTTGTGTGTCACTGCAGGAGGGTAAGCACTTACCTCCATTCCATCCCCATACCCCAAGTAACTTCTTTACTCATAATTGGCAACATACTATCTGCTGGTGTCTAATTCAACCGACTGGTCCGTGTTTCTTAGAAGCGAGATACGTGCCTTCCAATGAGTGTCGATTGTGTTTTGTTAGCAAAATGTGTCGCTTCTGTTGCCATCTCTCGTCGAAAGGCTGAAATAACAGGTGAATGTTCAAGCTACATCTCTGATGTCCGTAAACAGGTGCGACACTTGTCAAATCTACCTGCCGGCCGCTAGGGAAATTAGCGCCTTAAGTATGTATATTAGGCTTACTTCTTAGCTGTAATTTTTAACTTTAGATATATATATTTATATATTTTTCCATACGAGCTATGCTGAAGGGGTTCAATAATGAACTATATCCTGCTGTATCTTGTAACATACAAAAGTGCAAATAAATTATTTAAAAATGTTAACTTATCTTTAGTGAAACCTGTATAATAAGCAGCATGATTAGAGATATTTTAATTTTATTTACAATAATTACTGGCGCATTAAAAATAAAACAAAATATTTACTAGTTTTTCCTCTGCGTAGTATTTTGGAACTTCTCTTTTATGTTGCTGTGTATCAGGAGCTCTGAGATGTATTTGTTATGTAATTTCCGTTTCCGGTAAAGTTGCAATTTTTTTTTTGTTTACCCTCATAGCGACGCCGACTGTTTGTTGTTCTAGGAGGCCGTATAGGTAATATTTAGTTCGTTGTGAGAGAGTTGAAGTGACAGTTCGCAACCATGTCTATCGGCGTCCCTATCAAAGTTCTGCACGAGGCGGAGGGCCACGTCGTGACGTGCGAGACGACGGCAGGGGAAGTTTTTCGCGGCAAGCTCGTCGAGGCGGAGGACAACATGAACTGCCAGATGACGGAGGTAACAGTCACGTACCGCGACGGCAAGGTCGCCAAGATTGAGAATGTGTACATCCGTGGTTCCAAGATACGGTTCCTCATCCTGCCGGACATGCTGAAGAACGCTCCTATGTTCAAACGGCAGGGGAACAAGGGGGGGCAGGGAGGCGCAGGCCGGGGCAAGTCGGCCATCCTGCGGGCCCAGGCGGCTCGGGGGCGAGGTCGCGGTGGCCATGGCCGGGGGGGCGGCGGCTGGTCGGGTGGCTCGGGGGGCGGCTCGGGCAGCCGGAGGGACTACTAGGCCCTCGCCCCGAGCTTCTCTTTGCCTTTATTTCGTGAAATTTTCTTATCTCTTTAGCATGATAACTTGGAAGGAACCTTTTAATGACTACTTACGTAAAAGTTATGTCACAATGTGTTTTACAGCAAGTGTGGTTTATTTCTGTATCTAAAAGTGACTTCGTCATCATGTAGCATTGTGTAGAACTAGCTTCTTCTTTGTGATACTTCTTGTGAAATTGTTAGTTCAGTATCAGTTTACTTGTACAGCCTGTTTTACCTGCAATTGTTTTGAATGCTTATGATTAAGCTGCTGAGAGGTACTGACGTGTATTTCGTTTGTAATGTAAATCAGCTTTACTGTAAAAGAATTAGTTTCTGATTTTCATGAAGAATGACATGTGTATGCAATTGGAGTTGATTATTTTGAACTGCTATGAAAATTATTTGTACATTGTAGGAAACGTATTATCATTTACACTACTTATTTGGTATTCCTGAGTTTTTTAAACCAATTTTGGCATACTTGTATTGGACTGTCTTTGTACATGGCTTGAAATTCTTGTTGTAGAAAATCTTAGTTTAAGTAAAATTTATAATGAAAAATAAGTATGTCTATTAATATTATATTAATACATTTTCCAGACATCTTTAACAAAGTCTGCTAAATGTGTGGTTCAGTGTTTGGTAACTTGCTCAAATGTTTGTTGGTGTAGCGCATCAACTCAATTGCACCATTGCACAGCATTTTCTCATGGCCTACAGTGTCCTGCAATGAACATGTGGCATGCAGCTACGTACGAAAAATATATATCTACATATACACGACCAACAGATAACACGTAGAAAACACAGGTTGCAAACCTGCTTGAAAAAATTAGGACAACAATGACAATTTATGTAGAAACAAAATGGGACAGCACAAGAAAGAAACACACAAAGCCAGCAGTTTTACCAGAGACAAAAGAATACAAGACAAGTATGTTGTAGTCAATGACATAAACTAGCCTGTCGGGTAATTCTTAAGAATAAGAGCTTTTTAGAAAATCTAAAAATTAATACCTGGATATGTTAGATATGAATGTTAGTAATCATAATTACTAGGAATTTTGGAGGGGCTTCAAGTAGTTTTCTGTATTTAAAAAAAAAGTCATAGTGAGGAGGGTTATCAGGATTGCTGTGTTTATATGCTATAAAATGCGTATAATTTATGTCTGATATATTTATTTCGGGTTGCTGAATTGTCTTACATGTAACATTTCCATTTGAAACGAATGTTTAATGTGGAAAACGTAATTTACGGGGTATATTTATACAGCAGCGCTGAGGTTATACAGGTAAACAACACATTGAACGGTGTCGGAAGATTGTTTAATTCTGGTGAATTACTTGAGTCTTACCTTGTCTATATTCACGAGAAGAGTGTACTACATAATGGATAACTAGTAGAATTAAAGAAATTCATATAGTTGTGATAGTTTCAGAGATGGTGTTTATACGCAATGTGTGTCGCCATTGTATTTGGTGGCCAATGGTTGAAGAGCAGTAATGTTTTTGACTCGGCATCACAGTGCATTGTGGGAGCTGTCAGAACTAATGGCAGATGTTAACGGTCGTACAGTGTTTCGAACAGTGCGTGGAAGCAACTTTTGAATGCAATTCATTCAGTTAAGCGTGTTAAAACAACTGAGCGTGTGAAAATACGAATGTTTGTGTGCTAGGTACGCGGAGTTATTTAAATTATAATAGTTGTTTGGTAATGTTAGTCTCAGGTAAGTCATTGAATAGGGTACACATTGTATTGTTATGCAACATAGTGCTATGTATTGGGTGAGTAACGTAATTATTTTGGTAATTCTTAAGAGAACAGTGGCCTTTTTCGAAAATAAAATCAGTATGCACCGAGCCAGAGTCCCGGTGCCAGCAGGGGAGTAAATCCTCAAAACATTGATTCAAGGTGCTAAAAATTTGGTAATTATCCAGAATAGGGGCTTTTCCAGAAAAAAAATAATGTTCTTGGAAAATTGTATAAATCGATATTACTTACCATGCAGAGCACAAATTTACTAGGAGCATCACGATATTCGCAGTAAAGATGTGCTGTTTAGTGTCATTTTGTTCTGTTATGCTATAAACTTGCATGTTTGAACTGGTATAATTAAATGCATTCGACCCCCAATTTAGCAACTGTCTGTAGTTCCTGACAATACTCTGCAAAATCGAAACTGACTAATTTTGACCTGTTAAAAAATTGTTTAAAGTGTTTCCCCCCCCATAAAGTTTGTGTTTGGGGTGAAACCATGTTTTTTTAAATTAATTATTCACATAATTTAAAAGGCAGATGTCTTCCGAATGAAATGTTACCAAAGAAGTATAAGTGGATGTAGTTTCCCTCCCCGTGCCACCAAAAATGATTTTAACATTTCAACTGCGTGAAGTATTACCCATTGTTAATTTAAGTCCATGTTTGATAGTTGGTGGTGTACCCATTATGATTTTTAAATGAATATTTATTTGATTTAACAGAGGTCTTCCAAATAAAATCATACCTCGGACATGTACTTCACCTTGTTTCGTCAAAAAATGTTAAAATATTGAGCTGTGTGAAGTTTTACAGAGAACAAAGTCCATTCTGTGTGATTTCATATAAAACTTGGAGAATTTTTTTATTTCAATATTAATTTATTTAACTAAACACATCTCAGTAAACAGATTGTGGATAATTACACCAAATCTTAGTGATACGTCTGGTATTTATGAATTATTAGGGTAGCCACTGAGTCTGGACTTTCAGGCTTTATGAGAGAAAAAAAACTGAGATTTTCAATTTAATAGCGTAATGAAAGAAACCGCCTGGTTTGGGTTTCTCATTATTTAGAAAGCACTGTAGTGAAGTTAACTTTAAAGCCCAGTTTCGAAAGTTTGGTAAACCCATTATCTAAGTGACACCCAACTTAACTGCACAAACAGTTGAGTCATGTGTCACCCGTCAGCTGCTGATAGTACAAGAGCCGGTGAGAGATCGACTTACACCCATCTGATAACCAGATGAGACATATTTTTTGAAATTTTATTAATTAATGAACACACCTATGATAGCTTGCCTATTGCAAAGCTGCCATGACTATTTTTAATTAAATTAATTTTAATTACTTTTTTTTCATCACCTTCTCTCTATTGATAACCAACCAAATTTAGTCGCAAATGTTAATTTTCTATATGGAGAATATGCCAAGGTAGGCTTGCTTACTTATTTCCGGTCATAGCTTCCTGGCAAGCAGGTATGAACAGGTAAATCAATATAGGTAACTACACCGAGCTGATAACCAATCGAAATTGGTATCAAAATAAAGATTATTTAATAACAAATATAATGGTATCGGCTTGCCTGCGAAAAATCGGTCATAGAATATTATTGCTGTGCGTTAAAGTTTTAAAATCGGAGTAATTAAATATGTGCGAGAGAGAGAGAGAGTAGAGCGCCCGAAGTCTGTGCGATAGAAGAGGATACAACATAGCAGCTGATGTAACAGAAATTTTTACTTACCATATTTTGCATCTCTTAACTGCACAAATTTTGTGCGTGGACTGGGGTGGGGGGAGGACTGGCATTGGTTGGCATTGTGGCTCATCTCCCGTGAGGCACTTACGAAAAGTCACCCAATTATCTCTATCCGGTTAAAACTTTTACTCTGTACATTCGAAAAGTGATCAGTTAAAGTTAACTCAATCAACTCTGGGTTAACCCTGCTCAACAGCAGGGTAAACTTGATCTAGCGGACGACAAATGTGAAATGGCACATAAATATGTAAACATTGCAGCAACAAAAACAAACAAGTAAATGAAAATAAGTTTTGAAATCTGGAAACGATCAAAATATGTAAAATTATCCATGTTTAGCTGCTTTGGCCAATCATTGTAGCCCGGATATTAAATTTCATACTTAACTGAGACTGAATACAAAGGTATTGTATTATCGCAGTAACTGCTTAATGCAATGTTTTTTTTTTTTTTACGTTGTTTGTTCATAACATAATTTGTAAAAAAACTCTTTGTAGTCATCATCATTATCTAGCACAGTATTTAATAACTGCACTAAATATTCTTTGAGTTCCCTCCATCTCAAAACCAGAGTTACTCTAAAACGTTCAAAGCAACCTGTTTAACTATAAGTGATCGTGTAAACCTCGTCACGTCACCGGGTTAACCCAGTTAACTTTACCAGGTTACTTTCGTAAGCGCCTAAGGTGAACAGGGTTCAATTCCATGATTTTCACATGTGGGAATTGTGCCGGATGATGCCACTGTGGTTGGCATGTTTTCTCGGGAATTTCCCATTTTCTGGGCCGTTGCATTCCAACACTGCTCCATACTCCATTTCACCCCCATCAGCTCTCAAGACCTCGTTCAGACCCACCCAAACATCTCCACTCCACTGATGGAAATACTCATGGAAAAGTTGGCAGTAAGCTAGGAATATTTCGTCCATAACTTAACAGCCTATTAATCCTTTCAGCCACAGTGTCCTATATCTGGGATGAGACACAGGAAGTGGCATGGGTAGAAGTTTCCTTGAGACCCGCTACCCGAGCCTGCATGCACGCAGTTGTGGAGGGTTCGGTGGCATTACTTATCCAACGATACTTGTTTCCGCAAGTAAAGACGAGTGCATTTCTATGATTTTTCTTCTGTAACTGTTGTTCAGGAACAATCTTAACTCATGACTCAACATTATGCATTTATACACAGAGCCTAATTGTTTTGTTCTTATAACTGGAACTTTTGTGTTATGTAAACACAAATGTTTACCATAATTTTTACACAGTGCTGTTTTAGTTTCAGTAAACATTTTGGTGCTTTTTATTTACTATATCTCTTGATTGGTTAAAATTTCAACCTGTTAGCAAAGAAACCTTCCACCGAAAATTACACACAGCCAATTACGAAAACGTTCATTAAAATGCCAGTAGATGGCCAAATCTTCCATAGAGCCATCCGTACAAACCGCCAAGCAGGCTTGCACAGGATCGTCCAAGGAATCTTCCATCATGGCATACAGGCTTCATTGTGTCGGAGACATCATTTGTCGTTTAGACTTTATTCCGTAACTATCACAAAAACATTTTATTATTACTCCCAATAAATGTTGGGGTGTTGGACAGTGCTGAACAAAGATTTGTTCTTTGCAGTGTCTAAAATTATGCGTTTATTTGTGATGGACAGGGTTAACAGTGATAAATCAATTTCTGGACCTAGAATTTATTTCAGTTAGTTTATATTTTTCATGCATATCTGAAGAATTTTAAAAAATGCTCTTGCAGTTATTTGTTCCCTCATATTCATAAACAAAATAACCTTCATCCCGCATGTGTAAAATGTAAACATGTTGTTCGCCCATTGATGTACATGAGAAAGATATCTTACATAGTTTGCACGCCCGTCGTGGCTCTACAAGTGCACATTGATAAGGTGCTATTTTGTGTAACATGTTGCCATGGTTTTACGTTCTCAAGTCACATTACCATCTGTGGAATAGTAATTGTGCGATGTATATTCGTAAACATTGCAACATAACACAAATTTTCTGTCAAATGTTTTGTAGGGGAGAAATTAAGTCTGAATTTACTATGGTTATACGGAATTGTGACTTAGCAATATTTACAGGAATACAAAAATTCAGTGCGATTTATACTTGAAATATTAATTATCCCAAATTTTTCACCAAAAACTTCCGGTGTGGCCTAGACATGCCAAAATACAGTATTTTAGAAACATCCTGCATCTATATGGTATGTATACCACATTTTTGGACAAAAATCTCTGTAGTACTCTGTAGTAAAGTACGTGAACTATACCTAAGTTTTGCAAACTATCGTGCTGTAATTCTGGTCTTTACAACATTTGTATGGCTACAGAGTACTATATGTCTTGCACTTTTGATAAAAGAAGCTGAGTGTATCTGATGATTGCTTTTAAGTGCCCATCTTGTACCAAAAGAAGATAGTAATAGTATACACATTATCGCATCACCGATAGATTTCTGAAAAAATTAAATTGTTTCAAAATAGATTAGATTGGTGTAGTAGTTGAATAATTTTATTCAAGAAACTCTTTGTGTAGTAAAGGTATGAATATCTTGAGAGTTGTCTGTGTGGTTATTTTACAGCAAATGGTGGAGAGTGTATAGTTTGGCAGCGTTAATTTTTATAAAACACTTGGTTGTTTACAACAGACTAGTTTGACAGAATTTACCGTCATCTTCGCAAAATCTTTTTGCTGCCACACAGTAATGCTGAGTTGAGCATGAACAGATATTTAATGTAATTAATGTAGAACATCAGTGAGCAATAAAACAGTTCAGATTGTCTCCCTTATAAGAGCATTTCTTCATGTGTTACTGCAATAAATGTTATTGTGAAAAGTTATTAAAAATAGTGCAACCTGCTTCGTGACTATAAACAAAATGAGTCCCCAGTTAAAATGTTTTCCCTTCTGAATAAATTTACACCATTGAGCATTTGGCCATTAATCACTCGAGTAACCCCACTTTCTTGTATTTGCAATGTACACTTAGTTATTTTTGGTGAACAGTTTTGCATGTACTAGTACTACACTTGAAAGGCAGCAACCTTTTATGTGAGCTCTATATGTGTTTTATCATACAAACACTTTTATTCACACTTGTATGTACTGTTAAAAGACCGTCATGTCAGACTTTGTAACTTGATCCACTGCAACGAAAAAAAACTATGTTGAAGTGGTGGTAATTCAGTGGAATTTAAACAGTCCATCTGTACACAATTTTAGGACCACCATAGCAACAACTGCCCAAATTAGTGTTTTGCAAGTCGTTATTACTTTTTTTTAAGTTATCAGGTGAGAATTTTATTGATATACACTTGAAATGTATGAGCAATAACAAAAGAGTTGCTTAAGATGGTAATGAAGAGAGTTGATCAACATTTTGAGTAAGGATACGAACTCTAAAAATTTTCTTGAAAAATCATACGAAATAAAAAATTTCCTTCATTGAAAAAGAAAAGTCATCAATACAGTCATGTGACTTTTACAAGTTTTTGCAGTAGTTGATTAATAACAGGAGCCAGATTTGTTACAAGTAGAGTAGCTGGTTTAGCCAGGAGAAGGCAGCAAGTGTGCAGAAGAGTTCTCTGCCCGCCCGTCCTGCAGCTTGGCCACGAGACGCTGTATCTCTGTCCTCAGAAGGTCTATGGTTGTGTCCTGCTCCTGCAACATATGTGGACGAGGCAGTCATCTCAGTGGAGTCGAGAGATTTGAGCAGCGTCGGGATGCAAGGACATGTGAAATAGAAGATCCCCAAGAAAACCCGCCAACCAGCGGCATCGTCCAGCACAATTCCCACATGGCAAAACCTGAGTGCGACCTTGCCAGGTATCGAACCCGGTTCACTTAGGTGAGAGGTGAATAGTGTGACTACCTCACCACCGGGGCCCCCACGGTTGTCTCAGTTTCAGGTCTAAAATTCCAATTTTGGTTGTATACTGCACTTTCTGGCACCAGCAGCCTGTATACACGTGTGTGTATGCATGCACATTTAGGGTATGTAAGGGGGGGGGGTCAGAAAAGTAGAAAAAGAAAAAAATGGTTAGATATATAGACAGATAACTATAGAGATATAAAGTGAGATACCAAGTGTGCACTGTTGTATTTGTACTTCGAGATTACGACTTGATTCTTGTTTGCTTGTTAAATTTGGGGTGCTAATGATTATATCTTGCCAACCATAGGGCATATATATTTCTTAACAGATAACCAAACTTTTATTTACGACTTATGGAATCAAATAATAATATTTCGAAAAAAGTTTATTGAGCTCATTTTGAATGTCTTCCAAACTTCATGCTTTTTCTAAGATCAATTTTTCTAGTGTGTATATATTTTTTTAATGGAATTGGTTTTGTCGGCCAGCATAAACTGTTAACATTATATTATTAAAAAGTAACACTAAATTTTAAATAAGCATGCATACTTTGAAACCTACTACAGATCTGTAATATTTAGTAAATAATTTAGAGAAGCATAAAATTATAGAAAACTCAAGTTGGTATTTGATTCTGTATGAGTGTGAGCACAGTTTAAATAATACATAAAAAATGTGAGTTATTTGCACTGCAAACATAGATACTCGAACTGTTGAAGTTAACATCATTGCCAGCAGATTGGAAGAACATAGTTTGAAGACACATACTGAATGAACATGTTCAAATAAGATGGGTGTCGTCTAAATGAAAGTACATCACATAAGTACGTACTTCGTAAAATTAAAATGGCAGTACTGTAAGTAATTTTTTTTTTGAGATACTTATTATATATGTATATTAGTAATGTCAGCCCAACTTTGATTATAACAGTGGGAAACTCTTCTTGAAGATTAATGCAATTTATAAGTTACTTCCAGATCTAGCAACCCTAACAGTTTTGTTATGGTAATATCCAGTTTTATTGTTGTACTGCTATGATGCACATTTTTACAATTTTTGTCACCTTATCTAAGCGTTACAAAATAATTTATAGCAATTACATCATGAAATTGGTTCTTAATTTTTTCAATTGGGCATTTGTCAGTTACAGTTATTGAAATGCTGTGTTTGATTTATGTGTCAATACTGGTAGGTAGTTTGAGAAGATGGTATGTCTGTCTTAGCAATGTTATTTCAATGTTTGTATACATGCATTCATCTAATTATATTCCTGCTCATGAAAGCATATACCTTTCATGCATGCCACACTGCTGTGCAGTGCACCTGCGCGCTCTACAGACGACTTCGTCCCATCAACGAACGATAAAGAGCTCGGGGCAAGTCACAACAGTGGCGTATTAACTTCACGTACCGAGAGAGATGATTCCACAAGCCTTGACAACCACTGTCCCAATTATAATTAGAAGAGTAATTATAAAAATTGTACTACCTGTCCAAATTCCGATATGCTGTTGCCACCCCCTCAACCCAAGATTGTTTTACCCACCGAGTTGCGAACCCACCAACTAGGATAAAGAGGTTGAAAAGCTATACACAAGATTGCAACAACCCTGCGCCCAGTGACGTCAGAGATGCAGAGCCTCGGGCCGAGAAGGTAAAACTGTCGTCGGCCTCAATCGCGAACAATAAGAAAATACGCTACACTGCCCGCTACCAGAGATAACCAACCCCCATGTCGAGAGGCTTGCAACCCCCGCATTCCTTGGACAGCAATGAAGCCAAAGCAGGGACTAAATAAGTAAGCTTCAAACCATCCTTGCCAGAGTTCGTCGGCTTGCTGGCCACAGTGGTCAGCGAGCTCTCCTGGGGTCCAGGACTCCTCCTCCTCTCCTCAACAACTTGAAGGCTCTTTCTCTAGCTCCAGCAGCCTGCCCAAGGCTCGACCTCCGACTACCAGCAACCTGCACCAGGTTCAACTCCAACACCGGCTTCTGCAGCTCTCCCGAGGTAACCTCTACGACAGCATACTGCACCCTCTACCCTAGTCATCCCTGATTCCACGGTCCTCCCTCAGAAGCCGTCGCTATATATTGCGACCTAGGAGTTGGAAATTCCCAGTTGCCTTCACCTGGTTTTAACGTAACTGATGAGGGAAAGATTAAGCAGTGTATACTAATCTGCTTTCCCCACATTTCCTATTTGCATTGACACGTGACAGTACCGGCTGTCAGACTGCCCCCCCTCCTAGGTAACTTGGGCGATGCTAGATGAGTTGCGTCTGGCTGTCTGATGCCAAAGAGTGCCTCCTGTACTATAGGATGGTATCTCTCCGCGATCCTGGTGGGTGGCTCGAACCATCCGACGAGAACGATGTCTGAAACTGGTATCCTGAGGCGTCGTTGAAGCGCAGTTTGTTCCCGTGGGCTGAGTAACCCGAACACGCTAGGAAGGATACCCCTGGGAAAGCTTAGCAATTGCCCTCGCCTTTCTGGCCCGTCTTGTCAACTCCACCCCTGTGGGTGTTGGATATGAGGTATAGATCAGAGCAGAAGGAGTTGGGCAGTTGACGTGTCAGGGTTTAACTGTGTGCGGGTGTCCCGTGGGAGTAGACTTCCCTGCACCAGACTGCAGCCCTCTCGGCACCACTAAGGGAGCTATGAGAATTGGGCACCTGGCCGGCAAGTCCAATCCACTGGGAGCGTACCTAATGTCATGGTGGTGTGGTGAGGGTCCAGGAGTCACTTGTCTCCCCGAACTCAAAGAAGAACCCGTCTTCTGCATCACAGAGGGAGCGATGAGGAAGGGGCGACTTTGAGCTGACAAGCCAATTTCCCCAGGATGGTATCCTAATGTCGTGGCTCTACCGTTCCTCCTACGACGTACAAGGAACGAGTAGCCTTCCAAGGATGTACTTGTTCTGTTGTGCAGTGTGCGTTCAGCAGTATCAAAACCCGGTCTCCTGCAAAGTCCTGCAGCCCTGATGTGACAGGAAGGAGCTTTGGTGTGAAAGTTAGGATGACTGGTAAGAACTGTGTTTATTTACCGAAGTGAAATAAACACTGATGGCAGAGGTGCTAACTCCTAATTCCCCCACGGAGTATACGGAAGGTTAAACGCCCTATCGTTACACAGGGGAAGGCACCCTGTGCAAGGCTGGGTGGATTAGGCAGTTACTTAATGCGTGTTTCCTCGAGGCGAGCTCTACTCTCAGGTGACTGTCTGTAAGGGACCAAACGTGTCTAATTGTAACTTGTTGACTGCCGCTGGGTCTTCCTTACACTGGAGAGGAACTTCGGCCCTATGCCGACTATTCATTGAAATCGACAATTTTCATTTTGTTACAACTTTTGGTAAACAAACTTCTTACCAAAAAACAAAGTGGTCATTTTTTGTTTTCATTTCGGTATACAGAATATTCGTACAACCCTAGTCATAAATCGATGTAACAGGTCTCTGCACATGTAAATCTGCTTGTCCATTTGCTCTTGTGTTAACGCATAAGGAATAAATCCTTAGGATGACAGTACTGTATACTCTACTAACCAGATGTCAGTTTTTGATCTGGTTAACCAGTTGCGCAATGGCAGAAATGTTGTTGATAACATGCTGTGGGCTTCATACAGTGTTTGTCATTCTTTAACTTCCTGCTGCATCACCACAAGACTTCTCGAATCACCTCCATATTCTTTGCAGCCAAAAAAAACAGCTTTACAGCAAAATTAGAATGCCACATGTTACTCCTTAACATTTATTCACAAGTTTATGGAGAGGAGTATTAAAAAATGGAATCAAGTGTGTCTTCTGGAAATGTCTTGTTTTTGGGAGCCAAGTCTTTTCGAGAATGGGGTTGAGAGATGTGTCGCCAGACAAGGGGCGATTTTGAACAATGCAGACAAGTTAACTTCATTTTTAAACTCTAGTTGGGTGAAGTGTTAAAATAATAATTTGTTTTCAAACAACTTGTTATCACGCTATGCCCCTACCGCATAGTCATTAATGTAGTTCCTACAGTCTATTTACATTATCTTCGCACTTTTTGAATCAAGCCTTTCAAAAATCACTCCATGTAACACATGTTTGGTTGTTTCTTATGTCATCGTGTTTTATACTTCTGTTAACATAAAGAGTATCTGATTTTTCGGTCAACTTAACTTTTACTAATGTTATATATACATCATATTTTATTTATGAACAATTTTAATTAAAAAAGGGAGAAATTCTGTGTGTTAATATCACCTGATATAAAACAGTTCTTATGAATAATATGAAGACATTGAGTGTGCACAAATACAGTGCATTGTCCCTTTTGTCTGTTATCCTAGACTTAGTTAATCTTTGCATGAAGCGGAGGAATAGCCTAGAAGTAGAACTTTGGCAGGGCTTCAGAAAAGTTGGAAGTAACCGTGAATGGAGTAAAGGCAAAAAGGCAATAGGAATGGTAAGACATTGAAATCCCATCATGTTCTCAAACAACTATACTGAAGTCCGTCAAAATGATTTTCAAGCACTACTGCATTAACCCATTTGATCACACAATAATTTCCGAGTTCAGTGTTGCAATCACTTGATTTTTTTGGTATGCACTGTACTTGTGTTGAACATCTGACAACCAGTGAACAACTCACTGTGTGCTAGATGATATCTGCACTAACCATTCACATCTAAGTGGCATAGGAAATTCCACAAATCACATTAGCCACAAGGAAGACTGAACACTGGTGCCTTGATGTATGAAATACCAGTCATTAATATTACTCATGTGCAATGTGTCCACGATCGTAGGCATGGTGGCTGAGTAGGTAGAGTTTGTGCTACTGGAACACAATGTTGAATACAACACAACACAACATGGTTACACACCCAGCTGGGTAGTGACTGCGTGGTCACGTTGGTCATGTGGGTCTGTGGTCATGCCTCCTGGCCACATAGACGTACCTTTATCCGTGCCTGTAGCTCAGCAACGCTGCGGTGTTGCCCGGCAAGAGCCAACTGCAGCTCCGACACCCCGCCCCGCTGCATCTGCTGCTCAAACAGATTCAGCTGTCGTCGCAGGTTGTTCACCTCTGCTACTAGCGCCATGTTCTCCTGCAATACCATCTCACGCTGTGACCCAGTATCCATGTACCTCACCACTTAGAACAGAAAGGAAAATTAAGAATGTTCAAAATTTTTGTGAATTTTTTCTATGCCATTATTTTGCATTACAAAGAAAACTCAAAATAAGTATAGAATGCAGGTAAATAGCAATGTTTTCACAAAAAGCAATTGTTTTAACTGAGCAATCAGTTTCCTCTGCGTTAAAGTATGTGATAGTGTACAGTATGTAATATTTTTGGGCTAAACTTAGATTTTCTGTTTTTAATTTAAAATGCTGCATTTATTTGACTAAGGTTTTACAATAATATAATTTTGATTAAACTTATAAATTTAAATTGAATAGTACAGAATGTAGTTGTCAAATACTAACAATATTTTTTTTATAGTTATGTAGTTCAGACTATTCATTTTATGAAGAGTAGAATATCACAGTTTTTGCGGTTGTGATTGTGAAAAATTGGTGACCTGCTGCTAATGCTGTTCTTCAATTAAGTTTTCACTCAACCCTGATATGGGTAAGTTGGTTCACCTTATGTTTGGTTTCTATGCAACGTGTTTGTGCTCAGTCAATAATTAAGTAATTATTTTCTCTGACTGCAGAGGGTTTTGTTCTCAGTTTTCATTTTTTTTGTTCTCTGTTTTTACTTTTGCACATTGAATTTACTTTCAGTCTGGCAAGGTGAACATGACTGAAAGGAAACTGCCTCTGCTTACAGCTGGCTGCCATACCTGTCATTCTGGCTAGCCCAAATAATGAGGTGGGACGGGATGGGATTGGAGCAGTAGCTGAATGAGGATATGGGAAGAAATAGTAGCAGCCTGAGAAAATCCCACACCAAAGCAGTCTCCAGCATACACTTCAAATACATAATATCCCCGTCTGAAATATCCCTGCCCACTGGGGCTCAGGAGTGAACAGAAAATCTTGGTGATTCACTGGTCTCTTAAACTGATCCAACTGTATGTAGGTCAAAAATTGTGTCTGCTATTTTTACACATGTAGTTTTTTCCCCGATTGTAGTTGAGTGTAGTTTTTTCCATGTGTTTGGCCCAATGTTTTTGATGTGCATTGTATTTTGTCAGAGAGAGAAGCCGTATTGGATGGGGGTTTTTTGTTGTTGGGCTGTAGCATTCTAGTATTCAAGATTGCTAAGTTGAATAAAGGGTGCTTGTCCCTGTTTGCTTATTTTGCAATGTGTCATCCTTTAGTGTAGGCCTACTGTATTTCCCGACCACATTTAATTCACAGAACATGCGGAGTAGTACTGCAAAACATGCGTACCTCCATCACTTTGAGGCGGGAGTCACGCTGGCCCTTCTTCAACTGAGCATTGAGGGAGGCGATTGTTTTCTCAAGGTGCTCCCGTTGCCGCAGTATCTCTAGTTGTACTGCCTCATCCTGCCGCAACCCTGCCTCCATCTCCTCGTCCTGGCAGTACTTGTGGTACAGCTCCTGCAGCACACCAACAGACTACTACCAACAATCCTCTACAAAATTTAGTACTTAAAAGTTAGTAGTCCTGAGATTTTTTTTATCTGTTTGTGCAATTACTCAAAACTAAATATATATTTTTTTTTTTTTTTTTTTTTTTCTGGGAATATGACTTTTTGCCAGAAAAGGTAAAAATAAATTGTCTAAACCTGTAAGGTTTTCCTTTTTATCATATTAGGTGTATTTAAAAATTTTTAAAAATATTATATTTCTAGAGCTCACCTATGCAGTTTTCTTATGGCTCTGCTTCAGCCCTTATGCACAAATTCTTTGTTTTTGCATCATCATTTTGGATTCACAATAATTACCTGTCAGTAATTAATATGAATTCAAAATTATGATGCGAAAACAAAAAATTTCGGCAAAAGGGGTGAAGTAGGGCCTTAAGAGGCAGGAGAAATGTACAGCCATATGGACATAGTTTAATCTGTGGGCTTTCATCATGTGTAATAAAGTCCCACTGTTAGAGATATAATTTGCAGACAGATATACAGTATGCCTTTCACTTAGAAGTGATGAGGTGGTAGGCATGCATGTTAATGTCACTAATATTGCTCCCTCGTATCTTTGCCTTGAAAGTGTAACAAAAAGCTCCCATGTTGTAAAAAGAAATGGGGAAGGAATTGGCTGTGGTCTATTGTACGGAATCATCCCATCATTTCCTGGAGTGATTTTAAAAAACTAAAACTTGTGGCATATTGTGCAATTTGTTTATAGAGATTGGAATGGTGATGGCTACTAACTCATCAGAAAGCATTCAGTGCATTGAAGCAAAGAATCATCAGGACCCGTGCTAGCACTGTCTGATCCTGAAAAAGAAATCACCTACAGTATGATGCATCACAAAGTGGGCTAGGGTGCTGTTTATGAACAGGAGACCAGCCCAGGGACAGGCAATTTACAGATTGTAACAACAGCTTCAAGGGGCCTGACTGACAGCAAAAAGAGTTACTCCCAATCAGAGAAAGAGTTACTGGCCATACATTCTGTGGCTTCAAACTGACTACAAACCTTTAGTGGTGGAGTGGAATAGAGTTAAGAGATTTGGATGGCTCTTAACATCGAGATCTTAAGAGCAGATGAGAGTGAAGTGATGTGAGTATAGAGAGTAATGTCACATACTCCCTGGTTATTAACTGACAAGTGTCATAACATACATCTGCAGTGCTACCACACAACTGAAACATATTTCCCTACAGCTACCACACTTCTTCCCAATAAATATTGATGCGTGCCGGTTAAGTCTGACTGACGTATGTCAAGGATTTTTCCGCTAGACCAAAAGCGGGGTAGTTTGCTCTGGTTCTACGGTACGAGGCGAGGGGTGTTGGCTATTGCTTGCTTATTCCGTCGTGGTTGAAGGGAGAGCTCACCCACTAGTGGCTATTCCAGTCATAGGCTTCACTGCTCCAGAAGTTGGGGTTTGCCCAGCCGTATCTGGTCTCTGTTCGGTTTAGCAACCCTCTTACCACCAGGTGGCACGAAGGATGACTGCGAATGCACGGTGACAAGAAGATTACTGGTACCGAAGCAGGCGCTACTGCTGGTCCCATTTCACCTGCTTGTCCTGCATAGGATGAGGTAATACTATCCACAGTTTGAAAGCAGCGTGAGCCAAGTATTGCTCTCTACGCCTCTTGCCACTCCTCACCTTGTAAAGCATAGGGCACACCGGTCTGACAGCCTACTCAGTGCTCTTAAACAGGTATGGTAATTAAAGTGTAACCCAATAGTAACTTGCCAGTACGAGCTCGGTAGGAGTCCCCACTGATCCCCCACGCATATGGGTTGACATGGAGCAGTGCGGGCCACCAAGCCTCTACTGGTTGTCGTTCACACTGGGTTGGGTGGCAACCCCCAGGCTAAGGTCACTTCAGCACTAACTTAGTGCTCAAAGTGAGAGAGAACCTGAACCTTTAGCCCCTCCCTGCACGAAGGTGTTTCTAGTGGTTGGGGCGTTGCTGTTTCTCCCCACCAGCACCGACTTAGTGCTCGGGGGTTGAGAAGAAAGAGGTAGCCATCTAATGTGGATGTCAGTACTCTGGGTTCCTGTTGGCGGTGCATGTCGTATTCTGTCCCTGACCGTCAAACAGACAAGTACCCTGTAAATGAAAAGCAAAAGGGTAATGAACAATGGGTGTTTATTGGAGATGTAATAAACACGTGACCTGTGCTACCTCCTATCAGACCGTGGAGTGCTAAAGGTAACTGCAGTTCCAGGTGTAGTTCTAGTAAAAAGGGGAGTAACTGGTTCTAGATGAATGCAAGAGTATTTAAAGTTAAACTGGCTAAGAAAGGTGTGTCTTGAGGAGACAAAGTGAAGTTAAGTATATGTGTACATGTTTGATGGATATCGACGTGTGGTGAGTAGCCACTGGGGGCATACTCGAAGTCCCAGAACTAAATTAGTGCTCTGGGATGTCACGAGAGAGTTTGTGAAGAATGAACTGCCAGAACTCAGCAGCATCTGGACTTATATAGGTGAAGCTTGTAGGCTGCCAGCGCGGGCTGCTGGTAGGGTGAGTCTCCTGCCCTGGTTGGCGTGGGAGTTGAAAAACTGTGGTCAGTGTTTCTGCTTCGTGCCTCGTCGGCAGCGCTTGGCTTTGCTCAGTAGCGGGCAGCTTGTTGGCACTCGGCACGGGGAGGGGGGGGATGCCTGCCGGGTTGCATAACCTTCAGGTGAAGAGAATCTGCTCATAGGTTTTTGTTGCCTGATAGAGTAGGTGACCGAGACTTCATGTGGAAAATGCTCTCTCTTTCTCTTGTAGCAGTGGAAGTAGGAACAATTGGCGATGAGTCGTAATCGTTAATAATTAGATTGAGCAGCACGCGTCAATATGAACTCCCATTATACCAATAATCAACATATACGTAACATTGTATGTTACAAGTCCAGTCTCTGGGGTTTTCGAATCGTCTGCCTTGCACAAAGATTCCTTGGCAACGCATCTCCACTGCTTCCCTCTTTGATAATGCTGACTATGGGCCTGGATAGCCCTGGGACTCTTCTTGCAATGGTGAGCCTTCACCTGTGAAGTCCAATCCCCACCTAGAACCCCTTGTAAGTCTTTGTGCCCTGTATAGTTGTCCAATAGAGCAAGGGCTCTGCTCGTACGCCTTTCTCTCTTCCTTCCTTAGGCCCGGCTGCGGCTCCTGTGGTCTGTATGCTGCCATCCCGTTTAACCAATAATGGTTCAACTGCCGTGGCTTGCTGTGACGTACCACCCTCGTGTGAAAGAAGGGCGTGCCATTTCCTGAGGTGGTCGGCATGACAAACGCCTCCGACCTTGCACATAAACTTGGTACGTAACTGAACTCACTCTGCATTGGATTTGTCCCGGTAGCCAATTAATGTTTTCTGCTCTCAAACTACGTATCTAAACAATTTCCCCATCCACAAAGAGCCGAGCTTGTATTCTGAGTGACCGCTCCCCAAGCTGCTTGACACTATGCTTCGTTTGCATTGTATAGTTGAGAGACGGTTTTAAAACTAAGCCGTGTACGAGGGGGCTGCATTAAGATTAGTTCTGTTGGTGTTGATCCCAATTTGGAGGAAGGAATATTCCTATATGAGAACAGATAATTATTCAACTGATGCTGGAACGACAGGGTGACCTTCCCTGTTTCTTGCAAAAACATGTTTTTCAACAGCCCTTTTTTTACATCCTGCACTACCCTTTCAGCCATCCCATCAGATGGAGAGTGATATGGGGAAATAAAGACATGACATACCATTATTTGTTACGAACAACTTGAATTCTTCAGATGAGAATCAGGGGCCCTTATCAGAAACTATTAACTCAGGAAGTGAATAGGAGCTAAATAATGTTCGGAGTTTTGCTACAGTAGCCTCTGTCGTAGTTGAACGCATTAGAAAAACCTCTACCCACTTCGAATGGGCATCAATGACTATGAGCAAATACCGACCTCCTACTTAAGCGAAGTCCACATGTATGCGTTGTCACTTCCGTGTTGGCCATGGCCACTGTTGTAACGGAACCTTTATGGCAGAGGACTGAATATACTGGCAGCAATGACAAAACCGCACCACAGCTTCAATTTGGCCATCGAATCCAGGCCACTACACATAATTTTGTGCCAACATCTTCATTCGAGTAGCATCGGGCTGTTCTTCATGTAGGAGTCAGGATAACACACTGTAAAGTTGCTGGAATGATAATCCGGCATCTCCATAGGACACAATCTTCCTCAACTGTGAGCTCTGTTCTTGTAGTAAAGTAAGTGGACAGTGATTCATCAAGGTTACACTCCGACCATCTACATGTGGTAAAATCCTTCACTCTGGCAAGAATAGGATCCTGATTTTTTGCATGCCCAATATCTGCTGGAAGCAATGACTTATCCATGATGGGTGTAAAATATTTGATAGTCTCTGACTCCTCAAATCGATCATTTGCCACTGGCAGCCGAGAGAGTGCACCTGGTTTGTATCGGATTTCATAGTCATACGCCAACAACACCACCGTCCATTGCTGTAATCTCGCGACGGTCATTGGTGGTACACCCCGTTGCTCCCCAAAAATGGCAGTGAGTGGTTTGTGATCCGTCTTGAGAATAAACTTGCAACCATAAATGTAGTTGTGAGATTTTTTTACTCCATGAATAATGGTCAAGGCCTCACAATCTAATTGCAAGTAGTTTTTTTTCTCTCTCTCTCTCTCTCTATCTCTCTCTATCTATATCTATCTATCTATATCTATCTCTATCTATCTATCTCTATCTCTCTCTCTCTATCTCTATCTATCTCTCTCTATCTATCTCTCTCTATCTATCTCTCTCTTATCTATCTCTCTCTATCTCTCTCTATCTCTCTATCTCTCTCTCTATCTATCTCTCTCTCTATCTCTCTATCTCTCTCTATCTCTCTCTCTATCTATCTATCTCTCTCTCTATCTCTCTCTCTCTATATCTCTCTCTCTCTATCTCTCTCTCTCTATCTCTCTACCTCTCTCTCTCTATCTCTCTCTCTATCTCTCTCTCTATCTCTCTCTCTATCTCTCTCTCTCTCTCTCTCTCTCTCTCTCTCTCTCTCTCTCTCTTAAGTATTTTAGAAACAAACCCAATAGGATAGTCACCATTTTTTCAAAGGTGAGAGAGAACCGCTCCAATGCCTGTTGGGGATGCATCACAACTCAATACGAGTTGCTTGACCGGGTTAAAACGGATGAGCAAACTAGACAGACAAAACCAGCCTTTACTCTCTTGAAAAAGTATACTCATATCAACATTCCGCTCCCAAGACACATTCAGTTTCAACAACCCTTAAAATGCACTGACTGTTTGATATGTGGGGGGAGGCAAGGGTTAAACCACCCATAGTAATTCAACACGCCACAATAAGGTCGTAGTTCATCCTTATTGGTTGGCTCTGGTACCTCCTTGATCACTCTCAATAATTTGTCTCATTGTTTAACTCCTGTGCGATCAATTACACGCCCCAAGTACGTCACCTGAAACTCCAAAAATCTGCATCAGGTTGACTCCAATACTATGTCTTTTGAACTGGGACAATGCCTTATCTAGGCTTTTCCATGCCTGTTCCAGGAATACCACTGACAGTTGGCTCCAATATGGACTGAAATATGACTGGGGCTGATGACAATTCAAACTGCAGCCTTGTGAACCAGTATAGTGCCTTTTGCGTGTTTATGGTTAACGGGGGTTGTGGCTCCTCTGATACTTCCAACTGTTGGTATACTGATGATGAATCCAGGACAGAGAAACATACACATCCGGCTAGCGAGGCAAAGATAAATTCTGGCTTCGGAAAAGGATAGTGGTCTTTGTCTAGTACAGAGTTCAAGGTTATCTTGTAGTCAGCACATAACCTCAACCCCCCATTAGCTTCCTCCCAATGGTGTTGCCCAGTCACTTGGCATTACTGGATAAATTATCCCTCGCCTTTCCCACTGATCCAACTCCATTTTCACTTGTGCCCACAATGCATATGGCACTGTTCGTGCTTTACAAAACTTGGGTTTAACGTTAGGTTTCCAGTGTAGTGCTGCAATGTGACCTTCAATTGTATCTACTCACGTCTTTTTAAAACATCTGCATACTTTTTTCTCAACTGGCTCAGTACCTCTGCTGCCTTGTTAGGCAAGCTTATATTGAGCTGAAATATCGAGTACCAATCCAATTTCAATTGTTCTAGCCAATTGCGTTCTATCAATGCTGGCATATCTTTGCTGAGCTGTTTAACCACTAATATGGGCAACCTCACATATTAGTTATAGTGCTTCACGTTAACCATCACCTGACCTAACACTGGTAGACACTGACCCCCAGAGGTAATTCAATTGGATTGACACTGGCTTACTGTCTAAGTGTTGCAACTGCTGTTGGTAAATTTGATGCACCAGAGCGACATCATTCACTCATATAGCCTTGCCACATCCACAGCCCTTCCTAAGAAGAGTCGTTACGCCATACACGCCACAGGACGCCTTCCAAGCCAGGATGGTTTGCCCAGGCTGTTGCCACCTGCTATGCTGCAACGCGCTTTGCATCATGTCGCCACTTACGCCTCAAGCATCTGGCATGTGAGGGGAAGTCTCCACCGCTCTCAGTAACCCTGTACTCTCCTTCGCATCTCTTACTCCACAACCCACAACCCCCGCACTGGCCCTGTGAGCCAAGTATAAATAGGACCCGCAGTCCTCAGTTGGAGGCTGTCTCATGCCAGTCCACTTGCCCGGTGTCACGTTGCCTGAGAGCCACCAGTCTTCACTTCTCGCCTTCGCAGAACGTCACGCTGTCCAAAGAACTATAAACTTTTTCAAGTTACAACAGTCTTACGCTGTTCAGTCGAGAGCTCTGCTCTGCATGACACTGCAGTACTACCCTGTGCTTCCAGCTCCTTATAACTTACTCTCAGGTATAAAGAGTGCAAATTCCTCATTCTTGGAGTGGTCCTTGCCCCCCACATTGCCACATCTTCCGAGACATAGGTAATTATACCAGTTGGTAAATTACGACCGGCCCTTCAGGTCCCAATCAGGGTACAGGCTGGTTTATGTGTGTTTTAATTGAGCAATCAATAAAACAGGCATAAATTGGACTCTGTATTCCTACACCTTGTCTTTTCTCTTTCCGGTTTGTCACCTGTCCTAGTAAGACTCTTCTAGGGTTAGCCATGAGCCGAAACCTCACTCCTCTTCTCTCCTATTGATAACTGTTTCGAAGTGCTGCTTAGGAAGCTTGCCTTTCTAGGGCTCATTAGAGCAGTTGTCTCTTGGACTATCAACATTCCACGAAGTACCTGGGCCAGACCGCGACATTCCATGTGCCAGGCTTCTTGCTTGGAAACGTTGGCCCAACTCCTAACAGGAGTCCTGCTCTTCGTGACACCTGTGTCAGATTGCTACGTTCCACATGCCAAGTCTCTCGGTTGAAGACGAGTAGTACAGGCCTCCCACCTCACCTAACTTTCACATCCCTCAGTTTAACAAGCTGTGTCTAACCCTTACTGGCCACCCACAATCAACCTAAATGGTTACCCCCACCATCTTATGCTCATTATAGGGCTGGGCGGGGCAAAGCTGCCAAGCTAGGATTAGCTCAGGATGGGGTACGAAGAGAAAGTGGCCCAATTGACAATCAGGTATACTCCTGGAAGAAAGAGGATGCTACGTGTCAAAGAGGGTCAACCACCAGGTCAACAAGCTCCACTTCTAACCTCCTCTGGCACGTACCATGCGCAGTATCTCTGTTGCCACCCACGCCGCCGAAGAAGACACCTACCTTCATCCGGCCAGCTAAAGTTACCAGGGTTGTAAAGGCCCTTAACATCACACCAGCTTACATTCCAACCAGGGCACCCACTCTCCCATCGCCCGCCTGCACGCCACCCAAAGCTCAAAGCACAATTATTGACGTGGCCAAAGCCAACAACTCAGACACCAGGAAAACCCCATTCAAGCGACGACCATGGCTTCACTGTCGTCCAGGAGGGGCAGTATCTCGGCCTTACCTTCCAGCAGAAAATCCCACTAAGGGTAAATGACAAGGCGACAAGCTTCTTTCTTGGTGCCCAATGTGGGGCTATTGGAGAACTGCTGGCAGTTTTGTCAATATTTTTCCAGATCGGGAAGCACCTGAGGAAAGCAAGCCCTTTTGCTTTCCTTTAGCACAGAACATCCACTGACTTGACTTTGGAAGTCAACTCAAAACATCCCCATGGCACCCAATTCCTGTAGCTCACTCAACCAGTAGCTTCCCCAGCCTTTAACCTGCAGCACATGCTAAAAGCGTTCGGGGAAGCTCGAATTGTCAGCACCCGTAACATGAGATGTGGGTAGTGGCAAATTCCCATCCACCTGCAGTCAACGCCTTACACTACGTTTACTGCACCTAAAGAAAGTCATATCAGTTCAAGGTCATGCCAGTTGGCCTCAAGAACGCTCCTGCAACATTCCAGCACCTCATGGCAGCTTCAGTCTTAATGGGCTATATTGGCGAATTTTGCTACACCTACCAAGATGATGTCATACTCTTTTCAAAAAACTGGGAGGAACACCAGCGGCACCTCCAGTTAGACTTGGAGATATTTGAAATCCATAGCCTCACAAGCCACCTATCCAAGTACCATTTTGGCAAGACCGAAGTCGGCTTTCTGGGACACTGAGTCAGGCCAAAAGGCAATTTCGCCCAAACCAAACAGATACAAGCCATAGATGAAGCTGTTCCACCATGAAACAAGAAGCAACTGCAGAAATTCCTGGGACTCTGCAACTGGCTTCAAGATTTCATACCAAATATTTCCGAACTCATGGGACCGTTAAATAACCTTCTGCGACCAAACCTAGAAGTGGACTGAGAAGGAAGAAACCGCTTTCCAGAAACTCCGGTACCAGTTTGCGCAACCCGACATGCTTTATCGGCCCCTCTCCAACCTACCATAGATCCTGCAGACAGACGCCAGTAGGACAGGTCTCGGAGCTGTTCTCTACCAAGATACCCCAGAAGGACATCGACGAGTGATAAACTATGCTAGCCCACTCTTGTCAAAAACAAAGAAGAAGTACCACTCGAACGAGCAAGAATGACTTTCTGTCATCTGGACCCTTAAGAAGTTCCGTTACCACCTCGAAGATGTACCTTTCATCTTATGGACTGATACTTTCATCTTATGGACCGATATGTTCATCTTACGGACTGATAATCATGCACGTACCTGGTTACACACTGCCAGTGCCACCAAATCCGAACTCGGCTGTTTGGCCTTGCTGTTGCAAGAATAAAATTTCACCATTCAACACTGCCCTGGGAAGCAAAATGAACTACCACATGCTTTATGATGAGCTCCCAACCCCCACCAGTAGACTGAGAACCTGCAAAACTGGGAAAGGATGCTCCATGTCGGGAAGTTGACAAACCAGGTTATGTACAGTTAATGGAGGCACAAACCAGTCCTTCTGTGTTCACTGAGCAACAACAGGCTAACCTCTGTAACCTGCTCACCAAATACCCAAAGCGCTTCAAGGAAGAACAAGGGTATGTACACACACCAAAGACTAGAAACTGTGAGTACCCCACAGTCTCCAGGCAGACCTACGTTACTATTAACACCAGCATCCCCACGCATGACACCCTGGTGTTAAGGAAACGCTGCATGAACTTAACCAGAGGTATACCTGGGAAGGCGTGAGCTAGGTATGGAGGCTTACGTCAGACAATGCCAGACCTGCGCCAGCACCAAGGCACACAGGATTCTACGCACTGTCGACATCCCACGATGGCCCTCCCGGACATGGGCCCAAACCGCCATCGACCTGAAGAGACACAACCCGCAAACCCAAAAGGGTAAGCAGTATATTCTGGTGGTCGCTGACCTGTTCTCCAGGCAGGTTGAGGCCTACCCCCCAAGCTAAGAGTGGCACTATAACCATCGTTGCAATCATGGAAAGGGAATTTTTCCTACTGGGGATATCCCCGCTGCATCCTAACTGATAATGGTCCCCAGTTTATTGAAGTAGCATGGGAGAACGCCTGTCACAGATGGGCAGTCCAGCCCTGGACCACACCCAGCTACCACCCGCAAGGGAACCCGACGACAAGGAGAAATCAGGAAATCCAGAAAGGCCTCAGAATCAGAATGCAAGGGGATCACCAGAAGTAGAACCAGTATTTATTGAACTGTACTCTGCTGTGAAAAACGTAACGTTCAGCCACCACAATCTTTTCACTTTAACTAACTTGTCATATGACTTTGCATCCATGCTGTCCGGGGACACTAAATCACTGGGCACCGCAAGTACCTTTGGCCCAATAATGGTAATTAGCACAGACACTTTATTCTCATCCTTAATTTGGTTGGCCTTGAAATAATGCTTAAGCCAAAGCACATATGATGCCATCTCTTCTTCATGTGGGAAAAATATTCCCGCTCTCCCGATCGCAGCCATAACTCACCAACAACCATTTACTAATTATACTACATTTTCATCACTTCCCATTCTTGTCACCAGTGTAATAACATCACATATGCCCTGGTTATTTCGTCAAACAGACCGCCATTTACTAACTAACAAGAGCCATAACATACATCGGCAGTGCTACATACTTACAATCAGGATAACATAATCCCCAACAAGATAACATATTTCCCTACATCTACCACATGGAGCAGCACTGTAATGCAAGGGTGTGGGAAACGAGAGATCCCAGAAAAAACCCGCCAACCAGCAGCATCGTCCAGCGTGATACCTACATGGAAAATCTAGGAACAACCTCGCCGGGTATCAAGCCTGGTTCACCTAGGTGAGTTATTCTGTATTCAGGATTAACATTAAAAATATATTTAGGCTACCACAAGCTTCTTGGTGGCATCCCAGGCTATAGCGACTTGGAATTTCTGCACATGTCCCAGGATTGATTTACGTTGTCAATAAAACTGTCAAATTATTAGTGAAGTGACAATAATTTACATTAAGTTTTACAACGAATCTTTGTTTCACAAAAACAAATGTTTTACTTTGTGAATTAAGACTTGGAAGTGTAATAAATCTTCAAAGCACATACTTATGGAAACAGTTCTGCGAGCCCAGAGTTCATGCCTTATGACTGTATTTGGACAAGTCTGTTGGCACAACTATGGATTTTAACTTGAATACATCCATGTTAGCAAGTAGTTTGCGATACGGGAATGATAATGAAATGGATACTTGGCTTTTGTGCCTTAAATTGACAGATTTAGGCAAGATTTTTTTGGCATCAAAATCAGCATTCTAACACATAGGAGTAATAAGATATACTGCCCGAAAATGTTTGGCCAAGTCCAAAATTGCAGTCAGCCACTGCATGGTCCCCCCCCCCCCCTCCTCCATGCCTCATGCATATGTGGTGCTAACTCAAGGTCATGCTTGCATTGTAGTCTTACAAAGTGTGTCAAAATGTTCAATGAATGGTAGAAAGAATACAAAATATACAAACACCTGACCTTTACTTGCCCTCGAAGTAATTGTCATCTGCTACAACACACATTTGGCAATGTTCATAAAGCTTCTGGAAACTGTCCGCAAAGGCCTCTTTAGGAATCAATTGCAGAATCTCTGTCACATATCGCTGGATTGCCTCCATAGTAGTGAAATGTGCACCTTTCAAGACACTCTTCAGGCAGGGAAACAGAAGCCCGTGTGACTGAGAACAGGTAAGCCATGCTAAGCCTAGAACTGATGCACATGGATCGTGCAATGCACAGGCATGTTTTCATGCAGCAACATCCACTCTCCAGTGCCGTGCACCTCTGGTTGAGCATTGCAGATGCGCTGGAGCAACTTTTTCAAAACTTGCTTGTAGAATATTGCATTCGTTATTTGACAAGTACGAACAAATTCCTTATGGATGATGCAATGATTGTCGGAGAATGCGATCAACATTGTCTTCACCTTGAACTTTTGCAGGTGCTCTTTATGGGTGGCGGGGACATCAGTGAACGCCAATCCACCGATTGCCGCTTTGATTCTGGATAAAACTGTTAGCACCTGGTATCATCCCCTGCAGAATGGATGGATCCTGATTGCACATGGTAGTGAAATCTCCAGAGGTTTCCATCTGGTGTGCTTTCTCATTACCTGACAGCTTATGTGACACAAACCATGTTGCTGTTGAGATATTGGACCATTCACCAAACTTTTTAGACACACCATTATATTAGGGATGTCAAAGTCGATTCCTCGATACCTAGATACCCTTGATTATTACAGGTATCGAAGAATCGAGAATTGAATGGTTAATTGTTGAAAATCCTCATCCAATTTCACATAATTTTTTGATGTTATATTGCACAGCGACAGGTCTTTGGTTTTCCAAATAGGCTGAACCTGTACCGAACTTGTATGCATTGACCGGAATTAACCATTCAATGATGGTTCGACTATGAAAGAATTAAGATAATACAGTAGAACCTTGATTATCCACGATAATGCAGGGGAAGAGAGAAATAATCGAAACTAGCGGTAAACGAGTCATTTTTACCTTGATGGCTGCCATGTGGCAGACGGCTATTATTAGTATTTGGCTGCCTCACTTCACTCCGACACACACTATGTGCTGTGTGGCATGGCTTCAATGGGAAAACTCCACTCGTTTTCTTTTTTGCGCACTTTCTGACATGATTCAGTATTAATTGTATACTGTTGCAAGAATGCTACAAACGCACATGGAAATATGCCACAATATATCTGAACCTGTAAATGTCCATGTAGATGAAACACTAAAACAAACTAGCAGTCACGGATGAAAGACCACCACCGCACACACGGATACTGTTGGAGATAGCACTTTGTTGCGCGTAAGTGTTTCGATCAGCGTTAGTTACTATGCAGTGTGCTGGATATCTGCAACTAGAGTGGTTTGTAGATAAGAACCCACGCTAGCGGCAAGCTCCTAGAGTTCTGGGTCGCTGACATGGAACATGCACTGGCTTTTAGTCTAGTTATTAGTAGTGGGAGCATAAGGATCTTGGACCAGCATCCTTAATAATTCCTGGTATTATTTGTCTTATTTTTAATTTGTTTACCTATTATTTAGAGGTATATTAGATAAATAACTGGTACTTTTCTCATACCATACATATTTCCTGTTTGCGACACTTTCGCTTTTGAGGTAGTCGAGATTGAAAGCTATTTTTTTTTTTTTTTTTGTGTTTATCTTTACCAAAAATATCCATCTCTTTTTTCTAAAAGTAGGTAGTGTTAAAGTTTTCAATGTACTGAGGATTTTATTTATATACACGTGAAGAAAATGTCAAACAATCTGTGGAATTATTTTTCAGTTGACGTACATGACGCAAATTACTAATTTTGCAGTTTGTGTTCGGCAAAAATTTCACGAAGTGGGGTTAGTTGCACAACTAGTAACATCAGAAAACGCTTAGGTAAACACGACGAGTACAAGAAAATTGCCAATAATTGTGACTCAGAAGATCTTTTGGGCAAATATATGTGTAGCAGCAAGTCATCCAGTGTCCCTGCAACTTAAAATGTCTGGTAGAAGCATTTTAATTTAGCAGTGCTAAATGAAAGGTTACTTGTATTTCAGTTTCATTACTGAATAGCATCAATATTTGCGTACATATTGGTTAGCTTCAGAAGTTAACCTAAAATATTGCATTGAGAAGTTGAGAACTTTTGTTTATCATTTTTGTATAATACTGTGTCTATATTCATTTCAAATAAATCATGTATTCATCAAAAATACTGATATGAACTTGTTAGGCCTAATTAGATAAGTTTGAATGTTACATAATTATAGGAAATTAACTTCACTTAGCAGACCAGAAAGCCTTTCCTGTAATTGTCTTCATATTTGACTGTGACACGTTGATTATCACTATATCTTAATTTATGGTATCAGAATCGAGGTGAAATCGAGTGAAAGGTTTTGCAGTTGAAATCGAGAATCAGAATCGAGAAAAATTTATATTTTGACATCCCTACATTTTACTCAATCAAACGAGACAATATCTTTTAAAATTATTTTTAGTCATCAAGTTAAAGTGTCTGAATGAATCACCTTGTGAACATTGGACAGCCACTTCCATTCGGTACCTCAGGTGTCAGTCGGATTTTATTTTAAAGACATGTTAACGTCACAAATGCAGTTCAGTGATGGGACTAGAGAAATGGCTAATGTGCATTTAATATCCATGCACACTCCGCACAGTATTTCCTCTACAATCGGTCTGCAGCGAAGGTTGGCAGTACCATCACAAACTCCTTGAGACGGCCACGGTCCTGAATGTAGCCAGAGCACGTGTGCAGGTCAACCCGCACCCGGCGCAGCAGGGCCTCACCGTTGCGACTGCGCTCGCACTCGGCCTGCAGCTCCAGCGAGCAGGCGTGGGCCTGCTCGCGCAACCGCATCAGCCGCAGCTCCAGCGTGCTGTTGGCCGCCTCCAGCTTCTCCAGCTCCTCCTCCATCTGCAACACATCACCAGCCATGCCATGCCTGTTTCTTGTACTAGCATGCACACGTGTAGCCATTTCATTATGTTCTTATGAAGAGCTTACCATGCGACAGCAGCTCCTATTACCTGTAGTCTTTCTATATGTATTTTACATTCATGATTGCTTCAAAATTTCCTGAAGCCCTGCTAAAGTTCTACTTTCAGGATATTCCCCCGCCTTGAGCAAAAAAACCTCAACCAAGTCTAGCAAATTACACAAAAGGGACAACCCACCACATTTGTGTGCACTTAGTCTAACAATATTTTGCATGAGAACTATTTCTTACTAGGCAATACCAACACACCTATTTTCTCTTTCTTTTTATAAATAAAATAATATTATTTATAGATAAGTAAAAGTTCAATTTAACCAAAAATAAACTACTTTTATATTAACAGAAGTATAAACCACTTGTAATATGACATAGAGTATTTAGGAAACAAAGTTTCAATTCAAAAAGCATGAAGAAACTTCTAACAGATTATAGTCATGTGACATAAATCACATAATTTTTTTTTTACGAGCCTTGGCTGCAAGGTCTAGCATGTTAGGTCAATATTAATCAAACAACCTCAAGTTCCTCTAAACAAAAAAAAATTACATGCAAGATTTTTTATCTTTCTCTGCACATGCACATTTTGCCCCAACCCTGATTATTAGTATGTGTGGTGTATGGGGTGTCAGGGCTTGCTTTACAACACATCTGTAAGTCGGCACACACCTATTTGTTGATGACCAACTTATAACTGCTGCAGATTTTAAATCTCGTATCTTCTAAGGTATTTGGTAGGTAATATGAAGAATGAGGGCTAACCAAAAATATAGGCATGATTAAATGGTCACAGGCGATGAAGGAATGGACATACCCATAAACATTAGAACAATCAAATACTTAAAGGAATACTGATACCATTGTTTGACAATTACAAATGAGGGAGTGGGATCAAAAGTAAGTAAGTGTGTGTGTGTGCGTGCGTGCACGTGTGTGTGTGCGTGCATGCGTGCATGCACGTGTGTGTGTGTGCATGTGCGCACGTGTGTGCGTGTGTGTATGTATGTATGTATGTATGTATGTGTATATATATATATATATATATATATATATATATATATAAATTCATACCACTAATAAAAACTCTGGATTATGAATCAAGAGCATTATTAAAACAAAGAGAATAATTTTCAAAATCACCAGGGGTTAAAATGAAAGGTTAGAGAAATGGTTAACAGCATTATAAATATATGTTTATAACAGAAGCAGCAGAATATTGAAATAAAACAATAAAGTAAACTATGAAAATTAAAGATCTGATACTGTACAGACCACCCACTAAAATTTCGATTGGGTGTGACCAGAAAGAAGAAGACCCTGTGTGATATAGAAATAGAAGCTGAAATGTGACAATATTTCTAAATTTTGAGGAAATTGATTGGCAAGGTAAATTATAATGGTAGCTGAGAAGTTGAAAAACAGCATTCACTATTAATGTTTGGATGTTTGCAAGAATAAAAGACTGATCGAGCAGTTGCAAGTAATGTGATATGCATGTAACACATTTTCTTCCCTGCTTACCTCTCTTATTTGATCTTTCTTGTCCCGTATGTCCTTGTCCTTTGGCTCAATTTGTTTCTTTAGTTCATCAATTTTGTAGTTCAGCACAAATTTGTACTTCTCCAGTTCTTGGTTCTTTCGCTGCAGTTCACTGATTCTCTTTTCCTGGAGGGTGACAGATAGAACATTAAAATAAATCTCATACCAATATTGTACGGGAAAGATATGAAAAAAAAAAACTGTAATAGAAGTTGTAAGAATGTTTTTCTTGTTCTTAGTACGAGTAGGAGGACCTTGCCTGCATAATTATTCACATAATTACTTTTGAGTCAACCATAATCCTGTAAATATTACTGAAGTTGACAGTACAGTCAGTTGTCATGAAAGTCTGCTCATAGTTTGAGGGCATTTTGTCAAGAACTGTTTAGTCCTCAGATGATTGTGTTCCCTTATATTTACCATTAGTGACACGTATAATGTGTATTACAGAAATTGATTTTAAATTCAAAGCAGAGAGATTAGGCAAGCACTTAAGAGGGCTATGTACCTGGAGCTTGAACTGCATGTATTGTATGTCCTCATCAACGAAAAGAAAATACAAGGTACAAAGATTATTTTCAAGACACCAAAACATTACAAATACTATCTCTGAGCTCTCCAACATAGCTAAAAACTACATTTTCACACTCCCTTATCACAAAATGTACTGATTCTAATGCATGACGTCTTTTCAACAATGATTAAAACGACTTTGCCTCACAGCTCGATTCCTACAGAATTTTTATTGTTACCACGCATCATGAAAAGTCAGATTGTACTGTTTACCGACGGCAAGAATGAACGTTCCAGCCTGAAGATTGTATTTTTCACTGGCCGAGCCACCAAAGTTATGCACTGAGATCATCCAAGTTCTCCAATGCGCTGCCAGATGCCACTGCCAGTATGATCGCAGTCTTGCTTCAGAACCAGCGCCGGCCACTGACATCACAAGCTAAGAGTCTATGCCTCGCTTACCCCCTCCACAACTCCAGCCAGGGCGCTCCGGCCAGAGTGAAAATAGCAGGCCGCAACCCTTAAACACCAGTCTGCTCCGGGCCTTCACCACACACTGTGACGAAGGTTCTAACGTAACCAGCGACTCCATGATCAGTCTGCATTTATTGCTCAATCTGTCCTGTTCCTTCACCACACACTGTGCCGAAGGAACTTCCTGCTCCTTGGTCTCCACTGCAACTTTGTTGCCGGGGATACCCTATCTTGCTTGCACCGCAGCCTTGCTTCTACCAAACCTTAGTCTTCACCGCACACTGTGCCAAAGATCCTTACCATTGCCAACATCGTCTATACACTAGACACAACGGTCGCTTCAGGAAAACACAAGTAGATTAGTACCAGTTCAAGTTAGTTAAATAATGCTTGTCTACAGTGCCATTGTTAACGTAGGACCACATTGCCTTAACCTGGCTCAGCATAGGTTAAGCGTCCATAAGCTCTTGCTGACGTTAGGAGGTAATGCAACACTATTCTAGTTCCATCACAAGAATAAACAGATATTTAACCAGCTCAAGGGTATCTTTCCTGTAGTGTAATTCCTTTCCCAGTGGATTTCGGGCCTGACCAAGGGATAGCAGGTGATCGAGGAATTTAATCAGAAATGCTATACAATATTAGAATACCCATATGCACATTGGACGGCCACCCTTTCTACGCACCACAGTGTACAGAAATGGTAGAGCCCCGACACTAAGCACTCAGTCTATTGAGGTCAGCTTGCAGGCTCAGTGGCGACTCTCTCCATCATGCTCCTTGTGCCGGAGTTAGTGTTCCCTGAGTTGGGGTAGACTGTCCCTCCTGAGACACACACCCATGTGCTGGGGCTGTAAGTCAGTAAGACCTGACTCTCAGTACACACCACGTTCTGGCGCCGAGTGCTGAGATAGGGATACCCCACTCGATTGGCCGACACTGTATGTGGTTGTACACCCGTATGGGGCAACACATCACCTGCTCCCTCCTGCACGGACGTAAAGGGTGTTTCTGTCCTCATGCCCTACTTCCATCAGAGTGGTATCTGAGAGAAGGTTAAACAGGTACTCACTGCATCTGGGCATCTGCAGGAACTTAACCCCTTCCTGTCTGCACTCGCGCATCTCTCACCGAGGAAACAAGTCCAGGCATTGCATCACCTGCAGATACAATCTACACCAGAGATTTCCAAGGACCTCTTTGAAGCTCCATTCGCCTTAGCTAGCAAGGAAACACACCCCGTGTTTTCCACCTACTTAAGTGGACAGGTCAAGTCCTTGGGGATTGCCAACCCACACTTTTGGGGATTTGAGCCAGCGAAACCACCCTGTGATCAACAACACCTACGAGCTCCTCCACTCTAACCTACCCAATTCAAGTGCACGCCAGCCAGAACTGACACAGGTTCAGCAGCCTCCTCAGGTTACGCATCGCCCAGGTATACTGCCCAGAACAAACACGCCAAAGCCTAAAACAGTTCTCACTGAATCCGACTTTGTGCCCTGCCGCAAAGCTACCAGGCATGTACTTTACACTGGACGAACTCCAGTAACTCGTAAAGACTAGAGACAAAATCCCACCACCGAGTGTGCCTGACCAAGCACCCACCAAAGCACTTTGGACGAGGTGATGTATCTCCATTAGTCTCAGGGCATCACGCACCAATCTGAAACATTCAAAACTAGTAATAGAGACATGTACTGAACTTTGCTATGTACTTTGCACTCATGAAATGGTGGTGGCACTGCTTAAAGTTCCATAGTTCCAGTGGTACAACGGGAACACTGCATGCTATTTCAGAACCATACGTGTAGATATACCCGTGTGATGTGTACACATGCCGGTGTGACCCTTTCTTCCAGTTTTGGTAGTTTGAGGCACCTTACGGGCCTCAAACTACCAAAACTGCTCTAGGTACATATGACATTTAAGACCGAGGACTTTAGTGAAGTGAGGCAATAAGGATCAGCAACGAGAAAATAAAGATATGTAAAGAAGGAGTACTTCAAGTAGACATGTGGTGGTCTAGCAACTGGAGTGTTTTGGTGTCTCAATAGATAGATATTTTTAAGTTTTGTGTTAGATCAGTCACACAGGTTTGAGAACCGCAGGGGTGCTTACTGTGTAGAGGTCTCCAAAGTCTGGTGCTTGGTCTTAATGGTATCTTTATACAGATTCGGGCAGGTAGGCTGCTGACTTAGTACAAAGTCTAGCTGAGCTACGATGGGCTTGCGTGTGCGGGTTGTTGGCGGAGCCACTGGCTTACCTGCCACTGCTGGGCATTCGATACTCGTCAGCGTAGGTCCGGTGGTGGGTATCATGACCCGGCTGGCGGCGATGGTGTCTGCTGGACAGCTTGGGTAAGAGGTCGGTTCTGCTGCGGCAGCGGGTGTCCCGTCCACTGAAGCTGGTTGAACATGCTGGTCCTAAGTCGTCGACTGGCTTGATGCCTAGTGCTAGGTGTAGGCCTAGGCGGAGGAATTTGACAACTGCGTGTGCAGCTCCGGGGAGTTTCACAAGGAGACCAAACAGGTTACTGGGGGAAACTGAGAGGTGAGGCCTCAACAACTGGCGGGTGATGTGAGATCGTTCCCGGGGTGTCAAGATGCTGAAGGCTGGGGCAGACTGTTTAATCAGAGCTTGCTTCCCAGCTAGGATAACAGCTGCATTCCAGTCACTCCACTTACTACCACTCCTGTGGGTGAACGGCGTATACCATGGATGAGGTGCTACGGTTCAAGTCCGTCCAAAATGGGGTGGCACGCAACAATGTCCCTAGCTAGAGTGTATCCTGAAAGGGGTAGTTCCCTCCTTGCCTTGCCAGGCCTGGCATTTCTTCCGGCAAGTTTATACGCCGTGGATGGAGTGAGTTAGCTGACAAGGATGATCTAGCCTCTTGATCATGTCTTTTGCTAATGGTCAAGGCTCTACCATACATATCCACCAGGTACCTTTATATGTCTAGTTCACAGTATGGGTGGCTGTCTAATGGGTTGTTTTGATGATGTATGTAAAGTCCTTTTTAGGGGACTAGCAGCATTCTCACACTAAGTTCGGCAAACAAGTCTCAAATTCCACGGTTCCCCACCTCTCCTTTGCGGGGTGACGCTTTCCAGGGATGACTACGCACAACTCACACAAGAAAGAGCAGATGGAGATTTGACTAGTAACGTGTTTTATTCTATCAAGAATAGAACACTGTGACCCATACACGCCTACTTTAACCAATGCATTGATTAACTCTCGGAAGGTAGCGCAAAAATAGGTGAAGGGGCCTGTCGGTTTGAAGGGTATGCTAGAAGAGCAAAGAGCATGAATTAAGTAGCCGTGATCACATCTAAACCCTAATTGAAGCTGGTGATGCCCTGAAGGGACTTAGGGGCAGTATTGGGTGTGGCTTTCACTGTAAGTGTCAAGTGTAAGGGAGTGGGGGGAATGATAACTCTTCAGGGCTGCAGCGCATACTTGAAGAAGTCTGGCATTAGTAACAGGTGATCACTTGATGTTCTTCATGAGGTGGAAAAAATTGAACAGAGCAGAGAGCCTTAGCACGACTTGTGCTGAGGCAAGGTGCTGGTATTAACTGCCATTCTGCGGCAATGCACGACCATATATTTTCCTGTGCTAAAGGTGTCTTGGGTGCCTTCAGCCTTTAGTTAGCTTCAGTACAGTGGCTCCTCTCTCGTAGGCGGAGCTAAACTTGCTGCCATCTCTCGAGGCGGCTGGAAACAGGTCTTCCTGTTGTGCTGGTAATATCGGCTACACGAGCTCAGGCGCAATTTTGCTGGTGTGGTTTACTGGTTTCCCTTTGCATGGGGTTTTGTTTAAGGCGGGGCGATTTGATGTTCTCTTCCTTCAGGCTCTCCGGTCTCCAGGCATCTACCTTGATGCGCCACGAGCAACATCATTCTCTCATCTAGCCTTGCCACAGCTGCGGCCCCATCCTAAGAAGAGCCATTATTCCGTACACACCACAGCATGCCTTCAAGCCAGGGTGGCTAGCCCAGCTATTGCCGCCTGCTGCACCGCAACCTGCTTCGCATCACGTCACTGTGCTCTACCCCTCCAGCTTTTGGCTGCAAGAAGGGTACTCGCAGCCAGCTTTGGCCGGCTCACCGCTGCCGCTCTCTCATCTCTTCTCGTTGCGTTTTCTCTCTCGCCACAGCTCGCAACTCCTTGTGTTGGGTCTGTGCACAGCGTATAAATACGACTCGTAGTACTCAGTTCGAGGCTGTCTTGCGCCAGTCCAGTAGCATGCCGTTACTCTGCCCAAGCATCCACCGACGTCACGTTTAGTTTCGCAGAACATCACTCTGCCCGACAGTCAACCAACTTCTTCAAGTCGTCACTGCCTTTCGCAGCACTGTCCAGAGTTCTACTCTGCATGATGCCTCCTCGCTGCCTTCCAGTACACCAAGGCTGCCACACATCCAGCTACCTTGTCGCTCACCCTCAGTTGACTCGAGAATGAGTACCGCTGACTCACGGTCGCCCTCACCCCTCATGCTGCTGCGTCTTCCGAGGCGAGGTCAATTACGAGTCTGCAACCTAGGATTTGCCCCTCAGACCCTAGTCAAGGTACAGGCTGGTTTATATGTGTTTGATTGAGCAATCAATTAAACACCCATAAATATGACTTGGTCAAGTTGTCTCTTCCATCACTATACTTTTTACACCTTGCTCCCACTATTTCCTGTTTCGTCACCTCTCCTAGTAAGATTCTTATAGGGATAGCCACTAACCAAAACCCCAACCTCTACCTCACCTTTTGGGAACTGGCTCGAAGTGCAGTTTAGGAAGGTTTTTTTCCTGGGCAACACTAGAGCAGTTGTCACGTGGAATATCGCCCTTCCAGTAAGTGCCCGAGTCTGCCAGCAACATCTCGCTTGCCAGGTCACTTGCTTGGAAACTATAGTCCAACCACTAAGGAACCCCATTCTACGTGACATCTGGATCCATCAGCAACGTCTCGCTCGCTAGGCAACCACTGGAACTGTCGCCCTTACACCTGCTACTGTAACCCTCAGTTTGTCAGTTTGGTACTTGGGTCTGCCAGTAACATCCTGCTCAACATGCAACTAGACTGAAGACCAGTAGATCAGGTCACCTACACTACACAACATCCTGCACCTCACTCTCCATCAGGCTGTTCCTACCCCCCCTACTGGCCACCCACTATCTGCCTGTCTGGTCTATCACCCCCCTTATGCCTAATCATACGGCTGGGTGGGGCAAAACTGCCAAGCAGGGGCTAGCTCTAGCTGGAGTCCTGAAGAGTAGTGGTTCAGATGTCAACCAGGAAGAAGGAGGAGGCTGCTCGCCAGAGAGGGTCCGCATTCAGCACAACCTTAAACCTCGTCTGGCATGTGCCATGTGAAATTTCTCTGCTGCTTCCAACAACGCTGAAGAAGCCGCCTGCCTTTACTCACCTCACTAACGTCACTAGAGTGGTCAGACCTCTTAACATGACACACTCCTATACCCCTACCAGGGTACCCACTAGCTCATCGCTCGCAAGCGGACCTCCTAAGGCACAAAGCCCTATTATAAAGGTGGCCAAACCCAGCAACATACGCTCCAAGAATAATCCCGTACAAGTGGTGACCACTGCTTCACCATCGCCCAGGGAAGAAGAAAATTGGTGCCCCTTCCAACTACCAATCCCACTAAAGGTGCGCACCGGGACAACCTTATGGAGACAATATGCTTGGGCTTGGGTAGCTGCCATTCAGGGTTGTATCACCTCTAGGGTATGTGCCACGTACATGACAACAAGTTACAGCAATTTATTATATTTTTTGTATGCTGCTCCTCCACGCTGACATATTGTCGTCACCAACCTGTGTATTGTGACCTCCAAATAGATGGAGGAGTGCTAGGGGAGGGAAATATTATGTGCCAACCGGTTAAGCTTTACACTATTTATTGTATTTGTTATACATAGTCGCAGCAAAAAAAGTAATAGTATGTATTGATGCATGTCCAATTAGACTGACTGGACACGGTAGTTACAGATTTTACTCGCTAGACGAAAAGTGACTTAGGTAGTGGGGATGAGATGAGGAGTGTCCGCTAGTTCTGATACACTCTCACCTCTAGTTTGGTAGCTGAGGTAAGTTCAGACTTATGCGGGGTGAATGCCTGCACGAATGTTCCAAAGTCGTGCTTCTTTCGTCCAGAAGATCACGTTGTCCCAACCTAGGCAAACTCCCGCTCCGGTTAAAAAGCTGTAGACATCAGGGTGATACTTGTAGCTGGTATGAACACACGGTGGAAACTCAATTAATATTACCGGTGCAGGCGCGACTGCTTGACGTCTGAGCTCGACGCCACAAACCTGTTCCGCCTGTCTATCCTGCGTAGGATACGGTGATTCTATCCTCGGCCACACAGCAGGGTGAGCCAAATGTTGCTCTCTACGTCTTCTACCACTTCTTCTCTAATGAGGCATAGGGTAACAGTTCAATAAATCACACAGTGCACTGAAACGGAAATACTAACAGTGTACCCCAATAGTGACTTGTCGGCCGGCTCAATAGAGTCCCCATTGATCCCCCACCGTAGGCGGACTGATCAGGGACGTTGAGCCAGAGTCGCGCCAAGCCTCTACTGGTTATGCGTCCACCCAGAATACCCGGCAGCACTGCAGGTCACTGTTACCGTGCACTAATAGTGCAAGTGGTGCGAAGCAACCCGAGTGTGTTGTTCCTCCTGGTGTGAAGGTGTTACTAGTGGTTGGAGCATTACTGTTTCTTCCCCACAAGCACTAATAGTGCTGTGTGTTTGATGGGAAGAAACAGGTAACCGTCTAACGTGTATGTCTTAGTTCTGTTTAATAACTTCCCCGGATTCCGTTGGCAGTGCACAGCATAATCTACCTCCAACTGTGAGTACAGATATATATCCTGGAAATAAAAGTAGCAAAGTAGAAAGTAACGTGTGTTTATTGAAAGTTCAATAGACACATGACCTGTGCTACCTCCTACCAAGTTGAGGATAGCTGAAGGAAACTGCGTGGTTCCAGGCGTAGGTGACCTAGTTCTGAATAAATAGGAAAAAGTGATTTTAGACTAAAAATAATGGTTACAGTTAAGCTACTAATTAAAGGTGTCTAGAGGAGACAAAGGAAGTTAAAAGAAGAAAGTACATGTTGGAATGTCGTCGGGTTGACTGGTCGTCAGTGTACATAGTTGGTTGCCGCGAAGGCATACTAAGAGTGCTGTGGACGGTGCAAGAGATGAGAAAGAATGACTCCAGAGGCCAGCAGCGTCTGGACTTACATAGTGGAAGCTTGTAGGCTGCCAGCGCAGGGTGCGGGGAGGCATGATGTCCTCCAGCCCTGGGTGTGCATGAGAATTATCTCGTCAGACTTCATGCCTCGTCAGGTCTGCTCGGCCTTGCCCGAGGTCTGGGCAGCTTGTAGACGTTGTGCCGGGGGGGATAAATGGATGAGAATTCATAAGGCATGGTACATAATTTAACGCTGGACACATAAGTGTATAGTTACTGATTTCTGGAAGTCAATATAGAAAAATCAAGAAAAAACAATGTTAGATAGCAATGGTTCAAGCCTACTCTTTGAGCAAATATTTTGACGGAATGATACATTGTTTTGGTACAATGTCTTAGGCCGCACTAGAACAGCTAATTTATGGGGTAAGAAATAGCTTGACAGCAATGCATCATGCTGGTAAAATATTTGCTGACAATGTTAGCGAAAAATATTATCTATGATTGCAGTTTATTATTTTTTCTGCATTTTGCTCCCAAAAACCTGTAGATTTTTATTGATGTGTTTTGTGTTTATTTAACCATCCCATCTTATGAAAAAAAAAAATGTGTTATAAACAGCGTGAAGGGTGTTTACTCTTTCCAGACAACACTAGTATGTTGAAATGAAAATCTAAAAAAGTATAACTACCGTATTTTGGTGTGTATAGGCCCATTTTTTACAAAAAAAAAAAATTACAAAGAGTAGGGTGCGGCTTATTTACGAAATATTGGCATTAAAAAAAGTTACCTCAAAACATGTTTAGAAATTTGTCAAGATACAGTACATTTTACTGTATTAACTTAGTTCCTAAGGAAGTAAAATAAAATAAGAACAAATTAATAGCTTATCATTCATGTTTACATGCTTAAATAAAGGGCCAATGGTTATGAGCTACCCTCTGGAGGAAGAGCTGGGGTCCCTTTCTTTTTTTCCTTAGGTTGGGTTGTGTCATTTTCTTTTTTTTTTTTTTCTGGTGGTCCCATCCTTTTATTATTCTTGCTCTGGTCAGGACCCTATCTTTTTTTTCTTCTACCTCTTGCACCCCATTCCTCCTTTCCAAACACCACCCCCCCTTTTTTTTTCAACCACCTCCCACCACCTCCTTTTCAAAGCTTGCTGGTCTCATTATTTTCTTTCTCCCTCTCACTTGCATCCCTCCCTTCAACTACCCCACACCCTCTTCAAATACCTGTTTCTTTTCACTCCCTTCTGTTTCCCATTCTTCCCCTCTTTTCACTGCTGTTGCCACACAGCCACCTGGCTATTTTTTTCCTGCTGTACACACCAGACTGCAAATTAATTAGTTTGACATCCCTTTCTGCTGCTGATAAAAATTCAGTGAGCCTTATTCTTGAAATATTAATTATCCCTAATTTGTTTTCAAAAACTTATGTTACTGCCTATACACGCCAAAATACGGTAGTTTGTGCCCACGTTCCTGACTATCAACCTGTAAACTGCACAAACGAGCTACACCACAGCTCAGGCATGGCTTGCCTTGGTGTGTATGGTAGAGTCGCGCTCAGCGATCTCCTTCTTGAGGTCGGCAACGTCACGCTCCAGCTCGGCTGCATTCTGCCTGATGCGCTGAAGGTCCAGGGCAAGGCGCTCTGCCTCATGGCGTGCATCTTCCATCTCCTTCTGCAGCGCAACAGACTTCTTGCGCAGCACACCTGCCTCAGTGCGCAAGCGGGCTCCGGTAGCACGCTCATCACGCAGCTGTGCCTCACAGGCTACACGCAGCTCTGCTATCTCCTGGTCAGCATCCTCCTCTAGTAGCTGCCTCATGGCCTCGTGCTCACGAGCCTGCTGTCGCCCCACCTCCTCCAACTGGGGATGCATGCAAACTCACCTTGTTACACATATGACCCCTTCTTCCATCACACTCACAAAGCATTTATTTTGTAGAACTTAATGGCAGTTACTACCACAATTACAAAAATGGTTTGTTTTGATTCCATAAATTTTGTTTTAGAAAAAAAGTTTCTGAATATGGCAATTTAATGTTTTACAATTTGTTATAAATTTTTCACCAAATTTTTAACATGTGTTGTTTCATAGTTGTAAAATGGGGGGAGAGAGTGATAATTTAAATACATATGTATTGATAAACTACTTCAGTGAGAAATGTGATGTAAACTATTGAGTAGGGAACTGTTAAAAACAGTAATTGTAATTGTAAATAAATCTGTACATATTGTGAATATGAACTAATATATATTTAATTGGTTTTTGATTAGCCCGGGTGTTTTATACATATTTATCCCCTCAATCATTAGTGTTGAATATCCCCTAACTATTTAAACTCAAAAGCATATTTTATTTTACAAAATATCCAATGATAGTTCCTACCCGTGAAAACCCTTTCACAGGTTTAAAATTGCAACCACAATTTTAAATTAATTTTGATCAAGAAGCCATCCTGCTTAATAAGCTTGCATAATTTTTAACTGGGTAAGTAATTCGAACTGTTCTAGTTAATAAGCTCAAATTTTTCATCCCCAATTAATGTATCAGAGGAGAATTTTACTATACGGTACTTAATTAGTAAAATAATATTATCTTGAAATCTTTAATAATAAAATTTTTGAGAAAATGAATATAACCACTTTTCACTGTCTGATAGCTAGTGCAGCCACACCAGAGTCTACGTGCCTCTTCTATCTTGGCGTGGCACTGCCGTAGCTGAGCAGAGCACTGCTCTTCCAGCTCCTTGAGTGAATGTATCTTGTCGAGCTGCGCCTGCTCCAGCCGCTCCTCATAGCCGCGCCCTGCGGCCGCCATTTTCTGCTCCAGCGCCTGAAACTTGTTGTACTCCACTATGAGCTTGTGGCTGTAGTCTGCTTCCATTGTGAGTAGCGCCTGCTCGTGTTCCGCCTGCGCTCGTGAAATGCTGTTGTTGATGGTGTTGATCTGATTTGCGTGGTCTGCTTCCAGCCGTGTGCTCTTCTCCTTCAACTCCTTAATGACCTGTCAGACACAACACAAACACATATAATCTCATCCTCGTGTACTTTAACAACACTAGTACACCTTGACGCATACCGCGTACACCAATATACTATAAACAACTACAGCTCATCCTACGTGCTTATACCAACTACAGGAAACAACTACCAGATGTCTAGCAGGAAGTGTTCTCGTCAGAGACATGGAAGATACTTAATTTCCCAGTCTGTTCCTGACCTGTCCTTCTCTCTCTCTCCTCTCTCTCTACTAAGAGAATTAAACCTGTGAAGAAGCAAACCAAGCATGATATGATATGTTACAAATGCACAGAGAGTGGCTTCAACTCAAACACAATTTGGATTCACGGTAAATGAAATATATTTGAAGCGGTCGCGCAACACGTCAGCCTCCCTGATGTGCCCGGCAGGCAGAGTGTCGCCACACCACCGAGGATGGCCGAGCGCTGCCAAGTGCCTGAGGCCATATCACGAGCACAGAAGGTAGTTCGTCCACCCCGTGCACTCCAGGCAAACGTCACAGGGGTACGTCACACCTACCACACTGGGCTCACCGCGCACTCCAGAGGAAGCAGTATATAAGGCCATGCACGGCTGTGGTTGGGAGTTATCATCTCCAGTATCTCGCCTCAACACTTCTTGTGCTGGGGCTCTCTACTGACCATAGGCCCTCCTGGTCCTCTCCAAGAACTTCCAGTTCTCCAGTGGCTGCTGCCACTACCTACCAGAGGCTTCAACACCTCCTGGTAATTGCCGTCACCAGAAGCTTTGTCTACCTGACGACATCGAACACAACTTAACACTTTAGTTGTCGACACCTCCTGGGTCTTCAGCCGCCACTACTTGCTGGTAGAAGCTCCTCTGTTTAAGGTTAGGGCCTCTTCTAGGCAAACCCCATTAGTGTTAGTTGCGACTAGTAAGTTAACATTTTCCCTTGTATCTAAGCAGCCTAGGAGCGGGTCACCTTCACCCGTTATATGTGTAGTTTAATTAGTTCAGCAGCACAGACTTATTGGTAGCATGTACGAGTCACCTAGGTAATTATTGGTAAATAAATGCTTAATCTTAAACGTATCCAAGAGTCTTTGTTATAGTAATATAGCCTATCTACAACCAGTATTCGACCACCAAGTGGCAAGCAAGCGACAGAGTTTTAAACCTAGAGTAGGACATCAGTCCCTCTTCAGGGGTCTGTCAGTTACACACACACCTCATCTTTTGACGGCCACCCATTCTGTTCACCTCTGTGTTCAGAATGGTAGAGCCTCCACCAATAGGACACACCCCACAGAGATAGGACAGCCAACCTAAGTTGTATCGCTGACCGGAGCGCCTAGTCAAGGTTCTGGCACAGATAGCTGCTTAGGATTGGAAGCCCTAGGCAGCTGAGCCATTACGGAGTGGAACCACCACTACCGCGCAGACCACTACCATAACCTGACATCCACCAAGACCAGTGGAACCCAGGACTCCACACGTCCCACCTACAGCACTGAAACATCACAGAATAAGAACACCCCGCCGAGTGCTGGTAAGTCTACTCTGCTCCAGAGGGCCAGTGTTGTTGTGAGGCACATAGTCCAACCTACTACACCCAATTACATACCTAGTAGGACAGCCTACAAGGCAGACACTGTTATCCAGCAAGAAGGGGAACTGAGTTCCTATTGTAGCGCGACTGATCTAGCGCAGTTCAGAAGTCTCTTGTCGACCGGAGTTTAAGCGACACGCGTCAAGCTGTTCCCGCTGTAAAGGGAAAATGGGGTCAAGTGCATATACAACAAGCACAACATTGGATTGTTTTACTGCCAATAGCACTATCAAAAACAATGGGGAGAGTATTGGAGGTTAGAACATTGTTAATATTAGTAGATGTTTTGAGAAATTTGTACACTTACTGTCACCTAGTTTTAATGCACCTAAAATATATTTTAGTAGGTCAAAGTATTTTAATCATATAAAAGCATGTGCCTTTTACAAATTCAAATGTAAACAACATGTTCACCACTTTTGACAATGTTGCTTTAGACGGCTGTACCGGCAATGGGTGAATCAATGTTAGGGATATGAGCAAAAGACGAAACTCAGTCTCATTTATAGTCTATGGTTCACACATACCTGTATTTGGTTCCTGCAGAAGTCTTGATTAACAGTGGGTTCGCAGGGGTGTAGTCAGACTACTCGCCACCCACCTAGGCAAACCAAGTTCGATTCCCGGCGTGGTCGCTCCCGGATTTTTGCATGTGCAAAATGTGCCAGACAATGCCACCGGTCGGCGGATTTTCTTGTGGGTCTCCCATTTCCCTCACCCTTGCATTCCAGTGCTGCTCTTTTCATTTCACATTCATCGGTTTTCAACAAGATGTTGAGGTTAAGAGCTGCCCAAAAAATGCAACAAAAAATACTTTTTCAAAACCTTTGGGATAGGATTGTGCGAATATTCAGCATAATGAAACAAAAACGAAAAATGAAAGCTGTCATTTTTGTTTCAGTACGAAATTTGGTTATCAAAAGTCTTAACAAAACGAAAATTCTTGATTTTGATGAATTTTCGGGTATTTAATGAATATTCATTTTATGCACCAGCAAAGAAAATTTTTGCCTGTAAATAATTTTGTTTGTATTCACATTATTTTATAACTGAAGTACATACATAAAACAAAAATTTACATGCAGCTAAAACCCTCTTTGGTAAATACTCCATATCCTACATATTTTTGGTTTGATTTTCCAACGGATTTGTTATAATGAATAACCTGTTATAATGTTAGGAAATTCGTTAAGCTTTCATTAAGGCTGAGCCTTAATGATATTATTTTTCATTTTCGCTTCAGTTTCACAAAAGTTCATAACATATCTTTCATTTTCGTTTCGTGAGAAAAAAGTCACATTTGCACAACCCTGCTTTGGGAAACATTTTACCCATCTTGAGAATGAAAACATTTCCTCAATGGGAAATGAGTTGTGTTGATTTTGCATGGGATGCCAACACAGCTCTCTCCTTTTGTGGTGTAATAATGGCATTCCGTATTAAAAGTTCCCAGCTCACATGCCACACATTGTAAAAAAAAATTTTGAAGGGGAGCTCTAGCGAGGAAACCAAGTGTTTCCAGACCTATGCTTCTATAACACATTGAATGATTGTGTTTAAGTATACATAAGCAGTTATGGGCTGTGATTTTTTGTAAGGTTTACTTTTAAGTAAATTGCAAACCACCGAGATGACTGGTTCTACTGACCCAGTTGGTTTAGGAATAAAAAAATATGTATGATGCATGTAAATCTGAAGTTTCTGTATAGAAAATGAAGCAGCTAAAAATGATTTTGAAAACAACAGTTTTAGCCATTTTCACACGTGTAAAAATAATTTTTGGAGTTGAATAAGAACTTGAAACTTATCTTTGAGCACAAATGTTTCTTAAATTCTTTTTGTGTTCAGACATAAAATATTTAACAGTTTTTGAATCACGTTTTGCTAATCAAACTTCCATAACACAATTCATGCACCAGTCAAGGATAGCCCTTTAACAAGAATTATCTCCAACATGACCAGGGGGTTAGGAAAGTGACCTCTGTGTAAGAGTTGCGAAGCTCCGCCATCTTGTCAGCGTGCTCTTTCTTGTCGAGCTTTTTCTGGTAGGCATGCTCCTCCTTCATCTCATCAATGCGCGAGGTCAGCACTTGGATGATGAACATTTTGTTCTCCAGGTCCACTCGGCTAATCAGCACCTCAGTGGACATGTAACGCGTTCGGTCAGGGAGAACTTTGGTTGGCCCCACGCTCCAAAGGCAGATTGTGCCATCCTCATCGCAGCTCACCAGTGTCTGGTCATTGTGCATCAGCAACATCTGCAGCAGAGTCCAATAACCAATGTGTATGTGGTGCCAATCCAGTCTGCATTGGAGTGCCTTAGCTTTTACCTTAAATATATCGTACACACCTACAGAATGTTTACAAAATATGGAGATAGAATTTGGCATATTATTCCTGGCTGTACAATGAGAATAATTTACACATCCCATAGCCCACCTCAAAAAGTAAGAGCATTAAACGACTTGAACAGAGGAAGTAAAGACGTACTTTAGGTGCGCATGTAGATGCATCTTGTATTAATCATCATTATTCCCACTCTGAGGTGTCAAGGGAGGTAAGGCTTAACACATACACCCAAGTTGACAGCGAGGTCATTAGTGACAGAATAAATTGATCAAACAAGCAAGAATAGGGAATAAAATTGGCTGCAACCCATATTAAAGAACCATCCCATAATTCAGCTGGAGTGATCTTGGACAACCACAAATGTTATTCCACATTAACATTCTTAAATCTTTATAGACGTTATCTCAGCACTGATTGGGTGGTGCTTAATATATGATGTAATGTTAATGAAATATGAGAAGCATTAAATTTAGACTGTGAATGTATGTTAACAACTCAACAATTATCAAAAAGCACTTGCACAAAATTTGGTGACATGTTGTTACATGTTACAGATTGATAGGTAACATGACAGCATGAATCTCTCTGTAAAATTACCTGGAAACAAAAATACTTATCAAATTAATGTGAAAAAAAAACCACGTTTAAGAAGGTTGCAGCAATAAGCAGTGCGTTCAATATAGAAGGGGAGAAATATTTACCCGAGTGATGCTGTTGGAGTGCATGTTGTACTGGTTGTACACGACTGGTTCGGTCAGCGGGAACTTGACGGAGAGCACGGATCCACTCGCAGTCGCCAGGAACAGCATGAGGTTGGAGTAGGAGAGGGTAACGCAGTTCAGTTCTTCTCCCACCACTTCCAGGGCACGGACCACCTGCAGCAACATGTCCTTGACACTGCAGCATGATCACACAGCACCTCGTTCGCCACACTGTATGGTAGGACAGTCTCACAGACACCCTAGCTGGTAAACAAGCACTTTTAATTAAACCTTTAAAAAAAAGATATACAGTGGAACCTCGAAAGTGCGAGTAAGAGCCTTAACGAGGCCTTCATAGTTGCAAGCGTTTTGCAATACACCGTCAGTTTATACATGCTATTTATAGTAAAAGTGTTTGGTATTTGAGAGTGGTAATTTCATGTGCACATTCTTAGATGCAAGTGATTTGCCGTAGAAAAATTAAAAATTACAGTAAATATTCTACATGTATATGCATGTAATAATTGCAGTAATTACTGTACCATGATGACACATTCATTTATTGCACGGTTGGTTGCATTGTGTCGAAGCAGATGATGTGGCAATGCTGGAATGGCCGCTGCATCTGGCAACCCTGCCATGAGCTTGCTGCTCGCGCTCATATTGATCCAGTGTCGCTGTTCTAACTAACTGCCAGTGCCCCGATATTTTAACTGCCATCTTGTGAAACCTGAACAGCATGCCGCAAGCTGATACAATACTCTGGCTGTTCACTTTACCTGCCGGCGCAAATAATACATAATTTTTCAGACACAAAATCTGTAGAAAGTTACAAAATGCAGTAGTCTTAAGGGGGTTTGGTGTCTTTATTACTATTTATTATTCAACTGACATTTTTCACAGTCACACACGTATGCATTAAAACATTTTAAAAGGTTTAGAACAGTGGGGAAAAAAGTGATGTAGGCGGACGTGCCACGGGCTATCATTCATTGGCTCGTGCCCTTGTTTATATTGGCAGTTGTTTTAGTAAAAAACTAGGGTTAGGAAGCATGTGCATAATTTATTTTTATATACATATAATCAATTCTTATTGATATATGCATGCAACATTTCGTTACACTGTTGCTGATTTCGTGATTGATTATCAAACTTTGTTGTACTGTATATGCAAGTTGTTTCCATCCTGCAGATAAGAAGTTTTTAACATTCAGTCATTTGAAAAACGTCTTAACATAGTTCTACTGTATGTCATAATTTTCGTGTACTGAAAAGGGTCACGCGACCATTTAGCTAACTAAAACTGTGAATTGGAACACGGTCGTAAACAGTGCACGCACACATAAAAATATCACAAGAGATGGGTGGATGGCTGTGCTCTTTATTCGTTCATTGCGGCCTGCCATTTTCTTTTGCCGTGTTTTGTGGTAACATGTGAAAATTGTGGAATCCAGAGCTCAGAAATAGCATGCAAAGCAATTACATATCACATTCCTTGTAATAAACACAGACCTGTTGTCATATTTGTATCGTGTACTTCTTAATAACAGAGATATCAACTATGGTACATCATAATACAACTCCCGCCCTTCTAGTAACTCATGACGTCAGCTTCTTCTAATTTTATTTTAATACATACATTTGTTAACTATGAGTACTTGTAGATATGAAGATTTTTTGTACTGAATACAAAACTATGTTTTATTCCAAATTTTACTTTCAGAAAAATGACTTTTCTTAACTTTGCACACTAAAAATTTTGAGATCAATGTTTTTGCTTGAGTAGTAGTAAGTGATCGTGAATTATTTTTTACTAGATGAATAAATGCCATGACGAGATGCTGCACTTCTATCTTTTACAGTTACATAATTTTAAAATATTTCTTAGCAATTAAATTGCTGATTTGTTGACCATTTTTTGTGTAGGATATGTAAGACATTTTTGTGCTGGATTTGTAAATCATTTTTTGTGCTAGATTTGTAAGCCATTTTTTGTGTTGGATTTGTAAAATTAAAAAGTAGCTGAAAGCAAAGTGAGATTGCTTTCTTACCTATATAACAATACTTTATCTGATATGCTTGGCTTTGAGAGAAATGTAACTATTGAATGACAAAATTTTTGTAGGTGCAAAGTCACCTAATTTTAACCCATTTAAAACAATAAATGTTCACTGTAATTTGGCTTATGGAATGTTTATGAAGTACGACGAATCTAAACATTTAGAAACTAATATAATTGCTAGTTTTCCACCAAAAACTATGTTTGGTTTTAGAGATTATATAATTTATGAGCCTCCAAATCCAATTTTGTATAAAATTAATAATGAGCGATTTAACCACATTGTTTTAGAAATTAGAGACGAAAATGGTAAACTAATTGATTTTGATGGTCCTGATATTGACTTTGTTTTAGAAATTAAAGATGTTTCAAAATCCATTGCGTCAATATTTAGCATTAAAAAGGAATTTTCTTGAAAACCAAGAAATTTGCTTGATTTTAAGGTAGCAAAAAGCCAGCACGCCATTTTGAAAGAAGTAGTCAATTTGCTTGATTTTTGGTTAATTTAGGTTAAACTGGAATTTTTTGAGGAAAATGTGTGGTGGTCCAGGCCCCGTCTTTTGCATCTACAAGATTGCACCTTGGCGTTGTTCGACATCTGGCTTCCATGGCACGATGTAACTAGGAGCCCTCTCAATAATGATGGGCGTCGGCTCAGATCTTGTCAAGGGTCCTGGCTCCGTATCAGGAACTACCCTTTTGGGTAGGAGTTCGTCTTCATCCCCTGATCGGCCAGGTGTGTCCCCTTCGGCTTCGTTGTCCCCAAGTGTCGGCATGTCCCTTGGGTAGGGTTGTATCTGGCCTCGGGTGGCCTTTTGGATCCATCCGTGTATATCTTCGGCCCTGAAGATGTTGTCTCGCTTGCCTACAATGCGGTACGGTCCATTCCATTTGTCAGCAAGGCCAGCACTGAATTGATTGCTGACTTTGCTGAGAGGGTGACTTCACAGAAGGACGGCTTCCCCTAAGTTATATTCTCTTACCCCTGTTTTCGGTTGGGGGTATTTCTTTAAAATGTAGGCATTCTGGGCTTTCTGGGCGTGCGTGGTGCAGGCCAGGACTGCTAGCCGGATGTCCTCGGGTTGAGGCATATCGGTGGGTTCGCTTTCCCACTGCCAGTCGCCTGGTCAGCTCAATTATTGTCCTAGGAGTAGGATGTTCGGACTGGTGTCGATGGCTTCATTTGTATGGCGTCAAAGAGCAAACAGTCTGGTAGGGATGTGCCTATCCCAATGCTTGTGATCATTACCCACACTGATATGGAGGCACTTCTTGATCTCCTGGTTCCTCCATTCAGCAGGGTTGGCTTGGTGATGGAAAAAAGGCGGGGGGTCTAGTCCGGGTTTCTATCCCTCACTCTTAACAGGCGGTTTGCCATTGACGGCTCATAAACTGTGTGCCATTGTCCATCAGTATGGCCTTCAGATAACCCCATTGTGCGAAAATTTCTGTCTTCATTTTCTACACAATTGGGGTGGTTTCTTGGCATTTCCTCTACCCATCTTGAAAATTAATCTGTTACCACGAGCAGGTAGCGGTTTACTTTCGTGCTATGTGGATATGGGCCCATCAGATCGACGGCGATGTGGGTCCAGGGCTGTCTTGGGTGTCCGTGGTTTTGCAGTGGGAGGGGGAACCAGGTGTGCTTTGCAGTGGCAGCACGTGACGCAGTTGCTGACGTACTGTCGGACATCGCAGCTTATCCCGTCCCAATTATAATGGGTTTTTAATATCCAGAAGAGTTTCCCCAGTACCCGGGTGACCAGCTTGAGGATGGTCATGATGGTGCTGGCATATATCAGCGCATAGTTGCGGTGGAACCCAGATCTTCCTATGCATATTGGGCTGCCCGCTACTCGTCCACACATCATCCCGTAGTGCATACCGTTGGGGCTGTTCCCGTAGTAGGCGTCAGATGTCAGGGTTCTCCTGCTGGCTCAAGGTTATTTGTTGGTGGGTTATTTGCAGTTGAAGAAGCCGTATTTGTTCTTCCGGACTTCTTTCAACCTAGGGGGGGGGGGGGAGACATTTTCTCCTCCTCTTCCTCCTCAGCTTTCTCCTCCAATGTTGGGGAACGAGACAGGAGGTCTGGCAGTTCGTTCATCTAACCTAGGCAATGCTGGACCTCAAAGTCGAACTCAGTAAGGAACATGTATCATCGACCAAGCTTGGTCGTCGAATTCCAGGACTCGTGTAGCCATTGGAGGGCTTTAGAGTCAGTCCGTAGAATGAAGTGTTGCCCTTTGAGAAAGTACCTGTATTTCTTTACGGCCCAGATAATGGCCAGACACTCTTGCTCATTTATGTGGTGGTGCTGCTCGGTCTCGTTTGAGCGAGTTGATGCATATGCTATCACATGTTGTTGTCCTTCTACATCTTGCTGGTATAGTACTACGCTCAGGCCGTTTTGACATGCATCCGTTTGCAGTATTAAGGGTTTGTTTCCTTGTGGTCGAAGGAGTTGGTGGATATTCTTGAAGCTGTTCTTCAAGTCGGAAAACGTGGTCCGGACCTCAACGCTAACAGGTGTCTTTCTTGAGGAGTGGATGTAGCGGCACCATATATTCTACAATATTTGGAACAAAGTCTCGTAGCCAATTACACAGACACAGGTACCGACGCAGTTGTCGCTTATTTGCACGTTCTTACGCTTCTTCAATTGCTCGTATTGAACTGTGTTGCGGGAAGTTTCCCTCGGGTAATATGACTTGCCCCAGATACTCTATTGATGACTTGCCGGAGAAGCTTTTCGACAGCTTGCAAGTCATTCTGTGTAATTAGAGTCTTTCCAAAACTCTTTGCAGATGGCCTGGATGTTCCTCCCAACTACTAGAATATATTATTACATCGTCGAGATAGGCAAAACAGAACTTGCTGATGTAACCTGTTAATACTTCCGCAGACATTAATCATTGGAATGTTGCGGGGGCGTTTTTCAAGCTGAATGGCATGACTCAAAATTGAAGAGTTTCACCCTCAGGTGTCGTAAAGGCCATATATTTGCGACTGTCCAGGTGGATAGCAATCTGCCAATATCCAGACTCCATGTCGAGAGTACTGAATATTTTGGCCTTGCCAATATCTCATAGTGTACAAGACAAGTCTATAGCTGGGGGGACGATCGAGTGGGTGACTTCATTTAGCGATTTGTAATTTACACAAAATCACAATTTCCCATCTTTCTTAGATACGAGGACCACGTGTGAGTTATATGGGGAATTCAATGACTACTCCACAATCCCCTGGTCCTTCATGTCGTTGACCTGCTCCATGATGAGGTCACTGCGTTGGGCTGACATTCGGTATGGACGGTTGTAGACTGGTATGTCGGTTGTAGGCCATATTTCATGTATGAAACGTGTTTGTCATAGCAGTCCTTGTCCGAACGCTCTGGCGTGCTCACCTAGCACGGCTTGTAATTGGTAGAACTCTGTTTCTTCAAGTTCGTGGTTAATGCTCATTGGGTTGAAAGGCATTGGTGGGATGTCATCTGGGTTTTGATCCCAGTTTACTGTGATCCGGTTAGTTTCTCCCAGATAGGCTCTACATTGTTCGTGATCTAGAATACATTGATTGAGGATGAGTCACGGGCACCTTAGTATTACTGATTTGGACATGATTGATGACACAATAAATTTTGTCTGTGTACCAATACTTTGAATTTTATGTTCAGGGTAATTCTGCCGGTGCGACCAGGGTGCAGTCGGGTTGCGTCATTCTTACTGTTTTGGTTTGCGGTCATATTTTGGCGTGCTGGTTGGTGTTAACAAATTACTTCTGATAAAATTTCCAGTGGCTGCCGAGTCAAATAAGGTGAGTACCCTATCGTTATTTACCTCCACTTCTATGTGTGGGGCTATGGGAATCTGTACTTCCTCACTTAATCCCTGGAGGACAGGCCCTTGTAAACCAGGATTGGTGGCCTGCTTTGTACCCCGGCATCGGCGTTTCCCAGCTTGGTCTCGGGAGTTGGTTTTCCAGCTGGTCGTGTTGGAATATTTGACTGCGTTTTGTCAACTCGGTTAGGTGGAACGACAGTCCCCTCTGATTTCCGAGGGCAGTCCTTATTCCAGTAGTTCTTTGAACAGAACCAGCATTTAGGTACGAATGCCATATGAGGGGTTGAGGTTGGTGCACCTTTAGGGGACGCAACCGGAGATTCATGTACCTCAGAGGGCTTGGCTGATACTGGTTTTTCGAGACTTGTCTGTGCTGCAAAGTTTTGCTTGGCTTTTCGAGCTCAATCAACTAATTCGTCCAGGGTGGTGGGTCAAGCCGTCAGGAGTACGTTCCTGAGATTAGGCAGTAACATTCAACTGATGGAACGAACAGCAGTAGCTTCGTCGACTCCGAGAAAAACTCGTTGAAACATCTGTTCCTTCCTTTGTATGAAGATTTCCACTTCTTCCGTTGAGTACCTGAGTCTGGCTATAAAACTACATCGTTAGTCTAGCCAGCACCTCCTCGCCAGTGAATTCCGCCACAATCTGGTTACTGAACTGCTTCCAATCCGTTAAGAACTCTCAGTATCTATCCCACCATGTGAGGGTGAGGCCCTTCAAATGTAACTGGGCCCTGTCGACCCATTGTTTCGGTGGAAGGTCCGTTTATTTGAATTCTTTTTCACATTCTTGCATGAATGCTACCGGGTCTTCATGTGGTCAGCCTGCAAAGTCGGTAATCTGAATGTTATTGTCTCTACCAGTTGACGGATGGCCAGGTGCCGTCCTGGGTTGTATATAAATCCGGAATGGCTTGGATCTGCGGGAGTGAGAGATGTGCTTTCTTCGGCATTACTCTCACTAGTAGGCCATACCAGGCATAGAGATGCATTCATCAGGCCACCCTATACATAAGTGATGATAGGGTTCACTGCATGTCGTGCATCTGATGCGGTTTATGCCTCGGCCGGGACACAAAATTTTATTGCAGAAACTCGTGGGCTGTTGACAGCAAGCAGTACTCTAATCCTTTTGTATCCCGGGCCTCTTTAGGCTAGCCTAGACAGGCATGATGAAATAGTTAATGCAGTAGGAGCATTCTATTCTTAGTGCGTCACTGCCTGGGCAGTCGGCTTGGCTACACTGTACATCGGGTAAGTCGTGCTCGTTGTCGTGGTTTTCGCCTGTGGCAGCATTGACCTTTGAGTCAGAGATTGTGGTGGTAAAGGGCGCCACGGGGTGTTTTATGGACTCCCTGAAGTCCGCTTGATTGATCGTTTCAACCCTTAGTTCTCGGGGTATGGTTGGTCCAATTCATGCCGTTTACTGCGCACAGCTATTCGTCTGACGCCCCACATTGGGCACCAGAAAATCTCTCGACGCATGCCCGGCTAGACTGACTTGGCACGTTGGTACAGGATTTTGTCCGCTAGACCAAAAGCGGGGCAGTTTTGTTTAGATAGATGACGGGAGGCGAGGGGTGTTGGTTAGCACTTACTTTCTCCTGCTTCTTGGGCGCTGTGGTCTTGGTGGGTTTCACCAAGATGTAGCGAGCTTGGCCCACGCCGAAGCTGCGATTCCATTGGTAGGCTTTGTTGGTCCAGAAGTTGATCTTGTCCCAGCCAAATCTCACTTTGGTATCGGTCAACAACCCTTTTACCACAGGGTGACATGAGGGGTGAATACGTAGACAAGGAGATACATACAATACAGTGACTGAAGCAGTCGATACTGACTCATACCTGAGTTGGGTGGCGCGGTCCCATTCTGCCTGCCTTTCCAGTGTAGGTTGAGGAAGTGCACTCAACTGTCTGGCGGGAAGGAATGCTGCATTTCGTTCCGTACGTTTTTGGCCGTGCCTCTGGCCATAAGGCATTGAGTCTCTGCTCACAGGTTATTGGGTACACCCTGAGGTGAACAAACTAAACATAATTTACAGTGTTAGTCCGGTTTTGGCTTGCTGACCAGGCTCTGTAAAGTCTCCACAGATCCCCTACGCTAGGCGGGCTGATCAGAGATGGAGAGCTGTGTGAGTCACCAATGCCTCTGCTTGATGTGAATTCATACACGAACGAGAGGCAGGACTCTAGTTACAGTCACCCCAGCACTAACAGTGCTCTGGTGTAAAGAAGTAACCAGGGTTTGTCATCCCTCCTTGAATGAAGTTGTTGCTAGTGGTTGTGGCCCCTCTCTTCCTCTCTGCCAGTACTAGACAGTTGGAAAGCAACAGATGGCTGTCCAATGGGTGTGTGAGAAAATATGATGGACCCCTAAAGGGCGCCCGTAGTTGAAGCTAATTCGGTTGTTATAAATTCCCCAGTTCCTGTCGAGGGTGTACGTAGCAACCTGTATCTAGCAGGCAAACAGACAGATACTCTAAGAAATGAAAGCTGAAAGGTAGGAAACAAAAATATGTTTATTGAAGTCTCAATAAAAATGTGACGCGTGCCACCTCCTGCCAGGCAATAGAGTGCTGAAGGTTGTGTGAATTTAAGGAAGAGTGAATTTAATATGTGTTGGTGAGCGTATTCGCTGGTTGTCGGGATGACTGATCGTCGACGGTGAAGGAGCCGCAGGGGGCGTACTCAAAGCTTTGAAGTCCTCTGGAGGCCCCAGCACTAAGCAGTACTCTGGGATGTCGTGAGAGATGAAACAAGAATGACTGCTCGAGCTCGGCAGCGTCTGGAATTATATAGGTGAAGCTTGTAGTAGGCTGCCGGCGCGGGCTGCGGGGAGGGCGAACATCTTGCCCTGGTTGGCGTGGGAGTCGAAAAACTCTGGTCAACGTTTCTGCTTCGTGCCTCGTCGGTACCACTTGGCCTTGCTCGAGGTTCAAGCAGCTTGTAGACTCTCAGCGCGGTGTAGTGGGGAGGGGGGTGCCTGCCGGGTTGCGTAACCTTCAGGTGACGAGAATTCACTTATAAGTTCATGTTGCTTCGTAGAGTAGGCAACTGAGAATTCATCCCGAGATTGCCTTTCCACATGTCTCTCACGTCTGTAGTAGTGGGAATAGGAAACTAGTGATGAGTCGTAATCGTAGGTGATTAGTAGTACGAGTGGCACGCATCAGTACGTTAACTAAGTATGCCAGGGAAGTGCCAATATTGGAAATTATTATAATATAAACTGCTTGACAAACACATCAGAATATTACGCTGCCAACCCTAACCTAACTGGGACAGTATTTCAATACTGGCTAGTGCCAGTAATACTGAGCATTAGACTTTCGAACAAACCGGTGCACGTGGTGCACTCGACCACGTGGTCGGAAAATAAGAAATGTAAAAAAGAAATGTAAAAGAAATGTAATAAGTTTTATTGTGTGTGTGTTTTAAAGGTATGTAATTAGTTATAGAATGTGTTGCCATGAATTTTACGTAAATTAAAATTAAAATATCCAGTTGAATGCAAAGTCTGGTACTCGTTTTCTCATGACGTGGCCACCATACTGCGGGGCTCTGGGCAATTAAACATTTTAATACCAATCATTATTAATTTTAGTCAGGTAACGTAATTTCTGGAACCATTTATTGTTTTACTAGGCCGGAGTCAGAGCCACCTCGCAACCCGGTACGTATTGTACACGGCCGGGACGTAAGTTGCATCATAATTCCATGTAGGCCTATGGCCAGCTTTTACAGTTTCAGAGCCTGCCTCGCTTTAACAGTGGTTTTTGTAATTTCAGTGCTCTGTAGAGGAAAGTGTTAAAATTAATCACATGACTGGGATTCCGGCATATTTATTTATTCCAGCAGCGTCTCGGCTGTATACCGTAACGCAACCTTTTTCACGTAATAAACCACGTGAGTAAATCATGGCATTGGGAGGCCAGAACAGCCCATTGAGTGTATATTGGCATATGGGGAAGGCCAACAGCCCCCACTAGACGATGCACAATTGAATTATTAGCACAACAAGATCATAGCACCATTGGGAGTCAGCATGGTAACCATTTGGTTGCCCCATCTTTTCTACAGGCGGAGTGACCACCAGGGAGGCCACATATCCGTCAGCCACATGACCCCAACTTGTTCTCGTGCTTGCTAGCACTGGTGCCCATTCCCGGATTTCTGTTGAAAACCATATTTCCCTGTCATTTTCCCTGATGTCCGAGGTACCCGCCCTCAGTCTCATGTGGCGCACAAGCTGTGCAACACATGTGAATAGTGCGACATACGGCCAGAGTGGCCAATTGTAGTGCTATGAGGAGAGATGCATAAATGCAAATAGCGCAGGTGAAATACCTAACTAAAAGGGCTTAAAGGTGAATGCCAGACAAATCCTACATAAAGGGGACACTTTAAACGTCCCGTGAAACTCCCACAGCGCATACTGTTTTATTTTAGAGTTTTATTGTACAAGTGTTATGTTTTCAACTCATGTGTTTTTCATTGCATTTCATCCTTACAAGGGCAAGTGTTGTGTTTTCTTTTGATTAATGCAGAGTACTTTATGAATACTTAAATTTGCAAATGTATCATATCTTAGTATAAGTTTGTGTAAACTGGGTCAACAAATAGACCCACGTGAACCACCAGTCCGCCAATGCCGGCTAGCACGGCACGTCTGCCAGTTAGTCATCACTTTGTATCTAGAGGAGACATATGTGTATCGCTGTGTCTCGTGTTGCGCACACCCGGGCAGCCAGCATCGTTTGTCTCAACCACTTAGTTTTCAATAGTGTAATAATTCCAGAACCTCATTTATTTTAGCTGCCTGAAACACCTTCCCTCATCTTCCCCAGTGCTTGCATCACCTGAGGAAGCTTCACTTTTCACATTAATTAGTGTTATGGCCTTTCACACTTTTTTGTCAGTGTAGCCTTCACCGGCAGGCCAAGCTCAGAAAATCATGTATGTTGTTCCCACGGTGGAATGTGTAAGTTACGACTAGTAAATTATGTTGAAAAGACTTCACGTGTTTATTTTCATTCAGGCATTTAAGGGTGCAGGCTCTCACCATTTCCACCATAATTGTAGTGCTTTTTTATCAGTGTTCACATGTGTATTTCCAGTGTATAATGTAATTGAATCATTTTCTACATATTTGGGCATGTGGCCAGCCCAAATAGGCCACAGTGCAGTACACACATAAGTAATAATTGTCATCCAAAGGAGTACAAGTTTTTCCCACCAAAAGGATCATGCCTTGGTCGTCGGCCGAACGACCCTGAGGACGAGGAACTGCTGTGCCAAACTTCATGGCATCACAGAGGCAATGCCTGGCATCCCAGGTAACACCAACATATTCCAAAAATCCATAACCTCAGCCCTAACTGCACTTAAAATCTACTCTGTACTCATCCTCACAACACCAGACGCCGTCATCATCGTAGCTGGAATAGTGTATGTTTATATACTGGAACCTTTGGTATTCTGTTTGCTCCTGCCATGATAGTGCTCCCATCTCCATGAGGCTCACCGCCGGAGATTTCATTACCGTAATTTCGTTAACGTACTAAACAGTACTTTTGCCAATTTGGCTGATGGCAGGCCAAATTACCAACAGCTTGAGTCTCGGATAGCTGTATTGTGCGATCAGTGTACTGCCGCTTTCTTCACTATAACCAATCTAGATCCAAGCCTGTGTTCATTATTTCTCGAACATAAGTACCTTCGGGAACTGACCCACTCCAGGCATGCTATGATTCAACCAAGTGTTCTGTGTTCTTTAGACTGTGTGAACTTGAAACTCTCTCTCTCTCTGTCTCTAAACATGTACTTGTGAAGGGATCGCCATGTGGCTGTCGAAATGCTACGGCCCTGAAAAACAAAGTCCACGTGCTCACCTGTGTGTAGATAGGCTGGCGCCCTGCCGGTTTCATTACTTATTTTGTAAAATTTTCATCCATGAGTCAGGGTTTGAATAGAATCCGGCATCTCTCGCCCCTCACCAGTATCAGAACCACGTTACATTAACTTCTTAAGTGTGATGGAATATACACAATGTGTTTATTACTTACACAGGAATATTTATTTATATTTTAAAAAGTGTTTAAAAGATAAAAAAAAGTAACTAGGGCCTCAAAAGTGCTCATTTTACCATGAACAACCTACATAATGGAATAATCAGAAATGATAGCCTAGGAGAAACTGCTAGTGGTGAAATGCAGGAATGTCAAGACTCACGGTGGAGTTGGAGATCTCGTAGATCAGGCCATCGCTGCCCGCAGCATAGGTGGTCCTGCCGTCAGAGGTGACAGCGACACTGTAGAAGGAGCATTGCTTGATGATGACCTCTCCAACCCGGCGGCCCGAGGCCAAGTCCCACTCATACACTGCCCCTTCCATACCACAGGACACCAGCTTCTGGTCACCCGCCGTCCATACCAAGCAGCGCACCTAGCCACCCAAACTTTGCAAGCTGGAAAACTTGTCACTTCACAATCCAAGTAAATATCATCATATTCACATAACTGGCTTGTAGGGTTGTGTGAATATTCAGTATACCAAAATGAAAATGAAAAAGATCACAACTTTAATTTTCACTTTTGGTAAGAAAACTGGTAGCTGAAAGTCTTAACAAAATAAAAAATTTTTAGTTCAACGAATATTTGAGTGCTTATCAATAACTGTGGACAATTTTTTGTTTGAGCATCCTTTTGTTATTTTTCGTTTTAATACTTACTTTTGAAAAACCCACACAAAAATTAAATTAGAAACTTTCTTAGAACTCTTGTGATAAAATTATTTTTTAATGTTTAATAATATCATTTGTTCCTTCATTAAGCAAGCTACTCATGTAACTTATTTTTCACATGTTCATAACAGAAATATTTTTTCAAGTTTTGTTATAAGTAATATATGAGTACTAATATACATTTGATGTGTGACGCTTTTTCGCATATTTGATATGCACTATACAAACGACTTCACCCACATCTTGAGCACATTTGCTCTACCCTTTGGGCAGGTCAATTACTCCCAATAATACCGAAGAGGCGGGACACGTACCTACAGGTTACGAAAGCGCAATGTCAGAAGCTACTACAGACACCTGATCCTAGCTTCTACTGTTCACTCATAATCGCCAAGAAGCCGTCATGCCAACACCCTCCAACTAAGATTTTACTGCCTGACTGAGCCACCACTCCCTCCAACGAAGGTCATGCTAGTTCTAGAGCGCGCCACTGGAGGGCAGTACCCATTCAACTAGAGCCCTGCGGCCAAGATAGGGATAGGAATGAGAGCACCACCTCAGCACTTTTGAATTTTCAACCCCCTGCGGCCGAGGCTCTCACACCCTGCATCCCTCACCACCGAGCGCCTACATGAGATTACTATAAAATGTCTGGCATGACCACAAATCCTCAGTCTCAGCACCTCTACCACTCTCGTATAGGACTGTAGGTTACCATTAGAGTGTGCACTTGGCTGGTACGTCCGCAGATTCCACCGCTCTTCTTAGGCCAGTATCTCTACCAGCTGAAGACATCGCCAACCAGTAGTCACTTCTGCCGCCGCCACAGACTCTCTGCTTCTAGGAGACTGGACCTTCCAGAGGCTCCTAAAGACGTTGCTCTCTCCTTACCACTCCCTGGTACCGACCCCAGGTCACGACAATGTCCCTTTAGGATCTCCCCTTGCCCAACAGACAGTGTTGGCATCATCGACACTACCTCTCTGGTAGTTGTCCCATTTCTTGTTCCTTCAGAACAAACCAACAGTAAGTTAGGAGATAATTGTCACCTATTCCAGTAAGATAAATTACCAGGTCACCTTCACCTGGATTGCTTAGGTTTAACTTTTGTGTCAAAGTAATTTAGTGTATAAGGTAGAACAGTGCCACAGTGTTTTATTACTACTTTAATCAAACACGTGAATCATAACTTTCTCGGAATATTGATTTTCTTAGTGTAAATCACAGTAGTTTCCCTACGTAGTTCAGCCCTCTAAACTGAATCCAGTGACACAACCAGGTACCAAGCCAGTACATACACATAAGTGGCCCCTCGAGACCTGCTGCGAGGTAGATTTTGGTAGTGCCTATACCACTAGGAATTCCTCCGCCAGGCGAATCAGTGACTCAGATTATTCCATACTCCGCCTCCGCTCTTTATGGGGCTGGAACTAACTCTGACCATCTGACCTCCTGCGGATAAAACACCTGGTTATTCCTGCCAGGAAGCAACTTGAACAATCCACGTTCTGTCCACCGCTCTCCTTAGGGCCAGACAAAATGAACACAAGGTGCCACTCTCGTTGCAAGACTCAGATTACTCAGAAGTACACTATATGGAATTGCGGGCACCGGCCCTACTTTCGTGAGATTTAAGTTGTACCCTTAATCTCCCATGCCTTACACTCGGATGGGAGGTAAACAGAGAAGGTTAAGAAGGGCAATTGCTGCCTCTGAAACTGGATTACTTTGCAACCTTCAATCAGAAATTTCACTTTGCACTTCCACCGAGAAGGCTTCTTAAGGGGTGAAGAACCTCCTCTTGGCATCCCAAACCCCTGGTTGTGCGGTCCCATTCACTTACCTACAGCTGTCAGCAGTTTACCACAGAATCAGAATACTTCACTGTCCACAAGTCACCCAGGCGACCACCACCCCTCGCCATGCCAGAGTAAGAGTCTTCAGCCGACAGCACCACTACCACAGAAGAGCAACAAACTTCCAGGTAATTGTGTAAACAAGGGTCAGCCATCTCATAGGGCCGAGAAAGTGGTTTTGGATTTTGTGCCCCTGAGACAGACTACCAGACCTGTTCTTTTCACTGACAGTGCACCTCTCAAACATTAAGGTGCTCAACATTGTGATTCTGGCATCACATAACAAAACTGTTACGGTGCCTAAGACTTCCTCTTCCACACTTAAACGTCGCGTCACGCAAATCGCTGTAACTTTTAACACCAAAAGTCTTAAGTCATTATTTGCGCGTCCCGCCCCTATACGTAAATGTTGTTTCAATTAGTGCCCCCTTGGGCACACATCACATAAAAAAAAAAGTACAGTTTGAAGATTTTTCATTTAACTTTCATTAATGTTCAGTTCTCGTAAAAGTATTTTTCATTTTCGCTTTAGTTTAATGAAATTTGATCAGATATTTTTTGTTTTTATTTTGTTACATAAAATGTGACATTCACAGAACCCTACTGGTTTGTGGTTGATTATGTTCGTTATGTAATCCCTTTTGAAATCACACTTTTGGAAAATCCTTGCCTGAAAATGCTTATAACTTAAACATACATGAAGACTGGCTTAATTCCCAGTAAAGTTAATGGCAAAGGTTAGTTCAACATCTTATCACATTAAAACCTAAATGTTAAATTGGTGCCAGAAAAATAAGTTTATTCTATATTTATAGGACATAATACTTAGTGTTGGGTCGATTCCTGAAATGTATTGATTGAGATTGCAAAATTGATTCTCAAAATTAGTATTCGTTTCTTCAATTTTGATTCTAAGGCCACTAACACAAAATATACATTTATCTTTAAATCTACAAAATAAATTTTATTTTACTGTGAAATAAAATGTTTATAGAAGCAGAGGAGAAAATGGGGCTTACCTTTGCTTACAAGTCTTATAGAATTAGTTTCACTTTGACATCGGCAGACAGCCAGCGGCACTAGAGCCCATGACAGCGCTTACGTGTCACGTGTTCCACACGTGCGCAGAGGCCCGATAATTTTGAACTTTCATATAAATGTTATTTTCTAATGTAAAATGTGTTCTCTTGTATTTGCAGTGTTTAATATGTCTTAAAATGTTTTAAAGTGTTTGTATTAATTTTTAATTATATGGTTATAAAATTCAAAGTGCCCGCGGCACTGAGATTAAGAACACTTAATATTCCGCCATGAACGCTGTCACAAAGAGACACTAGAATAATATTGAAATTCATAAGGAAATTATAGAAATGTAAAACAATATTTAATTTAATATGTGCCATTTTATTTTCAATATAAAATATTTTACTTGGCGTGCATAGTACTTCTGCTTATGTGAACCCCATAGGCAGCCATTGTAGATCCGTGCAAACACTTGTATCTGGACAGTCTGTCCAGGGGAGCTGGCGAGGTAAGACACTGTCACGTGCGCACTACAACTTTTGTTCACTGATTTAGGTTTCCATAGTTATTTAGTTTACTGGTTAACCTCTGCTTGCGTACGTTTTTGCCAGACATTTTCCACAGCATTATGATTCCGCTTTATTAATTTCTTGCGTCCTTTTGGCATTTTTACCTTAATCGAGGAAAAGGAGGAGAAAGATATCGGAGAGGTCACACTATCTGTGCAACTTGAATCAGGCGTCATCCGCCTATGTTTATGGTGTTTCAATGTAACTTCTGCATTATTGCTACACGCAATTTTAAGAGTTTTGGTTTTAAGTATGTATTTGAGGGTAATTTTCATGTTCAACTATTTTACGGCAATATCACGTATAACCACATGGCAGAACGAGGCCAAGTCTTTGTATATGCCATCATTGAATTTCAAGAGCTTATTTATGTAATATTGTATGTGCAATAATTTATTTCAGGGTTCTATGTCAATTTTATTCAGGGTTCAATGAATTTTTCACGAAATTGATGTTCTTTGTACTTGACCCCACGGTCACGTTCATGTTTGATTTTACCGCCATCAGACATGTTACAAGCCTGTAACCACTCTAATCGTAAAGAGAATCACTTTCTCAACAAGAATAATGTTTGATCTGAATTTAGTTTACCGTTTCCAAGCAGAAATATTGCAATTCCACCTGCACCACGTTGTCTGCTATGAACTTCATCCAGCAGCATCCACGCCATCTAAACTTGTTTTCACACATGTGTGTGTTTATTGTGAATATTCATCTTGTGTCCCATCTTATTTCATGTATCATTCAAGGGTCTACGTAATTTTTTAATTAGTGTACAGTGCAATTATTCTCATCCTAGCCGGCTCTGTGTATAGGCCATCACCACACTACCCACATGCTGGAGGGCGAGCCCCAACGGGTTTGCGTTAGTGATGCAGAGTAATCACACGTGTTAATGTGTATTAAGGGTTTTCATCTGTAATTCACTAAGTCCTGTCTTCAGGGAAAAACTGTCAGTCCACCCTAACGGCTGTTGGCCCTCTTCCATCGTGAAGGCTGTGCTTTCACGCACCTCTGTTAGATCATCCAATCTAGGCGTGCGCTAGATTAATTACGGGCTGGGGAACACCCAAGCGGATTTGGCTAGTCATGACTGAGAAAATCATTTCATTGGCATGTTGATGTGTATGAATAATATCAATAAAAACAAGTCCACCGTGAACTTATAAAATTTATTCAGTAGTGACAGTGCCCTAGCCACATATGTTTTATTCAGTGTTTATTTTCAGTGATGTTTAGTAAAAAGTTTATTATTGCTACATGTACACATGGGTGAGGTGGACACACAGAACCCACAGCATCCCTGAGAACCCTGAGTCTCAATAGTGCGGTGATTGGGAAGCAATGCTGGCGCCCAAATTACCAGTAAGTATTTGTGTCATTGTTCGTCTCGTGTCTCACCCAATGGCATCAATTGGCGTTCCCAAGTGGGGCCAAGTGTGTTTACCCGCATCGCACCATCCACTTCAACCACGAGATGATGGCGGACACCACGCTTGATTGACCGCGAGAAGCCCTCCAGACATCCGCGTCGGCAACCGCGACACCCGCAAACATGAGCGCGAGTTACTTAGACATGCCGATCGATCAATGCGTGCATTGTGGGAGATTGAGTGAAATTAATTTGTTTGAGGGAAGTATGTGGGAGCAACCCTTGTATCAATGCACGTCCGATGTCTCTACACCATCAGAGCAACGCCTGTGCACACACACCGGATGTTATGGGGCGGGAACCAAGTGGGCGCAGTGGCAACAGTGTAGGAAAGACTTCCATTTATGATGCATAGGGCCTGTGGAGTTTACCACCTACCGTGAAGGTCTTATAAACTGTGACGAGTACCGTAAGACGAACTGTGCTGAGATCGTGCCACCATCATACGAGAGGTGAAACCCACGCTGCCTGTAGTTGTTACTTACACGCCACAGGGCATAACTGGGCCAGATCGCAATGTATTACTGCCAACTTTCGCGGGACATGACTCAGAATACCCGGGTACGTTCCTTGCAAGTTTGTGAAGAAAAATTGCATAGGCATCGCATGCATAGGGATGACTGGACTGAGGTGACTGCCAACAGGTTAAGGGGAACCGCTGCCACATGGTGGAACTTGATCAGGGCCTATTGAGTTACGTAGGAGACGTTCTGTGAGAAAGTGCTAGGTTAATTTGACACAGACGGAGATGCTATACAGGCACAAGTGCGACTGTACCATGAACAGCAACGTAAACGTGAGGGTATTGAGGAGTTTATACAACGTAAGCAGTCTTGTTCAAGCGTTTGAACCCAGGTCAGCCGACACGCGGTGTTCTAGAAATCATTGTGGCATTGTCAACACCGGACATTAGGCTGTATCTGAGAAGGGCAATAAGGGCAAGTGTCTAACATTTTACGCATGAAGCATGTTTGTATGAGCAGGACGTGCGAGCGGGACAGGCATACCAATCCCCGAGATCAAACTTACACAAGTCAACACCTACAGTGCTGCCAGATGTTACGCGACCGTCGCCAGTGTTTACACCCGTGAGGTAGAACCACAGACACAGAAACTTCCACCACAACAACAGGGGAAATAGTTACCAGGGCAAGAGGTTGGAAAACTAAATCGGGAGGTTGGCGAAACCACACCTGCACCAATCTTGCCATCAAGCCATATCAATCCGCCTAATGAAGGTGCAAAAGTGTTCCAGGTAACTTACAGTATCGTCAAAGCACTGAGAGTATGTGTTATGAAGGGAAAAATGTCACAGCTGTTATTGATACTGCCGCTAGTTACAACTTTCTGCATGAGGGTTTAGTGCAAGCAATAACGACTAGGGTGCCACTGAGACATCTGCAATTCGCTATCACACACCACCAGGGAGAACCGAAAAGTGTTATGCACGTAAAGGTAGGAATTAGAGAGCTGCGTACCAAGTATGATGTCTACATTGTGCCACATTTGTGCGAAGAAGAGATTTTGGGACTGCCATGGCTTGTTGACAACCACGCCATGATAGAACCGCACCTCAATCATCTGCAAGTAGGAACACATGGCCGATGGACTGTTTATGCCCTGGGAGCAATACCACCAATAACAACAACATAACAGCTATGCCGCTTGCTGACTTCGAGCACGAGGTGCCCGCCACACATCAGCAATGTCTGAAACGTCTGCTGGACCAGTATGCCAGTGTGTTCCACACTGAGGGGAAGCTGCAGCGCACTGATGTCACAGAGCACACGATCATCACAACACATGAGGACCTGGTGTACTCCAAGCCACGAGACCCAGGTATTTTCTTTTGCCGTGTCATCAACCAGCAGGTATGTGAGATACTCAATGATAATATTATTGAACCTACACAATGTCTCTATAATACAGGTATTACCCTTGATCCAAAGAAAGATGATGAATGGCGATTCTGTATCGACTTCCGACCCCTGAATAAGATTACAGTAAACATGCCGCCACCAGTCATAAACATGAAAGACACTTTGTCAACATTAGGATCAGCTTCAGTATTCACATCACTTGATTTAAAGTCTGGATATTGGCAAGTGCCTATCCGCCCACAGGACAGAAAGAAAACAGCCTTTAGTACCCCAGATGGAGGTAGATTTCAGTTTTGTAGTCATGCCATTTGGTTTAAAGTGTGCCCCTCCAACATTTAAGAAGTTAATGGTTAATGCATTGGATGGATTTATTGGAGACTTTGCGATGGCGTATTTAGATGATGTACTTGTTTGGTCAAACAGCTGGGAAGAGCATTTGCACCATTTGAGCCTTGTGTTTGAACAGCTCGAACATAATAAACTTATGTGCAAAGTGGAAAAGTGTAAGTTGGGTATGAGTAAAATGGAGTATCTAGGGCATTATGTAACAGAAAACGGACACGAACCAGAACAACAACACGTATGGGACATTCAAAACAAACCTACACCCAGATCACGTAAGCAAGTCAGGAAGTTTTTTGGCTTAATTAATTGGTTAAGGGAATTCGTCCCAAACTTTTCCGTAATCACTGCACCGTTAACTACTTTGTTGTGTGAGAAACATAAATTTGTTTGAACACCTCAAGCCAATCAAGCATTTAAAGACATTAAAATTGCATTTCAGAACTGTAATCCGCTGTCTAGATTCAACCCAGAATTATCCATTGTCGTACAAACAGATGTCAGTCAAGAAGGCATTGGGGCCGTGCTGTACCAGGAGGGAACACACTGGGAAAAACATATCATCAGTTATAACAGTGCAAAGTTCGGAGACGCAGAACATAAATATCACATTAACGAACATGAATGTTTAGCAAATGTACATGCATTGCAGAAATACCGGCAGTACTTGCTAGGAAGGCAGTTCACACTAAAAACTGACAACCGATGCCTTGTATGGTTAAAGGGAATGCGTAAAGGGAAAAGTAAACTTGTCCACTGGGCGCTGTTACTGCAGGAATACGATTTCAAGGTAAAACACATGGCGGGAAAAACCAACGAGCTTGTGGACACCTTGTCCAGGAATACTTGCCAGAATCTAACAGTAACTGACGATGCGGAGTGGGAAGAGGTGCTACCACCTTGCCGTCCAATACCAACTGCAGAAACACAAACCCTTGTTGTACAAAACATTGTTGCCACACCACCTGGCGAACTTCTCCCCTTGAATGTACGGCACATGTTAAAAGAGGTACACACTGCACAAGAAACTTCCCCAGATGCAACACAATGCAATACTGTGCCACATGCTACACAGAACACTGGAGGGTAGTGGACAGGGAAATACAAACCAAACCAACTGGTAACTGTGCGCGATGGCGGACGTATGTACCAAAAGAGAAACAGGAACTTGTATTAAAATACACACACATAACAGTTTGGAACATGGACACCCGGGATCCGAACAAACACGAAGAAACCTGCAGAAATTTTTTCACTGACCAGGGATTCAGGGAGATGTCAGGAAATACGTACAGAGCTGTGTCACGTGTAACACCCGTAAGTCGCAGAGAGCAGACGGCGACGCTCCACAACAGCCAAGGCTACCAACCAAGCCATTCAAACCCATAGCTATCGACATCATGGGCCCGTAACTGCGTACGAAAACTGGGAAAAGATTTCTTGTTGTTGCCACGGATTTGTTTACCAAATGGACCAAAGCATTTCCAGTCAGCAATGTTCATGCGCACACAGTGGCACAAGTAATGCAGAACAAGTTCTCCCGAAGTGGGGACACCCCGAGTATTTGTTGACTGACAATGGAACACAGTTTTTAGGGCAAAAATGGAGGGAGTACTGTACCAGGTCGGAAACAGAACACCGTACTACCCCAGCTAACCATCCCAGGGCTAACCCAACCGAGAGACGAAACCAGGGCGTAAAAATCCAATTACATGTCCGGTTAGGAGAGGATTATACTAAGTGGGCCGAATTGTTTTGCCTATGGAATAAAGTGAATGCGGCAACCGGTAAAACACCCGCCGAGATGGTACAAGGTCGTGAACTCCGTATCCCTGGAGCAACCCACGAAAACCCGGCCAGATCACCTGAACAAATCGTCAAACACCAGGCGCAAATACATGAGGAAGACAGGACGAACCCGCACACGCACAGTTATTGAAATGTGTGGGTACCGAATAGCAAGAGGTCGCCACCCGAACTTGTACCCAGGATGTACGTGTACGTACGAGAGAACCCATTATCGGCCGGGACAAAGAAGTACTGTGCTGGACTGGAACCTAGATGGACAGGGCCAATGAGAGTGGTGGAAAAGATGGGAAATTCCACGTATTTAGTGAAGTTGGGACCCAGACGTGTCACGGAATGGCACCGTGACGACCTGAGGATAGTCCGACTGCCTGTCGGGAAGAGAGGCAAGGAGACGATGTTACGCCCAGTACCGCAGCGAGTTTGGAGAATTTCACCACGGAGTACACAGGAGAGCAACACTAACATGAGAACACCCAGCCAGAGTAGTGAACTGTTATTTGAGGGTTTTGCACCGACTGAACACTCAACACGTAGTAGTGAGGAGGTGGAAACAATGCAGAAGTTTGACTGGTATATTTACCTCCTATTAGCATTCGTACTAAACAAAAATTAATATAAAAAAACTATTCCCTTCGCATACCACCTGCATACAAATAAACTCCATGAATGATTTTGTTTACATGTTTGCAGAGCAGGTGCGGCAGCCAGAAATCAAAAATGGGACCAGTGACCCTGAAGTGTCAGTGACCTTGCGCAGTTGAAAAATTGTGCGCTGCGCGGGCCTGTTAGCATTACATGCCTCATTAAGAGAAACATGCTGCGTGAAATATGAAAGGAAAAGTTTTTTCCCTAATTCGGAACCATAAAATTCAGGTGCATGAATTGTCCAGGGCGAGTATTATGCCAGTAAATATGGTAGTGCTAAATCAGTTACAATTCTTTCATTGATTTTTTTTTTAAAGAATCAATCAATTTCAATTTCAGAATTTATGGATTCTGAATCCTTCGATTCCACTGGAATCGATGGAATTGATCGATTCCAGAATCTGAATCAACCCATCTTTGATAATACTACAAATTGGCGTAATGGTTATATCTGTGTGTGTGTGTGTGTGTGTGTGTGTGTGTGTGTGCGCGTGCGTGCGTGCGTGCGTGCGTGCGTGCGTGCGTGTGTGTGTGTGTGTGTGTGTGTGTGTGTGTGTGTGTGTGTGTGTGTGTGTGCGCATGCATGTGTGTGTGTGAGATTGTAAAAAAATTCACAGCATTACTAGATAGACTTTACAATACTAGACATTATAGTGATGGTTATGTTAATTATTTACAGTAGATATGGAAGGATACCTATTGGGCTAACAGAAAAAAACTAATGAATAACTTTCCGAGGTGCACAATTAACCCACGAACCAGCTGAAGTATATCTGACGGTACTAACTATTCCTTTGTGGGTGGTAAAGGTGTGGACACTCTTGAAGGAGACAGTGGAGTACACCTCAATGATATTGCCGTTGACTGCAGCCACCAGGTGGCCACTGTCGCTGAAGACGCACTCTTTGCAGCTGCGCACAGAGAACTCGCAGATGGACTGGATGTTGTCGATTAGCAGGATCATGAGCCGCAACTTGTCCGAGAAGCCAATTGCTGCAAAAAGACCTACACCCACCCTCTGTGGTAGTTACCTCCACAATCCAACCAGAACCTCTCATCTTTTAAATGGTCCAATTGGTAACCCTTTATCTTATGCATTAATTCCTACATAGTTAAAAACTACTTATTCAGACTGCTGTATCTCGTAATATACTTGTCGGAAACATGAAAAACAATTATAGGGACTGCATTGAATTTTGCTACAAACTTTCCACTAATAAAATGATACGATCACCTCTTATTGCAGCACAGCGGAAACATTGCACGCCAGTTCAGCACCTTGCACTGAGGAGCAAAATGGCATCATCAGGCACACATGTCAGTGTTGTCCTTACTGCCCGCAGTCGGGGTGGAGACCTTTCTCCCCTGCACTGCCCATCAGAGAATCATCCTGCCCTACGGGTAGGAACCCGTGCAGTCGGGGTGGAGGGCTTGTCACTCCCCCGCACTGCATCAGCGTCCCTTGAACGAGTGCCCTCCCACTTTGTTGCGGCAGAAGCAGACACCATGACGACCCAGGCTGCTCCACAATGCCTGATGCCCCCACGTACCGCCAAGGCTACCCACATGCCTGGCCGGTACTGGGAATCGCCATGGAGGCCCACCACCAGGTATATGTGGCCATACTATCTGCACACTGTCCTTCGCCCAAAGGGGAGGCCCGTTGAAAGTGAAACTGAAGATCGTCAGTAAGTGCACGAAGTTTAAAAACAATGTAGTAGCCGTAAACCACTACTACATGCACATGACAAAAAGACTCGTGATAGATCGGTCACATGCACCACATTTAATTTTTGCCGCAAGCAGAAGACAGTGACATAAGCAGAACAATCACATTTAGGCTAAATTAAAAGTATCCAGTACAGTTCAAGTATAAAAAACCAACGAGGTAAATGAACCAGTAATTAATCACTCGACTATGTGATAGTTAACTTTTTATATACAGCCGTAAAAAGCTGTACGTCAGTAACTTTTGATAGACATTTTACATCTCACAGTTCAAGTGTTTCAGTGGCCGACAGCCCACTTAAGTAAGTATCATTATGAATGGACGCTCACCACAGTGACAGTAATGGCTACCATAAGTGAATCACGTAAAGACGCTCACCATAGTGCCAATGATTAAGTTGAAGACAGAGACTTCGGCATTACAGTAACATTTTAGCTTTTTATATTTTATAATGATGATCATTAAATCTGACTTGATGTGTCGGTAAACCTATAAATGTCACAATACGTTTTGAAAGTGTTTATGTGAAGATCACTTACATGAAGAATGCCAGTCGTGTAAGAGTGTGTTTTCAGCACGGACAAAAGTGAACATTCCTTAGGAAATTACCTTGAACATTCCAACAAAGATACACGGTGTACAGACTAGAGGTTAGACCTACGATATAAGATGGACTCCCGCAAGGGATGCCTAGGTTAGTTTTTTTAATGCTTTTCAGTAAATATCATAATACGTTTTGAAAGGGTATAAGTGAAGATCACCTACAAGAAAGAATGCAGTTTTGTAAGGGGGTATTTTTACATATATGCTTATAGTATGTGTTTTTGTTTGCAATATCTTGTGCACCTACTCAGTAAACACTCTGAGCGTTAAAGCTCCTCAAATATGGTGCAAGATATTTTAACTTCCATTTAAAGTGTTTATGTGTATTGTATACAGTGACCAACGTGCGCACAATTTGCCGCGATAGTCACACATGTAGTGTACTTGCTTTGTATTTGTTTTGCCGGTCAACCCAGGTATTGAAGGGCCTGTGGTTGGCCACCTCACAAGCTGTCACACATAACTATTTAGCTTGCTGACAGACAGAAAGGTTCCCTGGAAAGATTTTCCTTTTCTTTCTTAACTCACTGCAGCAAGCTCCAAGATAGTAGTGGTGTTTCCCCACCTTCCATGAGTAAGGCTTGTACATATTATAATTATTCTTACTTTAATCCCCTCGCTTTGAAATGCCATTATTTTAAATAATTTTTCGTTCAGGTTTTATGTACAATTCCCTTGTAATATCCACCAGCGCTATGCTGGTTTTTGTCAATGGTTCGCATGTGAAATGTAGGCCGGTGGGACACCTGACACACGCAGCTTCCTAACCCAGTAATGTTTGCACACGGGGGGAAAACACACTTTCGCCGCATCAGCAAAGCCAGATAACCAAGGCGAGGGGTAGAGAAGGATTGCCCCCCCCCCCCCCCGTAAGAGAGAGAAAGAATCAAAGTCGCAGACCGGCTGACACCACTCCACATCTCACACATTTCTCTTCACCGGTCGACTACCCAGAAGCGCACAGAACACGTGCCGCTAGAGCAGTCAAGCACCCCAACATTAAGGGTCCCGCCTACCTGTCTATGAAAATTGGAGGTGGGCAGGGAGGGGGGGGCAAATTGTCGCGTGCTGCTTATACACTTAATATAATAAAATTACAACTCATCACCTACAGTACCTCTTCCACCACTGCACACGTGAGCAACACGCTGCTTACCCTACAGGCATGCCCCCCCCACCCTTTTACGCCGCGCTCGGAGCCAACAAGCTCCCCAGACCTCGGACAAGGCAGAGTGCCTCCGACACGAAGCAGATTCACTGACCAGAGTATTCCCATGCCAACCTGGGCAGGAAGACGTAACGCCTCCCCCGCACCCCACACCGGCAGCCATCAAGCTTCCATTATATAAGTCCGGATGCTGCTGGACACGAGCAGTCATTCTTGGTCCATCTCTTGCATTATCCCACAGCACTGCTGCCAGTGCTGGGATCGTCTGAGATCTTCAAAGCATTGAGTACGCCCTCTGCGGCAACTTCACCGTCGACGACCAGTCAACCCATCAACCAGCGAATATGCTTACCAACACGTTAAATTCACTTTGTCTTCTCAAGACATCTTTATTGGACAGTTTAGAAGTACTATATATTTTCTCATTGAGCTAATTCTTTCCCATTCTCCATTAGAACCAGGTCGCCTACAACTGGCCAGTGTAGTAACCTTCAGCACTCAATTGCCTGGTAGGAGATAGCACACGTTGCATGTTTATTGAGACTTCAATAAACATTCTGTTGTTTCCTACTTCTCAGCTTTTCTTTATTAGAGTAACTGTCTGTTTACTCGCTAGATACATGTTGCTACATATATCCTTGACGAGGACCGGGGAATTTATAACTACCGAATTAACTTCAGCCACAGGCGCCCTTCAGGGGTCCGTCATATTTTCACACACCCATTATACGGCCATCTGTTGCTTCGCAAACTACCACAGCATTGCTTCCAGTGCCAGTGGAGAGGAACAGAGTAGCCACAACCACTAGCAACACCTTCACCCAGAGAGGGGCGACAGTCTCAAGTTATTGCCTTATCCCACAGCACTGCTTCCAGTGCCGTGATATACTGTGGCTTGAGATCTGCCGTCCATTCCTGTGTGGACGCACATCCAGTGGTGGCATTGGTGAGCTGAACAGCTCCACGTCTCTGATCAGTCCACATAGCGTGGGGGATCAGTGGAGATTTTACAGAGCCTAGTTAGCAAACCAAAACCGGACTTACACTATAACTTGTGTTCAGTATTAGAGTCAAGGTGTACCCAGTAACCTGTGAGTGGAGACAATGCCTTTCAGCCAAAGGCATAAGACGCGACATGCAGCACTTCTTGCCGCCAGATAGTTGAGTGCACTTCCTCAGCCTACACCGGAAAGGCAGGCGGAACGGAACCGCATTGCCCAACTCGGGCACGAGTCAGTATCGAGTGCCCCGGTTGTGGTATTATTTGTCTCTCCGTGGATACACATTCACCTGTCATGCCATCCTGTGGTAAGAGGATTGTTGACCGGTGCGGAAGTGAAGTACAGTTGGGATAGCATCCACTTCTGGACAAACGGTCCCACCTGTGGAACCGCAGCCACAGTGTGGACCAGGCTCGTTACGACTGGACCAAGTACACCACCAACATGGCACCTAAGAAGTAGGAGTGAGTACCAGCCAACACTCCTCGCCTCTCGTCGCCTAGCTAAGTGAATCACCCCACTTTTGGTCTAGCGGACAAATCCTCGACTGTCATGACTATTAACCTAGCCGGTCACACGTCAATCTCTATTCTCCCAGGTAGAGAATTGGATGGCTCCCTGTCTGGTTCCAGGGTTCAGGCCTCCTCGGTGGCCTTGGCTCGACTTCGGGAGCTGCCATTGATGGCGTGTAGGGGCTCGTTGAGAAGTCGGTGGCTTCAAAAGCTCTTGGTCTGGGGCATCTTTGGACTGAGGCCGCGCATGATGTCGCAGGGCTCTTCGGGCCTGACTTCTAGTCGGGTGATTTAGGGCCGGCTGGTTAGTTTCTATCAAAAAATGTTGGAGGCGGATTGGGGTACGGGGAGGGGCAGCATTCGGGTGGCTGCCTTCCCAGTTAATAAGGGTTCCTCCATCTCTTCCCAGTTGAAGGCGACATTGTCCATAGACAATGATGCAGTGCTGTTGAAATAGCCATGGTTGCCCCAAAATCATGGATTCCCCGGTATGGGGCGTAGCAATAAAATTAACGTGGGATGTCTTCTGATGTGTACTGATCAATAAATTTATGCCTCCTTCGACCAGAATGAAGTGATCCGGTTGTGTGAGCCTAACCTTACTTTTAACGGGGGTCAATTGGGCTCGTCGGCAGGGCATGAGTAGGTCGCTCCTAATAAAATTTCCCGAGGCGGCCGAGTCTAGCACTGCCATAGTATTTCCTTTATTAAGGTGGACCTCAACACGCGGCATTCCAGGGAAATCAAACCCTTTTGTTAAATTTTAAAGCAAGACTGGGGGTTCTCCCACTTATTCTGGTTCCGGATTCGCCCTCTCGTTCTTTGTGGGGCAGTCTCTGTTGTGATGTTGGCCGGCGCAATCCAGACACTTTGGCAACATCTGATAGCAGGGAGGTGGAAGTCAAGGTCGGGGTTTCAGGCAGCGTAGGGGCAGGCGCATGGCCTGTCACTGTCCTCTCCTCCTTCCCCTTGTCTGCCTGCCTATGGTCTAGCTCGGCTTGTTCTACTTAATTGCACTCTGTTTCCAATGCACGTTATATCAGCTCTGTTATTGACTGCAGCTTCGAGGCTTGTAGAAAATTACGCAGCTTCGATAATAGCATTCGAGCTATGAAGATTACACAATTTTCTTTGTGTTTCTCTGCCGAGAAAAGGCGGTGGTGAATCCGTAACTTGTTTCTTATGAACAATTCAGTCTCTTCATCCATGTCCTGAGTCTGGCTATAAAACTTCGTCTTTAGTCTAGCCAATACCTCGCCAGTGAATTCCACAGCTATCCGGTTACTGACCTGCTTCCAGTCCGTTATGAATTCTCAGTATCTTTCCCACCATGTGAAGGTGAGGCCCTTCAAATGCAGTTGGGCCCGGTCGATCCATTGTTTCTGTGGCAAGTCCGTTTCTTTGATTTTTTTTTCGCATTCCTGCATGAATGCTACTGGGTCTTCGTGTGGGCGACCTGCAATGTCGGTAATTAGAATATCGTCATCTCTACCGGTTTCTGGATGGCCAGGTGCCGCTCCGGGTTGTATATACATCCGGGATGGCTTGGACCTGCGGGAGTGAGAGATGTGCTTTCATTGGCATCTCTCGCACTGGTAGGCCATACCGGGCATAGAGATGCATTCGTCGGGCCACCCTAGACATAGGTGGTGATAGGGTTCACTGTACGTTGTGCATCTAATGCGGTTCATGCCTCAGCCAGGACATGTAATTTCATTGCAGAAACTCGTGGGTTGTTGACGACAAGTAGTACAGCGGTACTCTAGTACGTCTGTATCCCGGATCTCTTCAGCCAGCCTATGCAGGCATAATGAAAGAGTTTAGTACAGTAGGCGCATTCTATCCTTAGTGGCCTGGACAGTCGGCATGGCCACACTGTACGTTGGATACGATGTGTTCATTGTTGAGACTTTCACCGGTGGCGGCATTGACCTAGGAGTCTGACATGGTAGCGGTTAAGGGCGCCACGAGGTGTTTTGAGGACTCCCCTAAGTCTGCTTGACTGTTCGTTTCGACCCTTAGTTCTCGGGATATGGTTGGTCTAGTTTGTGCCGTTTATTGCACACAGCTAATCGTCTGACATCCCACGTTGGGCACCAGAAAATTTCTTGACGCGTGCCCAGTAAGACTAACAGGCATGATGGTCGAGGATTTTGTCTGGTAGACCAAAAGTGGGGTGGTTTCATTTAAATAGACCATATTAGGCGAGGGGTGTGGGTGATTGACGTACACCGTCATCCTGGTTACTGCTGAAGATGCTGTTCGGGATTACAACCGAAGCAGGCGTGACTGCTTGGTGACTGAGTTTTGTGGCGCGGTCCCGTTCCACCGGCGTTTCCTTCATGGGAGGTGCAAGTGCACTCAACTACCTGGCAGCAAGGAACGGTGCGTTTCATTGCCCGGTTTTCGGTCATGCCTATGGCTGTAAGGCATCGAGCCTCTGCTCACAGTATACTGGGTACACCTTGACACTAACAAACTAAACACAATTTACAGTGTCAGTCTGGCTTTGGCTTGCTGACCAGGCTCTTTAAAGTCTCCACTGATCCCCCATGCTATGGGGGCTGATCACAGACGGGGAGCTGTTTGGGTCACCAATGCCGCCACTGGATGTGCATCCACACAGGAATGGGAGGCAGATCTCAAGCTACGATATATCCTGGCACTGGCAGCAATACTGTCGGATAAGGCAATAACTCGAGACTGTCGCCCCTCTCTAGGTGAAGGTGTTGCTAGTGGTCGTGGCTCCTTTGTTTCTCTCCACCAGCACTGGAAGCAATGCTGTGGTAGTTGGAAAGCAACAGATGGCCGTCTAATGGGTGTGTAAAAATATGACGGACCCCTGAAGGCCACCCATGGCTGATGTTAATTCAGTTGTTATGAATTCCCCGGTTCTTGTCAAGGCTGTACGTAGCAACCTCTATCTAGCACGCAAACAGACAGATTATCTTAGAAATGAAAGCCAAAAGGTAGGAAAGAAAAGTATGTTTATTGAAGTCTCAATAAGCATGTGATGCGTGCTACCTCTTACCAGGCAATCGAGTGCTGAAGGTTACTACGCTGTCCAGGTGTAGGCAACCTGGTTCTAATGGAGAACGGGAAAGAATTAGCTAAACGAGAAAATATATAATACTTTTAACTGTTCTGATAAATATGTCTTGAGGAGACAAAGTGAATTTAAAATGCATTGGTAAGCGTGTTCTCTGGTTGTCTGGTTGAATGGTCGTTGACGGTGAAGTAGCCGCAGGCGGCGTACTCAAAGCTTCGAAGATCACTGGAGGTCCCAGCACTGGAAGCAGTGATGTGGGATGTCACGAGAGATGGAACAAGAATGACTGCCCGCGCCTGGCAGCATCTGGACTTATATAGTGGAAGCTTGTAGGCTACCAGCACAGGCTGCGGGGAGGGCGTGACGTCCTTCTGCCCTGGTTGGTGTGGAAAACTCTGGTCAGCATTTCTGTATCGTGCCTCATTGGTAGCGCTCGGCCTTGCCTGAGGTCTGGGTAGCTTGTAGGCTCTCAGTGCGTTGTAGGGGGAGCGGCGTGCCGGCCGGGTTGCATATCCTCCAGGTGAAGAGAATTTGCTCATAAGTTCCTATTACCTGTAGAATAGGCAACAGACGTAAGTCTGTAGTGGTGGAAATGGGTGCCTTGGCAATGAGTTGTAATCATATTAGGTTAGTTGTATAAGTGGCATGCGTCAACATACAGTACATTTTAATGTTTTAATTCTTAAAGGCAGGAAGGAAGGGAAGGATAAAAATTTAAAAAAAGTTTTTTAATACACTTGTGCAGTTATTTGTTAACTCGTGTTCATAATCAAAATAAGCTTCATCCAGCACGTGCAAAATAATAGGTTGGAGCTATCCCATAGATATCGTACATGAGAAAATAATTTCTCTACTGTACAAGAGAAAAGAGAAAAAGATTTTACGTAGTTTGCACGCCCACCGTGGCTCTACAAGTGCACATTGAAAAGACAGCATTTTGTGTAACATGTTGTTGTGGTTTTGGTTTCTCAAGTCATGTTACCATCTGTCAAATAATAATTGTGCGATGTATATTCATAAACATTGCAACATAACGCAAATTTTCTGTCGCAAATGTTTTGTATGGGAGAAATTAAGTCGGAATTTATTGTGTTTGTACCAAATAATGACTTAACATTATTTACAGGAATCCAGAAATTCAGTGTGGCCTATACTTGAAATATTAATTATCCCTAATTTTTCATTAAAAACTTCTGGTGCTACCTATACACGCCAAAACACGGTATACTTTTCTGCTCATTTTGTATCCTGTGCCATATGGAAAATTCACATTGCTGTGGACATAGTAAATATTTCCTTTCATTAGTCAAATGAAAATAAAAAATTATAAGGAAACTAAATATGTTGCTAGTATGCCAATTAATGCTCTTATGTGTATAATGCAAAATGCCATAAATATAAACATTACCTCACAATACATACATGTGCGTGTGTACAGTAGCAAATATGCAGTTAACGAACAGTGAATATTTTCAGAGGTTGATTTCAAACGTGCTCATTTTACTGTGGACAACTGTCGTACCAGTGGGTGCAAGGCAACGCAGTGCACGTTGTCCTGGTACTGCTGCTCGAGCAGTACAGTACCCGTCTCGTAGTCCCAGAGCCGCACTGTGCAGTCTACACGCCCACATGTCATGAACATTGGCTTCCATGCACATGTTGTCAGCCTCGCTACTGCTCCATGGTGGAGGCTCTCGCCCACCGCTTTGAAATGTGAGCTCACCACCTGCGGGAACCAATCACAGTCCTCTCAAGATGCAGCTCACTGCTAGGTACTCTGATCCTTCATGGCAATGTAATTTAGATTGCATGGGTAATTAGAAACACCTCTAACTTTATGAATTTTTACTGATTGGAAGTGGCTTAGCTACTAAACCCATAAATAGAGTTGAAGATTGGATAACTGATCTTTAATTTAAACCTCAAAATTTGTGGTTTTTTAAGGTTATACCTTAGAAACATTGCCCACTGGGGTTCTGAGGTTGCCTCTTTCATGAAAATTTGAAGTGGAGTCATTGAATGTAAAGCTAATGTATAGTAATATGAGAAACTATAAAAGACAAAGAGGGAGAAGAGAGAAAGAAAAAGAGAGAGAGGAAGGGGTTGAATTATGAGTGGGGGAGAAGGGGGAGAGGGGTTTTAAAGGCGTGAGAAAGATGAGGGAGATTAAAAATGGTGGGAATACGGGGGGGGGGGGGGGGGAAGAGAGCATGGGAAAAAGCTCTGAGAAAGGGGGATAAATGGATATATGTGTGTGTACACACACACATGCAAATACATTTTTATGTTTTTGTTTATATGTAGTGTTTGTATTTTGTAACATAAGCTGACATTGATTAGTGTTATAATGTTGTAAATTGTACTAAATGTGTGTACTGTGATTTCATGTACGTTGAGCAATGGCAGTGTTGCAAATTACTTATTTAATTACATTTTTAAAAGGAGACAGAAAAACACATACACGTGCATGCGCACACACACACACACACACACACACACACATTTGGACGACACATTTTCCATGTGACCATGCATCTGTGTGAAAAATCTGTTCATCTGCCTGTGTGTACATGTGTCAATTCACAAGTCCTGCCCTGTAAATAGGTACTTATTTTCTTTTCCATTTTTTTAAATGCAATTAGTAGCCTAGTAGCCTATTCCAAACAAATCAAATTGTTTATTTACTCATATAATAAACACAAAGTACATGCCTCTTTCTTCCCCATCTGTTTCATCAGCATTAGTACCTATAAAAAAAAGTGCCAGAAAAGGTACGCAGATGTGTGGGAACACTCAGTGGACATCACCTGTTCCTGGTCGTGGCGGAAAGCAGCCCACAGCGGGACTGCATACAACTGGGAGCGCAGTGTAGTGGTAACCATCTTGTCCTGGGAAACGTTTGCAGCCAGACACTGTACCCCTGTCAGCTCCAGAGAAAGGCCATCGGCAAAGTGCGGCTGGGGGATGTGGAACACCCCATGCTTGTGGTACTTGTGCGCGCCCTCGCGTTCGAACAAGTGCACCGTGCCCGGGCTGCATGCAAATGCAAAGCCCTTGGTGAGGGGCAACAGCTCGCGCACCTCCAGGGATGCGTCCAGGGATGAGGTGCTGGAGAGATGTAAGCTCATGGACGAGATAGCCACTGGCCTGCCACAAACATGCGTGCCATCAGCATAAATTTACCAGTTGTGTGGTATTCAAAAAGAGGACACATTCAAGTAACTGCATAGTATTAAAAAATGAGGACACATGCAAAAATATGACACGAAGAAAGAGGAGACAAATTTTACAATGGAAATATACAAAATTAGTTTATTATTTCACAGGTCAGTTAAAAATATATTATATGCAAAATTGTATCCTAAATTCAGTTATGTAATACAAAATATTTTTGCAACCAAATAAAGTGATAACCATGTTCACTCTGAATATGAAAGTAAATTCCATTTAGTTTCTAGGCTCTAGAGAATATTTTGTAAGCAAATAATATATAAGTATTCACACAAAACACGGTTGTACAGAATGATGCAGTGGACACGATTGTGTTAATTTACTTCATCTTTCGCACAGGAATGATTCAGATACCAGTACTTTTTGATCGTATTTATTTGGCGGTTTTATTCGTTCTAACAGGTTTCTATTTCCTAGCAAATAAAATGAAAATTTTGAATAGATTAGGCACATATCAACTTAGACATATAAAACATGCAGGAAAAATTCAATATGAATTCTTTCACATACTTCAACAGTTTCTGGCCATAAAAACTTCACAGGTTTCCATTTTTCTTTGCACGTCCTCAAAGTTTGGCCACCAAACAATAGAACGCGCTAACATTTTCATCCTTACTATACCTGTATGCTAAGCATTTAGTACCTTCAGATGCGACCCCAAAGGAATTGCAAACTGATCACCCTACGTTAAACACCCCTCTTCACATACAACTTCAAAGACGCTGCAAAGGAAAGGCTTCATACTGGTGTCATTGACATGATTATGCCAACCTGTTGGAGTTTTCTCTTAAAACATTTTTGTCCCTCACATAAACATTATTTTGGTGTTATCAAAACTTAAGTTACGTGGTGCATAAAAGATCAAGAAAAGTCTGTTAACACAGGGTGAAGATGTATATAAGTATCAGAAATACAGTACAACAATTTACTAGAGATTTTATTTTAAAATATATATAAAGGCATCTCGGTGAACAAAAAGAGTTAGGGTCGCCATATACCCTCATTCCGATGCCATATACAACATTTATGGAGGGACAATGTAGACCCTGCTCCCATCCCCTAGTTGTTATGTCACTGATTATGGGAAACTACATGAATATTTTTAACTTGCTTTTCGTGCTGATGAATGTAAGATGCAGACAGCTGCTGGACTCACTCATCTTTGACCTTGATGACGATGAGGGGCACCTCGAGGGCCCTGCGGATGATGGCTTTCACCTCCCCAGAGTCGAGGAAAATGAGAGTGCCATCCTTGGTGCCTGCCACGACCCGGTCTGATGACAGCCAACATGCACACGTCAAAGGCAGCGTGTCGGACTTCTGAAAGCCATATGGGCGCCAGCCTGCATCCGAGAACCCAAACAGGCGGAACAGCCCTGGCCCAACCACACACACCAATGAGCTGTCCTTGGGGTTGCAGATCACCTGCAGCATAATGCCAGTTGGTCAATTACACATTCCTGGTGGTCCTTTTAAGTAACACTGATTTTGAACTCACCTGAAATAGTTTTGATTTCCTACAAATTAACTGTATGAAAGGCTCATGAGACATTAATCTACATTTTATTGTGTGTTATTTGTATAAATGCATTGTGGAGGGGCTGCACGTGGAAATGAGGAAAATGTGTAATTATTCTATGTGAGTTTTGAAAGCTTGAAGCTCAATAGAACATGCTAAGCTCATTTTTAAGTGGTCCACATGGGCAGAATTGATGTTTGTGCAATCTGAGAGCACTGTATATTAATAATTAAGCAGGTTTCACACAATGCAAGATGAGAGCAAAATTTGTGCAAGGTGTTGTCCTTGCACAAGATAGTGTGCAAAGCACATCTTGCACAAAATAAGAAGATAGACCATGTACTATTTTTTCCATGCAAGACAGTGCAGGTTGTGATCCTTTTGGTCCTTGTATGCTGGTCAAGTGACCTGTTGTGACATCAACCATAGAGTTAAAGAAAGTCATAATCTCAGGTGTGCGAAGAGGAATACAGGAAAAGAAACCATTGGTGAAAAATAACTTCAAAATGTGAATTGGAGTTCAGACAGTGTGCTGGGAATAAAATGAAAACAATTATATTTTGGTGGGATATCTTTAAAACAAATACCTTGTTGAAGTAAGCTACTTCATATTTTGTATTATAATATCATGGCTGTTTTGTACTTACCAGGATCATCAACTAATTTTGATGCGAGACAGTAGTTATCTTATTTATCTGCGTGTGAACTCGTTTCGAACAAAATTAAGTTGGTGTTTTTGTAGGAAAATTTTTGTACAAAATCTTGCGCAAAACACATCTTGCGCAGTGTGAAATCTGCTTTACTAAATTGCTATTGAGACGAAACTGCAACTGCATAGTGAGAAAAAGGCACTGCATAAAACTTGAAATTTAAAATGACTAAGTTTGGGATTTAACTTTTGTACCTATTATGTTTTTACAGATGAATCCATTGAAGGAATATTTTCACAGGTATATCTGTACAGTGTATGTAATTTCAGTTGTATGCTTTATAGTCTTGAAAATTAATAGAAATGTTGCAAGGGGCCAAGAAAAACTTTATTAGATTTATAAAAAAAGTTTTAGAAAAGTGCAAATTATTCATCTTCCTGAAACTTAATTATGCAAAACTTTCAAATTCCATTACAGTCTATAAATAAAGCCACATACTTGTTGTAGTACTCACATAGTTAAAATCTTTGCTTTCAACTCATTTAAATATGCCATATAGGTGATTACATACAAATAATTTTAAATTATACAAATAATTATAGTTACAGAGACACTGGAAACTTGCAAAAAAATTTTTTAACACATTTTCGATAACACCCTAGCTAGTTTATCCTCTTACGAATGCATGATCACGTGTCTGACTTGGCCAAATTCTTTCCTATTCAGTCACAAACATTCTGCTTTAGAGTACGTGTCAGAATCCTCATTGGCCCAGCGAAATGAGACAGTAGCTTCACAAATGCAACAAAAGAAAACTTTTGGACATGTGTACAGTGGGTTGTATTCTAGCAGACAGTCAACATTTCCCATGATAAACCATTGTCTCTATAAATGATCTGTTAAAAACAAGAACATTTAGCTGACTCAGACCAAGTCCCTTGCCAACTACATATCACTTTGTGAATGTTTACATACAATACAAAGGTACAGTACACATATGACTTGTGTTTCGCTCACAGACTAAGGTACCCCAATCTGATTGTAGACCCCAGCAAGCAGGGAATTTTTCTGAACAAACCTGTCGCATGGTAGCTGACACTGCCGTAGTGTGACAGGTGTTTTCTGGGGGAACTGCCATTTCTACTCTTGTATGACTATAAAACATCCCATAGCTGCAATGGTCAGTGATAGGTACAGCTATGAATATTAGTAAGTACCGCACAATATCTTGTTTGGCCATTGGACTTGGGTATGTGGCGTTTCTCTAATGTACAACGTAGAACGTACGCCCACACATTTCATATGAGTGAAGTTATTTGTTGATAAAACAAAACATTATGTTCATAAACAGGTGCTACCAATAACACCTAGTGCATCATTGATGAAGAACAAGAAATTTCATTAATTAATGAAATTGAGGGCAAGCTAAACTTCTACCACATGTACATTTGTGTTCTTGCTTCTTTCCAGCCATAGTTTGTCAGACACACCCTAGACAACTTCGAACCTGCAAGGAAAGTAAGAATCATATCTGTGCTACTTAGCCTGAGGTTAAACAGAGCAACAACCAATGAACAACTAACCAAGGCTCAAGTGCACAATGGGGACCACAGTGGTGCAGTGGTTAGACTGCTCATCTCCCACCTAGGCAAATTGGGTTCGATTCCCGGCAAGGTTGCTGCCAGATTTTCGTATATGGGAATCGTGTCAGATTATACCGCAGGTAAGTGGAGTTTCTCGAGATCTCCGATTTCCCCTGCCCTTTCATTTAGGCGCTTCTCCATGTCTCACCTCTCTTCACTGCCATTGGCTCCCAAGACCTAGATGTTAAGAGTTGCCCAAATCTCTTCATTTGCTCATTCACTAGAGTGCCCAAAGGATTGTGGAATCTAGCAAGTTGCCAAATGAATCCTCAAAATTTCAGAGTCCCCAATAATTGGTCACTAATTTTCCGGAATAAGAGGGCACTATGTGTATTCAGACTTAATTACATTAAAAAGTAATACTTTGTTACAACTACAGGGGCACTTCATCAACATAATATGAGACTATTAACACTATACACGGAGAAGAGGCAGACCTGCGTGACGGGTCCTGAGTTGTTGACCTTGACAGAACTCTCCACCCGGCCCCGAGCCACATTGTAGTACAGCATGGTCCAATCAGGGTCCCCCGCTACCGCAGCGAGGAAGGTCGTGTCGTGGGAGAACGACAAGGACACAAATGTCGTGGCCACCACCTCAGCTGGCACTGGCAGTGTCTTCTTGAGTTCCAGAGTCTCCAAGTCGTACACGGACACCGAGGGCTTGTCCCCATGTTCTGCGACTGCAAGCATATCCCTGTCACAACAGGCAACACATTCAGCAATTAACAGACCTCTTTTGAGGTAAGCATCTGAAAAAATTACTTGCTTGCAACCACATTTACTTTATGGTACGCAATGACTGCTTTACTGACAATGAAACTGAAAGCTATGCAGAAAAATTAGTTTCAAGTTTATATTTTGTATTACAAATGTATTCTTTAAATTTGTGGACACTGACGCCACATATTTTGCCTTTTGTTTGTTTTGTGCAGACAAAATGAAAAACTTGGCATGTTGGTAACACAACAATGTTCTTAACAATTCCACAATTTAATGTGATTAAGGCTCAATCACTAGACATGGCTACATAATAAGTAAGTACATTAAAGGAAATTACGTGGTGGTTAGTTTGATGTGGATTGGGGGATTAGGGGAAAAATAAGATTGTTTGCAGACAAGTGTGTTGTGCATGCTGAAGTGGGAGGGGGGGGGGGGGATTTCCAGGCAGACATTAACAAGATATGGTTGTGAACCAGGCAAAATAAAATGAAGATAAATGTATGAAAAACTAAGGTAGTGAGGTTTATAAGGAAGGTGATATGCAGGGAAATGTACAAATGAGAGGGACAAGAGATAGAAGAAGCAGCAGAATATAAGTATCTAGGGATTGTACTGCACGTAGACCTCAGATGAAAAAAACAGGTAGAGAGGGTGGTAGCAAAGAGAAGAAGGGCTCTGGGTATGTTGGGAAGGGTGCTGAATGGAGTCAGCTCTGAGGTGAAGGACAAGGTGTATGGCACAATGGTACGGCCAATGTTAGAATATGCTGCAGCAGTATGGGACCCGTATATGGAGGCGGAGGTGCAAGAACTGGAAAAGGTGCAGAGAAGGGCAGCAAGATGGATGAAGGATAGGTGGAGAAGGCAGGGACAGGATGATGAGGAAGAAGGGAACTATAGGCCATCAGTGATGATGAAAGAAATTGGGTGGAGCTCATTGAAGGACAGGAGGAAAGTTGAAAGGCTAGTCAGAATGTACAGAGTGGTAAATGAAGAGGGAGGATGGGGAGGGCTACACTGCAAGCTAAATAAGGGAGTGTTTAGAGGAAGAGGAAACAACAGTGAGAAGCTTCAGAGGGTGTGGAGGAAAACGGAGCGGGGTAGACAGTCCATGCTTGTGAGGTCTGTGAGGGAGTGGAATATGTTGAGGGAGGAATTGGTATCTGAGTGGCGCTGGTATTCAGGAAGGGAGTGGAAGAGGAGTTGGTTGGGTGAAGGAGAGGTGGGAGAGCTCGCCACCAGGCGGTAGCCTAATTGTGAGTGTATGTATGTATGAATTAAGTGTGTGGGTACCTACATTCATTCGCTGATAGGCTGTGGAACAGGCCTTGTGTTTTGCCGGGTTCTGCATGCTGTGGAAAATTCCCCGAGTGGCTGGGGTGCCAGCAGGCAAGTAAGTTACCAGACAATGATTCGTGAATGACATTTTGAAATGTTGCTAACCAATGATACCATTTTGCTAGTGTAAACAAATGGAATTAGCAGAATAAACAACTGTTTCACTTCTATACTATTTGAATATTCTGTGACACAGAAATTTTTATTTTGCAAGAGGTGGAAGAATACGAAATAGGCAGAGAAGTTGATCATAATCAGGACTTCGAAAAGTGTGCAAGTGTGAACAGCCCATAAAATAATACAGTACCAATATATGATACCATCAACCCTGACAACCTGGACTCAACCTTCCTAAAATTAATTCAGACTTTTGTTTGACACATCAGCTACCACAGACGTGTCAGACTATCACACTGGACACGTTCAGTATGCTAAGTTCTGCTGCAGCGCTTAGAGCTTCATGTCATTCAGCTGCACCACTGCAAGGCAGCCCTCGTGTAGTGACTGTAGCAAAAAATTCTCTCTGCATCTTTGCTGAGTAGACAATAGAAATCAAATGAAGTGCCAATATATTTCTACAAATATGATGCTAGGTACTGGTGTAATTACATACACAGAGTGAAGACTGTGCCTGAATATAGCATATTTTCTGTGTTGTTACCAACTACTTCGGTTATCTTTATTTCACCGCATTTAGAATTCTTGAAACTGTTAACAAACAGAAAAGAAAATTTTAACAAACAGAAAAGAAAATTTTCACTCTCTGAATGAAAACAACTAACTCCGTCACTTGTAACAGAGGGCCTTTGTAGAAAAGAATCACTCGTCTTAATTTGTCAGTTTGTCCTACCTATATTTCAGCAAACTCTCAATATTAACTTCTCATATCTTACGCACATACAAGAGTAACTATAAATATAAGTTATAGTTAGTTAGTGTTAAGTTACTATATACATATAAGAGTACTGGAGGAAATGCCAAGGAGACATATTTCATGTAAGAATGTCACCTATTTCAAAACATGGTTCTCATGGTGTTGCATATCCGCCCAGAAGTTGCCTGTGTTACATGGGTTTTCACCAGCAAAGGAATGTGAATAAACTTCCCCCTCCACATGTTACCTAATTTAAAAAATTTTCAGCACTACTCACTTGTTGTTGCTGACACATATTATGTTGACACCTTTCCTTTTGTCACTCAGTTTGAGATAACGCTGATGCTTCTCATCAAAGTTATGAATTGCAAGTACAGCTCCAACAGGATACAAAAGTTCACTGTCTGTGATGTAAGCGGCATTTCCTTTTATTCCGGTTTTTAGCCCAAATATGACATGTGGTGTCACTTCAGGAATAGCCATTTCAGAGTAATTACTTTTAGAACTGTCTTATATTATCAAGCCGTACTGAAACACAGCTGTATTTACTTTTGACAACAGTAAATACATTGTCATCTTGTAAATAAATCATTAACTTGTTTTATAATCCCTTTAAAAACAAAAATCAGTAACTTAGCAACCTGTATTGTTTGTTATGTTTACAATTACCCTCAGATACTTCAATTCTGTGCACACAATTGTCAAAATCGCATCAGTGACTCTTAGTGATTTGAATGTAATCAAACTGCATTACAAACTGGTAATTGGAGGAAGAATACTAACATATCAGAGCATGTGTTTAATAATCAGTGTCCTAACCTCAAATAAGTTATAATCCATTCCGTTTTTGATAGTTATTTTGGCAGGGGTTCAATGTCTGGAAAACAGGAGACAGGCCGCGCATTCGCTTTTATTTTTCAGAGAAAGCGTCCGAAAATTCATCAGTTGATGTTTTGATGCGTATCCACGAGATTACCACCAGACCATATATGTATCTCTTTTCTATGCACCATACTTTCAGGCCTGTGAATTTACGTGTGGGCATTGGACTGCCAATGCTGCCAACTGCCCGGCTGCACGTTGGTTTTAGGCAATGAGAACTCGTTATGCCTGCAACATCATTTCCCGGCATATTTATTTTTACGATAGCCAAATTTATATTTGGAAACTTTAAGCACTAGAAAATTCAGCTTAAAACAAATAATAACCTATAAAAATATTTGAAGAAAAAAAACACTTTCGTAAGTAGATTTTTAATAATTCTATTCTATTAACAGTTTCCCGCCAACAACACCGTCTGCTCTGTTCTGATTGGTAGTCTAATAATTTAACAATTTCATGTTTATTTCACATAAGGCGGGCTAATACACAACGTCCATACAAGTAGATCTGAAGCACGTCTTTCAAAAGTGCTCATTTTACCGTGAACAGCCTATAGCAGAGTCGTCACAGTTGAAAAGCTTTGTTGTGCCGTAAAACTAAGGACTCAAAGGAAACATTTTGTACACAGCATAGCCAAGTCAACATAGTTTATTTTACACATTGATTTCTCTTCGTTACAAGGCTCACATAGAAAAAAATGTTGTCACAGGGCATACAGACTAATTTTTTTGCACTTGGTTAATATAGTCGTTAAATAAATGAACGAGGCTCCAAACCATACAACATTAAAACTGACTATTTTGCTGACAAAATATTACGTTGGCACAGCACTCGCGGAGTACAATGATGTCTAATGCACGGCAGTTTTAGCACGCCAACTTGATTATTCATGGTCGTTTTATTCCTTCAGAGGCTGATAATTAAAAAAAAAAAAAAAAAAAAAAAACTGAATATTACTAAATAATAAACAAGGATCTATATAAAAAAATTTTCAGGATAACAAGTTCCCGTTTGCGTATAATATTACTTGGTCAACCACGAATTCTCAGAAACTCAATTATGAACAAGTGCAGATTTTGAAGTAGACTGCTAGCAATGTTATGTTACTATTTTCCATGCCAAAGATCATTAACTCATTTGCACACATATAGTAAAATGATCCATTAAAAATCTATCAATACGAACCAATAGAATCACACCTTTGAATATGTATATCAATATTACATGCGCTCTTGCGCTTAAATATTTCTGATGAGGGACAACAAATCACGCCCTTGAATATATGTCAAAATTACGTGTGCTATTTGCTATGTATTTTATTTATTAAAAGTCGATAGAACACATAATAAAATTATAAAAACCTAGGAGTCCAGCCCTGAAAACATGACCAGTAAGACTCTGTACGCGGTACGCCACACTACATAGAAAAGTGGCAATCTGCGAGTTAGCTGGATTCACAACCATCCGTTTCATCAGTCAGTCGCCCCATCGGTCACGTGACCTTCAACCAATCGCAAGGAAACTTTTCCCCCCCTCCGTCCGTCAAGTATATCACAAACTTTAACTTTCGGCGGACCGACTTATGGGCCACCGCCTTGTAATATCGTTCATTGAAAATGTCTGTTGGAAAACAGTCACTTGTTTTTTGTCTTAGTATTTTTATTTTTAAATACACAAGGCAGTGAAGTTGTTTACGTTTTTTCGTTTCACATTTTAATTGAACTAAAGATGACTTGTAGATTTTCGGAGGAAATGCTGATAAATTACGCTAAGGAAAGAGAATGTATTTATTACATTAATTAGAAACATTTGTCTGTGCGCGAGAAAGTCAGTGTTGCTAGGTGGTAACACTGAAAATTTTCTGGCCCGACGGATCGACGGACGACTGACTGTGTGTCTCTCTTTCAATTGACGGACGAAAACACCAACGTTGGTGTTTTCGTCCGTCAATTGAAAGAGGACTGACGGAAGCGACGTATGGTTGTGAGCCAAGCATCTCAGCGAAATAGGTTAAAATTCTATACAATACTTCGTGTAACCCCAACAGGAAAGCAGGAAATTTCGTAATTAACCAAACTCTCGTCATACAATGAGCCTCTCAAGAAAAGGGTAATCATCACTCAATATTCGTGAGTTTTCTCCATTGAGCATCCACTCGTCAGTATGCATTTAAGTGCGTGTTTAAATTGACAATGTAGTAGAAAATTAGGCACGTTGACTGCAAAATGATAATTCTCCAAATTTTACTGTGTAGAAAATATTGTTGCCGGTGATGTAGTTTCTTTCATGTCACGGCGGCATGTCGTGCGACCACGAGACTAGCAAAGGTGTCAAATGTAGTATTAAGCATTCTAGTATAGGCTGTTCACGGTAAAATGAGCACTTGTGAAAGCCCTGCTTAAGATCTACTTGTATGCACGTAGCGTATTCTTCAGTCTTATGAAAAATTAATACTGTCAAGCGCCTCATCACTTTATCCACAGTGAAACTGTGAAATTATAAGAAAAGTAAATATTTTACAAACATGCTAATTTTTACACTTCGATACTAAAAAATAAAACAGAAAGAGAAATAAATAATTAAGTTACCACAAATGGTCGCCTAACTTTTTTATTAGATGTTAAGATATGGAACTACTTTCCACTCATCGTTACCAACTTTACTGTGTGCATGTAACTACAGTGCGCCCGTCAGAATATATGCAGGCAGGAGCAGTGACTTTTTTCTGAGGTTGATTTCAAAACTGCACTTTATCGTGAACAGCCTTCATCAACCTTCAACAATTTGATCAGAAACAAAACCGCAATCTGGCCAGCGGAAAAATTACTTCCTTAAAGATAAATAAAAATGTTCTTTAAACAAGGCGGACGAACCTCAGCATACCAAATTATACATCATTGAAGGATCAGAAATATGCAAAGGAATTTTAACTCGTTCGTCCTCCAACGCAATCCAACACAAAAAAGGGATTCTACCCCGAAATTCCAGGTTGGTAGGTGCGGGCAACACTCTGTGCCCCTTCATAGCCGCATTCTACCAACCCAGCACTTCTGCGGGCGTAATTCAACACTCGTTGCAGTTTAGCAAAGAACCTGAGAACTAGCATTACCTGAAACTAATGCCGGACAAGATAAAATCACGTCGGCCAAATTAACTGTGGGCTATTGGCGATAAAAACCCAGCGCATAACGACTGTATTTACTGTGGGCTGCAAACAAAACTTCATGACCACAAATCATGCCGGAAAAACTGCCAACGCGTAATCCCAGAAAAAATATGTCACGAAAACTGCAGACTGACGTTTTAATTTTCTGAAATGAATTCCGCTACAGGTCGGCATGTAAGGAGTTCCTTTACAGCTGGTTATAACTTATCATTTCGCTCAATATTCATTTTATCGTACAATAGTTCATAAATTTTACTGTTAATCTGTGCCATTTATACTACATGGAGAACAATATCGATTTTTGAAGAAGTGCAAATATCGTGAAGGTAACCAGGCAGAGGTTTTTGTTTGCTTGGAATGTTATTTTGGGGGGGGGGGGGACAATTTTGTAAAGCCACGAAATGGAGACTGTTCTTGTGTAATAAGGCTTGATGAAAAAGTTATACAGTTTCTATTAATACCATGCCAAGCCAAAGTATTTGGGAATGAAGAGGAAGCCCTGCAGTCCTGGAGGATACTGTCCACTCCTGGTGATGGCTACATCTAAGATGGCGACTAGTTGGACCGATGTTGCTGTCCAATTTTCATACGTTATGGTTTGGTAAGCCTTTGACTTCGATGGCAGCCAGATCTTCATGACTTTATGTCTACGTTACGTCAAGTAAGGCTTATATTACCATTAAAGTTAAACATGGATCGAATTCAAGTAATGAACTTGTTTTTAAACTTCTCCAGACATTGATTTATCTAAAAAGCTAAATCTCAGAGGTCTTGATCAATGTTTGATAGTAGATTCAAAATCGCACACTTGAGGAGTTTGTTGCTCCACAAGACTTGCTAGATGAAGGCAAATATGAATATATTTACCTTCATGGATCATTTAATTGAGCTACATATTCATCTACATATTTCGTTGCTATGATATGTTATTTAGGGAACATCCTTAATTCATTTTCTAGGCAGTCGTCATATTCATATTATCATATTTTCATATGTTGACAGCAGACAGTATTTCGTTCTTTTGAATTTTAATAGTAAGCTTGAAGGGTAGTTGTAACATTGTCATGTGTAGTGTTATAATTGTCTATTTATTAAAAATATAAACTTGATTTTACATATGCTTTCTGTAGGTAGAGCCTATCTTAAAGTTGCACTATTGAATAATTACTAGTACAAGTTACCGCTATTATGATCCTAGAAAGCATGATGATTTAAGGTGATAATTCTGAAGAAAAATCTGCTTTCATACTTTTTCTTGAATAGATCTACTAAGTAGATGTTCTCAAATATACATGTGAAAAGGCACCCATATCTCTACATCCATCTTATAAGTAATAAGTATAGGTAAAGTACGAAACACTACAATGTCTCACCGTTGCACGGAACGTGCCTGCGCAAAGAATGATCTCAGCAGAAGTATGTGCTGTAATTGTGTTCAGGATTGTGCCACAGAGCAAGTTATTTTCCATAGACGAAAGCCGAGTTTTTGCGAACTTCGTCTTCAATTTGCTGATCAGCTATATTTAGTAATAGAAGTTTAGGGAAACGCGAAATGTAGTTAAACTTAATTCAGAGATTAAAACGAAAACCATTTTATCAGAATACTGTTCAAACAGTATTAAAGAACATTTTTAATACAGTTTCTAATATTTTCAAGGAAAGATATCAGACAAGCACAAAGGGAAGTATAACAAAACTTAGTAAATATTTTGTTGTATATTTTTATTATGTAATATTTTAATACTGTTGAAATTTCCTATTTCAAATATGTCATCAACAATGACGACGTTTTGGCAAATTTGTATTTCGCCCGGATGTTATCTGACGACCCGCTTGGATTCTACATTCTAACCATCTTCACGGTAGATGCGGATAAAACGGCAAACGGTCGTGTAGCAATAACGCTGCTAAACGATTATGCAGTAGGGGTTTTACTACCGTTTTAAATGAATTACATCGTATCTTAACGTTCGTGAGTTAGGCAACCATTTTTATGAGCGGCAAAGTATTTCCGGCCAGCGTTAATTCTAGCCCAGCCGAGGCCGTTATCCAATTACTAAAATCCGCCTTTCTATCTGCGGCTTCATCGCCACAAATTAGTAATTCGCTCAGCCCCCTCACCCCCTTCCACGTACCCTTTACAGCCCTCTTTTTTAACGTTCCCAAATGCTGGCCTTTTAATTGGTTACTTGGAAAGGGTGGGAGTCTCTTTGATAGGGGCGCAGCATGGAAAATTGTGTTCGCAGCTCTAGAGATGGGTAAAACAGTGAATTTATTAGTAACAATTTGTGATTGTGAATGATATTTATATATATATATATATATATATATATATGTGAAATGTATCTGTTACTTTTCACAGTTTGCAGTAGCAATGTTCCTATATTCTTCCAGGGCGACTACTTACCGCACGCCAGTAGGCCTAGAGGCAATTGACGGTTAAGTGAGCACTTTGGTAAGCTCTCTCATTTGGAATAATAGTCAATAAATATATTTTATTTTACCCTTATACGTTAACTTCCGAGTGCGGTGAAATACAAACAATGTGTTAATTACTAACATGGCAATATTTATTTTTTAAAAAGTGGTTAAAGGGGTAAAACATGGCATAAAGGAAAAGGTAACCAGAGCCTCAAAAGTGCTCACTTTACCGTGGACAGCCTATACCAGTTTTAAAATAATTTTTGGGTATGACAAAACACTTTTTCAATTCGCAAAATATTTAATTGTATTGAAGATAACACAATGACTTGCTGAAAACTTTGATAATCATTAGCCTTAATTGATAAATAGATATTATGTTTATGCCACCAATTATTGCTCGGATTAAAAAAGGTTTAATTTTCTAAGATAGTAGGGTCTACAGACATAATGAGTTATGGTACTATCAGGACAGTGAAACAATAGTTTACTATATACAATCAAAGTAAATGACAAAAAAAAAGGTCCTGTGAAATTGTTGTTAATATAAACGTCCAAAAAAATTTACTAATTCCACACCATTATAACAACAATCCAAAACCAGGGGCGTGGAGAAAAAAAAAGGGAGGATCATAGGGTTATATCCCCTCCCGAAATTCAGGATAAACTGAGGGTATCTATAATATTCTGCCAAGAGTGTTTGGCTATTTGAAAATGAATTAAAGGAAATTTAACTTTAAGTAGTCTTGTGCACTATAGCAACCTTCTGAATAAATACATTAGAAGACAAAAAAAGGTTGTGTTTGGTTTTATTTTATAAAGTATGAAACTGAAATCTATTGACCAACTTCGGCAAGTAGTCTTCATCAAAAAATAGGTAGGAAATATACATACGACCTAGAGTCTTAATCTGTTCCAGAAGGGCGTAACCATCCTTGAAAAGTGTAACTGAAGCAGATGTGTGTTGCGAGTAATTCAGACAGAATGAAAAATACGAGTAAATCTCTTGAGTTTCTGAATAATGCATTATTGATTAAGGAAGTGAAAACCATAAAAATTTGGATGCCGATTTCAACTTTCTTCTATTTAAAAAAAAGGAGGGGTTGGAACCATATATGTTAATTAAAAATACTAACTCTCAGGCGTTTTTGCGACGGATTAGTAATTAGTCGTACACAGCAAATAAAACGTTAGCCTTGTAATTTAACGATACACACACCAACATCATTTCTAATACTGGAAAACTGTTGCCTAGGCCTAAATGTGACCCTGTATTTTTGCAAAGAAAGCGACCCTGTGTAAATGGGAATGAACAAGTATCACTTTGTAATCTTTGTTAGAGGTATGGCGATAAAGACTGTTCCCGATAAAGTGAGCACTTTTGAAATCAACCTTAGAAAAATGTCACTTTTGCTACTTGCAAATTTTTAAACGGGCACACAGAGTGGCATACGCCCAGTAAAGTTGGTAACTATGGGTGGAAAATAATTACATATCTTAACGTCGAATAAAAAGTGTTAGGTAACCATGTGTGATAACTTAGATTATATATTTCGTTTTCTGTTTTTTTTTTTAATGCACCGACGTGTAAAAATGAGCAGATTTTAAAAATATTTTCCTTAAAAATAATTTCACAGTTTCGCTTGACCGACGCATGATTAAAGTGATAAGGCTCACGGCAATGTTAATTTTACATAAGGCGGAAGAACACATAACGTGAACACAAGTAGATCTTAAGCAGGGCTTTCAAAAGTGCTCATTTTAGCATGGACAGCCTATAATACAGAATGGTTATGTTATTAGAGAATGCTGTCTCAAATGTGTACTGTTATTTGGCCCCCGTAGGTAAGATATTGCATGAACAATACTTAAAACACTTCTAAATGTCGGTACAAGTTTAGACTATTTGTATAGCGTTTCCCAACAAGCACGAATGGGCGATTGCAGTGTTGCCAATAACTCATTCGCCAGTCACATCACACAGCTGTGTCATGTTCGTTGTACAAGCCATTCTCTAAATGTAGCTTTGATTCAAGCTTGTGTGTGATGTGATAGAAATTCAAAACTGCACAGGGACAGCAACAGAAGTGGCGTAGTTCGTTTGATGCGTAGCCAGACGTGTGAAATTCGATGGGTCGAACATCAAGATTCTTTGTTTTTGTTTAATGAACTTTTCGATCGTGGTCCATTGTAAGAAAACAAGATTTTTGAGACTCAGAAACTACTACAAAAGCACTCAATCTACATTCTTCTTTGCACCAGAGTTACTTTATACTAATTTCACTTAAGGTAGTTATGTTGTAAAATATTTTGCCTAACATTAAATTTTTCATACATTTATTTTTCAGGCTAATTAAACGGCCTCTCTTCATGCGTTATGAATGCTTAAGCCTTTAAGTCTGAAATCCAACTCTGTTACAGCCCGTGGCTACAGAGATATGCTCACTGCGATGTAGCACAGCAGTAGAATTAAACTTATGTCCCAGAGGACATAAACTAGTAATAAGCAACTTATATCAATAATATAATTCACCTTTCCTTCACAGGTGATTTTATTTCCCTTTAAGATAAGTACAAGCCGGCTAGTGTTGGCTCTACTGTCGGCAGATAATTTCCTTTGCTTTTAGTTTTCAAGCAATTCACTGGTTATTCGGTGGAGGGGGGGGGGACAGGCCCCATTGCACCTTTCCCCCTACCAGAGTGGAGTTTACCCCTCCACTCTGGTTAGTCCAGCGCCAGACATGTCAAGAGAAAACAAGATTATCCCCCCCCCCCCTTTTTTTTCACTCTTAGAATTTATCTTCCTACTAATAAAGAACATGGTCCATGCCTATATGTTTCCTGTAGCATTTTCTAATAATGCATGTAACAATGTTGAATTCTTTTCTGTCGACTGGGTTTTTACGGAGCCTGTGCCGATTTTTTACCAGCCTCTTCTTATTTATAGTTTTAACTATAGGTACACTGAGGGAGGTACACATAGCCCAAGACAGTGGCCATGGCAGCCCAATCCCTCTCTGCCGCGATGCATGCCTCCTTGCATGGATTCCCTCCCTTGTAGGCGTAAGGGGCGCAGCCCTCACACGCAATAGTTCCCGTCCCTACCTCAGAAGTACATCTAACACTTAGAATTAGGATACGTTCGAAAAAAGAAGTCTGAAATCCAAGATCTGGGCAATGAAGCTAAAACCAATTTAACGTAATTTTTGCAGCAGTTAAACGGGCAGAAGATAATTTTGTACTCACAATTCCGAGAAAATCTGGGAAAAAGTTTAGCGATAGAACTATGCTACAAACGATTTCTAATAATTTTGGAGGAAGTGAATTTCGATCACTTACCTGGACTAAATAATTAGAAGTTCTTGCCTCATAGCGATATATAGCATTCATGATCATTTATTCTTTCTACTCTACTGGAGCAGTGTCCCCAAGTCATATCTGCATCTGTGGGTGTTAGTGAAGTACATACGTGGCCAAAAAAGTGGCTAGAAGAATACGATCAAATATTACAGAAAAGTGATTTTGTTGAAACACTCAGCATGTGGGATAGCTAATATATTTTCCCCATCCACGCACATCAATAATCTACAGCATCAAGTGAGGGGTATTTTTCCACACTGTGTAGACTTAAATCATATTTGCTCAACAGTATGTCAGAAAACCACTTGGATGTGTTGGCATTGCTCACAGTACATCGAGATATACTATAGGTTGAACCTGAATACGTTTTGGACTTGTTTGGAACAACCAATCTTTGTGTATTTCTTTTTAATTAGTTAATTCATACAAAGTAAAGATGTGTGTGCAATATTTAAATAATTTATTATTATACCGCGAATATCAAGTGTTTAATTTTATAATACAATTATTGTAAGATTTAATACGTCCTTTTTCTCACATATGCACACATTTATGTTAGTTTAGTCCAGTATTTATCGCAAATATAAATTAGTACATCACCCCCCGAAATAGCTACGCCCATGTCCAAGATATATATATGTATGTGTATATATATATATATATATATATATATATATATATATATATATATATATATATATATATATATATATATATATATATGTATGTATGTGTATATAATATATATATATATATATATATATATATATATATATATATATATATAACGTGAAGTCTTCAGCGTTTTAAAAATATGACGTTTGCAAAACACACACAACGCAGTTTCAGGTAGATGAATCAGTTCGTGTGTGTGTAAATCTCACGTGAGGCATGCGAAACTGTGAAGTGATGAAGTTGTAGTAATGCATGATCACTCAGCCAGTGAAATTTCTCATTGCCATAGTTGAAGTTTGCTTGTACGAGCATGTGAAGCGTGATAAGTATTGTTACAATTTTCTCAAAAGTCAGTTCGTTAAGTGACGATGGTCTTAATTAAATAAAAGAGTTAATTATAACTTCCTAATTTTATTTACAATTACTACAAACTAAATTCTCTTGACTCAACATCACACAATAAATTTGTATCACTTTACTGTTTACAGTTAATAACTTCAATCAATACAATTTACAATTACCTCAAAGAAACTAACACCATTAAATAATCTTAAAATATCAGTCCCAATAGCAATTCAATTATTTTACAAATTATATGTCCACATTTGACAGTTCCAATATTTACAATGAAGTCCGTGTCACATGTTAGTCGGTCCCACCTCAGTTTAGTCCATGTCCCACCAGTCAGCAATGTTCTACAGTTCTCCGAGCGCCCTCACGTACAGTAGGCTTCACTCGTCGAGTTTCACGCCCTCTCTTACTTCACACCACGAACACCTCGTCCGCCGTCGTCTCGCAATCTCCTGTCGTCTGACCCTCCCCGCAACTAATTTCTCCTCCGCGCCCAGCTAGGTAGCCTTCGCCAAAGACTGCCGACCGTTGGATTGCTGCAATATGTTTAGGGTCGAAGGCCATCGCCCAAATTTTTTTCTAAATGCCACGTTGTGCCGAGGGTCCTATTTTCCAGAATATATTCTTGCGCATCCTCTACACTTGTCGGCTTCTACAGCGGGGGAGGAGGGTTTGTGACGCCAGCTACGTCACCGACGTCAGTCATTCCCAGCGACCTCCAGGAGGGGGGGGGGGGGCTGCCTTGTGTGATGTGATGCTACAACACAGGTCAGTTACATGTAGGCCCTACTCATTCTGATATTTCGGACTCACCTCTACTTTCGACATTATTTCACAGGCTGCGTTTGCAATCCTTACTCTACTATATAAATGCGAAATTGTGTTTGTGTTTTTTTTTGTCCTTCTTTCACGTCAAAACGGAGCAGCGGATCGACCTGATTTTTTGCACAGATGTAGTTGGAGGGCCGGAGAGTGACATAAGCTACTCTTTATTCCAGGAAAATATCTCAAACAGTTCCGAAAATATGATGATCAGGGTTGTACATAGGTACTGGATTAAACTTTTCTTAGGATTACTGCATAAAAATGCATTGTTAAAAAAATTCCGTCATTTCTCGTTTCTTTTTTGTCTATATGGGCTGTCTTACATTCCTTCCCAAGAAATGCTGTAGCTCAGTGGGTAGAGAACCCAATAGTGGAGCCACAGTAACTCAGTGGATAAGAACCCGATAGTGGCGCCGCAGTAGCTCAGTGGGTAGAGAACTCTATAGTGCTATAGTGGGACCGCAGTAGCCCAGTGGGTAAAGAATCCGATAGTGGGGCCGGAGTAGCTCAGCGGTTAGAGAACCCTATAGTGGGGCCGCAGTAGCTCAGTGGTTAGAGAACCCGATAATGGGGCCGCAGTAGCCCAACGGTTAGAGAACCCGATAGTGGGGCCACAGTAGCTCAGTGGGTAGAGAACTTAATAGTGCTATAGTGGGTAAATAATCCGATAGTAGGGTTGGAGTAGCTCAGTGGTTAGAGAACCCGATAGTGGGGCCGCAGTAGCCCAGCGGTTAGAGAACTCGATAATGGGGCCGCAGTAGCTAGAGAACACAATATTTATTTCAAGTCCTAAATTTCATGCGAGCGAAGCCGCGGGTAAAATCTAGTTCTTTACATAAATGTGAAACTTTGACTGGTTGCGATTTCTCAGCTCTCACCTGTAGGTAGTAGTTCTGCACAATCCATGACAGAGAGCGTTGTGGACGGTGTGTAGACTCGTCGAACGACGGGTCGTCTAGTTGGGGCAATTTGGGGTACGCGGTACTATTCACGCACTGGGGGCAGGTAAGTAACATAGACTAAAGATGAGGTAAACCAATTCTTCGTCTTCTGCGCATGTACGCAGTATTAATCTACCCCAAATCTATACAACCGTCAAGTCAATGGCACATGCTCAACAGTAACGGACGTGTTTGTTTATATCATAAAATGGAATTATCAAAAGACAAGCACTTTTATATGAATGAAATAATATTACCTATTTGAATTTGACCAAACAACATTATAAATTGGTTAAAGGAAGTATACAAACAGATCGAAGCACTTTTTTTCTAAACAGTGTTCAAACTTCATATCATATTCACCAGTGGTGGCTGGTGACTAGAAACTGGGAGGGCTGTAGCGGTCCTAACTCATATCATTACAAATATCATTTTTTAAATAGGCACAGTGATACTTATATTGCATACGACAGGCTTAAGTAAGTGTAGCTTATGTAGGTAAATACAAAAAATAAGTGTGGTTGTTTGAAGAAAAATGTATCATCGCCCGATTTGTAATGGTCAACATACTGTGGCCGCTGGTTCAGATCTAATCACTACCACAGGTATGTATTTGTTTTTAGTTTGTTTAGGTTATATGTCTTCCAACCAGTACCTACATGGTGTGGTACATTACACGAGACGACGAGGGATAGCATAATAATACCAATTCTACCAAACTAATGATGATAACAACTTAAATATACTAAAACAAATATTTTTTAAAACCAAATACTAATATACATAGACTACAGTACATACAAAATTCATGTCGAATTTAAATTAGAGGATGAAAGTGGCATATCTTAATTAATACATTTAAAAAAAAATCCATTCGGCAACCTGTACGCGCTATCTAACTAGCAATATATGTTCACATTACCAAACAATGGAAATTCTTTGGCATTTTTTATATGTTACGAACATGATTTATGTCTTTTAACTTTGTCTCCCAAATGTTTTAAATATTTTACCCCATTGACAGTCCACGCACGATCATTAGGTTTCATTAGCAAAACAAATTAAACAAAACAACACATTTTCAACTTCACACCCGCATGGCCAGTCCGCGAAATTGTATGTACTTACGTCGAATTTTCTCGAATACGAACCATTTACTACCTTGGATTAGTTGTTGAATTATATTTAACTGTGGCCTTGCTGGTCCCAGATTCTGTAGCTCTAGTTTATTCTCGTAATTGAAAATCTTTTCTTTGTAATAAGGTTTAAAATGTTACTCACCGAATTAACAATTATTTACAAGTTTACACAACACGACATTAACAACAATTCAACCCTGCTTCTGACCGATGCTCACAGCTCATCATTAATTAACAACAAACTTATTCAGAGTATTACACACTATATTAGAAGCTCACGCGAGTTTGAACGATATCTATACTTTAAATTATATTCGAAATAAATACAAGCATTGTTAAGAAATGTGTTCTACAACTTTAAAAGAGTGGAGCGCGAAAGTGTGCTTACAAAACATGTAGTTTTGGTAGCGCTGTCAAGTTCCAGGAAACCATTTTTTTGTTTGAGCAGGGGCGCGCCCATCTCTCTCCGATTTACAGCATGCGATTGGCTGAAAAGGTCCGAGCCCTGAAGTTTTCCCTCCCTCCCGTAGCGCCCCTAGTCCTATGTTACGGTCATCTCTCTCTACTAGCTAAGCCCACTTCGGGGCGAAGAATCTGCCGCCCCACCACTCGACATTTCCAAAAACATTTGTCTCGTGACAAGAGTCTCATCCATCTCAAAAACATTGGCTGCGAAATAACCTCCGTATTCGTAGGCAGTATTATTTACTGAGTAGCAGATAAGTAGACGTATGCGTTTTCAGATTTTTATTAGGAGGGCTGCGCCCCGCAGCCCTACCTCAGCAGCAGCCACTGCTATTCATACAATTTGTCATGTTGGCAGAAAAGCAGTTCAATATTGAGACACTCAGTGACTGGTCTGCGCATCCAGAGAGTCCGCTCTGTGCCATGTCCACTCTATGGTAAGTAAAGCCTGTTAGAGCATTTTGTATCCAACGTCCAAAGCATCGATCTTCGTGACCAGTAGAGCAAGGCAACTTGAGCGAGGCCACTTTTGCATCTTCTAAGTCATTGAAGTCGACAGATGGGAGGGCAAGAAGTATGAGTGTAGTATTGACCACCCCAAGCGAATGGTTGGAGGAGGCAAATTCTTCCCCAGAATTAGAATATACTTTTAGCTAAATTCTGGTCAGTTTCGCACATCGTCTGACAACGTCAATACCTCCTTACAGACTTTTCATATATCTACAGAATATAACTCTTTTCTTCGCAGTGTATTGTCGCAGTATATTGTCACTCGAGTTCATTACTGCGCAAAAACCGTGTGGTGCACCTGAATTGAGTTGAGAGATTTGGGCGGCTCTTAACAACGAGGTCTTGAGCGCCGATGAGGGTGAAACGAGATGAGAATGGAGCAGCGCCGGAATGCAATGACGGGGGGGGGGGGGGGGAGATACGAAGGATCCTATAGAAAACCCGCCAATCAGCGGCATCGCCCGGCACGATTTTCACTTGCAAAAATCCGGGAGTGAACCGGCCGGGAATTGGACCCGGTTCGACTAGGTGATAGGCGAGCAGTCTTAACCGCTCAGCTACCGAGGCCCCTAAGTGGGGTAATGATTTTCACATTTCCTTTCAAAAGTCTATGTACGTAGGCATTGGTTAACGTAATTTAAAACTGTGAAAAATTGCAAAACCCTGAATTTATAACCTGGAAAGAATGTTATTTATGTTCCGATATTTTTTTCAGGAAATAGAGCATCCGAAATAGCGTGAATTATTAGCATACATGCAGGCGATTCAAAGAGTACGCTATGGACTCGCGAAGAGCCTTAGTTCAAACTACTGATTTATTTACTTTGATCAAGTGTCTGCCAGGTATGTTTTCGCCTTCTTTTTTTGTGATTATCCTGCAGCAAAAGTTTGTCGGTATAATTAGAGACATCCCGTACACTACCACCTGCATTATTGGTTCATTGACATTTCTCGATCAGAGGTCGTTTCCCGCCAAACTGTACGGCGCGTGATTCACTAAGACCAATAGCAGAGGTACTCATACTGTATAAAATAAAGAACGGTCCAATGACAAAACTGGTGCATACGTACATTTGCTCATAATACAACATGTGATTAAATAACAACGTGAATTTCGAGGTCCTAACAAATAACTATATCTAGGCCATTCACGGTAAAGTGAGCACTTTTGTAAGCCCTGTCACTCGCAATAATATTCAAGAAATAAATTTCATTTTAGCTTTAGACGTTAACTTCCGAGTGCCCACTGTGTTAGCACTTACATGGCAATATTTATCTTAAAAAGTGATGGAAGGATAAAAAAAAAAGTGGCTGGAAGATCAGAAAGTATAGGGTATTCATGGTAAAATGAGTACTTTTGAAAACCCTGCTTAATATCTACTTGTAAGCACGTTGTATATTATTCCGCCTTATGTAAAATTAACATTGCCGTGGGCTCCATCCCTTTATTCATTCGTCGGTCAAGTGAAATTATTAGAAAAGTAAATATTTTTTTTAATTTGCCCATTTTTACACTTCTGTAACATCTCAAATTTTCCTAACGTCATGATAATGATATGAATGAGAATAATTTTGTGTATTTTTAGTAAGTGTTAAATGTGTGAATTGTTTTACATAAATTTAGTATGTAAGATATTTTATTTTGGCAATTTTATTGCTTAATAGTGTGACAACTTGTTAGCTTAAATGTAAATTTTGTCTAAGCAATTGAAAGTGTTTTGTCAGCCAAATAGTTTATTATAATATTTTTTTGTTAATCTCGATACACCAGCCAGAAACAAGAACCTTTTGTTTCTGTTAGGAACATTGCAGTAAAATAGAACATTCTTAATACATTACAAACGTAGCTGCCCGGATGGATGAAACGAGGGCACCAACAACTAATTGAATATTCCGTTTGCAAGTTCGTCGTATATGAAAAAAATAATAATAATACTTCTGAATGCTATAAAAAAGAACAAATAACCATATTTAGTGAATTAAAGCTGAGAAGACGTAACAACTTCGAGATAAGTAATGAGCCCGAAGAGAGGAGTGTGCCGTCTACAAAATTGGCACCAGCCTGACGACAGATGAAGGACCAGAGGACGTTTCCAGCCCAAAGAAGGAAGTCTACGCTGTTCCTGAGATTGGAGGATCGACTGCCTGCATCGCGGACGTCTGGAGGACCAACCTGGAGTTCGGCGCCATCGGTCCAACTAGGCAGAACGACGTCATGATCCCTACTGCCTGCTGAGTTGGGTTCGACGCAGAGGTTCCTGGTTCACAGAGGAGCGGCAGGGCATCAATCGCTCGCAGGACCAGATGCAGAGGAACGGTTGTGCTGCACTACAGTTTTCGACGACAGCTAAGTCCTCGCCTACTAAAATCAGCCACTGAGTGCTTATTCCTGTTTATCTAAAAGCACTAATAATATAGGTAGTTTAGCAGATGTACAGCGGTAATTTTTTCTGGCTGATGTATCGTTGGTTAGTAGTTGTTACAATTTTTTATAATTAATGTCAGTGTAATAATTTTTGAAGTTCTAAAGGCCATATGTTTATTTTCCTTGTGGTACGTTAGCTGGCAATGTATTTCTAAATGGTGATTAGTATGTTATTTAAAGAACCGAGATTTCGTTGAATACACTTCAAATAATTAAAAATAATCTTGTGACTATTCTTGATTTATCTTAATTTAAACTGCCAAGTGTGATTTTAAAGAGTTTACCTAAATTGATTTTCAAATGCTTAGTTGATTCTCTTTTACAAATTTTCAACAGACATTCTATTTCCCCATAGCCGAGGCATAAACATACATTCATCTATCGCACACGTATTTGGATGTCTTTGCCTATTTCGACCATTAAAGAATTATGTAGCAGTATTGTGCGTTGTTACATATATTTTTAATTAACGCCCATACGGGTAACACAAGCCGTCGTCACATAAAATACGTGCCATATGCGTATGTAACATATAGAAGTGTTACACTTCGAAGCATAAAAAACATAAAATGAAAAAAATTTATAAGTTATCACAAATGCTTACCTAACTATTTTTATTTGACGTTAAAATATGGAACTACTTCCCATCCAAAGCTACCAACTTCACTGGACGCATGTCACTTAGTGCGCCCGTTAAAATATATGCTGGCAGGGTCAGTGACTTTTCAAAAGTGCTAACTTTATCGTGAACAGCCTTTAAGTAAGCACTTTTGAAATCTAACTTCGGGAAAAAATTTACCGCCCATAACTATGTGTAAATTTATGGCCACCGAAGTCGGTGTTACATGTTTTCTACTCACAAGAATACGAATTTACATATTATCAACACATTTACTTTCCTTAAAATTCCGCAGTTTTAACTGGGTGTCGTACGAATGAAGTGAGATGGTCAGTAGCACTGTGAATTTTACATAAGACAGAAAATGATACAAAATGAGAGGAAGAGTATAGTCCATTCAAAGTTACTGCCATCTTTTCTGAAGCTCTGCTGAAGTTATACTTTCAGGATATTCCTCCACCTCACGCAAAGAAAGCTTAACTATAGACAATTACACCAACGGGGAAACACACAATATTTCTACGCACTCAGTTTAATAATATTTTGCATAGGAACTATTTGTTATTAGGCATTTCCAACTCACCTATTTTCTACCTGTTTCCATTAATATTAACCCTAAATTAAATATTATATATTTATAAAACATAATTAAAAGTTTAATTTAAACAAAAATAAAGTGTTTTACTTTTAAAAGAATTGTACAGAGATTTTGATACATGGCATATTAAGGAAACAATCAAACACGTCATGCATGGGGAAATTTTTCATTCGTTTGATTAGATGAGTAGATGAGTGTGAAAAAAAAACAGTGAATAAATCATAGACTAAAGATGGGGTTGGCTGATCTCGCTGGCTGCTCACAACCATTCTCCGTGTCCCAACATTGAACTGCTTTTCTGCCTACAGGGCTAGCGAAAATGGCGTAGTTTGGGTTTTAGATTAAAACACTGTTTAGTAAACAAGAGCTTTGTAATTTTTGTATACTTGCTCTAGCCAATTTGTAGTGCAGTTTGATAAAATTTTAAGTGGTAAATGTATTTTCTTAATATAATAGTTGTTGTCACTTAGAAATTAAGATGTAAACAAAGACGTTCATCACTGTTGACTATGTGACTTTGACAGTTGTGTAGGATTAGGGTAGGTCAATGTTGGGTACACGCGCAGAAGACGAGTAAGCGGTCTACCTCATATTTAGTCTATGGAATAAACTACACAGGCATAGAGTTTTGAGCCAAAGGTAACACCATCAGAGGATGCGACACTTGAAGAAAAAGTTGTTCTGAAGGTTGATTCTACTCAAGTTAGGAACAAAACGAGTTTTCCTATGGGAGAGTTTGACATAGGGAAATTTTCCGCCGTCAGGTGCGCAGTGTTCCAAAGAGGTGACGTTTAATTAAAATTCTAAGCTATGTGAATAATAAAAGAGAAAGACTTTAATTAGTTACGTTGTTATTTTATATCTGATTTATAATTATTACAGTTGTTTTGTTTTTTTACGTAGATAATAGAGAACATCCGGTACACATGCGACACTAGCGCTTCCCTAGTGGCGAAATTATTAGTTGCCAAACTAAAAGCCAGGGCCTGTTATCTCTATAGGCGCTACGTCGACCATCTTATTAGTTACAGGGGCCTACCGCATGTTCCTGCCTGGCGCTAGCTAGTCTTTCTGTTTCCGCTGCTATGCTTTGGAACGATGGCGTCAAATAAACGTCGAGAAGGTATTTGTGAGGATTTAAATTCGGGTTTAATACTCAACAAATTGCCGAGGAAGTGTTGTGTGCCAGGTTGTGAATTACGAGTAACAAGTCAACACAGGTTCCCTTCTGATTATGATGTGTACCGATTTGAGGTGTGGAAGAGGCGTATAAATTCATGCAAATTATTGAACGCGCTAACGGGGACATTTACATCACACTAGAATTTGCAATGTGCACTTCAGTGAAGATTGCTTCAGCCCTGGTACGAAAAGGCTCAATCCGAATTCTGTGCCTAATTTTAATCTGCCAGGTATGTATTATAGTATATTTGTATGCAGGCCCAGACCTGCAGTGTTATCTTTTATTTTTCCATTTTTATCTCGTAGATCTTTTTTACAGGATAGTATTGCCAGCTTACGTGAATATGTCAATAGTTCTGCTTCTTTTGTCCTGTATTGATAAAATAAAAAGTTGTTTAGGCCTAACCCCAGAGATTGGTGTGAATATAAATAAAACGTATTCTGCACCTTTGTGCATTTTATTATTTATTTATTTACAATTTTACAATTCCATAAGAACATAAGTAATTTGAAAATGCATTTGGTCTCGTTGAGCATAGCTGTTTTTGGAGGCCTATGACAATGCTTGTGTGAAACTTTTTCACGTACGGTTTAGCAACATATGCAATCCAAACAAATATAAATTTTTTCTTCCCAAATGTGGTGTTTTTAGAAGTTTAGACATTGCTCTATTATTTTTCAAAAGGCCATTTTTCTAAGAAGTTGGGAAGGGCAATGAAGGCTAGGGAAAATTTTGTGGTATAAATAAACACTAAAAATTAAGACAGACTAAGCATAGGTAACTTACCTACAAAACATTATTTTAACATTTTAAAGCGAACATTTTTTTTTAAATTGTGCCCATCTAACCTAATGTTAACCTAACCATATCGTAAGCGAATAACTGTTTTTTCAGCTTTACTAACTTAACCTAGGATTTCCTGATATTATTCAAACCTAGGATTTTTATGTTGTAGCAACATGCATCCATTACTGTAATAGACCTATCTGAAGTTACACTGTATGACTGCCCTGTTATTTAGTAGTGAACTTAACACAGAACTTTGTAGTTTTCATGTAGGAGAGCTGGCCATAGATAACTTACTATGGATTAACTTAATTGTGTGATCTTGTTATAGGACCTAAACCTTGTAGAGCAGGGTGGCTAGCAACAGGGAAACCTGCAAAAGTCAAGGAATTTAGATAAAATAGGAGTAAATTACTGTATACAATGTTGGAAGTGTTAATTTGCCACTGTCCATCTGGTCTACTTCTCTTTCGTCTGCAAATTCAATAATACTTTTTGTTGTTTTGCAGTATTTTACAAATATTTGCTACTGCATTGCAGTATTGGTGCAGAAAAATGGCATTGGCGTTACTTTTGATATAAACAATTTTTAAGGAAATAATATAAACATCTTAATTTAATTTTTAGAATGTAGATTAGTTAAGTAAAAGTAATGGGATACCTACGTGAAACTGTCAGAGGATTTTTTTACAAGGGAATTGCTAGCCACCCTGTAAAGGAATTTGCTAATTCTTTACTATGGGGACTTTTCTGAAGGAAGTGAAATATTTCAATAAACATTCTATATATGAAATTTTTAGACTTTGTGTATGAATAAAATCAGTGGCGAGTGTTTTTAGTTTCACTGGGAGTGGGTGAATATAAATCGCAAAGTTCGGCTATATACGTCCATATTGTAAGTCCAATATGTAAACAAATGGTTGAGGAAATTACGGGATTCTAATTTTCTTACACAAACATTTAACTGCAATGGAATTTATAAGGCTTACCTTGGCTAAATCCACCACTTTTTAATGTAATAAAAGTTGCCACCTATAGAAACACATACACGCACAATTGCTTATGCTAATGTTCAAACACGCCTTGCTACTGCGTGTTAAATACGTATTTATTTTCTGTATGTCCATGATAATTGTCACACTTATGTTCTTTTAAGTGCAGAAATTTTGGTGTCTTTCACAATTTACTTTTTTGTACCCTTAAAAATTACTGGTGGTATACAGAATCTTAAAATGCTGTAACTCCAGTTGATTGTAAGGGACTGAGTTTGGCGACATTTTTTTAATAAATACATATATTAACATTGTTTAGTAATTCAATTTTGTGTAGTCCAAAACTTGTACATAATTTAGTTTCTGGTGGTTAGTACATTGTTTAGATATTTATTAAACATAATTCATCACTTCAACTTAAGTGTAAAAATAAGATTATCGAAATTTGATGGAAAAATCAGAGGATTCGTACAAGGTCTCTGATTGTAGGAAAATCTTTATTCGTTTCAGCTGTAGTTAAATGCAAAATATTAGCGTTGGAATCTTTAAAATGTGGTAAATTATTAAGATGCAACTGCTTGAATTGAGATTTGCGCAGCTGCCAGGAAGGTGCCCTAAGGATTCCAGTGCTAACTGTAATTCGAGGTTCTTAGTTGAGTTGTTCTTGCACAATTGATCACATTTAATCTTTGAATTTTAACGTTTTATTTTGGCGTGTTTTAGGGCTCCAGCAGATATTATTGTTATGTCTTACTGAAAAGCTGATATTTCAGTAAGTGATCGACATGAAAAAGTAAGAAAAGCTTGAAATATTTTATTGGTTTGTTCCACTTCGTTTATTGTCTGTATTTTCACGTGGATTTGTTGTATGAATTGTGTCGTACTATACTGAAAAGAAATAAATACTTTTTCACCAGTTGTTTTTTATTATAATAATTTTTCTTGGTCCTTGAGTTGTGTCTTTAGCCCAATGCATGAGTTTTGCTATCTTGAAGGATACATTAAAACCTATTTGTTTCTGCTGTATTACATAGTTTTAGTTGTTGCATTATGCAGTGGTATTTTTAAAGTGGTATAAGTATCACCAAGACGCCATATGTAAAAAAAAAAAACAGTCGTTAGCTTGCTGAACACAGAAACTTGAAGAGAATTATTTATTGTTGTGAAAATAAATAAATACTGGGTTGGGTGAGCTTTATGTTGTTTGTTATTGTTTGGTGTATGGTGGGAAAGAAAAATAATAAAATGAATGTAAATATTCTTCTTCTTGTAGTTCCTATCCGTTCCGGATGTTGGTAACCATCTCAGCTGTGCTATCTCTACTAAGCACAGCTCGGAATAACTCTGTAGATGTCTCTGAGGTCCATGTTTTGAAGTTTTTCAACCAGGAGATTCTTCTCCTACCAGCGCTTCTCTTCCTGGATATCTTTCCTTGTAGAATAGACTGCAGTAGCTGATATCTGCTTTCGTTCCTCATGATACGGCCGAGGTACTGAAGCTTCCTTGTTTTCACCGTCGTCAATACTTCTTTGCACTTTTACATCCTCAGAAGAATTTCAACATTTGTAACATGGTCTGTCCATGGCACTCTTAACATTCTCCGATATAACCACATATCAAAGGCTTCCAATCTTTTACTGAGCGTCTCCGTCAGAGTCCAAGTTTCTACGCCATAATATAGAACACAGAACACATAACAGCGTAGAAGTCTCATTTTTGTGGACATTGTTATCTCATGGCCTTTAAAAAGGTTACTCATTTTATTGAAAACAGCCTTACCATTTCCAATACAAGACTTCACTTCCTCAGAGCAATCCCACTGGTCATTTATGGTGGTACCGAGATATGTATATTTGTGTACATGGTCAACAGGTCTCTGATTTATACTAATATGACATGTGGGGGTACATTTTTTGCTAATGACCATTAGTTTTGTTTTATTTATATTAATATCAAGACCATATTCCTAACTACTCTGTGTCACTCTATCCATAAGGTGTTGTGAACTTTTTAGGCTATCTGCAAAAATGACAGTATCATCTGCATATCGAAAGTTGTTTATCCATTGCCCATTCAACAGGATTCCGTTGTCTACATCCTCCAATACTTCCCTGAAGATGTATTCTGAATATATGTTAAATAATAATGGAGATATTATACAACCTTGTCTTACACCCCGTTGGATATATATATCGTCAGTGGTTTCACCTCCTAATCTCTCTGAAGCGTACTGGTTCCAGTATAAATTGACAATAATTCTTAGATCATTGTCATTCAAGCCAATACTATTTAAAATTTTAATCATCTTCTGGTGCTGTACTCTATGGAAGGCCTTTTGATAATCTATAGAGCAGGCATAAATGTCACAATTTATGTCTCTGCGTCGTTGAAATAGTACTTCGATGCTAAAGAGAGCCTCTCGTGTTCCAACTGCATTCCTGAATAACTGTGTAGGAGATATTTGTTCTTCGCATATCTTGCACATCCGTCGATGAATAATCTTCAGAAAAAGTTTCAACAAATGGCTCATGAGGTTTATCGTTCTGTAATCTCCACACAACTTAGCTCCTGGTTTTTTAGGCAATACAACAAATTCTGATTTGAATCACTCTCTACTCTAGGAATATTGCAAGAGTTGTAGATGTCATTGAACAATGCAGTCACGTCATCTTCGTTGAAAAGCTTTAAAAATAAAGAAGGTGTTGGTTATTACAAATCCTTGTTCTCCTGCAAATGTACTAAGTTGTTCACCCATTTCATTTCGCTCGGCAAGACCGTATGGACCAACGAAATCGCCTTCAGAGCATTTTCCAACTTTAGCATTGAAATCTCTCATTATTATTGTAAATTCTTGCTTTGGTAATTTAGTTAGGATGTCTATTATCTGGGAATACAATCTTGTTACAGCGTCATCACTCTCCTCTGTTGTTGGAGTGTATACCTGTATGATATTTGCATTAGCAGGTCTAGCAATTATTTGATCCAACATAAGTCTTTCTGAGACGGGTACAAAATTAGTGATATACAGTGCTATTGATTTACACACTATGAGTCCTACACCAGATTGGTATTATCCATTGGATGTGCCGGAATAATACACTCGATGTTCATTAATGTCACAAGAACCTGATCCTGGCAATCGCAATTCACTCACAACCATAATTTTAATCCCGATCCTGTCCATTGCCCGGATTGCATTGTTAATTTTTCCAGCTTGTGCAATGGTTCTTACATTCCATGTACTTACCTTTATGCTGTCATTCATTTTCAACTTCTTCAAGCTGTTGCTCAAAGCTGCCCCCCTAACCCCACGGAGATCTGATTGAGGGACTTGAAACTTCGGAATATCTAATAAATAAACACATATAGGTGTTGTTGTGAGAAAAGATTGTTCAGTGAAAATGAAATACTGTATTCGCCCTTTTAAACAAAGATAACGCAGATAACACTTGTTTTATTGAGCTGCAAGTCAATGGGGGAAAAAAAATTAGTTAGCTGTGTCATTGAAGAAATATGTGCTCAGTCTTTGTGTGACTCTCGTGTGGAGAGTAGGTGTGTAGAATACACTTAATCATCATAGCCATCTTACAACTTACTGAAATTCTTCCTTTCCTTATCAAAAGAAAGCAACAATAGACATTTGGGATGAGTGTAAGGTAATGCACTGCCTGAAATAAAAGAATATTAAGAATGTCTTTCACTGTTTAGTGAAAATTAAGTTTTGGTTCAAAACAAAATCACTCAACTTAGCCCAAATAAAATACATGGTCAATCCTGAATCTTGCAAAGTGGGCTTAGATTTGTTTGCATCACTGAGCATTTACTTTAAACTGAGCATTGCCGTATCATTCAGTTATACCTAAGAATAAAATACATGGTCAATCCTGAATCTTGCAAAGTGGGCTTAGATTTGTTTGCATCACTGAGCATTTACTTTAAACTGAGCATTGCCGTATCATTCAGTTATACCTAAGAATAAAATACATGGTCAATCCTGAATCTTGCAAAGTGGGCTTAGATTTGTTTGCATCACTGAGCATTTACTTTAAACTGAACATTGCCGTATCATTCAGTTATACCTAAGAATAAAATACATGGTCAATCCTGAATCTTGCAAAGTGGGCTTAGATTTGTTTGCATCACTGAGCATTTACTTTAAACTGAGCATTGCCGTATCATTCAGTTATACCTAAGAATAAAATACATGGTCAATCCTGAATCTTGCAAAGTGGGCTTAGATTTGTTTGCATCACTGAGCATTTACTTTAAACTGAGCATTGCCGTATCATTCAGTTATACCTAAGAATAAAATACATGGTCAATCCTGAATCTTGCAAAGTGGGCTTAGATTTGTTTGCATCACTGAGCATTTACTTTAAACTGAGCATTGCCGTATCATTCAGTTATACCTAAGAATAAAATACATGGTCAATCCTGAATCTTGCAAAGTGGGCTTAGATTTGTTTGCATCACTGAGCATTTACTTTAAACTGAGCATTGCCGTATCATTCAGTTATACCTAAGAATAAAATACATGGTCAATCCTGAATCTTGCAAAGTGGGCTTAGATTTGTTTGCATCACTGAGCATTTACTTTAAACTGAGCATTGCCGTATCATTCAGTTATACCTAAGAATAAAATACATGGTCAATCCTGAATCTTGCAAAGTGGGCTTAGATTTGTTTGCATCACTGAGCATTTACTTTAAACTGAACATTGCCGTATCATTCAGTTATACCTAAGAATAAAATACATGGTTAATCCTGAATCTTGCAAAGTGGGCTTAGATTTGTTTGCATCACTGAGCATTTACTTTAAACTGAGCATTGCCGTATCATTCAGTTATACCTAAGAATAAAATTAGTCAGTTTTACCTTCCTCACAAAAATATACAAATCAAAAGAAATTAGTTTGAAATTGTGTTGAGCGCCTAGCTCTGGGAGAACTTAAAATGTTTGAGACTCCTATATACCATAGTATAATGCTGGGCTTCCATATCTGACGTACACACTTGTGTGCTAATTGTTTGGCAAAGTTCCAGTTCATGACAAAATTATAGAATTTCTTAAAGTGTACAAAAAAAAAAACAAAAAAAAAAACACTTAGCGTCTCACTTAAAAGTTTGATCAAGTACACTGTTCAAAAGAAGAAACTTTAATTCAGTTCACTCAATATATATTATGTCTAGGTATACCAATCCCAGACCGTTGACTTGAACTACCATACATGGACAATATTAGGCTTACACCTGAACTCTCAAATATCTTAAAAATTGTCGTGCATTCCGGCCTCTTCTTACTTTCCCATAAATTATTATAAAGTACCAAACACATTAGACCACAACGTTGTACTTCTACAACATTCCTGGCACGTAAAATCATATTGAGGAGAGTTCATTTGGAAGGTGTTACTCTGATCAAGCCTAATCCAATAAGAACGTTGCCGGCCAAAACCGACAGCCACCTACTTGAATTTTGGCGCAATACTCCTGTGTCCAATCACAGTCCATTTTCATTCAAAATAGGCTGAGATAGCGACAGTGGGAGTATAGCAACAACCAGAGTTGCCAACATCAGCTGTGCAAGCCTGACGTCTCGAGGAGAAAAAAAGTAAATACCCTACCTCCTTGGCCCCAGCCTACACTACAGCAGCGCTCGATTGCCACATAAAACACAATAAAATTGAATAATCATGTTACAGACAAATTTAAGTATTAACTACAACATTTTTAAAATAACCAAAAATATTTAAAATATTAATTTCATTAAATAAACACTTATTAACTTTACCGCGACTTAGCAAGATCATGTAACCTGAAATTGTTCATACATTCAAAAATAGCGGAAGGAATAAAACAGAAATAGGCGAATATCAATTTCCCTCCAAATCGCATTATTTACAAACACTTCATATATAAAAACCTTAAAACATAGAGTATGAAACTTCGTTACATTAAAATGTAAACAAACCATTTAGGTCTAACAAAATACGTGAAAATGACTTCAAATGAATTTAAACACATACCGAATACAAATATACGTGTTAAAACATACAGATACATATACACCTAACACACATACATAAATAAAACACTCGTGAAATATATAAACACAACAGAAAAAAAGGAAAATTGTACGTAAACAAGTATTGCTGGTGAGGCACAATTACGAGTCAGCACAAACGAGTCAGTCATTGGCAGAAATACGAACATGCGCAAATTTTTTTTGCATTTTTTTGTCATATGCCTTGTACTCATGAATGTGTTGTAAACTACTCAACTGTTAGGTTCAGGTTGCTGTTTAGGCAAAACAGCTATTTTTTTTGTGCAATTGGTATTCCATTATAGGTTCAAATGCATATGTAATAAGTTCAATGGTTAATTTGGTAAGAAAACCACAGCATAAAAGTGGTGTTTATAGTGGTATATATTTTATTTATACATATATTAAAAATACATATTTTTAACATATATTTATATATATATGTATATATACATAATTTGTATTGTAATGAAGTGTGTTAGGAAACTGATTAACTTTACAGAAAATAATATATTGAGCCTGTATAACTCAATGAATATAAATATGTGTAGTCAAATTAGATAATGTGCGTGTGGAAAATCATAGCAAGATGTACCACTTCTTTCCCATATCAGGATCACGAAAATTAATTAATATACACAGACTATTATAGATTGCAGAAAAATAAATACTTACTTCTAACATAATACAAGGAAACACTTCGAAGAAAGCTTAGGAAAATATAATTAAAGAAATAATGGCAAATCTCAATTTCTACTTACATGCAACATCTTTAGACCCTTTTTAACAGAAGACATATAATATTTAAAGATACTGATGTCAGTTGTCAAAGAAAAATTTGTTATTTAAAAAAATTAATCTTTGACAAAATAAACAATTGATTTCCCTAAAATAATCACGCAATAGCTCTGATAAATTACAAACATATTATTTGACTACTAAAATTAACTGGAGAATATTCTAAATAGTTTTATGTGGGCAACCAGGCTTAGTTCATCAGTAGAACTTAAGAATCATTTAAAGTCTTTCATGGTAACTTAATACCACATACTCGGACCACTGGACTTGCCATATTATTACATTCCACATACAACTCCATAGAAATGTGTTGAATAATCAAATAGTAAAGAAAAACCTTACTTGAAGAATTCTGCAGATATTAAGGCACAATAGCTAGTATGCCAGCCTGCCTCAGAACACCAGCCGGGAAATGCATTATAAATAATCCTCCTGCAGTTAGATATTCTCCAGTGTGTTTAGCAACGATACTTAATACTGTTTAGCCTCAATACTGAAACATCTTCATAAACTTCATTTAACATCAGACGCATTAGCCATACATGCCACTTCTGCATGGAGGCCATTTGTTCCTTCTTTTTAATCTTTTTATACAACATAAAATTTTCAGTCAAGTCCCTCCTAACAAACAAAAACACATTTTCATCGTCACATTCCAAAACCACTAAATTTGTTTTCTGTTGGGCACACTTTCATATTCTCTTACCAATGAGCAACAGATAACACACTATTAAAAAATTAATTTCCATTATTAAAACTATGTAACTAAACTGTCAATCTAGTAGAGCGTGGATGAAAGTTGCAGAATTGTTTTTGACATAGTTAATATTGACTGATTTCAAATAAATTGCAATAGGTGAAAATACATATTGATTAATGTGACATGTAAAAGAATTAAAATTAAATCATCCAAATGAATTTAATAACATATGTTCACAATATTTAAATAACCATAAATGGCGTGTGTAGAAATTTATAAATAATAAAGAGTCGTGTCGAGACTCCCTGCACGGGAACTCCTTACTGAAAGCCCCACTTATGTTTAGAGTCACAATTGTAAAATTTTACGATAAACATAATAACAATTACAGCCAAACTCAAGATAAGCGAGCAAACTAACTGACAGCGTATTAATTACTACTTACGAAAACATATTAACTTAGCAACCATTAACTAGTAAAAGTTAACACTATGAAGAATCAACATACATATATACACATGAGATGTACACATATACACATGAGATGACACATCATCACTACGATCTAAAGAAACAAAGAAAACATATTAGAACACTCAAAACGTAATAACATAACCATTAATTTTAAAATGTCAATTTGGTGTCCTTAAGCACAAAAGACAAAAAATCGATAGCGCGAATGTTTGTTCCCTAATGTCGATTTCCTTATTAATAAAAAAACATGTTAAAATTCAAACAGCTGAAACACTGTATGTTGAAATAGGTAATTTTTTTTTTTTTTCGTGAGGTAAATTGGGTAGTGGTTTTTCTTACGAAACTAAGTCAGCATCTCATGCAGTCTGGTAGTGGCGAAGCTTAGGACCTCTGCAACTCTCCAACCCCTTCGTAGTTGGACCCTCTGCTTCATCCAGGGAGACGAAAGTTTCTGCATCACTCATACACTAACACGCCGGAGAATAACTTCAGCACACAGACGTCAGACACAAGACAGTTGTTGTTGCCAGGCTTTCCTTCTGTGACGACAATCATTTGGCTCAGGTCACAGTGTATAAGATCCACATATGTTTCTATTGCGTCTTCTTCCGTAGCTGGAATTAAAACATTTTCACCGGTGCCATGCATAACATAATTCATTCTCTATTGATATCACTTCTTGATGGTCTTGAAGCATTATTGGCTGGTTTAGTAGCCCAATAATATGCTTCATCTCAGAACTATCTTTGTGATATTTTAGGGATTGAAAGGGGTAACACATGTCAGTGAAGTATAGTTTTCCATGTTACAACATCTAAAGTAGGCAACTATAGAAGAACCTAACAAACACTAAATAATATACGGCTACAAGAAACATTTCGTTTCTAAACCCTAAACAACGTCGTGAACTTATCCGTGTATGTAGACTAATCAACTAACATGTATAAGCAGAACTTTCACTTTTTTTTTTCAATTTCCAAAAAAATATATATTAAAACATATATATATACTATCTAAAATCAATGAAAGAAATTAAATATATCATATAATAAAATTCATGCAACGAAACATAAACAATTATTATCAGAATTAAAAATTATAGACTCAGGATGTGTGTAGTTGTGGGCAAATCCAGGAAGACTTCAGCAAGAAGATTTTAATGACGTTATTTCAACTTTTCTCGTTGCAAATAGAGGGAATATATTCTCTTTGAATAAGGAAGTGAGGTTACAAGATGTGAGCTTCTTTCATATATCGTGAACGACGAGGAAGGTGTAAATATATTCTTATGAGAATAAGACTGACCTGGGCGATTTTTTTTTTAAATTAATTAATCAGCCAGTTAATCGTAGTGGTTAGTTAATGATTTGCTAGAACTTGATTCGAGTCTGGTTTCTTCTCAGTGGCAGTAACTCTTATTCGTAAACACACACACACACATATATTATTTGTTTTCTGGCATTTCTAGCACATCACAGTGTATGAGCAAATTAAAACAGCATCATCGTAATACCACAAGGGACTGTAAGTTCAGTTACTCAAAGACTTCCGGTAGGATTCGAAACTTCAAGGCGGCAGGCAAATTATGGGTACGGCAAAAATTACAAATAACATAACAATAAATCCTAATACTAACATAATTACACTGGACAAACAATAATAAACAATGAACACTATATACCGTCTTCCCTATACTCAAGGCTCTGCATAAATGCTCTTGGCAGAATCTACTACACTTACTATATCGAAGTTATGAACTCATTAGCAATAGTGCATTCAACCTTATAACTCATAACTGAGCTGTATATACTTAAATACTTTGCCATTGTTGTCATTATTTCTAGCTGTGGTTGCCATAGGAACTCGATATGGTCTTAGTTGAGTTATGATATACTTTCCCACGGTATTGCCTTGCAAATACCCCAGTTCATAGCAATTATTGCGTACCACGCCGGTCACTTTGAAAGGTCCCTCAAAAGTGAAAAACAATTTCTTCGTGACTCCTTCGCATGGGTGACTTGCAGGACAACTACGTCGTAACACGAGATCGTTGATACTGAACTTCCTCAGCTTGCTCATCTTGTAGTGTTTCTTCCTGCTTTCTGCGGCGAGGTAAAGTCTTCTTGTAACTAAACCAAGCAGTTCTTGCTTTATCAATTCTGGATTCTTCTCCAAGGTGTACACATCCAGTGCATGGGGAGCGTCCAAATCTTCTGTAAGACTTAACATGCGTCGACCCGTTAAGACTTCAATGGGTGCATGGTTTACTTAGATTTCCATTCGACCTCTTTTTTTTTCTTCCTATTCGGCGGTGGCCATGGTGGAATTTCACATTCCTCTTCTTCATCTTGTAGCTTTCGTAGCCTGCTCCCGTTGTTATTAGTTTTGTGGTTTCGTGTGTGTTCTTCTCCAAAATTTACTCTGAAGTAAGTCATTATGCGGATGTCGCGTAGACTTCGACAATTGGTAGCTCGTATCTGTACTACATCGATCGGGCTTAATTCTTAGTCAACTCTTCAGCTGGACAGTTTTTATTAGATTCATGAGAGATCTGTTTTATTTTTCTCGTTCATTCTGCATGTGAACTTCATGTCGCTTACTATAAGTGTGCAGTTGATAAGTTCTCCGGGATGTTGATGTGCGTAGTTGTCGGAATTTCGCACAAAATACTGCCCCTCCAAACGTCGTCGTACGGCAACTGTCATATTCTTCTGACTGTATGCACATATCTTTCTACCTTTCTTACAGGTAGAGGTCGTTGGTTTGTGGTGTTTAACACAGCCTACAGGTCTTGTTTTACGCAATTTTCTTACGTGTTTCCTCCTCCGTGTTGGACACATTCTTCTACGTCCAGATGTCACTGTGTTGACTTCCTTCTCCAAGTACACAACGACTGGTACCGTGATAGTATCAGCTTTCGTTTCTGTAGACAACCTATCTACACTTTCTGTGTCAGTTACTGCACCTTGTATTACAGGTGCTTCAATAACCTTTTCAAAGTTAGCCAATTCATGGTCTGCATTAAGCCTGTCTAGGATTTGATTATCGACATTAGTTGGCGAAGTCGTCGGTCTGGATTCCGCGGTAGTAATACGGGTTTCCAATCCACGTAATTGACTTCCGATCTCAGTTCGTGTTCGCTCTAATTTCCTAGGTACACTAGCCTTTACGGAATGTAATCGAGTCTGGACCTCTCCTACAATTGTTTGCATTACATCAACATTGTTCTGAAGTGTGACCATAGCGCTATCTTGTGCTGTCTCATTTGCCTGCAATTCAGTTACCGAACTTTCCAGGGTTGTTAACACAATATTAGTTTGGTTAACCCGTTCATTCAATCTTAACACACTATTATCTACACGTACAATATGCTGAGCTAAATCATTAAATTGTTGATCTTGTGTGTCAAACCTAGTATTGAGTTTAGTAACTTGTTCAGCAATTTGTGCGCTTTGTGCACGACTGGAATCAAACTTTGCATTTAATTATGCATTTTGTGCAGCAAGACTGAAAGCAATTTCTGCACTTAATTGAGCATTTAACGTTCGCAAGTAATGCTTTATTCCCTTCGCATCTGTAACTGAAATTGCCCCTGGTTGATCAAAATTGGCCGAAACCTTACCCATTACGTTGGTGTTCAAAACAGACTTGACAACCTCTTCACCATCGCTATAAAAATCTCCATTTATACTCGTAGTTGGACTAACAACAGGTGTTCCTTTAATACTCAAAGTATAGTCAATTTCATATAAGTGGTCTCAAATTTGACAGTACTAGGAAAGTAGTGCCACTGGCATCTGGGTGGCTATGTATCCTTCCGCCACAGCTGAACTGTCATTTAAGGTGACTGTTTGAAGAAAAAAAACACCATGTGACTGCCAGTATTTGTAAACAAATGAACACATGACTGCCTGTTTTTGTAAACAAACTGCATGTGCCTCCTCCCAAATGACTTTTAGAAGCTGTGAAGGGCTGTTCAAACAGTTGCAGGTTGGCAACAATCCGATTTTTTTAGTTTATAATATTTTATTGTAAATGACTAACAGTCCATGTAATAAGTCTATAAATTTATATTTTTTTACTTTGCAAGAAATTTGTAACCAGGATGCACGAAAATGAAATTGTATTTTGACTGTCAAATGAATAAAATATATTTTACTGTTTTGAATACACTCTAAATATATTAATGACAACTAATCTTGTCACACTTACCTGAAGTAAGTTCTTGTATACACAAACATTTAGCATGGTTCCCACGAACACCAAATACCAAGGACCCCCCCCCCCCCAACCCCCTCACGCACATTCTTGTCAAAGACAGTATACATTCTTACATACATGCTATGACTACTATTTTATTAAAAGTACATAATTAATCTTTGTGGTATGATATGACAACAAACTCTGTACAGTCTGATACTTTTATGGTGGAGAAGTATGTAGGTAGCCAAAATAATCATTAAGCTAATGTTACTTAATTTCAGTATGTTAATAACTCTCATTTAGTAACTCAAATGTTAAGTATTGTATTGTAGATCTACATACAAAACATTTTAATAACTTTTCTCAAATACCTACGTGTTCAGAGTGTCATGCTGTGAATAAAAACTTATTTCTGACTAACTCATATTTACACTGAAGTTCAGTCGCACAACCTCCCTCCTCAAAATTGTGAATACAGCCCTAGGCTTGTCCTCAGGTACCTAATGAAAAACTGTATTTCACTTCAGAGATGTTACAAAGCTCTCTAGAGAAGCAGATGTGACCTACAGCAACAATATATCAAACAAACATGTTACTTACACACTAAAAAGATGCTCCACCTACCCAAGATTGAAGACACCATAAAGTTCATCTTCCTTAGCGATAAATTTAGGAATGTCGCAGTTCCTGCTGATGCATGAGACACTTCTTTATGATGTTGGAGCCCCTTCGTTGGATGCTTAAATTGCAAGAATTTTGTTTGATAAGCATGTTGTAATTTACTTGGTATAAAAAGTTGTCTTTCCAATGTAAATCCTGTTTATGTGAATTATTCTTCCGACTCTTACAATATTCTTAACAAAGTTTGTTAAAAAAACATATGAGCGCTTTTAAATTGGAAAACAAAAATTCTAAAAACGTTTATGAAAGACTCCAACGTTGAAACCTACGTGCCATTATGTTACTTTCAAATATAGCCTTTAAAAACAGGAAAAACATTTACATTTATTTGCTAACAAGTATCCCTGTGTAACAAGCTTGACAAATTTTATGTACGTTCTAAAAAAAAATAAAGTGATACAACTTACAAGTTTGTATGACCACTACGCTTTACATTTTGAAACCCTTCAGAACCAGAGTGTAGAGTTTCTATCAATAATAACACAGAGAAATGATCATAGCAATGAAATGTGGGCCCAATGAGGGTATCATCTTTATTTCATTTCGAGGGAAAAAGTGAGCAGAAAAAAAAGGGGGGGGGGGCTTTAGTTTATCGTCTTTCGTGAGACTGAATTATTATGATATTCTTACGATGCCGGAATCACATAGCCCCAACGCGCACGACATGATGGCCAACAGCCAATGAAATACATGATTCTGTCGTCCGACCAGCAATTTTGGATTAGAAATTATTTCTATTCTTCGTCGTGTTGTGCGGCACGATGCACAGAATGTACAACATTGCAAAATGAAATTGCATGCAAGCATTCCCTACAATGGTAAAAATGCAGCTTAAAAGAAAAATTAATTGAAAAATATTGTATCTAACTCCTAAAAATAATAATTTTACTTTTGTATGCATTAGCGATACCAATTTGTCATCATTGTGTATTACAATTTCCCTCTTGTTCACCGCCTTTGAGACTAACGTAGCCTATCAGCGCCTTCTAAATAGTTAGGTTACATGCCAAGAGCGTGGTGTCGGTCGTGCTGTAAATTCAAGTAGTCACATTGAAATGTGTCGTGGTTGCGTTTTTGGTCGTGTCGGACTGTGTTGGTCAGGGCTATGTGATTCCGGCATGAGTGTATGGCATTTTGAGTTGCATATTGTTTTGATGGAGCACTGGAAAATTTTGCTCGTATGGAAATAACATTTAAATTATTTAACTTCCAAAATTATAACTTTAATGAAAATACAAAACGCGATACATACGTCGCTGTTCGTATTCGTACAGATGCAGCAATATGTACACGCACTCATTGTGACCGAAGTTAACCTTACACTCGGATTTACGATGTAGACAAAGAAATATTCTACACTCATTACAAAAGTGTGGAAAGTGCTGCATTTTTTAGGCCAAGTGCATTTCAATAATTATATTAATGGTTTACAAATACATTTACAAAACACGCAGACTTACTGTTGTAACCTCTTGAACACGTGCTTTTCTATGGCAATCCTTGCGAGTTTACTTCACTAAAATCACGTTTGTTCATCACTAGCATTAAATAATTTATTTGCAAAACCATTCAGTAAAATCAACACTGCGCACGTTTCCTGATACAAACAAACTTAAACTTATATACGGAAATTATATTCGTGTCACTTCATTGTAGAAGACGGTTAGGAAAATGGCAGAACGAGCAGTTTTAACGACGTGACGATTAATATTACATTTCACTCAACAAAACGCACTACAACGGTACCTACAACCAACTATGTTTGGAAAAAGTCAATAAAAAGTAATTAACTACCGATTAAATATTCCGACAAAACCAATAAGACATTCGTATAATAAACACAATGAGACAAAAAGCGCACGCACAGCTGCCTTCACCGTGCTGGAAACATAAACATGGCTAGCCAATGGCTGAAAATGTTTACTGTTCGTATATGTCGACATACTCTGTCATAAATGCTGAATATGTTTTTAAAGTCCAGTCACTAATAGCCAAGAAAATTTCATATTGTTTTAAAAACATAATTTAAACCATAAATGTTATAAGTATAATTAAGATTTTAAATTACAACTTTTAGTTCCGAGTACTAGTTTCTTCCAAAACCGTCATCAAAATGGCCAACCTAACAACACGGGTCCCGCAGCAATTCATCAGCTGATACAATACTGTAGGAGCGAGAGCATTTACTGTTTACATACTAGGTAGGTTGGTCACATTGTCTGTCAAATTTGAGACCACGTATATGAAATGGACTATATCAGAATTTGTCATGTTATTCGCCCCACTATCTCTAAAACAGTTCATAGAATTCCTTAAAAAATAAGGCTCTCTGGCCATATAGAAAAACCCACAAAGTCCTAAATATTCCTACTTCTATGGTAACTCTTTTGTCCATGACCATGCAGTATTACTTACACCTCTATGACTTTGATGGTGTCAACATAACTTAGCATTGTTTTCTCTAGGTTGTATTTTTATTTTAATAATATTCGGCTATCTTGGCTGCACTTTTGGGGGGCCGATTATTTCGATAAGAAATGATCCGAATGATAAACAGACACAATTCATGGGAGATGTTAAAGCCCCGACTTTGGCACAGCCAATTATTCCTGTAATGAAGTGTGTTAGAAAACTGATTAACTTTACAGAAAATAATATATATACATACATAATATAGATATGTGATAGATAATGTGCGTGTGGAAATCAGCACAAATCATAGCAATATGTACCACTTTAAACATAATTAATTAATTAATTAATATACACAGACTATTATTGATTGCAGAAAAAGAAATACTTACTACTAACATAATACAAGGAAACACTTCGAAGAAAGCTTAGGAAAATATAATTAAAGAAATAATGGCAAATCTCAGTTTCTACTTGCATGCAACATCTTTAGATCCTTTTTAACAGAAGACATATAATATTTAAAGATACTGCTGTCAGTTGTCAAAGAAAAATTAGTTATTTGAAAAAGTTAATCATTGACAAAATAAACAATTGATTTCCCTAAAATAATCACGCAATAGCTCTGATAAATTACAAACATATTATTTGACTACTAAAATTAACTGGAGAATATTCTAAATAGTTTTATGTGGGCAACCAGGCTTAGTTCATCAGTAGAACTTAAGAATCATTTAAAGTCGTTCATGGTAATTTAATACTATACACTCAGACCACTGGACGTACCATATTGTTAAATTCCACATACAACTTCATATCAATGTGTTGAATAATTAAATAGTAAAGAAAAACCTTACTTGAAGAATTCCGCAGATAATAACGCACAATAGCTAGTTTGCCAGACTGCCTCAGAACATCAACCAAGAAATGCATTATGATTAATCTTCCTGGAGTTAGATATTCTCCAGTGTGCTTAGCAGCGATACTTAATATCGCTTAGCTTCAATACTGAAACATCTTCATAAACTTCATTTAACATCAGACACATTAGTCATACATACCACTTCTGCATGGAGGCAATTTGTTCCTTCTTTTTAATCTTTTTATACAACATAAAATTTTCAGTCAAGTCCCTCCTAACAAACAAAAACACATTTTCATCGTCACATTCCAAAATCACTCAATTTGTTTTCTGCTGAGCACACTTTCATATTCTCTTACCAATGAGCAACAGATAACACACTATTTAAACATTGATTTCCATTATTAAAACTATGTAACTAAACTGTCAATCTAGTAGAGTGTGGATAAAAAGTGCAGTATGTTTTCGACATAGTTAACATTGAATGATTTAAAATAAATTACAATATGTGAAAATACCTATTGATTAATGTGACATGTAAAAGAATTTAAACTAAATGATTCAAATGAATTTATTAACATATGTTCACAATATTTAAATAACCATAAATGGCGTGTGTAGAAGTTTAGAAATTAATAAAGCTTTATGTGGTGACTCCCTGTATGGAAACTCCATACATATGTGTGTGTGTGTGTGTATGTATGTGTGTGTGTGGTCCATTCCCCACTGTAAGCAACTTTCTCGGAGCCCTCCTAAATATCTACTTGCATGCCCGTTTCGTGTACTTCCGCTAAATGTAAACAAACATTGCCATGTGACTGCCATGCAGCATCTGTCAAGATCAGTGTTTACGTGCCACTGCGTGTGTAAATGTGTTCGTATACTTTCGCTACACCTAAACATAAACATTGAAATATGACTTCTACTTTTATACCTGTTAAATGTGTTGTTTACTGTTTACAGCTTTTCATAGAATTCTGTCGTAGGTCTATTTCAAAAACCCTTTCGTACGAATATTAAAATATAGGCCTATCCTATAACATTATTTAGGTTAGCTTTATGACGTTTTAAAAATGCCTGAGTTGATGATAGTTCTTACGGTTATCTTACATTTACATATTTGTTTTCCACGACATACCACATTATACGTAATGCATGTTAATATTTTGCTGCGACTGTGTTTTACACTGTTACAACTTCGGGGTAATGAACTATACTATTTAACTTTTTGTTATTGATATGTGTTAGGTTATTTCTTTAAAAAGACGGCCTCAGTTCGAATAACGAAGGAATAACCAGTCCAACGAAAAAGAGACATTAAAATGAAGCACGCAACTCGTGTCGCTCATTTTTTGTCATACGAACTTAAAATAAAGTGGTGAACATGCACACAAATAAACCTACCGTAACTTTTATTCCGCTCATATTTATATGTATTGCTACTTACTGTGTATTAGGTTTATTGAAATTTATTGGGGCTGGGCTTGGTTATTTTGCTGTGATTGACGGTAAATCATTACACGACTGTGTTTCAAACACCCAGGACAAAGGTATAACGTTGTGATAAATAAACAGACGTGGGTGTAAATAAATAACTTCGTCATAAAAACAGTTCACATTTAAAACGTGTTGACATCAAATATTTGAAATCACGCACACACACAGATCCAGCGTAACTATCACCAAACAGTCACACCACGCTATTTCACAAACACCGTAACAGTATATTTATTTCTGCCGCGGAAAGATTATCACAACGTCGTAACTTGCTTAGGTAGGTTAAAAAAAAACACGTCTACAAACACCGTGTGGTAATTTGAAGTATTTTTTGGAGTAAGAATAATTTAAGCTTCGGTTGGGAAAAAAAAAAGCAACACGCCATGTCATGGCTCGCCACGTCTGCCAACTTCACATTGTTTCTGCCCCGCCATCATATCTAAATATATTAAAATAAGTATTCAAACATTAAAATCTCTTTTCAGTTGAAATTACAAATCAAAAATCGTTATTCTGCTGTAATAAGTATGAAATGTACTACAATTGAAAACATGTATAATATCTTTGCTTACTAGCGAAATGAAACTTCCCGAGTGTGAAAGAGACAAAGAGAGAGAGAGAGAGAGAGAGAGGAGAGAGCGACAAGCCTCGCTCAGCAGACAGCTGCTCTCTCGCTCGATAAAACAACACCGTAACATTATGGCCTACTCATGATATTTTCCGCTGTTATTTTAAACTGTAAAAATGAGATATGTTGTCATTGGGGTTACCTAAATATTTAAATATTTGAATAGGCGCCTTTTAATTTACAAATAGTATACTAAAAAACTAGGTTAAAATAATATTTTTACTGTGAACTATTTCTTACCGGGCATTGCCAACACGTCGCTGCTCTCGCTGTTATTAATTTATATTTAGAAATAAATAAATATTACAAGTTAGAGAATATATTAACCACAGTGTTATATATTTGTGTAATACAGGTTATTGAAAAAACAGTTTGACATGTTAGCCTAGAGTGTTTTTTTTTTCAAAGGTTGATATTCATAAGTCGCTTCCAATCGGAATGGACTATATATATGCATATATACATGCCTTTACACCTGTAATAGTTTACTATTTGCATAAAAACTTGATCACATGTGTATAAGAACAAATATATTCAAATTCAAAATTCCCACCTTTACATGTAATTCGAATTACCCGCCATGGCGCCACAAACACGTCGCCATCTTGATTTAGTGCAGGGGCCTACCACAAAGCGCTGAAATCGCAGAGCTTTCTCGGTCAAAGATGTTAACATGGGAGATACCGATCTCGTAACACGTATTTGTCTATGCTAGAAGCATTGCTGGGCTGCACACTGAAACACTGCCTGCAGGCGCCTGCTCGTGTACTTATGCCGAACAGGACGAAAAATACACCCCGCGAGATACAAATTTAAAAAAATTAATTTGCGAAGTGAAAGTGTGCGCTTTGTAAAGAAAAAAGAATGAGCCATTCTGCACTGTGGACACAATGCGAGGAACAAAAAAGCACACGCACAGACTACGCCACACAACCAACAACCAGAGCTCATGCAAGCAAATCCGGGACATTCGGTCTAAAGCTAGGTTTCTGCGGTTGCAATAATATTACTAAGGGAAACGAGCAGAACCAGACAAACACAAGTTCTGAAACAGGCAGAGAAGACCAACAATACCTCGAAGGAAATATTTTGCACTTTCTGGAATGCATGGATTGGCTGCTCTCCCTCATAAAGTAAACTCCACGCAGCTCAAAAAATAATTTCCGGTCTGTTCTACGAGTGTGGACTGAAATGGCGACTTCTTTATGAAAATATTTCGTGCCGTGGCATGTCTTCAAACCTCTACGGTTTCCTAATACTTCTATGACTGGATTACACATTTGCAGGTTCTCGCATGCGAATCATGTACGTTCAGGGTGAGAGCAGCAGAAGGATCATTGGACCCGTTCAGGCTGTTGCATACTATATATATATATATATATATATATATATATATATATATATATATATATATATATATATATATATATACACACACGAATATGTAATATATATTACATACTTGTACCAGACATTGTTCGACTTGTGTGCATTGTCTGTAATGCCATTTTTTTCGAATAAAACATATTTTACATTTTAAGCCATGCGCTGCAGTTCGCACTGGCAGCGAGCTCCCATTACACGTGGTCCAGCACTGGGGGGGGGGGGTGGAAGACCACCTCGATCCTCCCCACCACCAGACAGACATGCTCACTGCCTTGTAGCCTCCCCCTCAGTCGGTGAATGATTGACAGCGGCGAGACCTGGCAGGCATTACAGGCCATCCTCCTCCCCCTGCTGAAGAAGCCGACTAGTGTAGAAGATGCGTAAGAATATTCTGGGGATTAGGACCCTCGGTGCAACTTCGCACTTAGAGTAATTTCTGCATTATGGCCCTACGACCCTATAAATATTTCAGCTGTCTTTGGTGGAGACTGTCGTGCGGAGTGCGAAGTCCGGTGCGGACAACGACAGGAGATTGCGGGACGACGGCGGGCGAGGTGTTCGTGGTGTGAATGTACGAGAGGGCGCGAAACTCGACGAGTGAAGGCTACCGTGCGTGAGGGCGCTCGGAGAACTCTAGAAAATTGAGAACTGGTGGGGCCTGGACTAAACCGAGGTGGGACTGAATAACATGTGATACAGACTTAATTGTAAATATTGGAATTATCAAATATGAACAAATAATCTATAAAATAATTGAATAGATTTTGATAACTGTCAATTGGGACTAATTTTTAACTATATGATTTCATTAATTTTTTTGAGATAATTATAAATTGTTGTATAGATTCTCTATACTTTTAATCATGAACGAAAGTTTGCCGCGTCAAACACTTAACGCCCAAACGAAGAAGGGGGTGGGGGGGACCTAGAGAGGATCGATAGTGCTCCATGAGGAAGGGAGTGAGTTGTGGCTGCCGACCCCCCTCCCCCAACCCACCCCTCATTTCCGGGGGAGGGGTTTTTGTGCCCCAGGCTCAAGGTCCTTATATACCATAAAAGTTGGGTTCGGATGTACCATAATTTTCGTGTGGAGAGCTGGAACCAAATTTCTGTACACCTTTGGACCTTCCTCTGTAGAACCCCCCTCCCCTACTCACTCACAAACCAGACCCTCCGTAGGAGGAGATGCAAATACCGGAGGGGTTCGTTTTTCACCTTCTTTTCTACCTGGAAGGCGCGTTTTTCGGCGGATTTTCGTGGGATTTGAGAGAGGGTTGAAAAATTAAACTACAGATTTCAAAATTTAAAATGTCGATAAAAAAATATATTTCAAATGACCCTGTATGACAATTGTAAAGGAATTTAATCAGAAGATCAAACGACGATCGTTGGGCAGTTGTCGTTACGTGTAACTACGCCCTATGACCTAGTGTAGAAACAAGATGTCTTTAACCTGCTCCTCAAATAAAATGCAATCCTCCAATAATAACGCTGTTTTCAGAAAATAATTAAGAACTTGAATGAAATTTTCTAGTTCTAGTCATTGAAAACAAAGAACTCTGCCTCGGGTTCGCCGTAGTAAAAGTGTTGAGATGGGTACTGTTTAATTGAAAACCAAAATGACGCCGGCTTTAAGCTTCTAGAACAAATGGATAGGAGCTGGTGTTACGTAGCACTGTAATATTTTATTTGCAAACCAGAACTCAAGTCTTAGCTGTGGTAGTCTGAAGATCTTGTAGGAACTGCTTTATTAAAACGGGAATTTGATGAATGCGGGCCTTTCCCGCGGCAGGAACAAGTAGCATATAGGGCAGTTTTCATGCATGTAATGTTACAGCCTACGGACCAACGGTCATCTACGGTACCTTCCTACTCCTTATCAGCTAATATGCTAAGAATAGGGTGGGGGGGGGGGGTCGCGGGCCGTCTTATTCTCCTCGCGGTTTCCATTAAAACTGAAAACTGTACTCATGTTTAGGTCCGGACTCCATATCCAGCTAAATAAAATTCCTACGCAACACCCACTCAGGTGAGCGACCGGACGCAGACCTGCCATGCTGGTGACGTGTGGAAGAGTGACTCCTAGCATACTACGCTAGCCTATCTTAATGAAGGGTTCGAACCTTCTAGCCAATTGGATGGCTACAAATTTAAACCTATTTAAATGTACCACTCCAACGATACTAACACCCTAAAACCGAATAGTAAGTGTTCTCAGAACGGCGACAACACAAAAGCCCTGAAAAATTTACAAATACGAGACCCAAAAATAAAGATAAAAATTTATAAATATATATGCACACAAAAATTAACTCCAGCAAATCTAACTCGTTTAAACACAGATCATTGCTATCATACATGCTAATAATAAAAAAAACTCTAAGTTTAATATTAAAATATGAAAACCATAAAAATTTTAATAAATAAAATAATACCAGTGAGAAAATACAAAAATACATTAATTAATTATTTATGCACAAAAAATACGAAAATTCAGTGTGCTACAACGTACAATGGGTACAAGCTGATCAAAGTTTGGCACTACAATTATAAAATAATTAATTTTTTGGTATTCAACAGCCTTAAACAAGGAAACGGTAGGCCTAACTCACAAGCACTGCAGCCAGGAAGGAAAGATACAAAACTGATAGACAAGTAGATACTACGCAGGACTTATAAAAATGCCCATTTAACCGCGTACAGATTGTATTTCCCACTCACGGTTACTTCCAATATTTCTGAAGTCGTGATAAATTTCTAATTCCAGAATATTCCTCCGTCTCTTGCACACACAGCTAAACAGAGTATTCTAGAAAATTACACCAGAGGAAAAGCGCACCGAGTTCCTGCGCAATTTTGTATAAGAACTAGTTCTTACTAGGCGTTGCCAACACATCTATTTTCCCTCTGTTTTATGCACATTAATTACAAATGAAATATTTTACCTACTCTTTATAGATAAAGTAAAAATTGAAATTAACGAAAAAAAACTGCTTTAATTTTAACACAAGTATAAAATGTTTGTGATGCACGACAATTTTAGGAACAACCAAAAACATCATACATGGGGTGATTTTTCAAAGGTTTGATTCAAAAAGTGTGAAGACACCTCGAAGAGACTATAGCTATTCTGCATATAATAGAGAGGGTATTGGTATGAATAAAGAGGAAATTATCACCAACCATCGCTCAGTCCTCAGGTGGAGACACAGTCGTCGTAAATACAGTATTTAGGAAATATCAAATTTCAAATAATAATAAAAAAATTACTACAGCGAAATTGTAATTTTTCGACAATTTTTTTTCGAGGTACTAATCAGGAAAAATACTTTAAATCAGGAAAAATGTAAAACAAAGGCGATCTATACCACCCAAATAAGATACGTGTAAGTAGAGTGGAACATATATCCCTGAGAGACACAAAATTCTTGCAAAAGGAAAATGTAAAGGTAATTATACATGCAGATAAATTTTGAGTAATTACGTAAAACGTCGTTTCACCATTTACTTTATGCTTGTACATTAAATGACCAGACTTTAGGTTAGCCTGTTACAAGGCATTTGGACGAGATTAATCCTCAGGGCAACTAATCAAGTAATTTTTGTAGCAGTGCATGCACAAGGCTTCCTAGTATACAGAACACAATTTCACACAAGTTTAATCAGCCGATTGCATACGGTACTACAGCATGTCCGACAGAGAACACGACACCTACATCGCGCCAGCCGGCCTGCTGATTGTGTGTGTGTGTGGTTGATGAAGGGGGGGGGGGGGGGTGTTTCTCTCCCCCGTCGACGCGGGAACACGTAAAATGTTGTGCAAAGCAATAGAATACACAGCAACAACTGGCCCGCTGGCCCCTAGCCTCCCAGATACACCGTGTCCCGCCATCGACGGAGTGATTTAAGAGGAACTTTACCCCGTCATACGTATTGGAGTCTTGATTTACCTAGCTTTGTTTACGTTTTCAAAAAGGGAAATCCCGAAAGTACCCATTTATCCAAACTAGCTATAGTCCATTCAAGATTGTTTCCAACTTTCCTAAAGCCCTGCTGAAGTTCTACTTCCAGGATATTCCTCCGCCTCGTGCAAACAAAGCTTGACCGAGTATAGAAAATCACCCCGAAGGGACAACGCACCACATTCGTGCGCACTCAATTGAATCATTTTCAGCATAAGAACAATTTCTTACTAGGAATTACCAACACACCTATCCTCTCAGTGTTTTTACTTGTATTAATTATTGCAAACAGGCGTATTTCGCGAAAATATTTATGGCCACGCTAGACTTCAATATCCTACGACTTCCTTTGGTTATTAGCCGCGTGTCTACGTGAGAAGACATGTTCTTATTCGACTGGGCCAACCGTAATAAAGTACTAGGATACTGGGCGTCCGTGATTCGCGGACAGACACTTGAGGCACGTGGCATTTAAGGCGTTTACAATTGGCCGTTCCTGTGGACGAGGACGTGTCCGGAACTCGGCGTCAAGTGACGTCACACTGACGCAGTCCGAATATGGTCTACAAATGTGTTGTCCGAAGTGAGGTTACAGATCTGAAACTAGGTCGAAGTAAATTCGGCACCTTATTTTTTGCTACCTAGTAATTTTTTAATTTGCTAAATTTTTGATTAAATGATATTTACGAGATGGCTGATTTGAATATTTATTTATAGAGTACTCCTTGTCTATTTTAATTTTAATAAGTTCGACAACTGACATCCAAATTTTCTTTTTTTATCTTACGTTTTAAAAGTTTTAGTCTTCAAAGGAGATTGTTCAGACCGAACGAAGACATCACTAATTATTTATTAGTATTTCATCATATTTGTTTTGCACATCCATTGTGTACATTAATAACGTAAACATTCCACGAATGCGAGCGAAAGTATTTGAAGTCTTCTTCTTTTTATATCAGCTTAGGAGACAACTTGGAACAAAAGTTCAGTTTTGTGAATGCTTCAACTTGGGACACAGGTTGGCTTGGAACACGGCAGCTTGGGACAGCACCGTGACGTCAGAGGGTCACGTGCACCAATCAGAGCATCCTTGCCCTTAGAGACAGGTTGGGATAGCGCAATTGTAGATAGACATTTAAAATCATCCAACCACGAAAGTGCATATGAACAAAATTGTTTTGGAGTGCAACTGATCTTGAAACATTTTCGCGGAGAACACCTCTCCCTATTAATTATAAATGAATTATCATAATTTGTTGATAAAAGTTTACTTAACTAAAAATAAATGTTATGTTAACACAAGTAAAAAACGCCAGTGATGCACAGCATGTTTACAAAACAAACCAAACACGTCATGCATGGGGTGACTTTTTTTAATGTTTGATTCAAAAATTGTGAAGAAACGACGAATATACTTTATTGGTCTTGCACAATTGCGACAAAAGGTGCAAGAGTCATGGAACACTTATACCTGAGGACGATTTCGTCACATGTGTGATCCTCTACATGCGAGAATACACGCCTGTGTTAATGCCTGAGGTGGGTTAACCGTATATTGATGTGGCGCTAAGCACAATCAGTGCTTGGCTTCTGTTGCTTAGTTTGGTCTGTACTGTCGATCATGTAACGTCAGCAAGCAATGGGGCCACGGTGGCTGAGCGGTTAGCCTGCTCGCGTCCCACCCTGGTTCAATCCCCGGCCGGGTCACTCCACATTTTCGCATGTGGGAATCGTGCCGGATGATGCCGTTGATCGGCGAGTTTTCTCCGGGATCTCTCGTTTCCCCCGCCTTTTCATTCCGGTGCTGCTCCATACTCACCTCAATCATCCTCCATCGGCTCTCAAGACATCGCTGTTAAGAGCCGTCCAACTCTCTTCACTCACTCAGCAAGCTATATTGCCTCTTGGCAGAATCGAGAATAAAGTGACATGCATAACCACGGTGTTGCAATTTTTCTTTCCTCCAGTGTAAAAGTTTAAACTCATGACGTACACAATGTATTGGTCGTATTTTGTAGAAAATGTAAATCAAATTCCCTAATGCAGCGTTTATTTGTACGAGAAATTGTAGTGCACATGCGCGAGATATCTGGCAACAGCGTGTTGAGATGGTACCGTGACGTAAGAGTGGGATGGACCAGCGCGTCCTAAGTCAAGAACGTATAGTGCCTCATCGCCCCTACGCGCAAGGCGTGCAGTGTTTCCGGCGTGACGCTGTACTGTGCAAATCAGATCTGTAACAGTAGGGTTTTATTACACGTGATGAAAGTACGCAGATGAAACTACGCCCGTGTCTTTGTACTTTTCTCTTGTCGCTTAAGGAAATTACATAGGCAAGCCTTAAAAATGCGATATTTGACCCATTTTCACGATTTTTTTTCTCTCCAAGAATACACTTAATAAGAAAAAAAAAAAACAGGTTTTTTTTTTTTTTTTCTGACAAAAAGTCGTATTTGCAGAACATTTATTTACCGAGATACGCGTATTCACGCAGACAACTATTCCACAGAAAACGCGCGGGTCCATCCCACTCTTAAGGCTTCCGTCCATCTGGAGCTTTAAATGCGTTGCAGAGTGTTTGAAATGCACGGTTTTTCTGCGGAACTATTTAACGTGAGTCCAGTGTACTGCTCTACGTAAAGAACACACACTTCTGACGAGAGCTGTTGAATGGTTTCCAGACGTCATGCACATTAGAAACACCATTTCACAGTACTTAAAAAAAAAAAAAAACGGCTTTTTCAAAGCGCTGTAGCTCATAACATACGCATAAGATGGTCCACATGTCTTGTCACCCACTGAAAATGTCTTGTCAGCCATACGCAACCAGTAATAACGCAATATAACCCAATACACTATAAGTTATTTCAATAATCAAACAGATTTGATGGATTCGCTGTCACCAGGATGGATGTTCATGCGTCCAGAAACTCAGTATGAGCACCGTCAACAGAACGATGTGGCGCTATGACCTGTGTGATATTTTACGAAGCATAGCTATGTCGATTGTTGTAAGACAGCCGTAATAGCTTCTATCAGTTGTTCGATTGTTTGTTTTCGTTGCTGGGATACTTGCTTCTTAGTAATATCTCACAGAGCGTTGTCACGTGACGAGAGATCGGGGATCCTGGGATGCCAACGCAAAGGCGTCGGAAGATGGGCTGATCCGCGTCCTACCAGCCTGACACGAAACACTTTATTTAATTGTTCCCGGACAGTGATGGCATAGTACGGTGGTGCTCCATCATGTTGAAGCCAGCAATCTGCTAGCACATCCAGTCTCTAAAGCTCTGGAACAAACCACTCCCTTAACATGATGAGTCAGGAGTGTTGACAGGGCCATCAAAGAAATAGGGACCTATCAAGTGCTTAGCGGACATAGAGGCCCAGACCATCACGTGTGGGGGGGTCATGTTCGAGCTACTGGTTTAATGAAACCTAATATATAGAAATGTAAATACTGAGACGTTACATTTCATTAGCACAACATTTATTTTTGTGCACCCTTTTTATACTTGCCTCGGCTAGCTACTGGTATTATGTTACAAGTTTGCCTTAAACATTTTTCACACTTACCATTCTCGATACACCCTAACACACCAGAACAGCAAAATTACCACAAGTTATTAAAATTCTGAAACACACACGGAGCAACACTAATAATATCCAAAATAAGCATCTAACTACTTCAACTCCTTTAACTAAGAGTAGAAATAATAGTATATCTTAATAAGATGTTTAATTAATAAAATATTAAATCTGATATAGTATCAATAAATCATTAGTTCAGCCAATATTAGTGATTTCTTGAATAACAAATTATTACTCATTTTAACATTTAACTCATATTGCTTATAGCAAAAATTGTATTGAAAACTTGTCTCAAATGAGAAATTCCAAAATTATTATACTATTTTTAATTAGAAAGTCTAAAAGTATCATACTATTTAAAATTTCTGAATGAAAAATATTTAATTATAACATAACTAACTTGGAACGACAATAGTCTTTCATTACTGAATTAATAATTTCTTCTGAAAATTGAAATTTTAATTAGTGTTGCACTCCGTTTAAATATAATCGAAAATGGACTTGGCTGCTGCAACCCAGTCGTTGTAGATGTGATGTTGATGGCCGGAATAGAATAGTAATTATCTTTCTACCTCCTCAATAGCCAAATGTTGCTCGGCCTAGTAAGTTCTCTCATAAGAAAATCTTCACTCGCAGAAAAACTACAATATATTCAAATTATAATATTTAACTGCTCGGATATTGTCGTTCAATCTATACAATAAAGAATTATAATTTTGTTACCTTTTTCTTGCAAAGAGAAATCGGTATTCTGTTTATTAAACATAGACACATGCCTTCTATGTCTCTCATAGATATGCAGTATTAACTCAAATATGACAGTTGAGTTGGCTAATAAAATAAAATGCAGATTTACCCTAATTATTGACAGCTGTTGGCATTAAGGATTTCAATTATTTCAATCCAAGATACTCTTCCACGTGTCTTAACATTGTGGTTGTTGGGATTGCAAGCTCGGGTGCTCGTTTCAACAGCGACTTCTTGGGTGATCGGACCACAGATGTCGCCACCATCGCACATGTGTCGTGTCGTGAGGTTGACCTTCCTGTCCTCTGGTTGTCTTTAATTGATCCCGCCAGAAACTGATTGTGTTCCCAACGTAGCATTGCCCTTTTGTAGGGGGTCTTCTTTATGGAATCGTCTTGTGGATTCTCGTCGCTCATTCCCCTGTGCTCTTTCCAGTATGCGGACGTTCATGTCCAAACACTACCAACAAGCCGCTCTTCAACACTGCAGGAGCTCGTGTCAGCCATATGACATAGAGAATGAAATGTCATACACAACCTCGAGGAAAATTAAGGAGATGATAAGACATTTGGACCTTCCTGTACTTACCATGCATCAATAAAAGTTGACTGCAAGATTCTTCTGAAATATTTCCTCGCCTTTTAATTTGCTTGACACTGTACGTAAAAGTTATCTTCTTTCTGCGCATTAGGTACTGTTATACTCAAGAGTATTTTGGGCCAACTATGAATGTTGGGGTTTGCAGTGGTGTTGTGACCTTTTGGGCATGCTATAGGTGAAAACGTAATTTGCAACTTCCTACGGAAGGCACCATAACTTTTATGACTTAAGGAGGAAACCCACTGGATCGGATCGGCTCGGCTCGGCTCGGCTCGGCGTCAGCGTTGCCAACCCTTGTACACATGAAATCAGTAGCCAGAACCTCAAGAACTCGGTAGTTTCAGAAGATAATTTAAAAGTGATGAAACATGAAACAACCATACCTCTTTCTTGTGCTTTACAGCTCTTTTATTTCATTGTAAACAAAAAATAATTCTAAAAAAATAACACTAACACAACAGTTTTATATAGTGTTTTGATATCGGTACTATTATTTTCCAGTTATATTTTAATTATTGTATATCTTAAATATCTAAAAATAAATAGTTTTATGACAAGTACCTAGGTTATCTTTACTGCCCTACATTTCCCGCCTCACTTTTATAATTTTATCGTCTTTGCGCATCTTTAGTACTCCTTTTCATTGTCATAAATGTCATTATTTACTTTCTTTGTCATCTAACTAATGACAGCATACAAATAGCAGTTGGAATTTGAAAACAGCCTCGTGGTTTGCAACAGGCGACTCAATGTTTTTGTTGCCAGTTACTTACTTTTCAATAAACAGACCGGAGGAAAACAGTTCTACTGTAGCACTCAGATGAGTAAGGCTTAAAATGCACTACACAAATTCTGACATGAGGAAACACTGATGTAGAAAGAGTCCCTATATATAATTATTTTCTAACACAATTCCAAAAATCTTGGACGTTGTTGCCATGTGAAATCTCAGTGTTGCGTAACAAACGCCACTCTGTGTCTATCTGTTGAAGATCTCCTGGTTTTATTATGTTTGTAAATGCTGCCACAAGATGGGCAATGGACTGGAGTGGCAGCATTTTTGTGGGATCTAACATTACAATATCCCTCATGAAAATGTCTTGAAAGGAAAATGGTTGAAAAATGTGCCTAACAGAAGCAATGTAGAAGTCAAGATATCTTGTTTTGAAAATTTTCATGTCTTGTGTGATAAGATTTATCGATTGCAGTGACGCCTCTACTCTTGCACCGACATATATTTCTTCTAGAGGTAAGAGGGCACTGGGTTTTCGCTATTCAACTTTTTCCACACTTGCACTCTTTAAGTGATCAGTTTTTATCTAGCACTCGTACCAAGTCATAAAATGCGTCACTAACCTTGCCTTGAACGGAATGTACTCTAACAACTATACACAAATGTTTTTTTATGTCTGCTGTCGTTGCCCCGTCTAAGAATACTAAAAAATTCTTGTTCTGAAGAATATCACAAAGAATATCTTAACTGTCCAAGCCTGCCACGTGGTTTATAATAGTAGCTGTTTAAGTTCGCCCACAAGCAATCTTCTTTGCGATTTCAGAATCTGGACAAATGGACTTGATCACAGAAGGTAAATGCTGCATTACATTGAATGAAATGTCATATTCAGCAACAAAAGTGAGATGCGAATTTCGGCCTCTTTTACTTTTGTGTGTTTCCTCCTTTGCGGTGTCAGTAAGTACTGGCTAAATCTTTATTAATTCGCCTAAGATCACTGTGCCATGTCTGTATTATCTCGCGAACATAAATATTTGATGGCAGTGCGTCAATTCGGAAATTGCGATGAATAGGCCTACATGTTGCTGGGGGATATGAGGAAATAAACAGTTATACGCTATTCACAGTAAAGTGAGCGCTTTTGAAAGCCTTCTCATTTGGAATAATAGTTAATCAATATATTTTACTGTGGCCTTAGACGTTAACTTCCGAGTGCGGTGGAATATAAACACTGTGTTAATTACGTACTTGGCAGTATTTATTTAAAAAGGTGGTTAAAGGATTAAAAAAATGGCTAAAAGCAAAAAGTGACTAGGGCCTCAAAAGTGCTCACTTTACCGTAAACAGCCTACATCTGTTATCACGTTTACGTTTATTTTTTAGTTACTGGCATAAACTGAGTTACTGCAAAGTATTTAAGAACATTATATGTATTTAAAGCAAAATTAAATAAAAATTAACTTTATTTCTTGGTAAATTTGTTTTGTAGAGAACATAGCAGCCAGGGACTTCCTGCATTATATTTACCGTCGGCCTGAGATAACAAGTTTTTTTTTTTTTAATGTTCCACAGCTTAATGTAGTTATTTCAGGCGAAAGTTTGTTAGCTTGGAAAGAAGGACGTAAAGTTAATTTACTTCGCAAACAACTCTCTCGTGTAGCGTTATCCGTTGCCGGCGACATGCGTGGTGACGGCGCAGGGTAAACGCGCGCCCCTACCGGCCGTGCTGAGAACTAGCAGCTTCGCCCAGTCACTCGCTCAGTCGGCGCAAGTTGCCGGCCGACGGCGGGTGTGTTCCGAAAGCGTGTTTCGCATGAGAGCGTGTACCGGCGTGGTGTGTAACGTCACGTACACGACCGTTGACAGCGCAGATTTTTACAGCAGAGACTCAGTTGTGACGTTGATAACAGCTCAGTATTCGAGTGTTCACGGCGTCGAACGTGTTTTGAACTGCAGAGAACGTTATAATTGGCGCGAAATTTTTGCAAACGGCAGAATATGAAGAGGCATTTGTGGTGAGTTGTGACTTCAGATTACGCGAATTTCACACATTGTAACTTAAGTAGGTATGTGAGTGTCATGCGACTGATTTATTAATGTACTGTCATTTTTACTCTAAAACTGTAAATGAGTTGATTAACATGTTGCAAGCCGAGTGCCAAAAACAGTTGCTTTATATTTCTTGTCTCACTGTGACATCCTTAAGTGTGAGCAATCTGAATCTGTTGTCAGAAGAATTTAATGATATAAGACCGAAATTTAGACTGTAAAAAAATCGTCAGCAGTAAGATATTCTTCTTGATTTTTCATTCTTTTGTGGAATTTACGTTATACCCGAGTTTTTACTGCAAATTTTAGTCTTCTGAGATAGTAACCACTTTTTTCTCAATTTGTCTCATATTGATTTATAAATGTTTATTTGTTAGATGTAAGTAGAAGTTAATCCACCCTTACTGTAAATTATACTGTAAGGTAAAATGAACGACTTTCGGACTGGCGAACTAGACTAGTGTTCGAATTAAACATTTCGTTATTTAGTAATTTGCGATTTGGTAGGTTTCAATTTGCATGCTATCGACAGTCACTTGTTTAGTGATATAGGCAATTCACAGTAAAGTGAGCACTTTTGAAAGCCTACTCATTTGGAATAATAGCCAATGAATATATTTTATTTTAACCTTAGACGTAAACTTAAGAGTGTAGTGGACTATATGCACTGTATTTATTATTTACATGGTGATATTTATTTTAAAAGGTTGTTAAATGATAACAAATGGTTAAATAAAAAAGTAACAAGGGCCTCAAAAGTACTCACTTTCCTGTGAACAGCATATAGTAACAATACATATAAATTTTGGTCGGAAAATATATTTTAAGGAAATATAATATCTAGTTAAAAGTAAATGTGTTTTATTTTTTCTTGAATGACCACGAAGTTATCTTATTTGAAAATTATAAGCTCGACATTAATATTTTACAATATACCGGTATTTACGTAACTGTAAACAAAGTCAAAACCGTCGTAATAATCTGAAGCATGGTTATTTTTTAAATAAGTCAATTAGGCCTATGCATTTCAATTTTATATGTTAAATTAATGCGCAACCATTAGATAAAACCAAATATGGCAAATGGTGTTTTCGTGTGGATTTGCTAGACAATCTCTACATACATTTAAAAAAAAAACCGGAATACGAAATAATAGAAGACGGGATCATTGTTGTAGTAATACACACGAGGGTCACGTGACGATTCTGTTAGTAACAAATGTTAACTTGAACACGGCCTTACACCACCTTTCTTCAGGCGGTGGCCTACTTGGCGCTAAATACGTGTTTTTGACGAAACTCTTAAACGTGTCCGCAATAGGTTTATAGGTTGTTCGCGGTAAAATGGGCACATTTTAAGGCCCTTCAAACAGGCATTTACCTTTAATAGATATATTTCATTACATCCTCAGACGTTAACTATTGAGAAGAGTGAAATGTATGCATTGTGTTTATTAGTTACACGACAGTCGTATTAAAAATTGGCAGAGAGATGAAAATTGACTAAAAGGAAAATTTTTGCAATGCCTTAAAAAGTGCTCACTTTACAGTGAACAGCCTATACCTGTGAAAATACACTCCAGACGAGGATGGGCTGGCACTTTCAAGGTATCATGCATATGCTATAAATATTATGTATTATTTTGGAACCCGTCAACATAAAAACGGACATAAGCGATATACAGTAGGGGCGTGTAATGAACCACTTTGCCATAGTCTATTAGCGGTTTCTTCACACTTTTCGAATCAAATCTTTTAGAAATCATCCTATGTATGACGTGTTTAGTTATTACCTAAATATGCCATGTATCACAAGCGTTTTATACTTCTGTTAACAGGAAAGTATCTTGTTTTTCCTTAAGTTGAAGTTTTACCTGCATTTTATTTATGAATGTTTAATCATTCATTTATAATAAATACGGAGGAAACCAGTGAGAAAACATGTATGTTGGTAGCACCTAGTATGAAATAGTTATCATTACAACTGAGTGCGCACTTAGTTGAGCTTAGTTTGCATATGAGGCGGAGGAATACCATGGAAGTTGAACTCCAGCAGGGCTTCAGAAAAGTGTGACATAACCGTGAATGTATTATATTGCCTTTCCACCAATCAAAATTACAAGGCCGTTGCTTAGGCCGTATCCGAATTCAGGTATATAGGCCTCTTTGCGTACTTGCATCCTTGCATACTTCACGTACCCAAACTTCACTTAACCAAACTTGATAAATTTGGAAAGGCAGTCTTGTTTGCTTCGGTAACTGTTATTCGCCATCTAACCACATTAAAGTACATATATTCCGACTAAGAATTTGATAATTGCCGGAAATTTTAGAGGTTAAATCAAGTATTAAATAATATTTCAGGAAGTGCAATTTGGATTGCTTTTTTTTTATCTTAGCGTCTGTAGGTTAGGAACACAGGCCTAATACAAATTTATTGTTTATATACATTTTTTTGAGGTTAACCTTGCGATAATTATTCATTCAGTTCGAAATTCTATGTCTACGAAGTAGTAATATTGCCCTATTAAACTTCAAATAAATTAATTATATCGGAAATCAATTGTAACCTTCAAATTGCTTCTCAAAGTGGCGGCACATATTCCTCCGCAAGTATGCGAGAAGTATACATCTTCGTTTACTTGTTTACTTTCATACTTCACATGCAATTCGGACAGCACTTACATCAATCCTGGGGACAGGATGTATGTATTTCAGGCAAATTCGGACACAGCCTTGGTCCCGTAGGTGTAGACGTAGCACGACGACAATGCTGCAGCCGAACTCTCGTGGCGCAGTCGGTTGGTACGCCACCGATCTGTGGTGCGGGAGGCTCTGGGTTCGAATCCCGGGTAAGGCATGGGTGTTAATTTAAGTTAGGTTATCGGTTAGCATAAAACCGGGGGACGTTAAAAAGCCCAATACAATACAAATACAACGGTGCACGCCGGTTCAGAGCCTTGCGTGTAGCGGCGACGGCAAACTCGATTCGCACGACATTGTCGCCCTTGTAGCTCCAAGGTATAGTAGTCCAATCACAGTGACTTCCAACCTTTCTGAAGTACCGATCAAGTTCTGCTTTCCTCCGCCTAGTTCTAGCAAAGCTTAACCGGGTATAGAAAATTACACCAAAGCTACAACGCATCGCATTCGTGCGCACTCACTTTAATAATTTGCATGAGAAATACAGCCTAAAGGCTGTTCACGATAAAATGAGAACTTTAGAAACTAACCCTAGAAGAAAGTCACTACCCCTGCTTACACATATTTTAATGGGCTTATTGAGAGACATTCGCGCAGTAAAGTTTCAACGATGGATGGAAAGTAGTTCCATATCTTAACGTCGAATAAAAAGTGTTAGCCGACTATTTGTGATAACTTAAAATTATTTCTTTCACTTTCTGTTTTTGCATCGAAGTGCAAAAATGAGCAGGTTTGTAAAAGATTTACTTTCCTAATAATTTCACAGTTTTACTTTATCGACGTGTGAATAAAGTGACGAGGCCCATGGCAGTGTTAATTTTTCATAAGGCGGATAATACACAACCTGCATACAAGTAGATCATAAGCAGCGTTTTCAAAAGTGCTCATTTTACCGTGAACAGCCTCTACTCACTCACACAAGACTAACTACTGTGTCCGCACATATCCTTCTTGTTAAAATTTAAGCATGGCGGTGCCCCATTAACTGCTTCTGCGGCCCAATGCGCTCCACTGTGCACGGACTTAGTTTTGGAAAATGCCTGTTTTTTGGGCCATACAGTGAAGATTCTTCGCACAGAAACCGTTACCTCGGCCATAGTATTTTTCTGTAACGAGCGTGTCAAAAAACGAATGCCCTGTATATTTTGTGTAAGTTGGCACCGAATCCCATAATCGCCCATTACAAGGAGACTTAACTCCCCCACAGAATTCCTAGACTTGCATGACGTCCAATATTTATATTATTCTCCTTCGCTTTTTACGCCTACACTATTTCTTCGATTGCGTTCTTTACCAGGATGTTTCTTCTTAAAAATTTTCTGGCCCATTCTCTCCTTCGTCTGATTTTTTAGACTTTGGAAAGGTATAAAAAAGGGGGAGAAAAATAAATTATCCTTTTACTCTTTATCAGAGCTTCCATCCCCGATGTTATCCCTTACCGTCTTATCTTCCCAATCTCCGCCGTGACCACATTTCAGAAGCTTTCAATCTCTTTGTTGCGTCTTACAAAAGGTCGCCCTCTTTCCTCTTCGCATCCACAGTCCGGACGTGACATTACGTAACCATTTCCCGAGAGCTTTGCTGGGTCGGCCAAAAACAATCGCCAACTTGCTACATGGCCTCCCTAGTAAGAAATTTTAAACGCCTCGGAGGGGCCGTGGTAGTGTGGTGGTTAGACTACTCTCCTCCCACCTAGGCGAGCCGGGCGATGCCGCTAGTCGGCGGATTTTCTTGGAGATACCCCCCGTTTCCCACGCCCTTGCATTCCGGCACGGCTCCACGCTCACCTCGCCTCACCCTCATTGGCTGTCAAGTCCTCGGTGTTAAGAGCCGCCCAATCCCTTCGCTTCACTCTTAAACGCCTGAAGGTCACGTACCGCCATGAGCTGGCATCGCAACTCCGCGCCGATGGATGACGACTTACATGTGTGTGTTGTTTCCTCGGAATTTTAAGCGGTGACTATAGGGTTTTTAATACATCAACCTGTTCAGAATTGATACAGCGTTGTCGCTAGAGTATAAAAAACACTGTTTTAGAAAATAATTAAATTTCGTAACCAGAAGGCTATGTACAGCTATTTTTGCCAACTTGGCACTTTACAGCGACCACATTTATGTTTCAATAACCAAATTTAGAAGTTATCAACGAAATATCGACTTTCTTTTCTGTCCTGAATAAAGTTACACTAAAATGTTTCATTTTTTTTTTAAATTAGAATATTTACAACTGCTTACAATGAGACTAATATGGCAACTAGGGAGTGCCTTTAAATACTGGCGCTGCCGATATCTTATTTAGGAAATAGCCAAGCCCGTCATACATGGGGTGATTTTTCAAAAGTTTGATTCAAAAAGTGTGAAGAACAGCGAATAGACTATATATATAATAAATTTGAGGTAAAATTCCCTTATATGTAATGGAAGCTGTTTACCTCTACATGTAAGGTAAAATTACCTCTTAAATGTAGAGTAAATTTACATAACAAGTAAAGTACTCTTCCCTAATCATACGGGAAAAGAACCTGACAAGAGTGGAGAAAAAAATCCCATTCAAGCAAGGGAAAATGAATTGGTATTGTATGGTAAAATTATATTTAGAAATATCCCGGAGTATTAGTACTGATAGTTTTCTTTACTACCTATATCCTCTGACAGACAGTAACCGAACCCTCAACACTAAAATCTTCGACACTTTGTGAACCATGGTCCTCTATCACGATATGCCGATATGCGCTATCCATTACACCACGACGACAGATTGAGGACATCACTGAAAACTAGTGTGTTAAAGTATTGTTTCTTCCACCCCCTCTCCCCCCCCCACATGATGTTGAGACAATGCTGAAAAGATACATGCGTCGCAAGGTAATTTTCCCAACCATTTATGGGATTTTCCATTATAATACCATGTACGTGAATTTTACTCCAGAGTGCGGTAATTTTACCTTACCTGTAAGGAAAACTATATTTCCCACACAAGTTTGCGAATATTACCTTACACTTGTCAGGTAATTTCCCCATCATTTTTTACAATATAGGCATTAAGACATGTGCTGGTCAGAGACGCCATTTTGCTGGCCAGAGTGTGCGGCTGGAGTCCGCGGAATAATGTGCTACCTCGACTCTGTATTCTGAAGTACTCTGTGGCTCCACTTCGCTGGCCAGCGACGGACGGAAACGCTCCGCGCGTATAGAGGCGAGACCGTGCCGGGCACGGGCCTGGGAATGGACCTTATCGCTGTGGCAGGCGGCGGCACAACCCAGCCACACATGAGACTTTTACAGTCCGCGCTGTCTCTGTCCTGGTTTACGACCCGATCACTGGCGCGGTGCTTGTGTTGGCGGGGGGGGGGGGGGAGGAGGGTTATGGCAGTCCTCCCCTGGGAGTCGAGAGGGCGTATGTACTACTTACTCCGGGCGTCGGGAAGAGCCAAGAGCCCGGTCTGTCTCCGGTAGACACCCTCTAGGGATGAAACGAGGAATGGAAATAGCCAAGCCGCATACATCCTCATCGCGATGAGTGGTCTATCTTCCATCTTCAGCTACACTTTCTCAATAGAATTTCCCTATCTTCTTGAGGAAGATATATTGCACGTGGGTAGTAGTCGGATGCAGGTCATATCAAGATACAGTAAATTCTTATCGTCTAAATGCACACTGCGGTGAAAAAAAATAACAGTGGCAGCTGAAAAATTCAGCATGTCTAGTAATTCCTGTTACCATTTCAAAAATCGTTACGTAGTATCCATACAAATCAGACCGATGATGTTAAAAAAAAAAGAACTAAAATTGTCATGCTGCTTGGAAATTGTTATCCGTGTTAAATTCGTTGAAAGTATCTCAACGTGTACCCCATTTGTGGCCTGCAATACACCAATATTAGCATTTCGGAGTCAAAAGTTCGGACAGCTGCAATTATCATTGTGAAGAGTAATGCCGTGTGCTCACAATCATTGACGCATCCTAACAGGAAGATGTCTAACAGCGTGATACCCAGAGAACGTGGGAGCCAGACGATTATTCCGTCATGGTACGTCCACGTCATATGTTCTCTCAGCAAAGAAATAAAGCAGCCTATAATCCCATTTAGGCCACAAATACATTCACCTCTGAGCTATTACGAATTTGCTCACGAGTTCTGTGCGGGGTCTCAGTACTCTACATGCTAGTATTATGGTGCTGTTAACGTGTCCAGGCGTGTGGAAAGTGGTTTCATCGGAAGACAATTAATTCATGATGTTCTCTATGGCTTTGTCGTTCAAGACTAGTATGGAACAGCTACATTCCTAAAGAAGAGAGCGGTCCTTTGAATGCAAAGCTCGAGAAATTTGCACTTCGCAAGCTTAGAAACGCAACAGCTTATGCAGTGATCTATGGAACACTGACCTCGATCACTGCAGTTCACGTGAAGCGCTATGAAGTTCTTGCTCCTCAGGGCCAGGGTTGGGAGGTCGAAAATTTAGCCCAAGTCGTCATAGTCAGAGGCCCCATGGCAAAAAGAAGAAACAGTGAGTGAGTGAAGTGATTTGGGCGGCTCTTAACGGCAAGGTCTTGAAAGTCGATGAGGGTGATTGAGTTGATCATGGAGCAGCGCTGGAATGAAAGGGCAGGGGAACGGAAGATCACTGAGAAAACCCGCCGACCAGCGGCATCGTCCGGCATGTTTCGGTTCAGCAACAACCTTCCCTCGCGACTTCAATATTATGTATTTATGCACAGAGCCTAATAGTTTTGTTGTTACTGCGGGAACGTTTGATTTAAATAAACACGAATATTTACCGTGATATCCACACAGTAGTATCAGTTAACATTTTCCTTGTTTTTTAATTACTATTCATTCGTGTTTAAAAGCCCTACGATCTTTCTCAAAACAAAATAAACCAAATGACTCTACCACCAGCTCTCTGATTGGCTAAAATTTAAACCTAATAGGAAACCTTCCATCGAACTTTGCACACGACCAGTTATGGAAACATCGAATAAAAACGGCCAGCAGACGGCCACAAAACTGGATCAGGAAAGGGGTGGGTTCTCCAATAGAACTATCGCACAAAACATGAACAGGTTTGGTGTTTTGTTAGACTTTAGTGCTGTAGACCTTTTTCTGAAATTGGGAGGGTTCCACCACTCCACAAAAACTCATAAAATTCAATTAGAGCGTTTACTAACCTTTTTCATGAAAACATACGCTCTGCAAAATTTTTTACAAACAATAGGATGTCTAGCAGGCACAGTGCCTCCAAACCTTTACTTTGAGAACAGTTCTTACAAAAATGAAATTCTTAAGTCACACTCCTCCCTTACAAAAGATGACCCCAAATTACACATTTTGCAAAGAACACTAAAAAAATAAAACTTCCCAATACTCCGCCCTACACAAACATACGATCTAAAAGCCTTCCAATACGCCACCCTAAACAAAAATGGCGGCTAATAACCGTCAATCACTGCCTGTATCATTTAGAAAGCACCTATTTGGCTTTAAACTGCAATACAATGAAATACATGAGCCTGTATTATTCCTGAACACTCCGTCCAACAAAATGGCGTCTAAAAACCCTCAAAAGTGCAATCATGACACCTTCATTTAAAACCCTCATGGGCTTTAAACCCCTCATGGACTTTAAACCTCTTTTACAATTCCCTAACAATTTATTCCAGGCATCCTCAGACTGTTTTAAAATGCCTCTAAAATAATGTTTTAAAAATTCTTTCAAACAAGTCAGAAACAACAGGGGTACATATATTACTACCCAACACTCAGAAAATCACATCTTTCCTTTATTTTAAAACAAGTTAGTATCATTAAAGCACTTAAAAGGAAAACACTTTACATTTTCTTGGGTAATATAAAAAAATTTGAAAACAATTACAATTTCATATTTTCTAAACTTCCGGGACACCCTCTGGAGGTAAATGGTCTCCAAAACTTTGCCGCTTTTAAAAGTTCCTTTACAAGCCAGTATCTGCCTTAATAAACACATTCCATTACAAGCCAGTATCAGCCTTAATAAACACACCACATGCTCACTCACAATCATACAAAAGATCCCACAGCAATGCAGCAATCAGATCCAACCAGGCCTGAGGATATGTTCCCCGCCAAACTGCCCCCTCGACGTCATTCCCCAGCAAACACACCAAATGGTGGAGGAGCATGCAAAGGATTGTTCCTATCTTACCACTACATTGGAGGTTCTTACTCTCCTCCGCCCATACACTCACACCAACACACACAGCACACCATACCAACAGGCTGTTACAAAAATTACCCAAAGGTGTAAAAGAAATTATCCAGCGAAATCCCTTTTAAAATACTCTAAACCCATCTTCTTTCTCCACTGTCCTATCCTCTTCCAAACTGCGCTGCCGACGCGGTCCAATCGAAATTTCAACAAAGGTTCAGAAAGCCCCTTGGTCACACTAAACACAGTCCGGCAAAATCCGACTGGAAATTTACTAAGTTTTGGCTCAACCTTTTTCTCAGCCCAAAAAGGGTTCAAAATCGAATTCCTCGAAGTCACTTTAAATGGGCGCACTCATTTACACATGAGGTTTCGACGAAACTCTCCCTTTGCTCCATTTTCACTAAACAACCACAGTTCCTTTAAACTCCGCCGTAAAAGTCCACACCAGCAGCATAAAACGCGTGCCCAGTCGAGGTAAAGTCCGGTCATTTCCCCTAACCCCGGGGAAAAGAATTAATTTTCCAATATATAGGTACCCTCAGCTAAAATGGCTTAGTCCCGCCCAGCCCCGTCTAGCTCAGCTCACACTCAAAAGCCAAGTCCAACTGCCTCCACGAAACGATTAAGTCCGTTCCGCACCGCAGTGGGAAAATGAACAAACGCCGACAGTCACCAGAAATGTTTCTAAGTTCCCTTCGGCACGCATCATTTTTAATATAAGTCCAACTGGCCCATAAAAACTACTCTAAGTCTTTCCGACGCACCAGATGAAAAAAAAAAAAAAATTCAAAGTTCAATCACTCCAGTAAAATCGGCTAAGTCCGAAACAACATCAGAAGTCTCACACTTTGGTCTGTCGCAGATAGTGAAGTTTTTGTAAGTCCCTTCACACACGTCGTATACTAAACAGTCAAACAGCTGCAGACTCCTTCGCTCCTGAGCTCTTGGGCGGCACCACTCGCCCTTGAGCAAACCAGCTCGCCGGCTAGGGTCGTCTCCCCGAGGAATATTTTTAAAATTTATTGGCGAGCCCCCAAAATCCCGCTACGCCAGCGTGAGCACCTTCATAGTTCTGTGTGCCCTCCGACATTCATGTTAGTAGCTAAGACGGTTGGAGAATGGGATACGTCTCAGGGCAAGCCCTACACTCCTTAGGTCGGGTTTAATTATTATAATGGGCCCATGCATCGCGGCTGAGCAAGGTTGTCTGGTGCCATGGCCGCAGTTGTAGCCATGTGCACGCCCCGAAAGAAGAAGGGTCTAGATGGAAGAGCATAACAAACCAGGCAAAGCGGAGAGGGCCGTGGAAAATCTAAGCGACAGTCGCGGAGGATAAAAATAATTCCTTTTAACTGGATTAGGGCTGGATAAAGACTTCTGTTGGTTTGATGCGGGGTGAAATGAAATGAAATCGCAGCTGGTGCGTATTGCGGGGGACAGAACAGCCCCCGCGCCGATGGCAGTCATCGTGTGGGTGCAGGCGCCCTTGAAGTTGAGCTACTGTCAATACTGCCACACAGGTGAACCAGCACTGAAGCATTGATAGCAGCAATTGAATGCAGGGCCATCCCTGCTTCTCGTCGTGTTCGCCGGAAAACCGGACAGCTCAGACATGGCACCGACTCCATCTTCCCTCTTCCGCGCCCACATCTGGATCTCGACTCCATGGGTGAAGGCGAAGACCAGCAATCGGGGGAGCCACCTCCCCCCCCCCTTCCACCAAAATAGCCCGTCGGTCTAGGAAACGCGAGAGATCCGGGGCCTACCAGTGGTGGTGGCGAATCCGCTGGCCCAGGAGTGAAGGCTGACATCGGGGTGCTTCCAAGGTCCGATGCATTCCAATCCATTCATCACGCACCCGCAGTCGGCAGCCCGCAGAATCCAGCAATGAGGTTCGCTACACTTCGCATCTTTCAGCACCCTGAGATCCCCCCTCCCAGCATTGATCGTTGTGCCACCTCCAGCAGATGCGTTTCGCCATCTCGTACTGAGCTGCCCAGGTTCCCGACGTCCACGACTACAGCGCTCTCGCACCAGCCAGTTGGTTCGCGGGCTGGTATTTGATTATTCCCAGTCACCCCAGAGCATGGGGATCCTCTATCCACCACCCGGGGACGCGACGAGTTTCGGATAGTCGCCGCACCCAAGCTGCCATGGTCCCATCACACTCGCAGATGCACCTCGCTTTCGCTGGTGCTCAAGTCGCGGGCAGTTCCCAGCGAGCGAGCAGCCACGAGCGTGATGTTCCTCCCACGACAACTTAGTTCGTTCTCCCCGAGTACCAGCCAACCCCCCCCCCCCCCCCTCCAATGCCATACCGCCAGATCCGTCTATATGGAGCCAACTCCCTCATTTCGTATTAATTAATACACCAGCGCGATCTTTTCTCAAGGCTCTTAAATTCGCAGCCAATTACAAGTTACTCGCTTATTAATTTTTTTAGGCAGTAATCTGCCGCACACAACTGCTTGGCGGGTAAGCGCGCGGCTACAGTTAAGGGGGTTTCACTGCAATCGTAAACCTTTAAATATTTCATATAGTAGACTGTTACATATTCTTTTTACTAAATAAATATCGTGCGACATTTATTCTTTTCTGCAGCATAGCTGTTCTCCCATATTAAATGAATAACTTCGTTTACAATTTTATACTTTGTTCTGATTGGCTGTTGCTCCACGCGCCTGCAAAAGAAATAAAACATTACAATTTCCTTTGTGTGCATAGTGTCAGGAACTCTCTGATGCACACGGCCCCTGTTATGCGCAGTTGTGAATCAATAGGATTGAAGACATGGCTGTAAATTCCTGTGTATATGGCCCATGTTCTGTGTCTTCTGCTATTCTTTGATTGGGAACCAAGCCTTACTGTCCTGGGCAGCCAGTACAGCCACTGAACAAGGGGATTTTTGGGGCCCCTTATTCAACGTGACGCAACGCCCTTTAACCGTTTCGTGCCAGGATAATAAATATCAGTGGTTATAAGAAAAAAATAATAACCTGTTCACATTAAACTCTATTGCGGTGAATTCCATGCACTTTCAATTAAGTGTTAATAGAAGATTAGTGATTTTATAAGTGCGTCATTAAATATGGGTCTGTGTAGAGAAAGCAAATTCTCCGCAATAATAAAGTAACTGACACGATAACTGAATGCTTGGCGACTGTTGGAGATGTCCAGCGATGAGAAGACCACAACTGGTGGACTGTCAGGCACGGAACTCATTTTCCTATGCAGTGAACAAGTTCTTGTTAAAGACAGTTCTCGATAAAGTGAGCACTTTTGAAATAAACCTTTGAAAAATGTCACTGCCCCTACCTGCATATATTTTAACGGGCGCAATGAGTGACATATGGCCAGTAAAGTTGGCAACGATGGAAGGGAAAGTAGTTCCATATATTAACGTTGAATAAGAAGTATTAGGTAACCATTTGTGATAACTTAAATTATTTCTCTCGGTGTCTGTTTTTTTAATTCATCGAATTGTAAAAGTGAACAGATTTTTTACAATATTTACTTTTCTAATAATTTCACAGTTTGAATTCACAGACGCATGAATAGAGTGATGAGGCCCATAACAATGTTAATTTTACATAAGGCGGAAGAACACACAACGTGTATATAAAAGATCTTAATCAAGTCTCATTTTACCGTGAACAGCCTATAGTAGTCTGTAGCCTACTTCGAATCAACTGTCAGCTTTGCACGTCGTACGAGGTCTGTAAAGATTCAGCTCTCGATAACAATGTGACATTAAGATTGGGGTGGACCCACGCATTTTTTGTGAAGTAGTTGTTTGCGCGAATACGCGTATCTCGGTAAATAAATGTTCTGCAAATCCGACTTTTTTGTCAGAAAAGATTTAAAAAAAAAATCAAGTAGCTATGACCCTCCTTTTTTTTTCTTTCTTTCTTTCGTCATATTAAGTGTATTTTCGGAAAAAAATTCCAGAAAATGGTAAAATATCGCATTTTTAAAGCTTGCCTATGTAGGTTCCTTAAGCGGCAAGAGAAAAGTACAAAGATACGGGCGTAGTTTAATTTGTGGGCTTTCATCGCGGGTAGTAAAAAAAAAACCACTGTTACTGATCTAATTTGCACAGTACAGCGTCACGACGGAAACACTGCACGCCTTGCGCGTAGGAGCGATGAGGCGCTATAAGTGCGTCTTAGTGTCGCCCGTATCGCTCCCTCGCTACTTGACCTTGGACGCGCAGTTTCTCCCCCCCCCCCCGGGGGGGGAGGTCCATGGCACTCTTAAGAACTTGGGAAAGAGAAAAATAAGATTCAGTTGGGACGTGGTCTGAAGTGTGTGTTCTTGTGTGGATCAGCACGTTGGACATACTTTTAATAGTTTCGCTTGAAAAACGTGTATTTCAAGCACGTTGCGACGTATGTCCAGCACAAGTTAGGCGGCAACGAGCATATAAGTACCAGATACGTCACTCAAGGCAAAGCAGATGAACGCTTATTTTTTTTGCCCAATGCAAATGTGTTAATTTCAAAAGAAAAAAAAATATATATATATTAACGGGCTAGCACTACAGCACGTGAACAGTTTTATGTATAACATTTCAACCATCTAATTCCACCCATTTCAAATAAAATGTGTTCAATATTCACATTTACAATATGTAGAATCACGTCCAAAAATAAACGGCCACTGTGAACTGTCAAGTGTCTGTACACAGCGCCAAATCGTTGCTAAAACACTTGACTAGTTCACATCATCGACAATGCACGGCCATACGACATGTAATGCTCACATCACCACCAACATTTTAAAAATGAATGTGAATTTAAATCATTGCACTTCAGTCTCTACAGTTGAATCAATGTATATATATTATTATTTTCGATTCCGTTGAAAAAATATTCATAAAATGATAAGCAGTTTATTTATATTACATCAAGAAATCCAAATAATTTTCCGCTTTTATGTTGCTGATATTGCACTGGGCAATTAAACAAAATCTAATCGGAAAGAAATTGAGCGATGTTTACTCCTATCCAGTGTCAAGGGGTTGGTAGGCGGGTGACTTAGTAGTATCGCCCGCAGCGCGAACTTGAATTGTGGGTTTCGCTTCCGAGCTATGAAGTTTTACCCGCCCTCGAGGTACGGCACAACCAACATTCAGCAGGAAGTTATCCTGCGCACGATGGAGGGAAGCGGAGCCTATCCTCGGGCAACACTGCTGTCGGTGTCAGAGAAGCAGGGCTCTGTGATTGGCCCGGCCCGGATGCAAACACGCCCGCTTCACACCCTGCTTCTACCTGACAACACAAACTAAATGAAGATTGCTTTAACTACGGCAGACGTGTAACCCCCAGTTGCGCCAACTGATCACAGCGAAGACTGTCACGGTGGAGCTGTCTGCAGCGACTACACCTCCTCAAGGCGCGTTTACACGGCGATAGTTCCTATCGCGAGAGCTACTCTCGCCGTATAAACGACACGATAGTTACTGTCGCACCATCACGATAGCACTACCGCGATATCAGCTCGAGCTAGTAACTGTCGTGACGAAACATGCAACTATCGTAGTGTAAACCGTGTAGCATCACTGTCCTGATAGTAGCGAGTCACAAATTTGTACATGTGTTCACTTTGACAGTAACATTGCAGAATTATTTTGATTCTGTTAATATCTGTCGCGGTTCTCATGCCATGTAGCGGTATGACAGGCCGTATACTATCATATAGGTATGACACGACAGTATTGACAGCATATTTATTGCATTTTTATAATAAACCACGGGAAAAATATATGTTTACATGTCATTAATACCCTGTCACGACTTTTAACTACTTCAACAAATATCACCCTCTTGACAAAAGGATATAAATGTAAAGCGTATCAATGTATTTACACAAATGCTGTCGGACATGTCCCTTTTGAGGTTAACTATCACAGCATGTGTAGATCGTGTGTGTAAACAGAACCTATCGCGGTAGTTACTTTCACACACTTTCATGATAGCTACTATCACCGTGCAAACCTGCCCTTACACGCCGTTCCATTCAGTGATACATTTTTTTTTTTCGATACACCATCAAAATATTCGTGGTGATTCAAGATTTTATATTACTTTGTAACACTGAAATTTTAAACGAAAATTACTTGCATCCAGGTGAAACGATGAGAACAGGAAGTCAATCCTCGTCCACTTTTCGTAAAGTTATTGAGGATAATTTTTAAGTAGTAAAGAAAAAGGTGCAGTCTCATTGGATGAGATCTCGTACTATGTTAGGTAAAGGATTTATGGTGTATGTAACGTTACAAGTAACGGACTCGTAGAGAAATCTAAAATGACCATCTGCTTTTCAATTCCTTAACTCCTCGTGCTCTAGAACACACAATTAATATCTACCAATTGGGTAAGTATGTTTTACAATTTGAACGGCTGCCATTTTGAAATGTAATGCATTGTACAGTGACTTCGACGTCCGCGATATTCCTGGAACTGTCGCTAACACTGGGCACACTAATGGAGAAAATTTTATGATAAACTAATGATCGCTATGTTTTATGTGTTCATTGCGGTTGGTAGCCATTTTATATCATTAGTTGTGTTTTATAGTATATTCGCGATTCCTTCACACTTTCTGAATTAAACCTTTTAAAAATCACCCCATTTATGACGTTTTGGTTGTTTTCTAAATAAGCAGCGTATATAAGTGTTTTATACTTGTGGTAACATAGAATAACTTTACGTTTGATTGTATTGAACTTTTATTTATATTTTACATATCAACTATAATATTTCATTTTTAACTAACAAGAATAAAAACAGTGAGAAAATAAGCGTGCTGGTAATGCCTAGTAAGGAATAGTTGTTATGCAATGTAGTATTACACTGGGTGCGCACGTATGTTGTGGGTTGTTCCTTTGGTGTATTTGACTAGACTCGGTGAAGCTGTGTTTACATGAGGAGGAATATCCTGGAAGCAGAACTTTAGCAGGGCTTCAGAAAAGATGGAAGGAACCGTAAATGGACTACAGCAGGCGTCATGTGCAATTGCAGTTTCCGGTATTTACGTACATGTCTTACTGCAACTGCAGCACGAACCTGTACCCGCCTGTATGAGCAACCGACGATTCCGACTCGGGAGTTGGAGGCGTGATCGAAGAGCTTCGACTCGATACTCCCACTGCAAAAAAAAAAAAAAACACACACACGCACAGCGCACCTCATTCCACACGTCTGCTGCCACGGAATTTCCGTAGCGCCGAAATGTTTACAACCGAGAAACGGCGTCGTTTCTGTTGCACGCTGTTTTGTTTTATTTTTTTTGTCGCTGAGGGGTTGGGTCGACTCCGTGGAATCGTCTCTACTTCTCGAAGTTTACGACTGCCGGTCGAGACTCCCTGGCATCGCAACGCCCAAGTCTCGCAAGATGAATTCATCACTTGGCAGTCTGTGGCGGGTAGAACAGCACTGTCACAAACCGTTTATTACGAAATGTCCGTCAAAATTTCTCAGTTTAAGTGTTATGTTCTATTCGCGCTTTCTTAGCACTTTTTGAATCAAAACTTTCAAAAACCACGCTAACTATGATGTGTCCAAAATATGTAATGGCCTACGAGCATTTTATACTTGTGTTCATAAAGGTACCTTATTTTTGGTTAAATTAGAATTTTATTTATATTTTATCTATAAATTACAATTGTTCATTTATAATTAACGTGGACAAATCAGTGATAAAATAACCGTTTTGGCAATGCCTAGTAAGAAATAGTTCTTATGCAAAATATTATTACTCTTCGTGCGCAGGAATTTAATACGGTGTCCCTTCGCTGTAATTTTCTAAAATGGTTTTAAGCTTTGTTTGCACAAGGCGGAGGAATATCCTGGAAGTAGAACTAGAGCAGGGCTTCAGACAAGCGTGACGTGACTGTGAGAGGATTATACTCTGGAGGGCGCAGCCCAACTGGTGTTTGAAATCCGCGGTGTTTTGATGATATCACCAAATGTGTTCCGATTACGCCGATATAAGAAAACACTCTTCAGAAGAGGGATAGATAATACTTTCAGTACACCATGCACATTAGAAATAATTTATCCGAGCCCTCCAATACAGTTACAACGGATTTTTCCCATTGCTGTATGTCATAATATTATAGGCGCCTGCGATGAACATTGCTTCAAACTTCGCTGCAATAAAATGATGGGTCACGGCTTAAAAGTCGCGGAGTTACGTCAGTAGGACGGAAAAACTGCACGCCAGTTCAGCGTCTTAAGCGTAGGAGCGATAGGGGACTAGGTGCGCGTGTAATTATCACCTTTATCGCTCGCTTCCTCCCGAATCTCAAACGTGCTCAATTTTGTGGCACCTCTGATGGATGCCGCGGGCTTCGTTTTCACCTACGGAATGCCCAAAAGTCCACGACACCACTGCAAACCCCAACATTTCCATTTGGTCCAAAATATCATATCAATATTGAGTATAACAGTAACAATACGCAGCAAGAAAATAACTGTGATGTGTAGCGTTAAGCATATTTAAAAGGGAGAAAATATTTCAGTACAATCTCGCATTAAACTTTGCTCATATTATCGTAGCCTACTGTCTTACGTTTTCAGGAGTTACAATGAAATATTCACAGTTACTTCACACTTTTCTGAAGTCCTGTTAAAGTTCTACTTCCAGGATATTCTTCCGCTACGTGCAAATTATAGAAAATTGCACCAAAGGGCAACGCACCGAATTCGTGTGCACTCGCTTGTGACTCACTTTTCGCCCGAGAACTATTTCTTACTAGCCGCTACCAACACACATGTTTTCTCACCTTTTTAATTCATATCTATTATAATTTACCAATAAAATATAGGCAAATCTTCGACTTAACGAAAAAGAACATATTTCTATGTAAACAGAGTTATAAAACGCTTGAGATACATGGCATATTTAAAACCTAACTGAACACGTCATACACGGGGAGGTTTTTCATCAATTCGATTCAAAAAGTATGAAGAAACCGCGTAATAGACTATATTTTAATGCCACAACAGGAAACCCGCCGTGTTTTTCGTCTATTATAGATAGAGACAGGTTTTTTCGCGAAAATATTCCAAGACTAGCTATACTCCAAAACACTTTTGCTCATATGCACTTTCATGGTTGGATGATTTTCAATGCCACGTGCCTCAAGTGTGTCCGCGAATCATGACGTTTATTGTCAGAATACTTTATCGCGAGTGGCACAGTCAAATAAGAACATGTCTTCTCACGTAGACACGCGGCCAATAACCAAAGGAATTTGTGGTTGTGAACGTAGGATATTGAAGTCTAGCATGGCCATAAATATTTTCGCGAAATACACCTGTCCCTAATTATAGCCCGTCGGCGGTACCCTAGCGCTTCGTCGGTTTTTGCCTCACTAACACAAACACACCCCTCACTCGGCGACCGCCTTCAGGTTTACCAACGAGTTAAAGTTAAGTTTTAAAAAGTGAAAATTGTAGTTGCATATACGGAATTCGTGCAACTTCTTTTATTAAATTCGGAAATTTTCACGTGTGTATCGGTAGCGCGAAGAACGGCTAAGCGGTATTCAAGTTCCTCGCCAAGTTTTGTTCAGAAGTTCTTCGGAGTCGGAAGCATTAGCGCCTGCTATCCCCGCGGAATAATGCAGTTCTATCTGCATACATTTAGCGGTTTCGGGGGAACGCGGTGCATAAACTTTAAAGTTACTTTGTTTCGTCGTAACTCGAGAAGCTGTTCGTCAAATACCCCTCTAAGACTTCTAGGAGAGAGAGATTTGGGCGGCTCTTGACATCGAGGTCTTCAAGAGCGAGCCGATGAGGGTGGTTGAGGAGAGTATGGAGCAGCGCCGGAATGAAATGGTGGGGGAAACGGGATATCCCCGAGAAGACCCGCCGACCAGCGGCATCGTCGATTCCCGCATGCGAAAATCCGGAATGACCCGGCCGGGGATTTAACCCGGATCGCCTTGGTGGGAGGCGTGCAGTCCTTATTACTTAGACAAATGAATGCTATAAATAACCAATTTTTAACAGAATTTCCACAATATGCTAATAAATTCTATAAAAGACTTTCATAAACTAATATATTCAGTGTTTGGTGTATTTTACTCCTGTACCCGCCATCTTGACTGTTCATGTCGTAATTGTAGGAAAAATTCATTCGAAGGAAACATTACGTTATTACAATTCGATGAGCTTGCACATGTGATGAATACGTATCGCAGATAGAACTGTAATCACAATAGTCGATTAGTTTGTACCGGTAAATCGCTCGAATCGTTTGTTTGTAACCAGCCCCCAGGGTCTCAAATTACGGGTAGAGCGCGGGCAAATGCGCGCCCTTTTTTTCTAGGGTAGTAATGTGTGCATCACGAGTTCCCAGGGCTTGTTCATAAATGTGTGAAATATGATGAAGATAGAAATGCTAGGGACAAACTATATAAATTCGTGCCAACAAATGTATTTGTTTGCATAGCGCCGAATGAATATTTCAGTTGACGTGGCCAAATATTACAGTTTATTTGGCTGTTTTAAATAATTAATTTGTTGGAAAGAAAGAAATGCTTTTGTGGAAACATCTTTTCGTATGCCATTATTTAATTGTAATTTTCGTTTTGCTAAAGTTATGTTAAATCATAATATGCAGTTCACTAAATAGTGATAAATATTACCATGTAAGTAATAAACATTGTATGTATCTCACCGGACATGAAAGTAAACGTCTAAGGCTACAGTAAAATATATTTATCGACTATTATTAAAAATGGGAGGGCTTCAAAAGTGCTCATTTGACAGTGAACAGCCTATACAAACTAAACTCTAGTTTAAAGCCTACAAACTGAAACCATGCGAGTCAGCGTCCTGCCGTAGAAAAAAACCAAGATGGTGTAAACTCTTCAAAAAGACTTAAATTAAGGGCGTGGGGTACAAAAATTAATTTTCTATTTGTACCAAACATTGTTCAACTTGTACGCACTGTATGTGATGACATTTTCCTCGAATTAAAAAACATACACTTTATATTTTTAAAATAATTTGATGTCAAATACAATTCTTTTCTGTTTTACTGCAGTTATTACAAATTGTAACTATAGTCCATTCACGGTTTCTTCGGAATTTTTGACATAAACATTTGAAAAATCACCTCATGTATTACGTATTTAATTATTTCCTAAACATACCCATGTATCAAGTGTTTTATACCTCTGTAAACACAGACGTATCTCATTTTTCGTTTAATTGAAGTTTTGCCTATATTTTATTTATACATTATAATATTTATTTTATAGTAAACACGAATAGAAACAGTGAGATAAAATCTGTGTTGGTAGCGCCTAGTAAGAAATAGTTCTCATGCAAAATAATATCAGAACTGAGTGGAAAGCGATGCGTTGTCCTCTGGTGTATTTTTCTATACTTAGTTAGGCTTTGTTTGCAAGAGGCGGAGGAATATCCTAGAAGTAGAACTTTAGCAGGGCTTCAACTGTGAAGTAACCGTGATTAGATTATAAGTTTTACAATTGAAAAAAATATACAAGGTATACTAACGCCGTGGGCTACCACGTGACACACATGTAACAACCAAATAACAGGCCATACATAATGAAAAAGTTAAATACAAACATTATTTTGCATATGCTCAAACTGGTTTTAATGCATAAACCGTTATTTCATGATTACATTGTACATTTTTTCATTTGTATAAATTAGTTGGCTTATGTCTGCAGCAAAGCAAAAACATTTGGATTTGACATCAAATTAATCTTAAAAATACGAAGAGAAATTTTTTTTTTTTTAGAGGACAAAGTCATCACATACAATGCATACAATTTGAACAGTGTTTGGTAGAATTATTAAATAAATAATTTTTTCATGCCAAGCACTCTTCAATAACCCAACCAATTACGAGAGCGCTATAGGCAAAATTATTCATCATGTTACTCAGTTGCTATGGCAACGGATCAGCCATCTGTTCAGTAACTAAGGCATTTGTAAATGAACTAACATTAGCATACAGGAACGACTTATAAGTTTGCGAGTAAAAAATTTCTGATAAAAAAATCTGAGCTGTTAATTAACTTAATAAATAAAATAATTACTATTTGCAACAAAAATAACATACATGAAAATAAGATTAAGTCTTTAAAACATATAAATAAACATATCATTAGAATTACGCTTATGACTTATTTTCACGACGTTACAAAAAATACATACTTGTTCAACATATTATTTGCATTTGTGTTCAGTATGTTAATATTCATAACCAGCACGTTTTCATCTCGAAGGTATTCTCAGTACGCATAGCCTTAACTCAGCAGCAGAATGAGAAGAAAAGAGTACTATTCAATGTTGGAAACTGAATGCAAAAGTATAAATATTGTTTCCTTGTGTCCACATTTCATGCTCTTATAGTATTTACCTGGGTAATAGAGAGAAAAAAAAAATTCTCGCGTGTCTGTAAACGGAATGCAAAAACGCAACACGAAAAGAAATTGTGTTAACGTTATTAACTCTTCGTTTTTTTTTTTTTTTTTTTTTTTGCCTGAGAAGTGCAGAAAATAAATGCAAAATGCCCTGAGGCTTCGCTCTGACTTGACTTGTTCGTCGGCATTTGTACAGAGGTGAGTTTATTTTGGGGAGACAAGACAGGCGACAGCTACGTTTCCTGTGTGTTTGTCAGGCGACTTCCGGACCCCGCCAAAGGCGGCTACATCCGCTGTGCTTTGCGCGAGGGTGAACTTGAGGTATACAAGATGTATGTTAAAGTAGAACACCGGCAACGCACAGCTCCTGATGATGCAGGACAACAAACCGCAAGTTTTACGAGAGGTACAGTCATATTATAGAATTAAATGTACGCACTTGTGTAATGAAATACGTGAACATCAAAAGTTCATTTTATTAAACCTTCCTATTAAATACATGTAGTTTGTAAATTGACCGATATGCAGCACTGAAGTGTTAAGTATTTTTTTATGTAAAAATAAATATAATTTAGCTAAATATCGTACTGCAATTGGATTAATACATAAGGTTATAGGCTGTTCACGTTAAAGTGAGCACTTTTGAGGCCCCAGTTGCATTTTATTCTCAACCATTGTTTATCCTTCAAACACGTGTTCAAATAAATATTGCCATGTAAGCATTACATATAATGTGTGTATAATCCACCGCACTTGTGAGTTAACGTCTAAAGCTAAAATAAAATATATTTATTGACTATTATTCCAAATGAAAGAGCTTACAAAAGTGCTCACTTTACCGTGAACAGCCTATACTAATATAGCTAATGAGTCTACCTATCTCTACATATGTAGAAGCGACAATTTTGCTGAATTTCTTAAAATCTTAGATGAAAGTTAGGACTTAATACCTCGTCGACAACAATGTAACTACAGAATGTACCAGAATCAGATGTAAGGTAACGGTAATGAGACAGGTACACATAGACACACGCCTTAGGGCCGGTTGCACCAATATCGCCCCCCGATCCGAGATTAAATGATCCTAGTTCCGAACAATGATCCAGTTTGATCTTGGTTCCAATATAAAAGTGTTGCACCAACGAAATTTCATGGTTCTGGATCTCCGATTCGTTGATCATAGCTCCAAAGTGAGAGATCGAGATTAAGTATGTGACAAATTTTGCTATTGGTTCGTAATATATGACGTCATGGAAGTAGGCGTTTTTTTCACTATAGATAGAACTAGCGATGTTTTATCTGTTTTAAGTGAATTATTGTTCTAACGCATTTTACTGAGTAATATTAAAGTGCGTATAATGTTGTTTTAATTTCTCAAGAAAACAATAGAACGTAGTTCTATCTGTTGGCATATTTTCAAACTACATTTGTCGACGATGGCTGCTGATCTCGGATCGAGATTTCGAACCACCAATTTCGGCGGTTCGAAATGAACTTAATCTAGATCTCCAGTCCAGCTCTGAACTCTAATGGTGCAACAGTTTTCTGTGTCGATCTTAGATCCGATCTCAGATCAAGTTTAGAACCACGATGGTGCAACCGACCCTTAGTGTGACTTGAGCTAAGAAAAACTCGTATCTTCAACCGGCATGCAACCACTATAGTATCAAGATAGGCTTCGGAGCAGAAACTTCGATTGTAATCAGTCTATCGTTTTCTTAGACATAGCATAGTAACTTGAAATATGTCAAAGTCTATCATTTAAAAATTAAAATAAGTGTCTAGATCACTTAAATTATGTCATTTGAAATGGCCTGCCATATATGTAATCAGGGATAATGTATTTGATTGTAAGCAGTGATTTCAAAATGTGCACTTCTGCTATGTTCCACAAACGGCCAAAACTTATTGTTTGTATCTCGAATCAATTACTAAATAATTTGAAAATCCGAAATGACGTGAGCTATTAGTTGAGTTGTTAGTAAATTCAAATTTCGCTGAGCAATGATGATTAAATTGAAAATTATGTATCAAAGCTTCATGGATGTCTCCAAATATGTCAATGAATCAAAAATTAATCACACCACTCCAAAGAAAATACCCACACAATTCTACTGTGAATTTACACGACCAGTATGGAAACATTCGCCAAATATAGAATAAAATCATATTCTCTTCAGGATTAAAAAGTGGTTAGAGGGCAACACATATCCAGACAGACACCCTGTTTGTTTCATAAGCTCACCTTTTCAAAGGAAAGTAGGCTAAAAAATAGTGTAGGAATACGACAGTGTCTAGTTTGTTATCCATAGTTTATTTTGGAATCTCGGTAATTAAAAATTATGGACGCAACAGCGTGGTCGTAAATAAACTGAAACCAAACACTATAATAGTGACGCAGATTATGTGATTAAGTATGAACAATTATTGTCCACTAACGGTTATTTCCAACTCCAATGAAGCCCTGCTAAAGTTCTACGTTCAGAATATTCCTCCGCCTCATGAATACAAAGTTTAACTAGGACACATGCTTTTATTAACATTAATTATAAATGGAATACTGTAATTTAGATATAAAATATAAGTAAAAGTTCGTTTTAAGGAAAAATAAGATACTTTTATGTTAACAGAAGTGTGATACAACATCGGCACGGCTCCTACGTGATTCGTGTGCAGACAGTTAAAACGTGTCAAAAAATAATTCGGCCAATCAAGATAGGTAAACGACCCTACGGTGTTTTTGAATATAACTAGTCTTGAAATCCTTTCGCGAAATTTCGCTTCCTCTTATTATTAAGGCCACCTGTTTTTCGCGAAAACATTTACGCGGAGGCTAAAATTCAATATCCTACGTGCACACTTGCGATCTCCATTTGGCTGTTTGTATTTGTGTGAGCCAATCAGAAGTAAGTTTCCCCAATACTGACCGTACGTGATTCGCGGACAGACACATAAGACGCGTATCATATCAAATGATCCCCTCACCAAAGCTGTTTTGGACTAAAGTATTTCGGAACACACCTTGTCCTGAAACCTGTTCGCAAAAAATAGGTCCCCCTACTAATTATATAGGTTCTATCCGATTTGTTTGTTTGGCGTGATAGGCGTAGATGTGAATCAAGCTTTAGCCTTGTTGGTGACGTCATGAGCTGCAAGAGAGAAGCAGCACTCAAACCCCATCGCATACCACCCAGCCCTCGACAGTCTCTCTCTCTCTCTCTGTCTCTCTTTCTCTCTCTGTCTCTCTTTCTCTCTTTTCCTCTTGTTCTCGTTCTCTCTCTCTCTATTTCCCATTTTCTCTATTTTTCTTTTGTTCGTTTGTTCTCTTCCTCTTTCTCCTTTTCTCTCTTTTTCTCTTGTCTTCATATTTCTCTCTTTCTCTTTTCCCTCTTTCTCTCTCTTTCTCTTCTTCTCTTGTTCTCTTCTTCTCTTGTTCTCTTCTTATATTCGTCTCTCTTTTTTCCCTCTTTCTTTATATTTCTCTCTTTTTCTTTCTTTTTCTCTTTTTCTCTCTTTTCTCAATTTTTCTCTTGTTCTCTTTCTCTCTCTTTTTCTCATTCCCTTTTTTCTCTCTTTTTGTCTTTTACTCTCTTTTTCTTTCTTTTCACTCTTCTCTTTTTATTTTTCTCTTTTTCCTCTTTATCTCTCTTTTTTATTTTCTCTCTTTCTATCTCTTTCTCTCCTTTTCTCTATTTTCTCTTTTTTCTCTTTCTTTCTCTATTTCTCTATCTCTCTCTTTATTTTTTCTTTTTCTCTCTATTTCTCTCCTTTTCTCTCTTTTTCTTTCTTTTCCTCTTTTTATGTGTGTGTGTCTCTGTCTCTCTCTGGACCAATGCCGCAGTATTGTTGCAGCGGTGTAGGTGGGGGCGGAGTCTTTCTAGCACTCGGCCAGACTCAGACACAGCCAGCTCTCCTTATCCCTCGCGAAGGACCGCAGTTTGTCAATGCAAAGCAGCGACCCTCCACCGCTGCCCGCGTCATTGCGGAACGGGGCCTTTGTACGCGGTGCAGCGAAAAGTCGAGTGCGCAAATTAAAAGGGCTCCCGTCCTCGGGGTTTGCATTAAAATAAATAACGAAAGGCAGTACGCGCCTTTTAAACTTTCCCAGCTCACCGACTTGAAATATTAACGTGCGTAAATAGGGAGACTTGTTGAAGGCTTCGTTAACCTCGCCTTCCGAGACTTTTTCCCCCCGTAGTTTCTGCGCATTTCATTTGCCCGAGAAATAGCATTCAGCCACGGAATTTATACTCGCTGGAATTTCAAACGCTAAACTGCAGCGAGAACCTAAGGCCACGGTGGCTGAGTGGTTAGTCTGCTCGCCTTCCACCAAGGCTATCCGGTTTCATTCCCCAGTGGAGCTGCTCCCAGATTTTCGCATGGGGGAACCGTGCCGCACGATGCCGTTGGTTGGCGGGTTTTCTCGGGGATCTCCCGTTTCCACCGTCCTTTCATTCCAGTGCTGCTCCATACCTCAACCACCCTCATCGGCTCCCAAGACCTCGATGTTAAGATCCGTCCAAATCTCTTGACTCACTGCTGCGAGAACCAGATCTCACCGCCGGTCGGCGAGTAAGTGGTTAGCAGGCGCTGATTGGCGAACGGTGTTTCAACGTTTTACTAGCCAGTTATACCATTTTCCTGGCATGTGCAGCTGACATTTTTCTGGCGTGTGCAGCTGACATTTCGCGTTGGCGATAACATTTCGACCATGCATTTGTATTCCCCACCCATAAAAATCTCAAAGGTATGCATGTTGATATCCAATATGCATATGTATTGGCTGTTCACGGTAAAATGAGCACGTTTGAAAACCCTGCTTGATATCTACTTCCATGCACGTTCCACCTTACGTAAAATTAACATTGCCATGGGCCTCATCACTTTCTTCATGCGTCGGTCAAGTGAAACTGTGAAATTATTAGAAAAGTAAATATTTAACAAATCTTGCCATTTTTACACTTTGATGCATTAAAAAAACATAGAAAGCGAAAGAAATAATTTAAGTTATCAGAAATGATTGCCGAACACTTTTTATTCTACGTTAAGATACGGAACTACTTTCAATCCATCGTTACCAACTTTACTGGGCACATGTCCCTTAGTGCGTCCGTTAAAACGTATGCATTCAGGGGCAGTGACTTTTTTCTAAGGTTGATTTCACTTTATCGTGAACAGACTTTACTGTAAATTTTGTTTCCGTACGTAGTAGGTTTATAATTATTTACTATACGTCAGCTAAAACATTATGTATTAGGCTTTAAAAGTGCGCGTCTACTTTTTTTTTTTTTTTTTTTTTTTTTTACTTTAGAGAAGCTTTTGTGTAGTGCCGTATAAGAGGGCAAAGTGGCCATGTTTGAACTAAAGGGTTGGAACATTCGCCACTTGAGAGTACACTCACTGCAATTAGCAAAACGAGAGGTTACACTATTCGACATGAAAAGGAACTCTAGGATCAACACCGTTTTCTTTCACACAGACAGAATCATAGTATGCATGCACTTCCCAAACGCTCGGCAATGGCCGAAGCGTGTTTATGGTTTTCGTGACTTGATCGTTCTTAATTCCGTCCCTAGCGGATGAATTATCTCCTAGGCTCACTTGTTCATTCAAAACAAATGTCTGATTGGCAGCCGCCGCTACCATACAACTGATGTCCTTCATCTCCACTCGCTCGTGTGGGATGGAAGCAGCGAACGCGTAGCAAGTATTTTGTCGGGTGGAACAAAGCTTTCTTTCAGTGCAAAGCTCTGTTACGGCTCTGCTATTTAGTAAGAGAGTGGGTCTTGATTTGATAAGTTTCCGTAGAAACTGATTGGCTTCTAATGAAGCATTTCACTCAATTGTACAACAATCAGAACTCGTTAAAATTAGTTCGCACACTGCCAAAGTTTTCGGCAAAGTTCGATTTATATTGCAAATGAATGAAGAATGCATATAATTGGGGAAAAAATATTTTGCTGGAATTTTCTTAGGCATTTAAATGCTTGAGAACTTAATTAATAATGTTTTATATTTAATAAAAATTTAAGAGCATTGCCATTCTAAATGCTTGAAAGCAGATTTTGTAAGACAGCATTCATCAAATATGGTAGTCATGTAAGAAAATATTAAGATTAGTGTTAAAAATATTATTAATAATTAATTTTATGTATATTCACGTTAGTTTAAAAAATAATAACTTCTTTCGTGTGACAGTTAAAGATATATATATTAAAATTTTATGAAAATTCCACACACACACACACACACACACATTATATGTGTGTGTGTGTGTGTATATATATATATATATATATATATATATATATATATATATATATATATATATATATATATATATAATATGGAGTTTTCATAAATGTGACACATGCAACTCACTCAGTTTTTAGTAATGTTAGAGTGTTTTAAGTATCGGTAACTGTTAACAGGTGCTTAGTCATTTTTTTGACATAATTATTTTAATTTCGAGACACCAAAAGCCAAGTTTGGCAGAACGTTGTTACGTTGTTTATTGGTTGACGTTACGTAGGTAATATCGACTCTTGCCGACACACTACCAATATTGAGTCAGCATTTGTTCAAACTATTTGCAAGGTGGAACAACGAACATCCTACAGCCCCTTCCATGTCCATTGTAGCCATTATTGTCTACATGTTGCACAGGAATATTATATTTGATAGGTACTGTACACTGTGCGGTTCGGTGTCCAGTGTCTTCGCTGCGGGTATAACTGTTTATTAAACCGTGTTACTGCTTTACGTTATATCTGGTTTATATCATTAACGTCGAACGGAAAGCTTGTAGCTTATCGGATGTGATAATAAAACATGTTCTTTGCCAGCCTAAGTGCAGTATGTATCACAAAAAATTGTATTCTCAACGCCAGAGACTAAAAATTAACCCTTTCAGACCTACACAAACCCTTTAGGAAGGCCCAGATTTACTGTCACTGAAGGCATGGTTGAAGTGAGCTGCCTATATTCTCCACTACACCAATATGAGTTGTGTTTGTCTCTGTATTTCTACTTACCCTCTTCCTATTGGTCCCGGCTACGCCGTATACGCTTACAATACTCAGCAACGTTTATTACCGCCCGTCCATCGGCCAATGGAGTCGCTTGGACTATGTGCCAATCAGTGTGACGCGATAGATGTAACATGTTTCACAATCCATCGTGTTCATTTGAGAAATTATTAAAATTAATAGTTTTATTCTTATGAATTCAAATGTTGTCTAGCCGTAATTTTTTTTTTACTTAGTTTCCCATAGAGTCCAGCGATACAGCAAAACCACAGAAGTGCGAGATTTGTCTTCAAGAGCAAAGACATTTCCAAACAAACGTTGCCCGAGTATATAGGCTACATTCATACTTCTCAAAGGGTTAATTTATGATTTCACATGTTGCAAATGAGAAATACTTTGTTCCGTGCTGTGCCTAATCTAGTACCTACTGCCATTGTTTTATCATCACAACCAATGAGCGGCAGGATTCGTGCTCGTCTGTAGTAATACGAGCCACTCACAGCCTCGAGCAGAAATACGGTCGAGGAATCAAATACCAGCAGGGGATATAATTAGTCACTGAACCTTGCAGTGTACAGTCCCAGCCAAAAATAACCTTCATTTGCTCTATGTCACAACTGCGTATGCTGGGTCTGAATGGGTTGATGTGGAAAAGAAAGTGTAAAAAAAAAAAAAATCCAAATTCGTTTCGTTTCATGGTAAAAGGCAAACCATTTCTTAGGGGAATAACTCCGAAGCAGAGTTGACGGCTCAGAGAGCTGATAAGCCCCGAGATGAATTCCATCTGTTCCGTCGTGTTGGGGGTGAAATAAATATTTGTCAGGCGATGCGAGGACTCGCGAGAAACACGTCGAACGGTGTCCTCGGAGTTGCGTCGTTCCACGCGTCGATTCACCTTTGTTTTTCCACCCACGACTTCCTTCGCTCGTGCCCTTTGGCAAATAAGCCCGCGATGTGCTTCATCGGCACTTCTCTTCCGGGAAGAGTGGAAGGAGGAATTAGATTGTCTAAGGATGAAGGAAAAGAGGTTTGGAGGAAGGGGATAGAAGTATTGGAGGTGGAGAAGGGGGGTTTCCTGTACGCGTCGACATTAGTGTTGCAAACCCCTAAACACCGTGCACCGCCCATCGGTTACACGCGTTCGGAAATTCCAGCTACAAATAAACCAAATTATGGTACTCTCCGAACGTGAAGAATTTGTATATTACTGTTTATAATACGATAGTCATTCCTGTCATTAAAGTAAAACACTCATTTGTAAGAAACTTAGTGACTCGTCAGTGGCTGTATATTGGAGGTTGCATATGAAGTGGATGTAGCGTCCTGCACTGTACACAGCAGAACATACCGTCCAATGAGAAAGGTTATCTCCGTGTGGGGAAACATCATTCGCTGTTGAAACTATATCCCATAGCCTTATAAAACTGCTGCTGTCAGTAAGACGAAGTAAGAAAAGATTTCCGTTGGTTCCGATGTGTGATAGAACGTCGTATCGATATCACTACAGTTCCGAACAAAAAAAAAATTGATTACGACACCTAAAAATATAAATTTATATGTGACTGAAAGGGTTTTGTAGTATCATGGGCGAGTCGATAAATGCCAATTCGCCGCCCGGGGATTGAACCCGGTTCGTCTTGGTGGGAGGAGAACAGTCTAACTTCTCAAGACTCCCTCGAGTCTAGGGATTAAAGCTATAAAGTGTTACACTATACGTTATCAGTTTCATTGTAATCGGCTGATGCACCGCAACTACCCACGTTTTATCAAATTGCACCGACCAAACAAAGGGTCGGTGAAGCGTCGTCATACATTTCTTCCCTACATACAAAGAGCTACATTTAGGTGCTCATATCGCGTCTGTTTACCTGTGTTCGCTCTTTTCGTAGTCTTGTGTTTTATTACAAGATTATTTTTCCTTAAAACACAGTTTTCTTCAAATGGCAGTCGTTAATTACAAAGTCACAGAAAATTAATTCGAAACGCACCGCTTTGAAGCTCAAAAAGGTTGTCATTAATTTTAAGAAAAATATTAACTAATTTAAATTCGTTAAATTAAAGAGTACAATTTTTTATAGTCGGTGGAGTTGTAAATAGCTGAACCCGCATTGTACCTCGCTTCTGCAAGCTGAGGAAGAACAAAAATAGCCCACTTTGAACTTTGTGCGAGAATGTTCTATTTTGAGTAATTTTGGCGCGGACAACTGCGTTTTGAACCAGCGTGCACCGTACTGTGCGCTCTATTCCTGGGAAATAAACAAACAGTGCGGTGATAATATTTTCAACTGAACGTTCGGCGTGTTTGTTTTCTCTTTTTCCCCGATAAAAAACAACACCAAGTTGCAGCTGATGGACTTGGTAAAGAAAACACCATCCGTTGGAGGTAATTTCGCTATCTTTTTTTTTTTTTTTTTTTTTTTTTAAATCGTGTCTCGTGCTTAGAGGCTCTTTTTTGAAGTCGGCTCGACAGCAGTTTTAATTTAATACTTTGACTTTTCTCGGAGTTCATGACGGACAGGCAGTGAAACCTCTCGTGACAAGCACACAGTATCGGCGATGGACTAGCGCCCTATCGCGTCACTCAAAGTAAGAGCCCTGGCTTGACTTTTGACGGCTCGGATCTGACTCAAGTCCCGTGGTTTTTGCCGAGCGTCATTTGCTTTCAGAAGAAAAAATAATAATATTTTCATCCTGAATAGTCCTCCTTCGATTACAAATAAGTAGGGCCTGGCGTTTTTAAGTAAAATTGCATAAACGACTTGTAAACCAGTGTCGTGTGGTGAATTGTTGCAAGGTAAGCTGGGGTTAGATCTGTGTTGCATCCTGCTGCGTGCTAGTTTACACTTCCACCACTAGAACGTAGTTCGGTAGCTGACCCCACAGGGCGTGTTTAATGGGTCCCTTGCCTGCTAGTTGAGAATGGTCGCAATACATACAGTTTCCCTAAGCCCCGCAGGGGTTATTGGTTCCTGCTGCGTGCACCGAGAACGTACAGCAGTGAGCAAGCACCAGCTTGTCTTGCAACAGGCCATACCACACGCCACTGTTGAGAACTATATAATTGTGTGTATATATATTTCTATATGCTGTTCACGGTAAAGTGAGCGCTTTTGAGGTCGCAGTTCCTTTTTCCATTTCGCTCTTTTTTTTTTTTTTTTAATCTTTTATCCCCCTTTTTAAATAAATATTTCAATATAAATAATAAACACAGTGTGCATATCCCGCCACACTCGGACGTTAACATCTAAGGCTAAAATAAGTTATATTTATTTACTATTATTCCAAAAAAGAGTGGTTTCAAAAGTAATCACTTTACCTTGAATAGCGTATAGGTTACGAAATTGGATTGAATACAATTAAATGTAAAAACTGGGAATATGGGGGGGGGGGGGGACCAAGGCGAAGACAAGTCTTTCGTATTGTAGAAAAATTTAATGGACAACTAGCGACGCCATCTTCATTCTCACATTCTCTAAACGTCGGATAAAAGGTGCTAGGTAACCATTTGTGATAGCTTAAATTATTTATTTCACTTTCTGTAATTTTTTAATGCATCTAAGTGTAAAAAATTAGCAGATTTGTAAAATATTTGCTTTCCTGATAATTTCACAGTTTTACTTGACCGACGTATGAATAAGGTGATACTACCAGTGGCAATGTTAAATTGGCATAAGGCGGAAGAATACACAACGTGCATACAAGTAGATGTAAGCCGGGCTTTCAAAAGTGCTCATTTTGCCATGAACAGTCTTTAGGTGCATTAATGTGTGTATAAGTTGTTCACGATTAAGCCAAGCCCTCCTTGGGAACTGCTTTCGCTCTCATCTTGTATCATTCCTCTATATATGTAGTATTAGTTTTACATGGCTATGGACCATCTCACTTTATTCATGCGCCGTCTAAGTGAAAACCAATACAACTTTAGGAAAGTAAATGTGTCAGTCTTAAAATTCGTGTTCTTATGTGTATAAAAACCTAGACTTAAGTACTTCTAAATTTACGTGTTACACATTCAGTACAAAGTCAGATATTAGATATATTTGTCATTAATTTGCTCCCAACCTAACTGGGAGCATGCGTACCAGTATATGTAGGCTGTTCACGGTAAAGTGAGCACGTTTTGACGCCCTAGTTACTCTTTCCTTTCAGCCATTTTCTAAATCCTTTAACCACCTTGTTAAATAAATATTGCCGTGCAAGTATAATATACAGCACTGCATTTAAAAGTGCTCAATTTACCGTGAATATTCTATATACTGTTACGCGCTGTAGCTTGCACCGACCGCGAGCTGCCGTTATGTGCGCGGTCCGGCTCTGTGGGGATGACACCTCCAACCCCCCCCCCCCCCAGGCAGACGCACTCGCTGCCTCCCTCTCCCCCCGTGAGCCAGCCGAGGGATGATTGACTGCGGCGAGATCTGGCTGGCGTTACAGCCCCTCCTCACCCTGCTGAAGAAGCCGACAAATGTAGAGGACGTGCAAGAATATTCTGGGAACTAGGACCCTCGGCGCAACACAGGATTTAGCTGAAACTTCTGGGCGATGGCCTACGACCCTATGAATACAAGCCACAGCTGGACTTCCGCAGTCTTTTGCGGAGGCTATCTGGCCGAGTGCGAGGGCGAAGTGTAGTACGGGATGACGACAGGGGATTGCGAGATCAAGGTGGACGAGGTGTTCGTGGTGTGAATGGATGAGAGGGCGCTCGGATAACTCTAGAACATTGTGGACTGGCAGGACATGGACTAAGCTGTGGTGGGACTGAGTGAACATGTAATACTGATTTTATTGTAAATATTGGAACGCTCAAATATGGATACATCATTTATAAAATAATTGAATAGGTTTTGATACACAGTCTATCGGGACTGATTTTTATTTATTTAATCATGTTGATTTATTTGAGGTAGTAAATTGTCTTGATTGAAGTCATTAATTGTAAAATAATAGTAAGTTATATCAATTTACTGAGAAATGTTGAGTCGAGAGAATTTGGTTTGTAGTCGTAATTAAAATTAGGAAATTATAATCACCCCTTTTATTTAATTAAGACGTCCGACCCTTAACGAACTCGATTTAGCCCACTGACTTTGAGAAAATTGTAAGTATAAGTATTTAATTAGTAACGCGGGAACATAAGTGATGAGCGGAGTACATTGTGTGGTCACAGCAGGCAGATTCGTTATGCAAAAAGAAACAGAGGTGCATGTGTGCCTCGAGGGGATGTCAAGTTGCTAGCCACAGAGTCCACACCTGTCTCGAGAGAGTACTGCAGGCCTGACCACAATCTCGCCATACCCCTCCCCCCACACCCCATCCCATCTTTGTAACACTAGCCGAGCCATTGTTCTGGCAGAACGTTGGCCACACGCGAGGGGCGGCGAGCTGCTAATTTGTATGTTGATTAAAACCGGTTCCTCGCTCCCCTAGACAACTCTCTTACCCACGTTCTCGTAAAATTTGCAAGGCGCCATCCGCACGTGTGTGCAAACAACCTTCATGTCCTCTGGATCAGGCAGTTACTTTTTTTTTCTGGGCGCGCCAGCTCAGTCACTGGTGTGCTCGATGACCTGCAGGCTGTACTTCACTGTCCTATGTGTGTGTATACTCGCGAGCAACCAAATCGACTCACCCGTAACGCGCGCATACAGACGTGTTTCCCACAAAAAGGACATACAGATTCATTAAAAACACATGTCGTTTTGAAACCCGACACTTTAGCTTTACGTTGACGCATTTCACATAAAACTTACTTCAGCACTGCTTGCGATAATGCCATTTACTTCAAAGTGCAGGACAAGTGGGAATTTGGGTAAAAGAAGTATGGTCACGTATTGTTCAAATGAAACACACAATTGCACAATAACAAAGACAATTTATTGAAACAATACTGATGGCAGCTTGCAGTCGTTTATCGATCTAATCAATGTTCTTACGTGGTCTTGAGGAATTTCGTCCCACTCTCTAACAACGTCGTTGTGAGCTCGTCGATAGTCGGAGGAACTGGATTTCTTGCCCAGACCCTTCGTTTAAGTTCGTCTCATACATGTTCGATTGGATTCATGTCTGGTCTGGTTGCTGGTCAGTCTATCGTCCGTATCGATATGCGCGCTTAATGGGTGAGTCGATTTGGTTGCTCTTCTCTCGCATGCGAGCAAAGTTTAACCAAGTTATAAAATCACACCAGAGCACAGCATTGCTACGCGCTCAGTTTAATAATATTTTGCATAAGAACTATTTCTTCCTAGGCATTACCGAACCACCTATTCTCTCTATTTTATCCATACCAATTATTATAGGTAAATATAATAATAGAGATAAAATATAATTAGAGATCAATTTTACCAAAAATAAATTGCTTTTTATGTTTACAGAAGTGTAAAGCGCTATATGAGCAACTTTTTGACTCGGTTTCAAATCTTGCTCAAGTGTAACAAATTTCAACTTTTTAAAATCATTTCTATTCACATTACCACATAACGAAAATTTAAAATTATTTTACTATCTCTTTTTTAATACTGGAAGTACGGAAAACTAAATTGGAGATTTAACGGAGTTTGGGAAATTTACGGAAAGTCAGTTATTTGAAAATTAATATGACCGTAACTTTACAGAGAGTTTACGGATATTTCTGGTTAAAACTTTGCCAGCACTTTGCCGTAAAACTGTGTGGTTGCGTTGTCATACAGTGAGTCCTAACAGACGTCGAGTTGAGTCCAGAAATTTGGCCGGCTCTAAACAGCGAGGTCCTGAGAGCCGACGAGGGTGAAATGAGGTGAAAATGGAGCAGCGCAGAAATGCAAGGACGGGGGGAAACGGGATATACCCGAGAAAACCCCGCCGACCAGCGGCATCGTCCGGCACGATGCCCACTCGCGAACATCCGGGCCGGGCCGGGAATTGAACCCGGTTCGCCTTTGGTGGGAAGCTCCCGAAGTTGAGCTGTCCGTACTGTAGCGTTCACGACCGTCCGGCACCCCCGAGGGAAACAACAACAACAACAAAACAACAACAACAAGGCTTGTGTTGCTCCAGTCCCCGGTTGTAAAGCCATCACTGGAGTTGCGACGTTACGGTATGAACTTCGAACTATACTTCGGGGTCATTGGTCTGTCGGATCCAGTTTAACTGTTTATATTATTGAACTAGTATTAGTTCGGACAGCCTCATGGAGCTTCCATGGGTGCAAGTCCTTCTGGACGCGGAGGTCTTGACCGGCCGCCACTCCCCCCTCCCCCCTCCCCGGTCACCATCACCCATTGCAACCCCAACGTCATCCATCCACTTCCGCTCCTCCACTGCGCGTATAACTGTGATTTTATCACCAACTCCTCTATTGGTGTATTATTTTATTGTATGTGTGTACCTACCATCACACCGGTTTATTATGAAATTTTCCCCTCCCAGCTCACAGAGGTGAGAGTCCCCTATCGGGGTTCGCACCCTGCACGCCATTAGGGGCAGAACTGCCATTTCACATTATCATGATGGTTAGGGGCGGTGATATTTTGCGATAAGATTTCTATACAAGATACAGTTCAAAGCACTGTGGGGTTGTCCAGTTGTTTTGATTGGTTCTGGTTCGTGTTAACTGTTTGTGCACGAATCACGAAGGTGGAGTGTCGGAGTTACGGAATCCTGAGTGGTTCTGTCAAATGCGGAAACGACACCAGCAGCCAGTGGAGGTATTACAACAGAAAATATTTAGAGACCTGCAAAATTCGCGTTATTATTTTGGGACTCATTAAACTTAAAACACGTGTACCTTTGCAGTACGTTTGTGATTGGACCGTACTTTATTTGACACGCCCCATGTAACCCTGCGCCAATAAATGGACACTTTACAATTGTGTGCCCCAATCACGTGCAGTTCAGTCAGAAAGTGAGTGACTTCACATCTAGGCGGCAACCAATGGGGAAACGACGCCGGCTCCAGTATGTACAGTACTGTGAAGTCCAGCCTGATACCAAATAATAACGCGAATTTTGCAGGTTCCTAGTAATATTGAAGTCTGCTGGGTGCTCCGGTTTTTTTCGCGAAGAATTAGTGGCCCTAATGATGGTATATTAATTCCCCGCTCATCTATCGACCATTAGTGCATTGCCGGTTGCGAGGGAAAGGAAGGAATTTATTCAGAAAGTTTCCCCGCCGACGCCTGAATTCATAAGTTCTTTGTTTCTGCGATTCTTTTAAAGTCCAGCTATCGCTGCTTCATTCCCGGAGGCATGTTAGCCGACAGGCATCCGTGCTCGTGCGACCAAGGGCCGAATGCACCAACGTCGCCCCCGCCCGATCCGAGATCGAATGAACCTAGTTCCGAACCAGAATCCGGTTTGATCTTGGTTCCAATGTAAAAGTGTTGCGCCAACGAAATTTCATGATTCTGGATCTCCGATTCGTCGAACTTGGAGAGATCGAGATTAAGTATGAGACTAATTTTGCTGTTGGTTCGTAATATATGACGTCATGGAAGTAGGCGTATTTTTCACTATAGATAGAACTAGATGTGCGATGTTTGATCTGTTTTAAGTAAATTATTGTTCTACGAACTTTACTGAGTAATATTCAAGTGCGTATAATGTTGTTTTAATTTCCCAAGAAAACAATCGAACGTAGTTCTATATTTTGTCGTATTTTCAAACTACATTTGTCGACGATGGCTGCTGATCTCAAATCGAGATTATGAACCGCCAATTTCTGCGGTTCAAAATGAACTTAATCTCGATCTCCAGTCCAGCTCTGAACTCGAATGGAGCAGCAGTTTTCAGTATCGAGCTTAGATCCGATCTCAGATCAAGTTTCGAACCACGATGGTGCAACCGGCCCCAAGTGATGGTCGACAGACCGAGATCGACAAACCGGTTATTTTGTTGCAGCAAAAACAGTTACCGGCTAAGTGAACTTACGTATAATTAAGGCCGCCTGTTTTTCGTGGAAAAATAAATAAATAACGTGGAGGCTAGACTTCAAGATCCTGCGTGTGCACGTGCAGTCCGCATTTGACTGTTGGCCGCTTGTCTTTGCGCGAAGACAGTTTGTTATAGGAGCGAGCCGATGCCAATCTAATTTCTCCGACACTGACCTCCCGTGATTCGCGGCCAGCGGAACAATTCAAATGATCCAATCACGAAAGTGAGTCGGAGCTTAAGTGCGTTGGAACATAACTTGCCCTGAAATAATTTCGCGAAAAACAGTTTTCCCCACGTATAACTGCTCGAAAGACATTTTGTCGTTAATTAATACAGCGTATCTGCAAAAATGTAACACCATTATTGTTTACAAATAGAGCCCCGAGTATTTTGCCAATTCATTCGGTGGCGAGGTAGATTTCAAACGCTTTAGCTTTCCTCCTTCCATTGAGATCGGACGACAGTTCCTTAGACACGTTGGAGAGCCGCGGTGGTGTAGTGGTTAGACTACTCGCCTCCCACCCGGGCGAGCCGGGTTCGATTCTCGACGGGGCAGCTCCCGGTCCCGGAATTTCGCATGTGGGAATTGTGTTGGACGATGACGCTGGTCGGTGGGTTTTCTCGGGGTTATCTCGTTTACCCCGCCCTTGCATTCCGGCGCTGCTCCATACTCACCTCGCTTCACCCTCATCGCCTCTAAAGACCTCGGTGTTAAGAGCCGCCCAAATCTCTTCACTCCATAGACACGCCTTGATTGACTGTGAGCCAGTATAAGCAGGAAGCAGTAGTGTGATTTAGCGTTGAAACTTTTGTACAATATGTCTCCACTTGATCGCAGCAACCAATAAGCAAACGATAGTGTCTGGAGTGTATCGAGGAATCCGCGAAATCCTCAGGTCTCTATTTATAAGCCGTCGTATTCAGATACTTCTCCCCCTTCCTCCCTTCCTTTTATTTTAACGTCACATTCTAATTAGTGAACCTTTGGTGTTGTATGTGTGTCAGTTCACATTGCGTTATAATTCTGTTTTAGGGAATCAGCAAGTTGTGTTCGTAGAGAGGTTATGCATTTATCTAAAGACGTCGTTTGTTAAGCTGTGTGCTAAAAGGACACATTTGAAAGCCCCGCTCAGGATCTACTTATTGCCTATTTTGTGTCTTTCCACCGTATGCTCATTAAAATAGGATTATTGGTTATTGTGTGTTCGCGTCATCTTCACGCGTTCAGAATCAAACCTTTGAGAAACTACTCCATGTAAAACATGTTTAGTTGTTTCTGAATATGTCATGTATCGCATGCGTTTTATATTCTCGTTTACATAAATGTATCTAATTGATGGGCAAATTGAAAATTTTAGTTGACCTATGTTTTATCCATAAACTATAACACTTCCGTATAATTGACATTAATGAAACAGAGAGAAAAGGAGTGTTGGTATTGCCTATTAGGAAACTGTTCTCACGCAAAATTGTATTAATTGAGTGCGTCGCGCCTTTGGTGCAGTTTTATAGACTTGGTTAAGGTTGAAGTAAAGCAGCTGCCTATGGAGCTCTGCACCTGACTGGTCAATGTGAAGAACTCGTAAAAAACGTACTAGACACGCCATAACAATGATCAGAAAAGCGTGATTTACGCTGTATATGAAAGAAGAATGTATATATTGTTTGCGACATTATAAAATATTTCACTGAAATATACTTTTTAAATGTAAAAAAAAAATTCTGTATTTTTCACCAAATGTAACTACATTTCCATTCTGGATGCTTCAGAAAATCAGAATTTGAAAGAAAATCTTCGTTCTGGAATATCTTCATAATGTTTACTATGATTACGTGTAAGAAAATTGTAATAATAATGTAGGAAGTAATTTTTATAATGGATTTTATGTGCGTCCATTTGTCACAGACATTTATGGCTGAAACTGACGTAAATAAAGTTAATTATAAATTTGATGTGATACACTATTACTATGATTTTATTACACATGGTCACAGTGAATATCATGACGATCTTTCTTGAAGAAGATTTTCTTGTAAATTCTACTTTCTGAAGCATCCAAATCGGAAATGCGCTTAAATTTTGTTAAAAATGCGGACTCTACCAATCGACTATTTTTTTTTTTTCATTTAAAACGTATAGTTTAGTAAAATATTTTACAATGTTGCAAAAGTTATACATTATTCTTTCATATACAGCATAAATCGCATTTTTTTGACAATTTGTATGGTGTGTGTACTATTTGTTTTTATGAGTTCTTCACGTTGTATAATCGGGTGCAGTGCTCCATAGGCAGTTGCTTTACTTCAACCTAAAGCTTTGTTTGCATGAGGTGGAGGAATAGCCTGCAAGTAGAACTTTAGCAGGGATTCAGAAAAATTAGAAGTAACTGTGAATGAACTATAGTAAATATATTAGGCTGGTTGAAACTTTAAAAACACATAGTCAGCCACTATACTAGGTTAGTTTTACGGGTCATTGTTTGGCTGGGATACTATTTTGATAACTGAGGGGTAAAAGCGCGCATGCTTAGAAATGATCACCCCACAAACGCAAGTGTAGTAATTATGGCCTCAGTGATGCACTCTCTCGTGGCAAAATAGTTGAAGTAATATGTTTTCCGCGAGAAGATTTCAGGACAAGTTATACTCCAACACACTTTAGTTCAAAACCACTTTGGTGATTGGACCATTTGAATCGTTATGCGTCTTATCTGTCTGCCCGCAAATCACGGACGATCAGTTCGGTGAAACTTAATTCTGTGTTGGGGGGGGGGGGGGGGAGAAAGATTCCCTGCAGAGCAAGTAAATAGGCATTGTGTTTGTCCACCAGGGAAACATGACACACGATGAGGTTAGCTATACCTCCTCGTGTGTCATGTTCTCCTGGTAGGACAGTGACAAATAGGTTTGTTACTGGAAAAATATGCTGTGTCTGTCAACAAAACGCTCAGAATTCTTTATTCATAATTGGAAGCACTATTAAAACTGACAATTTACACATTTAACAGAACATTTTGTAACAATAAAACGTATACATTAATTTTTACATGTCTGAAATACAAATACAATATGGCGACTGTCGATACTCCTGCAACAGACTCTCTCCACACAAAGACAAGTACCCAATAGCGAAGCAAGTGTGCATACGGAATTTTGAAGTATAGCCTCCGCTTAAATCTTATCGCGTAAAAACAGCTGACCCTATGTATAAATATAGGCCATTCATGGTAAAACGAGTACTTTTGGAGGCCCTCTCATTTGGAATAATAGCCTGTAAATATATTTTATTGTAACCTTAGACGTTAACTTTTGAGTTCGATGAAATACATACATTGTTTTCATTACTTACATGACAATATTTATTTTAAAATGTGGCAGGAAGATAAAAAAATGGCTGATAGGAAAAAGAAACTAGGGCCTTAAAAGTGCTCACTTTACCGTGAACATCCTACAGTTAGTATTTTATACGCCCCCACAACCAGGAGGCACGTATTCCGATTGTAAAGTTCTCTCGTTCGCGGTTGTTCAGTCTTATTTGGGAGTATTGTTTTGTTTCTACTTTACCCTGAACGTGTCACGTATTTTTTTTTCTTTTTGCATTTACAGTCAGAAAGTAATTAATGTATGTCCTCCCGCGACGCTAGAAAAATTTCCCACCACACAGAAACTTTTTTCGGAGGTATTATTCCCCCCCCCCCCCCCCCAGGGTGTGGGTTTCCCTTGCTGGAACTTGACGAGGCCTCGTGTCGCAGAACAAGGCGGTGTTACTCCGAGAGTAGAGTAAAGTAACAGAGAGTAACAGCCGAAGAAAGAAAAAAAAACCTTGCTTCTGGAACGAGCATGATGTAAAAAGCATTCCGTATTTACAAATATGTACTGATTGAGCAACCAATGTAAATTCCTAATTATATTTATCCCTTTTCCCAAATTATTTCTTATTGAAAATATCAGTTTTATTTATAAACAACTTTACTTACGATAAACTAACCATAAACATTATATATAAAAATATAAATTTTATGAAACATAACTCTAAAATAAAAATACGCATTTTATAACTCGTCATTTGTAGGGTTAGTCAAATTTCGCAAAAAAGTTTCCAAGACAAGTTATATTTCGAAATACTGTTTGGTCGTTAACCTATCTTGATTGGCCGAATTACTTTGTGACTCGTGTTAACTGTCTGCACACGAATCACGTAGGAGCCGTGCCGATATTGCTGAATTCTAAGTGGGCCGGTCCAATATGAAAACGCCTTCTCAAGCCAACAGTAACCAATGGCAATAAAGAAACCGCTGCTGTGTGCTTATAGTGTTGAAGTCTACCCTGTACTCGTATATTTTCGCGAAAAATCACTAGCTCTAGTCATTTGTAATTTTCCCGCGCGCGCGCGCGTGTGTGTGTGTAAAAAGAATGTCCGCATTTCCTTTCAATTTGTTTAATTTTACTAAACTTTCCGCCATTTCCAGTTTATCCCCCGTTTCTCTTGACAGATTCTCAGAGCGACTACTCTGTGGTTTTGGAACACTGCCGAGAGCGAGTAAAACTCGGTGTTTTGGGACAGCTTACTCGCAGAGTAACGTTCTGGAACGCCGCCCCGGCGTGTAAACAGCAGCGAAGCGGCGTGATGACGTCAGCGTGCTTAGCGCCTACAGTCTACTCGCGGTTTCTTCACACTTTATTGAATCAAACCTTCGAAAAAAATCACCCCATGTATGACGTGTTCGGTTGTTTCCTATACATAGAGACCTGACAAATTCATAGAGGCATTGATAAATATTTTAATTAGAATTAGGTGGACATTAAATATTGCGCTCACTGAAAATAACAAGAGCAATAGTGTAGATAGATATGTTGATATTGTAAGTAATAGCTGCGTGAGTAAATTGAAAATCAAATTTAGATCCATTATTTTTATAAGCATCTTAACTATACATGAAATATTATAATTTATAATTAAAATATAAGCAAATATCAATTTAAGCAAGAATAAGGTAATATTCACACGAGTATAAAATATTTGTGCATATTCTGGAAATAACCAAGCATTTCATTAATGGGGTGACTTTTCAAAGGTTTTATTAACCCATTCGGACCCAGAGTACACAATTGTGAACATTACGGACGTGTAGGTAATTTTTGGTCCTTACTGCACACTAGGAAATTCAATGACAAATGATCTTACTTGCGGGCAAATGATTCGCAAACCGTCTAACTGGCCTAGGTCATAATCGGTTCATATTACTGTAGCTTAACATATAGCCAACAGCTCATTGGCTGTGACAATGAAACAAGTTTAGTGTCGACTTGAGTACAGCACGTATCATAAAATATTTGGTTTGCAGCACTGGAAATCGTAAATTAATTTGTGTTTGAAAAGGTTAAAAGAAGAGAGTGAAAGAACCGGGAAAATAGTCCATTCACGGTTACATCCAGCTTTTATGAAGCCCTGCTGAAGTTCTGCTTTCGGGATATTTTTCCGCCTCACGCTAACAAAGTTAGACCTAGTCTAAAAAAAATCACACTTATGGTACAACGCACTGTATTCGTGCGCACTCAGTTTAATAATAAGTATTTAGCATGAGAACTATTTATCAGGCAATACCGATACACCTCTTTTCTCCTTGAATTTATTCATATTAATTGTAAATAAAATATTATATTTGTTAAATAAAACAGAAGTAAATGTTTAATTAACCAAAAGTAAGATACATTTATGTTAACAGAAGTTTGTGATACATGAGATATTTAGGAAACAACCAAACACGTCATTTATGGGGCAGTTTTTCAAAGGATTGATTCAAAAAGTGCGAGGAAACCGTGAATAGACGACTATAACGGGAATACTTGCCCATTACGCGGGTGGCACTGGCTTCGGAAGTGACTGTCCAAGGTGCGGCTGTTTTCTGGAGGAGCTGCCTTGGGTCCTGTGCGGCTGGGCGCCATGCTTATCTGGCCCCGCCGCGCCGCTCCGCTGGAGAAGAATTGTCACCCTCCAGGAACGCCCTGCCCTGCCTTGCGTCTCCTTGCAGTGCGAACGCCATGAGATACCACCCTGCCTCCTCGTGCAGCAAGCCCTTTTTATCTGGATAGCCATCGAGTAGACTAAAGATGAGGACAGATTCTCGTCTTCTGCGCATGCGCCCGACATTGACTTGCCCGTCGCCAACACAACTGTGATAAACGAGTTTGTTTACTCTCGAATTTTAACTAAACATACCCACCATTTTATATTAATAAAATAATTTGACGAACTAAAATACAGTCTATTTCCATTAACACTTTTAAGGACTACGCTCGAGTGCAGCTCGAGCAAAAATATTTTGTGAGATTTCTTTGTAAAGAAAACTATAATTTTCATGCAGTCGTTGTACTGCCTGTGTTTAACAGGACGTTAACAAGAACTCTACAGCTCAGTAACAATAACTTTCCTGACTACAACAATATTTTTGTTACATCCCCCCAAAAGTACAGGTATGACTGTAAACCTTCTTACACAAATAAAGACAAACCAGCCAATAATGAACTATGTAGAGCACAGTAAGCGTGTACATTGTCATGTTGGCCTGCACTAGAACTGTAGTGAGTGGGAACACAGAGACCAATTAACCTGTGTTCCTGCAGTGGTGGATATAAGTAACTCTCTTCTAACTTGTCTTGGTTGTCTTGTAAATGTCTGCTCACCTCAAAGTGTTAACACTAGGCTGCATAGAGGAGATGAGAGATTTGAGCGGTCTTAACATCAGGATTGGGATGTAGTGGTCAAATTACTCACCTTTCACCGCGGTGAACAGGGTTTCATTCTCGGTGGAGTCACTCCCGAATTTTCGCATGTGGGAATCGTGCCTGACGATGCCGCTGGGTTTTCTCAGAGATATCCTGTTTCCCCCGTCCTTTCTTTCCGGCGCTGTTCCAAACTTGCCTCGATCATCCTCATCGGCTTTCAAGACCTCGCTGTTAAAGAGCCGCCCAAATCTCTTCGCTCCCTTCGCTCATTGGCCGTTGCCTATTCCTTTCGCCTTGTCTCTTGTTCATTCGTCCACATAGAACTCGCCATATGTACTGATGAATAGCTGTTAATGGCCCGCTGTGTTTTAAGGGCGTTAACAAACTGAAGTCCACCTATAGCAGCGAACCGATCGCCTAGTGTTTATCAGTTTATCGAGCAGTGTTTTCCAGCCATTAAGTCAGATTTATCATCTTACGCTCCTTGTTTACCAGACTTCAGAATTAAGTACTGATTTTAAAAGCGAGTGAATATAAATAAATAATGGCAATATGGCCGCATGTCGACTAAGTGCCTCACTTCATACGCCACCCGCCTTTTATGGAAATATGATTTTCGTTATTTTTTTTTTTTTGCGAGTAGCCGAACTCAAATAAAGTATTTGTAATATAAATTGCTCTATATATATTGTTTTCGAAAGTATCCTCACCAGAAATTATATAAAAAAAATTGGCAGCTTGTACCTACATATATATATATCTATTGTCTATTCGCGGTGAACGAGCAGTTTTGAAAGTCCTGCTCAAGAGCTGCTAGTGTGCACATTGTGTAGTCGTCCACAATATTGTTACATGCGAGGACGCCTGAGGGGCGTATCGGAGTTCGTGAGGGATCGAAGTCTTAATAAAAAAATAAGAAACTAAAATTGATTTGTTATAATTTATTCACTCTGATAATATCCACAACATTGCATTAGTTGTCTCTAGTTTTACTCTTTTTATGTAACAGTGAGCGCGCTATTTAATGTTTACTTCAACTTTAACTAATGCCCTTCTTGATGTCTCTCTTGATTACAGTCAATTAACTCATACCCATCAGTAGCATGTGTTCAGTCTGTTCCCATCAGTTATAATGTCGTTCACTAACGCACTTGATCCAATAGTCCAGGCTTCAGCCACGTCGCTCGCTCTACTGTCGCTCGGAAACCTGCCAGTGAACCATTCAGCTACTACAACTCAAACTGCCGGCTCGGAGGTCTGATGCAGTTCTTATAGTCTGACCCTGGCCATCTCGAAGGTTCAACGCACTCCGAGTTGCGCCGAGAGCCTAGGAGAGTAATCCAGAGCATTCTTCAGTTAAACGCAGATATCGCTACAAACCAGGGTCACTCAGCTTCGTGCCGTAAAATAATATCTTGTCGGCCTCTTTGTAACTAATACTGGAGTGGCGGCCACCTGTCACCAGTGCTGCCGCTTATCACATCTTCTGTCTTTCTCGCTGCTGGAGCGTCGGCCCCGGTAAGGTAAAGGCTGTTCACGATAAAGTGAGCACTTTTGAAATCAACCTTAGAAAAAAGTCTCTGTCCCTGCCTGTATATATTTTAACGGGCGCACTGAGTGACATGCTTCCAGTAAAGTTAGTAACGATGGAGGGAAAGTAGTTCGATATCTTAACGGCGAATAAAAAGTGTTAGGTGACAATATGCGACAACTTATATTAATTATTACCGCTTCCTTTTTTTTTATGCATCAAAATGTAGAAATGAGTAAATTTTAAAATATTTCATTTTTATAATAAATTTACAGTTTCACTTGTAAGACGCATGAATAAAGTGATGAGGACCTTGGTAATGTTAATTTTACATAAGGCGGAAGAATATACAAAGTGCATACAAGTAGGACTTTCGAAAGTGTTCGATTTATCGTGAACAGCCTATAGGCACAGTGAACCATTGACACGCCACAATACTCACTTTTATAATAATTTCAGTTTCACGAATAAAGTAATCAGGTCCAGGGCAGTGTTTATTGTATGTACATGTGGTGGAAGAATACACAATGGGCTAACAAGTCGATCTTGAGCAGTGTTTTTCAAAGTACTTGGTTTACCGTGAACAGCCTATACGTTCCGTAGTATAAACGTGGTGAGCATAGTACAATCAAATAAATTACGTGTGGTGCGATAACGAATTGGCGCTCCTAGGAGATCTCCCTTGATGTGTGTTGGTTTCGAGCAGAATGCGGAGGAAAACAAGCGCGAGGTATTTGCAAAGCAGACGCCATTCGCCATTCACCATTCGCAACCCAGGACCCAGTTAGCAGAGGCGCTTAGTCTCAATTTATTGGCGTCGACCGCAACGCAAGCCCACCACCCCCTTAGGAGCGAAGATGGACTGGTCCGACCCTTCGCCGCGCGGCGGCTGGCGACGTCGTGATTAAAACATCCGGCAAGCTGGGGAGTTCGTGAGGCACTCCTCCCCCTTCTCACCCATCGCCATTTTCCCGGGCACACGTACCCTTGGCTCTTACCTCGGCGAAGAGCAATTCTGTCTCGTGACAGCAGTGCGCGTTCTTCAAGGCTGTTCACGATAAAGTGAGCACTTTGGAAATTAACCTTAGAAAAAAGTCACTGCCCCTGCCTGCACATATTTTAACTGGCGCTCTGAGTGATATTTACTTAGTAAAGTTGGTAACGATGGATGGGAAGTAGTTTTATATCTTAACGTCGAATAAAAAGTGTTAGCTAACATTCGTGATAACAAAAATTACGTTTTCGCTTTGTTTTTTTTTTCAATGCATCGAAGTGTAAAATTGAGCAGATTTGTGAAATATTTATTTTTCTAATAAATTCACGGTTTCACGTGACCGACGCTTGAATAAAGCGATGAGATCCATGACAATGTTAATTTTACATAATGCGGAAGAATACACAACGTGCATATATAGCATGGCCGTAAATATTTTCGCGATAAACACCTGTCCCTACACTAAAAAAAAAATCCATACATCATTTTCTGTACGACAAAGAAAACAATTTCTTTGATGCTGTTTTGTTTACAGCAACACAATGTAGCTTTAATTCAAAGAGAAGGATACAGAAACATAACTTTACTGCTAATAAATGTTTGCTTTATAAGTGTTTGTTTTATGGCGATATTACCTTTCTTTACAGCAACGAAATAAACATTATACGATCTGCTTTTGTTCACAGTAAAGAAATATTATTTTGTACCAAAGGTAACGGTTTAAAGCTTTTCTGTCGTACAGTTCAGTTTTCAGTACGTTACTATTGCCACAAGGCAAACGGTCATAAACCAATACGAATATTCTGCAGTTACGAAACCGCAGCTGAACAAATTTATAGCCCTCCTGCAGACGTTTAACGTCTTTCTAAAGTTCAGCGATTCTCCACGCCATTAATCTCAATTCTTCCCAAGAGGCACCATTGTATTCTGGTCCCAAGTTACTACCTAAAATAACATACCTTTCAAAAGTAATCCGATCGCAAGATTACACAGTGGTCGTGTGGAGCAGGGCGTTATGTTAATAACACGAGGTTTATGGGTTCGAATCTTGGAGCCGCTCTGGTTTTTTTTTGCGAGCTTTATTTTGAAAATTTTGTTCCTTCTCTCTTATTTACTGTAACGATAATGCCAGGTTATCGTAGTCATTACTATATTATTACGTGCTGCAGCTCGCGCCGACTCAGCTGCCCCGCGCCGTAATCGGTGATCCACATCGTCCTCCCCCCTTCTTGGAACGATGCGCTCGTGGCTGTCTGCCTCCTTCTGGGAATCCCACGAATGCCGACAGTGGCGGGACTTGCTGGCGTCACAGACCTCCTCTCGCCTGCTAGAGTTTCCGATACGTTTAGCGACGACGCAAGAATGTTCTGGTGAGACTGGCTGGCGCCTCAGTCCCCCGCGACGCATCACGCGAGTTGGGGAAGATTCTAGGTGGCGGCCTAAGACACTATATATACTGCCGCAACCCAGCGGCCGGCAGTCTTTGATGAAGACCGTCTGGCCGAGTGTGCGCGAGCGAAGTGAAGTGTGGACGACGACTGGAGATTGCGAGACGACGGCGAGTGAGATGTTCGTGGCTTTAATGGACGAGAGGGTGTGAAACCGACGAGTGATGCCTACTGTGCGTGAGGGCGCTTGGAGGACATGGACTGAACTGAGGTGGGGCTGAATGGAAGTGTAATACTGATTTTATTGTATATATTCGAACTGTCAAATATGGACGCATAAATTATAAAATAATTTAATAGGCTGATACACTGTCTACTGGGACTGATCTTTAATTATTTAATTTCATTGATTTATTTGTCGTAATTATAAATTTTATTAATTGTGTCAGTTGTTAACGGAAAGTGATTTCAATTTATTGTGGGGATTTGAGTTCAGAGAATCTTGCTGTAGCTGTTGTAAATAAAATAAGGATATTATAATTAATTATTTTATTTTATTAAAACCTCCAACCCGTAACGAACTTGGCATAGCCCACTTAATTTCTAAAGGGAGAAATTGTAACAATACATATCAAACAAAAATTATGTTTGTGGCAAGGCTACTGTGCAGTATTTCGTGTATAAACAAACTTTTCTTTGCAGCGTCCTTTGCGTTTTTACAGTGTACCTATAGTACATTGATGCCACCACAGAGTACACGGATGTGAAATAAGCACTTATTCTATAAGCTCCAGCAGAGGGGGCCGCGGTGGTGTATTGGCTAGACTACCCGTCTCCCACCCAGGCGAACCGGGCTCGATTCCCTGTGGGGTCGCTCCCGGCCTTTCGCATCTGGGAATCGCGCCGGAAGATGCCACTGGTCGGCGAGCCTTCTCTGGATCTCCCGCTTTCCCCCGCTCCTGCGTTCCGGCGTTGCTTCATACTCACCTCACTTCACCCACATCGGCTCTCAAGGCCTCGATGTTGAGACCCGCCCAGATCTCTCCGCGTGCTATAAAAATGGCGTCCCTGACCAGCAATATGTCGGGAACGCCGTTCGCCAATCAGCGGCCGGTGTAGTAAAGTTCGAATGAGGGGAGGCAGTGTAGGGGAGGGCCCTGCCGAGCACCTGCCGCTGGAGGGAGGGAATTCACGTAACACATCTGGCGCTGTACACACCAAACTGATACCATAGTTTTCCAGTACCGCGCTGTTAAATAAAATACGGCTCTGCGCGTTTTTTTTTTTGTGTAGTGCGCAAGCGCAGAGAAGCTCTCGGCTGACCGTACGAATTAAACAATATTATTTATTCCCGGTTTCTTCACACTTTTTTAATCAAACTTTTGAATAACACCACATGTATCACGTGTTTATTTATTTCCTAGGAATGGCATTCATCACGAGCTTTTCATACCTCAGTTAACATAAAAGTACCATATTTCTCGTTAAATTAAATTTTTACCTATACTATTTTATTTACAAATTACATTGAGTACTTAATTTATAGGGGCACCTGTTTTTGGCGAAAAGATTTCAAGACAAGTGTTCCAAAACACTTTAGTTCAGAACCACTTTCGTGATTGGAGCATTTGATTTGTTGCGCGACTAATCTGTCTGCCCGCGAATCACGGACGATCAGTACCGGAGAAACTTAATTCTGATTGGTTCACTCGTGTAACAGACCCTCTTCACACAAAGACAAGCAGGTAATGATCAAATGAAGACTGCAAGTGTGCACATATGATATTGAAATCTAGCCTTCGCGTACATTTATTCGCAAAACAGGCGGCCCTATTCATTAAAAATAAATTAGAGTGAAATCAGTGAGAAAACATGCGTTGGTAGCGCTTAGTAGAAAAATAGTTTTCATGCAAAATATTATTACAGTTGAGCGCACAAGAATTTGGTGCGTTGTCCTTTGGTGCAATTTTCTAAACTTAGGCAGCGGTTACACGAGATGCAGAACTACTTCACTTAAAAAAGTTCAGCTATAGGCCGTTCACGATAAAGTGAGCATTTTTGAAGCCCTAGTTACTTTTTTATTTCAACCAATTTATATCCTTCCGCCACTTGTTAATGTAAACCCTGCCATGTGAGTAATAAAAACATTCTCCATACCCAAAACCAAAAGTCCCAGGCCACAATGAAATGTATTTATTGGTTATTGTGTCAGATGAAACAGCTTCAAAAAGTGCTCACTTTACCGTGAACGGCCTATATTGAAGAGGTTACGTTACCTTCGAACTAGTTCCGATCGCAGTTGTTTCTCGTTCAAAGTGAACAGTTTTCAAAAGTCGTTTCGAACGACCTCCCTTCTCTGCTACGCTCCTATTGGCTGCTTCCAAGTAAACAACCAGTGTATTAAATATTACTGAATTTGGCGGGAATTCCACACTTGTTGAAGTAACTTAAGTTTAAGGTTGAATGTACAAAATACCCACCCATTATGCCATTGCAGTAAAATAGTAGGTTTCATAAGAATTAAAATGTTCAATAGTGATAAATGTTGGAGGCTATTATAATTAAATATCTTACATTTTAAGTTAAGTTTTGTTGAGGTTAGAATTTCCATTTATTTTATTCAGCTTTGGGCGTGTGACCGCGAAAACACGTTCTGTTTTTAAACTTGTTCAGACATTGCTACCGAATGTATTTAGCTGAATGTGTTTAACAGCACTCGTGTAACCGCGGCCTTAGTTAAGGTTAGTTTGCTCGAGGCGGAGGAATATCCTGGTCCTGGAAGCAGAACTTTAGCAGGGCCTCAGAAAAGCGTGAAGTAACCGCGAATAGATGACACCTTCCCTTCGTATGGCGGCAGTGGACTCACCTGACTCGTTCCTCGCGTTTCGAACTCCTGCGCGCTATTTTCTCACTCGTATTTCACTGTATCTTAAGACCGCCGGCTGTTATTTAAGAGCCAGGGAAAGATCTATGTAACTTGGTTACTCGCGGGGTCCGCCGCTGGTTTTGCCGCACACGGTATGGTTTTCCTTGCGAGCTACGCCGTTAAGGCCCTTGCACAATTGAAAACTCTAACATTTGACTTTACATTTGCTTTCTGACATGTTGTTTCTTGTGGATCTTGACACAATGGAACTGTCAAAGGTAAAGTCAAGTAATCTTGAATTTACGATCTGTAAAAGTTGAAATTTAAAGTCATAGTTAAACAGCCATTTTGCCGAGAATCTAACAGAGGTTGTGTGTAAAGTGCGTTATTTTATTGTAGTGCGATTTTAATCTCGGTATATTAAACAAAGCTCGTCTTAAACTAAAATAAATGGCAAAAAAAAAAAAAAATTGTTAAGAGGAAATGTGTGAATTTATATATTTTAATAAAGTAAACAAATTCTTTTTTGTTTTGAAATGAACTTTTGATATAAATTTTTAACCTATATGTATAAAAGGCGCGGACAATGTTTTCCTGGATAATATAATATTTATTTACATAACAATATTCACATTTTTACGAGACTGGCAGAACCGATGTTCAAATGTCTGAACTCTGACTTTACAATATTGTATTATGTATTGGTGGTTTCGTCAGAGGAAAGGAGACGTAAAGTGAAATGCTAAAGTTTGTTATTTTGTAAGAAGCTTTAGCGAGTATCGTTGACAGCTATCACCGTTTTTGACAGTAGTGAAAAACAATAAACAATGAGCTCTGTACGACGAAGGAAGATTGCTGTGATTGCACTTCATTCAGTTTAGGATCATGAAAATTAGAAACGTAGACTAAATAAACATGCTGTGAAGAGAATAAACACGACATATGTTACGTTTAATGTTATGTACAGATTGAACTACATATTTTAGGTTACGTTCGGTTAGTGTTTACTTCAACAAACGTACGTCATCGGCGCCACTTCCGCTTTTCAGTGATGATTTTCTTTTATAATGTTCAATGTTGAACTGATTGCGGAGGTTATATAATTTCGTCTGGCATTCCTTAGCTTCTGTATCAGGCCTAACCTCATTAACAGCCATACCAATTCTATGCAGAGCTGCTGCACGCAAATTCTTATTATGATAATTCGCATGCCGAACAGTATACAAACATGTTTCTTCCCTATAGGCATCTATTAACACTGTTATTTATTCCCTCGTCCACTTTATATTTTCCATGTCCACGACAATACCGCCAAAAACTATATGTAGGGATAGGAAAAATTCGCGAGTTCAATGACCTGTAGGATAGACTCCACAGTCGTGTGTACACTCGAGGTTCAGATGTTTGTTCATTGGCCGCTGCCCCATAGAGTAGCCAGTGTTACTTCACACCTGGCAGTATGGCACTCGCTACTTGTTGCCCTGCAAGTCTGCTATTGGCTGAGTCGTCCAGGGCGTGTCTCATAAACTGAGATCCAGTTACAAAGTCAACTTCAGTGTACACGTGTTTGACGTCTATCTTGTCCTGAAATGAACTCGCGAAATGTTCCTATCCCTAATGATATGTTATGTAAATAAAACCACGTGACACGTCTGCTGCCCTCACTGGCTGAGATCGGAAACTAGCAAAGACACACGTAGAGAAAAGAAAAAAGCACTATTTCAATTACCGAAAAATAGCAGATTAGCCAGTGGAACTGCACGTAAGCAGCGGCATTTCCAGTGGGCGAGGACGTCCAACAGCGAGGAAGAATCGTGTACGATCTCGTAGGAAAGGCGGGCTTTACTCGCCAGCCGGCAGTGAAACCAACAGGAAACCTCCCGCAGCCCATGGTAGCCAGTCAGAACCAAGGCCTGTTTCCGGAGCGTCTCGCAGCTAATTAGGAAATGGGTACAGCCGCATCAAAGGAATCGACACGCCGTTTCGTCTCCGTGTATCTGTGTAATTCTGCGGTGTCGCATTGCGCCAATGAAGTTCACTACTCCGTTTGAGATCGCTATCAACTGTGACTAGGGATCGGAAATTTCGCGGATACACTTGACAACAAGCTATATTTACAGATCTGAAAAAAAATTCGGAAATACGATGACGTATAGGTAGAGACCGGAAAAATTCGCCTGTTCAATGACCTGTAGGCTAGCCTGTACACTCGTGTGTACAATAACGCAGTTAAAATTAGTCATTGGTTGCTTGCTGTCGCAGTGGAAGGCGATGGTTGGGTCTATGTTTTGTTGTATATTTCTTATTGGTTGAGGCTTCTTCAGGAGGTGACAAATAACGCGTGAACAAATTGAAATAGTGGTGTGAACAAACGAATTTTTGGATGCTAGCTTGACCCAAAATGAATCTGCGAATTCTTCAGGTGTCTACGTATAGGCAAGATTTCGCAGTCAGATGTACAATCTTGCATCTGTTCACTGCCCATCGGCTGCTTGCTGTCAGAGTTATAAGTAATAATTGAGTATGTATTTTATTTTTTCGCTTTTATTATTGGTCTAGGGTTCTCCACGAGTAATCAAATAATGCTTGGACGAACTACAAAGTTACACAACCGTAAAGTACAACATTTTTAATTCTAGCTTGTCCGAGAATTAATTCGCGAATTCTGCTGGTTTCAAACTATACTTCAAATACACAAACATTAATTTTGCTCTCTTTTTCAATTGGATCGCATCTTGTAAGACACGCTGTGGCCGAATTTGAGCCAGTAACTAACCTGAAAGAAAACAAGGGCCGTATCTAATGCTACCTGGCCTGGAGTAAAACTGTATCATGAGCCCCAATGAACAACTAATCGAGGCTCGAGTACATAAAGGATAGTGGAGTCTAGCTTGTTGCCAGATGAATTCCCGAAATTTCCGGCGTCTTTCACTATGGTTACGGACCGGAAAATTTCATGGGTTTATGTGAAGTCAACCCCTGTATATTTCAGTTACTTGTGAAATTCTGTCGCATCTTATTACACACGCCCTGAACCACGTTCAATCATTACGACGTTATTTACCCTTGTGATCGCTTTACTGGATGTTCGCCGCACGACCGTGGAGTCTTTACTATAGGTAAAGACCTGAGAATTCGTGGTTTAATTTTAAGACAAGCTAGAATTCGAAACACTTGCGTTTATATAACTACAGCTATTGGCCCACGTGATGTTTTGATACCTCCTGGAGAACGCTGACCCAATCGTCGCCTTCCACTGTGACAGCAGGCAACCAATGTGCAGTTTATATCGGCATATTTGTACATAAGACTGTACAGTCTAACGTACAGTCACTGAACTCACGAATTTTTCAGGTCTCTAGCTGTAGGCTAAATACGTCCTTGGGGTGTGCCACACAAGCTGTAGGCCAGATGCAGAAGTCACATGAGCCTAGAACATCTTGGAGTCTAGTCTACGGCTCCAAAATAACAAGAATTTCGCAGGTCCTTATCAGCGATACACGTGAATCTAATCACATACTTGGATGCCGCCTACCTTGGTATAAAATTATAACGGGAATGATAGGGCCTACATTTATAAGTAGAGTCCCGCATTTCGCGAATTTATTTGGCGGCTAGAGAGTTCATGCACTTCTTTATAAGCAGGTAGTGCGTCAATCTTAGACAGTGCTGTAGAAAGGCCTCATCCGATTGCAGCAACCAATAAACAAAAGACAGTGCAGTGGACTGTGCAGTGTAGTCTGCTGCGAAATATCCGGGGCTATGTTTATAAGTGAGGCGCCTATGTAGACCGCTACACAAACACCTGTTGTGATGGTCTCTTTGTTTGCACTCACAACCGTCCTACTGGTCCACAATATACCAGTCACGCTTGTTATTACTGTGCGACGTTGATTATTGGCGGACCAGGTAGCCATTGGCGTGCTGAGCCGCAATCAGATATACTTCACTGTAATCTTTACAATCAGTTGCGTCCTTTGGAGTTATTTTAACGAAAAATTTTCTAGCTGGGAAAATTCTTGGAACTGTGTGGAAGTAGAGAATTTTTTTTTAACCTCGTATTGATACTGATCACAGTGTAAGCGTTGCTACGTGCCACACGCTATGTGCTGTTTTCGTGGCTTCGTTCTCCCCTCGAGCGTGTGAAGCGTAGACTTTCAAGAGCACACCGGTAACCGGAGAAGAGCGCGCAATTACCAGGGTGTCACCGCATTACACGAACACATGCCAGGATATGGCTGTTGGGACTCGTGCCGTCTCCTGTCCTTGGTGGATTGAATGAATTGGGTTATCGTTTCAAGAATGTTCTGGTCATCGCTCTCACCTCCTTCAGCGTGACCCGGGGTGTTGGGAACCGTCTGGACGGGGCCTAATGGTCTATTTAAGCAACGGTGCCTCCGGATAGAGATTATGGAGCCTTGTACTGAGTGTGATGGACCCCTGCATTTTTGGTGAGATAGTTATTTGCGCAAATACGCATATCTAGGTAAATAAATGTTCCGGAAATACGAATTTTTGTCAGAAAAAAATATATATAAACATCTATGCCCCTGTTTTTTTACTTTTGTCATATCAATTGTATCTTTGGAGAAAAAATTAGTGAACATGGTTTAATATCGCATTTTTTTAAACTTGTTTATGCGGTTTCCTTAAGGTTGAAGTAAAGCAACTGCCTATGAGGCACTGCACCAAACTATACAACGTAGAGAACTCATAAAAACGTAGTACAGACACCATGGAAATTGTCAGAAAAGTGCGATTAATGCTGTATATGAAAGAAGAGAGTATATATTTTTACAACATTATAAAATATTTTACTAAAATATACTTTTTAATGTAAGAAATTAATCTATCGACAGATTCCGCATTTTAAACCAAATGTAAGCGCATTTCCTTTCTGGATACTTCAAAAAGCAGAATTTACAATAAAACCTTTTTCAAGAAAGATCGTCTTAATATTTACAATGATTGCATGTAAGAACATTGTAATAATAATGCCGGAAGAACTTTTGTAATTGATTTTATGTGCGCCCATTTGTCACAAACATTTATGGCTCAAAATGATGTAGATGCAGTTAAAAATAGAGTTGATATGATACCTTATTATTACAATTTTCTGACAATCTCCTTGATGTCAAGAGGTGCGGTGTTTATGAAGGAGCTGATGACTAGCACGTTTGTCTTCCACAAGCGTTGAAGAACGACTGAAGATGGTGCCGACTGGGATAGCGGAGGTCACTTCGCTCCCTGGACCCCCCCTCCCCTCGTCGGAGTGCGACCCCAGGCTGCCCGTGATCGTCAAATGTTTTCGGTAACTTCTTAAGATGGCGACAACTGATTAGTTGCGCTCCGATCGGGTCCCTCTTGCTTGTAGGCACCCCCTCCCACCCTAGCCATCACCCCTCAGAACCGGCCTGACTACAGGTTGCCAGCCCCCTCCCCCCCTTACCATCAACACTCGAAGCTACCTTTGTGCGAAAAGCGAGTTATTATACAAGAACAAGGCTATGCACCCGCACCCCCCTCCCACTACAACATTCAGAAAGCGTCTTTTCTAGTGTTGGCACCCCTGCTTCGGCTTGCCGGCCCTTCACCTCCAGAGCACTTCCTCGGTTATGAACGAAGCTTGCTTCAAGGCCATAGCGACGGTTTCCGTAGAGTGGTAGCAGTGGATTTCGAACTGACCTGGACTATTTCCCCTCTCTACCACCAACTGTTATTTTCTCTCGTACACTGACGCTTCCTCCTATATTTTGGAAGGCAAAAGTTTAGCGTATTCTCAGCGAATTAAAAAAAAATTTCACATCTCCCGCTGATAAATATTTATTTGTCCTCATCACTAAGAAATACATTCCGTTTTTAACACACAGTAAATTCGATTTTAAATATAAACCGTTTTAAACCAGAACTATACTTTTCCCCATTTCCCAACAACTTTTAACTAATCTCTGTTTAATTTTAATCTCAACACAGCTATAAGAAATAATTTTAACTCGCTAAGATTTTAGACATTGAAAGAACACCGGTTTTCAAACACATCTATTTATTCGAGTTTAACTATTATGTTGTAAGCAAATACCTAACTTTAACTTTATTTTCAACTATTGAAAACATATGTTAAATAAAAATATTGGAATAGTTGTTTCAGTTTCAATCCGACGTATATTTATTCGCCTAGCAGACAAAAATATGTATTTCACGTATGGTTTTTCCTAGCCCACAATTTTTAGAGAGTTATTTTATGTTGAGTAAAATTCACTTCCAAAATTTAGTTGGGAAAGGGAGTCAACTACAGTGGTGTGTTTTTACAAAAGATATGGTTACGAGTCATTTTAAACCTCGTATACAATACCAGTTAGCAAATAGCCGAGAATTGTGTGTACGCGGGAGTGGGTGAAATTTAGATCTCGAGAGCTGATGAGGGGAAAATGAGGCGAGAAGCGCCGGGCCGGACCGGGTCGCGCGCAGGCGGGAGATATGCACTCGGCCCGTCGGGCGAGGGAATGCTTCAGAAATATGTCGCAGTCCGCATCACGAGCCACTATCGATGTCCGCCCCCTTCCATCCGCTCGACAACTTTCTCTTCAAGCAGAGTCTGATGCTCGCCGCTGCCGCCTATACAATAGGACTAGGAGGGAGAACTTCCCCCGTCCCTCCATCCCCCGCTGCACCCCCCCCCCCCCATCAAACTTCAAACCACGATGCGCAGAGCCCTGGCTGCAGCTCGCAGAGCCCTGGCTGCAGCTCACGGACACTTAACACCACGCTTTGTGACTTGGATGGTAGGGTGGGAGGGGGTGCCTATGAGTGAGCAGGACCTAATCAGTGTGCAAGTAGCCAGTTATCACCATCTTGAATCAGTTGCAAAAAATGAGAATCGAGGACAGACACCCGTCTGTCGACACTCTGGCGAGGGGTGACAGAGGGCGTAGGGGTGGTTTGCATTGTGGAGTCGGGCTGGTTCTGAGAGGTGAAGTCTAGGGTGGGAGGGGGTGTCTACAAGCAAATGGGACCCAATTAGAGCGCAACTAATCAGTTGTCGCCATCTTGAGAAATTACCGAAAACATTTTACGATCACAGGCAGCCTGGGGTCGCACTCCAGTGAGGGACGAGGAGGGGTGCAGGGAGCAAAGTGACCTCAGCTATCCCAGTCGGCACCATATTCAATCGTTCTTCAACGTTTGTGGAAGACAGACGTGCTAGTCATCAGCTCCTTCATAAACACCGCACCTCTATACAGTTGGCAGCCAAAAAGCTTACAAACGCAGGTTTGCTCAACTACGAACCATCTTTAGTGATAGCCGCGATTTAATATAAAAGTAGTTTATCGGAAAATATAAATTTTTGTGTGTTAACTAATTTTTCTTTTTGGATCGATATACTGCATTTGTGATAAGTAATGGATTTCTGTGTTCAGTCTACGAAAATACCATTTGCGTTAACAAGTGCAGTGAATTTCATAAACATTTACCATAATTTAAACACTGTTCCCTATCAAATGTGCTACACATATATACTGATAGCTTGACATAAGTGCTACTCATTCATACTTCGAACTGACTTGTTTTAATATTTCAGGTACGTGATTGTGTCTGGTTTAAATCGTATTCAGATTTTTTTTGCCGTAAGATGTCATTCTCCAGGCTGAATGGTTTTATTTATTCATACTGACTAGCTGGATTTCGTTTAGTGAGTTTGCACTTGTCTCTAGAGTTATTCACGTAGTTAAAATTCTCTCTCTCATGTAAATTATATTTCTAAGCTCGAGACTCACGTTATGTTTAAGACTCATGTAATTCCACTTATTATTCATGTAGTAGTTTGAAATTTCCCATTCGATGCGTGTAATTTATTCATACGTAGAACACTCTGAAATTCTCTAATGTTCAATTGCATTTCGAAAACAGATCTTTTAACACTTAAATAAACGTTCAAAGTTGCCTATCTACCGTCTAAAAGCAATACCCCACCATAAAATATCATAAAATTTACACTTAGGCCACTCTTATAAATCGCTTAAACACTCTGAATTTATCTTGTGTGTTAAATATATTCGTAAAAATCGCCCATCTACCACCAACATCCCCACAAATACCCCAAAATGAGAAAAAATAAATAAAAAATCAGCCTTGGCACACTTCTGGACTCAACTATACACCTATATAAGACATTGCAACCCACCACTCTGGCTATCGCCTCTAGGACACCACACCGTCAACACCGTACAGAGCTCCTGCTACCACCCTCCCCCACCCAAAAAGAAAGAGAGAAATAATTGATCCGACTAAACATGAACCCTTTCAATCAACTTAACCCTTCCACTCAATTTAACCCTTTCAATTAAATTGACCCCTTTCAATTTTTAATCGGATTAAAATCGGATTAAGGATTAACCCTTTCAAACAAGTCTATAGTCCATCGATTAATCCCAATTAATCCCAGGCGGGATGAAACCGGTGCGCCCCTACTACTACTCGCGTGTAATAAAACCCTTATGTTACATATCTAATTTGCACAGTACAGTGTTAGGACGGAAACACTGCACGCCTTGCGCGTAGGAGCGATGAGGCACTAGGCGTGCGTGTTAGTGTCGCCCGTATCGCTCCCTCGCTTCTTAACCACGGTCGTGGCGGTCCCACGGCGGTCCAGGCGTGCAGAGTAAGCGAAGCGAAGAGCGATGTTGACCAGCGAGAGTGAAGTGTGCCAATATCTTCACAGTGGAGAGAGAGAGAGAGAGACTGACATGCGGGTCTGTATGCGTCAATAACGACATTTGGATTGATAACCGTACACGTTTGATCGAATTTTTGAAACAAGGAGTGCGGATTAAGTTACTAGCGAATATAGAGATAGTAAATGGCAGGGACACCCGTTTTTTCGCGAAAATATTTCGTGACCACTTGTATTTCATGGCACGTTAGTTCAGATACACTTTCTTGATTGGATGATTTACGAGTAAGTGTTTTAGGTTTCTGCTACAGACGCACACTACACGGTCACCTAATTCAGAAAAATGTTTTCTCACAAAGACACACGACCAATAAGCGAAATATAAGTGCTGATATAGCCAAGGGGCATTAAAATCTAACAAGCACGGAAATATTTTCGCGAACATCGGATGTCCCTAGTAATAAGGACTTTAGTTATAATTAAGATCGCCATTAAATATCGCACTCACTGAATATAATGAGCGTTAATTTAATGTTGTAGATAATAGTGGTGTTTACACGATTACGTTCTACCAATTAAAAAAAAAAATTTCTGAAAAGAATTAATTATGGTTTAGTGTGTGAGTGATTAAAATGCAGACATGCTGCAATAACTAATCAGTTTACGAAACTGCTGCGCGCTACCTGTAATGTACACTGCCGCCATTTCCCTGCCCGTAGTTGGTGAAGCCTGATACATGGAGCAAGTAAGGTAAAGAGACGAAGCTCAATGCTATTTTGGTGGGTCGTTATTTTCCTCCATTAGGTAGAATTTGCTGTCAACCGTATAACTCTTAAAGATAATTATTTCAATTTTCAGACAGACGTTTTAGTTACTGCTAATAACAAATTGGTAACAATGTTATAATTAAATGCTGTATTTACAAACAGTATCATGGAACTAAATGCGTGTTTAACAACAGATGGTAGAGAATACATAGGTTGGCTACTCTGTTAACTGCACAATCGTTTATTAAAATGCTAATTCTACATATTTCTTTCTTTTTAAAAGGCATTGTCGCTGATATATCAATAATTGTTGTACCATTTATTCTTAGGCAATCAGCATTTGAAAATTTAATGAAACTCAATTACAATTCCTAGAATTGATAGCTAACATCTACTCGACCTTCTCCAGCAACGAACATAACGGAAACAAAACAACTCTACGCTTATGTGCTGACAGTGCATGCCTAAATCAAAATTATGTATTTTATGAATGACGATAAGAATAATTAAACTTAATTTTCTTGTGACTGCAGTATATTTAAAAATAAAATAATATTGTTTATAAAATATGCATCTTTCTTTATTAATGAGCGTTATTTTCATTTTTTTTTTCAACAGTTGGCGAAGTCATTCTACCCTAAAATCTAGTGGCTCACGAAAACCCTTAGAGAGCTTCAACCCCTTGGCCTGATACACGTGCGGAACTGTGAGAGCAAGCAACACTCCATGTCTCCTGGCACAACGAGGACGAACCTAGCTCAGGCGACGACGAAACTGGAATCCCGTCAGCCTGTCAGCGACTCCGCCAGTATTGCCACAAACTGTGTGCAGTCACACAAAATGTTCAGAATTTCTTTCGGTTAAGACTGTTCACTTTCGAAAGGTCTGCTTAAGATCTACTACCATGCACATTGTGTATTCTTCCACCACATGGGAAATTAACATTCCCAAGTGCTTCATCACTTTATTCCCGCGTCCGTCAAGGAAAACTGCGATATTATTAGAAAGTTAACTATTTTAATAAACTTGCGAATTCTTACACTTGTATACCCATTAAAAACAGGATTTAAAATAAACAATTTAGTATTCACAATTGTTTACCTAACGCTTTTAACTCGTCGTTAAAACATGGAACTTCTTTCCATCCGTTGTTGCCAACTTTACTGGGCCCATGCCAGTCACTATGCCCGTTAAAATAAACGCATGATGGGGCAGTGACATTTTCTGATTTAAAAAGTGCTAACTTTGCCGTGAACAGCGTATACGTATATAGGTTTTTTCTGGAATGAATGACTGTGTGAATTTCGTGGGGAATAGGCACATCCGATTGAGATATCACAAAGGGCTAACTTTCTCGTGGTATGTGCTCATGAATCTTTTTAATATGAACTGAATTTGCGAATCTCTCTATCTTTGCATTCCCAGAACATTTTCCATATTTCAGAAAGTGTCGCTTATAAATCTAAAAAAACGTTGGCAACAAGCTAAAGCTATGTTTTTAAAGGAACAAAATAATATTCTCAGGAGAATGGCGTTAGCTGTAGAGGTTAGTCATATATATTTTTAGATTATGTGCTATATGTATTCCAATTGGGGCCGCAGTTACTTAGTGGACATAAATATATCAAGTTGGGCCACAGTGGCCCAGTGGCTAGAGCGATTCCAAGTGGGGCAGCAGTGACTCAGTGGATGGAAATGTATCAAGTGGGGCCACAGAGGCCCATTGGCTAGAGAACTCTCAAGCGGGGCCACACACACACACACACACACACACACACATATATATATATATAAACTACGTAAAACCTGAGCGAAGCTGTGGTAGGCTGCTTCAATTTGCTATTAGGACGAAATAATTAGATGTACGTAGAAATGTCACTAAACTCTTTTCGGCAGTGAATTTAACTAGCTACTTAATTATAATAACCAATTCTTGCCATAACTGTATTAGTTTAGCAAGAATTTTAAATTTTTTAGTTACTTTTAAATTTACATCTGAACGTTTGTAATATAAAAATAATAATTTTCAAAATAAATTATTGAACTCGGTTAAGCTTTGTTTGTACAAGGTGGTAGTAACAGTGACTGGACTATAATTGAGCGGCTTGGTAAAGGAACGTGAAAGAGGACTGTGGAGCGTGCTGGCAGACAGTAACTGGCTGCACCAGTTTTGCACGTCACGTGTCCCGAAGAGACTGCTACAGACCTAGCTGCTCTAGTGAGCTGTCTCTGACTCTCCGGAAGCCGGAGTAAAGATGGTGGAGGAATTGGAGGCTGGAGAGGGAAGAAGCGCGGTGTGGTCTGGGGAAGGAAGTGGACTCGGAGGGACGAGGGATGAAATACGACCGCGGGCCGGGGTCTGGCGACATGTGGCGCCGCCTCGCGACTGTTTGCTGAGCTAGAGTCGCAAGTGGGAACCGGGGGGGGGGGGGGGGGGGGGGAGGTCTTGCCTCTCGGTGGAGCTAGCGACGTGCTGCGGGCTGCGTGCCGAGGAGTTAGTAATATCTGGTCGCAGGCTGCGCGACTCGCGGTTGGCTCGGCCCATCTCCCGCGCATGCGCACAGCGGCCAATGTTTCCTCGGGCCAACTCACGGCCTCTACCCTTGGCATTGGTTCAGGGTTGCCACATTGGGCGATTTGTCACCACCGTTTGGGCTACTTCGTGGCAAAATTTGCGACCAAAAATTACAAAAATGTGACTGTCGGGATTTTGGCAATTTTGTAATTAATTTACGATATTTGGGCTACTTGGAATTATTTGCTTAGTATTGGTATATTTTTTGATTGTGAACAAGATCGTTAATTCACATTAGTAAGATCAGTTTTTTTAAACGTCAACCACTGTGGATACAATTGAAGAGGGTCAGTTGTTCAGACTCTTGTTACCCGATGCGGACAATGAATAGGCGAATTTAATATTACGCTATTGTTTATGCGTTTGACATATTTTTTAAATTTTGTGTATGACTATATCATTTTCAGATTTTAAAACAATTCGTGTTTCATACATATGAAATATTACATGAAATATTTACAATATATTTTTTTAATGTATTTAATATGAAGTTTAATCAAATTGGACGACATTTGGGCGACAAAAGATTGGCAATTTAGGCGACATCAACAAAAACAATCTAGCAACCCTGCGTTGATTGCATCATGTAAAAAGGGGGGGGGGGGAGCTAGAGGGAGAACACGATCAGTGCCACAAATAACTAGCCGTAGTCACGTGACTGTTCGTATATTTTTACTTGATTAACTGACCGCTAGCATTTTTAAGTCCTGCTTAAGAGATTGTGTCCACCCCCTTATAAATAAATAATTAGTTTTAGTTTCATAACAGAAGTGTCCAAGTCATTACTGGAAATGTTTCATTGCAGAAGCATATTTCATAGTTCTTTGCAAATATTTGTACCCGATTGTTAATAGGTATTCCCTGATTGTTATTAAAATGTGGCAAAAAATTAATTTATAGAATTTTGTATTAAGTTAATTGTTTCATAAATATGCGTTTAGTAGTTCATAAATTAAGTCCGCAATGAGGGGTAAGATTAGCTAAGCTCCTGCAGTCACATTTTTCAATAAATACTCCTAAATCTGAATAGGGAATAAAAAAATTAAAAAAATTATGTGGGGGTGACAGGGTCTCTAAAGAAATTGTTTTATTCTTACTACGTATTATTCTGCCATACGTAAAATTTACATTGTCCTGGGTTTAAGGACTTTATTCATGCGGCGTTAATTAAGTTAAAATGGGAGATTGTTTGAAAACCTAAATTTGTTATAAATATGCAATTTCGTACTCTATATAATGCAGTTATAAACGTACTTTATTTGTCATAAATAAAAAAAACATTATACTCGCAATAGTACGTCGAGTCCCAGGACTATTTTACTTAATTCGATCGTAACTTAAGGCTCCCGTCTACCCGGAGCTAGTTCCCGCGTTTGAGGCCGAAAAGTACCCGAACGACAAGGGCGAAATTACCTCGCGTTTCTAGAGCTGCATCGCCTCTACGCGCAACGCTCTGAAATGGCCTGCGGTGTTCTCGTGCTGCGTGTACCTACGGGACTTTCAGCGGCGACTGAAAGCCTGTAGCAAGGTTCAGATCATGCCCCTTGTAATGTATTAAAAATGGCATTTCAACAGTTGTTATTGAAAAGTTTTGTTTTCAGTCATTTATCACTCACGATATTTAATCATTTGCTGTTTACTTGTATGTCACAGCTACCGCATTAATTAGTGTATTTAATATTTTATTTCCGATGGTAAGTATGTTTTCAGTGATAAATATTATTTCTAAATTTGTAATCATATTTGGGAATCTTTCTGAAGTAATGGAAATGTTTCTAAACAAAAGACCAGTTAAATTGTATTTCAGATAAGTTGATTTCTACGTTCGACCGCAGAGAGAACATAAAATCATATTTCAAAATTTTGTTTTTTGGTAAGCGCTTTCTTGGACTGGTAATGAAAGAGTTGCCTATACATTTTACCTTCGGATCACCATCCAAGATTCTTAAGTTCTAGAGAAGCTTGTTTGAAAAGAAACATTATAATTAAGTTTATTTTTCAAGAATATTAAGAAACGTTAAAGTCGATAAGCTAATTAAATTTTGAAAGAGGTACAGCCACGAGAGTGGCTAACGTTACCTAAGGGTACACAAGCCAAAGCTCATTGGGAAGGTTTTTTCACTATCTAAAAATAAATTTTGCACAGATCGTTTCCTTATTAGGACCACTGGTGTCAGAACGGAATATTTTGTTGGAATTCAATCTATTCTTCCTTCAGTCTCTTTGGCTGTGTAATTTTGGTAGTTTGTGGTAGTTTGTTTCCTTACCTTCACAGTGTCGAAGTATGCATGTCATTTTCAGTCGACTTGGAATTTACGAAACCTGTCTAACTGAGATTTCTACCAACTGTAAGAAAGGTTAAAAGGGTTGTAAGCTCGCTGTAAGTTATTCTGTACTGATGGACCGTGAATGCACAAAGTCCGTGACAGTACCTCAGTGTTGGTAGTGATACTCAAACAATTTTAATCCAAGATATTTTTCACAACGCCTAAATTCTACTACTATTACAACACTTATATTTGTGCTCGATTCTGATACCATTACACACGACGGTGTTACGTCGTGACACCCTCGAGTACTTGTCGAGATACAGCACTTTAACCCTTTCAGTCGAAAATTAATATATTACTTTAGGCGTTGCAACAAACAAATCTTTTGTTCGGAACTGTACTGATATCCAGATGACGTTTAGTCTTACATCGGGACGAACAGAACTCTATAAGTGCTCTATGTTACTGGCAGCAGTGGTTTATGTATGAGGCTACGGAACATAGGGAACAACAGGGAATGATGTCTCCCACACGTAGAGAACCTTTCTCATTGGACGGTTTGTTCTGCTGTGTACAGTGCACACCATTCAAACCACTTCATATGCAACGTCCCAGAGGACAGAGGACAATGACTGAAAGTGGTTGAGTCGTTTTGTAGCTATGGCGGAATGATTTTTTACGTTGCCTATGCCGGTTTTCCACTTTCTCTTCTTAGTTATAGATTATAAGCTGTTCACGGTAAAATGAGCACTCTTGAAAGCTCTGCTCAAGATTTACTTCTATGCTTCCCCTTAATGTATTCTTCCGCCTTATGTAGAATTAACGTTGCCATGAGCCTCATAACTTTATTCATGCGTCGGTAAGGTGAAACTTTAGAATGGTTAGAAAAGTAAATATGTTGCAAATCTGGTAATTTTTATATTCCGATGCAAAAAAAAAAAAACAGAAAGCGGAAGAAAATATTTAAGTTTTCATAAATGGTTACCTAACACATTTTATTTGACGTTCAGAATTGGAACTACTTTCCATCCATTATTGCCAACTTTACTAGGCGCATGTTATTCAGTGCGCCCGTTAAAATATACGCAGGCAGGGGCAGTGACTTTTTTCTAAGGTCTATTTCTAAAGTGTTCACTTTATCGTGAACAGTCTATAGCTGTAGGTACACCTAGGGACGTAATCATGGCCTTAAACGCCATCATGTTTTTTTTTTCAAACGCACTATAACTCAGTTCAAGCGTGGAGGTAAGCGGACCCCTTAAATGTAATCTTGCATGCCAATATGTGCGGTAACACCTATTCAGTCAACTAGCGGAGATGTTTCCAGGGTTGATTTTAAGAAGTGCCTACTCTACAGTGAACTGTCTTTACACAACTATATGTACCACTTGTTTTGATGCAAAACTTACATAAATAACTATCGACAAGAAAATTTTCTCCCGATTTTTTTTTTTTCGGGACAGGCTAGACTATACATGTGTTCATTGAACCATTCCAAATATACCGTCCATAGGACGATGAAAAGAAGTGATATTTGGGTGGGAAAATAGGCCTACTTGTATCCATGGCACCCGCACTGCTACATACCGGAACTAATTTATAAATGCTGCCTTTGCTGGCAGTAGCTCTTCAAGAACGCACGGTAATGCCTGAATAACGAATGGTGAATCACACTTACAAGACACCTGCTTTATTAAGTGCTGTTTTCATACAATGCACAGTTCAGATCGTTGATATACTACCTATACAATGACATCTATATGAGAAACTTTCACTTAAATAGTAAAGCAAATTTACGATTAGATACAAGAATTTACTAGACACGTCGTGGTGGGTCTCTTGTGTCGACCAAATACCTGCGTGGACACAAAGATCACAAGCCGTGCTACACGGTCAGATATTTTTTTATGATTTGGAGGAGGGGGGGGGGGGGTGCTAACAGCCACGCTGCGGTATACAGAAGACTGCAATCTAGGTGTTTGAATTCAGGAAAATTTCCATCTCTTTGTCGGCTTTTAAATATCTACCTTACACTTTTTAGCTGTGTAGTTTCCTTACACGCTAAAGTGTTCAATTTTTCAGTAAAAAAAAAAAAAAAAAATTCTTCAAAAAACTGCTAAAACAATTTTTTTTTTGTGTGGTGTATGCTAACGAATAGAATGTAAGAAAGTTGATATATTCTCAGTTTTCATATTTGGTCTATATCAGTGGCGATACGTGCTATAATTTCATGGGCAAGCTGCTGTGTGCAGGGGGCAGTAGTGGCGTTGATCTCCCCAATAAAGCGCGGGGTGGGGGGGGGGGGTTCGTGGGCCCTCCCCCGGGAAAATTTGGTTTCAAGGTGCAAAATGGTGCCATTTAAACATTTTTTCTCACTTAAATATAAAATACTACACTGCTTGTAAAAATATTAATATTCTTTAACATAAAATTTGCCCGAGTGAAAAATATTACAAAGATACCTCCATCAAACCCGGAACTTTGTCCACTCAGAGTCAATATAATTTTATTACCCTTCGGCAGTGAGGTATTTACATACGGAGCAATTTTGTTTGTACAAAAGTGTAGACAGGAAAAATTATTATTCGTTTGTGTAAAGATGGAAAGCAGTCAACGCGAACAAGCAGGAGGCGGAAAAAAGAAGCAGGCAGAGTGCGCATCAAAAGAGAAGATTCTTCTCGCACATCGTGAGGGGAGGAAGCACAGAAGGGGAGGTGTCCAGCCTACAAGAAGGAGGGTAGCCGAATTCGTAACAGCCGAGCTGAAAATATATTTACCAATATCCTTGCGCCCGTGTAAGTTACCGTTCGTACCATGCAGCTGTCTTTCACCAAAAATAAACCGATGATTACATTTGAACCAGCTGCAGGACAGTTGCGAAGATATAGGGACATATGAGCAGATCGTGCGGTGTGTGTGTGCGAAGACAGACCACGAGTGTAACATATGCTTACGATACCCTAATGTCCTTGAATTGCTATTCAGTGTAATTCGACGCACCGACACTGAACATTGTCACCCAGAGCGATAGTTCGCGCCACAAAGGTTGTCTCGCAACCCGATACAAACGCAATACGTCTAGATTAGACAACACACACATCCCACAGGCCACATCACTAAATAGCTACAGGAAAATGTGTCATGAAAAGCTGCTTTGTGCTTTCGGAACATGTGGTATTGATACATTCAAACATGTAGGCCTACATCGTTTTATTGAACTTATAAAGCAAATATTTACATCAGCCTTGAAATGTGCATGTAAACTAATGCGTACACGCGTTTTTTCCAGTATCGTTCACCTTCTGAATCGACGTTGTAGGAGTACAAATCATAATCGCACAAATGCACTGCCGGCCGTCCCAACAATCTGTCGACATTTATCAATCGCGTGGGAGTAATTCACTACCTGAATGTCAAAACCGTCAATGTTAGTCATAATCTGTCGTTTCAATCGATGTTTGTGCGGGGTAGAAAAAGATTTTAATGTACCCTCCTTGAACCCTACTTCCTGATTTATTCTGTAAACAATTGCGTGTGGAACAACTATCGCTGCACTGACTCCTCTCACTACCACAGCATGTGGTATTTGAATGCCTTCCTCTGATTCATTGGTCATGGACTTCAGCACATTAAAATCACCTCCCTGCATTCACTGTGTACAACTTTACCTTGCCATTGTTCCAACTGTTAATTTTATCAACGGAAACATTACAATACGTTCGTTAATTTATGCTCTTCGCACATATAGAAAGTACATGCACTCCCGCACCGCTCGCATATTGATGTTTTCACTCTAGCTGTTATACAACCGCTAGAGACGACAGCCGAACAACTGAGGTCCGGCGAAGGAAGTGTAGCGCATGCGGACATCCAGATGCGTTGGAAATTAACGGTGGTTTGGTCTGATCAGTGTTCAAGGTAATTGATTGTACATATACAGCACATGCCATAATCATATTAGAAAACGACTTGATTTAAATAGCTGCAAACTCATGACTGCGACCATATTATAAACATCACTTTCATTATGATTAATTTTAATTTTATACCATACATACTGAAATCGAGTATTTACAAGGATTCATCACCGGTACGGAGTTAGATAACATATCATAGCATTGCACTAACATTTCTGATAACTGAGCACAAATTACACTTATAATTACATCCGCAAACATTCACGTACGTCGCAATTAATGTACAGAAAATTAATGTTTTAACGTAAAAACCCACTTGTTAACATCCTTTGAAAACAATAAACATGGCCAGCAAAACAGTTTGTTTAGACTGTTACATCCAGCTAACCACGAGTGTTTCTAATAGACATTTTTTTGGAAATGACGTACAAAATTACCTTTCTTGCATGTTGTCGTGATCGTAAGTTCAGGTGTCAGCCTACCCTATTTTATGATGTCACATCTTTCCTGAAAAGTGAAAGCACTGCTGGAAAAATGCTTCACTCGTAATCCACACACACCACATTTACATCCATATGTTTCTGTTGCACTCATTATATCTACTCTGTTCTCACTCTCAGATAGTAATTTTATAATTTTTATGTAGGGTAAATATCGCTCACGAATATGTATAACATTCTCAGCACCAAAACTAAATTAAATAAAAACAATATGATTCGTGTTGTGCGCGCGAACTTGCCCTCGTATTGATCTAGTTACTGTAAACTACACGACGCCAACTGCCTGCGGCTAGGCCAGCTTAAGCTATGTCCGCTTCAGTTCGGTGTAGAAAGCACTAAAATCGTAGCTTGTAACACAGGTCGACGCAGCCATAAGCCCCCGTCCCTCCCCGGGCGGTCTTCCTACCCTGCATTCCCTCCGTTGGCTAGGAAACCATTGCGACCGCCTACCTGCTGAAAGCAATACTTTATGCGCTTCCAAACTTCTTGGTTTTGCTAGCCAACGAGTTGTTTTCTTATAATGCACAGTATTATTTCCTGAGTATAATGTGTACCGTATGAGTGAAAAGTAATTTAATATTTATTTTAAATATATCATTATCAGCAAACTGTCTTTGCAAGCACTGCTTACCTTGCTTGCTCTAACGAGACGCCACCCCGTCTGTGTATCCCATCTCACATATTTTTCGGCTATGAAAATGATTAGAACGAACGTTCCAGTATTGGTAGCGGGAGCTAGACAGTTTGAGCATGCTAAGGAGTCATTAGTGGCCTAAGTGCGATTCGTTTAACCTGTAAAGTGGCGCCAGGAGGGTGGACGCTAATTTGAGCCATCCTTTAACATCGATCTTCCCCCCTTCAGGGAGATATGTTATAAAATCGTTTGTACATAATGTCGCCCAGTGCTGAACATGTTTATATATATATATATATATATATATATATATATATATATATATATATATAACGAAAGCCACGTGTTTTCGACGCGAGTATATGACTTACACGACTTGAAAAGTTTTATTCCTGAAGTAGCGGTTTCTAGGAGAATGCCACGAGACATGTCTCCAGTCAACCGTCTGGAACCCAAGCTACAGAAAACCACTGTAGCTGCTACATTTCGGCGGATGAATAAACGAATGTTCAACGGGTGCATATACTTTTGAGTTGGCGGTTTCATCAACCGCTGTTTCGTTCTCGATTCTTCCTTCGTATGACAAACATTCATCATTTTATTAATCGGTCAAAAACTCTGTAATTTTTGGAGGCTGACGATTGCATTATATCCAACTAACTGTAATTGCGTGTGTGTGTATTTTTTTTTGTAAAACTAACTGTAAAAGCTATAATTTTGTCGAATTACGACAAGGGAAAAATGAACTAGTTCTAATGTTAAATGAAATTCAAAGTTAAAATGTACCGATGCAATGCAGTTACTAAACTTCAGTTAATTTTAAAAACACGAGGGGCTCTAAGATATTTGAAACAAAAACAATTTTCCACATACTGAAAAATTTTAAAAATAAATTTTCTTTGTTGTTTTACAACTTAAAATTCATAATTTCTGTTCATGCATAAGTTTTGTAGTTCGTGGTACAGTTGTCATATAAAGGTATGCAACATAAATATACCAGAGAGAAACTTTACTTATGCTGTATTACCGTGAATATATTGAAAGATATTAAACTTACTTTTTTTTTTCTACATCTTCCTATACATATTCGCTATTTTGCAACTTCCTTTCTTTCTAAGAATTTAACCGAGGCATTTTGTACTGCGCTTACATTCAAATATGTGAAGCAGGGCAATGATGCTACACATAACGTAGGATATAAGAAAAGAAAATCCTGTCTGCTAACATTGAGATTGATTCGTATAGACTACTAAGAAGAGCGTATAAAATAAAAATGTACGTTTATGTATAAACTATAACGTTTGAAAAATTGTGCGTTTCAGGTAGTAGAAAAGAAAGTATTTCAGTGGTGAGATCAGGCAAAAGAAACACAAAGGAAAAGAAAATACCCAAGGGAATATCAGAATGGTATCCAGAAAGATGAACAGAGAAATAGAACAAAAGGGTGAATGGAAAGATGGAATGTGAAAGAGGAAGGAACAAGAGAAATTGAAAGTAAATATTACAATGGACTGAGAACAGTGTGCAAGGCCGATCAAATAAAGAACTCTCTGAGAGATGTGCTTTTTCAAAGGAAATTTAAGAGTCGGGTAAATCGTAATTAAAATGTAATAGACGATGTAGTAGCGATTAACCGATTACTTATTCATGGGCTGCTAATGGCGTTAAAACGGAGAAAAAGTTGGGGATTAGTTTTTCTCGTGTTTCAGATTAGAATAAGCTGGGGCTGGGAAACTTTGCGAATTATCTCGCAGCTGACTAAATACGCAGTCTTCGTTGCACGCCAATGTCGTCTGTTCATTAGCTAGTATCTTTCTGTTTGATCACTCTACCAAGTACCGTAGGAATCAGGGCTGCCAGCATTTTATTTTAAATTATACAACTTGCGTCATGAAATGATACAAAATCTGCCATGGTTATGCAAAACAACTAAACAAAAGGAATACAATATGTAAAATATTAAATGGCCTTTCTTAACCAACTTGGACACTGACGACTAACGCTTCAGTATAGCCAACATAGTCCAATAACATTGCAATTGCATGTAAAACAAAATAAAAACAATGTCACACAGGTTATGAATCTTGGTGGTGAGAGGTACTAGAGGCTGTCCACGGCCTCATCACTTTATTCATGCGTCGGCAAAGTGAAACCGCTAAATTAATAGCAAAATAAGTACTCTACAAATTTACTAATTTTTGCACTTCGGAAAAAAAAAACACGAAAGAAATAATTTAAGTTATCACAGATGGTTACCTAACACTTTTTATTTGACGTTGAGGAACTACTTTCCCTTCAACGTTACCAACTTTACTGGGCGCATGTCACTCAGTGCGCCCGTTATGTGCAGGCAGGTGCAGTGACTTTTTCTAATGTTTATTTCAAAAGTGCTCACTTTATCGAGAACAGCCTTTAATAGTATGCACATACCCGGTTACACATTCTCACACTCACGACTCAGTGTCAATAGAACTGTTTTTGACGCTTCCCCGTACATTACATAGGTAAATTGATTTAAATGGACGGTTTGTGCAAAATTAAACAGTGTTTTGCACTATATAAAGACGACACAAAGGACAGCCGAATTATACCGATTGCGTATCGGACTATACGATCTGGCAGCCCTAGTACGACTAATTAAACTGGTGATGTCGCTGGTCGGCGGGTTTTCTTGCGATCTCCCGTTTCCCGCCCCGCCCTTTCATTCCGGTGCTGCTCCATACTCACCTCAATCAGCCTCATCGGCTCTCAAGATCTCGCTGTTAAGAGCCCTCTAAATATCTTCATTCACATAATATGGATACATACTTTACTTATGCGTTAGGACGTGGAAAAATTAAAACGGAAATGCTAGTATCACAAGCTTTAAAAAAAAGGCTTCTTGGTAGGGTTTACATTTCCTCATTCAAAGGGTTTGTTTGTGAGTTAAACTTAATTTAGAACTGTTTGCGTGTACACAAGACATAGCTTATGATTTGGATCCTTGCATATACATTTTTCAAAATTTCTACAGCGTGACAGTGTACCTGTATCAGATCAACATGTAAAGACGAATATGAATCTGTAATGCTAAAGTGGCTAGAAGTAGTTAAATTGGATGAGTGAAATGGCTAGGAAAGCCACGAGTAGCAATTTCAATGAATTTATAGCCAAGATAATGTGTGAAATGGCTGAATTTGGCTACAAAATGACTAAAGTGGCGACACTGCTAATGAACTTGTTGAAGAAGAGACATTAAGCCCTACGTACTTACCATCCTAGGTCCGACGTCAAAATGTCAATTGGAGCAACGTTGGCCCAACGTTTATTTATATGCGGCTGCTCGCCTTCACCCCCCCCCCCAATCATAAATCGGGCGGGCGTTGATATCAGCGATAACTAGAGAAGAGAAGGCATAGAGGACAAATACGGGTCGCCGCGTAACACGAAGCGCGAGCCGCAATACGACTATCGCGACTTATGCCGCTCCTATCTTTGGAAGATTGAATGTCTTTGGTAATAGCTGAGCGAATTTCCCGGTCATCACCCCACCTCCCTCTCTGCGCGAAGCGAGGTGCGCTGAATTTTCTGGGCCAGGGTAACTGAGCTATATAAGCCGCGATGTGCCATTGTGTAGAGAATTTGGAGTTTTGAACGGCAATTAGCGCCTAGTGTGTGGTGACATCGGAGCGACGAACGACCAAAATGATATATATATATATATATATATATATATATATATATATATATATATATAGAGAGAGAGAGAGAGAGAGAGAGAGAGAGAGAGAGAGAGAGAGAGAGAGAGACTGATAGGCTATAATGGGAAAATTGATAGACGCGTGAGTTGCACACATGTGGAATGGTGTTAATGTATTGTAGTGGACATATTGGGTGTATAATGTAAATATTAAGTGAGGATTTAGTGACTGTAGTTAGTATAAAGATAGTGAGTGATAAAAATTTTAATTGCAATTAAGATTGACATAAGTTTTACGCCTACGGATAGTAATATAAGTGCTATGAGCTGTTCACGCTAAAGTGAGCACTTTTGAGGCCCTAGTTACTTTTTGCTTGCAACCATGTTTTGTCCTTTAACACCTTTTTAAAATAAATATTGCCATATAAATAATAAACACAGTGTTTATATTTCACTGCATTCGGAAGTTTACGTCTAAGGCTAACATAAAATATATTTGACTATTATTCCAAATGAGAGGGATTTCAAAAGTGCTCACTTTACCGTGAATAGCCTTTAACAGTAGAGATGGGTAGTAAAATGTTGCGAATAATAGCTGTGTGTATTATTATAAAATTGTAAATAAAAAAGTTAATCAAATTTATTTATTTAATTTTTGTTAAGGCCTCCATACCCCACGAACTCGGATACACACCCAGGCGACTTGTAATAGTATGTTGATTATCCTCATTTTGTGTAAATGAATCACTTTAGTTTCTAAGTACAATAGCGGTATCTTTAGAAATATCAATTGAAATAAGACAGACGGAAACATGACTCACACGGTTCACGCTACCGTTTTATCCAGTGTCCAGGGAATGGGAAATTCCACGAGTTTTTACTGTGTAGGATAGTTTTCATTGTCATTTTTTAAATTCCAGCAGCTGTAATTTGTAATGGCTATAGTTCCAATTAGAAACCACTTTAATTTGTAACTCGAATAAAAATGAACGTGCCCTTCTTTCATTTAAATTTAATTTGTTGGCGTGCATAGCTGCAGGGAGTGTAAAATAGAACGTGATCAGGTGCAAAATTAATTTTGTGATATATAGTGTAGTAACATCGAGTGAGCTCTTCTAAATGTTCATCCTTCTGTCGATGGATAACACACTGTAACAGAAACTTCATGGTCCGGGAGAACTAAGTCGATTTCATGGTAATTATGGATTGCAGAATAATAAGCAATAATATCACGAAGACTCTGCATCAGTGGCAGGTGGCAGGTTCGGTAAACGGCAGGAAATTTCGCGAGTTCATTTGATGACAAGGTCAGACTTCGTTTTATAATGTAATAACAGCCACTGCAAATTGCTAATTGACTGCTGACGTAATGAAGAGTTCTGTAAGAACGACTCAGTTTTATTTGTTGGGTTACTTTAATTTTGCTATTGGGAAACGGATTTTTCATCATACTCAGAAAAAATGTGAGTAAACAATGAAGACACGACAATTGCAAGTACAAATAACGGCCAGTTAATTAAAAACTAAGATTGTATTCTCCTTATGAGTAGATATAAAATGTTGGTCCTGGACCACCAAGGAGAAACGTGTTGTAATTAACCTTAGAATAGAGCGAAAATTCTCGTATAATCCCATAAATATTTCACGTAAAATGAAAATGATAATCTTTCATATAAAGATCATGAAGAGAAATATAGAAATTTCATGAGTCCCAAAAACATATGTAATAAAACCATTAAAAATTTTGTGGTGGATTCTCATCTCCTTTCCCATCCACAACTTCCCATCTCAAACTCCTCCACGCCTACCTACAAGGGCAACTGGGATGAGGAAGATATGGGAAGCATTAATTCCAATACTTACAAACTAATACAGGATGAGCAAATTTGACGATAATTTTGCATTCCTAGGTTGGTAGGGTGTAACTGTAATTGACAACGTCCCTTTTATTTGCAATATAATTGTGGCTATAAAACTTCTCTTCTTTTCACAAATGTCACCAAATTTAATTTACAAAATGTAAAACACTTAATAACAAGTATAAAACTAAACTTGCAGAATATCAACATGAATCAATACAGAAGACTTGCCATATATTTTAGACAAATGAATAACACTGGCGTAAAACCTTTTTAGTTCATATTTTTAGATTTCTGGATGGTTACGCCATTTGCTTCTAAGTGGAGCCGTCTAACTCTTGTGTTTCAGTCGCGGAGGAGGACGTAATGAGTCACAAGATACACCCATTTTTGATATCAGTATACAGTGGAAGAACGTAACAAGCGGTAAACTCAAAATTGCTCTCCTGTAACATTAGCAGAATGCGACATGCGGTTTTTTTCCCCTGTGGTCTTCAAATGTTCAATTAACCTAGAAGAGAGGCTCGTGTAAAGACGAATGAAATTATGGTATTTCATCTTCCTCCTCTTCGCTCGCAGCATCAGTCCTGGAGCCGAGCGTACTCCTGTCAACTAATACCCGAGGGCGCTGCTGGTCCCCATATAGCACAGAGACATCCAAGGAATATCTTACAGATGTCACTCTTCGACGTTCAGGTATCCAAGGACATCCAAGATCAGCAAAGTTGCATTCAAAAGACTACCAAAAGATATCTAAATGTCCGACCAATATCCAAAATGTAATATAGATATGTTGGATGTCCTATATACATATTTAGATGTAGCAACTAACCTTAAGTAATGGCCATTGGTGGTTTTTTAATATCTAATGGATATCCAGTAAGTGGTACAAACGGGTATAGGTATACTGCTGGATACCTAAAGGATATGCATTAGAGATACACTGTAGGACTTAAATAACTTGTAGATATTGTGGATATAATTAGGATTTCCGGTCGATATCATGTGCCTGAGCCATTAACACTTTCCTCACATGACCCCTGATGGAGTAGGTAGTGCTCCACAGTACCACTCTTAAAATAATCAGAACGGAGCCGGGATTGTTGTCCCCACCAAGACACTTTGCGATGCTGTGTGAAGCTGACCAACGTAAGAAAATGTCTTTTACTTAATGAACTCTAGTGAGCACATGTTTCTTTCGTAGTCAAACGATTAGACTGCCAAAATTATATGCAAGGGAACAACTTCACAGAGTAATATTTGTTGTTTTCAGGACCTATGACTAGGTCTATACACGGAATGACAAAATTTCTGTAAGAGGATAGTAGACTATGTAATGACTACACGTTAGCACGACAAGGATTTCTGAATACAGCAAGTATTCAAATTATATGCCACCAAGTTGGACAAACCCAAACGTTTCGATAAATATAAATATAAATCCACACATACCATATGCACAGTTGCCACTTTAAACATATTAGTAACTTGAATTTCTGAACCAACTTCTAGAATTAAAATATATATTATTTTTTCCTTATCATCCAGTAGATTATGACTCTACATCTCAAAGCCGACACTTTAGAGAATCTAACATTTCAGACTCTTTAAAAATCAAGTATATTTAATTCCGTCGACAATCTATCCAAATATATGTACAAATAACTAACGGAAGTGATTAAATCTAAGTACTACTTTGACACACGAACGAATGAAAACATAGCAAGTCATTAATTCCATTAAATAAAATGGTATTTCTGGAAATGAAAGTAATATTAATATTGGCCCAAACTTGTAGTTTGGTAATTAGCTTCGATCATTTCCGTCATTAAGATTCACAGCTCTTTAAGACCCTTTAATGTTCTCAGTTTCCACTGGTAATCTAACTTCATTTCAGATCAATTAATATTTGAATTACCGTTTCTTTTTATGGCAGATTCTTCATTTTTCATTACCATTGTGTTCTTTATATTGCGTTTATATTGAGTTTCAAATGTAACTTACGATGCTTAAATATCATATAAGACTTCTTCATACAGCCTACTAATAATTACATGTTCGTGTTCCATATGTTTACATCGATTCTTCCCAAATATCTTGAAACATATGTGATAGTTAACAAAACTTCTTTTTCCCAAATTTGGTCTTTTACCAGCACACACAATGGATAGTAATTCTTTGCATTGCACTGAAAAGTTATATTCTTACATAATAACAACTTTGTTTTTAAAGAGTATCTCAAACATCAAAACATAACAATAATTTGCTCCTAGCACCTTCATAGACTAAAGAAAATAATTATTAACAAGCGGAATTTTAAAGTGTAGTTGCACTTTTCTCTTTACTTCGTAAGGGGAAATTAAAACAGTATATTAATACTTCTTCTCTTTTCCCATATTCAACAAATCAATGCAATAATAAATTGTTCAGATTAATTTACATCCAGGCATGTAAATAAAATTTAATCTTGGTATGGGTCTGAAGGAAATAATTCATGTTCAATTCAAACTTCTATCCTTTCAGCTGCGCTACGGTGAAATCCAAAGGAGAAAATAGCGCTCAGAAGTCCAAATAGTGTCGGGTGAGTCGGGAGAGTCCATTGTTCCTGCATGAAGGGGCGGGCGGGGTTGCTCAGTTCGGTAATGACAGCGGTCGACGAAGGTCAAGCGGCAGCTGCTCCGCGCGTGCGTATTACCTGTAGAAAAAAAAGTATGTGGCGTAGTGCGGTATTTAGCTGCGGTTTAGTAGAGAGCGATGTTATCAGTTTGGACTATACAGTGACAGTAGTGGCAGTGGTGTCCCTCCCTCCAGCTCCTCCCCACAGTGCCTCCATCTATGTTCCCTCCCTCAAAGCTGCGCCAAAATTATTTTAATAATTTGAACTGAATTATAATAGTGCCTGATCACTTGCTCCCTCTATCTCTCTTTCTATCTATCTATCTCTCTCTCTCTCTCTCTCTCTCTCTCTCTCTCTCTCTCTCTCTCTCTCTCTCTCTCTCTCTCTCTCTCTCTCTCTCTCTATGACCACAACACCGCCCAAAATCAAACTAAAAGTTTTACAGCTTCCTGGACTGCCTTGGTACTACCACTCTCCCATACAACCTCATCTCAGCTCGTGTCCAGAAGTCTCTGCCTTTACAAGAGCGCATGAGTACATATTCCACAAATACTTCGTTAGCCCTGTCTTTCTGAAGGCGCATGTACGGGAAATGTTACTACCCAAAAATCTCTGGGAAAAACAAAGTTCAAAACTTCGCCCTGAAACTTAGTCCCAGCACATACATTAACTTTAGTTGTGTCTGACTCATGGCGTCCGTAATACTGCGAAACATCGTTTCTATGGTCGTCTCTCAGGGCCACGGTTGCTAAGCGGCTAGACATTTTTTTTTAAATTTATTTCATTAACCCTACTTAGCAGTACAGCCATACAGGATGTTCGATTCTATCATGACTACTACTATTTAACAAACAGTATATTAGTTATATAAATTCACAGTTTTTTTTTTTGGGAGGGCAGCTGTTTTTCTTGCTGCTTCTCCTCCTTTTTTTCTCTCTTCTGTTGTTCTTCTACTTTCCTTCTCTTTTCTCCTCCCCATTTTCTTTTCTCTTAATCTTTCTTTTCTTTTTCTTCTCTTCTTCTTGTTCTTCTATTTTTCTTCATATTTCCTTCCATTTTTCTTGCATTCATTTCGGATCTTGTGTTCTTCTTTATAACTTTTTCGTGTTTGGAGCTTTTCAATTTTTTATATTTACTAAAAATTCTGTTTCTTATTTAAAGAGAGAGCTATTTATACGATAAAACACTGGATAAACACAAACACTCACTCAATAATTCCCTTAGTTCCAGCACTCTATCATCTGTTCCCTACTAGACTACTCAGTTAAATCATTATTCATAGTTTTTACCAAATCATATATTTTACTAATGCTTTCATTTATTATTTCTATAATTTCCTTGTCATATGTATTATGTTTTTGTAATGTTCATTTGCCATTAAAAGGTTTTAATTTTTGTTCTAATTATTTCCTTTCTTTTTAAACATGTCACGCAAGTACAGAATATGGTATACCGTCTGAGCTCCCCTTTCACATTGTCAACTGTCGTCTTCTATTTTATTTATTTTAGCTAAATATTCTTTGATTTGACAGTGTCCCGTTATTACTTTCAACACACTATTATTTATATTGCTTTTACTTTCGTACCATTGTTGTATATTTCTAATATAATTTTTAGTATTTAGGCTGGTCGGTTTCTGTTGTATCGTACTCTGTTTGACAATTTATAACACTTACTTTATAGATTTCTTTCTTTAATTTTTTTTAAACTAATAGGTTGATTATTTCTATTTTTTCAATTCAAATATTATTGTGCTCTGCTATCTTATTGTATGTATTTCCGTTGTATTCTATTTCGTCTACTTCATTTTTGATTTGATATAGCATATTCCTATCTTTTATACTATAGTCTATTGGTATTTCTTTACTAACTGTTATCGCGGATACATATGATGTTAGTTTTGAATTCATTATTTTTATCAATACATATCTTTTTGATGCTCTTAGTATTCTTTTAATGTGTGAATTTTCAATTTTATTTTTGTAACAAGTGCTGGAATATTGTATAATATTACGATATAATGTCTGATATATTATTTCCTTATTTTTATTATTATAATTTTTGATTATCCATACCGTTTGTTTTAATTTTAGAAATATATTCTTAACTTTTTCGGTTATATATTTAACATGTGGGACAAAACTTAATCTGTTATCCAAAATAATGCCCATTTCTTTTTTAACTTTTATTGTTTGTTTATCATACTTTATCACTGGCGGTATTTTATCTAATTTTCCTTTTAAAATTATGGCAACTGTTTTCTCTACTGATAATTTAATTTTTTTTTCTATTTCATCCATATTAAAGTTTTATCTATTATTTTTTGTTTCCGTTCTTCTATTACCTTTCTTGTATTATCTTCTATCAATATTATACAATCGTCCGCGAATGCCACAACTTTTGAATCCTCATTATTGTTTTGTACTATGTAATCATTTATTACTAAATTCCATAGACTTGGCCCTATTACTGATCCTTGTGGACAGCCGCGATTTATTTCCCTTTTTAACGTTATCTGATTATCTTGTACTATTATGTTCCGGTTATTCAAGTAGTCCCATAAAATTCTCTTCCATTTTTTCCCTATTGGTATTTTATTAATTTGTTCATTAATGCATTTCCATGTCACTGTTGAAAATGCGCTGCCTATGTCTATTGAAATGCCAATCAAATATTTTTTGTACTTATTTATATTAAATTTCATACCTTATTATTTGTCTGTTCGGTTGATTTTTTTTCTCTAAATCCTAATTGGTTATCTTGAAGCATTTTTTCTATTTCTGATTTAATTTTACTACATATTGTCCTTTCGTATATTTTTCCCAATGTTGATAAGAGACATATTGGTCTGTAGGATGAAACCTCTGTTTTTAATTTATTCTTATTTTTGTATAAAAATACTATCTTTCCTGTTTTCCATGTTTCCAGATATCTGCTTAATGTATAGCATTTATTTATAATTTATGTTTGTATTGATTTAATTGTTTCCCAGCTTTTATTTATTACTTCGATTGTTATCCGATGGATTACCGGTGCTCTTTTAATGCTGAATCTTTTTATTGCATTTTTTATATCCCCTTCTTTAATTTATTCAGATTATTTTCCTCTTCTTCTTTCGAAGTTTGTATTTCTATTTCTTCTTCTGTTCCTTCAAGATTAGGTAGTAGTTTGTCCATCATAACTTTATATGTTTCCTTGATTGTTGTTGTGTATTTTTCCCCAATTTTCATGCTACCGATGGTTTCTTTTTTCGTCAACTTCTTCCTTGCCAGTTTATCTACTAAATTCCATGCTCCCTTTCTCGCTTCTTCTTTAAAAAATTCAATCCATTTATTATTCATGTTTATCCTGATTAACTTTTTATGTTCCCGTCTAATTTTTTTGTAATCTTCCTTATAAATCAATTTAGCATTACATTCACAACAGCTTCTACATTTCCTGTGTTTATTTGTTACTTTATTTCTCATTATTTTTAGTTCGTTATTCCACCGCCAATTCATGTTTTTAATTTTAGTTTTATTTGTTGTTTCTTGTTCATCGCATATGTTAACTATTGCCTCCTGCAATTTATCTATTGTTTCTTCAATTGTATCATCTTCCATTCTGTAATCTATCACCTTAACATCTTTTTTTAATTCTTCTTAACCTTTTCCCAGTTAGTAACTTTTAAATGTAATCTTTTCTCTATCTTGATTTCCTGTTTAGTTCCAGTTTCTATCTCAAAATTTATTTTGTTGTGATTCCTTATACTCTGGTTTACTATCCAATTTATAATTTTTCCTCCCATATCTTTTGTAGTTATAGTTAAATCAATATTCTCTTTTGTCCGTTGATGCTGTCAAATGTATATAAATTCACCTTCTTCGTTGCAAATTATCCAATTGTTTTTGTTTATTATTTCAATTACCACTTCTCCTCTTGTGTCTGATATTCTTGAATACCATAGTTCACATTTCGCGTTTATATCTTTTATTTCCCGTTGTGGTGGCAAATATATTGAAACTAATGTCATTACTTTATTATTCATCATAACTTTTGCTACTGCAATTTATTTCGTTATTAGATGTTGTAAATTTAATATTTTATATTTATTAGCTATTATTATTGCTGCTAATGATTGCCCTTTCTCGTTTTTAATAATTTGGTTGTTGCTATTTAAATTTGTATAATTATTATTAAATAAATATGGCCCTTGTATAAATGCAATTTTTTATTTATGTTCTATAACTTGATAATTTAAGTCTAATGTTACTGTACGGGCCTTTTGCAGATTTGATCCCCATAATCTGTTTCCTTTTGTAGTCTTTCTCTTGCCAAATTGTAAAATGGGCAGTCCTTATCGAATACCGTGTGGTTTCTTTATTCTCCTTTCTTTTGTCTCCGTATGCAGTTTATACATTTATTATGTTCTTCTTTACACGTTCTTGTTGTGTGTCCCTCTTCTCCGCATTTCCCACAAATTACTTCTTTTTGTCTGCATCGTTTTTCGGTGTGTTCATATCTGTGGCATTTTTTACATCTCATAGGCGACACAAATTCTTTAACATTGTATGCTTCCCATCTGCAGTATATTTTTTTCTTATTCATTATTCGTTTATAAATTTCCGGGCTTGCCTATATTACTACGTTCTTTGTTCTGTTTACCTTCCTTGTTTTAAAGCAGATTTTTGTTTCTTTTTTTATGTTCGTATAAGTCGAAATCTTCACTCAAATTTTGATTATATATTTTTTCCAAACATTTTATTTTACCTAATTCCGCTCTTACTCCATATACCATTATTTTCGGGTTTTTGATCTAATGTATCGTGTTAATTCCCTTTTGGCATCTTCGCTGCTATCGTGCTTATGCACTTGTTCTGGCTTTATTATAATTTTGACTGGTTCCATTTTATTTTTCCTAATTCAATAATTGTTTTCTTCTTCTTTCCCTAGTATTTTTTATTTTTTTACTAATACTGCTCGCCTCCCACGAAGGCGAACCGGGTTCAATCCCAGGCCGGGTCACTCCGGATTCTTGCAAGTGAGAATCGTGCCGGACGATGCCGTTGGTCGGAGGGTTTTCTCGGATATCTCCCGTTTCCCCCGCCGTTGCATTCCGGCGCTGCTACATTCTCGCCTCATGTCACCCTCATCAACTCTCAAGAGCTCGTTTTTAGAGACTATTCACGGTAAAGTGAGCATTTTTTGAAGCCCTCTCATTTGGAATAATAGTCAATAAGTAGGTGGAAAATACTGTGTATATTTCTTACATGGCAATATTTATTTTAAACAGTCGTGGAAGGATGAAAACTGGCTGATAGGAAAAAAATAACTAGCGCCTCTGAAGTGCTCACTTTACCTTGAACGGCATGTAAGAGCAGCCCAAATATCTCAACTCAACTCTCTGGGCGACCCGCATAGCAGCTGCGTTTGGCTAGTATAAGCGAATCCAGGCGAACACCATCTGGTCGTGAAACCTTGTACAACTGCACAGGAGCAAGGTGTTACGTCTCTCAACTGGCTATGACTAATCTATGATAACTGGCTAATCTCAAGTATTGGAGGCAGAAGGAAAACCAAAGGTGCTACGCAAACACTCTACCACAATGTATTTACATCAAACGGTTTTTTGTCGTTTGTTGTATTGTTTTAGTTTGATTTCTTGTGAATTGTGTTATAAAGTTTAGGGCCAAGGTCACTGTGGATTTTCGTATTATTTTTATATTAGAGATTTTACCTTTTTTTTAAATAGTCAATATTTGGTTTTTATGATATTTTCCTGTTTCTAATAATTGTATTTTTAAAAGTCAAAGACATTGGGAGAGCTCTCTCACTAAATTTTTAAATTATCGTATGGTGTTATTTTCTTTTGGTTTGTTTAGCGGATGATTTTTATGATTTTATGCGAAGAAAGTAAGAATATGTAATGAAAATGTTCGGTTTTTTTTTAAGGCCAATTAAACTCAATTTTTCCTCGGTGGTCCAGAACCGGCATTATTTACTCTTATGGCAGCTTATAGAAAGGAAAACGAGTTCAGCCAAATACAGAGCACTTCAATTTGTCATACAAACCACTGGAATCACAAATGTTTCGGGTCGGTAGTGATAAGCCCTTTCCTTTGGCTAGGCTGTTATTAAATCGCTTTTTCACAATCCAGTTCCTTATGACTTGCCAGCGCCTTACGGACAATGCAAGCTATGGCCCCAACAGAAGCTCCCCGACAGAAAAAGTTTGAAAAGGTCATTCTATCAATAGACTTTCTGAAATTCTGATGTGTCTAATTATGGAGCAGCTCCAGTCTTACTGTAAGCGCCAATATTCGGCTGTAAATCGACGGAACTTCAGAGGCCTGGAGGGCAATTAACATAGTTCCGTTAAAATTATTTGTGTCTGCAGTTTTAATTAAAATCCCAGCACGTGCCTCGAGGCCAAAGAAATACCAAAAGTTAGTTTGGGCGAGGATGAAGGAAACTAGGGGAGAGGGGTCGAAGTCGCACTGTTAAAAATTTCCGTATATTTACGGAATATTTTACGGAAATGTACAGCTTATATACGGGAAGGTAATCCGTAATGACGAAAAACGGAGTTAAGTCCGTAAATACAAAATACCGAAAGTCTCCGTATTCCCCTTAGCTTCGAGTTACGGGGACGAACAATGCCGATTCTACACGAAGCTTTCTTCGCCACTGTAACAAGAAAATTATCGTTTCTGCGGCAGTTAAGTTTATCCACGCGATTATGACCTTTCTTTCAAACATTAACAAATAGCACCAGGAGTCTGCAATATTTGGCAACACTAAAAGTACACTAAATTTGATAAAACTGAATTTCTGCTTTTGTCTTTTTAGTACAAATATAAATGTTGTACCACAAGTTTCATGTGAGAGTTGTAGGTGACTAGTTAGGGTCGTGAAACCGGTAATTTTTTGATTCGGGTTCAAACTTCGCGTAAGTACAAAATATTTTAACTTTTTTATATCATTTTTATACACCAAATCATTTTTCAGTGCCACGTCAGTTTGGTGCATGGCGGCACTTAAATAACTTTGTTTACACCAAAAGTAATAGGCGCTGTGAATTCCAACAAAACAATTTGTAGTTGTTCAGTGTGGATACAAACTGTCGTTATTTTTTCATTGGTGACTCTCTGTGCGCCTGAATTAGTTTCCATATTTTACCAAGCCTTTCACAGTATGATTAATATACACTGAACGTCTATGATTCGTGTGAGAATAATTTAAATATAATCATGGAAGCAAAGCAGAGCTACAGTGTTGCGAGATACGCCAATTATATAAACATTTTATTGAACAAATGTATCCCACAATGTTTTTATCCTTCTCAGGACGTTATTAACACTTTGAGCACTGCTGACTTCATACTGCTTTTGTCTCACTTGTGTGGAGTTTGCCGTGATATTCCTTGATGACATTGGCAAAGTTATATGTCTTACCTCGTCAGCAGTTTTCGAAACGTTCATTGCAAAGAACACGTCGACAGAAATTGAAGTGTAAATGATTCGAATGATCACAGTAGATTGCACACTATGTTATTAAACACTTCGAGGTCAGCGGATATTTACAAGACAAGTTAGCAGTGACCTCTGCAGGAACATTGGGTTCAGGTCTCTGTGTTCTCACTCACTACAGTTCTAGTGCAGCCCAACATGACAATGGACACGCCTACTGTGCTCTACAACGTTTATTATTGGCTGGTCATCAGTCACTAAGGCGCTGAGCTGATTTTGTATCAGTCAAATGTTTTTATTTGTGTAAGATGTTTTACAGTCACACCTGTCCTTTTGTGGAGATGTAACAAACATATTGTAGTAGTTAGGAAGGTTATTGTTACTGAGCTGTAGAGTTCTTGTAAGATACTGTTAAACACAGGCAGTACAACGACTGCGTGAAAGTGATAGCTTTCTTTTCAGTGACATAGAAATGTTCAAAATATTTTTGCTCGAGCTACACTCGAGCGAAGTCCTTAAAGTGTTAAGAAGGAAAGTTTCACTGGAACATTGAAAAATTGCCACCATAATGTCTGACATTTGGTCAGTAATGAGCATTACGGTGTAACGTGCGGTGTATTGTGGACCAGTACTGTATGGCGATGGCAAGTGATAATACAGAGAACAAAGGGATTGGCGTTCATTACGTCGTAAATATAAGCCACTCACTTCCAACTTGCCTTGTATATTTGGAAGTCTTCACCGCACTCCAAAAGTTTTAAGCAATCGGCAATGATTATAGGCTGTTCACGGTAAAATGAGCACTTTTGAAAGCCTTGCTTATGATCTACTTGTATGCACGTTGTGTGTTCTTCCGCCTTATGTAAAATTAACATTGCCATGAACCTCGTTACTTTATTCATGCGTATCGGTCAAGTGAAACTGTGAAATTATTATAAAAGTAAATATATTACAAATCTGCTCATTCTTATACTCAGACGCATTAAATAAACAGAGCGGAAAAGAAATAATTTCAGTTTGCACAAATGGTTACTTAACACTGTTTATTTGACATTAAGATATGGAACTATTTCCAATCCTTTATTACCAACTTTACTGGAAGCATTTCACTCAGTGCGCCCGTTAAAATATATGCAGGCAGAGACAGTGACATTTTTCTAAGGTTGATATCAAAAGTGCTCACTTTATCTTGAACAGCCTTTACCAATAAACCTGTAGACACTAATTTCGTTTTCTTTTTTAATAATCATGCGATTGTGCGAGATAGGGTTGCCACACTTTGAATCCGAAAAGCGAAAAAGTTATTAATTTAACGTGTAATTTTCAAGTTTAATCTAGTTTATTGACCAGACACCGCTCCGACTCCCATCGTCCCACGACCCGCGGATGACATTCCGGGACCACAAACTCATATTCTATATAACACTTTCGAGACACCTGCGTAGGCTCTACTTGAATGATTACGTTGTGGTCATCCGTCATATAACATTTCTATATTACCACTTTATTCTAGCGCCGTCGAAGTGAAATTGTGGGATTGTCAGGCATGTAAATGTTATAGATACGGAAATTCTTTCTATAATACGAATAAAATATGAAACGCTCCCCTCACTATAAAGGCTGTTCGTAACAAAGTGAGCACTTTCGAAATCAATCTTAGAAAAAACTCGCTGTCCCTACCTGCAGATATTTGAACTGGCGCACTGAGTGACATGCGCCCAGTAAAGATAGTAACGATGGATGGGAAGTAGTTCCGTATCTTAACGTCGAATAAAAAAGTGTTAGGCAACCATTTTTGATAACTTAAATTATTTTCTTCGCTTTCTATGTTTTTAATACATCGAAGTGTAAAAATGACCAGAGTTGTAAAATATTTGCTTTTCTAATAATTTCACAGTTTCACTCGACCGACGCATGAATAAAGTGATGTTAATTTTACATAAGGCGGAGGAATACACTACGTGCGTACAAGTAGATTTAAGCAGGGCTTTCAAAAGTGCTCATTTTACCGTGAATAGCTAGCGTATAGATAAATTGGAACATTACGCTCTCAATATAACGCCGAGTCTTAAGACTACTTTTATTTCTTCGCTGCCAACTTGACTGTTAGTTTCTCTCATGCCAAAGTGCACTGTAATATACAGGGTGGTCAGAAACTCAACACGCAAACTCCTTACATCGTTTCTTTGAACCAAATGTATTACAAAAGTCCTATATGCACTTACACTGAGAATAAGGTTTTGTTGACTCAAATAAGATTTGTTTGTTACAACAAAATTATTTGTTTATATATGGGGCAATGAAATATTTCGTTGCTGAAAGCAAATTATTTTGTTGTTCTCATTTGGTTGCCCCCAAACTGTAAGATTTGGTTTGTGCAACTAATGATTTGTTTGACTGCACGTACATTAAACCGTTTGGACCGATATAAAAAAAAGCTTACATGTTCGACGCAGTTTCGAACCTGTATCACCTGCGTCCGAGCGCTACGCTTTAGTAATCTCAACTAATGTGACAACTGATGACACCGGAAAGCTTTTAAACAGATACACTGCAAATATTGGGCAACGTGTGCAAACAAATATTTCAAGTTTTACAGCTTTACTTGCCAGTTTCTTGTTGCATTGTTTTATTAATGTGTTGATACGATTGTTGAGCATCAATAGATTCACTAACAAACCGGTTACTACCTGTCACAAAAAATACAAACAAGCTCCCGAGCTGTATTTTTGAACGAAGGCAGTCAAATGAGTGGCCAAACTATCATGTGCAGTTGATTCAACAAAATATTTAGTTGACAGTCTAATTTTTTTTTTTTTTTTTTGGCCAAACACACGGATTGGTTTTATTTTAACATATATTTTGTTAGACGAACAAAAGTAATTTTGTTGCTTTTCAAATTTTGTTTACTCAACAATATATGTTGTTACGGGAACTAAATATATATTTGGCCCTATACAAAAAAATATTCGTTCGATTCACTTTCAGTGCAATAACAATCAACACACCAGTCCTACACCGCCTTGTTCTACAGGCTTTGAACGCCGCAAACTTTGAACACAATAAAATAAAATAAAAATTCTTTTACCGGATACATGTGTATAGGGCTTTTCCATTACAATTGGTTCAAAGAAACTATGCCTGGAGTTCGGGCGTTAAGTTTCCAAACATTCTGTATATGCAGTTACAAGCAATGATTTATTTTTCGAGGTTGACTTCAAAATTGCTTAATTTACCGTGAACAGCCTATAGTACTAATATATCCCCGACCATTCTGCGGGCAATTCACAAATACCAGCTAGCGGAACCAGCAAACCTCCACCCCATTTTTTTCACTCATCAACCCATACATTTTACACGCTTCTCTTTATTGTTTGTTTTATTGGTATTGTAAACTTCCGCTTTTTTTTAACGATGGAGAGGGTGATTAGCGGGCGGCCTACGAGATCAGCTAACTCAGCATTGCCTACAAATAAACGGCTCACGTGCTTATGTCTTGCCAGGAATCCGAATTAGCAGCCTCTCGATCCGGCGTTAAGGATCGAACTCCCGCGCTATGTTGAATTACTGGTTCTCAGCTTATTTCAGATGTTTGGGGTCACTTTTTTCAACTGAAAACTACACCTCTCTGACATAGTACACATTCCGCTACAGAGCAAGCACAAATTGTGAATTTTTGTGGAATAACTAATGGCGTAATTAGTGCAGCATCATTTTAAAACTATCGCCAGATTCTTGGTTTCACAATGACAATATAACACACTAATGCAGTCTGGCGGCTACAATTGAAGTATTTTGTACAATATAAACGCGCTCAAGCGACGTGAAATTCCCAAATGAGTAATTAATGTTGGAGGTTGCCGGACAGTGTATTGAAACTAATACGAAGCGTTCTGAAATACTACGCACGCGCTGTCTCACTTGTTTTCAGTTCGGTCGCGCTTATCGAGCCGGTGTCCGTTAAGCCTACTGTCCGCCCCTTCCCGACCTTCTTAGCGCTTCACACACATGTATATGTAATAATCAGCTCTAGTAGAATTCTGTTTTAATACTTCATAAATTGCATGCAACTTTGCGATTGTTTCCTGTTGAGGGTTTTTTTTTTGTAGAAGCCTGTTCCTCCCCCCTCCTTTTCTAGGTTGGGTTGGCTTGTTATGGGCATAGACTAAAGATGAGGTAGACCGATCTCGCTGGCTGCGCACAACTAATCTCCGTATCCCAACACTGAATTGCTTTTCTGCCTACACGTCTAGCAAAAATGGCGTGGATTGGGTTGAGGTTAGAACATTGTTTAGTTAACAAGTGCTTTTGAGACGTTTTCATATTTCCTGTAATCAGTTTGTAATTCTTTTTGATTGCATTAAACATGGTAAAAGTATTTTATTAATATAATAATGCTTTCAATTTAAAAATTAAGATGTAAACAAACACGTTCACCATCACTGTTGACCATGTGACTTTGACAGTTGTGTAAGTATGGGGTAGGTCAATGTTGGGTGCATGCGCAGAATACGAATAAGCGGTCTTTCTCATATTTAGTCTATTATTATGGACATGGAGGTAATAGATGATGGAGTGGCAACAGCCTATCTTCTCCACGTTTATCAAGTGAAACCGATGGCTTGTCTGACTTTTTTCAACTGCGCATGCGCAGACCGAGATTGTTTACGTCAGCCGCCATATTATGAGTGGCAAAAGTTACATAGTAAGCAATGTAAAACATTCACATTCTTGCCACTACTAGCCCTGTCCTTGTCTTTCATTTTCGGCTTCACTTTCGTATCTCCGCTTCCATTCCATAGACTAATGCCTCCATGGTTATGGGTGGTAACTATGACTCCAATCGCGGCCATGTCTGCCCAATTCCAGTAACGCCGCGATACACCGTTCCTGTATTTAGAATATTTCCTGCATTCCGTGGCGTATGGGGCTCTGCCCTGAGACGCGCTTAGGTTATATCCCTAGCCAGGACCACCAACTCTCGTTTTAGTGAGGCCGCGGTGGCTGAGCGGTTAGCCTGCTCGCCTCCCACCAAGGCCAACCGGGCTCAATCCCCGGCCGGGTCACCGGATTTTTGCAAGTGGGAATCGTGCCGGACGATGCCGTTGGTCGGCGGGTTTTCTCGGGGATCTCCCGTTTCCCCCGCCCCTTCATTCCGGCGCCGCTCCATATTCACCTCAATCATCCTCGTCGGCTCTCAAGGCCTCGCTGTTAAGAGCCGCCCAAATCTCTTCAATCACTCTTTTCAGTTTTAGAAAAAATCTGTATTCTGGAATTTTAGGTACTGAAAAGTCACTCGAAGAAGTAACTGTATGTAAATACACCCTACTTTGTATGGTATAAGTGTCAGTTATTACGAGCCAATCAGGAAATAATTTACGTGGGAAGTCAAAATTCATGTTTTAATTATTTTAGTATAATTAATGTGTGATCACCCTTGGACATGAAAGATGTTTATAGCATTTAGTGGTTCCATATCTGTATATATTATCCCATTGATCGTAAATGATTTTTGAACTTAACATGAGTAAATAGATATCTATAATTTTTTTTTCACATGAGAAACTTGCAACCCCCCTTGAACACGGAATTTTATGTTTGTAGTTTCGTCTCGGTGTATTATTAGCCCATCGGTTGTAATTTTTTGAACTAATCATTTTCAATATCATAGTTTTCATATTTTTCCAAAAATAGAAATTTGAAATAACCCCCCCCCCCCCCCCCTGAAGTAAATTCCTGGATACGCCCCTGGAAGAAGTATCAGGAATCTAACGAAACAGGTTGTTTGAGCTTGTGAATTTTCGCGAAAAAATGTAGGTACAGAATAGACTTCAATACTATGAGCACCCACCAGCAGTTTGTCTGTTGCTGTTGGTTGCTGTCTGCTTGAGAAAGCGTTTTCATAATTAGACCTGGACACTCAGAATTCGGCGACATCGGCACTGCTCCTGCGTGATTCGTGTACAGGCAGCTAGCACGTGTCAAAAAGTAATTCAACCAATAAATATAGTTAAACGACCCTACGTTGCTTTTAAATATAACTTGTCTTGAAATTTCACTACCTTTACTGGTCGTGTAAGTTGTTTAAAATTTACTCTTATTATTAGAAATGAATTAACCCTTCAACGTGTTTGCCCTTACATATACTCGTTCACATGTGGCGTGTTGCAGAGTATGTAAAACGATGTTCGGTGCTACAAAAGGTTGGACTCTAGCACCAACACGTAGACAACATCTTTCCGTGGGTGATGTTATTGGTTGCAGCCAGGGCTGAAACATTTTTTTTTATTGGTTGCGGCTTGTGCCATGATCAACATAAATTATTTCCATAGGTTCCGTTGCGTACGTTATTGTAAGAAATTCGTAAGGAGTTGTCAGATAAAAATGTTTCCTGTGCCGATCCAGCTGGAACAAAATATTAATGCGCAAGCTAAGAGATTAAGCAGATCAACTGCATTCATCCACGTCGATTAACAGAGTGTAAATTTCGACCCGTTCTCGTATAGCCCGCGGACAAATTTCATGTATATTCGGATGTTGTCCGATTCCGGTTGTTCCGTCCCGATCTATTCCGGCATCGAGTGCGGCAATGTTAAGGGCCCTGCCTACCGGCGTTTCAAACAAAATGTAGGCTATTCTTCACGGAATTTTTAGGAGAAGTTCCCTGCAGCGGAGATTTTTCCGTAACATGTATAACCTCTTTGCAGGGAATGTTTAAAAGTTGTTTCACAAAAGTGCATACCGCCTGCCTATATTGAAATATACGCTCGTAGGGAATTCCTCCTAAAAATAAATTCTTGAAGATTACATTTTATTTTAAACGCCCATCTTTAATAAAATTAACGCACTGAGGCGAAATTTCCTTAATATGGGATTTCCTATTAAAATTTAGCAGCTGCTAACTGGTATGCAGGGGCCTTAAAAAGTCCCACATTCGGAATTAGAATTAAAATACAGTATTTATATTCACGACCGGTTTAATGGGTGGGGCGCAGGGACCATTATTATTTATCTTCAGTCAGTCAGAATGATAAAGGGAGGAATATCTAACAATGTAAAAATGTGAAGGACGGTATTACTTAGATCTCAAAATGCCTACGGTTTCGATACGCCCTCCGAAAAACTGGCTGCGACGAGTTGGTAAACATAAAACGTTAGTACTCCTTTCCCAGAAAGGACGATCACGCCAGAATAAGAGGCTTGAATAGAAGATAACGTCGTATCACGAACGAGTGGAATTTCCCCATTAAAAAAAAAAAAAAAAAAAGAAAACCTAATAAAATAAAATAAAACTCTGCTGTAGCTTGTCGGGAAATTATTGGAGCGACAGCCAGCGAACAAAATGTAGAATCTTTGAGTATATCCTACAGATAGCTGATACCATGAAAGTTTTTTTTATCCATATTGAAAGGTTCTTCCATAAAAATTGTTCATTAGAAGTAACGTTTAAGAGAAAAAAATAAGTTCAAGAGCGCTACTGTAACACGCAGACTTAATAAAAAAAGGAAATATCGTTTGTGGGTGTACCTAAGGTTTTTATTTTTATTTTTATTTTTTAATTTTTTTTTTATTTTTAGGTGCTGCGTATTGTTATTTAGAGTTAATTCCAAAGCTTCTCTGGCACGTAAATTTCATTTCTGGGCTCTTCAGGCCACCAGAGAAAATGCAGACCTGGCTCTCGAGTAGGTCAGTTGGGTCCATTAGCGCCATACTTGCACCGTTTCGACGCCGCCTTATGTGGCAAAAGCATGCACATTTTCGTTTTATTTATTCAAAGTTAAAGTGCTAAACCCCCCTTGGTTCTCTTAAGGAGAACGGCTGCAGAGAAGAATACAGGAGCTCCACTCGTGAATAAAACACGAAGAAACTAGAGGGAGGAGAATGCGAACAAGAATTATGAATGTTTTCTCCAGGCTTTGTGCACTGATAAATTACTAGCGTCAGCAGGAGCGGCACAAAGAAGGGGAAGTTGCGAAGCAAATGGACCGGCGGCGTCTTGAGCCGCGTTTTCCCCTGCGAGTTATGCTGTCCAGCGAGTCACAGCGCAGTGTCTTCATCCCCACCGGCACCTGCAGATCCAAGCGGGCACTTTGGCTGTCTTCATTCTTGGCTATAGTCTGTTCGCGGTTGAGTTGAGTACTCTTGAAATATCTACTTATGATATACTTAATATTTACTTAAGATCTATTTAAGAACTACCTCAGATATACTTAAGACCTACTTAAGATATACTTAAGATGTACTTAAGCTATACTTAAGATCTACTTTTCTCTTAATTTTGTCTCTTTCTTTATGTAAAGTTATATTGCCATATGCCTTATTACTTTAGTCATGCGCCAGTCAAGTGGAAACGTGAAGTTATGGGAACCTGAACGAGTAACTAATATTCAATTTCGTAATGAAATGTGTATAATACAGACAAAATTAACCAAATTGACATGCCATGAACGTAAAGATCACACTCGTCAGCGATAAGACGTTGAACTATTTATCTTAACTCGCTGCCTGCTTAAATGGGAAACTCATGCCAAAGTGTGCGGTAGCATCTATGCAGATAACGGACAGCGCTTTTTTTTTAAGGTTGCTTTCATATATGCTTACTTTACGGTGAACAGTCTATCATCCTTCACCCCACACACCGTATGTGAAACAGCGATTTCACTCATTGGAATTATACTTACCGAAATTACATAAATTACGTAACGAAATTATTGCTTGCAAGAAGGTAGATGCGAGATATCCATATTAAAAGCCTATGAAGAGCTGCACGTTTCTTGAGCAGTTTCTGGCTGCTTTCACCAAGTTTTCTGTTCACTTATCCACAAAGAGCTCATCGGGTGTATCGATAAATGGTTGATAATGTCCCACTGTGTTCAAGGGCGTGGCCATATTCACGTCCACCTATAGGCCTAACAACAAATAAATAGTTTTGAGGGCTGTTCACGGTAAAATGAGCACTTTTGAAAGTCCTGCTTAAGATCTACTTGTATGCAAGTTTTGTATTCTTCCGCGTCATGTGAAATTAACACTAACCTCTCGTGCGTCGATCAAGTGAAACTGTGAAATTATTAGATAAGTGAATATTGTACAAATCTGCTCTTTTTCACGCTTCGATACATTTAAAAAAAACACAAAGTTAAAGAAATAATTTAAATTGTTACAAATGGTTACCGGGCCCTTTTAATTCGACGTTACGATATGGAACTATTTTCCATCCAGCGTTACCAACTTTATTGGGCTTATGTTACTCAGTGCGCCCGTTATAATGTATGCAGGCAAGGGCAGTGACTTTTTTCTAAGGTTGATTTAAAAAGTGCTCACTTTACCGTGAACAGCGTTCATCAGTTTATCAAGCTCGTTGAGGTATTTTATGGCCGAGTGGTGTTTTCCAGTGAGTCGGGGTCGATTCTCGGCGTTGTCGAACTCGAATTTTTTAATGTAGGGACCGTGGCGGACGTTGCTGTTGGCTGGTGAATCTCCTTTGGGTGCTCACGTTCCCTCACCTCTGCGTTCCGTTGCCAACCAATCTCCACGACACTTTGCCATCATAGGCTCTGAATACCTCAGACACGAATAGGAAAGTGCACAGAAGCAAAGGGGCCGCGGTGGTGCAATGGTCAGACTACTCGCCTCCCACCTAGGAGAACCGGGTTCGATTCCCGGCGGGGTCACTCCAGGTTTTTCGCTCGTGGGAATCGTGTTGGACGATGTCGCTGGTCGGCGGGTTTTCTCGGGGATCTCCCGTTTTCCCCCGCCCTTGCGTTCCGGCGCTGCTCCCTACTCGCCTCGCTTCACCCTCATCGGCTATCAAGACGTCGATGTCGAGAGTGGCCCAAATATATCCACACAGTAGCGAAACGGCGGGGCGGGTCCTTTGACGTGGTTGTACCCGGTATCTGATTGGCTGCTCGAGGCTCTGGGAACTGATCTCGTCTCTGATAGGGCACTGCGTGCTGCGGAAGGTTCCCTGTATGCTTAGGTTTTCCCGGCTGGCAAGTAGGTTTACTATGCGCTGACTGGAGAGCGGTGTTTCAACATTCTGCTAATCAGCGACGCCATTTTGCTGGCGTGTACGGTTGGAATTCGCCGGCTGAGCTGCTGTTTTACCTCTGTATTGTGAACTACTCTGTGCTTTGGCTGTTAACTGCCACCTGAACCTCTCATAACTAGGGGGTCGCGTGTTTTGTTTCCTCGGAATTTTAACCGGCGACTATGTGCTTTTAATACAAAGAAGATACACCATTGTCGCTACTGTTTAAAACCAAATATACTAGAGACAATAATACAGGATAGCTCAATACAAATAGTGTAGCCATGTGTGCGAAAAAATAACCTAGTAGCAAGGGGTGTTACTATTATTATATTTCTGGAAATATTTGAAAAAATTATTTATTATTATCGTTTGTCAGTAAATATTTTCCACTTCTGAAACATTTGATTTACTGGGAATTAGATTTCGTCGTTTTACTTATAGAAATGGTTAAATAAACTTTCCATAGAGGAAAGAAAGTTTCGTCTTCATATCCACCATGTTGGTATCGAATTATTAATATCAAAATAATGTAGTATTAAACACATGTGCTGCTGTCTGCTGGCTGGAGGCGACAACGCTGCCGGATTTTCTCACATAATTTTTCAAGCTGTCTGTTATTGGTTTCTAGTGCAATTGCTAAGACGTGCTAAATATCGCAAACAGAAGGTTACTTACAGATATTTCTGCTGGATTTGGTAATTTCCAACTACCACATTTGAGTTTCAATAACCAACTCTACAAATTTACAACACAACATCGACTTTCATTTTAACGTGAATACGTCTTTAAATTTGCAACCATAGTGGGAGGCAATCCAGAAAATCCGATGGTAACAAAATCGGGGGATACAGTTTGGCATTGCAGCTCCGAATCGATCGCCTACATTCAAAATTTAATTACACCGCTCGATTGCCAAAGGATCTAAGAATATGTTACGTTGAGTGAGAACTGCTAAGCATCACGCGTGGTGGAGAAGGGGGGGGGGGGAATTTTGAGTTCGTTTCGTCGCATTTCACAACTTCCGCCTAGTATAAATTTTGACTAGGAGAAGCTACGACGCTTGTTTAGGTTTTAATCGACAGCTCTCGTCAAGATAAATCGAGTAAGCATTTAATGTAAAAAATTAAGAAAACTTAACACAATTTCCGCCTATTCTCGTCAAAAAGCCAAGTCGAAATACAGAAATCGTATACGGTTGGAAAGAGAACCTCAAAAGCAATCCAGTGATACTCATAAAACCCCATATGATCGAGTGAAGCTGCGCCGGGAACGTAAAAAAAAAAAAAACATCAAGGCGCCCGAGCGCGTCAACGCACAAGACGTATTCACGCAAAACAAACGGCTGTCCCCAACACAGCCGACTCCAATTTTTCTTTTTGTTGTATTGTTTGTGTGATTGGTTGAATGCTTGGTTGGCTGTATTAAGGTAAGTTAATGTGCGATTTATTTTGGATCTTAAAAATAGGCTATAATGAACTATTGCAATGTGTGTGTGTGTGTAAGAGTACATGCCAGACGCCGCGCCGGCGTCTCCCTCCTTGCAGTCTGACAACCAACTCATGGTGCGTGCACCGCCTTAGAAGATACGTACATGGGATGGAAACTCGCCTATTTCAAAATGTGTGGTTTTTAAACCGCAAGAAATATAGGAACCGAGACACAATAAAGCAATGGACCCTTCATGATTGAACACAGAAAAACGCTTAAAAAAATAACACTAGGCACATGCATGAATGCAACCAATAAAATATACTATCTACTGATGACACTGCATTAACATAACACATATTAACTGCGAAAATTATGTTTATTGAAATGAAATATGACGTAGTTGCAAGTGAACATATTGAAATTACTGTGGAACTTAAAATAAATGTCAATCTGAAATTTAGAGACAATTATACTGTAACTGGTCCAGGAAAATTAAAATATACAAACAATTTGACTATCGCCTGTCTTTTGCGAGCCATATTAAATTTAAAATTACGTAACAACATAACTGATTGGTACTGGACTTTCTGACTTCAATAAAACAAATTTATCAGTGTCTCAAATTTAGGTGCTGGGAATCGTTACACCTCGGCTAGCGTGCATGCTATAATTTAAACAAGCTCATACCTCTGGAAAGTCCTAGGTAGTTAAAGCTGTAAAACTTCGAAATAAAATTAATGGTAATAAGCGTCCAGAAATAATTTAACTCTTGATGAGATACAGAAAAAAATGTTTGAGGTATGATGGCAAGATGGTAGCATAAGTCTTTAGGAATACTCCATCCTTCCGAAGTGGAGTCCGCAATGTCAGTTGAATTAAAACCCACTCAAAATCCAAATTCGGGCGTGTCAGAACTCTTGCTTGTCCACGCACATTTATAGAACTTTGAGGTGTCTCTCAACTCCTCTCCTAAGCTCACGCTGGGTAGTCTTGGCAAAATTTTACTGAAAATTCGCCGTACAAAATTTACGGTGGACTGCCTTCCATCTTGTCTGATTTGAGAGTCCCAGGGTTCACACGCGGAGACAATGATCCGGAAAAATATCTTAAGATAACGTCATGTCCTGTTATCACAAACTTAGATTAAAAATAGCAAAAGTTAATCTCTCTCTGAAGTGCAAAAAATAAACTTACATGCATGCTGCTGCAAAGAGAAAATAAAATTACATTAACTTCTACCACTGACTATAAACTGCACTCTGTTGTAAAATTACAATACTTAATAAATGGGACGGTTATAACGAGACGTGGTCAGTGTTATTTCAGTCATGCGAGATTTCTACAAGCTCCTGACGTCTTGGATTTCCATATTTTCCCTACGTTTTTACGTGCAAGAAAAAGCGTAATTTTTATGCCAAGAATCTAGAATACTGTGAAATCCTTTTGGCAAATTGGGCTTTTCTCCGCGTGTTAAACACTACTAAATTCACCGTCAGTAAAACATCCAACGTTTCTTTATATTAAATTGTTTATACATGTCCACGTTGTGCATTAATTGTGAATGCTGACGGAAACTTTTATAACCACATTATCGATATTTTTACTGGCATAAAGTCATTTGCCATTCTTTTGATGGTACCCAGTGTAAATTTAAGTAATAGTCGAATAGTATGATCTTAAAAGTTATAAGGTAGGCAATTTTTTATAAGTCGTAGATAATGTGTCTACTCTGAATCCAAAATTTGCTTATATTGATTTTCATAAATAATTGCTACTTTTATTGAGTAATCTTTGGTGAGCCTATATTCAGAGTAGACCACTTCCGTTATATTTGTTGCTTTTGACGTTTAATTTAAATTATAATTCCTCGTTCATATGCGTTCTCGCGTCCCGTTTGTATATGCGACGTGCACGACATGTTGGAACAATGCTCCTTTCTCTGGTCTAGTCATGTTTAATATTGGGCAATTATGTATCGCCCCCTTTTCTAAAGGATTTCTATTTCTAATTGGCATTCATAATACACGTCTCAAGATTTAGTTTTTTTAAATAAACGATTGCATAATCTCTTAATGTTATTACAATCAAAACAGTTATTTGTCAATTAATATAATGCCACCTGATAGCTGCTGTTAAAATAAATTGCTTAAAATAGTTGAAAAGTACACATTTATCCCGCTATCTTAGGAAAATAACAGTTAGTTTGCAACTGTCCCAATTGTGAGTAACCAAATTTCATGCAATTTTTTTTTTTTTAAAAGTGTTTAATTCCTGACAGGCATTCGTTTGAAAATCGTTATGTATTATTTGATGTTATATATTGAGCATAAAAATTGTTATAAAAAAGTAAATATTACAATTTTCTCAAAAGGGATTTACAGATGAACACAAAAGTTGTTAAGTCAGCCATCTACCCAGTCAGCTACGTGATTCTGATAGTCCAAACTGTGAGGAAAGCGTACTTAAACTTAGAGTGAGGCGCATAGAGTTATAAACGCGTATATCGCTAAAAAAATATCGTGACAATCAAACGTTTGGAGGTCCTAATTATAGAATAAATGGTTTCATTTTTACGGTTATGGTAATTGGGTGATGATACTTAATTAATTTGAGTCATTTCTCCGGGGTGACTATGTAAGATACATTTAGAAAATAATAATAATAATAATAATAAATTGATGCGCGCAGAAATAGTCACCAAAGGTGTAGGCGGTGGCAGAAGAATTCGCCTCTCGGGTTGGCTCGAGCGGAGACACACTTCGGGAACTCTCGGGTCACCCGAGCGGCCAGCGGGTTGTGCGACGTCGTGGAGCAGGCAGTCTGCAAGTGAGAGCGAGTGAGTGAAGAGATTCGGGCTGAGTGAAGGTGTGGGGGAGGCAGTCTGCAAATGAGAGCGAGTGAATGAAGAGATTCGGGCTGAGTGAAGGTGTGGGGCAGGCAGTCTGCAAATGAGAGCGAGTGAGTGAAGAGATTCGGGCTGAGTGAAGGTGTGGGGAAAACGGGAAATCTCCAACCAGCGGCAACTTCCGGAGCGATTCTCCACTCGCGGAAATTCGGGTGCAACACCCACTGGGAATCGAGACCGGTTCGCCTAGGTGAAAGGCGAGTAGTCTAACTACTACACCACCGCGGCCTCCTTGTAAACGGGACTGGAGGACAAAGCGCAGGCCTTCGAAAGGCCCATAGTGTCTTTTTTTCGGGAGTGCCGAGCACTTGCCGAGACTCGGAACAATTAGATCTGCCTTTACGGGTCTTTTCTGATAACTTACATAAAGAGAAAAGGACGTAACGACACACTTAAGTGCGGGCACACGAATAGTGACAGCTTTCCATTGATGTATTGGTTCGATTGAATAATATCTAATAACTCTCCCTAAGCTATAGTAATATACGAGATATCTTCACTATTTTTGAATCAAACCTTTGAAAAACATGTTTGCATAGGCTTTCGCAGCCAGTGTCTTTAGAGCTATCTTGTCTTTCGAGGTTGGGCCGTGTCATTGTGGAAGCAGGCATCATCAGGGTTGTGGTAGTGCAACCTGCTGAAATGCGAGGCGAAACTTCGGATAACACTTCCACAATGACGTAAAACACCTCATGTATGATGTGTTTGGTTGTTTCAGTCATGAAACAACCAAACACATGGCGTACATGCATCACAAGCATTTCTTACTTTTGTTACTACGAAAGTGTCTTATTTTTGTTAAACGAATTTATACTTTTATTTATAAATTATTATACTCCATTTATAATAAATGTGAAACAAAAAAAACACAACACAGATGCAAAGTAATGCATAGTGAGAAATATTTGTTATGCAAAATATTATTTAAGTGATTGTGCACCAATGCGGTTTGTTGTCCCTTTGGTGTAATTTTCTAGACTACGTTAAGCTTTGTTTACATTAGGCGGAGAAATAACCTGAAAGTAGGACTTGAGCAGAGCTTCAGAAAAGTTGGAAGTAAGAGTTAACGGACTATAGCCGGTGCCTGTATGACTGAGTAGTGGATCCTGCAAGCTTAGGGAAAGGCTGGCGGAACACAATACTTAAAACACAATCCCACATTCTAAACTGCATATATATTGTCACATGCTTCAGCTGGCGCCAACTCAGCTGCCCCGCACCGTAATCGGAGACCCACCTCGCCCTCCCCTCTTCCTGGAACGATGCGCTCACGGCCTCCTGACTACCCCTTCTGGGAATCCCGTGAATGCCGACAGCGGCGAGACTTGCTGGCGTCACAGACCTCCTCTCGCCTGATAGAGTTTCCGATACGTTTAGTGACGACGCAAGAATGTTCTGGTGAGACTGGCTGGCGCCTCAGCCCTCCGCGACGTATCACGCGAGTTGGGGAAGATTCTAGATGGCGGCCTAAGACACTATATATATTGCCGCAACCCAGCGGCCGGCAGTCTTTGATGGAGGCCGTCTGGCCGAGTGTGCGCGAGCGGAATGAAGTGTGGACGACGACTGGAGATTGCGAGACGACTGCGAGTGAGATGTTCGTGGCTTTAATGGACGAGAGGGTGTGAAACCGACGAGTGAAGCCTACTGTGCATGAGGGCGCTTGGAGGAATCTAGAACATTGCGACTGGCGGGACATGGACTGAACTGAGGTGGGACTGAATGGAAGTGTAATACGAATTTTATTGTAAATATTCGGACTGTCAGTTTGGACACATATTTTACAGAATATCTGAATCGGTTGATGCACTGTCTACTGGGACTGATCCTTAATTATTTAATTTAATTTATTTCTTTGTGGTAATTATACATTGTATTAAATTGGAGTAATTAGTTGTGAACAGTAAGTGATATCAATTTATTGTGAGATTTTGAGTTCAGAGAATTTCGCTGTAGTTATTGTAAATAAAAAAAGGAAATTATAATTAATTCTTTCATTTGATTAAGACCTCCATCCCTTAACGAACTTGGTATAGCCCACTTAATTTCTAGAGAGAGAAATCGTAACAATATTTTCAACTGTCCGTGTGTTTGTGAGAAAAAATTTTCTTATTTGGGAGTGCCTATCAGAATTATGTTACTTTAATACCGAATATCTCCAATATACGGGTAGACACCTGCAATGCGAATCTATTAATATAATCCCATCGCGAATGTGGATCTGAGTTATAGGCTATTCACGGCAAAGTGAGCAGTTTTGAGGCCCCGAGTAACTTTTTTCTTTCAGCCGTTTTTCAACGCTTAATAACCTTTTAAAATAAATATTGCAATTTAAATAATAAACATAGTTTATACATTCCACGGCTCTCGGAAATTAACGTTTAAGGTTTAAATAAAATTTATTTATTGACTGTTATTCCAAATCAGAGGTTTTTCAAAAGTGCCCTCTTTAATGTGATTAGCCCACATATTTTTTAAAATGTAGGCTCTGGCTAGTCATGGACACTTTTCGCTGAACTCAGTTGTCCCTGTATAAATATTTACCGCATACCTCGGCCACGTACAGGAAAATGCACAGAATCAAAGGGGTCGCGGTGGTGTAGTGGTCAGACTACTCGCATCCTACCTAAGCGAACCGGGTTCAATCCCCGGCCGGGTAAGCGGGAATGGTGCCGCACGATGGCGCTGGTTGGCAGTTTTTCTCGGGATCTCCCGTCACCCCCGCCCCTTCATTCCGGCGCTGCTCCATACTCACCTCAATCTCTCAAGACCTCGCTGTTAAGAGCTGCTCAAACAATGTCTTCACTCACTCTTTCTATCTTTTAATAGGCAGTTAATGTTAAATTGTAGGCCTGTTATACTGAATCAGAAGTGGGGAAACTTTTACGCTTGGGAATCAAATCCAGACCTCTATTTCGTGCTGCGGGCCGCACTATTAATTTTTATTGTTGAGTGAGTTATCGGGTCCGAGATACCCGTGTCCTGGGATGATCGTTTTACGTCACACCTTTATGTCTTACACCTTCCCTGGTCCTACACCTATATTAGGAAGAGTAAATTCCAAGTACATGTGATACGCAACATTAAAAAAAAATGACATACATTATTTTAACACCTGGAAAATGTTACAAAACGCTAGTATCATAGGTGAGTTAGACAATGTGCTCAGAATATAGTTGATAGGTCTAAGCAAACAAATTATTATTGCAACCTACCATTAAAAATTTGAAAAACTCACAGAGTGTGGCTCTTATCTAAAAAAAGTTCTGTAACATCTATGACTGTTGCGTGATGTTACTTATTATGGCCACACGTTTGCAAGCCAAAATTTAATTATTTAACAATTTTTTAACAGAAAAACTGCTACACAATTACTAGAAAGTTGCAGTCTTCAAATCTGAGAAATTATAAAAGATTATATATATATATATTGTGTGTGTGTGTGTGTGTGTGTGCGTGTGCATGTGCGTGTGTGTCCGCGCGACCTTAAAATTCTATATGACAACTAATACTTAAGAACAGGCTATTAATAATCTCGGTAATCAACTTCTGTTAACTTAAATATATATTTGGTAAAATTCAGATTCGATAAACAAAATCCATTAGTATCAATGTGAGACCAAATTTCCAACTAGTATCATAAAATAAACCTTTTCACCTCTAAAATGCCAGAATTAATTAATCTATCATAAATTACTATTAAAGGTTTAACCCATAGCTACACCAGCCGATAGTACTGCCGTTGAACACTTGCCAGTATACCAGGACTAATCATGCATTAAAAGAAAATTATGTTAACAACTGCTTAATTGCTCGTGCAAGCCAAACTTATCTGATGACGAAAATATATTGTAGCTGTGCAGTTCCAGAGTGTACGGTCCTCCTGGAGTCGAAAATATATTGTAGCTGTGCAGTCCCAGCGTGTACGGTCCTCCTGGAGTAGAAAATATATTGTAGCTGTGCAGTCCCAGCGTGCACGGTCCTCCTGGAGTCGAAAATATATTGTAGCTGTGCAGTCCCAGCGTGTACGGTCCTCCTGGAGTAGAAAATATATTGTAGCTGTGCAGTCCCAGCGTGTACGGTCCTCCTGGAGTCGAAAATATATTGTAACTGTGCAGTCCCAGCATGTACGGTCTTCCTGGAGTCGAAAATATATTGTAGCTGTGCAGTCCCAGCGTGTACGGTCCTCCTGGAGTCGAAAATATATTGTAGCTGTGCAGTCCCAGCGTGTACGGTCCTCCTGGAGTCGAAAATCAGCAAATGGTAGAGGTCCTGATTTCGCTCAGCCGCCTGGACCTCCTGGAGTCGAACCCCGGACTGGAAAGCTGGATGGCGATGAGTTAAGTAGATGCTTTCTCGGACTCTGGCCAGCGTACGCATACTTTTCCCAGGGTTCGTGCTGGATGACGTCAGCTGGTGCTGGAGCTGGTGCCTCTAGGAGTCGTCGCTCAGGTTGCGTCGTCCTATTGTAGATCCTTGCCGAACTTCATTGACCGAACCATATTTTTCGGGCTCGTTATTTCTTTCACAGTTAATTTTTCTTCCAAGGGTCGCTTTATCAAATCTTATTAAACCTTAGGTACTTTTTTAATACGTAGTTACTTCGAATTATTCAAATTCGACACGTTTATAGCCATAAATATTGAGTAATTCCGGAGCCCTTAGTGTTCCACATCATTCCGCCGAGGTCATTTTAGAATGAATTTTGTAAGACTCTATTTTACTGATTGTTCCTAATAAATAAAATTTTGTTTTTCTCGACTGGTGTAGCGTGAATTAAAAAGAACATAACAACTATTAAATTAACAAATCTCTTTCCCTGGCATAGACGAAAACTCATGAATAAATGTAACAATATTACACCCTACAGAACAGTACAACTGTCAAAATAAACACACTTAAAGGCTGTTCACGATAAAGTGAGCACTTTTGAAATCAACCTTAGAAAAAAAGTCTGCCCCTACCTGCATATATTTTAACGGGCGCCAGTGACAAGCGCCCAGTAAAGTTAGTAACGATGGATGCAAAGTAGTTCCATATCTTAACGTCGAATAAAAAATGTTAGGTAAACATTTGTGATAAGTTAAATTATTTCTTTCGCTTTCTGTTTTTTTATGCATGGAAGTGTAAAAATGAGCAGATTTGTAAAATATTTACTTTTATAATAATTTCGCAATTTCTCTTGACCGACGCATGAAAAAGTGATGAGGCCCATGGCAATGTTAATCTTACACAAGGTGGAAGAATACACAACGTGCATACAAGTAGATCTTAATCAGGGCTTTCAAAAGTGCTCATTTTACCGTTAATAGCCTATACATGCTAAATCTATGCAAGACAGTTCATAAATAAAATATTTGGGAAATTTAATTTAAATCAAGGACATTAAAATAATTATCGTAACATTTGCAATATTGAAGTGTTACAGTTCCTGCTCAGTAAACTATTTGTGCACACTTACTTCACTATGTTGTTTTGGAAAATTGTGATGAGCTTTTCAAGTCAAACTCACAGGTCGCGAATGCTCTGTGGGCAGCAGTTTCCATAATGGCTGCCTAATTAAATTATAGGCATTGTCCTAATTGGCGCGGGGAATATCAGTTTCTGGTTACAGTGGCGGCGAAAGCTTCGTGTTTTCCCGGCAAAGTTTTCGAACGACTGAGAGAGGTTCCGTTGTTTACATTATCTCACATGGGGCTATCATATGGTGTAATAGAGCTGAGCTTGTGAGACATAGGGAGCTCATTTATGCTCAAAGAGCAGCACTTCTGACCGTTACTAAGGCATGTGGAACAGCGTCCAGTGAGTCACTTCCTGTGCTGGCTGGAGTGTTACCAGTTGATAAACTGGTCAGATTCAGGGGCATCTTGGCAGAAAAATCACGAACTGGCAGACTATCGAAGATTGAAAACCAAGAAGTAATGGATGAAGTTCTCCGGTAGTGGCAAGAAGAATGGGAAATATCCGAGAAAGAGAGAGAGAGAGAGAGAGAGAGAGAGAGAGAGAGAGAGAGAGAGTGTGTGTGTGTAACATATGAGCTGCTGCCGAATGTGAAAACCAGGAAAGAGACGGAATATATTACTCTCAATCATTATACACTGGCCACGGAAACTTCAAGAATAAACTTCACAGTTGCGGTTGGTGGACTCACCTTTGTGTGACGTATGCGGACAGGATGATACAATGCAGCATGTCATCATGGAATGTCTGAAAACGGAAGATACTAGACAATGGCCCCAAGAGATAACAAAAAGAAAGGGCATTCACTTATAATTGGCAAATATATTGAAAGATAAAGCTCTCCACAATACATGGAATGAGTTTGTCACAAAAATTGTAAAATGGCTTGAAGAACATGCTAATGGCGAGAAGAGCTTTCTGAGGATCTACGATGGAGTATTCGGATAAAGGCTTCAATGTAAGAAGTCGGAATATTCCTGATTGGTGAGGAGAACAGATTTTACCGAGATAATAGGTAGAATACCGAGTATGGCAACAAGAACAGAGAATGGTCCAAAGACCAGAAGAGGAGAAAGTGCCGTCCACTGTCTTACTCCGTTGAGTACAGTTGCAGTTCGAGAGGATGGAGGGTGTGCCGCCTTCGGGCGGTAAAACCTATTTCCAAATACAGAAACCAGTTCCGTTTTTTTAGTTATTATGGAATGCATTATTGTACTAACTCTTTCTGACATGGTAACCTGTATATTGGACGCTGCATATGATAAGGATGTAATTATGTACACTGTGCATAGCTCACTAACACAAAGGCCAGAGTTTGTATGGGGCCAAATATATATTTCGTTGCCCAAACAAAATATTTTGTTGGAACAGCTGTGTTTACATTATAAAACTGGCTCCAAAATATCGCGATGCGATGCGTTGCGATGAGCGGTAGCCAATCAGGATGAAGCAGATTCCGTCGCAGCGCGTCGGCGTCGAGTGCCTTGCGCGAAATTCTTGCGGTGCGATTGTTGGCGTCAGCCTGCGACAGAGAAGAAGAATAATAATAAGTCTTTGTTTACAAGGGAAATAAAAACATATATTCTTTTACAATTTGCAAACGACGACGTTTTCGTATTTGTATTTTTATTATTGCTGCGTGTATGTGCAAAATAGAAGACAAAGCTTCTTATACCTAGATATGGACAATGTCATAAAATTAGTTTATTAATCTCAAAATAATTACCCTTAATCTTATTATGTCTCGTTACTTCTAGTTTTCTTCACACATTGTGTTCATACTATCCTGTTTTTTATCTTCTACCACTTAATATATACAGTTTCAACTTTATACGCGTGTCTTTTGTTACATCCGTGAGATCTGAAAATGTAATTTCCACCCTTAAACTAGAAAGCAGCACCATCTCCGACGGCGTCCTTCGCCGACAGACCATCGCATAGTTGTGAAACAGCAAGTATAGCTCGTAGCAGCCCAACGCACCGCAATGCATCGCATCTCATCGCACTATTGTGTGGAGGCAGCTTAACGCGTTTAAAGCTTAGAGTCGCCTCCCTTGACCCCGTCCGGCACGAACGAGATGACATAGTAGTAGCGTGACAAGTCCGTGTATACCTCCGCGCGCTGCCGCGATAAGCCTGTCGCAGCTCGCGCGCTCTTGACCTTCACCGGAGAGAACCTGATAGAATGTTCTGGTCCATTTCCCTTGCCTCTAGGCACAATTGAAAACATTTACACTTGACTTTCCATTTGACTTTGCGTTTGCTTTCCGACATGTTGTTTCTTATGGAGTTTGACACAAAGGAACTGTCAGAGGCAAAGTCAAGCACTCTTGACTTTACAATTTCGAAAAGTTGAAATTTTTAGTCAAAATCAAGCAGACATTTTGCCGAGAATCTAACAGAGGTTATGTGTAAAGTGCGTTATTTTATTGTAGTGCGATTTTATTCTCAGTATATTAAACAAAGCTCGTCTTAAATTAAATAAATGGCAAAAAAATAAAATTGTTAAGAGGAAATGTGTGAATTGACATATTTTAATAAAGTAAACAAATGAGTTTGTTGTTTTAAAATAAACTTTTACTATAAATTTTATGCTTATTTAAATAAAAAAAAAAAAAAGTACGTATAGTCTGTTCCCCATTGAAAGCAATTTTCGCGGAGCCCTCCTAAATTTATACTTGCAGGCCCGTTTTGTATCCATCCGCCAAATGTAAACAAACATTGCAATGTAACTGCTATGTAGCATCTGTCAAAATCAATGTTTACATGCCATTGTCTGTGTACATGTGTTCGTATACTTTCGCTACACCTAAATATAAACATTGGAACTTGACTTCTACTTTTATATCTGTCAAATGTGTTGTTTACTTTTTACGGCATTTCAAGGAATTCTGTCTTATGTCTATTTCAAAAACCATTTTGTACGAATATTCACAGTTTAGGTTTTTAACATTAATTAGGTCAGCTTTATGACGTTTTGAAAATGCTTAAATTGACGGCATTTCGTAGGGTTATTTTACATTAACATATTTGTTTTCCACGACATAGCACATTACAAGTAATGCACGTTAATATTTTGTCGCGATTTTATTTAACACTGTTACAACTGCGGGGTAATGAACTGTAGTATTAAACTTTTTGTTCTTGATATGTGTTGGGTTATTTCTTTAAAAGGACGGCATCAGTTCGAATGACGAAGAAATAACCAGTCCAACTAAAAAGAGACATTAAAATGAAGCACGTAACTCTTGTCGCTCATTTTTGTTATAGAAACTTAAAATATAGCGGTGAACGTACACACAAATAAGCCTACCGTAACTTTTATTCCGCTCATATTTATATGTATAGCTACTTACTGTGTATTAGGTTTATTGAAATTTATTGGGGCTGGGCTTGGTTATTTTGCTGGGATTGGTGGTAAATCACGTTACACGACTGTGTTTCAAACACCCAGGGAAAAGGTACAATGTTGTGATAAATAAACAGACGTCGATGTAAATAAATAACTTCGTCATAAAACCGTTCACATTTAAAACCTATAAATAGTTCACATCAAATATTTGAAATCTCGCACACACGTAGATCCAGCGTAAAGACCCCCACGCAGCCACGCCACGCTATTCCACACGCAACGGTTAACGAAACACACCGTAACAGTATATTTATTACTGCCGCGGAAACACAGAGTTATCACAACATTGTAACTTGCTTAGGTAGGTTAAAAAAAAAACACAAGGTCTACAAACGTGATGGAATTTGAAGTATTTTTCGGAGAAGTATAATTTACGCTTCGTTTGGTAAAAAAAAAAGCAACACGCCATGTCATGGCTCGCCACGTCTGCCAACTTCACTTTGTTTCTGCCCCGCCATCATATCTAAATATATTAAAATAAGTATTCAAACATTAAAATCTCTTTTCAGTTGTAAATTTCAAATTCAAAAATAATTATTTTGCTGCAAAGTATGAAATATGCTACAATGGAAAACAGGTACAATTTTGGCGCGTACTAGCGAAGTGAAAATTCCCGAGTGTAAAAGAGACAAAGAGAGAGAGAGAGAGAGAGAGAGAGAGAGAGAGAGAGAGAGAGAGAGAGAGAGAGAGAGAGCGACAAGCCTCGCTCAGCGGGCATTGCTTTCTCGCTCGATAAAACAACACCGTACCATTACGGCCTACTCACGATATTTTCCGCTGTTATTTTAAACTATAAAAATGAGTAATGTTGCCATCGGGGATACCTTAATATTAAAAATTTCAATAGGCACCGTTTAATGTACAAAAAGTGTACTAAAAAACTAGGTTAAAATAATATTTTAACTGTGAACTATTTCTTACCTGCCGTTGCCAAAACGTCGCTGCTCTCGCTGTTGTTAATCCATATTTAAAAATAAATAAATATCACAAGCTTTAGAAGATATTAAGATAAAGTTTCATTTATTCAATAATACAGTACTCTAAAGTTAACTACAGTGTTATATATTTGTGGAATACAGGTTATTGATAAAACAGGTTGACATGTTATGCCTACAGTGTTTTTCAAAGGTTGATTTTCATTAGTCACTTCCAATCGGAAATGGGTTCAAATTTCTGTCAAGTTGCCAGTTTTTATATGTTAACCGAATCTGTTCAACGTACATAGAACAAAACAAAACTTTGGTTGCACCAACTAAATACCTCGCGTGAAGGGAGGCATAGTTGGTTATGGAGAATATATTCCTCAGACGCATGATCACCTGTTACCAGTAACATCAAACACACATATTTTTATTGTTTACGGCGTATGTGAGAGTGTTATATTGATATTCGTACAGTTCCAAAGTAACCGTTTGTTCGGTGCAATGCCTAGCATTGTGTATTTATATGTGCGAAAAGTGTGATGTTGCTGGAACACCGTACATCCAGCATTAATATCAGCGCAGGAAATTGTGCGTCCTAACGCGGGGATAGATCGACGAGGGAGCTGAGGCTTACTTAATTGGTAACCCGTTAGACATAAATCGTCGTGGACGCTTGTGCCGATGCGAGTTCGTGGCTTGGCAGTGGAGGCTCGAGGCTGCCCCCATCCCTCACCCCGCCTGTGCCTCCCACCTTCCAACGTGTATGGATGGCGTCTAGCAACCGTCCGATTTGTTTGTTATTGGACTCGAACCACAACGAAACCATCTGGCATGTTTGGTTCCTCAATACCCTGGTCAACGTATTTTCCGTCTTTAAAAGGCGTTTTCTTTCATGTTGGGAGAGAGCACGTATAGGGACCTCACGATGAGATCATTATAACTTGGCAGAAGGCAAATCCTGCCATGTTTGATGGGGGCATTTTATTGGGCATGCATAGGGGAAATTCTAAAATAAGTTTTTTATTCTATGTAATTTTGCAAATTTTTAATCTGTAGGCTAAGTTTATATTACTATGGTGAGACGCCCTCTACCTCAAAGGCTTCGGGTCAGTCAACTATACCTCACTCAGCTGTATGGACTAAACAAAATACAAAGTACTAGCCCAAGGATCGGAGGGGCCTCGGTTGGAAAATTTTTGCATTTGGTACGATACTATTTGAGTTGAACACAAAATTCTTTATGCATTTTACTGTGGCAGCAATACTCAATATTTAATTCCAAGTAGCTGAAGGTAATATTCAACGTTGATAAACTCACTAACGGTGAATAGCCTTTCATTTATTCTCACACAAGCTTACAACCAGCTTCCTAAAACAATATTAAAAAGCGTTTTGCATACACACTAATAGCTTTACTTAAGAATAGCACATACGTAAAATACTTTATATACTTTCATATAAAATGCCACTTGCGTAAAACAGTTCCTATTAACCGCAAAGGTTTGTAAAACAAACTTTGTGTGTGAAATATTTTTCTCTTTCATATGGCCACAAGCAGAATACTACGTTACAGTCACAATCAAAGCTTAGAGCAAAGATGAGGAGCCACGGTTTGTTTCGGTGCTGAAGCGATATAAAAAAAATTTATTAGTATAAATCAGTAAGGCATGTTCAAGGAAACCGCCCACGAGACAAACGGGCGTAAAAACCAAAGAACGGAGTAAATACCTTCTTAAACGAAGCAGTGGTGGCCCTCCGACGAAAAAGACGAGGCTTTCAGCGGGAAGACAGCGGCCCGACACTCCAGCCAGCAAGCCACGCCGTCGTCCAGTACACGAGCCTCACACAGCCAACTCTCCTTTCTGGTCAGCTGACTTCGTAGACTCGCCCTTGCTTCACCAACAGCAAGCCAGGCACGATCTCGATCACAAACTTATCTGCAAAGGCAAAATGTCTCAGACCAGCTGTCCACAACTCGCTACTCCTTGTACACGGCGCAAAAACCGTCGTATACCTCGCGACAACATTTTTGTCGGAGCTCCCGCAAATACAACCTGCCGCAGTCGTGTCTCACACACCTCTCTCCACCAGGCCGACCGCACCGCCTCTTCCGCGCCACCAGCGCCCTCTAACGGCAGCTGCTACAGACACAGGCGTAACAAAAATACAAAACAGATTATACAGTACAAAATCTATTTCAAGCAATATTATACTTTAGTAAATACAAAATATTGATTAATAAATCCGCTAATTAAGAATAATAAATATACTGCACTGGTGTATAACAAATAGTATAAAAATAATTGCCCCCACTGAGCAACACAGTAAATGGACTGCTACCAACTTAAGAAAATGGCCACCAAGCACAAAAAATTAAAACTGGTAACCATCGACTCGTCACATTGGGAGCCCATTATTAACGTAACTTCCTGTAATTTTCATAACAAACATTATGACTAACATATTTTACAGCCTGTTTGGCTGTTTGTATTTTTATAATACTTGTAATTTTTATATGACCAAATTATAAAAAAATAAATAAATAAAATAAGCCCGGAGATAAAATACAAGAAAACTAACGGTTTGTCTAATCATTTCTCACAATTTCGGGGGTCGTTATCTTGTATTTTAATTTTTATCAGATGATGGTTAAAATTTCGCATGTTATTGCGACTGCGTTATTAGTTCATACTCTGCTGCTTGAATATTTTTGGTAAGACCCGTGTTGCTTAGATGAGTGGAATGGATGGAAGGAGAGTTGAAGGTCACTGTCATGGAGTGATGGGGTTTACTGCGGGTTCTCCCATTTTGTGACAAGAGTTAAAAAATAAGTACGTAAAGATTCCGCTAAATTACATGTTAAATTGTGTACATCAGAGGTTAGAATTTGAAGTTTCCTCTTACTCTAGATAACCTGCAATGTCTGCATTATAGGCCTATGTGTGTGTGCTTTTATATATAAAATGGCGTTGATAATTTTCATTAGTCACGTCGCTGTGCGATGTCAAGGCTTGACAGCAGGCGATTATTGCGTGGAGCCGGTTTTACACACCGACATTTGATGGCTGGTAATGGAAAATATAGTACTTTTACCAAATATATGGCTTCAAACCTGAAGCCCCCGTGGTCGTAAAGTTAAGCCTTAGGTGACGGAGGCCACCAATCAAAAATATATCCAAGGGTAGTTTTGGGGGTTGAACCCCCCCCCCCTTTTATGGTTATTAGGTTGTCAACACATGGTATTACAATTATTAATATTATTTATATTTTTATAAAAATATTCTGCCACTGTTCACTATGATGTATTTTGCTATGATGTTATTCCCCCCCCCCCCCCTGGAATTTGTCCTAGTAAACACGTGTGTCAGAACCGCTGATACTAGTTTAACCTCCCTAACTTCACTTCACTTTAGTCAGTGTAAACTCTCTCTCTCCCCCCCCCCCCCCACACACACACACCAGTTGCTAGAGATCTCGCCCCTTGAGAAATGTTTCGCTACGCCACTGCCACAGCTGTATGCAAAGCAGTACACGTACTTCTACTAACCCCGGGTGTCGGGGAAAATACAGAATTCACCGCTCATATACGTGACAGTATTTGCAACATATATGTGCTAACCTGTTTTTTTTTTTTCTCCAAGGATGTATATCACGCCCTTCGTTCACTAGGGGCATCCAGGGTGCGCTCGCGCTATACGTAGGAAGATGTGTAAATAATCTGCTGGAGGGAGCAGAAAGTGTGAAACCATCCCTCTCTTGTTTTTTTGTTCTTTTCAATCCCCAGTTCGCTACACCGCCGGCCAATCTCCTCGCGGCAGGCTGCATGTGGTCAGTATTATAATGGGCTGGAGCCTGGGGAGAGGTGAAGGGGTGGAGAAGGAGGATGTCCGGTTCGCTTCCAATATGGCTGAGGGGTAGCGCCGTCCCGATATGTTAAACATGTGGACGCGAGAAAGAAAGGCCCTGTTTTATTCATGAGGTTATTGATTCCTCTCAGCTTCAGCAGGCGGCGTGTTGCATTATACAGTTAAGCAAAAATCTGCTTTAAAATGTAGGAAACACTCGCCAAAATTTCCGAACTAGGTACTATGGGGAAAACATTGAAAATTTAAAATTCCCTGAAATTTTACTAAGTAGGCGTAACTTAGTGTATATAAGGAAAATTGCCGAGAAAATGAACGTCTGCAAACCAGGAAAAGTGGCGCATTTTAACCCACTGGACTCGCATTTGGTATTTCGGGTTTTCATGTTTTCCAGAAATCACGCTTGGTGAATACTGGGGTGGGTCCTTAAGGTGGTCGCCTGGTTGGTGAAATTTTGCACGTCTGAGGCCTAAAAGTGTGGGGCGCTAGGGGTGACCGAGACATACGCATCAACACTCTTATCGCCTCTACGTGCAGAGCTCTGAACTGGCGCGCAGTCTTTCCGTCTATAACGCCGCCTCTATGAGACTTTCAGTGGAGACCCTACCATTTTATGACGTATTAATTAAAATAACGGTTTGATTCACATCCCTATCCATTTTCAAGTTTTGTACCGGAATGTTCATACCTACAAAATGACCGTGAAAATACCCGTTTGAGCCATTTTCACTATCACAAAAACATACTTCAGAGAGAAATGGAGGAACTGAAAAACGCATACAGACGCGTAACATTTATTAAATGCTATTCGTAAGCACACCTCACTCAGACACGGGCGGATTTTTAATTAATTTTTTTTTTTTTGCTGAAGCTCTGCACACCGTTCGGCGGCCTACCCAGGGCTGCCACCTTAATACAGCCCATGTTAGATTCCTTTCCCTTTTCTGCTTGTTTAAGCAGCGTACTCCATCTCTAAGGACCTCGCTGACGACGAGTTATTGAAGCCCTACCTACCTACCTACTTACCTACAGTACCTTAATGTTCGTAAGACCTACCTACGGAACTGATAAACTCTCTGATTGTTTACTGAACTTTTTAAGAAAACGCAAGTCTTCTCTGTTTATTTTCACAGCTGCTTCTCTTACAAGCAAACGAACCAGAGGCGTATAAAGGATTTCTTTCTCTCCCTGAAGGGTGAAGGGCAGATGAGATTCTGATAATGAATATCGACACTAGTAGTTTAGCAAGAATTATTCAATTACAGACGAATAAAAAAAAGGAAGGGGGTGTGGTGACGAACAGTATATCGTTAACATGCATTCATTTACGTTTAAGTGCAGCCATTTTAATAGTACCCTGGAATAGGCTGTTCATGGTAAAGTGAGCACTTTTGAGACCTTAGCTACTTTTTCTTTTCAACCATTTTTATCCCTTAACCACTTTTTAAAATAAATAATGCCATGTAATTAGTGTATATTCCACCGCACTCGGAAGTTAACGTCGAAGGCTGGAATAAAATATATTTATTGACTATTATTCCAAATGGGAGGGCTTTCAAAAGTGCTCACTTTACCGTGAATAATCTATACCAACTTACTGGGAGCCCGCCAGTCAGTGTGCCCTTTACAGTATACGCACGTAGAGGTCATATTTTTCAAAGGTTGATTTAGAAAGTGCTCATTTAACTATTAACAGACTATATGGTACATTCTCGATTACACATGGAAGTATCTCTGCGACTTGCTTGCAAACACATATCACGACCGCCTACTCAAGACGAATGTCACTAACAGACAAATTTATCATTCTAACTGGAAAAGAATTAGAAGATACAATTGTCCTTGCTACAACGACTTTACCTGGCAGGATGCCAACCCTCTCTGCTGGCTCAATTAGAACCAAACGCCTAACAAATTTTCCTTGACATCGGCCCGTAATGACATTTCACTAGAAGCGGACAAAACAGCGGGTTGACCACAGACTATTGGCATCGAGTAAAGATATACACTAGAGTGGCTATGGGATAGGAAAAAGTCTGACCAGTTCTACGTGTTAGTTCCGCGAATGCTCCAGAGGAGCTCTAGTGTTCTCGACGACGTCATCCGCGCGGTGTTGCCAGTTCCGCAGCCGGTAAAAATATCTCATAACCCTGGCCTCGGCTCACCCACGTCTTCGTTCAAGTTCTACCAGAGGCGAGCCTGTCACACGCGAGTTGCCAGCATTCGTTTCAGCTGTGAATACACAACTCATGACTTACTAGTGGCGACCATGGCATGTGTTTCGTTTATGTCGTAGAATTATGTGTTTGTGGAAATATGCAGCGATATCAACTACTATTTGGTTTTATTTACCTCTGCGAAAATGAATTATCATAAATATGTAACGGTCATTGTTTTTAATTACAATCTATTATTTTACTATGGTTTAGGTGTTCATGATAATACACGAGTACTGTTAGCACTTACAATTACAAACGTCATATTAATAATGAATTATGTCATACATCATAGTAAACTTTTCGTTGCGTTCTTATGTGAAAGGAAATGGACAGGAAATAATTGTTCAATAATGGAGAATTATATATTAGACGCACGACGGTCTACAATTGAACACAATGTTTTCAGTTTGGGGTTGTGATCTATTACAAAGGTGCCTGTTCGTACAAATAATCAGTACGGTCAACGTGTCGATTCAAGTGTCATTAAGGCTGTGTTAGAACTTAGGAATGCACTTACTATGTATATAAGCATACTGTACTCGGCTCGATAGTGATACATTCCGATAGGCATACTTATTTGAATCCTTTACATCAACTAGTTAGCTGATAAGATTCTGAGCAAGCATTTTGACGGAAAACACATATTGAATATGTGCTAGAACGTAGGCGCATAGATTTAGAATTACCAACCCATTAGAAGCTGCAGATGTAAAGCGCATGTCAATGAAAGTGTTCCTGTTAACCAATTACAGAATTTTTACAAGAAAGGGATGAATATATAATATTTGAGTGAGTAAACGCAGTTATCGATAATGTATCATTAAAACTGATAACAACTAGAGGTAAATTTCTTTTTAACAATAATATTGGTATTAATAAAAATTAAATGTCGGATATTGATATAACGTTTTCACTCATGCATACATTGCCTTGTAAAAACATTGACAATGCTCTCATTGCTCTTCATATTAACTATACATATAATTTTACGCCCAGTTTATAACAAATCACGACGAAAACTGGTTATATTTATCCAGGCTCTTCTAGATCATTAAACGTTACAGAGTATACATTGTTAAGAACGTTGCTCAGTGGCGTTTCTCAAAAGGCAATGCCTCCATTCCACTCTTTATAAAAAGAAATGTTAGGATTAACAATTATTAACTGCATATAAATATTTTTTTATAGTAGCTTATGGGCTGTAAGGACGCGAGAAGTACACACATTCGTTTCCCCGTGTACATGCGTACGTCATTTCCCGAAACATGTGAAACATTTACGTACGTGGACTAATGTGAACGATGTATGAGCGTGCATCTCATTAAGCAGAAAACTTTATGCACACTGCGGGAAAATGACATTAATGACAACGTTTAAGGCTCAACTCTAACAGATGTTTGTTTTAATGCGACAATACAACTGTCGTCTCTGTAAGATCCACGTTTACAATAATGATGTACATTAGTGGATATTGTCTGACAAGTTGGTAGCTGTGTGTGTTTACTTTTACACGAGTGTAACACAGCGCACCATTGTATATGCTTCACTGAAACCTCGGACTCATAACAGTGCGAAAAACGTTGACACTGAAGTGTTCATTAGTAGTGTTAACACTAACGAACGAATGAAAACTAGACATAACAAAGAGAGTCACAATATTCTACTTCAGACTAGGTACATTACAAAATATAAATATTTCTGCAATAAACATAGGTTGAATGTAATGACTCGGTGCCAATCACTAATAGTCAAGCTAAGGCCGTGTCCATAAGGACAAATTCGTTATTTTGTAATTTGTCATTTCGTAGGTTTCAATCCGGACGTTGTCGAAAGTCACTTGTTTAGCACTCGCGGCAACACATTCTTACATTAACAGCGGAAATATTGTTTATTAAAATATTAAATGCTTAAAATGATGTAATATTTCTACAATCATCACTGAATGCTGCAAATTGTTAATAAACAATAAAATAATATAATATCCAACAACGACTTAAAATAAAACATATGTTGCGAAATATATAAACAAGGGGGTAGGATGACGACATGCAAATGTGTAACATAATTGCCAACACATTGTGAAGCCATTCTTTAATAAGTAAGGGTTTTATGATAAGATGTGTAGTGATGAAATCACGAGGACAAAATATGAGTAAATATTTCCACTTACTATTGTTTTCAGTAAAGATTGTGTCAATAAGATTATGTGTGTGGACAGCATAAGAAGAATTAATATATAACAATCCACTTCTGAATATTTATCACCATCACAAATAATAATAAGACTTTGATTAAAATTGCAGGACAACTTAAAATAATAATATTCAGGAAATAAGATTAATCAAGCGGATTTTACTATTACTTCAATAAATTCTTGCAATTATCAATCCTTTGAAAATAAATGCTTATACTAGAACATTTAGAAAGCTGCTGTCAGATATTATGATATTATTAAGTGGAACTTTAACTTTTAACTAGCAAAATATTATATTACAAATACCATATATGTTACACAGCAGTGAAGTTTCTCATAATGTTGATAAGCATGATAATCAGATTGGTCTCTTGTGGGATTAGTCTCTTTTGGATCAAATCACTGCGTTGCTCCAGGTTAGCTTTCAATCAGTAGTGCAAGAAAATCCTTACAAACATACCACTGAGTTATGATGATAATTAATTTGGAAAACATCCTCTGAATATATAGTTAGTGAATTTTTGAAAATGATAAAAAGTTCTCAGTATTGTTCCATATTGCTTTACAAATCTTGAAGAGTTTCAAGTTAAAGGTTTTTGATGTTTTAATCAAATTGATGAATTGAATCAGTTATATCTTGTGATAGGAAAGTCTCGACAAAATAACTGACAAGCGGGACTAACTGGCATAACGCTGGCCTTACTTGGAGACAAACTGTAGGTGGAGATGGCAGCTGGGTTTCGACGACCTGGAAGCAGTGAAGTCCTCGCTTAATTAGGAATCTGTTTCCCAATTATACGTCCTCCAGTAGTGGATTGTTGAACCGAGCCTCTGCAACATGTCGATCCTGGGGCGATGCGAGCTGTCTCTCGCTTTGTCTCCGGGTCGAACATATCCTCCTTCCAAGACTTCATTCGAACGACTTCCTTCCTCAAACATTCGCTAGCCTTCTTGCGAAAATATTCTCTTCCAACAGAAACTTTTAAATGCATTGTTCTTACATTCCATACAAACAACAATTCGAAGACAAATACCTGTCATCTTTGTCTGAATATCATAGATGTTTATCACACTTCTGCACTAACTTGCGTCATGTTCGTGAAGAACTGTTCGTTTCATTTTCAATTAAAATAAGTTAATATGAATTTACATTTAACACGTATGGAAATATTATGATTGAGACATGTTAATCAACAACATAGATAAATCATCCAAATATATTTTAGTATGAAAATTAAGCAACGTAATTTAAATCAATATTGGGTAACCTCTAGTAAGGCAATTCCTTACAAAATCACAACACTTAACTGCTTTTAAAAACATGTCTAGTTTATTTTATTAACAGTTATTTGTTTTAAACGGCGTTTTAAGTACGTATTCGCGTATGTGTTTTGAATGTCAAAACCCACATGGCGCTCATTTTGTCGTTTTGTATTTTTGCTAACATGCGCTATATAAGAGATACGAAACATCAATTTACCAATTACGTCACAATGTTTGTATACAAAATCGGGTCACGTGATCATTTCGTCAACACAATCTGCCATTTCGGATACGGCCTACGTTTACAATACAAAAACTAATGCAGTTATAATTATGCAGTAGGTGCTTATCTGCCAAACAGAAACACGTCCTCTCTATTTGCAGCTTTCCATTAATGTTTTAATTCTTAATTCCAGCGATTGGAAACAGGCAGCGAGCCCCTCATGTTTACTTTTGTTCCTAACATAAGCTCGTATAAAATAACCATATTGAAGTAGATCATACTTCAAGCCGACATTTTCTTTCAGAGAAGCGAATTATTTGTGAACAAATATAATCGCCTTTGTCATATTGTTATATACTAACATTACTCTAATAACAGTACCCCGCCAACAACACTGACTGCTCTGTACTGATTGGTCTTGCCTCAAACTTTTTCTAAAGATGTAAAATACAACTATTTCTTTCAATGCTTAAGGAAATCCCACCAACTTGATAAGTTCCACTGGGAACCAAAATATAAGAGAACACACATTCGTTTCTTCTGCACACATCGTAGCGCATAATATAATGCTTAAATATTTCTATTGTAAACCCAGCTTTACTTCAAACGTTGCAGCTTACGCTGCAATACGGCGTGCAGGTGGGTTTAAACACAATATAATCAATACATTTCTCTGTTCATAGTGTACAGTTGTTACCAAGAATAACATAAATATTATTAAATATCTTGATTGTGCAAAAGTTTGTCGTGTATTCTGGAATGTTCGTTGTCTGCTAGCCTACAAATGGATAATAACAAAAATTTACGAACACTATGTAAAAATTGGATAATTTGTGACAGTAGGGCATTCTTGTGTGTTAACTTTGTGGCATGTTTACATAATTATAATTTACTTTTCCTAAAAGTAGTTATATTCTGTGTGCCCCATGTTGTGTTGAATGAATATACACTTTTTCCGTTAACGACCGCTCATTTTGTTTGCACGATTATACTGTACTAACGAAATATATTTTATAACATGTACGATCATCTTCATAACAAGGAGTCTTAATTCATCCAGCAAGTGTAGATTCGATTCGGATTCTATTCGGTTATTGTGGATATTTTCTCCTTTTTACTAGTATTCCCGTACCACTTAACAATGATTATTGTAATATGGTAGTATAATACTAGCAGTATGTAGTGTATCATATTTTCAAAACAGTTTTTCTTCCGATATTTAAAAGATGATTTAAGAAGTTCCTGGTTCCTAAATTATGCGCGAGAGGTGTGAGTCGTTTAAGCCGTACTTACGCGATGCCCAATTTCTGCTACTTTCTGTTATACTCATGGGCACAACAGAAGGCATACAAGTTTCTATAGCAGAAGGGAAGAAAGAACGCATCCGTTCATACCCACGCGTTATCTGAAGTGCTAATAGAAACTTGTAAACGGCAGGTAAAACAACTCGCAGGGGACAGGGGTACAAATGCCACCAAATTTTATATGCAGGCGCTTTCTGGTGCATCCACAACGTACGGCAATTGTTTCTTTCTTCCCCTGAAGACTGCATCGGTTTAGGTTTTAACGTAATAGTAATATTAATGTATGGGAATTATATGAGTAACGGCACTGCTTATGTATGGAAAACAAGGTGCTGTATCCACATGTATGTAAGACGGACATTTATGCCCCTGTTTTTAAATGTATCTTTATTGAGCATAATAATCAATCTTGTGCTCTCTCTGTAATTAAACTCGCTTTTCTGGTTATACAGCCAAAAGACGACAGAACTGTTACAATATTAAACTTACAGCTTTCATGTGTGTCTGTTAATATTACTCACGCTACACAGATCAAATTATCTACTTTAGAAACCAATCGATGTGATTAGGAAACAACCACTGCTCGTCGATTGTACTGTTCTGGTATTTGCTTATTATTACTTTTAGACGGAGATATTCTGGAAATAAACATTTTCTAACAATAAACTAAGTTATAAACAGCCATAACGTGTCACATAAAAAACACGATAACCGTAAGAGATTTGAACTCTAAAAGCTACAATTACGTGGCACAGAGCTGCGTACTGACTCACTGAGCTACGCAAACCACTGTCTGTGCGTACGTGTGATTACGTATATATAGGACTTAAATCCACAGTTATCGCGTATTTTATAAAGAGGTGTTTATTCGTTTATTATGACCGTGTGAGTAATATGCAACGTTTCCCGTTACTTATGCGTACATTAAGTTTCATTCTGTTCATACATATGTTTTACAGAACTTGAAATATTTTCGTAGACGGATATATACGAACTGAGATAGGAACTCGGATATCCGCCATATTGTCTGTCCCAGCTTGTGGATATAGCAGACATCCAGAACACGTTCTGCCGTTGCGAAGTTGGGACAGGGGGTGACAGAGATAGAGTATGAGTGAGAGAGAGGGTAGATGTCAATGTGGGAACGTCGCCGACATTCCCCACGCACACGCCACGAAAATGGACTAGTGCGACGTGGTGTTCATCCCTTGAACTACAGATTCCTACCTGCCGAAGTGGTCAGAAAATTTAACCTGGGGAAGTCCACTCTAGGTATATCTTAATAGGCTGTTCACGGTAAGGTGAGCACTTTTTAAAGCCCTTCTTAATTTTTCATTTCATCCTATTTCCATATTCCTGCTGCTTTTTAGTATAAAAAGTGCAATGTGACAAATAAACACAGTGTGTACATTTCACCACCCTCAAAATATTATGCCTGATGCTGCAATATGATATATTTATTATTGGTTAAAGCCTGTTGGGAGGGCCTCAAAAAGTGCTCAATTTACCGTGAACAGCCTATACTCAGTGCTATTGGGCAGCTAATCGGGGACGACAAATCATTCCGTGTTGAAACCACCAACTCTGTATTGCCTACCCTTAGCACATCACGTCGAGTATCTATACAGCACCCCAGCCTATGTAGTACATTAAGCCTCAAAAGACATTCATCCTCGCGCATCCAGTCCAATATTCCAGCCTGCCAGCCGCACCTTCACTGCTTGATATTCGCAGTCACAGACTTCCCTTCCTCTCGTCACTTCTACGACCGCTTATCGTCTGTCGCTCATCCATTCAACAACTCTTGGCCCGAAGACCCGTCGCACTATTTATACTCTGCTGATCTTGGCCTGGAAAGTTCGACGCACCGCGAGTCAAGTGGACAAAATCTAGAGCAGTAAAGAACTAGAAAATTCCTCAGACGCAGAAACTTAATACAATCTAGGTGAGCAGCGCACACCGCAAAACAATTATCGCAGGGCTCACTTTTTGGTAATAGACACGTGGCTCTTGGTTAAGTGCGCGCCTGTAATTCAAAGCATCCCATTGACTTGCCGCTGCCGCCGCTATCGTATAACTGCTGTCCACTTCCCCTCCCTCGCCCGGGTTGCGAAGCAGCGAGCACGTAACAATATTTAACATCTAAGATCGTAGAAAAATGTATAGGCTGTTCATGGTAAACTAAGCACTTTTGAAAACCCTTCTTAAGATCTGCTTGTATACATGTTGTGTATTCTTCCGCCTTTTGTAAAATTTACATTGCCACGGGCCTCATCACTTGTTAATACGTCGTTCAAGTAATTAAATACTTTATAATCTGCTCACTTGTACACTCGTATGCATAAAAAAACAGAAAGCAAAATAATTTAAATTATTGCAAATGGATAATTACAACTTTTTATTGGCCATTAAGACATGTAACTACTTTTCCTCCATCGTTACCAACTTTACTGGGCATATGTCACTCGCTGCTTCCGGTAAAGTACATGCAGGTAGGAACAGTGAATTTTTTTCTGCAATTGATTTCAAAAGTGATCACTTTATCGTGAGCAGCCTCTCACTACATACATTAATGAATTGTTTCGGGGGAAGTGATGAGTGAATTATCAGGATGTAACATCATTTTACTAAAGGCGTATTACTACGTAATTTTCTTAGTGAAAGCCCGAGTGGAATGTGCTTATAGGCCGTTCACGGTAAAACGAGCACTTTTGAAAGCCCTGCTTAAGATTTTCTTGTATGCATGTAGTGTATTCTTCTGCCTGATGTAAAATTAACATTGCCATTTTCCTCATCACTTTATTCACGCGTCGGACAAGTAAAAATGTGAAATTATTGGTAAAGTACATCTCTTATAAATCTGCTAATTCTCACACTCCGATGCATTAAAAAAACAGAAAGCGATAGAAATAATTTAAGTTGTCAAAATGGTTACCTGACACTTTTTATTCGACCTTAAGATATGGAACTACTTCCTATTCATCGTTACCAACTTCACTGGGCGTATGCTACTCAGTGCGCCCGTCAAAATATATGCAGGTAGGGGCAGTGACATACTTCTAAGGCTGATGTTAAAAGTGCGCACTTTATCGTGAACAGCCTTTACCTTGTTCATGTAGCCATAGGCTGAGTGTAGGCGTCGGTTAGCGATGGCCGGGCGCACCACGCCCTTCTTCAGACGTCTACTTGGTGCGATGCTCCGATGATATAGGCCGTTCACGGTAAAGTGAGCACTTTCTGAAACTGTTTCATCGAACATAATAGCCAATAAACACATTTCATTGTGGCCTCGGACTTTTGACTTTGGGTATGGTGAATGTGGACACTGTGTTTATTACTCACATGGCAGGGTTTACATTAACAAGTGGTGGAAGGATATAAATTGGTTGAAAGAAAAAAGTAACTAGGGCTTCAAAAGTGCTCACTTTATCGTGAACGGCCTATAAAAGCCGTCGCTAATACAATAGCGTTATACACCGGGCGGGTTGTGTATCGGCCCCGCTTACTGGCCATTGGAGGCGATTCCTGCCTGCTGTTGCCTCTCGCAGCGTGTCTGGGCAATCACGACCCGTCTCATACTTAGTTCTGGGCTGTAGTGGTCAGACTGCAAGCCTCCCACCTAGGCGAATCGGGTTCGATTCCCGGCGGGGTCGCTTCCGGATTTTCACACGCGGGAATCGAGCCAGATGACGCGACTGGTCCGGGGGTTTCTCGTGGTTCTCCCGTTTCTCCCGCCCATGCATTCCAGCGCTGTTCCGTATACGTCGCCTCGCCCTTATCGGGTCTCAAGACCTATATGCTAAGAGCCGTCCAAATCTCCCCAACCACACTTAATGTTTGAATGTGTGATCAGGTTGGCTGCTGAGCTAAGCCTGATCACAATTAATATCATCCTGCAAGGGATACCGCCGAATATTGATACCGTTTTATATGGCCATCAGCGCCATAAACTAAAGATGAGGTAGACCGATCTCGCTGGCTGCGCACAACCAATTTCCGTGTCCCAACATTGAACTGCTTTTCTGCCTACACGTCTGGCGAAAATGGCGTAGTTTGGATTTTAGGTTAGAAAACTGATTTGTAAACAAATGCTTTGTGATGAATGTATGCTTCCTCTAACCGATTTGTAATGCAGTTTGACTAAATTAAAAGTGGTAAAAGTATTTTTTCATAAAACAATGCTTGTCATTTTAGAATTAAGATGCATAGAAACACGTTCATCACTGTTGACCATGTGACTTTGGCAGTTGTGTAGGATTGGGGTAGGTCGATGTTGGGTGCATGCGCAGAAGACGAATAAGCGGTCTACCTCATCTTAAGTCTATGATCAGCGCAAGCCGAAGACCCTGGCAGAACTATGCAAGAGGTTTGTTCGCGTGGTATGCTTTTTCTGCTATCTGAGAGCAAGTGATATTTCTCACGGGCAGTAAAGTAGCAAAAACAGCAGTACTCTCGGCAGGACGACACGAACGACTAACAGCTGTAAATTAACGCCAAAAATATATAAACGATATTTTATTTTTAAAAAGTTTGAAATCAGTAATTTGTCTCTGTGCAATTTACGTGTATTAAAAATTTTGACCACTCAAGATAACTTACTTTCAAGGATAAATGTGTCTTAGTTATTTTTATTTCCCTCTGCACTTCTTAAAGGATACCCAAACATATTATCTTCATAAATCTGTAAAAGCAAATTACTAATTAAAATCGTCACGCTCAAGACACTTGAACGTTTGTAATTTTATTTAGGCTGTCATTTCTTTCCACCTTGCTCGTTTTTGATATTTCTGCTGTACCTCGGCGAGCAAGAGCAGAAATAACTGCTTTTTATAGCACAAATAACATATGCTACCGCCAACCGACCAGCATACAAAAAAAAAGGGTATTCCGGTAACACGAACGGCAACTAGCAGAAATAGCAATAAACTAGCAGAATAGCAAGCCACGCGAACACGCCTAAGGACGCATTAGTTTCAAGTTTCTAATTTCTTTTCTTTTCTGCTTCTCCGTGGCTTGTTCTTCCTCCCCGGGGGGGGGGGGGGTCGGGATGCCTTCGCGCGTGGGGATTTACAACTCGTGTTAGCGGGTTGTTGTGCGTGGGTGTGTATGAGCCCGGGGGCGGGGGGAGTTACGCAGGAGATGCCCCGTCTCCGAACACGAGACGCACGCTCGCGCGTCTTCTACAAACATCCCCTTTCACTAACATCCCCACCCCCTTCCTCTCGGGGGAAATTACGGCACGTAAAACTTACGGGCGGGTTCCCTCCGTTTGTTGCGGCGTGGGCTAGAGGTTTGTACTTCTCAGGCTCTGGAGCTTAAGGCCATTGGTGCATGAAAGCAGTATATTTATATAAAGAACCGCTTTTAGCACCTTCTTACGTTGTTAGATATTCACTGCCGTCATTATTCTCGGAGCACTGATGGAAGAAAAGAAAGAATTTTTGTTTTCTTATCTACAATCAGTGCCTCGAGAATAATGCCAGCAGTGAATATCTAACAACGTAAGAAGGTGTAAAAAGTTGTTATTTACGTCTTGGCGAGCTAAAATTTTTGAAAAATCCACTGTGAAACAAGTTATGACAAAAATTATATAGATATACTGCTTTTATGCACCAATGACCTTAATGCTAATAGTCTCGCGACTATACGCTGTTCACGATTAATTGACCGCTTCATGAAACAACCCTTGAAAAATTTCACTGCTCCTATATACCCGCATACGTTTTAATGTACAACTGCTGTGACGCCCAATATAGTTGGCAATGATGGAGGAAATGTAGTTCCACGACTTTACGTTGAATTAAATGTGCTATGCAAACATTTCTATATAGTGATAATATTTCATTTGCAATGCTATTTTTAATGCATACCTATAGTCCATTCACGACTGGAACAGACTTATGAAAATCAACCTTTGAAAAAACACTCTAGCCATTAGCTGCATGCATAGCTAGTGAAACAAGTGGCTGGGGCGGGCACTGTACACGCACCCGCCACTTATTTTACTAGTTGTTCCAGTTTTACTCACTGTTCCAGTCGAGAATGGAATAATATATGTGCAAGAATGAGCGGATTTGTAAAATATTTACGTTTTTTAATAATTCCACCTAGTTTCTTTTTACCATCGCATGAATGAAGTGAGCAGACCCATTGCATGTTAATAATATACATGGCGGAAGAATACGCGATGTGGATGCAAACAGATCTTAAATAGCTCGCCTTTCGAAAGTGCTCCTTACCGTGAACACTTTATAAAAAAATATTTTGTCGCCAGTGGCGTCAGGTAGCATGTGTGCCGGATTTTCTTCCGTTTTTTTATATAAATATAAACGGAGTAACTGCAATTCTATTAAACTTAATACACTTTTTGCTTGTTTTTGTACTGTTAGAAACTTCGTAACAATAAATTAATTCACTTTTTGCTTGTTTTTGTACTGTTAGAAACTTCGTAACAATAAATTAATACACTTTTTGCTTGTTTTTGTACTGTTAGAAACTTCGTAACAATAAATTTGTTGTTCGCACTGAGAGTAGTAATTTAACCAAAAATGTCCAAGTAGTGTTTAATACTGTGTGTTAAAACTGAATTTATTATCTTTAAATAAATGTGTCAACATAACTGAAAAATTCCTTTTAACGACAGCCATTTTTAAGTACTATTTTTTGCTAAAATAAGCATGTTTACGAAAACTTAGTACCAAAATCAATTTTATTGATACCTTCTACACTTTTAAACACCCCTTGAGGGGTTATAGTCACAGAGTAAGATTAAGGCTTAATGGTTTGGCATGGGCAAGTATATTATGCCACAATTTGGACCGAACTAAATAAGGCCCTTACACAATTGAAAACTTTAACATTTGACTTTTCGTTTGCTTTCCGACATGTTGTTTCTTATGGAGCTCGACACACTGGAACTGTCAAAGGTAAAGTCAATCACTCTTGAATTTACGATTTCGAAAAGTTGGGATTTAAAGTCAAAGTCAAGCAGCCATTTTGCCGAGAATCCAACAGAGGTTATGTGGAAAGTGCTTTATTTTATTATAGGGCGATTTTAATCTCGGTATATCAAACAAAGCTGATCTTAAATTAAATAAGTGGCAAACAAATATAACGTGAAGAATAAATATATGCATTTATTAAATTTAATAACGAAAACAAATGAGTTTTTTGTTTTGAAATAAGTTTTTCATATAAATTTTAAACCTTAAAAAAAAAGGCACGTAAAATGCATTCCTGGATAATATCATAATTATTTACATAAAAAGATACGCATTTTTACGAAGCTCGCAGAACCGATTTTCAATTGTGTGAACTCTGACTTTACAATATTGTATTGTGTATTGGTGGTTTCGTTGGAGGAAAAGAAATGTAGAGTCAGATGCTAACGTTTTCTATTGTGTAAGAAGCTTTAATCTTCCCATCCCACAACGGTATCGCCTTTCCAAAACTGTGCTCTGCTCTCAAGTGCGCACGAATGCGGTGCGTTGTCCCTGTGTCGTAATTCTCTAGACTTGGTTAAGCTTTGTTTGCACGAGGCGGAGGAATATCCTGGAAGTAGAACTTTAGCAGAGCCTCAGAAAAGTTAGAAGTAACCGTGAACCGTGAATAGACTATCGTGTAAGCAGTCGAATGTTGTAGCTCGAAGAATGGATACTGTGCAGCTCGCACGAGCACTCTACCTCATATTGGGGCCGCGGCTCAGAGTACTGGAGAATACAGGCGTGAAACAGCCGCTTGTCCCGCGAACTCCAGCAGCACACGCCAGCAAAATGGCGTTACTCAGCAGCAAGATGTCGGAGGAGGAAGAGGAGGCCAGACAGAGTGGTGCGGCTTTGTTCAGCGGCCGACGCAAATGGCGTGGAATGGAATGGGGCGCGGAAGAAACACACCCTCTTACCCCTTCTATGGTCGCCTCCGCGACGTCACGGTGTTTGGGTGACGTACGACTTCCTCGGGAGTCCTTGAAGCCTACCTTCACCCTCCCCAGCCCCGCACTCCCATTCCGAGCTTTACCCTAGCCCCGGGCGGGCCCTTCGAATACTGAAGAGAGGACACACGGAAACAAATTCAGAGCTGCCGGCAAACTTGCGTCGCATTCAAATTATTTCGCAGGGAACGCATTGCTTTCGAGGAAATATTTGCTGAATTTAACAGTGGTTGGGCGCTGTGTATTACTAGGGGTAGTGAAATTTCGCGAAAAGTTTTCAAGACAAGTTAATTTGTAAAAACACTGTAGGGTCGTTTACCTATCTTGATTGGCTGAATTACTTTTTGGCACTTGTTAAAGGAGCCGTGCCGATGTCGAATTCTGAGTTGCTCGGTCAAATACGAAAACGCCTTCTCAAGCAGACAGCAACCAATATAGACAAATTGCTGCTGGGTGGTTATAGTATTGAAGTCTACCCAGTGCTCAAATTTTTTCCGCGAAAAATCACTAGCTCTATGTATTTATTACGTTAAAATCACAGGCTTGTCAGTAACCACTACATTTCTGTGCAGTTTCTTATGAGGTCCGGATGCTTTCAAAAAATAATCGTCGTGTTCCAATGGATTCTACTACCTCATGAGTAGAGACTTGCAAAATTCGCGTTATTATTTTAAGACAGACTGATCTCCAAGTTATTGTGCAATTGATCAACTTCGGTCATTGGCCAGAAATATGTTTGGCATGCTTCGGAAAACACTTGAGCCAGTAATATAATATCAGCGGTGGAGAGGCCAATCTCTTTTAAGGAGTCCAAGCTGATACTTTATGTTGAAACCTTGAACTGCGACCACTTGTATATAAGGCAGTGGAGTCTATCATGTAACCGAAAGATAACGCCAATTTCGCACGTCTCTACTCATGAGCTGATATGCTTTGCGAGTGGGTCAGTGAAGTGTGTTTCAAAGGAGGAGACAGACGGCGAGTGTGTATTAAACTGAAGTGGGTTTTACGAACATGTTATAATATGGAATTACGTCGTGACACTTGCTTCGAAGAGTAAAGTCCTACGTATTCTTTCCTACGTGAGTTAGGTGAAAGTTGGAGGTGTTCGTTGCTGTGGCCTTTTCAGAGGGGAAAGGTCACGCACTCTAAAGGGGAATAGTAGTCAGAAGTAAGACACTCGTTATTACAAATACACTACTTTATTCAATGCTAAGACAATATACAAATACAACTGAGCAAGATGCGGTTTAGCTAATACAGATACATCATTTAGTGGCAGGAATACTCTAGCTCACTTTAAAAAGCCGAAATGAGACATCTTAAGGAGCTCTTTCCCGTAATGAGCTTAATGATTGACCTTCATCTATCCCGTCGCCTCACGCAATTTAATTCGCCCTATCGGGAAGTATATTTACCCTGGGGTAATGTAGGCGGCTGCGTAGAGGCTCCCTCGACGGCGGCTGTAGATGGCGACGACCCAGGACCACTGGACTGGTGGTCCTCCCGTCAGACGTCGATCCAGCAGGGCCTACGGCGGGCTGGAGCAAGATGGCCGCGATCCGCCACTGTCCCGTCCATATATACTGGCGGGGCCGACCTCGTTGTCATTCCCCCGGGGAATGTTGACATAACTGACCGGGTTGGCTTGCCGAGGCCGCGCTGCGCCCAGCGTTTGCGCGCCTCCTGGCAGCCCTGGTTGATAGCGCCCGCTGCAACGTGGACGTCGAGCATCGATGAGTGCGTCGCGCGTCGTAGGACTGCTGCTGACTCTGGAAACGCTGCTCAAATACTGCTGCTGACTCTGGAAACGCTGCTCAAATACTGCTTCTGACTCTGGAAACGCTGCTCAAATACTGCTGTTGACTCTGGAAACGCTGCTCAAATACTGCTGTTGACTCTGGAAACGCTGCTCAAAAACTGCTGCTGACTCTGGAAACGCTGCTCAAAAACTGCTTCTGACTCTGGAAACGCTGCTCAAAGACTGTGCGCGCTCGTCGCACTCCCCCTTGTCTTTGAGTGAGTAAAGATATTATCATCGAGGTACTGAGAGCCGATGAGGGCGAAGCGAGGTGAGTATGGAGCAGCGCCGGAATGAAAGGGTGGGGAAAACGGGAGATCCTCGAGAAAAACGCCGACCAACGGCATCGTCCGGCACATGCGAGAATCTGGGAGCGACTCCGCCGGGAATCGAACCCGGTTCGCTCATTTGGAAGGCGAGTAGTCTAACCACTACACGACCGCGGCCCCTCTTGTCTTGGAGACCTTCTAGGAGCATTGATGCTGCATGCGACGTCGCGGAGAAGTCCGAGAACGTTCTTGGCTGTTTGAAAATGTTCTGGGTTTTTCAGAGGAGAACGACAGAGCGAATATAAGGAATTGCTTCACGTTTGGGGGTAGATAAGCAGAGAGGGACTCGTTATACCGCTAGGTCTTACATAATTTGGTTCTGACGGGAGGAAGGGAGTTTTAATCTTTATTTATAAAAACATGCCTATTTAGATGTTAGACTTTCAAGGGGATTCCGTTTATAATATTGCACTGTTAACTAAATAATATTTAAAATGTGTGGAATGTAACGTTCAATAAAAAAAAGTCGAATTTTCGGGGGGTTTTGCATAATATTCCATTTTGTATTCTCTTTTTTGCCATTACAGTATTGTATTTTTATTTTTAAGATTTTGCTGGAGAATTTTCGGGAAAAATGGTTGTAAACCCCAGATATATTTCACAAAAAGGGGAACTGAGTTCCAACTTTTAAAATCCCTTGAACGTAATCTTTCTCTTTGCCACCCGACAAAGGAGGGGGAGGTGTGTCTTGTCTCTGGTTTATTTGAATTTTCATTCCCCAAATGGAAGGAGAGACGAAAGTTGTTGTTTCCAGGTGTCGGAGAGTTACCGGAAAAAACGCCCTTAGACTTAGACATTATTTCCAATACATAGAGTTAATGAAACACGTGAAATTAATGATACGCTACTATAAGTGTGTCTTGAGTTATAGGTAAAGTGTGGAACTATTTATTTCTCAAGGAGATGTGAACAGCTAGAGAGCCATTGGCGCATTTTACGACGTATTCTCCTACATAAAAAAAAAAAGGAAAGATAAATCCATCACCACGCGCAATTTTTCTCTTAAACGAGAAACTTTGGAAACCACCAGCTCTTTTTTCTTTCCATTATTAGCTGTCGTCACCCGGAAGTTACGTGGCTCCAGTAGCTACTGAGCGTTCGCGACTCTCATACAAAAACCAGGACGAGCGATAAATATACGAGCCTCTGGTGTTACGAGCAAGCCTAAAAACGCAGTGCTTTCGTGAGTGAAATTTCGTGAAAAAATTTCAAGACAAGTAATACATCAAAACACCGTAGGGTCGTTTAACTATCTTGATTGGCTGATTTACTTTTGGGCACGTGTTAACTGCCTGCACACGAATCACGTAGGAGCCGTGTCAATGCTGCCGAATTCTGAGTGGCCCGGTCAGATATGAAAACGCCCTCTCAAGGAGACAGCGAAAAATGGCAATAGAGAAACTGCCGTTTGGTGCTTATATTGGCTGTTCGCGGTAAAGTGAGCACTTTTTAAGGCTTTAACCACTAATAAATATATCTTATTGCAGCATCAGGCATTAAATTTTGAGGGTGGTGAAATATATACGCTGTGTTTATTCGTCACAAAGCAATCTTTATATTAAAAAGTAGCAGGAAGATGGTATTAGGATGAAAGGAAAATTTTTTGAATCGCCTTAAAAAGTGCTCACTTTACCGTGAACAGCCTATAGAATTGAAGTCTACCCTGTACTCAATTGTTTTCGCTAAAAATCACTAGTTCTACTTATCACAGAGTAGATTAGGACACAGAGGTTATGTGCTGACCAGTGACGCCATTTTGACGGCGTGTGGGACTCGATTTCGTGGTATTAGCGGTTGTTATAGGCTGTTATCGGTAAAATGAGCACTTCTGAAAACACTGCTTAAGATATACTTGTATACACGCTGTGTATTCTTCCGCCTTATGTAAAATTAACATTGCTATGGGCCTGATTACTTTATTCATGCGTCGGTCAAATGAAACTGTGACGAATATTAAGAAAGTAAATACTTTACGAATCTGCTCATTTTTACACTTCGATGCATTAAAAAACAGAAAGCGAAAGAAATGGGTAATGTTAAATTATCAAAAAAGGTTACCTAACAGCTTTTATTTATCGTTAACACATGGAAATACTTTACAGCCATCGTTGCCAACTTTACTGGGCGAATGTCACTCAGTCCGCCAACTAAAATATACAGTATGCATGCAGGGGCAGTGGTTTTTTTCTAAGGTTCATTTCTGAAGTGCTCACTTTATCGTGAACAGACTTTCGTCAATTCTTGGTTTCTTTCAACTTGTATGAAGTCCTGATAAAGTTGTACTTTATCAGGACTAAAGCTAAACTATGTCTAGCTAAACACACCAAAGGGACAGCGCACCATATTCGTGCGCACACAGTGTAATGATATCCTGCATAAGAACTATTGCTTACTGTGCATTACCAACACACCGATTTTCTCACTGTTCTTATTCATATTAATTATAAATAAATTGTTATGATTTATAGAGAATATAAGTAGAGATGTTGGAAAACGCGAAAAGTTTTTGAGCCAACATATTTTCTGTAGCACTCTAACGAGTTTCATGATTAGATGGACGAGGTTTTGACTTGACCGACCAAGTTGTTTGTAGACCAATCACGAACGTTCTGCCTTATAGAATCAGAATCCTCATTGCCCCAGTGGAATAGGGTGGTAGCTTCGTACATGCATGCCATCCAATAAGGAAATAAAACTGTCGGGAATTTGTACAGTACGTTAAACCCTAGCAAGCAGTAATATTTTCCCGCTATAAACAATCATTTCTAACTATAAGTATAAATAAAAGTCCAATTTTACCAAAAAGGTAATTTTATGTTAGCAAAAGTATAAAACGCTTGTGATACACGATATATTCAGGAAACGTTCAAGCACATCAGCCATGGTGTCATTTTTCAAAGGTTTGATTCAAAAAAGTTCGAAAAAACCACGAATAGACTATATAACTAGGAGCAACTTACTAAGGCCCTGTTGCTGTTCAGGGGTAGGCCTACTTAATTTAAAACAAAATTGAATAAGTGAAATCAGAAATATATGCGAGTCTGAAAGGTTTAAAGGTCGGTCAGAAGTGCGCTGGAATTTGAAAGCAGTCATTCTCGTTGACAGCGTGCTGAGCACGTTAATTGACGTGGTTTCTGACAGTTGCATTGGCAATACGGCCGTTGAGTGTCGCGACCTATAGGCTGTTCACGAATTTTTAATTACTTCTGATATCAACCTTTGAAAAATTTCACTGCACCTACCTGCATATGTTTTAATGGGTACATTGACTGGCAAGCGCCCAGTAAAGTTGGTAACGATGGATGGAAAGTAGTTCCATATCTGAACATCGAATACATAATAAGTGTTAGGTAACCTTGCGTAATAACTTAAATGATTTCTTTCGCTTTCTGTTTCACCTGGCCGACACATGAATAAAGTGATGAGGTTCATGGCAACGTTAATTCTACATAAGGCGGAAGAATACACGACGTGCATGCATACAAGTAGATCTTCAGCAGGGCTTTCAAAAGTGCTCAGTTGACCGTGAACAGTGTGTAAGTAAGTGGTTACTGCGACAATGGCACATGCTCTCTGGCCTGCATTTCCTCCGCGCAGGATGCGAAGTAAGAGAATAAGAGAACCTCCTTAGAAGGCGCAGGCAACACTTCACAAACGAGGCAGTGCCCCTTCTAGCAGCATGGACCATTTCCCTCCAGCATCCCGCGGGTTAGGGAGATGGAGAGGAGTACGGGGTTATGTTTAGTGCCCTCATTAGCATCCGCCACGCCCTGGTTCTCCCCCCTCCAACCCACCTCAAGTGTGAGGGGTAGTTACCCCTCCTCCCGGCAGCTAACTTCAACCCCACAACCCCCTCGTTATCGTCTCCGCGGTGTGCCTCCGATATGACGGCGGTTAAAAAAATGAACACACACACACACGCACGCGCGCTCACCCTACATCTAGGTGATGTGTCTCGGCAACCCGTCGTCTAAGGCTTAGTAGGACAAGCGCTCCTGAACTGAAGTGATTATAGTCAATCCACGGTTACTTCCAACTTTACTGAAGTCCTCCAAAAGTTCTACTTCCAGGATATTCCTCCGCCTCGTGCAAACAAAGCTTAACCGAGTCTTAGAAATTTACACCAAAAGGACAACACCCCGTATTCGTGCGCACTCAGTGTAATAATATTTTGCCTAAGAACTATTTCACACTAGGCGTTACCAACAGAACTGTTTTCCCTCTTTTTTATTCATATTCATTATAAATGAATTATTAAAAATTATAAATAAAATATAAATAAAAGTTCAATTCAACCAAACATAACGTTCTTTTATGTTAAACGTAGTATAAGACGCTTGTGGTACAATGAATATTCAGGAAACAACTATACACGCCATACATAGGGTGATTTCTCAAAGGTTAGATTAAAAAAATGTGAATAAAACTGCAAATAGATAACAACACACATTTCGCCGTATCTCTTCCCTTGTTGTAACGGAAAACACGTTAACTCGAGTTTTATGTTGCCGCAGACAGCTTATCTGCCCGTACATGAATCATGGAATTAAAATGTTGACCCGTTCATTTACCCGTGGATTTGCTGGGTGAAGTGTTGCAATCAGGAAATATTTTGATGTGCACTGTACTTGTGTCGGGACATCCCCGTATAATTTGCGAACAACGCCTTGTGTGCTCATTGATATCATAAATCACATTCGTAAGCGAGATGTGCAGGAATTGTCGCAGATCTTATTGCCAACAGACGAGACGACGCTCAAAGCGTTGTACAGTGATTACTTGCTGTGTACAGTTCCGTTCATAAATAACCGGCTAGTGCAACATGTTCACGATCATGGATATGGTTACTGAATGGTTTTAACCGGGCCTGGGTCCTGCGAGTTCCAATAACACTAAAAAAGGTCTCTCGTAGAGAAAACGCTTGGGCGCAGAATAAACATATTTACCCTGCACTCAGAATATTTCAAGGTCAGTCGCTTATTATTTTAATGGTTAACACGATTAGTTCCGAATATTCCACTGTTCTTGTGGTAATAGTTGGTTTACGAACCTAATGTGTCGTTTTCGAACCTGGAAGTTGTGGGTTTGAAACCCTGATAATTCTTATAAGTCTTATGGTAGGCAAACCACCTTCTTCTTCTTAACCAAATAGCACAGAAGCAGGGACATAATAATATTGTAATGTAATTACACAGTAATATATAACTAGTATAATTTTTTTTTGTGGCTGCAACAAATAACACACAGCGCGTACGTTTAATGAAGGGAGAACAGTTTATGTTTGCGATATTATTAATTTTTCGAATGAAATGTCGCAAACAGTCCCTGGCGTCGTCCGCTTAAGTTAGGGCGATACTAATGTATTCATATTTTTTAATTGTTCGTAAAACTACAATGTGTATGTATACATGCGAACTTTAAAGATATGCTATATATAAAATATGTTTAACTTAATCATTCTAATAAAGAGCAAACCGTTTAAACACATTTTGTAACACCCCAATCTGCAGTTCGCTCGCCAAAGACCATATAAATATTAATGATATAACTTTTATATTTTCAATCTTTGGGAGACGACCAGAAAATTTTATTAAGGACCTTGAGCTGGAACAAAATGTCCATTTCCCCACAAAACTTATGCTTGTGTTTTACAATGTACATTCCGTGCAGATAAAAATGGCTGTATTATTACATCACTACGGACATCTTAGTAGTATGATGGTTTGCTCTGTTGAAAAAGAAACTTATTGGAACACTGCAACAATCGTAGATTTTCTGGTAATAGCAATTTACTAGTTTTTTGTTCATTGGAAAGCTTGATTTACCTAATAAGAAATTCGTTCGTCACTTTATTGATAAATTTTTTACGTTCTTGTATGTGGATTACATTAGTTTCTTCATGCCAGACTCAGATAATAAAATAACTACAGCATTTATAAAATAAATAGTTTCAATGCCTGCGCGAAGTCTAAAATGTACAAGAATTTTTATAATTTTATTCTCTAGGTTGTTGATTTTTCCAGTTCCTTTTTTTTTTTTTAACTTCGTTGACACCCACGAGGTCTTTATGTAAACACATCATTACTACATGCGCATTACCAAAAACTCCTAGGAGTTTGAAACTGCAATTCCAAGCTCTCAACTCTTCAAATCTACGTCACAGAGATTTTCACGATTTCAAACCTGATTGCTTTCTCTAATGACTCTGTTATCTCAGATTTTAGCTCTGAAACGAATTTTCAAGAAAGGTAAAGTTTGTTACTCGCGGTTTGTTTGCCTTGAAATTTTCCCCTGATTACCTCCCGACTGCGAACCTATAGTGCTGCGAGCACGATGGGACTTTATTTAGCAATGCAAATATTATTTTTTCTTGAAATTATAACTCTCGGCTGAGGGAGAAGACTCTCCCAGCGCTGTGCAAAGAAGTTTTCACATTTTTTCGGACGGAAGTTTTTGTTTACGCTTGGAGGTCGGCGGGCTTGATAATCAGTAACCAGCCTCGCTGAGGCGACGAAGATCCTTGAAGACAGTAGACGAGAGGGTGCTGCGAAGGAACGGGAAACTCTTAGAACTTAGAAATTGACAACTTAGAACGGTAATAACTTAGACTTATTGAAAAAAAAATTCTACGTAAGTAAGAAATATAAGAACTCGGAACTACCATAACTTAGAACCATTGAAACTCGGAAAATTACAATTTAGAACAGTTGTAACTTAGAAAGTCACAACTTAGAAATCTCGTAACTTTGAAACATACAACTTGGAACAGCCGTAAAGCAGAAATACGCAACTTAGAAAAACAAACGCAGAATCACATAACTTAGAAACGCCGAAACTTAAAAAGTCGTAACTTAGAACTATCGTAACTTAGAAATATACACAACTTAGAACAGACGTACAGCATAAACATACGTATTAGAACTCGCATAAGTTAAACACACACAGTTTAGAAAGTCCATAAGCCAGAACCACGTAACTTTGAACTGGCATAACTTGGAATATTCTAAGTTATATGCTCCTAAGTTGGCTACTTCTAAGTTGTGACAGCACTTCCTAAGCAACAACGCGCCCTAGAACAAATGCTTTCGTTTGATGTGCTGGACGGGACAGGGAATCTCTGTCGTCAATATTTTACTCTCAGCACTGATTACGAAGGTTTTTCTACTAACTTTGTAGAGCGAAACTTCTTTCTTGTGAGTCGGGGTTTGGTAGCAACAAAAAAAGCGGGTTGTGTTGATTTCAGTAACATTAGTTGATTATAGAGCGTGAGAAAGGAAAAATTACACAACTATATTAGTTCGCGTACGAATTTTTAGTATCCTCGCTGAGAATTTTGTTGCTCAGATACTACCAACTACATTCATTCGTAAGTTGAAGTTTTTGAAGAATTTCGTAGCATAGTTTTAGTGTGTTGTGTGTATTACACAGACGATGGGATAATCAGTCCAATGAAACATTCGACCTATACACATTATTATGACCACCTGCTGGTATTCAGAGAAACCGCCCTTTGCAGCACGGACAGCAATTAGACGAGCTGGCAGTGACTCAGTCAGGTGCTGATGGGTCTCCACGGAGAGATGCTGTCTACAGGGCGTCCCACAACTGTTGAAGGGTGCGTGGAGGAGGAGACAGACGGCGAACACGACGATAGAGGTGGTCCGGTCCCACAGATCTTCAACTGGATTGAAGTCGGGGCTGTTGAGGGCCAGGGAAGGACTTTGAAGTCTTGGTCGGTGCTTTTCCAGCCACACGCGGACACTTCTAGCCGTGTGGCAAGGCGTATTATCGTGCTGGAAGATCCCATCCTCCCGAGGAAAGACACTCATCATGTACGGATGGACGTGATCTTTGAGGATGGATTCATAACTAAATCGATAAAGAGTGCCTTCCACACGAATGATGAGACCTAAAGAATACGACGAGAACATTCGCCAGACCATAACACTGCCCCCACCTACTTGTGTTCGTCCAGCAGTAGATGCAGGTGTCGGTTCTCCGACGTTTCTCGCCGGACACGTTGACGTCAATCCGTTTTACGCAGCTGAAACCGTGACTCGTCGAAGATGGCTACTCGCCGCCAATCAGCAGCGGTCCAGTTGCCATACTGTCGAGCAAATTCCAGTCGTTTTCGTCGATGCGCCTGTGATAGTATGGGTGCACTCACCCTCCGTCTACACCGGAGCCCCATTCGCAGAAGGGTTCGCTGAACTGTTGTGGTAGACACGTGACTGGATGCCTCTTGGTTAATTTGGACTGTGGGCTTTTCCGTTGTAGCCTTCACGCGCCGTCCTAGTAGACGTTCGCCTCGGACATCAATGGCGCGTGGAGCTCCGCAGTTTCCACGAAGGTTATTGCCAGTAGTGACATTCGTCTACTCACGATACACATTTACCACAGAGACACGTGAACAGTTCACAAACGTTGCTGTTTCCGAAATGCTGCCCCCATCGGCCCGAAAGCCGATGATCATCCCTTTTTGCAACTCGGTTAAATCGCTCCCCTTACCCATGGCAGCAGGAAGTGCACTGTGTACAGCCAGCCTATCGGTCGCATTATATACCCGCATCACCAGCCCTCGTCACGCGCCATACGTCATGGGCTACGCGGCGCAGATGGCACTTCTAGCAGGTGGTCATAATAATGTGATTGGACTGTGTATATTATTTACTGGTATTTTATATCTAAAAACATGTTTTTGTAAAACTCCTCATATAGTATGTATGTGTATATGCCTGTGTCTATGTATAGTACATATGCAAAGAAATGCTACAGAAAGTTTCATTCACTGAACACCTTTGTTGGAAATTAAGACTTTACTCAGTTAAAAATTAGCTTTCAGCGTTCCGTTCACAAATCATACGCTTTTCTTTCGTTTTTCACCGTCGTGTTTGCGTAAAGATGTTTCCCCATTTCGCTGAGTCACTGTAGATTCTTAAACTGAGCATCATAAGAAAGCAAGACGATAAAAGTACGTTTTGGATAATAGAATGGCGTCAAAGATTTTTTTGAAGAGAGAGGCGGGGGTTGGGGGGATTCTACTCTTTCTCTAGCGTATTGTAATTCTGTAACGATCTTAAATTTTTATCTCCTTTTACTTAGATTACCGCGTGAAGTTAGACTATTTGTATAATTCAGAAGTTCCATAAACGGCTGCTTCATCAAAGCTGCAACATCCGTATAAGAAATTGGATGCTAATTAACTGAATTGTTATAGCTCATAGATGGTTACTCCCAGTTTTTTCTGAAGCTCAGCCAAAAGTCAAGAAAATTACACCAAGAGAGTTAACGTACCGGTAATTATGTGCAATCGATATAATTATATTTTGCTAGGGATTACCAACGTACCTATTTTCTCACTGTTTCTAAATCATATTAATTATAAATAGTATATTATAATGCAGAGATAAAACATAATTAAAAGTCCGTTTTAACAAAATATAGGATACTTTTAAGTTGACAGAAGTATAAAATGCTTGCGATACGTGACACATCAAGGAGAAAATCAAACACATCATACATTTGGCGATTTTTCAAAGGTTTGATGCAAAATGTGCGCTTAGGTACAGTGTTTGAAGTCTCGCGTATTTCCTGTGGGCATATATTTTGATCAAAGATTTTGCCTGGAACTATTAGAAAAATAGTGAAGGTCGCTTGTACGAGTTGAAATACGGGATAACGTAGGAAGACGATTATGTAATTCACGTAATTTTGTGAAAGATAAGGATTCAAACACTTCTAGTTTTGTGTTAATTTTCTCGGTGCACAGAAGTTTATTTGGCGCGCCATCGCGGAACTAATCAGAAGCTAATTATAAACAGCAAACTGTGGCAGAGATATCCACCTACACGTGCAAGATTCGTCTGTATGCCAGCCCAGGTAAAAACAGCGTTTGATGATGGCATTAAAAATATAACACGACTTATTACTACGGAAAGGAGAATTTCGCGGGTTGACTGGACTCCACAGTCGCGTGTACACTCGAACCTCAGATGTTTGTTCATTGGCTGCTGCTCCAGAGAGTAGCCAGTGTTACTCCACACCTGGCAGTATGGTTCGCCACTTGTTCCCTTGCAAGTTTACTATTGGCTCAGAGTCGTCCAGGGCGTGTCTAGTGAACTGTGATCCAATTACAAAGGTAACTTCAGTGTACTTGTTTTGGACGCCGATCTTGTCCTGAAACGAATTCGCGAGATTTTCCTATCCCTACTTATTACTCATAGTGAATTACAAAGGCAGTATTGGTGAGTACATAAGATAAATGATTTATGTATTTCCAGAATAACTTGATACTAGTCGAAATATTATAGTAAATTTCTAAATGTTTTCTTGAGTTAGGCCCGAAATCTGTTAAAGTATGTTTGTTAATGGTATCCATTTCATTTTGAAAACAGAAAGTGACATGTTAACATAGTATAGAATTATGAAACTATGGGCCAATTTCAATTTGTTGTTGATGGATTTGAATTATCGCTTGTAAATTAGATATTGAGATTGCCTTGGCATTTAATCTAAGGTGTACTGTTATCGAATAAGACAGCTACAAAAATCAGAAATGTGCGAAAAATAATTATTTATAAATTCAGTGATTTGAAATCTCATAGACTCCAAGAGCGTGTACCTCCATTAAAAATTGCTAGAAATTCAGAAAGCTCATCCGGCAACAAACTAGACTCTACAATCCGTTGTGTACTTGAGCCTCAGTTAGTTGTTCATTGGCTGATGAGACAGTTTTACCCCAGACCAAGCACGGGATTCGGTCCGTGCTTACTAGCAGGTTAGTTATTGGATTAAATTAAAAAAGAACGAATGTACATGCGTTTGAAATCTAGAGTGTCATCAAACGAAATTGGGAAATTTTCGGGTCTCCTAAACCTTCCATACGTAGCGAACGTTAGAGATTCACGAATGGGTTTGATGCCAAACTACATCAAACACGTGTATATTTCAATTACTTATGCAAATGGTACACAGTTTATCATACTCAGGGCCACCTGCTGTTCACGTAAAGATTCACGCGCATGCTTAGATTTTAAAGCCCTGAGTGCACAGTTGCAAAATCTAAAAGCCCGAATCAGTGACATCTATCAGTAAAGTTACATTCACCGATAGCCAGATCATAAGCTACTACCGATTGGCGAATCAAGCAAATAAATTGTGGAACAAACCACTTATGGCGGTGGAATTATCGACATTCAGAGGGAATCACAAGTAAATCAGTGAGTAACGAGAGATCCTTATTCTATTAATTTACTTGCCGAGGCAAGCCGAAGTAGGTTCCCCGTTACTGCCAACTTTAGAACAGAGTGAAAGATACATTCTTACTTTTTTATGTTGGTGGTATTGTACTCACCTCGCCAGATGTTATATTTATAATTGTGTTTATATAACTACAGCCATTGACCCACACGTTGTTTTGATACCTCCTGGAGAACGCTGGCCCAATCGCGTGTGTGTGTGTGTGTATATATATATATATATATATATATATATATATATGTGTGTGTGTGTGTGTGTGTGTGTGTGTGTGTGTGTGTGTGTGTGCGCGTGTGTGCGTGTGTGTGTATATATACACACACACACACACATACATATCTGAAAAATTCGCGAGTTCAATGACCTGCAGACTAGACTCTACAGCCTTGTGTACAAATATGCCGATATCAACTGCACATTGGTTGTCTGCTGACACAGTGGAAGGCGACGATTGGGCCGCCGCTCTCCAGGAGGTATCAAAAAACAATGTGTGGGCCAATGGCTGTAGTTATATAAACGCAATAGAGTTCTAGCTTGTCCCAAAATTAAGCCGCTAATTCTTCAGGTGTCTCCCTCTCCCCCCTCCTCTCTCTCTCTATATATGTATATATACATATGTATAATGATTGGCCTATATTTTCTGAGCAATATTACAGGTGCCGCTCCATATTCACTTCAATCACCCTCATCGGCTCTCAAGACCTCACTGTTAACAGCCACCCAAATCTCTTCAGTCACTCTTATACACAGTTATTTCTTATCACAAATACATTTGAGCTCATATAAACTGCAACTGTAAAGGTGAAACAATACATTACAATATGTTGAATGCGTATATTAATAATATAAAAATAAATAAACGTGACGTGAATAAACACAGACGTAAATGACATTTACACAAAGCAGTCTGTCCTGCCGCCATCAAAATTAAAATATGCAAATCAATCGTAAGTTTATACAATATCTAGATAGTGAAGCTACGTAATTGTTTATTGTATAATAGGGGACCCAGCCCGTGACCTTTTTTTTTGTATTGTCACGGGGCTAGAACAGTTACCATGTTAAAAAATTTGGTTATCATACAAAGACTGAAAAAATATTGCATATATATTTAGGTAATAATGAAATGATTTGAAATTAACTCAGCATTGAAGGGACAGCGGTCCCATTTAATATTTCTCTATCGACTTGGCCATTGCGGCCCCACTTAACATAGTTCTATCCACTGAGCCACTAAGGTTCCACTTGGAATTGCTCTATCCACCGAGCCACTAAGACCCCACTTGGAATCTTTCTATCCACTGAGCCACTATGGCCCCACTTGAATCGCTCTATCCACTGAGCTCCTGCGGCCCCACTTGGTATCTCTCTATCCAATGAGCTACTAAGGCCCCATTATATATATATATATATATATATATATATATATATATATAGCCACTGCGGCCCCACTTGATATAGTTCTATCCACTAAGCCACTGTGGCCCCACTTAACATAGTTCTATCCACTGAGCCACTAAGGGGGCCAACTTGGAATCGCTCTATCCACTGAGCCACTAAGGCCCCAATTAATTAACTCAACATTGAAGCGAGACATTTAAAGTAAACAAAAATGATATTCCATTACCTTCATATCTCTATGCAATATTCACTGTGTATTAATACAAAACTTTTCGTAAGGAAAAAGTAATAAGAAAATTAGTTTATAGGGTAAAAGGTAATGATTGCGGAATCTGATCTTGCTGAAATTCGAACTTGACCTGTATTTTACCCCGAGGATTCGCTCTGCAAAATTTGAGGAACTTCTGTTTAGTTTCAAGGGACTTATAGGTTTTAAAGGCGCACAGACAGACAGACAGAGAAGGTCTACTTATTATATAGGATTTGTGCTATGTGAATGTAGTATATACTTTGTTTAAATGTGTGATTTTTTCTTTTAATGCCGAAGTTGTAAGACGTCGACGTCGGGCAGACTTCGGGTATCTTCGGTAAGGTTTCGTTTTCCCTGTTCGAGTTACGAGGCTGTGAGAGGGAGGCAGATAGTGAATGCGGTGCCTTCTCCTCTCGCAGTGTTAGTTGATTGCCGCGAGTGGCGCCCAACTTGCGAGTTTACCGTCCGGCAACCACGGTTGTGGTGAGGAGGGGAGGTGCAGAAGTAAGGTGGCGGCCAAGTGAAAGGCTCTCTCTCAGCCCCATTCCGCAGCAGCCCCTCCGGACCGCAAATCCCTCTCCACGGCTCTTCTGTGTCCCGTTCCCGCGAGGCCGCAGTCCCTAGAGGAGAACTACCCCTCTACCCTTCTCTCTTACTGTAACAGCCTCGTAACCTCTCTCCGGGACACACACTGCCGTCGCAGAACACCCCAGTGTACAGAGGCGAAACTCCTGTTTGTCTGCAAGAATGTCAGCTCCGGCCTGGCGCGAGAGAGAAGAGTGAAAGTGAAGAGATTTGGGCGGCTCTTAAGGGGGTAGTTTCCTTAATTATTTTTCTCAAAATTGAATGTTTCTACTTATTAACTTGATTAAATTCACAATAATTTGATAGTTGAAGGTTAAAAATTGCATTTATCAGCTCTTAAACTAACTTTTTAATGGTTTAAAAAAAAATTATGCTGTTTTTTTTTCTCAACTTAAACATGAATTGAGTAAATGTTTCTGCATGAATTTTAGTTATTTGTAAACTGCGAAACTGTGTTCTTGGCCAAACTTCAGGCATTTTTTAAATTTTCGTCCAGAATACTTTAAAAATTCGATATTTCCATATCCCTTGAATTCTAGGATTTTTCGTATTTCTAAAAGTAGCGGCTGCAAAGTAATGTAAAAAGATTACCCACAAACAAAGCTGCAGTAACATGGGGAAAACCTTGTGCATTTCATAACATATTTGATCATCGAGCTCAAATAACATATAATGAGAATGCGACTGATAAACTATTATTTGTCAAATAGTTCCCGAGAAGTGGCGCACTCCTCACCAGTGTGGCTCGTCGTGGAACTACGTGGTCTCGCATAGAACGGCCGGGGGGCTGAGGTGTGGTGGGTAGGGACCAAAGTGCCCAAAGGTAAGCCACCTGCGGTTTCAGAGCCAGGTAACTTGCTCGTATGTAAAGTGATAGGGAAACTGCCACATTCCAACCAGACAGTTCTCGGAACCGGCCAACGCTCCGAATATTTTTTGAGCATTTGGTAAAGGTTGTCTCCATACTTAAGAATTTTTCGAAAGCCACGGTACCTTGAAAACACTATATAACCTTTTCAAATTTCCAAATGAATTTAGTTATACCTTTAGACCGGTTAAACTAATGACGGCATTTGGAATAGTGTTTTTATCTGTATTAGATGTCATAACCTTGTTTTTTCTTTTCCCAAGATAATTCGAATAATTGTAAGATGTAATAAGTATTAGATGTTCCAAATAAATCCATTGGAACATGGCCTCACTCACTGATATATCCAATACGTGTAGTAATGTATCAAATTTCGGTTTTAAATTTGGTTACCACTTCCCAAATGTATTTACTGTCACGTATCTTATGTTACAATACTATTGCACGAGCTACTTCTGGCCGTAGTATTACAACGTATTATGAAGATAAGACTTGGCTAGAGGAAATGGAATTACCGCGAGCGAAAGCACGAACAACGGCAAATTCCCCCAGATGTTCCACATGCGGAAATCCGGTATGCACTTGGATCCCCCTGGTGGAATGCAAGTGATTCGATAACTACGTTATGTGTCCCCACAAACCAAAAGTTAACGATTTATCTAACGAGTTATGAAACTGTTTTAAATTAAAATTACTTATTACTCGAATGCATATTACAATATATATTATTTAAAAGTGGTAAACGGTTTATATTCACAATATAATTTTTTCGTTTATAATCTTAGATAATAATCAGGCATAATATAACGTTATGAAACACAAACAATCCAGGCCGGCCAATAATTGAATTTGAATTAGTCTCACCTTTGCAGTATTTGTAGAATGGTATGTTGATCATAATCATTTCCCCATTCTGATAAAACAACCAAAAATACACGTTTTAGCCAGTGTAGAGTATGTGAAAAAAAGTACATTAAAAACTTTCTGATTTTCTATAGCAAAATTATTTTAATGCGACAGATCCATGGAGCAAACGTTTATGCTGAATAATGATCAAACGTAAATATCAATGTCAATAATTTTTACTTTTCACTTTGTAAGCCTGCTACCTGCCATAAAATAAAGTCGACTCAAATTGAATATAACATTTAGGCCTACATCAATATTTTAAGTGTACCACAAGTTAATATTTCGTTTTTGAGGTGTACCGTAATTTCTTTAGTCTTTCTTATTAAAAATTATTTCTTAAGTCCCAGTTAAGGAGGGAAGCAAATACATGCCCAAAGATTTCATGTGAAATGCCCGTTGTTTCCTGTAGCTACAGTTGCTGATAACTGGTAGAGGGAGAGTTGGAAGAAATGTGAAGGTTATCGTCAACAAGCATTTCCTATTAACCATCGTGTTGAGTGTCACTGCAGGAGGGTAAGCACTTACCTCTAACTTCCCCCCCCCCCCCAACCCTTTGACAGTTACTTTACTCATCATTAGCCACAGACTACCTGCTGGCGCCTAAATACAACGGGTGTGTTTTGTTACCAAAGCGTGCTGCTGCTGTCGCCATCTCTCGTCGAAAGGCTAAAATAACAGGAGAATGTTCAAGCTTCGTCTCTGATTTCCTTCAACAGGTGCGACACTTGCCAAATCTACCTGCCGGCTGCCAGGGAAACCAGCGCCTTAACATCGAGGTCTTAATGGCCGATGAAGGTGGAGAGAGGCGAGTATGGTGCAGTGCCAGAAAGCAAGAGCGGGGGAAACGGGCGATCCACGTTATGTATGATTGACGTTGACACGGATCGCCTCACGTTATTGATGCGAAAACCAAGGAATTTTCAGGATAGTAAATGTGTTAATATGTATAAGACTTGGTGCTTTTATCAGTATAAAACAAGAAATCTTAGATTTCAGTAGCCATAAATATACGTATTACATTTGTTATAGGCTGTTCACGGTAAATTGAGCACTTTTGAAAGCCCTGCTTAAGATCTACTTTTCGGTACGTGGTGTATTCCTCCGCCTTATGTAAAATTAACATTGTAATGGGCCTCATCACTTTATCCATTCGTAGATCAAGTGAAATTGTGGAATCATTAGAACAGTAAATATTTTACAAATATGCTCATACTTGTACTTCGACGTATTGAAGAAAACACATAGTAAAAGAAATAACTTCAGTTTGCACAAATTTTTACCCAGCAGTATTTATTTGACGTTACGATATGGAACGATTTCCCAGCCATCATTACCAACTTTACTGGGCGTATGTCACTCTTTGCGTCAGTTAAAATATACGCAGGCACGGACAGTGACGTTTTTCTAAGGTTAATTTCAAAAGTGCTCACTTTATCGTGAACAGCCTTTAGTTGTGTGCTAGTGTGTGCTGCAGTATCATGGCAAAGTGAGCACTTTTTGAAACCCTTTCACGTGGAATAATAAGAAATAAATATATTTTATAGTAGCCTTAGACGTCAACTTTCGAGTCCAGTGAAATGTATACACGGTGTGTTTATTACTTACATGGCATTGTTTGAAAAAGTGGTGGAAGGATTATAATTTGCTGATAAGAAAAAAGTGCTCACTTTACCATGCATGAATGATACAAAGTAACAGCTTGACAGCGTGTGCCAGATGCTAGACCGGAGCCTGTGGTCCAGCGGTAGCGCCGTGTCAGCCCGGGAGATGCGCAGCTCGGCCGGGGAATCGCCGGGGGAAAAATGTAAATGGTAATTGAGTAACGCGTGGCTTAAACGTCCTGCGGGCGAGTTGAGGCGCGAGCGATGAAATTGCCTGCGGTCCGAATAAAGCCCTCCCTCTCTCACTAACGAATCCCGCGGCCTGGGCTCCGGTCTCCGTAGTTAGTGTAGAGGGAGGGGGGATGATCGTCCCGAAGAATGCTCGTCGTAGCTGGGGTGGTCGGTTTGAGTCTCGTCTCCCAGCCTCGCGCGTGCCTTTGGGGCACATTCACCTTAAAGGCAACCTTACCCCGTCATATTGAATTCTTCGTTTCTTCCAGCTTGTTTATATTATTTAAAAAAATTTGCTAAAGTAACCGTATACCCAACCAACTAAAGGCTGTTCACGATAAAGTGAACACTTTTGAAATCAACCTTAGAAAAAGGTCACTGCCCGTATAGGTTGTTCACGGTAAAGTGAGAACTTTTGAAGCCCTAGTTACTTTTTCCTTTGTCATTTTTTATTCTTTTTTTATAATTTAACCACTTTTATAAATAAATATTGCCATGCTAGTAATAAACACAGTGTGTATATTCCACCACAATCGGAAGTTATTGCCTAAGGCTAAAATAAAATATATTTATTGATTATTTTTTCCAAATGAGAGGATTTCAAAAGTGCTCACTTTACCGTGAATAGCCTGTACCTGCGTATATTTTAACGGGAGGCCTGAGTAACATGCGCCCAGTAAAGTTGGTAACAATAGATGGGAAATAGTTCTGTATCTTGATGTCGAATAAAAAGAGTTAACTAACCATTTCTGATAACTTAAATTATTACTTTCGTTTTTTGTGCTCTTTTTAATCCATCAAAGTGTAAAAATGAGCACACTTGTCAAATATTTACTTTTCTAATAATTTCGCAGTTTCACTTGATCGACGCATGAATAAAGTAATGAGGTCCATGGCGATATTAATTTTATATAAGGCGGAAGAATACGCAACGTGCATGCAAATAGATCTTAAGCAGGGCTTTTAAAAGTGCTCATTTTACCGTGAACAGCTTATACTGACTTCACACAGCAGTCTGATTTTCCACATGTGGGAATCGTGCCGGACGATGCCGCTGATCGCCGGGTTTTCTCGGGGATCTCGCTTTTGCCTCTGTCCCTTCATTCCGGCACTGCTCCATACTCATCTCGCTTCATCCTCATTGGCTCTCAAGACCTCGCTGTTAGGAGCCGCCCAGATCTCTTCACTCACTCACTGACACAGCAGTGCAGACATAATGACCTCGTGTTTATATCACAATGTTATAACGATTTCAGCATTTAAAGTTATTGGTTTATGTTACAGTTTATTTTGAGTTGAATAATTATTTATTTTAAAAGTACTGGTAAAGCCCCTACTCTCAGGTATATCTAGAATTATAATTCAAGAAATTATTTCCAACTTTTATTTATATATTTTAGTTTGTTTACATCTAACTTTTCTGACAGTGCTATTTCTTTCATTTATTTTGCTATCTGAACTGAGCTCAATTATTTTTGAAGTGTTAGGCTAATTATATTGGTCATCGTTTTTCTCTTTGCACTTTACCTGGTTTAATCAAGCAGTTTCGCCACGTAGGTATGCATTAAATTACAGAACTGATGAGACAGCGACGTCTCAAGAACTGGCGTTTGTCTTGGAATTTCCGTCTTTAATTAGCGTCTCCGTGTGAACCCGTTTGATTAAGGACTCTTTCCATAGACTCCATGGAAAGCGGTTTGTCGTAACTTTCGTGCTGCAAGATTTCTTTTAAATTTTGCATATACCGCCCACAGCAATGCCAGGAAAGGTGTTAAGAGTGGCGCCTAGTGTAATTAAATATGCGGGGTATTACAAGAAGAAGCCCAAAACGCATTGCCGTAGTTTTTGAAGTGCTTCAAACTGCGAGAGCTGCCTCCACAGTACCGTAAAGGGTATGGCTTACATTGGGTATGGTTCAGCATTTTTGAAAAGACAATTACGTATGTGTTCTACCATATTTCTGAACTTTGGATCTAGAAATTTTAATTGAAATCTTCAAGAGAGTGCATTTGTAATTTTAAATTATTTTTGTTGATTTAAATAAAGGGCGTAAAATTTTTGTCGAACATTTACTAGAAGCCAGCAGATAGAATGTTTAGCTAAATAGCCATGCATTATCATGAACATGTAATCGAGCTTAATTTTCGAATAATTGATAAGCAAGTAAACTTTATTTTCTCGTGCAAATTACCAGTTTTGCTTGCTGAAATCTGAGAGGTGATTTAGCCTTCAGATCTTATGAAAGATTAATTTTCTGTTTGAACGACAGTCATTTTTTTAAGTAGATTGGGTCAATATTTCTTGATATTTCTGTACCTAATAATTTTCACTTTATCCTTGCATTCACCATTTATGAGACGTATTTTTATTTTGGGCAATAGAATGACGATTGGGCCTACTCACACTGCATTTGAATGGCTTTGTTTGTGTAATATTAAAATCAGTTGTAGTAGTATTTCATTTTCAGACAAATGGCATGAAAATGTTCTCTCTTGTCTGTGATTTCATGCAAAAGTGTCATGTGTACTCGCGTAATTTCAAATCCTTTAATGGTCAATGCTAAGGATTCGAAAATTTTATATCAAGTACTTACCTGATTTGTTTGTAAAGAATTAGCCATTCTTACTTTGCTTTTGTAAGAAATTAGCGTTTTGCCGTGCTCAGAATATATCTCACGGATGCGCATTCTCATGGCGCCATTATGTTGCACAGCCAGACGCCACGAGCAAAGATGAAGTATGCGACAAGGTAGGAATTATGTTATGAATCTATCGCACGTCCGAAAAATTTCTACATAATTATTCATTTAAAAGTCTCTTTTCCTTTCACGCTACAAGTGTTATTACTTGCGAGTTCACACGCCACACAATTACAACTCAGATAAGTCGTTTGGCAGGATTAAAATTGCGACGTAATTATGAGTTAGTAGTTCCCTTGTACTGTATATAAAATGTATACGTCAGGTACATAAAAAAAAATACTCAAAGGCCTTTTATTGAACCCTTCTAAGGACTTCCCATCAATAAAATAGTAGGGTAGCCGCTGAAAGTCCCATTGATACACTAAGCAAGACTAGAACATTGCGGGGCCACGGTGGCTGAGCGGTTAGCCTGCTCGCCTCCCATCAAGGTGATCCTGGTTCAATCCCACGGTTTTTCGTGTGGGAATCGTGCCGGAGGATGACGTTGGTCGGCGGATTTTCTCGGGGGTCTCCCGGTTCCCCCGTTCTTTCATTCCGGTGCTGCTCCATTCTCACCATAATCACCCTCAAAGGCTCTCAAGACGTCGATGTTAAGAGCAGTCCAAATTTCTTCACTCACTAAGAACATTGCGCGTCAGTTCAGAGCCTTGCGCTTATTGGCGATGGCACGCTTGCTGTGCCTGGCAATTTCGCCCTTATCGCTCCCGCGCTTCTCGGCCTCAAACTCTGGAAAAACGTCAAGTCACTGAACTCGAGATGTTATCGTTACAATTAATAGACCAGTGGCGTGGGGTGATCTCTTGATATAGGCGGTAAAATTAGCACTTTTCAAAGAACTGCTTAAGATCTACTTCCGCCTAATTGACATTGTCATCGGCCTCATCACTTTATTCATGCGTCGTCCAAGTGAAACATTGAAATCATTAGAAAAGTAAATATTTTACAAATCAGTTCAGTTTTACACTCCGACGCATTAAAGAAAACAGAAAGGGAAAGAAATAATTTTAAGTGACGAGAAATGGTTACATAACACTTTTTATTCGACGTTAAGGTACGGAATTACTTCCCATTCATCGTAACCAAACTTTGCTGGACGCATGCTAGTCAGTGTGTGCCCGTGAAACTATACGCAGGTAGGTACAATGACATTTTTCAAAGGTTGATTTAAAAAGTGATCAAGGAAACGTAAACAGCCTATAATTACGCCTCTCCGCTTGCTCGCTAGTGGTATCAATATGTTCAGTTTCAACTGGCTGCTCTCTTGGCTACTGATTCCTGTTGCGTTGTTATGATGTGATCAGGCCTTAGCTGAACGACCTGCCTGAGCACACCTTCAAACATTGAACCAGGGCACGAGCGTGATTGCAATAACACCTGGCGAAAGACAGTTGCAGAAAGTCCCTCCACCGGCCAGTAAACGGGGCCGATACAGGCCGACGTAACACTGGGAGTGGCGTCTTTTCTCGTCGAGGCAGCGCATCAAGAATATATGGAGATGGGTATGTCCGGCCGTCGTTAACCGCCTCCTATAATCAGCCTCCAGCAACATGAACAAGATGGCGACTTTTCAATCATATTGTAATAGTAGTGGCGTGCGGTAATAATTCTTAATATAATTAATTAGCATCTTGGTATTCCACTTAAGATCCCCCGATCAATAGTCAGGTAAATAATTATTGTATAATCCATAAAACTTATGTTCAATAAACCCAATCTTATACTGTTGTGCTCTACCTAATTATGACTCATTATGTAGCTACGTCCGTAGTCCCTTTCACGTAAGAACTGACTTAAAAGCTCATTCGTAACAGCGTGCAGCGAGAGTTTATAACACTGAGCAAGCAACACGATTCTTTGCAGCAGTTCACTACACGCTACAATAATATACAAGAGCATAATTATTTTTTTAAGGAAACAAATAATGTGTAAGGAAAAAACGTTTCATTGCAATTTATTTACACTTATTGAACTAAATGAAAGCTTCATCAATCCACTCCAGCTTGGACACATCCGTTGATGGTTTTTATCTGCAACAAAACAAAAGTTAAAGAATTATTTACAAGCACGGCCAGCCAAAAATGGAAGATGTCTATCGAAGTGTAGAGTCTGGTGTAGTATGGAGCAATAGGATGCCGGTAGTTTGGAATACACAGACCAACAGAAGTGACGTTATTGTAGTGATGCATGAAGGCGATTTGCTTCTGTCTTGACTATACAAGTTATAGACTGTTCAACAATAAAGTGAGCACTTTTGAGGCCCTAGTTACTTTTCCCTTTCAGCAAGTGGGATGGACCCCCGCATTTTTTGTGAAATAGTTGTTTTGCATAAATGTTCCGCAAATACGACTTTTTGACAGAAAATATAAAAAACAATTATCAATGCGTCTTATTTTCATACTTTTTTCATATTAAGTGTATTGTTAAAGAAAAAAATCATTAAAATGGTTAAATATCGCATTTTTAAAGCTTGCCTATGCAGTCTCCTTAAGCGGCAAGAAAAAAGTACAAAGAAACGGACATAGTTTAATCTGTGGTCTTTCATCACGTGTAATAAAACTCCACTGTTACAGATCTAATTTGCACAGTAGAGCGTCACGATGGAAACACTGCACGCATTGCGTGTAGGAGCGATGAGGCACTAGGCGTGCGTGTTAGTGTCGCCCGTATTGCTCTCTCGCTTCTCGACCCTTGGACGCGGGGGTCCACCCCACACTTAACCACCTTTTTAAAATAAACATTGCAATGTAAGCAACAAACACAGTGTGTATATTTCACCGCCCTTTGAAGTGAACGTCTAAAGGTTAAACAAAATATATTTATCGGCTATTATTCCAAATGAGATGGCTTTCAAAAGTGCTCACTTTAACGTGAATAGCTTATAAAATATAACAACCTGTTTTAAGTAGCTGTCGGTAAGTGTTTACAGTAAAGGCTCGCAGTAAAATGAGCACTTTCGAAAGCTCTGTTTAAGATCTACTTGTACGCGCATTGCGTATTCTTCCACCGTATGTAAAATTAACATTGCCATATGGGCTTGGTCATTTTAGTCTTGTCACGGTCAATTTCAACTGTGAAATTATCACGAATGTAAATATTTTACAATTTTGCTTGTTCGTACACTTTAGTGCATCAACAAAAAACCGAACGGAAAACTAAAAATTTCAGTATTCGCGAATGTTAACCTAACACTTCTAACTGAACGTTGAAACTTGGAACTATTTATCTTCCGTCGTTGCCATCTTTACTGAGCGCATGCCAGTCACAGTATACCCGTTAATATGTACGCAGGTAGCAGCAGTAACATTTTTAAAAGGTTGATTCCAAAATTTGCTCACTTTACCGTGAACAGCCTGTAAAATGTGCAAGGTTCCAGGCTGGTTTGGTTTTCTTTTCAAATGTAAGTAAAACATGGGGCTCCGTTGACTTTTTCAGGCACATATAAATATGCGTATAATGTCAGGCATCGCATCGAACTATTTTTCTTTGGAACTAGTGGCCACGGTTGTGTGGTCAGACTTTTTAACCGAACCGAACCCGGTTCGATTCGCGGCGGGGTCGATCCCGGATTTTCGCTTGTGGGAATCGCGCCAGACGTTGCCGCTGGTCGGCGGATTTTCTCGAGGATCTCCCGTTTCCCCCTGCCCTTGCATTCCGGCGCTGCTCCATTCTCACCTCAATTCACCCTCTTCGGTTATCACGACCTCACTTCTAGCTTGCCCTCAGTGCCCGTATATTTGTGCCGTCGTAGGAGTGTTAACTCACAAAATCGGAACAGTGGAAAAATGTGTTCCTGCCAGAAATCTTGCGCGCCAGAGAAATACTTGGAGGCCTACTTCCTGTCGTTGTTTACGCATGGGGGTCAGCAAAACTTCGAGAGGCGGTATCCTCGAGCCGTGGCAAGAATAAAACAGACGGCGTAAACTTTGGCAGAAATGCCGGAGGAGCGCCGCTGGCGGGGCATTTGCCAACTTGCGTGCGTGTTTTTTCTGTTCCTCGTCAGATAGGGAACAAAACCGCAAAGTTTCACCGCGTTATCGCAAGTTCTATTCCCTCTGCAGCTCTGACCCTCAGTAACCTGAAACAGCCTCAAGCAAGCCACGAGCGGCCTTGGAGCTCGCGTGGGTTTCGTTCTTTCCCGAGAATAATACTTACGGCCAATGGTGTACGAAAGCAGTATATTGACCCGATTTTCGTTATAACTTTTTTTTCAGAGGGCTTATCGAAATGTTTGGCACGACAATACACAAATATTAATTTTTAACAACTCCCTGCATTGTTAAATATTCACTATCTTTATTATTCTGTGAACACTGATGGAAGATAAGAAATAAGATATTCGTTCTTATCTTCCATCAGTTCTTCAATAGTTGTAATGGTAGTGAATATCTATTAATGTAAGAAGGTGTTCGAAATTATTATTTATGTCTTTTTGTGGCAAAAATTTGAAAAATTCTCTGTAGAACAACTTTTGACCAAAATTTAGGCAAATTACACGGATTTCGTACACAATTCCCCTTAAGGGAACCCAGAAATCTCGCGGATTCGTCTGGCAACACGCTAGACTCCACAATCCTTTGTATACTCGAGCCTCAGTTAGTTGTCCATTGGCTTACGATACTGTGTTACTACATACCACACTCTAAATTCTAATCAGTGGGAAACCACTGGTTCGCAGTGAAATTCAACTACTAGAATCAATGAAAATGGCTCCACTTAGAATCAGTGGAAAATCACTGATTGTTTCAGTGAAAAAATTTCGCTGATTGAATTAGTAACGTGAAAATATTTCACTGATTGAATAGGTGACGGGCGACTATAGGGGCGAATAAAATATTGTTCTTATTGAATGTAGTCAAATAATTACGTGAAATAAACATATTCACGATAGTTTACAATTCATATTGCGAAATTTACCGTAAATTTAAAAAGTAAAAAAACTTTCGAAGGTGGCTAGGATTTAACCCCAAACCATTCGACTCTAGGTCGTTACCCTACCATCTACGCTACCATGCCAAGTTGAAATAATGAGAGGAAAATATATTTCTTATATTGTCGCCACGAAATCGTGAAGATTTAAACTGTATGCTCATATTTTTGGTTTTTTGTTTAATTGGTACCGTTAGGGTTATTAAAACGAATAGTATATATGATTACTCTCTCTTCATCACATTATATGCAGTTTAAATCTTCAAACAGAGCGCTGTGACGATTACATGAAAACGAATGAAAGACGAAATACATTTTAGAAAGTACTTTGTATTGGTTTTATTAGTTTATTCGTTGTTATGTCACTTGATACCCGTTATTTAACGGCCATTTTTAAACGTGGTTTGACAGTCATTTTTACACTCTATTCAACTGATGCATCAGTTAAAAATAAACCACTGAGTAAATAGTGAAAAAAAATAAAAATAAAAGACTGATGAATCAGTGTTAAATGTCACTGAATCAATACGTAAAGAAAATCTGGCATTTTTTCACTGATTAATCAGTAAAATTCACAGAAGTGACTGTTGAATCAGTGAGATACGTTTGACTTATTGAAACAGTGAAATTCTCAGTGATTCAGATTAAGAGTGCAAGTAGCACGGGATCCTGTCCTTGTTTTCCTTGGAGGTTAGTTATAGGCGCGAATTCCTCCGGGGCGTGTCTTACAAACTGTGATCCAATTGGAAAAGGAAGTCATGTGTACCGTGTCTGAAGTCCAACTTGCCCCAAAGTGAATTCGAGAAATTTCCGAGTCTCTACGTCACTACTTCGCAATGATTGGACGTCATAAAGACCGCTGGCGAGATATTAATTCGTCGCCAATGTTTCCAAATAATTGATTCGCGCTTCGTTATTTATGGCAAACCACAAGTGAGACTGTTAACGACAATGTGAGCACTTTTGAAATGAACCTTAGATAAATGTCTCTGCCCTTGAAAGCATACATTTTAACGGGCTCACTGAGTCACATTTGCCCAGTAAAGTTGGTAACGATGGATGGAAAGTAGTTCCACATCTTAACGCCGAATAAAAAGTGTTAGGTAACCATTTGTGATAACTTAAATTATTTATTTCTCTCTCTGTTTTTTTATGCATCGAAGTGTTAAAATGAACAAATTTCTATATTATTTACTTTCTTAAAAATTTCGTAGTTTTACTTGACCGACGCATGAATAAAGTGATGAGGCTCATGGCAGTGTTAATTTTACATAAGGCGGAAGAATACATAACGTGGATACAAGTATATCTTACGCAGGGCTTTCAAAAGTGCTAATTTAACCATTTCAGACCCATTTTATTTTCATGTTTCAGGTGTTGCAAACAGAAAATTTTATGATACCTACTGTACTAAGTCGACACAGCACTTGTTTCTTTGTCACAGCCAATGCGTTCTAATCTATACTTTCAGCTACAGTAATATTAACCAGTTATGTCGTATACCAGTTAGATGGTTTTGGGAATCATTTACCCACATGAAATATCGTTGTCATTGAGCTTCGCAGTGTACAGTACAGACAAAAAATTCCCTATAGGCCGTTCACGGTAAAGTGAGCACTTTTGAAGCCCTAGTTACTTTTTTTTTTTTCAAACAATTTATATCCTTCCACCACTTGTTAATGTAAACCCTTTCATGTGAGTAATAAACACAGTGTGTACATTCACCATACCTAAAACAAGAAGTCTGAGGCCACAATGAAATGTATTTATTTTTTATTATGTCTGATGAAACAGCTTCAAAAAGTGTTCACTTTATCGTGAACGGCCTATACACGAGAGTAATGTACACAATTATGTACACTGGGTCTGAAAGAGTTAACAGTGAACAGCCTATTAACTGCGTGTTGGAGTCAGGCGACGTAATTTTGTCGCCCACGCTCAGTGCTAGTCACACAATCGTAAAAGCGGAATTGAGTTGATGTGTATTGAGATGACGTCACTCACCAGCAACATGAAACGCCGTTTGCCAGTCAGCGCCTGGTGACTTACTCGTTGGCCCGCAGCCCAGCCAATGGGGGAACCTTCCCCAGCACGAGGTTGCCAATCAAACACAGGGCTCGTTCCCAGAGCCTCGCTCAGCCAATCACAGAGCAGAGATCAAGGGAACCGCCAGGTCTGTTCGTCTCTGTGTACTTATCTACTCCTGTACCTCGTCCTCGGCGAGTAGAGCGATATAAATACTGGGGGAAAAAAATATCTACCTATTTTATTGATATAGGTTATTTATAAAAGTGTCATTTTATCAAACAATATATCAAACGAACAATATCGCTATTACATGTATTAACACATTGAGGTCTGCACACATTTACTGGCACTTACGACGAATTATAAGCGAGTCACCTATATCCACTACTGCAAGAACACCGGTTCTGTTATCTGTTTTAGAACTCACCATCGTCCTATTGGTTCATACTACACCGGACACTACCTTGTATTTTACAGCATTCATTATTGGCCGTTCATCAACCAATGGAGAGCCGAGTTGATATTGGTCCAATTAAATGTCCATTTTCGTATAAAATGATTTACAATCAATCATGTCCCTTTGAGTGGCTATGAAAAAAATTAATTCGGTCGTTTGCAATATCATTGTTACTGCGCTGTGGTGTACTTATGAGGTCATGTTTACGGATGATGGTTCATCGCCGGAAAAGATGACTGTTTGCTAGGATTCAACATACTATACATGTGTTCCAACAGTTTTCTTTCCTTATTGGCTGTCATGCATGTATGAAGATGCTACCTATTTTCACTGGACCAGTTAGGACTCTGATACCATATGGCAGAACGTTCGTGATTGGTCTGCAAACATCTTAGCCGAATCAAAACCTTGTTCATCGAATCGTGAAAGAATAAACTAGTTATAGTGTCATAGAAAATATGTCGGTTCAAAAATTTTTCCCGATTTTCCATAATCTCTAGCTATTTTAAACACTATCCGAACAAAGACTTCACACCCATGTGAGTTTTGTTCTGAGCAACAAATTCATTTTGAAATTATTAGTTTTGCTCGAGTGTATCTCAAGTAAAGTGTTAAATGACACTACAAATGTAAAATTGCTAGGAATATTACATATTTGGGACACGAAGCATTGCAGAAGGATGTAGTGCTTGCTTTTGACGCGTGTTGCCAAAGTAAACATACACTAATTATTTAACTCGATTTTTGTATTCAAAACAGGGATTATTAAAATAGCATTTTGAAGATATTTATTCCAATATACCTGAAAAAAACGTAGATTTCGATATATATCGTTTAAATAATATCGACACTGTGTATCGATATATCGTTGATATAGTATTGCCATTTCGATATATCGATATTTTTTCAACGTCCCTATCCCAGCCGTAACCCAGTGCTCGCCATCACCTACAGTACCTGGTTACCTACGGCTGGTCGTGGTGTTGGCAGAAGAAAGAGAGCTGAAGGTCGCAGGCTTGAAGCACCAGTTCGCCGGCTGGCGTCATCGTGAGACAAGGTGATCCTCTGATCTCGTCCGCCACCCACTTCAAGGGCTGGCCCGTCCTGTCTGTAACAATCACAAGCCTGCTCTGATATTTCCCTGCCGTTTCAACCCCATCAGTACACACACTGCAGAGCCAATGTATCTTCGATAACACATTAGAAGAGACTCGAAAATTTCGCGAATTCATTTGGTAGCAAGCTAGACATTAAAACCCTTTGTGCACCAACTTTACCCCAGACTAGGTAGAACGATAATGGGTCCGTGTTTTTTTTTTTGCAGGTAAGTTATTGTCTCAAATGAGTTCATGGTGTGTTTTAAAAACTGCGTTCTAACCGAAAAGGAAAGTCTAATATGCATGTGTCTGAAGTCTACCTTGTCCTCAAATGAATTTGCGAAATTTCCGAGTCTCTACACATTGGCTATTTTATCATCTCATGAGTAGGGGCAGGTATATTTCGCGAAAATATTTATACTAATGCTAGACTACAATATCCTACGTTCACAACCACAACTTCCTTCGATTATTGGCATGTTCTTATTTGACTGGGCCAATCAGAATAAAGTACTCCAATACTGAACGTCTATGATTCGCAGACATACACTTGAGGCTCGTGTCATTTAGAATCATCGAACCATGAAAGTACATATGAACAAATGCGTTTTGGAGTACAACTGGTCTCGAAATCTGTTCGCGAAAAACACCCGCCGCTACTCATAAGTTAAGTGGAGAGGAGAGATTTGGGCTGCTCTTGACATCGAGGTCTTAAGAGCCGACGAGGGTGAAGCCAAGTGAGTATGGAGCAGCGCCGGAATGAAGGGGCGAGGGAAACGGGAAATCCCCTAGAAACCCACCGACCAGCGGCATCGTTAGGGGTTAGTGAAATTTCGCGAAAAGATATCAAGACAAGTTGTACTTCAAAACATCTAGGGCCATTTACCTATTTTCATTGGCTGAGGAATTCTGTAACTCCGGCAGTTAACCTTCGTTATTCGCGCGCTAACAGTTAACACGAACCAGAACATGTTTCAGCCGATTAAAAAAGGTGGACGCCCTGGCAGTGCTTTGAAGCGTATCTTGTCTGGGAATGTTTTCGCGAAATACCACTGCCCCTGCAGGGTTACCAACCGGCGATCTCGAGGTAGGCGCCGAGCGGCTCGACGTCCTTATCGTCGGGGTACATGGCCATCAGCTCCCTGAGCTGCTTCAGGTCTCCCAACTGCCTGAAGATTGCCATGTGGTCGCCCTCCAGGTGGCAGTAGACGTCTGCGGAGGCGTGGTCCAGGGCCGGCAACCTCACCAGAGTGAAGCGCCCCAGAGACAACGAGAATTTCTTCACCTCGCTCTCACTTCCCAGGCTCGACTCCACGTCTCCTCCTGCCGCACGAGAAAGGCAATGTCTGTTCATCGTCACTTCCGCCTTCCCGCACGCCCTGCTAAAGTTCTACTTGCAGGATAATTCTCGACCTCATTCAAACGAAGCTTAGAACATTACACCAGCAGGCCGACACACCGCATTCATGCGTACTCAGTCGTATGGGCTGTTCACGGTAAAGTGAGCACTTTTTAAGGCCCTTATAAATTTTTCCTTTCATCCAATTTCCATCACCCTGCTGCTTTTTAATATAAACATTGCAATGTAACCAATAAACACTGTGTAAACATTTCACCAACATCAAAATTTTATGCGTGAGGCTGCAATAAGAGGTATTTATTAGCGGTTAATGCCTGTTGCGAGGGCCTTAAAAAGTGCTCACTTTATCGTGAACAGCCTATAATAAAATTTCGCGCAAGAACCATTACTTACTCGGAGTTACTCACACACATATTTTCTCTCCGTCTTTATTCATATAAGTTATTAATAGAGACCTGAAAAATTCGCGAGTTCAATGACCCTCAGGCTAGACTCTACAGTCTTGTGTACAAATATGCCTATATGAACTGCACATTGGTTGTCTGCCGTCACAGTTTAAGGCGACGATTGGGTCAGCGTTCTCCAGGAGGTATCAAAACACAGCGTGGGCCAATGGCTAAAGTTATATAAAGCAAGTGTTTCGAATTCTGGCATGTCCCAAAATTAAGCCGCGAATTCTCCAGGTCTTTAGTTTTTAATCAAGTATTCTAATTTATAGATGAAATGTAAATTAAGGTTCAATTTAACAAACAATTGGATACTTTTATGTTACACAAGTATAAAACGCCTGTGATTCATGACAATTTTAGGAAACAACAATACACATCAGACATAGGGTGTTTTTTCAAAGGTTTAATTCTAAACGTGTGAAGAAATTGCGAATAGGCTATATTTCAGATCCTGTAGATAACGCACAGCAAAGTACTCTACATTGCGAGTCTCAATGCCCGACGATATTCCCTACGGAAAGGAACATTTCGTGCTTTAAAAGACCTGTAGGCTAGACTGCACTTTCCTACGTACCTTCGAGCCTCAACTTTGTGTTCATTGGCTGCTGCTTCAAGTGTTTAGCCAGTTATTCCTCAGACCAGGTGGCACGGGATTTGGCGCGTGTTTCCTTGCAGGTCTGTTATTGGGTCAGAGCTCACCTGGTCGTGTCTTATAAACTTTGATCCAATTACAAACGTAATAGAAACGTTCACGCGTTTTAAGTCTAAAAAGAATTCGCGAAATTTTTCATTGCCTGCCTATGGGGGAGACGTGAAAAATTGGTGGATTCAATGACGCGTAGGCTAGACCTCAATCGTAATGTAAAGTCTGTTGACGAAAAAGTGAGCGCTTTTGAAATGAACCTTAGAAAAAACCCTACTCCTGCCTACATACATTTTAACGGGCGCTTCGAGTGGCATTCGCCTAGTAAAGGTGGTAACAATGGATGGAAAGTAGTTCCATATTTTAACGTCGGATAAAAAGTGTTATATAACAATTTGTGATAGCTTAAAATTATTTCTTTCATTTTTTTTTTAAATTCATCGAAGTGAAAATATTAATAGATTTGTAAAATTATTACTTTCTTAATAATTTCACAGTTTCATTTGACCGACTCATGAATAAAGTGATGAGGTCCATGGCAATGTTAATTCTACATAAGGCGGAGGAATACACCACGTGTATACAAGTATATCTTAAGCAGGGCTTTTGAAAGTTCTCAGTTTAGCGTGAAGTTTTGTTACTATGAATCGGAGGAGTAGTATAACAGCATGACGTAAGTACGGCTTCAGTAAAGTTGAAAGTAGCCGTGAATGGACTATACAGTGACGTATGCGACAGTCCGAGGTAGTGCTAAATCAGCGTGAATGGAAAACGGCGTCCAAGTATGACTAAACTGGCGACGCGACGCTATGGCAGTTACTCAGCGACGACGGAAGTATGTGAGCGTCTCTGTGGTCGCTAACGAGCCCGGCGCATGCAGAACGCGATATCCGGCACGCGTTCTTTATTCGTCCTTTGCGGGCGGGCCGTTGTGTAGCATTCCGCTAGCTATAGTCTCTTCACGGTAAAGTGAGCACTTTTTAAGGCCCTTCTAAAATTTTTCCTTTCATCCAATTTCCACCTTCCTGCTGCTTTTTAATATAAACATTGCAATGTGACCAATAAACACATTGTATACATTTCATCACCATCAAAATTCAATGCCTGAAGCTGCAGTAAGATATATTTAGTAGTGGTTAATAGCTGCTGTTGGGAGGGCCTTAAAAATTGCTCACCGTGAACAGTGTATATCTCCATCGGCGCGAGCAGCGAACAATGCCGGTGGAATCTCGATCAATGAGGAGAGCTGCCGTCACCTGTTACTGTTCCTGGCTGCAGCTTCCGTACTCCTCTCTCTCTCTCTCTCTCTCTCTCTCTCTCTCTCTCTCTCTCTCTCTCTCTCTCTCTCTCTCTCTCTCTCTCTCTCTCTCTCTCTCTCTACGCCCTCTCCAACTCGAGCGCGCCTTCACTGTGCTAGGAACTAGTCGCCCCGCTACGTATTGTTCACGGCTAAATTGATCACTCTTGAAAGCCCCGTTTATTATCTTATTTCCTTCTCATTTCGCATTTTTCCCCTTTCCCTTTCTGTAATATTAACACTGCCACTAGCTTTATCACGTTATCCATGAGTAGAGACCTGCAAAATTCGCGTTCTTATATGAAGATATGTTATACTTAAAACACTCTTATTTTGCAATATGTTTGTCATTGGACCATTCTTTATTTGAAACGTTCCGGATAACTCTGCGCCAATAAATTAACACTTCATAATAGCGTGAACCAATCACGTTCAGTTCACTCAGAAAGGGAGTGACTTGGCGTCTAGGTAGCAGCCAATGAGGAAACGACGCCGGCTCGAGTATATACAGTACTGTGAATTCTAGCGTAATGCTAAAAAAATAACGCGAAATTTGCAGGTCCCTATCCATGAACCATTCAAGTAGAAAACAAGGAATTCCTTAAGAAAGTATGTGTGTCAGCAATGTGTTGATTCGCGACCTTATCGGAACCGCGGCTCGCCTCCCACCAAGGCGAACCACCAGGTTTCAATACCCGGCCGGGTCACTCCCGGATTTTCGCTTGTGGGAATCGTGCCGACGATGCCGCTGGTCGGCGGGTTTCCTCGGGGATCTCCCGTTTCATCCGCCCTTTCATTCCGGCGCTGCTCCATTCTCTCTTCATTTCAATCTCATCAGTTCTCAAAAATGTTTACAAATAGGAGAAAATTCTCTATAAACAGTGAACATTTTTGGCGGTATTGTATTTTTAACCCATTAAGACCCAGTGTACACAATTGTGTACATCACGCAAGTGTAGGCAATTTTTGGTCTGCATTGCACACTGCAAAGCTCAATTACAATTGATCTTACGTTTAGGTAAACGAATCGCAAACCGCATTACTACTCTTAGGTCATAATTAGTTCATATAACTGCAGCCGAACCTATAGCCTACAGCTCATTGGCTGTGGCAGCAAAACTAGAGTGTTGTGTCGACTTAAGCATAGAACGCATCGTACATTTTTTCGTTTGTAACACCTCGAACCCGCAAATCAAAGTAGGTCTGAAAGTGTTAAGTACCCCAAACGCACACACAGGTGCATAACAGCATAACTAAGTGATGTGAAAAATACTTTTAAATAGCATATAAAGCGTAATTTTATTACTTTTACTATTTCACAAAAGGAGCTCGTGTTTCCAAACGTAACCATTGTAGGCACCTTTTTTTCGCGAAAAGATTGAGGACAGTTTGTATTCCAGTGCACTTTAATTCAGAACTACTTTGGTGATTGGATAATTTTAATTGTTACGCGTCTTATCTGTCTGCTCGCGAATCACGGACGGTCAGTATTGGAGGAACTTAATTCTTATTGGCTCACACATGTAACAGACTGCCTTCACGCAAAGGCGAGCGGCCAGTAGTCGATTGAAGACTGCAAGTGTGCACATAGGATATTGAAGTCTAGCCTCCACGTAAATCTTTTCGCGAGAAACAGCTGACTTTAGTAATCATCAATTAATGTTCAGGGAAAATGTGACTTAATTTCATTGTACAGTTACATAAACAAACGTATGAAAGCAAAAGACAGCCAAAAAAAAACACTGCACACGCTACACAGGCTTGTAAAGAACTCGGGATGAACGAGTAACAAAACGTGCAAGTTAGAAGGCTGTAATTTAATCCGTTCGTCCGTCAAAAGTTAAAACTTGCGTGACGGACGGACGAAAATAATTTATGGCTACCGCAGATTGGCTGTTGGTCACGTGATTTACAGACGGATGACGGATGGATGGACGCGACGGGTTAATGTAAATCCTTCTGCATCACGCAGCAGCCATTCGGTAACGAAGTCCGTTCTCAGAGTTTTACGCAGCAATGAGAGGAGGGGTTAGCCCACATCGAGTAAACCGCAACGCCATTTCGTCCATTCGCGGTAACCTTAAACTTTTCTGAAGCTCTTCTTTAGTTCTGCATCCATGCTGTTCCTCTGCCTAATGCTAACGAAGCTTTACTAAGTTCGGAAAATTACATCCAAGGGACAACGCACCGTATTTGTGCGCAATAAATTTAATAATATTTTGCCTGAGAACTATTTATTACTAGATATTACCAACACACCTATTTTCTCTCTGTTTTTATTCATATCAAATATATATGAATATTGTAACATGTAAGCGAAAGTTCAATTTAACCAAAACCAGGATTCTTTTATGTTGCCAGTAGTATAAAACATTTGTGATTCATGGCACATTCAAGAAACAATCAATCAGGTCATAAATAGGACGATTTTTCAACGTTTTGAGTTATGCAAAGAAACCTCGAATAGACTATAATAACTAACCTACCCAAAACAAGGACCGAATTGAGTGAGTGAGCGAAGAGCTTTGCGCGGCTCCTAACATCGAGGTCTTGAGAGCCGATGAGGGTGATTGAGGTGAGTATTGAGCAGCGCCAGAATGAGAGAAAAAGAAGGTGACGGGTGATCTCCGAGAAAAACCCGCCGAACAATGGCATCGTCAAGCACAATTCCCACTTGCATAAATCCGGAGTGGCCCGGCCGGGGATCTTACCCGGATCGCCTTGATGGGAGGCGAGCAGGCTAACAGCTCTGCAACCGTGGGTCCCCAAGGAGCGAATCCCGTGCTATCTGGTCTGCAGCGAATCTGGAGCATCAGCCAATGAACAACGAACTGAGGCTCGAGTACTCAAAGGATTGTGGAGCTTCGCTCGTTGACAAATAGAAACGCGAAATTTCTGGGTGTCTACCAAAGAAACGAGTTGGGCATGTGTACAGTACGTGCCATGGTGGGGGGGTCATGATCGACCCCACGAACAATTAGTTTGACGTTAGCCCGCCAGGATGTAACGCTAGTGCGCTGCAAGGCCATGCATTCTCAGTATTCGCGTAGACGCGTGACTGACAGGTGGTTAGAGTTATATGTGTTTATTCGTTCTGTTGCTGGTGGACTGTGGGTTCAGCTGTGACCCCACCATCTTATGTGAGTAGTTAATTTTTTTAAATCCATTATTTTAACTTTTTATCTTTATTGACAAATATTTTACATTTAGAACTGTGTGATAAGAGAAGCGAGTTTTCAATATTATTTAATAAGTTATTGTGTTAGATATGCCTAGTAAGCCTAAAAATCTCGATGAAATTGACAGCGTGTCGGATGGCGAAGGTTCGCAAGTATCTGATGCGTCAACAGAAAACAGCGTCCATCAAACAGATTCAGAAATATCTGTTTCTAGCTCAGAGAACGAAGATGAATCATCTACAGATAATGACCTACAGTTTCGACGTAACAAGAGAGTGTTGCTTGGCAGAAACAACTACAACTGGTCAAAGATTCATCCAGCTACAAGTCGTATGCGTGCTCATAACCTTGTCACTAAACTGTCAGGTTTGGCAGGTGATGCAACAGTACACAAACCAATGACGCTTAGCGAGTCATGGAGATTTTTTATTGATAGGGGAATTACTGAATATGTTTTACATAACACCAACGAAAAAATTACAGTTCTTGATTCAAAGTATGGTTCCAGAAACTTAGACTGCCAATATACACAGCATACCGATATTGCTGAGTTAGAAGCATTCTTTGTCTTGCTTTATTTTGGATGGAGTTTTCAAGTCCAACCATGAAGATACACGTTCTCTGTTTGCCACGGATGGAACTGGCTGTGATATATTCAGGGCTACAATGAGCAAAAACTTGATTTCCTTTTCCTGCTAGCTGCATTACGATTTGACGGCACAAGTGCAAGAGATGAGAGGAAACAAACTGACGACCCACTTGCAGGCAATTTCGCAAGTTTTCAATAAACGGCCAGTCAAATTTCACATGTGGCCAATACACAACAATAGATGAGATGTTAGTGCCATTTAGAGGAAGATGCAACTTTCGTATCTACATGCGAAGTAAACCTGCAAAATACGGGCGGAAAGTGCTCATTTTGTGTGATGCTCGAACCCGCTACTTCGTAAATGGCTTTATTTACAGCGGGAAAACGAAGGAACCACATCCAAATAAATTGTCTGTTTCCTACTTTGACTGTGTTATCTCTGATTGAACCCACTGTCAACAGCAATAGCAAGATCACTGCTAACGATTGGTTTTCATCAATAGAACTTGTGGAGCCACTGAAACTCAAAGAGCTTACCTATGTTGGTACTGTGAGAAAAAATAAGAGACAGATTCCCCCTACATTCTTGCCCAAAAAAGACAGGCCACTTCATTCAACTGAATTCGCATTCACTAAAGACAAAAACTCTTTTGTCTTACGTTCTAAAAAAGAACAGTGCAGTTGTTCTTATTTCCTCCATGCATCACGAAAAGTCACTTCTGGATAGTTATGATAAGAAACCAGAAATAATTGATTTCTGTAACTTCACAAAAGCTGGTGTATATGCTCTGGATCAAAAGTGTGCTACGTATACAGTTGGACGTCGTACAAGGAGATGGACATTGGCAATTTGGTTTGCAATTATCGATATTGCTGCAGTAAATGCCCATGTAGTTCTTGGTGCCACTGAAGATAGTGACAACATAACACGTCGCGACTTCGTAGTAAGATCCCTGGGAAGAGATCAAATAAAAGATTATCTCGCATCCAGGTATGCCATCAAAAACCTACAGAGAGAGAGAGCTGCCTGCAACTATTTCAAGAATAGCTGGTACTGCAAAAGATGCCTATTCCTGAGAACCCTTCAAGAAGACGTAGATGCCCCATCTGCCCTCGGATCAAGGATCAGAAACATTCAACCTACTGTACCCAGTGTTGCAGAGGAGTTTGCAAATCCTATAGTCTTCAGAACATCACATGTGACGACTATGCGGACAGCTGAGGTAAGATGTAGTTTTTTTTAGAAGTTTTCAAAATAACTTCATAGTTTCGGGAACTTGAAAACTATTCTGCTAATATTTTATTTTAGGTTGCTTAAATCAGACATTTAGAACTTGGGAACTGTTGGAAAGTGAAAACTTGTGGGCCCCGATTTGAAGACACGAATAACTTTATTTTTTGCTGTGTTAATTTTATATTTACTAATTTAACTATTAAGATCATTAAATATAAATTTTGTAAAAATTTTAATAACTCTAAAGTTGGTTAATCACGAGTGTAAGGAATGACAAAAAATTGTGCTTCAAAAATTTTCATTGAATATATATATTTTTTTTTTCAGTTTTAATTAGTGGGGTTTTATATAACCCCCCCATGGTATTTGTGTAACAAATTTCCACCATGGCACTTACGGGCTAGGAAAAATTCAGCTTATCCCTCCATAAAACGTTATATCTAATTGTACTTAATCGCTTTAGTGTAGGAAGTTGGGTCAGGTTACCGCGGATATAGTTAACTCAGCTAATTGGAAGACCTTGTGAGGTAACCATTCCATCGTGTCAGACGAGGGGTGGGGCAGGATTGTAGAGCTCACCTGCGGCGGCAGCAAGAGGAGCGGCTAGTGACTGGCTCTCAGGGGTGTCCGTAAGAGCTCCATCCCCAGGGGTGCCCGAATATTGCTCCCACGAGTCGGAGTTGGACACCCCTTCCCGCTGTGGCGTGCTCACAGGGGCGATCAAGAGGTGCTCCAGCGACGCCCTCCACTTGCCGCTGCTGGACACCCCTTCCCTCTCGGGACGGAACTCCAGGCTCACCTGTTGCAACAAGTCATCGCCCGTTGCAGCTGGAGACACAGAACAGGGAAAGATACAGAGGTGAAACGACTTTGGCGTGACTTTTATGATGGCCACGCAACTGGCTGGCAAGTACCAGGCGTCCCGGCGTGTTAGCCAGCACCGCCGTTTTGCTGGAGTTCACAGTATAATTGTCTGTTCTACCCCTGTAGTGTTAACATAGCCGGAATTTAACTTAGTTATATATATATAAGAAATATTACTTCGCCAGCAGCACTTGTAAGGTTGCTATGATGTGAGTAGCTCTCACGTGTATGTTACTCAAATGAACAGGATGGAAAGAATATTATTCTAGGTAGAATATATCACTTGATTGGCACATTTTCAACTCGGAATTATACCGGAAAAATTAATGTTGTTCAGTACAGCAAGCGTTCTCTGTGTTGTGTGTTAACCAATAGGACGGTTTCAAATGGGAATACACGGACCAAGGGAACTGAAGGTCATGCGGTCGTGAATGTATAGGCAATTCCCTTCTAGCTTGCCAAAGTGAAGTATTCTACGTCCAGATTTGTCGAGCGTGATGGCGACGGAAAGTTAGCGTCTCCAGGCCGACTGTTTTTATGCGTGCGATTCTGAGGAACATAAATACGTTACTAATTCCCTAATTCTTTCTCTCACGTGAATACGGTAAGTAGTGACATTCACGCCGGATCAACTCCACTTACTGAAGTTCCTTTACTTTGACAGGATTCTGTGTTCGGCGTAGTACACATCTCCTACCTCAACGCCAAAGGTTTTTTGTATGTTTACTTACATTTCGGTTACAATATTGCTTCCATGCATGTTACTGGAACTGTGTGTAAAGAACTGCTGTCTGTTCCTAGCTATGCAACAAAATAATAATTGCCTAAGATATACCTTGGCAGTGAACAAATGTGTGAAATACTCGAGAATCTAGTCATGCATTCTGAAATTCGGTCCCTTCAGTAGGGTAGAGGTGAGAAGAGTATTTATTGACACTACCTAAATTTTGTAAAGGAGCCAGAATGAGAGTAAATGGGCACCCAAGTTATTTTAAGTTCACAGAGATGTGTTGATATACTGTATACACTCTCTGATGGATTGTTATAGCCTAATGTATTTCTGATACTGAAATTTTTGTACATCTTCGCTTCTTAGTTACAGACTTACTCTCCGCCTTTTATGCAGCATGTAATTAAGATATGGATCGTACCAAAATCACATTTATAAGAGATTTATAAACGAAACTCCCCCTCTCCTCCTCTTCAATTAGTGCCTGAGGTTATTGTTACTTGCGGGCTCTGTGCTACCTGCGTGGTGTCGCTGTCGGCGCTGTGGGCGGTGGGGGGGGGGGGGGTGTTGAGCGAGCTGGAAGGGTGTGTGTGGGGTGGTGAAGGGTGGGTGGTAGGGTTATGAGCGAAGATGGAAGGTGTGTGTGTGTGTATTAAGGGAATGGGTGTTAATGGTATACATTAATAATTTGTTTTATTTAAAATTCATTTTAATGAAAAATAAAATGATGCCTTTTTAATTGCATCACAATTAACTGAAAAAGAAACAAAATAGAATATTTAATCTCGCACACACTTTACGATGTAAATTATTAAAATCCAAATAGCGGAGATAATTAATTGTATATTTTATTAGCAACTTTATTAATTTTTTAGATTCTTAATAAACTATTTCAATGTCTGTTCGGGGGAAGAACATACACCATGACATCGAGACCTGGCTGTGACGCCAACAAATATGGAGGACTTCACCGACCAACATGACCGCCCTGGTTGTCACGGTTACCAATATGGCGGACGCATTCGGATCCGGAATCCTGAATCTTGTTCCGAAACAAGCTCTATATATACACACTCACACACACTAGCTGATTGCGGCGAACGTTGTTCCGCCGCTTTCACGTTCTATTTTATTTTGCCTTCTCAATGCGTCCTCTCTATTACGTCTGGTATGTAGACGAATGTTTCACTGTGGTCGCGCTGGCATTTTTCTCTTTTAGATCAACAAACATTTCTTGCAAGTATGAGCAAAATCGGTCCATAAATACAGAAGTTAGACTCCAGCACCACATATAGGAATGAAATATGACTAAAAACCTTACTCGCCACCTCAATAACATATGGTATCAATTGGTCCAGCGGGTTTGTCAGTGACGATGCGGTTTACTCACGCATAATGGATTGAGTGTGTGTGTGTATGTGTGTATATATATATATATATATATATATATATATATATATAATGGGAATGATTGGCAGCCTACCTGGCTGACGTCATAGACTCTCCTTCCCTCTTCCGGTGGAGTTGACACCTTGAGATGATGAACAAGAATTTTCTGGTAATATGACCCTCGGTGCAACGCAGCATTTGGAGAAGAATATAGACCAGAGCCGACGACACCAGAAATATCCCCCCCCCCCCATCCCGGACCGGAAAGCAGTAGGCGTATTTTCGCGGTTGAATTAGTAACAGGCTGGTAATCAGCGTTCACAGCGAAATGATCGCATCGCAAACATGCTTATTGTAAACAGGCGGCGAATCTCAGTTCGAGGGAACTTCAAAACTGCGCAATCGCTGTAACTGTGTCAGAAATGGACGTGGAATATACGGACGTTTTAATGTAATTAAATGTAGATAGTAATATGTACTTATCACCTGAAAATAATACTGTTCACATGCCAGAAATGCAGTTCAAGTTACAACGAAGAAAAGCATACATTATAAACGTCACTAAGACTCGAAATATCACAACTTTACCAAAAGTAAGTACAGATTCAGGTTATCCACGTTTGTGACACTCACCTCCGACCCATTTCAACAGAACTTTACGACTTTCATCCCGAAATAAGGTACCATCTTAATTTAGAACTACCTTATATTCATCCATTTTGATCATTAAAAGTCAAAAATGTGGTAATGCAAATTGAAAACGCAATGAGAGAACCCCGGAATTCAAAACGATGAGCAGCAACCATCAACATCCGTTTAACAATTCTATTAACGTACAGGAGTACGTTAACACTGGTCACCGCGGTCACCGTGCGTTCACAACAAAGTGGTGAACAGGAGCACGGAACCACCTCGTTATTACCAATTCAACCGCGAAAATACGCCCTAGTGAGATCTTTGTGGTAGCCATGTGGCTGAAGTGCGGCGATGTGGCGAAGTGTTGTGCAGAGTGTGACATGAGCGGAGTGGACAGACGACGACGGAGGTTGTGATACGGCTGCAGACGAGTGTTTGTACGGTGCAGACGGACAAGAGGGTGTATGTAGTAGTACGTAACTAGTAAAGGGCTACTGTCCATGGGGGCGTTCGGAGCACTCTGGAACATTCCTGGCTGGTGGAATGTCGACTGGATTAAGGTGGGACTGTATGAGTGTGTGATACGGTCTTTACCGTAAATATTGGACCAATGACAATATTTTTTTTAAAATAACTGAATAGGTTTTGATACAGAATTTATTGGGACTGATTTTAGTTATTTGATTGCATTAATTTCTTTGAAATGATTGAAAATTGTTTTTATTAAATTGATTAATTGTAAATAGCAAGTGATGGCCCTTAATTGTGTACTAGCGTTCCTGTGCTACTTCGTTCGCATGATATTTAGGACTTTGAATCGCTCTGGCCACTGCACTTGAGGAGGAAAGACATAAACATAAACATAGCCAAAAAGAAAGGAGAAATTACGGAACGTTTTTTTTTTAAACAATACTTTCTTTTATGCAACAATACTAAGAAAAGCTTGAACCAGTACCTATATACATCACTGATCATTAAATTTTCGGAACCGTTTCAGATATCGCAATGAAACTACGACTAAGTTGGTCCTGGTGTTATTATGTATAAACTGTGTAAATTAGATGTTAATACGTTCAGCGGTTTTTGAGTTAAATCCGGTTGGACAGACAAACAGACATAAAAAAATTACATTAGATATGGCTTAGTAATCAATTGTACTATATGAAAAAATTATTAAAAGTGGAAAATTCGAAAATCACAGACACTTATATATATATATATATATATATATATATATATATATATATATATATATAAACTCTTTTATTTAATTAAGATCTCTAGCCCATAAAGTGAAGTGAAGTGAAGAGATTTGGGCAGCTCCTAACAGCGGGGTCTTGAGAGCCGATGAGGGTGATGGAAGTGAGTATGGAGTGGCGCCGGAATGAAGAGGCGGGGGAAACGGGAGATCCCCGAGAAAACCTGCCGACCAATGGCATCGTCCGGCACAAGTCTGTGCCTATCTCATGGCACCACCTCTGTTTGGTTGGATTTGTTTTATTGTTAGTGTTCCCCGCTAGTAATAATCTTGTCTGACTTTCGGTAAAACCCGTTTGGTTCCATAATGAATTTTGGCTAATTTTGCTGGATAATTAAAAAATATATCTATTTCTGTCAGTTACTGTTACCGTGTTAATTTCCATTTTATGTATGTGTTTGATTGTGTAAAATAGTTATTTCAGCCTTTCGTTTTCTTTTGGATTTACTGCATGTTCTGTCAAGTTAAATTATAGTGTTTCTCTTTTTGTTTTGAATCTTTGTTCGCAGCAAATAAGTTGTAGCTTTCTTGTAATTCAACAGTATGATAAACTAATTATGACTATTATTTGTATAACCTTTTAACTTATTTTGCTAAATGATTGTCCTTAATTATTTGCGATTTTATCTAATGTTCAATCAACCGCATTGAAGTGTTCGAATGGTTTTATTCGGACCAATTGTTCACTAACACATGTGTCAAACTTTTAAGATATTATTTGAAGTTTAGTCCTACATTCAAAATTATATGACGTTTCGTGTAAAATTTTGTTGAATACTAAGCATCAGTAAGTTGTTTTCTAATGTCGTTTACCCATATGTTTCTCAAATGTATTTTTAGAGTATTTTGACTGTAATCGACAAATTGTATGTATCGATTGTAACACTCGAACGTCGATACATGCTTTGCTACGACTTCGCGGAAAGGACTAACGTCCACACTTTCTTTGGCAAGAACATGGCGTGATCTTTTTTTAAGTTTCTCTTGCGCCGTTTTCTCGTATCTTCATGTAAGATTTTAAATCTCACCGCTGCGAGTAAGTTACTATGTTTGCTTAATATCCCCTTCGTGTTTTTATATTTGTGTTTCGGCCCGCAGTTGTTGTATTTGCTTACTTGTAGCGGCTCGTTGATGTACCAGCTTTAGCCTGGATTCCTGACCCTGTGATGGCGAGCTTGACTACTTTGGTCTTGGTGTGGGTTTAACTGTGGGATTCCCCGCCTGATTTACGGATCTATTCCGGATGCACTTCTAACTTCTCCCATCACCCGGATGTGATTTTCTCGCCGCTTCATCAGGCCGTGCAATTTTATTATTTTTGAAGCATGTGGCTTTGCATGCAAGCCATGTAGTTTTCGCTGCACGGACTTTAGTTTGGTCGCTAACAATTATCGACCTTAAATGAACAAAAACTTTTGTAATAGCCTTTGTAACCTAATTTGTGTGAAATTATGACATTTTGTGGCAACATGCATTCGTCGCCTTGGCCCCCAAGGTCAATTAGGGCAAACTGCCATTTTGAAAACCTAAAGTGAACAAATATTAAGATAAGAACGAGTACTCGTTAAGTTGTTAGGGCATCCCCACTATAATATTTTGTTTTATTTTATCCAGTATCACATCAAATAAGTAAATAACAAAATATAAAAAGAAAAAATGCGTAACTTTTACTCACCTTAAATGACATTAATAAGGTATGCTCTGCTTTTGTTATGTCTGACATATTACCTGTTTTACTTATATTGTTATGGTTTAATGAATTTTATTGAAAAGAAAAATATTGAGAGAAATTAAATAAAGACACGTCTCGAATATGATTAGTTATCACTTTACCCTTGTGGTAAACCTTTTATTTTGAGTATACTTATTGCTCCACAGGAGGTTTGGAAACTTATGATTTTTTTAAAACTGATTGTTATGCACCTATGCCCATACTGGAGCGACCATTTTTTTGAGCAAATTAATTTGGATGCTGGATACCATGTCAAGGTTCGACCTTCTGCTCTCACTATTGTTTGTGTGGTAAGTATGCGCTCTTGTCACAAACTGATCCGCGTGTTTGTTATTTTCTTATGGCCTTTATTGGGAGTTTTGAACTGGTGTTCCTGTTAGTTTCACACGCTTCCTCTCCCCGATAAAAGGACCGTAAGAATTCCCACTTGCGAAAATCCGGTGACGCGGTCGGGGATTGAGCCCGGTTCGCCTTGGTGGGAGGTGAGCGTGCTAATCGCTCAGCCACCGTGGCCCCTCCAGCCCGTAAAGAACCAGGTTAAATCCACTGACTTTGAGAAATTGTTGAAGTAATCTCTCTCGTAAGCTGGGGACGTTGGGTAGCCACTGCAGTGATATTTTTCTTTAAGGGCAGAAGAGTTTTTTCCCCTTCGTAGTGTGTAAGTTCCCGTGGAGGGTGATTCCCGGAACTGGCGCGTCCTCTCCTCGTAGCAGTGTGTGTGTGTGTGTGTGTGTGTGTGTTAGCGGTAGTCCACACATGTTCGACACCGCGAGCGGCGCTGCACGTCGTATGCACCTCATGCATATTTCATGTGGCGGCGCAGCGCGGCATCCACAGTTCCGCTACAACGCCGACACAGACCTATCTCCAGCTGCAGGCCGGGGTATCCGCAGACACCCCTGGTCCGGGATACGAGGGCAGGACCCACTGCCATCCAGTACAGCCCCTTCCGTCGTCACGAGGCCTGGAGACACTGCAGTCGCTCCCATTCTGGGGATGTTGATATCGATGTTATGTACAGTACCTATTTATAGAATTTGAAACGATGCATCGAAAGAAAAATATAGATTTTTCGGTACCTGTAATTCCGGTATTTTATGTCTTAAAGGACTTGTCAAATGTAAAATTTCTGGGAATGTTACATTCTGAGGACAGGATACATTGCGTAAAGTTGTAGCACCTGTTTTGGTGCATGTTGCCAAAGTAAACATAGCGATTTTTAAACTCAATTTTTGTATTCAAGAGAGTGCTTATTAACCCATTCAGACCCATTGTACACATCTGTGTACATTACGCACATGTACGTAATTTTTGGCCTGTACTGCATACTATAATGCTCAATGACTAGTGATGCTACCTGTGGGTTAAAGACTCGCAAACCGTCATACTGGTCTAGGTCATAATTGGTTCATATCACTGTAGCCGAATGTATAGTGGGAAACAAGTGTTTTGTGTACTTAAGTACAGCACGCTTCATAAAAATTTTCGTTTGTAACACCAGAAACCGTAAATTAAAGTGGGTCTGAAAAGGTTAAAAGAGCATAATTAAAATATTTATTTCCGATACCTGGAAAAATATGATTAATTTCGATAGAATATTTTTGAAATAATCGATGTATATTGATATATCGTTGAATTTATATCGTCATTTCGATATATCGATATTTTTCCAACATTATTGTTCCATTCGTATTTACAGCTTTTCTGAAGCCTTGCTTATGTTCAACTTTCAGGCTGTTCCTCAGCTTCAAGCAACGAAAGCTTAATCCTACCAGTTTTGAATTAATTTACGACCTCAAGTGCTGCAATCGTGAAGAATTTTTTCACGGGCGCTGTACTTACGGCGAACATGCTTTTCACAACTCACGAACAACGTACTGCCTGTTAGTTGATGTCAGTTTTGACCGTTCACAAATGAGAGTTACAGAAACTTTAACCAATCAGATTACTCACAAGGAAGACGCCCAAAACACTGGCCACATATTATACGTTGTTGTGTACAGTGCCGACCAAAAACGTGCTTCATGTGCATCATGTCCTCCATCATTGACACGGGGACTTACCGTGCGCAACTTTCTGTTACAGCAGTAACATGTTTCGTATTTGTTACACTAAAGAAAAACCATATTTAAATATTTAATACTGTAGGCCTATTTACGAAATTTGTACACACATTTTAAATTGTAATAACATATGTCTTCGTGATTTAGGCCTACTTTGGTATCCAATTTTTTAAAATTGAATTTTTCAGAAAGTATAATTTTAAGAAACGATATATCGAATGAAAAATATAGATATTCGCTGTATATAATTCTGATATTTTATGTATTAAAGAACTTGTCAAATGTAGAATTGCTTGTAATATTACATATTGAGTATGTGTATTTAATTAACGTTAAATAGTGCCTTGACTATTATTTCGTCAAATAGTATTTGGGGGCTGCAATACGTGTAAATAACTAGAGCTCACTCACTCTTGGACCCGTGTACGATTCCTTACGTCAGGTAGCGGAAAATTTGACAAAACAACAGTTGAGCAAGTGGCGAATATTGGGTTTCGTATCACGGAGAACCGAAAACAAATAAATAATATATAAAAATAATAATTTGATGCCGGGAACAAAATTAAGGAGGTATTCATGGAAGTCTGGAGGGCGCGTGTACAGCCGCATTCATTGCTGTCGGACAATGTGCAAGCTGGTGAGTATCCGGCCGGGACTGTCAGCTCTCATGTGAAACATTGTCGACACGCGCTCGTCGTCGACTCGCGCAGGCTGCGTTTACAACTTTTGACAGCCCCGCCCACTTTTTACTCTCTCTCTCTCTCTCTCTCTCTCTCTCTCTCTCTCTCTCTCTCTCTCTCTCTCTCTCTCTCTCTCTCTCTCTTCTCTCTCTCTCTCTCTCTCTCTCTCTCTCTCTCTCTCTCTCTCGTATCCTTCCTGCTCGTGGAAAAATGACATTGCTTGCGTCGCCTATTTGTTACAGTCGACGGGCATGTAGTCTATTTGCGGTTTCTCCACACTTTTCGAATCAAACCTTCGCAAAATCACGCCATGTGCGACGTTTTCGGTTGTATCCTAAATATACCGTGTGTCATAAGCGTTTTATATTTCAGTTTGCATTAAAGTACCTCATTTTTGCTTAAATTAAAATGTTATTTATATTTTATTCATAAATCATTATATTATATTTACAATTAACCCTTTAGGAAGGCACATATTTACTGTCACTGAAGACAAGGTTGAAGTGAGCTGCCTATATTCTCCACTACACCAATATCAGCTGTGTTGGTCTATGTATTTCTACTTACCCTCTTCCTATTGGTCCTGGCTACGTCGGACACGCTTACAATATTCCACAACGTTTATTATTGTCTGTCCATCGGCCAATGGAGTCGCTTGTTGACTATGTGCCAATCCATGTGTCGTGACAGATGTAACATGTTTCACAGTCCATCATGTTCATTTGAGAAATTATTAAAATCGACAGTTTTATTCTTATGAATTCGAATGTTGACAAGTTGTAATTGTTTACTTAGTTTCCCATAGAGTCCAGCGAAACAGCAAAATCATAGAAGTGTGAAATTTGTCTCCAAGAGCAAAAGAAATTTCCAAATAAACGAAGCGTGATTACATATGTGCATACTCCTCAAAGGGCTACTATGAATATAAAAAGCGAGAAAATATGTGTGCAAGTGCGCACGAATGTGGTGCGCTGTCCCGTTGCTGTAATTCTCTATACTCGGTTAAGCTTGGTTTGCACTAGGCGGAGAATATCCTGGAAGTAGAACTTTAGCAGGGCTTCAGAAAAGTGTGGAGTAACCGTGAATCGACTATAGTTATATGTAGCCTAATCGAAGTTAAACTTGAATTGAACCCGTTCGGTAGGTAGGTAGAGCTTGACGCCTCGTCCACAGCGAAGACGTAATTAGAGCTAGTGATTTTTCGCGAAAAAAAAAAAAAAATAAAATTGAGTGCAGGGTAGAATTCAATACTGTAAGCGCTGAACATCAGCTTGTCTGATGCCATTAGTTGCTGTCTGCATGAGAAGGCGTTTTCATATTTGACCGGGCCACTCAGAATTTGGCAACATCGGCACGCGTTCCTACGTGATTCGTGTGCAGACAGTTAACACGTTTCCAAAAGTATATCAGCCAATCAAGATACGTGAACGACCCTGCAGTGTTTCGAAATATAACTTGTCCTTGAAATATTCCCGAAATTTCACTACCCTTGATATACTCTATTTCATGGTGACTTCTAACTAGGGATAGGAAAAATTCGCGACTTCATTTCAGGACAAGATAGATTTCAAACGCGTCTACACTGACGTCACCTTTGCAATTAGAACAGAGTTTATTAGACACGCCCTGGACGACTCCACGCCAACAGCCGACTGGGAACAAGAAGTGTATCCCGCAGTGTCAAATATGTACTAACACTGGGGAAACAGCCAATGAACAAACATCTGAGGTTCGACTATACAAAGGATTGTGGAGCCTAGAATACAGGTCATTGAACTCGCAAATTTTTTTCCTATCCCTGCTTCTAACTTTTCGGAAATTTGCTGCAAGTTAACAGGCTTGTGATGACAAGCTTGATTCAAACGTAGTATGCTATCGAGGAAGTAACAATCGCAGTATTCGCCTGTGGTGATTTCGGGAAACCATGGAAAACCGAAATCTGGACAGCCGGATTCGAACACCCGTACAAGTGTTGCAATCCCGGAGTATTTTACCTCGCGCTGCTCTTATATTGAGTCTACATGTAGCAGCCAGTGGACAACGTGCTACTGCGCACTTGGTGCTAGAGTCTGTTTACGATAAAGTGAGCACTTTTAGAAATGAACCTTAGGGATAGGTCACCGCCCCTGCATGCATATATCTTAATGGGCGCACTGAGTGACATTCGCCCAGTAAAGTTGGTAACGATGGATGGAAAGTAGTTCTATATCTTAACGTCGAATAAAAAGTTTTAGCTAACCATTTGTGATATTTCTTTCGCTTTATTTTTTTTTTCAATACACCGAAGTATAAAAATTAGCATATTTTTTTGGTGTCTGTGTTAGAACTCATCCTCGCCGTATTGGTCCATACCACACCGGACACTATCCTGTTCTTTACAGCGTTCATTATTGGCCGGTCATCAACCAATGGAGAGCCGAGCTGATACTGACCCAATAAAATGTTCTCTATCGTACAAAAGGATTTACAATCGATCATTTTCCTTTGAGTGGCTATAAGAGAGGATATGCTATAGTTAGCAATATCATTGTTACTGCGCTGTCGTATTCTTGTGAGGTCGTGTTGGACACTAGCCGAACAAAGACTGCACGCCCATGCGAGTTTTGTTCTGAACAATGAAGATATTTTCAAATTATCTTTGCTCGAGCTACACTAGAGCATAGTCTACAGTATGTTAAAGAATATTAATTAAAGTCAACTGCGCATTTAGCAAGGGAAGAGGAGATAATCAAGTAAACTACCGCGACGTGTATTCTTTACTCTCCAAGTTTCCAGTGGAAAATGCAGAGTTTTCATAAAGCAGTGTTTACACAGGAGAGTAGCTCATTTTTTTATGTTTAGGTGCTTTATGCTCAAAGAAAATAATACAGCCCGCTGCATTTCGCGTCTCTCTATTTGGGTAACGTGTAACGGCACGTTTTTATAGTTGAATCATTTTAATTTAAAGCTGAAAAAACAACCCAATAAAATTTTTAATCTAGAATTTGCTGCTGAAAAATTTCCCGGCTTTAAAGAAACTATAATAACTTCAGCCGACTGATTCGCAGGCTGATTCAGTAAAAAAAAAATTCCCTAAATATTTTTACTAAAGGTAGTCCTCGGAAAATAAGCATCAGGAATAGACTGGTGCAATTGCCTCAGAAATGTTGCCAGATCCCTGTTTATTCTGTGTGTAATTTAACATGCAGTGGTAATGTGGCTTGTTCAAGAATTCAATACCGGTTGTGTAAAAAAAAAAAAAAAAAAAAAAAAAAAAAAAAAAAAAAAAAAAAAAAAAAAATTAGGACTTCAAACATTAATATAATTTTCGTCAAAAGAAATGATATTCATTTTACATAAGGTTGCCAACTGTCCAATATTATAAGAGATTTGCAGTATCCTGAGGGTGTATCCTAATCAGGACTTTCAAAATGGCTCATTTTACCGTTCACAGCCTATAGGAGGCAGTACCACCAATAGGAAGTCTTTCCCAGAACGCAGTAGACAATCAGACACAAGATTTGTTCCCAAAGTATCGCACAGCCAATCAGTGAATGGGTACAGTCACATCAAAGAAAGCGCCTCGCATTTCGTCTCTGCGTATTTATTTACTCTGTGACACAATGCTATTTTGTGCTTAATACTTTAGAGACATGCAAATTTCGCGTTATTATATGAAGGAATGTTAAACTTTTTGCAATATGTTTGTCATTGGACCATTCTTTATTTGACATGTCCCGGGTAACTCTGAGTCAATAAATTAACAAATCACAACCGTGTGACCCAATCATGTGCATTTCCCGCAGGAAGGGAGTGACTTGGCATCTAGGTAGCAGCCAATGGAGAAACGACGCCGGCTCGAGTATACATAGTACTGTTAATTTTAGCTTAATGCTAGAAAATAACGCGAATTTTGCAGGTACCAATTAATACTGTTTTCGGAAAAAAAAAATTGTGTATTGCAAATGTTTTTAAATGCATCTACACCCGCTCATTGTCTTTGGTTCATCGCGAAAATACATATGAGCGATTGTCAGTTTTCAATTAACCCTTGCTGACCTACTTTAATTTACGGTATCAGGTGTTGCAAACAAAAAAGTGTATGTTGCGTACTGTGCTTAAGACGAGACAACACCAGTTTCATTGTCACAGCCAATGAGCTGTAGACTATATGTTCGGCTACAGTTACATGAACCAATTATAACCTAGACCAGTTAGAAGGTTAATTTTTGTACAAGCTTAAATTCGAAACACTTGCTTTATATAACTATAGCCATTGGCCCACGCTGTGTTTTGATACCTCCTGGAGAACGCTGACCCAATCGTCGCCTTAAACTGTGACGGCAGACAACTAATGTGCAGTTGATTTCGGCATATTTGTACACAAGACTGTAGAGTCTAGCCTGCAGGTAATTGAACTCGCGAATTTTTTAGGTCTCTAGCTAAGGGTAACTGTTTTCGAAACAATGCTACTACACTGCTTAATTACTGGTTCATTAGTGCCACAGATCACCGAACACAACTACTACAGCTTATTGGCTGTGATAACGAAACAAGTTCTTTGCCAGCCTAAGTACAGCACACATCAACATATTTCTAATTTGAAACGGCAAAAATTATATTATATAATAGGACGATCTCTGTCTGTCTGTCCGTCTTTAATACTTCTAAGTTCCTTTAAACTCAACAGAAGTTCTTCAAATTTTACAGAGCGAATCATCAGGGTCAAATACAGGTCAATTTCGAATTTCAGCAGGATCGGATTACGCAATCATTACCTTTTACCCTAAAACTAATTTTTTAATTTTTTTTTTCCCATGAAAGTTTTGTATTAATGCATAGAGATTATTGCATAGAGATACGAAGGTAATGGAATATCATTTTTGTTTACTCTAAATGTCTCGCTTCAATGTTGAGTTAATTTCCAAGTGGGGCCTTAGCGGCTCAGTGGATAGAACTATATCAAGTGGGGCCACAGTGACCAAGTGGATAGAGGAATGTCAAATGGGGCAGCAGTCACATCAATGTTGAGTTAATTTCACAGCATTTCATTATTACCTACATATTATGCAATGCGTTTTTTTTCTTTCAGTCTTTGTATGATAACCAAAATTTGTAACATGGTAATTATTCTAGACACGTGACAATACAAAAAAAAAGGTCACGGGCTGGGCCCCTAGTTATAGACATGTGTGCGGATTAATGGGTTAATAATCCAGCACGATATTTACATGTTTAACATATATCCAAGTAGCTACCAACAAGCAAAAGGAAACTGCGGAACTGCTGGTATAGCCAGAGGATATTGAAATAAAAGCATGCGCGGGAATGTTATCGCACAATTGCTAGCGACTGTACGACGAGGTGCGTTGGTTGTGACCTGGAGGTCGCCGACGCTGGCCTGCCAGAAGCCGTGTTGCTCCGGGGCGCCGTCCACCTTGAGGCTGAGCACGGCATCGCCGTCGAGTAGTGTCGCCCCCACCAGCGCCGCCAACACCACCACCACACACGCCAACACTGCAGCCAACACGAACACACACTAAAATCACTTTCTTTTACTGCAACACTTTTTTGTAGCGAGGAAATAACTTACGGTTCAATACGAACCACACAGTAATTTTTTTTTTTTGTACTTTTACAAGCAATTCTTTGGAAACCAGTTAAAGGCTGTTCACGATAAAGTGAGCACTTTTGAAGTCAACCTTGGAAAAAAGTCAGTGCCCCTACCTGCATATATTTCAACGAGCGCCCTGGGCGACGTGCGCCCAGTAAAGTTGGTAACGATGGATGGGAAGTAGTTCCGTATCATAACGTCGAATGAAAAGTGGTAGTTAACAATTTCTGATAACTTAAATTATTTTTTCCCCTTTCTGTTTATCTTTTAATCCACCGAAGTGTAAAAAAATGAGCAGATTTGTTAGATATTTACTTTTCAAATGTTTCACAGTTTCACTTGACCGACGCCTGAATAAAATGATGCGGTTCATTACAATGTTAATCTTACATAAGACGGAAGAACACACAACATGTGCACAAGCAGATTTTAAGCAGGGATTTCATAAACGCTCATTTTACTGTGAATAACTTTTACCGAAGATTTTCTTACGACTGTACTGATTTAATAGTGTATATTTACAACACTTTTTTTTAAGCATAAAAACCTGTTTATATAGTTCGATATTTATAATAAACTCGAAGTTTACACCACTTGCTTGTTAGAACTCAATATTTGTTTCAATAAAAAAAAAACTCCAATGGATCCAAGGCAGGGCCGGTTTTTACAAAACACAGGCCAAATATTACAACTGGAAACACGGCGAAGGCTGTGTTTGTCACCGAGACACTGCACCAGGAAGACGTCCTGTGGAAGGGGGGTGGGGGGTGTCGTCCGCCAACGTACGTCTACAGGCTGTTCGCGGTCAAATGAACACTTTCGAAAGCCCTGCTGACGATCTACTTGTGTGCGCACATTGTGTATTCTTCCGCCTTATGTGAAATTAGCATTGCCATGGGCCTCGCCACTTTATTCATGCGTCGGTCTAGTGCAATGTGGAATTATTACAAAAGAAAATGTTTTGCAAATCTGCCCAATTTTACACTTCGATGCATTAAAAAAAAAACAGAACGCGAAAGAAATAATTAAAATGATCACAAATGGTTACCTGGCACTTTTTATTCGACGTTAAGATATCGAACTACTTCCCTTCCATCGTTACCAACTTTACTGGTCACATGTCACTTAGAGCGCCCGTTAAAATATATGCAGGCAGGGACAGCGCCTTTTTTCTAAGGTTTATTTCAAAAGTGCTCACTTTATCGTGAACAGTCTTTAGTCATCAGCCTTTGGCATCATGAATAAGGTGACGAAGTTCCTTATGGAGTACTTAGAACGGCGTGGCTTTAAAGTAATTAAGTAGCTAAATAAATAATAATCATTAACACAATATAACCAAATAATACAACAGCTCCTCCGAGTTAAAGACTAACGAAAAGGTTTGTAAACGAGATGTAAATTGTATGGTTTCAATACAGGGACGATAAAGAGATAAATTGTGTTCACCATTGAGTTACGCCTGTCCTCAACTTGTACGTTTTTATGAACAAAAAGTTACACACCACCGCTATGATTTTGAGAAGTTTAGTCTACAATTTTATAGTGTTACAAAGTATCTTTGGCAACCAGTTGCCAAAAAATTCCTTTTACAAACGGAGAAATGTTTTACTGTGTAGACTTCGCAATTCTAATCCTCTGTGTACTCACTCGAATTTCGGTTAGTTGTTCATTGTCCATTGGCTGATGATACGGTTTATCCCAGACCAGGTACCACGGGATTCGGAACTTGTTTTCTTGCAGGTTCGTTATTGGCTCGAATTCGTCCAGGGCGTGACTTGCAAACTGCTATCCAATTGGAAAAAAAGAAAGTTAAATGTACACGTGTTTGAAGTTTAGCGTGTCCTCAGACGAACTCGCGAAATTTTCCGTCTCTATTAACAGCACATATAATCTTGCGTTGTTGCTACAATAGTTCAGCATCGTTCTTTATGGTAGAATTATTTGCTGTATTTTGAAGGTTGAACAATAATGTCGATGATTTAAATAATTTGTTACATTGCTGCGTACTATATCATTTAGTATGATTCGTTACGTACTAAATACCACAACACAGGAAAGTTAAGTATTTATATCACTTAGAACATTTCCTTGGTATTGAGCTAGATATATTTTCTGTAAACAAAACAAGCCCAAAGAAATTTTTTCTTGGGTGTAGATAAAGTAATAATGCCATAATTAGAGACGTGCAAATTTGCGTTATTTTTTGGGAAAATGTTAGACTTTATTGCCCTATATCTACCTGAGTGCAATTAGCGATTTCATTAGCTACTGGAAGTTAATCGACGTCGTTTACCTGTGTGAATAATTCCCTGGCGATTGGTTAGTGAAATCTTGACTCTAAAGTATTGTCTAAAAACGTTCTTGTGACGTGCCACACGTTTTCAGCCAATGGCAGAAGTCAGACAAATATACAGCGTTTTGTAGTTGAGTGTGCAGACACGAAATGACCCGAATTTGCAGGTATCTAACCATAATACAAAACTTTATAAATAAAAAATTATAAAAAATTAACAACAGCAAACCTAAGTTTGTCTAACCCTTTGAGAACGGCACAAATATACTGGCACTGAAGACAAGGTTGAAGTGAGCTGCCTGTTTGCTCCGCCACAGCAATATCACATGTGTTGGTCTCCGTATTTCCACCTAACTTCGTCCTCTTGGCCCTGGCTCCGTCGGACACGCTTACAGTACTTTGCAACGTTTATTATTGGTTTTTCGTCTGCCAATGGGGTCGCACGTTTACGGCGTACCAATTAACGTATCGCAAAAAATATAAAAATTTATAAAAACCACTGTGTTCATTTGAAAAATTATATATAAAAAAAACAACATTTCTTTGACGCTGTTTTGTTTAAAGTGACAAAATATCGCCGCTCGATTCGAAGGAAACGTTAATCCTTTGAGGAGTACGCACCAGTGGCGTGTGGTGAAAGTTGGTAACGATGGAGGCATCTACATTGAATAAAAAGTGTTAGGTAACCGTTTGTGATAACTGAAGTTATTTATTTGGCTTTCTGTTATTATTTTTTTTATGTATCGAAGTGTAAAAATGACAAGACTTGTAAAGTATTTACTGTTCTAATAATTTTACAGTTTCACTTGACCGACGCGCTAATAAAGTGATGAGGCCCATGTCAGTGTTAATGTGACATAAGGCGGGATAATACACGACGTGCATACAAGTAGATATTGAGCAGGGCTTTCAAAAGTGATCATATTACCGTGAACAGCCTTTAACTTCTATAGTCTATTCACGGTTTCTTCAAATCGTTTTTAAAATCAAACTTTTGAAAAATCAACCCATGTATAACGTGTTTGGTTTTTTCCTTACTGCGTAATGCATCACAAGCGTTCTGTACCTGTGTCAACGTAATGTATCACAAGCGTTCTGTACTTGTGTCAACGTAATGTTTCACAAGCGTTCTGTACTTGTGTCAACGTAATGTTTCACAGGCGTTCTGTACTTGTGTCAACGTAATGTTTCACCAGCGTTCTGTACTTGTGTCAACGTAAACGTGACTTATTATTACGCTTACTGCGTACGAGTGCGGTGCTTTGTTCCGTCGGTGTAATTTTCTATGCTCGGTTAAGCTTCGTTTGCGTGAGGCGGAGGAATATCCTGGAGGTATAACTTATGCAGGGCTTCAGGAAAGTTGAAAGTGACCATGTATGGACTATATACCGTCGTTAAAGCTTGGCTCACAACCATCTGTGGCACCCGTCAGTCGGTCCTCCGTCAGTCAGTCATCCGTCGGTTTTTTTCGTCTTGTCAGTTGAAAGCGACTCACAATTGTTCAGTGTTACCACCCAACAACACGAACTTTCTCGCGCAGAGACAAAAGTTATTGACACTTTGTCGACTATGCTCGAGTGTAGCTCGAGTCAAGCTAATTTGAAAATTGCTTTGTTGTTCAGAACAAAACACGCATGGATGTGCAGTCTTTGTTTGGCTAGTGTTTAACATGACCTCACAAGAATACGACAGCGCAGTAACAATGGTATTGCTAACGATCGAATTAATTTTATTTTTTTTACAGCCTCTCAAGAGACTTGATTGATTGTAAATACTTTTATACTGTAAAGGACATTAGATTGGGTTAATATCTACTCGGCTCTCCATTGGCTGATGACCGGCCAATAATGAACGCTGTCAAGTACAGAGTAGTGTCCGGTGCGGTATGGACCAATAGGACGATGGTGAGTTCTAACACAGACACCAACAGAACCGGTGTTCTTGCAGTAGTGGATATAGTTGACTCGCTTATAATTTGTTTTAAGTGCCGGTAAATGTGTGCAGACCTCAATGTGTTAATGAATGCCATAAAAATAGTATCTTTCCCTAACATTATTTATCAGCATTTCCTCTGAAAATCTACAAGTCGTCTTCAGTTCATTTCATGAAACGTATAAAAGTAAACAACTTCACTGCCTTGTGTATTTAAAAAGAGAAATATTAAGACAAATAAACAAGTGACTGTTTTCCGACAGCCATGCTCAAGGAACAATATTTACAAGGCGGTGGACAATCCGTTGGTCCGTCGAAAATTAAAGTTTGAGATATATTTGACGAATTGACGGATATAAAAAAAGTAGCCCTAGGATTGGTTGAAGATCTGAAGATCACGTGACCGACGGACGGACGGGCGGGCGGGCGACTGACTGATAAAACGGAGGGTTGCGAGTCCAGCTTAAATCTACACCGCACTCGAAGTGCTGGTCGTCGCAGTTGAATCGCTGGAGACTTACTTGAGATTCGCTGGTCCATGGCGTGTGCTGCGACTGGACGTGAGCGGGCGAATGAGAACCAAGGCGCGAACTGCGGGCTCGTTAACTCGCTCCAGTCTTAATGAAGACAATTAGCTGACGACGGAAACTGCTCGACTCGCGAGTAAACAGCACTGACCCACAACTGCGTACAGCTCGTGTGCCATCTCCCTTGATACGCTTGAAGGTCGCCCAGTAAAAGAGAAGACGTATTGTCTGTTCGACGTTTCTTCGCATTTTTTTAGTCGAACTTTTGAAAAATCATCCCATGTACCACGTTTTTAGTTATTTCCTAAATATTCCGTATATGACAAGCGTATGAATTAATTCTCATTCAAAATATTTTTAGAACTGAGTGTGCATGCATTTAGTGTGTTGTCCTTTGCTGCACTTGTTCAACCAGTGAAATTGTTTCACTAACAAACAGTGGATTTCCACTTTCGCTGATTCGAGTAGTTGAATTTCCCTGCGAATCAGTGGTTTTTCACTGACTCGAATTTTGAGTGTAGGGGAAGGCAGCCACTGCGAAGAACGAAAATGGAGACGGATCTTTTGTTTCTTGTCTAATTGTACCTAATGAATAAAATTGTTATCTAGTGGTCAGTGAATAATCTAGCGGAATTTTTGGAAATTTTCAATGGAAAGTGACATGACCGTTATTTTTGGGTAGCGATACATTTACATTACTCTCTGAAATGTCCAAATATTTAATTAAAATCTATATATGTTGAAATTGTAAACGTTTCTAACCTACTTCTGTATTTGCTATTCATAATTTGCATTACACCATAATGTTCCCATTTTTTACATTGTGAATACTCTTTCTGTTTCTTGCTAGCTTTGTTGCAACTACTGTAACATAAAATGTGCATTTATGTAAAATTTAACAGTGTAAGAGAACAAATTAATTATAAAAATATGTTAAAATATGATTTGAAGTTAAATTAAAAGTATGGATATTATTGTTATTCGAAGCATGATTTTGTAGTTTCGTTATTTAGTGGATTATGGTGGATTTTCACTTGTGGCCTAGAGGGATTCTGTGTCTAAGTGTTGGCAATACTGGAATTAAACGGATCGCCAACATGCTGTTATGTTTTTAATATTTTCCACTAGGGACTAGATGAGGTTTATACTATTGTGAGGGAAGAACTGAAGCTAATTATGAAGACAGAGAAGGGATTTAATTGAACTATTGTCATATACATGAAATATAAGTAGGGGTAGGAACATTTTGCTAGTTCAATGACCTGTATGCTAGACTACGCAATCCTTTGTATAGTCGAATCTTACATGTTTGTTCACTGGTTGTTGCCCCAGTGTCACCGCACATTTGACACTGCGGGATACACTTCTTGTTCCCTTGCAAGTCGGCTATTAGCGCGGAGTCGTCCAGGTAGTGTCTAATCAACTCTGTTCCAATTGCAAAGGTGACTTCAGTGTACACGCGTTTGAAATCTATCTCGTCCTGAAATAAAGTCGCGAATTTTTCCTATCCCTAAACATCCGGTATTGTGAGGGAGGTCGTAATCAGTTACAGTATACGACTAACCTGAATGATACAGTCGCCGGAGGCTGGGTGTTGAGTCGGAAGGCGACGAGTGGCACGTCAAGCTGCATCTTGATGGCTTCATCTTGGTGAGGGTCCACAGACAGACAGACTGACAGACCCCGTACAAAGTGTTGCCAAGTATTATATAGTTTCTGGTGGGGGTAATTGTCCTAAATACCGTGCCGCTGGGACGGGAGCTCCGCTGGCTCTTCTCTCATATGTTGTGTAAACTATGATTGTTGTAATGTGCTTTGGATTCTTCGCCTGGCCTGGACACCGACGCGTCACTGCAGTTCGCTACGCTTGTCCGCCTTTACTGAATCATTACATCTCCCCTGATGTCAATGAAAAAGAGATGTCCTCATCTCTTAGCGGGTACAGCGGAAGAAAACGTGTGGGGGATGTAGTGGCTCGGACCATGTTATCTTCTGGCAGCAGGGCTGGTCAAGGTTGTAGGCTCTTCGGTACGGTAGGATTAAGTCAGGTCGAAAGACGCAACCTAGCCTACACCGCCGTAACCCACGACCTTTTTCTCGTTCACATCTGTTTAGGCTCAATAAAAAATATATTAAACCATTTCCGCCGGTGTAGGAAGCGAGTAGGTTGCCAGGAGGCAATGCCTCTCAAGTCTTCGAAAATAATTTCGCGATGCGAGTGTTTAGAGTGGGAACATAATAGATACTGCGACACTGCCGTCGGTGTGTTTCTTGCTTGATATCTCGTGAACAATTTTTGTACCTCTGTTATGTAATGTAAGGGGAACTGCATTATAAATCGACAGTAAATCTTCGTTAAATTGTATTTCCGATTCGTTCAATTGATTTGAACCATTTGAGGAGTATGCACGTATATACTCGGGCTACGTTTATTTGGAAATTTCTTTGCTCTTGAAGACTAATCTCACACTTCTATGGTTTTGCGGTTCCGCTGGACTCTATGAGAGACTAAGTAAAAAATTACAACTAGTCAACATTTAAATTCATAAGAATAAAACTGTTAATTTTAATGATTCCTCAAATGGACACGATTGGTTGCGAAACATCTTACATCTGTCACGACACATTGATTGGCACATAGTCAACAAGCGATTCCATTGGCCAATGGACAGGCAATAATAAACATTGCGGAATATTGTAAGCGAGTCCGGAGTAGCCAGGACCAATAGGAAGAGGGTAAGTAGAAATACAGAGACCAACACAACTCATATTGGTGTAGTGGAGAATATAGGCAGCTCACTTCAATGATTGACAGTTGACAGTGACATAAAAGTTCTTGAAGGGAACTCATTAGGAAGAATACACCCTTGTGGTGTATTGTGGTTGTAGTTTGATATTTGATTTAAGATCCAACATACACTATGTTCGATACTGTATTTGGTTTATTATTTGTTGTCACTGTGACATAATTACTGTTGTTGCAAATGTGCATTTCTTTGTCATTATTGTGCTGCTGTAGTAATCGTGATGACATGACAGTTTGTTTGACCGAATTCGGTTGTTTGGTTTTTGGAGTTATTGCATTTTCAGTTTTCAAGGTTATATGGACTAAAGTATTTCGGGCGGCAGCGTATAGACACTAAGGTTACTGTCTGCTGCCGCTTTTGTAATCTTTGCAGGTAATTGTGTGTATTTAGAGATAACGTTATCATGCCAGGTACAGAGTCGAGTGGATGTGGAGATAAGGTAGCGCGCTGTACTGTTATCTTTGCGCTACGCTTTCTGTCTTCTTTTAGTGTTATCTATGGTTCTCGTCTTATCAGTTCCCCATTTATATAAAGGTTACAACCTGTTGGTGTGCTTCATTTCGCTCGGTGTCTTGGAGAAAGGAACCTCGGTGGACCATTCGCTCTGTATACTAACTACAAAAGGATAAATTACTATTTAGAACTTTTGCTTGGCCGTTTCATTTATTTTATAAAAAAAAAAAACTTTAATAGTCAGTAGATTCTTTTATCCTGCTGCAGGGTGACAAATGTTATTACTCGTTCTGAAAATTCTTGTTTTCATAAAACTAACATGCGTAAAATGTCTATATACTTATAGGAATAAAACCTAATTTTGACTGCAAAATATTCTTGCGCATCGGAATTTTTCCCCCTCATGTTTGTCTTGGAGTAAATCGAATATATAAATGAAATCACTCACAGCAAAAAAGCTAGATTCGATAATCAGAGCCCAGTTTGAAAACTGATTGCTGTCTGTGTAAGAAACGATATTCTTAATCTCCAAGAGCAATTTAACGATAGTCATGTGCTCAAAAGAAACTGAAAGTTTTAAAAAACTTTATACGAATTGGAAGGGCCCTTCTGTAATCCCATTTCACTTTGCATCTCTTAATGGAAAATTTTGTGAACGTTTTCTTTGCATTTCATTTGTTTGCGGGATATGCAGTTGAAGAGTGTCGAAGGAAAGTGGAGGTTTAATTAATTAATTATCCTAATATTCCAACTTTAAACATTTACTCTCCTTTTTGCTTGGATTTTTGTTTGAAATAAAGAAGCTGCTTGACATTTTAAGTTTGCGGTTACATTCAAAACGTTCACAAAAATAGTGGGTTTTTCTCATAGCATGTTGTAAAATATTCAAATTAATGAAGAGGCCCACACTTTGTCAATAAACTCTCTTTCTTTACGTACGATTTATATTAGTTAAGAATAAATGTTTAGGACTTTGTTGTATCACTTACTTTCCAAGTGCAATTCAGGAAATTGGCACAAGATGTCTTAGAAGAATATCAAACATAAAATATTGTGTAAGCTACTTGTTCTACCATTCCACAAACATTGTGTTTCATAATGTCTTAACTATCACACATATTAACACTAAATAACCTGGGTGATAACTGGCACCTAAGACACGCTTCGGAATAATTTAATATCGCTTGTTTATTTCCGCTCGCCATTGTCCAACACTGAGAAATATTAGATTCTGGCTTGTCACGTTCTGAAACGCGACAAAGCTCGATGTTTTTCAAACAATAGAGACGTGAAAATTTTAAAAGCTCGTTTTTATAAGGCTTAACCACACATGTATTCACGGATTCAAGTCTCTGGATAAGTGACCATGAAGCTATGACTGGCTGATGTTCGTAGCAGAAAAAAATACCATGCTAGTTATTTATTTATAAACTCTTTAGGATAATTTAGTCAACGGTAAACAGCTTAGAATCTAGCGGTCGGAATTAGTGTTAGCTAAAAACAGATCACAAGTTCACGAATATGTACTGGACTATGAGGTCCAGCTGATGATACAATGCAACGCGAGATGATAGGATCTTAGAACCACATAGATAAGAAGTCTACTGTATCGCTTAATACATTAGCGAAATTATCGTTCGGCCCGTCAGTAGAAATACTGGAAATTCGCGAATTTTTTTTTTGTGGTAGTGCCTATCTTGGAAAGCAGTACGACGTCTTGATCTTTCAATAAGGGGATGAAGCATGTTTTGACCCGGCCTAGATATCCGCAGACTAATTATAAACGTTCGGTATACAGGTATCAGAATTCTAACTGTTCCGATGGAATTGGAAAACAGTCTCGCACCCGCGTGGCATACGATAACGTAAGAAAAATCTCTTGGTGCGTGCGAAGTACGTTGAAACCTAGGAAGCAGTCGATTTTTCCCGTGATGAAACAAATCTCTGCTCATAAGTAGGTACATGCAACATTCGCGTTATTATGTGGCTGCAGACTGAACTCTGGTATCTAGTCCGTTTGTGGTTACTGCCAACTGCATGATAACTATGTATTAAGCATTACCAACATGTCTGTTTAGCCTCTGTTTATATTCGTATTAATTTCGAATGAAATGCTATTTATAGATAAAGGGTAAGTAAAAATTCTATTCAACCTAAAAACATGATATTTTGATTTTAACATAAGTATACAACGCTTGAGATACATAACACACTTAGGAAACAACAAAACAAGTCGTTTAACTTGTGTGTGTGTGTGTGAGTCACGCGGAACGCATAGCTGTTATTAGTAAAGGCTGTTCACGATCGATAAAGAGAGCGCTTTCGATACCAATCTTAGAAAAAAGTCGCTGACCATGCCTGCATACACTTTAACGAGTGCACTGAGTGACGTGCGCCCGGTAAAGTTGGTAACGATGGATGGAAAGTAGTTCCATTTCTTAACGTCAAATAAAAATTATTAGGTAACCATTTGAGAATAATTAAAAGATTTCTTTCGCTTTCTGTTTTTTAAATGTATCAAAGTGAAAAATTAGCAGATTTGTAAAATATTTTTCTAACAACTGTACAGTTTCACTTGGCCGACGCCTGAATATAGTGATGAGGTTCAACGCTAGAGACGCCAGTCTCTATTAACGCAGTTACGCAAGTAAATGACGCTGTATGCATGCTGTTCACGATATACTACGCACTTCTGTAATATACGTGAATGTTTATATACACGTGAGTGAGTGTATTCTTTCAACATATGGAAGATTAACATTGCCACGGGCCTGGTCGTTTTATTCATGCATCGGTCAAGAGAAACTAAGAAATCTTCAGAAAAGTTGTTATTTTAACAATTTGCTATCTCTTAAACGTATATGCATTAAAGGCACACAGACAAAGTAAAATAAAAAAATTCGCTGTTCACGAGTGTTTTAAATAAAACTTTTAATTCACCGTGAAGCCATGGAACTACTCTTCCTCCATAGTTACCAACATTACTGGGCGCGTGCCAGTCATTTGGTCCGTTAATATATATGCAGGTAAGAGCAGTGACGTTTTTCGAATGTTGATTTCAGAAGCGTTAAGTTGACCAACCAGTAGCCACTGAATTCACGAACTGCGCTCAGGTAGGTGAAGGGCAGTAAAGCCTGGCCTGTTACTAAATAATACGAATTTTGGAGGTCTCCATCCATAAGTAAGAATCTGGAAACGACAATTTCGCGGATTTCTATGGCAACAAGCTAGTTTCCACAATCCTTTGTGTACTTGAGTGTCAGTTGTAAATTGACTGATGCTGCAGTTTTTACCTCAGATCAGGTAGCACGGGATCCTTCGCAAAGTGTTCAGTTTACATTGAATGAGCCATACATCGAAGAGCGACGAGTTTGGAACTTCCGAATCCAAGCGAATCCCGGGGCGGAAACATTTAAAGATTAGCGGAACTTTGAGGTTGGCCTCGTCTGACTTGGCGCTCAAGACCTCGCGGAGAGTTCGCTCAGTAAGCACTGCGCAGGCACACGACTACCTCAGTTTAAACCTTGAAGTAGGAAGGGAGCAAGGACACTCCTAGGAGTCCACCAAACACGTACAGGCTATTCACGGTAAAGTGAGCACTTTTAAAAGTTCTCCCATTTGGAATAATAGTCAATAAATACATTTTATTTTAGCCTTGGATGTTCTCTCCCGAGTGCGGTAGAATATGCACACTGTGTTGGTTACTTACATGGAAATACCTGTATAAATATTTGATATTATTGTGTATTAATGTTTGTACATTTAAGGATATTTCATTTGCGTATATATGTATGTTTGCACACATACATTTATATTCTTACTGTATGCTTTTACTTGTACGGTACACCTTTGTTAACGTGCTCTACACTCTTGGCCCAATAAGGTTTAGAGTTGGGGTCTCGTGGAGCTAAATAAATAGATAAACTAATAAATTAATAAAAATACGTTCGGTCACCATGTCCATGATCATGGAGATACAAATGAATGATATTTACGACCGGAATTGTACACAGCAAAAGGCACCAGTGCCCAGTTTTCCTTGTGGCTAATCTGATTTGTGGAATTTTCTACACCACTTCGACACGAATAGTTACTGCCAACATCACCGATCATTGTTCACGGGGTGTCAGAAAAATACTGAACACAGGTACAGCTCACAATAAAAAGGATTACGTGGGTGCAACACTGGGACTCGTAAATTGTATGACCCAACGGGTTAATTAATAGATACAATTCTTTGGACAAAAATTAATCCTGCGTCCCAATAGCTGATGACCAGTAGGTATAGGATGTTCACGGTAAAGTGAGCACTTTTGAGGCTCTAGTTACTTCTTTATTACAGCCATTTTTATCCCTCAATCGCCTTTTTAAATAAATATTGCCACATGAGTAATAAACACAGTGTGTGTATTCAACTACACTCGGAAATTAACGCCGTGGTCTAGAACAGCAAGCGTGCGTGTCTAGTGTGGTGTGGAGAAATAGAACGGTAATAAGTGGGAATACAGAATGTTAGGAAACTCAGCGCTCAAACTCCAGACGTAGTAGTTTCTTTGCGCCAATAGTAACACAACAGCCCTGTACATTTATATCGGGAAACGAACTTTCATAACAAATAATCGTGCACAACATTGCTGCGTACAACGCCTTGAGAACAAGGCTGTGCGATCATGCGTGTAGGACAAGTTTCATGAAGCCTGTTGACGACAAAGTGAGCACTTTTGAGATCAACCTTACAAAAAAGTCACTGCCCTTGCCTGCAAATATTTTAACGGGCGCAGTGAGTGACATGTGCCCAGTAAAGTTGGTAATGATGGAGGAGAACGTAGTTTTATATATAAACATTGGTGATAACTTAAAATATTTATCTCGCTTTGTGTATTTTTTAATGCACCGAAGTGTAAAAATGAGCAGATTTGTACAATATTTACTTTTATAATAATTTCACAATTTCACAATTTCACTTGCCCGACGCATGAATAAACTGATGAGGCCAATGACAAGGTTAGTTGTACGCAAGGTTGAAGAACACAAAAACATGTACACAAGTAGATCTTAAGCAGGGCTTTCAAAAGTGCTCATTTGACCGTAAACAGCCTATAAACATATTTCTCAGTGAGCCATTGGATGGTCTGGACGTCCGAGTATCGGTAATCGGTATCGGTAACAAAGCAAGTCCAGTAAAGGCTGGGGGAGAAACGCCACGTAACCACTGTGGCAATGCTGTTCCATCAGAGAAATTGAGACAAGTCATCTCAATTTTCGCAATTTTTCCTCCGCCGATTTATCTTGACATCTCTAAAAAGACAGGATCAAAACAAAACTTTGCTCAAATTGTGCCGCAAAAATTTATTTGCACTATACCCACGTACATTTTACCGCAAATTTTGCCCTGCTGTTACCGAATTAATGGGACTTCTACTGAACGAAGTATGTAGCTGATGCGATGACGCAAACATACTCACATAAAACACGTTTCAACACGGTCGTCCGATAAATTTCCTGTACATGTTTGAAAGATTTCAAGATTAATATGGAATTCACGCGTAAATCACGAGTTGTGGTAAACGGCTGCCCTGTTGGACAGTCGTCACTCGGTCTAGAAAACGAATTTCTTTATAGCAGTCTCTTAACTACTCTCATTTTCTTCGTTGATCCATCTTGCACCTCCAATAATGGTGTGAACTGGAAGATTCTTGCAAGGAACAAGCGAAAACGCGACGCTCTGTTGGAGATCCTCGTCCGGAGCGAAGCTTTTTTTTTTTTTTTTTTCTAATCTACCGTATTCTAAGTGCTATGTGAAGTTAAGGCCCGAAGGTAGGGCGGGATTTTATCGTGTCTCAGGACTAACCCCTTACGCCTACTAGGAATGAAAATCATGCAAGGAGACATGTATCGCGGCAAAGAGGGATTGGTAAGCCATGGCCTGCACTTCGGGGCCATGACTACCTCCCTAAGTGTACTTAGAGCTGGTCTTAACTATGAAGAGCAAGGGAAAAACCGTCTAGAGAGATGTAAAAACACTTGCGACAGAGAAGTAAACATTTCAAGAATTATTGCATGCATTAGTAAATAGAATGCTACAAGAGACAAGAGTGTTTGGAAAACACGATCTTAGTTAATAGAGTTGGAAAGCCTAGTAGAGAGAAGGCGGGAGCTTTGTTTATTCTGAACTTGATGCCGGCAGTAACCAGAGAGGAGTTTGGGCGCCTCTCTGGTGGGAGAAGTGACAGCCCCCTGGTTTCATCAGGCCGCCAGGCCTCGACATCAGAAGGACAGCCTCCTTGGCGGCGTGGGAGTTTTAGACAAGGACTGCAGACACGACTAGACGTCGTGTGATTCTGCGATGAAGAGATCGGGGTTGGCGAAGGAGGGAGTCATGTTTACCAGCGCGTAGTCAGCTGGAACTAAACCTAACGAGCTGCTCTGCTCATTATACACTGAATTAATTATTAATCTGTCTGCTCCAGCACTCCGCTACGATGACTCACGGCGAGTGTTATTTATATGTTCCTCGCGCGCGCGCACACACGCACTCGTGAAAAATGAATTAATGACGGCGAGATGCAAAGCAGCCGTCGTCCTGCTCTCTACGCGACAAACGGCGCTTTTTGTTGACAGCGCTGCTCGCGTGGATTTAATTTGTTTCAAAAAATAATTACGTAGTTCGTCCTCTTTTTTAAACGTGAATACAGCTTTAACCCATTCGCTAAAAAATAATAATTCCAGAGTTCGGTTGTTGCGTGAGTCAGCGAGTGAAGAGATCTGGGACACTGTTAAGGACCTGCACTTTTTTTTTGTGGAATAGTTCTTTGCGCAAATACGCGTATCTCGGTTAATAAATGTTCTGCAAATACGACTTTTTGTTAGAAAAGATAAAAAAAAAAAAAGATAAAAAAGACATTATTTATGTCCCTATTATTTTACTTTTATCATATTTAGTATATTCTTGGAGAAAAAAATTCGTGAAGATGGTCAAATATCGCATTTTTAAAGCTTACCTGTGCAGTTTCCTTAAGCGGCAAGAGAAAAGTACAAAGATACGGACGTAGTTTAATCTGCGAGCTTTCATCGCGTGTAATAAAACCCCACTGTTACAGATCTGAATTGCACAGTACAGAGTCACGACGGAAACACTGCACGCCTTGCGCGTAGGAGCGATGAGGCATTAGGCGTGTGGGTTAGTGTCGCCCGTATCGCACCCTCGCTTCTTGACCTTGGACGCGCAGCACCAACTAACTCTTAAGGTTGAAGTAAAGCAACTGCCTATGTAACACTGCCCCCTTCTATACAATGTGAAGATTTCATTTAAAAAAAGTATTACAAAACCATAAAAATTGTCAGGAAAGTGCGATTTATCCTGTATATGAAAGAAGAATGTATACATCTTGCAACACTATAAAATATTATATTATAATATACTTTTTAAATGTAAAAAATAATCCATTAAAATAGTCTGTATGTTTAATAAAATTTAAGCATATTTCCATTCTGGATGCTTCAGAAAGCAGAATTTTCAAGAAAGATTGTCATAATATACTGTGAATGTGTGTAAAAAAAATTGTAATAATAATGTAAAAAAATATTTTTTATAATTGATTTTATGTGCGTCCATTTGTCACAAACATTTATAGCTGAAACTGACGTAAATAAATTTATTTATAAAATTGATATTATACATTATTACTATGGGTTTACAATAGAAAAATTAATTGATTGATAGGGATAGGAGAATTTCGCGAGTTCAATGACCTGTAGGCTAGGCTCCACAATCCTGTGTGCATTCGAGCCCCAGATGTTTGTTCATTGGCTGCTGCTCCAAAGAGTAGCCAGTATTACCCCTACACATGGCGGCAGAATGGCACTCGCTACTTGTTTTCTTGTAAGTCTGCTATTCGATCAGAGTTATCCAGGGTGTGTCTAATGAACTGTGATCCAATTGCAAAGATGACTTCAGTGTACACGTGTTTGACGTCTATCGTGTCCTGAAATTAAATCGCAAAATTTTTCTATCCGTGGCGATTGATTTTTTTTTTTTTTTTGATGCGTACAGAAAAACTGAAAGTGAGTTATTCAGGGTGTATCAAAATTCAATCGACTAACTTTGGCTGCAGATGAATCATGAAAAAATATTTTGCAAACATATATACGACTTAAAAGAAAATACCGCCGTTGGTATGCATATTTGAAGTTGGGCGTGATGCACCTGTTTATAATAATATTTACCAATACATGGCAGGTGGGGCATGCACAATACCCGGCAACACGCTGTTGCGCCTATTGAAGGGAAATGAAGATTACAGATAGGGGTACATTAGAGTGGTATTGTAATAAACTATTTCTTCAGTTATATCAAAAATCGGTACGTCCTTTAGAATTCATTTTAGACCACAGGTCGTATATATGTTTTCAACTTCCTTTTTCGTGTTTGACCTGCTACAGCTTAAGTTTGTTGGTCGAATTTAGCTACACCTGTATTATGTATTTGTTTACAATGTAACCTAGCAGGTGGTGTGCGTTGTTGGGATTTTCTTAACCGTTTCGTGACCAATTTGTCGGGATAGGAACATTTCGCGAGTTCATTTCAGGACAAGATAGACGTCAAACACGCGTACACTGAAGTTGACTTTGTATCTGGATCACAGTTTATGAGACCGCCCTGGACGACTCTGAGCCAATAGCAGACTTGCAAGGAAACAAGTAGCGAGTGCCATACTGCCAAGTGTGAAGTAACACTGGCTACTCTATGGGGCAGCAGCCATGAACAGACATCTGAGGCTCGAGTGTACACAGGACTGTGGAGTCTATCCTACAGGTCATTGAACTCGTGAATTTTTTTCCTGTCCCCAGCAATTTTGGCATTACGTAATACTTTAGTTCATATCCACTTTTTTGATTGGGTGATTTACGTGTTACGCATCTTGGGTATCTGCTCGCGAATCACAGACGTACACTACGAGTGTATCCTAGTTATGATTGGCCAGCCAGGTAATAAAATCCGTTCTCGCAAAGGCACGCGGCCAGTAACCAAACGGAAACTGCTGATATAACAATAGGGTATTGAAACCTAACATGCTCGGAAATCTTTTCGCGAAATCCGGGTGTCTCTAGTTATAAGAAATAATTATGTCTCATGTCTTAAAGCAAAACTCATGAGGTGACGCAATCAGGAAAGCGTACGCGGGAATATGTAATTTGCAATAATGTAGGTATAACATAATGTTGAAAAGGCATGTATATGCTGATGTTCGTCATTTTACTTGTTCACGAAAACAACCTCCACTGATGTAAAATGTCTGATTTGAAGTATGCTTGGCTTAAATATTGTTTTATGGTTGTGTTGTACGAGGTTAGGTCAGGAAGTAAACATCAAAGGTTTGTCTCAAGTTTTCATGGGCTGGACATGAATTATCAGATGAGTTGAGAATCGTAAATCCAGAAGACGTAGAATCGTGTGCGATAACCGCGTTTGCTGCATTTTTTTTTTTTTTTTATATTGTGAACCCAGCTGAAGAGGACTGTGTACTGGAACATTTTCTGTGAAATCGCTGCTTGCAAGTGATCGCGCATCTCATTACATAAATGTTCTGGGAATACGATTTATTTGTCAGAAAAGTTGAAAACCAATAACCTAGTGACGCGTAGTTTTGCTTTTATCATATTAATTGTAGTCAAATTAAAAAATGCCGTGAAATTGTATTTTTAAAAACGCATTTTTGAGCTTGCCTTTGCAGTTTCATTCAGACGTAGGAAAAATGTACAATTATACGTGCGGTAATTAAATTTATAGTCTTCCATCGCGTATAATGAAGTTCCACTTTTATTGATCTAATTTGCACAGTACAGCGCGACGACGGAAACGCTGGCAGTTCTGCGTCCTGTGCGTAGGGACGACGGGGCGCTGGGTGCTCGCGTTAGTGTCGCCCGTATCGCTCCCTCACTTTTGTACCCTGAGCGCGCGAAATAGCCACAGGTACATAAGAGCCGGAATCGTAGAGTGAGCTCGCTGGCTGCGCAGACCGCTTTCATGCCAACACGACTGTCATAGGCAGGATTTACAACAACCCGTCCGTCCCCCGTCCGTAAATCACGTGACCAACAGCCAATCATAGGTGGCCGTTAATTCTATCCGTCCGTCGAAACCTTGGCAAGCTTTAACTTTAGACGGACGGATGAACGGATGAAATTGCAGCCTTCTAAACTAGCACGTTTTGTTACTTGTTCATCCCGAGTTCTTTACAAGGCTGTGTAGTGTGTGCAGTGTTTTGTTTTGGCTATCTTTTGTTTTCATGTTTGTTTATGTAACTGTAAAAAGGAAATAAGTTTCATTTTCCCTTAAGAGTAATCGATAATTACGTTTTGAAACACGAAATCCTTTTGTGCAATAGTAGAAGTAATAAAATTATGTTTTTATAGGCTATTTAAAAAAGGTTTACATCGATTAATTTCCGCCACACGTGTAAGTGTGTCTTGGGTACTTACAAACACAATACCACCAAAAAATTTCGCACTTCATGGGCAATTTTTTCTTATTTGTAAATATTTTTGTTTTTATGAGTTTGCAGCAATTAACTTACGACGGACGTACGAAGTTTGGTTGTAACTCGCTCGGCTGGGAGACGAATGAATTTATGACGGACGGGCGAATGACGAACGGACGCGACGGGCTGTTGTAAATCCAGCCTTATGCCGAAATCACATAACCCCGACCAAGACAGCACGACACGACCGAAAACGCAACCACGACACATTTCAATGTGACTACTTGAATTTACAGCACGACCGACACTACACTCTCGGCATTTAACCTAACTATTTAGAAGGCGCTGATAGGCTACGTTAGTCTCAAAGGCGTTGAACAAGAGAGAAATTTGTAATACATAATGGCATCTATTGGTATCGCTAATGCATACAAAGGTAAAATGATTATTTTTAAGCGTTAGATACAGTAATTTTGAATTTATTTTTCTTTTAAGCTACGTATTTACCGTTGTAGGGAAATCTTGCAATACAATTTCATTTTGCAAGGTTGTACATTCTGTGCGTCGTGTCGCACGACACGACGATGAATAGAAATCATTTCTAATCCGAAATTGCTGCTCGGACGACAAAATCGGTCGAGCTTACGACGATCTATCTTGTATTTCATTGGCTGTTGGCCGTCGTATCGTGCGCGACGGGGCTATGTGATTCCGGCATTAAACGACGTGAATATAGCAGAACACTGATTAATGTAAAGGAGTGTGAGAGTCGTGTTGGTTTGAGGTCCGAGAATGTCGGGTACATGCGCAGAAGGCGAAGAATCGGCCAGCCTCATCTTTAGAGTATTTATGACCTAAACAGCCGCCGACTGCCAACTTCAAATGCACTCGTAAAAAGTGGTAAAAAAAAAAAAAAAAACTTTCATTCTTTAAAAAATTCCGTGGTCGTCTCTTAAGAGCTTGTGTGTGTAGCCGTTCTTTTTATTAAATTATCTTTCCAAGGAAAAAAGTCTCGATGTTCGTTGCATGTACTGGTTTTCAAGAGAGGTCCGTAATGACTTCGAAATTATGCTGAACGCATGATGTGACCTACGAGAATTTGTACTGATTTAATCTCTAGATTTGTGTCTTATTTCCCTAGAGGTAAGTTTCACTGAAACGTTGAACTTCTACAAAGACTGAATTTTCAGTCATTTATAATATTGTTTCCAGTTATCCCTTCTCTTTCTGTATTATTTCCAATGAGCCTAGAGTGAAGCCGTGCAATTTAATACAGTGCCGGGTAAAACAATTATTAGTTTCTCTGCTGCTTAGGACTTTCGACTTTCATCGCTGGGAAAATAGTAAAGAAAACACGTTAATTGATTTTACACTTTTGTATTACAAAGGAAATAATTAAATTACTAACACAAAAACTGACGATGGTTGTAAAAAGAAACAGAAAAAAAAAAAAATACTGTACTGATTGCTAAGGTAACTCAAAAAAGTATTCGTCTTGAGCACTCGAACCCAAAATCATGGTCCTCATTTTACCTTTTTATATTTTTTGGGACCCTCTTTCTTTTTCATAATTTCTTGTAGTCTCCTTGGCATAGACGTGACCAAAGATTTTGTCGTTTCTGTCGATATTTTCCGCCACTACAATTTTCCGCACGTCCTTCTTGGAGGAAATGGGGTACGTCAGCACAATTCCTCCTAAGGCATGCCACAAATTCTCTATAGGTTTGATATTGGGCAACTGAGCAGGTGTGTCTATCCATTTAGGTCGAGCAGCCAAACCCGCGTGTCCAGGGCCATGTGCTTCAGTTCTATATCTTGGGCGAAGACGTATTCCTCGGTCAGACCCATATCTCGAATGCTTTTAATCAGGAACTCCTTCAAGGTGTTGATTTATACCCTGTGGTCCATCGTTTCATCAATAAAAACTTAGTCACATACACCGTTCGCAGTCCTACATGCCTATACAAAAATCGACCCACCACCGTGTTTTACAGAGAATTGAAGATTTCTCTCTCTTCAAGCTCGAGGTTCCTCTCGCTGAGAAAGAAATATTTTGTGGCGGTCACAAAAATATTTTGTTGGTATTCACCCAGCCAAAATGTTTCTGGTGTACACAAAATATTTTGTGGCAGCTACAACATTTATTGTGAACACCACAAAAAAATTTGGCAGGGTGGATACCAACAAAATAATTTCGTAGCCTTCACAAAATATTGTTTCAGTGTTCCGCCACACCAGCTTATGGCCGTCCGATATGAATAAATTAAATTGACTTTCTTCGCTGAAGACGACGTTCCTCCGGAATTCGAAACCTTTATTTCTATGCTCTATGGCACAGTCAAGGTTCTTCTTCTTACTTACGCAAGGCTTTCTATGAGCTGTTCGCCTTCGGTGTGGATATGGATGATATCCCGCATAGTTTGTGCTCACGCCGTCCTTCCCCATCTCCTGCTCAACCGCAGACACTACCGTGGATTGACTGCGATGTTCCGCACTATCACGCGTTTTCCGCGCTCAGTAAACGTGCACTGAGGAAAAGGTTTTGTCGAATCAAACAAGATTTGTCTGGTGCAACCAAATTATTTGTTTGGCTACACGTACATTAAACAGTTTGGGCCGATATGTAAATATGTTATTAGTTCGATCGAGTTTCGAACCTAGATAACCTGCGTCCGAGCGCTCCAAGCCTTAGTATCCTGAGCTAATGTGACAACTGATGACGCCGGAAAGCTTTTAACTAGACATACTGCAAATATTGGGCAACGTGTGCAAACAAATATTTCAAGTTTTACAGCTTTACTTGTCAGTTTCTTGTTGCATTGTTTTATTAATGTGTTTATAGGATTGTTAAGCATCAAAAGATGCTTACACACGGTTACGATTTTAATTGTAAAAAAAAATAAACAATCTCTCGAGCTGTATTTTCGAATGAAGACAGTCAAATGAGTGGCCAAACAAAATATATACAGTTGATTCAACAAAATATTTAGTTGACAGTATTTTTTTTTTTTTTTTTTTTTTTTTTTTGGTCCAACGCACAGATTTTATTTATTCAAACATATAATTTGTTAGACGAACAAGATTAATTTTGTTACTTTAAAAATTCTTTTTGCTGAACAATATATTTTGTTAAGGCGTCTAAATATATACTTGGCCCTATAGCCTACAAACAATTTTTTTCTTTCGATTTTGTCTCAGTGCAGGACGGTAACTTTTTGCCACGTCCTGGACAGTTTTTGGTCTTTTATACTTATGAATAATACTTTTGACTGTGGCGACAGGTCTGTCGATAGTTTAATCGATTTCTTTAAAGGAACCTATACCTTTGCGGAATAGACTGTCAGTAATGTGCCTTCCTTCTTCTTTGGTTTACTTCGTTTTGCGCCCCATTACCTCTGAGAAACGCCCTGCCGTGGTTTCTGTTACGAACTGACAGGACGACGGCGCTCAGACGATACGAAATGAGCAGCCTGCTATGTGGCGGGCGAATACTTATTTCACTTGCCGTGCGCAACGAGTGTGAAGACACCTTATTTCTGCCGAAACGACAGGCCATGTCTCGTCAATCTGCTTCCTTTCTAACACTGTTTTAACTGAAACATAATACGTATCGCAAGCAGGAGGCGATGTCGTCCCTTCTTTGGTAAATCGTCATAGCATGTGTAGCAATCATCATCAGGCGAAACCTTTTTTTCACACACTGTAGTTATTATAATTAAATATTTCACCAAACTACCTAATAAGTGAGTTATTTCAACTTCGCTGACGCTTTCAAATACTAACATTATTTCCCCAAACCTTATTTAACTCGTTATATTTACCAGGACTAGTTCAATCACGGTTACTGCTAACTTTTCTGACGCCTTCCTAAAGTTATGCTTCCATATATTCTTCCTCCTCGTACAAAAAAAAAGCCTAGAAAACTGCACCAAATGTACAACCCACCACATTCGTGCGCGCGTAGTGTAAATTGATTTTCACGATAAAGTGAGCACTTTTGAAATCAACCTTAACAAAAAACCACTGCCCCTACTTTAATATATATAAACGGGCGCCCTGAGTGACATGCGCCCAGTAAATTTGGTAACGATGGATGGGAAGTAGTTTTGTATCTTAACGTCGAATAAAAAGTTTTCGGTGAACATTTCTGATAACATAAATAATTTCTTTCGCTTTCTGTTTATTTTTTAATGCATCGAAGTGCAAACATGAGCATATTTGTTAGATATTTTCTTTTTAAATAATTTCCCAGTTTCACTTGACCGACGCCTGAATAAAGTGATGAGGCTCACGACAATGTTAATCTTATGTAAGGCGGAAGAATTCACAACGTGCGTACAAGTAGATTTTAAGCAAGGCTTTCAAAGTGTTCATTTTACCGTGAATAGCCTATTGTAATATTTTACATAAGAACTATTTGTTTTTTTTTTTGCCAGGAATTAACAGCAAACATATTTTCTCTGATTTTATTCGTATTACGTATAAATTAAATATAATTGATAAAAAACGATAAGTACAATTTCAATTTAACCGAAAATGAGATTACTTTAATGGTAATACCTGTATAGGCGCTTGTGGAACATTGCATGTTTGGGAAACACTGAAACACATCATACACGGCGTGTTTTTCCAAAGGTTTTATCTGAAAATATCAAAGAAACTACAAACGGCCTATATAATAATATTTGTATCGTCACACTGGATAGTCAGGAACGGGAAACGAATAGGTTTTAGCCTGTAATAAAAAAAAAAAATTATCCATGCAATCGCCTGGAGCGAATTCACAAATCTATGGATAACCAAAAAATAATGGTTGGGCCGTGAATCGAGCCCGGGTACAGCCGAATTCGAGAATGCAGTGCCGAGTGGAGATTTTCGGTGGCTCTTAAGAGTGGGATGGACTCCCGCATTTTCTGTGAAATAGCTGTTTGCGCGGGTACGCGTATCTTAGTAAATAAGTGTTCTGCAAATACGACTTCTTGTCATAAAAGGTAAAAATACATTTATTTTTGCCCCTATTTTTTTTTAACTTTTTTAATATTAAGTGTATTCGTGGAGAAAAAAATTCGTGAAAATGGTCAAATATCGCACTTTTAAAGCTTGCCCGTGCAGTTTCCATAAGCAGTAAGAGAAAGTACAAATATCCGGCGTAGTTTAACCCGTGGTCTTTCATCGCGTGCAATAGAACCCCATTGTCACAGATTTAATTTACACAGTACATCATTACGACGGAAACACAGCACGCCTTGCGCGTAGGAGCGATGAGGCACTAGACGTGCGTGTTAGTGTCGCCCGTATCGCTCCCTCGCTTCATGATCTTGGACGCGCATCTCCATCCCATTCTCAACATCGAAGGTCTTGATGAGAGCTGATGAGGGTGAAGCAGCGCCGTAATGCGAGGGTGGGGGAAATGGAAGAACCTTGAGAAAACTCGACGACCAGCGCCATCGTCCGGCACGATTCCTACATGCGAAAATCTGGAATCGCTTTGGTGGGAGGCGAGTGGTCTATCCACTACTTCACTGTGGCCCCGCCCGCTACTTTCTGCGCAGCGTAGCTCCGTTACACCAAATGAAACAACTGTTCCAGTTTTAAAATCTCTAACTACCCATTAGCTGAATATGACGTTCATATATTCTGAAACTAATTAAACGAAAATGGATGTCGATTTGTGCACTTGTTGCATTTAAAATTCTCAGTACTTTTATGACTGAATTTTCATCGACTTTAATTGGACAATAAACTTGAAATGAACGAAAATTATCCGTTTGCGTCGTACCCCATTAATTCGCTTCCACTCGTTTTATTGAAAATAACAAGCGTTCATTTTACAGTAATATTCACGATGTATTTTTTTTATGGCGAAAATATCATTATGTGGTATTGCGGCCATGTAAAAACAAACAAAAAGGAAAAGTCTCATCAAAACAAAATAGACAACACAATTTCCAAAAGAGAAGATAAGATAACAAAGTCCTCTATTAACACGTATAAATAAAAGACTAAATGTACCGACACACTCTAAATTCGAATCAGTGGGAAACTACTGATTCGTAGTGAAATTCAACTACTAAAATTAGTGAAAGTGGCTCCACTTAGAATCAGTGGAAAACCACTGATTGTTCCAGTGAAAAATTTCACAGATTGAATTAGTGACGTGAAACAATTTCACTGACTGAATAAATGACGGCCGACTGCAGTGGCGAATTAAATATAACTTTTATTGGACGTAGGCAAATAATTACATTGAATAAACATATTTACGATAGTTTACCGTTTATATTGTGCAATTTACCGTAATTTAAATAAAGTAAAAAAATTTTTGCAGGTGATTGGGATTGAACTCGCGCACACACCATCTGAGCTACCACGCCAAGTTGAAATTGCTAGAGGAAAATATGTGTCTTATAGTTTTGCTGGAAATCAAATAGTTTGAAATTGTTTGCTCGTACTTTTCGTTTGATTGGTACCGTTAGCATTGTTAAACCGAATAGTACATATGAGTGCACTCTCTTCGCCGCATTAAATACAGTTTAAACCTTCAAACAGAGTGCCGTAACGATTATATGCAAACTAAATGAAAGACGTATAGACGAAATGAAAGTCTGTGTGTTCATATTCCCTCGTAAAATGGCGTTTCGAAAGACGAAACACATTTTATAAACTATTTTGTATTTGTTTTATTCATTTTCTATGGTACTTCACTTGATGCACGTCAAAAATACATCAGTGAAAAATAATTAGAGACGGAGCAAGTTGCTCAGATGTTTCACTGGTCCATCAGTCAAAAAATAAACCACTGAGAAAACAATGGGAAAAATGACTGACGAATCAGTGGGAAATGTCACTGAATCAATCAGTGAAGGAAATATGGCTTTGTTTTTCACTGGTTCATCAGTTAAATTCACTTAATTGACTGTTGTATCAGTTAAATACGTTTGACTGATTGAAACAGTAGAATTCTCACTGATTCTGATTTAGAGTGCACGTATAATCGAATTGTAGGAAATCAACGTAAATATCTTACATGAATAAAGTTACCAAAAGAATGAAAACAATGCAAACAGCCGAAAAATAAGAGTTTGGTTGTGTTGCTGTTTAGATTGAAAAAAAAGTACAAAAACATTCTGTTACGGCTAGTGATAACGCCTTAACTGAGTGGCTTGCCTGATCACACGGTCAAATATTTATCCAGGACACGGGCCGTGATTGCTGAAATTAGTTATTAAATCGCAAACCACATAAACAACCTCCACCAGCCAGTAAACTGAGACAACGTGGCTGATATAGGGCAGTGTAGGCCGTGTCGTCGGGCCATTGGAACGAGAAGACCACTGAAGATGGGGATGTCCGGGCGTCGACTTCCGCCATCTTAATCAGCCTCCGGAATCATGAACAAGGTGGGGACTCTCCGATTAGACTTTACTCAGAATTTGGCTCTTTAAATATTAACAATTTAATATAAATTAATACTTGAGAATATTGGTTTATCTCCCCCCGCGGATTTTATACCACGTTTATATTGAAATAATATTGTACAACCTTAATGGTAAATAAACCCCTTTTATATAGTGTTCATTACATAACTGTTATCAATAATTTTCTACGACCCTATAGACCCGTTGAGGTATGACGAAAGAATCATAAATAAAATCATAACAATACGAAAATAACACCATGTACACGCGAAAAACCATCATAACATAATCTTGACTAATACATGTCGCGATAACTATAGGTATCAGCAAACAAAGTAATTGTCTTGGCACAGTTATAGTGGCAGGAAAGCTGTATTTGGGCGACAGAGTGTGCATAGCTGTGAACATTCCGTAAGACAATATTTGCAGCTCGCATCCACTAACGGCTGTTCACGACAAAGTGAGCACTTTTGAAATCAACCTTAGAAAAAATTCACTGCTCCTACTAGCATAAATTTTAACGGGCGCACTGAGTGACATGCGAACAGTAAAGTTGTTCACGATGGAGGGAAAGTAGTTCCATATAATTACGTCTAATAGAAAGTGGTAGGTAACCATTACATCACTTAAATGATTTATTTCGCTTTCTGTGTTTTTTAATGCACCGAAGTTTAAAAATTACCAGATTTGGAATATATTTATTTTTCTAATCATTTCACAATTTCACTGGACCGAGGCATGAATAAAGTCATGATTCCCTTGACAAAGTTTATTTTACATGTAGCGTAAGACTATACAACGGTGCATACAAGTAGATCTTAAGCAGGGCTTTCAAAAGTGCTCATTTTACCGTGAACAGCCTATATCTGTAAAACACTAGCGGCCCAATACGAGTAGTAACCTACCTATAGACTACTCACGCTAAAGTGAACACTTTTGTAGTAAACCTTTAGAAATTATCAATACCCGTTAACTGCATTGATGCTACCGTACACACTGGCATTCAGCCTCCCTGCTAAGTTGGCAACGAATTAAGAACAATAGCCCCGAGGCTTGACTTGTATTGATACTGGACTGGAAAGGGCTTATTAAAGTCCCAATGTATTATGCCTGAAGGCTAATCAGGATACGGCTTGTAAACTAACTTATAGCATAGCTTTAACTAACACCAATGCCTAACCAAGGAGGGGCCGCGGTGGCTGAGCGGCCAGACTGCTCACCTCCCACCAAGGCGAACCGGGCTCAATCCTCGGCACGTGAAAATAGTGCCGGGCGATGCAGCTGGTAGGCTGGTTTTCTCGGCCATCTCCCGTTTCCCCTGCCCCTTCATTCCTGCGCTGCTTCACTTTCACCTCGCTTCACCTTCGTCGGCTCTCGAGACCTCGATGGTAAGAGCCGCTCTAAACTCTTCACTCACCCACTCACCCTTACCTGGGATTCGAACCCAAAATCTTCCGCGCCACAGACCGACTGCGCCACGGGAGGTCGACCCAAGTCTTGAAGTTTTACTGTGGGTGTAATATTTTAACTCATGACGAATCAAGTTTGCACATTTCCGCTTTATACATAAAATGCTATGAAATACGGTATTTTAGTAACGTATTTACGCTCTCGGGCAAATCCAAGTTTTTGCCATTACATGTGACGTATGAATTGCAAAATATGGAGAAACGTAGATCTTAAGCAGGGTTTTCAAAACAACTCAACGTATGGACAGTGTATACCAGCAGGCACTCCAGTCAATAGGGAGCTTTTCTCAACACATAGCAGCCAATCAGCCCCAAGGACTGTTCCCAGAGCCTTGCGAAGGCAATCATGAATGGGCTCGCACATATCTAAGCAACCGTCACGTAATTTTGCGTTCGCCGTTCTTACATATTCCGCGACAGTCCACCATCACTCTGATAGTAGAGTTGGGTTGAGATATCTGGGCGGCTCTTAACAACGAGGTCTTGAGTGCCGGCGAGGGTGAAATGACATGTGAAGTCAGGCTACCCGAAGTCCGGTCCGCAGTTGGGCAGCCTACGTGACGCTCGCGGGAGGACACAGCGGTCGAAGGGCGGACACACTAAAAACTCCAGGCATAGTCGTTTGTTTCTCGTTTCGTCCAGGCTGCGGTCCGAACAGCATGACTCGTAATTAAAACATACCCCCACCCCATTTTTCTTCACCCAGGTCCCCAACCCCCTTCCTTTCATCAGCCATAATGAACTACGTCCGCGCGGCTTTAATTAGATTTCGGGATGCTGAAAAACAAAAAAAAAATTGTCCCCCTTCCTTACTAAACCAACCCAAACCACTATAACAACGGCGACTATTCAATTCAGCTGAGTAAATGATAATTCTCCGCAGGGACCCTATTAGCAAATTAAATAATGTCGGCCGCGTCTTCTCAGTTACCATCCTACAAGACCCTTCGTCTTTTCCTCGGTAACGGAGCAGCTTGGCGCGGGCTTTAAAAGAAACTCTTTTGGAAGAAATCCAGTCTTAGTACGTTACAGCCCGTGAATGCTCACACCCCCGCTTCCCCCTCCACCATTTCGCTTTCTTCCCCTCCCCCTCCTTTTTCAACCCCTTTCCTGAGTCACTCGTTCGGCGGAGTCGTTTTTCAGACTAATGAATGGTTAGGAGAAGAAAAAGGGTAGATGCTGTAGGAAGGGGTTGGGTTTGAAAAAAAAAAAGGGAGCGGGATGAAAAAGCTTTCCTTCAAGGGACGCGGCAGAGGGGGTGTTGAATTACATTCCTTCGGCGATTTAAAAGCGAGGAGGGTGTGTCGGAAGGCATCTACCTCGTTCAACGGGGGGAAGGTTATTAACTCGCGTTCCCCTTTTTATTAGCGGTCCGGAGATTTGCGAGTGTTGTAGCCGAATGGAAAGTGCGTTGAGGCGACCTAGTTTACCTGGGGTTGGTTGGTCGAGCGAGCGGTAATGATGGTGTTTGCCGGGGGGGGGGGGGTTAAACGTCACCGTCAGTGTAATAGTCTCGTCTGGACGTTTGTGTTCGGCGGCTTTGATCTCGCTATCCTGGTGTAGGGGATGGTCGTCCCCTCTCCTCTCCTGGTGGCATTTTTTTATTCTCCACTCGAGGAAAATGCTTCTGTTTAAGTTTTAGAAAGGATCTGTGTGATCACTCTTCCCTCGCAAAAAAATGAGCACATAGTTTTAGAATACCTACAAGTGAAAATAACAATTTTACTGATTAATAAATTCACAAATAATGAAAACCGACGTACATGAATGAGATAACTCACACTGAATGACGTCTATAAAATCGTACATGTAATTTTTTTTTTTTTTTTTTTTTGCTATTTATAAAAAGATCTGTAAATAAGGAAATTCTTGCCTGTTTTTTATTTGCGGCTGCCTCTGATAATTTTCGCGAAATAACTAAGCATTCCTTGAAAAGAATATTGGCAATACCTTTCAGTTTCCCTTGTTAAATTTTCTGCAAATAGTTTGCCGTTAAAGTTTGACGTTGACGAGTTTTTTTTGCAAAAAAATCATGCGAACTAAAATCTTTATCTGAGGAAATATTAGCTACAGGCAATGTCTAGATGTTGAACAGTATGATGGAACGAATGTAAAATAACAAAATGTTTTTTTTTTGTGCCAAGCACCCTTAAAATTTTTCGATCCCGAATTCATCTACAGTACGAACGCAAGTGTTGCAATCGTATAACGTTTTGGTGCGCACTGTTCTTCAGTCGAGCGTCCAGCGAACTTTGTGCTGTGTATCCGGTGTGGCCACACCGAGAGAACAGCCAACGAAATATTTGTTTGTATATGGCCTAAAATATATTCCTGCTTAAGATCTACCTGTAAAACGTTGCGTATTCCTCAGCCTTACGTGAAATTAATATTGCTATGGGCCTCATCACTTTATTCATGCGCCGGCCAAATGAAACTGTGAAATTATTAAGAAAGTAAATACTTTACAAATATGCTCATTTTTACACTTAGATGTATTAGAAGAAAAAAACAGAAAGCGAAACAAATCATTCAAGTTCTCACAAATGGTTACCTAACACTTTTTATTCGGCGTTAATATATGGAACTACGTTCCATCCATCGTTACCAACTATACTGGGCGAATGTCACTTAATGCATTCACTAAAATATCTGTATGCAGGGGCACTGACTTTTTTCTAAGGTTCATTTCTAAAGTGCTCACTTTATCGTAAACAGCCTTTAATTCTGTTCATCTTACAAAATACACGCTTAAATGAACTAAACCGACGAGTATGGCCAAAGTAAATAAGACTGTCAACAAAATATGTGGTTTAATCAACTACACAGATTTCTGTGGCCACTCGTTTCATTGCCTTCGTTCAAAAATACAGCTCGAGTGTTAGTATTTTTTGTGACAATTCAGATAGCAGCTGATAGTACTGAGCAAATTACCAACCAACAACGCAGTTCGATCACTGAGGAGAGTTTAATTAGAACTATTGAAATTTTTGTGTAGAAATAAAAGTAATCATGTTCAGATATAAGAATACATGCAGGTCAAATTCAAACGCTCAACTCACAATATAATCATAATTACAGTTGACATTTGGCAGCTTAAGGTAGTCTTTTCACACTAGGTAAAATATTATTCAGTGTCCAATAAGAATAATATCTCACTTGGTTCTACTCAATTAACGAGTACATACATTTTATCACCTCGGATTGTTAGGTATATAAAATATTTAGGTAGATGCATTACATCTCAACTTCCGAAAGAAATGTGGGCAGGTTTTACAAGGTAAGTTATAGAGGAAGGGTTATGCAGAATTCTTGAGGACTAAATTTGAAAAATCACACTACATCGAACTGCTGCCATTTGCAACTTATTTCATTCTTTACTTATTTGTAACTGAAATTCTTCTGGAGCAAGCAGTTCTAGTAGTTCACGGTAGCTATTTAATTGCTATCAGACAGGACATGCAGTAATTCAGAGAGCCATTTTCTTATAATTGATTACCAGGGCATCGCCGGCCTAAGATAATGTCCTGAATAAATCTTGACTATAGGATCCTCATTAAATAACCATTTTTCGATATATTTTCGTTGCGTTTCTGAATCCAATATGCCGACATAAAAGTTCCGAGAACAGAGATAATTTTTCAACACAGTGCAGGTTGAGTTTGCCGTAGCACAATAGGCGAAGCACTTCCAAATTTCCCTTGCAAAATGTTACATAGGCTATTGTACTATATGCTACCAACTATTGACCAATGTTCACATTTGAACAGATTTATTTTAGCAATCTGTCCAGCACTGCCATCTTAAAAAGCTGCATTAAAATTTTACATTCATTTAACAATTTTTAAAATAGAGTAATCTGTCGTCATGCTCAACTCTAACTGCAATTAAAGATATAAACAATAAAATAGATGATTGCTATTTTTCGGACACTTATATAGAATGGATGGCAACAGGTTAACAAAACGGATCTTCAAATATCCTTGGAACAAGAAATCAACGACAACCTGGATTCAGGAAGTTAAGAAAGATATGGAAAGAAACAATATAAGTGAAGAAGAAGCAACACAGAGAGAACTTTTTAAGAAAAAAGTGTTTAAAAATGGAAGGATTCCAAAGCAGGAAGGAAAAGGAGTGCTGGAGAAAGAAGAAGGAATAACAAAGGACAAAGCATTGAAATTGGTTAGTGGTCCCTAGAAGACCCCAACGGAAAAAAGAGGAAAATAAACAAATATAAGCAAAATATTACAAGTACATGGAGTAACATAATAACAAGGAATTCTGCCAGTAGAATTGTCATCTAAATAATAAATATAAACAAATTTGCAGTGGAAATTAAATAAAAAACAAGTGTGCAGAAATACCAGATTATCTCACGTTACAACAGAGTGCTCGGAAATTAAACGCCTGAAGTCTAAAATATACAGGACACCATATACCTGAACGGAATATTAAAGAATATATGAGCCTGTGAAAGTGGGTTTTGAAAACGTATTTTTTGCCGAATGCCTTGTACAACACTTACAAAGTCCGCAGCGAAAAGGCTTGCCATGTTGCACAGACACATGCGCAATGCTGGCCGTCTTCGGTCTCTTCTCATTGATCGGCTTGAGGAAGTGATATTTCAGCACATAAACCACATGCTCTCCACTAGTACACGCTTCATAGTGCGCCAAATGGGCGTGTGTCATTCAACCGTGTGGGACGTACTGTGTGTAAACCGCTGCCATTCCTACCGCTGGCAGAAAGTACAAGGCATTCAGCGAAAATACGTTTTCACATGCTCATATCTCCTTTAATATTTTGTTTAGGTATAAGTCGTGAATATAATCGACTTTATATTTCATAAGTAGAGACCTGAAAAATTCACGTTATTATTTCGGGACACATTAAACTTAAAACACACGTACCTTTGCAATACGTTTGTGATTGGACCACACTTTATTTGACACGCTCCAGGTAACGCTGTGCCAATAAATGAACACTTCACAATTGTGTGCCACAATCACGTGCAGTTCAGTCAGAAAGGGAGTGACTTCACATCTAAGCGGCAACCAATGGAGAAACGACGCCGGCTCCAGTATGTACAGTACTGTGAAGTCTAGCCTGATAACAAATAATAACGCGCATTTTGCAGGTCCCTATTCATAAGTCATCGCCTCCCGCAGTTTGAGAGTTTAATTTCCGAACAACCTGTATATAACTAATTTAGTACGCTTAATATATGTCATTGTCGTACATGTATAATAATTTACTTGTGTTGTTTGTAAAATGTACGAAAATTCTCACTGCGTGGTAATAGCGTGATATGTTTATTTTCCGTTGAGCACATCACATCGCATAGGCACAAACCTGGTGGTAGCGAACGGGCTCTTTAGTAACTGCACTAGCATGTATTCATGTGGTGAGGGGTTGAAACACGAGAGTGGGGAGGTAACCAGCCCCACGGCAGGGGTTTGCGATGAAACTCGCCGCTTCGCAAAGTCAAGGTGAGCATGATTGGTGCGCCAACAAAACAGATTCGACATCTGACAGTGTAACTAAATCACGGCCTGCGCCATTGTGGCAACACTGGAGCCCCGTTTGCTCAACTGCTCGCCCCTGGAATGCAACCGTCGGCTTAGAAAGACTGTTAGCTGCAAACTGAGTATTTTTGACAGCCCTGCTTAAGATCTTACTTGTATGCACGTCGTGTATTCTTCCGCCGTTTGTAAAATTTACGTTGACATGGGTCCGATCACTTTATTCATGCTCCGATCAAGTGAACCTGTGAAATTAGTGGAAATATAAATATTTTACAAATTTACTATTTTCAAAAAATTGCACACGTTAAAAAAACAGAAATCAAAAGAAATCATATCATTATTCACGAATGTTCACCTCAGACTTTTTAATTCAGCAATAAAGTACGGAACCAGTTTCCCTCAGTCATCACCAACTTTACAGGGCGAATGCCATTCAGCCTATCTGTTGAAATATATGCAGGTAGGGGCAGTGTCATTTTTCAAAGGTTGATTTTAAAAGTGCTCAAACAACAGCAAACAGCCTATAGTCTATTTTGTTCGCGGTCAGCTGGAAACTTTTAAAAGTATCCGTTCGCGTTTCCACGTTTGCGGACGTGTTGCGCGGGCAAGAAATTTGTGGCGAGTGCTGTTCACAGATGTCTTATAAGCTGACCACGGTAAAGTGAGCACTTTAGAAAGTCCTCTCATTTGGAATAATAGCCAGTAAATTAATTTTTTTTGGCCTTAGACTTTAATTTTCGAGTGTGTTAGAACGTACATACACGCTGTGCTTATTACTTAAATTGCTATATATATATGATAAAGTGAGCACTTTTGAGGCCATAGTTACTTTATCATCCATCATTACCAACTTTATTGGGCACATGTCACTCATTGCGCCCGTTAAAATATTTGCAAGCAAGGGCAGTGACTTTTTTCTAAGGTTGATTTCAAAAGGGCTCACTTTATCGTGAACAGCCTTTAATAAGAAATATTTCTTATGCAAAAGATTATTATACTGAGCGCGCACGAAGGCGCTTCGTTTTCCCTTTGGTGTAATTTTCTATACTCTGTTAAGCTTTGTTTATGTGAGGCGGAGGTAAATCCTGGAAGAACAACTTTAGCAGCGATTTAAAAGAATTGGAAGAAGCCATGAATGTACTACAATATGTTTATGTTAAAAACACTTATATTGCAGTTTAAGGAAGTTCAATAAAAAACAAAAATTTATACTGTACTGGTAGAAAAATCTTCCCTGGAAAAATAAGTGTCTCTACCTATATTTAAAACATCTGGAATTCTTCTATTTCTTTGGTGTTTGTACGTGTTTTTGACACACACTGAATGACGCCAATGAAGAGCTAAAGGCTGTTCACGATAAAGTGAGCACTTTTGAAATCAACCTCAGAAAAAAGTCACTGCGCCTACCTTCGTATATTTTAACGGGCGCACTGAGTGACATGCGCCCAGTAAAGTTGGTAACGATGGAGGGAAAGTAGTTCCTTGTCTTAACGTAGAATAAAAAGTGTTAGGTAACCATTTGTGATAACTTATATAAGTTCCTTATTAATAATTTAATAATCATTATTATTTCCAATTTCTGTTTTTTTTTTTTATACATCGAAGTGTAAAAATGAGTAGATCTGTAAAATATTTACTTTTCTAATAATATCTCAGTTTCACTTGGCCGACGCCCGTAGCTTTGCTAATTTTAAGTTAGGTGGGAGAATACACAACCTACATCCAAGTAGATCCTAAGCAGGGCTTTGAAAAGTGCTCATGTTTCCGTGGAAAGCCTATACAAGAAAAGTAGCGCCGGTTCGCGTACAGCCCAGTTGCTGAAGTCGAACCGGAGCTGAGCTCGGCCCAACAGGAGAGTTAATCTGAAATTCCGTTAGCTTATTTCCTGCTGGGGCAGCGGCAATTGCCACTACACCACGTCGGACCTGAACAGGTGGCGCCCAACTAACTCTGATTTGCTCCCGTTTCGGGCGGCAACCCAGCTAACTGCTTCGCCAGCACGCTCCCCAGAAGTGCTCTGCATCACTTGCTAAACAGTAAAGGGAATTTCTCACTCGACAGAAGGTATATATTATTTTTTCAGTGTTGCTAACTTTATCAAAATCAGAAGTGTTCTTTTTAATATAAATCTGTTTTGGTGCAGTAATTTTGTTGTTACAAAAAAATTTACCGACTGTAATAACTATTGCTTCTAAAAGTTAAAACATTGTTTCTTGAACTGTTCGTATATTTCTTTTGCCTCGCAGTATCCAGGCTTTAAAAATTCCCCCCCCCCCCTTTTTTTTTCTCATCGTGTCATATTTACGGAATACGTGTAAGGAATTGAATCCCCAAATGTATTAAAATAGTTTTAACTTAATATGGCAGAAAACCTGAACTACTGCATTTGTGTAAAAAACATTCGACTGACTCAGATGTGGGTAAATTTATGGCCGTATGTTCAGTAAGCTGATACTTTGATTACAATTACTTACCTTTAAGAACATTAAATAAACTCCTATTGTCAACAGAACGCTGAACGTTATTGAATGACGCTAGGAAAAAGCATTCCAGTAATAAGATCTACTCCGAGATAGTTACATTATTATAAAGTGCCGCTCACACTACTATTCGACTATATAAATAAAACGTCCGATATTATTAATCTTGGGGTGGTAGCAGCTTGCCTTTGTAAATCTCCGCGCATTTCTCGGGTTACTACTCGCCCTTGATTTACTGATTCACTCACTCGAGCAGGACGGAGAATCGATGCAGAGCAGCAAGTAATTAACATTATCATATAAATTTAAGAACATTCCTTTATTATACCTATTTTCGGGTTCCGCATTGCACTCCATTGCCACCGTACTGCACCGTGTCGTTTTCGTGTGTACGGTATCTCATGCTCCGAGTTAGCAAGAATTATTTTTTGTCTGTTACGTGTACAGAATTTTCACATACTTATTTTTATGTCTCTCTGCAATGATCATGCAGTCTACGTTTGAAAATATGTAATTATAAATGGATGGTTTTCTCTCGGTTGCTTGGGAGGGAGCGGGGTGCATTAAAAGGGAAAATTCCTCGTCAAAAGTGGTATCTTGACCTTTTGGGATCAAACCTTTTAGAAAACCAACCCATGCATGACGTGGCTGGTTGTTTCCTAAATTTGTTATGTATCGGAAGCATTCTATAATTATATTTAAAGACTGTTCGCGGTAAAGTGAGCACTTTTGAAATTAACCTTAAAAAAGTCACTGTCCCTGCCTGCTTGTATTTTAACGGGCGCACCGAGTGGCATACGCCCAGTAAAGTTGGTAACACGGGATAGAAAGTAGTACCATATCTTAGCGTCGAATAAAAAGTTATTTCTTTCGCTTTCTGATTTTTTATGCATCTAAGTGTAAAAATAAGCAGATTTGTAAAGTATTTACTTCTTTATAATCTCACTGTTTCAATAGATCGACGCATGGATAAAGTGGTGACGCCCATAAAAATGTTAATTTCACATAAGGCGCAAGAATACACAAGGTGCATACAAGTAGGTCTTAAGCAGGGCTTTCGAAAGTGCTCATTTTACCGTGAAGAGCCTATACATATAAGTATCTTACTGTTTGGGTAAACTGAACTACAACTTATTATATTTGTCTGTAATTTTTACTTAATTCATATTTAGAGATGATGGTTTATCGCGGGAAAAGTTGATTGTTTGCTAGGATTCAAAGTACTATACATATTTCCGAAAGTTTTATTTTCTTATTGGCCGTCATGCATGTATAAAGCTGCTATCCCATTTAACTAGGCCAGTGAGGAGTCTGATACTCTAAAGCAGGACGTGATTGGCCTGCAATGAAATTAGCAGAGGCAAAATCTTGGTCATCCAATTATAAAAGGATAAACCTGCTATAGTGTTATTAAAGATATGTTGGCTCAAAAAATTTCCGCGATTTTCCATCATCCCTAATCATAATAAATATGAATTTAAAAGGCAGAAAATAGGTACGTTTGTTGGCAATGCCCAGAAAGAGAGAGTTCTCTTGCAAAAATATTAAACTCGGTGCTCACGAATGCTGTGCGTTGTCCTTCAGCGCAGTTTTATAGACTTAGTTAAGCTTTGTTTGCGTGAGGGGGAGGAATGGCGTGGAAGCATAACTTAAGCAGGGCTTCAGAAAAGTTGTAAATGGATTATACTCCCTTTTAGTGTAAAAGAACATTGCGATGTTCATTATGCTGTCTTCATAAGTGTGTTCCGATAGTGCCGCCGGGAAACAGTTGGTGTGGTAAACCTGTAGTTTCCATATATTACCACCAACAGCACTTAGGTATAGGCTATTCACGGTGAAGTTAGCACTTCTTAAGACCCTTCTAAATGGCTTTAACTACTAATAAATATATTTTGTGGCTGCTTCAGACGTTCACTTTTGAGTTTGGTGAAATGTATAGGTTTTTTTTTTTTTTTAGCAACGTGTCAGTGTTTATATTAAAAAATTGTAAAAATAGAGAAATTTACTCATACCAAAAATTTAGCAGGGCCTTAAAAAGTGCTCACTTTTACGTGAACACCCTATAAACGCCTTCTTCTAGTTTTAATACGCTGATTTTAATATGTGGCGTTTGTGTTTGCATATGCCCCGGTTACTGCGATAAACATTCCAGTTGGTATTAAACTCGACAACAACAGCATTCAAATGTTGCATGGTAAATAGGAAAATGCAGTCAGTTGGTTGTACAAGAGACAAAATTTGCTTGGAACAGAATTCATTACCACTGTGTGACACACACACAGAAATTACGTCGTTTTCATGAGTTCTCATGATCTAGGAACATTGAAAATAAAATCATCTCCCAATAACGAGAAATTTTCGAAATGCGTTTTATTTTTTCTCATTTTAAAAATTAAATTGAAGTTTCTTTGTTTCAAAAAAGGAAAGACAACAATACGTAGGGAGTGTTCTAGAACAAAAGTAATTTAAATGTTGTAGGTAAGACTTGTGTAAATCCATGGAACATCTAACTGAGAATCTTGAAACCTTACATGGACCCAAGCTGACCCAATTTTTGAATGATTTGTTTAAGCAAACATGTCTTGCACCGCAATTGCGTCTGATAGCTCTCTTTTCCGCAAATGAAAGATATTAAAAAACAACTTTAATGGCGACGGACTAAAATGAATACCAACACTATGACAATAGCTTTAATTGGGTCATCAAATATTCGCCCTTCAGTTGATAACTTTTTTCTATTTTAAAATAAAATCTACTGCAATTTTAATGGAAATGAAAAACTTGCACAATTTTTTTTTTTTTTTTTTTTTTTTTTTTACAATTAGGTGATTCGTCGCAATATAGTGTTAAAAATTAAATGTTTCGTTCAGATAGAAAGGAAATGATCATTAATTATGTATAGGGACCCCGATGTTTGCGGAAAGATTGCATGGCCAGTTTTATTTCATAACATTTTAGTAGCTCAGATCAACTTTCTTGATTGGATGATTTACGCGTTACGCGTCTTAGGTCTCTACCCACGAATCAGAGACGCGCACTATATTATTAACCTAATTCTGATTGGCCATCTCGCAACAAGCAAAAGAATACTGCTCGTATGCACATGGGATATTAGAATCTAACATGCGCGGAAATATTTTCGCGAAATTCGGTTGCACCTAATTGTGTGTTCACATTTTTTTTTCTTTCGGTCACTAACTTATATACGTGTGTAATTGATCAATATTTACGTGCCTCGTATATGTTTCGTGAACTAATTCAGTCCGTAGGTAGGTCAGCTTTCTATGCTAGGAGTGTCCAGACCTAAGTTTACTGGTCACACATACCGTAGCAATGAAGTTGTATTAAGCTACGAAACCCTGGAAAACAACGCTGAATTGGTGGCAGATGAAATAAAAGACTCAAGATCCGCTTATAAACAAAACTTTGTCTTACACAGTTGTACCAAACAAGCTGAAGCTGAGGAAAATTGCGATATTAAATTCAATTTTATTTGAGAACATAAGAAGGTAGAAGAATAGAAAGCCAGAGAAAGAGCTAAGTTATCATGCTGCTTTGCAAAACTAATATATTTTTTTAAAGACGTGCTGAAAGTTGTTTACCAAAGCAGAAACACATTTAAAATATGCCGAAAGATGCAATTTCCAAATTGAAGACCTCAAGAAGAACTTTGTTTAGCGTTCTATCAACATAGCTCAATAAACCTCTGTATTAATCTACATAGCTGAGCCGCCAGCCTAGTCTGGAAACAAAATTAACTAATCAAAATTCAAAAAATTTTACAGTGGAAAAATGTTAATTCTTCTTTTCATAAATGTTTATTATAAACTGAAATATCAACTTTTAGTGTATTGGATTACTTGTATATTATTGTTGTTGAACCGTATTTCCTCAAAAGTGGATTACAGACATTTCATTGTCCTGTACAATACCCATTTGCCAAAAATTAATATTGTAAGTAACGTCATTTGGAACAGAATATCAACTCTCTCACTCTTCAGTTTCTCTTGGTCACTGACGGGTTTACATCACATTGTTTTACCTTTCTCTTCGTTACACCAACCTTATTACGGACACTTAAAAAATATAACCACCTTAACTAACAGTTCTTATTCGCTTCCACAGAATCGCTTCAATTACCTATTTCTCTTATCACCTATTAAATTCCAGCTTGACGACATTTTCCGAGAGGAAATCCAGATAAAACGAATATTTAAATTCTCAATATAAAATCAATGAACATTTTTTTTTGTTTTTTATTATTATTGGTTGTCGCCTGAGTGTAAACAATTGGACTCATCCTGAATATCTGTAATTCTCCTGTAGAAAGCTAACTGTATCGTGCAAATCATAAACATTGCAGTTATATAGAGTGTTGTGGGACGATATGTTATTGGAAAAGATTTTTGCAATTCTTCCATTTCTCTGCGTATTTTTTATAATGAAGGAAGTAATTGTCCGCATAGAGTTTTATTTTTTTGTTTCCCTCTGTTTAGTTTGTTTTGACAACTGTAAACAGACGCAGTACTAAACTAACCACAAAATGCTTCATTAAAGCACGCCGAAAATATTTTGACGTATTAAAATATATGGAAAGCTTTAACTTTAAGACTAGTAAAACAGTTTTCAAAATAACAGTAAAGACTAATTTCTACTAACAGTTGTTTCAACAAGCAGAACACTGTTTACATCATGACCCTAGAACATTTGCAGTTGTTAAACGCTGCGAGGATACAGCGAGATCGAAAACACAACAACGAGCCGGGAGGTCCGTCTGCAGAACTTCGCAATGGCAACCCGCCACCCGCAAACGGAAACTTATCTTTTCCCTGCATCTCATCCGCCGAGGGCACTTCAGCACACTGTTTCCCAACTCTCCAGCTTCCCATTCTCTGGTCCAGCAGTCGGGGCATTCAGCAGGGAAGCAGTCTAGGGTCTGTCTTCGTGAGCCCCGAGGGGATTTGCTCTGGCGAAAGCAACTCGGGTATGCACGCAGCTTATCTTGCTCGGACAGTCCGTGGCTGAGCGATTAGCACGCTCGTCTCCCACCAAGGCGAACCGGGTTCAATCCCTGGCCGGGTCACCAGATTTTCGCAAGTGGGAATCGTGTCGGACGATGCCGTTGGTCGGCGGGTCTTTCCCGGGGATCTCCCGTTTCCCCCGCCTCCTCATTCCGGCGCCGCTCCATATTCAGTTCGATCACCTCATCGGCTCTCAAGACCTCGCTGTTAAGAGCAGCTAAAATCTCTCTCTTCTTCTTCGGACATTCGTGTTGCATATAGTATCAGGCGTCGAGAGAGTACTATATTCTCCCGTAGGTTTTTCACGGCAAACGGAGCACTGTTGGAAGCGCTGCTTAAGATCTACTTGTCTGCACACTGTGTATTCTTCCACCACATGTAAAATTAACACTGCCTTACGCCTGATCACTTTTTTTTATACATCTCTATAGTAAAACAGTGAAATCACTGGAAAAGTAAATTTATGGGAAATTTGATCATTCTTACACTTAGATGCATTGAAAAAACCGAAAGCTAAAAAGAAATCATTTCAGTATTCATAACTGTTTACCAAACATTTTAAATTCAACGTTAAGGGTGGGATGGAGCTGCGCGTCCAAGGTCAAGAAGCGAGGGCGCGATACGGTCGACACTACGGATACGTTAACGGTGCAGCCTCGCTGCTGGCTCATGGATACCCGCTCAGGCAAATCGCTGTTCGCTTGAGGCTGTGGTGATAGTCGTTGAACCCGCTGTTTCAGTTCATTTGCGTCTGTTGTGTGAAATAGAAGAATGCTCTCGATATCAACTGAGTGTAGTGACAGAAATACATTTGCGACAAAAATTTGGTTTGAATCAAGGCGAAAGAGGAGGAGGTGTGGAGTGCACACTTTGAATGAAGATTGGCCTCGTCATGGTTATTTTCACCTGTTCTATCAAGATCTAAAGAAGTATCCAGAAAGGTTTCACAGTCACTTGAGGATGTCGCTACCGACATTTCAGTACACCTTACATAATATAGAGCCAGAGGTAATGAAGCAGTTAAACATTAAAGCAAACATCGTTAATGCAATCTGTGTGGAAGAACGACTGGTGCTGACTTAAAGGTAAGGATGATGTATTCAGTGTGTATGTGATTCTGCAATTACTAATCTTGTGTGTGTAACTCAGAGGCGCAAAGGTGGTAAATCTGAGAAATGAATTTATCAAATATGTATCTAATACCATTTTTTTTGTAAAAAAAATGTTTCTACATGTTGAATTTATATAAATCTCTTTACGCAGAACCGTTCCATTCAATTGGCCTACATCGTAGTCTACGTTTTACATTCAAACATTTTCAGGACAATAAACAATAATTCACACACATTTTGATTATTATATCTCAAAGCAGTAGCCTACATCGTGCAGTGTTCAACTTTGTCTATAAGACAGTTCATAAAGGCCCCTACATCTCAAGCTGTTTAGTCTGTGCACCAGACATTTTAATGTGTTGCCATATGGTTAGTGTTATTATCAAAAGAGTCATGAATACCCTGTGATGTTTCAAGTGCATGTAAATGTATAGAATTATGGAGAGGGAGAACAAAGGTTGTGTAGCTGTTGGGATATGGCGGTAAAACAGTAGACGAAGAAGGGGTGCTTTGAAGTGTTGTAAAGTGTGATAGCAGCGAAGGGTGATAGTGTTCACGCTCTTGTGTATGTAGATCTAGTTGGTTTGTGTCCTTGCTACCCAATGCGCTATAGCCTACACCATAAGCGCGTTCCAGATTCTAAACATCATTTTATAAACGGGGAGATGCGTCTCACGTGGGGAAGAAGAGAAGTGACTGATGCAATATCTTCGTCATTTTTGTCCAGTGACCGTATATCTTCTTCGTAGCGCATACGCAATTTCTCCTTTTCAATCTCGACTATTTGAGTGCTTATTGTATCTACAGGTTGCGCTCTCTTCCTGTAGCCCAAGCCATCAACAGCTGTGGAGGAAGATGGTGTGGCAGAGCATGTAAGTAGATGTGGAGTGAATAAGGAATTGGATAGGGGTGTTGGTGGGTTTTCTACCTCATCAGAATCAGAGCACTGTTCAACAATTGTTCAATTTCAGAATCCGTATCAGTTGAATACAAATTCCCACTTGTTCCCCTAGGCTCAAAATTGTCGCGTAGGAAAAGCAGAGCCTGGAAATATGGCCACTGTATGGAATCCTCAGCAGCATGATCGCCTGATGGATGGGCTGGACGTTTCGCCCACTTGTCGCAGAGTCTTCCACTTCTTAGCATCTCCTGTTGCTAGTGTTACAACCCCTACATATGAAGCCACCAACTACAGAAGAATTTAAAGGCATCGCTGATATGCTCTACAAGAAATGGGGATTCCGTAACTGTCTAGGTGCTACAGACGATAAGCACATACGAATACTGTGCCCTAAATGGTCAGGCTACATGTTCTTCAACTATAAAAGCTATTATTCTATAGTCTGCAAATGTATGTGATGCATTTTGTAGGTTCATTTTCATTGGAGCTGGAGCCTACGGTAAGCAAAGTGAATGGGGCACGTTTAGGAAGTCTTTGTTGCATGAGAAAATTACAAATGGTTCACTAAACATTCCTGAAGATACCTTCCTCCCAACTACTGACATCAAAGCCCCCTTTGTGTTTATTGCCGATGAAGCGTACCCATTACTGAGACACTTGATGGAGCCTTATGCTTGGAGAAATCTTGATGACAGAAATGAAAAATTTAACAAAGCCCTTTCGCGAGATAGGAAATCGATTGAATGTGCATTTGGAATTGTAGTATTAAAATGGCAAATTCTCAACAAATCTATTGAAACCTGTGTTGAAACGGCAGAACATATGGTAAAGACAGTGTGTGTTTTCCATAATGTGATTATGGTTAAAGATTGCACAACTAACATTTTGGATTACGAAGAAAGTCTTCCTGGAGCTCCAATGACACGACGTAACAATGCGGCGCCTGCTGAAGCGATTGGAGTCCGGTGTCTGTTCACAGATTTTTTCAACTAGTTAATTAGTATGGTAATCGCTAAGGCGCCTGTTATAATATGGAAAAAAACAATACTTACGTTAACTGTCCTTACAATTAAAACACGTGTGTGGATATGAATGATAGAAAATGCAATAATAGGTGACGTGATAATGTGTGTTCTATTGTAAACATTTTAAAAGTCATGGAAGATAATTGTGACTATTTTATTTAGCCAACAATTATATTTGACCCATTAGTTTATTTCATAGTATAAATCGAACAGTTAAAAGTACTTTCTGGGACAAAAAAATAAATAAACTGGCAAAACTTACTACACATGTCTGGAATCGTAACGCATGACTGTGACAATTATGTCTAAAGAAAGGGGTGGCAATAATATGTTGTGTTATTATTTTGCCACATTACACATTCAGCGATATTTCTATACTGACTTCAATACAAACTATTTCCCATTTATGTTACTAACGCGAATTAAACACGTTCGTGAAAATGTGCGTCACGATCCGCACACATTCGCACGAATGCGTTCTTTGTAAACATCTTACGCACAGTGGTTCCCCCCCCCCACCCCCAATAACACCGACACTGTTGAATAGATGTTTCCTTGCGACTTCCTTCCAAAGTAAATACGTCCAACTTGACGCGGTTGTGGTACTCGGCGTGTCGCTGGTCCCACGTGGCTGTTCGTTTGAAAACATGTCTGCGTGTAGTCGTCGGGCATGTTTACCACACTGCGTAGCCTGTGCTGTAAACACAACGCGTTTTGTAAAGACGCACGCAACATACTGGTTAATGCGGCTGATAGGGGGCTGGGGTGAGTGACCTTGACGGAACCAATCAGCGTCGTCATCGCTGTGGCGAGGATAGCAGCGAGCAGGGTAAATGCGCCGATGAGGAATGCTGTGTTTGTTTCATCGTCGCCAGCCATCCGCGTGCACAGCAGCAATGCTGGAGCATAAACGCACCCTAACACGCGCTTCCGGCGCCTCATCGCTCCTACACGCAAGGCGTGCAGTGTTTCCGGCGTGACGCCGTACTGTGCACATTAGATCTGTAACAGTGCGGTTTTATTACAAGCGATGGAAGCACACAGATCAAACTACGCCCGTATCTTTGTACGTTTCTCTTGCCGCTGAAGGAACCTGCATACACTTACACAAACTTTAGAAATGAGATATCTGACAACTTTTACGATTTTTTTTTCTCCAAGAATACACTTAATATGACAAAATTAATTGGTTTTGATCTTTTCCGGCAAAATGTCTTATTTGCAGAACATTTATTTACCGAGTTACGCATATTCGCGCAAACAACTATTTCACAGAAAATGTTTCAGTCCATCCTACTCTTAAGACACTAAACTACTTCATCCTGCGTCATTAGACCGCGGCGGTGTAGTGGTTAGACTACTCGCCTCCCACCCAGGTGAACCGGGCTCTGTTCCCGGTGTGGTCACTCCCGGGTTTTCTAGGGGATCTCCTATTTCCCCCGCCCTTGCATTCCGGCGCTGCTGCATGCTCACCTCGATCACGCTTCACCCTCATTGCCTCTCAAGACCTCGATGTATCTCCACTCCACTCTCCACCTCCTTCAGTTGTTACCAACTTTACTGGATTAGTGCAGGTCAGAGTACCCATTAAAATATATGCGAGTAGGGGCAATTGTATTTTTTTAAGGTTATTTTTTTAAAAATCCTCAATTTTCCATGAATTTCGTTCCAGTAATACATTCTGTTATTTTGCCTTATTTTGTCTCCACACTTGTTACTTTTAAGCCCGTGTGCTATAGGCTGTTTACGGTAAAGTGAGCACTTTTGAGTTCCTAGTTACTTTTTTTCCAGCCAATTTTTATCCTTTAGTCACCTTTTTAAAATAAATACCGCCATAGAAGTATAGTAAATACAATGTGTATATTCAGCCGCACTCTGAAGTTAACGTCTAAGGCTAAAATAATATATATTTATTGACTATTATTCAAAATGAGGGGCTTTCAAAAGTGCTCATGTTACTGTGAATAGCCTATACAATACAGTATATATAGCTCCGGTGAAAGCTTACACGAGGTCTGCTATCTGAGCCTGGGTGCAAGCCAGTGAGGAGTTTTCTTCGGAATAACCTGTCACAATTTAAGTGTTGCCACACAAGTATAGGTTATTCATGGTAAAGTGAGCACTTTTGAAAGTCGTCTCATTTGGGAAAATAGTGAATAAATGTACATTATTGTAGCCTTAGACGTTAAATTCCGAGTGCGGTGGAATATGCTCATTGTGTTTATTACTTACATAGCTATATTTCTTTGAAAAGGTGGTTAGAGGATAAAAATGACTGAAATAAAAAAGTAACTAGGGCCTCAGAAATGCTCACTTTACCGTGAACAGCCTATAAACACGCGCACGTTTGTTTTGATTTTACTTTTGCAAGTGTGTTTCAAGAACAATGCACAGAGCGTAATTGCTTTGTTTTGATGGTTTGATCTTATTACGTTACACAAACACACGGTTTTTTACAGAAATTTTCTCATAACAGTTATAGTGTCAACAGACCACAGATTTGCAGTTTTTAAATTATTATCTCCTCTATTTTTATTAGGACTTATCGCTGTTTCTCAAAATAAAATTTAAAAAATCACAACTATTGCTAGGGCCCGTGTTTTTTCTCGAATAAATCGGAGCACACAGTAATAATATGTTTCAGCCAATCAGAAAAGTTGGACGCCTCCTCAAGACTTTGAACTGTATCTTGGCTCGAAATCTTTTCGCGAAATATCACTGCCCCTAACTATAGGTAATAAAACACTCCACCTCTCTCTTTCTCTCTCTCTCTCTCTCTCTCTGATTGGTTAAAGTCTCAACTCTGTAGGAAATCTTCCACTGAAAATGGCACAACTTTTCAAGTTCCCAGATCTGCTTTCAGGGAAAACCTGACTCTTCATAATTACCGAAGAATATGAGCACTGCTTTCAAGATTGCTCAAGTAACGAAAAAATAGAAATAAATAAATAAAATGTTTGAATCCATGTTTTTTTTCCGTTGTAATCGAAAAGAAAAGTCAAGTCAGCTGTATGTTTACTTGGCTTTTAAAATGTTCACGTTTTTGTTTGTCTCGCTTGGTTTAGCCGACCACATCTTCTGTGGCAGCAACCATATTTGTTTTTCGCAACTGCTGTGGACAAATGGTTTTGTTGGCGCAAACAAACATTTTGCTCTGCGTTTGTGGTCACTCGCGTTTGGTCCTTTGAAGGCGGAGGTAAACTCGCTGGTCCAGCTTCGGTCCGGTCCCTCATGGACGCCAGGACAAGTGTAAAGAAAAGTGTCTGTGTGAACCAACCAGGAGAAAACTGCGGCTCCCGGCCAATGAGCTTTACCAGTGTGTTTCACCGCTGCTTTCCATAATAACACTGGAAATGGCCCGCGAACAAATGAAGTGCCCCTCAGTGACCCTTCGAAGGTTTAATAAATAACGACATAATTTTGCACTAAAATAAACTCTGTAAACTACGTATAGTATGGCGCTGTGAGTTTTTAATGTTTTATTGAGGTTACCGTCTGGTTGAAACAATTTTGCACGTATGAGAACTAAAATCATGAGAGCGCTAAGGGTGACTGAGACATGCGCTTCAACTCTCTCATCGCCTGTACGCACAAAGCATTGAACTGGCGTGCAGTCTTGCCGTAGATAACGCACCTCTATGAGACTATGAACGGAGAACCTACTATTTTATGACCTAATAATAAAAAGTAAAAGCTTGATGCACGTCCCTACTCCTTTTTTTTATTGTTTTGTACCGGAATGTTCATACCAAACAAGACTGTGAAAACACCCGTTTTAGCCATTTTCACTATCCCCAAAGCATGCCTTGGAGAGAAATGGAGGAACTGAAAAAGTTTACAGACGCGTAACATCTCTTAAATGCTATTCGTAAGCAGATCTCACTGACACGTGGGACGGTTTTTTTAATGAAACGTTTTCTGCTGGAGCTCTGTACACCGTTCGGCCGCCTACACAGGCGACCTACCACCTTAATGGCCGTTTGCGATACAGCCTGTTTCACAAACAAGTGCACTTTTTTGACAGTTCTGAAGACGTGTCCTGTTTACAGCAGTTTCCATTAACACAGCGGTATCTCCCCCACCACAGATGAAGTTTACATAAACACACTCAACTCACTGCCAACCTAGCCAGTATGTTAACATGAAAAAATTTTACCATGGAAAAATCTGCATGCAAAATCACTCCCAGAACTGTTACGAAAAGTGAACGTATTCTTGAGACAGACTATAATAATTGGTTTACGTTTGTGCACGTATGGCACCATAAACTCGAGGTATATGGGGGCAGCTTGTGGTTGCTTGTTAGTTCACGTGTGTCAAACTACGTGAACAATGGAGGATTAGCATTTGAGCATTAAAGGTTGCCAGAAGTGATTGAATTTTATTCCCAACAACACACAAACAGCAGTGTTGGCGATGTAGGGTCTGCGCGCATTTACATGGTGGCCAATGTACAGGTAGTCACTCCACGGCACGATAATACCTTTCGCCTTTGTGGTAGGCAACTTGTTGTGCATGCTGGTACTGGAAGTTGCGGACTACCGGGCGCTGTTTTGCGAACTTAAAATTCCAACTTAAAAATACTTTACGAATAGGCGCACCTGTTTTTCGCGAAAAGATTTTAAGACAAGTTGTGTCCCGAGACACTTTAGATCAGAACCACTTTCATGATTGGAGCGTTTGATTTGTTGCGCGTCTTATCAGTCTGCCCGCCAATCACGGTTCGATCAGTACCGGAGAAACTTAATTCTGATTGGCTTACTCAGGTAACAGACTCTCTTCAGACAAAGACAAGCGGACAATAGTGAAATGAAGACTGCAAGTGTGCACATACGATATTGAAGCCTAGGCTCCGCGTCAATCTTTTCGCGAAAAACAAGCGGCCCTATAAATGAATTTTCCGAACATTTTGTTACTAGTATTTCTTGTCAAAATTGAAACCACCGCATCCATGGGTTTATATAAACATGTTCTTATTATATGTTATGAGTTACAAGAAATATAAACACACATACAGTGAAATATGTAAGATCCTTATTGAATTTATAATTTTTTTAAATTTTGTAATCGCTTTGATTAATTTATTTTCCTGTTTTAATATTAACTTATACCAAACAGTAGGTAAGCAGCTAAAGAAATGTAGTAAGTTATTGGACAAACTAGAATTCAAAAACTTGTACACTTTAGCTCCTTTTCCAATTTGTGCAAATGTTATTTGGCACCTCGGAGAGATCCCTAAGGCAACAATAAAACGACAGGCCCGATCACTGCTTTCCAATCTGACAGAAAGTAGCCGGTGAGCAGTTAATAGTTACATGGTTGCACTATGACTGTGCAACGTAGCCTACACTTCATTAAACTAGTGAATATTCCGCGCCTCTAATTATCGGTAAATTATCGTTTCAGTGCGAAAATTATTGTAAATACATGCAGCACCAGGTTTCCGGTTTCATTCAAAGACATGTTTTAGAAATGTTTTTCAGGACGTTATTCTCGTGACCTCGCATCCGGGGCTCTCAGATCCCGACATTTCATCCCGCGTACGAAGAGAACTTCTCTTCTTTAACTGTCTCTCTCGCTCTCTCTCTCTCTCTCTCTGTCTGGCTAGAGGGCTGCCTTTCACATTAGCCTGTCCCGGGAAAGTTGCACGTATATTTTTCCTTTTCTTTGACAGCGGAGCGTGACTTTGCGATGTATACAGCGAGATACACAACGTGCGTGCATATGAAAACAACCTGTCTTGGAATGAGAAACACTTCTCATCTTCTGCTAAAATATTGTTAATATTCTAAACCAAATGACTCTCAAAAATTTAACAGTCGTAGCACAAAATTAATATTTTAACCCTTGCGGCCGACGTTATTTTATGGTTTAAGGTGTTCCAAATAAATTATTTTTGATCAGTGCGGTACGTACGCAGACACAGAACGTGATTAGTTTTCATAAACTTTGGTCTGTAGACTTCATGCTCGGCTCATAGCGGGGCCGCGGTGGTGCAGTGGTTAGACTACTCGCCTCCTACCGTGGCGAACAGGGTTCGATTCCCGGCGGGGTCATCTCCCCCGGACCTTTACATGTGGGAATCGTGGTGCACGCCGCCCGCTGGTCGGCGGGTTTTCTCAGGGATCTGCCCCCCCCCTCCAATTCCGGCGCCGTTCCATTATTCACTTAGATCGGCTTTCAAAACCTCGCTGTTAAGAGCCACCCAAACCTCTTCACTCACTCTTGTATGTTAATTGCCACCCAAACCTCTTCACTCACTCTTGTATGTTAATTGTTTTACTCTGCGTGTAGTTTTAAAAGCAGCGTAATATTTTGTTTTATCTTTTGACAGTTTTTCTAACTCGAGTCATGTTTGTTTTGCGTAAGTTGGCAGCTAAGCAAGACGTCACAAGCTGAGAGGGCTTTTTGAATGTGCTTTTGAGATAAGTCCGATAGTGTTAATGTTATTTTTAATTTGGAACTTTCACTGAAAATGCATTAATTAGAACGAACCTGGGCCACATATTGAATGTGAAACGTCGTTAAGCTGGGCAGCCAGAGCTCCTGGCCGGTAAATTTTCTGAATCGACGTGACGAAGAGCATTTATTTATTGAATTAAGGGCGAGCGAGTGCGCTGAACCGCCTGTGTGTGTTTTCAGCATTCTTACTACGGGTAAATGGTATGTGTAGCATGGTAATTTTCTTTACATCGTGTGTACCTGAGGTGACGCAGTGACAGCTAATCCTGCAGTAAATACGTAATCAGACTTTTTGTAATTATTTCACATATCACTCAAAGAAAGAAAGAGCTAAGCCAGAGAAGAGTTTAAAATAAGTTTTGTATGATATTGTAATTTTTTAAAAACTGAAGAATGAGAAGGAACATTTTGAACCAAATACGTTACCTAAATCTCATTTTTCCAACCAGTAAATTTTATTTTGATTTTAAAACAGTTGCTTAAAGAAAGTCATTGGCAATTAAAGTTCATGCTTCACAATTGGGTATTTGTTTTCAGTAGTTTGCTGGTAGTGTTGTGTTACTTTCATTTTATGTAAAAGTGATTTGCTCATGTGTTTCAAGTGAAGTTATACTCTCATTCAACGCACTGAATTCCTATTGTACAAGTGTAACATAAACTACTAAATGTGTCTGCATTTCACTAACACGTTCAGTTCAGTGCCACAGAAAACTCAAGAGTTATTGTAATTCACTCTCACGTGATATCACACGTTTATACGATTAATTTCAGCGACGTCCATAACAAAAGGGCATTTAAATACGATTCACACACTTGCGTCACAATGGCTCACGTGGGGCTTCGCACGTGTATTTCTACACTGCATATGGTTCAGTGCTGCTCCATACGTGGGGCATCTGCATACGTTTCAGTACACTCATTCGTTTCATTGCATTCCGGCACTGCTCCATACTCACCTTACTTAATCTTCATCGGCCAACAAGACCTCGATGTTAAGAGCTATCCAAATTTTTTCACTCACTGACTCACTCAGTCGGCCTGTAGTGATATGAATCATTTATAATATAGAACAGTATCACATTTTACAAATCAATTACCTAAAGGAAAGCCCATTGGGTATCAAGTCTTGCAGTATTCATTTCCGGCTGATACTGTTCCCCCCGTGCATTATATAGCGACCCCATTGAATGGGTAAAAAAAAATTCTTGCTTCGCCTTTTCTGTACCTTTGTTACTAAACATTTGAATCCACGCAAGCGTGCGAGAGGAAAAAAGGGGAATAAACAGGAGACACAAAAAGAGGCAGTGAATTTCCCTGAGGGGGCGAGTAAGGTTCCTCGTTATGTGAGGCGCAGACGCTAGGGAGCTATAGAGGCGACATTGCTACGATCATCACGTCCCTCTTTTGCCTTAGTACACAAGGTTCTGAGCTTTCGCGGAAGTAGCACGGTTTTTCGAGTGGTGATTCGTTCACATTGTAAGTAGGGCCACGTGTTTCCCGCGGAAACCCCTCACGTGCTTGCTACACTCTAAAACATTTTTGTACTTTCACAAGAAAAATACTTGAAAACCCAGTTACCAAGAAAATCTTTGTAAAACGAGAAATGATAACTTTGTATTACAACTGACATCATTAAGAAGTGTAAATTAAATTACTTTTTTTTTCTTCTAGAAAAAAATGTGATGAATTATTAACAGAGAGCAACTAAAGAAAATTATTTCAAAATATAATTTACGAAAAAAAAAAAAAAAAAAAAAAAAAAAAAAAAAAAATTGTACAACTTGCCAACATCCGGATTAGAACTCAACCCCTTGTTTTACTAACGCACACCTGTAACCAAAAGACCAACTTGACTTACCTCAAAATGTCTATTTCAACTGTAAATATTACAAGTCCATACAAATTAATATTGAACTTACACAGTTAAGAATGATAGGTACATTTTTTTTTTTAAGAGGTCAGTTGTTAGTTGAGAGATTTTGACGCCTCCTAATAACGGGATATGAAGGGCCTATTTAAGACTTCTATGTAGCTAGGAAACAGTAACCAATAATGAATAATACGGTCACGTTTGATTGAAATTGTCGTTTTATTATGATTATTCGAATTGTTTTAAGTGTTTTAGGTAATTCAAACTTGCAATACATTAATTTTCGCACAGCTACACTTTACATCGCCCATAATTTTTGAACAAACAGCCATATACGGTTTTACGTTGTTGAGTGTCCGCCATTTTGCTGAAGCTCTTGGAAACGAGTTAGTGTAGTACAAACATTTCCTAAGGTCTATTACAAACACGGACCTTGTAGTTTTACAAAGGAATAGTTTTACAAGAAAAATCTTTGTACTGTTACAAGCATTTGTAAAATTACAAAGAATTTCTCAGTAAAAATTACAAAATTTTTTAGAGTGTATATAGGCTTCAACGTCGTAGAGCACACTTGCCACGTCCCCTGGTTATTATACACGTGTCTCTGTAAGACGACATTTTATTTTAGGCTGTTCACGGTAATCTTAGCCATTCTGAAAGCCCTGTTTGAGATCTGCACTCTAAGAAATTATTCGTAAATTCACTATATGAGTGTATACGTAGAGTGATAAAGAGCGAATGGTAAGGTTATTTCCAATATATTCATGCTAGCGTTCCTACATTTGCTCAGGAAACAGTCAAATGCGCAGGAATTTTCCCAAAATTTTATAGTAGCGACGCCAACCATTCCCTAATTTCAGCCTGATGTGTGGTATTATTTGAATACGATATATGGATTTAAAAATTCCAATTCAGTTTAGGAAGTTTACCAGAAAATTTTTTTTAGAGTGTACATGTATGCACATTGTGTATTCTTCCGCCATTCGTAAAATAAACGTTGTGGTAGGCGTGATCTCTTCATATTTGTGTCGGTCAAGTGAAACCGTGAAATTGCTAAAAAAATAAACACGTTGCAAATTCGCTAATTCTTGTACTTACAGTATATACAATTTAAAAATTAAACGAAATCATTTTAGTATAACTTTCAGTATAACTTTAAGACACGGAACTACGTTCTCTCCGCGGTTACCAACTTTACTGGGCGCGTGCGAATAAGCGTGCCCTTTAAAATATTTGCATGTATACGAGCAGTGATATTGTTCGAATGTTGAGTTCAAAGTTGCCCACTTTATCGTGAATAGCCTCTACTCGACTGGGGGAAACAAAATTAAGATACTCCCGTATCGGAAAGCAAGAGATTCGCCGGACAGGCAGCTATGACACGTTGAAATTAAAATGACCCAATCAAGAGAATGGATCTGAGCTGAAGATTACAAGTATGCCGAGGAAATTTTTCGCTGATAACAACAACTGCCTCTAATTATAGGATACTAGTTGTTAACCGCGGCTCCGCCGGCGTGCAGACCACCAACCAGCGCCCACTCAAATGGTTGGTAGCATATTTTGTATATTCCCTAAGAAACTGTTCGTTTTTCCGGGATGAAAAGTACCCTATGTGCTAATCCCTGTACCAAATTTCATCTAAATCTGTCGAGCCGTTATGACGTGACTGAGTAACAAACAAACATACAAACTTTGGTATTTATAATATTACTAGATGACCCGTGCGACTTCGTTCGCATGACATTTAGGCCTGCGGCCCCACTATTGGGTTCTATAGCCACTGAGCTACTGCGGCCTCACTATTGGGTTATCTACCCACTGAGATACTGCAACCCAACTATTGGGTGCTCTAGCCCCTGACCAGCTGCGGCCCCACTATTGGGTTCTCTAGCCACTGAGCTACTGCGGCCTCACTATTGGGTTCTCTAGCCACTGAGCTACTGCGGTCTCACTATTGGGTTATCTACCCACTGAGATACTGCAACCCAACTATTGGGTGCTCTAGCCCCTGACCAGCTGCGGCCCTACTATTGGGTTCTCTAGCCACTGAGCTACTGCGGCCTCACTATTGGGTTCTCTAGCCACTGAGTTACTGCGGCCCCACTATTGGATCCTGTAGCCACTGAGCTTCTACGGCACCCTTATTGGGTTCTCTAGCCACTGAGCTTCTGCGGCCCCACTATTGGGTTCTATAGACACTGAGTTACTGCGGCCCCACTATTGGATCCTGTAGCCACTGAGCTTCTACGGCACCCTTATTGGGTTCTCTAGCCACTGAGCTTCTGCGGCCCCACTATTGGGTTCTATAGACACTGAGTTACTGCGGCCCCACTATTGGATCCTGTAGCCACTGAGCTTCTACGGCACCCTTATTGGGTTCTCTAGCCACTGAGCTTCTGAGGCCCCCTTATTGGGTGTTCTAGCCACTGAGCTACTGAGGCCTCACTTTGAATAACTCTTGCCGCTGGGCCACTATGGCTTTTTGGAAGGAAAGGAGGACAGCCCATAGACAAAAAAGGAAGGAGAAATGACGGATAGGCTTAATCCAGTACCTATTTACATCTCTGAAAGAAATGGGATATTTCTCCGGGATAAAAAGTAGCCTACGTCACTCGCCGGCCCTCCAACTATACTGTGCAAAAAAATCACGTCGATCCGTTGCTCCGTTTTGACGTGAAAGAAGGACAAACAAAGACACTTTCGCAATTTATAAGTAGTAAGGATTAAGATACGTAAGTCTGCCGGATGATTAAAGAAACATCTAGAACGCTTAGCGTGTTGTGCGGGATAGCAAACCGGTAATTTTCAAGAGGGAGCCGATGTCCAGGTGAGTGAGTGATGGAGTTCAGAGATTTGGGTGGCTCTTTACGTCGAGGTCTTGAGAGCCGATGAGGGTGAAGCGAGGTGAGTATGGATGGGCGCCGGAATGAAAGGGCGAGGGAAACGGGAGATTATCGAGAAAATCCACCGACCAGCGGCATCGTCCGGCACGATCCCCACGTGAGAAAATCCGGGAGCTACCATGCCGGGAATCGAATCCGGTTCGCCTAGGTGGGAGGCTAGTAGTCTTACCACTATTCTGTGAATATAAATAGAATTTGTAGCTTAAATTACTGGTGCCCAGACGAACAGCCGCCCTCACACAAAAAAGAATAAAATTGTGAATCTATATAATTAACATACTGTTTGTTAAATTGTAGTAGTCATGATAGAATTGAACATTCTGGGTGGCTGTACTGCTAAGTAGGGTTAATGAAATAAATCTTAAAAAAAGTCTAACCACTACACCAAGTCCCCCCCCCCCCTTTTTTTTCCCATGACCGGAAGAGCATGCCGGGCGCTGTCGGTGGCACTCAAAATGCATGATAAATAAATAAAATAAATAATCGTTGTCTTTAAATTGCAGAAGTCGATTACACTGAGCTTTTCCTATCTCCACGATCCATCCAGCAGAGAATTTCAGGCTACTGAAATGTTACCAACTCGACGGAACGCAAAATAATGATTTTCTTCTCCGGCGCGCCCTGGAGCCACGCCAGGTTACAGGAAAAGCGTGCTAGCACTGTTTTAAAGCCACGCACTATTGCTACACATACACAGTTATCTTCCGTATTTGGCGGAAAAGCTTTCCATTTTCCGCCTCCTGCTTGCCTTGTGTGTCTTCTGCGAGGCATTCCAGTGGCTTAACTGGTTTGTGCGCTGGCTTACGCTGCGAGAAGTTCTGGGTTCGAGTCCTGGTTAAGATGTGGCTATAAGTTTGTGTTAATCTCATCTGTTGTGTTCCTGTAAGCCGTTCTGGGTAAGAGTCGCATATCTACGTTGAGTCAACTTTTGCCAATAAGTGATAATTACCCTAAAATATCGCGGTGACATGTAGTAATTCACAGTTGTCTGCATAAAGGTTCATAGTTTATTTGTTTATTGCCTTATACCAAAGTCAGAACTTATCCTGCTTTTGATTTGACCACGCGCATTTAAGCAATTTAAATGGTTAATATTTGCTATAGGTTCAGAATCCTGCAACCCGTTTCGGATAAGCGCAGGTACAACGACACACGTGAAAGTGACGTATACGCTTTTGGTTTATTGTCTCTTAATGAATTATAACACAAAATTATAGGATCTATAATCTAAAACTTTTAAGAGAAGCTACAAATGAGGCGTTTGTGTATACCACTTTAGCAACACCAATTTTGGTTGTGTATGTATTTCTATTTACCATTTCTCTACTGATCAACACTGACACTGGACAAGCTTACTGCATCGTATAATGACAGTTATTGGCTGGCTTTCAGCCAATGGGGTGCCGAATTGATACGTCCCAACATTTTTTGACGTGAATACGTCTTTAAATTTACAACCATAGTGAGAGGCAATCCAGAAAATCCAATGATAACAAAATCGGGGATACAGTTTGGCATTGCAGCTTCGAATCTATCGTCTACATGCAAAATTCAATTACACCACTCGATTACCAAAGGATGAAAGAATATTTACATGACTGCGAAGCATTTCACGCTAGGAGGGGGGAGGGGGCCGCAATTTTGAGTTCGTTTCGCAGAGTCTCATAACCCGCGTAGTATAACTTTTGACTAGGAGAAGCTACGACGCTCGTTTAAGTTTCATTCAACAGCTCTCGTCAAGATCAATCGATTTCGTGTATAAAAACATTTATGTGGCGTGGTTATGATGAAATTGTAAGCGTTTAATGAAGAAAAAAATTAAGAAAGCTTAACACAATTTCGGCCTTTACTCATCAAAAAGCCAAGTCGAAATACAGTAATCGTATACGGTTGGAAAGAGCATCTCAAAATCAATCCAGTGATACCCATAAAACCTCATATGATCGAGTGAAGCGGTGCCGGGAACGTAAAATAAACATCAAGGCGTCCAAGTGCGTCAACGTAGACGTATCCACCCAAAACTAACAGCCGTGTCCCCAACACAGCCAAACCCAATTTTTTTTTATATGTGCCTGAAAGAGAATTATCCTGTGATTGACAGAGTTGGTCAATGGAGACAAAAGAAGTCGCGCGAAGAGCCAATAATACAGAAAGGTCAGCCATTGTCTCTGTTAAGGAACTATTTGGGGATTCGCCTGGAGTTATTTCGAAAAAAAACCATGGAAAACCGGAATCAGGATGGCCTAGCTGGTAGCTGAACCCGGGTACTTCCGAATTCTGGTCCCAGTTTTACCACTTCCCCGTTTAGCTCTGTCCTTACGGCGTAAAACAAATTCTCTTTAACTTTTCATCTTGCTTATCTCCAAGTGCTCACGTGGATAAACTCATCCGTCGCTACTTTCTCGCCACGCCAAGACGCTCAAAAGAGACAAATTAAAATCTCGGAGACAATTATACTATAACATCTCCATGAAATTTTGAACGCAGTCTCTCTTATCCCGAACTCTCGGGGTTCGAGATCATAAAGCTGACTGAAGGTAACAATATAGAGTTAGTTAAGTAGGCTGTTAAACATCGTGGGCTATATTACGTAGTGTCGTAGACGATTAGCGCCCCTTCTCTCCCTTCCTCCTAATTACACGAAGCCATGACGCTTATCTACAGCTGTTACCGGAAGTGAGGCACCGCGGGTTTGAGGAAGTGTCTTCGTCCCCGCCTTTTTCGGATACGTTAGAAAGGATGAAGCGGGGGGGGGGGGGGGTTCTTTTCCCTCTGGTTGTGTTTGTGGAGGTTAGGGCCGGTCGCCAGTGAGGTTTGCAACCAGCTAAAGTAATTACGGCGTCGTTAGGGGCAGATCGTCCATTAAAGCAGTGGAAGAAAAGGACCCGACGCAGCTCTCCCCCCCCCCCCCCATCAACACCGCCCTCTTCTCACTACTTCTTAAGTAGCCCCAGTGGGGTCTGCGGCGACACGCTGCCGAGTCCACACTCTACTCTCGCACTCCGCCCGACTGAACTCGAGAGAAAAAACACTTCCTCTCGCTGGTTAGAGTTCATCACACGGCCTTCCATTTTCGCCACGTGGGTCTCACTGTGAGCCGCTCAGTACCACTCTGTCCCCCTATATACGGACACACTGTTCAAATTTTCCGTACATTTAAGAAAAAAATTTACGCGATGCATAGTAAATATACGGAAACGCAATCCGAAACGAGTTGAAAAATGCGTAAATTCAAAATGCAGTGTTTCCGTATTTGCCATAGCTTCGGGTTTCGGGGACGAACGAAGCCGAGACTACACGAAGCTTTCTTCGCCCCGTAACCAGGAAAGTATCGTTTCTCGGGCAGTTAGGGTTATCGGTGTCACTATGGCCTGTTCTTTCAAATATTAAAAAGTATCGGCAGGTGTATGTAACACTTAGCAACACTTAAAATACACTAACTTTAACAGAAACTAAAAAAAAGTAGCTTATGTAACTAATATAGAAATTAAAAAATTTCACCAGATTATCCATGTGAGCATTGTAGGTAAGTGGTTAGGGTTGTGAACTTGCAACTCGGGTTCAAATATTGCTTAAGTGTAAAAAATTTTAACTTTTTTAAATATCTTTTTTATACGCAGTAGAACACCCACATAATGAAAATTAAAGTAAAATAGATATTAAAAATTATTTAATCTAGAAGTACAGAAAACTAACTAGGGAATCCACGGAGAGATTCCATGTATTTAAGGAAAGTCCGTTTTTGAAAATCAATGTGTCCGTAATTTTATGGCGAGTTTACGGACACTTCTGGATAAATCGTCACCAGCACCTTTCCTTAAATTAAGCAAAATATTTTTAACAGTGCACCTTAACGGAAATGTACAGTAAATATACGTGAACGCAGTTCGTAGTGACGGACTACTGAGCTGAACTCCGTAAAAACCAAATTCGGGAAGTGTCTTCGGGTTTCGGGAACGAACAACCCCGAGTCTACACGAAGCTTTCCTCGCCACTGTAAAGGCTGTTCACGATAAAGTGACCGTTTTTGAAATGAACCTTCGGAAAAAGTTTCTGCCCCTGCATGCATTTATTTCAATAGGTGCACGGAGTTACATTCGCCCAGTAAAGTTGGTAACGATAGACGGAAAGTAGTTCCATATCCTAATGTCGAATAAAAAGTGTTAAGTAACCATTTGTGATAAAATAAATAATATATTTTCCTTTTTGTTTTTTATTGCATCGAAGTGTAAAAATGGGCAGGTTTGTAAAAAAATATTTACTAGCACATTTGCTCGTGATCGACGCATGAATAAAGAGATGAGGCCGTTAAAATTGTAAATTTTATGTAAGGCGGAATAATACACGTGTATACTGGCGCGAGTCGTTCATGGCGATCAACTTTTTTTTGCAAATGAGTGTACTATGCAGTTTATAAAATCTGACATGGGTACGTGTGTGTGTATGTATACATATATATATTTTTTTTTTCAGCTGGCAGATATTGCAAAAATATCTAGGAAGCAATGCATAATGCATGTGGATTTTCTTCGTGCTAGAGGGGAAACTATTCTTTTACGAGTAAAGAAACGCAGAAAGGCAGGGAAAATACTAAAAAAAGTACATGACAAAGGAAGATTAACTTCAACTTTCTCAAATCCCGGTTCTGTTTGCATTCGTTATTATAACCTCGCTCTTTTATCGAGATCTTGCTCTTTTCAAAGAAGAAAATAGACAGCGGAACAAAACAGTAACGACTCAAATAAGAAGATAAAATTAAAAAAAAAATATATATATTTAAATATTTCTATTCTCTTACGTTTAGCATCGTAAAAAAGTGAAAAAAATGGTGGGGGAGATAATATATGTAGAACTACCCACACGGACAAAATATAGGTATAAGTTCATTACAAGACAGTACGCAAAGCCAACGGACAATTCAAATAATGCAGTAAATTATAGTAAAGGCTGTTCACGATAAAGTGAGCCATTTGAAATCAACCTTAGAAAAAAGTCACTGCCCCTAACTGCATATGTTTTAACAGGTGACCAGAGTGACAAGCGTCCAGTATAGTTGGTAACGACGGAGGGGAAAGTAGTTCCTCGTCTTAACGCTGAATTAAAAGTGCTAGGTTAAACATTTGTGAGTACTGAAACTATTTATTTTGCTTTCAGGTTTTAGATGCGCATTAAGTGTAAAAAGTAACAAGTTTGTAAAATATTTACCTTTTTTAATAATTGCACAGTTTCACTTGACCGACGTATGAATAAAGTGACCAGGCCCATGGCAATGTTAATTTTAGATGTGGTGGAATAATACACAACGCGCACACAAATAGATCTTAAGCAGGGCTTTCAAAAGTGCCCAATTTATCGTGAACAGCCTATAAAAGGTGTTGTGTTGTAAGAATACGGTCGTGTACAGGACCGCCCAGGTGATTTTGGTTGCCTGGGGCGAGGCTATTTTTGGTGGCCTCCATTTGACGTATGACAACGTACTTCGAATATTTTTTCATAACTAATATTATTCTGCGTTACCGGAAGATAATGTGTTGCTTGGAAAGAGGTATTCCATTTGCTGCCAAGCTAACAGACATTGATGTTTTATATGAAAAATAGTATTCTGCTCACACCGAACTATTGCGAAGAACTATACATACTTCAACTGCCAATAAATTTTGGTCAAGGGGGAATGGTGCACGAAAGCCGTGTATTTACCTTAATTTTGGTCAAAAGTTGTTTGTAAGAGAATTTTCCAAAAATTTTGGCACGACCAGGCATAAAGAATAATTTCGATCGCCTTCTTACGTTGATAGATATTCACAACCTTCACTACTATCGGAGCACTGATGGAATTCAAAAAAGAATATCTTATTTCTCATCTTCCATCAGTGCTCAGAGATAAAAGTACTAATATTTAACAATGCAAGAAGTTGTTGAAAATTAATATTTGTGTCTTGCCGTGCCAAAAATGTCGACAAACCCACTGAAAAACAAGTTGTAACGAAAATCGGATAAATATACTGCTTTCGTGCACCAATGGCCTTAAATCCCCAATTTTTCCGATGGGCGTCATTCAAGATGGGCGTCATCAAGATGATTCTGTGTCGAGAAAGTAAAATCTCCGCAGTAAAAAGGCAAATCTAAGTGGCATGATAACGGAAAATGTCCTTAACGAAGGGCAGTGATAAGAAGAGCACTTAAGGTAGATGTTTTCAAATCATGCATATACTACCGCGGCTAACAACAATCCATTGCTCGTAGTCCAGTGTCTCTCCTAACATCATGACGACACTCAGATATCCTCTGTGCAGTTTATTATTGTAGTCGGACTGACTGGAATGTGCTAACCAGTGCATTTGGAGAAGACTGGCCGATGCCGTATCTCGCTGTAAAAGTCCAACAAGCCGATCCACTGAGTTTCCTGTTTTAAACGAGCTACCGACAGTCCACTTATTGTCTAATGTTCTGCATCATTGTGTCCTTGATTGTAAATATTAGTTTGTGAACGGTTTTGCATCGTCACATGGTAGTAACAGTAAATTTCCATAGTCGAAGTATTTCTCAAGTCTAAAGGTTGCAAGCCAATTGATACCAGAGGCGTGGGGTAAACTGCCCTATCCCTCCCCGCAACCTCCTCATCAAATTAACCTTATGGGCGGAACTGTCCTTGTCTATTGAACGTTGTGTGCTCTCCCACCATATTTAAAATTAACATTGCAGTAGATCTGATCATTTCATTCATGCGTCCGTTAAATTAAAACGTGGATGTTTCAAAAATCTACTCACTCTTGCTCTTAGCACTAAAAAAAAGAAAGCAAAAGAAATAGATTCAGTATTCACAAATGTTTACCTACCCCTTTTAATTCAACGCTGAGATAGGGAACTACTTTTCACACGTCGTTGCTAACTTTCCTGGGCGCATGCCACTCAGTGCACCCGTTCAAATATATGCAGGTAGGGGTAGTGAAATGTTTCCAAGGTTGGAGTCAAATGCTCAAATTACCGTGAACGGCCTATAACAACGGCCAGAGGATTGCGAGGGAGATAAAAAAAATGTGATGCAGGCTGTTTGTGGAGAGCACGAAAAGAACTCAGCGGAGATGTTTCCATAACATGTAGGCCTATGGCTTTTTTGCACGGAATTTTTAAAATTTATGTGTTACTAAAGAAGTACATACTCCCTATCTACCTACACTGAAAATATACGCTTCTATAGGCAATTCGCGATAAAATGAGCACTTTTTTAAATCCTTGCTTAAAATCTACTTGTATGCACGTTGTGTATTCTTCCGTCTTATGTAAGATTAACATTATCATGGACCTCATGCGTCGGTCGAGTGAAACTGTGAAATTATTAGACAAGTAAATATTTTAGGAATCTGCTTGTTTTTACACTTCGGCGCTTTAAAAAAATACACAGAACGCGAAAGAAATGATTTAAGTTTTTAGAACTGGTTACCTAGCACTTTTTATTCGACGTTAAGATACGGAAATACTTCCCATCCATCGTTACCAACTTTATAGGGCGCATGTTACTCAGTGCTCCCAAGGGCAGTGACTTCTTTCTAAGGTTGATTTCAAAAGTGCTAACTTTATCGTGAACAGCATTTGGGGATCTTCTCCTAAAAAATTCACGAAGAATACATTTTGTTCGAAACGGCTATCTTTAAAATCAATGCACTGAGGCGAAAATTTTCTTGACATGGGATTTCCTATTTAAATTTCGCAGCTGTCAGCCAGTAGGTAGCGCCCTCGTGAGCGTGGAATGAGGACTTGGGGTGTCATATGCAAGAATTCGTTCTCCTTGTTGGAGTTAGTGGGGCCTGGGCTCGGAGGGGTGCCGAGAAGTGTGCAAGGGCGTCGACAGGAGTTCGCTAACGACGTCAAGGGAGGAGTGCGGGGTCGTCGCAAGAAGAGGTCGTCCTTTGTCCGGACCCCACGGCGGTGTGCTGTTGTCGCCACTGCCCTTCTCACCTCGCCAGCACTTGGAGAGCCAGCACAATGGCTCCTCCGGGCCGCGGCTGTCGGGCAAAGTGCCCTCCCTTCACGGTTTCCGCTTCCGCCCGGCTAGGGAGAGGGCGGGGGAGGGGGAGTGTAACGATCCCCCTGAGGCGCGCGCCTGCTGCAGGCAAAACACCGCGGACTTCTCGCCACAAGAACCTCGTTGTCTCTCCCCGCTCACGTCTGCACGTGGCAGACTGAACTAACACCCGTCTTCCCTTCTTACCCCGCGGGCCATCGCCTGCTCTACCCTCCGAGAATTGGTGGTCAGTATACGCCAATGACGTAGACAGAAATTAATTTACGAAAAGGGAGAAAATGGGAGGAAGTAGGATGAGATTTTCTTCATTGATTAAACATGGCTTATAAAAAATTTTCAGCTAAAAAACAGCACCTGCGGACATCTGCAATTTTTAATTTACTACTCGTTTTTACTATTTACAACTCGGACGACTCGGGACGTCAAAGGGGTCGCGGTGACTGAACGGTTAGACTGCTCGCCTCCCACCAAGGGGCGAACCGGGTTCAGTCCCCGGCCGGGTCACTCCCGGATTTTCGCACGTGGGAATCGTGCCGCACGACGACGCTGGTCGGCGGGATTCCTCGCCCCCCCCCCCTTTTTTTTCTCAGCCTCCCGTACTAGTATACCGGCAGGCACAGTTCCATCCTCGCCTCATTTCATCCTTATCGGCTCTCAAAAACTCGCTGTTTGCCTCCGCGTGCAGTGCCTATTGCCTGCGTGCCAGGCGTTGTATCATCATCGCTGTAAATTTCGCGTGTGTTTTAAAAGGAAACGGTGTTCCCTAGGTACTCCCAACGAGAGAACCGTTTTTGTTAAGTTGGACGTACTGCTCAACACGACGGTATATAAATTACACACAACTTCAAGGATAACATTTTTTACGCAATAAGCAATATTTGTATTAAGGCGGCAGATGTTAACGCCGTTTTTTTTTCTTTTTCTTTTTTTCGTGAGTTGAAGATCTCGATAACGCTAAATCTTGTCCAGAAAATCATAGTTTAATCACAGGTCATTTCTGCTATTTTGCAAAAATGCCATTTCTAAACTCGATTTTCAAGGGCGTATATAGGAATTGAACTAGGCAATAAGTTGTATAGATATGTCTTCCTCATTTTCCACAAGGAATCACCTTCCGAATTATTTCGGGAGAGTTTCCGAACAGCCTATACATGTGCATATAGGCCAACTTTAGTACATGTGAGATACTTTACGTATGCAAATATACACATATGTACATATGTACTTTATTGTGAACAGCCTTTACATATATACGCATGTGTTTGTATATAATATGCTTATACCTATATATTTACGTATGTAAATATACACATATGTACATATGTACTTTATTGTGAACAGCCTTTACATATAAAGTTGTATATACTATGCTTATACATATATATAGATATAAGCATATTATATACAAACACATGCGTATATATGTAAAGGCTGTTCACAATAAAGTTAGCACTTTTGAAATCAACCTTAGAAAAAAGTTACTGCCCCTACCTTAATATGTTCTAACCGAGTGACATGCGCCCAGTAAAGTTGGTAACGATGGATGGGAAGTATATCTGTATCTTAATGTTGAATAAAAAGTTTTAGGCAACCATTTCTGATCACTTAAATTACTTCTTTCACGTTTTGTGTTTTTTTAATGCATCGAAATGAAAAATGAGCAGATTTGTTGAATATTTACTTTTCTAATTACTTCCGCAATTTCACTTGACTGACGCATGAACAAAGTGATGATGCCCATGCTAATGTTAATTTTACATAAGACGGAAGAGTACAGAACTTGCATACAAGTAGATCTTAAGCAGGGTTTTCAAAAGTGCCAATTCTACCGTGAATAGCCTATACATATTTGTGTGTGTGTGTGAAAGTGTTAACCCGTTCAGTCACCAATTAATTCGCAAGATGTGTTGCAATCGTTCAATATTTTAATGGCAGCTGTACTTGTGTCGAGTGTGCTTCTTGCAACCAACAAATCACACACTCTCCGTGTTCGCTGATGCCAGAGCATCGACCGTTCACAAATGAGATGTGCAAGGAATACAACAAATCAGATTGAACGCAAGGAAGGAGCTGACAGCAGCGGCCACTGGTTCTCTGTTGGGTACAGCGTCAACCATAAATTCAGTTCGTGTGCAACATGTCCTCGATCATGGACGCGGGGACTGAAAGTGTTAAGTGCTAAGTGGTGTACCAACAGTGGGCTGCAGGATACGTCTCGCAACTGTGGACAGAACTCTGAACTTAGACAGAGGATAGGAAGAAGTGTGCTGTTACACTCGCGAGGGCGGTCTGCGAGCTGCTAAATATGCAGATAAGGAAGGGGAAGATGGCGGCCGGCGAGGTGAATGCTAAATGCGTGTGGTGCCCGAGTGGTGGAGTGTGCGTGGGAACCTGCGGGACTGCCCACGGAGATGCACGCACTCCGGGGATGCGTAGCAAGGGTCGTTAAACATCCTTGATTGTAACAACTTCCCTTACTCGGATCGCTGCAAACAGCGGGGAACTTTGCAACGCAATGACTACTGGACTGTTTTAAATTGATTTCAATAAAACAGCATGTCTCGAATATAATTTAAATATCATTTAGGAATACAGTTTTTGAGTATTGTCATCATCATGTAACACGTTTACTCTGTGATGTCTCATGTCTGCGAAGTCCTATTTCGTTGGTATTTCTTTAACCATGCCGGAATTATTTCATCCTTTTCAGGCATACTTTAATTTATTCTTTCGTCTGTTCCAAAATAAATTGTTTTGACGTTTCTGTAATTTAGCCGACAAAGCTTTCGTTTCGACAGCCAGTGACCTGTAGGCCATATTTCGCTACAGTAATATGATGTCCTCATAACCCAGGGCAATATCGAGTTTTGCGTATCAGTTACCCCCAGGAAGATTATTGGGCATTGGGCCTCGCACTGTGCAGTACCGGTCCAGTAAAGCCTTATTGAGCGTTATTTAATGTACATACATTACTGTGTATAATTAGTCTGTTTGTTAAAATATGTTAAAGACTACTCACTGTAAAATGAGCACTTTTGAAAGCCCTGCTTGAGATCTACTTATATACACGTTGTGTATTCTTCAGTCTTACGTAAAATTAACATTGTCATGGCCCTCATCACTTTATTCATACGTCGCGTCGGTCAAGTGAAACTGGGGAATTATTAGGAAAGTAAATGTGTTACAAATCTGCTTATTTTTACACTACGATGCATTAAAAACAACTTGAAAGCGAAAGAAATAATTTGAGTTATCACAAATGGTTACCTTGCACTTTTTGTTCAACGTTATGATATTGTAAGTAGGCACTTTCTATCCATCGTTACCAACTTTACTGGGCGAATGTCACTCAGTGCGCCCATTAAAATATATTCAGGTAGGGGCAGTGATTTTTTCCAAGGTTCATTTCAAATGTGCTCACTTCATCGTAAACAGCCTTTGGTGTAAATAGCTATAGTCTGTTCACGGTTAACTGAGCCATTATGATCTCGAACGTTTGAAAAAATGTCACTGCCCCTGCCTGCATTTGTTTTAAGGGCACGGTGTTGGGCGTGCCCACAGAAAAATTTGTAACGACGGACGGATAGTATATCCATGTCTTTCTGTCAAATTGAAAATGACAGGTAAACATTTGTGAATACAGAAATGGTTTATTTTGCTTTCTGTTTTTTAATGCATGTAAGAGTAAACTTAATAAAATTTGTAAAATATTGACTTTTTATAATAATTTCACATCTTCACTTGATTGGCGCATGAATAAAGTGATCATGCACATGGCAATGCTAATTTCACGTATGGCGAAAGAATACACAACGTGCATGCAAGTAGATCTTAAGCGGGGCTTTCAAAAGTTCCCGGTTTACTGCTGTATATATCAGGCCAGTTTCTACATATTTCTTGCCGAATGTATGTATGAAATGAGCAGCGAATTCAAACAATTCGACCTTGGGGTTAGTACGTCAGGTAATCACAACTGTGGTGTCTAACGGAAGGACTATGACAGGTACGTATGTACCTCGTTGCATAAATTAAGTGGAAAAAACGAATGTATAAACGTGCTCCATACATTGCATAATACGATATACTGCAAGGTTTCGACGCTTTTGTAGCACTGGCGTGGACTGTGAAACATACGCAATTGCTCGGTGAATATCTATACTATTAATCAAGAACGAAAGATTGCTGCGTCTAACACTTTACACCCAAATGTAGAGAGGGTGGGGGGGGGGGCTCGCCTAGGGGGGATAGATAGTACCCAATGCGGAAGGGAGCTAGTTATGGTTGCCGACCCCCCTTCCTAACTTCCGGAGGGGAGGAGTTTTCATGCCCCGGGCTTAAGGTTCGTGTATACCATAAAATTTGGGTTCGGATGAACCATTATTATCGTACACAAGTTCACATACATCTTAAGTTTTTTGTTTTCTGTCTTAAGTCTTAATTTTTAACTATCACTATTCCCATTGCAATTGCAGTACGGGACGTGCGAGCGAGCGCCGATAGTCGCGAGCGAGCGCCGATAGTCGCGAGCGAGCACGTGCCGGAATTCCCAGACATTGTACCATAAATACTAATTCGTACGGCTACCTGCTTATTTGTCTGCAATATTAACAACAACAACAATAATACCAACGAACAACCTTGCTCATTAGTCCGATGGCTGTGCTACTGTATCACTAGTGCGTGCGCCATCTGTGTAGGATCACTCCGCTGGACATCTCCCGGCGAATGATGCAACCTACCCCACCACAGCTACAGTCAAATGCCTACACCTATGAACATCCCCTTATATCTTAAAAAGATCTTGTCGGATTTTCAAAATAATCACGTCACTGATTTCGCCGCTTAATAAAACATGTTATGCTACTGCGAGAAATGAGTATATATCCCCATTAAAAATAAACCAAATTTGATATCGTTATTTCAGTAGGCTACTTAATTACATCTCGGAACAGACATAAACGGTGTCTTATGAGCTTCGCAGTGCCATTTACGAATTCGAAATCAGAATTTCGATACCTTCGTTTGGAAGATATTTGGAATGGACGTGTTAGCTGAATAATCCTGTATATTTGTAATTTTAAAATGATACTACCTTTGATAATGGATGACTGAAGCTATGTTTAAAAAAAAATAATGGACTCATTTGATATTAAAGTGCACTAATCGTCGTTTAAATTAGTTTATCTGTTCCAGAATATCGGCTTATTACACTACAAGAAAGAAATATTAGTTTCGAAAAATAAATAGCTGATGTAACACTTCAATATTTATAACTTTATAACGGTTATTCTATGTCTTTAAATTTGATTTAAATGCCAAACTGCAATGTTATGTATAAGATGTTTTACGTACGTTTAATGCGAGATGTGTATAGTTATCTGGTTTGACAGTTGTGTTTATACTATGTAAGTTTAATGATTATCTGTGGTTTCTTTGCATGAATATTTGTCTATGTGACTAGCACTAATATTGTTTCTCAAAAGATTCAGGCCACACCAGCCGGCCTATCATAATTTATTGACTTCCGAACAATAGCGTTTTAGAACAAAACTTATTCATTATAAATTGGAATCAGTGAGGGTCCAGCACGGAAAAGAAGACCGTTGCTAGTAGAGAAGTTAATTTCTGATTTTAATTAGTAACATATTGATATTTACGACGGCGATCAAGATTACTTCGTGCACTTTTTGAAATGCTGATCCTTTGCATTTCAAAGAAGAAATACGTCGACAGGCGATATGACGAATTAAGACGGAAGGACGATCCGGTAAAGGAGGACTTCTGGGATCCGACTTCGAACCAGGGACAACACGGTGTCTGGTACTTGGAGAGCCATATCTGCAAGGAGATGACTACTGGCTGCGAATCTAGGCGAGTTCCGGTTCTACGTCCACCTCCGCTGTTTCGGCCCGCAGAGGAAGAGCTTGTTGACGACCACCAGTGGATGAGCTGCCAAGGAGGAGCGGGAGAGCTGTACCTGCGTTCTACACCCGTGAAGGATGACTCCACGACATCGGCAGGGTAGCGGTGATTTTCCGCTATCGACACAGCTAAGTTGCACTTTTCCCCAGCTAAATTTAAACCTACTTCAGACACCAGCACTTGCAAATTCAATTATTGGCAGTATTTTTTTTTTGTGTGCCACGTGCAGGCTGGTGTTGTCTGTATTTTGGGAACTAGAATGGTACAATATTTGACTACTAACGTTTATTCAAAAGTATCATTAATTTTTGATTGCTTTAGTTATTTTCATTCTTGTCAAATTCTCTTGATTGTTTCTTTTGATTTGCTCCACTGAAGGATTCTCTGATTGTTTGTTAGAATTAATGGTCCAGTTGCTTTAAACTACAGAGATAATTCAAATCTGGATGAATGTACTGATTTTTCGTGGCAGTATAGGTTTTAGCCGAGGCATATCGTTAGCCTATCATATCAAAATCTCACACATATACGACTATATTTTATCATTAAACTACATATTTATATATTATATTACATATTACAGAAATAATATGTTATAGCCAATACAATTGGCCATAATATTGTAGCACATAACATTCATGCTACACTGACTTATGCAACTTATTTCTCGCAGTCTTCCACTGCACTACACTTGTATCCAAAATCACTCACTGGGACCGGGTTAAAAAGTTCTGACTTACGGTATTAAAGCTTGATTGTTGAATTTGTGCTATCTTCCAAAATTGTGAACTAATGTTTTAAATGACCGCATTTAGTGCAAATAATACGTTTAAGCCTATCAAGTTGAATTTCAGATGTGACGATAGTTTCATAAATGAGACAGTGATTACAAAGTACAAATTAATACAACAATCCCGAAAATAAGTACTTAATTAACATAAATTTCCTTGGTTTTGGTGGATTACCGTAGTACTATATGCAATTAAATTTTTTTCTTACTTTTAATATGTTTCGGCAGTTTTTGATGTACTATATAAAGGCTTTATTTTTTATGTGGAGCTGTCTTATAGTATAATGGCCGACAAATGAGGCTACTAATTTGTATGTTATTAGTCGCTATAGATGTTGTTAGTAGACCCACTTTGGCAATAATATGTGTAATGGTTCGATAGATAGATCTTAATATACCGAAATTAGATACAACGCTGCCATTTTGAGAGTAATTTCTGATATATTAAAGTTATGTAGTTAAAGGTTGCCAGGTTTGACATAACTTGTGTGCAAAATTTGACTGGAATTGGTTCCGCAGTTCCTGAGCTCTGCTTTATAAATTTCTTACATTCTCTTATCGTCATCTTGATGCCCTTATTTAGTGTATTGCGTGTGTCAAATGAACTGAAATCCTGTGTAGAGGAAAATGAAAAGTAACCTAAGAGAGAGAGAGAGAGAGAGAGAGAGAGAGAGAGAGAGAGAGAGAGAGATAGGGGAGGGGGGAGACAGATACAAGTCAAAGACTTCTAAAAATAGGCTGAGAGAGAGCATACAAGCCAATTACCATGTACAATCAGCTATCGGGCCAATACAGGCATTCTGATGAAAAGTTAAATTTTACATTCAAAGGACGCACGTAAATTTAAATTTTCCTATATTTATGAAATGTTTGAAACACAGCGGTGTGTTACAAGTCGTATGTATTTGGTTTTAATATTTGAAGGTGTATGTGAAAAGCGTGGATTTTTCTTCATGTAGCGTCTGTTTCGAACCTATATAGAAATTACGGATAAGATTCCACATATCTCAAATATTAACGTCAATTTCATTTTTCATCTTTATTGAAGGTGATTGCAGTTAACGTTTTGCGTCTATATTAATCAACAATTGTTTTAATAATTTTTCTCGACAAAGCATATTTGCTTCGGTGAAGGCGTTATTGTTTTGTTTCGCTTACCAGTAGGGCGTGACGGTTTTACACTCTAGCCTCACGCACGGGGCTCAGAAAATATGGTTAGAAAATTACGATTGCCGCTTGAAAGAAGGTCTTGCAGACTTCCGTTTCTGAATTCACTCCTGATTTGCGAGTTATTTAAGTGATATCTTCTTACTTGGAAGGCTAACGGAACGATTACAAATTCCAGCCTAAGCTCAGCACTTCGACCGACGAATCACTCAAATGTGTTTAAACCATTCGAGGAAACATTCTTGCGGTGTGGTTAACGCCAAATCATTTGTATTCGTGGAAGTTTGAAGGAGAAGGAAGCAGTAAAAAAAAACGCGATAGAAAAAAATAGAGGCGGAAAGACACGGGCAAGGCGTATTCAAATATGTTTAGCGGCAGGAGAGCGTTAAAACGTCGACTTGTGTGCGCCCGTGTAATGGATCTTGAAGCGAGCGGCTGTTGGTTCAGCTTATCACGAGTTATCACGAGCTGCAGACTGAAGACTGAAGGGGAACGAGGATAATCCCAGGGAACAGGAAATAAAGTAAGAAAGCGTACACACTCAACGCACTTTCTTCGTCCTTACAATGTGAATTGATGTACATTCAGAATTTTTTTAATCTAACTTTATTTGGGGACTCTGATCGTTTGAATTATTCTCAGATGGTAAAGAACGACTAACTTAAAATGTATTACACATGGTAAACAAATACAAGGTATTCCATCATCTGGTTGATCTGCTATCGCTTTTGACAGAAGTAAATTCAATAATGTATGTTGAATACACTTAACGGCGCAAAGACTGGTAAGATCACAATCATATGTATATCTCACCTTTAAATAGAGTGTATTTTTATAATTTTTTTCTAGTTCGCCTGACGCACGAAGGCTACCCCGAAAGTCCCCCTATTCTATGGATCTGACTGCAATTACCATCTGTGATGATAGCTTGTTGTCTTGCTCTGTTCATGCGAGAAATGCGAAGGAGCATTATGTCTACAGTATGTATCACAATGGTAGATGAGGAGGATATACCGTACTGTAAATGAATATCATTATGTTAAAGTTATGCAATTTAATTTGAGGAAAGTAATTCCCCGAAATTGACCGGAACTGCTTCATAGAGGATTTTTTTTCCCCCCGTTCAGGATAACGCTAAGCCGCTAAGCCACATTTAACTCAGAGGCTATGAAAACTTTGGATAAAATTGGAGGGATATCTCCAGATATCGTCCTTCATACGGCCGACACCATGTGCTCCCGGATTTCTGGGCTTCTCCAAAACCTAAGGAAGAGCTCAGAAAAAGGAAGTTGAACACGAACCAGGAAGTGAGAGCTTTCGCATCCACTATGTTACACCGACTCTCTATGAATGATTTGAAACATGTGTTTTGAGAAGCTAGTGCATCGCTAGAAACAGTGTATACACTGTAAAGTAATTTCTGTCGAACTTCCTAAACTGTAATGGAAGTTTTTAAACTATTGATGTGTGGAAATAGTACTACGTGTCAGGCTGAAAATATGGCATTATTTAGCATCGTTACTACAGTTTACAAAGTTGGGGACTTCCCTAAGCATTTGACTCTTTCCTGGGCAACTGTAGAAACATTACCGTGCAAGTATGGGAAAATATTTTACCATTCGCGCTTTGTCACTGTACGTGTACACTGATATGGTAAATTTACAAATAATTCCTTAGTGTGTAGAGTGTGTGATGGCAGTGGACGAATCATTTAGGTGTCATTTTTTGGGGAAAGGGGTGTTTATAGAAATCTCCAAAAGTCACGAGTTCATAAAAAAAATTAATTCCTCCCTCTCCCCCTCCCTTCTCATCAAAAAATTTAACTCATCCTGTGTGAAATTCGCTACATCGAAGAGGTAAAAATAAAATCACAAATGTGATATTTGTCCACTAGCTTCTGGAACAACCCTAGTAGGCCCTACATAATGTCTTCGGATAATCAGAGATTGAAATTTTTTTCTGACAGCGGGTTCATGAAACGGAACCACATCTTCGGGCCGTCAGGAACGCGCAAGGAGACAGCCATGGCTGATGATAATAAAAAAAAAAAAAAGTCCACCCTTTCTCGTGACGTGGTTTCGAAAAATCCATGGAGGGGCTGAAGACGACGGTATATCATACTCACAATGATCTCCGAACCACAGGTTGGCGTGCAAGATGTTTACAAATGTCTTGTGTGGGGTTTACTATTGAATGTTTATGCACCAACTTAAGAATCATGACGTGCAAATGAAGATCATTTACTGATTCACAATGAAATTTATCAGTCGTGTGTATTTTTGGGAGTTCTTGAAGCGTTCAACGAAAGTTACATTTTAGATCTTATGTAAAATTTTTGTGGCAGTGACCAATTAGAGAATGACAATAGCTGTTGGCGGGAAACTACTACATACACTCGTGAGCAAACGTTAAAAATTATCAAAAGAACGAGAGAGTGCGTGAGCATGTTATGACTTGTGGGGATTCAGTTCACAATAAGAATTTTATGTTCTGGAAAATGTCAGCCTTTATGTGATTCTATATATGTTGTGTTATGTGTGGATGTGGTTAGTTGACGACGAAGAACCCTTGCGCGACTGTCCACTGACTGAAATTAAAAACAACACGTGTATTGTGAATCGTAAATATAGAAGACAAGTATCCGTACGGTTAACTCGTAACTGGGTGGGTGAAGGGAGGTGCGGTGGTCTAGGTGTATAGATTGTTCACGATAACGTGAGCACTTTTGACGCCCTAGTTACTTCTTCCTTTCAGCCATTTTTAAATCCTTTAACCATCTTTTTTTTTTTTTTTTTTTTTTGTAAATATTGCCATGTTAGTAATAAACACGGTGTGAATTCTTTCCCCCCGCACTCGGATGTTTGCGTGTAAGGCTAATATAAAATGTATTTACCGACTATTATTCAAAATGAGAGGGCTTCCAGAAGTGCTCACTTTACCGTGAACAGCCTATATCAGTCGGAATGCTCGCCTCCACCAGGGCGATTCCCGGCGGATGTCTCACGGGTTTTCGCGTTTAAGAAACGTGGCGGACGTTGCAAGTAGACGGGTGGCCTTCTTCGCGGCGCACGCGTCTTTCCCGCTCTTGCATTCCGTAGCTGTTCCATTCCCCTTTCATTCCACTCTCACCGGCACTCGAGAGAGAAAGAGAGAGAGAGAGAGAGAGAGAGAGAGCTCTCTGTTAAGCGCCGACCACACTGAGAAAAACGCTTGGTTGGATCAAACAAAGTTTGTTTGGCGCAAACAAATTGATTGTTTGTACAGGGGCAGTGACATTATTTGTTGTTGTAAGAAATTAATTTTGTAGTTCTTATGTGGTTGCTCCAAAGAAAAATTTGGTTGGTGCAACTAAACACTTGTTTGGCCCCACGTACATTTAAACAGTGTATTTTAATATAAACAAAATAAGAAGCCCTAGCGACGTTAAAACCTAGATTGTCTACGCGCGAGCGCCATCGCATATTGACTTCAGTGACTACAGCTATAGGAGGAATATTTTGAAATACATACAGTTCAAATACCGGACAAAGTGCGCAAATACACATTTCAATTTTTACAGCTCAGCTTTTCAGTTACCTGTTGAACCTGTTTTATTAGGATTTCTTTCACCATTATTAAGCATCAGTATACATTATTACTATCCTAATCGTCCCAAAAAAATACAAACTAACTTTCGAGCTGTATTTTCGAACGAAAGTAATCAAATGAGTGACCAAACAAATACGTACAGTAGCTCGAACGAAATATTTTCTTTACCGTCTAATTTCGTTTGGCCAAACACACAGGTTTGTTTATTCAAACACGTGTTTTTTTTCTTCCGAGTTTTGTCTACTCAATAAAGATACTAAATATATTTTTTGCCCGGTACAAATATACAAACAAGTATTTCTTTGGTATTTCTCTCAGTGCACCTCGCCTTGTACGTGTACTTTTACGGAACACCGTTCAACGTGCAGACGTTACTTGCAAAAAAATTAGATCGCATAGTTTATGCATCATGACATGTCAAAATCACAATTTTACTGTTCTTGCGACGTAAAAATGAAATAAACGAAATAATTTAAGGAAAATTTAACAAGGTCGACTGAAAGTGCATGTATTAATTCATTCTAAGGTATGCTTAGCAAAATTTAAAATAAAATAAAAAAACCGTAGATTGTTGCAAATCAAAAGTATGCCATGATTTACTAATTTTGAGCAATTGTTGAAATTGCGCAAACTTGTCACTGTGTAATTTTATAGATTCCGTGAAGTAACTCAAGGTGTTCGATTTCAAATACGAATTTTCGTATTTCGATAAGCGAGATAGTTTCAATCGTTCGTAGATCCCAAAAAATACTAAAATTGTGATTTTGACAGGCAACTGTGTGAAAAATGTAACGTCTTAAATTCTTATACAAGGAAAAAGTACTTGTAAGTTATGACTCAAGTTTAACCGTATCTCGTTCAAATGCAAAATAATGATTTTTTTTTTTTTTTCGGTGACCAGCATCTTTCAATTGTAAACCCACCCTTAGTGCCGAGCTAGAGTCTTCACCTGTCCACCTGTCCACGCATCAGCTTGCACTACCACAGGTGGCTATTATTTGTGAGATGCGCAGCTTGAGATTATGTTTGGGTTCTGCTTCAGGATACATGGAACTGTTCCGTGCGCGCGCGTGCGTGTATGGTTGGAAACTCCTGGTTTTAGCAGCAGAAATATCTAGAAAATTCTCCGATTAAAGTATGCAAACTCGGTTGATGCTTCATGAAACTGTGCGAGAGAGTTCCATATTTCGTTATGAAAAATAAATACTTCGTAGAAACTCGTACAAAATTTTTCCTGCTCTGTCAACAGAAGCCCCATTAAATTTTGCCCTCTTTCCAGTGGACCACGGTAAATTTGCGAAAGCCTTTGAAATGCATGGGGGCCTTCTTTTTTATTATAAGTAAATAAAGCCTGTTTCACTCGTATGTCGATCATTCCTAATAAACAGAGTGTCAACTTGAGCAACTAAATAATATCCGACGGGAGTTTAACTTACGCTAAAATTTCAGCAAACAGGTATACATGGTTTCATATTTATAATAAAAGATATACCTGCATACCTTAATATATTATAAACTCACGTACACTTGTAGGCCACTGTAGGCTGCCAGATTTGAGGGGGTTGGAGACTGTGTTTACTTAGCTCTCATAGGCCGTGTGTCATTTTAAATAGCTATCGCTCCACAGAGAGCTCTTTCGTATCGACCTGCGGGAGAGCTCTCTCTTGATTCCTGTGGTTTCGCTTTCTCAATTTGGGAATATGTTCTGTAAATAAATATTGCGGAGGCCAGAGGGCATGTGAAACGGCAGGGAGTATAAAACTTCGTTCTTTTTGCACTTTCGTATTCTTTCGTATTAGCTGTGGCAGGCATAGGGCGTTCTCTGCGGGCGAGAGCACAGTAGAGCGCTCTGGACGAAACTGAGACAAGCCCTTAGGCCGGAATTCATAGTAGGAGTCTTGTTTGGCAAAGAAACTTTACTTCATGAAGTACTGCTTCTTCTTCAAGTACTATTTATCTGACGATTTAATTCATAAATCGTTACTTGACGAAGTAATTATTCTATAAGCACTACTTATTTGGGCCAAGTTGTACTTGGTGAAGTATGGAAATAAGTATCTGTATAATATCAATACCACTATAACATAGATAAATTTGTCACTTTATTTACAGCTGTCACCTTGACAAAATGAATTTGTACGTTAGTTTGTTATTATTTTATTTTTAACTGCTGTTTTGGATAACTTTGATTGAATTTATCGCATATTTGAAATTAAAATAATCGTATGCGCAATAAAAACGTGTTTGTTTAATGTGTTATGTAATAATTTTTTCGGAAGTTTGTTAGCCGTGTTTGTTGACGTACACACTCGACGATTATTCGTGTGTGTATGGTCGTTTTAATGACATCTCAGTTAATTTAAAAACTACGATACCTTGTAATAATATAATTCTGGACATTTGCGTCGAGCGCCAATAATCGCCATTCCGCGAACGACATTATCGATCGTAAAAGTGCTTGCTTACAGCTCATGCTACCGTCCAGTCGACATAACCTGTGTTTCACACCTCGTATTGCAAACACAGGCCTGTGTGAATATTGGAATTTTAGAATACCGTTATCTTGGTTTCGAGTAATGGAAGAAACTAGTACTACAGTGCCCGTGAACTGTACTCATTTTTATCACGTTTATTCGAGTACCTTGTTGGTGTTGTAAAAAATCTTATCGGAAGTTAATTATTTTTGTATGTTCTTTCATTAGGCGTGACTGGTTGCAGGTACCGTTTTAGTAGTTTCCTTGAGTGAAATGTAATATTATCGGCATATGTTTTACCACAACGGCTCGTTCCGCCATTTTCCAACTGCCGTGCCGTTCCCCACGAAGCATACTCGAAGTATTAACGTTTTTCCAAGGTTTTAAGTTTATAGGTTTCAGGGAATGGGCAAAGGGTTGATTTTACTGAATTATTATGCAAATTAATTATTTCATGTCAGTGATGGACAAACATTATTGTAGTGAAGTGTTCGTGCAAGGTTTTCCATATAAAAACACGTGTTCGAGATGTTGCGAATTACAAACAGTATGCTAACGTGTTTTGTAAGTAATGTATTTCGAAACAGTTAGTCTACTATAATGTTTAAAATGCAAATGCTCTAAAAAGGCAGTACTATTAACTCTTTTGTCTCGTAAAAATAATATTTGTTTACTACGCATGTGTTATACAGCCAACGAGTGTAAGGTTAACTTTGGTAAAAGTGTGTTTATCGCTGGATCACTGTGCATTTCAAAATGACACACTCGTAAGAACTGCAAAACATTGCCGTCTCATGAAATACGTTAAAATTTAAGATCCCCACCCCCCACCAGCACATTTCTCCCGAAATATTAAATAAAAGAGAGTCCCAGAAACAAAAATAGACTGTACAGCCAACATAACCTCTTTCAGTACTCGTTCGGCAAACACGTTCTATCATAACCTAACTGTTTTGGGCACGTTCTGTTTGTGTTTATGTAATAAAGATGATACAGTGGCACAGGTTTGTGTACTAAAATTTGTGTTGTGATTTTTTAACTAACCTTTTGTTAGCGTCAAAACTAAAATGTCAACTAAATATTCGTTAGGTATAAAAATCGGCTCGCTTCAGTGTAATGAATATTTCACCATAATAATTGTTAATGTCGGTTTTCGTGATTAGTATTAATTTGCAATTGTCTTTATTTGAAAACGAAAGACTCTTTCTTTTTGCTTAATCTGAATGTGCGACATTTTTATGTAAAAACATTTGGCTACTTTATTGTTATACGCCAGCCCCTAAAATATATTACAAATAAGGAACATTCAAAATTATTCGATGCTCATACTTATCCGCTGTAATGTACTTCATATACAAACTGTTGAAAATCATCTTAGTAACCAAAATCCATTGCACACAAAGGTTAAGAAAAGAGCTTGTGTTTTCACATCAAAGTGTAGGATTTTAATTTTCCCATTTGTCCCATATAATTATTTAAAGTACCTATACATATTCCTGTTTCCATCAAATATTTTAAGGAAACATCGTTTTTAATAAAAATATTTTGTGAATAACCTAGACCAATTATAATTATTCAGTGCTTAAGTTCACAACGAAGCAGACTTTATGAAGTACTACTTACATGCATAAATAAGCAATGCTTCTTTGGCTATGAATAATTGAGAAATAAGTAAAACTTATTTTGTTACTTTGAATACATTATAAGTACTTCATGAAGCATTACTTACAGCTATCAAAAGAAGTAATAGTTGTATCTGACACTATGAATTGAAAAATCATACTAAGCACTAGTATAAATATTTCTTGTTTCAAGTATTGCTCATATGCTCACTATGAATTCCACCCTTAGAGTGACGTGGGCTGGTTATCTGTGTTCTCTCACTTTCCGGTGTCACTACCATCTTGAATAGGGTAAACTAATTCTTACAGAAGATACCCGAAGCCGAGTTTATACGCTCTTATAACTTCGGTATGAAAAAAGTTTTGCGTATTTAAAACATAATATTTACTACCTGCGCATTACGTAACAGATATGCAATACAGGATCACGTAGTTCCTCTCTCTCTCTCTCTCTCTCTCTCTCTCTCCTCTATATATATATATATATATATATATATATATATATATATATATATATATATAATAAAAGTCACATCTACAAAGAATCATAGGCAACCACCATAAACTTAAAATATGTAATGAAGCTGTTTTCTCTAATATATATATATATATATATATATATATATATATATATTAGAGAAAACAGCTTCATTACATATTTTAAGTTTATGGTGGTTGCCTATGATTCTTTGTAGATGTGACTTTCATGTCTGTTATTTCATACCGCGTGTATTTTCACGAATATTCGCATAATACTGTTCATAAAGTAGCGTTTCATATTCGTCTGATTTTTATTCATTCGAAAGCATTTGTGGGATGAAATAATTGCGGACGAGCAGCCAAATGAATAATTTGTCACAGAAAATGTAGTCCAGTATTAAAATAAAAACTAGGTACAGGCTGACGACGTCATGCTCTTTGTCTGCCAACATAAAAGTGTGAAAATTTGTGTTCTAATGTTGGCAGTTCTGTAGAACATACTTAGACAAACAAGTGATAAGATTCTTTCGTTATACTGTTTACTTGCAACTTAATTTTTGTATGCTTCTTGTACGTCACGCCCATACCAATAATTTGTCTTCTGTGTATGTAACCAACATTGAGTTGCCCCAAACTAACACATCTGTAATACACAGATAGTCCACAGGGATGAACGCGCTAGTTTATATCTTTATTTTCTAAAGACAAGCACTTTTATACAAAAAAATTGGGGTTGTGGCTGTGTTGGGGACACGGCCATTTGTTTTGCGTGAATACGTCTACGTCGACGCGCTCGGACGCCTTGGTGTTTTTTTTTTTTACGTTCCCGGCACCGCTTCCCTCAATCATATGGGGTTTTATGGGTATCACTGGATTGTTTTTGAGATGCTCTTTCCAACCGTATACGATTTCTGTATTTCAACTTGGCTTATTGACGAGTATAGGCCGAAATTGTGTTAAGTATTCTTAATTTTTTACATTAAAATCACACAATTTCACCATAACCACGCGCCATAAATGTTTTACACGCGCAATCGATTGATCTTGACGAGAGCTGTCAATTGAAACTTAAAATAGAGTCGCAGCTTCTCCTGTTCAAAAGTTATACTACGCGGAAGTTATGAGACGCGGCGAAACGAATTCGACCCCCCCCCCCCCCCCCACAGGCAGTCTTCCTTCAACGTAACATATTCTTTGATCCTTTGACAATCAAGTGTTTTAATTTAATTTTGAATGTGGACGATAGATTCGGAGCTGCAATGCCAAACTCTATCCCCCGATTTTATTATCATCTGATTTTCTGGATTTCCTCCCACTATGGTCGCAAATTTAAAGACGCATTCACATCAGCATACTTTCATTAATTTGAATTTAATCATATTGCATTAAAGATTGGTTAAAGGAAGCATAATAACATCTCAAAGCACTTGTTTACAAATCAGTTTTCTAACCTAAAATCCAAACCATGCCGTTTTCGCTAGACGTGTTGGCAGAAAAGCAGTTGAATGTTGGAACACAGAGATTGGTTGTGCGCAGCCAGTGAGATCGATCTACCTCATCTTTAATCTATGTTTATAAAAGGCAAGGTGCTGGCATGCGCCAAGTGAGGTTGGTATGGTGCGTCGGAGGGAAAGTAATCCCTTGTCTTTAGGTCGAATTAAAAAAATGAAGTTAATATTCCGGAACACTAAAATTGGTTTCTTTTGATATCTTTTTTTTAAAGCACACAGGTCGGATGATTAGCAAATTTGTAATATATTTACGTTTCTAATAATTCCACAGTTTCATTTGACCGACGCATGAATAAAGTGATCGGGCCCATGGAAATGCCAATTTTACGTTTGGAGGAATGATAAAATATTGACAGGAAATTATATCCTAACCAGAAATTTCAGAAGTGCAAAAAAAAAAAAAAAAAAAAAAAAAAAAAAAAAAAAAAAAAAAAAAAGCGAAGAGTCTCTATATAATTGTGAATGTGCAGACGTGACGTGCCGAAAAAAAAAAAAATTGTGGTTTGGCAAAGAACCGCCAGCAATATTACAGAATCGTGTACAGCTCCGTGCGTGAAATATTTGCGACTGCGGCGCTTACTCGGGAAATATACGTGATGTCATGAAGTGATCAGGCCTTAACTGGACGGCCTGCCTGATCGCACCTTCAAACATTGAACCAGGGCACGAGTGTGTTTGCAACAGCTTGCGAAAGACAGTTGCAGAAACTCCCCTCCACCGGCCAGTATACGGGGCCGAACATGTTAAACAACTCGCCCGATATAGGCCAACGTAACACTGGGAGCAGCATATTTTTGTCATAGGGACAGCGGACCAAGAATACATGGAGATGGGTATGTCCGGCCATTCGTTAACCGCCTCCTAGAATCAGCCTCCGGCAACATGAACAAGGTGGGGGAATTTCCGCATAGATTATAATAGTAGTGGCGTGCGGTAATAAAACTTAATGTAATTAATAGTCACGTAAATAGTTATTGTATAATCCTTATGTTCAATCAACTCCATCATATACTGTTGTGGTCTACCTACTCATGACTCATTATTTAGCTACGCCCTTCAGGTATGAATCGACTTAAAAGCTAATTTGTAACAGTGTGTATGATATACGCGGATCTCATCAAACGGTTGTACCGCAAACTTCACAGAGATGCTGCATCACCTACAACTTTGAACTATCATGGTCTTGTGACAGCACAGCCGTAGTTCTGTGACGAAGATAACAGGGCCATCGTCAGAATACGTTTGTACTACGACAAAGCAAATATCTCTCTTTTATTTTAACAATGCTCATAATTTAATAGCTGGAAAATGAGTGCCTCAAAGGAAGTGCTTGTCTTTGTCTTCGCCTCTGGCGTAGCAGTACTTCAACAGAACTACCCGAAACAGTTATTTTTCTCTTTCTTCTATGGTAAATGTTTTCCGGTGCGCGCAGGTAGAAGGAAGATACAGGAGGGGCGGAGGACAGAAAACTGTATACCGTTGCGGTTCGATATTTTGCAGCGGTGAGAGACGAAAATATGAGAAAACAGATGGAAACGATACTATGTTAAAGGTAAAGGGCGGTAGGTACTCCGTTGAATTAATCCATTTTTCTCATGATTTATATTTCTGTTTTGTGCCTGAAAATGTGATTGGTACGTTATTGGCAGAGGCCCTGAAATTCTGCGGAGTCATTTAGATACAGGCCGTATTTTTATGTTACTAATGTCGTTGGCACAGAGTTTGTATGACACGTACTATAGAATCCTGAGCCTTTAGTAAACAGCTAACAGCACAGTGACTGGTTCGTGGCAACCTAACCCGGAAAAGGAGGGTGGGAGGAAAAAGAAAATATAATATTAAATGTGGCAGTAATCAATGAATATACCTACACGTGCGTAGGTGTGTAAATGTATGTACACTATCAAAAATTTTCTTGTAAATTCCCTAAACTGTAATGGAAGTTTTAAACCTATACAGTGTATGGTAATAATACCACACATCAAGCTGCAGATATAGGAATGTTTAGCGTCGCTACTAAACAAAATTGGGAACTGCCCTACGCATTTGGCTGTTTCCTGAGCAAATGTAGGAATGCTACAATGAATGTATAGGGGACAAAAATTATCACCCCCAGTTACTCACTAAGCATATGCACTGGTTTGGTAAATTTCCCAATAATTTCTTAGAGTGTAGGTGTGAGTGAGTGTGTGTGTGTGTGTGCACGTGCGCGTGTGTTGCTTCTGCTACAGTGTACATAGAACTGCACTCTAAGATCGAAGCAGTTGAAACTGCTCCAAATCAGCTATTTCGACAGCAGATCTGTTGAAACTCTCCACTTGAATATTGAAAAGTACTCATTTTTGTTGCTGGTATAACCTGATTAAACTGTAATTCCTACTGATCGATAGTGAACTGCACTTACCTGGCAGTAGTGCCTAAGTACGTTTACACTGATTCGCAAGTAATGAAACAATGTTTGATCACCTGAGCAAGGGAGCAGATCACAGCTTCCGAAACGTCGTGACTATTTACTGTTTTTTTATCTTGTTCTGTTTATTTATCCGTCCGTGTTTTTTAACTTGTGCTGTCCTTAGTATTGTGTTGCTGGTTGACTATCTGGACTATTGTATTTTTTTTAATCCATTAGAAATTGGTGAATTTTTTTTTTTATGTTTCGTGTTTTGCTTGTAAATTTTGCTGATGTTGTCTAGTCATATTTATGATGACTTTGTTGTTTTATTTTCGTTCATTATCAGACTGGATCATTATAATTTTTTGGTTCTTTCAGGTGGCTATGTGTTTTGACTTACTACAGTGTGTGTTTAGCTTGTGGTTTTGACTTACTACAGTGTGTGTTTAGCTAGTGGTTTTGACTTACTACAGTGTGTGTTTAGCTAGCGGTTTTGACTTACTACAGTGTGTGTTTAGCTGGTGGTTTTGATTTACTACAGTGTGTGTTTTGCTTGTGGTTTTGACTTACTATAGTGTGTGTTTAGCTTATGGTTTTGACTCGCTACAATGTGTGTTTAGCTAGTGGTTTTGACTCGCTACAATGTGTGTTTAGCTAGTGGTTTTGACTCGCTACAATGTGTGTTTAGCTAGTGGTTTTGCCGTTTTCGTATTGTCATAATTGTGCTTTCTTCTTTGCTTCTGTGTCGCTCTTTGTCTAACTGGATTGTTGTCTCCTGTTCCATTTATATGCTTATTTATGTTACCACAATTTTATTGCATTTGTGTTTCTCATCCATATATTTTTCTATTCGTTTTTTGGTTACTTTATTTGTAGTCACTGTAGGCAATGGAGATCCTATAAAATTCCGATTTCACCACACCATTGCCATTAAACTTCAGAAATAACTTTTACTACGTTTTCTTAACTATTCTGGGACCACTCCTCAGTTAAGCTGCATTTGTGGGAGTGCGGCGAAGGAGTGACAAGGTCGTCCTTTATTTTAACATATTGTGTTATCGCTTTAAATTCAGTCACATCCGGTGTTAAGCTGCCACGTACAATTCACGAGTAGCCGAGAAATTAAATTCTTAATGCCGTGGTATTTCACGCTTAAACCTTACAATTGTTTCGTGCAGAAACAAAGGCAAAGGTGTGTGTCATGTTGGTATAATGTTTTAACTTTTCTAGTAAGGTTTTCTAAATTAAAATCTTACGTAGACTATGCTGTGGTATTAAAGAGACCCAACGGTAATTACTGAACTGCAAGCCTACCTATACACAGAAAATATAAAGCCACTTGTTTACCTGGCAAGTTTGGTTGACTTATGGAAGTATAGTTTAATGCAGACAAAATATTAACGTCGATGAACAACCAACTATATGATAATGTTAACAGAGTTATCGTCTGTACCAACGACCCTACATGGGTGTGTTCTATGTTTGTGTGACTATAAGAATACCAACAAATTTAGTAAATATAATTACCTTTAATACAGCAAAATACATAAGCATGGAGTAAGACAATTTCATTTGCCGTTAAATTAAATTCAATATTCGAAAACCTTTTAAATTAAAATATTAAACTATTAAGTCAACAATGCGAGGGAACTTGTCAGATTGATAACGCATCATTCACTTTTTATTACGTACTAAAGAAAACTACAACGTACTTAAGAAAAATCGGCTTTCAAGATCTCGCTGTTAAGAGCCGCCCATATCTCTTGACTCACTTAAGAAAAGTTTTAATATTACTCTACATATTTCTTTGGTATACTGCAAGAGTTCATTACTGCTAACAAAACAATCACAAAGAATCTTATTCCTTGCTAAAAATGAAGCTAATCTTGTCGTAATAAAAACGTGTACAAAGAAAAGAAATTATAACGGCGAACCTATGTTTCTGTAACGTTTCCTTTCAATTAAAGCAACATGTTTTTACTGTAAAAGCAGTTTTAGCGTTAAGTGCTCTGCCTAGTGTTGAATTATTTTAGACGTGTTTCGGCCGCATTTCACGATATCACTATTAAACAAAAAAAAATCACTCTGCGCCCTTTAAAGAGAATAACCGCGCTACAAAAGAGCAAGTAGGGGCAAATTAATAATAGGTATATAAATCTTAATTAATTCACAGTTTTCAGGCAGATAAAATTTTTACAAAAAAAAACTTGACGTAGCAATGTGGCCTCGGAAAAGATGCACAAAAGTGTATTTTTTTTAAAGCGATGCTGTGAAACGATAAAAATGTAAATATTTAACATGCGGAACTTATTCTTGCACTCGGCCGGTCCCTCACTAGGTATAGGGTGTTAACGATGAACTCAGCACATTTGAAATCATTGCTTAAGATCTACTTGTTGGTACATTGCGTATTCCTCCGCCACATATGTAAAACTAAAACATTGCGATTGGCGTGTTCACTTTATTCATGCATCGGTTAGGTAAAAATTTAAAAATGTTTCGACAGTAAGTATTTCAGAAATATGCTAATTCTTACCATTAATACGCATTAAAAAAAAACAGAAAACAAAAAAAAAATCATTTCAGCACTCACAAATGTTTACCTAAGAATTTTAATTCAGCGTCAATACACGGGACTGTATATTTTATTTCCGTCGTTGCCAAATCTACTGTGCCCGTTAAAATATATGCATATAGAGGCAGTGATATTCTTCAAAGATCGATTTCAAAAGTGTAAATTTAATCGTGAACAGCCAATAGCCGTGTTTGACATGCGTACGCTCGCTAATAGCGCGTGCGTGTGTGTGTGGTGTTGTTGCAGGCGGAGGCGGGGCGGGGCGCCATGAGGCGGCTGGGGGCGGCGCTATGCTGCCTGCTGCTGTGCTGGCCGGGGGCGGCTAGCCGCGTAGTGGCCACGCGGCAGGGCAAACTGCAAGGCGAACTGCTACGCGCCACAGCCCACGCACCCCGCGACGTCGAGCGTTACCTCGGCGTGCCATACGCGTGGCCACCGCTGGGGGCGGCTCGCTTCGGGCCGACGCGGGCTCCCGCGCCGTGGGACGGCGTGAGGGGCGCCGCGACGCCCGGCCCCGCCTGTCCGCAGCGCGTCCCCGACCTGAGGCGCGAGGCGGCGGCGCTGCTCACGATGTCCGCCGCCAGGCTGAGGCAGCTCCGCAGGCTGCTGCCCTTCGTCAGGCGACAGAGCGAGGACTGCCTCTACCTCAACGTATTCGCACCCGCCTCAGGTACGTACCACCAAGCAGGTCCAGTATTTTTAACACTTCGTAGACTATGCTCGAATGTAGCTCGAGCAAAGCTAATTTGAATATTTCTTTGTTGTTCAGAGCAAAACTCGCATTGATGTGCAGTCTTTGTTCGGCTATAGTTATGGATAGGGCAATCTCGCGAATTCTTTTTAGGACACGATAGACGTCCAACACGCGTACACTATAGTCACCTTTGCTATTGGATCACAGTTCATTAGACACGTCATGGATGTCTCCGAGACAATAACACACGAGACAATAACACACTTGCAAGGAAACAAGTAGCTAGTTGTGTACACAGAACTGTGGAGTCTAGCCTACAGGTCATTGAACTCACGAAATTTTCAGGTCTCTAAGTATTGTCTATTCGAGGTAAAGTGAGCACTTTTGAGGCTCTCGTTACTTTTCCCTGTCAACCTTATTCTATCCTTTAACCACCTTTGTATAATCCATTCCTGATCATAACTAACATTTTTGAAGCCCAGCTCAAGTTCTTCTCCCAGGATATTCCTCCGCCTCATGCAAACTAAGCTTAACTTAGTCTATAAGATTACACCAAAGGACAACGCGCTGAATTCGTGCCCACTCAGTTGTAATAATATTTTGCTTGAGAACTATTTCTTACTAGGCATTACCAACGCACATGTATTCTCGCTGTTTTTATTCATTTTATAATAAATTAAGTATTATAATTTACGAATAAATATAGGTAAAACTTCCATTAAACGAAAAATAAAATAATTTTACGTTAACAGAGGTATTAGACGGTTGTGATACATGGTGCATGTAGGAAATATCTAACCACATCATAAGGGTTGATTTTTCAAAGGTTTGTATCAAAAAGTTTGAAGAAACTGTGAATAGACTACAAATAAATATTGCTTTGGAAGTAATAGACCGTGTGTATATTCGGAATTTAAAGTTCAAGGCTAAAATAAAATATATTTATTGACTATTATTCCATCACTTTCAAAAGTGCTCATTTTACCGCGAACAGCCTATATATTCTGTTCACGTTTCTTCACACTTTTTAAAATCGAACATTAAAAAAATCAGCCCATGTATAACACGTTTGGTTTCTCCCTAACTATCTCATACCTCAGAAACGTTTCCTGCTTTCTTAACATAAAAGGTGCCGCAGTGGTGTAGTGGTTAGACTACTCGACTCCCAACCAAGGTGAACCGGGCTCGATTCTCGGTGGGGCCGCTCCCAGATATTCGCATGTGGGAATCGTGCCTGACGATGCCACTGGTCAGTGGGTTTTCTCGAGGATCTCCCGTTTTCCCCACCCTTGAATTCCGGCGCTGTTTCATACTAACCTCGCTTCACCCTCAACAGCTCTCAAGACCTCGATGTTAAGAACAGCCCAAATATCTTCATGAACTCACTTTTACACCGAAATCTTCTCGAATATTGATAGACTCTATACGCGACATCACTACTAAAGGCTGTTCACGGTAAAATGAGCACTTTTGAAATCCCTGCTTAAGATCTACTTGTATGCACATTGTGTATTCTTCCGCCTTATGTGAAATTAACATTGCCATGGGCCTCATCACTTTATTCATGCATTGGGCATTTTTATACTTCGGGGCATTAAAAAACCAGAAAGCGAAATAAAGAATTTACATCACATATGGTTACCTAACACTTGTTATTCGACTTTACAATGTGGAACTACTTTCTCTCCATCGTTACCAACTTTACAAGGAACATATTATTCAGTGTGCCCGATTAAAATGTATGCATTAGGAGCAGTGACTTTTTTAAATGTTGATTTCAAAAGTACTCACTTTATCGTGAACAGTATCTACCAAAATGTTATCTGCAGTGTTTTATCATTATAGACCAAATATGAGTTACGCCGATTTTTCGTCTTCTGGGTATGTAACAAACATTGACATACTCCACGACAATGCGACTGCCAAAGCTACATAGTCAACAGTGATGAACATGTTTTTTCACATCTATATTTTCAAAAGACAAGCACTTTAATATGAATAAATACTTTTGCCACCTTGAATTTAATAAAGCTACATTACAAATTGGTTAGAAGCAGTATAGAAACATCTAAAAAAAACTTGATTACTAATCAGTAGGGACACCCGATTTTCGAGAAAAGATTTCACGACCCGCTGTATTTCGGAACAGTTTAGCTCAAATCCACTTTCGTCATTGGATGATTTACGTGTTCCGTGTCTTGGGAGCCAGCCGGCGAATCACACTTAATTCTGATTGGCCAGTCAAGAAAGAAAATTTCGTCTCGAAAAGACTGCTCGTATGCCCATCGGGTATTGAAATCTAACACGTGGAAAAATCTTTTCACGAAATTCGAGTTCCCTACTTATTAGCAGAGACCTGAAGAATTCGCGGATTCATTTTGGGATATGCTAGAATTCAAAACACGAGTGCTTATATAAGTTTGGAAATTGGTTAACACGATGTTTGACACCTCCTGGAAAGCACTGGCCCAATCGTTGCCTTCCATTGTGACAGCAGACAACAAATATGTAGTTGATATTTGCATATTTGTACATACAACTGTGGAGTCTAGCCTGCGGGTCATTGAACTTGCGAATTTTTCAGGTCTATATTAATCAGAGATCTAACCTACAATCCTATCAACGTTATTTGTGAAAGTTGTGAGTGAGTGAGTGAAAATACTTGGACGGGAGTTCCCCGAGAAAACCCGTCGACCAACGGCATCTACCAGCACAATCCCCACGTGCAAAATCCGTAGTGACCCGGCCGGGGATTGAACCCGGTTCGCCTTGGTGGGAAGCGAGCAGGGCTAATCGCTCAGCCACAGTAGCCTCTGTGATAGTCATGTTGGCAGAAGAGCAGTTAAGTTTTGGGACATTGAGAATGCTTTTGCGCAGCCGAAGTGATATGTCTATCCCCATGTTCACTCTACGGTAATCCTAGCCGTGTGTTAGGTTTTCCTTTGAAGAGGCGCGGATTATGGTGACGCGCGCGGCAACCATCTTGTCTCCCCGGCAGGCAGCGTCGCTCACGAGGGAGTGGCAGGGACTGGCGACAGGGATTACAGGCTCGGGCGAGAGGAAGGGGAACGGAACCAAACACGCTCCTCCTACTCACCTCTCAGAGAAGCTTACGGAGATTACCGGTTTGTGCCGGCGATCGACGTCTCGCCGCAGTATGGGTAAACACATCGTGGTAAAATAAACACTATACACTGTCCATGGTTAATTGGTAGCTTTGAAATCAGCCTTTGAGAAATGTCACTGCCACTGCCTGCATATATTGTAACAGGCACACTGGCTTGTGCCTGGTGAAGTTGGTAACGATGAAAGGAACGTAGTTTCATGTTTTAACCTTGAATTAAAAACTGATAGAGACCTGAAGGATTCGCGGATTTATTTCAGGACAAGCTACGATTCAAAACACGCGTGTTTCTATTGCTTTAGCAATTAGTAGGGACCTGCAAAATTCGCTTTATCATTTGGCATCAGACTAAACTTCACAGTACTGTATATAATGGTGCCGACGTCGTTTCTCCATTGGCTGCTGCGTAGTTGTGAAGTCACTCCCTTTCTAACTGGATGGCACGTGATTGGAGTACACAGTTGTGAAGTGCTAACGTATTGGCGCAGAGTTAGCCAGGGTGTCTCAAATAAAGTATGGTCCAATGACAGACGTATTACAAAGGTAAACGTGTTTAAAGTTTAACGTGTCCCCAAATAATAACGCGAATTTTGCATGTATCTAACCATTGGTCCAGACGTTGTTTGACACCTCCTGTAGAACGCTGGCCCAATAGTCGCCTTCCACTGTGGTAGCAGACAACCAACGTGCAGTTGATATCGGCATAATTGTACATACGACTGTAGTGTCTAGCCTGCAAGTCATTGAACTCGCGAAGTTTTCAGGTCTCTACTGATAGGCTAGCATTTGTAAATACTTCAAATTATTTCTTTTGTATTATTTTCAGTGCTTATTTTAAGTGCAAGAATTACCAACTATGTAAAATATTTCCTTTGCTAATAATTCAACTGTCCCACTTCACCGATGCATGAGTAGGGGTACTTGTTTTTTCCGCGAAAATATTTCAAGACAAGTTGTTTTCCAAAACACTTTAGTTCAGAACCACTTTTGTAATTGGAGCGCTTTCTTGCTGCGCGACTTATCTGTCTGCCCGCGAATCACGGACGATCAGTACCGGAGAAACTTAATTCTGATTGGTTCACTCATGTAACAGACCCTCTTCACACAAAGACAAGCAGGCAATAATCAAATAAAGACTGCAAGTGTGCACATATGATATTGAAGTCTAGCCCCCGTGTCAATCTTCTCGCGAAAAACAGGTGGCCCTAGGTGTGAGTAGATATCCGATAATTTCGTGGGTTTATTTCTAGACAAATTGGAATTCACACACATGTACGTTCATGTTACGTTTGTAATTGGTCGACGTGTTTTTTGACACCTCCTGGAGATAAATAAGCCAATAACAAGCATGAACTAAATTGTGCGCCCAACCACCGTCTTTTACTACCACAACAATCAACAAATAAACAGTAAGTATCTGTATGAGATTATATAAGACTACAGGCCATTGAACTCGCGAATTTCTTGGGTCTCTACTCATGAGTACAGTAATGAGGCCCATTTAAACGTTGATTTCACATGTGGTGGAAGAATACACAATTCGTATACAAGTAGATTTCAAGCATGGCTTTCTAGAGTGCTCAATCTGCCGTGAGCTGCCTTTAAACACGCTGATTAATATTTACAGTTTTTTTTGGAAGCGAATACAAAAAAAAAAGTAAGAAACAGCAATCTTAAATAATATTTTCACTAACCTTTTTATTGAAATTTTGACTACGAAATCTTTAAAATGTAATTCAATGGTAATGAAGCCCTTTTAACTACTTCATTCCTCGTGACTATGATAAGTACATGTTGCACGCGAAGGATATGAATGATATACACTGTACGCAAACAAGGAATCAGAAGCCTTTTCGAGTAGTCTGATTCTTTCCGAATGGCTAATGCTGATGTCAGGTCAGCGGACACACAGTACGTCGCTCATTAGTCGCGTGAAACATACTATAGACACAAATACAGCATATAACAATTTTTGAACGACTGCGATAATTGAGCTCGTAAATCTATTAGCGGCTGAAAGTGTTAAGAGTTTATCATGTCGAATCAATGGTAGCAAATTATTAATTACTTCCCAGATCTTACTAGGTATAATAAAAGTAGCAGTAGTCCAACAGTAATAACCCCTTAATGGACATATTAATTGTTCATTTCAGGTGTTGTGATAAAATAAATGTATTGTATGAAATATACTTACGAATTTCTTATAATAATTGACACCGTAGAACCTATAGAAAGGCCTTCAGTAGATCAATGGCTCAGCAAGTAACGAATTATAAAATAGCGCGTGTGTCAGCGGCGACCAATAGCATTGCCCAGGGAGGGGAGCTGTTTGTATTGGTTCTAGCTTCAGAACGTGTACAACACCGACCATTATTATACCTATACTGCAACTTATCAGACGTGAACGGATATCTTCGGGATAATGTGCTAAGAGGTTAATATTCAGACATCAATAAAATTATATTCCATAGCCTAACAAAAAGCAAAGTAATAAATCTGGAAGAAAAGCTTGGCTACAAAGACCTTCGCTCGAAAATAGGTAAGGATAGGAAAAATTCGCGAATTCATTTCAGGACAAGATCTGCTTCAAACGCGTGTACACTGACTGACCTTTGCAATTGGACCAGAGTTTATTAGACACGCCCTGGACGACTGCGCGCCAATAGCCGACTTGCAAGGGAACAAAAAGCTAATCCCCTACTGTCAAATGTGGGGTGACACTGGGGCAACAGCCAATGAACAACCATCTGAGGTTCGACTATACAAAGGATTGTGGAGTCTAGCATACAGGTCATTGAACTCACGAAATTGTCCTATCCCTACAAATAGGCGTCAGCGTACAAGTAGAGAGGCTGCGGTAAAGAAAGTTCTCTAAGGAATGACGCTCCCTCCTACAACTGGAGAAATACACTCTCTATGCCCCGAGCCCCACCTTGTCTAGAGAGCGAGAGGTTATATGGATATGAGAGTTAGGGCCTGTCTACAATTGCGCCATACCAACCTGTATCTTAGTACGAGGATGTGCTGATTGGTGCACGTGACCCTCTGACGTCACGCCGCGGTCCCAAGTCAACCTGTGTCCCAAGTCGAATCATTCGAAAAATTGAACGTTTGTCAGAAGTTGTGTCCTAAGTTGATAGGAAATGAGAAAGACCTCAAATACTTTCGCGCACGTTCATGAAATTTTTACGTTATTAATGTATGGATGTGCAAGGTGGGCTTTCTCAAAACAAATATGACGAAATGGTAATACATGCTTAGGGAAGTCTTCGTTCTGTCTGAACAATTTTATCTGAAGACTAACACTTTTAAAACGTAAGATTAAAAAATAAAATTTGGATGTCAGTTCGCTAACTAATTTACAATAAAACAATGTTAAGGCGTTTATTATAAATACATATTCAAATCAACCATTTCGAAAAAGTTAAACAAAAAATTAAATACAGCAAATTTAAACATCACTACGTAACATCAAATAATAAGCCAAATTTAGTGCGATCTAGTGTCAGATTCTGAAAGCTCACTTCGGGCAACTTATTTGTATATCGTATTCGGACAGCGTCAATGTGACGTCACTTGACCCCGAGTTCCGGACGTCTACGCCCAGAGGGACGGCAGAATATAGACACGGCCATTACGGTTGTCGGCACGTCCATTCTCCTGTTCGACTCTGTAGCAACTCCTCAGGCCGGGATCGCGGCGAGAACAAACCCGCCTTAAAGTTTGTTCCTGGAGCTCACGGTGATAACCCTGGGACTGCGGTGGCCGAGCGGTCAGCCCGCTCGCCTCCCACCAATGCGAACCGGGTTCAATCCCCGGCTCGATCACTCCCGGATTTTCCAATTTGTGGAGATCCTGCAGTCACGATGCCGCTGGTTCGCGGGGGAATCTTCACCCCGGCCCCTCCCCCACATTCCAGTGCTGCTCCATACTCACCCTTAATCACCCTCATCGGCTCTCAAGACCGTGCTGTTAAGAGCCGCCCAATTCTCTTCACTCACTCACGATGACCCTACAAAAATATTTTCGCGGTTTCTCACTTTTAATAAGTAATTTCATGTCTATCTGGAGCAGTTTCCCGCGTTTGAGGTCAAGCGGCGCGGGATCGATAAGGGCGACACTGCCTCGCACTGCAAGTGCGTCATCGCCGCTAAGCGCAAGGCTCTCAACTGACGTACAGTGTTCTCGTCGCACTGCGTGTACCTATGGGACTTTCAGCGGCAACACTATTAGTGTATTGGTGGTAAATCTGTATTAAGGTTCAGCGTATATTTTGAGATACGACATTTTGAAAAAGCCCTTTTTAGCCATTTTTTTGATTGCTCTGTAAATGGTGTTTCCAGTGTGCCTTCAACAGCCCTAATCTGAAGTGTGTGTGCGTGTGTTTTTTTTCTCGTAAATAAGCACATTGGAAGCACGTTTACGGGTTATATGTAGCTGCGCTTCGTAGGTCAAGAAGCGAGGGAGCGATACGGGCGACAGTTACAAGCACGCCTAGCGCCTCATCGCTCCTACGTGCAAGACGTGCAGTGTTTCGGTCGTAACGCTGCACTGTGCAGGTTAGATTTGTAACATTGGGGTTTTATTTCACGCTATAAAAGACCACAGATTAAATTACTCCCGTATTTTGGTACTTTTCTCGTGCCGCTTAAGCAAAGTGCATAAGCAGGTTTTAAAAAATGCTATGTTTGACCATTTTCACGAATTATTTTTCTCCAAAAGTAAAAAAAAAGTTGCATAGATATTTGCTGTTTATCTTTTCTGACACAAAGTCGTATTTGAAGAACATTTATTTACCGAGATACGCGTATTCGCGCAAACAACTATTTCACAGAAAACGTTTCAATACATATGACTAATAGTTTCGCAGAAAAATGTGAATTTGTGACACTCTAACGCAGTTCCAGCGGAGGGTTGGCGGGACTTCATGGCGATTTGTGGATTATTAGATAACTTCGTGACGCCCCTCGCTCAAACACGACGCAAGTTGTACGCGAAAATAACTGAAGATGCGGGACTTGCTCCATGTACAGTTGTGTCCAGTGAGTTCTCGACATTTCGCGCGCATGGCAAGACCCCGCTGCAGTATCAGGCGAGACATGCAGTACGATGCAAGCTGCACGTGTAAACTGGCACTGCTGACATGACATGACCTCTCGGTCGTGCATAAATCGCGGTCCTGGGAGTAAAACTTCAGCTCCGCGACATACGAAAATGAAACTAAAGACTGTTCACGATCAAGTAAGCACTTTTGAAATCAACCTTGGAAAAATGTCGCTGCCACTATAGGATGTTCACAATAAAATGAACACTTTTGAAAGCCCTGCTTAAGATTTACTGTATGCACTTTGTGTATTCTTTCGCCTTATGTAAAATTAACATTGCCATGGGCCTCATCACGTTATTCATGCGTCGGTCAAGTAGACAGGTGAAATTATCAAGTAAGTAAATATTATACAAATCTGCTCATTTTTGCACATCCATGCATTAAAAAAACAGAAAGTGAAAGAAATACTTTTTATCACAAGTGGTTAGCTAAATTTTTTTATTCGACGTTAAAATAAGGAACTATTTTCCAACTATCGTTACTAACTTTACTGGGCAAATATCCCTCAGTGCGTCCATTAAAATGTATGCATCCAGGGGCAGTGACTTTTTTCTAAGGTTCATTTCAAAAGTGCTCACTTTATCGTGAACAGCCTTTACCTGCATACCTGTATATTTTAAACGGGCGCCCTGAGTGACATGTGCCCAGTGAAGTTGGTAATGATAGATGGAAAACAGTTCCTTAACTTAACGTCGAATAAAAAGTGTTAGGTAACCATTTGTGATTACTTAAATTATTATTATTATTATTATTATTATTTTCATCGAAGTGTAAAAATGACCAGATTCGTAACATATTTTCTTTTCTTATAATTATAAATTTTCACCTGACCGACGCATGTTTAAGGTGATGAGGTCCATCACAATATTATTTTTACATAAGGCGGAAGAATACACAAACTACATACAAGTAGATCTTAAGCAAGGATTTTAAATGTGCTCATTTTACCATGAACAACCTATACGTGATGAAACAATGCATCGCCTTCATCTTGTTTCTGAATTGAAGGAGAAACACAATCATCTTCGTCGTACGTAAATATTTGCAATGAATATATCAAGTTCTTGTGTTTGGCCGGATATTGTTTGTGAAGAGAAAATTTCTTTGTGATATTGTTATTTGAGATTTATGGCTGTCTAAAAAATGTAGATTGTATGAACCATTATGATCCGAATACTTTTTTTTTTTTTTTGCAGGTACACAGCTGAATATTTTTAAAATCAAAGTTTGAAAAAGAAATTATTTCTGTGTCTGAATGCGCAATGTTTACCGTAAAACATGGACTGGAGCACCGACAGAAATTCTGGCAGGAAATTACGAACAGTTACATGTCTTAAAAGTCGAACGCGTTCCTGGAGCTGTTTTCGAGTTCGAGGCTAAGAAGGAAGAGCCGTAAGGGCGAGAATGACACGTCGCATCAAGTGCGCTGTCGCCACTATGAGCGAGGCTCTGAACTGGCGTGCAGTGTTTTATGTCTTGCTGCGTCTACTTACGGAACTTTCGGTGGTAATCCTGTAGTTTTTATCTGTGGCAAGTCTGTAGCAAAGTTTGACACATGATTTTGTCCTAGTTTAGTTCGTGTCCGGATAGTGTATTTTAAGATACAGCAGTATGGAAAAACGTAGTTCTTGACTACGTCGGAGGGCCCCGAAATAGTATTCATATACTTCGTGATATCTTCAATAACATTATGTACTCGTCTGGGGTGAGTTTTTTTTTTTGTAAGTTAAGTATTGAGGACGCCACCGAGAGAAACTTTTTATTGGTGGCTACAAACAATGTTTGGCTAATGGTTTCCAACGCGAAATTTTGTTGCTGGAAAAAAACAGAGTGCGGTGCAAAATAATACGTACATTCACGAGCACTAAAGTTATTTAGGGCTCTGTAATGTATTTGTTTACTAAGAAAACGTTTATTGGCCGCGACCAGATATTTATCTGGCAGCAATCGCATTCATGTCGTCCAGAGTACAACATTGTGCTGCGACTGCAAAACTACGTCAGCTATACTGGCTACTGGAAGTGACTATGCCTCCTGTCTGGCCTCGGCGCCGTATTTGCCATGTTCCTCCCGTCCATCGAGTGACTAACTAATTGATGAGAAATATTATTACGAAATTAGTGACGGATTACGTTATTCCTTTATTTGAAGTATGTGAATATTACCGACACACAAATGAGTTCGGAAAATAAACTTTCCGCGAGGTGAAATGTTCATGCCTTGACAAGTGTGCCACATTGTTGTCTAATCACGGTTTCTTCGAACTTTTTGACACAAACCTGTGAAAGAACAACCCATGCATAACGCTCGTGGTTGTTTCCTGAATATGTCGTGTATCAAACTCGTAATTTGCTTACACTTCTCAAAAGTATCATTGACCATTTTGCCTTTAGAAGGAGACTTCTAGCGGGTACCGTATTACTGATGTCTTGATACCCTCAAGGCCGTTTTCGATCAGCTTGATTGATACCTACACAGTTACTCCTGCTAAAGGCTCGATACTGTTGCCATAAAACCAATTATATATATTCTGTCATGAGATCCAAAACAGTTTTCGGACGGTTGCACTAACTCAATGATAAAATACGGTTTATGGCAATCATCTTACTTGCTATTGTGTCAAAGGAAGGAATTTTCCATTGGCTAACCTTTCCTGAAGTAATATCGCTGGATCAGCGCATTCTTACGAAAAGAGTCACAAATTTCCTTTACTCTTTTTTTTTTTTATATATATATAAAAGCTACGAGCGTGTTTTCCTCAAAAGAGGGACCATTCAACATCTTTTACGTCGTCCAGAGTTTCTACTAGCTTCGATGAGCAGTCTCAGCCATTTTGCAAGAGAATTATTTCTTCTCATTCATCTCTTCTTCTGTAGTCTTTCTTCCTTTCGCCTGTGTATAAGTTATATCTCTAATCTGAACGCCTCTCACTCCACCCCATCTTGTTTACGCAACGCCTGCTGTTTGCAATAGATGCCTTAACACAGTCGTATGTGATCTTCCAGCAGCATCCATCAAATCGGCCCTGACTACAGATCTACATATTCCCCGTCCATCTCTTTTCTTAAATATTCATCTATGGACACATTTGGTTAAAGGCTGTTTACGATAAAGTGAGCACTTTTGAAATTAACCGTACAAAAAGGTCACTATCCCTTCCTGAATAGATTTTAACGGGCTCACTGAGTGACATGCACTCAGTAAAGTTGTTAACAATGGGGGAGAGTATAGTTCCATATATTAACGTCGAATAAAAAGTGTCAGGTAACCATTTGGGATAAATTAAATTACTTATTTCTCTTTCGGATCTTTTTAATGCATCGTAGTGTAAAAATGAGCATATTTGCAAAACATTTTATTTTGTAATAATTTCATAGTTTTGCTGGACCGAGGTATGACTAAAGGGATGAGGCACATGGCACTGTTAATATTACATAAGGCAGAAGAATACACAATGTGCATATAAGTAGATCCTAAGCAGGGTTTTCAAAAGTGTTCAGTTTACCGTGAACAGCCTATATTTATACATGCTTCTGACTTCAGCTTGTATACTTGCCGTGTCATTTCATCCTCTTAAAAAACCAAGTCGCTTGAAATACTATCAACAAGGTCATTGAAAGCCATACATCACCAGTTAAATAAGGAAGAGTGTACTTATAAATGGGACCTTCCTATCTGCTAAATTAGCTCTTTGCATACCTGTTACGTAGTATAACCAAATGTTTGTGATAAAATGTGTGGATTATATTATTGTCTTATTCACTGGGCAGTACAATTACAGTAGCCTTAGACAGTATATGTAACATCACTTTACCTGCTAAGGACTTAGCAATCTCTTGCTTATTTTAACGCAGTGTAGTACACTCTAAATTCGAATCATTGTAAAACCACTGATTCGCAGGGAAATTCCATTACTCTAATCAGTGAAAATGGCTCCACTAAGAATCAGTGGAAAACCACTGATTGTTTCAGTGAAAAAAATTTTCACTGATTGAATTAGTGACGTGTAATAATTTCACTGATTTAATAAGTTGCGTCCGACTGTAGTGACGAATTAAATGTTGTTTTAATTTAATGTAGCCAAATAATTACGTAAAATAAACATATTTATGATAGTTTACTGTTTATAATGTGCAATTTACCTTAATTTAAAAAAGTAAAATGTTCTCAGAGGCGGCTGGGATTGAACTCACTCACCCTGTCCACTTTCAGTTTTAGGCCGTTACATTACCAACTGCGCTTATGCCAAGCTGAGATTATAGGAGGAAAAGAAGTCTTATAGTTCTAATCGAAATTGAGAACATTTAAATTCTATATCTTTAATTGTCGTTTTTGGTTTAATTGGTACCGTTAAGATTGTTAAACCGAATAGTATACATGAGTGCACTCTCTTCACCACATTTGTGCAGTATAAACCTTCTAGCAGAGCGCTGTGATGATTACATTAAAACTAAACGAAAAACGTGATATCGGAATGAAAGGCAGGATGTTCATATTACCTCGTAAATTGGTGTTTTGAAGGACGAAATACAATTTAGAAATATTTTGTTTCGGCTTTATTAGTTTATTCGTTGTTATTTCACTTTATACACGTTGTTTAACGGCAATTTGACGCCCATCTTTACACGATGTTTAACTGATCCATCAGTCAAAAATCAGTCACTGAAAAACAGTGAAAAAAATGACTGACGAATCAGTGGAAAACGTTACAGAATCAATAAGCGAAGGAAACCTGGCATTCTATCACTGATTCATCGGTAAAATTCACTGAAGTGACTGTTGGCTCAGTCAGGTACTTTTGACTGATTGATGCAGTGAAATTCACACTGATTCAGATTTAGAGTGTAATATTTAAAAAACTATAGACCGAGTTATCTCATCATATAACTTTTCATTTAAGGAGGGCAAAGACCCGTTCAGTCACCATTTCCACGATCGTGGACATATTGCATATGAACGATATTTACGCGCCCGGAATTGTACACAGTAAGGCTGGGAACACACGGTAAACTCCACGAGCCGAGTCCGGCCCGTCCAGTTTGATGATATATGGAGAAGCATAGTGACACGGGCACGGGACGGGCCCAGCACGTTGAAAGGATCGAACGGGCCCGTTCGAGGATAGCGGACCTCCCGTCGGGTTCCCTACACCTCGCTGGGCCCGGCCCGTGACTGGCTCCGGACACACTCTAGCGGAGCATTGTTGCATACTGGGGAACACACACGAGCACGGACGGAGCTCTGTTCGCCGGGCGCTGTCGACCTGGCAGCGATGACCGATATAGATATTGTTTGAACTGATCATTGCCAGCGTTCAGGAAAAGCATGAAATGTTGGACAAATCGAGTGAAGTTTACAATGATCGAGGTTACCGCCATGGAGTTTTACTATTTACTATGTTAAGTATGAAATTAACTCTAAATGCAGATCTGGTAAACGACTAGTATTAGTCACTTTAAAAGCGCTTTTCACTTTAAAATGACTATTAATAGTCGTTTTGTGCAATTCTTTATTTCTCTTAAAAATAACATTCTAATACTATACAAATGTAAGTAGCTATTTACGGCAAAGCGAGCACGTTTGAAAGCGCTCTCATCTAGAACAATAAAAAATATATAATCTTTATTTTAGCCTTAGACGTTAACTTCCAAGTGCTGTGGAATATACACACTGTGTTTATTACTTACATGGCAATATTTATTTACAAAGGTAGTTAAAGAATAAAAGATGGTTGAAAGGGAACAACAGTAACTTGTGATACATAAGTGATCTATTTATCATGAGCAGCCTATATAGTGCTTATAAATTATTGATAAAGGAAATTATATTATAAACTTTCATTTTTCTTGTGAAAATATCTAACTGGGCAAATCTTTGTTGATTTAGAAAGTAGATGAATTACGGGAAAACTTTAACATAATTTGTAGTTTTGGTTTAAAATTTCACAAATGTTTACTGTAAAATTCTAGTATGTTCAATTTGAAAACATTTTTTCTCTAGTCAGGGACTCGCGAATTTTGCGAATAGAATTCCGCACATGCTATATTTCAATACTGCGGCTGTACCAGCAGTTTTTTCTTTCCCTTATTGGTGGCATGTATTTGTGAGAAGACATTTTCCTACTCGGCTGGCCAATCACAATTAGGTAACTCCAATACTGTACGTGTGTGATTTGCGCACGCACACATAAGACACATAACACGGAAACCATCCAATCAAGAAAGTGGATATCATCTAAAGCGTTGTGAAGTACAACTGGTCGTGAAATCTTTTCGTGAAATTCGGGTATCCCTACGTATAGTATTCGCAATTTCGAAAATTTAACCGCAAAGGGAATGACAAACAGATCGACATTAATTTTAACCAATTAATACGATTTCCTGGTAGAAACAGGTAGAAAAAATAATATGCTTAAATATGAAATAGTGTAGCTGTAATAGTGTCATACAATAATAAGTCATAATAATTATACATTGACTATCAATTTAACACAAATGCTTCCTTTAAATACAGTTTAGTAGTTCTGCAGTGAAAATATTTTTATATAAATGTAGGTTTTGACTGTTAGTTCCATTATTAATTTAATGCACTGGAAAACATATAAACATTATTACATTGGTAGCTGTGGTTTTCATTCCTGAAAACTATACATAAAGGGCTACCTACGCATAACACATTTAAACAAACTCATTTATAAATTTACAACTTGCCAACAATTGTTTTTCTCTTCAAATTAATTTTAGAGTTCTTCCTTTTTTTCTGCGGTGTCGTGGCAAACCAATAATTATTAATTTACGCCTTTCTTCGTCCATGACTGCACAAACTTCCTGAAATGGGCCGGGCCTGTGACACCCAGTAATACAGTTTTGGGACATGACCCGTCTCCAGGCTCCCTTGCCGAGCGCCTGGAGACAGGCGCTCGGCAAGGGAGCCTGGAGACAGCCGCCGGGCGATTTCCAGTGCCGTGTGTTCCCGGCCTAGACCAGGCTTGGCTTTCAAACTGCGCGCAGACACGAGCGCAAGTCGAGTGTTTGCTGTTTCGATGCCTCGGCTGAAGCAATTAACGTGCTCTGCTTCCCGCACTGGATTGATCTTGTGCGACAAACGCTTGTTAATGGCTCGCAGGTCAGGCGACAAACAAGGCTCCGATGGAAGCCATTGTGTGGGTAACTCCACGCGTAATTACACACTTGAGCTCCGATGTACTTCTAGCAGCGGTACTCTGTGGAAAACAAGGATTTCCAAGACATACACCGTGACTGTGATGTTGTCAGTCCCAGTGCAAAATTAAAAAAAAATAAAATATCGGACCTAAAATGTTTATGAATTATCTTAGGAAAAACAAACGTGTTGCTCGGTATTGAAAGGGAACGAACGTCAATATAACAATAGCTGTCTGAAGTATTCTTCTACGTTAGGGATTTTATACGCTGTTCTCGGTTAGCACTTTTGAAATAGATGCTGGCTGTCACGCACCCATTAAAGTTGGTAGCGACGTGAGTAAGTAGTTCCACATTTTAACGTTGATTGGAAAGTCTTCCATAGACATTTTGTGAATGCTGAAATTATTTATTTTGGTTTGTGTTTTATTTAATGCATATAAGTGCAAGAATAGAGCAAAGTTCGTTGACTATTTACTATTTAAAACGATTCCGTAACTTCACTTGACCGACGCATGAGTAAAGTGATCATGCCCATGGCAATGCTAGTTTTTCATACGGCGGAAGAATACACTATGTGCATGCAAGTAGATCTTAAGCGCGGCTTTCAAAACTACGTGGTTAACTGTGAACACCGTATATTTGTTATCAAGTCTGGTCGTTATAGGCCATCCATGTAACAGTGTAATGTGGTGCGCAGCACTCTTAAAATAATGCAACATTTAGTGCCCTGTGGAGTAAACACAGTATCATAATAGCCCATATGTTGGAGTGGCCACTTTTTATTCTGAAAATGTGCAAAACATAACCTAGGCCAACTCAGTGTAATATCCATAACTTTAATTTATGCACCACATGACAAAATAGAATATTATATGTGTTGGCAATACTTGTGAGTCAGTAAGCGGATGAAATGAAATAAATACTGTTCCAAAGAAATCTGTTTATGCTGGGCTGTGCTCAGTTTAGAACCCAGTATGTAAGATGCGTAGAAAGTCACCTTTGACAACAACTCCTTCGTTACTGGCTAACGATTATTTGCCACACATACAGCTGAGAAACTTAATGTACACAACTACACACATACTAAAACACTTATTTAATTATGTGCAACTGGAAATGTGTAGAGGAGGGATAGGATGAAACGTGCATATTCAGAAGAAGTGCCAGGCGTGTCAAATCCAGTTTAAACTTATTTATTCAAAAGATTCAAAATGTGCGCATTCAAAACATCTGTTTCAAATAAGCTGGAAAAATTATTAAAGAAAAATAAAAATCGCTGAATGGCAATGAGCAAGAGAATGAATAATGTTTAAACTAAGCCGCCATTGGGAAGTGGTCATGGGTAGCGATCATAATTCAAAATCCGTACGTGACAATTAACAGTCTAACTTATGCACTTGAAATTAACGTAGCTCTCTCAAAAATAAAATGTCTTGAAAATAGTTCAGAAAAAATGTAACTGTCTCAATACGGTAAAACACTTGACTTTCTCTCTCAGATTAAATTATAGTTAAAAAATGGCCGAAGCTTATTTAGGCGCCTTGTCAACATGGCGTCAGTAGAATGTTCTACGCTCGTGGCGTAACGTAACAAAGTCTAAGATGAAACAAAATTTAAAACTTGATGAGAAACAGTTCTGTAGTTAAATACCAGGTTGTAGATGACGTCAGGACGGTGTAACTCGTAGAAGGAATGGAGGTAGGTAAGAAATGTAGATCCGGGTGCGGTAGTGCTTCACGTGGCTCAATGGCTCACGGACGTCACAGGTCTAACTAGCTACCTATACTCCTAAACAGCTGCTTAGAATAAAAATCTGTGGAGTGCTTATTCTATAAAACTCGACGCAAAACACAAATCAAACTATTGCAAGCTGTTAGAAACTAGAACACCCTAACTCTAATTAAAATTCCTCCGCTGCTTCCAACTGTAGGACGATCGTCTTAGCCTTACGTCTAACGTAATTGAAGGTTGTTGGCAGAGAGAGTGAACTTTCAAACGTGCCGCGCGTCCTAACCCTATGCTGAGCTCTCCAGCCAATCGGATTACAGATTTGAACCTGTTAGCCAATCGCAAGGCTTCTTGACTAACGATCTAAAATGACACTCTCCAAACTGCCTAAATCCCTATTCCATAGAGTTACGGGTCTCGTAGAAGTTAAATAAAAAAATATACAAGAAATTCCCTGAAACATTAATAATAAATATGAGACCAAAAATTATACAAAATACGTTATTAATTAAAAATACAAACAAAAGATAACATAGCTATCTATTGCAATTAAACATTAATTATTGCCTTTCGTACATCTAAGTTTAAATATTCTAATCATATGAAAAAAGCAAAAATAAAAATAATAACAATAATGAAATATCAAACATGTGAAACATAGGTAAAATTACAAATATTATATATACATGACGGTGTCCAATACGTGAAACAAATGTTAATTATTACAAATAGGTGCAGATAGTGAAAATGTTGTGTTAGAAGCCCTACTGAAATGGTTACCGACTACGTATCCTTCCGCTAGATGTAAACGTAAACACTGCCATGTGATTTCTTTGTTCAACTGTCAAATTCTTACTGTTTCCAATCGTTCAAAGAATTCTGGCATATTAAAAAAAAATTACATTTAAATGTTTACAATTTTGGCCTCTAATCATATTTAGGTCAGCTTTTTTACTTTTAATAATGTCTTTATTGATGATAGTACTTATGGTTATTATTTTACATATTGTTAACATATTTGTGTTATTCACGACATAGCACTTTACACATAATGCACCGTAAATATCTTTCCGTGTTCTGTGTTCAACCCGTGCAGGTAATAGATGATGGAGTGGCAACAGCCTATCTTCTCCACGTTTATCAAGTGAAGCCGATGCCTTGTCTGACTTCTTTCAACTGCGCATGCGCAGACTGATTGTTTACGTCAGCCGCCATATTATGAGTGGCGAAAGTTACACAGTAAGCAATGTAATACATGTACCTTTTTGCCACTACTAGCCCTGTCCTTGTCTTTCATTTTCGGCTTCACTTTCTCGTGTCTCGGCTTCCACTCCATAGAATAATACCTCCATGGTTTAACCCTATTACAACTTAGGGGAAGGGGGGGGGGATCTGTAGTATTTAACCTCTTTGTTATCGATGGGTGTTGGGATATTTCGTTATAAAGACGGCCTCAATTGGAATTAATATTAAAATGAAGGAGCAACCACTCTAAAGTAAACTCAAGCACGCAGTTGTTGTCTCTTTTTTTTTTTTGTACGCAGCAGCGACGAACTTAAAAGCAATTGGTAAACATACACACAAACAGTCTTACCGTTACTTGTTTTCCGTTCCCGTTCATATTTCTTTTCATAATTAGTTTCACTAGGTTTAGTTGAATATTTATTAAAAACTTTGTGGCTGGGCCTTAGTAATTTGTTGGGATTATGGCAAACGTTCAGTGAACAGAAACGTCAGCACGTTAACACACTTGTGTTTCAAACACGAAGTTACAAAGTTTTGATAAATAAACGGACGTGACTTTCAAATAATTAATAGTTTACTGTTTAAATGTATAAATCTCGCACGCCCAATATTTGCTGTTACACACACTGACCCAGCGTTATGGCCACGATGCAGAAGCAGCGATGGCCATTTCGGTTTCATTAACATGAGTGGCAATTGACACGACACACGTCACAGTATATTTATTTCCTGACGTATAGACGGATTTACCATAACACCGTTACTTGCCTAGGTAGGTCGAAATAACACGTGTACAAAATAGATGAGGTAATTCTAAGAGGATTTTTCGCAGGAAGAATAGTTGGTAATTCGTTCAGCAAAAGCAACACGCTGTGTCATGTCGCCACTTCTGCCAACTTCCACTTCGTAACTGTCCCGCCATCACACCTAAATGTTAGAAGTATTTATATATTAAAATCACGTGACAGTTTTAACTCACGAATTCAAACAACGTTATTTTTGCTGTAATAAGTATGAAAAGTGCTAAAATTGAAAACATGTATAGTTTCACCCTTTTTTTTAAAGTGCTGTGAAACTTTCAGAGAGAGAAAGAGAGAGAGAGAGAGAGAGAGAGAGAGAGAGAGAGAGAGAGAGAGAAGCTCCGCCTATTCAAGTTCCTTCCTCGGACGAATAAAAATCCAGGTCACTGGGACCTACGCACCATATTTCGGGCTGATATTTTTAACACGAACAAAGAAATGTGTTTCCATAACTGCTACCTAAAAATTTTGATATTCCAATAGAAAACTTTTAATTTACGAATAGCATACCAAAAACTGAGTTATAAGAACATTTTATCTGTGAACTATTTCTTTCTAAACGTTGGCCAAAAAATTGCAGCTCTCATTCATTTTTAATTCATGTCGAATATTAAATACGGGATTATCTACACTTTGGTATCGCTCGTAGTTTCACTTATGCACATATATTAGAGAACTGTACAAAGGGTGTATCAGCCTCTAGTCTGCTGACAGATCATAATATGTATGCCAGGTACCTACGAATGGAAATTCTTACAGTGGTATCCTGACAAGCAAAAAATAAATTATGTTCATCAATGAAGCTTCTACAGATTTACTCTGAATTGAATAAAAAAACTATCCAATCCTGGGGAATACATGCCCATTCAGGCGTCAAGAAAACCAGGTTTGCGGGACATTGCTGAAATCATTGAAGCGAGTAGCGGACAGTGAAGAATACAGGCGAGGGAATTCCTCTCCCCCTTGTTTGTCGGCGTTCTTTTTTTTTTTTATTTTATTTTTTTTAACTCGCCCTTGTCGCAGGTCCCGCTTGGGAAACCCTAGGTCGGCCTGGAGGCTGGCAGCGGGAAACAATTACCGCTCGGTGTGATGAATGACCTGTGGAAGGATGGGAGGGGGAGAGGTGTTGACTGCCCCACCAGTGGCATCGTTGGCCTGATCCACGATTCGCGACTCGGAGAGACGAGGCCTTTGCACGGGGAAGAGAGCAGACATATTTTAATGCCTTCCTTCCGCAGAGCAAAAATTGGTGGCAGCGGTGGGGCAAATGAGTTACTGTGTGCGGGAAGATTTCACCGAACAATCGGCCAGAAAGTGGGTGGTGGAGTGGGATTAAGGTGGGGAGCTTTTTGTTGGATAAGAATGGGGAGGAAGATTATATTTTATTTAAAGGAGGGGAAAAAATTGGTGCAGGAGGTTACAGTATATCTCCGCGACAAAAGTTTGCTGAGAGCGGTCAATGGCGATGCGGACAAAGGGCGGCTGAGTGTGGAGGATAAAGGGTGAAATGGAAAATGGTTCGGGGGGGGGGGGGGATCGCCGCTCTGTGTTTCCTGCCCGGCCACCGAGTTCGCAACTAATTAGTGCGCGCTCCCTCCTGGGCGAACCGGCGAAAACTGGAGAGGGAGAGAGGTTCCTGGATGATTTGTGAGGCAATTTGGACTCCACGGGGCCATGACTCCAAGTCGAAAGCTCTGCTCCAGCACCGCCCGCGTCATTTATAAATGAATAGCGGGCGCTACCTTCCTCCGGGCGTTGACGGCTCCTCGCGCGAGCTGTCTGGGCGCCTCGGCATCGCCTCTCCGGCGCCGCGCCGCGTTGGAGAGCCTCTCAGGCAGTTAATTTGATGTGGGCTTACCGACTCGCTGATTGGATAAGAGATGGTCTGGGAACGGACCTTCTGTCTGCAAGTCCACTGCGTGTTGGCTGGACTTCCTGCTGGCAAGAGGGTTACGAAGCGCTCATTGGAGAACGGCGTCCGGAAGTGTTGCTGACTTGTAACGTCATTTGTTTCCTGGCAAAATGTGCTGCGGTTTCACCTTTGTATTCGTAGGCTGCCTACTTTATGCTGATGCTTGACACTCGTGCGTTACGAACACAGAAGTGACAAGGGGGAGTGTACGGAGAACTCCAGCCACACACGATGGCAAAACAGCCTCACTGGCCAGCAATATGGCGGGACGTCGTTCACCAATCAACGCCTGGAGTGCAGAGATTTGGACGGCTCTTAACACCGAGGTCTTGATAGTCGAAGAGGGGTTAAGTTCAGATCAACGTTGGAACGAAACATGAGGGGAAAACGGGAGATCCCCGAGAAAACCGGCCGACCGATGGCATTGTCCCGGCACGATTCCCACATGTGAAAATCCGGGAGCGACCCAACTGGGAGTCGAACCTGGTTCGCATTGGTGGGTTGTTGGGAGGTGAGTAGCCTAACCACTACGCCACCGCGGCCACTCAACACCTGGAGGATAACTTGCCAGTCAATATGTAGGGTCACCTGTTTTCAAAATATTTATACGTGCTTGCTAGGCTTCTTCAACCTGTGTGCATATCTGCTGCCGTACTTCAGTTATTGATATATTTCTCGTTTTAACAGTTTTTTTCCTTGAGTGTATAGTTTTTATTATTTTTATACACACAAAAAATTAATTGTTATAACTAATAATATACTTACTTTGAACCACGACACACAAGATTCCTCTTCGATTACAAATACAAAACCATAAAAACCACGACACCAGACATTTTCTACAATTCTTCAGACGAAAGCTGCTAGCTTGGAAGCACACGATTACTGTCGGAAAGGAACGAAGGTTCGTTAGCGCATGCGTAGAAAGAATTGAAACTCTGAGGACAGAGATAAATTAGCAACATTATCTCTTTCCTATTTCCTTCTATGGAATTTCTAAGAAGATTTAATTATTTGAAGCCACGAAGAACTCTTGGTATGTTCAAGGGGCATTCTTCGTTGAAAAGTCCGCAAGTTTGCGAATATTTCTAACAGTGCAGGAGTGTCTTCGTGAGAAAGAGTTTATTACGCATGTTAGCCAGTCAGAAGCAAGTCACTCCAAAAGTCCGTGCTTCGCTGACAAACAGCTAAGACGATCAGAAATTGAAGGCACCCAATCACCTAACTGGATCTGAACTAAAGTGTTTTGGAGAAAAACTTGTCGTTGGATGTTTTCACGAAAAACGGGCGCCCCTACCAATTGGGAATCTTTCGCAACATGCAACATCCAATCAGGTACAAGTTCCGTTTCCAGAGCCTCGCGCGACGAATTACACTTACGTAGAATAAACCGTCAGGAAATTCTACTTCTAGATACTTGCTTGCTCTGCGGTACAAATGCAGGAACACATGTAGCGATGTATTTGACATAGGCGCGCTCAGTGTGTGATTGGCCGTATGTTCCATGGAGTCTACGTTATGGCTGATTGGTTCCGCCGGGCTCTGCTCGATTACCTTGTACGGAGTTTCTTTACAGGGAGTCTCCACATGACACTTTTTTATTTCTAAATTTCTACACACACCATTTTTGGTTATTTAAATATTGTGAACATATGCTATTAACTTCACTTGAATGATTTAATTTAAATTCTTTTATATGTAACGTTAATCAATATGTATTTCCACCTATTGTAATTTATTTAAATCAGTCAATGTTAACTGTGTCAAAAACAATACTGCAGACTTTATCCACACTCTACTAGACCAACAGTTTAGCTGCATAATTTTTAATGATGGAAATTAATGTTTAAAATAGTGTGCTCAGCAGAAAACTAATTTAGTGATTTTGGAATGTGACAATCCAGACGTGTTTTGTTTGTTTGGAAGGGCTCGACTGAAAATTATTATGTTGTATGAAAACGATTCCAAAGAAGGAACAAATTGCCTCCATGCAGAAGTGGCATGTATGGCTAATGTGTCTGATGTTAAATGAGGTTTATGAAAATGTTTCAGTATTGAGGCTAAGCAGTATCGCTGTTAAACACACTGGAGAATATCTAACTGCGGGAGAATTATTTATAATGCATTTCCCGGTTGGTGTTCTGAGGCAGTCTGGCATACCAGCTATTGTGCCTTAATATCTGCGGAATTCTTCGCGTAAGGTTTTTCGTTATTATTTAATCATTCAACACATTGATATGAAGTTGTATGTGGAATTTAATAATATGGCAAGTCCAGTGGTCCGAGTGTGTGGTATTAAGTTACCACGAACGACTTTAAATGATTCTTAAGCTCTACTGATGAACTTGCCCACATAAAACTATTCAGAATATTCTTCAGTTAATTTTAGTAGTCAAATAATATGCTTGGTAATTTATCAGAGCTATTGTGTGATTATTTTAGGGAAATCAATTGTTTATTTCGTCACAGATTATTATTTTTTTAAATAAATATTTTTCTTTGGAAACTGAGAGCTTTATCTTTGAATATTAGATGTCTTCTGTTAAAAAGGGTCTAAAAATGTTGCATGTAAGTAGAAAATGAGATTTGCCATTATTTCTTTAATTATATTTTCCTAAACTTTCTTCGAAGTGTTTCCTTGTATTATGTTAGAAGTAAGTATTTATTTTTCTGCAATCTGCAATAGTCTGTGTATATTAATCAATTTTCCTGATCCTGATATGGGAAAGAAGTGGTACATATTGCTATGATTTGTGCTGATTTCCAACACACATTATCTAATTTGACTACACATATTTATATTCATTGAGTTATACAGGCTCAATATATATATATATGTATTATTTTCTGTAAAGTTAATCAGTTTCCTAACACACTTCATTACAAACAATTGGCCCGGCAAGCGTCCGATAGGTTAGAATCTGCGCGCGGATTGGTGGGCGACAGCGCGAGGCAGTTTCTCCGTGACGAACGGTCTAATGAACAATTTTAAACTACTATATATTTCGGTATTGTGCGATCAAGAAATGCCGACGTCTTTAATGAACCCACACATAGACAGCCTTAATATGTAAAATCTAGTAAAAGATTTAGTTTGTAAATATTTATACTAACGTATGATCTGTATCAATAATAAAATCATTGGTTTTGTCAGTTCGTGCGTTTGTTCGCCCTACACTGAAAAAAACATTTTGTGGCGGCAACAAAATTATTTTGTTGGTATACCCCCTGCCAAATTTTTTGTTGTACACCACAAGAAATTTGACATAGTAAATACCAACAAAATATTTTCGTGGCCGCCACAAATATTTTTTTTTCATTGTAGCGTTATACTAAATGCTGAACAGGTTTTTATGAAATTTCGACTGTAATGCAGGTCCTGCACCAACATAATTCTTGTTTATTTAATTAAATACTTCTTAGGCACTTACTACTCTGTGGTATTTTTCCTTGCTTATTCTGTGTGATCCATTACGTTCGAGTGTTTACATGGTGTCGTAGCTCTTAACTTTTTAAGTGTAGTGGTTAGACCTTGCCTCCCACCCCGGCGAACCGAGTTCAATTCCCGGCGGGGTCGCTCCCATATTTGCACATGTGGGAATCGTACCGTACGATGCCGTTGGTCGGCGGGTTTTCGCGTTGATTTCCCGTTTCCACCACCCTTACATTCCAGCGCTGCTCCATACTCACCTCACTTCGCCCTCATCTGCTCTCAAGACCTTCACTCACTCATTTGATTGCAGCAGGTAGGCTCACTAGTGTTCGTTGCTTTATGTCGTTGAAATTGCTAATGTTCAAAATTGTAGAATTTAAAAAATGTGCTTGAATAATAGTAATAAAATAATTACCTTGTGTTTTCCTCTAGTCTTCGTTAATGAGAAACAGTTTGTGAGGTTATGGGGAACGTATTTTATCTCCAAACAGCAAAATCGTGCTTATCTGCGTATCTATCCGTAGAACGACTCTGTACGGCCACCGCCTCGGAACGTCTGCTTCTTTGTGGTAGCCTATCTTTGGTCCTTGAGTATTCGTTCACGGCGAAAGAGGACGAAGGTAAGTTTTCACGAAAACAGAAACTTTGAAGCTGGGTCGCCGGTCGAAAGGACCCTGGTATCGCTCTCGTTTTATTGCGCATCTTCCAAGCGCGAGTCTCCCTTTGGTGCAAAAACCCTTTTTGAAATGCCGTTCTAGCGGAAGTGAGCTGCAGGTTCAAATTTCCGATGAAAATCCAAGCGTCGCTCATAACTTCAATTAAAATTTAATACGAAATTTTTATTGCCCCATCTCGACTAGCTTCACCTGACCTGATTAAACAGCTTCCCAATACAAAATTGTTTTCCGTTGTCATAGCAACGTAACAACATCGCGATTGGTGGAGAAATCTCACCTCTGTGGATATTATTTGAATAATTACTCTCGGTTATCACAGGAACAAAAAAAAAAACTTTTTATATGCGTGCAAATCTGGCCCCATTCTCGCACTCGAACTCCTTCGTTATGGAACTATCGTCACTCGCACTCTTCAAATTAATCGATACTCTCTACAATCGATTGTTATTCTGCTTAAACAAAATAATACTTACTTAAAAAAACAATTTATTTATTAATATTTACATTTCAATAAACAATGTATTGATTACTAAGGATGATTATGGGTGTGACAGTAATGTATGAAGAGAGTTGGGGATACATTTTATCTGAGATCAACAGCTTGAGCTTGGAATTTAAGCACCGTATATTCTAAAATTTTGAATTAATAATTTCCGAATTTATACATATATTAAATATTTACTGAAAATACTTAACCGTGGAAGAATACTTGTTCCTGTGCTATTCCACTGTTTTCAGTAACGCAGTATTGCTTTATAAATTCGTAAATTGTAATGCCTAACCCAAAATAGGCCTATAATATATTGGTTGACGAAAGTCACACGAAGGAGAATGAAATTAAGGCAGTTTATTAATTTTTCCTGATGTTAGAAAACAAACAAAACAATGGCGGTTGTTGTGAGCACGGATAGAGAACATGCGTGTGCACACACTCGTAAACTAACATTCCCTCTCGATGAACATTTGGGACAGTACTCTCTGACGTCATTACCAAGTGCAAGTGCATGAGTGTGCGCACTTCTTGCTATTTGGAACACGGCCTCTAAGCCGTCACAAAACACACTTGGTTGCCATAGCAACCACAAACTGTTGATTGGCTTGCAGATCCCACCGCCTTATCTGTGACGTGACTTCTATGCCGTCACAAAACACACTTGGTTGCCATAGCAACCACAAACTGTTGATTGGCGTGCAGATCCGACCGCCTTGTCTGTGACGTGACTTCTATGCCGTTACAAAACACACTTGGTTGCCATAGCAACCACAAACTGTTGATTGGCTTGCAGATCCCACCGCCTTATCTGTGACGTGACTTCTATGCCGTCACAAAACACACTTGGTTGCCATAGCAACCACAAACTGTTGATTGGCGTGCAGATCCCACCGCCTTATCTGTGACGTGACTTCTATGCCGTCACAAAACACACTTGGTTGCCATAGCAACCACAAACTATTGATTGGCGTGCAGAACCCACCGCCTTGTCTGTGACGTGACTATGAAAATAACAAGAAAAAAATATAAAAAAAAGAAACCAAAGCAAAACGTATAAAACAATACTTGAAAATTACAATATTGATTACTCAAGGAAAACGTGTATGTAACTAAACCTTTGACGAAATGTGACTACTACAATATATTATTATTAGAAGGAGTTCAGTTTTTAGAATTATATTGGTTTTTTTCTGTAGTAGCATAATTATTTTAATAGTGAAGTTCGTTGATTTGTTTGGTCCTTTGCAGAATGTTTGTATTAAATGCGTTGCGCAATGAAGTCGGTGGCAACAACATTAAACCATTAAACCATCAACAAATGAGTCAAAATTGAGTACCAAACTGAAAATAAAATAACAGGAGGGTTGTTGTTTTTCGAAACTTTACTCCTCGGTTGCATAAAAGTCTTTGCACAATTTTTGCCGCCCGTGTTCAATGGAATCAAATAATGAAAACACCCTAAACAACAAAGCCATTCGTCAGTACGAGAGAGTTGCTGTTTTCGCAAAAGTGAAAACTTTACCAAACACAAATGTTTGCCGGGAAATCGAATGCATAGAAGAAAAAAAAAACATATCGTTTGAATTTTATTACGACAGTCGCCCAGAACATGTGTTTCGCTGACTTGGCATGTAGAGGCTTATTTATGTAAATTAGCCTATTCAGATCCAGTGTACACATTTGTGTACATTACGCACGTGTAGGCAATTTCGTGTCTGTGCTGCACACTGCGAAGCTCATTGGCTAATATATTACCTGCAGGTAAATGATTCGCAAGTCGTCTTGCTGGTCTAGGTCATAATTATTTTCTATAACAGCCGAACATATGGCCTATAGCTCATTGGCTGTGACAATAAACCAAGTGTTGTGGCGACTTAGTACATCACGAATCATAAAATGTTTTGTTTCCAATACAAGAAACCGTTAATTAAAGTGGGTGTGAAAAGGTTAAAACGTGGTTTAAAATACCGACCCATGACCATGTCGTACTCACTAGAATATAGGCAATTCAACAGGTGTAACTAGAGACGTACAGGATTCATGTTATTCCTGGTGGTGGTTTATTACTCAAACACGTGTAAACGTTATTCAAGGTAAAATTAGCACTTTCAAAAGCCCTGCTTAAGATCTACTTGTATGCACGGTGTATATTCCACCGCCTTATTGCAAGATTAACATTGTCGTGGGCCTCATAACTTTATTCATGCGTCGACCAAATGAAACCGAGAAATTTTTAGAAAAGTACATATTTTTACAAATATGATAATTTTTACTCTTAGATTCATTAAAAAAACAGAAAGCGAAAGAAATCATTTGAGTTATCAGAAATGGTAACCTAACAATTTTTATTCGACGTTGAGATACGGAACTACTTCCGATACATCGCTACCAACTTTACTGGACGCATGTCGTTCAGTGCGCCAGTTAAAATATAATATGCAGGTAGGGGCAATGACTTTTTTCTAAGGTTGATTTCAAAAGTGCTCACTTTATCGTGAACAGCCTTTACGTTTGCACTACGTCTGTCATTGGACCATACTTTTTCTTGAAACGCCCTGTGTAGCTCTGCGCCAGTGAATAACACTTCGTAATGGCGTGCCCGAATCACGTGCAGCTTTGTCATAAGGGGAATGTCTTCACACTCGGGCAGAAGCCAATGAATAGACACCGGCTCTAGTGTTGACAGGATTGTGAAACTTAGCATGACGCCTTAATAATAATGCGAATTCTGCACGTCCCTGAGGACAATTTTATAAGTTCCATTTTCGTGTGTAAGCCGAAACGTGATACCCCATATATAATATCGATACCATCGACTCATTTTAATACGTATGTAAATCTTTTGAAGAAAAAAGAAAACATTCGTTTTTAACTTGCGCTAGAAGTTTTTCCTTGATAAGGTTACGATAGAGTATTTCTGTAACAGAACGGGATGATCCAGGTTATCCAGAAACAGTGGTCACTTTGGAGACCTGGTTTTAAGAAAGTTGGCACGGCCATAAGGTTCCCGCCTAACTGGAGCCTTTCCGCGTTTAAAGACGAAATGCGGGAGCAATAAGAACGACATTGCCACGCCCATCAAGTGCGCTATCGCCGCTAAGCGCAAGGCTCTGAACTGGTGCGCAGTTTTAAAGTCGCACTGCGTGTACATACACTGTTAACAACTTCCGTACATTTACGGAATGTTTTACGGAAATGTACAGTGTATATACGGAAAGGCAATCCGTAATGACGAAAAACGGAGTTAAGTCCGTAAATACAAAATACGGAAAGTCTCCGTTTTCCCTTTGGCTTCGAGTTACGGGGACGAACAATGCCGATTCTACACGAAGCTTTCTTCGCCACAGTAACAAGAAAATTATCGTTTCTGCGTCAGTTAAGGTTATCCATGCGACTATGACCTATTCTTTCAAACATTAGAATTAGCATCAGGTATTTGGCATTTGTCAACACTAAAAATACACTAAATTTACTATAAACTGAATTTTTGCTTTTGTCTTTCGAATAGAAATATAAAAGTTATAGGTGAATGGTTAGAGTCGTGGACTGGTAATTTTTTGACTCGGGTTCAAACCTCGCTCAAATACAAAGTCATTTTTATACATGGTAGAACACCCAAATAACGAAAATTAATGATATTTTCACTATCTCTTTTAATTTTAAACGGAAAGTACAGAAAACTAACTTGGAAATTAACGGAGAGGTTAATTGAAATTTACGGAAAGTCCATGTCTGAAAATCAATGTGTCGGTAATTTTATGGAGAGTTTACGGACACTTCTGGATAAATTGTTACCAGCACTTTTCCGTAAAATGAAGTAAATTTTTTTTCACAGTGTATGGGACTTTTAGCTAAGACCCTATTACTTAATTGGTGGAAAGTGTGTGGGAATGTTCAGTACAGGGCCCTTGAGCAGTTTACTCTGAAAGGGTGTTTCTAATGAGCGTGGCGTCTTGAAAGGGTTTTATAATGAGCGTCGCGTCTTGAAAGGGTGTTTTTAATGAGCGTGGAGTCTTGAAAGGGTTTTATTATGAGCGTGGCGTCTTGAAAGCGCTCAGCAGCTCTCGTCTGAACTGTGCGTTCTTTCCGTACACTGTTAAAAAAAACTTTCCTTCGATTTACAGAAAAGTGCTGGTAAAAATTTATCCAGAAGTGTCCGTAAACTCGCCGTAAAATTACGGACACATTGATAAAAAAAACGGACTTTCCGTAAATTTCACGGAACCTCTCCGTTAATTTCGTAGTTAATTTTCTGTACTTTCAGTTTGAAATATAAAGAGATGCTGCAAAATGCTTTAATAATCGTCATGTGGTTGTTTTACTGTGTATAAAGCATATATTTAAATAAAGTTAAAATATTTTACGCTCGAGCAGTATTTGAACCTGAGTCTAATAGTAACAAGTCGATGACTCTAACCACACACCTACAAACTCTCACAAAAAAATTGTGGTATAACTTTTGTATTTAACTGGTCAGTTTCACTTTCTATTGAAGTTAGTGAATTTCAAGTGTTCCTAAATGTTAAGGAAGTCCGATGAAACTTTTTAATGTTTGAAAATAATAGGTCTTAGAGGCGTGGATAACCTTAACTGCCGCAGAAACAATAATTTTCTAGTTATATTGGCGAAGAAATCTTCGTGTGGACTGGGCACTATTCGTCCCCGAACCCCGAAGCCATAGGAATTACGGAGACTTTCCGTATTTTGTATTTACGGACTAAACTCCGTTTTTCGTTTCCCTATATTCACTTTTCATTTCCGTAAAATATACGGGAATTTTTAGCAGTGTAGAACAGCTCATTGGACGCAATGTTATGATATGACCAGGCCTTAATTTGACATCCCTGGCTGATCACATCTTTAGGCTTTAAACCAGGACCCCAGGAACTGCAACAAGTTATTACTAAAAGGACAACAGCAGTGATCTCCCCCACAGGCAAGCAATCGGGGACACGCACGTCTAAACAACGCGCCGATATAGGCCAGAAGAAGGCATGGTGCGTCGTCTTTCCATGTCCGGCCAGCATCGAGGGAAGATCGCAGAATGGGTGTGTGTCCTATCGCCGCTAGCCGCTCTACTAGAAACAGCCTCCGGGAACCATGTTTACGGCGAGGACAGTCCAATTAGTATAACATAGTAGTGGCGTGAGTAACCACAATAATGCAGTTTAAATTAATATCAGTTCACACAAGCACCCACGAGTATTTATATTACCGTATCATGTTATTGTGTACGCCTCATGTCTAATCAAACCCCCTCATGTACAATAGTGCTCTACCTTGTAATCTCTTGCATTGAGCTGCGTCCCTAACCCTATCATGTAAAGTGTTATAAATAAAAATATGGACATTGTCATTTTATTTATAAACAAAGGGGTTTAGGGGTCTTAGCTATAGATGGTAGAGCTTGACTGTAATTGAGTTGTTTTATTCATGATACGAGACATAGACAATATAATACCGTAAGAGTAACTGTTACGGGGAGCTACTTTAATTAATATTTACATTATTATTATAGTTAAAGTTAAGTACACCGCATGGCATAGTTCCGTATTTCTACGTTGGACAGTCCGCACATGAATCTTGATGCCAGAGGCTGTATCTAGCAGTACGGATAGCTTCGGACGGCGGACACACCTATGGCTGCGATCTTCCTTGTTGTCGGGCCGGTCGTGGAAAGATGTCAGGCCCTGCCTTACAGTGGCCTATATCGGCGTGTCGTTTAGGCATCCATGTCCCCAATCGCTGGCTGGTGGATGGGGTTTCTGCAAGCGGCCTCGCCCTGTGGTTGCTGCAGTAAGTTGTCGCAATTCCTGGCGTCCTGATTTTACTTGAAGGTGTGAGGCCGGTTTCAGAGTTGGATCTGCTGTTAAGGTCCCTTCATAACAAAAGGCTGTTCACGATAAAGTGAGCACTTTTGAAATAAACCTTGGAAAAAAGTCACTGCCCCGACATGCATATATTTTAACGGGCGCTCTGAGTGACATGTGCCAAGTAAAGTTGGTAACGATGGAGGAGAAAGTAGTTTCATATATTAACGTCGAACAAAAAAGTGTTAGGTGACCATTTGTGATAACTTAAATTATTTCTCGCTTTATATATTTTTTAATGCATCGAAGTGTAAAAAATGCGCAGATTTGTACAATATTTACTTTTATAATAATATTACAGTTTCACTCGACCGACGGATGAATAAAGTGATGAGGCCCGTGACAATGTTAATTTCACGTAAGGTGGAAGAACACACAACGTGCGTATAAGTAAATATTAAGTAGGGCTTTCAAAAGTGTTCGTTTTATCGTGAACAGTCTTTACCTACAATACAGCACCGATTAGTCACATTTTCACTGTTTCTTCTCTGGCATGTTCACTTGTAGAAAGGAAACATATGATAGATCAAATAATAATAATATAAATTGTTACTTTTCTAATAAATTTCATGTTGGCATACTCAACCTACATCTCAGTAATCTCAACAGTAATAACAGGAACATGGAGTCTTATTATGGTTTTCCACATCATTCATTCAGATAGAGCAGATGTGCTTCCTTACTTTGCAAAATAAAATAATAGCTGACATTTGGATCAAAGAGTTGTTTCTGTACGTATTTGTTCTAGATCAAACCCCGAGACATGCTCGATTCATGGCCACATCCAACTTTTCTGAAGCCCTGCTGAAGTTATACTTTCAGGATATTCCTCCGCCTCAAGGAAACAAGCCTTAACTGAAGTCTAGAGAATTACACCAAAGGGACAACGCCCCTCATTCGTGCTCACTCACATTATTAATATTTTTCATGAGAACTATTTATTACTAAACATTACCACCTTTTTTCTCTGTTTTGTTAATGCCATTTATAAATTATTTTTAATATATAAATAAAATACAAGGAGTTAAATTTAACAAGACTTAAGATTTTTTAATATTAACACAAGTATAAAACGCTTGTGATACAGGAGATATTTAGAAAAAACCAAAAAACGTAGTTTGGGTGATTTTTCAAATGTTTGTTTAAAGCACTGTGAAGATACTACGGATAGAATATAGAATCTGCTTCTCATTTTCCGTGCCACGCGAAGCTGAAACCTAATGTAAAATTGCTAGAGCTAGTAATTTTTCGCGAAATAATTTGAGTACAGGATAGACGTCAATACTATAAGCACCCAACAGCAGTTAGTCTGTTGCCATTGGTTGCTGTCTGCTTGAGAAGACGTTTTCATGTTTGACCGGGCCACTCATAATTAGACAACTTCGGCACGGATCCTACATGATTCGTGTGCAGACATTTAACACGTGTCAACAAAGTAATCAAATCAAACTTCTGGTGTTTTGTAATATAGCTTTTCTTGAAATATTTTCGCGAAATTCCACTAGCCCTAAAAATTGCACAGTGTTTATTTACAACTGGTTTGGCAAAAATATTTGTAAATGTTTCATGTGTAATGCGATCGACTATTCCTACAGTCGAAAACTTGAAGTAGCTCTACATACTATTATTAATTATCGTACTGGTTACTATGATTGTCGGAGTTGGTGATTTTTTGAGTCGTCTCTTGTGTAATTTGAAAATTTGCAGGTAAAATTTTAATTAAAAGGAGTGCACGCACCTGTTCTCTGTCCCGACCGCTCTTTTTCAGTTGATTGCTCCCTGATGTATTATTAACGTGTTGTTTACACATCATACATCTACATGCAATTTTATTCGAAATATAATTGCACATATGCCAGCAGACAATACTTTATGACTGCTATATTTGTCGAGTTCTTTCTTTGTAGTATGGATATCATGGATGTATATAATAAATTATACACGAACTATGCAGTATTTTATAAATTGCTGTTCAATTGTTTTGAATGTATATTACCAATTTATTGTTCCTCCGATCTGAATCTTTTTAACTTGTTTGAAATACAGGCGTCGGAATACGTCAAGAGTGAAAAAGTTGCGTGTGCCAAATTCCTTTTCACGTCAGTGTGGAAACATCGAAGTGGCATTAATTTGCACAGCGTGCAGTATAGGATCCCTTATGTGTAACCTGATAATTTTATGACAAATATAATGGCAAATGTACGCCAAATGTATGCTTTATACACTAGTACAGCTTTAAAAGTTTAGGTATGGGCTATTAACGGTAAAATGAGCACTTTTTAAAGCCCTGCTTAGTATCTACTTGTATGCACGTTGTTTATTCTTCCGTCTTATGCAAGATTAATATTATCATGGACCTCATCACTTTATTCATACGTAGTGTTGTGGTCGGCCTATCCAGCGATCAATTTGCTACCTTATACTAATTAGTAGGGCCACCTGTTTTTTCGCTAAAGTATTTCAAGATAAGTTGTTTTCCAAAACACTTTAGTTCAGAACCACTTTTGTAATTGGAGCACTTTCTTGTTGCGCGATTTATCTGTCTGCCCGCGAATCACGGACGATCAGTACTGGAGAAACTTAATTCTGATTGGTTCACTCATGTAACAGACCCTCTTCACACAAAGACTAGCAGCCAATAATCAAATAAAGACTGCAAGTGTGCACATTTGATATTGAAGTCTAGCCTCCGCGTCAATCTTCTCGCGAAAAACAGGCGGCCCTACTTATTAGGATTGGTGACTCCGCCAAGTCCTGCTGACCTAAGGCCGCCCAACCTTTGTGGCGAGGGTGTGGCTACTAAACTATTATAGAAGGTGAGCTTTTATAACAATATGTAAGGTAATGTACGTTGCACCGAGCGTACGCAGCATACGAGGCACCGAGTATCGAGTGCACGCCGTGGAGGAAGCACTGCAACACGATGCGCCGTGTCAGCGTCTTCACAGCGCAGCGGTGGACACGCAGGCAGGCAACACCGCCGGCCTTGCTAGTCAGTTGTTCTGTAGAGTTGGAGCCGGGCAGGCCAGTCGTATGTGATATGTCGGTGCCTGCCGCTGACGCGTGAACAGTGGTTCTATACCGCGGTATTGCTCGGTGCCTAGTAACATGCAGATATTGTAACATGTGTGTACACGTATTGGGCTAAATAAAACAGTAGGCGGTGTTCATCCCGGAGTTGTCTCTGTGGAAAGAACCCTTACAAGCTTTTCTGGTATCAGAAGTGGGATGCCGCCTGACGGTAAGTTATTGCGTGTGTGCTTCGTGCCGCGATCTACCGCGACGGAATCTGCAGTTCGAAGGCCGACATTTCGACGCTAACGTTGACGTGCGTTGCGCAGAATGACTGTGAACTACGTGCATCGACGTGCCGGGACTGCCAGAGATGCGAGTAGTACTCACGAACATTTCGCGTGTCCCCGTGTTCGCGCCTCTTGACTTCTTCCGTTCGTCCGTGACAACGGTATGCTTCAAGCATCCGCGCCGCGAGAAGAGCAGCTGATACCTCCGCGCGCTGCGCGCTGTTCTGTACCGCGCCACTGGGAGTAGTTCGCCCGCTATCCTCGTGTCCACCTGTAGTTGCTCTGCAGTCTGTTGCACCGCATCGCTGAAGTTAAGGTGAGCTGTTCAACCGCATCGCATTTCTTTGTACGGTACTTGTCACGATGGCATCTACAGTCACTGTAGAAGTTAAAGAGCTCGACCTACAAGACGCGTTAAATCACCTAGTATCTAGATTGGAAGGGTTAGAGCGTGAAAATTCAGACTTCAAGAGACAAGTAGTGAGTACGCCAGTAAATTTAAATGGGGACAGGTCAGATTTGTCGGGTACTGCACCAATGCATGTTAGAAATTTCACGTTGCTACCCACCATCCCAGTATTTAGTGGCAAGCTAGAAGACAATGTTAGAGTATTTTTTTATTAAGATCGAACAGGCTGCTAATGTTTGTAGCTGGTTGGAAAATGAGCAACTAGCCTTTGTAAAGCTCAGACTCGAAGGTGAAGCATTCGATTTTGTTCTTGCGGACAGTGCTTGCCAAGAGGCCAAAAGTTATGAGGAGCTTAAAAAGCATCTGTTAGAACGTTTTTGCAGGAAACACACCACTCGTTTTTATCGGGAACAGCTGAGTCGCCTTAAAATTTTGGACAATGAGTCTGTGGAGGAATTCTCATACAGGATTCGCAAAATTAATGCTAACATATATGAATTAGGTTCCAACAATGAGCGAAATGAGACGATCAAGCATGAGGCTGACCAGCGGGCTCTTGATAATTTCTTGAATGGTTTGAAGGGTGAAGTAGGCAAGTTTACACGTATTTCGCGCCTACGAACTTTCAAAGAGGCCCTAGAATTTGTAATAAATGTAGTCGAAGTTGACAAGCGTCCTGGTAAAGAGCAAGTCAGCTCGGTTAAGTCATCTGGTAAGTCAGTGTTCGCAGTTGAGCGTAATGGAGACAAATGTTTCTTTTGCCACAAGGTAAGGGATTGCCGCAAGAGGGCAAAAGCATGTTTTGGTTGTGGCCAGATCGGGCATTTAGTACGAGAGTGTCCAGAAAAGGGTAAACAGAGCAAGGCATCATATGCTCCTGTTGACAAGAATGGTAAGTTAAACAGCTCCGGGACTGGACTAGCCACGAGTCACAGCCCCATGTAAATGCATACCCGCGACAGTGTCTGGCGATGACTTAAATGATTTGACGGTAAGTGTAACTTACATAGGTAGATCGCTCAAGTTGTTAATAGATACTGGTGCTCAAGTATCACCGATGTGGCAACATGTTGTTGGAGACTTAGATTTACAGTGTCTCCAAGAGCCAAAATTTGTCGTGTGTGGTCTTTCGGGCCACAAGTTAAAGAATTTGGGAGAAATTGAAAGTATACAGTTAGGCAACACTGCCTATGAAATGTGTGTCCAGGTCGTGCAGAATGACTGCACTCGTTACGATGGAATAATCGGGCTAGATTTTCTGAAACAATACCAAGCTCTTGTAAATGTAGCAAAACAGAGCCTGCAACTGGGAAATAAATTGTACTCCCTAGACCAGTGCACTAATGGGCCGACATCACGAGTAAAAGGACTGCCGCATGGGATCACGTGACCCAGCCTCTCCAATTAAGATTACTCAGTCCCCAGTATATTTAGTAGCTGCCGAGAAAATACCGCCAGGTACAGGAAACATAGTCCGCATTATGGTTTCTCTCCCAAGTGTTCATGTGGGAAATAACTGCACTATACTAGTAGAACCTGCTCGTGAATGTGATGTGTTGAATAATCAGCACTGTTATGTTGCTAGAAGTGTCACTACAGTTATGCCTCATGAAGGCAAAATTAGAAGCCCCTGTGAACATTGTAAACATGAGTCGAGCTGAGGTAGAAATTCCTCGGGGTACCCAGATAGTAGTGTTGGAGCTGCTGGAGAAAGGAAATGTCCTTTCTTTTCCTTGGGATGTACACGAGTCTGTCGTAAGTGAAAACATGTATCAGCCAGGAAGTTTGCGAGACATGAAGTTGTGTTGTCGAGTAGTTACAGATGATTCTGGGCTGGATCTAACAATTAAATTAAGTCTTGTCAGGAGAATATAAGCAGTTACTAGAGTCACTGTTGCAGAAGTATCAGCATATTTTTAGAGGGAGAAAAAATTTGCCTGTCACACCTTTGATCCAACACTGGATATATACAGGAGATCACAAACTTATCTCTATGAAACCGTATCGTGTGCCCTTACATCAGTAAATGCTAGCACAAGACATGGTAGAAGAACTGCTTCAGTCAGTATTCATTATGCCACGAGAGCCAAATGACCCTCCTTGGGCTTTTCTTGTTCTTATTGTCATAAAGAAATTTGAGACTGGAGATATCAAATATCGTTTTTGTGTGGACTACCACCCTTTAATTGCAGTTACTACTCCTGACATCTATCCATTGCCTAATATAGTAGAGTCTATAGATAATTTGGGTCAGTGCAAAATTTACTCAGTTGTTGATCTTACCAGTGGTTATCATCAGATACGAGTTCATCCTGAGTATCAAGTTAAGACTTCGTTCATCACTATTACAGGCGTGTACAAGTATGTTCGTCTTCCTTATGGTCTGATTAATGGTCCTGCCACTTTTCAGGAGCTCATGGACAGTGTGTTCAGAGGCTTGACTCCTACTCAATGCATGGTCTACATTGATGATGCCATAATATCCAGTGAAGACATGAAACAGCATGTTGAACATCTTAGATCAGTTTTTGACAGATTGGAGAAGGCTAATTTGTCCTTATCCCTAGAGAAATGCAATTTTACCATAAGCGAAGTTCGTTATCTTGGGCATGTCATTGGTTTTTCAGGAGTAAGTCCAGACCCAATAATGATTGAAACAGTTCAATTTTACCAGAGTCCCACAAATATAAAGGAATTACAAAGTTTTCTTGGCTTATTCAATTATTACTACCGTTTCAAAAATAGTTATGTTATAATTGCCCGACCACTGACCAGTTTACTTAAAAAGGGTATAACATTTTTGTGGACAGATAATTGTGAAGTCTTTTATTACCTTAAAAAAGCACTAATGACCTCTCCAGTTCTTGCTTATCCAGATTTCAGTAAACCTTTTGTATTAGCTACTGATGCAAGTCAGTTCGCTATTGGTAGTGTCTTGTCTCAAGTTGTGAATGGTGAAGAGCATCCAGTTGCGTATGCCTCAAGCGTTGTACAAAGCTGAAACAAACTATTCAGTAACTGAAAAAGAGCTCTTAGCAGTTGTGTGGAGTGTAAAACATTTTCGCTGTTACTTGGTTGGGAATGGATTTACAATAGTGACGGATCATGCTGCACTGAAGTGGATGTCGGGTCTGAAGGATCCTAGTGGTAGACTAATGCATTGGTACCTTACAGCTGAGTTAGTATGTTTACAAGATTCAGCATCGCCCAGGTAGAAAGCACGGGAATACATACTGCATGAGTAGACGAGTAAGTTTGATAGAAGCTAGCACAGTGCCGAGCAACAAAATGATGAGGAGTGTTAGCTTTTCCGACAGCAGTCGAAGTTCGTTGAACAAGATGGTCTTCTGTTTAGGGTAACTCGTTTGGGCTTAAGACTGGTCGTCCCTAGGTCTCAGCAAGATGCAATTTTAAATGCCATGATTCTGTGTATGTTGGTCACAGAGGTAAAAAAGCTACAAATCGTAAGGTTGCTGAGAGATATTGGTCGAAAAATCGTAAACAGTCAGTAGACTACTATGTGTAAAATTGTGTGTCTTGTAACTGCCGAACTACCCAAGGGATATCTCGAACTACTCGTGTTGAGCTGCTAGAAACATAGCGACCTTTTCAGAGATTAGGTCTAGACATTTTAAGGCCTATGCCGAAAACAGCAAGTAGTAACAGATATATCTTGATGATTATTGATAGCATTTCCAGATATCTGGTTATGAAGCCTCTCCCTGATGAAACAGCTGAAACTGTATCTCGAACTTTTGTGTTTGACTGGATATTGAAACTTGGTGTGCCAGATTCAATTATCACAGATCAAGGAACAAATTTTGTGTCAGAGCTCATGACACAGTTCTGTCAGCTGTTGCGTGTAAAAAAATTGAGAACAACCCCAGGATATCTACAAGGAAATGGGAGAACCGAGCACGTGCATCGGACGATTGCCAACATGGTCGGCCATTATGTAAGCAGCCGACATGATAATTGGGATGTGTATTTACCCTACGTTTGTGCAGCATACAATATCCAAGTCCATACCAGTATCCAACTGAGTCCCTATGAAGTTGTGCATGGCATGAAGATGTCCACTTTATGAACACCTGACTGTATTTACTGCAGTTGGCAACAGCCATGTTGTCGAGTTAGCAAGAAAACTGCACGATGTGTGGAACTCGGTGAAGCAAAGTAACCACTCCGCATTCTTGTAGCAAGCAACACAGTACAATAAGAAGGCAGTCAACAGGCAGTATAAGGTTAGTGATCTTGTGTACCTGAGCAATCCAGTGTTGAAGAAGAATCAAGTTAAGAAGTTCCAACAAACCTGGAAGGGACCATATCCAGTCATCGAAGTGTGTTCTCCAGACACACTTAAGCTTCAGCTGCCCTTCCACTCAGTTATCGTTCATGTGAATAGAGTGAAGCCATAAACAGGTCCAACTACACTACCTGCCTCTGCAACTTATGATCAAGATCGTGCCCGTGGGAGACCACGTAAGCTGCCTCCAGCCTCTCCTCCAGTCAAGAAGAAGCTAGGACGTCCAACTATGACAACTCCAGTTCCTGCCTCAGCACGCACCCATATAAAAGCAGCAAAAGTTTCCCCTCCCAATTCTCCATCGACACCGGTGAGACCACCCATTCCCTACAACCTGTACCATCGTCATCAGTGAAAATGCTATGTGTTTCTGTTTTTGTGTTGTGTAATATATTGTTTTGTGTTCTAGTCACATAAATTAGAGTGAAGCCATCGAATGTAGGGATTGTGTTTGAGCATGGAAGTGATTTTATTGTGTCCGACAGTGAGTACATAGTTTTAGTTAATTATAATATTTCTGCTTTGTCCGAAGAATGCCACTTGCTAGGAAATATGTTAGATTTAGTGCACAATGCACATAAAACGAATCTTATCTCCATGAAGTAATAGTACTTATGATAGTAATTTTGATCTTGCATTAGCGCAATTGAGTAGTGCCTACAGTAATTTTAATATTGAAAGCAGTGTTAATCATAAGCTCAGTAGTGTGCTCATCAAATCCAGTATGTTTTTAAACATTTTGAAGATGATAATCGATAGTATCGATTTACCAACTCACATGGTAGTTCCAGTTGAAGCTGAAAATCTGTATGTGTATTATGGTTCGTTAATATCTCAACCAGTAGTTCATAATAATTTATTAAGGCTTGTAATTGAGGTACCACTTGGAAATGAAATTACTCATTTTGAATTGTATGAGTTACACACTTACCCAGTATTTGTTCCAAATTTAATGCAACATGGAGAATTTATAACACATGACTGTTAGTTTTTAAGTTCTGACAGAAGTTATTATAGTTTGCTAGACAGTAATGACTTGGAAAATTGCCAATCCCATGGTGCAACAGTATGCAAAACGGAGTTTATGTTGTATGATAGGAGTGAACCATCATGTGAAACCACATTGTTTTTTCGAAAAAAGTGTGCGCAATTTGTGTTCCTCAAATATTTTCAAACGGACAAAGCCATTTCTAAGAGGGCTCACCATACCTGGTTGTTTTTAGTAATGAATCCCGTAGATGTTACTTTTGTGTGTCGCGGTACAACACTTACCTTGCCTCCTGTAAACAAAACAATTTCTGGTAATGGAATGATTGAAAATGATTTTCATTCTGATCTGATTTCGAATCGTTTTAAAGCTCTTGCCACAATAACTGATTTAATGTATCTGAATGTAAGTTATCCTGTTTTGCACATTCCTGAATTTCAGTTGAATTTCAATCCTGAGCAAATATTTTGTTAGTTGCCGACTAATATAACTTTAGATAAACCCATGTTTTCAGAAATTGATGAATACATACAGACAAATGAGTACAGTGTACCATATAATCAAATCATGCACACCATAGATAAGCCAGATATTAGTTACATGCCTGTTATTAGCATTGTTAACTCTTGTGTATTGTGTATTTGTATTAGTGTTGGTGTGATACTTGTAGTTACGAAGTGCTACCTTGCCAAGTCCATGAAAAACAGTACACCATATTCTAAGAGAGTACCTGCCTATGATGTTAGGTTTGTATGGCCTGGTAAAAGTGAGCCAAGCTCATCTGAGAAGTAATGGGTCTGTATCTGTTCTGTTTCACTTGTATTTTTTCTTGTATCCGTCTTAAGTTTCATGTGTTTGTGAGTGTCTCTGTGGTGCTCCACTCTTCAAAGAGGAGGGTGATTGTAAGGTAATTTACGTTGCACCGAGGGTATGCAGCATACGAGACACCAAGTATAGATTGCACGCCATGGCGGAAGCGCTGCAACACGATGCGCTGTGTCAGCGTTTTCGCAGCGCAGCAGTGGGCACGCAGGCAGCACCACCGGCTGCGCTTGTCAGTTGTTCTGTAGAGTTGGAGCCAGGCAGGCTAGCCCTGTGTGATATGTCAGTGCCCGCCGGTGACATGTGAGCAGTGGTTCTGTACCGCCGTGATGCTCGGTGCCTAGTAACACGCAAATATTGTAACATGTGTGTACACGTAATGGGCTAAATAAAACAGTAGGTGGTGTTCATCCCGGACTTTACTTGTCTCTGTGAAAAAAAACCCTTACAAATAACAATTAATCAACAACAGTAATGTTAATCGTAATGGGGTGCTATCAATATAATGTAAATTATTACGACTATGTTTATATTAAAGTTGTTACATAACCCACGCCTTCTGAAGTTATCTAATTGGAAAGTTCCCACCTGAACCTGATATCGGAGGCTGTGTCTGGCTGTTAGACTCTCGACGGCGACACACCCAATGCAACGACCTCCTCTGGTCACTGACCCGTCGTGGAGCTCCTCCAGACCCAACACTCTTGTCGGCGCCCTCCGCCTGACTGTCGTTGCCTTGTTTCCTGGTAAGCTCACTAGCCTCCTTCCGCGCCGGTGGAGGGCGTTTGTGCTATGTCGACATTCCAATACGTTTTCGCTCTGCTCTGAAGTGTACTGCCGGGTCCATACAGCTGTGTGCATAATCGTTAGGGATAGGAAAATTTTGTGAGTTCAATGACCTGCATGCTAGACTCCACAATCCTTTGTATAGTCGAACCTTAGATGTTTGTTCATTGGCTGTTGCCCCAGTGTTACTCCACATTTGACAGTGCGGGATCCGCTTCTTGTTCCCTTGCAAGTCGGCTATTGGCGCGGAGTCGTCCAGGGCGTGTCTAATAATCTCTTATCCAATTGTAAATGTGACGTCAGTGTACACGCGTTTAAAATATATTTTGCCCTGAAATAAATTCGCGAATTTTTCTATCCCTAATAATCGTATATTAAGGCCCCCTTCACGTGCCCGCAACAGCATGTCAAGTGAAACTCTGAAATTATTATAAAAGTAAATATGTTAAAAATATGCTAATTTCTACACTTTGATGCATTAAACAATCAGAAAGCTGAAGATATAATTTAAGTAATCAGAAATGGCTACCTAACACTTTTTAATCTACGTCAAGATATGGAACTATACTTCCCATCAACCATTACCAACTCTACTGGACGCATGTCACTCAGGTCGCCTGTGGAAATATATTCAGGTAGGGGCAATGACTTTTCCTAGGGTTGGTTTCAAAAGTGCTCACTTTATCGTGAACAGCCTTTACCACTATGTACTTAGTGAAAAAAATGATCCCAGAAACACTTTTTTCGTCTGATCAGATCTTAAACACACTTAACATATCAAACACATCGCAAAGAACATGACATCTTAAAAATCTGGCTTAAAACAAAAAAATTGAAATGTTTTAATTGGCGACTATTATTAAAACACTGTGAATGGACTCACTAACAAACAGACGAGTTCAAAATAAACTACTTCACTGAAATTTATTTTTTTTTCTTGTTGAGTAAATCTCTAAACAAATAAAAATAACTGCTACGATCTTTACAATCGTGACTAGTGGTTTTCGTAAAGGCGTATTTCTTGAACGGATATATGTAGCACAAATAAAAAATTCATATTTGCCAAAAATATATACGATGTATCTAATTTCAACCAACAAATTCGGCTGTAGGCCAATCACGAAAAAATTAGTTGAAAACATATATGAGACTTATGGTCTAAAGTGAATACTAAGGGTGGTTCACAACTTTGAAGTTTGATCTGGAACACTTGTTTATTGCAAATATTGAAGATAATATTTAAGATGGAACATCGATTGATTGGATAATGGTTTACTGAACAAATATCTTCAAACACCGCAACACTTGTCACTGTCATCAAATTATTTTATGTAAATAATCAATGTTAATACTCCTATTTCGAACTAACATTCATGTCGCAGTAGCATATTCGGGATTAAAAGGATGGATTATTAATCCTCATTTCACAATTAACAAAACCGTCACCTTGTGTAAATACCCTCAACCTCACCGTTTTCAAGTAATTCGTGATTTACTTTTAAAATAATATTTAATATTTACCATTACCTGGCAGGTGGGGTACGCACAATACCATTAAAACACTTTTTCGGTTATTGAAGGGGGGGGGGGGGAGAGAGAGAGAGAGAGAGAGAGAGAGAGAGACGCTCTGTAAGAAACTTTTTTTCCTACTACAACTTAAAACATGCGTACCTCCCTTAGTAGAATTAAATTTAGGCCATATGTCGTATATATGTGTTCAACTTCTTTTTTCGTGTTTAACCTACAACCTGTATATCACTTCATGCCAAAAACATTTATGGCGTTATTTTATCAGTTAATAAAGAAATTAAAAACAAACCTTTCAATATAATATATTTGAAGACACTTCGCCCATTTTACAAGCTTTTATTTAGCTTGCCTTGTTAGTTAGTTTGTTTGTACGTTCGGGTGAAATCTTGCAAGTGAATTTGTACCCACTTCTAGGTATTCGATCGAGCTGAAACTTGGTATACATATAGAAACCCGATGACAATGCAATAATATGGTGACAGCGACCTGGTGCTGCAGCCAGGATCATCTCCTCGCGAGGGAACTCCTTAACGGTTAATAGTGTGGCGAATTGAAAATCGCCACAGTAATTTGGTGTTTTTTGCTACGGTTTTTTAAAGCTCCAATTGTATGTATGTATGCGGCTCTTCCACTTTGGTGTTCTAATGCAGTGTGCTACTGCTTGATATACTATGTGATAAAATCACCAAATAACAGTCCATGCATTAGAAAAATGTTAAAAATATGCAAAAATTCCCTTATATTTGAACATTTATTTTATATTTATGTCTTGTTATTTAATGATTACATTTGTGTCACGCAGTAGCCCACGAGATCAGTTTACGTTGTAAATTTTTTTATCTGTACAACATAGTTAGTATTTGTCAATACGGCTGCATCAAAACAGAAGAATTTTGTATTAGACATCAAATTAGTCAAAAAAAAAAGTGAAACTAATTTTTATTCGAGGAAAATGTCATCGAATACTATGCGTACGAGTTGAACAATTTTTGATACAAACACATTATTGTTAGTTTTTTGGTGTCCAAGACCGTAAAGTTTGAAGTAACCGTAAATGCGACACCCGATTTTCGCTAAAAGATTCCATGGCCAGTTGTATTTCATAACACTTTACAGGAGTAAACTAATTCTGATTGGCCAGCCAAGTAAGAAAATGTTTCTCACAAAGACACGCGACTAATAAGCAAATGAAATATATATATATATATATATATATATATATATATATATATATATATATATATATATATATATATATATAGGCTCTTCACAGTAAACGGATCACTTTTGAGGCCCCCAGTTACTTTTTCTTTCAGCCAAATTGTTGCTATGTTAGTAATAAACACAGTGTGTCTATTCCACCGCACTCGGAAGTTAACGTCTAAGGATGAAATAAAAAATATTTTTTGAATATTATTTCATATAAGAGGGTTTTCAAAAGTGCTCACTTTACCATGACTGGCATATACCTACAGGTATTGAAATTTATCACGCGCGGAAATCTTTTCGCGGAATTCGTGTGTCTCTTAACTATTCTTGTTCTGTAACAGCGTAGCAGCTGCGCCGTGGTGGTGCTGAAGCTAGGCAGTTCCGCACATTTGGCAGGCATCTCCGGTTGCCTACCCACGCAGGGGCCGCGACTACTCCCCAGAGAACCCCTACTCCAGCTCCGCCCTAATTGGCTGCCCCAGCTCCAAGCGGGAGAGAATTTACGGCTATCCAGACGCACTCTCGCCACTATCTCATGGCGTCAGCAAACGTCGTCCTGACTGCGTGGCGTCGTGGAAGTCTCTAGTCGACTTAATGACAAGGATCACCGTAGCTGCTGACGTCATACCCTTCCGCCTACGAAAACAGTTCACCAGCCGTCGCCTACTTGAACTGCTTTGCATAGCCTAATGCCCGGTTGCAACAACATCTTCCCCTATCCGAGATCGAATGATCCTAGTTCTGAACCAGGATCCATTGTTATCTTCGTTCCAATGCAAAAGTGTTGCACCAACGAAATTTCATGGTTCTGGATCTCCGATTCGTCGATATTGGTTCCAAAGTGAGAGATCGAGATTAAGTACGAGACAAATTTTGCTATTGGTTTGTAATATATGACGTCATGGAAGTAGGCGTATTTTTCACAATAGATATAAGAATTGTTGTACGAATTTTACTGAATAATATTCAAGTGCTTATAATGTTGTTTTAATTTCCCAATAAAATAATCGAACATAGTTCTATTTGTTGGCGTGATTTTCAAACTACATTTCTCGACGATGGCTGCTGATCTCGGATCGAGATTTCGAACGGCCAATTTCAGCGGTTCGAAATGAACTTCATCTCGATCTCCAGTCCAGCTCTGAACTCGAATGGTGTAACAGTTTTCTGCGTCGATCTCAGACCCGATCTTGGATCGAGTTTCGAACTGCGATGCTGTAACCGGGAATTAGTAATTCAGGTTTTTCTGCGAAACTATTAAGAGTGGGATGGACCCGCGCGTTTTTTTGTGAAATAGTTGTTTGCGCGAATACGCGTATCTCGGTAAATAAATTTCTGCATATACGACTTTTTGTCAGAAAAGATTAAAAAACAATTATCTATGCCCCTATTTATTTACTTTTGTCATATTAAGTGTATTTGTGGAGAAAAAAATTTGTAAAAATGGTCAAATATCGCATTTTTAAAGCTTGCCTATGTAATTTCCTTAAGCGACAAGAGAAAAGTACAAAGACACGGGCGTAGTTTCATCTGCGTACTTTCGTCGCGTGTAATAAAACCCTACTGTTACAGATCTGATTTGCACAGTACAGCGTCACGACGGAAACATTGCTCGCCTTGCGCGTAGGAGCGATGAGGCGCTAGGCGTGCGTGTTAGTGTCGCCCGTATCGCTCCCTCGCTCCTTGGCCTTGGACGCGGTACACACTTCCGATGGGGGCTGTTAAGTACTTTCAAGACGTCACAAATGCTTAAAACACCATTTCAGAGTGCTCCAAAACAACTCAAAACTATCTTTACAAAGCGCTGATGCATCAGAGACATACATACAAAACTACTCAAGGTTCCTGCACTGGATCTTCCTACAGACTTTCCACCAAGAAAACAATGGCGTCATTGCTGAAAGTCCCTGAGCTAAAGGCTGTTCACGATAAAGTGAGCACTTTTGAAATAAACCTCGGAAAAAGGTTATTTCCCCTGAATGCATATATTTTAACGGATGCAGTGAGTGATATTTGCCTAGTAAAGTTGGTAACGGTGGATGTAAAATAGTTCCATAACTTAACGTAGATTAAAAAGTGTTAGGTAGCCATTTTTGAGCCACTCTTTTTTGCAACTGCGCCCAAACGCAACTTTTTACGCGTATTTTTGCAGATGCACTCAAACGCAAAGTTTAACACAATTTTTTTTCTAAAGACTACGATCTAACCAAACACAACTTTTTGAGCCACTTTTTTTGCGGTTGCGTTCGAATCGTAATTTGATGTTTTGGATCAGAAAATTAAGAGTAATTTTTTCTGATGGTTTTCTGATGGCTCGAACATTTAATTTACCGTTGTTTTTCTGATAACTGGGGGCTGCGCTCGAATCGGCATTTTTATACTACTCAGGCTGTTGCCAAATGAAACTGCAGAATGCATGGACCTCTTTATATAATACACAGTAATAAGTAGAGACATTCCAAATTCGCATTATTATTTAAGGTCAGTCTGAACTTCAAGTTTCTATGCGTTTGGCCAACTTCACCCATTGGCCAAAAATATGTTTGGATCGCCTCGGAGAACTCTTGAGCCAATAATGTAATTTCAGCGGTGGAGTGGCGAATCTCTTTTGAGGAAATAAATCAGATACGTGACGTTAATTACAGCGCAGCGGCCAATCAAACCACAAACTGTGGTCACTTGATAATAAGGCAGTGGAGTCTACCATGTCACCGATAGATAACGCGATTTTTGCAGGTCCCTAGTACTTAGGTTATCATTTTCTCTTATAGTTTTGCAGGCGTTAATTTTAACACACCTAAGAAGTAAGTGAGTTTTCATTCCCCTACATTCAACATACAAAGATTTTTAAAAAATTGCGCCTCATTTCCATTGACTCCAGTCGATTTACACAGTCGTACGTTGTGCTTTAGCAGGCCCCAGTGTTTAATAGGAAAGACACTTAAAGTGTTTATGGGTTGGAAACAGTCGATTTACGATGGGGTACTTCTTTCTTCATGCTGGAGCCATCTGGATTCTAGCCAGCGACGCATAGAGGCTCTATGAATGCCTCTTCATTCTCTCCTCCCACCCCCTGGCCCCTGCCAACTGCAGCTCACTTCCTTCACAAAGGAACATCTTTACGCATTTCACTTCAAGCTGCAGATCTCGTGGCGCGGGGTCCAACAGCTCGTTTTAAGCGCATTAACTGGGCCACACCTTGCTGCTGTAGTCGACAGACTGAAGCTGTCACTGTCGAGCATGAACTGCGAGTTCACTTCCTTTGTACGCTTTCACTTCGCAGCCAGTTTACCGCCAGAGACATGCGGAATTCGCGTTAAATTTTGGCAGCAGACTAAACTAGAACGCGATATGCTCGCTTGACTTCTGCTTTTGGCTGACAATTAGTGAAGCCTTACCCAAAGGACAGTCCATTCAATAACACTCGATGAGCGGTATACTGACCAATCTCCTGTAAAGTGGCCTAACAGGCAAACGACTTCGTATAAATAGAGACTTGAAGAATTTGCGAAATCATTTGGGAACAAGCTAGACTCCAAAAACTCGTTTGTTCACATCACTATTGCAATTGGTTCACGCGATATTTATCACCTCCTGAAGAAGCCTGAACCAATAAGAAGAACGAGATGAAACACAGATCCAACCATCGTCTTCCACTGTGACATCAAGCAACCAATGATCAACCCTTTAGGAAGGCACAGAATTACAGTCACTGAAGACAAGGTTGAAGTGAGCTGCCTATATTCTCTACTACACCAATATGAGTTGTGTTGGTCTCTATATTTATACTTACACTCTTCCTATTGGTCCTGGCTACGCTGGACACGCTTACAATATTCCGCAACGTTTATTACTATCTGTCCATCAGCCAATGAAATCGCTTGTTGACTATGTGCCAATCAATGCGCCGTAACAGACGTAACATGTTTCGCAATCCATCAAGTTCGTTTAGAAATCATAAAAACTGAAAGTTTAATTCTTATGAATATAAATGCTGACTAGTAATTTTTTACTTAGTTCCCCGTGGAGTCCAGCGAAACAGCAAAACCATAGAAGTGCGAGATTTGTCTTTAAGAGCAATGAAATTTCCAAATAAACGTTGCGCGTGCATATTCCTCAAAGGGTTAATTTTATCTCCGTTATTGTACACAAGTCTGTGCAGTCTAGCCTACAGGTCATTCGACTCGCAAATTTTTCCAGTCTCTACGTATAACGAAAAACAGCCAGTGAGCTTGCGGGTTATTCTCAAATATGTATAGAACAATGAAATTTAGCTTGTCACAAAAATAACACGAATTTTGCAGGTCTCTTTTTATCTCCAACAGCACGCAGTCAGTAGGAAATCCATAGTGACACTGCTGGGTTGATTAATGCAGAATGTACTGAGCGAACTCACAAAAAAGATACTTCCCATAGGTAAACAGTAAACACACTTGTAACTTATAGGAGACACAACCTGGTCTTAGACGTATTGACAGGATATTTAACATAATTTACGTAATTTAGAATATTAGTAGGGACAGGAAAATTCGCGATTTTATGACATTCAGGCTGTACTCCATAGTCCTATGTATCAACTCCTTGTCCTCGTTGATTAGCTGTTGCCCCAGTGAGTGGCCAGTTCTATCTCCTAACAGGTTCAACGGAAAGGGGATGCAGTACCTTTATTATTGAAAGTTTCATTATTGACTTGGCACTCGAGGGCGTGTCTTTTAAACTATGATCCAATAGAAAACGAGATTTACATGTACACGTGTTTGAATTCCAGCCTCACCTAAAATCTATTCGCGAAGTTATATTTCAGTTTCAGTGCCAGCAAGCTCGATGTTAGACTACGGATGTTTTCTGCATGAGAAATCTGGAAGCTTTTTCGTCCAGTAACAGTTTCTTTACCAACTGAACAACAAACATCTTTCGGCGAGTGCCACTTGAGGGTTAAACGATATTAGGCCTACTTTGCAGAAGGTACAACTGAAGTTTTACCATCCTTATATCAAACTACTTTATGCCCACCTCGTGATGTACAAATGGCTATTTTTAATGTCTGCGTGTCAAATAACTTAATGTACTCTGTTAGTACATCAGATCTCTTTAGCTCTACTGCATTAAGCTTAAATTAGGTACTGGAGGTGTACTGCTTTATGTCAAAACGACTAGAAGTTTACTACTGCAAGGTGGAGTGATTTAATGTCTGCTGCCTGTAGATTAAATTACTGTTACGCGCTGTAGCTCGTACCGGCTGCGAGCTCCCGTTATGCGTGGCCCGGTTCTGTGGGGAGTTAGACCTCGACCCTCCCCTCACTGCAGGCATACTCAGTTGTAATATTACTTTGCATGAGAACTATTTCTTACTGGGCGCTATCAACACACGTGTTTTGTCAATGTTTTTATTCACATTTATTACAAATGAAGTATTAAAAAATGTAAATAAAATGAAGGCAAAACTTCAGTTTGACGAAAAACAAGACACTTTTATGTTACCAGAAGTACAAAACGCCTGTGATATATGTCATATTTAGGAAGCTAACATACACGTCATACATGGGGTAATTTTTCGAAGGTTTGATTCGAAAAGTGTGAAGAAACCACGAATAGACTATATCATTGTTCCTCTGTTTGTAATGTTCACTCCCATTCTTGTAATCGTTCCTGTAATCTAATAACTCAGTCCCCCGGCTGGGTCACTCCAGGAATTTCGCAAGTGGGAATCGTGTCGGACGATGCCGCTGGTTAGCGGGTTTTCTCGGGGATCTTCCGTTCCCCCCGCCCTTTTACTCAGGCGCTGCTTCATACCTAAATGAGCCTCATCGGCTCTCAAGACCTCGCTGTTAAGATTCGCCCAAATTTCTTCACTCATTAACCCTTTGAGGAGTACGCAAGTATATAAAGTTCTTCGATCTTGAAAACAAATTTCACCCATTTAAACTTTTACTGTTGTGCTGGACTTTATCAGAATCTAAGTAAAAATTTACAACTAGTCGACAGTTCAATTTGTAAGAATAAAACTGTTGCTTGTAATAATTTCTCAAATGAAAACGATGGATTGCAAAACCTGTTACATCAATCGCGACACATTAATTGGTACACAGTCAAAGTGCGACTCATTGGCCGACGGCCAGCCAATAATAAACGTTCCAGAGTACAGTAAACGTGTCCGGTGTAGCCTGGGCCGATATGACGATGGTAAGTGAAATACAGAGACAAATCCAACTGATATGACAGTAGTGGGGAGTATAGGCAGCTCACTTCAACCTTGTCCTGATTACCGGCGTATCTGTGCCGTCCTCAAAGGGTCAGTAAGAAAAGAATGGGTTGTGGCTGTGTTGGGGACACGGCCGTTTGTTTTGCGTGAATACGTCTACGTTGACGCGCTCGGACGCCTTGATGTTTATTTTACGTTCCCGGCACCGCTTCACTCGATCATATGGGGTTTTATGGGTACCACTGGATTGCTTTCGAGCTTATAAGATTTTCGAACCTATAAGATTTCTGTATCTTGACTTGATATTTTTGACGAGTATAGGCCGATATTGTGTTAAGTTTTCTTAATTTTTTATATTAAACTCACACAATTTCACCATAACCATTCCACACAAATGTTTTTATACACACGATCGATTGATATTGACGAGAGCTTGTAACAGGGTACTGTACTGTTCTCTCGTAGATCTCAGTAAACACCAGTGGACTAGCTCATCGTTGAGTTCGAGACTTTTGACTACATAATAATGAAACTTTGTTGATACCAGGATTGCCAATAAATTAAAGAAGAAGTTAATGTCTGGAGACTTATTGTCGTCTCGGCAAAACAAACAAAAAAAAAACCAAGACAGAATGGCAGCTTTTATAAAACAAAACTTCTCACTTCAAGAGTTACGAAGACGAGAGAGAATCCTTACTTTTTCTCTCCCGGCGCCCTATTGACATCTCGCACCGACGGAAAATAAATTTAATGGATATTGGAATTGAAATGTCTGAAATACAAAAGAAGGTTAAAGTCGCGGGCGCTGGTCCGTGCGAGTAATGTGATCACTCGTTGCAGGCTGTCCGACTGGCGGCTGACAAACGATCGTGCTGTGACGAACTGTTGTGATACCCGAGAAAGGTCGCGCTTCCTTATATATTGGTAGAAAGTTTCCTCATTGAAATATATTGTTTTCGAGCAGACGGTCACGTCAGCCAAAGGTGACCTCTGTTATGTTCCTCGTTTCGCCATGTTGTGCAATGCGGTGGCGATGTTTTTAGTTTACTAACCAAGAGAAAAGGAAAATATGCGCCATTGTCCTATGACGTCTGTTGTAGACGACGTTTGTTACGACTGATGAAATGAGGAAAGAAAAATAACAAATTTGGAAAAACGAAAATATATGAAATACGAACAAGTTGTCATTGCCACGACCTTTCAAATATTACATGAATTACTATCGTTGACTGAATTGTAGACAATTGAAATGCTTCCTGAATATACTAATTATATATATCTAGTTGCAATGCCACAAGCTGTCGATTGAAACTCGAACGAGCGTCGTAGCTTCTCCAACGCGGAAGTTATAAGACGCGGTGGAATGAACTCAAAATTGCGACCCTCCCCCCTCCCCTTCCCCTTCACGCGCTGCTTCGCAGTCCTCATTGAACATAACATATTCTTTGATCTTTTGGCAATCGAGTGGTGTAATTGAATTTCGAATGTAGACGACAGATTCGGAGCTGCAATGCCAAACTCTATCCCCCGATTTTGTTATCATCGGATTTTCTGGACTGCCTCCCACTATGCTCGCAAATTTAGTGACATATTCACGTCAAAATAAGCGAAAACGGGATGTAATCTGCAGTGGTGTGAGACACGGTAACCGCCGGAGGACATCGTGGTCCAGCAACAGGAGACGAGGCGCCACGGACTGTTATCGATCTGAGGATCGCGCGCCCACAGCCTCCCTGGCTCCAGGGACGCGTGTCTGATTGCCGAGGGCATCCCATAGAACATTGCCCCCCCCCCCCACGAGGGGCGCACTCGTCAAGAACATAGGCTGTTCATGGGAAACTGAACATTCTTGAAAGCACTGCTTAACCCTTTAAGAAGGCACCGATTTACTGTCATTGAAGGCAAGGTTGAACTGAGCTGCCTATATTCTCCACTGATGCAGTCGGTTGGTGCGCCATCGATCTGGGGTGCGGGAGGCTCTGGGTTCGAATCCCGGGTAAGGCATGGGTGTTAATTTAAGTTAGATTATAAGTTAAACTGTAAGCCGTCCCTTGCTAAGCTTTCAAGCATGAAACCGAGGGACGTTAAAAAGCCCTTTACAATACAATATATTCTCCACTACACCAATACGACTTTCGTTGCTATCTGTATTTCTACTTACCCTTTTCCTATTGGTCATGGCTACGCCGGACACGCTTGCAGTATTCTGCAACGTTTATTATCGCCTGCCCATCGGCCAATGGAGTCTCTTGTTGACTATGTGCTAGTCAATGTGTCGTGACAGATGTTACATGTTTCACAATCCATCGTGTCCATTTGATAAATTATTTTAAAATTTAACAGTTTTATTTGTATGAATTTAAATGTTGAGTAGTTGTAATTATTTTACTTTGTTTTCCACAGAGTCCAGCGGAATAGCAAAACCATAGAAGTTTGAGATTTGTCTTAAAAAGCAAATAAATTTCCAAACAAACGTTTCCCGAGCATATACGTGCATACTCATCAAAGAGTTAAGATCTACTTGTATGCATGTTTTGTATTTTCCGCCTTATGTAAAATTAACACTGATATGGGTTTAATCACTTTATTCATGCTTAGGTCAAGCGAAACCGCGAAATTATGCGAAAAGTGCAAATTTTTTTCAAACCTGCTATTTTTTACACTTAAATGCATAAAAAAAACAAAAAGCGAAATAAACAATTTATGTTATCAAACATGTTTACCTAACACTTTTTAATCGGCGTCAAGACGTGGAATTACTATCCCCTCCGTCGATATAGGCCGTTCACGGTAAAGTGAGCACTTTTTAAGGTTCTTCCAACAGGCTTTAACCACTAATAAATATATCTTACTGCCGCACCAGGCATTAAATTTTGAAGGTGGTGAAATGTATACACTGTGTTTATTCGCCACACAGCAATGTTTATATTAAAAAGCAGCAGGAATATGGACATAGGATGAAAGGAAAATTTATAGAAGGGCCTTAAAAATTGCTCGCTTTATCGTGAACAATCTTTACACTCATATAGGCTGTCCACGTTTCTAACTAAGGCTGCACTCTACTACCATCCGTCGCACCCGCCATTCGTCCGTCCGTCCGGCGGTCGTTCGTCCGTGCTTTCGTCCGTCAGTTGAAAACGATTCACAACAATCCGTCGTCCGTCAAATATTGACATCTTGAAATTTTGACAACTTGACATCGCGATCTTTCTTTCGTTGGAGGTATATTTTGGTTGGAAATGCATAAAAAAAAAAGAAAGAAAGAAAGAAAAGAAACCTTTCTGCAAACACTTTTTTTTTTTTACATTATAATAAAATATTTCTACATTTAAAATTTGTGAATTTACCACTAAAGATAAATAAACACAGGTCATCGCGTCGCATTTTATTTCAACTGCGTACTACCGTATGTAGAATGTCGTCAGAGGGCGATGGCTCAACCGTCAGTTCGTCGAGAGTTAAAGATTGGTAAATATTAGACGGATAGAAGGATAGAAAAAAGTTGCCCTGCGATTGGGTGAAGATCGCGTAATCGACGGACGGGCGACTGACGGGCACGAAGAATGGTTTGCGAGTCCAGTTGAAGCTTTTTTGAAGTCAACCTTAAAAAAAGTCATTGCTTCTTCTACATATATTATTTTAACGGGCGCACTGAGTGACATGCTGAGCAGTAACATTGATTTGGACGGCTTTGAACATCAAGGTCTGGAGAGCCGATGAGGATGAAGCGAGTTAAATATAGAGCAACGCCGGAACGCAAAGGTAAGGGGAAACGGGAGATCCCCGAGAAAACCCGCCCGGAGCGACCCCGGCGGGAATCAAATTCGGTTCGCCTTGGTGGGAGGCGAGTATTATAGCCACTACACCACCGCGTCCCCATGTATAAGCGGTTGTTCCAGCTCTGTACACGTAACTATACTTTGTAATCGCGCGGTCGATGTCTTTTGCAACTGAGCTATTGTTTATTTGCCATGCCATTGTGGGTTCTGCGCCAACAACAAAACTACAAAAGAAATTAAAAAGAAAAAAAAACGATCGCATTTCGAACTACCCTGTCAAGCGTAAAATTGGCTTCCGGGGGGGGGGGGGGGGAGCAGTGATTTTCTGTGAAAAGATTTAGTGATGATATATTTTTCTAAACACAGTTTGCGGCATTTATCTTCAACAATCGGATGAAATATTTTTTTTTGGCAAGTCGCAATTTATTGTTCGCAGACGAATAATGGACGTTTGGAACTGGAGCTAACTAAATTCTGAGTGGCGATATAAAAGGTAAATGGGTTCTTGCACAAAGAGCTGCTAACGACGAGAGAGGAAGAAAAAAACCTGTCAAGTGTGCGCATGCTACATTGACCTCTATCGGCCGTGCTGATAATGACTTAAAAAAAAAATGTTCGCTCTGATCGTAACCCATAATGGAACAACAGAATTTTGGCGTACAGGATACTCTCGCGGTATAAGCGAATACGTAGAAGTGAAATGGCGATGAGATTTAAGGCCGTGGTGGAGTAGTGGTTAGACTACTCGCCTCCCACCAAGGCGAACCGAGTTCGATTACCTGCTGGGGTGCCCCGGATTTTCGCATGTGGGAACCGCGCCGGACAATGCCGCCGATCGGCGGGGTTTTTCGAGGATCTCCCGTTTCCCCCCGACCTTGCGCTCCGACGCTGCTCCATTCTCAGATCTCTTCACCCGCATCGGCTCTCAAGGCTTCGATGTTAAAAGCCGCTTAAATATCTTCACTGCACTACACTCCGAGGCTATATCTTTGATATATCCGTAGCCATTCGTCAATTGGCTGTTCGGGGGCTTTGGGAAAGGACATTGTGTCTGATAGGTAGGTACGTGAAAAATTCTCGTTATTTTCTGGCACCACGCTAGAATTCACCGTCCTATACACATCGGAGTCGTCGTCGCGGTTTATTGGATTACGCAGCATGGACCTTTTTGACTTGGTTGGACGTGATTGGGCCAGTTTCTTGCTGGTAGTTCCCTACTGGTCCAAAGTTGTCCCGGGGCGTGGCCCTGACAAACAGTAGTCCAACGACAGACGCAATACAAAACACAATTATTTGAATTCTAGCCTGTCTCCAAATAATAACGCGAATTTTGCACGCCTCTACTGATTGTCTACTGCATACTGCAAAAAATGTCATATTGGCAGTAGCCTACTCCTGGCTTGCAAGCAAGTTGCCGAGGCGTTGATTGGCGGACGGCGTTTGCAACATGTTGCTGGCCGTTGACGCCATTTTGCTGGCGCGTGCCGTTGGAGATCGTGGCGTTTGCAGTTTCTGTATTCTTAGGTATTCTACGATACTGCGAAGTCCAATGTACAACAAGACCACTTTAAATCGTGAATTTTTTTCATGCTTCTCGTATTGATTTGCGGCTTTTCCGTGTAACGTGTCAACTTCTCTTCTTTTCTCCGAGTCATTTAGAATAAAGTTTACTTCGATAGTGAATTTCCGTTATTCGCACGCAGGAAGAAATCTGTCTGTACTTGGTACTTGCACTGGGTCGCAGAGTGTGTTTAAAATACTCGTGTTTTTACGAGAGTATTGAGCATGCGTACAATGTACTGATCCACGAAAAGAACCCACTTCAGACGAGGTACTGTTGAGTGCTTTCAAGGAGTCACGCACATTTTCCAGAGGCACTCCAAGATGGCTAAAAAGCGGCTTTATAAAAGTGCTTTATCTCAAAATGTACGCGTCAGATTCATATGGACCTGCACTGGACCTTGCTACACACTAGGGCCACCGCTCAAGTGCTATAGGTGACACGCAGCACGACGAGAACGAACACTACACGCCAGTTCGGAGCCTTGCGCTTAGGGGCGATGGCGCACTTGATGCGCGTGGCAGTTTTGTCTATAATCTATATTAAAGTAATTCCCTCCTGAGTGCGTCAGATTTAAAGATAACCGTTTCAAACAAAAAATTCTTCGGGAATCTTGGGATGTTAAGAAATGTAGTCGAATTTCGTGCTTTATTTATTTTTTTAACTTAAAATTAAAATTTACTTTTTACGAAAGGAAATATGAATAAATAACATTTTCACAAAATTTCTTAACGTGGCAATAGTCTCCGAGAGTGTTGCATTTATTATTTTTTTTGTTTTGTAACTGTTATGTTTAAAGTACAGGCTTGGTCACCACAGCCTGTAAACCATAGCAGTATCGCAAATGTGTCGGTTTTAATAAGTACATCGAAGGTCGAGTATCATAGAGGAGACATTGCCGTAATGTTTCGTACTTTACGTATGTAGGAATATCCTTCATCGACAAGAAGCGCGGTGAAATAAATATTCATTATTTCTGACGTCCACGGGCCGTGGTGGTTTAGTGGATAGACTACTCGCCTCCCGCCTTGGGGGAACCGGGTTCGACTACCCACCCCCCCCCCCCACCCGGGTTTCCCGCATGGGGATTCCGCTGGTCGGCGGGTTTTCTCGAGGATCTCCCTTTCCCCCCACCCCTACATTCCGGCGCGGCGCCATGCTCTCCTGAATCACCCTCATCAGCTCTCAAGACCTCGCTGTTAAGAGTCGCTCAAGTCTCTTCACTCGCTCCCCCTTTGACGGCCAGACGAAACGCCTGTAGTTGCAGGTTTCCATGGCACGTTTCGCGTCTCGGAAATTGACATTTTTCTTATATTATTTTTGTGCTTCGTGCTCGGAAACTGTCAACTCTTTTGGCGGGAAAAAGCAGTGTTCGTGGCAACCGGTTAGCAAATAGTTTTATTCCTTTTTTGATTTGAGACGAACGTGCGTTTTAAGTTTCTAACTTTAAGAAAAAAATTATGATATGCAGCGTACAAAAAATATGGGAAGGTTCTCTGAACTCTTCACGGCGAGATGGTTTTTTTTTTTTTTTTTTTTTTTTTATCCGTGTTTGTGACCACGCGAATCGTTAACAAGAAAATCTAGCACTGAATCCTTGGTCAAAAATTCACGGTTTTATTTTTCAGGCAGGCATGTCGACGGAAGACTCATATAAGCAGAGCTTTCTTCAAAGCAGATATTTTCTTGCAGAGAAGCATATAATTGTGAACCATGTTCACAAAAATAATCATAAACATGTACATACGCATTCCTTAAATTATATTTTTGATGCTTACATTACTGTAAATAAAAGTATTCACCAATAAAACCGACTGCCCTATTCTGATTGGTCAATGCCACAAGACTTTTTTAAGAAATAAAATCTAATGTATTTTAACCTGCCTATGCACATAACCCGCTGCTTTCTATTGTGAACCAGCACGTTTAACAACACGCACTGAGTTCTTCTGTACACATCATAATTCCTAAGTAAACACTTAACTTTGCATTTGCGTACCCAGCTACACGAAGTTCCGTGATATATTAACGCTGTCTCCGTTAACGTAACGTAACTTCCACGCAGACTGGAATAAAAGTGGTTGAAATTTCGCATACATTTTTTACTTATTGCGTGGCGTTAGGCGAAACAGAGGCGAACGACAATATTCTTTGACTCGGAGGTTTCCAGCTGGTGAGCAGTACGTTCTGGTTAGGGCCGTTGGTATTCGAAAAAAAAAAAAAAAACATAGCTAATACTTATATATTTAATTTATAAAAGTATACTTTAATGAAACAATATATCGAAGGGAAAATATTTATTTTCAGTACACCGGAATGCGATATTTTATGCATTAAGGGCCCCGCCTACCTGGAGGTGTAAACGTGTTGCAGAGCGTTTGAAATCCTTGTTTTTTTATTTATTAATTTTTTTTTTTTTTTTTAAGAAACCATTAAACGTGTCCCTATGAAACCAATGTACGAAGAGAAAAAATTTTCGGGCGAGGTACGTATAATACTCTCAATACATCACGTATATTATAAATGCTATTCCCGAGCCCTACAACATAGCTAAAAACGGCTTTTTCACACTGCTGTAGCTCATAGTATACTGGTTGGAAACATGTTATAATATTATAGGGACCTGGAGTGAACCTTGGTACACACTTTCCACCAATAAAATGGTAGGGTTGCCGCATAAAGTCCCATAGGTACACGTAGCACAGCGGAAACACTGCATGCTAGTTCAGCGCGTAGGAGCGAAGGGGCATCAGGCGCGCGTACAATGTCGTCCTTATCGGTCCCGCGTTTCCCTTCCTCAAACGCGCTAAAAACATCCAAGTAGACGGCGCCCTTAAAGGACTAGACAAATGTATAATTATTTGGAATATTACCTAATGAGGACACGAGGCATTGCAGAAAGATGTGGAGACTGTTTTTGGTGTATGTTGCGAAAATATACGTGGTAAATTTTAACCCTTTCATTCCTACATTAATTAATTTTTCTGGTATCGCAGATAAGAAATTTTTTGATATGTACTATACTTAAGATGACAAAGACATTGTATCACTACCAATAAGCTGTATAGTCGATTCATGGTTTCTTAGGCCTTTTTGAATCAAACATTTGAAAAATCTCCCCATGTATGACGTGTTTAGTTATTTCCTAAATACGCCCTGTGTGATGAAGAAACCGGAAAGGATGCCTCCATCTTAATTATACATCCTTGAGGGCGAAGAAACTCTTTCAAATAGATTTAGAATGCGACAACGGCGAATAATATTGGCTGTGACAACTTTTAATTACTGTTTAGCACCATTCTAAATACTTAAGACATTAGGCCTACCTACTCTATATAAACTACTTTATATCTACTTTATGTAAACTCAAAAGCTGGCGTGTGAACATGTAGTACAGTGGTAAAATTGTGGAGTCCGCTACGAAAGTGTATCTCCATCGGACCCAAATCTTTTTTCGTTAAATTTTACATGCCGATATCCCAGTATGTAAAAAAAAAAAAAAAAAAAAAAAAAACTATATTTTGCAACTGGTCAGTAATTATCGTCAAAATTAAAAATAACGCACTCGTGCTCTAGCAATTTCAAGTCATTTTCAAGAAAACGAATGAAACTATACCAGTGAGCAATCAGTTTATGTAAAAGGCGGACAGTAATATAGCAATATCAAGATGTGCTAGCAATTTGTTTATGGGCCTACTGCTGTGGCCGTCCTCAAGAGAGCTAACCACGCATTAATTAGAGGGATTTAGGTAGCTAGAGGAAGAGCACTCTGTTCTTACAAAACTCTATTTTATTAAGCTGAGATGGGGTGTCTCAATTTTCTGAATACCTCCGCCCACTCCCCCCTTTTTTGCTGACACGATCAAAATGAATATCTGCTAAAAAAAAAAAAAAACTGTGACTTGAAAATTGTTGGTTATTTTTGAAAACACGTACTGAATATACCATTTTATTTGCTCTGCTGTTACGAGTAAAAACGGAACCTGCTACCTGTTTGAAACAAAGTTATTAGCACTCAATTATTTTTGAACGTGCAGAAAATGTAATTCCGACACACATTCTCTAGTTGCAAACTTTACTACACACTTTGGGAAGTTGTTGAAAGAATTTCGAGGTAATCGCATGTTCACAAAAATTCGGCTGCCCCTTTTGGACAGAGCTCACACGGGCTATGGAGACTTGTATTTTTGCTAAAAATCTCTAACTACGCTATTGTCTTCGTAGATTCCTCACTTACTTGCATTTTTGGCGTAATCTGGAGGAATTCTGCGGGGTGCCCACGACGAACGAAGAAGTGAAATTCGGCTGGAGTTTTCGTTGCCCCGGACGTACAGCTGGCGTGGTCGTTGCCCGGAGCGACGTGGGTTCAGCACATGCCAGGCCTCCAAGGCCGACTGAGCAGCGTAAGTCGGCTACCGTCCGAAGCGATTCGGTGCATGCGCTCTGGCCAAGGTCTCCCAGTTGTTTGGCGCGAGGCTTGTCGCTGCTCTGCGGCTGGCTGACTCCCAGGCGCCCTGCGATTCGTCGAGCAACCAAGACTTCTGGAGGTGTGGTGGGACGGAATCGCCGTTCGTTGGAGGCGCTCCTGGAATTTACCCCACCATGGAGATTGTGTGTGCTGGTGTCGTTTATTGGACGCGCATGGAAGAGACTGTTCATATTAGTCGAGCTCAGTGTGTTAAAATTTTAGTGACTTTTGCATAAATACCTGCCCAGGAGAGCCACTCGGGAGAGATGGTTCCGCCACTGTGATCAGACGGCAGCTTCAGTTCAGTACTTTGAGAACTTTTATTGACTATTTGAACTTTAAACCATTCTGGTATGAGGGTCAGGTTGGGCCAGATGAGATGTCATAGTAGGAGTTGCTTTCAATTTTCAAGAAAGGATATTCTTAGGAAATTTTAAAGAGATTTTGGAGAAAAAAAAAAAAAAGAAAAATAAAATTCATGCTGTAATTTTGTGAAGTTTTAAAAAGATGGCCCTAAGAAAATATTTTGCCATTTTTCTCCTTTTAAGCCACCATCAATGTCAAATTGCTATGGAGCATATTGTTTAAAGTGGCAAGTGAAAGTTAATGTAAACATGCACCTGTTACAGATTTTAAAAAGGCTTGAAATCCAATCTTGTTGTGGAAAATTTTTAAGGATCAGTTATTAATTGAAATAAAAACTGGCCTTTCAGCCTTTTTGGCTGTGGCCAAGTAAGGAGTTACCCAGTTTAAAATATTTGCTTGTGTAATATCAAATTATTAGCATATTCCAGTATTTGTTTGTCTTGAAGATATGCATTTTAATGGCATCTATAATTGTTGGCTATGGCCAAGTAAAGAAATTACCCATTTTAAAATTATTTTTGTATAACCCATATATTACTGTATTTGCTTGATTGCAGATAATGCTTTTTATCGCCTTCAGCGTGGTGGATATGGCCAAGTAATTAATATACCAATTTGAAATATTGCTTGTATAATCAATAAATATCGTATTTGTTTGATGGCCTTTAAGTTATGGCCCAATATAAAATTTCTCATAATAATATATGGATTTTTCACCAAATGAAAGTCGCAGTATTTTTCACAAAACTGGTCACAATTTACAAGTGTCAAATTTTGCAATGGCAGTTGAAACTGTTCAGGTCATAGGCAAGAACAGCCTTGTTGAAGAATTTTGCCATGGACAGTAAATAAATAAGTTGTGTTCTGTATTTTACATTTTTATGATGTTTAAAGATGTGTAGAATTTGAAGAAATGAATTGATATTCCATCCTACTATTGATAGCTGTTATTTTACAGTTCAGTACATTACGTTGTTCAGTACATTGCATACGTTTTGCATTGCAAGATGTTGCCAGTGTGCATAATTTCATAAAAGCCTACCTAACACTGTTTTCTGATTACTGTTATTTACTTCAGCTGTTCAGCCTGTGGTGAAGTCCGAATAGAACTCGGAGTTGATAGGCATGAATTTTCCATTTGAGAAACCAATGATAAGATGTTTATCAAATAAACATCATGTTAAATATGTCTACAGTGAAAAATTTTACTACGAATTTAGTAGTTGAAGTAAGGCCACACTGCAATTAGAATGTGAAGTTAAACTGATTGAATATTTCCAATCACAGTTCAGGTTCTTTGCTATTGTTTAGTTTCGAATTGGCGCCTCTTTGCTATTTCTCTGCACCACTCACTTCAGGACAACTTAGGGCTTTTGGACAGCCACCTTGTTGCGTCCTCTGGACATACAGAGCGCCACAAAGCAAACAACTATACAGAATCCGCAAGGCAATTGCGGTCGACAATTAAACAAGAAAGGCGTTGAGGTATAAATCCTCAGCTTAATCGCTCAAGTTATGAAACATTTAATGCAACGACGTTCTGATACAAGTATTCGATCAATGAGGCTATTATACTGCTCTTAAGGAGCTTATCAACGCCTTCGCCTGTCCCGAAGTCTGTCGTGCCTTAGTCGCCCTATCAGGAACGTTGTCGAGCACGATGAGGCTCTCTCGACAGCGGGTGCAGCGGGTATTGAACCAGGACCCCACGGACAGGTGGTCCTCGGGCAGGGCCTTCGGCGTCTCAGGCAAGATGTCCCCCAGAGTCGCCATTGCCCTGGTATTATATACTACTGTCCCGACCTCGTGCTTATTCCCCCGGAATTTGTTTCCACAAACAGCAGGATCGACTGGCTGAGGTCGCCCTGCGCCTCGCGTCAGCTCGCCGCTTAACAACCCTTGCTGTGGGAAGCCACAGCACTACGCAAGTTACTATAGGCTGTTCACGGTGAAGTGAACACTTATTAAGGCTCTCTCAAAAGGCATTAACCCGTAATAAATACATTTTATTGCAGTCTCAAACGTTACATTTTGAGAGTGAAGGAAAGTATACACTGTGTTAACATTAAAAAGTGGCAGAAAAATATAAATAAATTGAAAGGAAAAATTCAGCAGGGCCTTAAAAGTGCTCACTTTGCCGTGAATAGCCTATAACTGGTAGCAGTTCTACGAATGGGGTTCATATTTACTACAAACCACACACTGCGCACCCACCGAGGATGCCGAATGCTAGTACGCGAACTGCTGTCGTAAGTTAATGTGGGCCTGAGAAGGTTAAGGAAGCGCTGCCTAGTACGGGACTGTCCAAGCGACAGTATAGGGTTTTACATGTTACAGGTAGAAACCCGGAAGTTACGTGGATACATTCGGCATCCAGAGAGACTGCACACTCACTTGTGTACTCGAGACTCAGTTTGTTGTTCACGGACTGTTTCTCCAGTTTAACCCCGGACCAGGCAGCACGGGACTCGGTCCAGGTTTCCTTATCTGAAAATAAGATTTTGTTGAATCAATCAAGATTTGTTTGGTGCAACCAAATTGTTTGTATACGGGCAATAAAATACTTTGTTTCTGAAACCAAATTATTTTGTTGTTCCATTTGGTTGCCCCAAACTACAAGATTTGGTTGCGCAACTAAAAGTTTGTTTGGCTACACGAACTTAATGGGCCGAGATAAAAAAAAATGTCACAAGTTCGAGCTAGTTTCGGACCTAGATAACCTGCTCTCGCGCGCTACGCCTTAGTAATATCAGCTAATGTGACAAGTGATGATGACGGAAAGCTTTTAAATAGATATACTGCAAATATTGGGCTTCTGTGGTGGCTCATATGGCAGCTGGTGTACCGGCTCGTACACCAGGGCTTGTAGAAGCTTGTACAAGAACCAAGTACGGTTTCAATTCTACATCAGGGATATACCACCACCTCATGCAAACAGAGCTCCACCAAGTCTAAGAGAATTACACCAAAAGGACAACGCACCATATTCAAGCACTCTCAATTTAATATTTTTCATAAGAACTAGTTCTTACGTGGTATTTCCAACACACTTGTTTTCGCCTTTTTTTTAATTTACATTAATTATGAACGAAATATTATAATTTACAGACATAATATAAGTGAGAGTTCAATTTAACCAAAAATAATATACTTTTATGTTAACGTGTATTTCAGACACTCTGCAGTGCACCTCAAGCGTCAGTCAGGCTGGAGCCTTAGCGTCACGTTTAACTTTGTGGGCAGTGAGGAGGGTAACTTAATTTAGTTTCAGACTGTTTTATGTAATAAATGTACAAATTAGCATACTGCTAACATATTTACGTCTCTAATTATTTCGGAGTCAAATTTAATCTACGCATAATTGAAATCATCGCGTCTTTTTACAATCGGCTTAAGAACACAAAATTACTACTAGCTTAACAAAAGTATTAAGTTAATTGTGAACAGTGGCTGGTTATAAAGTATAAATTTTCGTAAATTACTCTGAAACACAAATTCCTGGCAAGAAAAAGGAAAATAAGTATCTCCTGCGAGGGCAAAAAGGTGGGTGGGGGGAGGGAGTGAGGGGGTGGAAGAAGTCGTGTTTCTGAAAGTTTCATCTCAACTGTTATTTATTGTCGCTAGAGAGCAGTTCGCCAACTGTTGCGAGTGAAAGAGAAGCTCTCCTCCTGCAGCAGTTGGCACCATTTCGGAAAAGAGGACGAAGGTGAGTGCGCTATCTATTCCGCGAGTGAAGGGTTGGCTTTGAAATTCTCTGGTCGGCGCCACACTTGACTTGGATCACGGTGAGGCGCCTCTGAACAAGCGACTGTCGACTGCTGCCCTCGTGCCATCCCCTTCCCCCCTTCTGATTTCCATCTGCGATCGTACTGGGTAGAGGGACCAGGTAAAAAGTGGCTGTGTCGTGCAGCTCTTCAAACTCGTCTTGTCACGTCTTGTTAACCGTCGAGGATATTAACAGTTTTTTTTCGGAACAGAAATCCAGGACAGCTGTAATTTGATTATGTTGTATACTTCATCCTTCCTCTTCAGTTGATTTTTTTTTTGTTACTGGCATACTCAATTGCATAGTTTTCTGAGACTGGATTTTCTACCTCCATATTTCTTTTCAGTGATATTTGTTCGTAAGTATTTAATTGTGAGTACTGTCTTCGTTTTGTTTAATTTTGCATGTTTTGAATAGTTGGGAACATTGCCTTCTTCCATTGTATGATTTATTTCTTATATTCCTAGTCGAATTAAATCGCAAATAAAATCCATTTTGATATCCGTACAATAAATAATGTTTCCTTAACGAAAGCAACTAAATTAAATGTTTTCGTGTCTATATCACAGCATATATCAGTAATACGTACCTCATAATAATGGCCAATTAATATTTTTTTTAAAGTGACATACTCTATGGAATTTCCAGTTTAGAGTGAAGAGGTTTGGGTGGCTCTTAACAGCGAGGTCTTAAGAGACGACGAGGGTGATTGAGTTAAGTGTGGAGCAGCGCCGGAATGCAAGAGTAGGGAAAACGGGAGATCCCCGTGAAAACCTGTGGTATCGTCCGGCATTATTATACCGCATGCGAAAAATCGGGCCACTCCCGGATTATCGCATGCGGGAGAATTGCGCCTCTGTGATGTATAGACACACACACGCTCTATCTAATCTATCTCTCTCTAATAGATACCATACTTGCCTAAGCAGAGCCCCATTCTTACCATATTGACTTCTCTCCTTACAGAAAGCCGGTGTTAGGAGGAGCTGGGATATTTTCTCAAGTTTCTATCTCCCCTGCGAAATGTTGGATATTGCCGTGTGTCGTGTATGGGTAAGGTGGGGTCGTTAGCTGGTGTTGGTTGTGTCTGTGTATGTGTGTGTGGCGGGGGGGGGGGGGGGGGGGTGTTGGGGAGGGGAGTGTTGAGAGGGGCAGAACGCGCACCTCGACAACTCTATACCAAATAACCGAAGGTTTTTACTTATTGAACTACTAGTTGACCCGTGCGACTACGTTCGCATGATTTTTTCTTTTTTTTTAAAGTTATTAAAATAAAGCCCACCATAGTTTCATTAAGGTTTTATGTTTAAAATACTAATATTTCTTCTTTCAGGTTTAATGGAGTTATTAAACTACACCCTGCCATCGCCTCGCGCATGTTTTATGTTAGCATGATATTTAGGACTTTGAATTGGTCTAGTCACTTTTTTATTGGGTTTTTTACCCACTGAGCTACTGCGGCCCGTCTATTGGGTGCTCTAGCCACTCAGCTACTGCGGCCCGTCTATTGGGTGCTCTAGCCACTCAGCTACTGCGGCCCCACATGATATATATCTATCCACTGGGTCACTGCGGCCCCACTTGGAATAACTGTAGCCACGTGGCCACTACGGCTGTTTGGAAGGAAAGGTTTACAGCCCATAGACAAAAAAGAAAGGAGAAATGACATTTTTTTTACAATGCTTGTTTTATGCAGTAATCCTAAGAAAAGCCTAATCCAGTGCTTATTTACACCCCTGATCATAATTTTTTAAATTTTATGTCAATACGTTAAGTGGTTTTTAAGTTAAATCCGTTCGAACAGACAGACACGAAAAAAAAAATTACATTAGCTATGGCTCAGTTATTAATTATACTATATGAAAAAATAACTAAATGTGAAAAATTCGATTTCACCTCGAGCCACTTCTACTTTATTTAGTAGTGTAGATTATCCATTCTGTAGTCATTCTCAGAAGGTAATCAAGAATTATTTCCCGTCTTTTCTACACAGTAAACAAATAAAGGATACTCCATTTTATCACAGTTATTTTGTCAACTAAGTGATATGCAATAATTTGTCAAAGATGTAATTTCAACAATAAATGCCGGGTACAATTTATGGCTCAAAAACTCGTAACACCACAGTAATTTCAGTCTCTCCTCCTAAAGAAAGTGGTCTACACACTTTCAAACTCGCTTTAATTTATGATTGTGGTTGTTACAAACTATTTGTTAGACACTATACTTAGGCTAACACAGTTTTTATTTCATTATCGCAGCCAATGTGCGTTATACTTTCTGTTCAGTATTAGTGGTATGAATCTATCATAGCTAGGGGCACCTGAATTTCGCGAAGAGATTTCCGTGCATGTTAGATTTCAATACACTACGGACAAATCAACGGATTTATTTTGCTTACTGGTTGCGTGTCTTTGTGAGAAAACATTTTCTTATTTGGCTGGCCAATCAGAATTAGGTTACTCTTGACGCGTGCGTCTGAACACCTAAGCCGACACCTAACACGTGTAACACGTAAATAATCCAATCAAGTGAGTGTAGAGATTTGGGCGGCTTTTAACAGCGAGGTCTCGAGAGCCGATGAGGGTGATTTAAGTGAATAAGGAGCGGCGCCGGAATGAAGTTGCGGGGGAAACTGGAGATCCCCGAGAAAACCCGCTGACCAACGGCATCGTCCGGCACGATTCCCACTTATGGAAGTCCGGTGACCGGGCGGGGGATTGAACCCGGTTCGCCTTGATGGGAGGCGGACGTGCTAATAGCTCAGCCACCGTGGCCCCTAATCCAATCAAGAAAGTGGAGCTGAGCCAAAGTGTATGAAATACAACTGGTCACGAAATCTTCTCGCGAATATCGTGTGTCCCTAGTTACACCAATAACGAATTTAGCTAGTAAGAAACAAATGGGATTGCTGAACCGTGAACATCCCCTTCGAAGGAAGGGAAAAATCAATAAAGTACTACCGACTGGAATATAAAAGAACAAAGGAGGCTGGCATACGGCCAGAGAAGAACGCGAATTTCGCGAGTTTTCAGCAGCTTCGTAAGTTCTGTTGCGGCTACATAATCGGCGAGGCTTTCCTTAAAATTTTAGTGACTTTGAAATGTGTCAAAGACTCCACGCATTTTTCTGCAACGTTCAGTTATCATCGCCATGCCACCAGTCAATATGCGAACAACTACCGGTAAATAGGCATCTATATGCCTCTGCAGTAAATTGCCACGCGATATTAAATATCCAAACAAATTAACATATGCTGAGCCAGTGAGGCAGATAGTTGAATATGAGATTTGTTATTCATTCAAATATATAGGCTATTATAGAAAGTAAGAATTAAAATCAAAATATTTATTTCACTCAATGGACAATTATTTGAATACCCTAGTGCTACATATATGTACAATTCTATCGTAATAATGCTTTGTCCTTTTTACTATATGAGCTATGTGTATGTGTATGTAGTATATATGCAGAACTGTAAGCATTTCAAAATTGTGTATATAACTGCATAATATTGAGTTTTATGCTAGTTGATAAGTTTTAAAATGTAAAACATTTCATACGCCATTTATTTGTGTTAACATGCACTATAAATAATATATTAATTACTATTGACACGCCTTATATCCCAGTAATGGGGCCAACAAGATGCAAAATAAATAAAAAATAATTTAAAAAATAGGGTGCTGTGTTGGGGACACGGCCGTTTATTTTGCGTGAATACGTCTACGTTGACGCGCTCAGACGCCTTGATGTTTATTTTACGTTCCCGCCAGCGCTTCACTAGATCATATTGCGTTTTATGGGTATCACTGGATTTATTTTGAGATGCTCTTTCCAATCGTATACGATTTCTGTATTTTGACTTGGCTTTTTGACGAATATAAGCCGACATTGTGTTAAGTTTCCTTAATTTTTTACATTAAACGCAAACAATTTAACCACAACCACGCCACAAAAATGTATTTTTACACGCAATCGATTAATCTTGACGAGATCTGTCGATTAAAACATAAACGAGCGTTGTAGCTTCTCCTAGTCAAAAGTTATACTAGGCGGAAGTTATGAGACTCGGCGAAACGAACTCAAAATTGAACCCCCCCCCCCCCCCCCTTTTCACCACGCGCGATGCTTCGCAGTCCTCACTCAGCGTATAACATATTCTTTGATCTGTTGGCAATCGAGTTAGGTAATTGAATTTTGAATGTAGACAACAGGTTCGGAGCTGCAATGCCAAAATCTATTCCCCGATTTTGTTATCATTGGATTTTCTGGATTGCCTCCCACTATGGTTGCAAATTTAAAGACGTATTCACATCACAAAGAAAGTAAACGTTATGAAACTAATTTATATAGGATGTTTACAGTAAACGGAGCACTTTTGAAAGCCCTGTTTAAGATCTTCTATATACGGTATGTATCCTTCCGCCATACGTAATATTAACATTGCCGTGAACATGATCACATTATCCATGCGTCGGTCAAGTGAAAATATAATAAATGCAAACATTTAATACATTTTGTTAATTCTCGCACTTACATGAATAAAAAACACATAAAGCAAAATAAATAATTTAAAGCGTTCACAAATGATTACCAAACAGCTTTATTTCAACGTTAAAACAAGAGACTACTTTCCCTCCGTTACAAGTTTTAATGAGCACTGGTAGGGGTGCGAGGTACGGGCAGTGACATTTCTTAAAGGTTGATTTCACAAATGCTCATTTTACCGAGAACAGCCTATATAAATGTGAACCGTAATCTCCCCAAAGAAATCGTGCCAGTAGAGTTTTGCTATAAAATTGAAATGCAATCCATGTTTATATTAATACGGCATTTTTGTCGTGTTTGGCAAGCATGTTACGCCGGTATTGTCTCTTCGCGCTTTTTGGCTCCGAGTTCCGTATATACTCTGCCCGCCGTGCTCCGTAGGCGTGGCTTGCAGTTGGCACCGCTGCCAACATTGGTGTACTCGCATCCCCCTCGTAAATCTATAGTCTTTTGTTCTCGGAAGGTAATAGGAGATTTTATGTAATGTTATGGCGGTTAGGAAAGCGTGCTCCAATACTTCGCGTACTATACCCGAGTGTACTTCGATCTGTTGTACTCCTTTGCAGCCATGCAAAAATGTACTGTTTTTAAAGACCGGAAAAATTCTCGAGATCAACGACCTGTTGGCAAGACTGCGCAGTCTTGTGTGCAATAACGCAGATAAAATTAATCACTGGTTGCTTGCTGTCACAGCGGAAGGCGATGGTTGGGCCTGTGTATTGTTGAAAGTTTCTTATTGGTCCAGGCTTCTTCAATACGTGATAAATAACGCGTTAACCAATTGCAATAGTGACCTGAACAAACAAGTTTTGGATTCCAGCTTGATCCAAAATAAATCCGCGAATTCTTCAGGTCTTTGAACTATTTTACATGTTACGGAAAAATACAATTTTAATTGTAATGGTACTTGTATTAGTTCAAAGCTTTCTCACCAGTCGGTATCTAAGTTGCCGAAAATAATTCTTCTCGTTATTTTATAGTAGAACGCAAGTTTTCCCTATCTTTTGTATAAGCAAGTCGGTGCCATTCATTCATTGGTATAGATCTGCGAAATTCGCGTTATTTTGTGGCTGCAGGCTATACTCTAAGATGCTGTATATGCTTGTTTGACTCATGCCATTGGCCAACAACTTGTATACAAGCCCTAGGGACATTTTTAGCCTGTGGCGAATACTCAACGCTTAAGCAACCTATCTCCAGTAAAGTGACAGCGCTATTAAAATGTCACCATGTAGTATCCAGCAGCCAATGAAATCGCGAATTGCTCTCAGGTAGGTGTAGGACAGTGAAGTCTAGCGTGCTACTAAATAATAACGCGATTTCGGTACGTCTCTATTCGTTGGTTACAGCAACAGATAGGACACAGTTACACTTGCATGTCTGCAGGAACACACGCGACTGTTTGTCGTGCAAGATATGCTTCTTAGGCAGCTCTTCTGTTCTGGAAACTCCACATTATCACTGTAAAAAAATAATGGGGAAATTACGTGAGAAGTGTTAAGTAATATTCGCAAATTTGTAGGGGAAACATAGTTTTCTTACAGGTAAGATAAAATTACCGCGCTCTGGAGTAAAATTCACGTACACGGTAGTGGAAAATCCCAGAAATGGATGGGAAAATTACCTTACGACGTGTGCATCTCTTCAGCATTCTCAAAAGTTAAATGGGGGAACGGGTGGAAGAAACAATCCTTTAACACGCTTATATTCAATAAGACTGCAATGCTGTCGCCGTGGTGTGATTGATAGCGCATCGGCCTATCATGGTAGAAGCCCATGGTTCGCGCCCATCCAACAGCAAGTGTAGAGGAATTTGGTGTTGAGGTTTCGGTTGCTATTCTTCAGAGGATATAGATAATAAAATTAATGACAGTACTAATACTTTTAATACAATTTTATTATGCATTGTAGTTAATTTTCCCTTACTTGTATGGGATTTCCCCCCACTTTTGTCAGATACTTTTCCCGTACAATTATGGAATAGTACTTTACTTGTTATGTAAATTTACTCTGCATTTAAGGGGAAATTCTACCTTACATGTAGAGGTAATTAGCTTCCCTTGTAAGGGAATTTTGCACATCAATTTCTTTCACCGTGACAGCTCACCTCCCACCAAGGCGAACCGGGTTCAATCCCCGGCCGGGTCACCGGATTTTCGCGTGTGGTAATCATGCCGGACGATGCCGCTGGTCGGTGGGTTTTCTCGGGGATCTTACAGTGCCACTCCATATTCACTTCCGTCACTCTCATCAGCTCTCGAGACCTCGATGTTAAGAGCTGCCCAAATCTCTTCATTCACTATTTACCATCCATCGTTACCAACTTTACTGCCCAAATGTCACTCAGTGGCATTTCAAAAGTGCTCACTCTATGGTGAACAGCCTTTAGCAGGGGTCGCCCAGACAGTACGCTACACGTCTGAACTCTAAGATGGAGTTCGGATAACTCTTGACCATGCGTATTGTGAAGGAGCTCTCGTACCTTGCGGTTCGACCAGCGGGGTTATCTACATGTCAAACTTCTCATGTGTATAGATGCGGTGTACGATCGCAAGCTGGCTGTGAAAGTGTTGGGCCGAAGACAAGGTGTGATGCGCTGCATGAGGTCGGTGGTCGACCGGGGTGAGGGGTCGCTTATGTTTTTTACGCTGTGCGGTGGCATTTCCTTCGAGGTGGGAAACTTCAAGTCCGGCTATGCGGCGGTTGATGTGATGCTAAAGCCGGGGAATTTCAAGATGTCTGTGGCTGTGAGTGACGAGTTAGCGACCAAGGTGGTGGCTGTAGCGAGAACGGCCAATGCTGCACGTCGTCGTGGCTTACACCAGCTCTAAGGATGTGGAGTGAATGAGTGACAAGATTTGGGCGACTCTTAACAGCGAGGTCTTGAGAGACGACGAGGGTGATTGATGTGATTATGGAGCAGCGCCGGAATGAAATGGCGGGGGAAACGGGAGAAAACCCCCGACCAACGGCATCGTCCGGCACGATTCCCACATGCGAAAATAAGGTGACCCGGCCGGGGATTGAACCCGGTTCGCTTTGGTGGGCGGTGAGCAGACTAACAGCTCAGCCACCGTGGCCCCAAAATAAGTATTGAATCCCATACTCCCAGGTGTGGGGTAACACTAGCTACTCTCTTGGGCAGCAAGCAGTCAATGAACAAACAGACGACGCTCGACCATGCAAAGGATTGCGGAGTCTGACCCACAGGTCATTCAACTTGCAAAATATTTCTATCCCTACAACGGTTTGACTTGACCCGCTGCCAACATAACTGGCTTCGTGCCACTGTGTAGGGCAGTATGTATGCAGTTAGAGGGGTTCGATTATTTTATCAAAGGTCGATTTTAACATTACCGTAAACAGCATTCTGTAAATGCGCGTCGGCTGTGTGTAGTTAACGAACAGACATTGCTTTCACCTGGAGCGTGAGGAACGAAACTACTCGACATCACCACCCTTGTGAAGTCGGCCGGTATCAAAATCACGAGCACACTGCCACTTTCACATTTTATATTTTTGACTCTCGTTTTTATTTCTTTCAACCGGCTATTCATTTTTTTTTTGTTTTTGGTCGGTTGGTTGTACTCTGCTGCGATCTGCAGTTGACTCTCGTTTCTCTGCCACATTACATTTGCCCTTTCAGCAGCACACACGTTGGTTTGATGTAGTGGCGTGTGGTGAACTGTTGCAGAGTATTCTGCTGTTTGTTCACGACTGTGCCCTGTCGGCACACGTTGCAGGAACTACTAACTAGAGAGCTGGCAACAAGCTAGACTCTGCAATCCTTGTGCATGTACTCGAGCCTTAATTGTTTATTGGTAGGGCGACCTGTGGAGACTAGACTTCAACGTGTAATAATTCAAATGATCCAACCACGAAAGTGATTTTGAACTAAAGAGCGTTGGAATACAACTTGTCGTGAAATCTTTTCGCGAGAAACTGGTAGATGCTGCAGTTTCACTTTAAATCAGGTAGCACAGTAACATTGTCTTGTCACACAGTCACGGCAGCTAATAATAAAAGAAAACTCCAGCTACGCTCGTAGACTAGCCTGCTTGGAATTCCTATCGCGAAAATCAGGTGTCCCTCTCAAAATTGTCTAGCGCGTGGCTTAAAAACTTTGTTCCAAATAAAAAAATTACGCGTTTGGAGTCTAGCTTGCCCTCCAATGAATTTACAAAATTTCCGAGGGTTTTACTATTAACCACCATCATGGATCCGGAAGGGGTGGGGGAATAAACTTACGGCTATCACCACGAGCAACCAACTGCCATCAGAGTGATTAAGGATGCATCTGTGCACCTGTGAAATAGCTACCTTTTCTACGACTTCCAACTCCACACGCCAGCAAAATGGCGTCATTGGTAAGCTATACTTGTGAACGCCGTTCCCCAACTAGCGTCTGTTAACTGACTTATACCAGCTGGTGTAACCGGCAAATCTTACCCCCGGGTGGATTTTACCCCCAAGTCGGACACCCTAGCGATCGAGACAGGAAAAGAACGCACTAAGTACATCATTATATCATTGGTGAGATGTCGGCACAGTGGGTTGCCTTACGGAAATAAAAGGGTAAATGTTCATATAGAGACTTTCGGATATATATTTTTTTTTTCTGCGGAATAATTATTTGCGAGGGGGATACACTTGTTCCTTAAATTGTTATTGTACCAAGGGACACATTCTGGCGAGAAAATGACTAGCATAAAACTCCCGAGGATTAGTGTCAACCTAATGTATTGTGGTCAGCCGAGGATTGTAAACAGTGTTATACTGCTGTCACGTTGTCAGCGGACCACCACGCTGCTTAGACACGTGCAGCCACTCAGCATTCAAGGAGTAAGAATAGCCTGCTACACCGGCCGGCAGTACAGCTAGTAGGGAATCTTCTGTAGAGTGCGGTAACCAATCAGACATAATACCTGTTCCCAAAGCTGCTCGCAGCCAATCAATGAACGAGTACAAGGACATCAAATGAACCGCCGCTCCATTTAGTCCCTGTGTACAGTCCCGTCGCTGTTACTTCCAACTTTTGCGAAGTTCTACTTCCAGTGTATTCCTCCTCCTCGTGCAAACAAAGCCTAACCAGTTGTAGAAAAATTACACCAGAGAGACAACGCACCGCGTTCGTGCGCACTCAGTTAAATAATATTTTGCATGAGAACTAATTCTTACTGGGCATTACTAGGGACACGAGAATATCGCGAATATATTTCCGCACATGCTATATCCCAATACTCTACGGCTGTACCAGCAGTTTTATTTCCCTTATTGGTGGCGTGTATTTGTGAGAAAACATTTTCCTACTCGGCTGGCCAATCACAATTAGGTAACTTCAATACTGTACGTCTGTGATTTGCGCGCGCACACCTAAGACACTTAACATGGAAACCATCCAATCATGAAAGTGAAATCATCTAAAGCGTTGTGAAGTACAACTGATCGTGAAATCTTTTCGCGAAATTCGGGTATCCCTAGGCATTACCAACACAATTTTTTCTTCGATGTTTTTATTCGTATTAATTATATATTAAATATTACAGTTTAAAGACAAACTATAAATAAAAATCTGACTAATTAAAAATAAAGTACTTTCATGTTAACAGAGGTACGAAACGCTTGTGATATATGTCATATTTAGGAAGCAACCAAACACGTCATACATAGAGACCTGAAGAATTCGCGGATTCATCTCGTGACAAGATAGAATTCAAAACATGTGTGTTTATATAACTTCAGCCATTGGTCCACATGGTGTTTGACACCTCTTGGAGAACGCTAGCCCAATCGTCGCCTTTTACTGTGACAGCAGACGACCAATGTGCAGTTAATATCGTCATATTTGAACATAAGGCTGAAGAGTCTAGCCTGCAGGTCATTGAGAGCTCTCGAATTTTTCAGGTCTCTAGTCATACATGGTGTGATTTTTCAAAGGTTTCATTCATAAAATGAAGAAACTGCGAACAGACTATTTATATGAAATCCTGAGGCCGTGTCTTAATTGACAAGTTTCGTTATTTCGTTATTTTGTAGATTCGTGTCAATTCGAACGTTGTCGACAGTCACTTGCTTAGCACTCGCGGCAAAAAATTACTACATTAACAGTGCAAATTTTTTTTTAAATCTAAATGTAACGCTTAAAACAGACTTAATATTTCTGCAATCACCACTGGAATACTACAAATACGTTAATAAATCAGCAAATAATAAATTATGCAATAACAACTTTAAAAAAATGTTTGCATATATATATATATATATACACACACACACACACATACAAAGCACAACACTATTTGCTTTTTTAAACATGCCTATTGTATTTTATGTAGAGTTATTTATTTTAAAAGTCGATTTATTTACGCATTTGCGCATGTGTTTATAAAGTAAAAACAAACAAGGCGCTGATTTTTTCATTTTGTATTTTTGCTAACATCCGTTAGATACAAGATACGAAATACCAAATCACCTAAATGCGTCACCATTTTTGTACACAAAATCGGGTCATGTGATCATTTTGTCAACAAAATTCAATTCGGACACGGCGTCAGTCTGTAGGGAAACGCAATGTAAACAAGGAGTCCGCGTTGCTGTGTGAACACGTGGGCTTGACAGCTCCGTGGAGGCGAATGGCGAGCCAGCGCTGGTGGTCGAGGGGCAGAGGACCGGGATCTCTGCCAGAGGGTGCTGGGGCCGAGCCTGCAGGCGTCTACAGGCGGCATCGAGCCGGAGCATGAAAGAGGGTTGGTGGAGGCTCAGGGGTTATCCAGAACTCGCCGGAGGTCAGGCCAGGCCGCGCCGCGACGCACATCAAAAGCGCCGACGCCCTGCCCACGCGTCTTTGGCGTGGTCACCCTCGCTGCCGGGGACGAGGAGCCTGTATGTGGACCGCCGCTCCGTTACCGCGAGTTTCCACCCATCAATTTCCAACACAGCATCCAAACACGTAAATCCTACGCAATCAAATCTTAGCAGTAAGAGGTAACCAGTAGAAATTTTTTCCATAGATAACGACAGGAAAATTTCGCGAATTTATTTCAGGACAAGATAGAAGTCCAGCGCATGTACACCGAAGTCGCCTTCGAAATTGGACCACAGTTCATTGGACATGCCCTGGGCGACTCTGAGCCAATAGCAGACTTGCAAGGAAATAAGTAGCGAGTGCCATGCTTAGGGACTTGAATTCGCGAATTCATTTTGGGTCAAGTTCATCTCACTATTGCAATTGGTTTACGCGTTATTTATCACCTCCTAAAGAACCCTGAACCTATAAGAAAGATGCAATAAAATGCAGGCCCAACCATCGCCTCCCGCTGTGACAGCGAGCAACCAATGATTAATATTATTAGCGTTATTTTACACGCGTATGCAGCCTAGGCTACAGGTCATTTAACTTGCGAATTTTTCCGGTCTCTAGCCATGCTGCCAGGTGTGTAGTAACACTTGCTATTCTCTGGAGCAGCAGCCAATGAGCACATAGGCCTATCTGGTGCTCGACTGTATACAGGATCAGGCGCTGATTGGCGAACGACGTTCCGGCATGCTAGAGTTCGCGGAATAAAAGACTTATTCATCCTGTATACATAAGTGAGCGAGTGAAGAGATTTTGGCGGCTCTTAACAGCGAGGTCTTGAGAGCCGATGAGGGTTAAGCGAGGTGAGCATGGAGCAGCGCCGGAATGCAAGGGCGGGGAAAAGGGAGATCCCCGAGAAAACCCGTCGATCAGCGGCATCGTCCAGCACGATTCCCACATGCGAAAATTCGGGAGTGACCCGGCTGGTTAGCCTGCTCGCCTCCTTGGTAGGAGGCGAGCAGGCTAACCGCTCAGCCACTGCGGCCCCACGTCAATTCGTCTCTGTACTTATTTGTCTACTTTGTGTCCGGGGCAAAATGTGGGCGTTTTTTGACGTTTCACATGTAGGTTTTAGCGTCTAAAACTACTTGTTAGAAATTAAGCCCAACAGTATAAACCAAGGAGTGTGAATAAGCGGCAAATTTTATGCACATATTTTATACGTGGTGTAGGCCTCTATATCTCATAGTAAACACAAACTTTTCTGGTTGATTCTTACAAACGTAAACGACCAGAAATTACACGCACGGATTTGTAAGCCATTTGCTACTACATGGATGAAAACAAAGGCACCCGTGCAGTAACGTGATTTTCTAACAGAGTGCGTAAAATTCGCTTCACACGAGATAATGATGCTCATTAATGCTTTCATGAGAACTAGATTTTAGCACTCCGCGCGTTGCTACGGCAACTTCACAACTGCAAAATCTGAAATGAAAAATAAGCGTATTCGAGGATAAAAGCAGGCCACGAATTGAGTCATCAGCCACACATCAATTTTAGAGCACAATTATCTATTAGATAATGTAAAGTATGTTAACAAACAAAATACGTTTACGTTCCTATATGGATGGCCATTACGAGTGTGAGGTTTAGTCGACATTAAAAGTGTCCACAATCATTTCAGTTGTAGGCTGTTCATGGTAAACTGAGTTTTTTTGGAATTCCCCTCATTTGGAACAATAGTCAATTAATATATTTCATTCTAGCCTTAGACGTTAACTTCCGAGTACGGTGGAATATACACAGTGTTTATTACTTATATAGCGATATTTATTTAAAAAGGTGTTTACAATATAAAAAATGGCTGCAAGGAAAAGTAACTATGACCTCAAAAGTGCTGTCTTTACCATGAACAGCCTACCTATATAAATTTGGATAGCCCATTTTCAGATTTTGAAGGGGGGGGGGGGGGAGTGCACAAAAATGTAGTGAACCTGGATTAATTTCTGGCTTGAAATTTTTATAAACGTACTACTCTATTTCAAATCCAAATTTTAAGATATTCGTGCTTTTTGATTGTGCCCGAAATCTACTGAAATCAATTTCTAAATATCAACCTTTGCATTAACGGGACAAGATCACCATACCTGAGTATACCTCGGGCTACAGTGAAAAACTAAATTTCTCTACTTTATACTGAAAAGAAAATTCGCATGGATGTAGGCTAGATACAGTGACACAAAACATTCTTGGTCACGGACGCAAGAGTTTGAAAATAGATATATATTCTTGGTAGAGAAACTGAGATAAATGTCTTGCTGTCAGAAGTATTATAGGCTGTTCACGGTAAAATGAGCACTTTTGGAAACCCTGCTTAAGATCTAACTGTATACACGTTATGTATTCTTTCGCCTTGTGTAAAATTAACATTGCCATGGGCCTTATTATTTTATTTATGCGTTGGTGAAGTAAAGCTGTGACATTATTAGAAATGTAAATATTTGACAAATCTGGTATTTTTACATCTCGATGAATTAAAAAATAAGAAAGCCAAAGAAATAATTTAAGTTATCACAAATGGAAACCTAACACTTTTGGTTCGACGTTAAGATATGGAACCACTTTCCATCCATCGTTACCAACTTTGCTGGGCACATGCCACACAGTGCGCCCGTTAAACTATATGCAGGTAGGAGATGTGACTTTTTCCTAAGGTTGAGTTCAAAAGTGCTCACTTTATGGCGAACAGCCTTTAGTAAACGTGCTCTATGGACAAAGCGAGACGCGGCTACATTGACTTCCTCCTTCGACGACTTGGGACCTTCATATGTAACTTAATCTTGCTTGAAGATACTGTTACAATATTCCAAGCCTCTGGGCTTATTTAATAATACGTATAAATTAAATATAAATTTTATAGTTATTTCACGTTTTCTTCACATTTCTTGAATCAAACCCTTGAAAAGAATACGCCATGTATGACATGTTCGGCTGTTGCACAAATACGGCACGTATCACAAGCGTTTCGTGCTTGTGTAACGTAAAAGCACTTTGGTTTTGGTTTAATTTAAATTTTACGTGCAATTTTTCTATATATTGTATTTCGTTTATAAATAGCAATAATAAACACAGGGATAAAATAGGTGTGCTGGTTATGCCTATTGAGAAATAGTCGTTATGCAAAATATTATACCACCGAGTCCGCACGTATGAGGGTCGCTTCCCTCTGGTGTAATTTTCTAGACTCGAATAAACTTTGTTTGCATGCGGCGGAGGAATATCCTGGAAGTAGAACTTTAGCAGGGCTTCAAGAAAATTGGATGAAACCGTGAATAACCTATAGCCAGGTTCTTTAATTTTTAAAGGATGGAGATCTTAATCAAATAATAGAGCTATTAAAAATTTTCTACTTAATTTATACGTAGTCCACAAAAGGAATATTCTAAACTTAATATATTGATAGTAATGGCTATAACTTGCTATTTACAGCTAGTGCTTACTTGCTATATAATTCCGAAAGTGTGTTTGTGTGTTTGTCCTTCTTTCACGTCAAAACGGAGCAACGGATCGACGTGATTTTTTGCACATAGATAGTTGGAGGTCCAGAGAGTGAGATAGGCTACTTTTGATCCCGATAAATTATCTCATTTCTTCAGGAAATGTAAATAGGTCCAGGATTAAGCTTGATTACTGCATAAAAATAGCATTGTTAAAAAAACATTTCGTCGTTTCTCTTTATTTTTTTGTCTATGGACTGTAAACATTTCATTCCAAAAAGCCGTAGTGGCCAAGTGGCTAGAGTTATTCCAAGTGAGGCCGCAGTGACCCAATGGATATATATATATAACAAGTGAGGCTGCAGTAGCTCAGTGGGTAGAGAACCCAATAGTGGGACCGCAGTAGGTTAGTGGCTAGAGAACCACAAATTCGTTTTACTTTTTTTGTCAGTGGGTAGAGAACCCAATAGTGGGGCCGCAGTAGCCCATTGGTTAGAGCACCCAATAGTGGAGCCGCAGAAGCACAGTGGCTAGAGCACCCATTAAGGGGGCCGCTGAATCTCAGTGGTTAGAGAACCCAATACGGGTGCCACAGAAGCTGAGGGGCTAGAGAACCCAATAAAGGGGCCGCAATAGCTAAGTGGGTAGAGAACCCAATAAGGATGCCACAGAAGCTCAGGGGCTAGAGAACCCAATAAGGGGGTCGAAGTAGCTCAGTGGGTAGAGAACCCAATAGTGGGGCCGCATTATCTCAGTGGGTAGATAACCAAATAATTGGACCGCAGTATCTCAGTGGGTAGAGAACCCAATAGTGGGGCCGCAGTAGGCCAGTGGCTAGAGCATTAAATACATAGTTATTTCAGGTCCTAAATTTCATGCGAGCGAAGCCGTGGGTAAAAACTAGTATTTACATAATCGACCATCGCCTAAAAGAAATTACTACAATAAAATAATTAAAATCAATCTCTACAAACAGTCTGTTCACACCTACAAAACATTTTGTACCTATTTGATATATGACAGTTCCATTATTTACAACCAAGTCTATCTATCGTCCATTTAGTCATAGGCTACATTGTTTCAGTCAAGATATCAGCAGTATTTTCTGTTTGGAATGTTCTGGACCCTTCCCGAGCGCTCTCGTACACAGTAGCGCTCCACTCGTCGTAGACCACGCCCTCCGCAGGACTCGCGCACTCTTGTTAGTAGCCTTTGAGTACACACTCGTCCGCCGCAGTCTCTCTCGCCCTTGTTTTCCCTCGCTAAACATTTGTCGCACTCAAGCCAGGTGGGTATCACAGACTGCTGACCCTCTGGCTGCTGTATTTATAAAGCAGGCTCCCTGACCCAGAACCTTCTTCATGCGATGATGACTAGAAGGTTCTGACACATGCTCTCATTCAGTCGACTTCTCCAGCAGACTGAGAAGTGGAGGGTGGGGGTAGGTGGGGCAGTGACGTCAGGCCAGGTCAGCTGCCTGGTGATATAGCGAAGCTAGGTCCGGTTGGAGGAAATGCAGGCCGTGGCGTGACTGGCCGCACGTAACAATATTAACATTTGCGATAGTGACAGCTTAACGACAGTTTATAGTAATTGTCTTTATGTTGTACTTATATTATAACTGGGGACACCTGTTTTTCGCGAAAATATTTCAATACAAATTGTCTTCCAAAAAACTTTAGTTCAGAACCACTTTCGTGATTGGAACATTTGATTTGTTGCGCGATTTATCTGTCTGCCCGCGAATCACGGACGATCAGTACTGGAGAAACTTAATTCTGATTGGTTCACTCGTGTGACAGACCCTCTTCATACAAAGACAAGCAGCCAATAATCAAATAAAGGTTGCAAGTGTGCACATAAGATATTGAAGTCCAGCCTACGGGTCAATCTTTTCCCAAAAAGCAGGCCTAATTATAACGCATATGTTTATGGCTCTCTTTGTGTCGCGGGGATCTGGCAACGCTGCGGGTTCTGTTCTGAAATCAACAACCCGCTTGTTGATTTTTTTCGGTATTAATGTTTTGTGTCATATTTAATTAATATAGTACATTTACGGTTATGAATGTTCTTAACACATTTACGAGTATCACTTTTGGAATAAATATTTTTCTCTATACGATACAAGTTTTCAGATGGACGGAGTTCATTTTAAGTACCACGAGATAGCAGTAAAACTGTAACCGTGTCTCGTATATAGCATTGTGAGCGAAACGTTAAATTATATAATTGCGAAAAATAAAACTTGTTTTTCAAATGTATTCCAGGTGCCGTACACTTCAGCACATACATAAAAGAATCAAATATTTCTCTTGTTCGGAGTATTTTAACGCGTATTTTTCTTTCTGAAGTGTGTTCACTTTTTTATCACCGCCGTTCATATCATAAAGGCTTTTTGTTGGCCTCTCTGTGCATAAAGACGGACACGAGGCATTTAACCGACAGTCGTGGTGACATTTTGAGTTGCAGAATTCCATTTCGCCATGTAAACTGTCTTTATACCGAGCGACTAAAAACAACACTGACAACGGTTAGAATGTTGTGCAGGACGGCAAACAGATTATTCTTCAAGAGGGAACCCAAGTCTGGGAATGCATGGTTTGGGCGCTGTGGCTCCTTTCCAATGGCCACCACGGTCACCAGATCTCGGCTATTTTCTTAGGGCTACTATGAAGAGTATTGTTGAGTATGTGAATCCTGTATCATCAGATGAGCACCTTATCGCATGACTCTACGCAGCGACAGAACTACTGTGCACACAGCCACATGTGTGTCAATCTGTACCGCCGAGGTAGGCTTCGTAACCAAGTAGGAGGTCGATAATTCCAACCATTCTTGAAATTTACTTGTATGGTCTTGTTGAGTTGGGGGTTGTTTCGTGCCGTGGCACGATGTGGAACGTACACCCGTCGCCGTATCCGAAGCGTTGTCAAACTTTGACGCCCCACGGCGTCCGAATAATGCCTTTCCAGACATGGGCCCCCTTGAGAAGCATGATCGGTTTGCCGTCTAGCACAACATGCTAAGCGTCGTCGGTGTTGTTTTGAATCGTCCGGTACATGAAGACATTAAAACGAAACAAGGGGGGGGGGGGGGGAGTCCTGGTTACTCACGAGATGTCTAAGACTCGGCGACTCGCGGTGATAACTGGACCACGCACTCGGGCGAAGAGAGTGCGAGATGCGAGATCGTCTGTGGGGCAAGGGAAACATCTTTACTCTGATGGAGGCGCCACCCCCTCTTCTTCCTTTTTCACCTCACCTTATCTCCAGGGAGCACGATGATCGCCTGGTTTCCTCCGCAGCATTTCCTTATCTCGTTTCTCCCATTTTCTCTTCTTCCCCGGTGCCACCCCACCCCCCCTCCTTCTCTTTTCAGACCGACTTCCTGTGCCCCCCCCCCCCTAATCCTTCCCCAGAGCACGGCTGTTTTCTCTATTGGGCGCCGCCCCCGCGGTTACTCCCGCCAGGATTACCAACCTTTCTGCCAGTCCTGGGGAAAAAAGCTAAAGGAAAAAAAATTAATGTTTCATCTTCAGTTCGTAGCAGTTCGTGGTGGCCTGACAAGGTGGTGCGGGGGTTTGTGGAGGCCAGACAAGGTGGTGCGGGGGTTTGTGGTGGCCCCCGACAAGGGGTGCGGGGGTTCGAGCGCATTTCCATCGAGAGTGGCTTCCTTTGCTCGTAGCTGATATAAGAAGTTTCACTGTTGAGCTGTCAGAGGTCGATCCCTGCGTGTCGGCTGGCGGCTGTCTGAATTAATTCTCGAATAAGGGAGCTTGGAAATATGGGACGACATGGCGAGCTGCGGCGGAGACATCTGGCTTAGGGACATGTCCAGCGGCGGATCCAGAAAGGCTGGGTGTCACAGGGGACATTACCCCCCCCCCCCCCCCGGAAAAAAGCCTCACGTTAAAATTAAACTTTCCTGTGTGGATGTTTTAAAACTGAAATGAAGCGATGTGAAAAATTGTTTAAAATACTGATTTTTTAAAGATAATTTAAAAATTGTTTATTAAAAGTATGGTGGGGCAGTGCCGCCACTTATGCCACGACCCGAAAGTAGATATTAAGAGTTCGAGAGTTCAATGCCCTGCGGCCTAGATGTCACGGTCTTACATACAATCATGCAGACCTCAGTTGGTCATTATTGTCGCACCGACCTAATAACTAGGGACAGTGATATTTCGCGAAAAGATTTCGAGACAAGGTACAGTTAAAAGCACCGTGGAAGAGTCCATATTTTTCGATCGGCTGAAACGTGTTCTGGTTAGTGTTAACTGTTAGCGCACGAATAACGAATGTTTACTGTCGACGTTACAGAATTCTTAGTGGCTCGGTCAAATGCGGGAACGATACCAGCAGCCAGTCGAGGTATGATAACAACCTAGGTGCATGTATAGTATTCAAGTCTAATGTGTGCTCCGATTTATTCCCGAAAAATCACGGGCTCTGCTAATAAAAGGCTTGGCTCCGCCTAACCAAATGAGAGAGAGAGAGAGAGACAGACAGACAGGACGACTTGCAAAGTACCAACCACAGGCAGCTGGTGGGTACTCCCTCCCACCTGCCGTACCATCGTCGTACAATTGTTTCCATCCCTGGGGAGAAGTGGCCCGACATTGCCAGAGCTCCCGAGTCCTAAGTTACAGCGGCGCTGCTATAGTTTCTTGCTGTCGCAGGGGAAGGCTATGATTGGTCCTCATTTGGTCACCTGTTTACTATTATCTCAGGGTTCTGCAGAAGGTGTCAACTAACTCGTGGGCCAGTTGCAAAGTGGCATAAGCGTACGATTTTTTAAATTCTAGCTTGTGTCGAAATGAACCCGCGGATTGTTCAGGTCTCTAGTCGACAGTGCCCTATACCTGTACAATAAGGAAGTGACCTTCCCCCTCCTCACACACACACCCATACACACAGAAAGTTTAGATACGCCCTTGGCCACGTTTTCGTTCTTTATGCATTTTTCACGCATGGTCCGTTTTTTTTGTGTTAATAAAGTCAGGTTTTCTAATCTAATAAAAGAAACCATTACTACACTAATTATCTCGATATTATTAGATTTTTGTGCAACAAACCTTTTTATACCTGAGGTTTCAACACGCGCGTGATTGAACTTCATACAGACGTTTTTATTATGATTAAGGTTCTGTATGTTTACATATTTTTAACTTTTCTTTTATATTCATTTTTGTATAGGTAATGCAGAGTGTGTGTGTTAAAATGCTTTGTTGTGTAAAAAAACTGTTAGCATAAAATATTATTTTCCTGTTAGTTAGATTTCATAACTTGATTTTGCCGTTACATGATAACTCGAAAATTATTTTTGTGTTATCAATCATAATTTTGAAAAATCGTTTGTTACATGAAATAGTACTAGCTTGATTAACCTATTTAAAAAAAATGTTTACAATATTAATAACCCTTTTCAGATCCACTTTAATTTAATGTTTCAGGTGTTGCAAACAAAAAATGTTATCATACGTGCTGTACTGAAGTCGACACAACACTTGTTTCGTAGTCGCAGCCAATGAGCTGTACGCTGTATGTTCAGCTATAGTAATATGAACCAGTTACGACCTAGAGCAGTAAGACAGTTTGCGAATCGTTTACCCACAGGTAAAATGATTGGCCATTAAGCTTCGTAGTGTACAGCACTGGCCAAAGATTACCTATAGTCTGTTCGTGGTTTCTTCGCCCTTTTGAATCAAACCTTTGAAAAATCTCCCCATGTATGATGTGTTTTAGTTTTTTTCCAACATATGCCACATATCATAAGCGTTTTATACTTTCGTTCATAAAAGTTACCTTTTTTTTTTTTTCAGTTAATTGGAAATACTGTTCATATTTATCTATAAATTATAATGCTTCATTTATAAATAATTTGAATAAAAACAGGGAGAAAATAGGTATGTTGGTAACGCCTGGTGAGAAACAGTTCTTATACAAAATACTATTACACTTAGTGCGCACGAATGTGGTGCGTTATCTCTCTGGTGTGATTTCCACACTTAGTTAAGTTTAGTTTGCACGAGGCGGAGGAATATCCTGCAAGTATAACTTTAGCAGGGCTTCAGGAAAGTCTGAAGTAACCGTGAATTGATTATATATGGTGTTCACGGTAATTTAAGCACTTTTAAAATGAACCTATGAAAAATTTCACTCCACCACATTTTGACGAGCACTCCCACTGGCGATCGCCCATTTAATTGGCAACAACGGGAAGAAAGTAGATCCATATCCTAACGTTGAATTAAAAGTGCTAGGTAAACATGCGTGCATAATGAAATAATTTATTTTGCTCTCCGTGATTTCAATGCGTGTAAATGTACGTATTAGGACATTTGTGGAATATATACTCGTCTAATAATTTCACAGTTTCACTTGACCGACACATGAATAAAGTGTTCAGGCCCCTGGCAGTGTTAATTCTACATGATGTATGAATACAAAGAGTGCGTACAAATAGATCTTAAACAGGGTTTTCAAAAGTGTTAAGTATACCGCAAACAGCCTTTACACGTGCGTAATGTGCACAACTGTGTATATTGGGTCTGAGTGGGTTTAAGTTGAGCCACAGATGGCGGCTCCTCTCAAGCGAGCGAACTCGGTCGCTCATTGGCGGCGTGAAGCCGTGGTAGTGGGCCTTGGCTTTGATTGGCTAATGCACTTTATGGAATATTCCTTATTAAAGGCTGTTCACGATAAAGTGAGCACTTCTGAAATCAATCTTAGAAAAAAGTCACTGCCCCTACCTGCATATATTTCAACGGGCGCAATAAGTGACATGTGTCCAGTAAAGTTGGTAACGATGGAGGAGAAACTAGTTCCATATATTAACGTGAAACAAAAAGTGTGATGTAACCATGTGTGATAACTTAAATTAATTATTTCGATTTCTGTATTTTTTCATGCATCGAAGTGTTAAAAAAGAGCGGATTTGTAAAATATTTACTTTTGTAATAATTTCACAGCTTCACTTGTTCGACGCGGGAATAACGTGACGAGGCCCATTACAGTGTTAATTTCACACAAGGTAGAAGAAGACACAACGTGTATACAAGTAGATCTTAGCAGTGCTTTCGAAGTGCTCATTATACCGCGAATACTCTGTAGTATGACTTCAGTAAGTTAGTTTGCAGGAGCTGACTGGTGAACGACGTCCCACGCCATATTGCTGACCGGAAAAGCCATTTTGCTAGCGTGTGTGGCTGGACTGTGCAGTGCACACCGGCATTCCACCTCTCATGGCTAATTACTCTGTGGTTTTACCCTATAGCAAATACATTCAAAATTAAATAGGTGTTATTATAGCACTGGTGGCCCCTTCCATACTTCGAGCTGCAACCTGACAAACAGTAATGTGCTGCAGGCAGACTGCACGCCAGTTCAGTGCATAGAAGTCGGACAGACACCGTACATACAAGAAAGTCAAGTTAAATAAAAGCTTGTAAAAATAACGCGAACTTTGCACATCTCTGCTTATTGCATTCACCATGTATCTTGTTCTCTTGCTCAAAGGGAGATCATCAGAATACTGATGTATACAGAGGCGAAGTACCTGCTTATTCCGCGAACTCCAGCAGCATGGGGTAGCCAATCGTGAGTGAGTTAGTGAAGAGATTTGGGTGGCTCTTAACATCGAGGTCTTGAGAACCGATGAGGGTGAATTGAGGGGAGTATGAAGCATCACCAGAATGAAAGGGTGGGGGAAACGGGAGATCCCCGAGACAATCCGCAGACCAGCGACATCGTCCGGCACGATTCCCGCATGCGAAAATCCTGGAGGGACTCCGCCAGGAATCGAACCAGGTTCGCCGAGGTTGGAGGCGAGAAGTCTAACCACTACCCACCGCGGCCCCTCCCGCCAGTGAGCGTACTAGCAAACAAATGGTTGGTTTCGCTGCGCGTTCAAACCATCTCCATATCATTAATGATTCGAGAAGTAGGAAATCCCTTTTCCCTTTTGATGGGTATACAATTTATATATGCGGTGAAATTGTAGCCTCAAATTAAATGTAAAGTTTTTATTGCTGTTAGCACTAAAGTTTATTCCCCTATTGTTCAACTACACCGACGATATTGCCTTTTGTCGTTGTAGATTCTTGATGGTTCATTATCACAGAAATAAAGGTTTGTTAAGCTTCATTACACTATGTCGAAATCCGCAGTGTTACTTCTGTTACTGACTGAAGGGCTAACTTCTCATTTAAACTCGGCCAATCAGAAATTTGGTGCTCTAATAAATTTTAGAATTACGCGCGTTCAGTGACTTGTAAGATACACTTCAGTTCTTTGCATGGTGGCGTGGCTTATTATTATTATTTTTTAATTCGGTGCTGTCACGCTGAATAACCAGTTTTTCTTATGAATTAATCTCGAATGTCGCATATCGAATTAATTTTACTTTTCCTTTGGATTTATTATTGGCTAATATTTTCTCCAGGTCGTACCTAATAAGGATTGTAATAATGATTCGTAGGACTGTAAGGATAATGCAGGCGAAAATGATGGTTTCGTGATATTTTACACCAAAATTAAACTGCAAATAATTTATGTTCACTTATACTGTCGAGTCGGACTTGCAGATCTGTTAACAGTGATGCTGTTTCCGAAACTTATAATCTAACGAAGCTACACAGTAAAAAAAAACGCAGTCATTTTATTTGAAATGTAAATCGATTTACATTAATTGTATACAACAGCAAAACTTTCGATTATTCCACACTGTAAAAAAACTGTTACAGTATATTATGTCAACACAAGCAATGTCAGATTTTTGTGGCAGTAATACATCTATTTTTTTTAGTGTTAATTAAACCTTTTCTGATTATAAGTATAGTTAATATTTTTAATTTGATAACAAACATATTCTTAATATTACAAAATAAGTCGGTGTCAAGATAACTCAGTATCTATTTTAACTCGCTTAACCACTTCAATGTATGGTTTTAAGCTTTTAAATTGTATTGATAAGTGCTGCACTTTTAAGCTAACACAATTGTTTTCTTAACACAGCTCAAATGTGAGCTTTGTGTAGGGCTAAAGTAATATGAACCATTTACTATCTATAGTAGTGGAACGGTTTATCATTAATTTAGCCACAAAGAAAAACACTGGACACTGAACCTCACTCTGTACTGTGGTGTTAAAATAGAATTTTCCTTTGCAACATACGCACGATCGTGGATACTTGGAGGGGGGGGGGGGGAGGGCTGAATGTTTTCACAAAATGTTTTTTATGGTGATAGCATTTTTTGCTAGCGAATCTTTCACCGCCTTTTGGGATTCGACATTTGTGGCCGAAATATATCGTGTTTCCTTAAATAATGAAGTCGCATGTACGTGCTTGCTAGCCGTGATATTTTACACTGCTACTCAAAAGTAAATATCTTCAGCAGGGACAGCAATTCTGAATTACACTCTGTGCAGTATATATCGACGGCAAGGAGGGGAGACTAAATGTAGAGCGCCTGTGTTATTAATTTCTGACCCGAAATGGGAGAGGGGAACTGATCTGTATGTTCAGGAAACCCTTAACGACACGCCATACAGCCACGTGATCATAAACATGAGACTGACCCGCTGCAACCCATTGCGTGCTGGTAAAAAAAAAAAAAACGTTAACCGAATATAGCACAAGCGTAAAAAAAAAAATTACGACAGGCAAAAATGAGAAGCTCAAATGAAATGAATTCACGTGTGTAACTCCCATTATATACACAGTAAATCGCCCGCTGTGTACTCGAGCGCTCGTGCAGATATATATAAATAAATATATTTTTAACGGCGCGTAAAGTATTGGCCCCCCCCCCTTTTTTTTTTTTGAACCGGGGCTAAAGTGTGTTGCCATCGAAGCAAGCGCGTGAATCGTGCGCTCGGCATGAATTTTCAGCTCAGTGAAATTTACGGCCGACGGTCATTTCGCAGGCTGCGCGGGGCGCATAGAGTTCGAAACATGAAGAATGCGAAACAATTTCGGGGAGTGACTCTGTCGTATGGGGGTCGGGAGTAACTGTGACCAGGCTCCGTGACACTGCGTGCTCCCCGTGAAATATAAACCTGCAGATAGAAAATAAAACATTCACCGTTATTAAAAAGTATATCAAGGGCAACGTTCACGAGAAAAATACGTTACTGCCTGAATTAACGAGGAATATCATAAACAGGGTACCACTCATCAATAGCGACATGCGAAATTTCCGTTATTATTTGGCATCACGCCAGACTTCACAACCCTGTCAGGTTTCGACCCGGTGTCGTTAGATCATTGGTTGATGTCTGGGTGTGAAACAATTCTTCTGACAGCACTGCACGTGAATCGTGCACACCATTATGAAGTCTCCATTTGAGAACCATCCTGCCCGAACATTTCCCTCTCGGCCGGGCCTTGGGTTTAAACCGAGGAACTTAAAATGTAGGAGGCTGTGGTGACTGATAAACTGATCCAACGGCGAGTGTCCCTACGTTACAAAACGCAAAATAATATTAATTATAGATAGGGGCTGGAAAATTTCGCAAATTAATTTTAGGAGAAGCTAGACTTCAAACACACGCCCATTTCTGTCATGATTGCGATTGGATCCCAGTTCATTAGACACGCCCAGATGCACTCATAAACTAATAACAAGCCAGTAAGAGGCTCAATAATATATAGGTCATTGGCGTCTAACCTACATGTCGTTTAAAACGTGAAATTTTCCTGTCCCTAATTATAGAATATAGTCGTGGTATATTCGCGTATTGATTAGCCCTCAAGTCCTCTACGTGTAAGGTCATTTGCGTTTTAGTTACAGCAGGTTGCATGATTACGTGTAAAATATATATTTGTAGTTTGTGATTCCGCAAGCTTAATATCCCTTGCAGCCCGGACTTAATTTTGCCAATCTTGGATCACATTTAATTCGATTTTGTGTTCATAGGCGCAAAGTTTTCCAGGGCGTGTCAAATTAGGTACGGACAATTGAAAACGTATTGCAAACTTACATGGGTACAGGCTTAAAATATACTTACGTTTTCATTAAAAAAAATGACGCTAATTTTTCAAGTCTCCTCTACATATCGAGTGTACCCAAAAGTAATGATTTACATCATGGAAAATTTTGCAGTTACTTATATTTTTCCATAGTTTTCACATTGTAATCTGATTTTATATTCACGTAACCGTTTTGACAGGTTATATGTAGAGGCCAGGAATTTCCGCGAGTACTTTTGTAGACGAGTTAGGCTTCAAACACATGTACGTTTGACTTTCTTTTCCAGTTGTATTGCACTTTGTAAGACAGCCTTGGACGAATTTGAGTCCGCAAAAAGCACAACGAAAACACGTGTCACCTAGTCTGGGGTGAAACTTGAACATCAGCCAATGAAAAACTAAGGTTCCAGAATATACATGATGGTGGATTCTACACAGAAAAAAGTCTAATGTTGTAACAACAGTAAAGGCTGTTCACGATAAAGTGAGTAGTTTTGAAATCAACTTTAGGAAAATTGCCTGTAGTTAGAGGCGCACTGAGTGACATGCGTCCAGTAAAGTTAGTAAAGAAGGATGGAAAGTAGTTCCAGATCTTAAAGTCGAATAAAAAGTGTAAGGTAACAATTTATGATAGTTTAAATTATTTATTTAGCTTTCTGTCCCCCCCCCCCCCTTTCGAAGTGTAAAAATGAGCAGATTTGCAAAATATTTACTTTTATATAACTTTTACAGTTTCACTTGACCGACGCATGAATAAAGTGATGAGGTCCATGGCAATGTGTATTTTTCATGAAGAAGAAGAGACAGTGTGAATACAACTAGATCTTAAGCTGGGCTTTCAAAAGTGCTCATTTTACCGTGAGCAGCCTATAGCTAGTAATATTACTAAGACAGCAATTTTTTGTTACCTGTGAGCTATGCGTGACTAGTGTTGCTGTTAATGTAATATACTGTTAAGCTCTTAATAGGGATAGGAAAATTTCGCGAGTTCAATGACCTGTATGCTAGACTCAACAATCCTTTGTATAGCCTAACCTCAGATGTTTGTTCATTGGCTGTTATCCCAGTGTTACCCCACATTTGACACTGCGGGATTCGCTTCTTGTTCCCTTGCAAGTCGGCTATTGGTGCGGAGTCGTCCAGGGCGCGTCTAATAAACTCCGATCCAATGGCAAAGGTGACGTCGGTGTACACGCGTTTGAAATCTATCTTGTCCTGAAATGAAGTCGCGAATTTTTCTTAACCCTAGCTATTAATGTTAATGTAACATTAAGTGCTTTTGTAAAAGCACTATCAACATTAAGGTGGTGTTTATGGTGCGGCAACATAAAATTTGTGTTTAATTGATATTAGCATTTGCGTTAAAAAAAAAAAATTAGTTTTTCCCTTTCTTAAAAAAAAAATCATTCCTCATACTTATGACTAGGGATAAGAAAATTTCGCGAATTCATGTCAGTACAAGATATACGTCCAACACGTGTACACTGATGTCACCTTTGTAATTGGATCACAGTTCGCTAGGAGCCAATAGCGGAGTGGCAAGTAAAGAAGTAGCCAATCCCATACTGCCAAGTGTGTAGTAACACTTGCTGTTCTCTGGGAGAACAGCCAATGAAGAAACATCTGAGGAGAGTGTACACAAGACTGTGGAGTCTACCCTACAGGTCATTGAACTTGCGAAATTTTTCTATCCCTGCTTGTGAGCAGTACTGCACACGGCTAGGAATCCATGCTTGATACTAAGTCTCTTCCTTGTAGCTAATCTGATTTGTGGAATTTCCCACGCCTCTTTGACGTGAATCGTTAGTGGCAGTATTGTAGAACACGCTGCTCGTTGTGCAATAGTTGTAAGAAAAAGTGCTTAACACAAGAAGGGTCCGCGGGAGTTGTAGTGGTTACACTACTCGCCTCCCCCCCCCCTCACCAAGGCGAACCGGGTTTGACTCCCGTCGGAATCCCCCTCCCCGGCCTTTCTTATGTGGCAACCGTGACGGACGATGCCGCTGGTCGGCGGGTTTTCCCTAGTATCTCCCGTTTTTCCCGCCCTTTCATTCCACCCTGTCACACGCCCTGAATAAGAATATAACGTTTATTTCCCTTGAAAGTTAATATAAAAAAAATAAAAGGGAGTAAATTCTTGAAGTGGGAAAAAACAGTTGCTCTAGGGGCGCCAGCCACAACATTCCCACGTACCAACCTCCTAAATACCACACTAACCCGTATTTTTATTAGCATTATGGTTTCTAATGGCATAAATAACCAGTAATAACATGTTTACTTCCTTTAATTAAATAAAATATAATTTTAATTAGTAAAGGTAAAGGGATTATTTGGGGGTTGAAGCTCGATGTTAAGAGCCGCCCAATTCTCTTCACTCACTCACTCATTCACTCACAATTAGCACGAAGTGTTCCAAAACAATCAGTTTGAAACCAGACAAATCTGCGCGTGGTGATATCGTCTCTTTACAACAGAGCGATGAACACAGGCAAGCCATTAGAGACCTCAGTAATTGTTAGCAATATCGGAGGACTGCCTCTGAACAGGAGGCCACACGATCACGAAATTGCTTTCTGGTAAGCGAACTCTCTCCACAGATTGACTGCGTTGCGTTACGTGAACGAATGTACTCTCTGACTGGCGAAGTCGTGAATAAGGAACATTTAATTGGCCTGGCTGATATCACTTAACCCATTCGCGGTTACTTCCAACTTTTCTGAAGCCCTGCTAAAGTCCTACTTCTAGGATATTCCTCCGCCTCATGCAAACCAAGCTCAACCAAGTCTAGAATATTGCACCAAAGTGACAGTGATCCGCGGTCGTGCGCACTCACTGCAATAATTAGAAACCTGGAGAATTCGCGGGTTCATTTTGGGACATGCTAGAATTCAAAACGCGTGTGTTTATATGACTTTAGCAATTAGTCAACACGGTGTTGGACACCTCCTGGAAAACATTGGCCCAATCGTTGCCTACCACTGTGACAGCAGACAACCTATGCGCAGTTTATAGATGCATGGTTGTACATACAACTGTAGTGTCTATTGAAGGTCATTGAACTCGCGAATTTTTCACGTCTCTATTAATATTATATTGTACAAGAAGTATTTCTCACTATGCATTATCAACACACCAATTTTGTCTCTGATTTTATTATTATTATTAATAATTATGAAGGAAACATAATTTGCAAAACTTCAGTTTAACCCTTTCAAACCCCCCTTTTACAGTTTCAGGCTTTGCAAACAAGATATTTTATGATGCGTGGATACTTAAGTCGTAGTCACGGCCAGTGAGCTGTAGACTATATGTTAGACTCTAGTTACATGAGCCAATAATGACCTAGATCAGTAAGATGGTTTGCGAATCATCTACCCACAGGTAAGACCGTTGGTTGCTGAGCTTCATGATGTGCAATACAAATCGAAAATTGCCTACACGTCCGTAACGTACCCAAAAATAGGGTACTTTTGTGTTAACAGAAGTATAAAAACGCTTGTGATGAAACCACCAAATGCGTCATGCAGGGGGTGATATTTCAAAGGTTTGATTCAAACCCAGCGAGAAAGAATTCTTAAGCAAAATATTCTTAAAAAGAGTGCGCACGAATGTGGCGCGTTGTCCCTTTGGTGTTATTTTATAGACGTCAAGCTTGGTTTGCACGAGGCGGAGAGATATCCCAGAAGTAGAACTTAGCAGGACTTCAGAAAAGTAAGAAGTAACCATGCACGGACTATACAAGGCCAACGGCGAATTTAAATCTAGCCTGCTGGGGAAGGAAACAGTCATACACGCGTAAAATACGCCAAATCCTGAGAAACAGTCAACTTTCAGCACGATAAGCCTTAATATGTCTTACATACTAGGGAGTCCTATGACTATGAAGTCTGGTGGGCAACAGATTATACCGCGTGTCAGGGTTGCCAATAGGATCGCTAAGAAAGATGCTGAGAACACCCTCAAAGAGTGCTACTCATCAGAAAAGTGCATTATTTCATAATTGTACAAAACCAAATATTTCTCAACTTATAGACATTAATTTCAACTACCATTTCTTCGCAGGAAAAAAATATTCGACTGCATATTTTTTGGGTAATTCGATGCAAAAGTCACAGTTTTGATGTTATTTGGATGTACAAATAATTAAAAACTTACTAGTTATCCGAAATTAAATATTTCACGTTAAAATAAAATACAATGAGGTACTTCAAGAAATATTTACAAACACTATAAAATATTTTCGTAATCCTTAAAAATGATTTAAAATAAGGAAATTTCTGTAAAATTTCGATTTGTATACTGTCCACGATTTGTTGAGAAAAAAAATTTTGCCAAGCACCTTAAAATCTTCCTTGTTAAAGTTCCTATAAAAGTTTTAGTTTATTTTATACTGGCGACCCGCGCCGGCCTCGCTCTGTGGCGATTTACAAATATGTTGTTGCTTAGGTTTACAGCAAGTATATACTCTAAATGCTTAAGGTAACTAATATAGGATTAATAATGTGCTGCACAAAAGTCTTCGTAAGTGAACCCCTAATTTAAAAAGACAAAAATGGTTCCTGTGGGTCAGCCTTAATAGATAAATATATCCTGTGGCGGAATTTTTTGTGAATCTTTTTGAGGTCTACAATTCTATAGAACACTAATTTAGTTTATATTTTATGGTTTAGTCAGCGTAAGCCATGTAAGCGCCCGAAAAGCGATTTATCCCCAACTTTATTATAAAACGTTGATATTTCTCTACTATACTTAAATTAAATTTTAATGTGTTATATATCTAAACCTACCTCAGTTAATTCTCTAAATGATGGTGAAAACCGCATCAAAATCCATCAAGTAGTTTAGAAGCCTTAGCCGAATACACAGACACACGCCACCGGGCGACTTCGTTTTATACTATGTATAGATGTACGTCTCAAAAACACTGAAATTGTGATTTCGACATGCCATGACGCAAAAAAAAATTGTTATCCGATGTTTTTATGCCAGGAAAATGTCCTTACTTGCAAGCAATGTCTAGGAGTTGAACGATATTTCTTACAAACATCAAATAATGGAGGTTTTTGTTATAGGCCGTTCACGGTAAAGTGGGCATTTTTTAAGGCGCTTGAAAATTTTTCCTTTCATCCAATTTCCACCTTCCTTCTGCTTTTTAATATAAACATTGCAATGTGACGAATAAACACAGTGTATACATTTCACCACCATCAAAATTTAGTGTCTGAGGCTGCAGTAAGATATATTTATTAGCGGTTAATGCCTGTTGAAAGGGCCTTAAAAAGTGCTCTTTTTATCGTGAACAGCCTATACCAACCACCTTAAAGTCGCTATAAGCATAATCTGTAGAGACAGGTGTTTACCGTGAAAATATTTATGGCCGTGCTAGACTTCAATATCCTACGTCTATATTCACAACTTCCGTCGGTTATTTGCTGCATGTCTGCTTGAGAAGACATGTTCTTAATTGATTGGGCCAATCGAAATCAAGTACTCCGATTCTGATCGTCCATGATTCGCTGACAGACACTTGAGGCACGTGCCATTTAATATTATCCAACCACGAAAGTGCATATGAACTGATGTGTTTTGGAGTACAACAGGTCTTGAAATGTTTTCGCGAAAAGCACCTGTGCCTAGTCATCTGCCTTGTTCACTAAATCACGAAATTGCCCAAAACAATGTTCGCTTAATTTTTTTTTCCAAAATAGTCAAAATTAAGTTATATTTAATTTAAAACGTAACCATGTACGTGCCTAAGCAAAATAAGACGTTATTGTTTCGCCATTTCAAGTTATGAAAGTCGCTAAAAAAATTGACTAGTCGCTCAGCAGGAATGTATGTCGCCATCTGTTTGGAAAAGTCACTATGACTAGTGAAAAGGGGCTGCGGTGGTTGAGCGGTTAGCCTGCTCTCCTCCCACCAAGGCGAACTGGGTTCAATCCCCGGCCGGGTCTCACGTATCTTCGCATGTGGGAATCGTTCCGGACGATGCCGCTGGGATGCCGCTGGTCGGAGGGTTTTCTCGGGGATCTCCCGTTTAATCATCCCTTTCATTCATTCAATGCTCCATGCTCATCTCAATCACCCTCGTCGGCTGTCAAGACCTCGCTGTTAAGGTCGAAGTGAAGTAACTGCCTATGGAGCACTGCACCCGACTATACAACGTGAAGACCTCCTAGAAAATATTGTACAGACACCATAAAAATTGTCAGAAAAGTGCAATTTATACTGTGAATGAAAGAAGAATGTATATATTTTTGCAACATTATATAATATCGTAATTTAGTATATTTTTTAGATGTAAAAAAATTAATTTAAATAGTCTGTATTATCAAGAAAATTTAAGTATATTTCCATTTTGGATGCTTCAGAAAGCAGAATTTGAAAGAAAATCTTCTTCATGGAATATCGTCATAATATTTACTATTATCACGTGTAGCAAATTCGTATTAATAATAAATCATATCAATTTTAAAATTAACTTTATTTACGCCAATTTAAGCCATAAATTTTTGTGACATGGACGCACATAAAATTAATTATAAAAATGATTTCCTACATTATTATTACTATTTTCTTACACACAATCATAGTAAACATACTGATGATATTCCATGAAGAAGATTTTCTTCCAAATTCCTCTTTCTGAAGCATTCAGAATGGAAATATGCTAAAATTTGGTTAAAAATACAGACAGTTTTTATCGATTATTTTTTTACCTTTAATAAGTATGCTTTAGTAAAATATTTTATAATGTTGCAAAATATATACAATCTTCTTTCATATACAGCGTAAATGGCACTATTCTGACAATTTTTATGGTGTCTGTAGTACTTTTTTTTTTACGAGTTGTTCACGTTGTGTAGTCGGGTGCAGTGCTCCATAGGCAAATTTTTATACGTCAGCCTGAAGAGCCGCCGAAATCTCTTCACTCTCTCAATAGTTGAAAAGTCGTTCAGTTGGAAACACTGCATGCGTACTGTGTTCGATATTCAAACGACCTCGTGTGTGTATGTTGCTGACGGGCAACTCCTATATCCGCCCGCGGCAGTCTGTACACGCACTCGCACGCACAGAGTGCGTGGCCCCCGGCCGTTGCGTTGCTGGCATCACACTCGCGTAGCTAATAACGCACGCGCAACCGGAGTCGAGTCACACACTGTAATTAAATTACGTCCTGGGAGCCACGCGCCCTTTTGCCCCGAACCGTCAAATATTTCCGATGCGAAACCTGCTGCCGGACCGCCCGCGTGTGTGTGCACGGCTCTGATTGGCAGAGCGCAGCCGCGCGGAACCCTGCTTCGTTAATTGCGTCGTCTCGTGTTTATGCTCGTGCGCGCCAGCAAGGCACAGAAGCTTTATACCATACTTCGCTGGTGTATTAGGTGTACATACATACGTAAACGGCACCTGCCTCTGAAAGGTATAAACACTTCCTCTACACAAGCATGTGCTCCAATGGTGTACCATTCCTGAGGATTAGCAACCAGTTTTTTGAAAATAAAAGAAATAGCTGCAACTGGATCTTCTTTTTCCCCCCTCTCCTTTCTTGAAAAGGAATCGTCAAATCTCAATGCCAACAGAAGGACTTGGCATCTTTTTAGAGACATCACACCTTGAAAAATCGGACGTCCGAAGGTATCTGTAGAGAAGAGTGATTGAAAATTCTCTCGTCCTGATTTGAAAATGGCGCAGAGTATGACCAAACCAATCAGTCAGTGCTTCAATTTTATCATAATCAGTGTCTTTGAAAGATGGAGAATCAGTATTTTTTAGATTACTCCTCATGTGTGCCAAATTAGTGTTCGTGTGTATTGCACTTTCAGAAAGAACCTCGCAAGTTAAAAATAACCGCCACACTTCAATTACATTAGAATTTAAATTCAAATTCAAAGCAGCACCTTTCAATGATGGTAATTTCACTTTTTTTACATTGCTTTGTCTTACTTTGTGGCTAGCTGGTTCCTGCACGTTCCAAGTAATGCACTAATTTTTACCATAATACACTAGTCCATTGCGCGATTCTACAGCGTCAGTATTACAATTATTTTCACTTTCACTGTGTTCAGTAACAACACTATGTTCACTTTCTTGTTCAGCAGATTTTTCCACATGCTGAAAATCATCAGCGTCCGTTACCGAGTCTGTCTTATGACTGGAACATGATACAACGTCATCCGCTGGATCAAAACCATAATCATCGTCACTAGCATGTGACTCTTCCAGGGCTAAGTGTACCAATAGTTTGGAACGGTCCGACACATTTACTGTTCTTGTCATTTTCATCCACACTGAAAGAAACCCCCGAAGATATTACAAAACTAATAATAGCATTGTAAAATAGTGACAAAATCACTTGCAGAACTAATAATAGATACGCTGTAACAAATATATAGTATACGAGAACGAGAATTTATACTTATGTATGAAGTGACATCAGCCTGTAAGGCGGATATAAAAACTTACTCTGGTAGTAACATCATCCCGTGAGGCGGATAAAAATACGTACACTAGAAATAACATCAGCCTGTGAGGCGTATACAGATGTTTCGCTGCCGATGACGTCGCTATCTACAGCACGCGGTTAAATGACATGTTCCCGTGTGAAAGGCAAACACTCAATTGAGGCATAGCTCGGATTTCAAGGTTATGTGATAGCCAGTGTAACCAATATCGCAAAAATTTGAACACTAATAGACTGTGGGACTGATGTTACCAGTTGCTGCGCGTCCAAGGTCAAGAAGCGAGGGAGCAATACGGGCGACATCAACACTCACGCCTAGTGTCTCATCGCTCCTACGCGCAAGGTGTGCAGTGTTTCCGTCGTGACGCTGTACTGTGCAAATTAGATCTGTAACATAAGGGTTTTATTACACGCGATGAAAGACCACAGATTAAACTACGTCCGTATATTTGTACTTTTCTCTTGCCGTTTAAGGAAACTGCACAGGTAAGCTTTAAAAATGCGATATTTGACCATCTTCACGATTTTTTTTTCTACGAGAATATACTTAATATGGCAAAAGTAAAATAACAGGTACATAAATAATGGTCTTTTTAATCTTCTCTGACAAAATTCGTATTTGCAGAACATTTATTTACCGAGATACATGTATTCGCGCAAATAACTATTTCACAGAAAACGTGCAGGTCCTTATAACTCTTAACGAACGCGATCACTCTGCGGAGAGTTTTCTCCCAGGTAACTGAGAGTAGAGTGGATTGGAGATATCTGGGTGGCTCGACATCCAGGTCATGAGAGCCGGCGATGGTGAAGCGAGTTGGGTATGGAGCAGCACCGGAATGTAAGGGCGGGGGAAACGGGAGACCCCGAGAAAACCAGCCGACCAGCGGCGTCGTCCGGCACGATCCCCGCAGGCGAAAATTCGTGAGTCGCCAAACAGGAAATCGAACATTATCTCTAGAGAGATATCATCCCAGCAACCACATGGAGTGATTTTCGGGAAAACGTTGGAAATTCGAAATTGGGATGGCAGGGTCGGGATTTGAACCCGTGTTCTCCCGAATGCGAGTACAATGGATCATTGGAACGGACTACTTATAAATAAGTGCACCTGTTTATCGCAAAAAATGTTCCATGGCTTCTTTTACTACAAAACACGTCAGTTCAGCCGCACTTTTTCCATTGTAAGATTTAATTTCTCACGCATATGTAGAGACCTGAAGAATTCGCAGATTCATTTTGGGACTAACTAGAATTCATAACATGTGTGTTTATATAATTTTAGATATTGGTCCACAACGGTGTTTGGCATCTCTTGGAGAACGCTGGCCCAATCATTGCCTTCCACTGTGACATCAGACAACCAATGCACAGTTTAAGTTGGCATATTAGTACATAAGACTGTACAGTCGGGCCTGCAGGTCATTGAACTCGCGAATTTTTCAGGTCTCTACGCATCCGACATGTTTGCCAGCGAATCACGGACGTTCAGTGCTCGAACAACTTAATTTTGATTGGCCCAGTCAGATAGAGTATGTTCTTCTCACAAAGCCACGCGACCAATAACCAAAATAAAACTGCGTGCGTACTTGTGGAATATTGAACTCTAGCCTGCTCGTATATATTTTCGCGAATAACAGGTGGCACTACGGATAGACAACCAACCCCTTCGCGAGTTCAAGCGGTGCTGGAGAAGAATTTTAACACTTGTAATTTCGCGTTACTTGTGTGATTGGAGGGGCCGCGGTAGCTGAACGGTTAGACTGTCCGTCTCCCACAAAGGCGAACCGGGCTCGATCCCCGGCCCCGGCAACTTCCAGATTTTTCACTAGTTGGGAATCGTGCCGTACTATGCCGCTAGTCGGCGTGTTTTCTCGAAGATCTCCCGTTTCCCCCGTCCTTACGTTCAGGCGCTGCTCCATTCTCACCTCATTTCACGCTAACCTGCCCTTAAAACCTCGTTTTTAAGAGCCGCCCTAATCTCCCAACTCAACTCAACTTGTATGATTGGTCCACTTATTTCCTGACACACCGTATAGGAATGTGAACCAGTAATACACATGTATAAAGGGACCGAGCCAATCGCGTACAACCTAGTACACATGATAAAGTACTCATCACATCATGAAGGCTCGCGAGTGAATGTAGAATTCAATCTGTGCTTCAAATGAACTCGCGAAATTTCCGTATTTCTAGAAACGAATATGTTGACTCCTGCAAAATTAGCTTTTTTTTTTTTTTTTTTGGGTGACAAGTTATATTTTAAGCACCTATAAGTGTTCAATATGTTTTCATTGGACCATACGTAACTGGAAAAAGCCTGAAAAATGTTGCCCTACAGGACGTGCACTTCGTGATGGATTTCCTGAATATTGTACAATCTTGTCAGAAGGGGAATGGCTTCACACCCAGACAACAGCCAATGAGCTAACGACACCGGTTCGTGAACGTACAGTGCTGTGAAGTCTAGCGTGATGACAAATAATAACGCAAATTTCGCCTGCTCCTATCATTAGAGTTAGTAATTTTTCGCGGAAAAATTTGACTACATGGTAGACACTCAATACCAAAAGCACCCAACAGCAGTTTGTCTATTGCCATTGGTTGCTGTCTGCTTGAGGAGGCGTTTTCATATTTGAACGAGCCACTCAGAATTCGGCAACTTCGGTACGGATCCTACGTGATTCGTGGGCATACAGTTAACACGTGTCACACTGTAATTCAGCCGATCAAGCCAGGTAAACGACCCTGCAGTGTTTTTACAAATAACTTGTCTTGAAATCTTTCCGCGAAATTTCACTACCTCTACCTATCAATATATCGATTCTCAGCTTTACGCAGTCAGGACTCTTCGTCACGAAATTTTGCCAATTCTTCCAAAAAAAAAATTTATGCAGAGGAATTGGGAATTTAATGTCTTACTGTAATCTGTGCAACCCGTGTATGGATTTTAAAAAACTAGTTTGGTTCAAAATCGAAAACGTAAAACAGCGTCATTTCTCTGACTCCACGGGTGGAATTATAACACACGTGCTAAAACCAACATGATTTTGTTGAAACAACGCAATCTTTTCCGAGGAAACTGGGGGAAATCTATTCCATTCTCCGTCGGGATTCCAGGGACGTATGGAGCGGTATATATGATCGTTTCGCGGAAACGTTCAGTATTTTATAGTTAATGATCGCAGTTTCCGCTCACACACGCTTTACTAACGTAACTCGTGGTCGCGGCCTGCAGCATAACTCGAGTCTTGTATGAAACTGGCGATGAAAATCTCTGTGAGGTATGTTCCGTCCTACGAAGTTTTTTCTTGCACATTATGGCAACGTCGTGCCACGGATTGCTCTACAGACGTTCGCTTCACATACTGCACCTTCGGTCTGCTGGAGTAAACGCAATGAACAAAAATTATGAAATATGAAAATGGAAACTAATTTTAAAAAATCACTAACATCAAGTAACCGTTGAGCGAGACTAAATCGGAGCGCTTATTCAACAAAGAAATGCTTCTATAGTATGAGTTAAAACGTCGCATAAAGTGCTAGCAGATTAGCAGAGGGTTAACAAACATTATATAATATTTACACTTTGGCATAAATCTATAGTTAGGCTAACGGAATTTTGTTTTAACATATTCTGTGATTGTATGGGGTGGATAAAGTATCTTTACATCTTCGGTATTTCATAGGATACTTTTATCTACGCTGTAAGAAATTATTTACAAATTTACCACGTTTGTAAATACGTCGTGGGGGGCCGGGGGGGGGGGAAGAATGGCAAATTAATTTTTTTTCCATATATGGTACCATTCCTACATTGTCTCATACGAGTTAAATGTGTTCGGAAATTTTCAAGCAACTCTGTGTAGAAGCGATGCTTAACATTCGTGTATATGCAACCTGTTATGTTGTATTATTAGGGGTCGTGATATTTCGCCAAAAGATTTCAAGACAGGATATAGTTCAAAGCGCTGTAGGGTCTTACAGTTTTTTTTTTTTTTTTTTTTCTGAAACATGTTCTGGCTCGTGTCAACTGTTAGCGCACGAGTCAGGAAGATTCAGTGTCGTAGTTAAGGAATCCTGAGTGGCTCGGGCAGATGAGAAAACAACTCGATCAGCCAATGGAAGTACGACAACAGCTGAAGTGTATATATGGTATTTAAGTCTACTGTATGCTCTGATTTTTTTCACGGAAACGGACTGGCCCTAATTATTAACATACAAAGTGAAAGTTAAAACCTTCCGTTACATTTTAATAAGTTTACCAGTTTCCCGCAGTGTACATTCTAAATCGGAATCAGTTATTTTTTACTGATTGTCAGTTGAAACTGCGCCATCTGGAATCAGTAGAAATAGATAGTTACTAATCTCTTCAGTTAAATGAAATCCACTAATACAAACTGTAGGAATTCAGTTATTCATATCCGATTAATAAAAAGCTCAAGGATTAAAAACCGCGCATTACGGTTTGAAATTAATTAAGTACAAAAACAAAATTATTATTTATATATATATATAATTTTGTTATATATATATATATATATATATATATATATATCGGTATCGAACCGCCACCCCAAAACGCAACACCTTTTCTTGTTTATTTTGGCTGACGTTCCACCAACTCTGCTACTTTGCCACTGAGATAAACGGTCTCGCATTTGCATAGTATATGGTACTGTGCAGTGGCGAACGGCTGTAAGTTTCGTAATGTGAAACTACTTCATGTTGTCGAAATATACACATATTATGCGCACGTAGGTACATGTCTTTGTAAGACTCGAAAGTCATACTAAGTTAATTTTAGTTCAGATTATGTGCTTTAAAAGAGAAATATAGTGGTTTTAACGGTGTTGTCGGTGTTTTACATGTACCTACCATTTTACAATGCAACGAGAGTTTACAGAATGAAACTGTTATTTTGAAGAGACAGATTGACTAGTAATAACTGTGTTAATTAAACAGTGGAACGTTAGAAACAATGGAATATTTTATCAAACTTGTCGTTTCCTCATTATTTGATGTGTTTACTTGCAGACCACAAAACTTTTGTTGGTATAAATCCACCTTTCTTATTGAATCACCGCACTATCGAGTCAGTAAAATTATCACTGATCTATCTGTCACTAAAAATAACGGTTTAAATCTGCAGTGTCTCGTTACATTGTAAAATGGCAGATACTAGTAGACATCGATAACCTCGCACATTGAAACCACTATATTTATATTTGAAAGCACAGAATCCTAACTAAACTAAAGATAGATTGACTTTCGAACTTTTCAAAGATATGTACTTGCGCAGAAAATCTGTATATTTCGACGACAATAAATACTTTCACATCACGAAACTTACAGCAATATTTGACATTACATTTTGTGGTTCAGTAGCCATAATACGAGCACACGTTTGGCAGTGGTAAAGTAGGGCAGTGGAAATGGTTGGTCATGAAAGCTTCAGCATGCTTTGTTTATGGGCGGAGGTTCGAGCCTAACCACCTCCAAAAACGTTTTTGTGTAGACAATATTAGTGTTATGCGACAAAATAAATGTACCTAACTTACATAACATAGGAATTCTCTGTGCTTGTTTATTAATCAACTATAAATAACTAGTTTTCTACTGCTTGAGTTAGCAGATTCCTTTTAAGTGTTGAATTAGTAATATTTTTTCTACAAATTCCAGATGGAGCAGTTTCAACTAACAACCCGTAAAAAATAACTGATTCCGATTTAGTGTGTGCCTCGTAGTCGTCGTAATTAGCGGAGAGACTCCAGTTCAATACCGATCATAGTTGAAATGCGCCGTCGCCACTGCAAGGAAGTTTTTGATTGCTGGCTGTGTTCTGTGTTCGTGCAAGTTTGAAGAGCTCCCCGCTCGCTCGTTGTTTGAGCTGTGTTCAACGGAGCATCGTACTGCGCCTGCTACACCAGACCCTGTCCGGCCAGCCGAGGGCTCAAGAAATTTATATCGCTTGTCAAATGTAGCCACCAGGCGAGGAAGTTGTACTGCTCAAAACCAGAGAGTGCCTCCCACACACAGCTGGATCACAAATTTTCTGTTCTTTGCCCTGAACTCTGTTATTAACCCATCTCATTCCCACATTAATTAATCATTTATAATTAGGGGTCGTGAAATTTAGCAAAGAGATTTCGAGACAAGTTATATTTCAAAACACCTGTAAGGCCGTTCACCTATCTTGATTGGCTGAATTACTTTTTTAATGTCTGCACACGGATCACGTAGTAACCGTGCCGATGTTGCCGAATTCTGAGTGGCCCGATCTAATACGAATACACCTTCTCAAGCAGACAGCAACCAATGGCAATAGACCAACTGCCGTTGGGTGCTTATAGTATTGAAGTCTACCGTGTACACATATTTTTCCGCGAAAAGTCACTAGCTCTATTTATAATAATTTGGAGACCCGAAAATTTCACGAGTTCATATGGCAACTAGCTCGACTCCACAATCCTGTGTGTATTCGAGCCTCAGTTGGTTGTTCATTGGCTGATGCTCTAGTTTAACCCCAAACCAGGTAGCATGGGATTCGGTTGTTTTACTTGAAATTCGTCAAAGGGCGTGGCTAACGTACTGCGATCCAATGAAAAGCAAATCAAATGCACAAGTGTTTGAATTTTAGCGTGTCCTCAGATGTGTTCGCAAAATTTCCGGGTCTCCAGTTACAATTTTTGTTGTATATTTGAAATGTTTTGATGCGTGTTGTAGTTAATCTGGTAAAGAACCTGTTTTTTTCGTTACCACAACCAATAGGCTGTAGTGTTTGTGTTCGGTGATTAGTGATATGAACCAATCACAGGGTAGAGCAGGAGCATAGTGTAGCACTCAGTTACAAATAGGGAAGATCATTGGCCACTGAGGCCGTATCCGAAATTAAAAATTCGGTATTTTGTAATTTGTCGTTTCGTAAGTTTCAATTCGTAAGTTGTCGACAGTCAATTGTTTAGCACTCGCGTCCACAGTGAAAAGTATGTTTATCTAAATTTCTTGCTTAAAACGGACGTGATATTTCTACAATCATCACTGGAATGGTACTAATATGTTAATAGATAAGAAAATAATTATTTATGCAATAACAACTTTTAAAAAAATTAGTTGCGTAATATATAAACAAAGCACGACACATACTTGCTTTTTAAAACATGTCTAGAGTACACTTATTTGTTTTAAAATAACGTTTTAAATACGCATTTACGTATTTATTTTGAACGTCAAAACCAACATGGCGCTGATTTTGTCATTTTGTAATTTTGCTAACAACCACTAGGTACAAAATACGAAATGCCAAATTACAAAATACATCACCATTTTTGTATACAAAATCGGCTTACGTTATCATTTTGTCAACAAAATCTACCATTTCGGACACTACCTGAGGCTCGCAGAGTACAGTTCGGTCAAATATAACCTTCTGTACAACACGTAGACAGTTGTCTACTATGGGCGTGAAAGGGTTAACTTTAGTTCACGTTACGGCCCGATGCTAGTAAATAACTAACACGTAATTGAAATCGAAGCCACTTCTGTTTGAAATATGAGTAGGGGCAGTGATATTTCGCAAAAAGATTTCGAGCCAAGATACAGTTCAAAGCCCTGTGGAGGCGTCCAACTTTTCTGATTGGTTGAAACATATTCTGGTTAGTGTTAACTGTTAGTGCGCGAATAACGAAGGTTTACTGTCGACGTTACAGAATTCTTAGTGGCTCGGTCAAATGCGGGAACGATACCAGCAGCCAATGGAGGTATGATAACAACCGAGGTGTATATATAGTATTGAAGTCTACTGTGTGCTCCGATTTACTCCCGAAAAATCACTGGCCCTAAATATAAGTGGAGCGGAGGATTTTGGGATGTCTTGAAGGCCGGTGAGGATGAAGCGAGATGAGTATGGAGCGACGCCGGAATGCAAGGGGGTAGGAAACGGGAGGTCCCCGAGAAAACCCGTCGACTAGAGGCATCGTACGGCACGATTCCCACGTGCGAAAATCCATGAGCGACCCCGCCGGGAATCGAGCATGGTTCGCCTTGGTTGAAGGCGAGCGCCCTGGCTACTGTGCCACCGCGGCCCCTTGTTTGAAACTTGTTCATTTACTAAGTGGGGGTCATAAATTTAACGGCGCTCTTAAAGGCTTTTCACGATAAAGTGAGCACATTTGAAATCAATCCTATAAAAAAGTCACTGCTCCTACCTACATATATTTGAACGGGCGCACGAGAGGTGACATGCACCCAGTGAAGTTGGTCACGATGGAGGGAAAGTAATCCCGTATAACTATGTCGAATAAAAAGTGTTAGGTAACCATTTTTGACATCGAAAATTATTTATTTCGCTTCCAGTTTTTTCAATGCATCAATGTGTAGAAATGAGCAGATTAAAAAAATATTTACTTTTCAAATAATTTCAAAATTTTACTGGACCGACGTATGAATAAAGTGATAAAGTCCATGAGAATGTTAATTTTACATAAGGCGGAAGAATGCACAACGTGCAAACACGTAGATATTAGCAGGGCTTTCAGAAGTGCTCATTTTACCGTGAACAGCCTATGGTACAAATCTTCCTGAGCTATGCGGATTATTATTAAAGACTGTTCACAATAAAGTGAGCACTCTTGAAATCAACTTTAGAATAATGTCACTGTCTCTGCCTGCATATATTTTATCGGCCGCATTGAGTGCAATGCGCCCAGTAAAATTGGTAATTATGGATGGAAAGTAGTTCCATATCTTAAAGTCGAATAGTGTTAGGTAACCATTTGTGTAAGTTCAATTTTTTTTTTATTTTTATTTTTTTTATACCTCGAAGTGTAAAATTTGCGCGATTTTTAACATGTTTACTTTTCCAATCATTCCACAGTTTCACCTGACCGACGCATGAATAAAGTGATGAGGCCCATGACAATGTTAATTTTACATAAGACGGAAAATCACGCAAAGTGCACTCAAGTAGATATTAAGCAGGGCTTTCAAAAGTGCTCATTTTACCGTGAAGAGCGTATATATGTACGCTGGACTACAAAATTATTTTATTCAAATTTGAATGAACTAACCGTTTGGATAACGCGTTAAAAAGTTGGCCGTGTAAACTTGGAGAGTCTATCGCGCTTTAAGTATTCTTTACACGTATTATTTTTGTCTGAAATCAGATACCTATAATTATAGCGGAGAAATTTCTCACTTTTCTTGCCGTGTAAATAATACTAAACTGAAAATAAATTGCTTGGCAGATATGTTTGTGTTTGGAATTTTCTCTGATATCTGTGTCTCCTTTAAACTGGCACTGGTACTTTAAACGCCTCATGGCTAGTGATATGAAAAATACGTGCTATTATAGAGTACCGTGACAGCTTACACTGTACTCCCTATAGTCGAATTTGTGATATTTGTTGATTGGCTTCTGCAATACGAAAGACAGTTTCGCCTCTGGTTTATTTGCAGATAATACACAAATCCCATTATCTTCTTACAATACTTATCAGGTTGCATTCCACGAGGGCGTATTAAAAAAAAAAAAAAAACTACGAGTCCTCAAAAAATTTAATCTACAAGTGCAAAAATCGAAATCAATCCTGTCTTCAGTTAATGAACTCCATTGTGCATCTTACAACTTATGACTTTTTTTCCCCGGTATATTGCAGTTACTTTTTTCCGCGGAAATTACGAACGATGGACAATTTCCCCACAACGTGGGAGTTATTTTTACCTACAGATTTCCAACGATACAGAATTCCCCCTGAGATTTATTTTGCCAACACTACAGAAAGGATTTTCTTTTTACTCTCGCAAACCTATTTGTGCTCGTCGGAGCGCGACGGAAGTAAAAGAGAACATCGAATGGGGTCGCCGCGTGATACTTCAATGGAAACGAGGCCGTCACTGTATCGCTGGCTCGTCGGGAGCAGCCGTCAAATGCAGCTGGGCGCTTCAAGCCTCTTGCGAAGACGCGGATCAATGGCCCATAGGTATGCTTGTGTATGTCTATACCCATATACCGCATGGAATGGCGAGGGGGGGGGGGGAAGTAGTAGGTTCAATTTTCGGAGTCGGAGATTTTCCTATGATAATTCGCGTTATTGAGATAAATAAGTTAGTGAGTGAAGAGAATTGCGAGCCCTTGAGAGCCAATGAGGGTGATTGTGATGTGTATGGAGCAGCGCCGGAATGAAAGGCCGGGGGAAGCGAGAGATCCCCGAGAAAACCCACCGACCAGCGGCATCGTCCGGCACGATTCCTACGTGCGGAGATCCGAGAGAGAAACGTCGCCGGGAATCGTATTGTGTGCGCACGCGACGACGAGAATCGACTGTGTATATCTTATAGTTCGTTACGACGATGTTAAAACGATCACGCACAACGAAACAACAAGCACCGACGCCATGTTGCGCACAAATAACACTGTGTTGTTCATTTGTCTCTAGTCAATATGGCACACAAGATGGTGCCCGCAAAAAGTGGGCGGGAAGGACAAATTCAAAAATTTGTCTACAATGCACACCACACGAAATACACGTGTCTAAACACGTATAGTAGTAGCCTATTTATTCATCGCTAGTTTTGTTTTCTCGAATGAATATAAAGTTTTTGCTTGGTGATGAAATATGGTTTTATAGAAAATGGATTGGTACTGACAGTTTACATGTTTTTGATTGTTTAGAGCCTGCGTGTATAATGCATAAATGTCATTAAAGTTTTGTTTTACCGAAATCGGTTCACTGGTTCTCATTTTATGTTTCAAGGTCATGGAATTTAGATTTTTAGCGCCACGAGACACACTAGTACTACTATGCGTGGCGTGTTTAGAAATGCCACACGGCGGATAACATTGTAGGTAAGAGTTTTTAACTTGGGACCGTCATATATTTTAACAGGCGATTTGACTGTCATGCATCCGGTACAGAAGGCGACGAAGGAGGGAAAGTAGTTCTGTGTCTTAACGTTCAATTAAAGTGCGTGGTTAAAGTTTGTCAGAGCCAAAATGGTTTTTACTGCGTTCTGTATTTTAATGCATGTATGTGTAAGAATGGACATATTTGTAAATTTGTCTACTTATATTACGCTTGCATGAATAATGTGATCAAGCACATGTCAATGATAATTTTGCTTACGTTGCAGGAATTCACATCGTGTATCCAAGTAGAATTTAAGTAGAGTTTTTTTTTTCAAAAGTACTCACTTTACCTTGAACAGCCGGCGCATATCCCATTCCATTTGAAGAGTGAATTTTAATCGCCTTTAATCTCACTATCTTTTCAAATTGGATGACAAGATTTATTGTAAGTCTATTGGTTGGGAGAGGTTTAGGAATCTTCTTAATACGCAGGGTGATCTGTGGACTTTGTAGGCGTTTATTTCTCTCCTTCTGTTTGAGTGGTCGCCATTATGGGTAGTCGCGGACAGTCGACATTAGTCAGAATCAAAAGCCACTTAGTGGATGTGGATTTTAGAGCGCAGATAAATGCGCTTCTGTTCATTACACTGTACATAGATTTTCTGGGTATTATGGCTTTTGCGCCACATCGGAGCACATAAATCTGCGACACGAAAAGCCAAAGCTAAGGCACTGCTTTACATTATGAATCCAACTCCTCCCTCAGATGTTCGTACAAGTTAGCGTGTGATTTCATTTTTACATCTGGCTATCGGCACCATCTCCGATGCTGGTAATAAGAAAAAGATAATTATAGTGTTTTGTTTGATTCTCTCGTTACGAAAAATAACATATCTGTATGTGCGTGAGCATTAAAGGCATCATTTCAAGACTGGGTGACGGAAAAAAGAATTAATAAAACTATCCTCAACAACTAATACAGCCGTGTCGTGCAGTATATTATCAAGGCTGGGGGCGAATGTAACTTCAATTTCAAACGGTAATACTACTTCTATTGGTGGAAATTTTCCAGAAAATTTCAAAGCAGGTCGTTTGACATACTTCTCAACAATTTATGTTGTTTTTGGCCAAGTTTAAAGGCTGGAAATTAGAGGCCGGAAAAATTCGTGAGTTCAATGACCTGTAGGCTGGACTGCACAGTCTTGTGTGCAATAACGCAGATAAAATTAATCATTGGTTGCTTACTGACACAGCGGAAGGCGATGGCTGGGCCGGCGTTTTGTTGTGTTTCTTATTGGTTCAGGCTTCTTCAGGAGGTGATAAATAACGCGTGAACTAATTGCAATAGTGACCAGAACAAACGAGATTTTAGATTATAGCTCGACCCAAAATGCATCCGCGAATTCTTCCGATCTTTACTTTAAAAATTGAATTTTTTTTCCCGGACTGGTTTGAAATGATTTTTTTTTCTTTTCGTATGAAAACAGAATGCTAACACGTACAGTATATTATTTTCAAAATATTTTACTCTCCAGGTAGACGAGAAACTCATCGCGATTAAAAATTCACAAAGGATTTTCTGTATGACAGGTATATATTTTTTTTTTCATGAAATAGCAGTCCATTATGAACGCAAGAAAGTTTGGAATTATTTTTTATATCTAAAATTAACTTATTTTATTTCAAATTTTTATATTGTCCAATGAAAATTCAAAATTGTACTCAATTAGTATGTTTCCATACAGCATAAATATTTTTTGACGTCACCACAATACCATAAAGATATTTTGTGGAAACTCGTACCTTTCGACGGTAATTTTATTTTAAATTTTACAGTGAAATTATACATTCAACTGAATTTTGAGGCGGATTAAGTATGGCATGTGGCATTGCTTGCCTCGTGTCTCGCATATGATCCTAACAAACGTTTTAACTGAAACTTGTTCGGTTTTTAATATTAAAATCCCCATCAATAATTCTAACCCTGTAAGACCCACTTTAATTTACGGTTTATTATACTTGCTGCACTTACGTCGACAGAATACGTGTTTCGGTGCTCCAGCCAATGAGCTGTAGGCTGTTTGTTCGGCTACAGTAATATGAACCAATTGTGACCGAGCCCAGGAGACGGTTGGCTAATTATTTACCCACAGGTAAGATCATTGATCAGAGACCTGAAGAATTCGCGGATTCATTTCAGGACAAGCTAGAACTCAAAACATGTGTGTCTATATAACTTTACATATTGGTGCACGCGGTGTTTGACACCTCTTGGAGAACGCTGGCCCAATCATTGCCGTCCTATGTGACAGCAGACAACCAATGCACAGTTTAAGTTGGCATATTTGTACATAAGACTGTATAGTCGAGCCTGCAGGTCATTGAACTCCCGACTTTTTCAGGTCTCTAGTCATTGATTTTCACAATGTGCAGTTCAGACCAAAAATGATCTACGCTTACGTAATGTACATACGTATGCAAATATGTACACGGGTCTGAACGGGATAAATATTAGCGCTAATTATTTGTTATTTGTTTTTGGTATCTCAAATGAATTACTTTTGATATAGTGTTACAAAATTATCCTAAAAAACAGAAAAAATTTTATTACAACTGAATCCCCTTAAGCAATTCTGTTTGTGGGAAAGGAAACGAAATTTCCCCCATCACTCAACCTTAAAATCCCTACGTGGAATCGTCTCCCGTTTTTCACCCCAGTGCTTGTCTTTCTCGATTTCTGATGCATTTCCACTTCGGCTGCTTGGCACTGGATTCCTAGAGTTGCCAACACTTGAGTTATGCTTCAACGACACTTATTTGCCTCGGTATTCCAATGTTCTTGGCTCGCCAGCCAAACCGTAATAGGGCTTATTATCAGAGTGCGCAATCGACCGTCTCGAGCCGACCTCGGCCGTAAAGCCTTCGTGGAAACGCATTTGAATAACGGAATCATTTTTAAATTGGATGACATCCAAGTACGTCGCTAGCTTCTCCAGGAAAGTCGCGTAGTTAATATATAACCTGTTCGTACCTTCGTGTGTTTTTTCTTAAATTTTTGTGTATTAGATAGATGAAGAATGTCGTTACACACTAATGTATTATCAGATAGTACTTTGATGTTTCAAACGCATCCTACTTTCCTCGTATCTTTCGATGTATTATTATAGATCTTTTATATGGTTACCATAACCTTGTTTGGGTTGATTTCCGTACTTATGAATGTCCATCTCTGCGTTAACTTGGATTATTCAAATGCTGAAAGCAGTTTTAGACTTGTGACAGTGTAACAGTTCCCAACACGTTGCTACGAAAGACCATATTTTATACCTAACTATGTAATGCTTAATTTTTTCTGTGGAAAAATTTGGGATGTTTAAACAACAAACCAGAGCCGTAAGAAAGTTCCACGTGGGATTTTTTTATGTTGAGTACGAAATTTGATAGAAGGCGGGTCATCTCGACTTGGCAGTAAACCTTATGAAAATAATCCGTGTAAAAAAAGTGAGGATAGTTCTTATTTATAATAAGAATGGCTGTGTTTATATTGAAGAATTGGAGAACTAATCCATGAAACTAATGACAAGCTATGTCAGCTAGTGTATTTTCGATAAGTTTATATTTGACAGTGTCTTAGTTTTTAATTTTTGAAGTTTAATGGCAATTGTTAGTTCATGTTACTATGATGGTATGATAGGACTGTGTCCATTGCCGACCATAAGACATTGAGTATTCTCATACGCTAAAGCTGAACGTTTGTGATTAGTCTGGAAATAACTTAGGCGAGTAAAACTTGATTATCCAATCACAAAAGGATAAACTACCTATAGGCGCTGATTGTTTGGGGGAGAGGGTGGTTGCCCCTCCACTTTTCAGCCTCAGCTGTCTGTACATTGGCTGAAGCCTCAGTGTGTAGTCAATTTTACCTCAGACCAGATGGCACAGCATTCGGTGTTTGTTTCCTTGCAGGTATGCTATTGGCTCAAAGTACACCTGAGCGCAACTTACAAACTGTGGTCTAAAGGCAAACATAACAGTAATATATCTGTATGTGAAGTCTAGCTTGTCCTTGAATGAAATTCGCTTAAGTTTATAGTCCCTAGTTATAGGTGACTGGCTGCTAAAGGCTGTTCACGATAAAGTGAGTACTTTTGAAATCAACCTTTTAAAAAATTCATTGCTCCTACCTACATATATTTTAACGGACACGCTGAGTGAGATGCGCCTAGTAAATTTGGTCATGATGGAGGGAAAGTAGTTCCATATAACGACGTCGAATAAAAAGTGTTAGGTAACTATTTTTGACGACTTAAATTATTTATTTCGCTTTCTGTTTTTTTAATGCATTTCAAGTGTAAAAGTGAGCAGATTTGAAAAATATTTACATTTCTAATAATTTCACATATTCACCGGACCGATGCATGAATACAGTGATCAGGCCCGTGGTAATGTTGATTTTAAATAAGGCGGAAGAACACACAACGTGCATGCAAATAGATCTTAAGCAGGGCTTTCAAAAGTGCTCATTTAATCGTGAACTACCTTTAGCTTGTCTTTACTGGCTGTAGGTGTGTCCAGACCACAGAGAACGTAACAATACAGAGGTGCAACAGCCGCTTATGCAGTGAACTCTCGCCGCACACGGCAGCAAAATGGTGCCACTAGCCAATAACCTATCGGGATGCCGTTTGCCAATCAGCACCTGGTAGCCTTCTTGCCACGTGGTAGCACACGCAATAAGGAATCTTTTGTTGCGCGCAGTAACCAATCAGACGTAAGTCCGGTTTCCAGAGGTTCGCGCGGCCAATCAGAGAATGGGTACACTCACATCAAAGGAACAGTCACTCCAATCCATCTCTGTGTATTTACTTACTCTGTAAGTCGACTCTTATGCGAAGGGGTTCCTGTCTTTCGCGAAAAGATTCCACGACTAGTTGTACTCCTTAACATTTTAGAGCTGAGATCCACTTTTGTGATTGTATAATTTCACTTGTCATGCGTCTTAATACTTTCTAAGACTATGCTCGAGTTTAGCTCAAGCAAAGCTAATTTGAAAATGTCTTTGTTGTTCAGAACAAAGCTCGCATGGATGTGCAGTCTTTGTTCGACTAGTGTTTAACACGACTTCACAGGAACACGACAGCGCAGAAACAATGATCAGAGACCTGAGAAATTCGTGGAATAATTTTGGGATAAGCTAGAATTGGAAAACACTTACGTTTGTGTCACCTTTGCCATTGGTCCTCGCGTTATTTGGCATCTACTGGAGAACCTTGGGCCAATGAGAAACACACAACAAAATTCATGCCCAATCATTGCCCTCCACTGTGGCAGCAAGCAACCAGTGGACAACTGATATCTGCACTATTACACATAAGACCACAGAGTCTAGCGTGGAGGTCGTTGAAATCGCGAATTTTCCAGGTCCCTAACAATGATATTACTAACGACAGATTTCATTTATATAGCCATTCAAAGAGACATGGTTGCTTGTAAATCCTTTTATACGATAAAGGACATTTGACTGGGTCAATATCAGCTCGGTTGTCCTTTGGTTGATGACCGGCCAGTAATGAAGGCTGTAAAGTCTAGGCTAGTGTACGGTGTGGTATGGACCAATAGGACGATGGTGAGTTCTAACACAGCCACCAACAGAACCGGTGTTCTTGCAGTAATGGATGTAGGTGACTCACTTCTAATTCGTTGAAGTGCCAGTAAATGTGTGCAGACCTCAATGTGTACAGACGTGAATAATTTGCGGATTCATTATGGGAAAAGCTACAATTCATTCATAATACGTACGTTTATATAACTTTACCCATTGGTCCACACGGTGTTTGACACCTCCTGGAGAACGCTGGCTCAATCGTCGGCATTCACTGTGACAGCAGACGACCAATGAGCAGTTGATTTCGGCATATTTGTACATAAGATTGTATAGACTAGCCTGCAGGTCGTTGAACTCGCGAATTTTTCAGGTCTCTATCAATGTGTTAACTGTCTGCCTGCGAATTAAATACATTCAGCAGAAGAGTGACTTAATTCTGATTGGTCCATTCAGTCTTCTCACAAAGAAACGAGACCAATGAGCGAAATAAATTCTGCGTGTGTACGTGTATATTATTGAATTCTAACCTGCACGGAAATCTTTTCGCGAGAAACAGATGGCCCTACCCATGGTGTTATTGAAGATATGTTGGCTCAAAAAATATCCTCGCTAAATTCCAGTGTGGCTACGCATACTGGCAAGTCCACTAGCGCCATCGCAATCCGCTTGAATGACCTTTTGACCACTGCTGTGGGTTATCCGAGCTGTTCGTGAGAATCCCGCTGATAATATATTACGCCTTCTCTATAGACTGCGGGGGAAATTCTCATCTGCTATTTACTCGACTGAACGTCAAAACAAAACAATTCTGTATAAACTACCGTGCCTCAAGGTTTCGGAGGATTGAGGCAATCTAAAAATCAATTAACAACCCCCGCCGGACAGAACAGTATGTTTTTACAGCATGCTCTAACAGTAATATGGTTATTGTTACCTATAGATTACTTTTTGCTTCCTCCAGGAAAATTAATACCAACACTGCAAAAAATAAAAATAAATCCTTTCTTTGTTACCAAGTGTTGTAAAGGTTGGGCCTGTGACTTACGACAAGGGCCGAAATATTCGGGCAATAAAAATAAAAAAAAAAGCGTGATTCTGGACAATGTGGCTGTAATAGGTTGCTCACGATAAGCTGAGGACTTTTGGAAGCCCTGCTTAAGATCTACTTGTATGCACTGTGTGTATTCTTCCACCATATGTAAAATTAACATTGCAATGGGCCTCATCACTTTATTCGTAACTCGGTGAAAGGAAATTGTGAAATTATTATAAAAGGAAATATTTTACAAATTTGCTGATTAGAGCACTGATATGCATTTAAGATACCGAAAACTGAATAAACAATTTCAGTAGCCACAAACGTTTACTTAACACTTTTAACTCAAAGTTAAAACAATGAACAACGTGCTCTCCCTCGTTGCCGACATTAGTAGGCGCGTTCCAGTAAATGTAGGCCTACTCGTTAAAATATGTGTAGTTAGGGACAGTGATAGTTTTCAAATGTTCATTTCAAAAGTGCTCACTTGACCAAAAACAGCCTTCACGTATATTTATCCGCACGCGTTCTTATTTTAAATGAGTGTACTGGTATCTTAACTCCCTCGGTGGCCATACCCGACAAAGGTATCCAAATCATCTATGAGATGATAACCCCACGCGTGTTAGCTACAGCACCACAGCACAGTGTATGGTTTCAGATGTTTGGAGAAAATAATTTTGTCACGCCTGTACTTAAGCTGGCACAACGTTTCCATTATTCATACCAGGAAATAATATTCACACATAAGATGTGTAGAAACATTCACCGAACGCTTTGCTGACACCATTGTTTGAAAACACAAACATATTGTTTCATGGGACGCCTGAAGAGCGTATCTGAGTTCGTGAGGTTTAATTGAAGGTGAGGTTAATTAAAGTAAAATATCTAAATTTAATTTCTAATTTATTCACACCGCTATTAGTTTCAGTATTAAATTATCTGTATCCATTATTACTCTTTTTATTTAACAGTGTGAGCAATGTTTAATGTATATTTCAACTCTAATTAACGTCCTTCTTAATTGTCTGTTTGGTTTCAGTCGATTAACTCATACTCATCATTAACACATGTTCAGACTATCTGTTTTCACCATTTGTAATGTCGTTCCTTCACACATCTAGTCCAATAGTCCAGCCTGCCAGCTGCACACTTCGCTGCTTGATACTCGCAGTCACAGACTTCCCTTCCACTGGTCGCTTCTCTCGCTGCTCGTTCTTCTATCGCTCGGAACTCAAACACTCATTCACTCATCAACTAAAACTCAACTCATGGCCCGGAGGCCTGTCGCAATATTTATACCGTTCGCCCTGACGATCTGGAAGGTTATAAGCACCCCGAGTCGCGCTGAAAGAGTGGTGTCAGTAATCTAGAGCATTATTCAGATAAACGCAGCAATCAATAGAAACAGGATCATTAGCGACCGCCGCAAAATAAATTACCGTGTCGTCTCGCTTTTTGGAACTGATACGCTGCCACCGGCCTATCGCTCGCGCTGCCGCCGCTATCATATAACGATTCTCTGTCCTCCTCTTCGCTCGCTCGAGTGGGGTGGGCCAATGTCAGCGGCGTGGACCAGCGACACGTAAAAATATTTGTTTACACTAAACAAGATTTTTCACTCAACTAATGTACACTTGCGCAAAACATCTGATTTCGTTCCCTTGCACCAAATAAAGCATTTAAGAGTAATTTGTCGAGCCGAACACTTATTCAATGGTCCCAACCTCATTTAGATGTATTTAGTACACACGACTATTTTACTAGTACCTACGTTCAACTAATTGGTGTGATTACCGCAAATATTATTAATATCACTGTAAAGTCAAATTAATATTTTGGTTAAACCAGGGAATAAGCATTTCGTTAACTGGAACAGTCTTATGTGTACATTATTGCAGAATTTGTGGCGGCAACTGGAGCAGTTTGGTCTAGTTCTGGCGTTTATTTGTTTGGTTGGCGGTTCGCCGTAGCTCTAATTTGGAGCTCGAGAGTTAGATTATAATGAAAAAAAAAAAACTAGTGTGTTTGTTAGTGTATTTATTGATGTTTAATAATGGGACAGACAGTGCCAATGAAACAAGTTCAACAAGAAACAAAAAAATTATTCTGTAAAACTTATATATATATGTATATATATTCATACACACACACACATATATATAAAAAACTGTGTGTGTGTCTACACACATCTTACATTAGCAGTAACGTTACCTGAGGTCGCTAAGGCTTAACGTTTGAGCCCCAGTGCTATGGGTTCGAATTTTGGCGTCGCTTTTTCTATAACAAGCGGATCTATATAGGCTATTCAGTTTTTTATATATAATTTGAAACTTGTATTTTAAACATAAATACACAAATTTATATCTAAAACTAAATATATACATTTCTATTAAAAATTAAATACATAATTTTGTGTTAAAACTTAGAGACAGTAAGATATGATATTCGAAGTCCTATAACCACTTTAATTTGTTTGTTTTTCAGGTGATTATTTCATATTAGACCGGAAAATATGTACTATGATAAATATGAAGAAAGTAATTTTCGACTCATGAGAGGCCTAAAGTGAAGTGACTACGCGAGGACTACACTGAACTGAGCTGAGATATCCGTTTAACAGCGCGATCTCTCCGCGGCGTTGTAACAGAGTAGCTAGGACTACAGAGGTGAAACAGCCGCTTAAACAGCCATCTTCAGTTACACACGCCAGAAAAAACTTTGTCACTGGCCAGTGTTGCAACGCCGCCGTTCGCCAATCAGCGCCTGGTGACCTACTCGCCAACCGGCTGTCCCGACCAATAGGGAACGGCTCTTAACAGCGAGGTCTCGAGAGCCGATGAGGGTGAAGCGAGGTGAGCGTGGAGGAGCGCCGGAACGGCAAGTGGCGAGGGAAACGGGAGATCCCCGAGAAAACCCAGCGATCAGCGGAATTGCCAGACACGATCCCCACTTTCGAAAATCCGGGAGTGACCCGGCCGAGGATTGAACCCGGTTCGCCTTGGTGGGAGGCGGGCAGTCTAACCGCTCAGCTACCGCGACCCCAGTACCCAGAGCCCCGCGCGGCCCCCCTTTCCACTGGAAGTTCCAAAACTGATGGCTGGAATTTAAATATATATAATCTAAGTAGTAGTAGTTTAGTGTCACAATATAGGCATAATATAATCATCAGTAGAATATGATGTCAAGAAATTGACCCGCGAGCTGCTAGCGGATTCAGGGTGGAATGCAGGAAAACCGCGACATTCTCAACTTACAGGCAACTTGGTGTAGATAGTTGTAATATTATATAAAATTTTAATCCATAAAGGCTGTAATGAGAAAATAATTTTATCAAAATAAAAAGGGGGGGGGGAAAGGAACATTCCATACCCCTGTATCACCCAGAAAGGGCACAGGTACGGGGGTCATAAGAAAACTGCGTGACCCGCCTTGGCTAGCCACGAGAAAAAAAAACCAATCAGAGAACAGTTACGCCAAGATCAAAGGAAACGCGACGCCATTCCGTCTATGTACGCTTATCTACTCTGGAACCACGCCCCAATTTTTTCCACTGTGGCTTTTTTTTCTCGAAAATGTCCAATTAACCGCGGAGCGAGTAGCGTCGCCTCTGTGGACGAAAGTAGAGGGAGCGAGGTAGTTCTGCACCAATCAAGGTCGCGTTACATCCCCCCTCCCCGTCACATCATCCTCATGGTGGCGTCAGGTGCCCATTGTTCGGGAGACGCTCAGTTGGCGGTAATATCCGTCGCTCGTCCTCGGCCGCTCCCCGGGCCTGCTCGCAGCGCCGCAATAACGTGCCCCAACACCGCGACACGACGCGCGCTTCGTGGTTTGTTGGCTTTATTGCGATCTCGCAATTACTTCGCCCTCGTCTCTAGCCCCTGCTCGACCAGTCCACGGGGCCAACCCCTGGGCGCGCCAGGCAGTAATTCTAGGATTCCCCGCTGCTGCTGCAGTACAAACATCTGTTGTGTGTTTGCCCGCCCGGCCGCCCACCTGCCCAGGTGCGGAGAGGTAGAGTTGAACAGCCATGTACTGAAGGCTGTTGCCTGGTTTTGGAGCAGTGAGAATTTGGTATCGGAAAATACATGTTAATCCGTTCGTTCACCGTGGCCACGATCGCGCAGATGTTGCAAGTGAATTATACTTATGGCCTGTACTGTACACAGATAGGCATCAGTTTATAAACTGTAATAAAAATTGTAATTTTTACTGAGAAAATTTTTGTAGTTTTACAAATCCTTTTAAGAGTACGAAGATCTCTCTTGTAAAACTACTAGAATGTAAAACTACAAGGGTCATGTTTGTAATGGACCTCAAGAAATGTTTATACTACACTGACCTGTTTCCTCGAGCTTCAGGAAAATGGCGGACACTCAACAACGTAAAACCGTATATACGTGTTCATGCAAAAACTGTGGGTAATTTAAAGAGTAGTTGCGTGCAAAAATAAATGTATTTCAAGATTGAATAATGCAAAACTCTTAAAACGATTCAATTAATCATAATAAAACAAAAGTTTAAAAAATTGACCGTATTATTCAATTACTGCACGGAACTCTTGAATCGGCTCTCAATGCCTAGTTGTTAACAGCCGTGCAAATTTCATAACTCAAGAACAGAAATCTTAAAATGAAAAAAAAAAAAAGTACCTATCCTTCTCAACCAAATAACTTCATAGTATTTCGTAAATACTTGCTGATATATTTACTGTAAAAAATAATTTAAAATGCTTAAGTTAAGCTGATCTTTTGATTAAGGGTGCCTGCTAATAATACAGGGGGCGTGGGTTCTAGTCCCCGTGCTGGCGAAGTGTACTTTTTTCCCCCGTAAATTATATTCAGAAAAACATTTTTAGTTATTCTTTATTAATAAGTTTTCACACTTGTTTTCTAGAAGACAAAAATTTCTTTATGTAAACTTCTCAATATTGTCCGTTGTAATACAAGGCTATCATTTTAATATAAAAAATAAATATTTTGCGGATTTTGCAAGAAAACTCTTTGTAGTTTTACAAAGGATTTTCTTGACAACTGGTTTTCCAAGGATTTTTCTTGCAAAAAATACAAAACAATTTTTTAGAGTGTGCACTACTTCCAGTCTCTTCCCGGTGGCTACAATTATTTACGGCCATTCCTACACCTCTGTGACATGAATTGTTAACGCCAGTATCATTGAGCCCGCAGCACATTGTTAACGGGTTGTGAGAAAAATTTTGAACACGGGTACAAAATAATTACGTGATTGCAACACTTGAACACAGAAATTAATTTGTGCCCGAACGGGTTAATGAAATTAGGTTTTTTTTTTGGCGTTCCTGTTAAAGATAGATATATACCTCCAGGAACTTTTTTTTAGCATAAAAATACGCGCTTCTCTACTATCGAAGCCATTTTGTAACATTGATGTACAGTCAGTTTGCCTGGAAAAAAAAAAAGAAAACTTAATAATTAAAAAACATTATTGAAAAACAAATTGCCGTATTTTCGTCGATGCATAGCTTGAGAGTTGGCCTATCATTTCTCACGTCTAGGTTTGTGTTACAAGTTTCGCCCGCTCTTGCATTCCGGCGCTGCTCCATACTCACCTTGTTTCATTCTCATATCGGTTTTCAAGACCTCGATGTTAAGACCCGGAATGTAAGGGCGTCCGGCACGATTCCCACATTCGAAAATCCGGAAGAGATTTCCGCCGGGAATCGATCCCGGTTTGCCTACACTTTCAATTCGAATCAGTAGGGAACCACTGATTCGCAGTGAAATTTAACAACTCGAATCAGTGGAAATGGTTCCACTTAGAATCAATGGAAAAATACTGATTGTTTCAGTGAAAAAATTTCACTGATTGAATTAGTGACATGAAACTATTTCACTGATAGAATAAGTGACGGGTGACTGCAGTGGCGAATTGAAAATTGCTATTATTCAGTGTAGTCAAATAATAACGGGAAATAAACATATGTATGATAGTTTGCTATTTATATTGCTCAATTTACCGTAATTTAAAAAAACTAAAAGAGGTTTTGAGAGTTCGTCGGGATAGAACCCACACACCCTTTTCCTTGGTATTAATGGCGGCTACCTTGCCATCTCCGCTACAAAGACAACTCCAGAAATAAATATGAAAATATACTCTTATAGGTCTTATTTGAAATCGCGAAGACTTAAATTGTATGCTCTTACTTCTCGTTTTTTATTTAATTGGTACGGTTGGGATCGTTAAAACGGAAAGTATATATGATTGCACTCTCTTCACCACATTATATGCAGTCTTCAAACAGAGCGCTTTGACAATTACATAAAAGCGAAATATACGTTAAAACGGAATGAAAGGCTGAATGTTCATATTACCTTGGAAAATGGTGTTCTGAAAGATGAAACACTTTTTAGGAAGTATTTTGTATTGGTTTCATTAGTCTATTAATTTTTGTTTCACTTGATACACATTGTTTAACGGTCATTTTTGCACTCTGTTTGAGTGATCCATCAGTCAAAAAACAAACCACTGAAAAACAGTGAAAAAATGACTGATGACAGTGGAAAATGCCACTGAATAAATAAGCGAAGGAAATCTGTCATTTTCCCACTGATTCATCAGTAAAATTCACTGAAGTGACTGTTGAATCTGTCAGGTACTTTTGACTGATTGGAACAGTGTAATTCTCACTGATTCAGATGTATAGTGTAGGTTCGACCACTGCATCACCGCGGCCTAGTAAGAAATAGTTCTGGTGCAACATCATTAAACTAACTGCGCTGAAATGCAGTTCCTAGCCGTAATTAAGCTTTGTTTGCATGCGCTAGAGGAATATTCCTGAAAGTAGCACTTCAGCAGGACTTCAGAAACGTTGGAAGTAACAGCGGATGGACTACAGACAGCAGTATGCTGCATAACTGACCCGAGGGAGGGGGCTCTACTTGATAGACTCGTTTATTTTAAATGTTCACACAGTAATGTACAGTTGTGAGGGAACCTTTCCCGCCGCTGTGACTGACATTTGAGTATTCATTAATTGTAAACACATAGAGGATATAAAATTATTCACATCCAACCGGTTAGCCACTAACAGGACGAAACAATTTTTTTTATTTTTTTATTTTATAGCAACTCCTGACATAATTATTCAATGTTTTGTGAAACTACTTTGGCACGAAAAAAAAACCATTGGTTTTACGGTATTGCTTGCACAAATGTTTAACTTTTTTCTGTTGTTTTAAGCCAAGAGGAGCTAGAACAATAAGGCAGTACGTGCTAGTGTAACTCTTCTACTCCCGCCCTTCCCGGCTCAAAAAAAAGAAGAAGTGTAATGCAGGCAAGCAGGTGCCTTAACCTGGTTTCGTTTGAAATTTAAAAAAAACGAATTGTGTATTGTTTGATATATAAAGTATTAATATTGACACATGCATTCGTGTGTCAAGCACTTTCAGTGGTAACTTCACACTAAATGATATCTCATTGTGGAGGAGTGGCTCCAGCCCTCTTCATACACACCCTAGGAATACACCCTTGTCGATGGTTCATTCAATCACCTCTTCGCGCGCGCACACACACAATCCAGAACGCACCCCTCTCATCGCAACGTGCATCATTTTATTTGCCCAGCACTCGAACCACGTGGAGAGTGTTGACCCTCGCCTCATAACTTCCTCCCCACTCGCCCAATGACGCCCCTCCCCCCTCCCGCTCCTCTTGCGTGGAGCACCCTGAGTAAACCTCTTCAGCCGCTTGCGGGCCGCAGCGGGTGGAGTAGAGGGTAGGGGGAGGCATATTTATGGCTCGGCGCTCCAACTGAACTGATGGATTGCCACCGCCCCCTTTTCGTTCGCTACTCCACACTTCCAACCCTCCATCATCCCTCATTTCCGTGTTTACGGGAGGGATGTGAGGGACATCCAAGGCTCTGAACTGCACAGTCGCGCCAACACATTCTCTTCTTTAAATAAAAATAATACGGTGATTAGTAAAACACTCTCACACTCATTGAAATCAGTCAGTAGCAGGAAAAAATAAATTCAACAAAAAAATAAAGATATCTAAGCTGTATACATTGTAACCAAAACGTATGTGGCAAATTATAGTCGTTCGAAAATAGTAACTAAAATTATTATTTTACTTTCGAACATTTTAATATACTTAAAAATTTTGAAAATAGTTTCTGCAAATGCACATTTGCTGCTGCGCCAGAAAATTTCATATTTTTTAAAGCAATGTTAACTGTACCCATTACACTGCAGTTCCTCGTAATGTCATCAGATATGACATACTAAACAACGTGGCTTCCACGAGTTCGAACAGCTGAGGCGGAGGGATATAATAGCAGAACACAACACTGGCACTACTTTTGATATTGGCCGCCTGTTTTTTTGTGAACAGGCATCTTACTTGAGTGGCCAACTAGAATTAAGATACTCCGATACTGCGAGGCTGTCATTCGAGAGCATAACACGCAAATAATCCAATCATGAAAGTGTGTGTGGGGTAACCGGTTATGAAATAAAACTGGTCATGAAATATTTCTGCGAAAATCAGGTATCTCTAGGTACCACTTATAAAAAGGGCGAGGGACATTCATTAATGCCAAATACGTCAATCGAAGTATAGGTTATTCATAGCTAACGTAGAAAAAATAAAATAGGGTAGTCCTAGATAACGGATTTGCCAAATTCAAGAGTTCCTGTATTGCAATTTTGTTGCATTTATTTCGCACTAGCGACCCGCCCCAGCGTGGCTCGGGTGCGGTTTACAAATATAGCGTTGTTTAGGTTTACAGCAAGTACGTACACTAAATGCTTAAGGTAACTATCATAGGATTAATAATGTGTTGTTCAAAAAGTCTTCCTAAGCGAAATTAAAATATAAAAAAATTGTTACTGTGGGTCATCCTTAAAAATAAACATAAGCTGTCGCAGACTTTTCTGTACAGCTTTTTGATATCTACGTTATTGTAGTACATTGATTAGGTGTATCTCTTACGGTTTAGTCAGCTTAAGCCATGTAAGCACCCGAAAAATGGCTTTTTACGACTTTGTAATAAAACGTCGACAATTCTCCACTAGATTTACATTAAATATTGATGTATTATATACCTAAACCTTCCTCAAGTAATTCTCTAAATGATGGCGAAAACCGCATCAAAATCCATCAAGTAGTTTAGAAGCCTTATCCAAATACATAGACACACGCGACCGGGCGACTTCGTTTTATACTACGTATCTGTGCGCGAGAGCCGTGTCACCTTGTTATGTGCGGTCCCCCCGCTCAGGGAGGGGGGGGGGGCGTCGCAGTATCTTCTCTCCACTTCCGAAGGAGTCGGCCACTTTAAAGGATGAGCTATAATTTTCCGAGGGCGATTGTAAATACCGCCGCAGCCAGGGGATGGGCAATTTATGTGGTAGCCATCTGGTTGAAGTGTAGTTTTCGGGAGAAGTATGGTGCGTTGTGGGACATGAGCGGATAGGACGGACGACAGCGGAGGTTGTCAGACGACGGCAGATGAGTGTTTGTGCTGTGTGGGCGGACGAGAGGGCGTCGTACCCGGTGAGTAGAAGGCTACTGTGCATTTATTTATATTATTTATATGTTAACCCATAAATCAGCATCTCAAAACCCTCTGTAGTAATGTTCTCTTGACCGTGGTTTCTCAGTCATTTTAACTATACCAAAAATGTCTTTTCTTTCACACCTCTTAAAAAAATAATTTTAAATAACTTCCTTCAAAATTAAACCCCTTCCCCTCAATAAAAAACAATTTCAATTTAATTTAACTGATTATGTAACAGAGTTCACGACTTTTAATTGGGATCAATGTGTGGGAGGGGGGATTAAAAATATGTCCAACGATCCCCTTTTCGGCTACTACCCGATAAGAGGAATGAGTAACGTTATATAGGAAGTACATTAATTAACTTTACTTTTAATAATATAATAGAGTTCAGTTATGGCCAATGGACGAGCACTGATCAAATTTGTAATTCCTTTGTTGTTGTGCATGGGGGCGTTCGGATCGCTTTAGAATTTTCCAGACAAGTGAAATCTGGGCTAAATTAAGGTGGGGCTGTATCAGTGTGTGAAATGGTCTTTATTGGAAATACTGAAACTACAATAGTGTACTTATAATGTATAAAATAATTCAAAAGGATTTAAAACACTGTTTAATTGGGATTGATTATAGTTATTTGAGTCCAATAATTGCTATGAGGTTGTGGACGATTGTGAAAATATTAATTGTTAATAGCAAGTGACAGCCATTTATTAAGATATATTAAATCCAGAGTATATTTGTGGGGCTTGTAAATTAATCCAGAAATTATCAATAACTGTTTTATTTAATTAATACTTCCAGCCTTTCAAGGACTTGACTAAGCCCAACAATATACTAAGCTGCGATAACATATGGTAATTTCCGGTATCAGAAATATTTAGGCAGAAATACATCGCTCAAGATAAATGTTTTCTTCCATAGTTAGTAAAAGATATTCTGTAGGGCTTCCCTTTCTCAATACTTCCTCCATTGGCGTCCATTAAATTGTAAAATGCTATTAACCTCTATAGGTCTTAATTGAAAATATCGTAGAATTGTAGTATGCTTTTACAGAAGCAGGAAAAATGTAATCTTATTTCATCATACATCTCGGTGGTTTAACAGTGGACATAGACTTATGGACGAGTAGCTGTCTTAACCTTTTCAGACCAACTTTAATTGACGGTTTCAGATGTTGCAAACTAAATATTTTATGATGCGTACTGTACTTAAGTCGACACAACGCTTGTTTCGTTGCCACGGCTAGTGAGTTGTAGGCTATATGCTCGGCTACAGTACTATGAACCAATTATGGCCTAGACCAGTATGACGGTTTCCGAATCATTTACCCACAGGTAAGATCATTGATCACTGAGCTTCGGAGTGTGCAGTACAGATCAAAAATTAGCTACGCGTGTGTAATGTACACAGTTGTGTACACTGGTTCTGAATGCGTTAGTTGTCCCTTTGGTAAAGACATCGGGTGGACTGTAATAGGAATTACTTGTTTTGTGACAAAATTCATTTACTGTTTTGTAAAATAAAAAAAAAAAAAAAAAAAAACCTTTTAAACTGTAAACAATGCCCCGTTCCTACTATCCCTGGTATCAAATTTGGTAAATATTTATGTGCTTCTTTATATGATGCAAATTTCATGTCAATTCGTAGTATCAATTAAAAATACTAGGAAAAATTGTTTTGTATTAGAAAGCATCATTTATCTTCACATTAATTTTTTTTACGATGTTCACTTCAGACTTCACATATATTTCGTTATTTTATTTGTACATTAAACATCATAGATAGTCAATTTTGTGATGGCAAAACAACAAGATTGTGACACACGTTCTAGTATTATATTCCAACTTAATTTGAACACAGGTACAGAGCGCCACTTCGCAAGAACGCCGATACAATAAAGTGAAATTTAAACCGTTATTAATAAATAATATTACACAACGCAAAATCAATATAAAAATCAGACGCGTAATGTAAATGAAGATAACAGAAATCACTGTCAAAAAATGCATCCCGTAGAATGAGAGTTGGGGATATGCCGTACTCACAAAGATTATGAGAATAAACACGTATGTGCATGGCATTGCCAAACAAAAAAATTGCTTTTCACAGTAATAACATCATCGGTCCTCTTCTGACTAAACACTTGGAAATGGAAATGCGCTGGAAGGGGGTGGGTACCTATTTTTTTCCACCCCCTCGTGCCTGACATGCAAATTGGCTCGCTGTTTGTTCCCCGTGTTAAGTGTTTTTGAGTCGCCAATTGGATTGCAAACAGGACAAACCACAGAGGGGCTTCGCGTCACGGCTGGCGCGCTAACCAAATACTCTCCAGAGCGAAGCGAACTGCACGTCGAGCTTCCATGACACATGCTGCGTGGGGGAAGGGGAGGGGAGGCCACAAGTATTGCCGTTGACGTCCTGCGTTTGTTCTCTCGAAAACTTCTCTCCGACAGCACGCCTGTCAAATGTAATACCCTTCGGCTGCTTTGCGTTAATGTAAGAGTTAATTATTGGAATCATACGGGATGTATCTTAATACGGCCGACAAACTTCGGGTGTTTGTTAATCACGAGAAACGAAGTTGAAAACGCACATGCGACATATGGTCTAAAATTAATTCTAAGGGAGGTACACATTTTTTCAAGTTGTAGTAGAAGAAAAAGTTTATTACAGTACCACTGTAATGCACCCTCTCTCTCTCTCTCTCTCTCTCTCTCTCTCTCTCTCTCTCTCTCTCTCTCTCTCTCTCTCCTCTCAGGAATCTTCCCCTCCTTTAATAACAGCAAAAGTGTGTTATTGGGTATTGTGCGTGCCCCACCTGCCAGGTAGTGGTAAATATTATTTTGAAAGTAAAACACGACTCACTCGAAAACGGTGAGGTTTAGGGTATTTACACTAAGTTACATTATATATATAGTATGTATCTATGTATGTATCTAAATATATATATAGTATATATCAAAATATTGTATATATAGTATGTATCTAAATTCGATCGGCAAACTTTGGCTGTAGATATATATATATATATATACACACACATACAGAAAAATGTCGCGCTTAAAACTACTCGCACAGTATACCAGGCTCAGCTGACCTACGTAATTTTCAGCCTCAGCTTTCTGTTCATTGGCTGCTGCCCTAGTACGTAGTCAGTTTTTCCTCAGACCAGGTGACACAGGATTCGGTGCTTGCATCCTTGCCGCTCTGTTATTGGGTCAAGAGCTTTCATTTGGGAGTGTTTAATAAACTGATACAATTCGAAAAACATGACAGAAATGTGTGTGTGTTTGACATCCAGCTTGTCATAAAATTAATTTGCGAAATGAGACAGTTCATATTTTATATATATATATATATATATATATATATATATATATATATATATATATATATATATATATAAATCGGACGATGCCGCTGGTCGACGGGTTTTTTTTGGGGAAATATCTCGTTTACCCGCCTTTGCATTCCGGCGCTGCTCCATACTCACCTCGCTTTACCCTCATCGGGTCTCAAGACCTCGATGTTAAGAGCCTCCCAAAACTCTTCACTCACGCACTGCTACAGAAAATAAGTAGCGCGACATTAATTATTTTGCCAGCTCCAAATGAGGTCAGAAGCTAATTAATTAACAATTATTCTCGTGTGATGCTTAGCGAACTCAATTACGAAAAAAAAAAAAATTATTTAAGTTTCTTTTATTCCATATGGCACAGGCATGAGTGTGGCAGTTAAATTAATTTCCGAAGCTTTAAAAATGTCATCTCATGGATAGTGGCTTTCAACCCCCTGGAAATGTGGTTATTACATTCCTGTTAGTTAAATTGTTATAATTCAAATTGGCAGAAAAAGAAGGTAACTATCAATACCACGGCCCAGTTTCTTATTTTAGTCTGTTGTGTAGAATTCGCCACGTGTACAGAATTGATACTGCCGTGATCTGCACTGTAGGTATTCAAACGTCTATACGCTGTTCACGATAAAATGAGACCTTTTGAAAGCCCTTCTTAAGATCTACTTGTATACACGTTGTGGCTTCTTCCGTCTTATGTAAAATTAACATTGTAATGGGCTTGTCACTTTATTCATGCTTCGGTCAAGTGAAACTGTGAAAGTATTATAAAAGTAAACATTTTTATAAATTTGCAAATTTTTACACATCTGATGCACTATAAAACAAGAAACCGAAATAAATAATTTAAATTGTCACAAATGGTTGCCTAACACTTTTTATTCGACGTTAAGATATGGAACTACTCTTCATTTATCGTTACCAACTTTACCGGGCGCATGTCACTAAATGCGCCCGTTGAAGTATATGCAGACATGGGCAGTGGCTTTTTCTAAAGTTGACTTAAAAAGTGCTCACTTTATCGTAAACAGCATTTATCAAGAACCACCGAGAAAACTGGTTATAGTCTATTCACTGCATATTTGTATCAAGACTGTGAGAAATGACAGGTGTAATATATTTCGTTCTTCCCTTTAAACCACATATTATAAGCCCTGTGTACATGTGTTTGCAATGGAGAACCTAAATTTTTCGTTAAATGAAATATTCACTTGTAATATTTATTTTCATTCAATTCGCATTAAACACCAAGAGAAAGAAGTTATATAATCCGAAAGGATTATTGTGTAAAATAATATTTAGTTGCGTTTTGGTACGTTTTTCATGGAATAAATGTTCCTCACAGGAATATTTAGGTTTTTTCTTTTTTTTGTAAAACTAGCGGAAGCACATCTTACTGTTAAGTATAAAATAACTACTTTTACTGTCTGTCCGGCGCCAAATACGTGCGTTGTTTTTGCCCTTTGTACTTTATTCTAGACTTGTTTACTTTTTTTATTTACATTTGGCGGAAGGATACACAATACACAAGCCGTAAGCAAGACTTTAGCTGGGCTCTAGAAATGTTGGAAGTAACCATGAATAAGCTGTATAAATATAAATATATTAAACAATACTACAGTTGTTGAATAAACGTAACCGGTTTTCACTCGCGACTTATTTAATGATTAAAACGTTTAAGAAGACGTTAAAAGTGACGAACAATTTTTACTAACTCGTTGCCGACATTGCGCAGGTTTTTACGTTAAAATTAGAAATTAGTGGGCGGCGATATTATCCCGAGGGATCATTTAGAAAGTATGCGGGATCACAACCCTAATATTTGCATGTGTGAAACGTGGCGGAATTTGCCGTTGGCTGAGGTAGCTTTTCTCCGGCTTTTGACATATTCATGTACACTCATTTACATGTCCCTGATAATGGTATGCAAATTAACACATATAACGTTTTTGAACTGTATGACATCTACATTGCTGCGTATGTTTTAGCATTCTTAATTTAATTCGAGGCCTTCTGCAATTTTTACATTTATTTCGTAATTTTTAATATGTAATATGAGTTAGTATCCATCTCTATTTTCAATTCTTTTTATATTTAATTATGTTACTCTATGGTAAGTGAGTGCCTTATTCTGAGGATTTGGCAACCTAACTTTAAGTTTGTTACTTAATTATTGTTGAAGGTTTTTGATGTCTCAGAATTTATTAGTTTTATTTTAACACTGTTTGTTTTCTTTTGTTTACAGTATTCATTTATTTTTATGTTAAGCTGTAGTTATGTCTAAGTAAAGTGGATGTAGCAGAGCTCCATTGTAGGATTTGCGTAGGAAGTTGCCAGAAGTTAAGTGCTTCTGGGTATGGACATGGAGGTCCACAGGCGTGATTTTCGCAACCGGGTATTTCTAGAGCGGTGTCCCTGGCTTCGGCCTAACATAGGTTGAGTTAGTGTGTACCTGAAGTTTGTATTCAATGAGGGCTGACTTAGTATTTAAGAAGCGACTAAGTTCAGCGACTGCGACTGCAGATTAGATTTATTAATGGACGCAGTCGACGCCACGATGCCATACTGGAGGTTTAAGCTACAGCCTACGTATTAAGGCGACTTCAAACTGGTGGCGTAAGCTACAGCCTACATATTAAGGCGACTTCAAACTGGTGGCGTAAGCTACAGCCTACATATTAAGGCGACTTCAAACTGGAGGCGTAAGCTACAGCCTACATATTAAGGTTACTTCAAACTGGTGGCGTAAGCTACAGCCTACATATTAAGGTGAATTCAAACTGGTGGCGTAAGCTACAGCCTACATATTAAGGCGACTTCAAACTGGAGGCGTAAGCTACAGCCTACATATTAAGGTGACTTCATACTGCAGGCGTAAGTTACAGCCTACATATTAAGGTGACTTCATACTGGAGGCGTAAGCTACAGCCTACATATTAAGTTGACGCCATACTGGAGGCGTAAGCTACAGCCTACATATTAAGGTGACGCCATACTGTTGCCGTAAGCTACAGCCTACTTATTAAGGTGACGCCATACTGGAGGCGTAAGCTACAGTCTACATATTAAGGTGATGCCATACTGGAGGCGTAAGCTACTACCTACAGATTAAGGTGATGGCATCGAATTTTCGGCAAATGAACGTGTGGAAATTATTATTTCATTCATTTTTCTTAATGCTCCTGATTCAATAATGACTGATGCTATGAATTTTCAAGAAATAGTTGCTGAACTTAATGTTAATTACTAAATTTACCCAGTGGTCCAGCTCTATCCGACCCGAGTTAGTTTACAGGAGCAAACTTTGATTTTTACATTTGTTTAAATTTAATTTGGAGTCAATAACCTTTTGATTATTTTGATTTTTGTTGATTTGGACTGAAGTTTTAACTGACGAACACTGAGACTTTTTTGCTAAAGAGATTACGATTCTGATTTAAGTATGTGGAACCTGAACTTGTAATTTAATTTATGAATGGAGCTCAAGACATAAGATTTTATTAAGAGGCACTGAAACTATAAACACTTCTTTTCTGAAAAAGTTTAATTTGAATTGCAATTATTTTTAATAACTGAAAGCAGCTTTAAAGACATTTATATTTTACATTTTATTTATTTATATTTCTGATTAAGTAATCTTTTGTTTGAATGGTGGAAACAGTATAATATTTTACTCCACTTGCAGAACACAATTTTACTTAAATGATTTTTCACACAGTTAAATAGTTTCACATATTTTAAATTTCTCTCTGTTCTGCTTTGAATGAAATATTATTAACAGTATTTGGTTTTCTTATATTTTAAATGTTGAGTAATACAAGTTTATTTTTTTATCAATGGAGATATTTAAATGAAGTGCTTCTTGATATTACTGAGAATTCAAGTTATTTTTAATGCCAGTGTCCTGAATGATATTTACAGAGCTCCTGAGTTCACCACTGCACCAGAAGAGTGTAAGTTGTTTGGTAACAGTCACAAGGTATTAATATCACACCAGGTTGCAAAGTTTCCCCTACGTAGACACAGATGTTGTATGATTTCTACTAAAGAAAAATTACGTTCGGTTTTACTTCAGCGTTATGTCTGTTGTTACCTGCTCATCTTTTCTCCAACCAGCAATGGCGATACGAGAGCCAACCAGGATAATTTTTCTTTCGTTCACGCGTTTTATAACTTTTAGTGCTTAATACTCTCTTAGGGAATACATGAACAATAACAATAAAAATTGGAATACTGAACATCCTCTAAAAATGAATGAAATCCAACTTACACATGATCTCTATGTCAATAAATCAGTAAAATAATCAAAGATTATACTGCACATTGTTTAAATCATATAATAAAGTTTAATTTGGAAATTATATTAAATGAATCGTCACCCTGTAATCATAGAAAAATATAACATCTAGAACCAAAGTTAAATATAACACCTGAAAAACCGCAACGTAACAATGTTTCACAAGCGTGTTATATCTACTTGTGGTAACATATAAGTATTTTATGTTTGACTAACTTAAACTTTCGTTTATATTTTATCTATAAACTGCAATATTTAACTTGCAAATAATAGGAATAAAGACAGATAGCAAGCATATGTGTTTGGTAATGCCTAGTAATAAATAGTTCCTATGCAAAATATTATTACATCGAGTGCGCACGAGTGCGGAGTGTTTTCCCTATGGTGTAGTTTTCTAAGCTTGCACAAGGCGGAGGAATATCCTGGGAGAAGAACTTTAGCAGGGCTTCAGAAAAGTTGGAAGAAACCGTGAATGGTCTATAGTCTCAGTGGAAATCACGTGGTCCTTGACTTGTGTGTAGGAATAAAACCAGTTCTATGCTGGAACACGGAGATGGGTACTGCGCAACTGGGATAAGTGCTCTACCCCGTATTCCCTCTTAAGGTTGGTTTAGGATGAAAAACGTGTACGCAATGGGCGTGTACGTATCAGAATGAATTAAGGTGTTGTTACAAAACGGTTAACGTTCATCGCGTATGTATCGTGTAGGGATATCGTGGACGTGTAAGCGTGTACGAAATGGCGACGTTTTATTTCGTGTCATATACGTAACGGTTACAGCCAATAGAACTAAAGGAGAAAAAAAAAAAACAGAAAATAAGTAGACATTTATTGAATTAAGTACAATATATTATTTCTAAAAAAACTTACGTTTTTATTTTTCTTTAGTCATTTAAAAAGTACGGCAAAATTGTATGTAATTGAATTTTAATTTTGTATTGTATTATTATGTTTTGTGTTATATTATAAATAAATCTTATGCAGTATGTAATAACAGAATAAGCATGCAAACACAGTGAAATACAACGAAATACAACCACACAACGTACTATGCAGATGTCTCTTACATACACAGAATTGATTGTCGACTGAAAGTTACGATATGTCGTTGCGCGCGGGAGGCGAGACCAATACGATAAGGAAGGGGCTGCAGACAGTTCGGGATGTAAAGGATGATGGGTTCGTGACGGGGGGGGGGGGGGGGGTTGTGCTATCTCGGACAGCTCCAGGCAAGCGGCGGACAAAGTACAGAAGTGCCCCCCCCCCCCTCCCGCTTTCTTGATCTACTTCGACGCTCCCCCTCATGCTCGTTTCATGATCACGTTTCTTGCACGTAAGGGAAGTCCTGCTAAATTTCGACTGTCAAACTATGCCGTGTACGTCCGAGGGTCCTGCAACTCCGAGCGTGCAAAATGGTTCCAGCAATGGATACTCCGAGAACCCCGGAAAAACCCATGGCTAAGAGGGGTGGTGAAGCTTAATATATACGCCAAGCTATACCGGGCGGGGGAATGTTTCAGGTTATAGGATGTGAGCACTTTTTAAGGCCCTCCAAATATATTTTATTGCAGTCTCAGACGTTAAATTTTGAGAGTGATGAAATGTTTACACGGTGTTTATTAGTCATAGAGCAATGTTTACATTAAAAAAATGGCGGAAATGTATCAATTAATTGGAATGAAATATTTAGCAAAGGCTTTAAAAAGTACTCACTTTACCGTGAACAGCCTACCGGACATTCCCCAAAATTTAGTCCGTGCAGACTCAAACGCACTGGGCCGAGCAGGTTGATAAAGGGGATACGGTCATGCTTAGGTTGAATGTGAAAGAAGGAAATGCGTGGAGCGATAGTTAGTGTGTGCAAGAGTATATTAGTGTAGTTTTAGTTTTATATTTCGGACCAACATGACTGTTTCAAATTTGCCAAGTTCCCGGTGGCACCATGAACGTCTAAAGAGCCGATATAGCTTTTGCTTGCGGGAGTTAAAGTTCGGTTAGAAAGAAGTGCTCTAGGTATGACCTTTTAATAGGTATCGGCCACCTGGAGGGGAGGTTTGGTGAGGCCAGCGCAGGTTCCACGGGGCACTTTGTCAAGCTATACCTCCTCCTCGCGCGAACAAAGCCTAACTAGGCCTAAGTCTCGTGAATTACGTCAAACAGACAACGCACCGCATTCGTGCACACTCTTTTTAAGGTTGAAGTAAAGAAACTGCCTATGGAGTACTGCGCCCGACTATACAACGTGAAGAACTCATACAAAATTAGTACATATACCATAAAAATTGTCAGCAAAGTACGATTTATGCTGCACACGAGAGGAGAGAAAAATGTATACTTTTGCAACATTATAAAATAGTTTACTAAAATACACTTTTTGAATGTAAAAAATTTATCGATCGATAGAGTCCGCATTTTTAACTAAATTTAAGCGCATTTCCATTCTGCATACTTCAGAAGGCAGAATTTACAATAAAATCTTCTTCAAGAAAGATCGCCATAATATTTGCTATGATGGCGTGTAAGAAATTTCTAATAATAATGTACCATATCAATTTTATAATCAACTTTATTTACGCCAGTTTCAGCCATAAATATTTGTGACGAATGCACGCACATAAAATCAATTGCAAAAATTGTTTCCTACATTATTATGTCTCTTAAAGTTCACTCAATCTCGACTTGTGTATGTTGTCGCGAAGAGCTCCTTCGTAATTGAGGACATTAACATTTTGAGGTGAGCAGACATGTACAAGACAACCAAGACAAGTTAGAAGTGAGTTACTTATATCCACGACTACAGGAACACAGGTTCTATTGGTCTCTGTGTTCCCACTCACTACAGTTCTAGTGCAGGCCAACATGACAATGTACACGCCTACTGCGCTCTACATAGTTCATTATTAGCTGGTCATCAGTCACTAAGGCGCTGAGTTGGTTTTGTCCCAGTCAAATGTCTTTATTTGTGTAAGATGTTTTACAGTTACACCTGTCCTTTTGCGGAGATGTTACAGAAATATTTTTGTAGTCAGGAAAGTTATTGTTACTGAGCTGTAGAGTTCTCGTAAGGTCCTGTAAACACAGGCATTACACGACTGCGTGGAAATGGTAGTTTTCTTTTCAATGAGAAAGAAATTTTTAGAAAAATATTTTGGCTCGAAGTGCACTCGAGCGTGGTCCTTACAGTGTTAAAACGGCGTCTACGCTGTAGACTACCGCCATATATAGTATATTCACAGTTAATTGAGAACTTCTGAAACCAACCTTTGAAAAATGCCACTCCCTCTACTTGCGTGTATTTTATCCGCCGCACTGAACGGCGCGTGTCCAGTAAAGTTTTCAACGACGTGACGGAGGGAAAGTATCTTGACGTCAAATTAAAAGTGTTCGGTTATTATTTGTGAATACTAGAAAGATTCATTGTGTTTTCTGATATTCCATCGTATATACGTGTAGGAAATAGCAAATTTGTAAAATATTTACTTTTCAAATAATTTCACATTTTCACTCACCCGACGCTCGAGTAAAACGAGCTGGCCCACGGCACTTTATTTTCACGTATGGTGGAAGAATACACAACGTGCATACAAGTAGATCTTAACCCTATATTTAGCACTGTACCATGAGATACAAAGGTTATACGCGACGCATTAAAAATAATTACTGTCAGTCCTCGCGGTAGCCAAATGACTTAAGGCATCGGTGTCGATCTGAAAAGTTTGAAGTGTGATGCCGGTAAGGTTCGAGTTCGATTCCTGGTCATTCTCTACAGAACTTGTAACAAACATAATATAGCGCAGTGCTCTTAGTACACGAAATTTGAACTAAAAAATAATATCGGAGCTATAGCAGCGCTTCTGGTAGACGATTTAGATACCAAAATTTACCACTAGCACATATTTCAAGGTTTCCCAAACAATGAAATTGTGCGGTGGGGGTGGGGGGATGAATGTTTTTGTCCGGCGGAGGGGAGACCTTTACGCATACGGTCGAAACTCGTTACTCTTACGGCTCGTCCATGAGTAGTAAGGGTCTTAAGGTTAAGCAGGCCCTTAAAAAATGCTCACTTTAACGTGGGCAATCTATATTCAACGTGGCTCTCCACTGAAAGGAGATACAGACGGAGTGTGACCGACGAAGGGTGAAATAAAAATTTCACACTGGGAAAACTTTCGCCTTCAAGTTCTTGGCGTCGCGAGAGAAAATAAGTGTGTGTTTGTGTTTTCGCCTTCCGCCCCGGCGCGTACTGAGTCCTTCCAGACCAGCCGAGTTGCGCGTTCTGGCGCGACGTAGTTAAACGTCGCCTCCCCACGCCTCCGCTACAACCACGGCGGAACCCTTCTTCCAGATGCAACCAACATCAGCTAACGACCCCGCTCCCCCCCCCCCCTCCTCGACACACTGCATCAACATCGAACACTTCGCTGAGAAGACAGAAACTCGAGTAAAAATAAAACAGCGCCTCCCAGAAACAAGCTTTCTGAAGCGAGAGAACACAATTTTCTTCTGCTGGCGCTGCTCGGGGGAGTGTGGTGTATCAATCAGAGCAGAGTAGGAGAGTTCTTGAACTTTGTGATTTCGCTAATATGATGCACATTTTGTCGGACCCCCTAACTGTTTCTTTAAGGTCATACTGTATTTCACATTTTTTTAATGTAGCTATCTGAAAGATCTTTCGAAAAGTGCCTCCTTAATACAGTTGTTAGTTGTAAAATCATTATAGTTTTCAAAATATAACACTCAAAAGTCTCAAACTGTATTTAATGCAATCTGTATGGTGTGCAGAACTTACTGATTCAGTATGAGTGCGATTTATAAACAGCTGAGCGAGTATTGGCACTCTGAATTTTGTCGAATATTGGGGTCAGACTTGCCGTAAATATATTTTTGCTCATTGAAGCGAAACTGTTAACATTAATTTAATAAATAGTTTAAACCATTAACTGTTTAGGAAAAGTCGTTTTTGTTCCTTTCGTAGCTTGTAACACAAATGCAGTATGCCGCTCTTAGACTCTAATTCTACACTCAGAACCTGCCTACAACGCTATTGTGTCGGTATTTGAGTGTTATATTTTGAAAGCGAAAATGATTTGACAACTAACAACTGCATTAAGGGGGCATTTTTGAAACCTAAGATAACCAAATTCCAAAAAAATATATATATAGAAATCAGACCTTAATCCGAGCTTAAGAGAGGAGGATAGAAATTCGGGCAGCTATTAACCTTGAGGTTTTGAGAGCTGATGAGGGTGAAGCGAGGTGAGCAAGGAGCAGTGCCGGAATGCAAGGGCGGGGGGAAACGGGAGATCCCCGAGAAAACCCGCCGACCAGCGACATCGTCCGGCGCGATTCCCACATGCGAAAATCCGGGAGTGACCCCGCCGGGAATGTAACTCTGTTCGCCTTGGTGGGAGGCGAGCAGTCTAACCACTATACCACCGCGGCCCCTATTACAAGCGAAGGAAGTTTTTTCGCGTATACAAACAATTTATTTTTCACTATACATTTGGTTACAATATCAAGTTTGATTTAAAAAGTGTGAAGAAACCCTGAATAGACTATACGTTTTTTGATTGAGCTACACGTTTCCTGATACGCCATGCAGGACTTGTGAACCAGTAAGGCTAAGTGGCAGAGACCTGCAAAATTCGTATTATAATTTCGGGATACATTAAACTTAAAAAAAACACGCACCTTTCAATACGTTAGTGATTGGACCGTACTTTATATGACACGCCCCAGGTAATCCTGTGCCAATAAATGAACACTTCACAACTGTGTGTCCCAATCACGTGCAATTCAGTCAGAAAGGGAGTGACTTCACATCTAGGTGGCAACCAATGGAGAAACGACGCCGGCTATAGCATGTACAGTACTGTGAAGTCTAGCCTGATGACAAATAATATCGCGAATTTTGCAGGTCCCAACTGATTGGTAAACGTCGCTGCGACATTTTGCTAGCTTGTGCAACTGGAGTGGGTGCTTGAATGAACTGCTCCACTTCTGTATTCTCAAGTATTATGTGATTCAGTTATCGTTGCTGTAAGTTGTTCACTGTAAACTGAGCACTTCTGAAAACCTAGCTCGAGATATTCTTGTATGCACACTGTGTATTCTTCCACAGTATGTTAGATTAACATTGCCGTGCGCCTGATCAATTTATTCAAACGTCGTCAAGTGGAACTATACGAAATTATTAGAAAAGTATGTTACATTTCACACAATTCACAACTCTGCCATTAATACGTAGGGCGCCTTTTATAGCTTTTCAGTATAATCAGTAGTTCAAATTCTTAGCTTCTCAATTTTATATTTATCTCGTACTTCTTCTTCAATACATTACATAAATTATATAATTATCCCTCGATTCTTGCTATCGAGTGAAAATAAAAATCTTTTTAAACAAAATCTACATTTACTTATATTATCTTCTCAAACACAATAACTTAATATTATTATTCTTCATCTATTAATAATTTAAATTTACAAACATCTAGCAGCGATTCTTCCAAATATTTATATACATTCTTTTTCTCATATCATTTTAAAGTCCACACGCCCATCCTTGGAGGTGGTGAGATTTGTTGCAAAGCAAAATTAGTTCTATTTTACATCTGCCTTACTTATGCTACCTCCTGTCCTCCGATTGGCTGTCTTACTGACCATTACACATCTCTCCTCAGTAATGGTTAGACGAGAGACAACCAGGATAATTTTATTTAGCACTTTTGTTTAGTAAACATTTAATGCTGACTACCCTCTAGAGAAGAAATGAAAAATAATAAACAAAATACTAATATTGAACATCGTATAGAAACAAATTAACAATACTTGCTAATGTCAATTAAACTATTAAAATATGCAATGATTGTACGATTAACTCATATAATAAAGCGTAATTTGGAATAATATTAAATGAAGTGACAACATAAGCAAGTACTCTTTAATTATATATAATGAAAATGCCAATTATTAACGGTAAACATTACCTCGAAAATCTGCAACGTTACAAATACAGATTTGATACAAATCTGCTCATTTTAATACTTATGTGCATTAGTAAAACAGAAAGCGAAATAAATACAGCATACGCGAAGGTTTTCCCAACACATTAAATTTAACATTAAAACATGGAATTATTTTCCGTCTCTCGTTACAAATTTTACTGGGCGCTTGCCAATTAGTGTGGTTGTTAAAATATAAGCAGTTAGGGACAGTGACATTTTTCAAAGGTTGGTTTGGAAAATGTTTTGTTAAATGTGAAAGCCTATATTCACACGTCGATCTGTGAAATGGTCAGGAACACAAACGTGTTGTTAATATGTTTTTTTCTTTCTTGTATGTACACGGAATCCACGTAGACGAAGTTAACAGGGCGTGCAACATAAATAAATGCGAAACACGAAAATTGTAAGTTTACGAGTCATTTTGTAGGCGAATATAGAAAAACCCTACATTACAGTTTATGCCAACTTTCCGAACAAAAATGTTGCCAGTGTTTTGTATTCCCTTTAGCACAATATCCTGCACCACATATAAGTGTACAAAACGTCGGCGTTGGAAATAGCTCAATAGAAATGCACCACCGTAACATAATATTTGCTCGCGAAGTTGGCAAAAACAGTAATGTAATGTCACTTTTTTTTTTCTGTATCCACCTCCATAAAACTGTAGACTTGGATTATCGTGTTTACTGTCAAGTTTCGTCACGCGCCCTCTTATTGGCCACAAATTTAAAGCCATAATTTCAATATGACGTTACGATATACGGAACTACTTCTCCTACATTGCCGCCAACTTAACTAAGAACATACCAATTAGAGTGTCAGGCCGGATTTTGAAAACCAGCAGCGTCCTGGGCACGCCATGAGCAATCTGCCCCTCCCCTAAGCACATAATTCAGATCTATATGTTGTTCACGGTAAAATGAGCACTTTTGAAAGCCCTGCTTAAGATCTACTTGTAAGCACGTTGTGGATAATTCCGCCTCATGCAAAATTAGCATTGCCATGGGCCTCGCCACTTTATTCATGCGTCGGCGAAGTGAAACCGTGAAATTATTAGAAAAGTAAATATTGTACAATTCAACTATTTTTACACTTCGATGTATAAAAAAAAACGGAAAGCGAGAGAAATACACAAATGGCTACCCACCACTTTTTTTTTGACGCTAATATATGCAACTATTTTCACCTCCATAGTTACCAACGTAACTGGGCGCACGCCACTAAGAGCGGCCGTTAAAAATACACGAAGGTAGGGACAGTGAGATTTTTCAATGGTTGATTTCAAAAGTGTTCACTTTGCCGCGAACAGTCTTCACCAGCCTTCGTGTGAATATTACGTGAAACTACAAATCAGGGGCGTATCTAGCAGCTTTACTTTATTACAATTGTATTCACGATTCTATATTAAACTTTTTATTTATTTTTCTTCTTTCGGGGGACCGCGGTGGTGTAGTGGTTAGACTACTCGCCTTCCATTAAGGCGAATCGGGCTCGATTCCAGACGGGATTGCTCCCCGGGTTATAGCATGTGGGAATCGTGCCGAACGATGCAGCTGGTCGGTGGGGTTTTCTCGGGGATCTCCCGTTTCCCTGCCCTTGTTGCATTCCTGGGCTGCTCCATGATCACCTCGCTTCACCCTCCTGGGCTCTTGAGAGCTCGATCTTAAGACGCCCGTCTACCTAGAGCTTTTTTCCGCCTTTGAAGCCGAGAGGCGAGGGAGCGTTAAAGGCGATACTGCGACGCGCATCAAGTCCCCCATCGCCTCTAGGCGCAAGGCTCTGAACTGGCGTGCAGTGTTATCGTTGTGCTGCATGTAACTCTGAGACGTTCAGCGGCGACACTATTATTTTATTGGTGGAAAGTGTGTAGGAAGGTTCAATGCATGCCGCTTGACTAGTTCTGTATGGATCTGACACGTACATTTTGAGATACATCGCTTTGAAAAAGCCGTTTTTAGCCATTTTGGCGATCTCTGAAAAGGTGTTTCTAATTAACGGGAGGTCTTGAAAAAACTCAACAGTCCTCGTCTGAAATGTGTGTTTTTTTTTCGTAGGTCAGTAGACTGGACGCACGTTTATTAGTTTCGTAGTAAATCGTGTATTTCTAATTCTCTGCTACGCTATTCAAGCGCCAGGTAGACGGGCGCCTTAAAGAGCTACGCCAATCTCTTCACATACTCAGTTACTCTAAGATAGCGACGACGAACTCGTATTTTTGACGCTGTAATTTCTCGACTGCACATTTACGCGGTTTTCTTCCTTGTAGAAAAAAATCTCCCCTCCCCTCTACCACTTCCATTTGCTTCCCCTATTACACCACCCACCCCTTCTCTGCTGCTAAAATCCACGAATCCATGTATATTGCCTGCCGGTCGAGAGGCGTGAGTCAGTCTTATCGGGAACTGCGCAGGGCTGCCAACCGCCGCGACTGATGTTCCCGGCACGCCACTAAATTTTCCTCCACCCGTTCTGCCTCCCTTCGACACACAGCCCGGCTTCGGAAGGCCCTCGTAATATGGCGATGCGAACATAAATATTCACGGACGCAGAGAATTTCTGGAGGAAAGAAAAAAAAATACATAACAGAGAAATTTACGCAAGTTAGCGTTTTACGCGCCTCTTTTAACCGCGAGAATACAAAATACAAGGAACAAAAAGAAGAAGCCTTTGTTGTATTTTTTTATATATTTTATCTGTTCCTTAAGCGCATTTTTATTCGCGGAATTATTTATTCGAGATTTTGGGAGCGGAAGGATATTTCTGGTGTATTTTGTTAAAAAGTTTCTCTCCGTAATGTCGCCGTGAAAAACTTTCGGCTGAAAACTTCCCTCTTTTTTTTTTCTGGAAGGAGATATTCCTCCGTGTTAATTAAATTAAAATTTTCCCCAGTGTTTCTTTAGTAAAGGATGGCACAGGGAAGATTTTGCACACAACTGTCTGCATAGAAGCTTCTTGACGTGTTAAATCGCACGTAGATACAAAAACTGATTTTCTAATTGGCGTATACGGAGTCGACGAGTTGGGGTTTTGAGTCAAAGGGATTTGTTAAAATGCCTCCATTGAAGACTTGCAAAGAGAATATGCGAGTTTTTACTTTTAAAAACACCACGTCTCTTATGTTTGTGTCCTTATAACCCGAACAGTGCTAAGACGATAAAACATTAGTATGCCACAGAAACTTGACGAAGTAACCTAATATCTCTCTGGAGGGAGAACTGTAACCAAAGTCGCAGTCTTACGTAACTGTTTCTACGTCCATTCTTAGCTTCAAAATACACTCAGGAAAATTCAAATCAACTTCCTTCACGGTGCGTAATTACAGCCAGGGGTGTACATGAGTACTTTGGGTAGGCTTGGTTGCGGTAATCAACCACTTATTTTTCTCATAAAATTATGCAGGAGTGCAGGGAAAATATTAAGCAGAAATATTTGAAAAAATTACGTACAGTTTACTCGATATCGAAATGTCTGTGGATATAAGTCTCATCCCAATAAACTTACATAATTTAAAATTGCATGCGTATCTTCACTTAGCTCGTATGAGGGCAAAGAGGAACTAAAAGCACACAAATATAAAAATAAGTAATCGATTTCACTATGGCAAACTTGGCTTTAAAAATTATCTTGAGGAAATCTATTTAATTTCTGGAATTTCACTACAGTTCAGAGTCGCTCTATTGGGACAAATGCAAAAGTGCTGAACGCAATAATCTTTCGCGGAAAATAAATTCAAAACTGAATTAATTTTTAATGTTCAAGCATCATTTACTTTCAGCGAGGGAATGAAAATAGGCAATGGCAGTCTCACATGAGGTGCGGATATTTAGTGCCCGCTTTAGTGAGATGGAAATCGGTTAACTAAGAATTTCAGAAATCAACCTCTGAAGAAAGTCACTGTTCATCGACGTATTTATTTCCCCATTTTTACTGAGTGTACACCATAGTATACATTACGCACTTCTAGGTAATTTTTAAAACTATACTGCACACTGCGTAGCTCAATTACCAATGATCTCACCTGTGGGTAAATGATTCGCAAACCGTCATACTGGCCTAGGTCATAATTGGTTCATATTACTGTAGCCGAACATATAGTCTACAGCTCATTGGCTGTAACAACGAAACAAGCGTTCTGTCGACGTAAGGGTCCTATGTACTGAAACGTTTTCTGTGAAATCGTTGTGTGCGCCTAAACGCGTTTCTGGGTAAATTAATGTTCTGGAAATACGAAGTTTTGCCAGAAAGGATAAAAAAAAAACGATTGTCTATATCGCTATCTTTTTACTTTTACAATATTTAGTGTATTAATGGAGGTAAAAAAATCATGAAAGTGGTCAAATATCTAATTTTAAAGCTGGCTTATGAAGTTTCTTTAAGCGGTAAGATAAAATTACGATTATATACAGGTAGTTTAATCTGTGGGCTTACGTCGCGTGTAATAAAACCCCACTGTTAAAGATCTAGTTTACAAAGTACAGCGTTACGACGGAAACACTGCACGCCTTGCGCGTAGGAGCGATGATGCGTTAGGCGTGCGTGTTAGTGTCGCCCGTATCGCTCCCTCGCTTCTTGACCTTGAACGCGCAGGTACATAGGAGCCTTAAGTGGACTCTAAGAAATTTTTAGTACTTTTACAAGAAAAATGCTTGGAAACCCAGTTGCCAAGAAAATCCTTTGTAAAACTACAAAGAGTTTTCTTGTAAAATCTGCAAAACTTGTATTTGTAATATTACGAATGATAGCCTGGTATTACAACTGACATTATTGAGAAGAGTATATGAAATTATTAAATTGTTCCAGAAAACAAATGCGACGAATCAATGACACAGAATGACTAAACACAATATTTCAATTTTTAATTTACGAAGAAAAAAAATACGTTTAGCCAGCACTGGGACTAGAACCTACGCCCCCTGTATTTACAGCCCGCACCTTATCCACAAGACCAAGTAGACTTGCGTGATTAAAACTTGAGAGTCGATTTAATAGTTTTGTGCAGTTAGAAAAAAAAAACTAACAGTTAATGAGCAATACGTTCACGTTTTATTGAAATAGTTGTTTTATTATAAATATTTGAGTAGTTTAAATGTTTCACGTTATTAAAATTTTCAGTACACTTCTTTTCGCACGCAACTACCCTTTAAATCACCCACAGTTTTTCGACAAACACGTATATATGGTTTTACGTCGTTGAGTTTCCGTCATTTTGCTCGTGGGTACGGGTCAGTATAGTACAAACATTTATTGAGCTCTAATACAAACATGGCTATTGTAGTTTTACAAGAGGAATATTTGTACTGGTAAAAGCATCTGTATAATTACAAACAATTCCTTAGTGAAAAATTACAAATTTTTTCTACAGTGTACAGCATGCACCATATTTTCTTTTGTTTACAACACCTGGAACTGAAAATTAACCCCTTTGCATTTTACCCCGAGTATAATCGTTCGCGTCTGATATGTTGCAACATAGGTAACACTATGGTCAGTGTCATACAAGTTCGTAAGCCAGCGCCAACACAGAGAGCACCTTCCTCTGTGCAATGCTATTGGTTGCCGCTCACACATAAACTAATTTATGATTAGTTGCTTCTTGTACCATTGATATACTGAAGCCAATTCATAGGTTCCAGAGTGTAAGTTGTTAATAGAGATTTGTAAGTATATTTTCACCATTAATTTACTTTTTTTTGCAACACCTGAAATGAAAGATTAAGGATGTTCGTTAAGGGGTTGAAGTGGGCCTGAAAGGGTGAATGGGCACACTGCTTGTCGAGATTACAGTTAAGTTGGCAGTGCTGTGACAAACGTAGTCCATGTTTTTATATTCTGATAATTGGGTTTAAATATTTTTTTTTAATTTGGCGAAATTCGAAAAGTTTAATTTAATTTCTTTTTATTTACATGCACAAAAAAAAGAACAGGGTTATTAGTAAAATATTTACGTTCTTAATATTTCTATAGTCCATAGTCTCGCTTTATCAACGCATGTACAAAGAGAACAGGCAATGACAATTTTACACTCGACAAATGGATTCACAATGAGCATGTAAGTAGATCTTAAGCAGAGCTTTCAAAAGTGCGCGATTATTGGCGAACAATTTATACTTACGCTCATTGATGTACAGGAAATTCAGCAATTCTTATTGCATTGATGTACAGGAAATTCAGCAATTCTTATTGCATTTATGAAGCCAGTTTTATTTGGTTCCTTTTGTTTTTCATACCCACGTGGCAGCCTGCAAAAAATAGCCATTTGTTACATCTCGGCAGAAAAAACAAAAGAAAAAAACAGAAAAAAAAAAACACCATTTTGGAAGCCATTTATAATCTGTCGTTGCTGAAAATTCCAATACACCTTCTAAAATAGAAACTGTAAAATAAAATCTGTTCAATCTAAGTTGTGAAGAAATTAATTCCTTTTAAACCCTTGCCATATGGTATAATTTGGTTTATTACAGTGTATCTCTTTGAAATACGTGTGCAGTTGCCGAATTGCATGAATATATTTTATAGAACATGGAAAAATGTTCTGATGTTATGCGATGCCTTTACTGAAAGATATTAAATTTTTTCCCCTTAAATGTTTTCAAAAAAAAATTAAAACTATGTTTATGACTGTTTCACACTTTGTTTCTCTGTTTACCATCGTCATTGGCGCACACCACACCGGACACACCCACTGGACTAGACAATATTCGTCATTGGCCTGATTTCAGCCAATCGGGTGGCGAGTTGATTTAGTCCCAATAATATCTCCATTCGTGAGTAAGAGGATATAGAAACCTGTAACATTCGCGTAATAATTTGTAGACAGACTAAACACTTGTGCTTTTTTAGTGCATTTGTCATTGGATTACAGTTTGTTCGGAGACGCCCTGGGCGCATTTGGATCAATAGCAAGCAATTAACGAGAAGATAACCCAATCACGTCCAGCCAAATCAAAAGAAAATATGTCCCCTCTCTACTGCAGAAGCCAACAATCGAATGGAATCGACTCGGATATGTATAGGGTGGTGAATTGCAGTCTACTGCCAGAAAATAACGCGAATTTTGCAGATCTCTAAAATTCATCGTGTTCAGTTAACTAAATTTACAGAAGCATTTTTTTTTAAATTCAGTGAAAGTATTGTTTCTTGTTTCCAGTGTTCTTGTAGAAATCTGATAAACACCGGCAAAACATTAAAAGTGCATCCGTGAGAGTTTTGTCTTGTGGTGGTCGAAAAATTTGCACAGGATTTGTTGTCCTGGTTACACGTGGGCCACAGAGTAATTGAAGATACAGAGGTGAAGCAGCGGTATATTCTGCGAACTCAAGGCTCACACGCCAGCAAAATGACGTCACTGGCCCTACAACATGTCGGAAAGCCATCCGCCAATCAGCGTCTTGCCAGCCGGCAGGCCAGCCAATAGGGAACCTTTCGCAGCACACTGAAACCAATCGGACAGAAGGATCGGACAACAAATCAGCGGTTAGGTACGGCATCTCAAGAATCACGACGCCATTTCCTTTGTTTGTTTAGTCAGTTCACGGATACTTCACACTTATCTGAAGCCCTGCTAAAGTTCTACTTCCAGGATATTCTTCCGCCTCGAGCAAACTAAGCTTAACTAATTACACCAAAAAGACAACGCACCGTGTTCGTGCGCACTCAGTTGTAATAATATTTTTCATGATAACTATTTCATACTATTTCTCACGTTTTCTCAGTTTTTATTTATATGTATTATAAATTAAATGTTATAACTGTCGAATAAAATACAGATAAAACCCCAATTTAATGAAAAATAAGATAGTTTTATGTTGACAAAGTAATAAAACGCTTGTGATACATGACACATTTAGGAAATAACTAAACATGTTATATATGGGGTGATTTTTCAAATGCTTGATTCAAAAGTGTGAAGAAATCGCGAATAGACTATAGTTACGTCATCTGTGGTCGGGCATATCCTCAAAGTGTTAAATATGCAAAGTAGAAAAATTTATTTTGGGGACTAGTTGACAAGTCTACAGCTGAAGTATTACTTATTTCGAATCCATTATTAAAAAAAAAAAAAAAAACCACTTTGTCGATGTATATCAGTGTTTTTAATAAATTCGAAGTCTCCAACATTTGCTTGTTAAAATTCATCAATAGTTTTATACATCCCACACTAAAGATTTGTGAAATTTTCTCTAACATATTTGTAGTGGGAGCCGCGGTGGCTGAGCGGTTATCCTGCTCGCCTCCCACCAAGGCGAACCGGGCTCCAATCCCCGGCCGTGTCGCAAGTGGGAATCGTGCCGGACGACGCCGCTGGTCGGCGGGGTTTTCCCGGGGATCTCCCGTTTCCCCTACATTTGCATTCCTTTCTTCCCTCATTTTAATCTCATCGGCTCTCAAGACCTCGTTGTTTAAAGTCGCCCAGATCTCTCACCTCGGCCCAACTTATTTGTAGTGTTACAAATATATCTAAAGTAGTGATATTTCACGAAAAAAAAAAATGGAGTACAGGTTATACTTCAATACTATAAGCACTCAGCAGCAGTTTGTCTAATGCCATTGATTGCTGTCTGCTTGAGAAGATGTTTTCATATTTGACCGGGCCACTCAGAATTCGGCAACATCGGAATGGCTCTTAAGTGATTCGTGAGCAGACAGTTAACACTTGTCAAAAAGTAATTCAGCCAATTAAGATAGGTAAACGACCATATAGTGTTGTCTTGAAATCATTTCGCGAAATTTCGCTACTCCTAAATATATCTTTGGCAATTGAGTTTACAAAAACGTCTTTAAATACAACGATAACACAGTTTACGGGGGGGGGGGGGGGGGGGAATACTTGGTGCCTCTCAAATTTGGGTTTTCTCTTTGGAATAGTGTGGTCATAAGAGGGTTGACATTTTGAAGTCGACAGACTTTTACCAGCGTTAAAGACAAGCTAGAAATGAGTCGATTATTTACATCACAGTGAGCACGCCATACTGTATTGGCAACTTTTCTCTCTTACTGTCGACCTATTGGCCAGAACTGCTTCAGACTTTCGTTATTGATCGTATGTCAGCCAACAAAGTTCGGAATTGGCAGTCTACCAAACAAACGCTCTTTCGTAACGAAACAGTGTTTACAGTCCATCGTGTTCATTTTAGAAACTGTACGAAAATTATTCTTTCTATTTGAAAAAAATAAATACATTTAATGATACATTTTTATTGAGGTTAAATCGTGACAAAAATAAGGGGAAAAAGTAACTACAGCCAGGTCAGTTTTGTTTATGGGCAAGTAAACATTCTTGTACTAGTTTTGCACGAACTACACACGGGCATAGTCTTCAAAGTGTTAAACACGTGTCATTCAGATAACATATGACAGGGTTCCGACGTGTCTGGTGTATGTGTGGCCTTCACCTTTCTTCCTTGCCTTCGTTCGTTGCCAGTTCTCGCCTTCCTTTCTCGCTTTCGTTCGTTGCCAGTTCTCGCCTTCCTTTCTCGCTTTCGTTCGTTGCCAGTTCTCGCCCACCTTTGTGGGCGATTTGCGGGGGTGTAATCCCGGACAGCGGCGAGCGCCGAGAGCTGTTATCCGCCCAGCGTTGTTGTTGTTGCTGGAGATAACAACACGTGTCTCACCCCCTCTCCCCCACCCGGTGTGTCTCCCTCCCCCCCCAAACCCCTACAGTAACCACAAGCTGGGCGATGTTTTAATTATCGCAACCCTGGTCCGACCATCCCATCCCCTCCCCCAACCCGTCATTATCTCCCGCCGGATTGTGCCTCTCGCACAGAGGGTTTAAGCCTTTTTTTACTGGATAAACATTTTTTTCTGAATTTTAAACCCTTTATGTCAAAAATAAATATATAATTTTAAGCCGATAGAGATCTATTTGTGCTTTATGGTATTGGCAATAGTGGTTTATGGGTAGGGATAGGAAAATTTCGCGAGTTTAATGACCTGTAGGCTAGACTCTTCAGTCCTGTGTATAATTAAGCCTCAGATGTTTGTTGATTGGCTGCTGTCCAACAGGGTTGCCAGTGTTACCTCACACCTGGCAGTATGGGGTTCGCTACTTGTTTCCTTGCAAGTCTGCTATTGGTTCAGAGTCATCCAGGGCGTGTCTAATAAACTGTGATCCAATTGCAAAGGTGACTTCAGTGTATACGTGTTTGACGTCTACCTTGTCCTGACATGAATTCGCGAAATATTCCTATCCCTAGTTATGAGGCTACGGAACATAGTCACAGCTGTGAATGATGTCTCACACACGTAGCGAACCTTTCTCATTGGAGAGTATGTTCTTCTGTGTACATTGCACACCATTCAAGTCACTTCAACGTTCAGATACTAGAGGACACTGTGACTAAAAGGGTAAATCCTTTCATCCCTGCATTAATTTACAATTTCAGGTGTTGCAAATAAAGATTTTTATTTATGTGTGCTATAATTAAGACGATAAAGAACTTGTTTCTTTATCGCAGTCAAAAAGTTACAGGCTTTTGTTCAGTGATATGATATGAACCAACCATAACGTACAGCAGTAGCTTGGTTTACCAATCAGATTCCCGCTGCCTCACAGAGTACAGCACTGGTCAAATATTATCTTCCTGTGTAACATGTAGTTGATTGTCCACAGTGGGCAGGAAAGGGATAAGATATGTCGTGGTTTTGCGGTACAATATCTATTTGATAAAAATGCCAAATATGTTTAGAAATAACTGTCACATACTTTTTAATTAGTAGAACTATCAGCGTTTTAATCTTAAAATTTGTGCCAGCTAAATTTTAAAAAGTTATGCGAGCACAACATTTGATTTCTGTTAAAAAGTTTTTTTGGCAAATTTAGGAACGCCACGAAGACATTTCTTGGAAGTGTGACATTTTGTTCGCCTGCTATTACGGTTTAACTGCTGGCTATTTTGGATTTAAATTTTATTGTAAAATTTAAATAAAATAATGGCCGAACCACTGGAAGAAATTCCGTGGAAATTTTTCATCGTATTCTAACGACATTAACAACTAATTTGAACTGTAGCCAAACGTGATAATTATGTTTTTTTTTTTTAATTTGTATGCCAATGCGTATAAATGAGAAATTCCTGTGTTTTCCGTCACTAATAGTTTGGCACCACGCTGCGCTTCACAGTCCTGTATATAATCGAGCCGGCGTCTGTTGTTAATTGGCCGCCGTCTAGGTGTGAAGCCATTCGCCTTTTAACGGAAATTTATATGATTGGTGCACTCGAACATGAAATGTTAGTTTATTGGCGCAATGCTACATAGGGCGCTTCAAATATAATACGGGTCGACGACAAACGTAGTGCAAAGGTGTAAGTGTTCACCAAGTAATAACGCGGATTTTGCAGGTCTGAGGTCTAAAAGCGTGGGAGCGCTAGGGGCGATCGAGACCTGCGCCTCATCTCTCTCATCGTCTCCTCGAGCAAAGCACTGAACTGGCGTATGCAGTCTTGCCGTCGATAACTCGTCTCTATGAGACGTTCAGCGGAGACCCTACCATTTTATGACGCAATAATAAAAATAATGCTTTGTGCCGGAATGTTTAAAACCTAAACGTGACAATGAAAACATCCGTTTAAGCCATTTTCACTATCACGAAACCATGTCTTAGAGACAAATGGTAGAACAGAAAGACGTATACAGACGCGTAAAGTTTCTTAAGTGACAAGAAACACTGTCAGCAATATGGAGGAACATCTTTCACCAATGGGCGTGGACTGATGAATTTCGCGACCTCATTTTAGGATAAGATAGAACTCAAACACATGTATATTTCTGCCATGTTTGTAGAGGCCTATCAAAATTCGCGTTATTATTTAGTAACATGCGCTAGACCTGATTGCCCGATACCTCTGTGAGTGTAATTCGTGATTTCATTAGCTACTGGCAACTATAGGCTGTTCACGGTAAAGTGTGCACTTTGAGGCCCTAGTTACTTTTCCCTTAGAGCCATATTTTATTCTTTAAACACCTTTTTAAAACAAATATTGCTATATAAGTAATAAACACAGTGTGCATATTCCACCGCATTCGGAAGTTAACGTCTAAGACTAAAATAAGATATATTTGTTAACTATTATTCGAAATGAGAGCGCTTTCAAAAGTTCTCACTTTACCGTGAACAGTCTATATACGGTGTCATTTCTCTTTGTGACTGTTTTACTGGAGATTGGTTGTTCAACCACCGAGCCGTTGTCATTGATTGAAAGCGTCCTTGGGATAAATCTCACAGGTTCTCGTCCAATGACAGAAGGCACGCGAGCACACGCCATCTTGGAGTTCAGTCTGTAGCCTCGGAATGATGTGAATTTTGCAGGTCTCTGTGTGTTTGAAATTGGATCGCAGTTTATTAGGCACGCCCAGCTGAACTCTGAACCAATGACAGACCTGCAAGGAAACAAGCAGTGAATTCCGTGCTCCGTGGTCTGAGGTAAAACTGGCTGCACGCTGGAGCAGCAGTCAAGCTTCGAAAATACATAGTGTAGTGGAGTCCAGTATACAGAGCGTTTGATACGTTCATGGAGACTAGCTTGCCAGACTGTAGCTATACCTATATAGAATGTTCCATAACATGCAGTAGTCAGTCAGACACAAGGCCCGTTTCCACACACTGTAAAAATAATTGGAGGCTAAACTCCCTTACATGTAAGGGAAGCTAATTTCCTCTACTTGGAAGGTGAAAATGCCTCTTAAATGTAGAGTAAATTTGCATTACAAGTAAAGTACTCTTCCCCAATCGTACGAAAAAAGTACCTGATAAAAGTGATGGAAAATCCCATACAAGTAAAGGGATATTAAATATAGTGTATAATATAATTATATTAAAAAACATCCCGGAGTATAAGTACAGTTAATTTTTTTATTATCTACTTCCTCTAACGAATAGTCACCGAAATCTCAACGCTAAAATCCTCGATATTTGTTGTTGGGTGGGCGTGAACCATGGGCCTCTATCACGATAGGCTGATGCGCTAGCCATTACACCACGACGACAGTATCACAGCATCACTAAATATTTGCGTGTTAAAGGATTGTTTCTTCCTCCCATCCTCCCACCGAGTTGTTGAGACAATGCTGAACAAAGGAACACGTCGTAAGTTAATTTTCCCATCCATTTATGGGATTTTCCACCGCTATATATGTGAATTTTACTTCAGAGTGCGGTATTTTACCTTACCCGTAAGGAAAACTGTTTTTCCCACACAAGTTTGCGAATATTATCTTACACTTGACAGGTCATTTCCCATTATTTTTCTACAGTACAACTTCGCGCGACCAGTGAGCGATTGAGTTCGCTTATATCAAAGTAACCACATTGTAATTTCGCTTGCGTATGCTAACCTCTTCTGTGCCTCTGAGCTGCATGCTCAGGCGCATTCTCCCAGTACACTGAAAGATGACGTAGACATCTCAGACTGTCCCCGGCACTGACTCGTCCATCGTCAGTGCAACCGCGTTGGTGTAGTGATTAGGTCACTCGCCTCCCACTCATACGAGCCGAGCTCGATTCTCGGCGGGGCCGCTCCCGGACCACATGGGAATCGTGCCGGACGATGCCGCTGGTCGAGGAGTTTTCTCGGGGATCTCTCGTTTACCCCACCCCACCCCTTCATTCCGGAACAGTTCCATTCTCACCTCAATCACCCTCATCGGCTCTCGAGACCTCGCTGTTAAGACCCGCCCAAATCTCTTCTCTTCCATTCTCTTATAATCATTCTACCAACGGCGTATAATAAAATATTTAATCTTATTTTTTAAGTGTATTTGTTTACGTGCATAGTTCATGTAGCGTGGTATTAGTAAATTGTAAGCTTTTAATCGAATAAGCTTCACTCTCAGAAATGTAATTGGCATCAGTAATAATGTCACCGTTTGGAACTTCAGTATACATTAAGATTCGCCATAACAAGGAGTTATCTACCGAAAAAGTCAACTTTGCGAAACGACTGTGTTGCTGATTTCGCATGCCTTAACACATTGAGATCTGCACACATTTACTGGCACTTACGACAAATCAGAAGTGAGTCACCCATATCCACTACTGCAAGAACACCAGTTCTGTTGTTATGTGTGTTAGAACTCACCATCTTCCTACTGGTCCATACCACACTGGACGCTACCCCGTAATTTACAGCGTTCATTATTGACCAGTCATCAATCAGTGGAGGGATGAGCTGGTATTGACCTAGTCAAATGTCCTTTATCGTATAAAAGGACCATTTACAATCATTCATGTCCCTTTGAGCGGCTATAAAAATAAATTCTATTATTAGCATTATTGTCGTTACTGCGCTGTCGCGTTCTTGTGAGGTCATGTTGTAGCCGAACAAAGACTGCACATCCATGTGAGTTTTGTTCTGAACAACAAATAAATATTCAAATTAGCTTTGCTCGAGCTACACGCGAGCATAGTCTACGAAATGTTAAACAGTCCATAAGTCGAGACAAAATATTAATATCCCCCTCCCTCCGCTTTCCCCTCTTCTAAAACATCATGGTTTTGCGGTAGAGTGGCTCCTCTTTTGACGTGGAATGTAAATATAAATAGAAAAATTAAAATGATAATTATTTGAGTTGTGTCGATTTTTAGAACGTAAAAATAAATACTCCAAAATGTGATATTAAATTAGGTTATACACTAAACATTACTGTTGCATTTTACTTGTGAAATTCACCCGAGTTATTCAATCAACTCTTTTGCTACCGCTGCCAAAAATTATGCGCATATATTATGCGAAGAGATGAAACTTTGTTGTTGGGGCTTATTAATGTTCCAAAGTTTCGGTCGTTAAGCTAACCTAAAGTGAAAGAGGAGCTTGTATGATAAATGAACGTACATTTAAATTTTAAAATGGCACACACTTCCAAAACCGGAACCTTGTGGTTCGGAAACAACGCCATAGTGACTTTATCAATGAAGGTTGCCTTAAAGTGTTGAAAATAATGGGTCGGTTCTATGATTATGAAAGGCAGGACAACCTGTGACGCGGTAATACCCATTGTCTGGCGGGCTTTCCAGGAGGGTCAAGTGGAATGAGGCACTAAGGTGGAGAGCGCCACCGGAATGCAAGGGTGAAATAAATGGGAGCACGCTGAGAAAGCCCGCTCGTTAACAGTAACGTCCGCCACGTTTTTCACACGCGAAAAGCCCCGCCGGGAATCGAACCCGGGTCTTGGCGGGCGTTCGTGAGCTCGGTAGAAAACATATGGTTTCGCCACGGAGTAAATAAGTACGCAGAGGCAAAATGGCGTGGTGGTTTACTTTGATGTGGGCGTACCCCTTCGCTGATTGGCGACGCGACGCTCTGGGAAAGGGGCCGTGGGTCTGATTGGCTACCGCGTGCTGGGGAAAGTTCCCCTGTTGGTTAGACTGACGGCAGGCGAGTAAGTTGACAGGCCCTGATTGGCGAACAGCTTTCGTACATGTTGCTGGCTATTGACGCTATTTTGCTGGCGTGTAGTGGTGGATTTCGTCGAATATAATCAATTCACGGTTATTCTACACTTTTCTGAAGCCCTGCTAAAGTTCTACTTCCAGGATATTCCTCCGCCTCGTGCAAACTAAGCTTAACTAAGTCTTTTAAAATTACACGAAAGGACAACGCACCGAATTCGTGCGCGCTTAGTTGTAACAGATTTTGTATAGGAACTATTTTTTACTAGGCTGTCTTAACAATACACATGTTTTCTCACTGCTTTTTATTCAAATTATTTATAAACGAAGCATTATAATTTATAGCTAAAATATGAATAACATTTCAGTTTAACAGAAAAAAAAGGAACTTTTATGAGCACGAGTATAAAACGCTTGTGATATATGGCATATGTTGGAAATAACTAAACACGTTATACATGGGGAGATTTTTCAAAGGTTTGACTCAAAAAGGGTGAAGAAACAGCGAATTGACTATAGGTAGTTCCTCTGCATACTTAAGGACTTTGTGGATTCACCATCCTGTAATTGTAGCTCAACAAAAGAGAGGCAATAAAAGATGATTCGGAGGGAACATCAGTAGAATTTGTGGTCGTAATTTAATCGCGCTAATTACCAGCACATCTAATGGGAATTTAATGTCGGCGGACCAATAGAGCGCGAACTGTTTCATTTTTCAAACTCGGATTGTACGTTGAAAAATTGCCGCTTCTCTTCGTTAGTTATAACCTCAATAGCATAATCAGTTTTATCCGAGCTTGAATCAGGTTTGTCGTGACAAGCCCGTAACCTTGTAGCAAACTTGTGCAAACCAGTAAGATTGAACCAAGCTTTAATCAAGCTAACGATTCTCCATGTGTCAAGCTTGCAGTAAGCTTGATAACAATGCTGTTCACGGCAAAGCGAACACTTTCAAAATCAACCCTAGGAAAGTGGCACTGCCCCGCCCCTACCTGCGTATACTTGTAACGGACACACGCGGTGTCTCTGACTCGGTGACGCCACAACTTGGAAACACACACAGTACAAGAACCACATACCATATAACTACACGAGACAGAACATTCTAACGAAAGCCAGTACTGTTATGCGAGTCTAATGTACGACAGTTCTTAGATGTGTGTTTCTAATATACGATAGTACTTAAGCGTTCTAGATTGCGAATTTCGGCTGTACGGTGTTTCTAAAGTTTGTCTGTTCTGTAATATGTGGTTTTAAAAGGTGTGTTTCTTTTGTATGACTGTTCTAACACCTGTGTTTCTCTGGTGTGACTGTTCGGTTGTCTGTGTTTGTTACGAATATTGGTTCTTAGCTGTGTGTTTCTGTTGTATGACTGTTCTAAGATATGAAACTTCTAAATAATGTGGTCTCGTTTGTTTATTCTGTTTGTGACAGTTCTAGAGTGCATTTTTCTAATGTATGTGTGGTGCCCGTATGCGCCCAGTAAAGTTGGTAACGAAGAGAAAGTAGTTCAATGTCTCAACATTGAATTAAAAGTGTTCGGTAAGCGTTTGTCAGTACTATAATGATTTACTTTTCTTTCTGAATTTTTATGCATATAAGTTTATGGATTATAAAATTGGTAAAATATTTACTTTTATAACAATTTTACAGTTTCTTTTTGCTGAAGCATGAATGAAGTGATCAGATCCACGGCAATATTGTTTTACAAATAGCGGAAGGATACACAGTGTGCTTACAAGTAGATCTTAAGCAAGGCTTTCATAAGTAACTCTTAAAGCAATCTTGCCTTGGCAAGCTGCGTATATAATTCATGCCATCTGCAAACTTTCCATTAGCAAGTAGGTGACAGTCGTGAGAAATTGGTTCTCAATCAAGCTTGAATCACACTTGATATGACAACCTTGCTAAGCTAAATGGCGGTCTTTCCGTAAGCTTACATGCTGTCTGTGAAGAATCCCTATTAATTTATGTTACTATTAGGGTTGTGTTACAGTCTGCTTGATCTTCGTGGAAGTATGATGTATTCTAAGTTTTTAAACGTATATAGGATTTGACTCCTGACTTATGTTCGCCGGGTAAGTATTTGTTTGTGCTTCAACATGGCGTATGTCATGGCCAATATTTTCATTGATCTTGAAGAGTGTCGTCAGGTCACTTTCATGTTTCACTCACTTGCCCGCGGCTCTTGTATATACTTTGTTCACGGTAAACGGGACACTTTTGAAAGCCCTGCTGAAGATCTACTTGCATGCACATTGTGTATTCTTACATCGTATGTATAATTAACATTGCCACGGGACTTAGCACTTTATTCATGCGCTATCCATGTGAAAATCTGGAATTGTTAGGAACGTCAAATGTGTTGTTTATATGCGCATTCATACAAAATGTGTATAAAATAATAAATACATATTTATATTACTACAAAACAGTACACTCGCGAAACAACGTCTAGTGTTAAGAACTATTTGTATTAGTTCACTGTCTACTTAACTAAAGGCTGCTCACTATAATCTAAGAACTTTTGAAATCCCTACTTAAGATCTACTTGTTCGCACACTGTGTATTCTTCCACCATATGAAAATCAATATTGCCGGGGGCCTTCATCACTTTTTCCATGCGTCGGTCAATCGGTCAAGTGAAAATGTAAAATTTTCTGAAAAGGAAATATTAAACAAATTTGCAATTTCGTACACTTCAACTCATAAGAAAAAACATTAAACCACGGAACTACTTTCGCTTGGTCGTTACCAACCTTACCGGGTGCATTCCACTCTGTGTGCCCGATAAAAATACATGCAGGGTGAGTCAGTGACATTCTCAAAGGTTGATTTCCAAACTGCTTTCTTTACCGTGAACAGACTTTATGAGCCTTCAGTCCAGTGCGTAGTGTAGTAAGTATGTACTGTATATAGTTATGAGCAGCGATTTTGTTTTCAAACGTTTGTCTCACAAGTGCTCGCTTTGCTGTGAACTGCCCATACGCAATGTTCTGGTGATTTATAAATTTGTAAATGTTTGTGTTCATGTGTTACTGCCGCTATTTGACAACAACAATAATAACAATAGGAAAGGAATGAGAGCTGTGTGTGACAGACGAGCCCCGTAAATCAAAGGCATTTGGAATTCACTGAACCTGCATTGACACAAGTGGCAATCGGAACACTTGTACGCCCGCATGAGAAAATTATTTTTCATACGACAGCTGTTTTCGATTGGATCTTGATGCCCCCTCCCGGGAAGAGAAGTTAATATGTGCTGAACATAAAACATATTTCCAATGCCGTGCACAGCATTACAACTAGCATTATTGACGTTGGCAGTGCAAAAATCATATTTGAAATTAGAGCCGAAGCCTCAGTTTTTTTTAAAATATATTTATTGTGAAATACGAACGGATTTTTAAACAATAACGTTTTGTAAGCTGCTCCCACCCATCGTAAATATTAATACTGGCCTTTTCAAATAATCACGTTAACATTATGAAATACTACGGCGATAAACATACGTTAAAATTAAAACTGCAATCCTGTACGTGTATCCTGCAATTTAAATGCACGAAGATTGTGTGTTATCGATTAAAGGAACCTACTACAAAGGCACGCCACTAGTTAAAAACAATTAAATTAATTGCTTCGCACATATAACCAACAACTGTGAAGTTGTGTTACACATTTTGCTTGTACTGCGTTTTTTTTTTCCACTAAGTAGTTGTTCAATTTTGTTACTTCACTGTAATCGCACACTTCTCAGGTGTAATGTTTTAACTATAGACATTTTCAGGACCTTCGGAGTTCAATAGCAATATCAGTATTAACTAACATCCACGTAATACGAATAAATATCATAAAACGATTACATATAAGACTATTACGAAAGGCTACACCATAGCAATAAGTCAAATACCGAATGTACTATCGTGTTATAAATACATGCTACAAGACATGGATGTTTTTTAATGTATATACTAGCTATAACAGAGGTGTTGAACTCATTATAGAACCACTCGGTGCTGTGGCAAAAATTCTATATTAACAGAAAATAATTTATTAACCACGAGTTCCCATTCGCCCAGTGAGTTTGTCAGTTTCGCTGAAACAATATTGTTTATCTGCCTCCCAAGTTTAATGAGTAAAGCTTTTATCATGGAGCAGCTTGCAGATTTAATTAACTAACCTACATTTAATACTCACAGTCCCGGGCCGAAATTACAATATACAGGCCATTTTGCTGAAATCTATAGCAGGCTTTAATAATGATATTCTTTTTTACGGCCTCAGGGTTTGGTGTGTACAAATTTTTAACGCCGAGCCAGACACTTCACAATTCTCGATTTTAATCAGAGTAAAATAATGATTAATCTCTCCTCTTCTGTGGCATCTCTCCTGTAACACATTTTACGCGCCCGCAATTAGATGTATTAATCAATTACGTATTTCACTGTAAACAATTATTACTAGTCTTGTGACATGGCGCGCAATGTAACAGCACAGTGTGCAACTGACTTTTAAAATGTCCGCAGTGTCATAATAGTCAGAATAAACCTGAAATCCCGTTTACACGGACAAGCAAATATGACATTATATACTTTCATTTATTCTATTAACTTACTCTTCGACGTAATTAGTTTTGTTTTTCCACTCCCGTTTGATATCCACGTGGCGTATATTTATAGTTGTGCGGCTTTTCTTGGTTTTATTTATCGAAAAATATAATATGATACATTGGCCCTTGTAATATAATATTCTGCGTTTCACAACTGACACTAGAGTTCCTTTTTTTTTGTGAGTATATATCGGCAAAGTAAAGATTATGTATGTTATTTTGTATGAAAATATAAAGCTTAGTTTCACGAACATTGCAATTAAAAACAAAGTGGTAAAACGGATGTAAGCAAAATAACAATGTTTATATTCGCACATTGGTCCTAACTGAACTGTATCCACTGAGCATTTCAGATAACTAAATGCGAAGCAAACAATTTTCAGTACGTACACTTCATATTAATTATTGTTCGAATATCATCCCGTGAGATTTATTTCATCCCGATAGTCTTTCAATTTTCGGTCGTATAAATCAGCGTAACCCTAAACCTCTGATCTGAATAAAGTATTACTGTATAGTTTTTCAGCAAGACGAAAATTCATTTCACTTCAATTTAAACTGCTATTATAAGACTCGGAAGAATAAGTGTGTCCGCTAGCCAAACTGCGCTAAAAAAACATCATGAAAAAAAAAAAAAACTTGCTGGGAAGGAAAACTGAAAATATGTATTCTTCTTTGCTTCTTGAACGATCCTATTGGCTGAGACTCCGCATGCACACGATAGTAAATAAAATTTTATCAATCCCGGCACGGCAGCACATCATCGTAGTTTCCTATTCCCCGTAGAAGAATTTTCTGGTAAACTTCTTAAACTGCAATGGAAGTCTTTAACTTATACACTGTATAGAAATAACAACACACATCAAGCTGCAGTTACAGGAATGTCTAGCGTCGCTATTATACAAAGTGGGGGACTTCCCTACGCATTTGACTGCTTCATGAGCATATGCAAGAACGCGACAATGAATGTATAGGGGAAAAAATTACTACTCCCGCTTTCTCACTAAGCGTATACACTGCAGGTGTGGTATATTTCCGAATAATTTCTTAGAGTGTACCACGCGTACTAGACAACCATAGACCACGTCACAACGACTGCCTACCTCAATTTTAAAACGTATAGCGCATATTCATGGTTACTTCCTAATTTTCTGAAGTCTTGAATTCTACTTCCAGTGTATTCCTTCTCTTTTCATGCGAACAAAGCTTAGCCGAGTGAGTGGATATATTTGGGCGGTTCTTAACATCGAGGTCTTGAGAGCCGACGAGGTCTTGAGAGCCGACGATGAGTCATGGAGCAGTGCCGGAATGCAAGGGCGAGGAAAACGGGGAGATCCCGGAGGACCAGCAGTATCGTCCGGCACGAGTCCCACATGCTGAAATCCAGGGGCGAACCCCCCGGGAATCGAACCCTGTTCGCCGTGGTGGGAGGCGAGTAGTCTAACCACTACACCACCGTGACCTCCAATAAAGCTTAACCGAGTCGATGAAATTACTCCAAAGGTATAAGGCACCGCAATCGTGCGCACTCAAATTTGTTAAATTTTTGCAGAAGAACTATTTATTACTGGTAATTACTAACACACATATTTTCTCCCTGTTGTATTCGTATTAAAAATAAATGATGAACTGAATTTAATAATATATGTAATATATTTAAAAATATATATATGTAATATAAGTACAGTTTCAATGTATCCTAAAAAATAAGGAAATTTTATGTTAACAGAAGTATAATAAAATGCTTGTGATACGTGACAACGAAGCACATTATACATGCTATAATCTTTTTCAATGGTTTGATTCGAAAAATGTGAAAGAACCGTGGATAGAATATACTCGTTCAGCACACACTAGTTTCTCATCGTGAGCCAGGCTTAAGGCCTGTACCCTACAGCTATCTGATAGTTGTCAATTATGCCTAGCGTGCTTTCTTTCGGGAATCGATTGTTCTCGACGTCTACATTATTGACTTGCGCACGTCTAAGGTCAGGGGCTTTTTGAGAAAATGTTTCATATGTGATATACATGATTATTCTTCAGCTAAGATGTTCACCCCAAATATCTTCCGAACTGCTGACGGTATTGAAATTTTGATTTCGAATTCATGAATGTCACTACGGGGTCCATAAGACACCGTCTATGTCTGTTCCGAGATGTAATTAGTCTCTGGGATAATGATATCAACTTTATTTTTTCTAATGTAAATATACTAAGTTCTCCCAATGGCATAACATGTTATTAAGCTGCGAGTTCAGTGATATTATTATTCTGAAATTCGCTGGGATATGTCAGCAGAGAGTTCCTACATGTACCTCGCTGCACAAATTGAGCGGAAAAACAAAGGTATACACGTGCTACGTACTGTTATAATTATAGCTCACGGCCATAATCATAAATTAATGGTTTTAGGGGTCGTAGCTTGTAGATGAATGATATATGTAGAACTTGCTGTCAAATGTGGGGTTTTAATAATGTTATGTGGCACAGATAATACAACATTGTAATATTAACTGTAACAGGAAGCTAATAGAACTGATATATTATGTTAAGCTACATTATTATTATTATCGATAAATTATGCCTTTTTACTTATTATCTGCTATGGACTGTCCCCACCTCAATCTTGATGCCGGAGGCTGCGCCATCTTGTAGATCGGTTAGCAACGACCGGGCACATCCATTCTCCTGTCCTTCCCTGGCTGTTGGTCGAATGTGGAAAAATGCCGGACCCTGCCTTACAGTGGCCGATATCAGTGCGTCGTGTCCGCGATCGCTGGCTGGTGAGAGGGTTCTTGCAAGCGGCCGCGCCCAGTGGTTGCTGCAATAAGTTGTAGCAATTCCTGGCGTCCAGATTTACTGAAAGTTGTGCTGGCGAGTTTGTGTGTGGATTCCCAGTTAGGGCTCTTCTATACATCCATAACAGTACATTGCAAAATGGGTTGTAATGCAAGGTTTCGACGATTTTGTTGCATTGGCGTGGCCTGTGAAACAGGCACCGTTGTTCGGTGAATTAATTGTAATCAAGCTATGCTCATCAAATTAACTACATGTTTTATTTGTTTGCAACAACAACAACAACAATGCCAACAAACGACTTTTCGCATGAGTTCGATGCATGCGCTACTCCATCACCTGTGTAGGATCACTCCGCTGGACATCTCCCAGTGGATGATGCAACCAACCCCGCTACATCTACAGTCAAATGCGTACACTTATGAACAACCCCTTACATCTCAAAAAAATAATCGCTGGGTTTCCAAAATAATCATGTCTTTGAACTCGCCGCTCAATAATGTAGTATGCTATTGCGATAAATTCGTATGTCCCCATTTAAGAAACCAAAGTTCGTATCGATATCTCAGTACTGAACTACAACTCGCGACAAACATAGACGGAGTCTTATGAGCCCCGTAGTGCTGTTTGAGAATTCTAAATTAAATTTCGATATCTTCAGTGGTTATAAAGATATTTGGGGTGAACCTCATAGCTAAATAGTCATGTGTGTGTGTGTTTGTATGTGCGCGTGCGTATGCATATGCACGTACGTGCGTTTTGTTTAAAGGGGACGGTGAACTAACGTCATATATTTGTCAGCTTGTCGCCTCAGCTCATTTCTCAAAGCGTGTATCGGAATTTTTTGCACGTAGAGTTCTAAATAATTATCTCCCACAGCTTCTTTACATTGTTAGGTATTCATTGTCTTTACTATCCTCTTATTTTATATACTGACACGCTGCCCCATGACGAAACACACACTCAGTGTGCCAGGAGCGAACAAAGACTCATACGGCAGCGCGCGAAATAAATCCGGGCGTCGTTGTGGAACAAGGGGTTGCTGGTGTGGGGGGAGAAGAGGGTTAGAGAGGAGGAGGGCGAGGCAAGGCGTCTCGCCACCCACGCTCGATCAACATCCGTCACGACCAAACCACCCCCCCCCCCACTAGAGCAGGGCTTGGGGGGGGGGGTGGGGGTGGCGACAGACCCAGACACATCGCCGTGATCAACACCACCCGCGCCAGCCCCTGCAGATTAGTTGCCTGCAACCCGCGCCCCAGCGGAGATTAGCTGGCGGCACGTCCTCGTGCCTGCAGGGGCACAACGAGCTGCGTGCCAACACTGAGAGTAGAAACATCCTGGCTCTACTGCCTTCTGTGACGCAGCGCGGTTAATGCTTCTGCATAGTGAACAATTCTTAACGCCTTAAGGGGAATGGTGCACGCAAACCATATATTTATATAATTTTTATTATAACTTGTTTTACAGAGGATTTTTCAAAAATATTCTTTCGACAAGACATAAATATCAATTTTGAGCACTTTCTTACATTGTTACAAATTCACTTTGTTCGTTATTTTCGGACCACTGATTGAAGATAACAAAACCAAAATTATTTTTTTTCTTCCATCAGTGCTCCAAGAATAATGACGGCAGTAGATATCTAACAACGTAAAAAGGCGTTGAAAATTATTATTTGCGTCTTGCCGAGCCGACAATTTCGCCAAACCATTTGGAAAACGACTCATATCGAAAATCGGGTTAATATTATGCGTTCATGCACCATTCATTTTAATGTCACGCGTGAATATAGGCTATTCACGGTAAAATGAGCACTTTTGAAAGCCTTTCTTAATATCTGCTCGGGTGTACGTTGTGTATTCTTCCACCATATGCAAAATTAACATTGCCACGCACCTCATCACTTCATTCTTGCGTCGGTCAAGCGAAACTGTTAAATTATTATAAAAGTAAATATTTTTCAAATGTGTTCATTTTTACACTTCCAGGCATTAATAAATCAGTAAGCAAAAGAAATATTTTAAGTTATCACAGATGGTTAACTTAACTCTTTTGATTCGACGTTAAGATATGGAACTACTTTCCATATATCGTTACCAACTTCACTGGGCGCATGTCACGCAGTACGTCCATTGAAATACACGCGGTCAGGAGCAGTGACATTTTCCTAACGTTGATTTTAAAAGTGCTTACTTTATCGTGAACAGCCTTTATAAGGAAGCACTGCGATGGGCTCACCCGAGGCTGTGTTGTGATTCCCGGGCAGTTTAATTTCTCGTCAATTATATTCGCAACAGTAGGAGATTATTATACGCTATGAACGCGAGAGAGGAGACAAACAGGAGAGATTTGGGCGCTCTTTACATCGAGGTCTTGAGAGCCGATGTTGGTAAAGCGAGGTGAGTATGGAGCAGCATAGGAATGCAAGGGCGAGGGAAACGGGAGATCCCCAAAAAAACCCGCCGGCCAGCGGCATCGTCCGGCACGATCCCCACATGCGAAAATCCGACCACATGCGACCCCGCCGGGAATCGAACTCGGTTCGCCTAGGTGGAGGCGAATAACCTGGCCACTACAGCACCGCGGCCCTGCTTTGAAAATCAATGGATTAAACTATAGGTTCCACAGTGTACTTTTCTCCTTTCGCTTATGGGAACTGCGCAAGAACACCATAAATATTCGGTTTTAAAATCATTTTCAGTGTTTTTTTTTTTCTCTTTAAATATATTAAATATGATAAAAGTAACATGTCATGTCTTCTCGGATACGCGTACAAATGCTGTTCACGATAAGTGAGCACGTTTGAAACGAACCTTAGAAAAAAAGTCCCTGCCCTCTCTGCATATAATGATGTTAATGATGGATGGAAAGTAGTTCCACATCTTAACGTCAAATAAAAGGTCTTAGGTAATCATTTGTGATAACTTACATAATTTCTTTCGCTTAGTGTTTTTTTAATGCACCAAAGTGTAAAAATGAGCAGATTTGTAAAATTTCAACTTTCCTAATAATTTCACAGTTTTACTTGACCAACGTACGAATAAAGTAATGAGGCCCATGGCAATGATAATTTATCATAAGGCGGAAGAATACACAGCTTTCATACAAATATATCGTAAGCAGGGTTTTTAAAAGTGCTCACTTTACCGTGAGCAGCCTTTACGTACAAACACTGATATAACAGACAATATTTAATTCACTATGGAGCCTCGGTTCCGCGGTGGTGTGTTGGTTCGAGTACTCGCCTCTCGTTAAGGCGGACCGCGGGTTGGATCTCCGGCGGGGTCATTCTCGGAATCGTGCCGGACGAGGTTTTCTCAGAGATCTCCCGTTTCCGTCGCCCTTGCATTCCGGTGCTGCTCCATGCTCATCTCGTTTCACCATCATCGAATCTTAACCAGAACGTTTTTTTTTTGTGTAACAATTGACTACGCGAATACGCGTATCTCGGTAAATAAATATTCTGCAAATACGGCCCTAATACTTTTGCCATATTGAGTGTATTCTTGGGGGAAAGAAATGAAAATGGTTAATAAACATCGCATTTTTAAAGCTTGCCTATGAAGTTTCCTTGTGCGGCATGAGAAAAGTACAAAAATACGGGCGTAGTTTAATCTGTGTTTCATGGCGTGTACTAAAGTCCCACTGTTACGTATCTAATTTACACAGCACAGCGTCACAATGGAAACACTGTACGCCTTGCGCGTAGGAGCGATGAGGCACTAGTCGTGCGTGTTAGTGTCGACCGTACAGCTACCTCCCTTCTTGACCTCGGACGCGCGGGTCCATCCCACTTTTAAGAGCGACCCAAATTTCTCCCTAGGGAACCCCCTTAACGGGCCTGCCTACCAAGCCGGCAGCGGCGAACTTCAAATGGGGAATCAATGTTAAATGAAATTCCTTCTCATTTCGCCAATTTTAAAAATAACTATTTCAAACAAAAATATTTTGACGGGACTTTCTCAGAAAATATTGCTATAAAAACTTATTTTTGAAAAATATGTACATTTCAATTATACATTTTAGAAAAAGATGCATTAAACATAATAATCGGCAATATTTCGTAACATAGGAGCATTCATTAAGACATTTCACGTAGAATACTTTATGTTTGAAAAAAGTTATCTTTAAAATTGACGCAATGAGAATGAATTTCTTTTAACATTAATTTCCCATTTAAAGTCTGCGGCTCCAAACTTGGTAGGCATCTAACGCAGATGTCTAGAGTGGGACCTTCCAAGCGAAAGGATAAGGTTTTATTGTTAAATAATTTTAGTCGCGTCCCGTCCACTTTCACGATATCGCTTTAAGGTTGTTAAAGTGACAAAAATGATTTTTGATATTTCTACGATGTTTTATAATTCTGTTTTATTACATCAAATAGTACATTGATAAAAGTATCGAAAACCATGGAAAATTAATGGACAAAAACTTAATGAATAAAAATACAGGAATTTATAATTTATATGTATCTGCATACAAATAAAAAAAATCGCATAGGCTACATTTCAAATTAGTCTCTAATGACATTTGAATTAAATGGAGAAATTTCTTGGAATTTGCTCCGGTGGTTCGGCCATTGTTTTTTTCTTTCTTTCTTTCAATAAATTTGAAATAACAAAAAGCCAGAAGTTAAATCCTAACCTCAGGCGAACAAAATGGGGCACTTTTCAAAGAAATTCCTTTGTGGCGTCCCAAAAAAAAAAAAAAAGAAAAAAAACTCTTAGGCAGGAATCAAACATTATGCTCGTGTAACGTTTTGAAATTTGTTTTCGCGTGAATAAAGTAATCGTGACCGTGGGAATGTTAATGTTACGTGTCGCGGAGGAATACGAAACAGCGAAACAGACATAAAAGTAGAACCTAGGCAGGTGCTTTCCAGACACACACTAAATATCAGGCAGATAGATTTTCGTCTCTTCCATATGTCACCAACATTGACTCTCATCGTCAATACGCTGTCAAAGTCACGTGGTCAAAATTAATGAACTTAATTTCAATTATCAGCTCAGCCACTATTTTGTATGAATAAAACACTTTGACTAAATAGACTAAACAGTTGCATTAAAACTAGGTTACCGGAAGCGTACAAATATCAAATCACGTAACACGCGTTAGCAGAGAAACAGACAAATTTTGGAACACAGGAATGATTTCGGCGCAACATACATGCGCGCTCTGTCCCCACATTCCCCCTACGTTTGAAAAAAGAATGCTTAATAATCGCGAAGAGTCTGTAGAGGACCCGAGAAACGGAAAGTAAGCTAAAGCAGTGATCACACGATGCAAGATGCATTTCGCTCAATATTTCGTACGAGAATGCCAACTAAATTGCATGCGAAACAAGTTCACACGCAGATCAATAATATGAATACTGTTTCGCATCAAAATTAGTTGATAGCTCTCGTGAGTACCAAACAGCCTAGGTATCATAATACAAAATATGAAGTTGCTTACCTCAACAAGGTATTTGTTTCAAAGCTATCCCTCCAAAATACAATTATTTATTTTTTTATTTTATTCTCAGTGAACTGTCTAAACTTCAATCCACGCTTTAAAGTTATTTTCCAGCAATGTTTTATTTCCCTGTATTCCTCTTCGCACACCTCAGATTATGATTTTCTTTTACTTTATGGTTGGGTTTACAACAGGTCACATGACCAGTTTACAAGGACCAATAGGATCGCAACTTGCATCGCCTTGCACGAGAAAAATAATACCTGCTCTATCTCCTCATTTCGTGCAAAGAACTTGTGCAAGAAATTCTCGTGCAAGGTCGGCATCTCGCGCAAGATTGCCACTCATCTTGCATCTGTGATCCCTGCTTTAATGGAAATCTGATTGCGAAAGAGCAGTGGTTGACGCCGTTCGCGCGGCGCCTCATCTCCATACTCGCTTCTCCCCACAGTGATTATTGATTCAGTGGTCATGTGATGAGTAAGCACTATTGTATGGTCCGCTAGTGGTCACTAACGATTACCTCGGCGAGGGGCGATGCTGAGAGCCATTGGGCAATTTCGGGCGCAGATGTGCGTGGCTTGACACTCCGAACGTATCGACGTAAACATAGCGGCAATACACTTCCCAGTTCCATACGTGATAACGCACCGGCTCTACGGTTTGGTTTTTCACTTCCAATTCTTGTGTCGAAACTTGGCTCACGTCTACGAACGATCACTGTTTATGTACAAATTTGCAGCGGCGTAAATTTGGCAGTCCCGGATCGCTTTGATCTTAGCATTACTTTGGAGGAAATGTGGCAGGAATGCTTGTTTTTATTTCGTAATTAAAGTGAGTGAAATAAAATAATGAGACAAATATATCGCAACACTTGTATCTTCCATAAATATATATTACATTATCACCATACTAATTACAAATTTTATACTTTATTTCAATAACTAATTCACTGAACTGAACAACAAACGAACAAAGATAGCTTGATCTTGTTCTTCGGAAGCAACCATGCAGCGAAGGAGAGAACAGTGTGTGGGTGGAGGTTGAAGAGGGGCGTTGCAAAGTTGCCAACTGTATAATAAAGTGAGAATTGATTAAAGGCTTTATTAGTTTAGTGTGTTAAAATAAAATTCGTATTTGTGCCCAACTTAATGGTTCAGACGAATTATTTATTGTAAGCTTTTGTGAGTGTAGAAATTTCTAATTGACATACGGGCGCCAACTACTTTTGCAGTAGTAAAATAAATATTTCAAATTAGCCAATCTGGAATTGACGCTTTAACTTAATGATCACGCACGAAAACATAAGTCTTAGTGACGAGCCATTTAATATCGTGCATTAAATGCAAAACCATGGCTCACTGCAATGTAAGGCAAAACAGAGTCCACAGGCATATTTCACTTATATGTAAATGTGAAATCATTTAAAATTACTTTCAGAATGAAGCATGATTACACAACAACCGTACAAACATAACGCGTTCAGTTTAAATAGTTGAATAATATATTTAATTGATAGTTTCAAATGATTTGTCATAAGAAAGAATCTCTATCACAGTCAAGAAAAAGAATACATAAGAACAATATCTACACACATTCTTTTCAACACGTTCTGCTGCCAGTTCAAGTGACCCAGATAAAATTGAGATCAATTTTTAAATTTCATTTGATTTATAGTATTTACAGAACACAGTTACGAAGAAATATTAACCGATTCTTAAGGCATGACATTTTAAAATTATTCTGTCCTTTAGCTAGCTCCAGATGCAAGGAAAATTCTTAGTGAACGATTCCCGAGCCTCTGGGAAATGAAAAGGAAAGTCTGGGCATAATTTAAAGCATATATTAATTTCTCGTATAAATACCGATATCAAACTATTGCCAAAAATACTGATTTAGTTTCTACACCTTGATTTGAAAATCTGTATTGAATGTTACCACATGTTAATCAGGATTTTAAGTCTGTGCTGCTTTTAAAAAAATCTTATACAGCAGTCTGAAGCAGGATGTGTGTTAGTGACGGAACAAGTCAGAGGTCTTACTCTAGTCGTGTAGAATGAAGACATGACAGTCTACCATACGATGTGCAGGGCTAATGAAATTAATTTCTTAACTGCGTCATCCCACGGTTCGCGACCAAACCTGCCGTAACTGCACCCGTATAACCTCAGCACGCTTCTTACGACATCACTCGGGCTCCGCCCCGATCTAGATCCTTAGGATTCAACCTCTTGGTTTCCGGACTCCCGAACAGACGATCCATCTTTTCTGACGACTGGTAACAGACCTTTTCGAAGTGTCCCGGAAATCTCTTTCCTTCAAACAATGCGGCCGAAACGTATTGTTCCAATAGAATTGAAATTGCCGTCTCAGGGCAAGGATGAAATACTTCCTATATGAAAGCCTGTCTTACACAGTCACTCAATCGGCCAGAAAAACTCGTGGTTAAATTATTTACAATCTGAATTAGGGATAGAATAAACAGAGATTTATAATCAAATGATAAAATGAACGTAGCTAGTAAATTTCGTAGAACATAAACAAACTGTGATTACCAAAATATAAACATTCCAAGAAAATTAACAATTTAAAATGCAAACAACACTCGGGAACAGCCACTCACAACTGCAATAAAATAGGGAGAAGAGTTTGAATTGTTTTGCAAACCATGCCATGATGGCAGCTTATCATCCTATGTTTTATATTCATCCCACCCGTCTATAAAATAATGTCTTTCCTTGATAATGGGGCCGCGGTAACTGAGCAGTTAGTCTGCTCGCCTCCCACCATGGCGAACCAGGTTCAACACCCGGCCGGGTCATTCCAGGATTTTCGCATGTGTAAATCCTGGTCGGCGGGTTTTCTCGGGGATCTCCCGTTTTCACCACCCCTTCATTCCGGCGCTGTTCCATGCTCACCTCTCTCCATCCTCATCGGCTCTCAAGGCCTCGATGTTAAGAGCCACCCTAATATGTTCACTCACTCATTCGTTGATTATAAAGAAAGCATGGACGACAACGACATTATTGCTGATCGTTGTCGTTCCGTTTTTATAAGTTTATTGAAAAAAAAGTACCAATTATAATTGACTTGAAAATACATTACACTTGGGCAACATGAAACAATTCTCACAAAGTAGAACCAGTACGGCGTCACTACACGTTCTGCCACCATCACATCCCTACGGTGCGTAAACGAGAAAAACGCATTATTTGATCTTGACTGCCGTCCTGCTGGTGAGAGAGCGGAAATTTTTTTACGAAAATAAAAAATGATGGGATATTCGTATAAGCTTTTAATTCGACTGAATCAATTACGATTATTTTTAATCAAATAAATAATCGGTTAAAATGATCGTGTGACTTATTCTAATCCATACAAAAACATCGACCGCGAATACTGTATATTTCTATCAATTGTTTTAAAACTATTCTCTCCAAAAATTCTTCGGTCTGTTTTTAATAATTTTTGCTGTATAGAAAATTTGTTGTTTCAAAATTATATTTGATATGTGAAACATGTATTTATCTGCGATATTTTGTTTTGTTTAGGTATAAACAGCTGGAAATCTTGAATAATCGAATTGTTTTGAAATAATCGATTAATTTATTATAATTAAATAATCGAATAATCTAGTATTTTAGAAGCGATTATCCCATCACTCACGCACAAGTACAGAAACAGGATAACACGGGTTGTATATGTCAAATTATAAACATCACCGTTATGATAGTTGCCACTCTCGTTGCCATATTAGTATTAGCAGAACTTTCAGTTAGAAATTGTAGTGTGCAGAACCGAGGACAGTACGTTCCAAGCCTGAATACTGTATGAATGCTCACTAACCCAGTTAGCTGTTGAAAACTCAAACGATAGATAGTAATGTAGGGGAAGTGGCAGAAAATAACTCGACGTATTGAGGCGCTACAAGTACCTCGAAAATAACTCAACGTATTGAGGCGCTACAAGTACCTCGAAAATAACTCAACGTATTGAGGCGCTACAAGTACCTCGAAAATAACTCAACGTATTGAGGCGCTACAAGTACCTCGAAAATTTTCCTGATGCGATTTTCTCCAACTGTAAGCAGAATAGTGATTGTGCGGAGTGAATAAACTGCTACTCACACAAAATGCTATAATTTATCAGAGAGGAACAAGTTCATTATATCAGGCGCAAATAAAAGAGAAATACTCGTCTGTGACTTTCTTGATATAAAAAAAAGTTAACTCGTTCGATTACCGGGTCCACGATTGCGGATACGTTGCGCGAGAATGATATTTATTTCCAGTACTATCCACATCAGAGCACCAATCTTCTTCGTGGATCACCTTGTAACATTGTCGATTTTGGGGTTATATTTGCAATTAGGTATAGACAGTATTACTATTTTTATTATATATGATTAAAGAGTACTGCTTATGTTGTCACGTTATTCTCATATCTTCCTAAATTACTTTTTAATATATTAGTTAACAGAATAATCTTTGGTTTATTTTAATAGTTATATCCATAGAGAGGCAATTGTTTCCAGATAGTATTCAGTATTAATGTGTGTTATTTCTAATTCCTTCCTAGAGGGTATAAATAAATTGAATGTGTATTAAACATAAGACTATCCTAGTTGTCTCTCGTCTCGCCATTGCCGATTGGCGGAGAAATGTGTCATGGTCAGACGACAGCCACGCAATCAGAAGACATGAGATAACATAAGTAAGGCTGATGTAAATGAGAACTAAATTTTCCTAAAGAAATAATTCTCACCACAGCCAAAGAAGAAAATAATTATGAATATTGAATTAAATTGCTGATATATGTCTTAAAATTGTCAATAAAGACAAAAGATTTATTATGATTAGGGTTAGGAAAAATTCGCGACTTCATTTCAGAACAAGATAGATTTCAAACGCTTGTACACTGACGTCACCTTTACACTTGGATCGGAGTTTATTAGACACACCTTGAGCAACTCCGCTCCAATAGTCAACTTGCAAGGTAGCAAGAAGCGAATCCTGTACTCTCAAATGTTGGGTAACACTGGGACAACAGCCAATGAACAAACATCTGAGCTTCGACTATACAAAGGATTGTTGAGTCTAGCATACAGGTAATTGAACTCGCGGAATTTTCCTATCCCTAATTATGATATAATTAAAGAGAAAGAATAATCTGTTCAATGTTGTTTGAGAAGGCCAATGAGGCAGTAAAAAGTTAAAAACAAAGAATTACGACTTAATAATATTTATTGTAATGTTGTAAGGTTTATTTAATTGAAATGTAACAACCTGATTCCTGAAATTTGCTACTTCTCTTCGACATGAATGGGTAATGCCGACATCATCAAGCTGGCAGCACGTTGTCCACTGGCTGTAAGTGATGATCGCAAGTACAGTGCATACCAAAATATTACGTGGATTGAATTCGGAGATTAGTGTGTTGCCGAACGGGTTGAACTAACGTGGCACTGAGCTGAGCCAAATGACAGGCCTTTCAGTCGATTCGGATGTGAAACGGCCGTGTTCGCCGGCACGGGAACCGTTCCTATCAGCAAGGGGTGTGTTTACAGTTTGTCCAGACCACTCGCGCACGCGTCTCGGACAGCACAGCAGGACGATCGCCTTGGGTTCGCTGTCCACAACGCTGCCCACATTAACAATGTTAAAGGCTGTTCACTTTAAAGTGAGCGCTTTTGAAATCGACCTTAGAAAAAAGTCGCTGCCACTGTCTGCATATGTTTTAACGGACGCAGTGGGTGACACGAGTACAGTAAAGTTGGTAACGATGGAGGGGAAAGTAGTTCCATATATTAACGTCGAACAAACAGTGTTAGGGGACCATTTGCGATAACTTAAATTATTTCTCTCGCTTTCTGTATTTTTTAATGCATTGAAGTGTAAAAATGACCAGATTTATACAATATTTACTTTTCTACTAATTTCACAGTTTCACTTGGCCGATGTATGAATAAAGTGACGAGGCCCATGGCAATGGTAATTTTACATAAGGCTTTCAGAAGTGCATATTTTACCGTGAACAGCCTGTAATGTCAAGTGTTCGGAATTCCATTACGTTCTTTATTGGTATTGAGAAATGATTCGTTTTGTTATGATGTGAATTATTGCCAATTCATACTTGAAACGAGCCATGGGCGTAGCTGAATAATGAGTCATGATCAGTTAGAGTACAACAGTACAAGATGGGGTTTATTGAACATTAAGTTTGTACAATATTATTTAAATATAAACATTATGATGTACGCGTGGAGGGAGCTATACGAGTATAATGAAGTATTAATTTGCATTAAACTATAAAGATTTAACCAGCCATATTCTGAGTAAAGTCTAATTGGAGAGTCCCCACCTTGTTCATGATTCCGGAGGCTGATTAAGATGGCGGAAGTCGACGCCCGGACATCCCCATCTTCAGTGGTCTTCTCTTTCCAACGGTGGAGGGGGTTTCTGCAACTCTCTTTCGCAAGATGTTATTGAAATTACTCTTGTGCTCTGGTTCAATGTTTGAAGATGTGATCACGCAGGCCGTCCAGCAAAAGCCTGATCACTTCACAACAGTTTATATTATTATTAAAGGCTGTAGAGTTAATGTTGGGACATTACATTTCTGAGGTAGTGTAATTCGTACATAATAATTTGCTTAAGTGTGCCCGCATTAATTTTTGTGCTGATAGAATGATTTACCAGTTACAACTAATCTGTTCTAGTTTTGTAACATTAAAAAGAGAAAATTATTTTATCAGTATTAAATGTTTGGCGGGATTTAAAAAAAAAAAATCTGACCTACCGGAAGGTGTTCCCTTGTGCTTACAACAATAAAAATTATCTCAATATTGGATGCTAATTCTTAGGTAACGTAAATAATTTTTTGTCACTTCAGAGGTGTTCTAAATAATTCGACGGTTTCGCGATAAATTTTTTTAGCGCGTAACAGTTTAAAATATATGGTTTACTCTCGCAGATCTTCCTTCCTTACTTGACGCTTATGTGGGAAGCTATTTACCTTTTAACGGCGGGTCAATGAACGTTATGCTACGACTATATTTCTATGTCCATGATTCACATAGAAACTGCTGTAGCCCCAAACTCGTCGTTTGTTAAATATATGTACAGTCGCTAAGTTTCGTTATTATACGCCTCACGAATAAGAGACAAGTCTGCACCAACCCAAGTAGGAGAATTATTGGTACATACTAATATCCTGTTTAGTAACTCTGTAACACGAGTGGGCGCTACCTCTGTACCAAATATAAAAATTTAAATGGTTGGCACTTTATAAATAATCAATAGTATTTTATCACTTAAAATATACATCATTAAAAATAATTATCCATATTTCACTTGGCTCGGCTGTGAGAATCTTTTAGATGAAGAGCAAGTGTCAACATAATCCCAATTACTAAAACCAATTAAATCTGGTTACTATTCAAAAGGCAAAAAAAAAAAAATACTGAAATGAAATTTAATCTCAGACAACTCCTGATGTGTTTATTAATGGGGAAAAAAATATGCGACAAATAAAGTTGCAATTAAAACAAAATGGATACTTCTTGATATATTAGCTTTCTACCAATATCAATACAAATTATATATATATATAGTCAGTACACAAGCTAAAAAGATAGCATCATTACAAGAAAATGATAGATGAGTGTTTATAAGGAAATTGTTCAACGTAGTAAGTATGAGTAAGTGATGTGGGACTCCAACTGAATGTATGAGTTGCTCTGGTTTAGAGCACATTAATATTTAACCGTTGAAAAAAATCAAAGAAGTTTAAAAATCAGACAGGAGACACTGGACTTAGCTATTGCAGCAGAATCAAGTAGTTCGCAGCTGAATATGGAATTGTCCCCTTAGAGCAGAACATGGTGCTACTTGTGTCCCAGCAGACTGCAATCGCGTGTCAGCAATAGGCACTCCGACATCCTTCTGTCAGCTTAAGTCCTGTAGTTGACTCCCGTATGCAACCATTGAAGCGGCGTATAACTGCGCTGACCTGGGCTCCGAATTTGAGACTGCTTCCAGTGACGAATCTCCTTCGGAATTAGGTAGCGATGAAATGTGTATATTTTACTCGAAAAACTAATGCTGAGGCACTCGGTTCCTTTGGAATTTACTGATGACATCTCAGCCTCTGAAGACTTACAAATACGCCATTAATTTCTTGCAATTTTTTTTGCGTATTTTTGTAATTCAATTCTGATTCCTTTTGCTTACAAATCTAAAACATTCTTCAACAAAATAGCATAAAATTGAAGATATACTTCTATCAGCTTCCCATATACTACTTTCTTTTAGAACCTTCCTAAAACGTTCCAAACATTCCAAAACAAAACAGTTGTCCATATCCCACCAACACTATTTATGTTTTAGAAGTGAAAGCATTTAATAAAACAAAATATTTTCATAGAAAAGCACCTGATTAAATGTCGCGAAGTTATAACTAAGGAATCTGTTTAACATTTATACATATATGTACTTTTTTAACTAGATCAAATTATATATATATATATATATATATATATGTGTGTGTGTGTGTGTGTGCGCGCGCGCGCGTGTGTACAACATGTGACATTCAAATTACGTTAATGTTATTCATCAAATTAGGAAGAAAAACCAGGTGTTACACTTCTAAGGCGAATCAATGAAATGTACCGATCAATCATAAATGTAGAAAGATGTGTCTTTGAAAATACCTCGGTACAGGTGATTCACCATGAACATTTGAAAATAGTCTTTAAATTATATGTAGGTAGCAGCATGGATATTTTAATAACAAGTATTATATAACACTGATTAACTTTAAAGTATAAATGGAACTTTCACTCAGTACCTGTGTAATTTGTAATATTTATTTCGTCATCAATACGAATTAAAGACTGTGAGAGCAGCACTGTGTTAGCATCGGCTGTTAAGAAATAATTCACAGTTAAAATATTGTTCTAACCCAGTTTTATTGTATGCTCTTTGTAAATTAAACGTTGCCTATTGAAATATTTAAAATTCTCAGGTAGCCCTGATGTAAGCATATTTCATTGTTACACATAAAAATATCAGCGCAAAATACGGTGCGTAGGTCCTAGTGACATGGTGTATTTTTTTCGATCGAGGGAGAAACTAGACGGCGGAGCTGAGCTTGTCGCTCTCTCTCTCTCTCTCTCTCTCTCTCTTTCTCTCTCGGGAAGTTTCACACCGCTAGCAGGAAAATTATTCATGTTTAAAATTTTAGCATATTCCATAGGGCCTACTTACTACAGCAAAAATAATGATTTTTAAATTTGTAATTTGACAACTCAAAAGAGATTTTAATGTTTGAATACTTATAACGATGCATTTAGATGTGAGGGTGGGACGGTTACAGATCTGAAGTTGGCAGAAGTGGCTACATGACATGACTTGCTGCCGGTTCCTGAAGGAAGCGTTAATTTTTCATGCTTCGAAAAATGCTTTCAAGTTTGTACACGGTGTGTTTTTAAACCTACGTAGGGAAGTTACGATATTGTGATGAATCAGTGTCTGCGTGGTATTTATAAATACACTGTAACATGTATCGTGATCGCTGCGTGTGAAAGGGCGTGGCTACTTCGTGGTCCTTAATGCTGGCCCGGTGTGTGTGTGTGTGTGATTGCAAATATTGGGCGTGCAATATATTCGTACGTTTTAACCGTGAACTGTTTTTGTGAAGTTCATTATTTTTAAGTCACATCTGTTTATTTATCACAACGTTATTATTTTGCCCTAGGTGTCTGGAACACAGCTGTGTGGCGTGCTTACGGTTATGTGATTTGAATATTTACCACAATCCCGACAAAATTACAAATCCCAGCCAGAACATGTTAAATAAATAACTAAATAAACCTAGTGGAAACAAAGTACCCATGCAAAGAAAAATGAGCGGAATAAAATTTACGGTAGGCCTATTTGTGTACATGTTAATCGCTATATTTTAATTTTTTCGCTGCTAAATACAGAAAATAAGCGACTCGAGTTGCGTGTTTGGATTTACTGTGTTTTTCGTTGAACTTGTTGTTCCTACGTTTTAGTATTTATTCCAACTACGGTCGCCCTTTCAAGGAAATAACCCAACACATATCAATAACAAGAGATTAAATACTAAGGTTCTTTCCCCCGCAGTTGTAACGGGTTTTAAACACAGCCGCGGCAAAATATTAATGTGTAATATGCTATGACCTAAATATGGGCATAGGCCTAAATGGTGAATATTCTTACATGACGGTTTTTGAAATATGAAAAAAATTCCTTGAATAGCTGTAAACAGTAAACAAAGCATTGAACAGTTAAAACGCAGAAGTCATATGGTAGTGTTTATGCTTACGTGTAGAGGGAAGGATACGTAATCGGAAACCAGAAGTAGAGATTTAACAGGGCTTCAGAGAAGTGCGAAATAACAGTGAATGCACCATAGCAGAGATTCTGAAACCACGTGACTTTGACTCGTGCTTAGCACATAGCTTACTTTGAAAACTACTTTCAATATTTACTAGAACTTTTTACGTGGCTGGGTTAAAATTCAATTATGATATATTCACGCTAAGTAAAATCTAATACGTTCAGAAAAATATTATTATTAAGTAACAAATTAATTTTAGTTGCTTATAAAATATTCTAATGTAGTTAAAAATTTATAATTTATAATTTGGTACCTATGCTATAGATATTTTCTTATTTCTCGATTAATATCAAGTACAACATTCGTAAAATTCGATTCCTTTGGAACGATAATTGTATACTCGCCTCTACAGTCCTTTTCGAATCACTTAATGTTTACGCTTTTGCAATGATGAGTTCGTCAATGTTAGGGTCATGTACAGAAGACGGGAATCATTGTGCATCGTAGCCAATGGAACACACGTACGTAATAAATCTTTTGAACAGTTGCTACGTGGCACTACATATAAAAGAAGAGCGAAAACAAAACTACGGCAGGTGTTGTTGTTTTTTTTTTTTTTTTTTTTTTTTTTTTTCCCACGTGCGGTAAACATTTCCTTCGCTGTGTCATCACAGTTGCGCAAATATTGCATGGAAATATTCAGCGCAGGTCACATTTCCCATGACCTGGCCGGGAACCAAACAAAATTATTTCTCCCGTGGTACTGTTGGCTCGTGTACCATCAAATTAAAATGACGCATTGTACAAATAATTCATTGTCTCTCTGTCGGTCGGGGCACTGAACTCGTGATCAAGCCGTTTGCATTTGTGATACGAACACGAGGAAGGTCGGTGGCATCGCACCTATGTGTTTGAACTTGTGGGAATGATTTATTATCAGACTAAAATAACGATGCTTCCGCATTTAATTTCGTGCCCAGTTATGCCCTGAAGCTGAACCACGATTGTTGAGTATTTCTTTTAATACAGAATATTTAAAGTTAAGGCGTAAGATAGGTAACTTGAGTAAGGTTAAATACGTACACTCATTGCCATAAAAATTGCTGTGCCCAAGAGGACTTACCTAAAGGAAGCCAATGTTTCATATAAAACACCATAACTGTTAACATTAGAACTGAATTAAGTTTGGCTGCGATTAGCGACGTACATAGAACTACCGCCAGATGGCACTAATACTTGTACGGCCTATTATCACAAACGGTCGTGGACAAAGCTGTGTGCGGTATATTCAATGCGAGTATTAAGGCAGATTCCCACCCGCCATTTGGATTTATGGAATTTTTGCCCTACTCTGAAAATACAGTTTTGTATCGTGTTTTTTTTTTTGGGACGACAGAGCCCAGAGCATTGCCTAGTGCATTGTCCGAGGTCAGTATTTCTTGTTTACTGTTGATATCTTTGGCTTCGTAATCGTTCGCAGGAAATAATCTCGCGTTTCGCCTCGACAGTTACCAGCTAAAAATCAATAGATGTAGCGAAGCTGCGGCACGTCGACAAAGTTTGGGAAGCTGCTATTTGGGTTATGTCGTGCAGGAAATTTCAATACATCTTCGGAAATTGAAACCTTGGCGAAAGATCGATAAATCCAAGATGGCGGGTGGGAATCCGCCTTAGCGAACGCCAGCGAGTAGTTCGCATGCTTCGGCGACGCATTCGACGCAGGCATGAACAATGTACAGAGTTCGAGAGAATGCGAATCGTTGGCAAAATCTTTGGTCACTGCGAGTATATTGAATGTTCACAATTTGTCTCTCACAGATAAACATATTACTTCGTTGACAAAATTTCAACGATATTTTTGTTTATATTAAATATTTGTTTGACATCCTGAAATCACGAAGTATTTCTTTGGCACAAACAAAAGTTTTAAATGAGTTATTTGGCTTCATTTGGAGGAATCGAGGCTTGGTTTTACCAACCAAAATGGGACGCAAACAAATATATTGGTAGGGACACCCGATTTTCGCGAAAATATTACGGGACCAAATGTATTTCATAACACCTTAGCTCAGATCATTTTTCTCGATTGGAAGATTTACGTGTTCTGCGTCTTAACTGCCTGCCCGCAAATTACAGACGTACAATATCGGAGCAACCTAATTATGATTGGCCAATCGAGTAAGAAAATGTCTTCTCATAAAGACACGCCACCAATAAGTAAGATAAAATTACTGGAATGTCCATATGTTATTGAAATATAGAATGTGTGGAAATTTTTCCACAAAATCCTCTATATTGGTTTACTGAAACAGTTATTTCCTCTGTGGGGGAGGCATGTTGGTTGTTCCGTCGAACTGTCCAGTCACATCATTTGTCTATTGCGACCTCACTATTAGACGATGCTGGGAGCAATGGAGACATGAGGGAATACATGCTCGCCGGCGAGGGTTGTGAGTTGCCCACAATGCCCAACAGAAGAGTGTACGTTACGTCATCTGGCAGGCGCGAACTCAACCAACATTGCTTACCGTTACTCCTGTTTATACAAACTCCCGCACTTTGCGAGGTTTCCGTAGACAACGGCGGACCCCGGAAGGAAGGGAATTGGGGGAGGGGGGGGGGGGACTTCGTAGTGAGTATTAAAATGTCTCCAACCTGTTGGAATTCTTATGCCTCACTCCCCGTCAGGTAAATAATACACACAGTTACTACCACTGTCTTCATTCAAATACATAATTTAATATTAAAAACTTTTAACAAAACTTGGCTGTTAAGTTTTAAAATACAAAAGGTGTATAACATTTCTGGCATGAAGTTAAGCTCTAGGAGGGTAGGGGAAGGGGAGGGGATAAATTTCACTTTCGTCCACCCCTTCCTTGCTGTGTCCGCCCATGTATGCAGAAAGATACTTGCAATTTGATAACGGCGACTTTGTTTTCGTTTCTGATGCAATCTGAATCGTGTTCCACAAGAGCACGAACTAACAATTATAAGCGAATTAACTTGTAGACTCCCCTACTGTAAAATATAGCGTTCCGCAAAATATTACTTGCAACTTTTAATTTGTTTCTCATGCGTTCCAAGTTACGTGGCCATAATTACAATAGTTTTAATCCACAAAAAATATTAATATCAGTAGTTCACTTGTAAACGCAGTCCAGTTTTTGCAAGTGCACTTAAGCTAGCCATAAAGTGCTATTAGTGTTTGGATTTGTTTGAAAAGTTTGTTTTAAGGTAATTCATATGTGATCAAGTGACAGTAGCTTGTGGCAGTACAGTGATAATGAACTATACGTAACGGTAAATAATAAAGTTTATAAAACTAGCATAAATGTTTTATTTCAGTTCAGACATTACAGTCAATGAACGCTTTATATTAATCCATTCGGATCCAGTGTACACATCTGTGTACATTACGCACGTGTAGGTAATTTTTGTTCTGTGCGGTACACTGCGAAGCTTAGTGACCAATAATCCTACCTGTGGGTAAATTATTCGCAGACCGTCATATTAGTCCAGGTAATAATTGCTTCATATTACTGTAGCCGAACATGTAGCGTACAGATCATTAGCTACGGCAACGGAACAAGTGTTGTGTCTACTTAAGTACAGCACTTATCATTAATTGTTTCGTTTGCAACACCTGCAACCGTAAATTAAAGTGGGCATGAAAGGGTTAACTTACACTGCTGTGAAATTAACTAACCAGAAAATTAAGTTTGGTATTTAACACATCAGTAATCGAAACCACGCCTTGAACACAGAGTAGATAATTAGACAGAGACGAAATAGCGTGGCGGTCCATTTGATGTAACTGATTGGATATGCGAAGCTTTGGGAACAGGCCTTGGATCTGATTGGCTACTGTGCGCTGCGGAAGATTGCCTATTGGCGAGAAGGATGTCGCAGGCGCTGATTGGCGAACGCCGTTGTGACACATCGCCGGTCAGTGCCGCCATTTTGGTGGCGTGTGCGTCTGGGGACCGCGGTGGCTGAGCGGTTAGACTGCTCGCCTCCCACGGCCTCAACGCTCGGCCGGTCAACTCCGGCTTTCCGCAAGTGGGAATCGTACCCGGACGATGACGCTGGTCGGCTGGTTTTCTCGGGGATCTCCCCTTTTACCTCGCCCCTTCGCTCCGGCGCTGCTCCATACTCACCTCACTTCACCCTCACCGGCTCTTTAGACCTTGATGTTAAGAGCTGCCCAAATATGTTCACTCTCTCTGTGCCTGGGATTCACACCAGCAAAGTTGTAATAGTATCGCTTTGGCTTGGCTGCGACGTCGTGCGCCGGCCTTTACAACGCAAGCGCAATGGGTAGTGGGTAGGGACACAGGGTAGACTTCACCTCTAGAAGCACCCATCATCATTTTGTTTATTTCCGTTGGTTGCTGTCTGATTGAGAAGGCGTTTTCATATTTGACCAGGCCATTCAGAATTCGGCAAAATAGGCGCGGCGCCTTCGTGATTCGCCTGCAGACAGTTAACACGTGTCTAAAGGTAATCCTGCCAATCAAGATAGGTAACAGACCCTACAGTGTTTTTGAGTATAACTTGTCGTGAAATCTTTTTGCGAAATTTCACTGTCCCTAATTATCGCTAGTGTGTCATTGTGAGAACACATTTTATTACTTGATTCACGGGTCAGGCACCGAAGAAACGCAACGTGTAAATCATCCAATAACGGAAGAGGATCTGAGCTAAGTATTAAGAAATACTATTAGGCACTAAATATTTTCGCGAAAATAGTGTGTCCCTAGCAATGGGAAATTTTCCATCAAGAAAATGTTCACACACACACACACAGAGTACATGTTTCCCAGTGCTGCCTTCGTGTTACTGGCGCCCCTACTTGGCCAGCACGTTCTCCAGACCTGACGCTTACAGAACACGCATGAGGACAGCTAGGTTGGCAAATTGTGAAAGACCCTACCATTTCGCTCTATAGTCCTGTACACAAGTATAGTCCTTTCACGGCTACTTCCAACTTTTATGAAGCCCTGCTATAGTTATACTTCCAGTCTATTCCTTCGCCTCAAGCAAACTAAGCTTAACCGAATATATAATATAACGCATTCGTGCGTGCTCAGCGTAATAGTATTTTACATGAGAACTATTTCTTATATGCATTACCAACTCACATATTTTTCTCCCTGTTTTTATTTATAATAATTACTAGCTGTTAACCGAGGCTCCACCAGCATGAACAATTCAAATCTTAATTATAATAACCAAGTTCTCTACTAAACTGTTCATTTTTTTTCCGTATAAAAAGTACGCTATTTACTAATCCGGAATATAATCTACCCCTGTACCAAATTTCATCCAAATCCGTCGAGCCACTATGACGTGATTGGGTAACAAACAAACATAGAAACTTTCGCATTTATAATATTATTAAGATAAATGAAATGTTATAATTTATAGATAAAATACAAGTAGCCTAAAAGTTAAATTGAGCCAACAATAAGCTTATTTCATGTTAACACAAGTCATGCGATGCTCGTGATACACGGCACATGTAGGAAACAGTCGAGCACGTCGTATGTGGTGTCATTTTTCAAAGGTTTGATTTGAAAAGTGTGAAGAAACCGGGAACAGACTATAGACGGCATACAAGTGTAAATGAATCGCTGCTTATCCCACACGCCGAGTCCTGCAGGACTCGGAACAAAGAGTAAACGTTTAGTACTCCGGCTCGTGTTGTACTCTTACAGCCGTCGTAGTGTGTGTGTGTGTGTGTGTGTATATATGTGTGTGTGTATGTGTAAAGATTTGTTACTTCTCTCTTACTTACTAATCAGAGTAATCTTATTAAAGCACACATAGTCTTTACAGTGTAACATATTACTACAAGAATGTCTACTGAACTATTGTAACGACAATGCAAGGTAATCATAGTTTGTGGCAAGCCTGCTATGTATAGGCTGTTGACGTTAAAATGAGCACTTTTGAAAACCCTGCTTAAGATCTACTTTTATTCACGCTGTGTATTCTTCCGCCATATGTAAACTTAACATAACCACAGGCCTCATCACTTTATTCATGCGTCGGTCAAGTGACACTGTGAGATTATTAGAAAAGTAAACATTTTATAAATCTGCTAATTTTTACACATTGACGGACTTAAAAACCAGAAAGCGAAATAAATAATTTAAGTTATCACAAATGGTTACCTAACACTTTTATTCGACACTAAGAAATGAAACTACTTTCCATCCATCGTTACCAACTTTACCGGGCGCATGTCACTCAGTGCGCCCTTTCAAGTATACGCAGGCAAGGGCAGTGAATTTTTTCTCAGGTTGATTTCACAAGTGCACACTTTATCGTGAACAGGCTTTAGTGGTTCGTATTTAAACAAATCCTTCTCATGTGTTGCAACAAAGAAAGGTTTTTTTTTTACAGCAGATGTGGAGTGTAGGTCTTGAGAGCCGACGAGGGTGAAGCGAGGTGGGTATGGAGCAGCGCCGGAATGTTAAGGTTGAGGAAAACGAGAGATCCCCATGAGAAAACCCGGCGAACAACGGCATCGCCTGGCACGATTAACACGTGCGAAGATCGAGGAGCGATCCCGGTTCGCCCAGGTGCGAGGAGGCAAGTAGTTTAACCGCTAGATCACCGCGGCCCCTCGTGCTGCGGCAGTGTCACACTGTGTGTGTTGGTGTGCGCAGGCGCGGAGTTGGAGTCGCTGCCCGTGGTGGTGCTGGTGCACGGGGACGACTTCTCCCGTGGCTCGGCTGTGGCCTTCGACGGATCTCTACTAGCCAGCATCGGCAACGTTGTCGTCGTGACACTGGACTACAGGCTCGGCCCGCTCGGTGAGTCCCCACACACCGCCTTATAGGCTGTTCACGGGTCAACTGACCACTCTTAGAAGCCCTTTCACACACGCTTCAACCCCGTAATATACTATCCCGAGAATACGCGTTCACATGTTGCAGAGTACGTACAATCATGTTCAGTACTGTACAAGTCCAGGAGTTAGCACCAATACGGACATAGCATTTCCCTGGACAATGCCACTGGCTGATGCTTGCTCATTAACTATTTTGTCATTGGTTGCTTCTTGTGCCATGGAAATACTGAATCCCTTCCCATAGGCTACAAAGTGTCAGCTGTTGTAAGAAATTCCATAGGTATTGTTCGCACCATAAATTTTCCCTTTCACGACACCTGAAATGAAAAATAATGTGCGCATTAAGGGGTTAATTTACGGTTTCAGGTGTTGCAAGCTAAAATTTTTATGAGGCGCGCTGTACTCGTCGACTAAACTCTTATTTCGTTGTCACAGCCAATGAGCTGTAGGCTATATGTTCGGCTACAGTTATATAATCTAGACCAGTAAGATGATTTGCGAATCATTTACTCTCAAGGAAGATCATTGGTAACTGATAGAGACAGGTGTTTTTCGCGAAAAGATTTCAAGGCCAGTTATACTCCAAAACACTTTAGTTCATATGCACTTTCGTGGTTGGATGATTTTCAATGTCCAGTGCCTCAAGTGTCTGCCCGCGAATCATGGACGTTCAGTATCGGAGTACTTTATTACGATTGGCCCAGTCATGTAAGAACATTTATTCTCACGTAGACACGTGGCCAATAACTAGGGACCTGCAAAATCCGCGTTATTATTTGTCATCAGGCTAGACTTCACAGTACTCTACATACTGGAGCCGGAGTCGTTTCTCTATTGGTTGCCGCCTAGATGTGAAGTCACTCCCTTTCTGACTGAACTGCACGTGATTGGGGTATACAATTGTGAAGTGTTCATTTATTGGCACAGGGTTACCTGGAGCATGTCGAATAAAGTATGGTCCAATCACAAACGTATTGCAAAGGTACGTGTGTTTTAAGTTTAATATGTCCCGAAATAAATAATGACGCGAATTTTGCAGGTCTCTACCAATAACCAAAGGAAGTTGACTTCGTGGACGTAGGATATCGAAGTATAGCACGTCCATAAATATTTTCGCGAAAAACGCCTTTCCTTAGTCATTGAGCGTCGCAGTTTGCAGTACACGCAAAAATTACTTACACGTGCGTAATGTACATATTTGTGTACACTGGATCTGAATGGGTTAGAAGATCTGTTTATCTCTACTTGTATATTCTCAGTGTATTATCCCGCCCTATGTAAAATTAACACTGGCAGGGGCCTCATTCAAATGAAATTATTGTGAAATTATTAGAAAAATAAATATTTTACAAATCTGTCAATTCGGGCACTTTGACACAGTAAAATTTAAAGAAACAATGTTAAGTTTTTATAAATGTTTTGCTAACCCTTTTGATCTGATGCTAACCCATTCTCACCCAGTGTACACAACTGTGTACATTACGCACGTGTATGCATCTTTTTGTCTGTACTGCACAGACCGAAGCTCAATGATCAGTGATCCTACCTGTGGGTAAATGATTCGCAAACCGTCGTACTGATCTAGGTCATAATTGCTTCATATTACTGTAGCCAAACATAGAGCATACAGATAATTAACTATGGCATCGGAACAGGTGTTGTGTCTACTTAAGTACAGCACGCATCATAAAATATTTTTTTGCAACACCTGAAACCGTCAATTAAAGTGGGTATGAAAGGGTTAAGGCATGGGGCTACTTTCCCTCCATCGTTACCAACTTTACAGGTTGTATGCCACTCAGTACACCTTGGTAAGAGGAGTGACTTTTTTCTTAGGTTGATCACGAAAGTGCTCACTGCATCGTGAACAGTCTTTACTACACATTACTTAACCCTTGCATGCCTCTATAGTTAGGGGTAGTGAAATTCCGCAAAGATATTTCAAGACAAGTCATATGTAATAACACTACAGGATCGTTTACCTGTCTTGAATGGCTGGATTACTTTTTGGCGCATGTTAACTGTCTGCACACGAATCACCTAGGATCCGAGCTGGTGTTGCAGAATTCTGAATGGCTCGCACAAATATGAAAACGCACTCTCAAGCAGACAACAACCAATGGAAATCGACAAACTGATGTTGGCTACTTACAGTATTGAAGTCTACCATCTAGTCAAATTTCTTCGCGAAAAATCACTAGCTCTACCTATAGTCCATTCACGGTTAGACACATACGACATTTCTAACCCCTGCTAAGGTTTATTCAACTCAGGGTGGGAACATAGACTAAATATGAAGTAGACAGATCTCGCTGGCTGCGCACAATCAGTCTCCGTGTCCCAACATCCAACTACTTTCCTGCCACTACGACCAGCAAAACCGGCGTATATTGGATTTGAGGTTAGAATACTGTTTAGTAATCAAGTGCTTCTAAGCAATTTGTAATGCAGTTTAGATTAAATTCAAATTGGTAAAAAAAAAGTATTGTATAAAAGTGCTTGCCATTTAAAAATTAAGTTACAAGCAAACACGTTCGTCACTGTTGACCACGTGACACTGACAGTTGTCTTGCTTTGGGGTAGGTCGACGTTGGGTTCATGCGCAGACAACGAATGATCGACCTACCTCATCTTTAGCTTACGGTATTATCCTAGTTAAAACTACGATGTGCTACGACACAGCGCTACGCAGTTACTTAATGGACTAATTGGGTCAGCATGAGTGACAAGTCGCGAACTGTACTAGACAGGCAAGTACGAACACCTGTGTTCCTATGGCTGTGGCCCCATCCTCTAGACTAATGGTGACGTGCACCTATTTCCTTCTCTATGTTATTTATTTGCCCACGTAGCCTAAGATAATGTATACGATGAAATTCGCACTGTCTGTACAGAATACTAGTGATGGGGTAATCGCTTGTAACATAATCGATTATTCGATTATTTAATTATAAAAGATTCATCGACTAAGCAGTTCGATTATTCACGATTTTCAGCTGTTTATACTTAAACAAAACAAAACATTGCAGATACTTACATGTTTCACATTTATTAAAAAATAAAATATAATTTTGAAACAACACATTTTAAAAATAGCAGAAATTATTAAAAAATAAACCGAAAAATTTCTGATGGGAATAGTTTTAAACAAATTTATAGAAATATACAGTATTTGCGGGAGATTTATTATGTATGGATTAGAACAAGACAATCTATTATTTTAACCGATTACTTATTCGATTTAAAATAATCGTAATCGACTCATTCGAAATACAAACTTATGCTACTATCCCATCACTGCAGAATGCCACGACAGACTTGACAAAATTACTTTTTGCAATGCGCCGACAGTCCCAGCGAACAGTATTCATGCGCACCCATTCACAGCTGGTGCAAAACTTTTTTGACTAGTGTGTTAATAAAATATATTGACTGACGTGAATAGGTTCGTTCTACTTGCATTAAAACCAAGTCAAGTGGAGTTTATAACGTATTTACATATACAGTTTTCTAACCTCGAATGTTTGTTTTGATTGTGACATTGGCATTGCTGGATCACTAAAAGAGAGATAAAATATGTCATTCCCCATTAACCTTTTCCCATACACTACTACCCAAGGGTTTCTTGACTGTATAGTAGTGCCGGACTATGCTGCTGGTCGGCGGGTTTTCTCGGGAATCTCCCGTTACCCCGCCCCTTCATTCCGGCGCTGGTATATACTCACCTCACTTCACCCCCATCGGCTCTCTAGGTATCGATTTTAAGAGCCGTCCAAATCTCTTCACTCACTCACACTTACTGTATAATACAATTATCTTACTATAGTAAAAGTCAGTTATTATCTTATATATCTGAGAAAATAACTGAATTTAAACTCTGTACATGTTGATACAGGCTGTCCACAGTGAAATGAGCAGTTTTGAAAGCCCTGCTTAAGATCCACTTACATGTACGTTGTGTAATCTTCCGCCTTATGTAAAATTAACACCACCACGGACGGGTCTCATCACTTGATTGATGCGTCGGTCTAGAAAAACTTTGAAATTATTATAAAAGGAAATATATTACAAATATTCTCACTTTTACACTTCCATGCATTAAAGAACAGAAAGCGAAATAAATAATTTAAGTTGTCACAAATGGTTCTTGAACACTTTCTTTCGACGTTAACATATGTAACTACTTTCCCTCCACAGTTGCCAACTTTACTGGGCGTATTTCGCTCAGTGTGACCTGTGAAATATATGCAGGTAGGAGCAGTGCATTTTTATAATGTTTATTTCAAAAGAGCTCACTTTATCGTGAACAAACTTTTCTAATCGGCACACCAAAACAATTACATTGGCAGTTGGGGATGAATAATAAAAAACTATACCTCCCTTTTTACTAGATTAATTTGGGCACAACTCGCCAAACGCATTATAAAAAATTTAGTACATTTATTTATAAATATCTCTGAGCAGTTACTACACACATAAATTATTGGAGTGATGTAATTTGATAGTAAGGTGCGTTCGTACACACTGGCTAGCCAAGTGGTTCGCCAGTGTGTACGGTGTCCCGGGCGAGACACGAGCGCCACTCACGCCGAACCGACGAGAGTCTGTTTTTCTTTCGACGAACACAAAGGAATTCGCAGTGGCAGTGTGAGCACGCTCTCAGCAGGTTCGTCTGTTCGACAGTGCTCGCGAACCTGTACGGGGCATTATCTGTGTGTTTACGATGTCGTAGTGGACTTACGAGCAGTCACGTCAGTTCATTGAGGTGTATGGAACCCAAAACATAGCGAACGTTAAAAAAAAAAAATTTACATATATCAAAGATGATGCGTGGAGAGAGATCGGAAGTGTGGTGGGAAGATCTGCAGAGGAGTGCAAAAAGAAAATAGTTAACCTCCTCGCATCATTTCAGAGGGACAACGAAAGCAAACAATAGTGAAAGAGCAAGAAAAGTTACGTAATTTAATTAGTACCTATTCAAAAAAAATAAGGTTGTTGGTAATGAAATGTTTTGTCTGTACGTAACATAAGTACAAATGCCCCCTTTTTTTTGCAGCCATGGAATTAAAGGTTACGTTTAATTTTTCCAAGAACCTCCGACACAAATACCAGCAGATGGTATGCCTTCGAAGGTCTACGATTCTTGAAAGGCGGGGACGAGCCAAGGAAGCGAATCAGCAGTATGAGTAAACAAAATGATGCTACACTGGAAATGAGCAGTAAATTGATCCACACATGACATCATGATAGTACATACATTGTTATATAAATACATAATTACATACAACATTACACATCATAACACTACACATCGATAAAGTCTAGCTATGGTTAAACTTAGGGATTGGAAAATTCGCGAATTCATTTCAGGATAAGATAGATTTTAAGCGTGTATCCACTGAAGTCACCTTTGCAGTTGGATCAGAGTTTATTAGACACGCCCTGGACGACTCCGCTCCAATAGCCGACTTGCAAGGGAACAAGAAGCGAATCCCGCAGTGTCAAGTGTGGGGTAACACTGGGGCAACAGCCAATGAACAAACATCTGAGGTTCGAATATACAAAGTATTGCGAAGTATAGCATACAGGTCATTGAACTCGCGGAATTTTCCTGTCCCTTGTTATACTGAAAGACATTGTTGAGAACTTTAAAACCTTTTCTGTTGTAACATACCTAACAGCGATAATTATGTTGTGCAGAATTTTCGCTGTTAGGCATGTTTTTCTGAAAATAATAAGGAAGATTCACGAGATGATGATTGAGGGCTAGGCTTGGAGTCAGACGTTAGTGTGTCTGATCCATTAGGATTTTAGTAGTTTTGCATACTAACGAGTCCTGAAAGGTAATCCCAGACTAGAGAATGAAGAAATAAGACGTGCGCGGTATATAGGAGAGAAGGAAAGGCCTGAGGTGGACGACTCCATGTATAAATTAGCTTAATCAGTATTCCGCGGATTGAATGTACGTTAGTGTGCTATGAAGTACAGTAAGGATGTGAGTAAGTTCTAATGCTTACGTGTAGGGAATATTCCATACAAGAGGAGTGGAGCCAGCCAGTTTCCCAGTCCAACGAGAGGGATATTGTCTTCGCCGTAAGCCGAATGGAATGCTACCATATCCAATCTACACCATAGAGTCGATGACGGTGATCAACTACAGCTAAGTCTTACTGAATTATTGCTAATCTAAAGGCAGCTATGGAAGTGTTTATAGTAGCTATAATTATCCCAAAAGTGTTTCGACGTAAAATAATATATATTTTTTTATGATCACGCTATTTTTCACCTATCCCTGAGATAATTTTAACATTTAATTTCTTTCAAACCAAGGGACAAAATTTAAGCTGTAATAGCATAAGTCTCGTTCCTTATTTCATGTTGGAATAATTCGAAATAATTTTGATAATAGCTTGAAAAAAAATTTCTTGGTGGATAAAATATTCTGTTCAGTAGCAGTGACATTCTTATAGAATTTTTGTACAGAACACTCATACTCTGTGTTTTTCAATCCAACATCAGTTCTCCACCAGGACTTTTTTGTACAACTCTGTCCGCCACCAACGACAGAGTTTTTTCTTCTTCTTAAACTGCGAACTCGCCATCATTACGGCCGCGCCACTAAGCAGGAAGACATGATTGCCGCCGCTGGAACTAGACTGTCATCCGTTCGTCGTTGGCTCGGCTCTCCGATGGATCGTGAGAGGTTCGTCGAAACAAATTTGACCGCGAACCGCTCGGATCGCCAGTGCGTGCGCGCCTTAACACGCAGCAGAGCTGCGAGGTTCGTGGGGCGGTAGAGTGCACTTGTAATCTCGAAGGTTGAAACGGGCTGCCGGCCAAATATAAAACACGATGAGAAATGCATTAACATGAGAGCGAAGCAGTTGATCACAATTCCATTGAAGGTACGGAGAACCACAGACCAAAGATGAAATAGACCGCTTATTCTTCTTCTGCGCATGCTCAGCATTGACCTACCTCATAGGAACACAACTGTCAAAGTCACATGGTCGACAGCGATGAACGTGTTCGTTTATATCTTAATTTTCCAAAGACAATCACTCAAATACTTTCACAAATTTCAATTTAATCTAACTGCATTCAAAATTGGTTCGAGAAAGTAGGTAAACAAACATCTCAAAGCACCTGTTTACTAAACAGTGCTGTTACCTCATACCCAATTAATGTCGTTTTTGCTAGTCGTGTTGGCAGAAAAGAAGTTCAATGTTGCGACTCAAAGATTGGGTTTGCGCAGGCAGCGAGATCGATTTACCTCATAGTTAGTCTATGCGGAGAAGTGACAAGCAGCGCTGGACCACATTGAAATAACCAGCAGGGACGGCGCACCTAGCATGCGCACTCTACCCTACATCCCCTCTGCGGGTTCACAGGCTCTCGTGTGCCGAAACCCATCACGTAACTAAGTGCGAAGGATGCTAGTGGGATGCTTAGAAGGGGGGGGGGGGGCACTTCGCAGCTCCCCAATTATCTCTTCCTCTCAGTCGTGTCTACTAATTCAACCAGAGTTGCTGACGCTACGTATCGAAGCGGACGAGTCCAACTTCCGATAATGCGCCGCCTCTCCCGGCAAGCTCGCCATTTCCAGTTTTATTTTTTCGCCCTGAATTCTACGCGAAATGTTGGGTACATTATGGTACAGGCTGTTCGCGGGAAAATGAGAACATTTGAAAGCCCTGCCTAAGGTCTACTTATATGCACGCAGTGTATTCTTCCGTCGGTCAAGTGAAATTGTGAAATTATCAGAAAAGTAAATATTTTACAAATCTGCTCATTTTTACACTTCGGCGCATAAAAAAAAAAAAAAAACAGAAAACGAAATAAATAATTTAAGTAACTACAAATGGTTACGTAACACTTTTTATTCGATGTTAAGATATCGAACTACTTTTCCTCAATTGTTACCAATTTTTCTGTGCGTTTGCCACTCAGTGCTCTCGTTAAAATATGTGCAAGCAAGAGCAGTGACTTCTTTCTGAGGTTTATTTCAAAAGTACTCACTTTATCGTGGACCGCCTTTAATGAGTGTGACATAATTACTTTTTCCGACTTTTTTTTAAAGCTTCATTTCCATTTTTAAAACATATGTGCAATATTTCAATTATTATTTTTTTTTTGCAGAAAAGAAGTTAAAAGACGATACTGTGTTGTCCATTCGTACATTTAGTTATTGAAACATGAATGCTGTCCTCGAAAAGTGTCAAGTCAGCAAACATCGATAAGGCCGTGTCTCAACTTAAAGAATACTCTTTCGAGAGAGCTCTCTCTCTCTCTCTCGCACAACCTGGCGAGAGCAGAGAGCATTGCTTCGTGCTCTCTCACGTTCTCGCTCTGCGGAATTGAGGCAAACCATTCTCTCACTACTCTCCAACGTCAGGTAGATATCCGATGCAAAAGGACGGGAAGTCATGTTAAAGCTAAAATCGTGAACGTAGCTATTGTTTATATATATATATATATATATATATATATATATATATATATGTGTGTGTGTGTGTGTGTGTGTGTGTGTGCGCGCGCGCGCGCGTGTGTGTGTTATAAATAACTCACGAATATTTATAACACTACCAGAATAATTATTAGCGCATAAAATAATACTATTATATTTGTTTTATATATTACGGACATGCTGCATCAATGTGACAAAAAAAAACGCGACTTCGTCAGAAATCCATATCTATATTTTTATAGATGCGTGTATTTCGTTGTTTAAAAAACAGTTGAAATTATTCACTTACTGTTAAAATGCGACGTGGTTTTGGCCCGGAATGCTACTATGACTTTATTCAAACACGGAAATAATGTAAATAAATATGGCGCCTGATCAGAGAGTGCGAGAGAGCGCCAGCGAGTATGCAACTTCGTGCTCTCTATGTGCTTTCGCTCTTTCGTGCTCTCTCCGACGAATTGAGACAACCAGAGAGCGCTCTCTGGTCCAATTGAGACACGGCCTAAGTAAACCTATTTTTATTATATTTATTCTTCCGTGAAACAGTGATTTAAACTATAGCGACAAAGCTGTATATCTTTCAACAGATTGTTGTATTAAAATCCTATAATCGCCGCTTAGAATTATGAGGAAACAGAACACGCGAGAATCTTACTATAGGCTGTTCACGGTAAAGTGAGCACTTTTGAGGCCATAGTTACTTTTTTATTTCAGTCACTTTTTATCCTTTAACTACCTTTTTTAAGCAGATATTGCAGTGTAAGTAATAAACACAGTGTGTAGATTCCACCGCACTCGGAAGTTAGCGTTTTAAAATCAAATACATTTATTTACTATTATTCCAAAGGAGAGGGCTTTCAAAAGTGCTCACTTTACCGTGAAGAGCCTATAAAGATACTTTACATCGGCATCTCACCGCTGCCTTTAGGCGTCTCATATTGTTTACTACGGATTCTCCTTAAGAGAAGGAAAAGACGTCTCAGGTAAGCAGAAAGGATGAAGGAATCGACCGTGGCCTTTGTCGAGGATCCATCCCAGCAGTTGTCTGGAGTGATTACGAAAGAGCCGTGGATAACCGAAGTCAAGATGGCGGGTCCTGGAACCGAACCCGGGTCCTCCCGTATGCGCCACTTTTCTCGGCGGATGCGTGGGTTCAACGAGGTTCCATTTTAAAACGTTTAACGAATTTTTTGCACGATAGGACATCAGAAAATTGCTTCTCAAGTAGTATTAAACTAGGGGTTAGCCAGTGATCGTGTTTTCAGTATGGTCACGTGCCTAGAATATTTACAATAGTAAAAAATTTGGTTATCATACAAAGACTGAAAAAAAAATCCATAGAGATATGCAGCTAATAATGAAATTATGTGAAATTATCTCAAATATATAAGTAATTGATTTAGAGTAAACAAAAATGATATTGCATTACCTTCATATCTCTATGCAATGATCTCTATGCAGTAATACAAAACTTCCATAGGAAAAATTATTTAAAAAATGAGTTTCTAGGGTCAAAAGTCATGATTGTGTAATCTGATCTTGCATAAATTCGCACTCGACCTGTATTTTACCCTGAGGATTCGCTCTGCAAAATTTGAAGAACTTCTGTTGAGTTTCAAGGAACTTAGAAGTATTAAAGACGAACAGAGAGAGAGATCTTCTCCATATATAATAGGATTATAACTCCTGCACTACCATTATTCATTTTAGACTAGAGACAGTTGGTTCTGTGGGGTGGGGGTTAGGGGGAATTAGGGATGAATGAGTTATTGTTTCTTGCTGGCGATTACAGAAATTTTACTGAAGTTTGTTCACGATAAAGTGAGCACTTTTGAAACCAACCTCAGAAAAAAAATCACTGCTCCTACCTGCATATATTTCAGTGGGTGACCTGAGTGACATGCGCCCAGTAAAGTTGGTAACGATGGATGGGAAAAAGTTTGGTATCTTAACGTCGAAGAAGAAGTGTTAGGTAACCATTTGTGGTAACTAAAATTATTTATTTATATTTCTGATTATGTTTAATACATCGAAGTTTTAGAAATTAGAAGATACGTTAGAAATTTACTTTTCTAAAAATCTCACAGTTTCACTTGACCGATGCACGAATAAAGTTTTGACGCCCACGACAATGTTAATCTTACATAAGGCGGAAGAATACACAACGTGCATGCAAGTAGATTTTAAGCAGGACTTTCAAAAGCGCTCATTTTAAGGTGAACAGTCTATAGCAGCAGTGGTCAAGCAATTAAGATGATAGATAATGTACAAACAAGTGCGCTATGCCACGGAGTACGTAGAGGCGAAACATCCGCTCATCTTGCGAGCTCCAGCAGCAGACGCCTTCAAGATGACGTCACTTGCCAGCATCAAGTTGGAGCGCCGTTCGCCAATCAGCGCCGGATAACCCTGTTTGCCAGTCGTCGGTAGCCCAGCCAATAGGGAACCTTCTGCAGCATACAGTAGCCAGTCAGACACTATCCCCGTTCCCCCGGGGCATCACCCACAACAAAGGAACCACCGCGGTTTTTCACTTCTGCACTGTATCCTTGCTTGTTCTGTGAATAAGCCTGGTCGATATAGGCCGTTCACGATAAAGTGAGCACTTCTGAAGCCCTAGTTACATTTTTCTTTCAACCAATTTATATCCTTCCACCACTTGTTAATGCAAACCCTGCCATGTGAGTAATAAACACAGTGTATACATTCACCATAGCAAAACCAGAAGTCCGAGGCCACAATGAAATGTATTTATTGGTTATTATGCCTGATGAAACAGCTTCAAAAAGGCTTACTATACCTAACATAAAATACAGAATCTAAGTTGATGAGTGGAGAGATTTGGGCGGCTCCTAACATCGATGTCTTGAGAGCCGATGTAGGTAAAGCGAGGTGTGGAGCTGTGCCGGAAAGCAAGGACGGGGGGGGGGGGGATGGGAGATCCTGGAGAAAATCCGTCGACCAGCGGCATCGTCTGGTGCGAGTCCCGCACACGCGAAAATCCGGGAGCCGACCAAGTCGGGAATCAAACCCAGTACCTACGTCTTGGCACGAACCGAGTAGTCCATCTACTACACCGCCGCGGCCCACTTGCAGAATATGCGATGCAGTTCGTGGCAAAAATTCTGTACATTTTTAAGATGGCGGGAAATGGTTCCGTATAAACTGACTGGGTCCCGTGTAAACTGGCGACGGTTCGATAGCGGAGATACGCGCGTATTCGCACAAGACGACGTATTTGCGCCGAGAGTCGTGTGACGTCAGAGCTACCCGCCGAAGGGAAGATGAACGATCGCAACACAATGGACACGGACCCCCTCGAAGGTCCTTCGCCGAGTAATATGGCTGTCGTTCACGCCTGCCTGCGCGGGATGAAAAATCTTCCTGCCGCTTACGTGCTAAGTTTTTCGGGATCGTTAACCTTCACCTCATCCGTTCCTCGCTAACCCCCACCCCCACCCCACTTTCGCCAACCTGGGCCTGCTTTGGATCGTTAGCTTAGACATCTTTCAGAATACATTATTTTGATCTTCTTTTTTTCATTGTGCCGTGAAGGAGGCTGTTCTACCCGACGATTTTTTTTTTCTTTTCTCAGGCGAACAATCGTGACACACGCTGCGTTTAAGAAAGGAGTTGCAAAAGTTATCTTTGGAGCCCGTTACAGCAGTTTGAAAGATAAACGCTTATGCTGAGGAAAGTATATTTATACAGACTGTTCGCGGCTTCTTCATATTCTTGTTCATCAAACCTCTGAAAAAACATCTCCTTGTATGACGATTTTGATTGCTTTCTAAACATGCTATATGTCACAAACGCATTATACTTTCGTTATCATAACCTTACTTTTAGTTAAGTTTAATTTTTAATTGTAACTATCTGTAAATTATAATGTTTAATTTATAACTAATTGAAATAAGACAGAGAAAATAGGAGAGTTGGTACTGTCTAGCAAGAAATAGTTCCAATGCAAAACATTATTTCACCGAGTGCGCACGAATGCAGTGCGTTGGCCCTCTGGTGTAATTTTTCTAAACTTTCTTTGCCCGAGGCGGAGGAATATTTTGGAAGTAGAACTTCAGCAGGGCTTCATAAAAGTTGGAAATAACTGTTAATTGAGTACATTAGAGTTTTTCCTTGTTAAGAAAAGCTACCCAGGAGATGACTTGCACACAATGAGAGAAAATTGAACAAAACATTTGTTTGTATAGGGCCAAACATATATTTAGTTTTCCTAACAAAATATATTGTTGAGCAAACAAAATTTGAAAAGCAACAAAACGATTTTGTTCGTCTAGCAAAATATATGTTTGAATAAACAAAATCTCTGTGTTGGGCCAAAAAAAATTATACTGTCAACTAAATATTTTGTTGAATCAACTTCATATAGTTGTTTGGCCACTAATCTGACTGCCTTCGTTTGAAAATACAGCGCGAGAGTTTATTTGTATCTTTTGTGACAATTAGGATAGTAACCGTGTTTGTTAGTGCATCTATTGATGCTTAACAATCGTACAAACGCATTTTTAAAAATGCAACAAGAAACTGACAAAGCTGTAAAACTTGAAATATTTGTTTGCACACTGTCTCGTCAGTTGTCAAGTTAGTTGAGAGTACTGAGGCATAGCGCGCGGGTGTAGGTGATCCAGGCTCGATACTCGGTCGAACTTGTAGAGGTTTTTTTTTTTTATCGGCCCAAATTGTTTAATGTACGTGTAGCCAAACAAATATTTCGTTGCACTAACCAAATCTTACAGTTTGGAGCAACCAAATGAGACCAACAAAACAACTTGGTTTCATCAACAGTATTATTCATTGCCTCTATACAAATAAATAATTTGGTTGCACCAAACAAATCCTGTTTGTTTCAACAAAACTTTTTTCTCAGTGCAGCACATATTGCAAACTACGTAATTTGATACGAAATATATAGAACAATGTTGATTAATAGAACAACGGCTAGTTGCTTTGGCTTAGCGGTTAGACTGCTCGCCTCCTACCAAGGCGAACCGGCCGGGTCACTCCCGGATTTTCCCAAGTGGTTATCGTGCCGGACGATGCAGCTGTTCGGCGGGTTTTCTCGGGGATCTCCCGTTTCCCCCGCCGTCCATTTCGGTGCTGCTTCATTATCACCTCATTTCGCCCTTATCGGATCTCAAGACCTCGTTGTTAAGAGCCGTCCAAATCTCTCAATTCAACTTTAGGATGGCACTCATTTACTGGCACCGAAGACAGAGTTGAAATGAGTTGTATATATTTTCCACTATGACAATATCAGTTGTGTTGGTCTCTGTATTTCCATTTACCTTCGTCTTATTGGTCCTGGCTACGTCGGACACGCTTACTGTACTGAGCAGCGTTTGTTAAACGCTGGCCGTCGGCCAATGGAAGCGCGTGTTTACTGTGTACCAATTAACGCTTTGCGACAGATGTGACGAGTTTTACTATCCATCGTGTTCATTTAATATATTATTAAAAAGAACATTTTTACTCTCACGAACTGAAATTTCGACTAGTGACAAATTTTCTTTTGCTTGGGTTCCGATAAAGTCCGGCGAAACAATAAAACCATAAAAGTGTGAAATTTTGTCTTCAAGAGCAAAGCATTTTCGATGTAAAAGTAGCCCCGTGTATATACGCGCATACTCCTCGATGGTTAGAGGCCGTCAGTTTGTCTTTCACGGAAAGATTAATGCGTAGGTTGGACTTAAATACTCTGTATGTACACATGTATATTTCCTTTGGTTACCGTGAGCACATGGCAAGGCATCATTACCCAGTCTTCCATATAACTGATCGTAATCTAATTTGTGGTATTTTCTACGTCTCTTCGGCACGAATGTTTAATGCCGATATGATTCAGCTCGCATTCCGTTGTGTTCGCCACTTGTCTTACAACCAGTGAACAAGTACAGTTTATACCAAAAAATCACGTGACTGCAACACTTTGAACTCCGAAATTAATGTGCGACCGAACGGGTTAAATACAGGAGTGTAATATTTTAAGTAATGGCATATGAGGTCGGTTTCGTTTTGTTTTATACACATTAGGATAAGAAATGACGCGAAAGATTTCATAATATTTCTTCATCTAATTTGACGGTGTCGCTTGACCGTCTTATTAATACTAATTCTTAGGTCCACGGCAGTTACAGCGGCAAGGACACACAAGGACAGTAAATAGACATTGATTAAAATTCGGAAACTGTCGAATGTGCTCGGTTTCTCTCGCCTAATGTTATAATTTCAACTAACTTATGTTCGTTTAACCCATTCAGATCCAGTGTACACATCTGGGTACATCACGCACGTGTAAGTAATATATTTGTTCTGTACTGCACACTGCAAAGCTCAATGGGCAGTGATCCTACCTGTGGATAAATGATTCACAAAGAGTCTCACCGGTCCAGGTCATAGTTGGTTCACATTACTGTAGCCGAACATTTAGCCTACAGCTCACTGGCTGTGACAACGAAACAAGTGTTGCGTCTACTTAAGTACAACACGCATCATAAAATATGTTTTGTTTGCAAAACCTGAAACCGTAGATTAAAGTGGGTCTGAAATGGGTTAACACAATGATCCTATTATATAATAGGACGATCTCTGTCTGTCTGTCCGTCTTTAATACCTCCAAGTCTCTTGAAACTCAACAAAAGTTCTTCAAATTTTACATAGCGAATCCTCAGGGTAAAATACAGGCCAAGTTCGAATTTCAGTAAGATCAGATTACGCAATTATGACTTTTGACTCTAAAAACTAATTTTTAATTACTTTTTTAATTTCCGAGTGGAGCCATAGTGGCTCAGTGGCTAGAGCGATTCCATGTGGGGCCACAGTGGCCAAGTGGATAGAGGGATTCCAAGTGGGGCCGCAATGGCTTAGTGGATATAACTATATCCAATACTGAGTTAGTTTCACATCTTTTTTTTTTTTTTTTTTTTTTTTCATTCTTCGTATGATAACAAAAATGTGTAACATCGAAACTGTTCTAGGCACGTGACAATACTAAAAGGAAATGTCACAATCTGGGCCCCTAGTTATAAATAAATGGATTGCTAATGTGGAATACGGGCACCACGTTAACAGTGTTTATGCCTGTAAAATTTTACAGGCCTCAAAGCGTTACACACCGAAGTTGTAAGACCGTATAGCCTCGAGTTCGGGTAACTTCAGGGCCGCGGTGGTGTAGTGGTAAGACCACTCGCCTTCCACCTTGGCGAACCGGATTCGATTCCTGGCGGTGTCGCTCCCGGTTTTTTTTTAATGTGGGAATCGTTCCGGACGATGTCGTTGGTCGGCGTGTTTTCTATCCGGGCTGCTCCATACTCATCTCACTTCACTCTCATCGGATCTCATTACACCGATGTTAAGAGCCGCCCAAATATCTTCACTCACTCGTGTATCTTTGGAAATGTTTAATTTCCCCTATTCGAGTTAGGCGGGCCTGCGGGGCGACAGGGGACCACTCGGAGGTATTACAAGGTTATGGTAAGGCTTGGCACCTCGGCCAGCTCTCTGGGATATCTCCTACCGCAGGAGAGAGAGAGAGAGAGAGAGAGAGAGAGAGAGAGAGAGAGAGAGAGAGCAGTTAGCATGAGCAGCCCGGGAGTGCGTTTCGCTGTTTGCGTCGTCACGAATGTGTCTTTACGACCTACCTGCTCCGCGAACAGTGAGAGGGGGGAGGGTGCTGGCTTAGCCCTTCGCCCTTCTCTTCGGCATACTGCCGCCATAATGCAGGACGCATTCCGGGCACGTCCTAGTGTCACATCCCCTGCTCCCGTTTCCTTTCTCGTCGCCGATCATCACCCTCCCTAAGGGGCACGGCTGCGCGCAAGTACGCTAGGGACTACCACCGGACAGCTAGCTCACTGAATGGCTACACCTAGTGATTTTTCGCAAAAAAAATTTGAGTACAGGGTAGAGTTCAATGCTATAAGCACTCAACAGCAGCTTGTTTATTGCCATTGGTTGCTGTCTGCTTGAGAAAGCGTTTTCATATTTGACCGGGCCACTCAGGATTTGGCAACATCGGCACGGCTCCTAGGTGATTCGTGTGTAGACAGTTAACACGCTTCAAAAAGTAATTCAGCCAATTATGACAGTTAAATGATACCACAGTGTTTTGAAATATAACTTGTCTTTAAATCTTTTCGTGAAATTTCCCGTGCCCACAATACATCAGCGCCTCAGTGTTGTTGTCATCTCGTAGTCTCAAAATTGCCTTTACTTATGCCTCCAAACCTCTATAGTTTCCCAATATATTAATTAATTATATTTTACCCGCGGATTCGCTCGCATGACCTTAAGGACTTGAAATAAATATTGGGTTCTGTAGCCACTGAGCTACTGCGGCCCACTATAGCGTTCTCTACCCACTGAGTTACTGCGGCCCCAGTATAGGGTTCTCTACCTCACTGAGCTACTGCGGCCCACTGTAGGGTTCTCTACCCACTGAGCTACTGCGGCCCCAGTATAGGGATCTCAACCCACTGAGCTACTGCGGCCCCAGTATAGGGTTCTCTACCTCACTGAGCTACTGCGGCCCACTATAGGGTTCTCTACCTCACTGAGCTACTGCGGCCCACTATAGGGTTCTCTACCCACTGAGCTACTGCGGCCCCAGTATAGGGTTCTCTACCTCACTGAGCTACTGCGTCCCCAGTATAGGGATCTCTACCCACTGAGCAACTGCGGCCCCACTATAGGGATCTCAACCCACTGAGCTACTGCGGCCCCAGTATAGGGTTCTCTACCCACTGAGGTTCTGCGGCCCCGGTATAGGGTTCTCTACCTCACTGTGCTACTGCCGCCCACTATAGGGTTCTCTACCCACTGAGCTACTGCGGCCCCAGTATAGGGATCTCAACCCACTGAGCTACTGCGGCCCCAGTATAGGGTTCTCTACCCACTGAGATACTGCGGCCCCAGTATAGGGATCTCTACCCACTGAGATACTGCGGCCCACTTTAGGGTTCTCTACCCACTTAGCTACTGCGGCCCCAGTATAGGATTCTCTACCCACTGAGGTACTGCGGCCCACTATAGGGTTCTCTACCCACTGAGCTACTGCGGCCCCAGTATAGGGTTCTCTACCCACTGAGGTTCTGCGGCCGCGGTATAGGGTTCTCTACCTCACTGTGCTACTGCGGCCCTCAGTGAGGTAGAGAACCCTATAGTGATAGGGTTCTCTACCTCACTGAGGTTCTGCGGCCCCAGTATAGGGTTCTCTACCTCACTGAGGTACTGCGGCCCACTATAGGGTTCTGTACCCACTGAGCTACTGCGGCTCTTGGGAGGGAATGTAAGACAGCCCATAGACAAAAAAGAAAGGAGAAATTACGGGATTTTTTTTAACAGTGCTTTTTTATGCAGTAATCCTAAGAAAAGTTTATTACCTATGTACATCCTTGATCATAATATTTTGGAAACTGTTTGAGATATTTTCCTACCATTAAGAGTAGCCGATGTCACTCTCCAGCCCTCCAACTATATCTGTGCAAAAATCACGTCGATCCGTTGCTCCGTTTTGACGTGAAAGAAAGACAATCAAACACACAAACACACTTTCTTGTTTATATTGTAGTAAGGATGGTTGGATAACACATTCACAACGTCTTGCAGGCGAAGCACATACTTCCAGAGTGAGAGTGCCATAAGTTTCATTTGTCAGTCAAAGAAGTAGATTGTACCTTACACACATTACAGCCAGTATGAAAAGAAATGTTGCGGACGTGCGCTGAACGCTGAAATCTAACATGATGCCATATATTTCCACGATAAATCATCATTTGTAAACATATTATTTGTATAGGAAAAAAAATTGGACTTCGCTGTGTTGGGGACACGGCCGTTCGCTTTGCGTGAATATGTCTACGCTGACGCGCTCGGACGCCTTGATGTTTATTTTACGTTCCCGGCACCGCTTCACTCTATCATATGGAATTTTATGGGTATCACTGGATTACTTTTGAGATGCTATTTCCAATCGTATACGATTTCTGTATTTCGATTTGGTTTTTTGACGGGTAAAGGCCGAAATTGTGTTTAGTTTTCTTAATGTTTTACATTAAAAGTCTACAATTTCACCATAACCATGTCAGACAAATGTTTTTATACACGCAATCGATTCATCTTGACGAGAGCTGTCGATTGAAACTTAAACGAGCCTCCTATCTTCTCCTAGTCAAACGTTTTACTACGTGGAAGTTATGAGAGGCAAAACTAACTCAAAATTGCGGCGCATTCCCCCCTCCCCCATCCTACTCCGTCTCAGTCCCTGCCACACACGATGCCTCGCAGTCCTCACTAAACGTAACATATTCTTTGATCCTTTGGCAATCGAGTGGTGTAATTGAATTTTGAATGTAGGCGATATATTCGGAGCTGCAATGCCAAACTGTATCCCCCGATTTTATCATCGGATTTTCTGGATTACCTCCCACTATGGTCGCAAATTTAAAGACGTGTTAACGTCAAAATTTTTTTTTTCAAATATAGAGTAGTTTTGTAAGGTGTTACTTAGGAAGTATGAAAATGCCATGAAGATAGAGACTGCAGGACTTAGGTATTGTGAGTGTTTGTGTGTGTGTGGTGCAGGATTCCTGAACGCGAACCCGTATCCTGGGCGGAGGGCGCGGGTGGCCAACTACGGCCTTATGGACCAGATAGCAGCACTGCATTGGGTGCAGCAGAACGTGGCGCAATTCGGCGGCGACCACACCAATGTGACGCTCGTGGGGCATGGCGCCGGCGCCGCTTGCATACACTTCCTCATGCTGTCACCCGCCGTCACTCCAGGTGCGTCTGCCCCTGTCTCCTTTCCTTTCTCCACTCCTCATCTCACTCTTACAGCCTCCATCATCACTCCATTTACATCTATCCCTGTCTGTTCTTATCCCCCCCTCCATTCCTCTATTCCTCACTCTTACAGCCTGTCCACACTTCCTCATGCTGTCATCCATCATCACTCCATTTACATCTATCCCTGTCTGGTCTTACCCTCCTTCATTCTACTCCTCACTCTTACAGCCTCCATCATCGCTCCATTTACATCTATCCCTGTCTGGTCTTACCCTCCTTCATTCTACTCCTCACTCTTACAGCCAGAGTAAACTTCCTCTTGCTGTCGCCTGCTCTCACGCCAGGTACGTATGTCCTTAACACTTTGACTGCTGTCAACCTCATTTGAAGTCTGATTTCAGCAAAGTTTTCTTAAATTTAATGTAACATCATGACGTCCTGCATTCCTTAAAGACATTGTTGATACAGTACTACGTCACCAGCAGTTCTCATGAAGTTCACTGCAATATAAGTTTATGTTGACAGCACTCGAAGTGTAAAATTTCTGAAATGAACTGAATAGACTACTGTCATCTTACCTAGAATGGAATACTTTACTAGGACATTGTCAGTTCGGCATTCAATTGCCTGACAGATTGCCACTAATTAACATTGCACAGTACAGTGTACAGTGTCATGTGAAGTGTGAAACAATAGGAAAATGGTAAGTGTAAATACGGAGACCGACAGAACAGGTGCTCTCTGAAGTAATGGGTGTAGTTGCTTATGTCTTACTTTTAATGAATACCTTTAAATATGAGAGACATTCAAGGCATTATTATTTGGCATTACACTTTGACTACATAGTCGTGTAAATATGGTGTGTTAAAATATTCTTCTGACAGGACTGCACTCTCGGGCATGCCATTACGAAGTGTTTATCCGTTATTGCAGGGTTGCACAAGGCGTATCAAATAAAGTATGGTACAATGACAAACATAGTGAAAATTCACCAAATAATAAGCTGCAATTTGCAGGTCTTGTGCAGTAAATAATTCTTTAATTGTAACTTCGCCCTATATTTAAACGCGTATGCGAAATTGCCGCAATTCGTTGCGATTTGAATCTTTCAGTTTTATACTATCGTGATATTTTAAAGTTCTGAATTATCAGAGTGAATTTTAGCGAAAAATAAAAATTGGGTACAGGGTATACTTCAATACTATAAACACCCAACAGCAGGTTGTACATTGCCATTGGTTGCTGTCTGCTTGGGAAGGCGTTTTTATATTTGACAGGGCCGGTCAGAATTCGGCAACATCGGCACGGTTCCTACGTAATTCGTGTGTGGAGAGTTAACACGTGTCAGTAAGTAATTCAGCCAATAAAGATAGGTAAACGACACTACGGTGTTTTTAAATATAACTTGTCTTGAAATTTTTTTGCGAAATCTCACTACCCGTATGAAATATGGCTAGATACTCTTGACACTTCGCAAATTCAAGTTAGTGTAAGTTAGATTTGAAACACATACAGTGACTTTGTTCCAGTGGATCACAGTTTGTTAGCAACACCCTGGTCGAATTTGATCCAATAACTAATTGCAAGAAAACAAATACAGAATCCTATGCAACCTGGTTTGGGATATAAATAACAGCTAACTCATGCTGTTGTTTGATTTCACCATCTGCGGGCCCTTAACTGACTTCACTTCCAAGGAAAGTGAATTGCAGTTGTGACATCAACTGCCGCTGTTTAAATTCACAGTTAAGGGCACACAGTGCACCCTAGAATGCCCTCTTCAGCCAAATACGAGTCGCTTGTCCTCCTCGAGCTCTTGATCGTTTTCCGATGAGTATCTGTTTGGGATATTTAATTTGTTAGTGTTTACAGCTTCGCACAGCCGAGGAAAATACTTATTATGGTCACAAAGACAAATTAAACTCACTTGGAGTGAAATTTGGTAGGACAAAACTCGAGAAGGAAACGAACAAAGGCGTCCGAATTCACAAACGAGTATCTTTCGTGAAGGAAACAAGGGTTCCTGACACGGGAGAGGATCAACGGCAAGTGATAAAGGACACATTGCACTGAAATATGGAGAACGAAGCCCAATCTTTAGAACTGTCAATTCCCAGGGGAAAAGCACAGCAGCGGACAGCTGCATCTATCGGCGCTTCTCGTAGTGCGGTGTAGAGAACTGCGTGTGATTCAGGCACGCCATTGTGAGAATATTGGTGGCTCGACTACATAAGGATTGTGGTGTCATGCATTTTGCTGAATGAATGACAGTGGCGTAGCCAGGTAGTGATATACTACCGGAGTGTGTTTGTGGTGGAGGCTTACGGATAGAGACGTGCAAAATTCGCGTTATTATTTGGTAACATGCTAGACTTAACTGCTGTATATCTACTGATTTCATTGGCTACTGACATAATTTAACTGTGTTTCTGGTACCTTGCAGATTAGTTATCCAACCGCTGAGCCTCTACTATTGGCTAAAAGCGTCCTGGGAACGTGTCAAAAAAAGTGTCGGCCAATTGCAGAAGTCAAATAAGCAAAAAATGTCATTGAGTATGGCCTAAAGGCACAAAATAACGCGAATTTTGCATGTCCCTACTTATGGTATATTTCTCAAACGGGAGAGGCATTTGGTAGCCTCCCACAGGAAAATGTTTACAACTTAACCCCCAAATGATGCATTTTAAGCCATTTTCTGGTGGAATAAGTATCGCCCATTGAGGGATAAGCGGATTCACCAGCCATTATTCTTAAGAAATATACGTAACAAAATACTGGTTCTGACCTCTGATAAGTGATTGGTTCCCCTGAATCCCCCTCCATTACCCTGCGAGGGGGCCTCGGCAGTGTCGCCTCCCACCTCGACGTACCGGGTTCTATTCCCGACGGGGTAGCTCCCGGATCTCCGCATGTGGGAATATTACCTTACGGTGTCGTTGGTTGGCGGGTTTTCTTGGGATCTCCCATTTCCCCCGCCTTGCATTCCGGTGCAGCTCCATACCCACATCGTTTCAGCTTCATCGGCTCTCAAGACCTCTTCACTCCATAATGCCTCTCTTTTTTTTCTCCTCTGTTCCCGTGGTTACGAGTTACCTCACGTGCAGCCTGGGAGATGGCGCACATGTATTCAGTGCTACCAGAGTCTAGGGAGAGTATCGCAGGTGCTCGCAGGGAGCACCCTGGCCTCCCTGCGAGGGAGGAGCCTGGACTCCCTGCGGGCCGATAAGGCCCGCAGGGAGTCCAGGCCTGTTCACGGTCATCAAGCGTGGTCTGCTGGCGTGATAGTCGTGTGGGGAGGTTCCAAGCACGGAGGTCTCTTCCCCCCTCCCTTGCACCGGGACTCATTTCCATTCCACACGTGCCTGGAGTCCACAGCTGGAGGGATTATTGCACTCCCACATGAAATGTGTTGCGCTCGCTGGTTTTCCACACATCTGTGGCTGGATGCCCCGTGGATTATCTACCTTTACGTGTGCCACGCACCAATAGTTTTGACACGGTGTACGGCGAACATCTTTAATTTCTGTAATACTGAGGACAATAGTGCTGGGCAAGTAATTAATGCCTCACAATTTAACAATTAATCTTAAAAAGCACTAGTTTCCTCTCCTACAAACCAGATCTAAGCTTCCGCTTAAATGTGCAAATATAAGATAAAGTAGTGAGTGTATGTCCATGAGTACCCTCACTACATAAAACTACAAGCAATTTCAAAAGATCAGAAAAGAGACAACATTGACTTCTCGTGTTTAACCAAACTCAAAATATTTGCACGATGGTCCATGAGTGTTACTTTCATGAAACAAACCGAACTACAAAAAAAATCAGGGTGGCTAACAAACACATTAAAAACTTACACACAGTAAAACGAGGTGGAAAATGCTGCCGTGAGGCGGCTTGAGTTACTTACTGCCGAACTCGTTTTGAACGGCGATCGAAACGTAATTTATAAAAACCAAACTCCTGGACAGCACGTCCCACAGTAAACAAACACAACAATTAATAATAAAACAGCCAATCTAAGACCGTTAAACAAGCCAACGTCGGACATGTATGTACACTCATGACTCACAGTATCCTGACGTTCCAGAGGAAGTGATCTACATGACAATAATGATGTACACCTAGGAGTGGGATGGACCCCCCCCCCCCCCCCCCCGTTTTATGTGGAATAGTTGTCTGCGCGAATACGCGTATCTCGGTAAATAAATGTTCTGCAAATACTAATTTTTGTCAGAAAAGATAAAGACAATTATCTACCCTATTTTTAGATACTTTTTTATTTTTACTTTTGTCAAATATCGCATTTTTAAAGCTTGTGTTTGCAGTTTCCTTAAGCGACAAGAGAAAAGTACAAATATACGGTTGTAGTTTAATCTGTGGGCTTTCATCGCGTGTAATAAAACCCCACTGTTACAGATATAATCTACACAGTACAGCGTCACGACGGAAACACTGCACGCCTTGCGCGTAGGAGCGATGAGGCGCTAGGCGTGCGTGTTAGTGTCGCCCGTATCGCTCCCTTGCTTCTTGACCTTGGCCGCGGGGGTCCCACGGGGGTCCATCTCATTCTTAAGACGTGCAGAAGGTGAAGCAAGACAGCCGGCAGTCGCCACCGCCGCTAACGTGATCAGCAGGAACAAATTTCGCATGCGAATGGAAGAGGAAAGAGGTGAACCAAGGAGAAACGGACACAGAGAGGAAACAGGAGACGGAAGCCAAGCGCGCACACGCGAGCTCGCCTCCGAACATCAGCGCAGATGGCGCCACAGAGTAGAAAGCGCAAGATAGCGGCGGAACCTCTTCACCTAAATTAGTGCCCTGGCCGGTAAACGTCTCTCGACAAGATGCATAACTCCTCACAGTTCGTACAATTAGAGAAACACAGAAGAAATATACAGAACAGAACAAAATCAAATTACACCAGTACCCGGGTATTGGCCATTGCATATTTAAATAAATATAAAAAATAACTTTACTACTGAATAAAATTGATGAAATGTATTTACAATTAAGATTGAAATGATCTATCGTTTCTTTTGGCTCTGGAGATTTCTAAGGGGTCCCACGCTTGGATGTTATGAGTGTGGGAAGACGGCTGTTAGTCTGGACCCCGGATTTTTTTTAGATCTAAAACGATTTCTACCCAGTTATACCTCCACCCTTTCTCTGTTAGAGAGTAAGGTGAGCTATTTCCAGCACTCCGTGTGGCTTTCTGGGATTTATCTGGAATCCAGACGGATCACCAGTCTATCACACCAAGTGCCAGGAGCCAGGGACAGGTTCTTCCCAACGGGCGACCCCCACGACCACAAAGTAAAGACAGTCTTGAAGCCTAAATCTTGAAGAGTAGCAAGACAGTTCACAGATACAAATACAGAATACGTCACAACTTTGAAGTTAATATCCATTGAGAAACATGAATCTTACAATCGCCAAAAAAATCCCAGGTCTTAGCTTCAGCTCCTCCGTGTAAGTAGGTCTCCAGAGACCGCAAGAGGGTAGTCAGAATGTACCAATCATCTGAACGCCTGAGACATAGACCTCTTCTTGGGAAGTTATGCACGGTAGGTTGCAGCCACCCAGCAAGACAGGCGCACAGCATCAGCTCGCGAGGAACCAGTAGATCTCTCCTGGAAAACGTGGCACTGAATGACCGCAGCAAAGAAATGCCCGGAGCGGCTACGGTGGAACGAACGAAAAATCAAACAGGGACTTACGTCAAATATAGGGAAAATCCAAGATGGCGGGACCTGATCCTCCTTAACATCGAGGTTTTGAGAGCCGATGAGTGTGACGCGAGGTGAGGATAGAGCAGCGCCGAATGTAAAGGTGGTGGAAATTAGATATCCCAGAGAAAACTCGTTGACCAGCGGCATCGTCCGGCACGATTCCCACTTGTGAAAATTCGGAGTGAACCGGCCGGGATTGAACACGGTTTCGCCTTGGCGGGAGGCGAGCAGACACCAATTCGTCTCTCGTGTTCTCTTATCTACCCTGTGGCCTCACAACGCCATGCCACGGCGAAGCTAACCCCCTGACAGATGGGTTGGAGGAGTTGGCGTCCACAAGTCCTGTTATTTACCGTGCGACCGCCAGAGACGTCCGTCCAAGTCGGCCGGCGGGAAGGGCGACTGCCAAACACCGGGACGATACAAACGCTGCGGTAATCCGAGTGTAAGTCCGGGAGAGAGGTTATCGGCCGCTAATGGCCGAGAAAGACATTAGAGCGGGTCGCGGGGTTTAACCGGGCATTAGTCTCTTCGCCCACACTCCGACAGAAGTTAACGCACGAGCGGAGACGCTACAATGGGGACGGCACGTTCCGCCGTGAGGAAGGGGGGGGGGGGAGTGGTCAAACGCGCGTGGGAGAAAGTTCCCGAGGGACAGCAGCTGTTCCCGGAGACCTTCTTCGTCTCTGTCGCGCCCGACGAGTCTGGGAACCCCCAACACCATCCCCAACCCCCGCCAGCCCCAAACCACCAACGTCGACGGCGGAGACAAATGACGAGAAGATTGCCTCCGGTGACTAGGAAGACTAGGAAGCTTGAAAAAAAAAAGGGGGGGTGCCCAATAGTGCACTCCCTCCTCCACTAAGTTTGTGGTGTCTCCCACCAAAACAAAAGCAGCATTATCAACGAGGCGGCAGCGTTCCAAAACGTCACTCCGGAGTAAAGTAACAGAGAGTAACAGCTGACGAAAGCAAGAGTAAACGTGGCTTTTGAAACGAGCATGACGTAAATAGCAAGTGTGTTTACAAATTATGTATTGATTAAATAACCAATTTAATTGCCGAATTGTATTTATTACTTTCCCTAATTTCTTCATATTCCAAAAAATTAGTTATATACATAAACAGCTTTCCTTGCCATGCAAAATTTATATAAGTTAACTTTCAAGTAAATATAGTAACTTTTATCGCTCGTCTTTTGTAATTTTCCCCAGCGTAGCTGTATCCAGAATGTCCACATTTCTTTTCAGTTTGTTTTTTCTACTAAACCCCCCCCCCCCCCCCATAACCATTTTACCCTTCGTTACTCGATGCAGTAGTACATGTAAAAGTTTTACTTTTGCAAGATGCTCTGAGAAATTACACAACAGTTTTTGGTAAAACATTTACTCAAGTGTTTTAGGACAGCCAAAGAGAAAAGTTTACTCGCAGAGTAACGTTTTGGAACGCCTCCCAAACGAATTGTAGTCCTCCTGGTCAATCTTTTTCTTATAGTGCTTCGAACACCCCTAGCAAGCATTATTATCCTTTCTTATTCTTCATTTTAGTAGAACACAGTTTCTGCTACTTCAAAAATTGGTTAATTTTTGCATGTTTCCTATCGAGGGGTTTTTATGGTGTCCAGGCTCCTCCCCCCCCCCCCCCCAACAAATTTAGTAGCTTACGTTAACTAGTTATTACGGGAGGTAAACATGGCCCAGTTGTGGCCATATTTTCCTAATGCCATTAAAGCAGTGATGCACGTGTTCTGTAGTTAGTATATTTTCTGAACGCCTGGACGTATGGAGCTCTGCCTTGTGACGCACCTAGATCCCATCGCTACCCAGATCCTACGACTCCCGTGTTAAGTTAGTGTGTCACGATACAACGCTTCATACAAGCTAGGAAGGAAGCTTCTGCGAGAGCTGCCATCATAGTCCTCTTGCAAACACGTGTGGAGGTTTCCATGAAACAACCTGACACACGACACATACTGTCGTACGAGTAATGGTGCATGCGTTTGTTACAATGATACTTCTGCAACTGTGGTTGAAGAACGGACTTCACTCACTCACCGCCTTGTATCACTGCCACTACAAAAATTAATATAGTAGGGTACTTTATTATGGCAGGAAACTTAAAAAAATAATCATTTAACGAAGGAAGCGGGTGCAATGTGGCAAGTTGCATGTATTACATAACAACCAAACAGAATAAATATGGTTCATAATGTTCAGTTTCCCAGTGGTAATGTGGTTAAAATAAAGTTAAATTAGGTATTGAAATAATTATTGTCAGTAGTATCTGTGTCAGTAACCAAAGGTAAACATCTAGATTAGACACTTATCCAATTAAATCAATTTAACTACAGTAGAACCTTATAACATTTTCCAAGGGGTCAGTAAAATAAAATGTAATATGCAGGAAAATGTTATAAATAGAAAACAGTATTACACCTGCAGGAACACATCAAGTGAAACAAAATTCTGATATAATTTTTGTATATAAAGTACAGCATCAAGTACAGCATCTTCATCTGAATCATTTAATGCAAAAGTATCAGTGATATGAGAATTTCATGTACCATAGCATCATCAATTAATGCACTCATCTACTCTTGGTTATCTTAGTAATTTTCAGGACCATTACCTCTGAAGTCCTTAATATTTCAAGTATAAACTGTTTTCTGTATCTGTTTGTAGGCTACTGCATTGTTAAATGTTTGATATTTTATTTAAGAGAAAAATTGTATTTTAGATACTGCAAGGAATTGAACAAATACTGATGTTATAAGCAGGAAATGACAAATATGAACATTGCTGTAAGCAGGAAATGAAACCATTAAGCCTTATGGAGAAATGGTGGGACGACGAAATAATGGTGTTATATGCAGGAAAATGTTATAGCAGGGTTATACTGTATAGTTTGCCAGATAAATATTAATAGAATGAAACGGCACAACTCGTGGAATATTTTATGCAAGGAACCTAACAGTTTTGTTGTGATAACATGATTTTTTTTGTGTTAAAGATACACAAATGTTTGCCGTAATTCTCACATAATACTCTCATAGGTAGACACGTGCAAAATTCGCGTTATTATTTGGAAACATGCTAGACTTCACTGCTGTATATCTACTTGAGCGCAATTCGTGATTTCATTGGCTACTGACATAATTTACCTGTGTTACTGCTACACTGCAGATTGGTCATTCAACTACTGAGCCTCTATTATTGGATAAAAGCGTCCGTGGAACGTGTAAAAAAAAAGTATTGGCAAACTGCAGAAGTGAAATAAGCAAAATATGCCTTTGAGTCTAGCCTAAAGGCACAAAATAACGCGAATTTTGCAGGTCCGTAGTCATAGCATCAGTAAACACTTTCGCTGTTTTTTATGTTACTACTTAGTCTTGTTTGATAACCTTATCGCTAGAGACCCGGAAATTTCGCACATTCATCTTGCGACAAACTAGACTCCACGGTCATTTGTGTACTCGAGCCTTAGTTAGTTGTTCATTGGCTGATGATACAGTTTTACCCTATACCAGGTAGCACGGTATTCGGTCGTCTTTAACTAGCTGATTATTTATTGGCTCAAATTCACCCAAGGCGTGGCTAACGAAATGCGATCCAATTGAAATGCATATTAAATGCGCATGTGTTTGAATTTTAGCTTGTCCGCAAATGTATTAGCGAAACTTTCGGGTCTCTACTTATTCGCTGTTTCTCGAAACAAAATAAACAAACTTATAACTATCGTATCTCTGATTCGCTAGAATTTCGGCCTCGTTGGAAACCTTTCATCAAAAATTGCACACGACCGATTAGGAAAACATCCATGAAGACGGTTAGCAGTCTTCCAAATCTTCCATAGAACAATCCATACAGACAGCCATGCATTCAGGCTTGCATGGAATCTTCTAAGGAAACTAAAAGCACTTTAAAGTTCCGCTGAAAAGTGCGGTAAAAATAAACTTTGTTAATTTTTATTGTGTAATATGTTAATTGTTAGTCACGTACTAAAAACGGAGATTTGTGATGAAATATTTTATTTAAATATACTTGTTTAATATTTTCACATATTTTGAGAGGGATGGAGAGCGCCAGAGATGTAAAGGTAGGCAGCGCCGATGATGTGCACATGTTTTGGTTAGATACGTCATAGGGTAACGGCTGATTTTGACATTTACAGGCTATGATCATACCCACGTCTTCTGAATCTCAGACAGCCTTGAGACTGTCTGTGACATAGACTAAATATGAGTTAGAACCGATCTCGTTGGCTGCGTGCAACCAATCTCCATGTCCCAACATTTAACTGCACACCTGCCTACACGTCTAGCGAAATCGGCAAGGTTTGAATTTTAGGTTACAAAACTGATTTCTGAACACGTGATTTGAAATGTATGTATACTTCGTATAATCAATTTGTAATGAAACTGGTAAGATTATTTTAGTCATATAATAGAGCGCTTGTCATTAAAAAAATTAGGATGTAAACAAACACGTTCATCAGTGTCGACCATGTGACATTAACAGTTGTCTAGGATTGGGGTAGGTCAACACAATGTTGGGTACATGCGCAGAAGACGAATAAGCTATCTACCTCATCTTTAGTCTACGGTCTGTGATAGGATACATGGGTATTGCGCCAAAATCCCAGAAGTGTGTTACTGGTCTGTTCAGTTTCCTTATTCTGGGATCAGACTTCGTCAAGAGCAATCGTATTGCCACACTGCAGCCTCACAAGATGTTCTCATGTGTCTTTAAGTAATACCAAGTACTGTGATACTGTGTGATTACAACTTTAGTAAGTGAAATGAAGCAAGTGCATGTTGAGAAGGGCCCCAATATTGACAAATTCAATATATTCAAGAAGTTTAAAAAGCCTGTTATTCCAAGTACTATTACTAAAGGCCGTGGGGACGCATTTACGGCCAAGACAACGCTAGGTCTTTGAAATGAACATTATTTTCAATGTCACACATCCTATTGTGAACTTTCCTGCATTTATCTCCAATGAACATTTAATGTTAAATGAACTGTTGGAATATTGAAGTTTTCTCGATGTCAGTCATTGTTAAAAATCAGACAAAGTCTCCCACCTAGAGAGTTACCCCGAGACAATAGATGCCCCATATATCTCTTTGACTGGCGCTTACATCACAGCAACGTTTACTTATTTGTTTCAATTTGAAGAGAGAGTTATTAATGTATGGCAAATGGGACGTACAGTGTTTAAATGCTGTTCACGATAAAGTGAGCATTTTTGAAATCAACCTTAGAAAAATTTCACTGCTCCTACCTGCATACAATTTTAGTGGGCGTACTGAGTGGCATGTGTCCAGTAAAGTTGGTAACGGTGGAGGGAAAGTAGTTCCATGACTTAACGTCGAATAAAAAGTGTTTGGTAAAAATTTGTGATAACTTAAGTTATTTATTTCGTTTTATTTTTTCTTAATTCGTCGAGGTGTTGGATGAGCAGATTTGTAAAATATTTACTTTTGTAGTAATTTGACAGTTTCACTTGACCGACGCATGAATAAAGTGATGAGGCTCAGGGCCATATTAATTTTACAAAAGGCAGAAGACTACACAAATTGCATACAAGAAGATCTTAAGCAGGGCTTTCAAAAGTGCTAAGTTTACCGTGAACTGCATATAATTATATTGCAAGCATAGGTACTGTGGTAATTTCAAGTGATTTGTACATTTGACATTCGTGGTACATGGGCTTTAGTTTGAAGCCCCCCCCCCCCCAGGCCTGCCGGGTACTTTAACTGCAATGCAAGAGTGTTCGAAATACTCGTTTTCCAACGAAACTATTAAGAGTGTGTTCAGTGTCCCGATCTACGAAAAAAAAAAAAAAAAAAAAACACGCACGTCAGACGAGTGCTGTAACATACAGGTCGCGATATTTCGCGAAAATATTTTAAGACAAGGTTCAATTGAAAGCACTGTAGTGTCGCCCAGCTTTCTTGATTGGCTGAATCATTTTCTGGCCCGTGTTAGCTAGGGATAGGAAAAATTCGCGAATTCATTTCAGGACAAGATATATTTCAAACGCGTGTACACTGACCTCACCTTTGCAAATGGATTAGAGTTTATTGGACTCGCCCTGGACAACTCCGCGCCAATAGTAAACTTGCAAGGGGCCAAGAAGCTAATCCCGCAGTTTCAAATGTGGGGTGATACTGGGGCAACAGCCAATGAACAAACATCTTAGGTTCGACTATACAAAGGATTGTGGAGTCTAGCATACAGGTCTTTGAACTCGCGGAATTTTCCTATCCCTAGTGTTAACTTGTTTGCACGCCAATCACAAAGGCTCGGTGTCAGAGTTACGTGGGGCCACGGTAGCTGAGTGGTTAGCCTGCTCGCCTCCCACAAAGGCGGACCGGGTTCAGTCCCCGGCCAGGTCACCGGATTTGCGCATGTGGGAATTGTGCCGGACGATTCCGTGTGTCGGCGGGTTTTCTTGGGGTTCTACCGTTTCCCCCCGCCCCTTCATTCCGGTGCCGCTCCATACTCACCTCAATCACCCTAATCGGCTCTCAAGACCTCGCTGTTAATAGCCGCCCAATTCTCTTCACTCACTTCATTCACTCAAAGTTACGTAATTCTTAGTGGCTCGGTCAAATGCGGAAACGACACCAGAAGCCAACTGAGTTACAAAAAACCGTTGGGGTGTATACACAGTATTGACATCCACTGGATGCTCCGATTTTTTTGCGAAAAGTTATTGGTCCTGTAGAAACACCATTTAAAAGTACTCCAAAATGTCTAAGAACAGCATTTTCAAGGCGCTGTATTTCAGAATATATGCGTTCGGATACTTACAAAACTACTTAAGGGTCATGCATTGAACGTTGTCACAGACTTTTCACCAATAAAATAATAGGATCGCCTCTGAAAGTCCCACAGGTATCTACACACAGAGCGACGAGAACACTGTACGCCAGTTGAGAGCCTTGTTCTTAGCGGCGTTCGCGCACTTGATGCGCGCGGCAGTGTCGCCCTTATCGCATCAGCGCTTTTCGGCCACAAACGCGGAGAAAATCTGTAGATAAGCGGGAACCTTAAGGTCGGTTAAAAACAACATCCCAGTGGCGAGGAAGGAGAAGAGACCCGCCACTCGCTCTGGGCTATCTGGAGAGGCGTGTGAGGGATGGACACTCAGGCCACCTTCAGAGGGCTGCATTATTCAACACCTGGGTGTCTGAACTCGGGAGAGGCTCTATACTTCCTGTTGGGTGGAGGGAAAGGGTCACCTACCCATTGTGCAGGAGCGTGTAAGGACACTGCCTACCGGCTGGAAGCTGCGAAATTTAACTAGAAAATCCCATGTTAATGAAATTTCTGCCCAGTGCGTTAATTTTGAAGATGGGCGTTTCAAAAAAAATGTATTCTTCATATATATATATATATATATATATATATATATACAGGCACTATGTACTTTTTTTTGTAAAACATACATTTTAAAAATTCCTTGCAAACATGTTAGGTATACATGTTATGAAAGTACGGGCCAAACACAAACTTTTACTCAATTTGCCGCCAGATTAAAAGCGGCCTCTTTGGAACAGGTACGCGCCTTGCGGTGGGCATCTTCCCTATGCCAAACTCTCCCATAACGAATGACTTTTTCCCCCAACCTGAGTATAAAAAACCATAACCAAAGGACAACTGTACGTGGGCACGTAGAGTCCGCGGAACTCCCGGCGAAAATCATATGTGCCTAGTTATGGGCAGGAACCTGCAAAATTCGCGTTATTTGTCATCAGGCTAGACTTCACAGTACTGTTCATACTGGAGCCTCCTTGATTTGAAGTCCCCTCCCTTTCTGACTGAACAGCACGTGAGTGGGACACGCAATTGTGAAGTGTTCATTTATTGGCGCAGGGTTACGTGGTGCGTGTCAAATAATGTACTGTCCAATCACAAACGTATTGCAAAGGTACGTGTGTTTTAACGCGAATTTGAAGGTCTCTAGTTATGGGGCCAGGGTACGTTTGCGTACGGCCTATTGGCCTACACGATGCATAGTTCGTTCGCTGTTTGCTCGTAGAGAGTATGACGCGAGGTCAGGATAAATAAGCAGCGGAATTAATTCGGGAGAGGAAATGGAAAGCACCTCGAAAAAGCCGTCTCGGACAATTCTATGTCATTATTCGCATACAGGAATTTATATAATAACCGACCCGGCTGGGCATTGTTCTGCACAGGGAACATTACACCGCGTAATAGTTTTTTTTTGTTGCTAGCTACAAGCTACACGTGACCTTTTTTTTTTCATCCCCGCACCTACGTCCTTTCTGGGTAACGCACGGATGTAAGTATTTCCTTTAGCATATCATTGTGTTTTCTATCTTATAACTAGAGTCCTGCAAAATTCGCGTTATTATTTGAGGATATGTTAGACTTAAAACACTTTCCATTTCCAATACGTTTGTCATTGGACCAGTTTTTATTTTACAGGACTCTGGTAACTCTGCGCCAATAAATGAACACTCCACAACCGTGTGCCCCAATCACGTGCAGTTCACTCAGAAAGGGAGTGACTTAACGTCAAGGCAGCAGCCAATGGAGGAAAGACGCTGGCTCGAGTATACACAGTACTGTGAATTTTAGCTTGACGCAAAAAAAAAAAAACGTGAATTTTGCAGGTCCATCGTTATAACTTCTCTTCCTTTGGCTCTCTCGGGGCACGTAACTTTATTTTTTTTTTTATTACTTATGATACCAACACTCTCTGATAGATTATTAATGTATATTATTACAGAGTATATTATTAGACTGCCAAGCTGCTCGGAGGACGAGTGTGGTGTGGTTGATCCTACCATCCACCTTGACTCTCCCAGCAACCTGGGGGTTATTTTCTTTATTCTAATGTATATAATTCTACTCTACTTTTCTAAGCCATTGTATAGCGTATGTACAATATATTAAAGGCTGTTTACGATGAAGTGAGCACTATAGAAATGAACCTTAGAAACGAGTCACTGCCCCTGTATGCGTATACTTTAATGGGCGCACTAAGTGACATTCGTCCAGTAAAGTTGGTAACGAAGTATGGAAAGTAGTTCCATATCTTCACGTGGAATAAAAAGTGTTAGGTAACTATTTGTGATAACTTAAAAATTCATTCTTTCTCTTACTGAATTTTTTTTAATGCAGCGACATGTAAAATAAACAGAACATTTTTAAAAGTATTTACTTTGTTAGTAATTTCACAGTTTCACTTGAGCGACGCATGACTAAAGCCCATAGCAATTTTAATTTTACATAAGCCGGAAGACTACACAACGTGCGTACAAGTAGATCTTAGGCAGGGTTTCGAAATTGCTCAGTTTAACATGAACAGCCTATAACTATATCCATCCCTTCGTTAGGCAGCAGCCAGGAGAGGGACCTTTGTCGCAGAGTAGATAAGTACACAGATACTAAATTACGTGGCGTCTCCTTTTATACGCGAGTAGCCATTCTCTGATTGGCTGCGCGAGGCTCTGGGAGCGGACCTTGTGTTTAATTGGCTACTGTGTGCCACGGAGGGTTCCGTAGCAGCTGGGCTGCTGCCCGGCGCTGACTCGCGAACGGCGCCCCGCCATTTTGCTGGCAAGTGACGTCCGTATTGCTGGCGTGTGCGGCTGGAGCTTGCGGTATAAGCGGCTGTTTCAACTCTGTGTTTAGACTGGGAGTTCATCTTCCAGCCACTCCGGATACGTGATACCTACTGCTTAAGTACGGAATCGTCGCTAGCTTTCTCAAGGAGAAAGTAAGAAAAACTATCGTTCATTTAAGAGCAAAGTATTAAACAATTTAGCAGCTTTTTGCTGTAATTTTCATCCATTTACGTCGGATCGTATTATGGAAAAGTGCAACTTACATATTCCTTAACATCAGACTTTCCATCGGAGTTGAAAATACTCTAGCACAAAACAGAATAAGTTAACTTTTTTACCTCCTCGGGCACGCGCCCTCCCCGGGAAAAAAAAAATTTAATAATCTCATTCGGTATTCCTTGTGTGCCGTGATCTCATTTCGGATTCCTTACGTGCATATTCGAGATGATTCTGGTCGGAGAATTTCCTTTGATGAAGTGTGGGGGTGGTCGGATGTTGCCTCGAAGCCGCGAAATACGACGACATTCCCTCGCTAGATCCGGCAACCCGGGTACGTCGCTGTCTAAACTCACCCCCCCCCCCCCCGCAGCAACTGGAAAACTTCCCGGCTCGGATCTGGCGCCAACACTTTTTCCCCCTCTTTTTTTTTTTTTTTAGTGGAATTTTCCTCCCTCTTCCCCAACGCAGTTGCAGCAGCCCCCTGCCACAGCGAAGCAAGTTTCTGTTTCTGTTCCGATGAATCCGCTTTTCAAGGATATACGAGGAGGTGGGTAGCGAGAAGCTTTCGTTCGTGCCATAGTTGGGAAAAAAGGGGAAGGGGGGGGGGGGACACTCGATGCAGAAGTTGGCTAATTATTTGCACGCGGAGTAGCATCGTGTTACGGGGAGGAGATTAAAAACATCCCTGCGGCGGAGTTTTAAGTCTTCGCGGGGTGCAGATGCTAGTCGAGAGCGGGATAAAAACGAACAACCTACAGCGAAGATACACTCTATTATTTTTTTTAAATATAACGGGAGAGATTCCGAGTTGGACCGAGGTGGGTTGAGGAGAACTCTTGCACCGTGAAGTAGCAGCGTGCAGTTTTTTGGTTGGCCCGCGAGGGAGGGACGCAGTCGCCTGTGTTGACGCTCGGAGGAGAGTTAGTAGAGGGAACGAGCGGGTTCTGGGAAGTTTATCCCCACCACTCCCCCCCCCCCCCCACACACACACACGGAACTTGTACACGCTCCCGTAAACACAACTAACTGCTCGGCGGAGAAGTAACCGACGATGGAAGAAACAAAGTTCCACCCCATGCATCCCGCCCCTCTTCGCCTACGCTTAGTACTCGGTCGACACCGCCAAGCCCAACTTGCCGCTGGGTGTGGGATTACTCGCAGTTACGCCCCCGGCCGCGACATCAGTGGCGAGATTACGACGCTCGCGTGGGAAGGAAGAGGGATTTGCGGGGAGGGGGGTGCTCCAACTCGACACAAATGCTGCCATCCTCCCTGGAGGCCTGTGCACATGAATACGAGAGTGCTAGTCGACACAAGCCCTCCGTATGTGGAGAGAACTTCTTTGTAACAGCTCATAATCTCCTAGCAAAATCGCTGAGCTCACCTTGCGATAAACACATCATTACAGTGCTTTGTTTATCTAAAATTACTTTGTGCAGTTCTGAGTGACGGAGCAAGGGAATAGCGAGGATGCTGTTGACAAATGTAATGAGTCGCTTATATGCACAAGGCAACAAACTTGTTTGCACATTTGCAATTGTGCAGTGGGAAACCGTGAAATTTCTGACAGTCGCACTCTTATGTTATGATTTCTACTCTACAACTCTTTTTATACTTAATTTATTCTTGATTAATTCTTAAACATTACTATGAAACCACAGTTTCTATCCATTTTTCTCTCCGAAAAATATTATGAAGAGAATTAATGCCAATCTTGTATTCATGTATGCAGTGTTTCCCAAATTTTTATCATAGCTGTACTCCAGAATGTAAAGTTACATTGTTTACTAAAACATAAGGGTAGTGAAATTTCGCGAAATGATTTCAAGAGATGATATATTTCAGAACACTGTAGGGTCGTTTACCTGTCTTGATTGGCTGTATTACTTCTTGACACACGTTAACTGTCTGCACACGAATCACGTAGGAGCTGTGCTGATATTGCTGAATTCTGAGTGGCCCGGTCAAATATGAAAACGCCTTCTCAAACAGACAGCAACCAATGACAATAGACAAACTGCTGTTTGGTGCATATGGTGTTGGAGTCTAACTTGTACTCAGATTTTTTTGAGAAAAATCACTAGCTATACCAATAGATAATGTAGGTACTGTGTACGTCCTGCACACATGTTAAATTAAAACACAGCATGTTTATTAGACACTTAATAACAGGATCCGTCAATGCAGAAAATTTCGTCTTTCTTGTATGATATGCAATGCCTTCATAAAAATAATTTTCTCCAAATTTTAATTTTTGACAATTGCAGATAAAGCAAGAACAGTGTTAGTTAAGATTGTAACAGTGTTCCTAATGTACCAAATTCAATAAATATCGAACAATAATTTATAGAAAAATTGCTGAATACACCCGAAAAGCAATTATGTAGGTTCTTAATAAAATAATCTGAAAAATATTATTTTTATCATAATTACCAAACGAAACATTTACTATTTAATAATTTGCCAATTGTATTTTTATGAAGTATATTGTGCACCATTTCACAAGATGTAAGAGTCTGCAATGAACAATTTTAGCAACTGTGATGAATCTCTTAAGAGTGATTTATAACAATAGGGTTTTACATCCTGCCTCGATAAAAAGTTCCTGTGATCTTCGAAACCAAGTTATTATTAACTTGGCACCCATAAATTATTAGATATTCCAGTGTTGCACTACAAAGGACACTAATTCTTCCTCCTTAGCATATCAGTATAATATCATAGTAGTCATTGGGACAAATTTTCTTGCACAAGATAATAATAACTCAGAAACATTATGAAAACTCTAGGAATGTTAACATGGAAATTATTTATGATTGTAAGTCCTCAAATATGTCAGTATAACTTGTGAGTATTAATAAACTTGTGAACAACAAAAAAAAACACATAATTCAATACCTTCTATGAACAATTTTATGCTATATTGTCTGATAAAAATAGTATCAGTTCGTGCAAAGCAGTTTAATCATTTCTGTTGCATAAAATTATATGATTATATATTTCTGGGCTTAAATAATTCCTTCGATATGCCATTCTGATATCCACGTACCACAATTTTAAATGACCTAGTGCTTTCTGTCCGTATAGCAATTTCGATCACACCTCTCCATTGACTCCTAAAATTTCGAGCATGCAGGTATCACAATTACTGTCGCAGTAACTGGAGACAGGGGAAATTGAATGTGTGCTCGTCGGCCTAGATCAGCCTCTTGGGAACACGTGTGTGCATGTTGCAGGCCTGTTCCATAGAGCTGTCTTGCTGTCGGGGTCCGCCCTCAGCAGCTGGGCGCTAGTGCACGATCCATCCGAGCACGCTGTGAGCCTGGCGAGGCAGCTCAACTGCTCCCTGCCAGAGGACCTGGAGCGGAACCACGAGGACATCGTCGACTGCCTCAGGGACGTGCCTCTGGAGCAGCTTCTCCAGGTATCCTTCCAACCCAACTGCCTTGATTTTTATAACTGAACAAAAATAAATTCATTGCTTTGTTTACACATCGGATGGTTATTGCATGGTGTATAAAAATTATGGGAATTTCTGATAATAGTGAGTTGCGAACCATAGTGATATACTCGCGGTAGGGACAAGAATATTTTGCGAGTTGATTGACCTCCTGGCAATACTACACAGTTCTCTGAATACAAAAGCATAAGTTCTTTGTTCATTCGATGGTGCTCCAGTGAGGGGCGGTTCTGCCCCAGAACAGGTAGTGCAGGATTCAGTACTTTTCTCCTTGTATGTTCGTTATTGCTTCAGATTCCTCAAGGGTGTGTCTAATTAACTCTATACAATCCAATAGTAAATGGAATTTTAATATTTGCATTCTAGCCTGTCTTAAAATTAATTTGAATAGTTTTGTTGTGGTTCATAACATGAGCCTTATAAAATTTCGATTGATACCGTGGGTTGGGCTCGAACCATCGCTGATTTTTTTTCCTTAACCATATGAGCATGGTGCCTTAGCAGTCAGGGCTACCTTATATTTAATTTTTCATTTATATTTTAAATGTATAATTATTAGAGCAAACAAGCAGTTATACATTTACTTTAGGGCATGGAGAGACAGAAATACCAAGTACACACTTCTATTACAGGGGATATGAACCTAGGACCCCTTACACAATAAACTGGTGCACATCGAATTATGCTATTTAAAGTCGGCACCACTGAGAGTCACATAAACTGAGCAGCTTCGTTTGTTTCGTTCTCATCAAGGAGAACACTGCGCCACGGAATTCCAACCTTGGTACCAACACCAGTGTCTTTTTGAATTGTTGGAAAACAAGAACTGATCGATGCTGCACATATCTGGGAGCCGAAACAGCATCGCCTCCATCTGCGAAAGCCTGTAACACCAGCTCTCGTACTTCTTTATTTATTCTTCCCTCTGTGTTTCAGTGTCGATGTTATGAAACATTCAGGACGAATCCGATATTTCCTGTGGCCCTGCTTACTATTGCATGGTTATTGGTTACTCGCATCTGCCCACTTCATCCTGCTGATGTTACTTTTTTGCATGAATAATTTGACATAACTCTATGTCTGCTGCTGGATAGAACCAATGCCTACAATGGTAGTGATCACATAAATAAGAACGAATTTCATCATCTGCAGAACATTTTACAAACTCAGCCATTAAGATATTGTAATTTTCGCATCTTATGTAACATTCCAACAATATGTAATAGAAAAAAATAAAATTCTAGCGGTTGGTGTTGCTTATGATTAATATATTGTTGGTAGAAAGTGTTTTAATTCCAGTGGCTGGTGTTGCTTATGATTACTATATTGTTGGGAGAAAGTGTTTTAATTCCCTCTCAGTAACAGTTCTTAGCTTCATGTGTGTAGGTAACACGTCATTTCTAGAATAGATAGTTACACCTTATTTCAAAGAATTTAATTTGCTTGTGGGTGTATTTGCCATAACTCTCTTTTTCTTCCCTGTCTCTTGTGTTGTTACTCATCCCCCCCCCCCTGGCTATAATTTTTTATACAAGAAAAGCATGATTCTGAAAGGCTAGTTCAAGTATCTGCCACAAAATCCTTACGGCAAAAATTTTTAAGTTCGTGCAGAGAAGTTTTCGGGGAAAATCTTTGCCATATTTTAAGGTTAGTTATCCATCTAAAAAAAATACTGCATAGTGTTAGCATTTACTGAAAAGCAGCCTTGAGGTGTCTCTAAGTACATAAATTTCGAAAGGGCAAAAGTTGGCTATTATTTTGTTGAGCAGGTGTTTACAGATAATTTATTCGTAATGTCTTCTCGCTCTTAGAAGTGCATTTACATGTTAATTCACAAATAAAATTAAAAGTAAAATAAATCATGTATATCCAACACTTATCTGGGATACTAACCCACAATCATAGGAATGCTAAAGTGACCTTGGCCATTAGTATTTTTATAATGAGGGAAATAGCAGCTGATTAAGTGTACGTCATTTTTGACCGGAGTGGTCATGATGAGAATGAGTGCATCAGAATGTATTTGTCATACACAAGTTCGAAGGTAAATGTTTTGAAGCACGTTCATTTCAGTGTAGAATGCTATTAAAAGCAATTGGAATATACCATGTGCGGCCTATAGGAAACGTCAGCTTCCATAATGTGAATTTGACACAGTATAAGCAAATGGACATACTCCAACTACAAGTAAGCAGAGTTGAAAATTGATTATGGAAAGTGTCAACCAAGTTCAGGTAAATTCTTGTTGTGTGCATTGCACCGAGAAAAAAAAATTGTTCTTTTGAATGATGCATGCATAAAGTGAACAGATATGTGGACATTTATATTTCAATATGGTGTAAGGATATACAATGGGAAGTAATGTACAACCTAGGTAGAGCTTCAGAAAGTGCTTAATTAACTATGAACTGTGCGTAACTTAATACAGGTGGTTTAGAGGGTTTCATGTTGTCTCCAGCATGTAAGGTCAGGAGAAGGTGGTATTGGCAATGTTTCTCTGTCGAAGTCAGAACTGGTCTCTCCTCGGCCCCATCAAGGGTATTCTATGAGCAGTGTTTTGCCTTACTTTACCTTTGGGGTATATAGCTGTATAAGCAGGCAAACTGCTGAGTGCTACAGTCCAGGGGATAATGGTACATTTTACTATAACAGTCCAGGTAAATGCTGTAGATTTCCAGACCACAAAGCAGGGAAATATTGTAGGTTAGTGGGGCATGGTCTCAGGTTTCAGAGCCACGGTGCAAGAAAATATTGTATGTTTATGGTCCACAGAGTAGGTAAATAGAATATATTGTATGTTTCTGGACCACAAGTGGGTAAATATTGTTTGTTTCTAAGCCACAGAGCAAGTAAACATTGTAATTTGTGTGCCATGGTCCCAAGTTTCTGGGCTATGGTGCAATGAAACATGATAGGATTTTGGTCCATGGTCTAGGGAAATATTATAGGTTTGCGGTCCATGGTACCAGGTTTCTGGTTCATGATGCAAGAAAACATTGAAGGTTTTGGAACATGGTCCAGGGAAACATTGTAGTTTACTGGACCATGTTAAAGTTAACTCTACTACAGGTTGGGAAGATCAATGTTAAAAGTTTGGCAACCAAAAATTTTCGCCACTAGGTAAGTGCTAGTGTCGGCAATATACCAGATTTTCTCTATTTTCTGCATTTAAAACAGGATGATTGTAATAAACATAAATAAAACCTAACATAACTTCATAGAAAAATTTTTATCTTTTATTAATCACGTAGCTTAAAAGTTTAATTAAAAGTTACCTTTTGGAACACAGTGCACCTAGCGGAGGAAAATTTCCCTATGGCAAACTCTTCCATCAGAAATCAGGTTTGGTTCCTAGTCTGGGTAGAATATACCTTAGCGGTGGTCCATAGGTTTTCACGGCCCGAAGGCCGGCACACCCTCCATCCTCCCGCACTGCATCAGTACTCGTATGAGTAGTGCTTGGCACTTTCTCATCTTTTTAAGACTTTAATATACACGGAAATTCTTCGGTGTACTCTTTCCTAAAAATCAGAAAATAGGCTTTCTTTTAAGTTTTTCACTCATTTTGCCAATTATTATGTAACACGACGTCGTAAAAATATGGAACTACTACACGCACATGGTCGACCATTCAACACACGCACAATGCGTGATTCAAATATGGCGAGATGCCATTCATGAACTATTCACAAAAATTAGACTTCAACGCTGTCTACCACTTCAATCAGCCAATAACACGCCGCAATTAGCTACCAGATTCTTTGTTACACTGATGCGTCTCTATAGTTCATTCCTGATTGGCAGCGACTTATGAAAATCCTCTGTGCCTTGAGCCATTTGTTGGTGTCTCACACTGCCGCAGCCGGTTATCTCAGTGAAAACCTGTCCTCCTCACCAATCAGGAGCCTTTACCCGATCACTCCCTCGTGGGTCATCGGAGTGCTCGAGTTAGCAGCGGTCAGACTCCTCAAGCCGTTTTCCAAGTCTTGTTGCAAATCTGTTCCTCAACTTATGGAGTTCTTGATCTTCCATTGCCCTTCTCGTATCCAGCTGCAGTCCTCTTTGTTCCGTGTCGACAGGTTTCAACGGCCCGAAGGCCGGCACACATACCATCCTCCTTCACTGCAGCTGTACTAGGATTTCTCTGTTTGTGTTGACAGGCGGACGTGGATCCGCCGATGTACCTGAACGCGTGGGGTCCCAGCGTGGACGGCGTGGTGGTGCTGTCCGAGGACGAGTGGCAGCCAACCCACGAGCAGTACGCGGTGGTGCTGGGTGTGGGGACGTCGGAGGCCGCCCACCTCTTCCCCGAGGAGGATCTGCGCGCGGGCTTCGAGGCGGAGCGTCGCGACGTGCTGCTACGCGCGTACGTGCGGGCCGCGTACTCGCACCACCTCGCCGAGATCTTCTACACGGTGAGCAACGAATACACTGAGTGGGACCGCACGGCGCTGCACCCGGCCAACACTCGCGACGCCACCTTGGCCGCGCTCAGCGACGCCCGCTACGTGGCTCCCGTCGTCGCCACGGCGGACCTCTTCGCCGTCGCGCCATCCCCAGCCTACTTCTGCGTCTTCGACCATCCCCAGGTGCGTATATCTCTCTGCAGGGACCACGCATACATTACAAACACACAGTCTAGCTAGAACTTGCAGATAACAGAACAAACCAACGGGACCACATAATTTAGAAGTTTCACGTCTTAAAACAGTCATACAACAGAAACACACCACTATAGGCTGTTCACAGTAAAGTGAGCAATTTTTAAGGCCCTTTCGACAGTCATTAACCACTAATAAATATGTATTATTGCGCCCTCAGGTATAAAGTTTTGAGGGTGGTGAAATTCATACACTATGTTTATTCGTCACATTGCAATGTGTATATTAAAAGGCAGCAGGAAGATGAAAATTGGATGAAAGGAAAAATATCTAAGGGCCTTAAAAAATGCTCACTTTACCGTGAATAACCTATAAGAACTAATATTCATTAGAAACGTAGAAAACGTAACAGTCACACCAGAGAAACACAGGTGTTAGAACAGTAATTCAAAAGAAACACAGATGTTAGAAGTATCGTACGGCAGAAACACACAATTTAAAACCACATATTGGAGAATCGCGTACGTTAGAAATTATGTATAACTGAAATTCACTACTTAGAACGATCATACTACAGAACCACAGATGATAGAACTGTTGTACAATTGAAACACGCGCTTATGAACTGTCATACACTAGAAACACACATCAGAACTGTCGTACATTTAAATCACATAACATATAACTGGTTCTCGTTAGAATTCTCTGTCTTGTATATTTCTATGCTATGTGATTCTTCTATTGTATGTGTTTCTAAGTTGTGACGGCACCCCCTTCACCACTATAGTTAGGCCTAGTCCACAATAACTGGTCCGCGGACACCTAACTTCTGTTTGGTACACGTGGCCCTCTGAGGTCATAGCTTGCCGTCCCAAGGTCCCATGGCCCAAGTACATTCGCCAACTTCAACTTTTGTTTGTGGAAGCACGGTCTGCGCACGTGTTCCATATTATTTGTTTTGTTTACAATTTATCGTGCGCAAACGGTAAAAGTAAATAATGATGTATCGATAACGAAACGTGAAGATTGAAAATATAAAACTTGCTATTTGTCCAAAGAAATTACCTTCAATCCCGTAACTGCGGGGGGGATCTCGTAGTGAAGTTAAATTAAAGCAAAATAAAAACCTGAACACTCGCATGACTCTAATTAGAAATAAAAATATAATAAGCTAGAAAGATCAATATTTACGAGTAAGCGCATAAACTTTATTGACGCGCCGGAATAGCGTGCTCTCTAGTTTCAGTGTCTGATAGCTTAGCTTCGGACAGCGTCGAATTTGGTGCACTCTGGTGTCAGTGTCGGAAAGCTTAGCTTCGGACGTCTTTATTGTAGACACGCACGTTGGGACATGTGTCCGCGGACGAAGTAGGTCCGCGGACCATTCATCTGCGGACGAGCTATTGTGGACAAGTCCTTAGAGACCTGCAGGGGCCGCGGTGGTTGAGCGGTTAGCCTGCTCGCCTCCCACCAAGGCGAACCAGGCTCAATCCCCGTCCAGGCAACTCCCGGATTTTCGCATGTGGGAATCGTGCCGTACGATGCCGTTGGACAGCGGATTTTCTCGGAGATATCCCGTTTCCCCCGCCCTTTCACTCCGGCTCTGCTCCATGCGCACCTCGTTTCACCTTCATCGGCTCTCAATACCGCGATATTAAGAGTCACCCAAATCTTTTTCCATTCTCTCCACTTCCTACCTGCACATATCTTACCGGCGCACTAAGTCTTAACAATAGTCTTAACAATATCCTAACGTTGAATTAAAAGTTTCTGGGTAAACATTTGTGAAAAGTGAAGTTATTTCTTTCGTTGTCCGTTTTTTTGTATGTAACTAAGTGTAAAAGTAAGTAATTTTGAAAAATACTTACTTTTTCTAATAATTTCACAGTTTCACTTGATCGCCACGTGAATAGATTGATCAGACCCATGGCAATGTTAATTTTACATCAGGCGGAAGAATACGCTATGTTGATACACGTAGATCTTGAGCTCAGTTTACTGTGAACAGCCTATATAATTAGCGGCACTCGTATATCGGGAAAAGATTTCCCTGCATTTTACATTTCAATGCACCACAGGTATGTCAGCAGTTTTCTTTTAGTTAACGGTCGCGTGTCTTTGTGAGTTAACACTTTTTTACTTGGCCGGCCAGTCAGAATTATGTTCCTGCTGTAGTGTGCTTCTGTGATACGCGAGCAGACATCTAGGACGCGCAACACGCAAATCAACCAAACAGGAAAGTCGATCTAAGCTGAGTATTATGAAATAAAGTTCTTCAGAAATGTTAATCACTGTACTTATACGCTATTTACGGTCATATGAGCACTTTTGAAAGCCCTGCTTAAGATCTACTTGTATGCACGTTGTGTATTCTTCCGCCTTACGTAAGATTAACGTTGTCATGGCCCTCATAACTTTATTCATGCGTCGGTGAAGTGAAATGAAACTGTAAAATTATTAGAAAAGTAAATATTTTACAAATCTGCTGCTCATTTTTATACTTCGATGCGTAAAAAATTTAAATTATCAGAAATTGTTACCTAACGCTTTTCATTTGAAATTAAGATATGTAACTACTTTCCATCCATCGTTACCAACTTTACTGGGCATATGTCGCCAAGTGCGCCCGTTAAAATATATGCAGGTAGGGGCAGAGACATTTTTCTAAGGTTGATTTCAAAAGTGCTCACTTTATCGTGAACAGTCTATACCTTCACGTATTTTAACGGGCACATTGACTGACACTGGGCCCCCAGTAATGTTTATCACGATGAAGTGAAATTAGTTTAATATTTTAACGTTACATTAAAAATGTTAGGTAAACATTTGGAAAAACTGAAATTACTTATTTTAATTTCTGTTATTTAATGTAAGTAAATATAAGAGTTAGAAAATTTGTAAAATATTTACTTTTATAATAATTTCGCAGTCCCTCTTGGCGAGCGCATAGATACAGAAATATCAGGGCTGTGGCAGTTTTAATTTCACTTATGTTGGAAGAATACACAATTATTTCATCCGTGGTTGATTCCAACTTATCTGTAGCTCTGCTTGAGTTCTACTTTAAGGTTATTTTTCCGGCTCATACAAACAAAGCTTAGTTAGAGCCTGTATGCTAGGAATTCAGATTCCTTGGGCGGTTCCATGCAAGCCTGCACGATCGTTTGTATGGATGTTTCTATACAATATTTGACCATCTACTGGCCATTTTCTTAGACTTTTTCGAAATTGGTCGTGTGCAATTGTTTTTTAAGCAGGTTCTCTACAAGTTTGAAATTTCAGCCGATAAGGGAGAGGGCGGTAGAGTGATTTTGTTTATTTCGTTTTGAGCGTGGAAATTTTGGTAAAAATTCATGTTTATTCAACGCTAAAACTGTAATGCACTGAAAAAGAATATTTTAGGGTTACGAAAAAATGTTTGGTTCATATTCACCTTGCACGAATTAATTTTGTGCCGAACGCTAAACATTTGTGGCCAGTACAAAATTATTTTGTATAATTTGGCAGGGTGACCTCTATAAGAAAAACATTTTTTTTTCTGTGCAACGAAACGATTAGGATCTGTGTATAAAAGCAGAACGCTAAAGTCGTGAGCGAATATTGCTCGTGAACCAATGTAGCATAAGTGAAATCATAAAAAAATGCACTCGTCGTTAATGGTGCGGCAAGGAATTTCGTTGGATAGGTTATGCCAAAGAACCAATCCGCCATAACTGCCTGCATGTAAGCTTGGGTAGCAGGTGTCGTGGACGCTTCCGGCTGAGCTTGTACGACAAATGCTATTGTGGCAAACAGAAAATTTCACAAAAAAGACGCACCGTATTTGTGCGAACTCAGTTTAATAATAATTTGCACTCGAACTTGTATTACCAACAAACCTATTTATTCTCTGTTTTTATTGATGTTAATTTAAAAAAAATATTATAATTTATAGATAAATTGTAAGTAAAAGTTAAATCTAACCAAAAATAAGATACATATTAACTCTTTGTAGACTATGCTCTAGTGTAGCTCGAGCAAAGCTAATTTGAATATTTCTTTGTTGTTCAGAACAAAACTCGCATGGATGTGCAGTCTTTGTTCGGCCAGTGTTTAACATGACCTCACAAGAACACGACAGCGCAGTAACAATGATTTTTGTACTGATAGAATAAATTTTTTGTAGACACTCAAAGGGGCATGATTGATTGTAAATCCTTTTATACGATAAACGACATACAATTGTGTCAATATCGGCTCGGCTTTCCATTGCTGTATGACCGGCCAATAATGAACGCTGTAAGGTACAGACAGGGTACTGGCCGGTGTGGTATGGACCAATAGGACGATGGTGAGTTCTAACACAAACACCAACAGAACCGGTGTGTAGGGGACATATGTTATTCACTTCTGATTCGTGGTAAGTGCTAGTAAATGTGCGCAGATTTAATGTTCTAAGAAGACAACCAAACACGACACGCATGGAAGGATATTTCTAAGGCGTGATTACAAAGCGTAGAGATACTGCGAATAGACTATACAAGCAGATCTTACGCAGAGGTTTCAAAAGTACTCAGTTCACCGTGAACGGCCTATACTTGATAATCGGCCAGTTATTCTCGGCGAAGCCAGCTGCAGTGGAGGATGGACTCGTGTACGTGCCGCGACTGGAGAGGAGAGCTCGCCTCGCGCCGCGGGTATAAATCGCGCCGACAGCTCGCGGAATGTGTTGGCACCACTGCCGCCGGCGTTCCCCACCCATCGACGGTATTTTGCACCCGCTTCCGACCCCCTACCCCCCTCTTCTCTCTTCCTCCAACACTCCCGAAACGAAGCCAATAAATCCTCCGCACTCCATAAACAAGCTTTAGCAGTTTAATTCGGTAATGGCGCCTTGCGCGCGGGTAATCAAACCCGCGTCCTCCATCTTTGTCTTACTTAACGGGCAGCGGCGGCTGCGAAATACGTGCGCCCGAGTCACCTTTCCTCCGCTACCGTGTTTTATTAAGCAGTACGTTTCCGCCAGAAGATCTGACGCCTAGAAACTCTTCAGCAGGTACGCGCGCGGGGTTTGAAAATGGGAGCTGGTGTTCTGTTAGCTACAAAACTGACGTGTCGGCTTTGCCCCCCCCCCCCCCCCCCTACCCAGTTTCACGATATTCAGACCCACTTTAACAGATATTCAGAAATTTAAAACGGAACGTGTTTTGTAGACATGGAATTTTCGACTAAACTGTAAATTAATCAACACTTCGACACTCGGCATTATATTGACAGAGAACCGGCGAGTTATGAAAGTTGTCTAGTGTGTAGACCAATAAGACGGTTGTAAGTGGATACATAAAGAATCGCAGAACTGATGGTGATGCAGTCATGATTATAGGAGACTCGCTTCTAGCTTGTCTTCGTTGCCAGTACATCTGTACCACACTCAAAGTGTTAAGTTCATATGCACTTATTATAGTAAAACAAGTTATGATTTATATCGAACATAAAAATACATTATTTACGTTAAATATTTATTTCCAAGGCGAATGTCTGTAGTATATTGTAGACATGTGTTAAAGTATTTGCTATCTATCTTTTCAATGTTTGAAAACCAGTATGTTATTTTTTTTAAATATTATTTATGTGTATTTGCGATTGATAAAATAATATCAACTAATACCTGCTTATACTTAATCGCCGTTCTTAAATTTGTTCTTAAACACCTCTGCTTAAGTTCTACTTTAAGTATATTCCCCCGCCTCATACGAAGCTTAACACAAATATGAAACACGTGTGATTAAATTTAATGTCAAAGAAAATAAACGAACTCGTCATACATGGTGTGATTTATCAAAGGTTTGATTAAAATTGTGTGAATAAATCGCGGATAGACTAGTAATGAAAACACGGCATCGTATGACATCTGACCTGCGCCGTGGAGTTCAGGCAACAAGCTTAGGAGTTAAGCAGGTGTGCATAACTCGTAGGTGCACAGAAAGAACGTACCATATGTGCATTACGACTCGGTAATACAAAACACCAAATCAAGAAACGTAAAAGATATTCACACAGCATTTATCATAATTTAAAACATTTTAGAATTTTTTTTTGTTGTTTTATGTTTATTTTATTTTGCTGGCATAAAATTCGCAAATACGAAATTACTACAATCGCCATCTACCCTGCGGTGCAAAATGAAATAAAAGAAATCCGCTATTTCTGAGTAATCATTTTTTTCAAGAACAATCCAAATTTGCTAATGGTTTACCGTCAGTTTGCGGTTATTGAGTAACACACAAAATTACGACAGTCACTTTTATTGTCACGTATCAGTCAAATTTCTTGAACAGTTACTCTGCACAATATTGTTAAAAGGAATACGCGAATTATCGTCAAGTGAGAATTGTTTTTTTCCATCGAAATCACTGAAATAGCTGACGCGATTTCCATTTTCTAGATATTACTGTGATTTCTGCTCGATTTCAGTGATTTTCGTTGTCCAGGGCACTGGTTTCCAGTTCGTACCAGGTAGTTGGTAGCCAGTAGCATCGAACTAATTAAACTTCCAGTGAAAAGCTCGTCACGTATTTAAATCACGTTCAGGGGTGAATATTCCATGGAACCAAGAGAACCACAGGTTCCCTACTAAAATATATAAAACATAAAACAGACAAACATTGTGACCTGTTTCGAAATGTTGCGCGGTCACACATACTACTTCCATAAAGTTTTTCCTACTAATGTAAATGTACTGCAACGGATTAATTCCCTTCCCGTATGTTATTTCGCGCCTCCTTCCCCCTCTCGCGCTTTTTAGATACGCAGTGATTCTTCACATGCCGTCTCATGTGGCCAGCGCCCAAACTTTTCGAGCTCGGCGCACCGAGAGAAAATCTAACAAAATATTTGTTTTTATAGGGCCAAATATATATTTAGTTGCCCTAACAAAATATATTGTTAAGCAACCTAAATCTGAAAATCAACAGAATTACTTTTGTTTGTCTAACAAAATATATGTTTGAATAAACAAAATCTCTGTGTTGGGCCAAAAATAAAATTAGATTGTCAACTAGATATTTTCTTGAATGAACTGTATATATTTGTTTGGCCACTCATTTGACTGCCTTCGTTCGAAAATACAGCTCGAGAGTTCGTTTTTATTTCTTGTGACAGTTAGGATAGTAACCGTGTTGGTTAGTGCATATATTGATGCTTAACAATCGTATTAACACATTAATAAAACAATACAACAAGAAACTGACCAGTAAAGCTGTAAAATTTGAAATATTTGTTTGCACACGTTGCTCAATATTTGCAGTATGTCTAGTTAAAAGCTTTCCGGCGTCATCAGTTGTCACATTAGCTCAGGTTACTAAGGTGTATAGCGCTCGGACGCAGGCGATCTAGGTTCGAAACTCTGGCGTACTTGTAAGATGTTGTTTTTATTTCGGCCCAAACTGTTTAATGTACGTGTAGCCGAACAAATATTTAGTTGCACCACCCAAATCTTACAGTTTGGGGCAACCAAATGAGAACAAAATAATTTGGTTTCAGCAACAAAACATTTCATTGCCCCTATACAAACAAATAATTTGTTTGCACCGAACAAATTATTGTTAACCTTTTTCTAATTACACCCTCTTCGCCTTCGAGCTTTTCCGTGCACAGTCCTCACCTCACATTCGGGTATTTCCGTACCCGCCCATCAGCGGTAATTGGGAACCAAGCCATTCTCCAGTTCCGTTCCGACCGGTGTTTTGCAAGTAATCGCGAGTTTTTATGTAAAAGAAACGGCTGGTTTGAAAGTTAATTTGGGTAATATTTTTAACTGTTACATTACCTCGTTATGTTTTACTTCACTTCCAGATTATCAGTGTCACAGAACAAAGGTAAATTGTTGACAGGTGACTTAGCCACGCTCAGCCCTACTCACCAGGCCAAGGGAACCAGGGGCATTAGAAGGGACCTCGGACGAGTGAAGAGATTTGGACGGCTCTTAACAGCGAGGTCTTGAGAGCCGATGAGGGTGATTGAGACGAGTATGGAGCAGCGCCGGAATGAAAGGGCGGGCGAAACGGGAGATCCTCGAGAAAACTGCAAAAATCCGGGAGTAACCCGGCCGGGGATTGAACCCGGGTTCGCCTTGGTGGGAGGCGACCACGTTAACCGCTCAGCCACCACGGCCCCGTGGGAGGAAGGTGTGGCAACAGGAAGCTCGGTGGGGGAAGGAGAGATGACAGCAGACGGAGACAAGCAAGTGAAGACATACAACTGCGCGGTACAACTCCTCAGTTCATCTTTCAGTGCCAGTAGTTTTGTATGAGAAAATAGATTTAATTTTACGTGGTTGGCCGACCCCATACATGTGCATTGTAACAAAGGCTAAATCAAGTGGTGTTGCAGTGCAGAATACATATTAAAGATCATTTTAACGGCTCCCACAAATGGCTTACAGTATGTAAATAGAATTTAAAATCATATAGTTGGCTACGATTAATCTTTACATCGGAGAAATGATTATGGTATAAAAACGTAGTAATATGCACGATTTTCATAAAGCTGCTCACAAACACGAACTCTCACAAAATGACATAATATAAAGTGTCGCCAAGTTGATGGTGAGGGAAATTATAGCACAAATTAGGTCGACTCGTGCGCCATTAATCCTAGATGAAACAACAGATATTGCGAACAGGCCGTAGGTCTCGTCTGTATTGCGGTATGTAACAAGTGAGGGTAATATTGAAGAAAAATCCCTCTGTTTTACTAACGTCAGAAGAGTAAGCATTTGCAGATCATGATTTTGAATTAGTAGACTAGTATGCCTGCTGCGGCGATGAACTGGCATCGCTGTTATGGCTGGTTTTCTGAATAGGCTACAGAACAAAGTACGGGAAAATTAGGGCCGTGCTTTATTCACACACCACTGCTCGCACATACATCAATCTTGTACTTTCGCAAGCACATAGCAATCCTAATAATATCATAATACCGAAGTTTGTATGTTCGTCTGTTACTCAATCACGTCGTAACGGCTCGACGGATTTGGATGAAATTTGCAGATTATATTCTGGATTATCACGTAAGGTACTTTTCATCCCAGAAAAATGAACAGTTTCTTGGGGAATATACAAAATATGCCACCAACCATTAATATAGAGCACTTGGTCATTATAATTAAGGTTTGAATTTTGCACGTTGGTGAAGCTGCGGGGTAACAGCTAGTATTAGATATTGCGAGGTATTTTTTTAAAAACATTAAGTGGGTTTGCTTGGATTTTTTCTCACTCTACGAAGCTTACTTATGCATTGGACCAACTGGTGTGCAAACTTTTTCCCAAAGTCTGCCCACCAAGTTGGAATTACAACTCCCATTTGGTTCATGCAGTTTTCAAAAACACAACAGCTGTAATCGGTCTTTTTGAAAACATAACAGAAAATCCTGATGAATAGGATAATGAAACTTATATTACAGCACGTGGTTTCCTAGCTGCAATAAAAAGAGTTCTATTTTAATTTTCTGTTACGTGTTTTTTTTCTCTGATTTATTTTCTCTTTGCGGATTCACTGTTTCAGATTTGTCAAGCTAAGATTTTCAACAATACCTATTGCCTTCAAAAACTGAAAGAAACAGAAACTATCAATAAAATAAGAGAGGCTACTTTCATATAATTTGGCTTGTATTTAAGGAAAATATTCCCAGTAAACACAATGAAAATATGAAGAAACTGATCCCGAAGGTAGCTAAAGAAAGTTATATTTAGAAATAATTGACGACATTTTGATTCAGCTTGATACTAGACTCAGTACACCCGGAACTTTAAGATTCTGGCTTCAATGAACCCAAATAAAAACGAATAAAATTCTAAAATATTCCACGAGGTAGCCTGTGCCTCTTTAAAGTCATCTAACAGTTGATATTAATCGGTTTAGAAATGAACGAGTTGCAATGTTAAATGTTTCAGAGGTCAAAATAAGTTTTTAAGTTAATGGAAATTCTGGAAAAGTCTGATTCAAATGTATACGGCTCTCCTGGATAGAGCAAATTGTGTTCTTTAATAGCTACCATTCCAACAATAAATTCATATATTGAACACTCTTTTTCCCTAATGAAAAGAATCATACATACATACATAAGAAACTCCCAGAAACAAGACAGACTAACAAATATTAGACTACATTAAATTGAACAAGAATTGCTACTTACTTTCAAACAAAAAAAATGTTCTACTGTGATGTAATTGACATTTATTGGTAAATCAAGAAGACTCGACTTTATTTACAAGTAATCGCGTCAACAAACATAAGTAAATTGTTTTTTCAGGAATTTTTTTATTTTTTTTTTAAGAAAATGTAGTTATGAAAGATTTAAATAAATTATTGTCGAGTTTTTGACAGTGTGGGCACATGTGTTCTCATAATGGCTAGTATTGATTAATATAAGCAAGTTTCTTGGCAATATTTTTCCTGTAAAATTTCCGTATGGATCTAATTCTAAATTTTCTAAAGCAAAAAACTTGCTGGTTGTTATTGTCAGCTGGAGTGCTTTCTTGCCCAACTACAGTTCCCGCCAATATTTGCAACTCATGCTGCTAAATGAGTAAAATTTTTCTCGGCCTAAGGATGGGTATGTAGTCAAGTAAAGAGTAATAATACAAATTCATATTTTATAAAATAAATAATGTTTGACAAATAAAATTAAGGTTCCTATAGAGTACTGAAGTTAAATTTATAGATGGTCAAATGCAGCGTAGAACTTTTAAATTCATTAAAATGCTGTAAAACACAAAACTATTTTTGTTTAGCTGTTATGGTGTTCCTTGCTCTCTTCCCTAATGGAAACGCCATCAGCTGTCTTTGCAGGCTACTGTTCACATTAAGTATGGCACGTTAAATAAGTCGTTTGTTATGAGAGACATTGAATCAAGAAGGTTTCACCTTCTCTGTAAAGGCTGAAATCAACCTCAGAAAAAAGTCACTACTCCTACCTGCATATGTTTTAATGGATGACACTGAGTGACATACACCCAGTAAAGTTGGTAACGCCGGATGGGAAGTAGTTCCGTATCATAACGTCGAATAAAAAGGGTTAGGTAACAATTTGTGATAGTTTAAATTATTTGTTTCGCTTTCTGATTTTTTTTTAAATTCATGTAAGGGAAAAATGATCCGATTTGTAAAATATTTACTTTCCAAATAATTTCACAGTTCCACTTGACCGACGCATCAATACAGTGATGAGTCCCATAACAATGTAAATCTTACAAAAGGCGAAAGAATACACAACGTGCTTACTGCTCATTTTACCGTGAATAGCCTATAGTTGCAGAGTGTATCAGAGGATTCTTTATTTTATACTTGCTCCCCTACCTCGGAATACACCCTATGCGACTGATCACGTTGTTTCCACTTTGAAATGTAGAAACGACGCTGAAGGCTTCGTTTGCAGACGTAATAAATAATGTAAATCCTAGCGAACAATGCAAGTACGGTGGAATGTGTTTTCACAATTTCACCTCAGTAATATTTCACCGCTTTTGCGCCACACGAATAAAAAAAACTAAACAATTTACGGAAATGAAAGGCAGGTCAAAGTGCGGTATTGTCTCGTTCTCTTTTAACACGTGGCTTGTAAGTTATGTATATCCTCAGAGGAAATAGTACGGATGGTGTCAACACGGAAAATATGGAGGGAAAATATCCTATGGTTGTGTATTTTGCAATATCCCGTACAACTGTTTCCAACATAAATTATTGCATTCTTACGTATGAGTTCACTTTTACGTAACACAAAAACCGTTGAACAGTGATTCTGAATGTAAATGTAAAAACCATACGACCGCGAGCTTTTCCTTTTGTTTGTAGCAAATGGCTTTACATTTATCATCTACAAAGGGAATAGTGTTTGTTGGAAATATTATATAATGAAGGGTGCTTTTTATTTGCATTCCATAGCCCTTACAATGAAGCAGAAATAAATGGCCACAGCTTTGGACACGCCGTAAGGTTGGTAATGTGGGGGGGGGGGGGGAAGGACGAAAGTAGTTTAAGGGAGGAGGAATAAATGGCCCGAAGTCTGGCGCGAAAGGGCATGAAGAGCACGTCGAGATTCATCAAACGTTAACTAAGGGAAAATGAAACATGAGGAAAGAAAACGAAATAAGTTAAAGACGAACGCGCTTACAAGAGAGAAACGGTGATAAAGGACTTAGGAAAAGTTGGCATTCGTGAAGGTGAGATGTCAGCTTGCGACGAACCAGGTAGCCTCACAGTAGGCACCCAGGCGAGCGACTCCCAATTTCTCGGCACGAATACGTCCTTAAAATCAGACCAACACTTGGCGTTCCAGGACGGAAACAGGGAGGAAGGGAGGGAGGAGATTCGGGCGGCTCTTAACATCGAGGCCTTGAGAGCCGATAAGGGTGAAGCGATGTGAAGACGGAGTAATGCCGGAATGCAAGTGTGGGGGAAATGGGAGATCCCCGAGAAAACCCGTCGACCACCGGCATCGTCCGGCACTATTCCCGCACGCGAAAATCTGCGAGCGACCCAAACCGGGAATCAAACTCGGTTCGCCCTGGTGGTAGGCGAGTAGTCTAACCACTACACCACCGCAGCCCCTCGAAACGGTGATGTAACGCATGCAGGGTGACCCATTCCGACACTATAACTTCTTGACTAACAACACGATAGAAATAAATGTGGTTTCGTAAGATAGCGTATACTACTACATATCAAATTAGCTCTTTTGGAATGAACCTAAGGAAAAAGTCACTGCCCCTGAACGCATATATTTTAATTGGCGCACTGAGTGACATTCGCCCAGTAAAGTTGGTAGCTATGGTTGGAAAGTAGTTCCATATTTTAACGTCAAATAAAAAGTGTCAGGAAACCATTTCTGATAACTTAATTATTTCTTAGTCTTTCTGTGTTTTATTCAATGCATCGAAGTGTAAAAACGAGCAAGTTTGTAAAATATTTACTTTCTTAATAATTCCACAGTTTCACTTGACCGACGCATGAATAAAGTGATGGGGTCCATGGCAATGTTAATTTTTCATAAGACGGAAGAATACACAGCGTGCATACAAGTAGATTGTAAACAGGGCTTACAAAAGTGCTCATTTTACCATGAACAGCCTTTACAATAGTGTAAACTACTGCAATAGTGTACACTATCACAATAGTGAGTACTACAACAATGGGAGCCGGACATTAAGGGGCGTCGCGCATGGGCGAGGCCCGGTGAGGGCCCGCGGCTACTCGCGACAATTTTTGACGTGGTTAAAAATTTCTGGACCAAAGTGTTATTTCACGACTTCGATGTGCCAGCGCGCAGATTTCGCTACCAAACGAAAGTTCTCGTCTATAGACCTGCCGATTCTGTAACGGTGCCTTCATTCCTTAGCATCTACTTGTATACACGTTGTGTATTCTTCCGCCGCATGTAAAATTAACGTTGCCATGGGTATCGTAACTTCGTGCATGCATCGGTCAAGTGGAACTGTGAAATTATTATAAAAAGTAAATATTTTACAATTCTGCTCATTTTTACACTTCGATGCGTTACAAAAAAATAGGAAGAGGAAGAAATGATTTCATCTATCACAAATGGCTACCTAACACGTTTTATTCGACTTTAAGATATGGAACTAGTTTCCCTCCATCGGTGCCAACATTACTGGGTGCACGTCACTCAATTCACCCGTTAAAATATATGCAGGTAGCTTCAGTGAAATTTTTCTACGGTTGATTTAAAAAATTCTGACTATCGTGAACAGCCTTTAACAGCATGTACACATTATTTGATTAATTTTTCTATAAGCGTTAAGATCAATATTTGATCCTTGGTAGGGAACTGGTTTGTAAGCCGACCATAGCTAGGCGTCACTCCTCACTGGGACGCAGCAAGTTCTATGATAATTGTATCTATATAAGGTTTATCAAAATGTTTTTGTTTTTCGGAGGTACGTAGCTCGATTAAAGTTCAGTGACGATACAGGATGATTTTAAATGAGTGCAGATATTTGGGTGCAAGGGGATGCAAGAAGACAAGTGTATATAGTGTTACGTTTATGCAGCTAGCGCCGACTCAGCTGCCCCGCGCCGTAATCGGAGACCTACCTTGCCCTCCCTTCTTCCTGGAACGATGCGCTCGCGGCCTCCAGAACCCTCCTTCTGGGAATCCCGTGAATGCCAACAGCGGCGAGACATTTGCTGGCGTCACAGACCTCCTCTCGCCTGCTAGAGTTTCCGATACGTTTAGCGACTACGCAAGAATGTTCTGGTGAGACTGGCTGGCGCCTCGGCCCTCCGCGACGAATCACGCGAGTTGGGGAAGATTCTAGGTGGCGGCCTAAGACACTATATATATATATATATATATATATATATATATATATATACACACACACACACTGCCGCAACCCAGTGGCCGGCAGTATTTGACGGAGGCCGTCTGGCCGAGTGTGCGCGAGTGAAGGGAAGTGCGCGGGACGACGGCGAGTGAGGTGTTCGTGGCTTGAATGGACGAGACTGCGTGAAACCGACGAGTGAAGCCTACTGTGCGTGAGGGCGCTTGGAGGACTCTAGAACATTGCGACTGGCGGGACATGGACTGAACTGAGGTGAACTGAACCGAGGATTGAACCCAGTTCGCATTGGTGGGAGGTGAGCAAGCTAACCGCTCAGCCAACGCGGTCCCTTGTACAGACGAGGCGCTGTTTACCCGCAAGGGCATCTTAAACAGCAACATTGCATCTTGCGATTTATTTTGTCTGTAGCATAAAGACGCATTTACGGCACTACGTTAAGTACATCAAAACACTCGTTTTATACCCCCTTGCATTCCCCAAAATATATGCACTAATTTCAATAATAATCTGTATATATGCGGGATAATAAGATAGGATATTAAATATTTATAAATTACATGAATAGCATTTTTCTTTAATTTCGGTTACTGGCTCGGCCATAATGGGACAAACGTTTATGTCAACAAAAAACGTAATAGTAATGGTTCATTGGTAATCGACCGGATCCGAGGACTTCCAACCCAGAAGTCGCAAGCGTATTCACGCAGAACCCACACTGGAAAAAAACATTTTCTTGGTGCAACTAAATTAATTGTTTGTATAGTGATAGTAAAATATTTTGTTGTTGAAACTAAATTTATTTTGTTCTCATTTTGCTGCCCCAAACAGGGAGTTGGTTGGCGCAACTAAAGATTTGTTTGATGACTCTTCGTACAGTAAACAATTTCAGTAAATATAAAAATTAAAAAAAAAACCGAATCCCGGCCATTATTCGAATCCAGGCCGTTGACGCTTGAGTGCTCCACCCTAAGCAATCTGAGCTACAGCGTCTACTGACTAATAGGGATGTGCAATATTCACTTTATTGTTAGAGACCCGAGAAATTCGTGAGTTCAATGACCTGTAGGCTCGGATTCACATTGTTATTTACTCTCCTACAGTCGTCGACCAACTACGAACGTAACATGAACGTACATGTGTGTGAATTTCAACTTGTCTAGAAAATGACCCCGCCAAATTCTCAGGGGTCTCTAGTTATTGTTTGGTAACGTGCTAGACTTCACTGCTGTATAGATACTTGAGCGCAATTCGTGATTTCATTGGCTACTGACATTAACTTGTGTTACTGTTACACTGCAGATTGGTTGTTCAACTGCTGAGCTTCAACTAATGGACTGAAAGCGTCCTTGGAACGTGTCACAAAAAGTGTCGGCCAGATGCATAAGTCAAATGAGCATAAAACTTCTTGGAGTGTAACGTGAAGGCACATAATAACACGAATTTTGTAGGTACCTACTGATGAAGTAATGTTTTCGACAAATACATTTTTATACTGGACAACGGCGTGAATAAATATTTCAAGTTTTAGAGATTTCCTTGTAGTTTCTTGTTGAATTGTTTTATTAGGATAGTTAGGCCCAAACCGTTACCAGGCATCAATAAATTCACTAAGAACCACTTACCATCCGAAATGTCACAAAAAAATGTAAACAAACTTTTGAGATGTGTTTTGGAACAGATCCAAACAAATGGATGGTAAAACAAATACGTACAGTTAATTCAGATAAATATTTTTTTGGCAGTCTTAATTTCTTCCGGCACAACGTAGAGGTTTCGTTAATTCAAGCGTGTATTTTGTTAGAAGAGAAAATTTAATTTAGTTGCGTTTTGTTTACTCAAAAACGAGAAATTTTTTTTGGGGCAACTAAATGTATTTTGGGCCTGTAAAAACAAATATTTTGTTGACAGGAACAATCCACCCCAAGCCCAACACAGTCCTGCCTCCATTTTTTTTTTCATCCGGCTGGTTATTGCGTCTCCTCCATCCACACCGTCTGTGCCCAGACCTCGATGAAAAAGGAAGTGAAAGAGGACGAACCGTATGAGCGTTTACGACCGACACACCCTTGTTTGCGGTGACGATGGACTCGTCCGTCCCCTTTCATGGCCCTTTCCTTCCCGTGAAAAACATAAAATTTATTCAGCTCGTAAATTATCACGTGTAACCCTGTGGCGATCGCAGAGCGAAGTGTCACGCAGCACTTTTTTGTCTTTAGAGTTGCAGTACGATTTCGCGATATTTTGATATAATTTGCGCGGATATCGTTGTCTTGAACTCTCATTAGTCGTTTTGGTAGTTTATCTTTTTTACGTCCTTCGCGGAGGAAGAAAAACCTCCGCAGATGAAAACGTTTTCAAAATAATAAAACAGGATTTCGGCATCGTACTTCACTGAATTCACAAAAAATTTATACATTATGAATTGTTATAATCTCGTCGCGTAACATACAGAGGGTGTGAATAGAATATCTATGATTTTGTTGAAGGGTAGGCCTACCACAATCAGATATATCGCCCACATTTTTTCAATAAATCCCGTAAGTGAATAAATACTTTACGGCGATCGAAATCAAATGACAGAATTCTAAAGGAATACACACACACACAGTTACCTCTTTACACTTTGTTGTTTCGCGACTTTTGCGTCCACACGTAGGCTTACGAGGTATCACTTGCACAAAGAATCGAATCAAGTAGAAAATTTATACATAGTATAAAACAAAGTCGCCCGCCTGTGTGTGTCTGTGTATTCAGCTAAGGCTTCTAAACTGCTTGGTGGATATTGATGCGGTTTTAGCAATCATTTAGAGAATTGCTTGAGAAAGGTTTAGGTATATAATACATTATTATTTAAAGTAAGAATAGCAGATAAATGTCGACTTTTCTAATCAAATCGGAATAAGCCGCTTTTCGGGTGTTTACATAGCTTACACGGGCTAAACCGTAATATACACACCAATTAATGTACTACAGAATCGTAGATCTCAAAAAAGGTCTACAGAAAAGTCCGCGAGAGCATATGTTTATCTTTTAAGGATGACCCACAGTAACCACTTTTGTCTTTAAAAAAATAGAGGTTCACTTGCGAAGACTTTGTGAACAACACAGCATCTCTTGTGGTTTAGTCAGCGTAGGCCATATAAGGACTCGAAAAGCGGGTTCTTCCGACTTTATTATAAAACGTCGACATTGGTCTACTATTCTTACATTAAATATTAATGTTTTATATACCTAAGCCTTCTCAAAGAAATTTTTTCAATGATGGTGAAAACCACATCATAATTCAGTAATTAGTTTAGAAGCCTTAGCTATTATAAAGACATACGCGGCAGCGAAATTTCGTTTTATAGCATACTATGTACAGATTTACTAATGACAGTTCCGTTACTGCTAACTAAATTGCATATACAGGATGTTCACAAGGTAACTGATAACTTGTGAAATCAACCTTTGAAAAATGTCACTAACCCTAAATGCAAATATTTTTCCGGGCACTTTGACTGGCATGCGGCCAGTAAAGTTGGTAACGATTGAGGGAAAGTAGTTCCATGCCGTAACGTCAAATTAAAAGTGCCATGCGAACATTTATGAATACTGTAACTATTAGCTTTGTTTTATGTTTTTAATGCATATAAGTGTAAGAATGAGTAAATTGGTAAAGTATTGTTACGCCCTGCAGCTCGCATCGGTCGCGAACTCCCGTTACGTGCGGTACGGTTCTGTGGGAGGGGAGGTGACTCACCTCGATCCTCCCCTCTCCCCCAGACAGACGCGCTCGCTGCCTTGTTGCTGCACCCCCTGGCGCAGCCGGTGAATGATTGACAGCGGCGAGGCCTGGCTGGCGTCACAGTCCTTCCTCCTCCCCCTGCTGCAGAAGCCAACAAGTGTAGAGGATGCACAAGAATATTATGTAAATTTGAACCCTTGGCGCAACACGAGATTTAGATAATTTTCTGGGTGATATCCTACGACTCTATAAATATCGCAGCGGTCCAATGGCCAGCGGTATTAGGCGGAGGCCATCTGGCTGAGTGCGGAGTGCGAAGTTAGGTGCCCGACGACGACGGCAGATTGCGGGACGACGGCAGACGAGGTGTTTGTGATGTGAATGTACGGGAGAGCGTGAAACCCGACGAGTGAAGGCTACTATGCGTGAGGGCGCTCGGAGAACTCTAGTACATCGCGGACTGGTGGGACAGGGAATAAACTTAGGTGGGACTGAATAACATGTGATACGGGCTTTATTATAAATATTGTAGCTGTCAAATATTGACACATAATTTGTAAAATAATTGAATAAGTTATGATACACTCTATATTGGGACTGGTTTTTGATTCTGTAATTATGTTAATTTATTTGAGGTAGTAAATTATATTGATTTGAAGTCATTAATAGGAAACAGTAAGTGATCTAAATTTATTGTGAGATATTTAGTCGAGAGAATTTTTTTGTAGTAGTTGTAAATAAAGTTAGGATATTATAATTAACTCTTAAAACCTCCATCGCTTAACGAACTTGGTTTAGCCCACTGACTTTTCAGAAATTGTAACAGCATTTACTTTTCTTACTGTGAATTTCTGTACTGTGTACACCATGCAAGTGATATCACTGGCCGTCAGCAGTACTGTAACGCGGCGAGAGAGAGAGAGAGGAGAGAGAGAGAGAGAGAGAGAGAGAGAGAGAGAAAATTCCCCATTTGCCACATTTGCAGGGGGATGTCTTTATATAACGGTCTCTTTATCAAACATACATGTCCTGTGCCTTTCTGTATAAAATACAAAATGACACAGTATGACTTCTAGTCCTAGTCTTACGGCACATACACAACCATCATAATTGAGAGGAGATAAAAAATAAAACATGGACAAACAGAAAGAGAATCCTCCCCTTTTTTACGCAACAGTTCAGCCTAGGAGTTGGACCCGTCACAAACCAACCACTTTTATGGTTTTGGGGGTTTTATTTGCATTATCATTTATTCCGATGGCGAATATTCTGAAGTCATAAAATCCAGTTGTGATTTATATAATAAATATGTTTTGGAGGGGGGGGGGGAACTATATATAAAACTTCGTTCCAACCCACAAAAAAATTCTGGCGGATTCGCGAATTTTAGAAATATTATTTTGTTCAAACATGTATGTGGCTCTGGGGTACAAAACCTGTGTTTGACGTGAGGTTAAACATATCTCAACTACACAGGCGGTTCGCGTTCCATGTTTACCGCAAACACAATTTCGTTGTGTTTGGTAGAAGCATTTAACTATGTGGGCGGTGACTAGCATTGATAGCGTGTTCGGCTCTCGGAGAATATACATGTTGGCAGCATGCTGATGCATCATCGCAGCGACACCTCGACAAACTTCCTTTTATAGGTTGTTCACGATAAAATGAAAGTCCTGCTTAAGAACTATTTGTGGCACGTTGTGTATTATTCCGACCTACGTAAAATTAAAATTGCCGTGAGCCTCATCACTTTATTCCTGCGTCAGCCATGTGAAACTATAAAATTATTAGAGAAATATATCGTGCTGGACGATGCCGCTTGCCGGCGGGTTTTATCGGGGTAGTCCCGTTTCCCCCGCCCTTGCATTCCAGCGCCGCTACATGCTATGGTCTCGTGTCATGTCCGGGGATGACGGGCACCTACGGGTCCCAGCTGGAAAGCTCGTCACTCGGAGGGTGTTGCCTCGCCCTGGGTTCACCCCCCAGTCGAGTTTTTTTTCTACAGAAGGATTGATATCCTAAACAGAGAGCTACTTACAGTCATTTTTTGCGGACTTTGACACTGCTCGAAGACCAAATTTATCTTTCAATTATCAAATTTTAACATTGGCAATAAAATATCGACTCTCATTTCTGGCCTGAAACAATATTTTCATTGAAATATTCCATAATTAAAAAGAAATTCAAATATAGTCTTACCGCGGTTTCTTCATACTTTTTAAATCAAACCTTTGAAAATCAACCCATGTAGGACGTGTTTAATTATTTCATAAATATGCGATGTATCACAAGCGTTTTACACCTCTCTTAACATGAAAGTATCTAATTATTAATTAAATTGAAGTCTTGCCTGCATTTTATTTATGAATGTTTAATCATTCATTTATAATAAATGCGGAGGAAAACAGTGAGAAAACATGTGTGTTGGGTTGGTAGCAGCTAGTATGAAATAGTTCTCATGCAAACTGCCATTACAGCTGAGTGCACACGAGTTCGGTGCGTCGTCCTTTACTGTAATTTTCTAGACTTAGTTAAGCCTAGTTTGCATATGAGGCGGAGGAATATCCTGGAAGTAGGGCTTCAGAAAAAGTGTGAAGTAACCGTGAATGTATTATAGACACATCTGCTTGCAATTAGACCAATATGACAACGAAGGAAACGCCTTAATTGCACGTTGCTTGCTCGCTACTGGAAACAGATGACTGGGTCTGCATTTTGTTTCGTGTTTATGATTGGCTAAGAGTTCTCCAGCAGGTGTCAAACTACGCGTGGACTAACTGCGAATATTTCATAAACATGTGAGTTTTTGAAATCTAGCTTGTCCAGGAATGTATCCGAGAATTTTTCACGTATCTGGTTCGAGAGGAGAGGCCGCGGTGATGCAGCGGTCAGGCTACTCATTTCCCACCCAGGCGGACCGAGCTAGAGTCCTGGCAGTGTCGCCTCCAGATTTTCGTACGTGGGAATCGCGCCGTGCGATGCAGCTGGTCGGCGGGTTCTCGCGAGGACCACTAGTTTCCCACGCTCTTGCAATCCGACGCTACTCCATGCCCACCTCACTTCACCCTTATCCAGGGCCGTTTTATGGGCATGTGAGGCCCGGGGGCAACATAAATCTGATGCCCTCTTTACAACTACAGTGTAGAAATTATAGTTTTAAACCATGACACATTTATACAAAAGATAATTATCTTTACTATGGGTCAATTATTTAGTTTCGATATTTTCAAATAAAATATGGATGTAGGTAGTACCTAACAAAAAACGACAATTATAAGTACTTTATTAAAATGCAGCCAGTCCATACACAAATATTAGGAATATATGTAGGCAAAGCAAAATAATGTATTGTAAATGTTCTGAATAAAATTGAGTCACCTATATCCACTGCTGCAAGAACACCGGTTCTGTTGGTGTCTGTGTTAGAACTCACCATCATCCTATTGGTCCATACCACACCGGACACTACCCTCTACTTTACAGCGTTCATTATTGACCGGTCATCAACCAATGGAGAGACGAGCTGATATTGACCCAATCAAATATCTTGTACCGTATAAAATGATTTACAGGCAATTATGTCCCTTTGAGTGGCTATATAAAAAAACGAAACTCTTTCGTTAGCAATATCATTGTTGCTCCGATGTCGTGTTCTTGTAAAGTCGTATTAAACACTAACAGAACAAAGACTGCACATCCATGAGAGTTTTGCTCCGAACAACAAAGAAATTTTCCAATTAGCCTTGCTCGAGCTACACTCCACTCTAGTTACAGAGCGCTCTGTGGTCTGGCTCCGGGAACTGCACGATGGTCTCTTTAATCCTGATCGTTCTGCGAAAACTAAATTAATATGCGCTCCACGCTCTTACGCGCACCAAAAATAAGCCCGTGCGGGGCAATTAATCGGCCACGAAAGCGGGGGGGGGGGGGGTGGCGTACGTGCCGGTTATTAACGACGCGATCGCTGTACACGAGCGGCTCAAAACAAGCCGTCACGTCGCAGAGCTGACGTGTGGGCGCGCAATAGTTCCGCATGTGCGAGTGCGCGAGCCAAGGCAAGTAGTCCCGGGTATAGACTGTTCACGGTAAAGTGAGCACTTTTTAAGGCCCTTCTAAAATGTTTCCTTCCTGCTTTATTAATATAAACATTGCAATGCGACCAATATACACGGTGTATACATTTCACCACCATCATAATTAAATGCCTGAGGCTGCAATAAGATATATTTATTAGCGGTAAATGCCCGTGGGAGGGCCTCAAAAAGTGCTCACTTTATCGTGCACAGCGTATAATCACATATGTAGGTATGCATTTCAATAACTCCATGAAACCTGAGCGAAGCGAGACTATTGATAAAAGATTTGCGGAACAACATCACCGAAGCAATAATATTAACTGTACCAGCCACAGGACAGATAGCGCATATTCCACATATCCCTATGAGCCCAACGGATCTGACCGTTCCTTTCAAGCGGTTGCAGTTTTCGGTGAAGGTATCACTTGCTCTCACGATAACAAGTCCCGGGGACAAACTCTCAAATTTGTGGGAATAGATTTGAGCAAGGGATGCTTTTCTAATGGCCATTTATGTATGTGTGTGTGTATATATATATATATATATATATATATATATATATATATATATATATATATATATCGGGTTATCTAGAGTCGGAACTCCAGAAAACCAATTCAAATTTATACCATAAAATAATAAATCAATAAAGATAGTATATACAGAAGCACTAATAAGTTAATATAAATTTAATAAAATTTATGAAAAAAAAAAATAAAACTAAGTCGCAGGCGGTTGCTATTTCAAATAATAATTTTAAATATCTTTAAGATATAAATTTAAAATTTTGCAATAAAAATAATACTTATTAATGCTCTTATAAATTATTTGTATAGAATAATAAATGTATACCCAGTGACTCACATTAATTATAAATATAATATTATAATCTATAGATAAAATATAAATATCATTTTGACGTAAAAAAAAAAGCTACACGTTTATGAACAAGTATAAAACGTTTGTGATACATGGTATATTTAGGAAATAACAACACGTAATTTGTCAAAGGTTTAATTCAAAAAGTGTGGAGACACCGTAAATAGAATATATGCTATCTTCCATTTCCGTCATAATTCTTCCTTATGGCCGAACGTGAAATTAAACTTGTTTTATAATGGAGGCCATTTAAGACTGAAAGGAAACTCTTTTAGATATAATATCGTACGTCAGATAACAAATTGTTTAGATTTAAATGAACTTGGTTGCGCGGAATATTAGTGTCTCCAAAATCATATGTGGTTTTTAATTAACATACTGTTTTCACAGGTATACATACCTGAAAAAAAATTATAGGAGCGTCTTTTTCCTCTCGGGGTATTTTCTCCGCCTTCAATAGCAGGCAGTTATAATAACATAGAACAGTTTAAAAACACAATCTCCCTTGAATGAAAAATTCCATTAATATTTTAAAAAACAAGCCTGGGGAAAATTATACTAAAGCGATAAATTGTGCCTTAATGCAGTTTAATTTTTCATGCTACGTAATATTCAAAACACAGTTCATTCCAAACGGAATAATAGAATTTTCATTCAGGAGTGAGGAAGTAGGCTTGTTTGCGTTCGCCTTTTACGTGGAGTAAGAGAATTGGTTCGTCAGCTGGTCGAGCTGAAAATTTCGAGATATCCTCCATACTCAAGTTAGCTCAACTTGTTATTTACAGAGCGAAAAAAAAAAAAAAAAACTATGGTTAAGTGATATTTAGAGTAGACTTCACATAAGTTTGTGTCCTAGAGCAGATATTAATTTCCCATCGACTACCGCCATCACAGTTGTATACCCTGATCACGGAGTAGGTATAGTCTATCAGCGGTTTATTTATACTTCGTTAATCAAACCTTCGAAAAATCACCCCATGTATAACGTGTGTAGTTATTTCCTAAATATGCCATGTATCTCAAGCGTTTTATATACCTCTGTTAATATTAAAGTAACTTATTTTTCTTTAAATGGAAGTTTTATCTATATTTGGTTTATTAATTATAATATTTGATGTATAATGAAAATGAATAAAACAGCGAGATAATATGTGTGCTGATAGCGCCTCTCACGCTAAATATTATTAAAAACTGAGTGCGAACGAATTCGGTGCGTTGTCATTTGGTGTAATTTTCTAGATTTAGTTAAACTTAGCTTGCATGAGGTGGAGGAATATCCTGGAAGTAGAACTTTAGCAGGGCTTCAGAAAAGTGCGAAGTAACTGTGAATGGATTATGTTTAACACTTTGTAGCCTATGCTCGCTCAGACGCGTTGGACGGGTTTTTAATAAAACGTTTTCTGCTGGAGCTCTGCCGCATGGGCGTAGATCCCGGGGAGGGGGGGTGGCAGGGGGCCCCACCCCCCGCCTGGAATTAGAAAGCCCCCTTACTGGGGGGGGGGGGGTCGGTTTGGCCGATCTTCAAATGCTGTAAATAGGGAAGACGAGTAAAAGTTTTAACTACCTAAATCCCTAAACCATTGAGGAAAAACTAAAAATATCGCTGATATTGTTCGTTGTACCTAGGACGTATAAATAATGCAGACATGTAGGTAACACGTGTTTTTTAAATATAAATAAAAGCTAGAGTTTTTTTATTATTTGAACTTTTCGTATAATACAACCCATAAAAGAACTCTTCCCGTATTAAAAATAATTGTTAACCTGGGCTAGGTTTAGCCCCCAATTGCAAGCCTCATCAATCGCAACTATCTCGCCCCCCCCCCCTGAAAAAATAGAGATTTACGCCCCTGGCTCTGCGCATCGTTCGGTGGCCTAAGTAGGCCGAAGTGTCCGGTGGGGATGAGACTAGCGCAGAAGTGGTCCAGCGACCGCCGGATGCTGGGGGCTGTGTCGCGCAAGAGACGGGAGCTGGCTCGCAGACGTCAGGTTTCTAAGGCGTAATGACCGGGAAACAATAGCGGGCTGGCAACAGCAGCAATATCGCCATTGTGCCGCGCCGCAGCTTGCCTTTATTGCTCCGCTTTTTTCTGTTTTAAGTAGCGGGCAAGGAGAGTAGAAGCCCGGCCTCCCCCCCCCCCCTCTCCCCTACCCCGGCATTGTACCTCCCGATGGTCTCCGCTACCTTTTCAAAAAAATGGATGTCATCATCCAGCAAGAGCAGAAGCAGGGGAATTATGTGGAAGGGGGGGGGGGGGGGGGACACAAACACACAATCTCGGACTAACCCAATTTTCGCTCTTTCCGCGGCCAATTTACTAACTTCTCCCCTCCCCCCCTCCCGACAACCCTTGCGGTCATAAAGAGGACGTGTGCTTGATGTGAAATGACGGTGGCAAATATTTTACGGCGTTATTACGGGCGCGCTGGTTTCGAGTGACCTTTCGTGGGTCACAGCAAGTTGAACCTTTCAACCCTCGTACCGGCATACCGGCAGGGCCTGATGTCAACCCCATCCATCTCCTTCCCCCCTGATCAAACAGGCTCGACCAATCAGCGACGAGCGGACTACGAGAGACGATTCGCCACACGTGTGTTTTCTCACGCAAGATGGTCGGCCACTTGGAAAGCTGTTACGTGTGGTTAGTCGAGTACGTTTGAAATCAACCTTTGTGGGGGGGGGGGGACATCCCAGCACGTGACTACAGACCGTTTAACCGCTTATAGTAAGTGGATTACTTAAGGAGGGTTATCAGCTAACTAATCACTTTTGGTCTCGCATTCATCAAGAACTTAAGTGTCATAAAATTATGTAGTACCTATAGTATATTCACGGTTACTTCCAACTTTTCTGAAATCCTTCTTAAGATCTACTTCTAGGGTATTCCTCCGCCTCATGCAAACAAAACTTAACCGAGTCCACAAAATTATAACCAAAGAGACAATGCACTACATTCGTGTACACTCAGTGTTGTAATAGTTTGCATAAGAACTATTTATTACTACCCATGACCAACACACCTATTATCTCCTTGTTTTTATTAATATTCACTATAAATGAAATATTATAATTTATGGATAAATATGTAAAAGTCCAATTAAATTAAAAAGAAGGTATTTTCATATTAACACAGGTATTAAACTCTTCTGATAATTAGTATATCTAGGAAACAACCAAACACGGCATATGTAGAGTGATTTTTCAAAGGTTTGATATTAAAAAATTGAATAAACAGAAAACAGACTATACCCTGTGACTCGATATTAACAGTATTAACAATTCATAACAGATAATGGCAGTAACATTTTAAAAGAATTGCATTATGCCTGGTTCACATGTACGCCGATCACGCAGGACAGCAGACAGAACGGAATAATAGAAGAGCCAATCAGAAGCCGTCCTCGGTTTCCACGCGAGTCGCGCAGACAGTTGAGTTAACGCCAATATTTTCTGCTCGCGGAAAGGGCACACTTCGCCGATACTTCCCAGAAGTCAGTTGGTTCACATATTTTATACTACTAATTTCTTGGATAATCGACGTGTATTGATGTAAATGTATAGGATAGTTCAATGTACATATTTCTGATAAAACGTTAATTTTGTCCATAATTTGTATTAAATAAACGTAGTTTGAAAATGAACCGGAAGGTAGCATTAAAGTGTAAAATATTTTTGGATGTAAAAATAAAATTGCAATCTCTAGAAAATCATGCAGTAAATAAATCGTACTATAATGGAATTAATAAACTAGAGTAGAAGGACGACAGCATATACTTTGGTATCTATAATTTATTTTTGAATCTTGGTGTTAAAAATCACGAATTCAACAGCAAAATGGCTGCGCAGAAACTCTACTTACTTGTGAACAACCATCGATCCTGCCCGTTTGGCACGATCGGCTTACATGTGAACCAGGCTTATCTATTTTCTCACAGTTTTTATTCCTAGGGCCACCAGTTTTTTGCGAATAGATTGCACGACTGGGTAAACTCCAAACACGTTAGTTCAGAACCAATATCGCTGGTGGATTCTTTTAACTCTCGCAGGTCCTAGGTGTCTGCCAGCCAATCACAGACGTTTGATGTATGAGTAACTTTTTCTGATTGGCCCAGTTGAGTAGAAAATGTCTTCTCTCACAGACACGCAGCCAATAGCAAAAGTAAATTGGCAAATCTGCACGTAACAAGATAAAATATATTCTGTGCATAAATATTCGTATTGATTATAAACGAAAAACAACATATTACAAATAAAATATAATTGAAATATAAATTTAACCAAAAAATGATAAACTTTTGTGTTAACACAAGTATAAAACGATTGTGATACATGGAATACCTAGGAAACAACCAACACGTCATACTTGGAGTAAATTTTCAAATGTTTGATTCATAAAGTGTGAAGAAACCGCGAGAAGACTAGAGTAAACCGTAATGTTGCTCTGTGTTATGACAGGTTCACATCACTGTTCACCAAACACAAAGCCAACGGCCTATTAGTTGCGATAACAAAACATGTCACATGTCCTTTTCTAGGTCAAGTACAACGCGTATCAAAAAAGCATCTTATTTATTTACAACATCAAAACCCATAAATAAAGGATACCGCCTACCGGATGGCAGCTGCGAAATTTTAACGGGAAATCTCTGGTTGAGAAAGTTTCGCCTCTGTGCGTTAATTTTAAACGTAGGCGTTTCAGACTAGTCGTATTCTTCTGCGATTTTTGTAGGGTAATATTCCCACGAGCATTTATTTTCAATATAGATAGGCAGTGTGTACTTTTTTTGTAAAACATAAATGTTAAAAATTCCTTGCAAACAAGCCATACATACAGCTAGTGATTGTTCGCGAAGAAATTTCAGCACAAGTTACACTTCAATACTATTAGCACCCAACAGCACTTTGTCTACTGCCATTGGTTACTGTCTGCTTGAGAAGGTGTGTTCGGCCTGGCTGCTGTGTGATTCGTGTGCAGACAGTTAACAAGTGTCAAAAAGTAATTCAGCCAACCAGGGCAGATAAATGACCCAACAGTGTTTTGGATTACAACTTGTCTTGAAATCTTTTCGCGAAATTTCACTACTCCTAGCCATACATGTTACTCAAACATCTGCGCTGTAGGTAACGTCTCCTGAAAAATTCGTGAAGGATATAATTTGTTTGAAACGCTTATCTTTAACTCCTTTGCATGTTATCTAGATTATAATTTTTCAAGTCTGATATGTTGCAGCCTAGGTACAATTATGGTGGGTGTTGTACGAGTTCAGAAGCCAGCACCGATAGACAGCTCCTTTCCCTGGGCAATGTTATTTGTTGACGCTCACGCATGAACTATTCTATGATCAGTTGCTTCTAGTGCGATTGATCTACTGAAGCCCATTCATAGTTCCCAAGGTGTCAATTGTTATTAGAAATTTGTGAGTATATTTTACACCATTAATTTCCTTTTTTGTAACACCTGAGATTAAAAATTAATGTGTTCGTTAAGGGGTTAAAATTAACCCACTAAGACGAAATTTACATCAACATGGGATTTCCTGTTTGAATATCGCAACTGCCAGCCGGCAGGCAGTGCCCTTGATGTGGGAATGAAAGGGTTATCGACGTCGGAGGGCTCAAAAATGTTGTACGGTATGCGTGATGTTTAGAGACTTGCGAAATTCGCGTTATTATTCGGAATCAGGTACTTCACAGTACTGCATATACTCGAGCCGGCGTCGTTTCTCCATTGGGTGCTGCATAGAGGCGAGGACACGCCCTTCTTGACTGGACTGCGCCTGATGGGACTACTCACTGGTGAAGTGTTCATTTACTGGCGCAGGGTTACCCAGGGTGTGTCAAATAAAGTATGGTCCAGTAACAAATGTATTGCAGAACTACGAGTGTTTGAAGTTCAACGCATAAACTAAAGATGAAGTAGACCGATCTCGCTGGCTGCGCACAACCAATCTCCGTGTCCCAACATTGAATTGCTTTCCTACCAACACGACTAGCGAAAACGGCATGGGTTGGATTTTTAATTTAGAAAACTGATGTGTAAACAAGTGCTTAGAGATGTATTTATACTTTCTCCAGCCAATTTGTATTGCAGTTTGACTAAATTCAAGTTGATAAAGGTATTTTATTAATATAATAGTGCTTGCCATTTAAAAATTATGATATAACCAAACACGTTAAACACTGTTAACCATGTGACTTTGGCAGTTGTGTATGATTGGGTTATGTCAATGTTGGGTACATGCGCAGAAGACAAATAAGAGGTCTATCTTATCTTTAGTTTATGGTTTAACGTGTCCCCAAAAAATAACGCGAATTTTGCAGGTCTCTAGTAATGTCTTGGAAGTGGTATTCGGTGTCGATGCGTGTTCCACAACAAGTGATGCAGTCAGCTGTGTATCCGCATGTGTGATGCAAGGTGCGTGTGTGTGTGTTGCAGCGGCCGGGGGCGGTGTACGGGGAGGTGATGGCCTACGTCCTGGGGGCGCCCTTGGCTGACGGCGACCTCGTCCTCTTCCCCGACAACTACTCGCGGCCCGAGGCTGGCCTCTCCGAGGCTGTCATCGCCTTCCTCTCCTCCTTCGCTGCCACGGGGTGAGTCCGCCATTGGATGCGGTGTATTCTTTCTGCTGTTCTCCCAGTGTCACACCACATTTTACAGTCCGGGGTTCGCTACTTGTTCCCTTGCAAGTCGGCTATTGGCGCGGAGTCGTCCAGGGCGAGTCTAATAAACTCTGGTCCAATTGCAAATGTGACGTCAGTGTACACGCGTTTCAAATATATCTTGTCCTGAAATGAATTCGCGAATATATATATATATATAAACACTCGTCCATAGGTTACTAGTCTAATTTAAGTTTTTTTCCCCAGCTCAGTCCGGTTTTTCCACGACAGACATCTGCATCGCAATGGCGAATGTCCAAGAATTAAACATTTCGATCTAGTCATTCACTGCCATTGCACTATTAATTCAAAGATTATGGTCATCGTGTTTGTAACCAGCCCTGACGTACACCACGAATAGAAATGGCGGGTAAATGGCGAGAAAATTTTTGAGCCAACATATCTTCCACAGAACTTTTAACTAGTTTATACTTTCATGATTGGGTAAACAAGGTTTTCGCTCGCAGACCAATCACCAAAGTTCTGCCTCATATAGTATCAGAATCCTCATTGGCCTAGTGAAATGGGCTAGTAACTGTCAAATATGTGTACAGTACGTTGAATGCTAGCAAACAGTCAACTTTTTCGCCATAAACCACCATCTCTAACCATAACCATCAACTAAAAAGAAATGTTTTTGTGTTCGTCTCGTGTGCTCGAGCGTAAGTGAGTGAGTGAGAGAGAGAGAGAGAGAGAGAGAGAGAGAGAGAGAGAGAGAGAGTGAATAGCGGCATCGCCCGCCACGATTCCCACTTGCGAAAATCCGCGAGTGATCCGGCCGGGGATTGAGCCCGGTTCGCCTTTGCGGGAGGCGAGCAGGCTAACCGCTCAGCCAACGTGGCCCTCGGCAACTGAGCAAATGTACAGTCCTCCAGCAGACGTTTAATGTCATTCTGAGGAGCAGTGGTTCTCTAGATCACTAAACTCGATTCCTCCCAAGTAGTGGCATTGCATTCTCGTCCATTTTGCTGTATTAGCTCTTTCATCCGTACATGAGTTTATGGTTTGGGGTGTTGCAAATAACAAAGTGATGGTGTGTGCTGCACTTAAACTGGCAAACAATGTGTTTCGTTATCACAACCAATAGGTAGAGACTTGCAAAATAACGAGTTATTATTTGGCAGCAAGCTAGATTTTACCGCACTATATGCATTAGAATGGATGTCATTCGTTTATTGCCTTATGCGAAGTCGAGGAGCTACAGTCCCTTCTGATTAGGCGGGGCGTGATTAGATTACTTTGCCGTCGCTTGTTTCCGATTGGTCCAAGGCAGCGCAGGGCGTGGCAAACCAGGTGTAATCCAATGACAAGCGCAATACTAACGCACATATGTTTGAAGACTATTCTGTCTTGAGATGATAACGCGAATGTTGCAGGTCTCTACCACCAATAGGCTGTTCGTTTTGTGTTCTGCGATCAGTGATATGAATGAACCAGCCGTAGCGTAGCTCAGTAGCACGGTTTGCGAATCAGTTACTTCCTAGGAAGATCGTTGGGTACTGAGCTTCGTGGTGTACAGTACAGCACCGGTCAAATACAACATTACTTTGCAACATGTAGCCAGTTTGCTACAATGGGCATGAAATTGTTAAATAACATGCCTGCCAAAAGTAATCTGAATACAACAAGGCAAAGTGAAGACTTGGTGAAAGGGCATTAGACTAGCAACACGAGAGGCGTAGGTTCGAGTATGGCTGCCATCCTAGTTAGCTTTTTAAAGGCTGTTCACGATAAAGTGAGCACTATTGATAATCAACTTTAGAAAAATGCCACTGCTCTTACTTGCATGAATTTTAACAAGCGCACTGAGTGACATGCACCCGGTAAAGTTGGTAACAAAAGAGGGGAAAGTAGTTCCATATCTTAACGTATAATAAAAAGTGTTAGATAACCATTTGTAATAACTTATCATTATTTATTTCGCTTTCTGGCGTTTTTATGCATCAAAGTGTAAAACTGAGCAGATTTGTAAAATATTTACTTTTCTAATAATTTCACAGTTTCACTTTACCGACGCATAAATAAAGTGACGAGGCTCATGGCAATGTTAATTTTGCATATAGGCGAAGAATACATATTATTATGAAATATTCTTATTCATAAATATCTCAGTTCAACAAATATGCCTCTTTAGTATTCAGATTTAATGTAAGACTATAATCATTAAATAAAAATAACAATGATATCGGAATTCTGAAAGATCAGGAAATATTATAAGCAAATTGCTTGAAATAAATTGTCTTGTAAGGTGTGCTGTTCTTTTAATAAAATTATTAAATTCAAAAGATATTTTCTGATTAGAAATTAGATGCAACTCTGATGAATATTTAAGATGGATCAAAATGTCAAATTACAACAAAATGTAGTGTCAATGCTAATGATGAAAATTCTGCATCAAATAACCCTAACTTTCATCCACTAAATTATCAGTAGTGGAGCGGACAACACTATTGCAAGGATCACTTCAATAAGATTAGCTGAGCTTCGTCGCTGATACGGTTTTGATACCAATAAGCTTGCAGAGGACTTATCTTACGCTGTAACTTCAGGAATGGTAAACGATTTGTAGGCCTTCTCTCGCCGACTTGATGGAACCTCATGAAGTACGTCGTCGCTGCTCTCGGGTGTGGGGCCGTCGTGCTGCGTCGTCGATCTGCCGTAGAATGATCCCGATTGAACAGCAGCTCACTAGTTGACTCTGGATAATATGCAGAGTCTTCTTCCAAATTTATCTGCTAACTAAATTATCTTGCAAATTTCATATATTTATAATCATCTTCTTCTTGTATAAATAAAACGTTTTGTTAATACGTTACAATTATTAATTATATTCTTCCTTTTCAAAATAATTTACATTTAATGCAACGAAATAACTCCTCAATATTCTTGCAGAACTTTATTTAGACGAACCTTTTTTCTTCTGTTATATATTTTATTCCAAACAAACTTTTTTTCAAACAGTTATGTTATTCGCCCCTATCAACCAGTGTTTATTAATATTTTTTTTCGAAAAAAACCTGCGAGCAACGAAAAACCAGTTGTTACACTCTCTTATTTACTAATCACGGTCGTTGTAAACAGAACAACTTTTATTTGCAGTGTAGCCGATATTACCGCAAAGACGATTGCTGAACTACTGCAACTGCGATGCGAGGTTATCATAGATGTCATAACCAAACAAATATTATGTTCGTAGCAAGCCTACTTTCCAGTGGTTTGTATTTCAGTATTTCTTTCTTATCTGCAAAAATCATGTCTCTCAGCGAAGAAAACGTTTTAAAAGTGTTAATGATTATTATATGTTGTTTGAAAGATTCTTGAAGTTGAGGTAGATGATTAAGTGAAATATCTTGAACATAAGGGCATTGCTTCACTGTCGTCACAGAAAACCAAGTCTGAGCCATGGAACAAACACGGAAAATAAGCCAAGAGAAGTTGTAGTCAAATACGTTAGTAAAACGAAAATAAATACCACAAGGGATTTTGCCAGATTAATAACCAAATAGAAAATAAAAACAAAATTACAGAACGAATTATAAAAATGAAAAAACCTGAAAAAAAAAATTAAAGACAATCCGAACCAAGACAGCACATACGAGCACAGAGAACCGGGTTAGATGCCCAGCAGGATCGACCCGGATTCTCGCATGTAGGAATCGAGCTGGACGATGCCGCTGGTCAGCGGGTTTTCTCGGGGATCTCCCGTTTTCTCCGCCCTTGCGTTCCGGCGCAGCTCCATACTCACCTCGCTTCACCCTCATAGGCTGTCAAGACCTCGATGTTAAGAGCCACCCAAATCCCTCAACTCAACTTAGCTACACAGATACGAAATTGGCGTCTCGAATCCTTTCATGTGGGAGTGCCCATTTCTTGATTGGCTGCACGAAGCTCTGGTAACAGGCATTGCGTCTGATTGGCTGCTGCGTTCTGCGGAGGCGCTGATTGGCGAACGGCGACGTTCCGACATCTTACTGGCGCGTGCCGCTGGATACGAGCTACTGTTCCCCCGCTTCACTATTAATTACTGTGTGCCTTGGATAAAAAGCGATCAGGAAAGTAGATCTCGAGCAGGGATTTCAAAAGTGTCCTGTTAACAGCAAACAGTCCATAAGCTGTACACGGTAAAGTGAGCACTTTTGAGAGCCCTGCGTAAGATCTACTTGTATGCAAGTTGTGTAGTATTCCACCTCACGTAAGATTAACATTTTCATGTGGCTCATCACTTTATTCATGCGTCGGTCAAGTGAAACTGTGAAATTAGTATAAACACGCCCATTTTTAAACTTTCACGCATAAAAAAAAAAAAAACAAAGCGAAGAAATAATAAAAATTATCAGAAATAATTACCTAACACTTTTTATTCGGCGTTGAGATACGGAACTACTTTCAATCCATCGTTACCAACTTTACTGGGCGCATGTCACTCAGGGCTCCCTTTAAAATATGTGCAGGTATGGGCAGTAACTTGTTTCTAAGGTTGATTTCAAAAGTGTGCAGTTAACAGTAGACAGTTAACAGTAGTAAGAGCGAACTTGCATCGTCAGTGTCCCGCGCGCCTTACAGTCGATTACCGGGTGTCGTTTGCGGTGACCCCTAGCGATTGTCCCGCTGAGCAGGGCAGAGGACGCCGCAGACTGTGTAGGGGCGAGCACTCGACCGGAAGTCGCTGGCACTGCCCCCGGGTCACCCTCGACCCCACGACTAACCTCACGCGCCATAAACCCCGGCACCGTCCCCCCCCTTTCCCCTCTTCATACATCGTACAATCCGCTGGTACGTTCGTACTCTCTTGATATGCCCCTCGGACAGTGGCGTACGCAGTCCCAATTTGCGGAGCAGGCAATCGATGGTGGAGGGGAACTTTTTAACCCATTCAGACCCAGTGTACATATTTGTGTACCAAACGCATATGTTAAGGCTGTTCACGATAAAGTGAACACTTTTGAAATCAACCTTATAAAAATGTCACTGCCCCTATCTGCACATATTTCAACGGGCGCACTGAGTGACTTGTGCCCAGTAAAGTCGGTAACGATGGATGGAAAGTAGTTCCATATCTTCATATCTTAACGTCGAAAAAAATTGCCTTAGGTGTCCATTTGTGATAACTTAAATTACATCTTTCGCTTTCTGTTTTTTTTCTAATGCACCAGAGTGAAAAAATTACCAGATTTGTAAAATACATACTTTTCTATTAATTTCACAGTTTCACCTGACCGACGCATGAATAAAGTGATGAGGCCCATGTCAATGTTAACTTTACGTAAGACGGAAGAATAAATAACGTGCATACAAGTAGATATTAAGCAGGGTTTCTAAAAGTGGTAATTTTACCGTGGACAGCCTGTAGGTAATTTTTGGTAAGTATTGCACACTGCGAACCTCAATGACCAATGATCTTACCTGTGGGTACATGATGCGCGAACCGTCTTACTGGTCTATGTCATAGTTTGTTCTTATAACGTCAGCCGAACTTATAGCCTACAGCTCATTGGCTGTGACAACGATATAAAGTGTTGTGTCATCTTAAGTACAGTGCACATCATAAAACTTTTGTAACACCTGATACCGTAAATTAAAGTGGATCTGAAAAGGTTAAGGGGCGGATGGTGGAGGGGAGGGGGGAGGATATTGGCGGCTCTGAACTTCATCGAGGACTTCAGAGCCGATGACGATTGTGATTGAGGTGAGTATGGAGCGGTTCCGGAACGAAGGGGCGGGGGAAACGGGAGATCCCCGAGAAAACCTGGCGACCAACGGCATCGTCCGGCACGATTCCCCCTTGCGAAAATCCGCGAGTCACCCGGCCGGGTATTGAGCCCGGATCGTCTTGGTGGGAGGCGAGCAAGCTAACCGTTTTAACACCGTGCCCTCCCCCTTTTTTGCCACAACTGTGAAGTGTTCATTTATTGGCGCAGAGTTGCCCGGGGCGTGTCAAATGACGTATGGTCTAATTACAAACGTATTGCAAAGGTAATAATGTTTTAAAGTTTAAAATGTCCTCTAATAATAACGCGAATTCTGCAGGTCTCTATAGTGATAACTATCCGAAAAGTTGTATCCTTGGGGTGAGCAACTGTCCATATCGTCCCACTCCCCCTTGCATATACCCCCTCCCCCTGACCGCGGTCAGCAACACTTCGCCACGGTATAAATGAATACACAATGGGTAGGTAAATGGCATAGCAGTTCCTTTGATGTGGACGTGCCCATCCTCTGACTATCTGTGCGAGGCTCTGCGTTCTGCGAAAAGAACCTTATTGGCTGGGATTGCCGGCTGGCGAGTATAGTCTATCCGCGGTAACCTCGCGCTCTTTGAATCAAACCTTTGAAAAATCACCCCACGACGACATGTTCACTTCAAAGTGAGCACTTTTGAAAGCCCCTTCATTAGGAATAATAGTCAATAAATATCTGAGTACGGTGGAATATACACACTGTGTTTATTACCTACGCGGTAATAGTTATTTTAAAAATATGGTTAAAGGATAAAATGTGGTTTGAAAGTAAAATGTAACTAGGGCCTTAAAAATGCTCACTTTGCCGTGAACTGCCTGTATGTTATGTATCTTAAACGGGTTATGCTTCTGCTAGCATTAAAGTATCTTATTTTTGTTAAATATAACTTAATAAATTATTACATTTATTTTATAATCAAAATGAAAACAAAACAGAGAGTTAATTGGTGTGTTCGTAATGCCTAAAAAGAAATACTTTTCATGTAAAATATTATTAAGCCGAGTGCGCACGAATGCGGTGCGTTGTCCCTTTTGCAGTAATTTTCTAGACATAGCTAAGGTTTGTTTGCACGAGGCGGGGAAATAGCCTGAAAGCATAGCTTCAGCAGGACTTCAGGAAAGTTAGGAGTAACCGTGAGTGGAATATAACTACGAACAGGCCACATTCAGACGACGGGTTATCGCGAGGAAAACTGACTGGTTCCTAGGATTCAACTTGCTGTGCGCAAGTCCGAAAGTTTTCTTTCCTTATAGGCTCTCGTGCAAGTACGAAGCTACTGTTCCATTTGATTGGACCAATGGCGAGTCTGATACTCTAAAGCAGAGCTTTTGTTACAGGTTAGCAAAGTACAGTCGAGTTAGAAATCTCGATCATCCAGTCATAAAAGGGGTAAACTAGCTATAGGCTGTTCACGGTAAAATGAGCACTTTTGAAAGCCCTGCTTAAGACCTACTTGTATATACGTTGTGTATTCTTCCGCCTTATGTAAAATTAACTTTTCCATGGGCCTCTTCACTTTATTCATGCGTCGGTCAAATTAAACTGTGAAATTACTAAAAAAGTAAATACTTTACATAAATGCTCATTTTTACACTTGAATGCATTAAAGAAAACAGGAAGCGAAATAAATATTTTAAGTCGTCACAAATGGTTCCCTAACGCTTTTTATTCGAGTTAGTTATACGGAACTACTTTCCCTCCATCGTGACCAACCTTACTGGGTCACTCAGTGCACCCGTTAATGTATATGCAGGTAGGAGCATTGACTTTTCTATACGGTCAATTTCAAAAGTGCTCACTTTATCATGAACAGCCTTTAGAGTGTTATCGAAGATCTGTTGCCTCAGAACATTTTCGTGATTTTCCAATGTGTCTAGCCATTTTCTAAAAACGACACACACACGCGCGCGCAGTAGTAGATCTTCAGCAGGACTTTCAAAAGTGCTCAGTTTACCGTTAACAGCCTTTATCGTCGTACACGTGCGTCATCATCGGTCTCGCCGACTTAGGGCCGGTTGCACCAACATGGCCCCCGATCCGAGATCGAATGATCCTAGTTCCGAACCAGAATCCAGTTTGAACTTTGTCCTAATGTAAAAGTGTTTCACCAACGAAATTTCATGATTCTGGATCACCGATTCGTCGATCTAGGAGAGATCGAGATTAAGTATGAGACTAATTTTGCTATTGGTTCGTAATATATGACGTCATGGAAGTAGGCGTATTTTTCACTATAGATAGAACTAGATGTACTATGTTTGATCTGTTTTAAGTGAATTATTGTTGTACGAATTTTACTGAATAATATTCAAGTACGTATAATATAGTTTCAATTTCCCAAGAAAACAATCGAACGTAGTTCTATCTGTTGGCGTATTTTCAAACTACATTTGTCGACGATGGCTGCTGATCTCGGATCGATATTTCGAACCGCTAATATCGGCGGTTCGAAATGATCTTAATCTCGATCTCCAGTCCAGCTCTGAACTCGAATGGTGCAACAGTTTTCAGTGTCGATCTTAGATAAGATCTCAGATCGAGTTTCGAACCACGATTGTGCAACCGACCCTAAGTTCGCTCAAAGAGGGGAGGTAAAAATAATCGAGGAGAATTTCTGAAAGTAAATGTGAATCGCGAGTTGCAATAAAAAAAAAAAATGGCTCGGCGAGCATAGCGTGGCGACCCCCGGGGGCAGTCGTAATGCACGGGGACTCATCGATTACCAATGGCGAGCTGCTCCTCTAACCTCGTACTACCCCCGCGGGGGCGTAGCGGTCCCAGCGCGGGGATGAAATATGTGTCACCCGACGCAGAGGGTCGCAACGAGGCGACCATCCCCCCCCCCTTACCCCGCTTCCAAAAATTCTCCTTTCCATGTCGCTGGAGCGTGCTATGAGTGGTCATTAGCCTTCGCAAGAAAATAAAGTTTTATTCAAAAACCCGTTCAAATGGCAGTGGGCCTAGTTCTGAAACTGTCGAACCTACTTAAAACATAAAGGCTGTTTGCGATAAAGTGAGAACTTATGAAATCAACTTTGGAAAAAAAAAGTCTCTGCCCCCGCCTGCATATACTTCGACAGGCCCACAGGGTGACATGCGCCCGGTAAAGTTGGTGACGATAGATGGAAAGTAGTTCCATAACTTAACGTCGAATAAAAAATTATAGGTAACCATTTGTGATAATTTAAATTATTTATTTCACTTTCTGTTATTTTTTTGTTAATGCACCAATGTATAAAAATAATCAGATTTATAAAATGTTTACTTTTCTAATAATTTCACAGTTTCACTTGACCGGCACATGAATGCCCATGGCAATGTTAATTTTACATAAGGCGGAAGAATACACAACGTGCATACAAGTAGATCTTAAGCAGGGCTTTCAAAAGTGCTAATTATGCCGTGAGCAGCCTATACCAGTTTACATAGCCTGTTGCAGTACTACTTCTTTGCCAAATTTGGTAGGAATCTATTAAGGGGAATGGTGCATTAAAGCAGCATATTTTCTCCCGATTTTCAATACAAGTCGTTTTCCAAAGGGTTTATCGAAATTTTTGGCTCAACGAGACGTAAATAATAATTTCCAACGCCTTTTTTACGTTGTTATATATTCACTGCCTTTATTATTCTCGGAGCACTGGTGGAATAAAATAAATAACTTTTTTTTCTTACCTTCAATCAATGCTCCGAGAATAACGAATGTAGCGAATTCATAACAATGTAAGAAGTTGTTCAAAACTGTTATTCACGCCTTGTAGAGCCGACAATTTCGAAAAATCCTCTGAACAAGTTGTGACAAACATTATGTAAATATACGGTTTTAGTGCACCATTCCCCTTAATTGCTTGCCGAGATATAGCATAAAAACTTAATTTCTTCGTATAGTGGTATTTTACAAAATGGCGGGCAAAGGTTATTATTATTTTTGGCATAAACGATGCTTGTAACACGCACATTCAGCATACGACGATGTGATAGACCAAATAAACCTAAAGTATTGTTTTGCCATCATTTTGAAAATAAGTTCCTTATCAATTTACACCGCGTACGTTTACATGGCCTACTATAATATTACTTACTTGCCAAATTTGACGATAATCAGTTGAGAATTTTTGGAGGTATAACGTATAAGCTTTGCTTTTTCATGTGGTTCTCTCTTCCAAAATAGAATACCAACCAAAATATATTTATAAATTAAATTCTTACATTATGCACTGCTAAAGGCTGTTAACTATAACGTGAGCACTTTAGAAATCAACCTTAGAAAAATCTCTGTCCCTGCATGCATATGCTTTAATAGGCGCACTGAGTGACATGCGCCTAGTATATTTGGTAACTATGGATGAAAAGTAGTTCCATATCTTAACGTCGAATAAAAAGTGTTAGGTAACTATTTGTGTTAACTTAAAATTATTTCGTTCTCTTTCTATTTTTTAAATGCATCTAAGTGTAAAAATGAGCACAGATATGTAAAGTATTTACTCTCTAAATAATTTCACAGTTTCATTTGTCCGACAAATGAATAAAGTGATGAGGCTCATGGCAAAGTTAATTTTACATAAGGCGCAAGAATAAACAACGTGTATACAAATATATACTAAGCAGGGCTTTCAAAAGTGCTCATTTTACCACGAACAGCCTATAACTTACGAAATTTGGTTTAAATCACTTGAATGTTCCCCAAGATATGGCTAGGGCCACCTGTTTCTCGCGAAAAGATTTACACGGAGTCTTGACTTCAACATACTGTGTGTGGGCCCACTTGCAGTCTTCATTTGACCATTGGCTGTTTGTCTTTGAGTGAAGAGTGTCTGTTACATAAGTATAGCCAAGAATATAAGGCGAATAGCGGAAAACCGAATTAATACCGAAATGCAAGTTAATACACCGCCAAACACCAAAATGCACGTTATACACAGCCTGACACCGAAACTTCAGTTAAAACCTAAATGAAATTTAGTCAAAATATATCATTTTATTTATGAAAAAATGACCAACAATCTGTTTCCAAAAATGTATAAACTGAGTGACGATAAGAATAATTAAAGATTTCAGATGATAGCAGTGAAAAAAAAAAAACACTCATCGGGTCTCTAGACCTCGATGTTAAGTGCCGCCCAATTTCTTCACTGACTAATTGTAAACAATCTGTATAATCGCCCGCAAGGAAAAAATTACAATTTTTTTTTTAGGCTGTCACCAATTAAAAGCTAAGAAGGCAGGGAAGCTGTACATATTGGACAATGTTCGAGAAGCTGTTATTCCTTGTCGGTCGTGCAAAAAAGAATGTTTGTTTAGCCTTTTTTTGATGGGATTAATGCCAAAATATTCATAAATCCAAATTGTGCGAATTGATTCGCGTTAAGGATAAACTTCACCCGCCATTTTCGATTCTTGGTTTTTCTTAATTATTAACCCATCCAGACGCAGTGTGAACAATTGTGTACATTACGTATGTGCCGGTAATTTTTGTTCTGTACTGTACACTGCGAAGCTCAATCACCAATGCTCTTAGCTGTGGGTAAATGATTCGCAAACCGCTTTAGTGGTCTAGGTCATAATTGGTTTATATTACTCATATATCCTACAGCTCATTGGATGTGACAACGAAACAAGTGTTGCGTAGACTCAAATTCAGCACGCATCATAACATTTTTTTGTTTGAAACACCTTAAACCGTAAATGAAAGTGGGTCTGAAAGGGTTAATATTTTAAAACATGAAAATTTCAAAAGTGCGTCTATAGTACACTAGCTGTTGATCTTACCCTGCAGTACAGACACAAAAACTGAACTACGTACTCATAACTATGTCACAATATCGATTCTGCCCAATTTCGTTACAATCGATACTGCGACATATTTATGGGTTCGTGGTTTAGTATTTATATCTGTACTGCACCATAAGGTCAACAGCTAGTTCGCTATAGACGTATTTTTGAAATTTTCGTGTTCGAAAATATAAATAAGCAAGAAAAACCCAAAATCCGAAATGGCGAGCGAAGCTTGCCGTTAATGTGAAGGAAATATTTTAAATGTTGATTTTAAAAGAGGGCAATGAGCGGACAACATCTGTGGTTGTTCCAAGACGAGGTTCGTACTGATGCTGTTTCAAGTTGATACAGCGGGTCCTGGTACAGCCAGAGAGACGTGGAAGGGGAGGACGACCAATCGCTAATGAGATTCCATTGTGTCTACGTGAGGGATGCGGGCATTGAGAGGGATGTTCATTCACACAGCTTCCTGCGACTGTTAGAGGGTGAAACGGGCATGGAAAGTGAAGCTCGCTTGTTGCTGCTAAACGTCGCCTGCACATGTTCTCACTGTCAAACTTTGAAAACATGGGGCGGAGTATTCACTCAGCTGCTTTCAGTCGTAGTGTGAACGCGTCACATGGTACGTTTATTTTTATGATTAATATCAAGAGTATTCAAAGTTTAACTTTATATTCACTTCCCCACGGGGTTTTAATAAAGCCTTTCGTTGAAATTCAAATCACTTTTTTACACAGTAAAATGATATTGTTCAATATTTTGTCATATAAAGTGTCTTGAGTTAAGGAAGGGGAATTAATTATTATTATTAAAACGATAAACTATTTTTAAAACTTTCAAAATACTGAATGTTGTTCACAATGTACCAAGAGTAAGGTCAGTGGTAGAGTTCGTGGGGGATGGAGGTCGTAATGAAAAATTAAAGGACTCAATTTGATTTTTAATTTATTCACACAGCTATTATTTACAGCATTAATCTAGGCCTATCTATCTCCACTATTACTATTTTAATTTTCAGTGAGCATAATATTTAATGTATATTTTAACTCTAAATAATGTCCTTAGTAATGTCTGGTTATAGTCAATATGAAGTGTTTGGTTAATTCCTAAATATGCCTTGTATCGTTTGCATCTGTTAACGTGATATTTCTGATTACTTTTCACTTTTATTTATATATTTTCTATAAATCATAATATTTCATTTACATTTACATTAACACAAACAGCGAGAAAACAGGCGTTGCAACGGGCAAATTTTAGTACGGTACTGTACAAGAGTCATTACAAAAGTCTGTCATCCCGGGACCAATTAAAAAAGTATTTATGCTTGATTTTATTAACAACAGCTATGTGTACAAAAGAAGAAGTTGAATATAGTCTGTTACAGACTATCCGCGGTAAAATTAGCACTTTTGAAAGTCCTGCCTAAGATCTACTTGCATGCACGTTGTATATTTTTCCGTCGTATGCAAATTAACATTCCCATGGGACTCATTACTTTATTCATGCGTCGGTCAAGTGGAACTGTGAAATGATTAGAGAAATTATTTTTAAGAACTCTGATCATTCTTACACTTCGATGCGCTAAAAAAAAAAAAAAAAAAAACGAAAGAAATAATTTAAGTTATCAGAAATGGTTAAATGACACATTTTATTCAACGTAAAAATACGCAACTACTTCCCATCCATCGTTACCAGCTTGACTGGGCGCATGTCACTCAATGACTTGTTTCTAAGGTTGAGTTCAAAAGTGCTCACTTTATTGTGAATAGCCTTTCGAGGCTAATAAACCACTTTTGAAATTAATATTTCAGGAAAGTTACTGCCCCTTGCATGTATTTCAAGGGGCGTACTGACTTGCAGGCGCCCAGCCAAGTTGGCAACGAGGGAGGGAAAGTAGTTCCACGTTTTAACGTAGAGTTAAATTTGTTAAGTAAACATTTGTAAATGCTGAAATGACATCCTTCTCTTTCTATTTTTTTTAATGCATATAAGTGTAAGAATTAGCAAATTTCGAAAATATTTGCTTTTCTAATAATTTGACAGTTTCAGTTGACCGGCACATGTATACAGTGATCAGACCTATGGCAATGTTAATTTTACACGTGGTGAAAGGATGCATAATATGCATACAAGTAAATCTTTAGCTGGGCTTTCAAAAGTGCTTAGTTTACTGTGAACAATATATCGTTAAAACCACACAATTGTTTAGTTAATTTTTTTTTTTATAATAACACTGCCAAATAGCTAGTAACTGGCACACGAGGAAACGTTATAGTATTCGTCACAAGACGGAATAACACTTTACCCAAACTTCCGCCCATATATAGGCTATTCACGGTAAAGTGACCACTTTTTGAAGCTCCATCATTTGGAATAATAGTTAATAAAAATATTTTATTGTTACCTTATACGTTAACTTTCGAGTCCGGTGAAATATATGCACTGTTTTTATTACTTACAAGGCAATACTTATTTTAAAAAGTTTCGGAAGGATAAAAAATGGCCGACACAAAAAAGTAAATAAGGCCTCAGAAGTGCTCACTACCGTGAACAGCCAATACCGGCGGGAATTCGCTCAATGCGGTAGATGCACGGATTTTATTTTATTTTTTTTTACCTGTAGTCTCCACAGCCATTATAAGACCCGTGATATATCGCCTTGGACAGCAATTTTTCGAGATAATCGTATGTGCCTGTATATTTCAAACAAAGCTATAATTTTTAAAGTCTTATCTTGTGTACGCGGATTCCGGACATTCGGTAATGGAGAAACCAAATCTCTCGCGCTCGCTCAAATAACGAAGTGGCTTTATGGAGAAGGCAGAAAATAAAAGGACAGCTGCAGTTGCGTAAGTTTGAAACAAACAAACTTGTACGGCCCTATCCACGATCAATTTCCTGCACGTGAAATACGTTCGTACATAAGTGTGTGGTTAATAGTGTCTTGTCTTTATATTCAACAAACCACACACAGCTGGAAACTGACTTGATCTTGGTCAAGTAGTATATAAACATAGTTTATACCTATTTTTAGACGTGCAAAGTAAAATAAAAACGTAAATGTTCTCTTAATTTTTTTTTAAATATACAATAAATAACTTTTTGCTGTTTTATCCTGCAACCATGTTGGTTGAAGTCCTTACGAAATCGACCGGAATTGAAATACCTCGTAAACATCGAAGATGCTTCCTACACTATACATAGCAAGACAATCATGAACCGCGTCTTTGAGGATACCTACTTCTATTTTGATACGTACCTACACGTTAATTTAGAGTCCAACTGGTAAGAAGTTAATGTCGTCCTCTTTAGATCCCTACTTATCCCCCCTCCCCCTCCCTCCCTCTCTCTCTCTCTCTCTCTCTCTCTCTCTCTCTCTCTCTCTCTCTCTCTCTGTCCACTCTGTACTCTACCGTCTCGTGTAGACATGAACGTTACCATTCATCCATCAACAGAAATTTCTGAAACCGTTAGCTCTAAAGTCGTCTGTCTTAAACAAACATGTTTTGCTAAAGTACTACCCACACCTCTCTACGCTTACAACGTAAAAGAATTATTTTCAAATTTGCTATATCAGCGTATACTTACATGGAATGAGAAAGTGCGAATGGTAAATAATTTCGTCATAAATCCTTGGCAGCGTTCCTCCGTTTGCTCAGAAAACAGTCCCATGCACAAGGATGATCCCAACTTTGTATAGTAGGGACTCTTTCAACATTCCTATATTTGCAGCTTCATAAATGGCACTGTTCCCATACTATGTGTACGTTAAAAACTTCCATTACAGTTTAGGAAGTTTACCAAAATATTTATTTACAGCGTACTTACTCTGCGACGAGGGGCTGAGTGATGTAGAGCACGAAAAGTGTGGTGAGAGATGATGTACGACTGGTCATCTGTGCCACAGACTGCGTCGATGAGGAGTCACTGTACCGTGTCTGTGCAGAGTGCACACGCTCCAGTACCTCCCTCCCCCCCCCCCCCCCCATCTCCACTACCCCCTGTGACTATGCAAAACATATGACACCTCGGTATACCTGCCCAAGTACTGTCTGTGCAAAGTTGCAGGTATCACATGTTATAGTCCATTCACACTTTTACTTACAACTTTTCTGAAGCCCTGCTCAAGGTCTACTTCCCAAATATCCCTCCGCCTCATGTAAACTAAGCTTAACCAAGTCTAGAAAATACCCCAATCGGGCAGCGCACTGGATTCGTGCGCACTCAGTGTAATATTATTTTGCATATGAACCACGTCTTACCAGACATTACTAGAGCTAGTGATTTATCGCGAAATAATATGCTATCACGGTAGACTTAAACACTGCAAGCACCCAACAGCAGTTTGTCTATTGCCATTGGTTGCTGTCTGCTTGAGAAGATGTTTTCATATTTGACCGGGCCACTCATAATTCACCAACATCGGCGCGGCTCCTGTGTGATTCGTGTGCAGACAGTTAACAACTCTTAAAAAGTGATTCAGCCAATGAAAATAGGTAAACGACACAGGGCAAAAAGTAATTCAGCCAACCAGGGTAGATAAATGACCCTACAGTGTTTTGAATTACAACTTGTCTTGAAATCTTTTCACTGCACCTAGGCATTACTAACACGCCTATTTTCTCACTCTTTTATTTACACTGATTTAAAATGAAATATTAAAATTTATAGATATAATTTAAGTAAAAAAAATTTTTAACTGAAACCAAAGTACTATAATGTTAATAGAAGTATAAAAAGCTTGTAAAAAGTGACAATTTAGGAAACAACCAATCATGTTAAAAATAGAGTGGTTTCTTCAATTATTTGATTCAAATAATGTGAAGAAACCTCGAATAGACTATATTTCAGAGTTTTACGCGCGGCAGCTTCGCATCCGTGTCTTCCACCCTCCCACCCCCTCCTCCACCCGGGAGGGCGTAGTGGTATTTGCAGCAAGAATGACGTCGCCAGACCCCGCTGGGGGTGGGGGTGGGGGGAGACACCATACCCGCCGCTAGATAACGCCAACGACTGACGTCACACTCCTGCTCGCTTGAAGAGTGAGTGTTCTGTCGCTTTGTTGATTTGGACCATCCGCCAGTCAACCACATGCCTCTTGTAGCCGTATAGGTAGGGGATAGGAAAATTCCGCGAGTTCAATGACCTGCATGCTAGACTCCACAATCCTTTGTACAGTCGAAGCTCGGATGTTTGTTCATTGGCTGTAGCCCCAGTGTCACCCCACATTTGACAGTGAGGGTTTCGCAGTCATCCAGGGCGAGTCTAATAAACTCTGATCCAATTTCAAAGGTGACGTCAGTGTACACGCGTTTGAAATACAGCTTGCCCTGAAATGAATTCGCGAATTTCTCCTATCCCTACGTATAAGTAATATCAGTTGTGTATAGGTAATATGAAATAACTATAGTTAGTACGCGGTCCTAAGGACTATTACTCATAAAAAACTTGGAATGTTGAAGTTTTTTGCAATCATGTACTTACATGTTGTTTTCTGGTGTGCATGCCTAGTTTACGTGCAATCAAAAGGACGTCAGGTGTGCTGTAAATACTGGTGTGGTGTGAGAGAACTACAGTGAAATGGGAACTGGGAACACTCATTCGCACACATTAATATTCACAAGTGTTCGAAATGTTGACCATCCTGTATCAGAAACGACTCTATACTCCTTTCGCGGTTCCTCGGCGCACCTCAGCACAGCCGAGAGAGCCACATGCTGCTCGCGAATGAGTGTTCCCAATTCCCAATTCCCAGTTCACAGTAGCTGTCTAACACAATACCGGTGTTCACAGCAAACCCTCACGTCCTTTATACTGTACGTACACTAGTTATGCACCCCAGAAAAAAAAACCATGTTTCGTTGATTTCTTTTTGATTGTAGTAAGAAAATCACGTTTGCGACCACTTTTCATTGTGAGTAAACTATGCACGTCAGAACAAAAGTGGTGTCTTAGTAAAGGTTTCTTTTAAGACGGCCAATCCAACGATACCTTATACGACCCACATTCCCATTTGCAATTTCAAACCACCACCCCCCCCCCCTTTTCCATCCATACCCCTACCACCGATATGTTCGGGGGAATTAGTTTACTACCAATCAATGCTTCATATACGTAGGTTTAGGAACAATTCGCGAATTCATTTCAGGATAAGATAGATTTCAAACGCGTGTACACTGACGTTACCTTTGCAATTGGACCAGAGTTTATTAGACACGCCCTGGACGACTCCGCGCCAATAGTCGACTTGTAAGGGAACAAGAAGCGAATCCCGCAGTGTCAAATGTGGGGTGACACTGGGACAACAGCCAATGAACAAAAATCTGAGTTTCGACTATACAAAGGATTGTGGAGTCTAGCATGCAGGTCATTGAACTAGCGAAATTTTCCTATCCTACATATAGGGTATATGTATCACACTTTTTTTCGTGTTGTTTCCGAAAAACAGGGGTGCTGTGAATCATCGTTTACAATATTCACTTAGATTAAATATACAATAAAAACCACGTAGCTTCTCTCTTTAGACACTGTATAAACTCACGATTAATTTGTATATTTTAATTTTAATGATGTTAGCACAGACTGCTTTGTGAAAGCGTCATTCACGTCTGTTTATTCGCTTCACGTGTATTTTCTTAAATACGCGCATGCAAGGGGTTGTAATGTAATATTTTACTGATGATAGCACAGACTGCTTTGTGAAAGCGTCATTCACGCCTGTTTATTCGCTTCACGTGTATTTTCTTAAATACGCGCATGCAAGGGGTTGTAATGTAATATTTTACTGATGATAGCACATACTGCTTTGTGAAAGCGTCATTCACGTCTGTTTATTCGCTTCACGTGTATTTTCTTAAATACGCGCATGCAAGGGGTTGTAATGTAGTGTTTTACTTTCACGGTTAAAGTTTATATTTGTTCAAACGTATTTGTGATATTAAAATAAACTGTGGATATGAGAATAACTAATAATGTTGCCCAGAAGACATAGGCCGATTACAATATTAAAAAAAAATAACAGCTGGCGAGGTCTCTACAACACCACCAACATAACAAAGTGAGAATGTGTCGTTTACTCTGTGTTCTAAAGTTGTCAGTACAGTATAACCTACTTCGTCTTGCTACGGCAAACAAATGACTCGGATTAGAATTTCTCGTTATAGCTTTGAGTTACTAGTCTCTACTTTTATGCTCTCTGCTCAGAATAAACAGGACTTATTCTCAAGTGAATGTTTACCAAAAAAAAAAAAACTGTTGGCAGTTGGTTAAACATGAAAAACTCGCGGAATTATCCAACTCCTAATTAGGGTTACCTAGTTTTTACCGAGCAAGAGAGGCGGAGAAGGAAAAATATTGTTCTTTCCTTGTTGATAGGTACAATAGTAAAGACGCCTTTGTATTTTTGTAGAGTCTAAATAGAGCTCTATCTACAAAGCATTTCCATCGCTTGATATAACTCTATTGTTGAGAGAGAAACAATATGTATTTTATTCTCCTCCTTTGGTGCATAGATTTAAGTCCCTTCCCTTAATGTCAATAAAGGTCTGTTTTCATGCCATGTTCCGTTATTGTCATATAGTAAAAGAAAAGCAAAATGAGGCACACACGTGGAACTCCAAATGTCAGGCGCACATATGGCATTGCCCATATGACATCCGTGTATCGTGCCGAACCGTTGAAACGGGCCCCTAAAATCGACTTTTCTAGGTATTTCGTTCGTACCTAAAAACTTTTGAAATGGTAGAGCTATGTAGCAAGGGAAGTGAAATTACGTTCTAATCAAAAGAAAATACCTGACGTTATTTATCTCAGCTCGCTCTATGGTGTAATTTCTACGAAGCAAGGCTCTACGAAATTGCTACCCGTAGACGCAAGATTGTACTTTCTGGTAATAAAGTTGCGTTTTCCTCAAAGTGCATGTTGACTTGTGCACGATATTACGTAGCGCATCTTCAGTTTATTATACGCTGTTTTGTAATTACAAACGTTATATTCAAAATTTTATTACAGTTTTCTTTTATATTTATTTTGGCCTTATTGTTAAGTGTAGAATACGTGGCACGGGAAATTAGTTGTAGGTTACACGGTATGAAAACATCCTCCTATAAGAAAAGTTCATTATAAGTTCTCGAGACTTTATCGTGCGTTCATAGCCAACTAGCGCAAGTAAAATAACGTAATAAACACGCTGTTTGTCGGTCGCGATTTTTACGATGGAGCGAAAAATTAAAACTAAAACTGCTCCACACAGAAAAACGACTTTGTTGATTCACCAACCTACCAGGAGATTTTTTTTTTTTTTCTGTGTTTAAGAGTAGCACCGAGATATTTTTTTCGCGTTCAAGACACAGCGATACGGGCCACGATAATATGCGCGACCAGCGCCTCGTCGCCCCTACGCGTGCAGCGCTTAACCTGCGTGCAGCGCTTCTGCTGTTACGCTTTCCTGTTCAAAAGAGAGATGAAACAGCGGGATTTTATGACATACGGTGAAAGCCCATAAAGACTGTTCACGATAAAATGAGCACTTTTGAAATCAACCTTAGAAAAAAGCCACTGCCCATGCCTATATATATAAACGTGCGCACTGAGACACATGTGCTCAGTAAAGTTGGTAACGATGTAGGGAAAGCAGTTCCATATTTTAACGTCGATTACAAAATGTTAGGTAACCGTTCATAATGACTTAAATTATTTCCTTCTCTTCCTGATTTTCTAATGCATCGGTGTGTAAAAATGAGCAGTTTTGTGGAATTTTCCTTTTCTAATAATTTTACATTTTCTCTTGACCGACGCATGAATAAAGTGATGAGGCTCATGGAAACGTTAATTTTGCATAAGATGGAAGAATACACAACGTAGATCTTATGCAGGGCTTCCAAAAGTGCTAATTTTACCGTAAACAGCCTATACATTAAATTACGACTGTACAGTTTTATTTTTCTCTACCTTTAAGCCATTCACGGTAAAGTGAGTACGTTTTGAAACCCTCTAATTTAGAATAGTGGTCGGTAAATATAATTATTTTAGCCTTGTGTATAAACTTACATGTCAATATTTATTTTAAAAAGTGGTGGAAGGTTAAAAAATGGCTGATAGGAAAAAAAACTATCTATGGTGTCAGAATTGCTCACTTTGCCGTGAACAGCCTATATCAAGAAATCTACGCAGATAAGCTCTGAACTTGCTATTCTTGACATTCACGATTTTGTTACCTTAGAGTAAAATTAATACTCCCAAAACGTTTTTGACAACTAATAAGCCTACTTTCCTCTACATGGGTGCAAATAATTTTTAATGAAGCTCTTACATATTTGGATGGTAGGTAGATGTTGACGTCTTGTTCACGGCGATATCATTAGAGGTGAAACGAGAAACATTTGCAACATCACCAAGACAGTTAAAATACACACGTGATTTGCCTGGGATTTTGTACTCAGAAAAACTCATAAAATTAAGCTAGCGTACAATCAACTCCATCACGGAGGAAGGATTCAGTGTAATGTTTTCAATGGTAGGATTCATCGACTTGAACTATTTACAATGCCATCATTTTGAAAGTAAGTGTATGAACCACTACAAGAAACATTAAGTTTACGTGGGGCCCACCACGAGTCTACTCGTTCACCCCAGAAGAAAACACGGATATATATATATGCATGTGTGCGTGTGTGTTAGGAATATACGTAATTATAAGGGACCTGCAAAATTCGTGTTATTATTTGGCGTTATGCTAAACTCCACTGTACTGTATATACTCGCGCCACCGTAGTTTTTCCATTGGCTGCTGCTTAAATGTGAAGCCACTCCCTTTCTGATTGAACTGTTCTTGATTGGGGCACACAATCATGAAGTGTTAACTTATTGGCTCAGAGTTACCCAGGGCGTGTCAGATATATTACGGTCCAATAGCAAACCTATTGGATAGGTACACGTGCTTTAAGCTTAACGTGTTCCGAAATAATAACGCGAATTTTGCAGGTCCCTAGTAATTATGTATAGAATTATATATATACATATATCAGTAATTATGCCTAGAATGTGTTTATTCATATAAGATATAAATATACATAATTATGTATAGAATAAATTTAGTTCTTGTGTGTTTTCTTCTAGGGTGACCCAATATTTGGGTTTTCTCAGAGTGTTCCCATACCCCAAAGATTAATTGTGAATACGATGATCTGTCTTTAACCTCGACTATCATGGAGCCGCGACCTGCATCATCGCTAATTGTCTGACGTCAGTGTCGATTCTGCGACCTATGGTCTAAATGCTCGTCGGCAGAGTTGTACGAAGATACCTTTTCGCGCGATGAAGCACTGCTCCCATGCAGTTTGTTGCAAGGCGATACATTGAAAGAACATAGTAAGATCTGCACTGGGAGGTATGGCGGGGGCCTGCTGTGTTGCTGCATTGTTCAGTGCATAGTCCAAGTTGTGCATCGATCAATGGCGAAGCGTGGTGAAGCATATATTTCGAAATTTTTTATTATTAAATTTTTTTGGGTTTAAGGATGTAGGGTTAAGGCCAAGGTCACCTGCACCAAATATGGTGGTAGTAGTCAGTAATGTGATTTGCTTACTGATTTTTATGAATTTTGTGGCTATTTTGTTTGGAATTTTTAGGGAAAAAGGAGAATTTTTAAGTGAAAAAGGAAAATTTTTAGGAACAAAAGGGAAATTGTTAGGACAAATGGTCACGGAGGACTGGAATTTTTGATTTTTTTTTTTTTTATATTTTAGAAATAATTTGTTTTTAGTTATTAATAAATTGAGATATTTTTTATAACTTTCTGATAATAAATTTTATCGATTTTTTTTAATTTTCTTGGTTAAATGTCACCGTGGTCAGGGTCGAAGTTCAAGGGTCCTGAGTCCTCTGTCCTGCTCTCCTGGCTCGGAGTCACGAGTCCGCTTCTCCTGCTCTGGGAAAAAGGGGCATTTTAAGGGGGGGGGGGGAATGAATCCATTTTGAGGGAAAAAAAAGGGAAATTCCAACATGGCGGTTGGCCGGCTTTGAGCTCCGATGCATGACGCCCTTGTCCCAGCTTCGGCTATACCCTACTTATAACAACAATCGCCAATCTGCCCCTGAGGTAACCTTAGACGCAGAATAACTCCGAGCTTGAGATACGTCACACACATAGAGGAGGAGAGAAACGGGAATAAAACGAAGTCTTCACAACAGGTAGAGAAAAGTAGAAAACATTGACTACGTACCGCTGAGGCACGAAGTACTACGGCGATTCTTCAATGCCACTCGTTGCTCCAGCTGACGAGTCTGACGTGTAAACATCACTGCTGCCACTATTGTCGTTGTCTGCGCCACCTAAATTTATAATCACTTTATCAATTTCAATGTCAAATCACACATCCTTGTCATAATAATCTTTCTCGAGTGTTTGGACGTGATTGCAAAATGGTATCCAATCTTCTGGCCCCATTCGGTTAAAAATGTCCTCGGAAGAGTTTTTTTCGCATCTGTCAAATTGCAAGTAACATATTTTGAAGCGATTTCTACTTTAACTTCAGCTCAGATGCTTTCTATCGGATTCACATCCGGATGATAGGGTGGCAGACGAAGTACTGTGTGGCCATGATTTCCCAGTAGTCTGTCTACCGAGTAATTACCACAGCTGCATTTCCATCTGAGTTGAGCTATAAGTAAGTGGTTTGATTAACCTTTACATTGTGATAGGGAGCATTAGCTATCACAAAAATACTATTTGGTATAAATCGCTCGTTAATACATTTTTTATAATTTTCTTTATTCATATTTTTGTGATAATCCCCTGCTGCCTGATGCGACTTCCATATTGCAAGAGCGTTAGGGACAAACCCGTTTGCGCCTCGTGCATGAATCATTATTAACCGCTTTCCTTTTGTCACAGGTGCTAGCAGATCGTTGGAAGACATGTCACTCCACATTTTATTTTTCACGTGCAATGACAAAATGTACGACTCGTCCATGTAAATAATTGTACGTTTTTCATTTATACATCGCCGCATACTCTTGAGATATTCTATACGTTTTTGCCTAATATCTCATTTTTTCTATTAAAACCAGGCGCTGAGATTTTTTTTTCTTTTTCTTTTTTCCCCCCACCTAAATCCTAGCCTCTTCAAAGTCGTTCTTAAAGTTGAATTACTTCCTTGGCAATTTATGCCATCCTTTAGCTCTTAAGTCTTAGAGTTTCGACAGTCGGCACACGTTTTTCATTTAGTTGGAACTTGTAAACAGTACGTCGTTCCACAGCTTCGTCGAAGGTGTCAATGTCGTGTTTAGAGATTTTCTTCCGTTTCTTGTTGGATGTTGAGAAACAAGTCCCCTCGTCTCCTTCTTTCCGATTAGCTCCCCTCTTAATATTCTGCACTGTGGTACGAGACACACACCCGTCGACTTAGATGCTCTCAGCTGCGCTTTCTCAAGTGCAAGGGATGGTTCCCTCATTCTCGCTTTGTTTTCCCATAAACTGCAGAACCTTGTAAACCATTTCTCGCGCCCGTGAGTGCAGTTTCGTACCTTTCACTTTTGACAAAACTGGAGGCATTTTGATGTATAATGTTGTACTGTACGTATAATGTTGTACTGTGTTATCTCCTACGGATGACTGGCTGCAGAAGTGACCAGCTTCGCACACACACACACACACACACACACACACACACACACACACACACACACACACACCAACCTCGAATACAAACAGTAAGGGAAAGCGTGTCTAAGTAATGTGGACGTGCTCGCAATACCTACGTCTGCTTCAGACTCGACGACAAAGGGACTACATTTTCACTCGGTATAATAGGTGCAGCCGTGGTGGTATCAAGTATGCGTAATTGGCTCTGGGGCTTCGTCTTCTCCTCCATGACTGATAATGTTACATCCCATTTCTAACGGTCGGCCAGGCTCGGATTTATTCTGCGTCTAGTGTAGGGATGTCAATCAATAGCCAAAATATCGATAGTACGGTATCGATATATCGCAATATCGCCGATTTTTTAAAATTGAAATATCGACCTAAAATTATCGACATTTCACAATTCCGATTATCGATATTTGCATCCATAAATTTGATGTGTCGCAACCATAAATTACTAGTTTAGAACAAATCCCACACCTTGCAGTCGTTCTAGACTCTTAAGAAATGTTACCACACACAGCTGCATAGAGGAGCTATGAACAAAAATCAGCCACAAAATAAGTAGCCTCATTAAACTCAACATATATATCTCATCATCAGCTACTTGCTACTTTGCACTGCACCAGACAACTAACTAGCGACTAAACGAGTTGAGTTTAGATCGTATAGGGTCTTCCCCTCTTGGGATAAGGTCATTTCCCTAAAAGAGTTTCTTTAAAATGGCTATTTTCCACTTCGTTTATATTTTGCATATTTACAGAGTAAGTAGTGTGCATTGTATTAAAGTGCTATTATTATAAGTCTTAAATATCAAGCTTATTATATTAAGTACACATATTTGTTTGGAAAAAAAATCATGAAATTCAGTGACAATGTAATTTTTGAGATTGTTTTAGTGAGCCTAGCCACGAATGACAAGCAATTTAATAATAGAAACACTTTGTCGTGAGTTTTGTTCGTTTGCTTGTTTATCTTTCTTGACTGGCTGGTTAAAAAATATTAATTCGTTTACCTTGAGTTGTATAGCTTTAAATAGTTTACTACTACTATGTGTATATCACAAGAGAATAAATATAATTCAGCCATTTACCGCCAATTTGTAATTGGCCATTTAAAACAGTTTGCCTACATTTAGAAATCACGCCGTAGCCAATCAGGAAACGATATTTTAAACAATTCGTTTATGTTCAGAAATCATGCCATTTAAACTGCACCCCTTAAGCATTTCCAGCGCACATTGTGGCGACATTTTCCCCCAACATATCTATTCCTGATCTGTAGTCGAATAAATCTTAACCATTACCCACAATGTACGTATAATCATACACAATTAGAAAGCTCTAGTTGCCCTATATTGTGGTCACAATAATGCACACGATACAGTTGAAATTCAAACATTTGGTTCTGTATATCATAACAAAATGATCATTGTTTTCCTTCTGATGCTGATGGCAGACACAAGATAAATTTCCAGCGCAATATTTTGTTTTCGGATATCGAATATCGGTTGGAATTTTGGAGGTTAAATGATCGATAATCGGTTTATCGGACATTAATTTTATCGATGCAAAATATCGATATATCGTAACAGAAATATCGATATCTTAATTTCTCGATAATTATAGGTCATCCCTAGTCTAGTGTACTCGCAAGCCGGCGGCCCAGCCAATAGGGAACCTTCCGCAACGCAGTAGCCAATCAGACACAAGGACGCTTCCCTAAGCAGCCTCACTCATCCAGGCAGAAAACAGGTAAGCTCACAGGACGAACCACCACGCCATTTCATAACTGTGTAGTTATGGATTCTGTGATACGACGACGGGTATTTGTGGATGGGAGACTGCGGGCCGCCCTGGCTGTGGTTGCGTCTGTGGGCGGCCATATGTATTGCGCATGCGTATTTCCACCTACCATTTTTTTTAAACATACTATTTAAAGCGTAGACTAAAGATGAGGTAGGCCTATTAATCGTCTTCCGAGCAACCTACCTACCTACCTCCCTCAAAGCAACACAGCTGTCAAAATCACGTGGTCAACAGTTATGATTGTGTTTGTTCGGGTATATTAATTTTTTTTTATTCACAAGCACTTTTAAATAAATAAAATACATTTACTTGTTGGAATTAAATTAAACTGCATCACAATAAGCTATCGACGGTTATCTCCAACTTTTCTGAAGCCCTGTTTAAGTTATATTTCCAGGATATACCTGCACCTCGTGCAAACAAAGCTTAACCAAATTTAGAACATCGCACCAAAGGGACAGCGTCTGCATTCGTGCGCTCTCAGTTTAATAACATTTTTGCATAAGAACTATTACTTACTACACCGAAAGAAAAGATTTTTTAGTGGCTACAAAAACTGCTCGGCAGATGCTTCCCAAGGCGAAATTTTGTTGCTTGTAAAAAACAGATTGTGGTGCCCAATAAGGTTGCCACTAAATACTGGAATGATAAAAAACTTAAGTGTGTGCTACAAAATATTTTGTGATGTCTATATTGACAAAAGAAATTGGTGGCCTCCAAAAATTTTTTGGGTCACTACAAAGCCGTTTTTTCAGCGCAGTCATTACCAACACACCTATTTAACTACTGTTTTTATTAATATTAATTTTAAATGAAATATTATAATTATTGTATACAATACAAACAAAAGTTCAATTTAACCAAAAATAAGATACTTTACGTTAGCAAAAGGTATAAAACGCTTGCGATACACGGCATATTTATGAAACAAACACGTCACACGTGAGGTGATTATTCAAATGTTGGGTTTCAAAACGATTAAGAAACATGTAAAGTTGGCGCAGTTGGTAGGACGTAAAGCACACATGGCGTGGGTTCGATTCCCCTCCCATCTGCTATTTTTTTCGTTGGTAATATTTCTTTTTTTTTTTTTTTTGCGACAAAATAATATTACGTAATTTATTTTACAGCGGAATTGTTGTTTAAAGCAAGATACACACAAGAAAATTTTAAACACGAACGTTTACATCAGTTCAACACAAAATTGGTTTCCGCAACATTAATATCACCTTAATGTTGACAGAACAGTAACGAGGTAATGCTGTTACAATAAAACTTAACGTTACATTAGCATTAATAGCTTAACATTATATAAGATTACTGGCGGCTCAACAGATACCAAAAAGTTACTGTTTTTGTTACGTTAATACTGTTGTCAGAACATTAGACTTTTTTTGTGTGGTTTTGGACACCGTGGGTAGATTTTCCAGCAGTGGTAAGATTACAAAATATTGTTTTATAGTCAGGAAAATCATTATCGCCGGGTTGTGGTGTCCTTACAAGACGCAGTGTAATAATAGAGGTTCGGTGATTCTATATCAGTATGAACTTCGATTTTCATTGGCAGCTAAGTGTTTATTGAGCCATGTCGTAAGATTGCGGGTGACTGTTTGTTAAAGTAATTTCTCTGCGAATTCGCACGTATAACTGTATAGTACTATAAATTATAGTTTCTGTTCAGTGATCCATCGTAAAAACGGAAATACGTGGGGACTATAATATAAATCTGGTGGGCTTGTGTGTGATAGGCGATTATCTCAACTCGACGTGGTCAGCTAACCCTCGAACTACAACCGTTGTGAAGTATTAGTTGTCGGAATTCAATATGGCGGACTCGTACGCTTCGCTCGTTCGTACTTAATCGAGAAATCGATTTTTGTATGTGTAAAAATAAGTTCCGCGGCGGAACATTTACATTGTAAAAGACGAAACTTCTCAATGTAGCGCTATAACAACTATGAAATTAAATTATGCTCTTCAGCTTGTTTAATAAATCAGCCGCCCTTCCACGCAGGTATTGGAGACAAACTTTGGAATTGTTCAACAGTTGGCAGTACTCGCGGCGGGAGTCTGTGAATGACGTCTTAAATATCTCCCGTGCTTTCTACAGTTTTCCTTTCCACGAAATGAAATAAGGAAGCCTAAACAATAAAATCCTTCCCGCAGCTGAAGCAAAAAGCTTTCCATAAAGGCGGCGGTTGTATGTGTAATGGTATATAAGACGATAAGGACGCAACTGCCAGACCGTATCGACCATCTTGTAGTCTTTACGCGCTGTGCATGTTATCGCCGTGCACCAAGAGATCGCCGTAGCCTGTGAGTGCATGGTCGTAACAGTAAAGATAAAGCTATATCCAATGTCGCCTGGGCTCTCCGAAACTTCTGGGATTGTGGTAGGTACTTGGAAATGATACTGAAGTATCCTTTGTGACTGTTCTTGAATTAAAACAATCCTCTTCAAAGAGAAACTGTAGTGTGTTAGAAAACAAACCCGAAAGCACACTAATATTCCCTGGTTTAACTCTTTGTACTCACAGATGAACATACGAATTTTTTTTTCTCGGGACCAATATTCTTTTTTGTCCTTGTTGTTGGCAGCGGTTGTTCATTAGACTGTGCAATATACTCTCGACAGTGTATGAAGGTCTGTTCACCATCAGCTTCGTGTACGTAAAGCCCACATCATATTGTCAAAATTTTGCCTTCAGCTATATTCGACAATAAAATTTGAAGACAATAATATACGGCCATCAAATTTTTCCTTCCAACACATCTTATAAAATAATCTTGAATGTGTTTGAAAATGTGTCACGCTGTGAAATTTTTTTACTGGGAAAATCTAATTTGAATTATTATTTGAAATTTATTTTCATAGTGAGAAATTAATTTTGTTTTTCCATGCAGTACACTACAGGAAGAAATCTAAGGAATATTGTATGTTATTTTCGTTTCTTTGAAAAATTTAAATTTAAAATCATCAGAGAAATTTCCTTCACAATGAAATTTAACGCCCCGAAGCTCGTGATATTATGTGCAATATTCACTTAAAATAGCATTCATGCTCAGACAGCTTCTACTTAAATAAATTATCTTCACAGCCTACTTAGTTTCCAACAATTGTTCGTTGTTTTAAAGTTTCTTGACGTCCATTTTTGTCGTGCACGATTCTGATTGGCTGAGACTGTCAAACATCAAAGAAATTTCAGAACCGGTTCAATCTTCAAATATTTGATGGAAACTCAAGGCATCCAATTCTCTGAACTATGGCGGCGTTTATGCCGTTTAGATGACGTCATAACTGCCCGACTTGATTTGAGCGAACTTATAGGAAGCAGTATGACGGAAAAATTAGACACTGTGGCAGGGGCTTAAGAGATGTGTGCACAGAACGTTTACAAAATATGTGTTGTTCGTAATGAATGTACTCGTCTTATGTTAAACACATCACACGACTAGCAATTAATTGGATTTGATTAAGATAGTGATTTATTAGCAAATATAATGTCTTACCATTTCATTTTATTTGCATAATTATTCTCACTGCCAGTACTTACTGTACACGATTTGTCAATAATATAATACATGACATGGTAAAATAATACAGCAATTAAAACATAATTATTACATTTAATTTTGACGGATATTTTTAATGAGTAAAAGAAAATAAAAACCTAAGTTTTCCTTTATAAACCCGATATTGTATTAAATGCAAAAAGTTACTTCTTCTTATTATTTTATCCTTCAATTCTATTGGCTGAAGGACTCTCGTACACTAAACGAGATGAACTGCCACCATTTCCTACACACCTACACACGTCAAGGAGGCCCATACACGACACGTAACGCGATGAACATGAACCCGTTTCGTAAAAATACTTTCTTTCATTCTGATACGCCACGTTAATTAAGTAAAATTTTTTAAAATGGTAAAACGACCTTCGTACCTGGTAAAGGCTGTTCACGGTAAACTGCGCACTTTTGACAACTCTGCTTGGTATAGGATGTTCACAGTAAAGTTTGCACTTTTGAGGCCCTCGGCCATTTTTTTTATCCTATAACCTTCTTTTTAATTACATATTGCCACGTGAGTAAGAAACACAGTGTGCGTATGCCACCGCACTCGGAAGTTAGCGCCTAAGGCTAAAATAAAATTTATTTATTGACAGTTACTCCAAATGAGAGGACTTTCAAAAGTGCTATCTTTACCGTGAATAGCCTATCTATACTTGCGTGTTCTTCCAATGTATGTAGAATTATCATTGCCATGGACCTGGACACTTCGTCCATGCGTCGGTCAAGTGAAACTGTAAAATCATTGGAAAAGGAAATATATATATAAAAAAAAAAAAATTGGTTAATTCTTTCACTTGCGTGTTTTAAAAAAACTCACAGCAAAATAATTCATTTCAATATCCACAAATGTTTACCAAACAATTTTAACCCATTCAGGCACAAAGTCCACGATAATGGACATGTTGCATATGACAGATATGTATGGCCGGTGCTGTACATAGGAAGGTGGTATTACTAGGGATAAGAAAATTTCGCGAGTTCAATGACATGTAGGCTAGCCTCCACAGTCATGTGTACACTCGAGCCTCAGATATCTGTAGACTAACTGCTGCTCCAGAGAGTAACCATTGTTACATCACACCTGGCAGTATGGCATTCGCTACTAGTTTCCTTGCAAGTCTGCTATTGGCTCAGAGTCGTCCAGGGCGTGTCTAATAAACTGCGATCCAATCGCAAAGTCAACTTCAGTGTACACGTATTTGAGGACTATATTGTCCTGAAATGAACTCGCGAAATGTTCCTATCCCTAATCATTACCAAGTCTGCCTTATGGCTAGGGGTAGTGAAATTCCGCGAAAAGATTTCAAGACAAGTTATATTTCAAAACACTGTAGGGTCGTTTACCTGTCTTGATTGGTTGAATTACTTTTTGATACGTGTTAACTGTCTGCACACGAATCACATAGGAGCCGTGCCGATGCTGCCGAAGTCTTGAGTGTCCAGTCAAATGTGAAAACGCCTTCCCAAGCAGACAGCAACCAATGGCAATAGCCAAACTGCTGTTTGATGCATATAGCATTGAAGTCTAACTTGTACTCAGATTTTTTTTCGCGAAAAACCACTGGCTAATCTGATTTGTGGAATTTCCTACACCTATTTGACGTGCATGGTTAATGCCAGTACCATCGACAAGGCAGTACGTTGTTCATTGGCTGCAAGACAACTACTGGACACAAGTACATTGCGTACCAAAAAATCACGTGATTGAAACACTTTAACTCGGAAATTAATGCGTGACCGAACGGATTAATTCGACTTTAAGGTGTGGAACTATTCCCCTGCGGCGTTATCAACTGCACTGGGCGCAGTGGCGGATCCAAAAGGATCAACATCGAAGACAGAAAACTTTTATTTTGGTTGAAGTAGTACTTGGTCACTGCGAAGTTGGATAACGAATATGTTCAAAAGTATAAGTAATATGTCTCCGACGTTTATTTATGTCAGCATCCTCTGCTTCATATAATTGTAGTAATTTTAACAGTACTGCGAGCATGTAAGCATATATGTTGTAATTGTTGGACACAAAGCCAGTCCAGAGTTACCATACTAGTGTTGCAACAGAGATCTCTTGTTGACAGTTGCATAATAAATTGTTGACAGACATTGTGACCAACGAATTCATCATTAAACAGAAGTCTACACACCCTTAACATTTACTGCTCTTATTTGAAACAAACGTAACTCCAGTGTGGCAGCTTCTGACGAAAATGCTTTTGTAGATCAATATGTTTCTGGAGATAAAAAATCAAACAAAGCCGAGAAGGGGATATTTTGCAAGAAACAGCTTATGCTGTGCTCTCTACAATGCAGTGGCAATGTGGCCTTGACAATGATGTCAAGTATAGGCCATTCACGGTAACGCGAGCACTTTTTGACGCAGTCTCGTCAGACATAATAACCAATAAACACACTTCATTATGGCCTCGGGCTTTTGGTTTTGTGTATGATGAAATGTATTATGCATTGTATTTGTTACTTACATGACAGTATTTACATCAACAAGTGGCGGAAAGATATAATTTTGCTGAAATAAAAAAGTAACCAGGGCTGCAAAAGTGCTCACTTTACCGTGAACGGTCTACATGGACCTTCCCCTTCTGGCCACCCCTGGGTGAGTTAAAAATTTGAACGGAAAAAAAGGGGTGGGGAGGAGGGGAAGAGGAGGAAGGAGAGCTCGTGGAACAAGAGATAGTTGAATATTTCTTCCAATGAATCACTAGCAGTGAAGCGAGTCGGGTCATTAATGTGATGTTCTGTTTAAAGGAAAGATAATAGTTGGAAACAGTGTACGAATACCACATCATGTTCTGTTACTTGCCGTTATTTCGGGGTTGCGAGGACAAATAAAAGAAAGTATTTTTTTTAATGTATAATATCGAGTGTCGATGTATAATTTTTGGATGCAGATAACTCGTCTACTGAAGTAACAAAAATTGTAAGTAATAAAGATTAATTTGTTTTTCTTAGTGAGAAATTTAAGTTACCCTATCTTGGTAATCGAGTCCAATAAAAATCACCATATTTATCCAGTTATAGTATATTAGTATCGGCGATAAGTGTTTGAATTGATGAAAATGTGGAACCGGTGGGAATTATTTGTTAACATTTTTTACAATTCTCTTTTTAAGATTTATTGTTAAGAAGTTATTTATCACTATAATGGGCTTTTTAACATCCATTTTAATCACTATGGCTGTCGATATGGTATTTTAAACCTCGGTGCAGTGCAATTTTAGGTTATTTAAACACATATTGTAAGAGCGGAGATTTTCTCTTCCCTGTTAGGAGAGATGACAGAAATAAAGCAGCTGGGGAAAATATCCTATACAAGAAGGGGGTTGGGACTTGGGAGGTGAATTTCCAGCCCCCTTCCTTTTCAATTGGAACACTGAACACTAGCGAAAGGATAATAAATGCCGTATGCTAAATCACATTTATTGCAAATTACTTTTTGAAACCATTTGAATGTGTTACATGTACTTATTGTTCATCACTTGCCAGTGACAGCGCCCGGTTGTGGCCCCACCGGGAATCGAACGCGGGTCGCCATCAGATCATATTCCTAATAAAAAGTATTAACTTCCCATGTCTTTATGATTTGAAACCGGAAGTCGGGTGCACGAGCCACCACACCAACCGGGACCCCTCAGTTATCTATAATAATTGGTAATAAATCTAACTCTTCAGCCTAAAGATTAACATTTCAAATAGTTGGACATTAAAAAAAATTTTAATTTTAATTTTACTATATAAAGGGGTTTCTTTGACCACTTCAACCAGTTTTGAAGTAAAACATTATATGCCATATTTGTATTGAATTTTTTAAAACTGTTATAAAGTCAAAATAATGCTTCTGGGCAACATACATGGCACGACTTCCGATAAAACGTAGAATATATGTAATTCCATAGCGTGTTCACAGTACCACTACTAGTCATAGAAACCCCCCCCCCCCTTCTACATTTATATTTTAAAACATTTATAAAACACAGAGTTAACAATAGTAACTTGCAATATTTTGGAAAGTAACGTAATGAAAATGTTATATTCTTGCATTTTGCCTAACTTACAAAACACAAAAAAAAAAAAAAAAAAAAAAACGAAATTTTCTCTATAACCTAATTAATGGCAGAAAGGATAATTTTTACAACAGATAAACTGACTGAATGGTATAATTTTCTCTTTTTAAATAATTAATACAATCTGTACGGTAACATTTTAATTTGCAGGAAAATTATTATTATTACGTAGTTAGAAATTTTGTATGCTTTCACAGACAAGTCCAACTTCATCAAAAGGAATAAAGAGGTCCCATGCTGAGATTGACAACTACTTCAAGCGTGTGCCCAAATAACAAAAGGAGGTTGTAAACAGTTAAAAAATTCATCTACTCTTATTCCTGAATCTTCAGATTTTTGCAGTGCTGTAGTGTCAAGCGCTGCTGGTACACCTTCTTTACGTGCAATTTCAGATATAAGTGGACCATCAAATGCAGAAAAACAAGCAGCTACAAATGACATAGGTATTTTAATTGGAAAAAACTGTGGATGATTTTGCGAAGAGAAATTTGCTACAAGATCACTGGAGACCCCCAGATGACTATGTTTTACCGTACACCATCAAAAAGCTAAAAGGAAAGGAAGTGCATCGCCATCCAACACACCAGCACTTGGAGATGTTTGAGTGGCTTGTGTACTGTGATATCAGCCAAGGACTGTTTTGTAAATACTGTGCCTTGTTCGCACCAGGCCACGTCGAAGAGATGCATCAGACTGTCCAGTTAAGTAAGTTGGTTACTATGCCACTTACCCAGTTTAGTAAGCTGTTAGGGAAAGATGGGCATTTGAACATGCATGCAGAAAAAACGTACCACAAACATGCAGTAGCAGCAGGAGAAAAGTTTCTTAATTGCTTATCAGATCCAGTGAAAAGAATTGACAACCAAGTAAATACACAACGCCTAGAGCAAGTCAAAGAAAATAGGAAATTTCTGGTCTCCATTGTTGAAACAGTACTTTTTTTTGGGGCGTCAGAACATTTCCTTCCGTGGCCATAGGGATGATGGCAGTGTGCTTAGTTCAAATGGAGGCTTTTGTGACAACGAAGGAAATATTCGAGAACTTGTACGCTTTCGTATCAACAGTGGTGACAAGCTCGAGCAATATTTGAAAAATACTTCAGCCCGGACAATGTACACAAGTAAAACAATTCAAAATGATTTGATTTCATGCTGTGGCGATGAACTAAGGCAACTTGTTGGGCTTTGTGAAACACGATGCTTTGAACGCCACGACAGTGTTTTGCAGTTCTGAGCAGCTCTTCCCAAAAACTGCTGCAGCACTCGAGTGTGTTATCACGTGGAAAGATAGTGCAGGCGCATCAAGGGAGAAATCTCCACTATGTGCAATAAGTGAAAGTGATTTCACTGTCGCAGTCGTGTCTCTTCCTGATTTACTTATCACAACACTCCAGCTGAGTAGGACATTACACAAAAAAAAAAAACACCGGATCTCAAAACAGCTGAAGAAGTGCTCCGTGACACGATTACTACTTTGAAGGCAAAACGTTGTGGCTTGTTCAGTGATGCGCGTGATATTGATTTAGAGCTTCGGACAGCAAAGAAGCAAGTTCACAGGTGTAATACACCTGCTCCTGATCTAGAGCTATTATTCTGGCAGACAGTGTATGTTCCACTGCTTGATAGATTTCTGCAAGAAGTAGAAGAAAGACTTCCTCATGATACTTTAGATGCGTACAGTTTGTTTGAATTAATGCCACGTTCAACAAAAAAAACGAACAATCCATCAATGAATGAGGATATCGTCAGAAAAATTTGCAAGTTAATACTCTGGGCTCTTATAAATGGATGTGACTTACTCCAGCAAAGCTTTATTCGGCGAATACAGGTTGTGGTGTGCGAAATGGGGATAGGAAAAGTGACGAGGAAGACAGCAATCAGAAAACAGTGATACAGCTTCTTTCGGAATGTGACATGGACGTATTCTCCGTCATCAATATACTGCTTCGAGTGTTAGCAACTTTGCCTGTTAGTGTAGCGACGGCAGAAAGGGCCTTTTCAACTCTGAAGAGGATCAAAACGTGGTTGAGAACAACAATGAATGAAGATCGTCTGATAGGATTGGCTCTCCTGGCAACTCATCGCGATATTACAATAAACCCTGACCAGGTTACTGATAGATTTACCATGAGCGGAAATCGTAGGCTATAGTTTGTTTTGTAAATACAGTACAGTATAAAATTATTCTTGAACTGTAAACATTATTTAAAGGATTTATACAAGCCACATAGTTAACTCAAAAGTAATTTCTGTGGTGTTCGTTAATATGGGATGGGAGCTTCATTTCTGTCAATAAGGAGTAGAAATATATATATTTCCATTATTTTGATATTAATAGAACATACTATAACTTTAATTCTTTTAGTAGGCTGTATTTTCAAATTAAATAAGAATAGGATATGTGGATTTCTAATGTAATACATGACAACTGCGATTATTTTAGCGTTACTTATTGTTATCTGTCAAAGTTGAATGTTAATTAAGATTATCTGTTAATTTATAAAATGGCATTTCGATGGATGCTTTGGAACTCTAAATGACAAAATTCGCATAGCCATTTTTAAAATTTATTTTAGTGTTTATTTGTATGTAATTAAATGTTATAAAACAGGGCAAATTCAACAGTAAAACATTAATTGTAAAACCACAGTTTTCGAACGCTACTATAATAACTAATCATGAAAATACTACCGAATGAGCTTGTATTGTTTTGTAATCTAATGAAATTGTGTGTTTTTCGTCTCTGCGTTTGTTGACGAAGTCATACTTGTCAGTAATCATTGTGCGTATTATAACTAAAAATTAGCGAAATGTTTGCAGTAATTTTAATAACGAATTCGAATAACTTGTGTTATTTCAGTGCTTAATTGGATGTGACACAATTAAATTAAGGAAAACAAAATAAGCTTGTGTTTGTTTCGCCCATAGCAGAGTAATAATTTGATTTAGTTTATTATAATTTGGTACATTTTTAGCTGCTGCATTGGTGACAAGTTAGTAACAAACTTTTGCACTGAAAAGTTCACGTTAATAAGCTAGAGCACATGGGTGTTTAACCAATGAAAATGGTTCACTTGGGTAGGTAATTTCGAAACGATATTATTTTCTCACATTCAGCGTTGACTGAGATGGTAATTAATTTGATAGAAGTGCATTTTTTAAATTAAAGCAATCAACACAACTGTTATCCGATTTTAAAGTATAAAAATTGGCGCTGTAGTTGAATACAATACAAACATAAATTATTCTTGCAAAAGAAATATAAATAAACGTTCTCGAAAAAAAGAGCTTAGAAATAATGATAAACGAAGAATACATACAGCTTAGCTCCTGGATGTAACTTAAAACCTTTTCCGTAACATTCTTAGAATTCTTAATAATATTCTCCCCAAAAAATAAAAAAATGAATACATATTTAAATTTTAGAGGAGTTCTTCGAATTCCCATAAAATAATTGTATAACAAGTGCAGAAAAAATAGCACAGGCCTTTCCTACGCAAACTGAACTTAGAGGAAAATTATTTTGAATCCAAGATGCCCCCCCCCCCCCTTCACCGCCATATCCCAGTATCCGCCACTGTCTGGGGCGCTTGACAGTTAGTGCGCCCGTCAAAATATATCAAGGCAGGGGTATAAAGGCTGTGCACGATAAAGCGAGCACTTTAGAAATGAACTTTAGAAAAATGTCACTGTCTCTGTATACGTATATTCTAATGTGTGCGCCGAGTACATTCGCACAGTAAAGTTGGTGGCAATAGATGGAAAGTAGTTCCATGTCTTAAAATCGAATAAAACGTATTAGATAACCATTTGTGATAACTTAAAGCTATTTCTTTCGCTTCCTGATTTTTAATGCATTAAAGTTAAAAACGAGCAGACATGTTAAGTATTTATTTTCTTAATAATTTAACAACTTAATTTGACCGACTCATGAATAACGTGATGAGGCCCGTGGCAATGTTAATTTTACATAAGACGGAGGAGTACGCAACGTGTATACAAGTAAATCTTAAGCGGGACTTTCAAAAGTGCTTATTTTACCGTGAACAGTCTATTCACACACACACACACACACACACACACACACACACACATATATATATATATATATATATATATATGTGAAAAATGAAACCCTATGCACGACATGTTTGGTCGTTCCTAAATATGTCATGTATTACGAGCGTTTTATACGTCTATTATCATAAAAGTACTTTATTTTCATTTAAATTTAACTTTTAATTACATTTTAGCTATAACTTATAATATTTCATTTGTAATTAATGTGAATAAGATGCAGACAGAATATAGGTATTTCGCGAAAATATTTCCGTGCATATTAGGTTTCAATACCCTACTAGTACATCAGCAGTGTTGTGTTGTTTATTGGTCGCGTGTCTTTGTGAGAAAAGATTTTCTTACTTGGCTGGCCAATCAGAATTAAGTTACTCCTGTAGTGTGCGTCTGTGATTCGTGGGCAGACACCTAACACGCGTAACACGTATACCATCCAATTAAGGAAGTGGACCCGGGCTATGAAATACAACTGGTCGTGAAATTTGTTCGCGAATATCGGGTGTCTCTGTAGTAATTACATTGAATAGCTTATACAAGCGAGGATGTTCGCTCATTGGTCCTTTATTTCCTGTTTCGAAGATATTCTCTACAGCTTTGGGGTGGTTTCGAAATCTTCTCTATAAATACCGTGGAAACAAGTGACGGCGGACACTCGGGGAGAGTTTATACCTATACCTAGAGGTTTGGGTCTCATTTCGAGACATGTAAATTTAGGACTGTAGCATTTATTGGGGAAATTGTGCCAGTTAAGTAACTGCACGTGTTTCCTTAACTATATATTTATTTTAACTACGCACTATTATTGCAACCCTTAAATATTATAATATTTTCAAGTAATTTGGGAAGTTGTAATATTTAAATGTTTTAATGCAATAAAAAAGCGAAGTACGCGGAAATTAAATTTGAAAAGGGAAATTAATGGTTTTTTTTTAACTTTCTGCAGTCACCCACTTAAACCAACTATCACGTGCTGCTACTGATTAATTTTTTTTCACATAATTTTCATTCGCCTCCGATTTATGTGCATCTTGGATTGTGGAGTTGAGGTCGACATAGTGGTCTGGTGGTCGATAAGCTCACTCTGTTACAAAATAAACCTCTGAGAAATGTTGCTGCCTCTACCTGGATACATTTCAACGCGCATAGCGACTTGCAGGAGACGAGTAAAGTTGGTAACGATGGAGGGAAAGTAGTTCCACGTCTTAACGTTGAATTAAAAGTGTTAGGTAAAAATCTGTGAAAACTAAAATGTTTACTTTTGCTTCCTGTCTTTTCAAATATATACAAAAGTGTACGAATTAGCAAATTCGTAAAATATTTACTTTTATAATAATTTCAGCGTTTCACTCGGCCGGCGCATGAATAAAGTTGTCAAGCACGCGCCAGTGTTAGTTTTACATATGGTGGAAGAATACACAATATGGATACAAGTAGATCTTCAGCAGGGCTTCCAAAATTGCTCAGTGTACCGTGAACAGCCTTTACTATAGAATTCGCTGAAAGGCCCTCTCACACGGTCAAATTTTCCGACAAAAACTTCTTCCAATATGTTTGGTCAAATAAAATCGGACAGTTATGACGTCATCAAAACGTCATAAACGCCGCCATATTTGTCTGAAGAAGTTGGATGGCTTCAGTTTCCATCAAACATTTGAAGGATGGACCGGTTCTAAAATGTCTTTGTTGTTTTACGACGGTCTCAGCCAATCAGAGTCGTGCACGACAAAAATGGACGTCAGTATACTTTAAAATAACGAACAATTGCTGGAAACAAAGCATGTTATGAAGGTAATTAATTTATGTAGAAACTGCTTGGACAGAAAAAAAACTCAGATAAATAAAATTTGAATTTAGTAAAGAAGCGATAATATATTTAAACACTCATTACATTTGTTCCTGTAATGTACTACATGGAACAAACAAAAGTGAGATCTCACTATGAAAATAATTTTTCAATAATATTTCAAGTTAGATTCTACCAGTAAAAATGATTTGACAGTGTGGCACATTTTCAAACACATTCAAGATAATTTGATAAAATTTTTGGAAGGGAAAATTTGATGTCCTTATTTATTCTTCAAAGTTTATTGACAAATAAAATTGAAGGCGAAAATTTGACAGTGTGACAGGGGCATAATGTTGTTCTGTTACCACGTGCATGCTTACCTGCATTGGGAAAACGGAACAAATACCGTCGTGGGTTTGATTCACCAGGTTGGGATGGAAACAAAGATGGAGAGTGTGCACAGTGCCGATGAATTCGGGCAGCTGTTAACATCGGGGTCTTGAGGGCTGGTGATGGCGAAACGAGGCGAGGATGGAACGGCACCGGAGTGCGAGAGCGGGGGAAACGGGGGAGATATCCGAGAAAACCCTCCGAACAACAGCGGCACAGTCCGACACGATTGCGACGTTCGAAAATCCTGGAGCGACCCCCACAGGCAATCGAACCCGATTCGTCTAGATGGGAGGCGCGAGCAGTCTGCCATTTCGTGTCTGTGTACTTATCTGCTCTGAAGTTCGGGCGTGTAGCTGCGAGAATATCAGCTCGCTTTCTGTATTGTTTCCTTCTCGACAAAATGAAATAAGAAGGAGAAAAAAATCTACTCGGGTCTGAAGAATGCCAAGGGGGGTGGCAGCTACGTCCGTACGAGAGTAATTTCCCCGGCGGCCGGCAGGCGGCAGCAGCGTCGCGGACGACACAGGACACTGCGTGTGCCGTAGAACTCACAACCCCCTCTTCCACCCCCTTTTCGCAACAAAGCAGCAGTTTATATCACGTGCCACGCCGGGAGAAAGGCAATAAGAGCTGACGAATTGCCGTGAAGCTATATACCGGCCGTGAAGGCATGATTGTGGGGGGGGGGAGGGGGGTTGTTCATTGCCCCGCGACACCTGGGTAATCTCACGGATCGCTACTTCCATCCTAGCGCGTGCCAACCACCTCATTCGCTGCGTTAACTCCTCCCCCCCCCCCCTCTTCACACTTTTACTAATCCCTCTGCGAGAAGGAAAATTAGTGGACACATCTCGGGTAATAGGACCGACACTCAAGAATTAATTTAAAATAAAATAAATAAATTGAATTACAACATCCACCACGTAATACTAATAATGAAAAGTCTATTTTGCTAGCTTCATGTTGTGTTTATGGTCAATTCGCAGTTTCTTCCAAATTTTCGAAAGTCCTGATTTAATTCCACTTTCTGGCTATTCACTGCGCATCCTTCTGACGCGTGCAAATGAAATGCAATCACTTCTAGAAGAGAACGCACCGTGTATGTACATTCGACAGACAATCAGACAGAGTCGTTCGAGAGCTAAGGCAGACCCCCACGTTAAGCTAATATTGTAAGTTTCGTATTTCAAAAATACAGTTTCAATATTTGAGTGTGAATTTTCTTAAAGTGTCTTTTTTTTTTCCTTCGAATTAAAAATAAAAATTTGATTTTCATTTTTTTTTCACTTTGTTTTTAAATACTTTTTTTTTTCTTTTTGTGGCTTCTACGGGTTACCTCATTGGCTCGGGATAGATCCGTGACCTACGTCCCATCTATACGGCCCTCAAATCAAGCATTTGAATATATTGTTTCTATAGACAACAATTACATGCGTTTTGAATATTTCAACCCTGAAAATATAAACATGGCGCTAGCAAACTTTGATTTGCAGTTTGTGCCAACTTGAAGAAACTCAATTTAATGATATTCTTCATGAGAACTAGTTCTTAATAGTCATTACGAATGTATTTCTTTTCTGTTTAATTCGCGCAGACAATGAATTTAATATTTTTAAATTTAGAAACAAGATATGACTAAAGGTCTCATTTAAGCAAAAAGAAGAAGAAACATTAACGTGGCATACAAGGGGTGACTTTTCAAAAGTGTTATTCATAAACTGTGAGGATTCCGTGGACTCACTATAGTGTGAATAATTGTAAGCTAAGAGTAGGATATGATTACTGTGTAACCTCTTTAATACAAACGAAAATGGGCCTTAATTTCTGCTGTTTGTAATAACGAGGTTTGTATTTATAGGTGCTTGCAGTGATTATAAAAATCCTCAAAAATTAAAATATTGACTAATGTGATCTAGTATATTAGAAGATAAGTCATTTTTTCACCAGCCTGACTACTTTTTTTCCAGTGGATTCGACATTACTTTATCAAATATTTTTTATTAAGCATAAAAATTAACATGCAAATTTATGTCTCGCCCCAAGGAGAAAGAATACATCTTAATATTAACGGGAACTTCGCATTAATGAGAACCTTGTATAGGCTATTCACGGTAAAATGAGCACTGTTTGTAAGCCCTGCTTAAGATCTACTTGCATGCACCTTATGTATTCTTCCGCCTTCTGTAAGATTAACATTGTCATGGACATCAGAACTCCATTCATGCGTCGGTCAAGTGAAACCGAAAAAATATTAGAAAAATAAATATTTTCACAAATCGGATAATTATTACTCTTCGGTTCATAAAAAAAAAACACAAAACGAAAGAAATAATTTAAGTTATCAGAAACGGTTACCTAACACTTTTTATTTCACGTAAAGATACGGAACTACTTCCCATCCATTGTTACCAACATTACCGCTCGAATATCACCCAGTACGCCCATTTAAATATATAGGTATATGCAGGAACAGTGACTTTTTCCTAAGGATCGTTTCTAAAGTGCTCACTTTACCGTGAACAGGGTTTAGTTGGCAAACTATAAGCATCGAGATTCCTGAACCTGAGTAGAATAGATCTCGTGTATCATCAGACGCCGTATGTGGAGCGTGAGGCGTGGACTGCGGGCGTGACGCAGGCTGCGTTTGTGGTTGCAGGGACCCGAACGGCGACAAGCTGCAGGAAGCAGCGCTGCCCGTGGCGAAGGAGCGCAACCGTTTCCGAGGCGTCTTCTGGGAGCCGTACGACAGCGTGCACCAGAAGTACCTGGAGATCAGTGAGTACCCCCACCCCACCCTCACAACCGACACGCGCGCGCACACACACACGCACGCGCGCACGCACTGAGTAGGTTGTTAACGGTTATATGAGCACTTTTGTAAGCCCCGCCTAACAACTTTTTGTAGACACGCTGTGTGTTCGTCCGTCTTATGCAAAACTAACATTGTCATGGGCTTCATCACTTTATTCATGCGTCGGTGAAGTGAAACTGTAAAATTTTTAGAAAAGCAAATACTTTAAAAATCTGCTAATTTTTACACTTATATGCATTAAAAAAATACAGAAAGCGAGAGAAATAATTTAAGTTATCACAAATGGTTACGTAACACTTTTCGTTAGAGGTTAATATATGGAACTACTTTCCCCTCCACCATTACCAACTTTACTGGATACATGTCACTCAGGGCGCCCGTTAAAAATATATGCAGGTAAGGGCAGTGACTTTTTTCTAAGGTTGATTTCAACAGTGCTCACTTTATTGTGAAGTCATTACAAAATTGTGCGCTCCAAAGTGACTATACTCTTTGTTTTGAATCGCTTCACTGGCGGTGATTCCCACAGGTCGATACACACCAGATGCATGTAGAGAATACGTCTTCTCACGAACACGTTAATTTGGTTTCTCAGCAAATTCGCGCGAAACAGATGGCGATTATGTCAAGGGTAGTCCACACTCGGTCGATGTAGCATTTACAATATCCAGGACACCCTAGTTTTCCGTTTTTGACGACAGGACGCAACCACGCTGCACCTAACGTCACGAACATGGCCGCCACCAAACTAGGATAAAACTGACGTGTTTCAACACTCTTCTTGTGTACTAATCAGCACGATTTTCCTATTAATTTGAAAACCTACAATTATAAAATCAGGCATGTCAAATTGTAAATTATTAAACTGGTATTTTATATCAAAGTTAAAAAACAGCTGATCCAGTAGGAATTTCTTTTTCTAAAAATTGCCAATAATCAAAACTAATAGGATTTTAGGGTTTTTGTGTATTTTTTCCTATTAATTGCAATGGCTGTGTTAGCTTCATATTCAACAATAGGCCACATAATTTCTAGATTTTGAATAACAATTTTACCTGGATCAGCATAATCTATATCAAGTGAACAATCTGATTTATTTTTTTGATAAACAAAGGAACAATTGTTATCAGACGAATTTCGAATAAAAGTAATTTTATAGCCACCTCTCCAATAAACTTCATTGTTATCATGAATAAAACCAAACAGATATCTAAGAGGATAGATTATTTCATTTGGTTTAACACTATGAGTAACTTTTACTCCAGAATAACCATCAACACAACTTAATTCCAAATAACTTAGTTCACCTGGAGATCTTAACAAAGTTGTTATTCCTGGATTATCAACAGCTTCAACAACATTGCCATGTTTTTGAGATTTATACTCTAGAAAACTGAAAAGGAAAAAGTTCGAACAAACATCAACATTATCTAACATATCATATTTTGCCCCATTTCCTTCTTTATCTCTCTTTAGTAAACGAAATTGTTCATAAACATAGCATCATTTGGAAAAGAAAAGCCATCTCCTACAGGAATATCAAATTCAATTCTATTATTGTAAACATTTAAATTCCCCCAGTTGGGGGAAAAGTTTGTCTATTAAAGCACTCAATGCTTTTATAACTCATTTATAAGAAAAAAATAATATATATATATGAAAGATTCGAAGGACATTTCTCGAATTAAATTACTCATTGAGAGATACAAAAATTATAAAAAACATCATGAAGTGGAATATGAAAAAAATAAGAAGAAAGATCTACCTTTAATTTGCGAATTACAATATATCGATAAAAAGACAGAAAAAGTAAGTGAAGAAAATAAAAGTTTAATAACAACACTAGTTCCTGTTGCAGCAAAAAAAATTAGATTATCCATCTACTCCCGATGAAACATCATAGAGAATAATTCCCAAAATCTCCTAATTTTGAAGAGCGAATGGGAATTGTACCATTGAAAAATTTGACGTAGTGCGTGTCTGTTTCTACTAAAAATCTCGGAAAAGAAATTGTGGAAAAAATAAATGTTGTTAAAGCACCATATGCATTACATGGAGATGGACAAAATTTTAAAATTGGAGATACAGAAGTAACAATAAATAATGATAAACTATTTGTTAAAGATAAAGAATATACATAAACAGAAGGTATTTCTAATATGTTAACAAAAAAAGAGCCTGAAGATTTAGCGGGTAAATACAATGATAATGATAATGAAAACTACAAAAAAATTATTATAGCAACCAATGTCGCATTCCAACATTATAAACTTATTAAGCAAATAAATGTGAATCAAAGTTGGAAGTATGATAAAATAATTAAATCATCTTATGATTCAATTTCTGAACAGCATATAAAAGTGCGATCAAAATCAGTGCCAAACACGCCTGAAAGAATGATTTCTCAAAAAACCCTAGATCTGGAGAAGGTATAAAAAAAAAACAATATTTTACCAAAAGAACATATTTGGATGAATGATGTTAGAAATTTAATTGACAGATTGTTAGTTATTCATGGTGAAGAAAATTCTGGTAAAAACAATTTTTACAATGAAAAAGTAAGCATAATGAATATGTTGAACAATAAATTTTCTGATTTTGTTATTAATAATTCAAAAGTAATACCTTATCTTATAAGAGTTTTAAATGTAATTCCACATTCTTTTTGAAACTCTGAACACCATGATAAAGGTATAAAAATTGGGCCTTAAACAACTTAAATTTACCCGAAATGCATTTACTTGGTTATAATTATTGTGGTCCATTTACAAAAGTAAATGAAAGATTAGAAAGGTGACAATGGCATAAATAAACTAGATGAAGCGTGTAAATATCGCCATATTGCTTATAGAGATGACAAAATTTTACAGATTGGTGAAAAAAGTGTTTCTGCTGCTATTGCTTCAACTATGTTTCCAAAAATAAAGTTCGGATTGGGAATTAAAACATTTTGTTGATTATATATTTTTTTACTTATATAAAGGACGATAAAAAATATAAATTTTGATATACCCCTTGATCAATTATGAAATTTGGGTACAGGCATTTTTTTAACAAAAGATCAACTTGAGAAAAAAAATTAAAATTATTTATTTTCTTTATGTCTACCCATTAACTTTAAAATTACAAATACTCAAAAAAATATTAGATTTAAAGGAAGGAAATGGATTACATCACAGAGGATTTTTACCAATTTTATTTCCAATTTTAGGTGCACTTGGTGCTTTAGTAGGAGAAGCTACAGCAATTTATAATTCGGTTGAACAAACCAAAAAATAAATAAATAAGAACTAGAAGAACAACAGAGACACAATTAAGCAATGGAAAATACACTAGGAAGTGGTTAAGTTGCGAAAAAAGATGACAATAAAATTGAATACATCGACATTGGAAAATATGTAAAAATATTAAATATAAAAAATTTCTGAAATTTTTATATGATTGATGAATTACCAAAAAAATCTGAACAAAAAGAAATGTGGTGTGGTTAATTTCGACATTTCATCAAATCTCGGAACTCATTCGGTTTGTTATTTTAAAAACAATTATGTTTACTATTTTGATTCATTTGGAGGCAATATTCCCAGTAATTTAATTAATTATTTCAAAAACTGAAATATTTATTACAATTATGGTCGAATTCAGAACTTTGATTTAGTTATAGGTGGTCATCTATGTTTATTTGTATTACATCTTTTTTTCGAAAGATTTTAAGTTTAACAATATAATTTTGCTATACCAACTAAAGATAAAACATAAAAAAATGTAGCAAATGATTTGGAACCTACATTGATAAAAAGATAACCAAATAATATACAAAGTGATAATGGGTCCGAATTTTATAATACAATTTTTAATGAACTTATGCAAAAATATAATATCAACCATTATTCTACATTCCGTGAACTTAAAGCCAGTGTTGTAGAAAGATATAATTGTACAGTAAAGAATAAAATGTGGGAAAATTTACTTTAAATAGCAATTATAAATGGATAAATATATTAGATGATTTAGTAAAATAATGCAACAATACCAAACATAGAAATATTGGTATGAAACCAATTGAAGTTAATAAGAAAAAAGAAAAAAATTATATCAAACATATATGATTACTGAACCAAAATATAAAGTTGGTGATATTGTCTGCTTTAGCAAACTTAAGCATGCTTTTATAGAAGGTTATACTTCTAATTGGACAACAGAATTATTTACTATTTGTAAAGTTTTAATTTATGATGCTCTGACTTACAAACTAAAAGATAAAAATGGCGAAGATATGAAAGCTAGTTTTTATGAATACAAAATTATGAAAACTAACTATCTTGATGAATATGTGGTTGGAAAAGTCTTAAAAACAAAAGGTGATAAAATTTATGTTTAATGGTTAGGTTTTGATACTTCATATAACTCTTGGATTAATAAAACAGATGTTTTGAGAATTTGAATAGTTTTATCTTCATTGTAAGTAAGGGGGAGGAATTTTGGTGATACCCCAAATAATCAACTTTTAAACATTTTTTTCTATAAAAATAATGGGTGGCATCTATTTTGGTACCCCCACAAAAGTTCAACTTTTTATAAAAATTAAAAATTAATAAATGGGAAACAATTTAATTGAGATAAGAGATTTACAAGAGAGCTTTAATAACTTCTCTAAAAACTATAAAACTTACGAAATTATGAATAAAGATCTTCTTGAAAAAGATTATATAGAATTAAAAGAAATGGCAAAGAATTTAAACATTAAAGGTTATACTTACAAAAGGAAACATGTCTTAATGGAGTGCATAGATAATGTACAAAATAATCACCTACAATCCAAGAGATTATTATATCCAAAAGATTCGGGCATAGAACCACTAACTTCGAAATTTAGCAAAAATTTTAAAGATAGAAAAAATATTATAATTACTGAAGAGAAGAATTTATAGAATTAATGGAAAATTATAAAATAATATTAGAGAAACCATTTCCAGATATAGAAAACAAGAAAGTTTCGGTATTAAAACAAATTACAAAAAGTTATAATATTCGAGGATATTTGTACATTAATGGAAGCAAAAGTGTTCGAAAGAAAGATTTAATTTATTTAATATTGCAAGAGAAGGATCAAAGAGTGAGCGAAGAGATTTGGGCAGCTCTTAACAGTGAGGTCTTGAGAGCCGAGGAGGGTGATTGAAGTGAATATGGAGCAGCACCAGAATGAAGAGACGGGGGAAATGGAAGATCCTGTGAAGACTCGCCGACCAACGGCATTGCTAGGCATGATTCTCACGTGCAAGGATCCGGTTACCCGGCCGGGGATTGAACCTGGTTTGCCTTGGTGGGAGGCGAGCGTGCTAATCGCTCAGCCACTGTGGCCCCTAGCAAGAGAAGGAAAGATGAATAAAAATATCAGAATTTAATTATGGAGAATCCTTACAAATTTTTATAAAAGCAAAAAAAAAAATTAGTTTAATAAATTCTTCGATTCTATTTTAATACTTTCCTTCATTAATTTTTTATTCAAATATAATGTAATTAAACCATATTCTTAATTCCAACAGTTTGCACAAATCTCTTTATATTTTTCATGAGGCATGTCACTACCGACAAAATTTTTATAAACGTGTTTCAAGTTTATGTCAACTTGTCTAAATGTACATAGAAATGTCACATTGTCTCTTAACAAGTTGTTTAGGTACTCTCGAATAAGTTTGTGCCAACTAAAATACACCAATATTTTTATGTCGTCATCTAGTGAAATATTCGCGAATGATATCTTGGTTATCCAAAATTACATAATAAAATATAACTACAGAATTGTTTTCACATTAATCTAGATGGATTATTTCATTATTGTTATTATAAAAATATGCAATTTTTCATTATACTTGGCTATCACATCAAAATAATTTTGTAGCTGGATATATTTAGATTGATTTAAACTTTTTGAACAAACATACAGTTTATTGAAATTTAACGAACTAATATTATAAATAAAACTTATCATCAAATTACTTTTCGCACAGTTACTCAGCCCTACGTCAATGTCCCTTATTTCATCGGACAGAAGATCGCCATTCTTTTCTTTTTAGCATTTTGTTCGGCAGTTAAAACACTGACATTTAATATCAATAGTTTTTATATAATTGTACAATAAAGTATTTAAGTTAACAAATAATAGTCCTATACTAAAGAAGAATAACTTCATAATAATAATAATTCATCAAGATGAATCAATTGCTTTGATTAGTTTTCATGTGAAATGTTTAGCTTCTCATATAGACAATAATACTATAACAACAATTGAAAAAATCGAGTGCTGTTGTTGATAAAAATAAGGTTATAACTATTCCTACAGGGCAATACGATATTGATTCTTTAAAAGAGACTATAAATTAAACTGAACTATTTTCAACCAATAAAATTGAATTAACATCAGACAACATGAAAAATAGAATATCTGTTGAATATAAGGTTGATATTGAATTTGATGATCGATTACCAAATATTCATGGTTTTGAGAGAAATATGACTATTGAAAATGACAAAATTGTTGTAGGTACTAAATTACCTAATTTTAATCCATTAATAACAATAAATGTTCATTATAACTTGGCATATTGTATGTTTATAAAATATGATGAATCTAATAATTTAGAAACAGACATAATTGCTATTTTTCCACCAAAAATGATATTTGGTTTTAGAGATTATATTATTTATGAGCCCACAAATCCAATTTTTATAGAATTAATAACGAACTGTATTAATTATATGGTTTTATAATTAGGGATGAAAATGTTAACTGGTTGATTTTGATGGTTCTGATATTGATGTTGTTTTAGAAATTTAAAATGCTTAAAATATAAAACTTTTCTTTCAGAAATGGGTGGGAAGAAAAATTCATCCCACCTCACATTAATAAAATTATACATTTTGATATCCATATGGCAAAGTATCTATTTTATTTTGTAGTATAATCTGTTTGTTATCACAATGACTTAATGCGATTTTATGAACTTCGATTGTATATATTTTGTGTTTCTCACTACTTATTAAATTGATTGTTCTATATTGTATTTTTTCATCAAACAAACATTTCTTATAATCATTAAATGTTATTATCTTATTAACTATACACCTCTTTACTCCTTCCGATCTTTTATTTTCTTTATCATCAACTCTATATGCATATGTTTTTGCTCCTAAACCAACAGATTCTTCCATTATTTTACCATTACATTCGTCTTCATTTTGCCTAAAACCTTTCTTTATTTTGAGGCATGTTATAAATATTATCATTTAGATAATAACTTGTATCAAATTTATCTAACACTGTCTCCATGTATTCGTAAAAATTTTCTGTTTTTATGTTATAAATGCATAAATTGGTATCTTGATAGACCAGTTCAATTTTATCACCATATTTTTGTTTCATGACTTTATAATTAAAATCATATGTTAATTCTTTTCTAAATATAAAATTGACAAACCAACATAAATAGGCTTATTAAATTTTACACTTGTTTTATTCATATGTATATTCACAAGATTCTCATTAAATATAGTACTTATCTTAAAATTTACTTTTGCTACTTTTTCATTTGAGATCAGTCTTATATCTACTCCATTTCTTATATTTTCCATAGTTTTACCCAACACGGAATTATTCATCAACTTATAAAAATCTTTTTCAGTCATTTTTAGCATTAGTTCTCATCAATGTATTTAAATCTATATACTTGTTTAACCAATCAAATTGATTAAACGTCAATATTTATGTATTTTTGTAATTTTTAATCCATTATTTAGACATTGTTTCAAATTGCGATAGTGTATTACATACATCTATTTATCTAAAGTTGTTTATAATTTAAATTAATTTTTTTTGGAACTGTTTTATTTTCAGGGCAAAATGGAAGATCTTTATGTGAATTATGCAATTCTTGTCGATATTCTAAATCAAATTTCTAATATATATCCATGTTGTGAATCATCATTCAAATTTAATATAGTTTTAATCCAATAATTTAAATTTAATTCTGAATAATTAACCCATTCGAAACCTCCATATGGTAAATATTGAGATATTTCCCATAAAGGTTATTTGCATCGAAATATGCTAAATAATTAGACTCTTGATTTGGATTAAAATCTTCTAAATATTTATTATTTACTTTAACATATAATTTACAACATTGTGATATTCAACCTCTTATACCCTTTTCTATCACTAAAATCATATCATAATTGTGTAATAAATCTAATGGTTGTTAAGTCATTTTTAACATTGCATCCAATGATAAACCCGGTGCTGTGAAATACCATGCGTGGTCTAAGTCATATGCATTTATACATGTATTGCTAAAATCTTCAAAAACTTCTGCTAATAAAAACACATCACTTTTTAAGTATAAATCATGATATTCACCAAGGTTTTTAATATTAAATTAATTCCATACAAGTTTCGCATGTTCATAATCAACATCAGTTATATCAGATTCAGTTAATTTATTGTAAACTTCGCTCCTTTGTGGAAGTTCAGTTTCTTCGAATTTCTCCCAGTTGTCCATATAATTGTATCGATAAACACATTTTTTAATAACTAAATCTACCTTATCCTTAGGAAAATGGTTTGAGCATGTTTCATTTGTTCTTTGGTTAAATTAGATGACAATTTATCTAAACAACTTGCCATAAATTTAAATGTGTCAATAAAGCCCATTAAATTTTTTTTCCCCGAAAGTCATATCTGGCTAAGTTATTTAAATCAATTGGAACAAAATTGGGTAATTTTAATTGGAGATTACAATTATTAAATAATAAACTTTCCAATTATATGATTATGATGATGTACTTTTTTTATTTTCCTTCGTATATTCACACTATCATACAGTGCATTTTTTAAAGATATATTATATAAAGTTTTTCTTTTTTTGTTAGTGGGTGCATTTCTTCAATTTGTGAATTTATTCCCCTAATTTTTTCTATTTCTTTTTTCATTGCTTATATAAAATGCACCTCCTTATACAACCGGGGGGGGGGGGCTATAATCGCCATTACTAGATACAATATAACAGAAGCCAGATGCTTTGTGTAACTGTTATTTCATTGTATATGATTCATCATGTAACTTCAAATCAATGGTATTTATTTGTTCATTAGTAAGTTTATATCTTTCTTTAAGTACCTCCTTATAAAAGCCATTGGCGATATCATTTTCCGTTAAAACTGGATATCTTTGGATTAATGTGGATTTTTTTATTTCTCTTGGATTTGGTTTAGTTGTTGATATTTTCTTTAGAGTTGATTCGAAATCTGCATGTATTGCAAAAGGGACTTCTGTTGTATGTTTATAGTTTTTGAATTTTATTTGTTTGCCTTTCGAAGTTAAAGTGATTCTTACGGGTTAATTTTTAGAACAGTCTTCTGTATGTTTTTTTAATGTTTATTGTGAGTAAAAGAATCGAAGTCACTAATCACGTATATATGTTTTATGTTGTTGATTATTATTTTCTGCTGAAAGCAGTTTCGATAAATCTTTTATCCAACAATAATGTGAGTTTTTATCTTTTTGAAACAAAGTAAATTTATATACTTACCCTTTTTATTCTTTGTGAGTTTTAGTGGATATACTGTGGATTTACCTTCAATAGAGTAAACATTTATAGATGTATCAATTTTATTTTCTATTTTTGATATATCATCAATTTTAATAGGATATTCATATTTATGTATTGCTTTGTCGATATTAAGCTCCGCATTTTTATATTTAGTTACTCTATCCGAATTGTTGTCTGCTGGAAACAATACAGATTTTATTGCCCAAAGAAAACATTTTTGATAATCATTTTTCACATTTATGCATGCTTTTTCATTCTTAATAAATTCTGGTAGATCAATATATGACACTCCTTTTAATGGATTATCCCTATTTATAGCTAATTGCATTACAATTATTCTATCTAAAGTCCATCCTGATCCTCTTCTTTGAAATTTAGATAAAATTTGTAAGTAATTCATGCTTTATAATATTGTAAAGATTTTCTATTTCTCCTTCATTTAATATTGTGTGATTGTATGACTGAAATATAAATAATTCTACTTGGTTATTATCTTACTTGCGACAATTGGTAAATAAATTAATGTTAGTTTTCAACCCTGTAAATGTCCTAAGATTATTGCATATAATTTCTAATACCTTATTTTTTACTGACGTTAAAAATTGATAAGGTTGTACTAAATTAAAACTATTTTCAATGTTATGTGTTCATAACTTGCCTTTAAAGGCTTTATTGACTATGTAATTTGTATTGGTTCTTCTATTTCTTTAGTTTACGAATACATTAGTAGAATAGGGGAATATTTCTTTTAATTCATTTTTATCTTGTTTATATGATTCATTGATATTAGCTTCAGGTAAAGGTAAATTTGTAAAATTATTCTTTGTTAGCCATTCATTTATCTGCTTACTCCTATCTCTTGGTTTTACAAATATATTAATAGAAAAAAGGAAATATTTTCTTTAAATTATTTTTAGTTTTTTTATGTGTTATTTTGTAAGCTGAAAAGGGTAAATTTGCAAAATTCCTTTTTATTTGTTCATTTAATATTCGTGGTATAATAAATGAAATTAAATCAGCTTTATTTAGATTATACCCATATTTAATTGTAAATTGTTTAGCTAAGACTCTTAGCTGCCGCACTCTCGTTTCGCTCAACACAGCTCTTAGATTGTTTGGCGTAATTTTTTCTTTTATTTATAAGGGAAGAATTTTTATTAAAGAAATTATAAATTACGATAAATAAATACAAAGGAACAAAACTGAAAAAGTGTTTAAATTATTGACAATAATGAAATTATTTTTAACTATTTATCTTTTTGTTATGACAAAATTTCTCATTAAAACATTTTTTTACATATTGTATATTTGTCCATAGTATTTTTATGCTGAGAAAATAATTTTATAGATTTATTCTCTTTACATGCTGTACATATCTTTGTTTGATAGTCATGATGTTGAATTTTGTTTAAAATACCTGCTACTGTATTGTTTGATTTAGTATTCTTATGCTCTTTGGGAGATGCATTACAAATATATTTTCTATATTCACACAGTATTTTCTCATTTTTTAGCTCATAACGGCATCTAGAATAATCGTTGTAACATTTCTTACATATTGTTGTATGTTTATCTATAGTAGCTTTATATGAGAATAAAATGAATCAATAGATTTGTTCACATTACATACTGCACATCTCTTAGTTGAATAATCGCCATGTCGAATTTCATTTGTATTGTGTAATTTAGTATTTTTTATACTTTTTGAGAGATAGTTTAGAAACATATTTTCCACATTCGCATAATACTTGCTCTTTATTTAAAACATAATTATTTCTCTCATATTCAGCAGAATATTTTTATAGGTTTTAATATGCTTATCTTTTGTGTGTTTATGTGAGTAAAAGCATTCAATGTGTAATACATCACCACAATTTTTACATTGCTTTTCTTGATTTTCCATTTTTTGTTTAATAAATTACATATGACTTTTTTATGCTTTGTAAATTTCTCTCCTTGTAAATCAAAAATGGAATCTCTGCTCAAGAAGTTAAACAATTCGTTTGAATTTACTAAACTACAAGATTTAGAAAAAAAATACTTCACTGCTACAGATTTTGAAATTTATGAATCTAAGTTTGGTATAAAAAAGTAAATTGTATTCTAAATGGTAAGTTTAAAGTTTCATTTTATCAGACCGCTATGTGAAAATGGTTTATAAAAATACTTAGAAACTAATAAATAAGAAATAAATTTTTATAGCATATAGAGAAGGTTAAAAGAAATGAAAAATGGTAAATTTATTCATGATCTATAATGCTCTTAAGATTATATAACTTATATTAATTTGAATCTTTTTTAATATTTCATATAATTTTTAGCTTATTTTGCTCGATTTTTGCTTGAAATTGCTTGATTTTTAATTAACGCAAATATTGAATGGGTATTTTGGAAAAATTGAAGATTTGCGTGTTTTTGGTGATTTTTCGGGTATTTTTGATGGTTTTTGGGGATGTTTTTGAGGTTTTTGGGGCTTTTTTGAGGTTGTTTTTTGCTCGAAATTCGAGGGCAAAAGCTTGATTTTGGCTTAGAATTGCTTGATTTTGGCTCGAATTTGTTTGATTTTCGATTAAAAGTGTCGGAATTTAGTGTTTTTAAGTTGACAAAGTCCTGCACGTTGATTTTTTTTTAAAAATTGAACAATTTGCTGGTTTTTGCTTGTTTTTAGCTTAAATTTGCTTGTTTTTGAGAGATGAAAATTTGGGCCAAAAGAGGCTTCTAGAAACTTGAAAAAGTTGCTTGAAAACGATACAAACGTTTCTTGAATTTTGGTTAAATTGCTTGGTTTTTCGATGAAAAGGTGGGGTGGTCCAGGATAGGCATTATACCACTACTCCTATGTATTACCAAATATTTACTTGATTTAAAAAAATATTTGTGTTCAACAAAATTGACTTCGTTAGTCTCAGAAAATCTGAAATTTCGCGTTGTTCATTCGGCAACTGTGTAGACTCGACAATCACTTGTGTACGTCGAGCCTCAGCTATTTGTTCATCGGATGATGTCGCAGTTTTACTCCAGACCAGGTAGCACGGGATTTGTTCCTTGTTTTCTTACAGGTTAGTTATTGGCTTAGGTAAATCCGTCCAAGGCGTGGCTTACAAACTGTAATGCAACTGGAAAAGAAAGTCAAATGTGCATACGTTTGAAGTGTAGCGTGTCCTCAAATGAATTAGAATAGTATATTTGGTTAAACTAACTCAATACGTGTTTGGGCGTAAATCAACTTTTTCTTTTGCTTAGAGAATTTTTTCTTTCAGTGGAAATGAGTTTGGTTAACGCCTAAATAGTGACTTCATTTTTTACTATTTCTTTTTTGGAGAAATACATAAAAATGGCTTTAATAATAACTCAATTTTCTCCCACCCCCCCCCCCCCCCGCTTCTCTCCACATTCCACCACTCAAAAATAATAAAAATCGTTAGTAACATTAGCCGACTTACGTCACGCAGTTACTTAACTTTTCATGGGGCATGAAATGAGCGTCGTTTCCTTTCCCTCCTTCTATAAAATCGTCCAACTATAAAGTAGGAGAACGAGCTGTAGAGGAAAGTTCACCGCACTGAGCCCTGAAATGAGAAGGTAAATACCTAGGATTAACTATAGACAATAAACTGCATTGGAGCGTACATATTAACAAAGTTAAAAATTCAGCTATAGGAAAAATTAGGCAACTCTATCCCCTGTTAAAACATCCTCAACTCCCCACAAGATTAAAACTATTAACCTACACATCTATAGTCAGATTAGCTATGATGTACGCTCACGAAGTCTGGGGAAACTCAGCTAAAGTCTTAATAAACCACCTTCAAGTAGTTCAAAATAAATATCTGAGAATAATAGGAAACGCTCGTAGATTCACACCAACAGTCGATTTACATAACGTTTTAAAGGTTCCCTACATTGGACATAAACTAATCTCAGAAAATAATAAATTTTACGATAAACTCGCCTTGCATAATAATCTAATAATTAGAAGAATCGGTAAATATTCCCCAGACTTAAAATCGCGTAATAGACGTCCTAAAATGCCTAGATTGCAGGTGTAATTAATCAACAGTTCTCCCCCGGCACATAAGAATATAATATAAAACCACAGATCTGGCGAAAATTCTCCGATCGGTCCGGGACAAAATTACACCATTTTAACAAAACTAGTTTGCGAGAGCACTTCGCTGCTCAGTCTGCCCACAATCACAGTCCCGTTCAGATGTAATAATATCGTTTCCTAGGCGTAAACTACTAAACCAAGTTAATATTTCATTAAAGCTGGCTACTTAAAACACTATCCAAATGAAATAACGATCCTTAAAGCACGTAAACAAGCTTAAAAACGTCTTTTCTGCTCCCAAAATTACACTTACAGCAAGGTTTCTCCTGATTGGCCGGATTCTTCCCAAGGGCGGGGCCTCGATTCCCCCACCCAGAGATGGCAGCACTGTCTCCTCTCAGACGTGATAAACCCGCAACAAGTAATTACCGCCTCCTATTTTAAGTTTTATTGTAATAAATCTTAAATATAGAAGCCTTTAGCTGAACCATATTAATATTATTTATATTTAATTAAACACATACGACCACCGTACGTTTCCAGCTTGTCTTAGGACTCGGGTACTTACAGCGCCTCAGGGAAATGAGACTGATTGATTAAAATATAACTAATTAAACAGAACAAGTAATTATAGAATAATTAATATTAATTCACAATTCATTACACAATCACCTCACCTCACTTCACTGCAGGCAACGCCTTTACCCAGACCCTTCGCGAATAAATTCACGGGATGTTCAGGCTTAGCTTCAGCTTTTACAAGGAAAGACTGGCTGGGAGTCTAACAAACTCTCGTCCAGTCTATAACTTAACCTGCATTTTTCAAAATTAACGAAATTCAAGGGACAACAATAGGTAACAGCCTCACTGTTACCTCCTCCCACAAACCTGTGCAGGCAGGGGAATGAGGGGTTATCAGCATTGGGAACCAGGGTTTGCTGGGAGTACTCGGCTACCCTATAAGAACTATAGCACTGGCCTAAAAAAATGAGAAGGAAAACCGCGAGGAGGTCTGGTTTTTTTTCTAAGGGGGGGGGGGGAAGAGAAACGAATCTGCCGTCCACGCAGTGGTCATGTTGTAATCGAACCCGCCACTTCAAGGTTTAAGCTAGAGTGCAGAGAGTGCTGAATGATGGAGGGAGCTAGCGCGCGGATAGGGGGGGGGGGGGGGGGGGGAAACTCCTATTTTTTTTTCCTCCTGGGAGTTTGTTTTTCCCTGAGAGACCCATTCTATTCGTCCTGGAGTTGACCACACCCCTAGCATCAGAGGCAGTTGTTTCTCTCATGAGCGCTATCGCCCTAGTCCTTCTCCGCCATGATTTTCCCCTCCTGCCAGCCTAAGGCATCGTGTTCCCCTGTGTTTTCAGCCATCACGGCAGCTACGGTAAGGCGATCAGCCGCCTTCTGATACCCCTTCCACACTCCGTCTTCACACACCCTACACCAGCAGAGTCGCCAACCTGAGGATTTTGTCACCAGATCTGGTGATTTCACAGGATGGTCTGAACGCTGGCTATTACAATAACAGATTTACTTTTCAAAAGTCCTCGTCATAACAATAGGCTATTCACGGTAAAGTGAACACTTTAGACAGCCCTCTCATTTGGAATAATCCTTGTGTGTTTGTTTATCCTTCTTTCACGTCAAAATGGAGCAACAGATCTACGTATTTTTTTGCACAGAGATAGTTGGTGGTCCAGAGAGTGACATAGACCACTTTTATATCCCGAGAAAATATCGCATTTTTTCAGAATTTTTTTTATTGTAAATAGGCATTGGATTAAGCTTTTCTAAGGACTGATTACTGCATAAAACAGCATTGTTAACATTTTTTCCCCGTTATTTTTCCTTTAATGTTTGTCTATGAATATGCTTATATCAAGTGGAGCCGCAGTTGCTCAGTGGCTAGAGCACCAAATAAGGGTGCGGCAGAAACTCGATGGATAGAGAACCCAATAAAGGGGCCGCAGTAGCCCAGTGGCTAGAGAACCAAATATTGTGGCTGCAGTAGATCAGTGGATAGAGAACCAAATAGTGGGGCCGCAGTAGCTCAGTGGGTAGAGAACCAAATAGTGGCGCCGCAGTAGCTCAGTGGGTAGAGAACACAATAGTGGGCCGCAGTAGCTCAGTGGGTAGAGAATAAAATATTGGGGCCACTGTAGCTCAGTGGGTAGAGAACCAAATAGTGGGACCGCAGTAGACCAGTGGGTAGAGAACCCAATAGTGGGGCCGCAGTAGCACAGTGGTTAGAGAACACCATAGTGGCGCCGAAGTATATCAGTGGGTAGAGAACACAATAGTGGGCCGCAGTAGCCCATTGGCTAAACAACCCAATAGTAGGGCCGCAGTTGCCCAGTGGCTAGAAGCCGCGGTTAAAAGCTAGTAATCAATAAATGTATCATATTTTAGCCCTAGACGTTTGCTTCCGAGTGTGGCGGAATATACACATTGTGTTTGTTACCTACATAGCAATATTTATTTAGAAAGCTTTTTAAAGGATTAAAAAAAAAAGCTGAAAGGAAAAAGTAACTAGGGCCTCAAAAGTGCTCACTTTTCCGTGAACGGCCTATACAAGATTGTTTCACATAGAGAGATGTGAGCGAAGTGAGTGAAGATATTTGGACAGCTCTTAACAGCGATGCCTTGAGAAACGACGAAGGCGATTGAAGTGAGTATGGAGCAGCTCCGGAATGAAAGGGCGGGGGAAACTGGAGATCCCCGAGAAAACTCTCCCGACCAGCGGCATCGTCCGGTGCGATACGCACGTACAAAAATCCGGGAGTGACCCGGCCGGGGATTGAACCCGGGTTTGCCTTGGTGGGAGGCGAGCAGTCTAACCGCTCAGCCACCGTGGCCCGGCATTGAGGGATGGACACTCGCTTTCCTCTGTCCGCCTTCGCAATTCTATCAACAATATACATGTCAACATCAGAAAAAAAACTTTGGTGGCCATAATACTATATCACCGACAGGTCGATAAGTTAATGATTTCAGTAAATTACCTGGTGGCAGATCCAGTGACTTGATGGATAACGAAGGATACCTACTTCCATCCGTTTATCTGATTACTGCATTTTTCTGCCTTCAAGATCGTTCATTACATGAAACACGTTATGTCGACCTTCAAACAATATGGGTATGACCTTAACCTATTCAGACCCAGCGTACGTACCACAAAGGGAGGCTATTTTTGGACAGTAGGTGTCTGTGAGATTCCATAACCAATGAATTTTTCTATGGGTGATAGTTCCGTAAACGTTGGTACTATTCAAGGTTGTGAATGATTTATATTGTTTCTTTAGCCGAGCACAAAGTCTACAGCTCATTGGTTTTCACGAAGAAGCAAGTGCTGTGTCGACTTAAGTACAGCCCGCGTCAAAAAATGTCTGTTTTTGGAAGATATGAAAGAATATTTTAAATTATGCCCGAAAGGGTTAAGATGCATATCACATTCTTTATTACGTGTAATTATCTGTGAACTGACATTTGAAGGAATCACATTATGACTTTGACCGAGTCGAAAACTAAATATGAGTAACCCCTACACACGGACGTAAGCATATAATGAGCCAAAATTTAAATAACTTTTTAAACTATAAAAACGAAGTTGTTAAAATGTAATTATTTTAACTGAACGTAATGTAAAATAGAATACGACTACAATCTGGTGATTAGCTCGTAATTTTTTTATGGTTAGAGACTTCCTCTGGAAAAAGTTGGCAACTCTGCAGGCGCCCACCCTTGCTACGCCGAAGGAAAACAAATAAAGTGATGGTTTGACGGTGGAGGTTGAACGGGGGAGGCGAAGGTCAGAAAGAGGACCCAGGAGGAAGGTTGGGAAGGAAGAAAGCCAATCAACCGATTAATCTTGATTACAGGGCCATTCCCCCACCCCGCTTCCTCCTCTATCACGGTGTTATTTTCTCTCTCAGTGACGCTGTCCCTTCGTCGTAGGCGCGTGGCTGGACCACAGAGCAAGTAAGGAGACAAGAGCGGACACTTCCATGTTGTAACGATCTTCTTGTTTTAAAGTGTTTTTCAGGGGTGGTGGGTGGGTGGTAGGTGCCTGGATTAGTACCAACAGCACACACGTATTTCGAAAAGTAATCACCTGGTATAGTAAAACAAAAATAATAGTTTTTAATGATTATTTTGTGATTGAAGTAGTTAATAATCACGTTGTATTCAATGTTTAATAAAATAGCTTATTTACAAAAAATAAAATTTTATTGTTTTTTTTTTTTTTTTTTTTTTTTTTTTCGACTTGCCGGGTAGCATTTACAGTATGTTTACAGCTTGCATTATTCTCGAGAGGTTCTAGAACGACGTTTTAAAATTACTTAGTTAGAACCTACTTTACTAACACCATTTATTTGCCGGATGCTGTTTTGGCAATAATTAAATATATACCTTTGCTGTTTGTGTTAGCTCTGTCTTTGAAAAATTTACGTTACCTCCAATTGTGACCAACAGAATAGAATAAATCTTGCACAAGCAGTGCAAAAAACGGATTAAATATTTTTAATCGTTTTAGTAAGTAACTAAATCAGCACCTGAAATATATGTTGGTTAAATCAGTATGTTTGAGATACAAATCACTTATAGTTCAGGCTAAAAACCTATCTGTTCCATAAAATCATTATTTCTAGTGGTAAAATGTCTATGTTGGTGTTTCGACAGGCACTTACTTCAAATAACGTGATTGTAAGTCCTGTGTAGCGACTGGCCCCTGGCTGTACAGCCGCGAGACGTGCGCATTCAGGGCTACGTAAGACACGTGCTCATTGGGTCGGCGCGGTGGCAGACCTCACGACGGACTAATCAAATGAGGATCCGTGACGAATTGAATTATAGGTACGACCCCTCCCTCCTTCGGGCCTACACAGCCAGCAATACCATAGAGGTAATAGATGATGGAGTGGCAACAGCCTATCTTCTCCACGTTTGTCAAGTGAAGCCGATGCCTTGTCTGACTTCTTTCAACTGCGCATGCGTAGACCGATTGTTTACGTCAGCCGCCATATTATGAGTGGCGAAAGTTACACAGTAAGCAATGTAAAACATGCACCTTTTTGCCACTACTAGCCCTGTCCTTGTCTTTCATTTTCGGCTTCACTTTCTCGTGTCTCGGCTTCCACTCCATAGACTAATACCTCCATGAGTATTACCAAACGCCAGTAGTGGATCAGGGGCCAGTCACTACATAGGGCTTTCGCTGCTCTTATCGAGCACTAACAATTCCGTTTGTACCAATATCGAAAAGCCATTCAATTGTAAAATAATTTATTCATCGGAAAGGTGATCAAGCAGAGTTGTCCTTTTTACGTTTAAGATCAACTCAACTTCAATCGTACACACGTTAAGCATTAAGCAAACAATTAAAAAAATGTTTTCAACTGTCTATGTTGTAATTATTCCATAAAGTTGGCGTTCTTGACCAAGTTAAGCTTCGTACGTTAATTTAATTGAATTCCAATCATCAAATTTTGAAATGGGGAAAATTAAAAGAAATGTGTAACAAGATGTTGGGTTCTTTGCAGTGAAAATTCGAAGCCACTTGTGAAATATTTCATCTTTCCCAGCAATCCAGAAAGGCAAGTTTCTAAACCAATTTTGTTTGTTTTGACTGGTATCTAGGTTTTAGCTGTATAAGTGGTTACGAAATTTCAATTATTTCCTATAGTAATACATACTTTGCCTAAATACTTGTTTCTTTTAGTCAAATACTGCAGTTAACTATCAAAAGAAACAAAATTGGTTTTGAAACTTAACTTTTTGGATTGCTGGGAATCTCGGATAAAAGTACCGCCCTGTAAAGAAGAAGAAGAAAAAGAAAAAGTCGGAAAAATACAAACTAATTTAATTACCGTACATCAGTTTGGTAATTATTATTGCTAAAAATTTCTTACCATGCCCTCTAAAATAAAATTTTAGCAAATTAATGTTATAAAATAGCCACGACAAAAAAATGATTTGTCTTTTATTTTGGTCACAAGAGAAGCGTTAGTGGCCCGATCGCAGAGAGGTGATGAGCAAAGAAGTTCTGTCTGGCAGTGAAATCTCTTTTTCACTTCCATACTCTTTGTAGTGGATCTACAGAGACATTAACGAGGTGGCTACTCTCGAGGATGTTGCGGAGACAAAAAAATTAAGGGGGGGTGGGGGAGGGAAACTGCGCATTACGTTCAAACCACATGTGCGTACCAGCCATAGGCCGTTCACTGTTACTTCCAACTGATCTGAAGTCCTGCTGATGTTCTACTTACGGGATATTCCCCCGACTCGCGCAAAACAAAACTTAAACCGAGTCTTGAAAATTACACCAAAGGGACAGCACACCGCATTCGTGAGCACTCTGTTTAATAATATTTTGCATGATAACTATTTATTACTAGGCATTGCCAACATAACCCTGTTCCCTCTGGTTATATATATATTATATATATTATATATATATATATTATATATATATATATATATATATATATATATATATATATATATATATATATATATATATATATATATATATATATATATGAGATATTATAACTTATAGATTAGGTTTAAATTATCAAAAAATAAGATACTTTTATGTTAACGGAAGTATAAAAAGGTTTTAACACGTGACATATTTAGGAAACAACAAACTCGCCATACGTGAGGATATTTTTCAAAGGTTTGATTCAAAAAGTGTGACAAAACCCCTAATACTTCATATCGTTAAAATATATTGCTACATATAAATGGCAATTCTTAGTGGATATGCTATTTAAATACCTTTCGAAATCTGCCTGTTGTTTGTATTAACACTACATTATCAGTATAATTACGTTAGATGGTTCCCAAATTGATCTCATTTGATCTAGAGTAAAGTCAAACTCCAAGGGGAGGGCTCACCCCCTTAGCATTTTCACACGCAGAGGCGATATTCCACGCGAGTGTTCATTTATCTATATTCCCTGGATATCAACGTGAATATAATCAATTTTTTTTTCTGAAGTGTTGCAACAAGGAGCATCTGCCCTTCAAAAAATGCGCCAGTGCTGGAAAAAAAAACCGCTCGACCATAAAAAATGCTTGAATGATCTTGATATAGGCTGTTCACGGTAAACTGAGCACTTTTGAAAGCCCTGCTCAAGATCTAATTGTATGCACGTTGTGTATTCTTCCGTCGTATCTAAAATAACATTGCCGTGGGCCTCATCACGTTATTCGTGCTTCGATCAAGTGAAACAGTGAAATTATTAGAAAAGTAATATTTTAAAAATTTGCTCATTCTTACACTTATATGAATAAAAATTAAAGGCCAAAGAAATCATTTGTGCTCTCGCAAATGTTTATCTACCGTATCACTGTTTTATTTTATATTTTATCAATGAACTACTTTCCCTCTGTTGTTACCAACTTTACTGGGCGTACACCACAGTTAGTGTCCCCGTTATAAGAGACGCAGGTAGGTACAGTGACGTTTTCCAAAGGTTGATTTCAAAAGTGTTCACTTGTGTTTTATTTCGCATCTAACTTGTAAAGGCTGTTCGCGATAAAGTGAGCCCTTTTGATATCAACCATAGGAAAATGTCACTTATCCTACCTGCATGTATTTTAACGGGCGCACTGAGTGATATGCGCCCAGTAATGTTGGTAACGATGGTGGAAAAGTAGTTCCATATCTTAACGTAGAATAAAAAGTGTTGGGTAACCATTTTAAATATCTCAAATTATTTCTTTCGCTTTCTGTTCTTTTAATGCATGGAAGTGTAAAAATGAGCAGATTTGTAAAATATTCACTTTCTTAATAATTCCACAGATTCACTTGGCCGACGCACGAATAAAGTGATGAGGCCCACGGCAATGTTAATTTTACATAAGGCGGAAGAACACACACAACGTGTATACGAGTAGATGTTACGCAGGGCTTTCAAAAGTTCTCATTTTACAGTGAACAGCCTATACGTGTACTACAGTTTTAGCAACGTGTCATCCTCATATGCACAGATGTAGGGCAAAGTGGGGGAATTCCGATCGTTGGGGGTAAGTCCGACCACCACGTGAGCTCTAAAACCCCCGTCGTGGTTGGGTCGCCTGTAAGGTGCTACGCTCTAGCGGAGGACTAATGAAGAACGTTCTGTAAGTGAGATGACGCTTGCTCTGTAGATACCAGGGAGAGAGTGTTTTGTTAATCCCGTCGCTAATTCTAAAAAAAGCCGGAATGTGTTATGTGAGGTAAGTAACAATGCATAGTCTTAATGTCCATAGTAGTTTGTGCACATGGAGACAAGATATTTTAAGAATTAAAAAAAAACCCGAGGAAGAAATCTTTAACTTAACATCAGTTTTAAACATGCTAGTTTTGTTTCAACATGGCCATTTGGGGTAAATTCGGTCAATGCTGATCAAAATTACCCCAAATGTTTTTTTAAAAGTAATTGCATCTCTTAAAAACCCTTTAATACGTTTTCCCGCGTTCTTATCTTGTTTTAAAAATTCTAATAAATAAATATGTTTTTTATATTAAATATTTTAAGAATATAATTTTAAATAACTTTTATTTCCATTAATGTAAAACAACTGTATAGTGTATTTATAAATCATTAATTCTATTTTATAAAATGCATATAAGAACTCCTGACACAGAAGAAGTTAATCACTGTTTTTGTAATCCATTGGTTACAGATGCCTCAGCATAGAGCTCGAAGAACACGGAAATCATCACGGAATGCTGAAACACTGACTGCAGCTGTGAAATCCATACAAGAAGACAAGAAACGATTTGGCAAGCAGCCAGATGCTACAGAATCCCATATGCCACACTTCATGACCGACTGAAATCAGGTAATATTTCAAAGCTAAGTTTTGGACGACCGCCAACATTCAACCCTGCCCAGAAAAAAGGAGATTGCAGATCATGTGATTCTTCTGTCAAAGTTGTTTTATGGTGTTACGATGACAGACTTAAGAAAGCTAGCTTTTTCTATTGCTGAGAATCTGCAGATTCCACACAATTTCTGTAGGGCAAGTAAGATGGCTGGAAGGGATTGGCTGAAAGGTTTTATGAGACGACATCCTAAAATATCACTTAGACAGCCACAGACAACCAGCATCGACTGAATCACAGTTATCAACAGAGATGAGGTCAAAAATTTTTATGACAATTTGGGAGGTATGATGGTCAAGTACAAATTTTCGCCTGACAAAATATTCAATGTAGACGAGACTGGTATATGTACCATCCATAATCCAGGCAAGATACTAGCCAAGAAGGGGGAGAAGAGAGCTGGAACTGCTGTCAGCTGGGAAAGGGGACGAAATGTGACTGCTGTATGTGCAATGAGTGCTAATGGTTAATTTGCACCACTAATGTTCACCTATCCACGGCAACAACTCAGCAAGACACTGAAGAGAGATCCTCTCCCCCCTGGTTCTTCATATCAGTGCTCTAAGTCAGGCTGGATAAACGAGGAACTCTTTTTTAGCGTAGCTGCAACATTTCAGTGCATTTTACAAACCAGATCCTAAAAATCCTGCATTGGTTGTTCTGGACAAACACTCCAGCCATATTTCCCTAGAGTCATATGACTTTTGTCGTCAGAATTGAATAATCGTGCTGTCGTTGCCATCACACACGTCGCACCAAATGCAACCTTTAGATATTGCTTTCTATGCACCGCTGGAAAAGGTTTATCATGAAGCATGCAGGAGATGGATGGTAAATCATCCTCACGGAAAACTCAACCCAGATGAACTTCCAGGACTCTTTAACATTGCGTTTTTGAAGGTATTGAGACGGCTGTCAACGGATTTCGGAAAACCGGAATTTTCCTTACGGGTCCGGACACTTTTGTTGAAGAGGAATTCCTTCCCTGTAGCCTTCAAGAAGTAGATATCACAGAACAAGGTATGGAAAATGTTATCCCTGCCACTTCTCCAGGTATGCGAAGTTCCACTACCGGAAACAGAAGTGTCTCACGTAATATGGATTTGATACCATTTAGCTGTGCAGGTCCTTCATGATCTTTTCAGGATTTGGCTCCAGTTCCAAAAATAAACTCTCCAGCAACGATAGTGTCAAAGACTAGGCGTGGAAGGAAAATGCATTTTCAAGCCCTCACTTCAACTCCACAAAAGAAATGTCTTGAAGATGCTAAGCAAAAGAAGGCTGATACACAAAAAAAAAGAAAAGAAAGAAGAATGAGGAAGACAGAAAAATTACACAACATGGTAGCTCAGGCCTTGATTCCCAGCCGAAAAAGAAACTGTGTAGCAAAGAAGAACTTTTTGGGAAGTTCCTCAGAAGATGATGCAGCTGTTGATCTTTGTTGTGACGACAATGAACCAACAATATGCAATACCAAAGACATTTGCATCCTTTGTGGTGATGAAGGGCAGGAAAATGAACTTCGGTATAGGTGTGCTCCGTATTCAGAGTGGGCTCATGCAGATTGCACGGGTTTTGATTCACCAAACAATTATGATTGTGATTATTGTCAGTAATAGGGTAATCATCAGTCATGTAGCAGTTAGATTATTTCCTTTGCAATAATTTAGGCCTAGCTATCACTTGTTTTATGACTTTTATCAATAATTTCTGTTTTTCGAACATGGCAAATTGTTGCATTTGCTTCTATAATATTTCGTGCTTTTTAAGTGTCATTATAATTAGGGCTGTGAAAGCAATGTGTCCGATTTCACCGAATATGAGTGATAAATGTTAATGATCGGAATTACCCGTTAGTCGGGATAACTTCGATCAATCCCATGACTTATAGAAATATATATTTTCTGTTTAAGCAACAGTATTTTCGTAAGTGTTAATGTCCACGAACAATGACAAAAGATAGTAAAGTAAACATTCTATTATGCACCTTCCTACTGCAGCAGGTTTTATTTTAATGAGCATTATTGCTTAAGTGATCGGTATTCCCCTACTTTGCTCTACAGTGATCCTTTTCTCTCTCCCAGTCTATCATTGCGTTTGCATATTGTTGTTGTGTCACATCGCATTATAGGTGGTTGTGTGTCATTACTAGTGGTAGTGATATTTCGCAAAAAGATTTCGAGTCAATATACAGTTCAAAACACTGTAGAGTTTTTTTGATTGGCTGAAACATGTTCTGGTCCGTGTCAACTGTTTACGCACACGAATCACGAAAGTTCAGTGTCAGCGGCGTGTAGTAAATCGTTTTACAGTGGAAGCAATTTCTACTAACAAACGCAACTTCCATTTTTGCTTCCCCTCCACATGTATTTACAGTTTTATAGTATCTAACATTGACTATAAGAACGGAAACGAAATGAATGTAATAATAATTAAACTGAATATTATTTATAGAGCATGTTACAAATTATAAGAGACCTCCCGTTTTCCCGAACACTTTCATCCACTTTACAAGGAAAAATGTAGGACTGGAGGACGCAAACAGAACGACTGATTACCCTCCCTGAAGGAACGCAGTCGAGCGTGTGGCGTTTGTTGATTGGAGATTGGATTCATCGCTAGTGGCTCCCTTTTGAGGAAATAAATAGACCTACTATACAGCAGCACTCTGCGTGTACAGTACGGGAGTTACGAAAACTCTGTTTCTCGAATCGGAAACAGGAAACTGAGAATTAAATGTGTTTAAATAAAGTTAAGGCGAAAACTATAAAGGGCCAAACATTTCCAATATGTATAGCGTAAGCATTGATTACCTTGCATCTATGGAATAAACGCCACTGTGTCATCCTGAGTGGCTGAGGTGTGTGTGTATATGTATATATATATATATATATATATATATATGTATATATATGGCTGAGGTGTGTGTGGTGTGTATATATATATAGCCGAAGTGAATATAGAGCATTGAAGTCTACTGTGTGCTCCGAATTTTTTCGCGAAAAATCAGTGGCCCGTCATTATTCAGTGCTCAATTTACCGGGAACAGCCAATAAGAGTATGACTATCTCGTGTCGCTGGCAATGAGGAGTTAAGTCGCTCTCCAGAGTTGCTAACGGGCGAGGGAAGAAGCTTCCTGAAATGTCCCTCCCCCCCCCCCCCCCCCCCCCCGGTCTGTTGCCTTTGTTGTTGAATCGGCACGCTAGGCCCGTACGAAACACTTCCTGGCCCAATCTCTCTCTTTCTCTCCCTCTCTTTCTCTCTCGACAAGATTCTTAGGAACTTCGTGGGAGCTGGCAAGCCGGCGAATTTCCGTTTCCTAGTTGACGTCTTGAGGAAAAGACGAGCGCGCGCGGCTTAAAGGGAACCAAGACTGGGAACTTTGGAGCTCGCAGATTTGTTCCATTCTCTCGAGCCAGACCCACACGCTCGCAGCCGAGGAGGACAACTGCAGTAGTTCGCGGACGAGGACGTCTACAAGTTGTTTAAAAAACCCGGTGGTGAAATTGGATTGATAAATCATTACGTCACACAATTGAAGGCTGTTCACGGTAAAATGAGCACTTATGAAAGCCTTGCCTAAAATCTATTTGTATGGATCTTGTGTATGCGTTGGTCAAATGAAACTGTGAAATTATTAAGAAAGTAAATATTTACAAACCTGCTTATTTTTACACTTCCATGGACTTAAAAAAAGAATTGAAATGAATAAATTTAAGCTATCACAAATGGTTACCTAACACTTTTTATTCGAATTTAATACATGGAATTATATTACATTTATCGTTACCAACTTTTACTGGGCGCATGTCACTCAGTGTAACCGTTGAAACTGTATTTGCAGATGGGGGCAGTTATATTTCACTGAGAAAAATGTTATGTTGAATCAAACGAGATTTGTTTGGTGCAACCAAATTATTTGTTTGTGTAGGGGCAATGAAATATTTTGTTGTTGAAAACAAATTATTTTGTTGTTCTCATTTGGTTGCACCCAGACAAAGATTTGGTTGGTGCAACTGAAGATTTGTTTGGCTCCACGTACATCAAACAGTTTGGGCTGATATAAAGAAAATGTACAAGTTCGACTGAGTTTCGAACCTACATCAGCCTCGTCAGAGCGCTACTACGCCTTAGCAACCTGAGATTGTGTGACAACTGATGAAGTCGGAATGCTTTTAATCAGATATACTACAAATACTGGGCAACGTGTGCAAACAAATATCTCAAGTTTTACAGCTTTACATTTCAGTTTCCTGTCGAATTGTTTTAATAATATGTTTATACGATTATTAAGCATCAATAGATGCATTAACAAACACGGTTGCTATCGTAATTGAATAAAAAATACAAACAAACTCTCGAGCTGTATTTTCGAACGGAGGCAGTGAAATGAGAGGCCAAACAAATATATACAGTTAATTCAACAAAATATTTAGCTGACAGTCTAATTTTGTTGGCCCAACACAGAGATTTCGTTTATTCAAACATACATTTTGTTAGTCAAAAAAAAGTAATTTTGTTGCTTTTCAAATTTTGTTTGCTCAAAAATAAATTTTGTTAGGGCAACTAAATATATTTTTGGCCCTATACAAACAAATATTGTGTTCGATTTTCTCTCAGTGTTTTCAAATATTAATTTCAACAGTGCTCACTTATCGTAAGCAGCCTTTACTTTAATTAAATGTAACAGAATCCAGATTTTCCTTGTGATGACAGCTATATTTACTTCACTCTTAGATTCGTATTTTTTTTTTTCATTAAATTAAAGTCGATATTTTGTTGCTCAGTCATACATTTGGTTTTTGAAAAGTTGTGTCATAATGTACGTACTGGGACACAATTGATCCAAAATGACGGCAGGTGCGCCGTGCAAGTACATACTCACCAAGTACGCACTCGCATGGCGCACCTACTGCCAGTTTGGATAAATTATGTTCAAGTACGTACGTAATGGGTCTACTTTGAACCACAAATGTGGTCATCGAAAAGTCACAGTTTACGATATTTATTTTTATGTAAAACAGTATTTTAAATTATATCGTAGATTTTGTCATTTATGAACAGATCGCTGTCTTAAAACTGAGGAAGCATAACACGCGCGAAGCTTCTTTCCAGTCGCCGTTGTAACGCTACCTAATGGTCGGATGTGAACTTGAGGCATTTACATATTTTGGCGTGTATAGGCCGCACCATAAGTTTTTGATGAGAAATTAGGAATAATTAATATTCCATATATAGGCCGCACTGTATTTTGGTATTCTTGTAAATATTGTTAAGTAACCATTCAATACAAACATAATAAATTCCGACTTAATTTTCCGCTACAAAACATTTGTGATAGAAAATTTGTATTAATAATTGCACTTTTTTCTTTGTTTCCCCTCCATTCCCTTCCCTTTCTTCCTTCCAATTTCCTTCGAAACTATGTTAAAACATCAAAATGTAGTATGTTGACACATTTCTAAACATGTTTTAGGGGTAATTTTGTTTTGCCAATATCTCTTATATAAGCCGCACCCCACTTTTTGTAGCCTTTTTTTTTTTTTGCAAAAAAAAAATGTGCAACCTATAGACGCCGAAATACGTAATATTATTTACTAGTGACTCCCTTTCAAATTGCCAGTTAGAAATCTCTGTGAAAGTGACTCGTGCTCGCAAACCATCTAAGCCTAGCACACGATAATACTTGAAACATTGCTCTTGATTTTGTGACGCTTTGAAACCGAAATAATGCAATGGGACAGAAACTCAATAAAACGAAGGTGCCTACATTTAACGGAATAAAAACGACATCACGTTATGAACGTAACAGAAAGTAACTCATCTGGGTGTGGCTGATTTGACAGGACTATGTATCAGATTGCGCCTAGATACTTCGTTCCTTAGGGTGGGTTTACGATTGAAAACCTTAAGCAGTGTACTTGGAATATATATCAATGTTTTTAAGGATACCTATTAGTTTATGTCTGCTGTGTGCGGGTCGTGTGTGTTCTTGTCTTGAATTAAGAGATCTCAAGTACAAGTCAAGACGAAGTACCAAAGCACAGCACAGTGGCAGTTGTTGTTGGCGGGGAACTGTATTTACAACTTGTATTTAGGTTATGTGGTATTGTAAAATTGCATGAAAGAAATTATAATCGAGAGACAGTATCCTCTTAATGTAAACAACAGTTTATGATCATATTTTATTTCTTGGAAGAGGTTATTGAATTCGCTTTAATTAACTTTTTCAGATTTATTAACGTAAATTCCCAATGTTGGCATCGACTTCAACTTCTGTAACATAATATGAGTTTTACAAAACGATTGCACAAACACTGACCACAAATAATTAAATATGTGTAAATAATCTTTTCTCTTGTCCATTTTTTCAGGTTATGTCGGCTGATTTTGTCTCCTACGATTCTGATTGGCTAGACTTAACAGTTGCTGGATCAATAATAAAATGCAATACTTATGGCTCGTTAAGTACACGGAAAGTAAGTACAAGTCTGTACTCACGGTAAAGTTGGCAGCACATTAGAAGATCTAGTTCCAGATCTTAACCTCTTACTAGACACAATAGAAAACACTAATGTCTTTCATTATGTTTTGCTCACATAATAATTTGTATAGGCTCTGCACAGTAAAGTGAGTACTTTTAGGGCCTAGTTACATTTTTCTTTCAGCAATTTTTTATCCTTAAACCATTTTCCAAATAAATATTGTCATGTAAGTAATAAACACTGTGTATAGGTATATTCTACCGCGCTCGGAAGTTAACATCTAAGGCAAAAATAAAATATACTATTCCGAAAGAGAGGGATTTCAAAAGTGCTCACTTTACCGGGAGTAGTCTATACCGCCCTCAGAATTCACTTAGCCCGTAGGTCGTATGACCTATATAGAATGTTCCGCGACTCAACCGATATACTTCGGCAGAGTGTTATAGAGATTATTGGCAACAAAAAATGCCGTAAACACAAGTTGGCTATGCAGCCCCATTTCAAAATTACAGGGACTTAAAGACAATAAAAATAAAAAATGGGAATTACTGAATGCCTTTATTGCGTCTGACTACATTCATGTCAAATTTTTCACACGAACAGTTCAAAATCTGCACCATCTGACGGTAAGCAGGCTGCGGTTCGTTGTACCATACCATGGCGTGTTGCCACTCCATGCCTGAAAGCTCATATTTGAGTTGGTTATTGGCGTCATTTATCGCCTGTAGCAACTGGTCTCACGTGTCTGATCGCCGTCCGCTGTAAATCTCACTCTTCAGGCTGCTCCAGAAGAAAAAGTCCAACGGGGAGAGGTCTGGAGAGTGTGCCGGCCATGAGACTGACACATTTCTTCCAATCCACCTACACGAATACTCAGCTGCTGTACTATGCCTATTTCCGTCACAGTATCAGTAAACAAACACTATGTCTGCGTACGTAGTAGGGGCGGGCGGGTTTCAGATCAAAAGGGGGTGCCGCCTTTATTGATATCAAAGATATAATTGATCGGAAGGGTTGATCAAAATGGGTTAATTAAAAAGGTTAAATGTAATCGAAAGGGTTTAATGGATTGAAAGGGTTAATTTTCAATCTGATAATTTTTGTATTAATTTTCTTTCTTTCTTTTTGGGTGGGGGTAGCAGTAGCTCTGTACGATGTTGACGGTGTGGTGTTCTGGAGGCGACTGACCAGAGTGGTGGGTTGCAATGTCTTATATAGGTGTAGAGTTGAGTGCAAGAGTGGGTTAAGGCCAATTTTTTTTTCTAATATTGTAATTTCGAGGTGTTTGGAGGGATGTTGGTAGTAGATAGGCGAATTTTTACGAATATAATTAACACGCGCTAGAAATTCAGAGTATTAAAAAAATTTCTAAGAGTGGCCTAAGTGTAAATGTTATGTTTTTGGTGGGATATTACTCATAGATAGGCGACTTTGAAAGATACGATTTACGTAATACAATCTGTTTTTGGAATGCAATTAAACATTAGAGAATTTCAGAGAGTTCTACAAATGAATAAATTGCATGCATCGAATCGGAAATTTCAAATGACTACATGAATTATAAGTGGAATTACGTGAGTCTTAAATGTAACGTGAGTCTCGAAGTTAGAAATATAATTTACACGAGCGAGAATTTTAACTATGTGAATAACATCTGATGTCGACAAGTGCAAACTCACTAAACGAAATCCCATTATGAAATTACACAAGGCAGAGTCTTCAAACGAGTTCTACATGTTAATGAATAACAAAATAGAGACAAGTTCAAACTCAGTAAACGAAATCCAGCTAGTCAGCATGAATAAATAACACAGTAACAAGTTTACAGGATTCAGCTTGTAGAATGATATCTTACGATTTAAACCAGCACAATCATGTACCTGAAATATTAAAAGAAGGCCATTCGAAGTATGAATATGTGGCACTTACATCCAGCTGTGAGTAGAAACGTGCGTGTCCGATAGGCAACTGTGTTTGAATTATGGTAAATGTTTATGAAATTCACTGCACTTGTTAACACACCCTGTATTTTCGTAGACCGTACACAGAAATCAATTATTTATCACAAACACAGTATATCGATCCGAAATAATAAGATAATGCATGAAAATGTATATATTCCGTACAAAATACTACATAAATCATGTCTATAGGCCATTCATGGTAAAGTGAACACTTTTGAAGCCCTAGTCACTTTTTAATTTGAATCAATTTATTTCCTTCCACCACTTATTAATGCAAACCCTGCCATTTGGGTAATAAACACAGTGTACACATTGACTATACCAAAACCAGAAATCCGAGGCCACAATGAAGTGTATTTATTGGTACTTATGTTAGATGAAACATCTTCAAAGAGGGCTCACTTTACAGTGAATGGCCTACATCACTAGAGATGAAGATAGGTGCTATGCTCGCCGGTACGGTAACCCCCGACCGTAAGTTCGTCGGCCGCCAAGTGCGTAGAGGTGCGGTGTTTATGAAGGAGCTGACAGTTATCACGTCCGTCTCCTCCAATCATACACAAGCGACTGAAAATGGCACCGAGTCTCCAGAAGGGTTCACATCGGGAGGACTGTCTTCTTGTAACCACCCCCTCCCACCCCCTCGCCATCCATTATGCCGGCCACCCCTACCAACGCCTCGGAATCTACGTCATCGACTCTGGAATCGTCCATTACTATATCTGGAATTATTCTAGCTTCAAGCATCTGTTACAGCCTCCACAATATACAATCCCTCCGCATATGCTGTAAGTTGTCATCATTAGCAAAGGCAGGCATGCCATAAGGACAATCTTCACACAGTAAATAGGATACGATATCCTCATCAGATTTTAAATATTCAGCCAGGAACAGAAACACTAATTTTATTTTGTGAGCCCCAAATCAAATTACGAATTCTTTCTGCAGCACTTGTAGTTGGGAACACTCTAGACTTAATAAGGTTTTCGCCTTCCCGTAAGCTAAAATAACACTGAACGTTTCAATGCATTCAGAGTTGCAATTGTCACAGCAGTGACCTTGATACATTGTACTTGATGAAATGTCTTGTAGATTCTGCATTGGTGATGTTCTAAATGAAGTAGTAGACTTTGGCATTGTAGTGGACGCCTGAAGCTGTAGTAATCGTGATGGACGTCTGGAGCTGTAGTAAGCATATGGAGCTGTAGTTGACATTGTAGTGAGCGTCTGTTGTTGCAGTGGACACCTGGTGTAGTTCATGTTATCAATGCTGTCACTTGATGGTGATGCTTCCCGGATGCTTGTATTAGATGCCTGACACCGCTATCTATGCTAATGCAATGCACCCGTATTCATACGAAGTGACCTTGGCAAATGCCGAATAAGACTGAGAAAAATTAATTAATCCTGCCTTATATACTCTAAGTATCACAATGGCCTCCATTTCCCCGTAAATTTACACAAATTTTGAACGAATAACGTTGAAATTGTTATTTTACAACTCCGAAAAACATGATTTCCATCTGTATTAATAGTGTTTCGTTAAACTCACATCAGAAACTGTTAAAATATTAAATAAATTCAAGTATATACATTTTATGTTGTATGGAATACATTTTTCTGTTGGAATATTTTTGGTTGGACGTAAAAAGAGAGGGAACACGTTGGTTAGCATGATCGTCTGCCCGGGAGGGTCACAGCACAAAAACAAATTATTTCGTAATGTGTGGATGTCGTGTTAGACGTTGGTCGGGTGATGTTGCTTGTCAACGTTTTCTATCAGAGATCTCTGTCTCTCTCACTCACTATCTCTCTCTCGTTTCCCTAGTCTCAGCCGCACGTGCGATTCGGCACTTCTCCCCTCGCTTCACCCTCATCGGCTCTCAGACATTGATTTTCAGATACGTCTAAATCTCTCCCAATATTTTCTTTCTCTCTCTTTCATGTTGAATTGATAGTGAAAACATTTCTTTACCAGTGAATAAAATATATATTGTTTGAATACATGTAGAAATGATTCTGTTTTAACAAGTAAATAAATTAAGTCTTGTGTTTCTGTGTGATTTTACAAATCATAGTTTGCTTGATTCGAAAATACATTTGTTGTTGGAATGTTAAATCTAGGGCTTATATTGGGAACTTGGTTTCAGGAACTTGTATAATTTTTTTTCACTGTTCATATACTTAACCTGTTGCGTAATATTGATGGGACAGCGAGTAGGGCGAAATCTCTTGGGTCATGCATTCAGAGGGTTGCGGGTCGAGGCAGGGGAACCAACATTAGAAAAAATGTGTATTTTGAATACTGTAGCAGGGGAGGGCACATTGTCTTGAAACAGGAACTGCAGTCCCTGCAGTTCCTGTTTCAAGACTCGAAAAAAATACGAAAAAGCATTTCCACTGCTGCATCTGGGTGCATAAACTAGTTTTTGCGAACTCCAAGCTCGATCGATAGCGGTGGTCTTCAGAAAAAGTCGCCTTCGAGAGTGGTGGTGGTAGGATACACGTTCCTCTGGAGAAGGGCCAGTTCTGTGTAGTGTGGGTGGGAGGGGGCGGTGTTCTTTGTGGAGACAGAGCAGCTCCGAAGATGAGGGGTGCAGGGTAGGGGGTGCCTACAAGCAAGCAGGACCCGATCGGAGCACAAGTAGGCAGTTGTCGCCATCTTGAATCAGTTGCGACAATTGAGAATCGAGGATACACAGGTGACTGACCCCCAGGACCTCGCAGAGAAGGGTTGGTAGGGGGTGGCTGGCATCGTGGAGTTGGGCCGGTTCTGAGGGGTGCAGGTGGGAGGTGGTGGCAGGCAGGTCCCTCCCGATGTGCATGCAACTAATCAGTTGTTGCCATCTTGCCTTAATGCCAAAAACATTTTACAACCACAGACAGCTTGGGGCAGCACTTAGTGGCGAGGTGGTGGGAGGGGGTGGTTTACAAGCAGACAGTCCTCCCGATGTGATACTCTCTGAACTCTCGGTGCCATCTTCAGTCGCTCATGTATGTTCGGAGGAGACGGACGTGCTACTTATCGGCTCCTTCATAAAGACCGCACCTCTACACACTTGGCGGCCGACGAGCTTATGATTGGGGGTTACCACACTGGCGAGCATCGCACCTTCCTTCGTCTCTAGTGATAGCAGTGATTTACTTAGTATTTTATCAGGAAAATATAAATTTTCATGTGTCAACAAATTTTTTTTCAGATCGATATACTGTGTTTGTGATAAGTAATTGATTTTTGTGTCCAGTCTATGAAAATTCAGTTTGTGTTGAGAAGTGCAGTCAATTTCATAAACATTTACTGTTATTTGAACACATTTGCCTATTGGTCGCCTTACACGTATTTACTTACAGCTTGACATTTATGCTACTCAGCTCTGCTAGCTGGATTTCATTTGCTGTGTTTACACTTGTCTTTCGTGTTATTCATTGATACATATAACTTATTTGAAGACTCTGCCATGTGTAATTTCATAGCGGAATTCCGTTTAGTGAGTTTGCACTTGTCGACATCAGATGTTATTTGCATAGTTAAAATTCTCTCGCATGTAAATTATATTGCTAAGCTCGAGACTCACATTACATTTAAGACTCATGTAATTCCACTTATAATTCACGCAGTCGTTTGAAATTTCCGATTCGATGCATGTAATTTATTCATATGTAGAACACTCTGAAATCCTGTAATGTTAATTTGCATTCCAAAAACAGATTGTTTAACATGTAAATCGTATCTTTCAAAGTCGCCTATCTACAAGCAATATCCCACCAAAAAATATAACATTTACACGTAGGCCATTCTTAGAAATCGTTTAAAAGCTCTGAGTTTCTCTTGTGTGTTTAATATGAGTAAAAATTCGCCTATCTACTACCAACATCCCTCCAAACACCTCTAAATTAAAAAAAAAAATGAAAAATTTAGCCTTAGCCTACTCTTACACTCAACTCTACACCTATATAAGACATTGCAACCCACCACTCTGGTCAGTCGCCTCCAGAACACCATACCGTCAACATCGTACAGAGCTCCTGCTACCCCCACCCAAAGAGAAAGAAAGAAAATACATCAAGAAAAAAGATCAATTAAAAATAACCCTTTCAATCCATTCAACACTTTCAGTAAATTTAACCCTTTCAATTATATTTAACTCTGTCAACTAACCTTTTTTTGACTAATAGTTTCAATCGATTTGATTAACCCTTTCAATAAATTTATCCCTTAGATATCAATAAAGACGTCATCTCCTTTGATCTGACTCTCACCCTCCCCCTACTAATTGCGTACTCTGCACGTGTAAACATTCCTGGTATTGTTACACAAGCACTCGCCTCGACACACTAACAAAGACTGGCCACGTCAGCCACACTAGCAGTGTCTGCTTATGGTCAGATGGGGCACAATCTGAACAGCCTGTGTGAGACTTACAACATGGAAGTAGTCAATTGCATTTAAGATGTTCAGTAATTCCAATTTTTATCTTCATTGCATTTAAGTCTCTGTAACTTTGAAATGGGGCTGCATAGCCAAATTGTTTATATGACTTTTTTGCTGCCAACGATCTGTATAACACACTGACGAAGTATGTCGGTTGAGTCGCGGAACATTCTGTACATCTTCGCCTTAATTTTTCATGATTAACCTGCAGATGCATTTCAAATTTACTTAAATCCTGTATACTTGCACGTGCCAAAATCTTAAGTATTAACTTTATGTTATAACAATAATCCACGTTTATTTTAGTGAAGAAAAAAATTACGAATGTCAGAGTGAAGTAAATATAGCTGTCATCAGAATATAATTTTCGATTTTGTTGTTACAATTGAAGTAGTTGTGTAACAATGTTTTGCTCAATCCAATTTCAGTACCGAATATTACAAAATTGTGGACATACTTCATTGCTCCCCCAAACTAGTACAAAGAACAAAGTTTGTTATTAACTTAGTGTCTAACAAATTGAGAGAGTTTAAAAAATGAAATTTATTTAATGATAATTGCAGTAATTCCATTTGTTTATACGTATGCAAAACAGATAAAATCCAGCGCACATATCACACCAGTGCTGCTACCTGGCGGCGAAGTTTTCTAGTTGTCAAATTATTAGCATTCTAGCTCCCCGACCTGAGTGGAATAAACCATAGAGTAAAGACGAGGTAGGCAGCTTATTCATCTTCTGTGAATGTACCCAACATTGGCTTACCCTAAAGGAACACATCTGTCAAAGTCACATGGTCAACAATGATGTGTTTGTTTATATCTTAATTTTTAAATGACAGTCACTATATTATTAATAAAATGCTTCCCTCAATTTGAATCTAATCAAACTGCCTTACAAGTCGGTTAGAGGAAGTATAAAAACTTCTCTAAGCACTTGTTTACAAATCAGTTTTCTAACCTAAAATCCAAACCACACCGTTTTCGCTAGACGTGTTGGCAGAAAAACAGTTCAATGTTGGGACACGGAGATTGGTTGTGTGCAGCCAGCGAGATCAGTCTACCTCATCTTTAGTCTATGGAATAAACCCTACCCGTGGACCAGGCCAAATGCAACCATAGACTAAAGATGAGGTACACCGATCTCGCTGGCTGCGCACAACCAATCTCCGTGCTTTTCTGCCATTACGACTAGCAAAAACGGGGTGGATGGGGTTTGAGGTTAGAACATTGTATAGTAAACAAATGCTTTGAGGTGTTTGTATACTTCCTCTAACTAATTTGTAACGCTGCTTGATTAAACTCAAATTGGTAAAAGTAGTTTGTTAATAGTGTAGTAGTGATTGTAATTTAAAAATTGTGATACAAACAAACACGTTAACGGCTGTTCAAGGTAAAATGTGTACTTTTGAAAGCCCTGCTTAAGACCTACTTGTATGCATGTTGTATAATCTTCCGCTTTCTGTAAAATTAACTTTGTCATGGGCCTCATTAGTTTATTCATAGGCTACTTCAGTAAAGTAAAGCTGCGATATTAGGCATATTAGAAAAGTAGATAGTTTACAAGTGTGGTAATTTTAAACTTCGGTGGAATAAACAAACCAGAATGGGAAATAAATTATTAAGTTCTCACAAATGGTTACCTCACACTTTTTATCCAGCGTTAATTACTTTCCATCCATCGTTAACAACTTTACTGGGCGAATGCCACTCAGTGCACCCATTAAAATAGTATACGCAGGCAGGGGCAGTGGCTTTTTTCTAAGGTTCATTTCAAAAGTGCTCACTTAATCGTGAACAGCCTTTAATCATTGTTAACCATGTGACTTTTAACAATGGCGTTCCTTTTGGGGTAGGTCATTGTTTGCTACGTGAGCAGAAGACGAATAAGCGGCGGTCTACCTCATGTTTAGTCTGCAGATGTAACCACTAATATCGGCGATTAGTGAAGTGGCCTGGTGCGACACTGCAGGGTTGCCAGATTGGCCGATTTGTCACCGTTCGGACTACGTCAAGGCAAAATTTGCGAACACAACGTACGAAAATGCGACTATCGCAATTTGACCGATTTTTGTAATGATTTTGCGATATTTGGGCCACTTGGAATTATTAACTTAGTATTGGTATATTTCTTGATTGTGAACAAGATCGTTAATTCACATTAGTAAGATCAGTTTTTTAAACGTCAACCACTGTGGATACAATTGAAGAGGGTCAGTTGTTCAGACTCTTGTTACCCGATGCGGACAATGAATAGGCGAATTTAATATTACGCTATTGTTTATGAGTTTGACATATTTTTTAAATTTTGTGTAGGCGTATATAATTTTCAAATTTTAAAACAATTCGAGTCATATACATATAAAATATTAGGTACATAAAAAATTTACAATAAATTTAAAAAGTGCATTTAATACAAAGTGTAATGAAATTGGGTGACATTAGGGTGATGAAAGATTAGCCGTTTAGGCGACTTCAACAAAAACAATCTGGCAACCCTGTGCGACAGAGGTCTCACACACACACGCGCGCGCGCGCGCGCGGATGGCCAACGAGAGGAATTTCTGCTGTTCGACCGCAGTAGCGGAGGCCATTCGAATCCCAGAACTGCATCGAGCCGGGGCAGCGGCTGACGGCCCACAGCCACAGAAAGGCATAGTCCTCATTGTTACCTACAGCAGGTTTCCTGACCAGCGCAGCCAGCGTCCAGCCGCGCGCCGCTGCCAGTCGTGGTTAGCCACATTTTGCTTCCACCCGGAAATGAACGACTGTGTACGTTACGTTGCGTTTTTTTTTTTTTTTTTTTTTTTTCCCCTGCTCTACCGGGCGTGGTGGTAGGTTCAACGTGCATATTTTGTATTTCTGTGATGTGATATCAAAAATCAGCGTGACAAAAAAAATGGAGGATATTACTTTTTAAAACCCATAATTAGAAGTTATAGGATTTTTTTTCTTGTGCAATAAATTTTTTTAAAATAATTACCCCATAATATGTTACGCTACTGTGCAAAACAATTTTTGAAGTCACCAGAATAGTATAATTTTTTTTTCATACGTATTTTAAGGTGTAGCCAATCAATAAAAAAAATAAAATAAAATACCAGACATGAACAATGTAAATTGGAGACTAGTAGCGAGTCGACGTTTATCGCGATAAAGCATTGTCCCCTAACGATAAAATGTACTTCCCAATCAATAAATTGAAAGTCCTGTATACATGCGTAGGATTATGATGGCTTCTTGGTTCCCCTAACACGTTCAAGTTAGCAGGCTATACTTTGACTAGCGTGTTTCAATGAGTCCTATTACGTAACGTTAAACGTGCGTCCATGTTAAGAAAAGCTTTGCGTTTAATGTTTATATTTTTATATTTCCCGCGTGTTCTGCTCATGCATTTGACCTGGAAAAGAGGCCCAAGGGATCATATAAGTTAAGCTATGTAGTTTTTGATTTCGTAAAAATTCAAAATAAAATTTACCTTGTAGAAATGTTTTAGGGCTTCAATGCTCTTACCACCGTGATGGATATCGGGTACGGTGTCTATGGTATGAAATTGATCCCTATAGCATCAACCCTATAGCACCAGGCCTTATCGTTAAACGTACAAGTTTTGTTGCTTGTTTGTTTTACAGCTTAGTTGTTTTACGAGTTTGATTAAATCACGAACACCAAACTTCCGCAACATTTTATTTTGTAGCCACATCAAATTCATAACACATATACGGCTGTGAAACTTTTTAAGTTTTTTTTTTTTTTAGAGTTTTCAATCTGCAAAGGCAACAACTTTTCTTTTCCCCCCAATATTTATATTCAGTACACGAACTTTACGTGCTTACGTTACGCATCGTAATAAGCCACCCGAAAAGAACCGCGTTTCGCGTAAACGTGAAAGTTAGACGTGATGCGTGTGACGTGAAGTAATCGTAATCCCAGCCTTAAGGTTCGTCTCACTCGCTTTTGTTTTCTTGCAGAATTAAATTTTTTTAAGAAGGAAATTTATTCTCCTCTCCCTTTTCCCTGCGGCACTTGGCATACCAAGTGGTACTTTTTTTTTTTACCTTTAGAAAGAGAAGGAGCGATGGCCTATGTGGTAACTTTTATAATGTTGTATAGCTACGTGCAAAAAAAGGCACTTTTGTCGATGTATTATAATATTTTTCGAATCAATATAATTTAGGTGCAGTTATAAGGGATTGCCTTACTAAACGATTAAATATTGGCATTCCAAGTGAGATCTCTTTAAACTACCTGTCATAATAGAAGCCTTACCGGTTTTTTAATGTAGTAGTTTTTCCGCATGTACCGTCATAATCGCAATAAATGCTATTACCTACCGTGTGGTACCATATGCATAGCAGTTTGTAGGGATATTTTACGATTAGGGACACAAATACACTCATTGACATAAGAAGTTACATGCCAAAATGGAAACTTCAGATTCAAACGAAATTTTATTAGTGTGACGGCACAAAGAAGGAAGTGATCAAAATATAATTGCAACGGGATAATGTTCCATCTCCGCTCACCTGTGGCTCAGAAGAAAGCCCGTCCAATAGGGAATTTTTAGGAGCACGCAGTAGTCACTCGAACACAAGGCTCGCCTCTAGAGCCTAGCGCCGCGAGTGAGAGAATGGGTAGGCACTATGGCTGTTCGAAATATCGATATATCGATAATTATCGATATGAAAAATAACTTATCGAACGAAATGTAATTTTGAAAAATATCGGTATATCGATATTTCGATTTTATCGAGGTTTTCGGTATTATCGAAATTTTCGGCATTAACGACATTTCTGATACTATCGAAATTTACAATGTTATCACTACTATCGGCATTTTCCATATTATCGTCATTATTGATATTGTCTATTTTTGTCACCTGCAATTCATCTCTTTTTGTCTGTGGTTGTTGGTAGATGTTGAAATCGCATACGCCATTGTTATTTCCTCTTAGGGTACATTGAGCTGATAGAAATAAAGCAGGAACTCTGTTCGCTTGAAAATATCCTATGGACAATATGTTTATGGTAAGGTTTAAGTTTTCAGCTGTCGTTCCTCGGCAGTGCACATATGTCTCTCTACATATAATGCGCATACTTAAGTGTGTATAGTGAATGCTAGCATAGTGTAAGTAAAATACCTTCCACGCCTAATAATAGTAATAAATAACACTAATTGCAAATTCTGATACAAATGAAAAGTTATATGACAGTTGAAGTTTGGCTGTTTTGCTGAGAGGATATATTACTTTGGTGAATGTTTAGTTGTTAATTATTCATGTGTGTACGTGCATACCTAGTAAATATTCATTGCATTTTATGCAATTATGAATTTTTACGACTATGTCAATTAGACGATTACATCATATATCTGCATTCCCCTCCACCATTCCCGACCTTCGACAGTTGACATCGAACATATAACACGTTAGTTGAGCAGTAGACACAGATAAAGTAATATGATAGACAGCGATCGTAAGTAAATGCTTTAAATTGCATTTCCCAGAATTTATTTTTTTAAACTAGTAAGTGAGTCCTCTGGGAATCGATCTCGGTAATCCAAAACATTACAATACATTAATTACTATAAGCAGGAATACAAATCAACACTAAATCTATGTTAAATTCGAATGTAAAATAATATAAGGTGTTCTGACCGAGACTCGAACCAGATAATCCGAAATTAACATTACATTAAGTAAGCCTAGCACCTAGCCAAGTCACAAATAAATTGATGAGTATGTACTTGACGAGTTTATGATTAACTATGTTTATAAAAGGGCTTAAATGCCTAATTGGCCTTGCCAGAAAAGATTTAGGACCTAAATGTCCTTACCATTATGCTGGATATCGGGTATGATGTTTATGTTATGAATTTGATGACCATATCAGTGATTCGGAAATTTTGAGCATGTTTATAAAAGTGCTTAACTCAAATTAAACTTTTGTCAGAAAGGGTTTAGGGCCTAAATGACCTTACCATTATGTTGTATGTCAGGTACGTTGTTTATGTTATGAATGTGATCCCCATAGTTCCGATTCGGATATTATGAGTACATTTATAAAAGGGCTTAAACGCCTAATTTACCTTGTAGAAATGTTTTAGGGCTTCAATGCTCTTACCACCGTGATGGATATCGGGTACGGTGTCTATGGTATGAAATTGATCCCTATAGCATCAACGGTTCGGAAATTATGTCTATATTTATAACAGGACTTAACTCAAATTTGATTTTGCTAAAAAGTCTTTAGGACTTAAAAAATGACTTGTTGAAAGGTAAACGATGCGTTGGATGCGATCTCAATGTAATCGATTCAGCGAATTTGCGCGCTACCTAGCGATCGATGGCAGCATCATCAAGAGACATCAGCACTCCTGGTGGTTAACTCTACAACTAGGCTGATGACCTATGATGACAGCAGTGCTGCCTAACAGGCAAGTGTGAAACTGAACACAGCCTACCTCGCTGGGATGGAGTGTATGAGGGAGGTGTGGGGAGGGTGTCAACCATATCTGAGGAGAGGAGGATGATGAGTGGAGGGGTTGTAGGTAGGGGAGATGGGTGATAGTGTACCAGGTATTCAGAATATATAACCGGTGGAGAAGAGAGCCTAGAATCTCGCAGCAGGAATCCAATTAATTCTAGAAGTAATCATAACACAGCTCAGGTAGGGGAAGGGGTTGGAGCATGCAAAGCAGTGCGGAACAGATTGTGGAGCTAAGTATGGACCAACCACCGAACAGGATTAGTTCCACAATTGTGGAGCGATTGTGGAGCAGATTGTAGAGCAAGGCGAATTGGTATGCGCAACGATTTCGGCCCTAGGTTTATCTTATGGGACTACATCCATCCCCCATCCCTATTTCATCCTAAAAGTGAAGTGAAACCCCCCGTTGGTGAAGGGGTGGAGCAGATTAAGGAGCAGTACGGAGCAGATTGCGGAGCTAAGTGAAGTGATAATCTTCCCAGGTTAATCTTATGGTACTAAAGTGAAGTGAAACCAACGTAGGTGAAGGGGTGGAGCATATTGTGGAGTAGATTGTGGAGCTGTCTGTGGAGCTAACTAAGGAGCTAACTGATAAGCTCTCTGCAGAGCTAACTGAGGAGTTGTCTCAGGAGCTAACTGAGGAGCTAAGTGTGGACCAAACCCAGCACATGAATAGCTCAAAAATTGTGGAGCGATTGTGGAGCAGATTGTGGAGCAAGGTGAATTGGTATGCGCAACGATTTCGGCCCTATATGGGACTATAGTCCCATATAATCTTATGGGACTATATCAGCAAGGTCAAGGTCAAAAAAAGTGAAGTGAAACCATCGAGCCCCTACTACTTGTGTTTTCATATGTTTAAAATAGAAATTTTGCTTCGCTTAGGTTTTATTTTTAAAATAGAAATATCGCTTCGTTTTGGTTTTATGGACTTATTAAAATACAGCCCGCCGTCGCTTCGGTCAGGTTTTATGGAGTTGTTGAAATACATACCTATTTAATTGGCTTGAAAGATTGTTATTTTTACTATCGGAAATAGTTTTATCGTCGTGTTAGTGTTGGTTGATAGCTAATATGTTATTTTACTATTTTTTCCAAAAACTAATGTATCTTTTTCTATGAAGCATATTATATCAATGCTTATTAAAAAAAGAACTATTGTTGTTTCAACAATGCTTTTTGATAATAATCCTTTCGAAAAAATATAAAATATGAAACATACAATTTTTTTTAATGGAAAAATTAATTTAATTCACAACCATTCCAGTTATCTAGATGGAATAAAGGGCAGATGTTAAATACAGATAAACTCTATGATCTCTGACAGTTTTATCGAAATCGATTCAGCCGTTTTGGAGCCTATTCTGGACAGACATCCAGACAGACAGACAGACAAAAAATGTAAAAACAGTTATTTATGCTTCAACATAGTTTTGGAAGCGCTCTCTCGCCATAACATGAAGATGAATTGTAAATACAAAGGTCTGCCTTTGACTGCGACTATCATGGATCTGCGACCTGCATCATCGCTAAGTGGCTGACGCCAGTGCCGAGTCTGCGATCTTGTTTTCCCCTATGGTCAAAATGCTCGGCGGCATGAGAGAACGGCTTGTTCGAAGGGTCCTTTTCGCGTGATTAAGAATCGATCCCGTGCAGTTTGTGCAAGGCGGACATAGAAAGACATACCAAGATCTGCATTGGAAAGCATGGCGGGGATCTCTACTGTGGTGCTGCATTGTTCAGTGCAAAGCCCATGCTGTGCATTAACCAATGGCGAAGTGTGGTGGGAGCATGCTTAAGTTCTAGCCACTTTTAGTGCACAATGTAAACACAGTTTACCCAGGAAGTGGTTAAATATACCGAGGGACCTGGATATATAATTTCTAAAGCGAGATTATTATTAAATAAAATGTCCACCTTTCAGCGTTGGAGGTAGGTCTACCTAAATTTATTTTTAAATGCGGGGAATTTACTTCATCTTGCGGCCTACACACACGCACACACCGCACATAGCCCCCCACTTCGCAATGAGCACCACAATCAGTAAAGCAATTGCAATCGGCACCGCTATCAGCGCTGCTATCCGTACTGCAATCAGCACCATAATTGTAATCAGCACCACAATCTGCACTGCTATCCATACTGCAATCAGCACCACAATCGTAATCAGCACCACAATCTGCACTGCTATCCGTACTGCAATCAGCACCACAATCGTAATCAGCACCACAATCTGCACTGCTATCCATACTGCAATCAGCACCACAATGGTAATTATCACCGCAGTCGCAATTAGCACCGCAACAGCACTGCAATCGCAATCAGCAACGGAATCAGCACCACAATCAGTGGTCATTATGGATCAATGTGTCAGTATTGTGAGGGGTCGGTCTGAGAACAGGAGTCAGTTGTCTGCTTTAAGTGTGATCCATGATTTATAGGTGAGCGAAGCACTTGTCTGGAAGAAACTGTTGAAGATATAAATGCATGGTAATGCGATCAAGGAACTAGCATTTAAGCCTTCCTACCTGCCTGTGTATTATTTCTCGATGCCTATATGCGATTGGACAGCTGCAATCACATGGTAACTCATTGATTGGCTGGTCGGTGTCCGAAGAATGTATTAATGGTGTAATACGATTGGTTCAAAGTCAATATGACGTCATAGGGCTTGAATACTCATATTTTATGAGCCGTAGGGGGATCAGCTGAGAGGCTTAGTTTGACAACGACTGCCATGAAAGATAAATTGTCTCGGTTAGCTTCTACGCCAGGTAATCCATGGCTAGATAAGTTAAAGTAGAGTGGATATTGCTCGCCAATGGTTTCTTACCATCGACTTCTTCAGTTGTGATGGCTACATCACTAGCAGCATCTACGTTCACTAGTAAAGCCGACTTACCTACCTTCTTTAACTCTAGCACCTATGGTACATCTCCAATATGTCCATCCGCATCTTTGCCTGAACCTCTATGTCATCAGTATCACTTTTGTGATAAGGTATTTACTTTCTACCATAATGAACGGCAACGTGAGTGCTTTAATTGTACCAAGTCTCCCTGTCGTATGTCATATTTGTGTGACGGGTGTGGTAAGCAGTTCAGTCGTACTCATAGTTTACTTAGACATGCAAAGACATGTAAAGGTGAAGTGCATTTCTCATCAGTACTAGTTTTGCTGCAAGCAGGTCTCTTGTGACTTCGGTACATGTCCTCCAAAGTGTAGTAACCTACATAACCTGTCCTGCACAGTGTGTTGGTGTAATAAATGTTACATTTTCGCACAAGAACACGAATGTGAATAGCGAGATGAATAAAATACTATAACCTTCAACAATGTTGCGTTAATTAAGATGCATATATTTGGAATTTCTTTCAAATTTTAATTTCTTGGTTTTAAGGTCACTGTGTTAAGGTCGTGGTCACCTCCTTCCAATATGGTTGTAGTAGTCTGAAACATAACATGCTTGTTGAATTTAATGTATTTCTCTCGAGTTTTTGTTTTCAAGGTAATTCAATGTCATGGGTTCAAGGTCAGGGTCACCTGCATATAATATGGAGGTAGTAGTCTGTAACATAGTATGCTTGCTGATTTTTATGTATTTTTTCTCGAGTCTTATTTTTAAGGCCATTCAAGGTCATTGGGTTACTCAAAATCAAGGCAACTGGCTTCCAATAGGGTGGTGATAGTCTGTAATGTAATATGATTCCTGACTTTTGTGCCTTTTTCTCTAGTTTTAGTTTTCAAGGTCATATCGTAAAGAGCAAGGTCACTGGCTTCCAATATGGTGGCGTTAGTCTATAATGTAATATACTTGCTGACTTTATGCATTTGTAATCGAGTTTTTGTTTTCAAGGTCACGGAGTCAAGGTCATCTACATCCAATACGGTGGTAGTAGTCTGTAACATAATATGCTTAATAACTTTTTTGTTTTTTACGATTTTTTCTATTTTTAAGGAAAAAAAGGAAATTTAAAAAAAATGCTAGGAATGGGAAAATTTTTTAGGGAAATTTTTAGGTATAAAAGGGGAATTGTTGGGGAATAACAGCTGCTTGGAGAGTGAAATTTTAAAATATTATTCTTATTATATTATAACAATTTTTTAATAATAATTTTTTTTTTTTTTGGAATTTGTTTATTTTAAAGGTCAAAGGTCATGGGTCCTGAGTCCAGCTGTCGTGACCCCGATGTCGCTAATCCCGGCCATCTGGGTCGCTAATCCGTCTCACCTGCTCTGGAAAAAACTGGAATTTTCTAGGTGTCATTTTTGGTAAATGGGGAAAAGGGAAATTTAGGAAAATTTAATTGATTTTGAGGAAAAAAAGGAAATAATATGGCGAACGGATGACGTCAAAACATGGTGGACCCCGGCGCCTGGCTCCTCCTCCCTGTATCCCTCGGTCGAGAACCAGCTTTATCCTACTACTGACTACTAACTCTCAAGGTTTGTTATATGTGTTACTTTATCGGAACTGCTTTTTGGTATTTGCTATGCCAGTGTTATTGCCATCGGGCAACAGCAAAAAACAAAATATTTGCGTTAGAAATATTTGCGATATTAGTATTAATCCCGGTTTTAACAATATTTGGAAAAAAAAAAAAAAAATACAGCATTTGGAATAGTTGAAATATGCTATCTATCCTGCGATGCCGACATTTGTAATATTAATATGAGAATGGTAACCATTCGCCTCCTATCACGGTGAACCAGTTTAGATTCCCGGAGGTATTTAACACGGATTATCGCACATGAGAAACATGACGGATATTGTCCACTGCATAATTTATTTACGAGGATGATTGAAAAAGTAAGACTAACAAGAGCTCTTATGAACAAACTTCACTCCACGGGCAGATATACATATGATACACAGTTGTATGGTAGGTACTGTTATGCATTACTTTTCAACATACTAAATATGCTTGTTCAACACATCAGTTCCGTTACACCAAGGCATCGATGCCAGCATTGAAGAAACCTGCACCAAGTCCCAGAAGCCACGTGATGATGTCCTGCTGAACTGTCTTATAGGTTGTGAATCACTTACTACCCAGGTGCTTCTTCAGTGGTCCAAGGGGATGGCAATTACTGGGTGCCAGATTGGGGATGTAGGGAGGACGGTCCAGCACCTCCCACTGGAAGCGCCATAACAGTTCAAGCGTATCCGTGGCTGAGCGCGGTCGTGCGGCAACACGGTGCCTGTTGAAAGAAGTCCAGGTCGTTTTATGCGGATCGCCTCCAGCAACTGCCCCAGTGTGTGGCAATAACTGCATCACAGCATTCGTTGCCGCTGCCTTGGTGAGGAAACCGGAAGCAGGCTCTTGTGGTCCCAAAAGACACCCCCATAAGTGTGCTCAGTATTAGGTGTGTATTGGGTGCAAAAATTGCAAAATGAGGATATACTTTTACGAGATTAAAACTACAAATTAAGAACATATTTAAACACATGCATTATAAATTGTCTATACTACTTCAAAGTTATTTTTAATTCAGTGGTCATTTCAAACATGCAGACTGTCTATTGAAAATATGAAATCGTCAAGATTATTTTCTTATCTTCCTTATTACATATAAAGCGGGCTGGGGGAAGGGGGGAGGGTGCTGCTGCACCCCCTGCTCCCCCCTTGCGCACGTCTAAGTCGTCATAACTTTCTTTACGGATGGAGCTGTTCCGAATTTCTTGTAAAGTGGGGACGACATGTGTTTTTAAGACCTTGATGCTTACTTCATCTCCAGTGTCACATGATGCACCCATGTTTTACCGCCTGTAACAATACGGTGCAGAGAACCACTTCTTCATGAAACTGCATAAAGTTCATGAGAGACAGTCCCATCCTAGTGGTCTGGTGACCTGCAAGTTGTTAGCACCCAGCGTGAACTCAGACCTTCAATACGGCACATATTGCCATCTGTGGTGGGTTGCTCATCTTGCACATCTGTTCTGCCGTTATCGAACTCTGTGCACCAAATCCACACCTGTTTCCATGCCCCAGCAAGTTGGCGATGAGTTTCGTCTGGTGAAGTGTCCTTTAGATGCAAAAACGTGATCACACTATGTACTTCCACGTTTGACTATGTTAATGTGAGTGCAGCCATCTCACAATTAGTAATGCGAGGGTATTGTGAAACATATGAGTAATATAGTGGCTGAATGACAAAATTGTGGTCTTCTGCTGCGGCCTCGTGGGAAATTTGAACATGAGGAGGAATATGACACTAGCGAGAACTCTTGTCACTTTACGTTTAGAATTACCCTAGTGTAATGTGAATGTGAATCTCAGTGTGAGGAATGCTATGTTGTTGTGGCAGGCATGAAGCCGCGAATGAGGAACCACTACCGCGCTCACCAGCTGTCCGTGTGGCTGCGGTTGGTGCCAGAGCTGCAGAAGGCCGGCATGGCGGCCACACCACGACACAGCCTGCTGCGTGACCCAGAGCACGACGAGCAATCCGCCAACCTCAGCCTGGGCGCCGCCTCCACCGCCGACACGCCGCCCACCTGCTCCCCTGCTGCCTTCGGTGCTGCCGACCCGCCCCCGCCAGACGCCCTCCTGCCCCCAGGACTCGACCACGCCACCGCGCTCAGCCTCACAGTCGCCGTCGGCTGCTCCCTCCTCGTCCTCAACGTACTCATCTTCGCCGGCGTCTGCTATCGCCGCGACCGCCGCCGCCCCCGGCACTCGGCCGTCGCTAAGCGTCCCCCGCCAGCTCCCGCCCCCGGGGTCGTCTTCGTCGACGTCGACCAGGGTGGCGGCGGCAGCCCAGCCTCGCGCTCGCCCGCGCGTCAGGGCGTCATGACCATCTTGCTGGAGACGCCGTATGTGCCGGCCCCCGGGGGCGGCGGTGAAGCCCAGAAGGGCGACGCCAACAGCTCAGTCAGCCTGCACCTGTCCGTCCCGCGGCTATGCGGCACCCAGACGTGACCGCTGCCCGCCCCTCTGCGTCACAGGTAATGTTCCATCCCAGTACCCAAAAACTAAGAAATAGTCTGCCAAATTTGTAAGCAAATATTTCGCTATTGTATTTCTCTTCTGCCCTGTTTTTCCTTTACATATAAACAATCGTATACACAATAAACAGGAAGGTAATGTATGCATGGTACTTTGCCCCTGTGCCCCACGTGGTTTAATGCTCAATTATCTTCACTGTGGGCAACCAATTTTAATATGCCACTGTTCTATGTGATGATTTTTATGACCAAACACAACTCCTTCAAGCTCATTGGATGCCATAAAGAAGTGCTGTGTCAGCTTAAAGTGCACATGAATCCATAAATTAAATAGTGTCTGAAATATGTTAAACAGTAGATTTATTGTGATGCGAGGCACATTACTGGCGAGAATATACACCTGTTCAAAGGTATTCTAAAAAAAACTGTCTGTTGCTGTTGATGACAGTCGTGAAGAATTCACTGGCTATGATAAAATACACCTTTTGGCTTATTAAGATATAACAGCACCTTACAATTGCAGGTAGCTCTTAGCACTTGAGCTACTGTCATGATGATTGAATTCAGTCTATTGCCATTAAGTACATATGACAAGCATTGAGAGCACAGCCACAACGAATCCTGTGCAACTAGTTTCTAAGCTGCATGTACCAAGCTGCAAGTTTTCTTCTGCCACTTGCAGAATTTCTTCTCTCGAAGCAACACAAGATGCTGTTCCCTTTGCCTGAGTCCAGACTTCTTAAAGTAGTAAAGCTAGTTTGTCAATAACAGTGACTCCATCAGTAATGGTTCTGAGTTAAATGCATATTAAATGTGTGACTATCCCAATGTCAGAGTCATAGTGGTTGCACGACTAGGGTCGCCAGCTTCCCACCTGCTGCCACAGCAGTCAAGCTACAATTCTCAGTGGGATTGCACCCGGGTTTTTGACGTGATACGTCTTTGAAATACGACTGCCACATGGGGCACTGGAACGGAAACAGAGATGCAACGTTTGCAAGGTGATCCATTCCAATACTGTAATGTCTCCTTAATGGGAACCGCATGATTTGTTCATGTCATTATGATGTACGTGTTACTGCATTTGTGTACCTCCACTGCACATTAGTCATCGAAATAACAAAGACATACTAGTTCTTAAAGTCTACCCTGTCACCAAAAACAGTACTTACTTTGTAGGTCTCTAGTTACATTATAAATAGTGGCGAATAGATGAAAACACGATAAAATAACAGGATGAAAAGCAATTTGGCACCAGGCCTACCCACTTTTTCCTTAAAGAGGCTGTCTAGCGCACGACCGGCCAAATGAAAGAATTACGGTTTTACATTTTAAATGATTTTAGGAATGACTCCGCTACCTTTCACAGTATCGCTTTTAAACAAAAAAAAACACTTTGTCCATCTTTGCCTAGCCCACATTAAATTTTTTTTTAAAAGCCTGAAAATTGTGCATGAATTAAGATTTATAAACTCAAAAACACACAAAAATATAAATTCTTATTAATGTTCTCGTATTTCCTCTCTTCTAGCATGGTACTTCTCTTCAAAGGACACAAAGTGTTTTTGTTCGAAAGCTGTACAGTAGCTGAAACACCCCTAAAATAATTTCGCATGTGAAATCCTATCCTCGCACTCGGCTGGTTCCACATTAGACAGCACCTTTGGAGCCTTCAAAGCAAGACAAGCAGTGCGGGACCCCCCTCTCTTCTGGTAATCCATGAATTCTTTTTTGTTTTGTAATAGTTTGTAAACCACTCTCATTCTTTTAAGTAATTGTGTAGAAGAGTTTTGTGTATGTGGATAAATAAGGGAATCATCAGAAATGCTTTCAAAAATCACATAAATGTACTGTACATATGTAATATTAGATCATAATGATTGATTAAAATCACTAGTAGTTTGTAGGTACTTTATAATTAACCACTGTTACAATATTATTTTTAATTCCCACTTCACAGGAGATCTCACTATATGGTGTCAAGGTCGTATCTCCCTCTGGGCGGACCTGCTCGGCAGAAAATAATTTTGTGTGTACTTCTTTTTTCTTTCAGTTTAAGAACTTGGTTAAAGACACTGCAAGCAAGCAGACAAGTGACTCCTCAAGGAAATGCACAGCTGGAGAGTGACTGAGGACACTGCAAGAAATTTTCTTTTCTCCAGAAATTTTTTCAAAAGACTCGTCCCAAGAACTCCTCTGTTGTCGTCAGTGTGATAGATCATGGACCTAAGAGTGTTTATGTTGATTACTTAATGAGAATGTGTTAAAAGCCAGTCTTTACAGAAATTGTGAGCCTCCACAGATACATGATCACTCAATTATCAGCAGTACAACAAAGAAAGGGATAGGATAAGCAATGGGGTAGTTACTCGTCTCATTATTTTGACCTACTTAGACAATTCACTTTTTAACACCACCAATATAGGTAACGGGTATCTCCAAGGAGAGTGTGCTATTCTATAATAATGTTTCTGAAGACACTATACAAACTACAACCACAGAAAAATCAAATTTTTCCAGCAAATATTCCTTAGTTATATTTAGAACTCCTGAAGTTTAAAAATCACAGTGATCTACAGCTATTCAACCCCTATCACCAAGTCATAGTTATTAAAAATTTTGTTTTAAAATGAGCTTTTAAAAAAGTCTTTACTTGTAACTGCATTTATTCCAACATGAGGACTGCCTAGCATATCTAGAGCAATAATTGCTGAAAAAGGGGACTAATCTTTAACAGCTTAACAGCTTATTTAAAGGCTAAATTTTAAATTTTCACTTAAACTTATTTATATTTGTTATGTAGATAATGTATAAGAGAAACAAGTGGCAAAGTAATATCATACGCATGCTTTTAAAACTTTACAGCGTGAATACGCTGGAAAGCTTTATTTAATATGTACACACAAGTTAAAAATTGATAAGAAGCATGCCCAATGGGCGTGGAAATTATTTATGGGGGACTAGCCACATCAAACAATGACTTTAGACATTTGAGTTTGGAAGTTACACTGACTCTGGTCACGTAAATTTTGAGTGACGTCTTAGCCACTTTTACAGCTTTAAGTTGTGATGACAGGATCACAATGTACATGGGGTGCCTTAGTGCTTTACTGGCACACTGCCAGTGTAGAAGACAGGTCTGGTGGCCGGTCGGAGGAGCACAAAGTCAAGGCACATTGTCACAGTCCTACGAGTGGGCTGACCCTTGTACACAGATTTACCTGGTTGTACGCGGTCTGCTGCTGGTGTGGCCTCGGCTGGAGACTGTTCCCCTGGCATGGCCAGGGCTGGTGGTTGCCTTGCATGCTCGCAGGTTATGAAGTGCTCTTGCTTGGCTGGTTACTGGAGGATGCCGGTTGACTGTGGGTTAGGTGCCCGCAGAACCACGGGTTTGCGATCCATAATGGTGGTTCATCGCCTCTTAGGAACACCTCGACGAAATGGTGAGGGGTACAGTAGTAGATTGTAAAGGCCGATTCTGGCCCACATAATTAAAAACGGCTAATTTTAAGCCAAAAACATGCAAATTTCTCGCTTTTCAAGCAACTTTTTTACATTTTCTAAAAACGTCAATTATACAAGCGAGCAATCTAAATCTAGTAAATTTAAGTTAAAAAACCAGAAAATTAAGTTAAAAATCAAATGACAATATGAAAGAAGGCAATTTATAAAATTTATAAATTTTATTCAACAAAAGTAAAACACCAATAAGACTTTTTAAAGTCTAAAAATAAAGAAAAATCTGAAGCATATCCATTACTGATTTCGTAATCCCAACCATCAGAACATTCCAAATCATAAACATCGTCTTTAAAATTAGAAAATTTATCTGATCTTAAATAATTTTTATCGATTTTTAAAATAATTTCGAGATGAACAATGTCCAATTCTTTATCAATGGCAGTTTCTGTTCTTATAATTTCATATTATATATCCCTAAGTTCTAAAAGTTGTATAATTTGATCCATTTATAATATTTCAAAATTTATACATGGTTTATAAAAAAGTTATAGGTCTACTATGAGAAAACTTTAATTAGAATTAAGATTTTTTATTTTATCAAATAATTCTTCTATATATATAAAAAAACGTAAACCTTTTCAATGAAACCACTCAACTATAAGTAAAAAAAACTATTAAAATATCGAACCAATTTGTTGATTCTTCCATTTAATAATAATAAATATATATCTTCAGTAATTTTTTCTTTCAAATAATCATAAGTTAGATTTCCTTTACTAATCTGCTTCAACAGCTTTATCAAAACCAACACTAATGTGTATGTTTGTTTTTTCTTTAACTACAATAGTTTTTCTATATAAACAATCTATAACATATAATAGTCTTCGCCCCCAAAATGAATAGTAATTAATATCACCATCAAAGTTTATGGTTGGTTTATAATAAACTTCATTATTTCTATAGTCTGTATATAGTTTGGTTTTGAATTTCTAAAATCATTATAATTAAGAAATTGTTTAAGACAAACACTGTTTTCAATGTTTAGATTCCAGTTTTCTTTAGGAAAAATTTAATTTCTACCATTTTTAACATAGATATTTCTTACATTACAATGATCAAACATAGTAGCGTGGTTATGCTGTTCAGCATTATTTCTCATGTTAAGTTGAAAACCTACAATTACAAAATTGGGCATATCCAATTGTAAATTATTAAACCGATCTTTTATATGAAAGTTAAAAAATATTGATCCAGCAGGAACGCCTTTTTCTAAAAATTGCCAATAATCAAAACTAATATGTATTTTTGGATCTTCGTATATTTTTTCTTTAATTGCAATGGCTGTGTTAGATTCATATTCAACAAGATCAGGACAATGTTTCGTAAATCTACCTTCTTTATCGGAAGTTTCATAAAGAAATAAACAGTTGTTATCAGATGAATTACGAAAAAAAAAAAAAAAAAAAATTATAACCACCTTTCCAATAAATATCATTATCATGAATAAAACCAAACAAATATTTCAGTGGATACATTATTTCATTTGTTTTATCACTAGAAACAGTTTTAACTTCATCTGTTATATGACTAGCAACAGATTTATCTCGATAAAGATTATAAACACCAGTAAATTCTAAATAATTTTGTTCACTTGGTGATCTTAATAAAGCATTCATCATTGTTGATATTATACCTGGATCATCAACAGCTTCAGTATTATTTCCATGTTTTGAGATTTCTACTCTAGAAAACTGAAAAGGAAAAAAGTTCGAACAAACATCAACATTATCTAATTTATCATATTTTGCTTCATCTCCAAATTCATCTCTCTTTAGTAAACTAAATTGCTGCCCATAAACATAAGCATCATTTGGAAAAGAAAACCCATCTCCTATAGGAATATCAAACTCAATTCTATTATTGTAAACATTTAAATTTCCCCTAGTGGACGAAAAGTTTGTCTTTCAAAACTCTCAATACTTTTATAACTTATTTATAAGTAAAAAAATTATTTATAAATGAAAGAATCAAAGGGAGTTTCTCGAGTTAAATTACTCACTGAAAGATATAAAAATTATTAAAAGTATCATGAAGTGGAATATGAAAGAAATAAGAGAAAAGAGCTACCTTTAATCAAAAAATTACGAAATATCGGTAAAAAAAAAAAGTAGAAAAAGTAAGTGAAGAAAATAAAAATTTAATAACTGCACTAGTTCCTGTTGCAATAAAAATTTTCGATTATCCACCAATACCAGAAGAAACATCGTTTGAAAGAGAACAATTTTCAGAACACAAATCTCTTAATTTGGAAGAGCAAATGGGAATTATACCTTTCAAAGACTAGAATATTAGACCCGGAAAATATATTCCTGAGGATATTAATAAAATTAATGAAAGATACAGTTTATGAGGAGGACATATTTTTAAAATCAGTGATACAAAAGTAAATATAGATGGTGATTTTCTATTTCTCAAAGATAAAAAATATGAATTAACAAAATGACTTTCTAAATTGTTAACAAAAAAATACCGCAGCAGAATTTGTAGGTACTTACAATGATAATGACCTTAAAAATTACACAGAAATTGTTTAATCAATTAATGCTGCTCTCCAACAATATAATCCTAATAAAAATGTAGATTCGAGTGGAGGTTGGAAGTATAATAATATAATTAGCTATATTTACGAAAAACATAAAAAATCGAATCTCAAGATCAGAGCCAAACACACCCAAAAGAATGATTTCTCCAAGATATCCTAGATCTGGAGAAGGTATAAAAAATACAATAGTTTGCCAATAGAACATATTTGGATGAATATGTTAGAAAACTAATTGATAGATTATTAGTTATTCATGGTGAAGAAAATGCTGGAAATAACAATAATTACAACGAAACAGTAAGTATAATGAATATGTTAAACAATAAATTTTCTGATTTTGTTATTTATAATCCAAAAGGAATTCCTTATCTTATAAGAGTTTTAAATGTAATTCCACGTTCATTTTGGAATTCTGAACATCATGGTAAAGGTATTATAAATTAAGCATTAAACAATTTAAATTTACCTGAAATGTATCTGCTGCCTGGTTGTAATTATTGTGGTCAATTTACAAAATTAAATGAAAGGTTGGGAAGAGGTGATAAAGAAATAAATAAATTAGATGAAGCTTGTAATTATCACGATATTGAATATAGAGACCATCAATATTTAGAATCTAGACATAATGCTGATAAAATTGTCAAATAGAAGCCAAAGAAATTATGTTAGATAAAAATACACCAATTGGTGAAAAAAATTGCTTCTGCTGCTGTTGCTTCAACTATGTTTCCGAAAGAAAATTAGGATGGGGAATTAAAAAGCTTTATTAATATATATATAACTTATAAATGGAGATAAAAAATTAACTTTTGATATACTCATTGATCAATCAAGAGATTTGGGTATAGATATATTTTCAACAAAAGATCAACTTGAGAGAAAAAATAAAAAATTAAAAGAAGGTAAAGGTTTCTTATTAACTTTGTCCTTCCATTAATACAAAATATATTAAAAGAAAAAATCAGGAAGTGGTTTACATCATGGAGGAATTGTTCCCCTCATAGTTGCTGTTTTAGCTGGACTTGGTGCTTTAGCAGGAGTAGCTACTTAAATTTATAATTCTGTTGAACAAACTAGAAAAAATAAAAAAGAATTACAAGAACAACAAAGACACAATTTGGCAATGGAAAATAAAGCAGGAAGTGGTTTAGTTGTAAAAAAAGAAGACAACCAAAAAAATTCGAATATTACCCACTATCCAATATCGATATTGAAAAATATGTAAAAATACTAAATATTAAAAATATCAGAAGAATTTATATGATTGATGTATTACCAAATAGAATGATCAAAAATGAATGTACCGTGGTTAATTTTGACATTTCAACAAATCCTGGCAGGTATTAAAAAAGGATGTAGATTCGAAATACAGTAATATTGTTTCTGATTATGCACAAAAAAAATGTAGATTCAAAATGCAATACTATTGTTTCAGATTATGCATTAAAAACATATGTAGATTCAAAATACAGTATTATTGTTACCTCTGTACAAGATCAACTTAGTAAAGTGTTTGTTTATACAAAAGATTATGTTTCTCTTCATAATCATATAATTAATAATATGGCTGATCCAGTAGATGGAAAATATGCTGTCAATAAATGATATTTCGATAAAGAATTAGCTGATAAATTACAAAATTTAAACCCATCAGTTTTGAATTATTGTGATACACTTGTTAACTCAAAAGTTGAAAAATGTAATGAAGGAAAGTCTCATATATTTTATTTACCTGCAAAGTGGAATTAAAAAAATAATATTTTCCACTTAAATAATAATTAAATTTTCTTTACTTTTTGATGGATTGTACTGTTTATAAAACAATCACTGCTAATTCTAATTTACCTGATGATACTGTAACTCTTATTAAAGGATCTACATGAATAGATTATAGTAAGGCATTTGATGTTAAGGGAGGCAGTATTATAAATTTTAAAATAAAAAATAAAATATCTGAATATGATAACTTGATGACTACAATGGGAATATTTGTGAAATATAAAGATTAATTATTTTTTACTATTAAATGGAGAATACTTGGTGTTTGAAGTGTAAAAAAGGCACTAAAAATAATAATATAATATGAAAGTATTAAAAATGGACGATTAGTTCAGAAAAGTATATGTTCTATATGTAATTCTAATATATCAATATTAAAAAAAATTTGCTAAATGCAAGTGAAGGAATAATTAATGAATTACATAAACCAGTAACAAGAAATTTTCCAAGAAGAAAAGTAAAAATTTACAGAATTGATTATTTACGGCAAATTTATATTGTAGAGATGGATACTGGCAATTTGAAAGGAATATCGGTTATAAATAATGGATAGAAATATAATATGAAAACTATTGATGATTTTTTCAAAATATGCAGTCGCTATTCCAATTAAAGATAAAAGAGTGAAAAGTGTAAATTGTTTAGAATATATATTAGTTAAAAGAAAACCAAATTATTTACAAAGCTATAATGGATCAGAATTTTATAATACAACATTTAAAGAACTTACGAAAAAATATAACATCAATCATTATTCCACATTTTCTGAATTAAAAGGTAATGTTGTTGAAAGATTTAATCGAACTTTGAAAAATATGATGTGGAAGAAATTTGCTTTAAATGGTAATTATAAATGGGTTAATATATTAGATGATTTAGTGAAAGAATACAATAATTCAAAACAGTATTATTGGTATGAAACCGATCGAAGTTAATAAGAAAAATGAAAAAATGTAATACAAACAAATTTTGTAGACATGTTTAGTAAACCGAAATACAAAGTTGGAAATGATGTCCATGTGAGACAAATTAAACAAATTTTTGAAAAACGTTTTACTGCTAATTGGACAACAGAATTATTTACTATTTTTGAGGTTTTAAATTACGATGTACCAACTTACAAATTAAAGGATATTAATGTAGAAGAAATAAAAGTAAGCTTCTATGAATTCGAAATTATGAAAGCTAACAATCCAAATGAATATTTGGTTGAAAAAGTTTTAAAAACCAAAGGAGATAAAATTTATTTAAAATGTTGCGATATGACAATCCTCATAACTCTTGGATTAATAAAGATGTTTTGTAGATTTTGTATATATTATATATATCTAATTCAAATGCAAAAACATAATGCACATTGTTTTTATATATAATTCAAATGCAAAAACATAATGCACATTGTTTTAACGATCATTTTAACATTAGTTTTAACGTAAACGTGTTTTCAAAATTTTTTAAATTGAATAAAGTTTTTAATTTTATTTCTATACTTCCCATCGTTAATTTTGCTACTTAAATCTAAAGTGATAAAATTTTTGTCACCACATTTTGAACAAATTTCTTTAAATTTTTCATAAAACATATCACTAACAACAAAATCATTATAAATATGTTATAAGTCAGAGTTATTTTGTCAAAATATTCACAAAAAATTCCTATTATCTTTTACCAATTGTTTAGGTACTTTTGAAAATGTTTACGCTACATAAAATACATCTATATTATTATGTCTTCCTCTTGTAAAAATTGACGAATTATATCTTGATTGCCTAAAATAACATCGTCAAATACAATTAGAGATTTGTTTTCTCACTGATCTGAAGGAATCATTTCATCATTATTGTTTTTAATGTATGCCACTTTTCTTTAACTTTTAATTTTTTAATGCCTCATCAAAATAATTTTGTAAGAGAATTGATTCTTTTTGAAAAACATACAATTTATTAAAATTTTACCATCCTAACTTAAAAGAATTTATCATCAAATTAGTTTTTTCACTGTTAGTAGGTTCATTACTAGGTTAAGTTATTATAGCTCTAATATCATCAGGCAATAGTTCTCCATTCATTATATTTTTAGAGTTTCCTTCAGAAATTAATACACAGGCACCCCAATTAACTTTTTTCATTTAACAAGATAATTTTGTTATTAAATGGATAATATAGTATTTAAGTTGACAAATAATAATTCCATACTTAAGAAAAACTTCATTATGATATTGTTCATACTGAAAAATCGATTGCTTTGATTAGTTTTCATACAAAAATTTTTCACACCAAATATAAACAACAATACTATAACGACAATTGAAAAATTGAGTCCTGTTGTTGATAAAATTGAAGTTATAACTATTCCTAGAAGTCAATACGATATCGAATCTTAAAAGAAACCATAAATTCAATTAAACCATTTTCAACTAATAACATTGAATTAACAGCAGATAATGTAAAATATAGAATATTTACTAAATTTATGTTTGATATTAAATTTTATGATCGACTATCTGGTATTCTTGGTTTTGAAAGAAATATGACTATTGAAAAAGACAAAATTGTTGTAGGTACTAAATTACCTAAATTTAATCCATTAAAAACAATAAATGTTCATTGTAACTTGGCATATTGTATGTTTATAAAATATGATGAATCTAATAATTTAGAAACTAATATAATTGCTAGTTTTCGGCCAAAAATTGTTTGGATTTAAGAGATTATATTATTTATGAGCCTGCATACCTAATTTTTTTATAAAATTAATACTGAGCAATTTAATCATATTGTTTTATAAATTAGAGAATAAAATGGAAAATTAATTGATTTCGATGGTAGTGATATCAATGTTGTTTTAGAAACTAAAGACGTTTAAAATGTAATTTAGAAATAAAATTATATAAAAATTAATTAAAAATTACACATTTTGATAACTATATGGTAATGTATGTATTTCATTTTCTTCTATAACCCCTTTGTTATTAGGTCTTAATATTTTATTAACTTCTACTGTATATATTTTGTGCTTTTCACTTATTAAATTCATTGTTCTATATTGTATTTTCTCTTTAAACAAACTATTCTTATAGTCGTCAAATGTAATTCTCTTATTAACTATACAATTTTTTACACTTTTAAATTTTTTGTTTTTCTCCTAAAACTTTATTTATTTTTGGTATGTTATAGATATTGTCATCTGGATAATCACTTGTATCAAATTTATCTAACGTTGTCTTATCTTCATAAAAATCATCTATTCTTATGTTATAAATGTATGCATTGGTATCTTGATAGCACTTTTCAATTTTATCGCCACATTTTGGTTTCATAACTTTATAATGAAAATCGTACATTACTTATTTTGATATGTCTAAAATTGATATACCCACATAAACAGGTTTATTAAATTTTATGCTTGTTTTATTCAATGTATAGCCCCAAGATTCTCATTAAATATAGTACTTCTCTTAAAATTCACTTTTGCTACAAATTTATCGCAGATATTTTCATTTGAAATCAATCTTATATCTACTCTATTTCTTATATTTTCCATTGTTTTACCAAACACTGAATTATTCATGCTCCTTTCGCCTGGCCCTCTACAGAGCGGTGGCCAGAGCTTTAGGTTATGTTCAAGCTTCTTGAAAGGATACTCAGGTGTGGTATCCACAGGGAGTTGATCAATCGAAGTTAGTTCCGGGCCCATAAATAGAGGTGATGGAGTATGGAATAACCTGGTTGCTTGCTTCACCTGGTAGAGGAGTTGCTACTGATATAGGCTCTACCGAATTCTACCAAGTGGTAAAGCTCGGGTAGCCATCTAATATTTGTGTGATCTGGCCTTGAATAGCGCTTGGTCTACCGGCTTCCCTCTGGCAGGTGATGTTTACGTAGGAACAACACAGTGAGAGTCAAGAAATTAGCACGCAGAGAATAGTTAGAAAGCATGTTTTATATTGACAGTAATAATAACACGGTGGCCTGTACTACCTCCTATGCTAATTTAACTTGACACATGACACATGTTTTGACTAACATAAAAGAGACCAGGTGATAGTGACCTGAGTAAAAAGCTGACTGGAAATAAAGGCGATAATTTCGGCTAAGTAAAGTAATTAACAACTCTAGTCTAGCTATCTGCCTGGTGTTCTTAAGGAATCAAGAGGTGGTTAAACTACCAGAAGGGCAGTGTTATCTATTGCCATTAGCATTCAGTAAGGCAGGACCTGAAGGGAACTGACTAAACCGTTACCATCTGGGGTTGATACCAGCGGGTGGTACGGAAGGAGTAGACATCTTTGGGAGTCGTTGAAGGTCCAGACTTTCAGAAGCAGAGGGATCTGCAGCTGCTGCAGAAGTGGCTTCTGGAGGGGTTGTCTTCAACTGGTAGTCAGATGTCCAGCTCAAGAAGAGTGGTGGAATCTGTGGGCATACAAGCTAAGCGCGACCCCCCAGTGGCTTCCTGTGGCCCAATCATGAGCGGTCGAGGAGCAGACTGTCTTTTGCTGGATGTGCCCACCCTTTTATACTAATTCTTGCTCCGGACCGAAGTAGGAGAGGGGCGAGGAAGGAGATAAGCTCCTCCCTCTGAACTTGGTGGACAGGCATCATCTGCTGGGCAGCGTTATTGCTGATGCGGAGGGGTTTCAACCCCTATCTCGGTCGCAAGATGGAAGTAGGATGAGTGCTGCCCTCCGTCAGCGTGGCATAGAACAACGTGGCCATGGTTAGAGGGAGCGGTGTCTCAGTCCAACAGTTCAATCTCACTTCAGAGGGTTTAGACATGATGTTTACTTGGAGAATCTGGGTGAACAGTACAAGCTGGACTGATGTGTCTGCTCATGTGAAAAATTTTTTAAAGTTCAGACCTTGTGGAATTCCACCTAAATTCCACCTTGTGGAATATCTATATCACTGGATTTTGGACGGCACCAATCTGGTATCTGCAATGAATTTCTTGTCTGCTTCTCAGATGTAGTAACTAAACACAAGTGAACATGATAATTTATCATTTTTTAAAAATTGGTTTGCGAACCTGCCACATTAACTGGGACTAACTTGTGGCAAAAGACTTTTTTTATAAAAATGCACAATACTGTTTGACCCATACTTGTATAGGTTATTCACTGTAAAGTGATCACTTTTTGAAGCCCTCTCATTTGGAATTGTAGTCAATAAATATATTTCATTGAAGTCTTATGCCTTAACTTTCGAGTCTGGTGAAGTATATATACTGTGTGTATTACTTACCTAGCAATATTTATTTTAAAATGTGATGGAAGGATAAAAAATCATTGATAGAAAAATGTAACTAGATCTCAAAAGTGCTCACTTTACCGTGAACAGCCTATAATATCACGACCCAGTATAAAACAAGAAAGGCTACATATCTTGCTGTAGGAAGGAAAAAAGTACCTTCAAAGTATTGTCCCTACAGTAATTTGGTATCGAATTTTGCCCACTAATAGTGGAATTCTTTGACGATGATTCTGGTGAAGTACAAATAGTAAAATCAGCACTCTAGACATTATTTACAAGCATAGAATTTCTTGAAGCATTTACATGCATCCTGTCCACTGTGTACTTAAGGAAAGCACAGTTGATGTTCAGATGTTTTCCTCAACTTTCATAACTCTCTATTCCTGTAAAATGTTTACGACACAATCTAACAACATCAGCAACTGTAGTGTGAATGGTAGTTCATCAGCCTTATGCCAAACCACGTAATGCATAACATTAAAGTTTTTATCAACTTTTTAATACCAGCAACAGATTACACGCACCAAAAGGTGAACATGTTTTCTTGAATTGCTGGTACTCTAATTTACTTTGAGAATCTGAGAACTGGTGTGCATAATTACAGTAATACCCCTATTTCGCACTTTTCCAGGGCCTATTGCAAAATGAAGTAAACAGGGGCAAAATGTAAATAGAGGGAAACTGAATGATTTTTTCCACAGTAAACAGTAACTGTTAGTCTTTGTTTCTCCAATAAAATTAATTTAAAGAAAAAATAAATCCCAGAATAATACATTTATCTCCAATTAAGTTATCCTTTGGTCCTGTTGCAGATCTGATTAATTATTATTTTTTTCTAAGTGTAAACATATTCAGGCGTGACACTTATACTTTCAAATGAAACTTCGTTGTACACATATTATTGCACTTTCAATATCTGCATGAATGTTGTTTTTTCTAAACAAGGTTGCAATGTGTGAATTTCCAAATTTTGTTTCTACATGGATTGAAGATGATGTGTAAAACAAGGAAAGCCATTTTAAATTGCTGTGCAAATGGCAGGAATTTAATACATTGTAAACGTAGGGAAAATTGTGAGAACTGAGTAAATTAGTGTATTTAAAGGGGGAAATACAACTGAGAGGAATGTAAACTTGAGGTTCACCTATAGCCTCTTTCTGCAGTTTTTCCCCTTTTCATACTTCCTTGCTGTTTTGGACACAAGATATCCAGTGAACTTACATACACTCAACTTTCCTCTTCCTTGAATAAAAATGTCTCAAGAGGACACACCACAAGATGAGTGTAATGTACCTACATCTCTTAAATATCTTTGTACAGACAGTACAATAATTTTCCCCGTTGCTTATCATTCCACGGATCTCTTAATTTTTCTGTTGAACAGGATATAACGGTGAACTTTTCAAATAGTCCATACCACCTTGGTTGTTTCTTTTCATTTTGGGAATAATACTAAGCTCTCATTACCAAAATCAAGTTACACTTGTTCATGAAAAATATCTTTTTTGTAACTGGTTGTAGGATTGAGTGCTCAAGTAATGTGGTTAAAAACAGATTAGCCCTAATTTTTTAAAAACTAACATTGGCACAGACCCCACTGCAAAGATTTTTTGTTGTTCTAGAATGTAAATTAATGTAGAAAACAATGTACATATTTGGCAGTATGCATTTATACTTCACTGTGGTGTAACAGTTGTTCAAATTTTGGAACTACGTATGTGTACATAGAGTCTACCAAGATGATGATAAAGTTAGATGAATTTGTGTGCAATATTGAGAATCAACATGTTTTGTATGTTTATATGACAATAAAATTCCAAACAAAATATGTTTTTGTAATCCATATCATACACTTCTGTTTCTTTCATGTTCTGAAAATATTTTATGTTTTGTAATGCGACATCAATAGTAATTTAAGGAAAATAACTAATGAATGGAAACACAACTTTTGAGTAGTTTTCTGTGGGTACAATTATGAAAATTTAAAAATGGAAAGAGTGCTGAACAAAATATCAAAAAGTTATTTAAACAAAAAGTTTGATTTCAACTAAAGCACTGCTTTAAGTCGCAGGAATGTTATGAATAATTTTCTCTGAAATCTGACATGCTCACCAGTACTTAGGAGTCATATTCTGGCTGTTTTAAAGTTTTTAATTTTGTTTTATGAAACTTAAAACTAAATAATACACGAGCAGCATACTGAAGTTCCAAAAAAATGTTTTATTTGGTTCTGATAACATGGAAAACTATTATGAGTTTTCACCATATGTATTGTCGATACATATATTAATGTTAAATTTACTTGGAACAATATATAAATATGAAACTCTTATAATTCTGTTAGTTTGTTAAAAAAAAAAATTACCCTTTTGCGCATTTCCATAAGGCTGATCATTTACACTGTATCACAAAAGTATAAAATTATGTACCTATGGTTGAACTACAGAAAATTAGTTTTGTACACTTTTAGCAAGGAATTTAACAAGTTCTACAATATAAGGACTGAGGAATGTAGTTCCTTACAACACATGACCACTGCATCTAAACTTCGTTTTAGTCTTGATGACTTGCTGGTTATGTAGTATTTACTGAAACTATGCCTGACTGTACAACTGTGTAGATCCATGTCGTATAAAGTAAAATTGGGGCAAAGATATTTCCCCCTCTGAAAAATAATATGAAACTTTAAGGTTAAACAGTTTGTCGCATGTACACTGCCTTTTCGAGTGAGGAAGGGGTCTACAACACTGCACAGGATCCGAGTCCAAAATTATCTAACTTTAACTAAAGTCGAAGCTGAGTCACAAGCCCGTTGTATTGGTGAAATGCCGGCTAGGTCATGTGGATACAGCCACGTTGGGACTGCGGTAAAATATTAAGGACGCTGTTTGGGGAGCCGAACCCCGGACTCTAGTGTTAACGAAGTTGGTAACGTGCTGTAGACCGGTGAGTTGTTTGCTTAGGAAAGGAAGAAATGTACATTGACCATCGCAATGTCAGCATTGCGATGGACATTTAAAGTATTGTCAAACGTGTATCATGTAACGGGGCCTTTGCCCGTATACAAACAAGGCCATGTTGGCTTATGTGCCGGAACAAAGTTGGGAACAGACAACACAATACTAGGCCGACGTTTTACATTAGTTATTCTTGGGCATGGCAGTCTAGCTGTTGGGGTCTGGTTACTGGCTGGCAGCATCGGTCGAACAGCAGCTGATGTTGGCTGCGGTGAAGATATACCCAGGTAGTACTCCAAGCCAAAGGTAGGTATTTTGTTAGGACGATGTGCAGCAAGGATACGGTCGTAGCTTATCAAGGTGTCTTGGTACGGTGTGAATTAATAAGTGAATAATATGTGGTGGTTTAGTTGATCGTGTTGGTGCCTCAAATAAGTGTGCTGGTGTATCAACTTGTTTCTCAACTAATCGAAGAAGTTCATTAACAAGATTCTGAATGTCAATTCAGCGTTTATGTTTTACTCCTTTGCAGTGGTAAGGCATTTGAATGGCCGCTAAAACAGAAGTTGAGAAGTAATGGGTGTTTCACGTTTCTCTGCCTTGTAGAGCTGTTCATTTTACTTTCCTCAACCTGACTTTTTACGGCGGTGGATGGAAATACAATACACAAGTGGTATTTGAGGGGTAGCAGTGACAGAAAATGTTTCACTGCGGGTTCAATGGTTGGAGCGGTCCTCTCTTCGGCATTTTACAGCAGTGAGGCAGAGTAGGGACAATCTCAAATCAATGAATTCCACAAGTGAAAAGGTGTTCGTCTACCTTAGTGGTATTGATTACATGAAGCGCCTGTTATTCCCTTTCACATAAAATATTAAACTAATGCTTTATAGCTGAATGAACATGAGCTACCCTTATTTAATAAAAGTCTTGTTTCAAAGGCAAGAGCTATTTTTTATTATTAAAAGCGAAATAGACAATGGGGCCGCACTCTATTACTGTATTTATATTATAATTTACTAAAAAGAAAACGGATGAAGCTAAGTCAGGAGAAGGGGTCTTGAACAAAGTTAAAGTGACAGTAAACAATTGTGTTATGCGATGAGTATGAGCCACTCTTGATATAAATAATAAATTAAATTTTATATAAAGACGTGTTGTGAAGGAACCTAAGCTAACGCAGCACCAGAAGGGCGCTGAAGAAGTGTGGTGGCTGTTAGTGTGTTTGGATGGTATTTACCAGAGGGACGTCGTCGATGGTGAGGTTACTAGAAGGAAGGTTGAAGGAATGGTTGACGGCGTTGGCAGACCCTCTGGTGCATCGGTGTTCGGAAGGCCTCTGGAGCTGGATGATTGCCGAAGAGGTGGAAGACCCTCTGGAACTGCTGGCGGGCTCTCCGGAGCTGCAGTGGAAGTCGAAGTCGAGGACCCTAGCAGCCAGCACTCCCTGTGTGATATGTCCCGTAGTCCTTTAGCAGGAGACAGGGACGGTAGTGCTTACCCTTGTGGACTGACACCTTCCATTGGCCTCTTACAGCAGTGGTTGGTGCAGCAGACTGCCCTGAGGCCAGATCCTGTTGCCTCTTTTAATCTAATCGTATCAGCTCGGAGGCGCTCTGAAGGGTGAGTGGGAAGCAAGCTCTGCCCTCTTGGGAGTTGGCCTAGTCATGTCCCACAGAGGCACCTGGTTTCTTATCTCTGCGAGGTGATATGATCTGGACAGCCTGTGTCTGAGGCTGAGAGAGCTCCAGCGGGTGGCGCTAAGCTATCTGGCGGCAGGATTTGGAAAGTACACTGCCATCCTGGTGTAGCAGGCGATTTGAACTGGAGCGGAGGGGTGACGATAGTGACGCACGTGAATTGTTGCTTCGCTGGGACAAGCACTTGTCCTGTCTTCTCTTCTTCTTCCGTCGGTGGTTGCAGACTGGCCCACAAGGAGTAAATGTGTTCCAAGATGGGAGACAGTCACAAGCAGAATGCGCTACATAAATGTACACAACGCATCATGTGTCAAGTTCAATGATTAATTATTTGTTTACAGCTGTAATAGCATGGAGGCATGTACTATTAAAATGCAGGTTGTTTACACTTTACCTTTGCAAAGTCTTTCCGTAGTGTGAGGTTCAAATAAGAATATTCTCCTCGCACAGTTTAAACTAAACAGGACTATATATTCCAATAAAATATAGGGACAAAATGAATATAAACAAAATTTCTAAAAATAAGTTACGTGTTTATTTCATACAGGCAGATGAATTTTTTTTGTACAGTTCTGACACTCCCACATTTAAACTAAAGATTATTTTATAAAACAAACTGTCCGTATACTCTAAAGCACTCACAATACAAAATTCAATCAATTGTTCCCTAAACTTGAACAAATAAAATAGAAAATTCAGACAACTTAAAATATGATTCACATATTAAGTTGCATAAAATGCACAAGTCAGATGGTACATCTGTTGCACTTGTCGGCTGTTCTAATACTGTAAGCTTCTCTTGGTTTGGATGTCATCCAGAATTTGTCTCAGCTCTTCATCTTCAAACCTCCCCTCCAAGCTTGCGTGGAAAATTAAGTCAAATTTAAAATATGTACAAAACAATAAATTGTTACATAATGCAATAATTCACATACAAGTGACGAAAAAGTGCTGTTACTGAAGTTTTACTTACACATTAAGTTCTTGTGTACCAAGTCACACCCATATAAGATTAAGTTATTTTAATGTGTTAAATAATAATGGGTTGAAAAATTTATAATTACAGCCAAAGGCCCTTACATATTTATACCGGATGAATTACCCAAAACTGGTATTGCAAAAAACTTCCGAAATAAGGTGCTACTGATGTGCTGGTTTCATAGAACTGAAGTACAGACAAGTCTCATAATTGCAGCCCAGACACAAATTTTAATACTTATTAGAATGTGTATTTCTTGAAGACATTTTAAATTTTTTTCAAACGCAACAGTGCCTATTCACATTAAGTTAGTAAAACTAGAGGAAATTAGTATCAGTGCTGTTTTTCTGCAAGGTTCTAGTGCAAGTCATTTACATGCTATCGTAATATGAAAGTACTGAATGTGTAGTATATTTGCCTAACTCGCGCCACTCCCTCTTGCGATTACATGGGAGCCAACTTGCGGATTTACAGCAACAGCAGCTAGAACATTAATTTCAACCTCCTCTCCGGTCACTAGTTTGTTTCCATTATGTTTTTGAGGTGTTACACTTCCAGTTTCCCGTAACTGGTTAAAGAGGTTCACAAATAATTAGTGTACACATTACCAGAATGAACAGCATTCTTCCTACATTTGCCATACACTATGAGCATGTCGGCTTTTTCAGCATTAGTAAATACTAACCTCAAACACATCCTACACCTGGACATTATAAACTATCACAAAGTACTGACAAGTGTAAAGGCAACAGAATCTAAACACACATACAAACATAGTAGCCTAGTAATTACGCAGTTAAATGGAACAGACAACAGTATTTTAAATTCTCATATAACGATAGCACGTAAACTACTTGTATTAGAATCCTGCAAAAACTACCACTGACATTACTATTTATTCTAGTTTTATTTTCTTCATATGAAAAGGCATTGTTCCATTTGAAAAAATGTAACCATATTCAAGAAATACATATTCTAATAAGTATTAAAATCTGTCCATGGGCTACAATTAAGAACCCTTGTCTGAACTTCAATTCTGTGAAACCAGAACATCAATAGCACCTCCCATTTCCGAAATATTTGCAGTGTATGTTTAAGGTGTTTCATCCTGTACATAATGTACTTAAAACTACTTAAAGGCAATCACAAAACACTGCATTCTTGAATTCATAGCGAAGATACATATTGCAGACAGATAATACTGTCATGAGTTGCCAGTCAGCGCAGCACGGGAAGATGAGACAACAGCACAGCGCAAGCGACAGGCAGACTGCAGCATATGTTACCTCAAAGCGTGCCACATTTTAAAATCTGTTTTTCACGCACACTGCTTACCCTGGCAGTATTGTTTTTCAGCTGATATCTGAAGAATGCTCTGGATTACTGACCTAGTCTCCCAGCGCAACTCGGAGTGTGTTAAACCTTCGAGATGGTCAGGGTTAGACTATAAAATTTTTGTCAGACCTTCAAGCTGGAGTTTTTGTGTTGGAGTGGCTGGATGAATGACTGGCGGGATTCCGAGCGAGTGGTGTGGTCAGCTGTGGGAAAAGGAGGGTGGTGACTGCGAGTGTCAACGTTTTGGACGCGGCTGGAGCCTGGACTATTGGATCAAGTGTGTGTGTGTGTGTGTGTGTGAAATACATTGTAACTGATGGAAATAGGTATACTGAAACATCCTAATAACGGGTACGAGTTAATTGACTGAAATCAAGAGAGACACTATGAAAAACATTAAGTAAATTTAAAATATACATTAAATAGTGCGCTCACTGTTAAATAGAAATAGTAGAAGTGGAAACAGCTAATTGATGTTGTATAAAGTAGCAGAGTGAATAAATTAAAAATCAAATTTAGTTTTTTCTTTTATTTTTTTATTATTAAGACCTCCATCCCTTATGAACTCGGATACATCCCTCAGGCGTCCTCCTCACATGTAACACTACAAATCATGGGCATGACTAGCTATAATTTTTGTTTGAGTTACAGTTGTGACACTGCCTATTTTAAGAAAGACAAAGCACGCAGGAACATAAGACAATTCAGTAGGTATTTTACCTTATGCCAGCTCGATTGTACAGTATAGAGAATGGTCCACACAGGTCCAGCTTTCCCTTTCTACAAGTCCACCCTCCTTAATAGTGAATGGATATTTGTTAACAATACAGACAAGTTTCTAAATAATTATCATCTTGACATTTTCTTATATTTTACTGTTTTTAGTGAAAGATTTTGTTCCAGTTCAAGCCTCCATTCCTCTCTTCTAAACACAAAGATTACATGGTTATTCACCAGTGTTTGTTTGTCAAGACATTAATGTGAAATATTCTAATGGGAGACAAGAGTTTTGCACAAAGAAATAAAACTGGAATAAGTGACAGTATCTTAGCTGATACCTGGGGATGAGCGACTTGGCCTCTTCAGGAGTCTCTGGACACAGGTTGGCGAGCGCTGCCAGCTCAAATTTGTGGAGTTTCTTCTGCATCAGAAGGCTGCAGACACGGACATGCTGCACAGTTCGACTCCAGTTCATTGCTAGAGGTACATGAATTTCGCAAATTCTTTTGACAGTATCCTAGACTTCTTAGTTCTTAACAAAATCGAGCTACAGCTGTTTATTCATTTGCTGCTGCGATGGTGATAGGCATCTTTATTTTTATTCAACTTGGTTGAACATGATAAGGTTAAAACTTTTCTTCCCGTTTATCACTGGCCAATCAGTTGTCCAGGGCATGTTTGAACAACTGTGATACAATCTTGAATAAAATGTGTAAGTACATGTTCTCAAAGTCTAACATGTCAACAGAAGAATTTGCAAAATTCACAGAATTCTATTCATTCATTGTGTGTCCTGGATTTAAGGGTTATAATTCAAGAACATTTGCATCAGATACTGATACAATGTGCACAATGCAATGGCTAAAAAAATTATAGAGGCTAGCCCACTAGCTTGGACTATAACAAATGAGGTGATTACATTTTTATTTTACTTTACAGTACAGCTTTTCAAGTCTTCTAGAAATCACAATTTCATTAGCTTCTATGTGTGCTAAACTATGTTCAACTTGTAGATTCTACATAGAATTATATTTTCTTGTAATAAATAAAATTATCTTTAAAATTTTATAACAACTGCATATCAAAATCATGGTTTCCCAGTTTTGAAACATACAAATATTAAAAACTAGTCCATACACAAAAATGAAATAACACTGAAATGAAAATTGCCACATTCATTATATTCATCCAATCGTACAGTGTAACCGTAAATGGACTATTCTGCAGCAAGTGAAAGCGTTCTGGTAATGCAATGTTTCTTCAGAAAAGGTAAAAAACTACTATCTACAGCTGCTACTATTTAGTTATGTCCATTACATATAGTCAAAAGGGGGAAAAAATATTGAAAATGGTAGAAAACAACATTTTTAGTACTTTCCTGTGCAAGTACTTTAAATAAGAGATAACTACAAAGTTGCAACTGTAGTTTAACGTACTGGTTTGCACCACATGTAATATCCTATTTATACAGACTAATCTGCGAAAAATTCAGTATCCCAGGAATACACTTAGCAGTTGTGGGAGAGTCCATCACGATGCTTCCTTACGGCCAGACATGACCTCGAGTTGAATTAAGAGATTTGGGCAGATCTTAAAAATGAGGTCTTGAGAGCAGATGCAGGTGAAATGAGGTGATAAAGGAGCAACACTAGAATGGAAGGGTGGGGGAAACAGGAGACCCCCAAGAAAACCCGTCGACCAGCGGCATCGTCCAGCACAATCCCCACTTGCAAAAATCCGGAGTGACCTGGCCAGGGATTGAACCTGGCACCTTCAAGAATTCATCAAGGTGGGCAGCTGTACAGCCTTCACTTCAAATAGGGAGCCAAGGTGGTGTAGTGGTTAGACTCCTCACCTCCCACCTAGGTGAACTGGGTTCAATTCCCGGCATGGTACCTCCAAGATTTTTTCATGAGGGAATCACGCCAGACGATGCTACTGATTGGCTGGTTTTCTCGGGGGTCTCCAGTTTTGCCCATCCTTTCATTGCAGCACTGCTCCTTACTCACCTCGCCTCTCAAGATGACTCTGTTAAGAGCCATCCAAATCTCTCCCCTCAGTCACTTACTTTAACAGTTCAATTGAAAATGTGTGAAATAAAGTTAAAATTAAATAGTATGAAGTTACTCCCGAATGACTAGTGTAATATCACATATACGACAAAATGGTAAACTTCTCAACTAAGGGTCAAAATTAGGACGCCTAACAGTGGGACCCAAACCTGGCAAGTATGGATGGGAGGAAGAGAGAGCTACCTGCGGATGGCTGCGATGGTCTCCTTGTTCTTGAACTTGCGGAAGCGGTTTGTGTAGGTCAGGGTCTTCATGAACACATCCGAGAACTCCTGCTCTTCTTCAGCACTCTCATTCTGCGCCTTCCTGTGTTCCAGCAGCATGTGCACTTCCGAGATGAGCAGCGTCTCCGCGTTCTCAAACTCTGCAACAGCCCGCACCCTCACACCACCACTGCCTCCCACATCCACAATTCAGGGTTGCCACCATTTTTTTTTCATTTGAAAATTCCCTGACATTTTCGTGATTACCAGACAGAAATAACTTTTTTTCTTCACCATTTGATTAACATTTTTCTTTGTAAGGATACAAGCCTTTGCATTGTAGCACAAAATTACTCCCTGCATATATGTATTGTATATATTCTGGTAACTGTGCACAATTTATGATAGAACTGCCAAATATGGCTTGCATATCTGAGAATTCCCTGGCATTTAACTACAGCACTATGTTCAAAATTCCCTGACATTTCTCAGTTTTCTAGACAGGGTTTCTGTGGCAACTAAGTTGTTTTAAAGTTTTGATTTTAAAGCATACAATTGTTAGGTGTCTAAAGGTGATGGCATCTCCTAGGCTACAAACCATATAACTACTGAATCAGTGCTGCCCATCACATCAGCAATTTGAACGTAATAACCCCAATTGTTGTAAAAAGCATGTCTTCTATTTTACTAGTTTTCAAAACAGAATGAAACTCCACAGTAAATTTTGAGCTGTGAGTGTGTAACAATCATTTTTAGAAAATGAACATTCATCTCGGACTTGAATGTTATACTGCAACACAAAATAGGCTATTGTATTGTTCGGTTAACCAAGAGAAGTGATCTGAGAAAATATGGCAGCCTAAGTGTATTCACATATGTTGAGTTACCTTAACCACAGCCTGAAGCTTTGTATAATACTTGACCATGTAACGTCTGATTATCTAACACCTGTTATTTGCATTTCAACACATTTTAAGTTAGCATGCAAATTTATCATACTAGTACACGCACATTTATTTTGTAAACAAATATTATGAATGTCATATTGTTTCACATGTAATATTGTTATATCATAATTTTAATTTTCTTACTTCTACGTAATAATAATGTACACACAGCAGCTGAAATGTTAATTTTCCATATGTGAATTGTTGTAATTTTATTTTGTTTTATCAGGTTTCAAATAACTTGTTTATTGTGTGCCAGTTGGCAACATTTAGACACACCTATGTGAAAAAATTGTCACGGTATTGGAAAGCAGCCTGGGTTAAGACCTATGTACTCTGTATTAATTTGAATATTTAACCGCTGCCGATAATGGATAGTGACGGAATGTTCCATACTCCATCTTGAATTAAGTGGGTCACAATGGCAGCGGGCCAGTGAGGCCTTAGTTCTACGTTAAAAGTTTAAATTAAATGTTTTAAGGTTAATTTGACCCAAAAAAGTATATTACAATTTGAGTGATAAGCCAACGGTACATGGTACTACCGTCAGAACAAGGTGTGAGAAACTCTACAATTATATAAGGTATGATCCCACCTTAATGTACAGTGACCGCAACACGTACTTGAGTGTGTTTAATAAACTTTGAAAGTAAGCTGCATCATTTCCCGACACTTTTCAGTGGTCACAAAGTCCCTGAGATTTAAATAAGTGTCTGATTGCTCTACCAACATAAACTGTGCTAGCCAGGAGCATTTTAAATATGTAATTATACAGGCACGTAATTTATTGTACCGGCCAAGCGTGAGAACATTAGCAACTTATATTTTGAACTGAATTAAATCCACTCTGCAAAACTGTAAGTGTGTGCAACATTCAAGATGTCTAGATAATATTTTTTTTTTTTACTTTCAAATACTCTATTCACTTAATTGGCATTTGTAGCAGGCATGAGAGATATCTTTATAGACATAGTCCAGCTGCTGCGTGCATATCCCTTGCATTTTTAACACTACCAAGGAATGAAACTTTCAGGCAATTTACTTCTATGATATTTTCCACATTAAATTATTGCTTAAAAACTGGAAGCCTTTTATTGCTTTAAATAAATACATAGTTGGTTCCTATGTCTTCCAGTGTGTTTTGTAGTGGTGTATAGCTATGCAGGGAGCTGCACAGAACCTGATGGTGAGCAGGGCTATCAAGGTAATTGAAATTCTGTTGGTGTGGAATACCAGCACCTTCAACGATGGTTTGCGGTATGCAAAATAACTGCCAGTTGGCTAATGTTTGATGTTAATGTTATTGCTATGGCTTTCTCCCAGGTCGTTGCACTTTAATTATGCAGTTCTGCCTGTATACATTACATTTGACTAGAAAACCATAGCAGGGTTCACCCGTTTTCTTACAAGTGCTAATACTCATACGTGGGGCATACGTAAACTATATCTCCCTCCAAGTTTCCACCCCCCCCCACACAGTATTTATTACAACCATCTTGACAATGAAAATATAAATCCACACTTAATTTGTAGGTTTATGTGACACTGAAGTGATTTTCTCTAAAGAATATCAATGGCTGCCCTTACTCCACATTACCTCAATGCTGATCTTGGTGATGTCAAGTGACACGTCAACTTTGAAGAAATTATTTCTACATCATAAGTCATACATCAATAAGCCATCAAACTTACTTCCTGAGAAATAAAATGTATGTACTATTAAAATACTTTGTATTTCAAATAATTTTTACAACAAATAATGTTTATTTACATTATTATGTACCAACCATTACGAAACATTAAAAATATTTTCAAATTTAACCCTTTTATGTTAACAATGTACATGCTGCAAGAAATTAAATACGTAGCCAAAACAATTGCCATCATGGAAATATGTCTAATTTTGTTACAAAAACATAATATGTAACTAACAACACAAAACAAATCAACTGTAAAACTTAATAAGCAGCGAGTGTAATTCAAAGTTTTCATATGGTATTAAAAGAGTTTGCTGCAACATAAGAAAAACATGGACGAAGTATTCTCTGCTGGTAGTTAAGTGTGAATAAAACAGATATAGTGGAGTGAAGAGATTTGGGTGACTATTATTAACAGTCTTGAGAGCCGATGAAGGTGAAGTGAGGTATGGAGCAGCACCGGCATGAAGGGCAGGGAAAACAGGAGATCCCAGAGAAAACCCGCCCGAGGTGCAGCATCGGCCAGCGTGATTCCCACCAGCAAAAATCTGGGAGACTCCACAGGGAATCAAAACCCAGTTTGTCTAGGTGGGAGGCAAGTAGTCTAATCACTACAATGCAGCCCCACTAAAATAGATTTTACAATTTTTTCTCAAATTGAGTGTTGTAAAAAAAAGGAACAAGCATTTTTAAACTGAAATAGGTCCAGAAACTAGACTAATATGGAGAGGGTCTAAAATAATTATATTCTAAATGGCTACCATTTTGAAACTCATAAAGTAATTTTGCGAGCCAAAGTGTATTACTTAGACATTTTGGAAGTTAATATTCCACTAACAAGGCATGGTAATCACCTATTATGTCAAAAAAAATATATATAAAAATATAAATTATTTACAATTTGGTATGAAAACCAGCCCTTTATAAATCTGTTATGTCTGGAGACTACTAGTGTAATTTATCTATGTAGACTGTTAATATTGTGAATTTTTGTGCTATTAAGTTGACAACTGTGTGTCACAATGCAGGTTCGACATTGAGAACTGTGTGTGTGTGTGTGTGTGTTGAAGGATGTGGAGAAGCTGGCAAGAATATAATGGCGAGATGTGAATAATAGTAAACTGCGTGTGGACAAGCAACACCCAGTTGTGAAGTACTGGGTTAAGGATATAAAAGAATCCAAAACAGATTATGACAAAAGATTTAGTTTGGAGCTTGCAAGGCAGCAGACATTTGGACAATTTGTGAGCTGGACACTAAAATACACACAGACGTACATTTTAGCAAACTGACTTTGTTACAAGATTCAGATTCACGGAACATGAGGCAGCTTTGAATTAGTCACAAATGTTTTAAGTTCACATCAGGTACTCACGATTTACCAATATAAAACATTCAAATTGTCGTTGGCTAAATGTATTTCCTCCATTTTGCTAACAGGCATTAAGAAGATGGTAAGGTTTATCTTCTCGTGTAAATAATATACACCTCTCCACCATGCAGTCAGGAAATGCATATTTACTCTGGAGCTATTTACGTTCTGAAAAAGTAAATATGGTATCAAAGTATACCCTACCCATGCTTCTACTTAATTCTAATTTTTCTGTAACGAATGACACATTTTTATAAGAAAATATTGACATTTTTAATCAGTTGTAAATTGCTTTTCACATGCAGGAGTGGACAGACAACAATTTATGTTTACTGCTACCATGTAAACTTCCAACCGAAATAAGAGGTTCAAATCAATATAATTTTGCAGAAGTTGGTGACTGAGAATATTCACAACTGCACACCCCACACAGTGGAACATTAACTCAATAAATAATAACTACTGTCACTGAATAACTTCATAGGAACCTTCAGGTTATAACCATTAAAAATAAAACACCATTGCTTGACAATTTCAAGTACTCGGCAAACTGATGTAGCCCTCCTGCTGCAGGAAGTCGTAAAGTTTCCTCGTCTTGTTCACATCAATCTTGATAAGCACACGAGCTTGTGCTAGTTTCAAACCGTTCTGACGCTTGCACTCAGTAACAAGAATACGCTTAAAGTCGAGATAGGACTCTGGAACCAAACGCACGTTCGAGCACAGTTCACGTTCTGAAGAAGTGAGGCTCTCATAGCCAGGAAGTCCCATGATCTCCAAGGGTGGGGCACTACGCCTCAGAACACCCATCGGTGTAAGTTTTTCCACAGTGCCGTCATGAAAGGTGGTGACTGTAGCGTCTCTGAGGCTGCGCCAGCACAACGCAGGGTTGGACATGTACACTCGCCGTTCCTTGCGCTGGGCGTCACGCAGCCGCTTCAGCTTGTGGTACAACCTGCAGCTATGGAACCTCGTTAGCCCATTCTCACGCAGCTTCTGGAGACGCAGGATGTACTGCCGCAACTCCCCCGCGTAATGCAGCCCCTCCATGATGTAGTCAAAGTCCTGGCCGCACATCAGCTGCATGAACAGCACAATGCGATCTGTGGCCTTCTTCGAGATGGTGTACTCGTAGCGCTGCAGCCAGGTGATGGTCTTTCGGGTAAGAATTAGGCCATGTTCACGGACGACTTCCTTTCTCCGCTGGCGTTCCCTCTGCCGGTTGTTGTAGCCATCAACAAGTGCCACCTGTAAAGACCTGCACAGCTCGTAGTCTTTGTCATCACGGTCAAATACACTCAGGTCGATATCTGCAACTGCAATCTCTGCGTAATTGTCGTACTCCATGTCAAAGTCGCAGCGCAGGGGGTTGTACCCCGCCAGGCTCTGGCAGTACCACTTTGCAGAGAATGGGCGGTGAACAGGCTCGGCCACTTTTGCAGAACGCCGCTCGCTCCAGGACCGGTCTACTGGGATTGTGCTGAACGTGTTGAGTTCTGGGTTATTGACGTACGTGGAGAGGAAGTGTTCCTCACAGCCCTTTCTTGTATGACCTTGCACCTGCCGGGCAACCTCCGACCAGTTGCCAAAACCACTGTCGAGAACTGCATCCAGTAGTCGCACTTCTTCATATGCCTTCCATGATGAGTTCCCGAACAAGGGGAACTCATTCCTCACCACTGAATAGGAATGGTAGTTCTCGTGTGGGGGACACTCTGCCCCACAGGAGAAGCATGGCAGACAAATATTGATGCCCTCTTTGCACTCGACACATCGGATGTATGGCTCTCTCAGGGTGACCCTGCACGTGAAACACATTTCGGACGATGCGACACCGGTTTCTTCCATCTGCAAATAGCCTACAAACAAAAAACCCCGCACAGGTATAACTTCTCCAGGCCACAAAAACTGGTGTAATGTTAAACACTGATCCACTCCCCTTAATCACAAGAAGCAGCTAATTAAGTATGCCCCTTTTCGAAGTTGCACATTTCAGTTGCACTTTTAGCCACTTCCAGAAACATTTGTCTCAATCACTGCGTTGAATAACAAAACTTTTCTATGCTAGAATAATAATTTAAACAACTTGAAATTCAAAACTTATTTTTGGCAGTGAAAGGAAGAGCATGTAGTGACCTCTATTCTATCTACAATGACTTGCTACTTGCTGTGTGGTTCATGCCAGAGCCCACCATTGAAACTTTACAACTCCACTATTTTATTTACATTATTTTGAACTGTATAAAATTTCAGTCGTTTAAGCCCTAATATTTATTTTTATTCTTTCTTGCAATCGTGAGCTGGATCTTGGGTATTTTGTTTGCTACACACGTTTTGGAATGTGATGTGTAATTTTCTCCTAGTAGTTTACCTGGTTACCTGCATTCCTTTGACCAAAGAAGATCAGATTACGTTTATCTAAGGCTACTATGTCACGGGATGTGACCATCCTCTTAATTGCCCTTGAAGGACTGAAGCGTCGTGGTGTAGGCCCCGGTTAAGGCACTCTCTCCCGGGCCATTCAATATGGACGGACTACATTAATTTACCACCGCAAATTTTGGGGAGTTTAGCAAAGTCAGACATCCTAAGGCTAGGTTTAAGGCATTAGGAGAGGCACCCCCTGCATCAGGTTTAATCATCTGACATTATTTACGGAGAAACTCCAATGATTACTTAGAATTTTTGTGCTGGAATATGTTTGGGCGCCAACTCAGCCTGGACTCTACAAGTGAGGCCTAATTCAATTGATGTGTGAACTGCAATACGCCGTCAGACTAGTACTGAACCAAATGAGCTTACGTGTAATTAACTTTACTAGTTTGCTAAAGAATGGATCTGCATTTGCTTTGGATTTAAAGTAAATTTTACTAAAGGAAGAAAACATTTTTGACATTCAGATAAGACTTTCTCTTCGGACACTATCCAGTGGTCGTAGGTAGTAAAAGTTCTTGTGCTGTCTACAGAACTAAGTAAACTGTGCAATTTATTTCAAGACGAAACATAAAACTGTTTCAGCTAAAATTTATTATGGATCCAGTTGCTCATGTATATGTGGTTCGTACCTTAGATATCAGAGAGGCAATTTTAACAAACTTAAAATAGCATGTCTGAATCAAATGATTTCAAGTCACGTCTGACAGCAGAAGTTCACTAATGCATATTTTCAATGTTACACCTGGAATATTATCTCTATTCTAATTTTCATTAAAATGATTTTTCACCAAAAGTATTTTGTGCTTTGTATGGATTTAATGCTAGTTATGTCTCCTAAAGGATACCAGTGCTATACATTTTTTATAGGTTGATGTGCTTGGCAATCTTACGGTTTCTTATTTACAGTATAAATTTAGTGTTGTCTACGTACTGTTTTGCAGCTAGTCATACCATATCGCTATTCAAATTTCCGATTATAACAGTGTGACAAAATTGTGTGGAATAAGGTTAAAAGAACAACAAAATACCTTTTCTGAAATTTAACTTAAAATCACACAGCACTCAAAAATTACAAAAATTATCAAATTTATGAGCTACGCAAAAAATTATAATTCAGCCGCAAAAATAACAGTAACTTATGAAACATATATTTAAGCCTGTATTTTCAGAGGTTTAATTTTCACAGTATGGCATTTATTCCAGCTTGTTTACCTGAATAAGTATATTTCTTTAAATAAGAACTATTTGCCCTTTAGAAAAGTATGTTGTAAGGAAAATAACATTTAAACCTTCAATAATATTACATATTGTGTTGATAGAATATCTCGAAAAATGCAATTTTCCACGTATTTTAGATTATGCTGATACTTTCCATTACTGCAGTTTTTTCTTTGCAATATATGTTTGTATTGTTGTTTTTTTCTCTCATGAAAATAACCATCTCGACTACTAAAAAATATTCACTTTACTAAACGTAAAATACCAAACATTTTCTGTTGACTGAACCAGCGAAGATAATTTTAACGAGATATTCTTGACAGCGGATAATACATGGTGAAACATGCTCAACATTATTGAGATAAAAATTAATGGTAAACCTCTCATCTGGATAAAATTATCTCGTTCCAAAAAGTTCATCTTCGTTGGTGACACCGGCCCTAACTTATCTTCCAGTGGACTACTGCTATATTGAGGAATATGAATTCTGCAAATTTCGAGAGGGTAACAAATACCTTTCAAAACAAAATGCCTATAGGCTGTTCATGGTGAAATGAGCAGTTTTGAAATCCCTGCTTACGATCTACTTGTATACCTAATGTGTATTCTTCCGCCTTATGTAAAGTTAACATTGCCATGGGCCTTATTACTTTATTCATGCTTCGGTCAAGTGAAACTGTTAAATTATGAAGAAAGTAAGTACTTTACAAACCTGCACTTCGATGCATTAAAAAAACAGAAAGCGAAAGAAATAATTTGAAGTTTTCACAAATGGTTACCTAACATGTTTAATTGGACATTTAGATATGGAACTACTTTCCATCTAACGTTACCAACTGTCACTCAGTGCACCCATTAAAATATATGCATACAGGGGCTGTGACTTTTTCCTACGGTTCGTTTCTAAAGTGCTCACTTTAAATGGCCTTTAATATCACCATTTCATGTTCCATGCAAAATATTAATTATAGCGAGGAAATTATTTCTCCCACAGCTTGTCTGCAAGCCAGTAGGCTGAAAGATTTTTTTCAAGCTCTCAAACCTCCCGGCCTGCTTCCTAAATATTTTTTACAGTACCGTAGGTAACATTGCAAAAAAATTTCCGCATCTCAACACATTCTTTTGCAGTTCTTGTCATGCGTTCTTTCCTCTTTCCATTTCGCTACACACTGTACTTGCAACAACACGCAGCATGTTTGGTCACGTGGTAGCTACTGTTCAACAAACTTAAGTGAAACCCCAGGAAATGTTAAACACACACTCTTTCACATCCCTTTCTTATTGACGCAGCAGCATGGATACAGTTCAGACTAACTATGTGGCCTACAGGTGGATTACACGCTAACTGAAGACTACCTGTTGTCAGTAATAAAAGTTAATATATGCAGTTCACGATAATCTGAGCATCTTTGAAAGCCTTGCTTGAGATCTACTTGTATGCACGTTGTGTATTCTTCCACCACATGTAAAATTTGCATTGCAGTGGGCCTCATAACTCTAAATCACCCATCTGTCAAGTGAATCTATAATATTATTAGAAAAATTATTTTACAAATTCCTTTCCTAAACCAATTACATAGATACAAAACCGAAAGCAAAATATAATATTACAGTATACACAAATATTCACGTAACATGTTTAATTCAAGGTCACAACACGGAACTACTTTCAGTCTGTCGTTACCAGCTTTACTGGGCATCTGTGCCTGCCAGTGAGTCAGTGTGCCCATTAAAATATATGCAGGTACAAGCAGTAATATTTTTTAAAGGTTGATTTCAAAAGTGCTCAATTATCCACAAAGAGCTTCTACTAACAATGAAACCACACGACAATAGACATACCAGTGGAATTGAAACGGTGTGAAGAGAAAATATGTCACAATTCCTCTTGATATGCCACTAATAGGAGCACGTGTATGATGTGAAACAGACTACCCTTTTAAACTCTCCATCACTAATGCTACATCCTCGGCCTGCAACTCAATACATGTCTCGCTTAAAGCGAGTACAGTACTCAAAACGTGAGGTCTGTAACTAAGTTTGTGGAAAAGCAGCTCCATTTACATTCAGAAGGTAGTGGGTTTGATCCTGAACAGATGTACTCATGGATGTTTCTTCCCATACGGTTTTGCCTTGCTCTTCCAGAAAAATGCTGGCGTTCTTTCTTGGTACCTACAAATCTTCCCACTTCATCGCACAGTCATTACTTAGTAGATATTTAGGGACAAACTAGAATTTAAAAATGTGTTCATTTGTCACTTTTGCAATTTGTCCTCATGTTGACACCTCCTTGAGAACATTGAGCTAATAATAAATACACAATAAAATGGAGGCATATTGTTGCCACTTACTATGACAGCAAGCAGTAAATGCACAGTTGATAGCGGAAGGATTTAAGCTGCTCTTAACATCGAGGTCTTGAGAGCCGATGAAGGTGAAATGAAGTGAGTACGTTGTAGCGCCAGAATGGAAGGGCAGAGGAAACGGGAGATCAAGAGGAAACGTGCCGACCAGCGGCATCGTCTGGCATGATTCCCACTCGGGAAAATCCGGGAGTGACCCTGCAGTGCCGGCAATCAAACCCAGTTCGTCTACATGAGAGGTGAATAGTCCGACCAACACACCACTGCAGCCCCATACTGTATTTGAAGACTATGAAGTCTCGCTGAAAGGTAAAAATATCAAGCATTTTCTAAGTGTCTATACAATAACACAAGTATCCTCGTCATCAACATCACAATGATTATTTCCCATGCACAACCCTCTCTCTTGATGGAGACCACTGCAGTGTTGTATTCAAACTACTGGCCTCCCACCAAGGTGAACATGGTTCGATTATCAGCGGCGTCACTCACATCTTCGCATGTGGGAAACGTCGTGGACATTGGCTGGTGAGTTTTCTCAGGGAACTCCCATTAACACCACTATTACATTCCATCGCTACTCCATCCTCATTTCACTTCACCCTCACTGGCACTGACCAAAAGCTCTAAACTCAACTTTCTCTCTCAGCAGCTTTCGTATAGTTGGTTCATGGTTCAGACCTTTTAAAAAAAGTCTTTGCTTCTAACTGCAATTTTTTACGGACACATATACATGACATGCTCTCAATAGAAATTTGCTGCAACGTAGGTCTTAATTAACATTGTGATGTTTAAATTTGTGGACACAGAATTTATTTAATGTAGTTTCCATTTGATAATAAACATAATGGTAAAAGCTGGAATATTCATAAAGTACTGTATTTACATTCCTAAGCATTTTACAGTTGAACTTAATTAAGGAGTCAGCTTCCCAAGAGTTTCCTCCATGTTTGAGCCAGAAAATCTCACGAGTGATAAGGCAATGCTACCCCAAACATCAAGTGCGCCATCACCACAAAGCACAAGGCTCGAAATGCTCTCTTTGAGCTGCGTGTACCTATGGGACTTTAAGCGACTGTTGTAAGTAAGACAGTTTTATTGGTGGAAAGTCCGCGACAAGGTTCAATGAAAGGCCAGTGAGTATTTTTGTACGTATGTGACGTGTAAATCTTGAGTTACGGTGCTTAGAAAAAGCTGTTTTTAGCTATGTTGGAATACTCAGAAATAATGTTTCTTGAAAGCACTAAACAGGCCTGTCTGAAGTGTGTGTTCTTATCTTAATTCTGCACATCGGATTCATGTTTAATAGTTTCATTGACTAATGTGTATTCCCAACACTCTACAAAACAGTTCAAGTGCAGGTCTGCAGGCCCATTAATGCATGAATATGGTGAACAGATACTTGGCTATGCTAATTTTACTTACATTGTAACACAATAAAATTGATGAAAAAATATTTCCTACAAAAACATGTGTTTCAAAAGTGCTAAACTAACCTATGTGTCAACCCACTATCTTAAACATCCTCAATAATACGGCAACCTCCAGTGTCACACAAAGAATCCCTCCACTATCAGCATTTACTCCACTCTTCACATCTCCTGATCCTCCACCAATTCTTCACACCATTGGCTGCTTCCCTCCCTCCACGAACATACACAAAAAGGGGACAAGAAGAAAACAGTAATTATTAAGAATTGTGATGTTTTTGAAGAGAATGTCAGAGAGCTATGAAAATATTTGGCTGTTAAAATTGATGAGTGTGTTCCAGTATCTCCTGTAGAAATAGTATTAAAAAATACACGTAGCACCAAAGTACTTTAGTTGCGTTATGGCATGGCACTATTGACTTAAGCGAATCAAAAGTCGCCTGTTCGCTTACTACTACCGTTAACAATATATGAGTGGAAATCTATTATTGGTTCACCAATTTGAATAAGTTTTACTGTTTTTTTTCCCAGTAATTTTAGAAGGTAGTTTGGTGTGTGCGATTCATGGTGCTTACAGCAGTGTTAGTTCTTTTTGATCTTGAAGAATTAAATCTAATTATTGCGTGGAATTACGAGTGTTTGTGAAGTGCAGAACCAGTACAACATTGTCCTATATGCGTATTATCAGCAATATATCACCAAGGTGGTATATCCATTGTCTATATGGTTGAGTAAAGTCATTGATGTTTGGTTAATCAATTTAATGGGCTGTACACAGTACTATGTTAAGAGTGGAAATTGCATTCAGTGTAATGGATTGTATTGTCTTCAAAATTTAGAGTGGAAATTGCAATTTTGCACACTGCCAACACTTAGGCATGTCAAATGGACTAAACCTAACTTCACTACAAGTGAATCACAGGGGGCGTGCTAAGGTGCATCATAATAAAGGCAATAAGGACTCACAAGACTAAATCTTATTCCACGGAGGTGGAGTAAAAGGTTCAGAAGGTGTGAAATAAACATGAATACGGGAGAGAAACAGGCCACATCATAATTTGAGGAACAAAGGGATGCCATCTCGCACGCCCCCACATGCAGCTGTGATAAGCCTACATGTCTCACAAACTTCTAACTTTTGGTGGATAGAATTTCTTAGGTTATCTCTGAAAGAATGATCTGGTTATTGTCGTAGCATCTCTCAGCGTTACTTGCAATGCGGGAAACCTTCCAGAACTGGCGACTGAGATTATTTAAAACTAGCATGCCTCCGAACCTGGAGTTTTTTTTTTAGAGTCAAGAGTTTGAAGGATGGTGCTACCTTAAATGATGAAGACAGCAAAGCAGCAGGCCAGCAAGGCGTTGGGTGGTGATGAAAATAATCAACTGAAGGGAAGTCTGCAGAAAAGCAACCATTTGGGATGGGGGGGGGGGGGGGCTACCCAGCAGCATTGACCGGCATTCTCCTACAACATGCAAAAATCCGGGAATTGAACCCGGTTCGGCTCTGTGGGAAGCGAGTAGTCTAAAGGCCGGGCTACAATTGATTTACACAGAAAGTAGAATATATGACACTCGCTACAATCACTCGCATTACATGCATAGAAAAACAGAACAGTGGAAGCGCAGAGAAAGTAGCGCTATCCTATAAATCCTGTGCATGTGCGCTGTGTGTCGTGCATGGTCAATCAGAACATCGATACCACGAGTTCATGAAAATGGTTACAAAAGTAGTTAATTTAACTAGTGCTTGAAGGGTTTGTTTTCATTGAAACTGTTATTGTATGAACAATGAATGTATATTAAGAAGAACGGCATAACAAATTATATCTCTACAAATTACGGTACGAGCAGTAAAGTAAACAGAGCTGCCAACAGTTCTTTTCATTCCAATGTGACCAACACACGCAGGCGCAATTTATCAATTATTATTTCCTTTCATTTTCACAATTGTTTTATGTAAACATCCGTTGTTTCTGTGCGTATGTTTTTTTATTGTAGCTTTCAGATTCAAGCTGTGCGTGTGTTCTGTACTACAGCACGTGTTGTGCGTGTGCTAAATCAATTGTAGCCCGCCTTAACAACTACACCACCCCGACCCCCGCCCAGTTGTGAAGAAATGTTTACTATTCGCAGATGGTTGTCCGCAATATATTATATATTGCCTTTTAAAACAGACTCGTGACTCGTGACAGACTCGTGTTCAAAAAGTCGGTGTGATCAGATAAAACTGATACAAAACGTAAGACGGCAGGACACCTTTACTCTATTGAAAACACGCGTTAGGATACAATACTTACACAATATGATAATGAATTACCTTTTGGAAACTGTAGATCCGCAGCATCTTCGTCAATAAGGTCAGTCGGTGTCATATTAGTCATTTTTGCAAACTCCTTACCTTTTTATAAAATTTTAAATTTTAAGAAATTTCACACATAACCCCAAAACAGCTTCAGAGTGTCACCATAGACTAATGTACACCCACAGTGGTGAGAGAAAGAGAAAACAAGGTGTACTCGAGATATTGCGAAATATTTCAATAACACCCAATTCTTTCAAATTGAGATATATCAGAGATTAATATAGGATTGACGACGTGGTGTTGGATGAAAGTGGGTTGTTGAGGTTTTTGAGTAACGGTGAAATCTGGAGAGATATAAGAATGTGGAAAAGGTTTTTTAACCCGGGGCTCAGGGCATTATCCAGACAATAATGCCGTGAAGATCTGGCAAAGCAGACTCTCCATCTCAAGAATCTGCGGTCGACAACCAAAGGCGGCAATCTTTCCAGGTGCGTTGCTCCAACTCCTCAGTAGAATTTTTTAATTATATGCGTGCTAATTGGTGGACTATCAGGATTAACCATACGCCCATAAATTACGTGATTACATATTAAAAACATGAGACCATTTTGATTTATACTCTGATGCTTTAGGCGTGAAGGCGAGGGCCCACACCCTCAAATACCTTGGGGAACTTTCACTGCTGTATTTACTCGGTATTTTACATTACATGTTCCTCTAGGAAACCACTGATACAGGTTACTGGACTGGAACAACCTGCCGGTGACAGTGAAACATAAAAATGATGTGAAGCCTTAAAAAGAATTACATGTGCGTAAAAACTTCCCCAGGCAATTCAAGCCCTGTGGAACATGAGGGGTGCAGTTCTGGGCGTCTGAAGCGAAAATAGTTCCGGATTAAATTAAACTATTGTCATTCCAAATGATTGACACAAGAAGTGCTGGCCGCCCTGACGTATGAACCGCGAGAACGATGACACAAGTCCACCCTCTCAAGAAAACTTGTGATTAATGATGTTACAACATGGCACGCAAGCCGGTATTGGCGGACAGACCACGTGGAACTACCTACTTGCTACAACACATTCGCAGTGAAAACCTCTGTACGCTTACCTCGCTGGCATAAAACATAACACAAAATACACTGCACTCTGAAATCTGTAATACACGGGGAAATAAAGTGTTGAAACGAACTGAGGATGAAAACACATGAGAATGAATACAATATAAAACATATAAACATACACTTGCACTTGCTTTTACACATTAAGATGGGTTGTGATGGTGTTCTTATATACTTGTGTGTGTTTTCATGTCACAACCATTGTCTTTTAAGCCCTTTAAATTCTCTGTGCATGAGCACTATTTCAATGTATCATTGCGCCGTTTGGACGCATGTGGTCTGCTCGGTCATGCTGTATACTCGTCGCAATACATTGCACTGCACTGACTCTAAAGTTCATTGTACTATTCTGGTGTGTTCCTTATTCACTGCTCATACATCGCACGGGTACACTGATGCACCAGTGTACTAGGCAGAGTGAGGCCCCACTGTTGCTCTGTGGAGCTCGTTGTGGCAGAGAAACTGTCTTGAGTGAGGAGAACATGGCATGTGTTAAAAGTCCCTTTCCCCCCCCCCAAAGTGATACTGTTTGCAGTCATTACGCCTTCAATAGCAGCAGAAGTCCTTTCCTGTTCTGCTGCCTGCTACATAAACTATAAGAGCACTTGAGCAGTTCCCCACGTCGTGGAGTTGATGGCTGTGGTGACTGTTCCATCTTAATCTACCCTCTGCTACTCAACTGTTTGCAGGGCATCAGCGCATACACACAAGTAGTGCATGCCAGTGGTGGACGTCTACCGCCGTTGTGACTGACGCAGGAAAAATGAGTCAGCAAACTCATTTCCATCGTTGCCACCACTGCTACTGCTGTATCTCCTCGTGCTATCCCCATTTTCCAAACCATGCCAGTGTCGGGAAAGACCCAAACAGTCAGAAACTGGAGAGGGAGAGGGTTGATCTCCCTGCAGTGAAGCCCCAACTGATGCTGGCCCAATGGCTGCTGTGTTGCAGTCGGTGGTCCTTCCATTCAGAAAAGGTGCAAAGGTGCTGGGCTTCGCCTCATCATTTGGTGGATCTCTTTTCAGAACTGCTGGTGCCATTTGCAGTGTGGATACTCCTATGGTGGCACTGGTAGGTGATATGCTATCGAACATGGTGGGACTAGCAATCAGACGCACCTCTTTGACGCCGGTGTGTCGGATGACATCAGGCTCTTGGTACCCACTGATGGCCATCCTGGTGAGGATGCAGAGGCACCTGCCTCCCCTGTCTTGAGTGCTTGTTATTTGACATCAGTGTCACCATCGTGCATTGTCAAAGTCGAAACTACCCTTTCTTGCTTTTCCATTGCTTTATATCCCCTACTTTCTCGTGCATGCTTTCACCTACTGTGGTGTCAGAGGCGATGATCTCTTGGTGCCATGCTATTCTCATCACAGTTACTCATCTCGTTCCGGCACCTGGGAGACATGGCCATGTCCGGGATCTGTGAGACCTGAGTCATTTGTGGCAACCCTCTCGTGGGAAGTGCAAACCAAACTTCCTCCACTCTCACTTGCTCTCGGAGCTAGGCAGGCTGGTTACCATCATAGAGATGTTGAGTATGGAGGGGGGGGGCATCGCCTCTCCTGAAGTCTCCGGGTGCAAGTCAGATGTCATCCCAGTGTGCTCTCACGTTCATAGCCTACTACTGCATTACCTGGAGCTAATTTCGCAGTGCACTTACATGTCGTTTCACAAGCACGTTCATGTCACTTCGTGTCACAGTCAGGTAATCCTCGAAGAACAAGGAGAAGAATCACTCACTAACTCTGTGACACGAAAAATCAGACTCATCAGGACTTATCATCCAGAACTTTCACTCAAAGATATACTATAAGTAATTGCAAGCATTGCGTGCGTGGAATACTATGCGTGTTTAGCTTGCAATCATTCATTCAACATAACATGATTTTATTCAAACAGTGATACTCCTGAACTCTAGTAATCCAGTTCAAACAAGCCGTGGAAAGGCAAGTTTTCATCCACACCGGGAGAATTGACATGGCGGCACACTGCCTGGCTGGACCATGGGAGATGGAGGTTATGTGGATAGGCAAAGCTTAGAGTGTTAGAAAGGCAAAGCTCCAGTGGGCACCAGTGCTCAATAGTAGGAGAGCACAAGTTGATGGAAATCCTCGGATTCCTGGTCTAGCAAGGGTTGTCAGCCGCCCTCATATGTCATTTCACTCCCGAGATGATAGTTAGGCTTACTCGCGCCAATTATGAGTTACATTATTCTTAGAAAATTACAGGTTACACAGTCGAGATGCGATTCAGAGTGAATAATACGCTGGAGAATACTCATTGTGTCATTTTATTACACTCTGAATCCCACACGAGGCACATGCATTAATTATTCGCCGTTGTAGTGGGCGAACACTGAAAATGTAAAACAAATCGCAAAACTTACATTGTTTTAAGGATGAAGTTAAGTCCGCTGACCGTGAAGAATCGGAGAAGGTCACGAGATAGCCCTCGCTCCGGGCGAGCAGAAACGAGGTCCCGGTATACTACATTGACTATAAAACAGAATTACAAGTAATTAAGTCGAAAACGATGAAAGCCCGGAGCGGTGCAGACATGCGGCTGTCTCGCTACACATTCATGACTATACTAACAAGGCGGTGGGCGTGAGGCCCTGTGATTGGTCGCTGTAGCGGCCGAATATCAGGCGACATACATGGAACTTATATTTATGAAAAATTGCATTGTAATGTTGTGATACAAATTTACATAAAATACTAAAATGGTCTAGGCATTCAACAATAATTATAAATTACACTCTTATAAAAACACCAGTCCTTTGGTCGTTATGGTGCGGGATTGTCATATCAGCATTCTAACCTACAATGTCCTGCTTTTGTAGCGGTGGGTGCATGGCTCATGGTGACATTCCCAATGACAACTTAATATACTAAATAACATAATTCGTAGGGTAGAACAGTATGACATAGATATTTACACATTTAAAGCACTTAAAATAATTTTAAAATGAAACTCGTGGCTTCTAGTCATATGGTCGGCACGTTGGCATATCTGTGGTATATCACTCCTAAAGTCTGGGCATGGTGGCCTCTGTCATGCCGTGGCTAACACATGTCTGTAAAACAAGTGAGCATCAAGTAAACAAAACATTCTTAGCCTAGCATTACCCTGAGCGGTGTTTGCTGTGGTACTTAAGTGTAATAATAATTACAGGAACACGAGGAAATACATAAAAACAAATACACAACACGAACATATCACCCTTCCAGCATGCTACTCTGACCACTAGACTGTCAATAGGAATTTTGACATTACTTACGTGTACATACATGACACTAGCATTGGCGAAAGAACATAAATAATTACACTTTTACCCTTTTGAAAATACAATACACAACACAACCCTGCATAATCTTACGTGAAACTCATTCACACCGTGCACTATGTGGGGCACTTGTAAACACTGAGCACTTGGCTGCACACACGTAACACTTCATACCAAAAAGGCCTTGGGAAAAACACATTTACTATATATTTTACACTTTTGGTGCAGACACCCTTCACTGGCATGACTTAGTGCCTGACGACGCTGCAGGAAAGGAGGCGAGGTGAACGAGCTCACCAAAGTGGTTCACGACACAATGGACAGAGTAAAAGTCGGGACAGTGTCTCTGTTGTGAAATCACCGCCAACCATAACCACAACACCGACCATCACTGAATCAGTGGGACTAGGAACGAACACGACACAAGCAATCACTGGTGCAACCATTCAGTGCTCACCACTCATGAGCAGAATGCCTCTGAATCCCTGCCGCTGGTGTGGATGAACATGTTGGAACAAGCAATGTCCTAACAAGAACGAACCAGCACCAACTAAAACTAGCAAGGAAATGGATTGTAGGGCATATAGCGAAGCTGGACCATGGGGGGAATGGAGATTATGTGGATAAAAAACAATAGATGTGGGGAGCTCCAGTGGGCACCAGTGTTCCGTAGTTGCTGAACAGCACGATGTTGATGTTGGTGTAGACTCTCTCTCTCTGGCATACTAAATCCAATACTGCCTCGCCTAGTAAGGGATGTTAGTCCCCTTAAATGCCAGCTCACTACCGATGGGTTATTTTGGCTACCCAATGCCCATAATTCGAAACTTAATAAAATTAAATAAGTAAAAAGAAGTTAAGTAACCATTTGGCGGTTATGCATAAAAAAAGCAGGCACTTCGCCATCACGTGTTTTATTACCCTTAATCCACTGACGTTAACAGCACCTCGGCCTCATGCCATCCACCATGTCGTGCCAGTAAAGACATCAAGATTGCAACACAACAGCACAGTGGAGCACCTGAGTTGAGGAACCAGTGCCATGTGTGTGGTATGTGTCAAGTGCAAGGGCACATAGAGGTGTAATTATAGTTATGTCAGTTGTTAGGGAGTGTGCAGTGTACAGCATGTGTGTGTACAGCATCATCCTACAATGCAACAAGTGTTAGTGTAAATGTCAAATTTTCTAATGCCACAAGAGCTAATGTTCCACATCGTGTTTCAGTGTACATATGTAGGCAAAGTTAGATTATCGCACTTCCAGGTACGTACTGATACGAATACCAGTGTACATAAGTCAGGCCGAATGCTATGTGTATTTGTTTTCATTTAGTGGTTACATTTTTGAGGATCAATGTTTATGTAGTGCCATATGTCATGTCAGTATTATTTTCATATATTACCCATATCATGTCACTACGAGACAAATTGTCTCTTTGTGTTTTATTATTTTGTTTAAGGGTGTTTGAGTTTAATATTGCATGTCCGTAATTATTAAGTTGTTGACAGTTCTTGTGCTAGAGGCATCATTTTGTTCATTTATTTGAATGGCAACAGACGCAACTATTGTAATTTGTAGACATCTCTATAATTTTGCTAATAATTATTAACTCAACATTTATGCATTACAAACCAATCTTTCATATTTTAAATTTTTAACATATTTTCTAACAGTACTGGCATTATTGAAATTTTGGACTTTACTACCACGTTCCAAATCGACTCATCAAAGTGGATCAGTGCACACGGCCACCTGGCAAATAACCACTATAAAATTGTAAATGTAATTTTGAACTCTTTTTATGCCAAGTAAGATGAATTCACTTTTTCCAATAAAAATTGTATGGAAATAATGAACTATCTGGGGATAGCAATCTAAAGATATTTTTGAAAATTTTTACGTGTCGATAGTGAGGTTAGAATGCTACGGCAATGCGGTCTGGTCGAACCCATGCATATATTTTTATATTTTTAAGATATGCTTTTACATTTTGTTGTTAAGAGTTTATTTATATCCACATCACATGGGCATTGTAGAACCCATTTCGTTTCATTTACTGTGTTTCACCTTTTGTAAAATTATGTCATGTGATGTTTGGGTGGAAGCGCCAGACAGTGAGCGGGATCCACCACAAATCGGAAAAGAGTAGCATCTTAGATCTTGTGAGAGTACTACTGTGCCGCTGTGCTCCGGGCACATCATCTTTGTTCATTAACCATCAAGTAATTCTGTTTAATTCACTTTAGTATACCAGTTCCTTTGTTTACTGTTCGTCCGGAGTACTCAGTCTCTCACCCTCGGTTTGTCTTTTATACGACCGAGGCATAATGTACCATGTAATTTCATAGACCCCATGACCATTTTATAAGTGCCCGTTATGACCAAAATGGTGGTTTGTAAATTTCAGTGCCGCGATGGGAAGAACTTATAATAAATACGTACTGGTGAGATATCGACTGCTTATTGTGTTTAACCGCCGATTGGTTACTTAACCTTTTTCATAATTTTTTTATTAACCACGTGTGTTTAATAATGCCATTGGGTAGCCAAAATAACTCTTCGGGAGTGAGCTGGTGAATCAGGTGAAGGTGGAAGGGGGGGGGGGGGGGGACGACAACCCTTACTAGACAAGGCAATTGGAGTGTAATTTATGGCTGGCGGAAAGGTATTCCAATTGGTAACATCTACCAAGACGTGGAAATTGGGGGCAGGCCAACAGTTTTCTGCCATCACGACCCGATAGGAGGAGTCTCCACCAAGTGTAACATTGTGTTTGCACCGTGGGCTGGTTCCCTTAACCCTGGAAAACAACATTTCCTATCCACCAAACATCATTCCCGCAATGGTCCAGCATGCCGAGTGTAACCCCAATCGAGGCACATACATTCGCTACACTGCCGTTAAGTCCAGGTGGACTCTTATGCTGTAAAATGGCCGTAGGGTCTACAAGTTTTAAGAGAAGAATATTACTCCTTGGCCATGTCAAATATGGACCGAGGTGTGAGTTACAGAGTACCCTTGGCTTGAAAATGAACAAGGTTCCGGTAAACTAAATTAATAAAGCAGAATTACATGATGAGAAGAAAATATTGTTGATGTGCCTGGAGCACCGCGACACAGTGGTCGTCTCACGAGGTCTAGGATACTACTACTCCTTGCGTGGTGTGGAGTCTGCTTGTTTGCTAAAATTCCCGCCCACGTGATCACGTGACATAATTACACAAAAATGAATTAAATTAAATGAGATGAGATGAACCCTGCAATGCCAATGGGACGAACATATCAACAAAGCAAGTTACAGACTAAAAAATATAACAATAATATTCCAGTTCAACAGCGCTGCATTTCTGTGGCAACCTAACTTTACTTGATTCACAGGTAAAAATGTAGACATATCTTTTTAGGGCCTCTCCACAATAAAGTTTATTATACCTGTACATATTTGTTTTCCATAAAATTGTGTTGTTTGATATTTTACTGGCTCTGAACTGTGCACACCGGTCCACCTCTGTGCGAGGTTGAAGAACATGACTTGAAAGGGGTCGTATTTCAATACTAGCAGTACTGTCTTTACTAACAAACACAATTAAAATGAACAAAAATATCTGAGAACCCTAAATATGCCTTAATATGATGTGATTAATTATAAATAATATTACAGAATTTAACACTCTCCACAGATGCCTTGTGTGTAGCCGTTTCCAAAACTACACTAGATGGCGTCTCCCAAGCCCAAATGCCAATACATTAATAAATTAATACTAGACTACATGGTGTGGAAAATGCACTAAAAACATAATCCACAAAAGGGAGACTATTTGTCCCATACTTAAGTGCAGTAAAAGGTTACATGGGAACAATAAATTAACACTTTGACATAACACTTGGCAACATACAGATTACTCTGAAAGTGTAATATTGTAAACATAAACATTGGCATTTGTAGGTTGGAAATGTACATTGAATATTGTGAATTGCACATCAACGTGCGATACGGAACACTTCACTTCAATGGCATTAAAAAATATATGTTACACTAAAGAACACTGACAAAGTGGCACTTTAGGCGAAAATATATGTTACACAAAAATAAAAAAAAGCACTCACACATTCCCTAACATATTAAAAAGGCCATAAAATACACTTTCTATACAAGCACTGCACTCTCTGACGTACACGCTGCACTGGTTCCCTGATGCAGGTACTGCTCCATGTCGTTGAGGTGTATCCTGTCGCTCAAGGTGTCACGACGTGGTGAATGGCCTGAGGCCAAGGCGCTGTCGATGTCACTTTCCACATCCCTCCTAGGACAAAAGTGGACACGCCCAGCTCCAGCCACCTGATGCCACTTTACTATATCACAAACCTGAGAATGTAATTATTATGTAAATTCTTTATTGCAGTGTTAATTGTGTTTCTAACCCAATGAATAAGACATTGGACTGGAAAAGACAGCCCTAAAGCATTTCTAAATTAGGTTGTATGATAAATGTAGTGCCAACAAATGTTTCATTTTTCAATAATCTGTCTATTTAAATCAATTAATAAGTGCTTATATATATTTAATAATTGAGGGCCACGATATATTATAGCAATTATTGTCCTTCAAGCCCCTTTTGGCTGAGCTCTCGGCAGGGCTTCACCATTTTATTCTGAAGTGTGCCCCCTCTCAGGAACGATGTGGGTCGTTCTGCATCTTACATAAGGCCTGGGGCTAGCTCGGTTGAGGAAAATGTAGGGGTCATGGGGCCGACAGCCTTGGATATTCCTGGAGGTTGATGTCGTGCTTGTTGCGGTGTTTGTGGTGAACTTACCGGCACTGATGTCAATAGAGGTTTCTACCACTATACAAGCATAATGGTAAACCCCCTCCCCTCGATCCGTGCTCAGCTGTGGACAAACACTCGCTCTACTCTGCCTACGAAAGGCAGAAACCATAATACTGAATACAAAGCACTATGGTTTAACTTCGGCCTTAAGGATGCAGTGCCCTTAATTACATAGGGTAAAAGCAATAAAAGGCGGGAATTAATCACACACACTTTTATTGCATCTAACTGAATACAGCTGATCCTGTACTCTAAAAAACTATATTATCCGGGCTCAGCACTGTGGTCTGCCGATGGTGCTTTCAAAAATGTGCATACTGCGCACTAAGTTCTGACAGTTAAAATTAGATGTCGATCAGCCCCTCAGGTTTGGGATAAAAGCCAAGAGGTTCCAGAAGTTACACTACTGATAAATTAATGATTAACGCCCAAAAGTTGATATATCAAGGGGACACACTTAAGAGCGTGGTTCCCGAACAGTGTGCTGTCTGATGGCGAAGGTCAGACTCCGAACGACAGTCAGTTTCGCATGGCCGAAAGCTGAGGGTGCGTTCAGATTCGTGCTAGCTCATTATGCTTTTTGCCCTTACTCTAACACAAAGGTTATATAACTCTTCTATATGCCCTCTTAATTCCTATTAATCACATTAGACACATTGGCGACATTCCTGTGGCTCTAAATGCTAAATTAACAGGTTTTGTGATGCCACTCTGAGAATGCTGCTACCATTACGAATGTTTTATATAAACATGACTATGCTGGATGAACACTATGTGATGATTTAAAACCCTGTACATTTATTATCTTAAAAATCTCGCCCAAATCTGGTACTGGCTAGAGTACTGCATTTTGTCGTTCACAGGGCGTCTGTTGCATAAAGTAACATCCTGTGAACACACATTTTCCTTGATGTCTCACCTATAGTATTCATCTATGAGATGCAGCAGAATGCTATAACGAGCTTAGTGCAGCTTCATTCTGCACGCCTTCAAAATGTATTCATATTAACACTTTTGACCACATGAGTGGCGTCTTGACACAGTGAATGGGGTATATAAAGAAGCCTTTTGCAACACTTCACATAATCGCTACACCTATATTTTGGCCTACGGGCCCGCCGACACATGCCAAACTAGAGACACATGCATGCTGATGTACGGATAGTCCCCATGTTCCCTCCAATAGTACTATTGTCTGACAGCCGTAGAATCACGGGGACGCAATGCCAGACCGCTCATTTTTTGTCCGCAAGAGCTCCCTCTCGTTCAAAACAGGTTATACTGCCGATTTGGAGTTATGCCATTTGGGTCACCCAGAAAGTTACTCACTATTCCCAGCGGTTTGCACCAACGTATTCTGGGCTGTTCGACTCGGCCCTGGCATGCACTAATGCGATAGCTGACTGGAGCGGCGCAAATGGCCAAAAGAGCACACGGGAGTGCTCGGCTTACGTCAATTCAGTTGATCTTCCATTGCTGCTGGGGGTGGTTACGTGTCGCGCGCCTCCTGGCCTTTACTGTTTTTGCAGCAATCACCATGTAGCTTCAAATGTAAATTTTTTTAATGGAACCTTAATTTAATCCTCATCACCCAGAGACAGCACCACCCCTCCCCCCACCTAACAACCTCAAAAGCACTGTTACTGCATTCAACATGTAATCTGTCTATCATCTGCGAGTTGCTTTTATGCCACATATGTTGCCAATGCGCTAAAGCCAATGGCGCTGGGTGAATCCAGAATTAGTCAAGCGGCCTGCCCCTAGCGAAGAGTCTCCACTCAACCGAGCTGATTTGTTGGTTTTTTGTTTTATTGAATCCGTAAGAACTTATTTCAATACATAGTTGTACAAAGATGTTGGACAAGTTAAATTGCAGTATACAATTGATGATATCTGCTTACCTCAAGGTTGTTTTCCCGTCGTCACCGGCGACCACTACAGGGAGCAGCACTATACTGGTTCAGCAGTGCACCACATCAGTTACCGAAACCAGCTACTTTGCTAATGCGGCCTGTATGGTCATTTAAGCGCTCATGGCGAGAGCGCAAGTGCAGAGCAAGTGAGTGTAAGGTGCACCGCAACCACGTGCACTCATCCACACGTGTTTGGAAAGGAAATTGTGTGAAATCGAATGTAAGTTAATATTAATTTACTATGAGATGTTCCGGGACGCCAAGTCGCGCAAGATTCACAATAACAGCACTAAAATATGTTAAGTGCCCCTGTGGGCATCAGCGTACTCTTTCAATTTTTCTGTACTTTTCATTTCTCACATGTTTCATCCTTACTTCATTTTATCCAGTGTATTATTTTCATTTAAATGTTGTTATGCTTAGTGTAATTGACTATGCAAGAGTTGCCAGTAGTAGAGCAATGTTTATGTATTTTTGCTGGGTTTTGTGTGTAAGAAAGTAGTCTACGTGGATTGCTTGCCCTCAAAACTGGCCATCAGGTCGCAATGGAGAAGCTAGTCACTATACCGTGTCTCGAGGAGGTGGACGTGCGGACCAACGTGGTCGTGTTTCACGTTCTTGGGCGGCACATAAACTTTTTGAACTCATCATTTAACAGCAATAGACTTTTAGAACTGGAACCTTCCGTTAATTAGTCGCCCGAAAACCACCACTCTTCTGTCCTATGGAATAGCATTTCCTGGGAATGCTTAGCTTTTCAACATAATTCTTTGTGGCCACTTGCTGTCTTACAGCGTTACCCTACTGGTGGGTTAAGCCCGGTACGTATTTGTAAGTTGTTTCCTGAAGAAATATTTAATAAAACCCATTCAATTAACGTACGAAGTAGGCATCTTCATTTGTGTAGCCTACGGGCTATAGTGGTGCGGGCCCTCACCTTTCCTGCCATTTTCTATGTGTACCATGCAAATTGTTTATGTGTATTTTCAGACTGTTTTGTATCTTTGTTTAACTAATTAATCTGCATGTGATTCACCCCAAGACCTCACTGCACAGCATTCATAGTACTGGTAACGTATTTTTATTAATCTTGTCGGATGGAGCACCAACAGAAGGATATCGCCATGTCCGTCGGCACACGATCCTGGAAGATGGAGTCCGCTCTACAACATCGATTTGGAGGTAATGTGAGAAATCACTGTAAAATTCCTACCCGAATTCCCATATTAAATCTGCACTCGCAACTCCTTAACACCTGTTACTCACTCCTAAGTCCACTACAGTCTGTCATAATAAACACTATTCATAAAATACTTTGCGTTACAAATCGGTTACAGCAAATGTAGAAACTTTATTTGTTTACAAATTTGTATTCTATCCTCAAATCCATTAGTTCCTACTTTGAAATCGTATTGGCGGAAATTCAATTCAATTAAAGAGATCGCTCTTCCTCATCTTCATTCTATTATTGTCGTACCGTTACTCGCACTCATAGACTATGCTTACACTGATTGTAGAACTTTTTCAATCCACCAAGTTGTCACCTGCACTGAAAAGTTTGCACTGAATGCAATTTTTTCTGCACTGTCTCCAGAAGAGTGCGCATCCATTGCTATTGATCTTAATTGGAAATCTCCAATATATTTCCACCCTGTTCTATGGCAATATTTGTACTTGGTTTTCATGGCAAAACAAAAGCGTGGATGCCGCGAAGGTTAAAAATAAAAAGCGTGATGCTAAATGCTGAAACAAGAGTTGTTGGAAAATCCAATGTGTGTCATGAAATGGTTGTATAATGACAGAAAATAATCAACTTTGTTGGCAGCGAACTTAACGTCGAAGTTGGGTTATGGTGAAGGGTATTGTACTCTTTTGTGATATTGATAAAACGGTTAAAAAGGAAAGCGTGGCATTGAAGTTTTCAAAGTGATTAAATAAAATTTGCTACTTAAAAGTGATTTTTTTTTAAAACCCCATCTAGGCTAGGTGGATTATACTAGTCCTACATATAGAAAATTTGCCACTCAACTATTCAAACACAACTTGTTCGGTGAGTATGAATAGTAGAGATTAATCTGAAGGACACGTTAACAATACCAGGAAAGGGTACTCTGTATTTATTGTACTATACATGAAGCTTAATCTCATGTCACATTAATTTATTCCTCATATGAGCTAATATTAGAGATAGATGTTGGGATATGAACAGGGAAATTGTGGGGTAAATAGATGGCTTGGACCAGAGCATTCGTATAATATGTAGCATCAGCTGTTTTTGTACAAAAATTGCTGACTATAATGTGTTTGAATGGCTGAAAGCTACTTTGTGCCGGAATTAGTAGTTAATTGAAATGAGCAAAGCATGGCTACAGTGTTGTTTGTAAGCCTGAAATCAAATTAAGTTCCTGTAGCCTCAATTATATATAAAAAAAAAATACAAATGGCATGAATGCCGTGGTTTTCCACAGAAGGCACGCAAAATAGTATATAAAGCAAATAAAATGAAGTATTTTTGTGCATCTTTTAAAAATTAAAATTATGAAAATGCTTTAGAATAAGGGAGGATTTACAACGAGCTGTTGCGTCCGTCCATCCATCATCCGCCCTTCAATCACGTGAACAACAGCCAATTAAAGGTGGCCATTAATTCTATCCTTCCGTCTGTCAAAAACTTGGGAAGCTTTAACTTTTGATGGACAAACGATTGAAATTAAAGTTTTCTAAACTTGCACGTTTATTAATTTGTTTATCCCAAGTTCTCTACAAGGCTGTGTAGTGCGTGCAGTGTTTTGTTTTGGCTGTCTTTTGTTTTCATATGTTTGTTTATGTAACTGTAAAACCTTTTTCCTGAAGATTAATTGATAATTACGTTTTATAACACAATCTCCTTTTGGGTAATAGTAAAAATAATAAAATTATGTTTTATGTGCTATTAAAATTTTTTTTTGCATCAATTAATTTCTGTTACATATGTGTATGGTTGTTTTGGGTACTTAGAAACACAATACTACAAAAAATGTTCACTTTTTATGGAGAATTTTTTTCCTCCTATTTGTAAACAGTTTTGATTTTATTGGTTTTGGCGTGAACTCAGGGTTCACATGCACCTCTCTACCATTTGCACCATGCAGTCAACTATCACATTTCGAGCACACCAAGGCAGCAAGAACAGCTAAGATTTCTCTGGTGTAGGTCGCAGAGAACAAGCGTGTCACTTTTCTCGGGGACCTGGAGCACATAACTCACAAAAGGTCATTTTTAACCATTTGCTTCCAAGAGGGCAGAATTTGTTAGCGGTCAGGTATGGCATCCCCATGAAACCACAACCTCCAGGTATATCACCCAATGTGTACTACATAGACGGGCCTACTGGCCAAAGTGTTGTGCTCCGCGGCCCCTATACACAATAAAATAAGAAGAGTATGCCTTACTTAGGTTCGATTTTCGTCCACACGATGTGAATGTGTTCAGTAGTTTTCTTTGTAGTCAGCGTAAACTGAAGTTACATTTAGTCCCTTGTTCCATGTATAAAAGGATCTCATAGCAGGTGACAAGCATAGTGGCGTTTGCGAAGCGAAAGTGACGTTTTGCTGCGGAATAGAGGTGGAAGTGACGCCTTTACATATTGGCGCCTCTATTCCGGCAAAAGCAAGGCAGAATATAATTTGAATGTAATTACAGTGTACACGCAAGTTAATTCCAAGGGACTGTTGAACACAGCCTTGTATAGTTTTTTTCATCATGTAAATGCGGTGACATCCCCCCGCATGCTTTGTTAAGTAACTAAATAAACGCTTGTTTACTCGTGGGGTGTCACCAACATGTGTTGTCAATAAAGTGGATAGCATGTGCAATATTAGTTTTAAGAGGTCATATGTTGCATCGCCATCTATATAGCAATTTGACTCCGGCGTGGGCGCTTGCTGTGGCTATATTGGCCTCTTTGGTGTGGCGCTTAGAGAAGACAGTAGGTCGGGAGGTTTGCTCCACGACCACCCTCGGTACAAAGCATTTAGGCCTTAAATCTTTTCTTTCTGCAGTAGTAAGTAGTATACCGGAATATTCTTTCTAGTAGTACAGAGGGTTGGACCCACTACTTTTCCTGCGACTGGGAACGTAACTTTTTCACATACTTCATTAAGGGCCTCGGTCACCTTTACCACATCGGGCTATCGGCAGGTCCTGGGGTGCCAAGTCTGCATAACTTACTCCATTTCATGTGTGGACTGTAAGTAGTTGGACCAAGCAGTAATAAATTGTATGTGATGTATTTCAGCATTTAATTGGCTTTTACCTGGAGGTAACTTTGGAGACGGTATCCCAGGACAATAGCAGGTCGACAGCCATGTGGTAATTCCCCCTCGCAGTACATGTTAACAAAATTAATTAGTACAATAGTCACTTAGCACACTTTTACAGTTCATAAACTGAGCACGTGGTTAGTTTCTGGAGTGGACCAGATCCTGGAATTTCTTTAGGCATTAAGGAATAAAGTAAGACAAGGTACGTTTGAACTCTGTATACTGAATGATGAGAGCATACATACAAAACAATACATTGTCCCTTGAATGAAGCGGATATGGCACACGAGGTCTGTCATGGGCCAACACGGAAAAAGCGCTAAACAGCACGTGGAAATTACTGGTATAAAACTCTCCGGGGCCGCGAGTCTGGCAGAGAGAAGGGTGTTTACGCGGGAAGAGCTAAACAATTAAAAGGTTCTGGCAAATTAAAACGTACTATTGTAGCTACTGTGATAGATGCAAATGGATGAAGCGTGCGTGACACATGCGTCCACCCTGTTCGGCCCGCTGGTCAAGACTAAAGATAGTAGCTTAGACATGCCGTTACCTAATGGAGATCTCCCGCCAGCATTGGTAGTGAAAAACCACAAAAATACATAGTGTACAGAACAGTATAGGCCTACACGTAAAGACAGTTTAACACAATAAAACACTGCAAAATTAAAGGAACATTTCTGATACATCAGATTTCTGTAATAATGTCTGCAGCCCTTGTTGCTAAGCGTGTCGTGGGAAATGAGTTTACCTGAGAAAAGCCGGGACGGCATGCAGACCACATAGGAAACTGAAATAAAACATACAAAGCACTTTATGCATACAAAACCCTTTTAGTCAACATTATTAAATTAAAATATTAATTTAATAAGTGAACAGGGAATTTAAACGTAGGGTGCTTGGCATGGCGGATGCAGGAACTGTCAAGTTCGTTGACTTACGTTTTTGAGAGAGAGAAGAGAGAGAGAGAGAGGAGAGAGAGAGAGAGAGAGAGAGAGAGAGAGAGAGAGAGAGAGATAGAGATATATATATATAGAGAGAGATATATATATATATAGAGAGAGAGAGAGAGAGAGAGAGAGAGAGAGAGAGAGAGAGAGAGAGAGATAGATAGAGAGAGATAGAGAGATAGAGAGATATAGAGAGAGATATAGAGAGAGAGATAGAGAGATATAGATAGCTAGATAGAGAGATATAGATAGATAGATAGAGAGATATAGATAGATAGATAGAGAGATATAGATAGATAGATAGAGATAGATAGATAGAGATAGATAGATAGATAGAGATAGATAGATAGATAGATATAGATAGATAGATAGATATAGAGATAGATTGATATAGATAGAGAGATATAGATAGATAGATAGATAGAGAGATATAGATAGATAGAGAGATATAGATAGATAGATAGAGATAGATAGAGAGATATAGATAGATAGATAGAGATAGATAGATAGAGATAGATAGATAGATATAGAGATAGATTGATATAGATATAGATAGATATAGAGATAGATAGATATAGATAGATATAGAGATAGATAGATAGATATAGAGATAGATAGATATAGATAGATAGATAGATATAGATAGATATAGATAGATAGATAGATAGATAGATATAGAGATAGATAGATAGAGATAGATAGATAGATATAGATAGATATAGAGATAGATAGATAGATATAGAGATAGATAGATATAGATATAGAGATAGATAGATATAGATATAGATAGATATAGAGAGATAGATATAGATAGATAGAGAGAGAGATAGATATAGATAGATAGAGAGAGATAGAGAGAGATAGATAGAGAGAGAGAGATAGAGAGATATATATAGATAGATAGATAGATAGAGAGTGTCGCAGTTCAGTGGTTCGTAAATATACATAGGACATGTGGTGGGGCACCCACACAAGAGGAGCACATGAAAGATAACACTTTCCCATGTTTACTTTAGGCTCTGCTTTCTGGAGGATACAACACTTCACCACAATAAACACATACAGGTAATGTTGTTTACTCTTGGCTAGGTAGGTATTTCGGGTCATGGAGCGGTTCATTGACCCGTCCGTGCATGAATGACTTTGGGGACGCACCTCGTGCGTTGCTGGTGCATGAGCGGAGCAGCATTGGTCTGGCTCCCGCACAGGGAGTGAGGATGATGTCAACATTTTCACAACTCAGGTGGCCTAGTTAAAGCAAAATATAGCACAATTAACCAACAGAACCCTCTCCTTCAGATGAGCCCCCTACTCTTCATATGAAGTAGGAATGTATAGTCTATTCCTGGTTTTTTCAACCTTTTTTAAAAATAAAACCTTTAGAACATCACCCAACGTATGACATGTTTGGTTGTTTCTTAGATACATCATATATCACAAGCATTTTTTACTGGTATTAACTTAAAAGTTGATACCTTATTTTTTAGTCAATTGAATTTTATGTATATTTCTTCTATAAATAAGAATATAACATTTTTAAACTAATATGCTTAAAGACAGTTGTGTGTAGTACCTAGTGAGAAATAGTTCTTATGCAAAATAAGTGCACACGAATGCTGTGTGTTGGTGCTCTGAAGCAATTTTCTAAGCTTTGTTTGCATGAGGTGGAGGAATATTCTGAAAGTAGAACCTTAGCAGGGCTTCGTAAAAGGTGGAAGAAAGGCAGCATGTTAAAACAATATTTCTCTTTGTATATGAACGAGGTTATTAAAAAAATACTTTCCTACTAATTGTTGCACTTGGTATATTTATTTCTTACCTACTTTTTGCCACTAAATTATATTGATCTTTTTAAAGCCTCATTTTTCCTTTGAAAGTGAAATTGTCAGTTTGCTAAAAGAAAAAAAGAAAGGATTTATTAATAGATCCAATAATGGATGATACAACACAATTTATACTATTTATTTGTTTTAGCTGTCCTGAACTAAACTATGGTATATGGCATACATATATGCATGCTGATGTTAATACTACTTAAGGGTCCTATGTATTGAAACGTTTTCTGTGAAATAGTTGTTTGCGCCTAAACGCGTGTCTCGGTAAATAAATGTTTTGGAAATGCAAAGTTTTGCCTGAAAGGATAAAAACTATAATTTATGTCACTATCTTTTTACTTTTATCATATTAAGTGTATTAACAGAGAAAAAAATCGTGAAAGTGGTCAAATATCACAGTCTTAAAGCTTACCTATGAAAATTCTTTAACCCTAGGTCAGTATTTTAAAATCTAATTTACATGGAAGTGATAGTGGTGCAGTTTTGCTGGGTGGTACATGTTCGTGGAAAGGGAATATAGGGTGCAATTTGCACTGTGTCGTGGAGGGGTGTGGGGTGCATAATGAATAGGAGGCAGTGTTGAAAAATGGCTTGACGATTTTACTGTTATTCACCTGACACTGCACCTGTATGTGTGTACAGTCATCTTAACACAGGACTTATCCTAACTTAAAATTGTGTTCACACTCAATTCGCTTTCGCTCGTGCTCACTTTGGCACATTCTGAGTTAATTGTGAAAGTGAACCTTCCCCATTGTTTCTTTGATGTGGGAAATAAGAAGTGTAGATAAAGAAAAGCAGTTGTTGTCCATTGCAGTTCTTGAATAAATTTGAAATATTTTTTTAAACTTGTTATTGTAACCCCCCCCCCCTTTTTTTTTTTTTTTTTTTTTTTTTCAGAAGTTCGTTATTAAATATGAAGCACATAATTTAATCAATTCTATGACATAAAGATATTGGATCATTATCATAATATATTTCATTATGTTTCATACCATAAGGGATATTAATATGCACATTACAAATGTCACAATTTTGCTTACATTAGATATCTCTCTACTGGATACACAGGAAGTGTGTCAGAATATTTTAGGTTAGAAATGAATACAACATGGCTCCCACAGAGGGTGCAAACATAATGCCATCCACTCTCCCTCTCATACTTTTTTTGTTTGCATTTGGACAACGGTGATGTCAAGAGTGGGTATCAGTATACTCTCTTGTCTAATTGAGACATGGCGTTAGTACTGACTGCTGATGATGTATTATGTTGCAGTGTCTTCATAAGAACTGCTGGAAGTTAATCCACTTGTTACAGTGTTTGGAGTATACTGTACAGCAGTGTACACAGTTGTGGATGACATCACCATTACATCACCAGAATATTTTTTATGAAGTTTGCAGTAAAGTAGGTGGAGTAGTCATACATGAACGGCTATCAGAGTGATGGGATGGTAGTTAGTGTCCATTCTGTACGACAGCAGGGACTTGTAAAGTATTGGCCAACTATGACACCTGATACAGGAGATCAGCTTCTTGTACTGGCTAGACTTACTACTAACTGGAATTTTGCACCTGCTATAGCTCTTTGTGCAAATTGTAGGTCCTGTCAACTTTGTACTTTCACTGCGTGATTGTACACCATGCAACATGAAACCCTCACCATAGTTTGCTTTTGTGACTTTGTATGTACATCACAAGTTGCAACTTTCATTTTTCCTGTTTGTACATAAACTTTCTCGGTTGTAGTTGTTTTCATATGGCTGTATTATGTACTCTGATAAGTTACTTTTATTTGCAAATTAATTGTTTCTACAGATATAAAAATACATTTTTTTTTTTACGTGTTCTTGAAGAGGGATCCACAGAACACAAGTGAATAGATTTTTGTAAACTTGGTACACTGTGATACAGATAAGTAAGTGCAGTTTGTGATGGCAGATGACAGAGAGGCCAGAACCCAAGCAAAGGCTGGGAAGTCAAGAAGCTGCGGTGGCCGGAGGATCTGAGTACATTGAGGTGCGGACCCCTGCCCCCAGGCCGAGGAAGAGAGACACCACAATCAAGCGTGACGGTGGCCCCACTCCAGCCCGCAGGAAGACGCGTAGTAAGAGGTTGCAGGATGAACCCCATCAAAGTGGCAAGCAGTCGGAGACAGTGATAACTGCAGTGCTGGGTGACTTGCAGGACGACATTGTGGAAGGTCTGGCGGGGGACATAGAACTGGGAGGTGAGTGTCTTATGTTGGTGACTTATCATTGTCATGCACCATATTTGTGATAAGATATTTAACTGGAGGCAACCTCCACTTCTGCCAATGTCTGTGAGGCACTCTATCCTGCACCCTCTCCTACACTGGTCATCCATCTTTCTTGTAGTTACATACTGAGTTCTCAGATGTTTAGTTAATTTCTACTCCATTTTTGTTCACAGTTTCCATTCACCATTTGCCTATACCCATACCCAGAAACCATTTTTCACCCCTTTTTAGCATTATCATTAAGTATCATCCATGACTTTGAAATACACTTTTCTTCTTAAATGTTTTACTTGGCTTGAGGTATCTCGAGTGTTTGAAGCCTAGAAATGTGGGAGTGTTAGGAGCCACGCACATCAGTTGCCCCACCTTCCCTACAATAGCTGCGGTGCTGTAACAGAACTTACCTCCCTTCAAGGTGAACCAGTAAAGCCTGTGAGATTTCCTTTATATGATAGACATTAAGTAAATGAGGGAATTATTTAATGCTAAAGTGGGTACTAGAATGCCTACCCTCCAGAAGCGCATCTGAATTCCCATTCTCCAGCCCCTTCTGGAGTATGTGCGCTTTATCTTCTTGGTTACTAGACCGGCCCAGGTTAGCTCAGAATGTAACACAATCTAAATGCTAACAAGGTCGGGGGTCCTCCCAAGTTTGGAAGATGATCGGGGTCTAGAATTTCTTACCTTCGGCCTAGACCTAGGTGAAAGAGGGGTAAACATAGAGTGAAAAGAACTCTGCGTTCTTCTAGACCAGACACCTGGGACTTAAACACTCTCAGATACTTCAAAGTAAGGTGCGAGGTCAGTTTTTCTGAGGGCATTGGTGGTTTACACTTTGGGACAACAGTCGAAGGAAGTTATTCCCTTTCCGGGAGGCGACCATTATAAATAGTGGGCCGTGTTGGTTTCCTACTTGGGAAGAAGTTATCCACTGCTGTAGCAGTTTAGCCAGGCACTGTACCTGTGATGCAGCAGGAAGTGGCACACTCCGCGTAGCAGCTTGTCTCACTGGGTGGGTAACAGCTGGAACAGTAGCTGATGTTGGTTGCAGCGTGGTAGGGCAGTGGTACTGGTTGCGGGGTGTGGGTGGACTGATTACTGGATGTGCATTTTCAATACCCAATAAGGGGTTGCCTTCACTTAAAATAAAAGCAATTGCGGGATGTTCTGCGTCTGGAAGTTTAATAAGTGGCCCAAAGAGTGGGGCTGACGAAGGTAGTGAATTACTTACAGGCAAGTCAGAGTTATCAATAATTGAAGTATTAATATTCAATCTCAGAATTTAAAGTATTTTGTGCTCTTATTGTTTCTCTGAAAGCGCATCTACGTATTCTACTGTGCCTGCCATGCTTTGCGTAAGGCATTGAGCTACTAAAGAAAACTGACCAGAAGGATAAACAAGTAATTAATGTGTTCCTAACGTGTCGAACCAAGAAACAGTGCCGTCAATCTCAGTACCCACTGTCCGGCCTTATTCAGACTGGGACTGACTGAGAGGGACTTACACTTTGCCTGAGATGTGGGTGAAGCACCCACCCGTGATTAAGTCAGTAGCAGGACGTTCAGTTTTCCTTCCAGCCTTTTCATACTGGGAAGTAGAAGCAGAACATCTGGTCTAACTAACCGAGGTGTGGATTTGTATATAACTACAGTGGGGTATTCCTAATGAACTACCCTAAAGGCAGGGCTCGGTTTGCCATTCTAGTGGTGTGTGTATTTTTCTTTGTGGCATGCGTTACTTGTCACACCTGTGGTTTATTGCTGGCAGAAATTATTAATGGTGAAATTAGTATGAACAAAAAGTTCTCTATACCAATATTAATGTACCTTTCTGTAAATGACAAAAGGGAAAACACATAGAGTAAAATAAGTTACTCCCAAAATTAATGATAAAAATAATTACGTTTTAAGAAATGCAAGGTGAGTCCGTACTCGCTGCTAATTTATATCAAAGTAAAATATATTTAATAAATGAAGGCAGCTTAGTCCTTATGAATATTCAGGTGAAGGAGTCCTGAGCAAAATTAATTAATTAAAATGAAATTCAATAATTTGCAATTAAATTAATCCTAATTTAATTAGGAGTGCTCTGAAGGATGTAATACCTTGCGACCTGTTCCAAAGCGGAATTTAACGTGAAAGGAAAAATGGTTAAAGGAGGGCGAGGTGGAGAGTGACGTCTTCTGTATGAAGCAGCGCGGTGGTGGAGGCGTCTTCGGGGTTCACCGATGTTGGGCATCTTCTGTGGTTGAAACGTGTACTTCAGCACGTGATCTAGTGGTCGGCACATTAACTGTAGTATTTTTCCTATACCTTGTTCAGTCTGTGAGGTCAGTTGTTTGCCACTTACCAAGTTGGTCTAGTGACCATTGCACCCTTGAGACATTTCTTCAGCCGTGTTTCAGACTGGAAGAGGGTGGAAAGTCCCTTGCCCCTATTGCTCCCTTGGCCTTATGCAGCATGGGACCTCCTATTTATACTAAAAAAAACTTTATTTGTTGGCTTCCAGAAGGGCGAGGGGGTGGCTAGTCTCACATCACAGAGGTTGTTTATTTGAGCTTCAATGCTGCGCCACCCTTTTGTTCTCCTTGAGTGGAGGCATTGACATACCTTATCGCCTCTGCACGGGGCGCTGGAGGCTGCGGCAATCTTGTAGAATGGGTACTGTGCTCCTACAGCAAACCCTTGAACTAGTTTATCTCTTCTAAGGGTGTCGGTGGCTTTTCGAGATTTCAAATTTCCTCATTGGGGTTAGAACGATCACGTGATGGCTTTAATTAGTGATTATATTTTTACTAACCACGTGTCTGTAATCTCAGTTGCAGTGATGCTTGTAGATCCTGTAGGCACGTTATTTAATATAATAATGCGCTGCGGGCTTGCCCAAATGAGCGTAGGATGCTCGATGATGGGGCAAAGTCACAAGTAGGGAGCGCATGCCAACTACGCAGGAATGCGTCATGCTTCACCAGGTTCAGTTTTCGGTTGGTTTACTTGGATTTTCGCATGTAGAAAACATGGCTGACATTGCGATTGTCTGGGTTTTTTAAATTTTTTTTCAGAGTTCTCTGTTTTGCCCTGCTCATGCATTCTTTCGCTGATTCATTTTCACCTCACTTCACCCTCACCATCTCCATGCACTGCACCAATCTGATATGCAGTCACGGAGGTGTTAGTCTATGGAGTGGAAGCTCAGACACGAAAGTGAAGCCGGGCAGCAGACGATAATGAAAGGCAAGGGCAGGGCCAGTAGTGGCAAAAAGGTGCATGTTTAAATGTAGTTAAATGGGTGTGTTTTCCATTTAAGTAATTACTGATAGTGGCTAAATATTGTATAGCATTTTGATGCACAAGCTTATTTAGGCCACGTACATTTGAAAACATCCCACAAGAACAAAATGCAATAATTATGTTACTGGTAATACCGATGTATGATGTGACTTTTGCCACTCATAATATGGCTGACATAAACAGTCGGTCTGCACATGCGCATTTGAAAGAAGTCGAACAAGAAATCGGCTTCACTTGATAATCGTGGAGAAGATAGGCTGCTGCCCCTCCATCATCTATTACCTCCATGTATGCAGTCTTTATATCTGCATTCTGCTTCTATGTGACTTTCACTGGTGGCCCTGCCATTTTATATCATAATCGTGAATCTAAAATTGTATTGTATGTCCTGTGTTGTATTAAAGTTTCTGTACTGGTATTTGCATACCTAAAATTAGTTCCTAATAAAAAGTAGACTATGCACAAGTACTTGTGCATTCCATCTCGTTTTTATAATGTAATCAGTAGTGTAGTGGCCTATCCCCACCATATAAAATTAATTGAAAGTTTCAGTGGAGTAACATGTGTTCATCATTAACATTTGATTCATGGATGATGCACAAGAATTGTACGAGAGTGCATTTTGAGATATGTGGATGTACATTTTAACATCCCATTTAAAGTAACAGACATACGAGTATATCCACAAATGTTCCATATTGCATTATCAACTATAACAACATTCTCTTTTTTTTTTACAGTACTAACCCACGACTGCCTTTAAAAGTTACATTTTTTCACTGTCCACTTCAGAATCATGGACAAATTGTAGGCACAAAATAGATAGAAAGGCCGGCTCTATTAAAAAATATTGAAACACTTCATTTTTTAAAAAATTATTTTGGGATATATTGAATTTTATTGAGATAGGAAGATAAAATGTTTGAGGTTAGGATTTAATTAACTATAATTCTGTTACTACAATTTGTGTGTGCTGTCATGTAATTGAAAGAAATTTTGATAACTGTTTGGAAGAGAAAAATTTTGAACCGTAAGAAAATCAGTGCATTCTTTTATTTTCTTAAATAATACCTACATGTGCATATTGATAGTAAATATTAGTGACTGGCTAGCTCATTTGGCAGAGTATGAGACTCTTAATCTCAGGGACACAGTGGGTTCGTGTCCCACGTTAGGAAATGTGTGTACCGCTACGAGTAAATTATTCCTTCTGAGCAGAACATTTGTGTTGATAATAAAATTAATAAAAATAATTTAGTTTTTTATGTTGTGGTAGAATTGAAACTGTTCTGTTTCATGCTTATTGGCAGTTAAGTGTAATGTGCATAGCAGTGACATAAACCATATTTGCATACAAAGTTCCTTAGGCACATAAATAACAAGAATAAACTCTTGAAATAAATTGGTTGATAATTTCTTGCTCTTCAGGTTAATTAAGAATCAACTCAAACTTTAAATGAAATGCGTGTTCATTAAAAAAAAAAAAAAATTGTTGCTAAAAAATTTAAATTCATTATTAACTGGAAATTTGCATGGGTTGAGTACTATATTAAAATTCTCTAATTAAATATTTCTCAATGTGACACTGGAATTGAAAGTATAAGTGATATTAAAAATGTCAGAATGCTTAGTTCGTTGCATGAGAGTCTTTACATATCATGGACATTAGATGCAACTGTCCACAAGCTCAAATGAATCAAACATGGAGATACTTGTAGAGCTCTGATATGGCTCTTTACCAAGGTGATATAAAACCAGAACAAGATTGCCTTGAATTAGCTGGGAAGGCATATGTGGATGAACTTTAATATTATATATAATATTTTGCTGCTTCGGGCTTCTTGAAAACTTTGCCCGCATGGTCATGTCATTATGTTCTCTTGTGTCCATTTTTATTCACTCAACACACCAATTTATTATAAAAACTTTATTAAAAATGAGAGTATGGCTAACACGTGTGTGTCAATCATGGATAATCTACTGCACTGACAGATCAGAAGGTCCATCAGCATTAATGGTTTTGGGAACTTTAAAATGGTGTACAACATTAACTGTCAAAACGTATTTTCAACTTTTAGTATGGTTACAACAGAGTATAATAATACATGTAAAACATTAGTTGGAAATTAAAATACTTAAATATCATGACATTTCACATGTTCAGCACATTTTAAAAATGTTACCATAACATGTTTAAATCGCCATTGATACGAGAATGGCCTATAGGACATATATCCAAACCTCATAAAACATATAGAAATATGGTACCTAATAAATTGTAAGATATCAAATGATAAATTATTTGTGACACCACCAAATGGATCAATATGCAGGTGTCCAACTGCCAGGTATTCCTATGCCTCCAATGGACTCCTCGCATGGCAACAAGGTATACGTGCAGCGCACGCATGGCTTCTCGCAGGCAATGCGGGAGAAGGTGCTGTGTGCTGGCCTGGCTCCTGAGGAAGGAGAAGGAGGGGGAGGGACAGGGGCCACGCCCCTTGCCACGGCCATCACCATCCAGGAGTACCTCCGGCCCTTCTACACACTCTGTCACGGCCTACTTGGGGGGTTGGCGCTCTCCATTCTCCTCCTGGTAACTGCAACACTAGCTGCTGAATAGTTGCCTTGTAGACACATTTAGACCAATTTTTTAGTCAATCAATAATTTCATAAATTACAATAGACTTATGCCTAATAAGTACATAACATAAAAACATTAACAGTGTGTAAAATACTGTAGTATTTGACCTATATCAAAATTCATATTCCAAGAACATTTAAATTAGCAAGTTCTTGAAGATCATAACAAAGGGTTTTCTTGAAGCCATAAAACAACCTACTACCAAAAGTTATTAATTGTAATGTCTGAAAACTACTAGGCAGTATGATATAAACAAGGTGGCTAGTAACAGGGAAAATGGGGAAAACCTGAAAAAGGCTGGGAAATTTGTTTCACTTCAGGGAATTTAAATAAATTTTAAAAATACTATGTTGAAGAGGAGAAGAACTACATATAGGGTTTTTACTGGTTAATGCTACATGCCATGTGGTGAATTGTACTGTGCATTATTTCGTTTTGTTTTGCATTTGAGGGCAATTTTGTGGCTTTGTGCAGTCAATATACTATACATATTTTTGTGCCTGAATTGTTTTCTTGTAGATAAAACAGGCATTGACATAATGGAAAATGTGATTTTAGGATCCAGTTTGTGATCCTGCAAATAAAATATTAATCTGAAATAATAAATCAACCAGGAGTAGTGATTCTCATTATTTTTGATGAATTGCTACAGTGTGTAATATCTTAGCTTTGTATTGCAACTTTCTTTCTGACCCTGAGATAACACTTATTTCCTCTCTGTGTCACCTTTTTTTGATGTGTCAACTTTGTATTGACACATGACGCCCTGCCTGACTGGGAGAACACTACGTCAATCAGTACAGGTTTCGTCGGGTGCTAGATCAGGTACACCCTATTCTGGCGGGGTTCTCTAGTTTTGTTTAATCCTTACGTAACATGGGTGCCCGCCTAGTATAAAGGACTGGCCTGGTAGCTTTGCGGCAGGCACAAAGTCTGGTTCGGGCAGTGTGGTTTTACACTTTAGGCTGCGAACACTGATGCGTTGGTTCTTGCCGGTGGGGGCCAAACATCTATGTCGAGTCGAAGGTGCACATGGGGGATTGTTGGTGGCTGGTCCGGCTGACTGAGATACTCGACAAGCCAAGGCTGGACATCTTCACTGCGACGAGAGTCAGGACTTCGAACAATCGCTGTGGAATCTCTGGAGTGACTGGTACTAAAAGGTGACGTAATGCCTGTGCCTGCTCCCTGGGTGCGAGCTGGTTGATGAAGACTACGAGGGAAGGGGGTCAGCTCTTGCAAATGGCCAGATACAGTTAGCACTTATTTCGCCTTTTCCCTAATACCACTACATTTGGAATAAAGCATCTGGAGACACACAAGACACGCTTGCGTCCTTGAGGCGAAAGGCAGGGAATGTGAATCCTTACGTAGTGTCAAGCCATGTGGAGCGGCTGCCGACTGAACGGACTCCTATCCCAGTGCTCTGCACCTTAACACAGTGAACACTGTGAGTCAGGCCTCGTTGTCAACAGTCCCGACTTGTGGGTGTATGTCCCAGCAGTCTTCCCAATTTAGGGAACATCCCTTCCGGTACTGAAAGTGCTGTGGAAAGGCGAGCACCGATCTGACAAGCTTGTCTGAAGGCACAGTACCCGTGAGCGGGCCCTGCCATTCTGTCTACCAGGGTATGCAGAAAGGCTGGCCATGGTGAGTGCGTGTGTGTTAGTAAATGGTAAATAGTTTGTTGGTTCGACTGAGTGTAATTCCCAGGTCACCTGCATTTCTTTCAAGAGGTGAAGTCAACTCGTGAATTGGATAGAACACAATGTTTATTCCATGAGCTTGGAAATAAACACGTGGTGTCGCACAACTTCCTGCGTCTAACAAGAGCTTTGGAGAAGGTATGCCTATGTAAGTCATGTAGAGATGATTTGGTCCTGAGCTACAAGGGACAGGGTAGAGTAGCGCTGTGATAACAACTTAAACTTGACTAACTCCCTATAATATTGTTGCCCAGATGGGGCCGCAATGTCTAACTGTGTAGATGACTTGGCGTTAGGTCTCTTCAGCATGACTAAGCAGGGTGAGATAGGATTGATCCCAGTGAGGAGACCAAGGATTAGGTGTCCCTTCTGGCACTAAGATTGTGGTGAAGAGGTAAGGTAGAGCTAGGAGCATAGGTGAGCAGGCTGATCAATTCCCCGGTGGCTGGTGCAGTAAGGAAATGAAGACTGGGCCCTGATTAGAATTCTGACTCCCTATTTATACTCTGCCGGGTGGCTGCCTCTATGATCATTGCTGGCGTCTCTTAGGTGAGGGTGGCCGCTGGAGAGGGGGGTGGCAAAAGCATTGCTTCTCTGACGTGACGTCGCCAGTCAGCTTGGAGAATGAAGGAAGTGATGAAGTATACTGGCGGAGTCATCTAGCGGTAGGCAGTAGTACTCGGTGTCTACAACTGCATAGCCCCGGGGGGCCAGTGAATAACACAGGTTTGCTGGCTGGAACGTCCATTATTGCTGTGGTAAATAGTACAATCCCTTGATGTCATGCAGCTGTCAACAATGCCAGAACTCCATTGAACTCGATGCAATTCTATGCTATGCTGATGAGTTGAAATCATTGTTGCCAGGGCATCATGCATCAATTTGCCCCCTCCCCTCTGCGACGAAAGCTCATCCTTGAGAAGTGAGTTAAAAAAACAAATTCCTTTGAAGGAATGTAGAACTGTCCCTGCAACAGTAATTTTTTTTCCTCTCTGAAGTGATTGGGCTCCTCAGAAGGATGGCCTCGGGTGGAGAAATAGATTCCCGTGAGCGAATGTAGAACTGTCCCCTCAACAGCAATTTTTTCTCTCCTGGTTTTGCTTCTATAGCGTCTGCTACTCTGTGCATATCTGTTCTGTACTCGACACATCCCCGCTGGTGAACTTTACCTTGGGCGGCACGAAGAATCAACTGGCTGGAGAGTGGCAGGGCGATAACACGTGGGGACACTCTTTTATGTTGTTTCTTAGTTGGCTGGTGGCAGATGTCGCTGTCTCTATCTGTTGCATGCGAAGCGTCGTCCTTGTCTCTTCTTCCTCCTAGGGCTCGGATTGCAGCTGTGTTGGGCTGCGGCGGCAGTTTGTCATCTTTTTATATTTGTGAGCACTTCATGTTATATTGTTTTACTTTTTGTGGTAGGTTGTGTCGCAGTAAGGGACCCGAACATTATGTTGCAAACCTCTTTTCATTAAAGTGTGCAGTCCTACAAATTGAGCTCTAACGCATGGGTGGTTACAATAATTTTTTTTTTAGCACAGCTGGGCTGTGAAAAGCAAATACATACTGGGTTGCACGCAGAATAGTATCGACCCTTGGGGAGTGAGTTAAATTTGTTTAAAGCAGTTAAATATTAAATGAATAAAAATAATTGCCCTAGGCCCCACTTGTTAGGCAGTGTTATCTATGCTCTGCTGTAGCTGTCTGTATGGAAATTCAGAATGGTTTCTACCCTAGCCTCCTACGTGTCGCACAGCAGGCAAACAACTTGTGTAATAAAGAGTTAAAAATGAGTGTGGTGGCAGAGACGTTAACTACTCAAATTGATGTGCTAACACCACTGCATCAATATAGAAAGAAAGAACCCACAGATAAGCACTTGAAACATAACCCTCAAAAAGAAATATTTATAATGCAGTTTCTTCTCGCAGCATTTTTGTTTGATTTTAACTTTCTATTAGGTTGTTGGCTGAAAATGACGCAATTTAAATTAACGTATAGGTTATGGTCATTAATAGCTTTTGATTAGTTTGATATGATCATTTGAATGTTTCTTAAAATGCTGTGCATCACCCAGGTATTCGAGTCAGTGCAGTTCCACCGAAGCGCAAGATAGTACTTGCAGTACCAGACTTTGTGCCTTGCTGCAAAGCTACCCGGCCAGTGTTATTTACCGGACATGCTCCGGTACCAAGTAAGGACTAGAGTCGTAAACCTCGCTTTCTGGGTACGTCTACCCTAGCACCCACCAAAAGCACTAGACACTCTGATGTACCTCACTCTCGCCATAGGGTGTCACGCTTCAAAGCTGTTTTTTTTGGCACGCAATGTGGGGCATCGCACCTTATTTAACTCACTTCACTAAGCAGAACAAGGCCAGCACGACCTCGAACTAGCAGCCCTAGCCAGGAGTCCAACAGACCACTACTCAGACTTCAGGGAGTCTGTAAACACCCAGTGGCACCTAAGGAAACCTAGGAAATATCAATCAGACCCTGACGTGAGTGAGCACGAACCAGCCAGCAACGTAACAACTGAAACCGAACCAGAATGTTGTTCCAAGCTAAACTGTCCAGGCACCAGGAACCACGGCATCAAATACGCCCACTGCCTGCCAGAGACAGTTTCACTATGTCTGCCTAAACTGGGCAGATGAAGCCAGGTTTACAGATGGGCTTGAATACCGGTGCAAAGACTGTCGCACTCTGCAGACAGCATTCTGTAACTAGATCACATCCCTGGGATGTGGTACCCACATAGTGCGCTACATACTATCTGGGGAACAGTACCACCACTGCTGCATAGGATTACCAGACCAGGCATAGTTTACCAGTGCAAAATGTGCTGCACGCCGCCAAATATCAACAGCCCAACCCAGGGCCAGCCACATACACACCAGTTCTGCGTGGTGCACGGAAGAGCCACAGATCCCAGAATTCACAGGGCACTCCCACGAGGACCCACTTGTGTTTCCAGTCGAATGCAAGAAGGAGTTTCGTGCACTTGAAATTCTAGAGAAGCAGTGGGTAAGCAGGACACAAGTGAACCTTAAGGGCTAAGTCCTCGAATGGTGGCGAAAATACTGCAAATTTATTTCAGACCGGAGCCAACTTAGTAACCATCTCGCCTCACAGTTCACCGGTGAGGAGGTACTAGCATGCCTCACTATAGAATTTTATAGTCTGTCACAAATACCCGATGAAGAGGCAGAAATATTCATCCAGCGCAAAGTACAAATGTACCAGCGAATATTCTCCAACAGGGATGAAGCATGTTGTGTGTGACATGTAATACGCGTGCTGTTATCCAAGCTGCGTAATCTCCTGCTGATACTGAAGCCACTCATGGTGGATAAATTAGTGGAACGAGCTAGGGAAACTAAACGCAACTTCAAAGCACAAGCATTATTGGACTGCCCAAAACCCAACAAGCCAACTGAATTAGACAAGTGGCCTGAATTAAAGTAAAATCACTCGCCCGCTGCACCTCCTGCGCCTCGCCTTCTGAAAGTTTGTATATACTGTCCAGAGTATCACTTTCACAAGGATTGCCCCCAGCGGCAGACACCACGGCGCCAGGCAAGGGAAGGGGACGCAACCCACGAAAACAGATTCCATTTGGTAGACAGCAGGCGAGAAATGTCGCGCCCGACGGCACAACTGGCTGACCCCGCCAAGCAAGAAGGGCCCATCGTCAAACTCTTAGAACAAGGGATGGATACACCTGAAGCTCCCCACATTGAAGTGGGCATTAACAAAAAGAAAGTCCTCACATTACTGGACTCTGCTGCTACCGGCAATTTATACGCAGTGACCTGGTACTAAGTGCTCAGCAAAGGGCATCACTGCGCTCTCAAACTCACACTGTCAGAATGGCAAAAAGAGACTGCACTCTCAGAGTCAATGGCCCCACCACTCTTGCAGTAGAGCTGCTCAAGAATTTGCAACCAATGGACTTTGTCTTTTCGCCAGACATTCAAGAAGACGTCATCCTCGGACACCCCTGGCTCAGCCAGCAACATTGAGTGATGGACCACGGGCAATGCAGGATATACCTGGGCGACAAACATAGCATAACCATTAACTGGGAAATCAGTCCCGATGCCGATTTTGCACCCATCCTCAAGACACAGGAAATTAATCACTAGCTTCCCGACCTGCAGTTTCAAGAATTCAAGTAAGTACTTTACGAACACGCTGGTACTTTCGGGCATGCAGGGAATATTTTCCAAACAAGAACCATTCAACATGAGATATGGCTGACCACCGAAACACCCGTATACAACCGGCCCTACCGGGTATCTGCTTGATGACGCCATCTGATCATGGAACAAATCAGAGAGATGAAACAGCAGGGAATCGCCGAACCTTCCAATTCTCCATACAACTTGCAAATCGTATTGGTACACAGCTTTACAATGCGAGAGGGAGAAATCCTTCAATTCAAAGTGATGCCTTTCTGCCTCAAAAATGCTCCAGCAACTTTCCAGCGCCTCATGTCAGCCGAAGTCTTGACTGGGCTACATAGGACAATTTTTCTTCTCATATCTTGATGACATCATCATTTACTCCAAGTCATGGGAGGAACATGTAGGGCTCCTCCAACAGGTTCTAGAACACCTGGAACTACATGGAATTGCGGCCAAATTCTGGAAGAGCTACTTTTGGAAAACCTCAGTCGACAACCTGGGTCATGTAGTAACACCCAAAGGAAACTATCCACAAGTGAACTCGATAAGGGCCGTCCAAGAAGCTGAAAAACCAACTACCAAGAAACAATTATGACGCTGTCTTGGCCTCTGTATATGGCTCAGAGACTTTGTGCCCAACATCGCCAGCCATATGGCCCCATTGCACCCCCTTCTGGAGAAAGACACCCGATGGCGCTGGGGTCCCAAACACTGTGCCGCCTTCCAGGCCTTGAAGAAGAGTTTTCAAGACATCAAGCAGCTCCATCGACCGTAAGGAGAGGGGCCATTAACACTGCAAACAGACGCCTGCCATAAGGCCTAGGAGCCATACTTTATCAAGAGAGCCCCGACGGGCAACTACAGGTGATTACATACGCCAGCACCCAGCTGAATGTCACGGAACAAAGATACCACGTCAACGAGCAAGTATATCTCTCCATTGTCTGGGCAGTAGGTAAATACAGATACTAAATTGGCGTGTGACGCTTATTGGGTTATACCAGATGACTACGGCTCATCCTAACATGTTATTATTAACCCAAGATGGCAACCATAGATGGCTATATGATTGTGTCCCGGGGGAGGGGTAAAGTTACAGACACTTATTATTCCTGGTAGTTCCAGACACGGCTTTATCTCACTACTAACGTAGTTCCACGTAACCAGAGGAAGGGTCAAACCCAACACGTTATTCACAAGTGCATACAGGATCGCTCCCTGCCTAGTGGGCGGTTCCAGCACGTGACATTTTCCCAAGTGGCCGCATAACATGTCATCCTCTCCGACACACCGGGAAGACAGAGTGTTGACACACCAGTGGAAGCTTTCCGAAGATGTCCGAGCGCCCAAGGCTATATAGCCAAGCGCAGAGGGTAGATTTTCCCATCCCGCTCTCTCCAGGCAGACGTCACAGCCCCCTCTCCAGCCCAGGCATGGTTCGGTTAACCACACTGTAAAAGGCAGTGCGCGGCTGAAGACACCAGTGATCTTCCCCTGTAGCTCACCTCAACACTTCATGTGCTGGGCTCTCTACTGAACATTAGGCCCTTACTGCCCTCTCCAAAAACTCCATAGGCTTCGGCCAAGCCTGCCAGCAGCTCCAGAGGCTGCTACCACCAACAACCAGAAGTTCCAGAGACTTCTCTCAACATCACCAGGAGTTCCAGTGGCTCCTACCACCAGCTAGCAGCAGTCCCAGAGGCTGCCATCAACGGCTACCACCAGCTCCAAAGGTTCTGCAACATCTACCACCAGCTCATCAACAGTAAGCCTGCAAATACCAATACCACACTCTCCATTGTTTTTCCTCCAGGTTCGACAACCGCCATAACTTTCTGGTAGTAGCAACTACACCCACTGCCATTAAAAGTAGTGGCACCTTTTTTCTTAAAGTCTCTTAGAGACATCCCGAGTTAGAGTAGCTGCGACTGAGTTGTTTTTATAGCCGTTAAAGTCATTATATACCAAGTTAGTTTAGGATTAGGTCACCTCCACCTGAATTACTGTAGGTTACTTCCGACCACGTTTTGCATGGTAGGAGACAGTACGCACCATCTTGTTTATTACTACGTAATAAATACTTATTGTTCCTACTGTGTGTTTTTTATTCAAGAGGTGTATTTCCTACTCGCACCAAACTTCGACAAGCAGCCAGCCTGCCTAGCGCCTCAGAAACCTCCGAACCGCCGGCCGATCCCGATGACCTGTCACCAATCGACGCCTTGCGTGTCCGGTGGCTTCCTTCCCCTAGTGAGGCAGAGGGGAGAGCCGGCAACAGCCGAGGGGTCAGATTATCTATTCCAGCCAGAGTGGAATTTCCAAAATGAGCAGCAGGATCTGTGCTAACATGCCCTCGATACCCACGTACTTCAAGTGCAAGATGGCCGACCAACAAGGAAAATGGACTCTTAGTGCAACACATAGCAAAGCCACAATCGTTTTTATTCTCCGCCAGTGCTGCCACAACAGGATAGCTATATAAACACACGCCTTTACAAGTGAGGCTTTTGGGCAATTTTTTTTTCAAATTTTGTTTCAATTCATTTCATATTTCCTAAAGGGTAATTTTTTTGTGGCGTCCTCATGTCCTGCTTTTCTCTCTGCAGGTTAAATCTGTAAACTGTAAATTGTATGCACCCAAGCCATCAGCTGTTAAAATGAAGGTTGCATAATCACCGTAACCGGAATCCCACATTACACGATATCCCGTCGCTGCCACCTTCCACTGATATCATCCAGCAAGCCACTCCGAAGCAGAGCGCACAGAACACACAGAGCAGGGACAACTACAGACGCTGATGGAGAGAGCAAAATGTCCTTCTTGAAGGGACAGTTTGACATTTCCTCAAATAATTTTTTTCTTTTCTCGTTCCTTTGCACAGATGAGCCTTTGTCGCAACAGAGGGGTGGGAGAGCGAATTGATGCATGACGTCTTTTAATCATTATTACAGCGACCTCTACTCATCAGTGCACATCTCTCAGTCGCACGTTTCTACGGAGTTGTTTGATTCTACACAACACGAGACGCAGAGATTGTACTGTCTACCCAAGGCAAAGGACGGGTGCTCCACACCAGACTTGTACTTTTCACAAACTGAGCCACCGAGACTATGCATTGAGATACTTACTTCTGCGCACCGCCAGATGGCACCACTAGTACAATCAGCACATGCAACTTGGATCCAGCGCTGGCCAGCGACATCACACGCCCGAGGATCAAGCGCTACTTCACAGCTGCCACCCCCTCCATAACCTACCAACAGAGAGCCCAAGAAGAGTATAAATACCGGGGCTCGTCCCTTAAAAGCCAGTCTGTTCTCTTCCTTCACTGCATGCTTGTGCCAAAGGAATCATCGGCTCTTTGGGCTTCACCGTACTCCTCGTGCCGAAGATCATCTCCTAACCATCTTGTTTTCACCACACCTAGTCTGTCTTCACCATGCCGCGGCACCGAAGACTCCTGCCGTCGTCTACATCATCAAACACATTAACACTTCTGGCGCCTTCAGGGCAAAAGTAGTGTAACCAAGTTCAAGTTCTTTTAATAACACGCCGTCTACCTACCCCGTAGCTTAGAAGCAAGTCGCCTTCACCTGTCAATGCTTAGCAGCTTCCGTTAAGCTCCCATTGATGTTAGGAGGTAGTGCAACACCACCCTGTTTATTTCCTTCACTGGAATAAACAGATTTTAATTAACTGAAGGGTATCCTTCCTGTAGACTTTGTAGACATCAGGCCCGTCGGGGGGATAGCAGTTAGTCTGGGAATTTAACTCAAACCACCACGTACACTAGTAGAGTACCCACACACATTCCGCACGGCCACCCTTTCTGTGCACCACGGTGTACGGAACAGTAGAGCCCCACTCTTGGTTCTCTGCATCTTTGTGTCAGCTTGTCTGTTTCGTGTTTGTTTTCTCCTTCGCGCTGTTTGCGCCAGAAAGAGTATTCCCCGAAATGGGAAGACTGGTCCTCAGGGACAACTCGCCCCCGTGCTGGGACTGTCCGCCAGTGAGACCTGACACTTAGTATTTACTGCGTTTCTTGTGCAGAAATCTGCGATAGTGATACTGCACTCGGTCGGCAGACACGGTATGCGGTTTTACACCTGTAGAGGACCACACATACAGCCTGCTCTACTCCCGCACATTTTGATAGTAGTGATTCTGTCTCCGTGCCCTACTCCTGTCGGAGTGGTATCCAAGAGCGGGTTAATCTGGCAAATGCTGCCTCTAAGCAACAGCAGGAATTTAACCCTCTCCTCGTTGCACTCCCGTACCTCCTGCCGAGGGAGAGGACCCAAGCGATCCACAATTTGGGGAGAACTACCATGCTAGAGACACCTCTGGACCTCTTCACAGCACCCAGATGGCTTAGGGAGGAAACATATCCTGTACTTGTTTATATAAACAACGGTTTACCATGGTTCAATTTTTTAGCCACAGCCAGAATTCCTATTGCCTTTTTCTGGATCATTAGAACACAGTTTATAGCTACATCATTTCCCTAAATTGTCAGACCATCTGATGAAACTTAGCTAGCCTGGTATAATGTACAAGCCGATAAAAAAAAAATGATTTTGCGAGCAGATTGTACAGATCAAGACTAGAAAAAACTTCCCCATGAGCATGTGTCTAGAAATAGAAATGTCGAGATATTGGTTATTTTGTAGCGTGGTACATCTCAGAGAATCATGTATCCTTGCAAGCAGACCTGACTGTTTTCAGATCTGATTTTGTACATTGAATGCCTAACTGACTGACTTGAATAGGGCAGATGTTTAGCTTCTCCCTAGGAACTAGAAAATTGTGCTCCGTTAACATGTTGTCCTTCCACTCACCCTACTTGCTCGGTCAAGCTGGGTGGGCCATAATGTCTATGCTTTTTCGTATGGCGGGCGGTAGTGCCAGTCTGGAGGAAGGTCCTGTAAGGGTGCTCATTGGCACAAAATCTTAGTGGCTGAGTAGGCCCGTTAATGTATGGCTGTGCGCAAGAAACCCAAATCCAACCTTCTGATAGCTGGTGTGTTGAGGCAGCCACTGGCAGCGTAGGTTGCAGAGGTGAAATGCACCATGGAATTGTGTACCAGGCCTCCTAAGATGCAAACAGATATGTAGCTGCTTTTGGGGCACTGTTCCACCAGCAGGTGGGGGCACATGCAATACGGTGGCTAATATCTGTCTCCTAGTGGTACACCCTGAGGGTTTTAGGCTTTTGCTTGTCAGAGTGTGTAACCTGACCACTTGCGATCTTAGCTGCCTTTTTATGGCTAGCGCGGTGTTTTGCCATGAGGAGAGAGGTGTAAAAACAACTGTTGCACATCAGAAATGTTAACGTTAAACTGAGGATGCAAATAAATTAAGAGTATCAGTTACGCGTATTAGATGTAGTGGGTGATCATGGGTATAGGCACGGTCATATCTAATAAGTTGTGATGTTGCAGCATGGGGGTAGCTGTATCTAGTGTGGTCCACCCAGAAAGGAAATTATTCTTCCTGGTGCCGGCGCTGTGGGGTAAACCCCTACTGGAGCCCTTATCAGATGAGTGGCGTTTCTAACAATCTAACTTGCTTGAATTCACGTCTCTTAAACGATGGCACTTGAGCCTGTAGCAACTCGGATAGAGGGCTCCATGCTCCTTAGGGACAATTGAGTGAGTAAAGTTACAGCTGCTGAGCTCGACAATGTTCTCTATGTACGGCTGCTACAGTCCATTCATACTTTCTTTAGCCTTTTGGAATCGAACCTTTGAAAAATCACCCTAGGCATAACATGTCAACCTGGTTTGTTCAATCACTTGTATTCCACAAATACGTAACACTGTGATTAACTCTAAAGTACTGTATTTTTAAATAAATGAAACGTTTCTTAATATCTTCTATAACTTGTAATGTTTATTTCGTATTATGTACAAATTAAAAATGAGAGCAGCAGTGTATCGGCATTGGGTAGTAAGAAATAGTTCTCAGTTCAAATATTGTTTCAAGATAGTTTTTTTGGTATGCTCTTTGTAAATTACTCAGTGTCTGATTCTGACTATGACCTCAAGTGTTTACTCCTCTCAAGTCTGTGAACCCAGAAAGATTCTCTCCCCCCTTGCAACGATGGTGACCAGAAAGGAAGCGTTACCTGCCAACAACCAGAACACCAAACTATGACAAGAAATGGGAGTGCCCATCATTGGGTATTTAATTCAGTGCTAGTTTGTGGCGGTCGTGTGTGAGCTGGAAGTACATAGGCAGAAGGCACACACAGTATTGTGTAAATTGGTAAAATGAAGGTGAAACTAGAAAACAAATATGGTGATGGCTGTATGGAGGGGGACACCTTTTATGTGTGTCCAAGCTGCATCTTCGCCACTTGACTGGGTGGAGTGACCACATAAAGGAGGTAAACCCTCCCACTCAAACAAAGACTCGTCAGGGCATATGGATTGTCGGCTTTCATGCTGCAGTCAAAACTCTGTAGCAATGAGACGTCATTGTGACTGGCACAGAGGCATAGTGTGTTAAGGTGCTTGGTGTCATGGTGGACAGAGGCTGAGGTTGTACATGTACAAGCAACTGCACTTGTGGCATGTCGCTTTGTACAAGCATTCCTCCAGTGTTTATACATTTTTGATGGGTACAGTAGATATGTTAAGGTTTTTTAAGTGCCTCCATAGCCAAAACCCTGAAGTATTAAGGTCAGATGATAGAAGAGGTGAAGCAAGACAGTCGAATGCATAATAAGGAATGCTCTTGTATTGTCATTTAGTTTAATGTAACTTTTACTGTATGATTTTTATGTTTTAGGTTTTTAAATATCTGTTGACAACAGCTAGTCTTAGCTTGTTTTCATGTTTTTTTTTTTTTTTTTAAAGTCATCCTCAGTGTTTCCATTTACAATATACTGTAGCTCTGCACCAGTGCATGTCTGAAGTAATAATTTGTCACTACAGTAGCACTGTCTTAATTAAATTAGAAATATCAGCAATTAATTGGTAACTAAATGAAAATTTTTATTCTGAGAGGACACAACCTTTTTAGTACTATGTGTTTCTTCAAAAAAATAAGTAACTTTTTTTTCCATGAGAAAGGTGGTATCAGCTTCGTAACTTTCTTGTAAATAGTCCTTATTGCATCTTGTTTCAAATGTTTTGACTGTTACCAAGCATAATTTCACTGTCACATGTTGACAAAACTGATTGAATAATTTGTGTAATTTTTATGTATGTACTTACTGTGTGTGATTTTCTAGTCCTACAGTTCTGGCAACATGGCAGACGAAGCCACAAGATTTGTGGTGACACTTTCTCCCTTTATCCGTGTCGCAGGAACTGTGTTCTATTTCTTCACTGCCATCTGCACAGTTTCAGTGTTTGACAGGTAGGTTTATGTTGTGTTATTGTAACACTTGTTTACCATGTTCAGGGTCCTAGGTGGCTGTGATCTCTTGCTCGTGTGCCAAGAAAGCCAAATCCAATGAGTTTTGAGACACAGTCCTAATATGACTCAAACATTTCTGAGCACTGAGTCAGTTTCCAGGTGTTGTCTTGTATAGTCTGTGTGTACGGTCAGTCATAGGACACTAAACCCAAAATCTAACTTTTGATAAACCATCATTGTTTTGTGGAAATATGTTTTCGTGTATCCATTTTGCAGATGACGTTTTTATTCAAAAGCATTAAACTGCTGTGTTTCATTACAGTATTTGTATGCGATTGCTATGGATGGATGGGTACAATCTTAACTAATTAGGTTATTGACTCCTTTTCTCTTCAGTTCGGCAGCTGTTTTCCTCACTTCAGACTTTCCTGTGTCACTGGTTGGCCACTCACTGGAAGTGCTCAAAAAGGAACTGTCTTTACTTGAACTCAGAGCAGTGGTGGTACATCATACTCAGAGCAGTGGTGGTACAACTAGGTGTAATAGTGGAGAATGCACCAATTATAAGTAAATGACAAACAACCTCTGTCCCCAGTGATTGTCTCAAGGCCTTGGTTTTAAAAGCCACCAAAATACCTCCACTCCTTTGTGCCCTCTCTGATGGAGTCGAGGGCACTTCTTTAGGTACTGGGGGTAGCTAGCTGCCCAGTAGCAAGGACATACATTTTTTTTCTAGATAATACCACAATTTAATGAAATGTGATTTAAATTACAACCAAGAAAAAATACTGATACAGTACTGTAGTTGCAAGACTAAGTGAGAATTGAAAGTAGATTCTAAGCAGGGATTTCAAAAGTGCTCAATTATACAATTACAGCTGACGCCGTCGGGTGAGACACGGAGACGATCACGATACACTTTTACCTGTGGTAGATGGGCGCCAGCGGTGGTTCCTACACACCTCACTTTGAGACTCTGGGATCTCGGGGATGCTGGGGATTCTGTGTGTTTGTCTCACCCGTGCGTACTTACAAAACAACTTTTACACATAATACTGCAATACAAAACACTTAGGTTGGGCTGGGTAACTAATGCTACTGAAAGACATTCAACTTTTACACTGAGAAGATATGTTTATTTAGCAAAGTACACCTCATGCCAAAATATGATAATGATTTACGTCTCGAGCGTGACCAGCCAGTTCCTGTGGGTGATCCCTCAAGTACGTTACTAAGCTTGTGCACTCTGACTGGATGATGCTCCGCGGTATCTGAAAACTTAGCCTCTACAGAGCAAGGGGGCTACAGCCACTAGGATGGACTGCAGGTATGCCCAGAGACAGGACACGGAGTATGAAATGAACATGTGCAACTACTGCCGCAGTTAACATATACTTGTTGGGATTCGTCCCCGAACCACGTGGTGTGTGGTGACGGTCATCACATAGCAGGTTAGTGCAAAATAATAGCGTCGTACAAAATACACAAATAACACTTGGTGAAGGTGGGGCACAACATGAGCAAGGAAAATAAACAGACAAAGGTGTGAAATTAGTTTTAGATGGCGTGGATGCCGCTAGATAGGGCTCGTAGCAGACTACTTGTGCGGAGGTAAAAACACATCATTTCTCTGAAAATTCCGGTAGGAATGATCTGCGGTAGTTGGATCTGTATTGCAAATTTACCTCTGTTGGAAATGAGCGTATAAAAGTCCTTAGTATTTTGGAATGGCGGTAAATACACATGCATCTGATTCACCGTGCGGTTAGGAACAAAAATGCATCAAACACATAAAATACAAGAACCCTTATTGAAGATATTACATAAAACCCGGAAACAAATTATGGCGCACAAGATGGAACAACAATTAGCCCTCAGAATGTGGTGATTGCATGGATATGGACTTGGTTATCTCTGACCACGTGGCCGTGGGCGATGTAGCAACAAAACAAGTTAACATTACAAAAACCCTCAAATAATGACACATACATATTATCCTTAATATTGCCCATAGCAATTAAGCAGAAATTTCATTGAAACCCCCAAACATGGGCAGATGACATCTTATATACAAGTAGCGCGGGCTGCATGGCCTCTCCAACACGTCTTCCTCTCATCTCGTTAGTGTCTCAAAAAGCCTGAAAAGGCTGCAACTTATTAGGTTAAGCAGATAACATTATGCAGGGGATGTCTGGCAAAACATACGTAAGGCAAAGGTTAATCGGTATGCTAAAGTGAACTATTGAAACCTACATCAGTGCAAAAAGATGAAGTGCGTATGTGACAGCATCTTACCTCGCCAGCTCTCCTAGAACAACTGCCTAGAGGCAGGGGTCGCACGGACCTACCATGGTTGCCTACAGGGTTCACATAAGCGGAAATACGATGCACACTGAGTGAAAATATTAATACGGCAAATTGAAATGGCACCAAAATAATTTTAAGACAGTTTTATGGTCCCGAATTTACTTAGGATTTTTGGTTGACTTTTAATTGTCTTTTGAAGGCGGTCTCGCCTGAATACTATTGTCTCTCTCTTTGGCGCTACGTGGACTTTAAATTTCAAATAGCAATTTCACATAAAACCCTCAAAAAGATATGTTATGCTTTACAAACATTTATACCCTGGAAATGAATACATAGCACACTGAAACAATTTATATCCTGTTTTGGGAGAGTCTGCAACCTGTAGCAGTGCGTGAACACGTGCTTACCCACGTGTACCGCTAGTGGCGAGTGCCGTCATGTGCTGACTGTGGTTGGCTTTTAGCCGGTGTCACAGCTTATTAATATTCATCATGGCCCTGGATCGCTGAGAAAGTTTATTGTAGACTGGTGTTGCAGAGAGTGCAATACCTCAATTGTAATATGCTTGTGAATGTTTGAAAAATGTTGGAGTACATTAGAAATACCAAAAGATTAACATTTCTTTCTTCAATTCAGTTGAGTTAAGAGATTTAGCAAACTCTTAATGATGATGGTGAAATGAGATAAGAATGGAACAGCACCGGAATGCAATGGCTGGGGAGATGGGAGATCCCAGAGAAAACCTGCTGACCAGTGGCATTGTCCAGTATGATTACCACTTGCGAAAATCTGGGAGTGGCCCAGCCGGGGATTGAATCCGGCTCGCTTTGGTGGGAGACGAGCAGTCTACCTGCTCAGCCACCGTGGCCACTTTTTCCAGTCCATTATTAGTGAGAATGTTGTAGTTTCCTACCTCACTCAACCAAGGCTGTATGGTTCGGGCAATTACTAATCTATTTGTGGATGCTGGTGCGCAGAATGGTGCACATAACCACCTTAACCTTTGGCTTCTGTCATTTGGTGGTTCTGTCCTAGGAAAGCGGGAAGAAAGACAGCTGTGTGCTCATTTTGATTGTTCACTGTGTTCAGCCCATGTATTCTTTAAGTTTGGTTAGTACCCATCGTTGTGTATTTATCTATATCTACTGAACATTCTATTTCCATTGATTTAATGCAAATATTCACACATTACAGCATAAATATAAGCCTCCTAAAGATGTTACAGTTACACTGCCTTTATTATTTTTTAAAATGGTAACTGCTAGGACAAAATAAGCGACAGTTACTTGCGGGCCAACGTAGCAAGCAATACTACCTTCAGAAAATGCACAAAGCAGTGTCTTGTAGCCGGTCAATCAGCAAAGCAATAAAATATATGTAATGCCAGTTGTGGTGAAAATTCCATTAATTAATAACGTGGGGAATGATCCTTCAAGCGTGTGTTATTGCAGATGTGCTCTGGGAAAGGTAAAATCAGCACAACATCTCTGACTACATGTCAGTCCATTGAACCATCCAGCTGTGCTGACTAAAGACTATTAGTTCCTAGATTCTGCCAGTCTGTGACTGGAATAGAATGGGGAGAGGCACAGTTGCCATGTGGCTTTCACACACGCTTCCCACTGTGATGATTCATATTCAAGTCTCACTGACATCTCACATGATTTTCACATTAAGAAATATGGTAGACGTTCCTGTTGGCAAGCAAGTTTACTCTGGTTCTCCTGCCGTTGCATGCAGTTGCTTCATCTCGCATACTTATGTCCTCTTATAAAAGACCTTGTTATTAAGGCAGTCAGTTATTAGTACACACTTGATAAAGTGATACATTGGGACACTGAAGTTAGAAAAGGAATTGAGAATACGTGGAGACAGAACCCTTACAAATGTCATTCTATGGAGGGCACAGACTTGGGTATTAAATTTAATTAGTGTATTTAAGTTATAATTGTAAAATTAATAATTTTTATTTATTTGTTTACAATGTTTTCTTGTTTATAAGAATCAGTTTTTTGCCTGATTGCCACGAGAAAATTGCAAAACGAAGGGAAGTATAAATGTAATTAAATTTTTAATTTGTACATGAAACTGAAAAAAAAAAAATCACACTAAACTGTAAAATACATACATTAGGTTTATTTTACATGACTTCTTTTACCCGGGTCAAAAAGTATTGGCAACTCTTGGATGAGCAAAAAGAACACACCAATGCAATGTTCTTTATAAAGAAAAACAAATATGGCTAGTTAGGAGACGTTTTACGAAATTTAATTGCGAATGGATAGTCCTTTGAAGATGAAGCTGTTGCAATAGTGCCAAATACTTGTTGCCTTTGGTGTCTTGACAACAGTAACACATTTTTACAGTTCAGGTCCAGTGAACTGTATCCCTGCTGGATACTGTAACCAGTGCCGGCCGCTGTTCAGCCACTGCCACCAGTGAGAGCGCCACATCCAGGCGTCGACCCAGTATAGTTTTATCCACACCAGATTTCATACCCATACGAAAACCAACCCGTTCACTATTGTACAGGGGGAAGGCATCCCAACGTGACAATCCACGGTAACCGTCTGGCATGATTTAAATGTCCATCATGACAGTCTGCGTATACTTCCTCAATTAATAAATTTATCGCATGTTGCCAATTAGCTTTGACACTTGGAGTCAGGAGTTGGAGTCCCCGAGCAGACATCAACAAGTCCTCTACCGCAAAGACTGACCCAACGTGGCAGGTTCCACACCCAGCCGGCAACACAACCAACGCTCTAAGTGAATAACGGGCTTGTAACTCAGATCCGACCTTCGTTATCCATGTGTGTTTATGTCTGTAGACCTTATGCAGTGTTTATTTTCCTATTTGTCCATTCGAAAGGCAGTTTACATGCAACAAAATAAAACTAAATTTAGCCAATTTGCAAAACCAGGACCAACAATTTGTATCCACAAATGCATAAACCAGATGATAATAAGAATAATTTAAGTTGTTAGATGACAGTATGATTTTAGGTTATGGGACTTATTTTAGGTTATAATCATTCAGGCTGAGTGAATAAGAGAAGTAAGTATTGGATACCGTGTGAAGCAAAATTGTAAACGTAAATATAAAAAATAAGTTTGTATCCACAATGGAGTTTCTTTCCTATATGATACTACATCCAAGCCATTTTTGTAAGATTGCAAGAAAAAATCCACAGTCTAGGAACCTCAGTGTCAAGTAATTTTTTGACAATCGGTAATACTCATTGTTACCTTATTTCAAATAAAACATCGCTGACATTTAGCGAAACAAGTTCTTCGGGTGGTGTGGCACAATGGAAGGTGTTGTTTGTGTTTCTTGTGTGGCATGGCAAGGTGGTAGCGCCTCATCCCACTCAGTGTCATCTGTTACCGTTATGTGTTGGCACGGGTTCCTAGGCAGCACATCTGCTAGTTCATTGGTTTCTCCCGCCACGTGTTTACCTGGAAGTCAAATTCTTGTAATAACAGAGCCCAGTGGGCAAGTTTACTCTTCCCGTTATGCATTCTCTCGAGCCAGACTAGGCATCAGTTGCCGGTTTTCAGCGTGAACCTCCTTCCTAACAAATATGACCAGTACCTCCTCAGTTCATGCACAATCGCTAAACATTCCTGTTCGTTGACGTGGTATTTCTTCGTGGCATTACCAAACTTCGCACTGTGGTAGTTAATGGTGTGTTTTTCCCCTTGTTCTCCCACTTGTTACAGTACTGCCCCAATGCCTTCTTTGCTCACATCTGTTTGCACTACAATGGGCAGCTGGGCGAAACCTAGCTAGTGGTTGACAGTTTAGGAAAGCCTGTTTTATGTCTTTGAATGCTTGATTAGCTTGAGGTGCCCATACAAATTTACGTTTCTCAGATAACAACTCGATCAAACGTGCAGTGATTATTGAAAAATTCAGAACAAACTGTCTCAACCAATTTATCAAACCAAAAAACTTTCTGGCTTGTTTACGTGACCTGGGTGTGGGTTTTTCGTGTATTTGTTGTACGTGTTGTCGCTCTGGTTTGTGTCCATTCCCTGTGACATAGTGCCCTAAAAATTCCATCCTACTCATCCCAACTTACACTTGTCGATTTTACGTGTCAGCTTGTTGTGTTCGAGCCTCTCGAACATAAGGCTCAGGTGGTGTAGATGTTCTTCCCAGCTGTTCGACCATACAAGTACATCGTCAAGATATGCCATCTCAAAGTTTCCAATGTATCCGTCTAACACATTTACCATTAAGTTCTGAAAAGTGGCAGGGGCACATTTTAAGCCGAATGGCATTGCAACAAATTGGAATCTGCGCCCATCTGGTGTTGTAAAGTCAGTTTTCTTTCAGTCTTGAGGGCGGATAGGCACTTGTCAATATTCCGACTTAAGGTCGAGTGAAGTAAACACAGCAGCTGGCCCTAGTGTTGACAAAGTGTCCTTGATGTTAATGACTGGAGGTGGCATGTTTACAGTTACTTTATTCAGCCAAAAATCTACACAAGATCTCCATTCACCGTCCTTTTTAGGGGTTAGTGTGGTGCCTGAATTGTAGAGACTTTGTGTGGGTTCAATTACATTGTCACTCAACATCTCACATACGTGTTGATTGATCACGTGCCGGAAGAAAATGCCTACATCTCGTGGCTTAGAGTACACTGGGTCCTCATGCATCGTGATGATGGCGTGCTCGATGACGTCGGTACGCTGCAACTTTCCATCAGTGTGAAACACACCGGCATACTGGTCCAGCAGATTTTGTAGCTTCTCCTGATGTTGTTCGGGCAACATGTGTGCGAATTCTGCAAGCGGCATGGCAGCTGTTGTTGTCGGCGGCGTTGCTCCCACTCCGTACAGCATTCACCTCTCATGTGTTCCCAAGTGAAGACGGTCGAGATGCGGTTCAATCACTGCTTGGTTGTCAATCAACCACGGTAACCCCAAAATCACCTCCTCACACAAGTTCGGTACAATGTACACATCACACTTCTTACGGAGTTCGCGAATTCCTTTGGTCACGTGCATTACACTTTTCGCCTCACCCTGTTGGTTGGTAGTAGCAATTTGCCGACGATGTGGCGGCACTCTAGTTGTAATGCCCTGTATCGGTTCCTCATGTACAAAGTTGTGGCTTGCGGCAGTGTCTATTACTGCAATTACATTTTTACCTTCAAGTTCTACATTTACCCTTAATGCACGTACGGTACTGTCACTAACCTGAAACACTTTGGTACCTGCATTAGATGGATTCCTATGATCTGGCGGTGAGATTGGTGCAGGTGCTGTAGATTGGTGCAGGTGCTGTTTCACCAACCTCCCGACTCAGTTTCCCGACCGATTATCCTGGTAGTAATTTTTACGGCTGTTGTGAAAGTTCCTCTATCCATGGTTCGACTGCACTGGCGTAAACAGCAGTGGTGGTCGCGTAACATCTACAATCATTGCTGGTGTTGATGTGCGGAAATTCTGCCTCGGGGATTGGTACTCTTGCCCGGCGCGCACATCTCGCTCATAGAGGCATGCCTCCCTCGTGAATCGTTCTACGCTCGCACGTGCTGCTCAGTGGCACAATAATTTCAAGAACTCCACGGGTAAGTTGCCTAGGGTGTGGACGTTTGTACAAACAGAGCTTCCTCTGGATGAACTCATCGATTCCTTCCCATTCGCATTGTTGCTCATGATACAACAGCACTTGAGCTTGAATGGCATCACCATTTGTGTCAAATCTGCCAAGTAACCTGTCACAGAATTCTTCCTAGGTGACTCGGTAGTCATGAACTAGATTCCACCACGTGGTAGCTGTTCCCTCAGTCTATTGACAGTAACTTCGGTCCTATCATCCCTATGTACACTTGTGTTGGCTTAGTTTCTCTTTGCAGACCGCGAGAAAAGTACCTGGGTCTTCTGAATCGTGCCCTGCAAAAGTTGGTAAAAGTACGTTTCTATCGGGTCCTGTTACGCCCTGTGGCGTATATGTTACTACTGCCGGTGGCTGCGTGAGCTTTACCTCTGGTGTTGCCAGTTGCGCAATCTCTACACAGTTCTTCTTACAACACTCTGTACAGTTGATTACACCATCTCAAAAGGTTACAAATTCCTCAGGCCCTATGCATCGCAAATGAGAGTCCCATTTGCATTGTTGGCACTGTGCCCACTTCATTCCCGTCCCGTCAGATCCGGTGTGCATGCACAGGTGTTGTTCTTACGGCATGGACGCGTTGTCGGACGTACATTGGCATAGCGGTTGTTCCCATAAGTTTTCTCCAAATAAATTTACCTCACTCAATTTGCCACAATGTACATATTGTTTGGTCGGCATATCCAATGTTGACGTGTTTGCAATCGTAGGTGTAGTGGTTGCCGACGCAGCTGTCTTCATGCCTTTTCGCGGATGCTCTAGCATGGTGTTCGCCATTTTAATGCTGTTGGCGCGGATGATGCGATGTGGATGAACACACTGGCCCCACTTGAGAATGCCAATTGATGCCATCAGGTGTGACACAAGACGAACGTTGACACAATTTACTTACTGCAGGTGGGCACCAGTGGTGTTTCCCAGATACCGCACTTCGAGATTCAGGGTTCTCAGGAATGCTGTGGGTTCTGTGTGTTCGTCTCACCTGAGCGTCTTTACAAAACACTGGTCATTACTAAACATACAACACTGAAAAAGGTGGGAAATGGCTGGTTCGATGCTAAATAGAAACATATTTTATGCACTGGTGGAATTAGTTTTATTTTACCACTCATACATATTGTGCCAGAAAATGCTTTAATGATTAACTTCGGACGTGTATAGCTAACTCCGTTGGGTGATTCCCCCAGCTCACAATTACTCTAGCGCACTCCTGGATGGATGATTTTCTCCAGGGTGTTTGAGAACACAGACCCCACAAGGAAAGGGGTCTACAGCTGCTAGGATGGACTGTAGATTTTTCCTGGAAACAGGACATGCAGAATTACAAATTAGCACTAACATCTGTGATTACTGACGTCGCTAACGCATACTCGTCGGGACGCGTCTCCCAACCAAGTGGTGTATATGGTGATGGTCTATACTTTTGCAGGCTAGGACGAAAATAATGTCACCGTAAAAATTACACAAATATTGGTGAGAAAACATGGGACACGATATGAACAGGCACAATAAACACACAGATGCGGGAAAGCATTCTTACATGGCGCAGATGCCACTGAATGAAGTTCTTAGCGGGCCACGTGGTGCAGGTGGAATTGCAATATTTTCAGTGAACTTCATAGGAATCCAGTCGGACAAAATCATGGCTTTCTTCAGAAAATTTTCTAATTGCATTTAATCACTCAAGTGTTGCTAGCGCGTCTGGTGATGGAAATATCTACGTGTGCAGTTGACCGCATGGTCGATTACAAAACATCATTCATGGCAAAATTACAAGAACCCTTTTACTGAAACAATACACATTACACTGAGAAAAATTAATGTCACACAAGATAATATCAACAAGAACACTTTAAGCGCGATGATGGCGCAACACGGACTTGGCTGCAATTAACCACGTGGTTGCAAGTGATGTGGGCGTAAAACAATTTAACAGGACAAAACCATAAAATACATACATACAAATTTACCCTTATTATTGGTCGTGGCAATGAAACAGAAATTACAATGCAAAAACCTTGAACATAGGCGGATGGCGCTTGATTCATCTTTGCGTGGACCACATGGCCTCTCCGATACCTTTCCTTCTTTCCTCCATTTAAGTTTCAAAAAGCAGCAAGGACGCAAAATAATTATTTAAGCAGAAGTATTATGCTGGGGATGTCTGGCAAAACGTACGCAAAGCAAAGGTTAACCGGTAAACTAAAATGAACTATGGAAATCTAACTCAGTCCAAAAAATGAAGTGTGTACGTGACAGCGTCTTACCTCGCTAGCTCTCCTAGGATGACTGCCCAGAGGCAGGGGTCGTGCGGACCTACCATAGCTACCTATGGGGTTCACACAAGCGGAAGTGCTATGCTCGCGAGTAAAAATATGAATGTGAATACGTAAAATAAATGGCACATAAATATTTTTAATACAAAATTATTAAAGTAATTTCAAATCAGAAATATTATTATGGAGAAATTGTCTTTTGAAGGCGTTCACGCATGAATATCAATGTCTGCTTCTTCACGCGACGTGCATTTTGAATTTGAAATGAACATTGTGCAATATTTATGAAAAGACATTTTTAACGCTTTATAACTCTTTTAGCCCTTAAAGAGAATAAAGAAACATACAGTACTTTGCAAACAATAACAATCCTGTTACAGGAAAATACGTGTTATGGCCTCTTTGTGCATGTGTGTACCCACGTGAGTTGTGAGTGCGGTCATGGTCTGACTGCTGTCAAAGTCTTGCCCCTAGTAATACAGTGTAAGACAAATATGAAAATAAAGGAAGGTGGGTCTTACTTTCAAGTAAACATGGAAAATAAATTAAAAATAAAATTGTTTTCTATTTCTTTTGCTATAGATATTTTATTATCTTGAAACAGATAACTGTCTTGAACATTTATAGGTTTGACGTGTCGAACATGGATTGTGGCCACATGGTGGATGTGGTGAGGTACCAAGGCGTGGGGCTCGTTGTAGTTGCAGTGTACCTCTTCACGCTCATGAACACGCTTGTGTGCACACAGTGGGATGATGGCATTGCGCTTTATCGTCACAACGGTTCCCACTGGAGCAGTGACCAGGTATGTGCCTATGGGTCATCATTGTTATCAGCACTAGTTCAATAGTGCAGATATGTAACGAGTAAAATGTCACAAGTATGGTTGCTTGTCTGCACCCAAACATATGTGATGATTGATCTACACTGGAGTCAATCTGGCTTCCTTCCACTTTGTATGCTGCACTTCATTCTGCTGTTGCACTGTTATGCCATACTTTCCAAATGTAAGACTATGATTTACAGTCTTTATTTCCAAATATTTGAGGTTCATCTATTTTCACCATTTAAGGAATTTGAAGTTAAAATTTTTGCTCGAGTGGTAGTAAATGATTGTATTTATTAGCTGGCTATATTTGTTAAATTTGTTACCAGTAAATTAAGAAAATTCTGAAAAATGAAAAAAAAAAAAAATGTGCTTTATACTCTCAGCAGAATACAGCAATACGTAAGGATAAACAAGTGAAAAATGTACATAAAGGATGTTTTCTCATTACATATTGAACTATTGGTTATAATGTAATGAAATGTACTGTGAATGTACCTTAGCTTATGAGAAGCACTGTGACATCAGTCTCTGTAGTTCTTGTGTGGGCATGCTTCTGAACAATTTTGCCATTATATGCCACCTCGACTGACGTGCATTTTGCCTGAATTCCTGTCCTGCTGTGCACTATGTAGCTGACAGTGGTTTGTGTTTGTTCAGGTTCAGTATGAGTATTCATCCAGTGGAGCAGCATGCTTTTAATTTCAGCTTCAGTGTCAAGTTTTTTCCCCACTGAACATGCAGTTTAGTAGTACACGCAGAAATATAAAGATAAGATCATTTGGTGAATAGCTATAAAATCGAAATAACATAGAAATTCATGTTAATACCCTGCCAAACACCAAAATGCAAGTTAAGACACCACTTAACACTGAAATTCCAGTTAAAACACAAAATAAAATAAAATTCAGCCAAAATATATTATTTTAATTGTGAAATCATGACCAACAATTTGTACTGAAATAGTACGTAGAAACCAAGTGATAAGAATCATTTAAGTTTTCAAATGATGGGAAGAAAAACTTTAATTATAGGTTGTCATTTTGGCTGAGTGAATAACAGCAGTTAATGTCATATACTGTGTGGATAAGATTAAAAGGATAATTTAATGAGAATACCAAAATTGTGAAAGCAAATAAAAAAAATACATAGTTCAATCTCCATGTAGGCGTGTTCTTTTTTGCTATTAAACCATATTGAAGACATTCCTGTAAAATTGCAACAAAAAATTCACACTGTCTAGGAACCTCAACATGAGTTAGAAAAAAAGTTAAAATTCTAAAAAGTCGAGATGGGTCGAAACCCCATTTTGCAGATATTTCCAATACCAACTCTTTACTCTTTATGGCTGATCTCGCAGGTAGAGCTGATACAAATAGTTTCATTCACAATTTTTTATATGGTGTTTGAGAGCATCAAAAAAGTCTTACCACCTCAGAAAATATGCAGTTTACACAGTTTGAAAATCTTTTCAGGGTAAGGGGGGGGGGCTTCATGTATAACATTAAAATACCCCCAAACTTCATTTTTTTCTGTTTCCTTCTGCTACACCCTTGCCCCCACGGACCTGGCGAGGTGGGCATGAACAGTCTGCAGAGCAAAAAAATAAAAAATAAAACGGGTAAAATTAAAACCCTCGTTTGAGCAGAAATTGAACACATAAGACACATGACATTAAATAGAGAGAGAATATTGTTTTCAGAAAGCAAAAACCATGAGGTATTGTATTTTTGATTTATTTAATCATTTCTTTGTTTTTTGAATGTTTGTTTGTAACACATTATAAAATATTTTTGGTTTACTTTGCTATCTTTATATCTTTGCACCACAACATATATAATAATAAAATTATATATATAAAATTCTTCCCAAAAAAGGTACAATGAGAACATTTACAAAATTCAATTACCGTTAATTTTACTTGATGCTGGCTAACAGCCCATGACGGCTCTCACCACGCACGTATCACGTGTATATGCGCATGCACAAAGAGGCCAATATTTTTTAACTTTATCATAAATATTATTTTACAGTGTAAAATGTGTCTTGAATTTTTATTTTTCAGGGTTTGAGATGTCTTAAAATGTTTAAAGTGTTTGTTGTTATTTCGAAAATGTTTGGTTATGAAATTCAAAGTGCCCGCGGGATCGAGATTAAGAACACTAATATTCCGGCATGAACGCTGTCATAAAGAGACACTGAAATAATATGAAAAATTCATAAGAAAATTATAAAATGTAAGACAGTATTTAATTTAATTGGTACCATTTTTATTTTAATAATAAAATATTTTACTCTGCGTGCATAGCACTTCCGCTTATGTGAACCCCGTAGGCAGCCATGGTAGGTCAGTGCGACGCTTGCCTCTGGACAGTTTGTAGAGGAGAGCTGGCGAGGTAAGACACTGTCACGTACGCACTACAACCTTTTGTTCACTGATGTAGATTTCAATAGCACTTTTAGTATCTTTGCTTGCATATGTTTTGCCAGACATTTCCCCAGCATTATGCTTCCACTTAACTAATTTATTTCGCCCTTGCTGCATTTTCAACTTAATCGAGGGGAGAGGAGAAAGATGTCGGAGAGGTCACGCGACCTGTACAACTTGAATCAGGCGCCATATGCCTATGTTAGTGGCGTTTCATCGTAATTTCTGCATTATTGCTGTGCACAATGTTATGGGCTTTGTTTTTGCGTATGTATTTTGCGGGTATTTTCATGTTTGAATATTTTACGGCAATTTCATGTACTACCACGTGGCTAATCTATGCCAAGTCTGTGTCTACGCCATCATTGCGTTTTGAGCGCTTACTTATGTAATATCGTATGTGCAATATTTTATTCAGGGTTCTATGTTAAATTTTTGTCAGGGTTCCGTGGAATTTTCACGTAAATTGATGCTTTTGTGTTTGACCATGCGGTCACTTTCATGTTTGATTTTCTGCCATCAGAAAAGTTACAAGCCTGTAATCACTTCAATTGTAAAGAGAATACTTTTCTCTACAAGAATAACATTTGTTGGAATTAAATTTACCGTTTTCACAAAGAAATATTGCAATTCCACCTGCACCACGTGGTCTGCTACGAACTTAATCCACCGTCCACTGGCATCCGCGCCATCTAAACTTGTTTTCACACATGTGTATGTTTATTGTGAATGTATCATCAAGGGTTTGATTTGTAATTCACAGTGTCCTGTCTTTAGGGAAAAACAGTCAGTCCACCCTAGCGGCTGTCGGCCCTCTATCCTTGGTAAGATTGTGTTTTCATACATCGTGGTGAGATCATCCATCTTGGTGTGCGCTATATTAATTGCGGGCTGTGGAACACCCACGAGGAATTGGCTAGTCATGACCGAGATAATGATCAAAATTTCATTAGCATGTTGATGTGTAAGCATAGTAACAATAAAAGTAAGCATCAGTAACTTACCCCTTTTATTCAGTAGTGACAGTGTCCTAGCCACATGTATTTTATTAAGTGCTTATTTTCAAAGTGATGGTTAGTAAAAGTTTAGTATTGGCCTATGTGTTTGTAAGTATGCACATGTGAGACAGACACACAGAACCCACAGCATCCCTGAGAACCCTGAGTTTCAATAGTGCGATGATTGGGAAGCACCGCTGACGCCCAAATTACCAATAAGTATTTGTGTCATCGTTCGTCTTGTGTCTCACCCAACGGCATCATACTTATTATTCAATTTAGACCTATAAGCTTCCATGATAATTATAGGAGCGAACCACAGTAAAGAAACTGCCTTCCACACCAGGCAATTCTCCAAATACACAACAGTACTAGAGCGCTTTAAAATGAATATTTCCTTTATGAATAATTACTATTTATACTGCTGTTAATACTGAAGTTCTGCCAAAAATATAAGCGCAGAAAAATAGCAATCCTATACTACCAACTAGGAATATTTGTATTTTCTCTGGCCATTTAAATTAATGCAAGACCACATTTTCAGAGATTACAAAAAATTTTCCACTTACAGGTCTATTTTAACATTAAGGCAAAAACTTACTTCTTGAATTAATTAATGTAATTTTCTCAGGCTATCATGATTTATAGGAATCAACAAATTATACATAATGATTTTTAACTTTCATGATCTGGCAAAAGATTATTAATATATTATCATGCCAGACTAAATTCAATTGCTTTTAAGAAAACTGTATGAAAATTCATGGCTGGTTGCACTCCAAGAGACCAACAAATTATTTCTCATAATTTACGAAGTCAATAAAAATTAAGTTATTTTAAGAAAACAGATCATAAAATTCATGGCTAATTTGGGCTCCAAGAGGCCAACAAATCAACAGTTGGTTACAATAAACCATTTTACAAAGTTCACCTTTGGGGAAAAACAACTTCCATTTAAAAACAGTTGAAATTGGACTTTCTCATTTCTTTGAAGAAATTTTAAAATATTCCATTTTCTTACTTACATTTTTTTTTAAGATTAAAGCATTCTCAAACGTTACTTTAAATCTTTGATCACTAGCTTGGCGCCTAACTCCTATCTCAGGACGCCAAGTGTGCCTGCCTTATATTCACTATAAGGGCTTTTGCTGAAATTTTAGTTTTATTTTTGAGAACCATTACTTAACTTGCTTGGTGCTCTCCCTCTGGGGTGGTGGCAACCGACCCCGATCCAGAGATTGCACCGTATTTGTAAAAGAACAGAGCAATAGCCCCTGCGAGGGGTATTAACAAATAGTTGACCAATAGAAAAACACTGCCCTCTAGAGGGATGTCTGATAAAGTCCAATCATAAGTCAAGATCAAAACATGCCCAAATATGGGTAGAACACGTGCTGCAATGTAAGCAAACATCCCTCTTGGAATCCCCAACCCCTGGTTCGGAGGTAACCAGCTCGACAACCACTGCCCAGCCCAGGTCTCAACCAGCATTACCTGTATACCAGGTCCTGGTCCAACCAACAGCAACTGGCTACAGTCACCACAACTGGGTCTGTAGCCACCCCGGGCCACCATCCAAGGTAAACCCGTGGCAGTGTGCCAACCCATCCTTCGTACCAGGCAGACAGGCCACGCTCCCTGCCCTCTACACCAACCATGCTCCGGTACATCACTACTAGTGACTGACGTCATTACCTGTACACCAGGTCCTGGTCCAACCAACAGCAGCTGGCTACAGTCACCACAACTGGGTCTGTAGCCACCCCGGGCCACCATCCAAGGTAAACCTGTGGCAGTGTGCCAACCCATCCTTCGTACCAGGCAGACAGGCCACGCTCCCTGCCCTCTACACCAACCATGCTCCGGTACATCACTACTAGTGACTGACGTCATTACCTGTACACCAGGTCCTGGTCCAACCAACAGCAGCTGGCTACAGTCACCACAACTGGGTCTGTAGCCACCCCGGGCCACCATCCAAGGTAAACCCATGGCAGTGTGCCAACCCATCCTTCGTACCAGGCAGACAGGCCACGCTCCCTGCCCTCTACACCAACCATGCTCCGGTACATCACTACTAGTGACTGACGTCATTACCTGTACACCAGGTCCTGGTCCAACCAACAGCAGCTGGCTACAGTCACCACAACTGGGTCTGTAGCCACCCCGGGCCACCATCCAAGGTAAACCTGTGGCAGTGTGCCAACCCGTCCTTCGTACCAGGCAGACAGGCCACGCTCCCTGCCCTCTACACCAACCATGCTCCGGTACATCACTACTAGTGACTGACGTCATTACCTGTATACCAGGTCCTGGTCCAACCAACAGCAGCTGGCTACAGTCACCACAACTGGGTCTGTAGCCACCCCGGGCCACCATCCAAGGTAAACCTGTGGCAGTGTGCCAACCCGTCCTTCGTACCAGGCAGACAGGCCACGCTCCCTGCCCTCTACACCAACCATGCTCCGGTACATCACTACTAGTGACTGACGTCATTAGCTTTCATGTTGCTGTCCGACACGGAACAAAACTGTAATTGACCGCGGTGACCCACCTCAGCCAAAGACCGTCGTGCGTCAGATGTGTGTGTGATTATATCTCCAAGAGATTAATTTATTTTTGTAAGTAAAACTATATTTCGTGTTCCAGTAACCATCAGTATATTAAAATAATAAACTAGGTTTTAAATCTTGTTAGTTGTGTGTTCAAAAATTGGATCATTGAGGTAACTACAAACATAATAAAAGTTGTTTACAAACTGTAAAATCTTCACTTTGGAACGTTTCGTAGTTGTGCCACCGCACCTCAGAGTAGAAAACTAGGGAATTTTAGGGCACAGATGTGATCAAGGTGGCATCATGACCTCAATTGCTAGCGTGTATTTAGTACCATGTACACTCAGCTGCTTTGATGACCAACATTCATCATGGGTAATGTTTTGTTCACGAATCATAATGACAAACCAATACGCGTTTGACATTCACATAAAAGATGTACCAGTTAACAAAGGAAATATGAAGTTCGCAGTGAATTCTACATGTCTTATGTGCAGTCAGTCACATACTATAAATAAATTTAATATTTTTAATAATCTGAAGGAAAATAAAACATCTATTAGACCTACACACTCACGCTTAAAAATAAAATCTCGCCAATTTGTACCATTCAATATGCCGAGGCGCTTTGCTATCTGACACTTTTCTCGATAATGCACTGTGCAATGCTGTGAGCGATAGATCAATATACAGTGTCAGAGCGACAGATCAATATACAGTTGTATTTCTTTCATGCTGATGTGATAGAAAACGTGTGACAAGTAATATAATAGCGGTAAAAATTTATTTACAAATCAATTTTAACTACTTCAAAAGCAGATACTGTACCAGTACAGTTTTATTAGTTGAATTATATTTAATTTTACGACTTTCACCAGGAACAGCTTATATTGAGTTAAATATGTAGCAACACCTGACCATTAAGTAATTTTAAATCATGTGTTACTCAAACATAAAAATAAATTTAAGAAAATAGTTTTTGGTTGCAAAAATACTTTGTTTATAAACACATATCCTGCAAGATAACCAAGTGCAGTAATTTCCATGATGATTTATTTGTTTGGGTTGATGAAATGACCGATTGTAACAGATACCGATTTTGGGTTTATCTGTCGATCCATTTGTATCTGTCCATCCCTACTAATAAATGATTTTTTCACCTATAGTAATGCTCTGCGTTATTTTCAGTTAAAATTGATGCGCCACCCTCTATTCTTTGGTGCACACTATAGGGTGTTCAAAATGGGATAAGCACAGAGGTGCGAAAATACAAAATGCCTGGCTGGGTTGAAACTTCCCCATGTTGGAGATACTTAAACTTTAGATTTCTTTATTTTAGTGGCGACCAAAGATGAGGGGGATTTAAATCCTATAGTAAATCAGACCTGGTAGGAGACACTGGTTCGGTTCACTTTTAGTGAAGTCAAGTAACGTGAAGCCAGTTTCACGGTGAGTATCTGAGGAAACTAGGCAGGGACCTGAGGAGGCTGAGGTGCCCTGCCATTATATAGCGTGGGTCTGGTAGGTTGACGAGAGGGTACAAAGTCTGGGACTACTGTTACTACCATATATCATTTAGGTACTTGGGTGAGTGAAGAGATTTGGACGGCTCTTAACAGCGAGGTCTTGAGAGCTGATAGGTACCTGGTTTTGGATGTGGAGTCTGATGATTTTTCCTGCTGCAGTGCTCACTCTGCAGATGAGCGGTGCTGTCATGGCGGTCTCTGCATTGTGTGGAGGAGTGGTGCTCGTGTCAGGGGAAATGCTGGGCTGCGGAGACTCAGGTAATTCTATCATATGCCAGGACCAGTCCAGCCCTAGGAGATCTTACCCCTTTTGACAGATGGCCGGGTGGTCTTTAGTGGATATCCTTATTGGCAGTTCAAATAAAGTTATCGTTGGCTGAACAGGGTGGAGTGTGCCGTTATTACCTGGATAGTTTCTGCTGTAGTTAAGTTAATACATCTCTCTCACTGCGGCCCATAGGGTCCTTCTATGATGCTTACTGATAAGGTGTAAGGCATTTGAACTCTGATGCAAGCTATCGAGTAGAAACTCATATATAGGCGACCCTAGTGTGTACTTCCAGAATATAGTGGTAACACCCTGTGTTTCCAACGTCCGTTCTTTGCAAGCTGGGACTGGACTGAGGGTGGCGCAAATTACTGAGCCCTGGGTGAGTAACCCACAAGAGGTCAATCAGGCATGAGTGCTGCTAGTTTCCCTCCGGCCTTTACAAGCTGGGAGAAGAACTGAACACATGGTCTGGTCGGTTCTCTAGGAGGGTTGGAGTACCAAGTGATTCTGCTCTAAAGGCTACCTATTGGCAGATCTCGGTTAGCCTCTTAACGTGTGTGTGTACTACCATTTTGGCTCCACGCGGCTACCAGTATTTTCCGCTAAGTTAAATGAACGTTTCTGAAGTGAAAGCAGTTCAAAATTAAATAAAGCAAATTAAAACACATTGTAAAAGGGTGATACAAATTACGTTAAATGACACAAACATATGGTAGAATGATACGTATTTTACTTTACGCAATAAATAAAACACGGTTATGCCATGCTATCACCTAGATCAGCTTATGGAAGATACATAGAATTTAAAACAGGCGAAGGCGACATGTGCAAGAACTAGGTGTGATAATTATTAAGAGCGGGAATTATGATTAATTAGCGCATTCAACAGCGCCTGAAGGAACCTAATCAAGATCACTTACCGGAAGTTTAATTGAAGTAACCTGCACTGTCTGATGGGTTACAAAAGATCCAGAAGGAACGTCGGCACAACCTGCTACCAAAGGAGTCATTAGAGGTTTACCAGATGGGTGGTAGAGGCAGGGGGACATCTTTGGGAGCCTTTGGATGATGTTTATCAGCAGCAGCAAAATTTGTGGGGTGGCTGCTGGTGGTAGCTGCGAAGTGGTGAGTGTCTGGATCTGTCTTCCAAAACGCTTTCACAAAGAGGCCTAGTGGTCTGCGCCCTTGTGAAAGTTCTCCGGCCTTTGCAAGCTGGGAGAGAAGGCTGATTGACCACTTACCCTGGAGACTGTAGACCTACTTCCGAAGCACGTTCGTGAATTGGTCTAGTGGTCAGCGTCCTTATAAAAGTTCTTGGACCTTTGCAAGCTGGGAAAAAGAGGGTTGGCAACCACTTACGTGGTTGCCAACTGCTACTGCTAATTTTGGCCTTTGCAAGCTGGAAGGTGCATGGAACTGCTCAAAGAGGTCTAGTGGTCAGCACCCTTATGAAAGTCTCCAGCCTTTGTAAGCTGGGAAAGAGAGGGTTGGCGACCACTCATCCCTACTTATACCTCCGGCCTTTGCAAGCTGGGAGGCACAGCTACTGCCCAGAGCCAGGGTTGGCTCTTCCTTTTATATTAAATTTCCAAGCTTTGTCGGCTCTCAGAAGGGTGAGAGGGTGGCTAGCTTCTCTCCACAGGAGTTGAGTATTCGTGCTCTGAAGGATTTCCTTTCATTCCGTATCACCTTGGCGGGAGGCTGGAAGCTGGAGCTGCTGGAGTAGACTGGGTGCTGCCCTCCAGTGGCAAACCGAGGCACTAGCTTGACCTTCCTGGAGGGTGCAGACGTCTCAGCTGAAAGTAAAATCCCACATGGGGGGTAGGGCGACAGCATGACAGTTTCTTGGAATTTCTGGCTGAACAATACAATTTCAGGCTACATGTCTGTAGTCTCACTTGACGTGCGTCAGTGTACCTTATAGGCATGTGTCCCGTTGTAATGATGAGTGATGACTTGTCCTGTTATGAGCAACGTGCTCGAAGATGAGGCGAAGTTGGCGAATTGAGTGCGCATTCCCAATGCGCAATATGTAACACATGTCAAAATAAAATGCTTTCTCTTGTTCATGCATGAGCATCAACGTTATAAAATTTTAATGCAATTATGCATAGAAGGATAAAGTTGCTAACTGATCATAATTTTTTATAATGAAATCTGAATTCAAATAGCACAGTACAATTTTGGCTTTAATACTGCACAATTTTCACTATATAGTTTCAGTTTATGTCTTTTCATAATAAATTTGATAATACCAAAATCTGGTATTTTTAAAAACCAATGTACCCTTTTAAATAACATCACAAAATCGTGCCCTTAGACATAGTGTGTTGCTCTAAGTATAAAGTAAATGGGAAGTGGAGATAGCATCTAGCAATATAGCCAGTCATGTTTTGGATCTGTCATAAGTTGGTGTTAAATCAGGCTCTGTTATGATTCTGTATGTCATTCCTTCAGTTAGTATCTAACAAGATGAAAACATAGGAAATAAAGATACTATTCTGTGGTTGCATTTGTCTTGTCTGCCCAGTAAGAAATGATGCCCTTTCATCTTCAGACCATATCAGTAGGGACACCGTATTTCCAGGAAAAGAGTTGCATACAGGCACGACTTCAATATCCTTTGTGCATGTGCAGTTATCCTTCGGTTACTCACCACATTTATATACAAGAAATTTTGATATGTGACTGGACTAAACAGAATTTGGGTCACTCTGGCACTGAACAGCTTTGATTTGTAGGCAGGCATGTGAGACGCTTGGCTATTTAAACCATTGAGTTGCGAAAGTTTAACTTGGCTAACATGGTTTGAAATACAAATTGACAAGAACCACAAATTCTGAAAGTGTATTTCTCTACAATTTATTCATGCTGACACATGATGGCATGAGGTGAGGGGTGTTAACTAGTACTTACTCACTCCTGGTTCTTTATGTTGTAGTCGAGGTAGGTTTGGCTTAGGTGTGACGGATTCGGTCTATGCCAGAGCTGAGTTCCACAGGTGTGCTTTGTTAGACCAGAAGATGAGGTTGTCCCAGCCTAAGCGCACTTCAGTACCCGTTAGGAGTCCTTTGACAACCGGGTGATACGTAGGATGTATGCGGATACACGGTGGGAAGTCAATTACCAAAACCGGAGCAGGCGCGACTGCTTGTCGTGTAAGTTCGGCGGTGCAGGTCCCGTTCCACCTGCCTATTCTGCATTGGACGAGGTAATACTATCCACGGCCTGAGAGCAGAGTTAGCCAGATCTCGTTCCCTGAGTTTTCCACCACTCCTCCCATGAGGCTTAGGGCAAACAGTTCTATAGTCTACGCAAGGCACTTAGACAGGAAGGTAAATAGTGTAACCCAATAGTGACTTGCCGGCACGAGCTCGATAAGAGTCCCCACTGATCCCCCACAGTTGCGGGCTGATCAGGGATGTGGAGCCGTGTGGGCCACCAAGCCTCTACTGGTTGTGCATTCGCACTAGGATGCACGGCAAGACTTCAGGCTACGGTAACTGCGCACTGACTTAATGCGGATGGTGAGAAGCAACCTGAGTCTATCATGCCTCCCGGTGCGAAGGTGTTTCTAGTGGTTGTGGCGTCACTGTTTTTCCCTCATGAGCACTGACTTAATGCTGATGTGTAACTGGGAAGAAACAGGTAGCTATCTAATATATATGTCTACTGATGTGTGGACATCTGGAAAAGACTCCGCAGTCAGGGTAACTTAGTTTAACAAAACTCCCGGTTTCTGTCGGTCGTGCACCGCTTATCCTATCCTCAACTGTTGATGCAAATAAATTCCCTGGAAATGAAAGACGGAAAATTAGAGAACAATGAATGTTTATTGAAGGTTCAATAAACATGTGACTTGTGCTACCTCCTACCAAGTCGTGGATAGCTGAAGGTAACTGCGGTTCCAGGTGTAGGCAACCTGGTTCTAAGTAAAAAGGGAAAAGCTAGTTGAAGACAAATGCAAATTAATTAAAGTTAAACTGCTAAGAAAAAGGTGTCTTGAGGAGACAAAGTGAAGTTAAAGTAGATGTGATCGTGTTCGCTGTTCATCAGGTTGACTGGTCGTTGACGTACGTAGTAAGTAGCCGTGGGGGCGTACTTGAAAGTAACAAACTTTTCCGAATATCCCGAGCACTGATATAGTGCTGTGGGAGGTTGCTAGATATGCGAAAGAATGACTCCCAAGCTCGGCAGCATCCGGACTTATATAGTGGAAACTTGTAGGCTGCCGGTGCGGGGTGCGAAGGAGACGTGATGTCCTCCAGCCCTGGTTGGCGTGGGAATACTTTGGCCAGCGATTCTACTTCATGCCTCGTCGTAGGCGCTTGGCCTTGCCCAAGGTCTGGGCAGCTTGTAGGGTCTCAGTCCGTTGTAGGGGATGCGGCGTGCCTGCTTGCTTGTGTATTCTCCAGGTGACAAGGATTTCCTCAAAGTTCCTGCTGCAAATTTGCTCAGGTCTGTAGTGATCGAAGAGGTACTCTAGGCGATGAGTCGTAATTGTATTAGATTAGTTGAATAAGATGCACGCCTCAAAGGAGACAATTTAGCAGATTATGTAACTTTGGCACTGTAATAAAAGCTTTATTGCCAGCAATTTCTTTGCACTTAGTAATGTATAGAGTGTATGGTATATACTGTACCTCAATTGCATTAAAACCTAATGCTGTCGTACTTTCTTTGTCAGTCCGTTAATTTTTTTTTAAAACCATAAAGTACAGACTGTTAATATTTTTAAGATTTAGTTTTGTAACTTGTACTGTAATGAAACATATATGTAGTCAAAAAAATTTGACCATCACCTGCTGCTATTAAAGCTAAAACATTGACCTCAAAATTGTTATGTGAGATTAATACTATTTATTGATATTTGGAAGTAAAAATTGCAATAAAAATACTAAAGCCTTATATTTAAGAGAATATAATATTTATGAGAAAGAAGGATGCACAATGAGTAGAAACCAAGCAGGGTTGTCAAAAATGCGCATTTAAATGAAGATCAAGGGCCCTTGCCGATAACTAAAGGATACTAGAAGATATGTATACATTGCGAGTCTGTGACAATAGCTAAAACAGTTACTTGTCATCGTCTTTATGTGGTACAGTATTATATGGTGTTGCATATGTTTGGCAATGCTGTAGGATCTTTCGGAAACCAACAATCTGCTTTCTGAATTACATAATTTTCTATTAGTACAGCATGTGTTGTCACCTGTTGAGTTAATATAGTACATTTTCAATAAAAAATGTAATTTTTTTGTCTTCTGAATAACACATTTCATATAATCATGCTTTCTTTGGCCATCACGAGATAGTAGCATTAAACCCAATGCAGAGTCAGTTACAAGTATCTTGGTTATGTAAGACTGAAGCATTGGAGAGAGCATCACAAAGTAAAAATTGATGCATGTCAACATGCTGCGCTGTTTGAAATGCGTACTCTGTGGATGACTTCGCCCTCAACTACAAGCGATCAGAGCTCAGGGGGAAGTTAGCGGCAACAGGAATAAAAGTATAGAGCAAGAAGTTTCTACGTGTGTGGACTGCAGAATACTTAATTGTAGTAAAGCTACATAATTACAATCTACATTGCCTGCCCAGAATCATGTAAGCAGAGTCAGCCCCACAAATTGAATAAATAATTTTTTATATTCTACTACTCGTCGCTTAACCTTGGAAGAAGTTCCTGCAACCCCCAGAGATGGCAGCACCCCTGTGGCCTTGTGACCTCATGACCTGCCATCCTCGGGCTAAGGAGTGTAAAATTGTCATCGCCTCCAGGCAGGGCGATAAGAAAAGGAGCGACGCTCCAGCGCTCAGATAAACAGACCCCTGCACTGGAAGGCTACGCTACCCTCCACACCTCGAAGAATCGCTGATGACGGGACCAGCACCCTGCACCGCCGAGCAAAGCCGGGCTCGCTGGCCAAGGAGAAGGATCGCGAGCCGCTCCCCAGTCTGCAAAGACTTCCCTCCACTCCTCAAGTCTGCTCAAGACTCTCCTAAGTCTGCAATACGACTTCTTTCAGACTGCAAAGCCTCTTCCTCTCCGTGACTTGAAACACGGCGCAAGAACCTAGAAGCCTGCAAGATGGCCTTATCTGCAGACTGAAAAAGATTGCAGCCTCTACGCAGCTTGACCAAGAGGACAGCTACTCTAAGTCATAGGTAATCCTGATCCCACACCCGGTAATCCTGCATCCAAGTCAACTTCCGTGACTCCGAGGTAGCAAACCGTCGTGTCTTAGATTGCTCCACGTGGATAAATTCTGGTAGTGAGTTCACTGTAAATTGCGTCAACCACGTTTACCGTTGAATAGATTTGGCTTGAGGGATTTTAGAAGATATTAATTTTATCACCATGCTCGCCTTCGCCTGATTACGTTTATGTAATTTTAATTTTCTGTGGAACTGTTTAGCTAGTTAGCTAAATTTTTGTTGCAACTTGATTAGCCTGGGACTTCTCCAGTTTTCATGAATCACGTAATAAAAATTGTGTTTCATCCAAGTTTGTGTACTGTCCTTTTAGTTAGCCACCTGTCATTATTATTGAAAGTTTGTGTATCAAATCAAATTTGTTGTTGTCAGTGGAGTGAAAAGTAATAGAAATCAGATGTTTAATTGGAAATGTGGAATTAAGAGTCGGCAATGGCGTAAAGAACGTCACACTTTAGCCAGAACTCAGCATGCAGACGTGGTGGTAGAAGAACAACAGGAGAGCGAACCCACGACCCTAAGCAAACCACCCCACAACCCATATCACCCTTCATCCCCATCAGCCACGAATCATTACTCAACCACCACTTAGGCACCTGCTGGCCCGGGTATCCTGTGCGAGAATATATTGAGCCTGTAGAACAGACACCACCTGTAGCTACTCCTACGGTCAGCCCAGCTAGCCAGACCCGTACAGCACACGGCATAGTGAAACTCAGTTCTGGTAGGTGCATCCGAGTTTGACATTCAGCAGACACCGAGTTACCAACCTTCTGTACTATCAAACATGTATCTTGAAAGACGGTGCGGGTTAGACTCCCGTGAAAGGCAGTCCTGAAACCACGTGCGACTCCTCCCTCCTTAGATTTCACCCCCACACGTCAACCCCCTCGTCCAGTCAGGATCTCCCCCGTCAGACTGTTTACCTCCACCCCCACTACATCATAATCATATCACCATATCATTCCTCTGGTACAGCTGGCGTCCCGCATATTGGCAGCTCTGGTAGTGAGACAGGTATATCTCCCTGGACGGGAATGTACGTCCATCCATCTCATTCTGGGGTTCATCTCCCCTCGACTTTGACAGTTTCCTATCATCAAACTGCCACCCCCACCGTCCACAACCCGTCGGGCCATGAACTCTAGCCATACTTGCCGTGGTACTATACTTGGGAATCCGAGAGGGTAGTCGGCTGCCTAGTCAGATACCGTACCAGGTAGGGCACACGTCAAAATAAAATATAGTTATAAATGTATTCCCAACTCTTATGTTTGTGTGAAAATATAGTCAAATCTAATAGTTTTCCTCTTTACTGCATTTTAAGACATATATTATTTGCCTCTTTGCGTGGAAATATGATAAAATCTAATATTTTTCTTCTTCGCAGCATTTTGATACATACATATGTTGCCTCTCTGGATTGTGAGTGCTAGATTTAACCTCCATACATCAGCCCTTTTCTTTCCATTTTCTTTTCTCAGACCCCACAGTCATTCATGATGACACCTTATTGGCCTGTATTCAGATAGTGACAGCTGACGTCAGCCATGAGCCTCAAGTCCAGTTTGCTACGCAATCCACGAAGTTAGTCCACTACCCACGTGATCACAATACTTTGATCACAGAGTGCCACGGTGTGCGTGCGAGATGTGAGCGTTATGTTTATGTTTTTGAAGGGTTAGGAATGACACGTGTTTGTTTACATTTTTGAAAGTGCTGTGTTTCTATTTTATTTTTGCACTGCTTAGTAAAGTTCATTCCATTTAGTGCACATTGCGCACTAATGCATTTGAACAGCGTTAAATATTATTTTTATTCTCAATCTGTGTTTGATTTTTTAATTAAGGGTTATGTTGTTTACACTATGGCTCGTGTACATGTGTTGTCTATTGTTTATTTATCTTGTGTTCCTATCTTCACATGTAAGTACCAAGGCAGCTGCCTTATAAAGTGCTATGTTAGTTTTAAGAGTGTTTTGTTTTATGTATTTATTATTAAAACTGCCAGTGTGTGCTCATGTGGTGTGTTGAAGTAACACCGAACACCCACGTGTTTGTGGTTATATTTGCCGTGATGCACCGAAACCGAGAGGCAGGCTAGCGCCATAGAACAACATAACAAGGTGGCTAAATTTTCATCACGTGACCACACGTGCAGTTGGGAAATATGGGGGTCCCGAATCTTTCCAAGTGACACCACGGATATGTAGTGACACTTCAAAATGGCAACAGTGTCAACCACGTGGCAATTCATTTCCTAACCCTACTTGTATTTAAATGTATAATTATTTGAAGTGTTTTATTATATGCCCAGAGTTTTATCAGGATTAAATGTTTGTTTAGATAGTCAGTTGCACTTGGGAATTATCCCGCCAGTTCCTGTCTCACTTCAAAGGTGCTTGCCAATAAGAGGTTAAGTTTTGTGTGGAAACGCTGCACGCTACGAACATTATATATATATATATATAATTAAAGGCTTTTTGTGTTTTTACAAAGGTATATTCTGAGTGTTCATTTCACTTGCTTGGCCACAAGCCATTTCAGTTCATTATTTATAGTAATATAATATGCCGATCACGGTCACGTGATTCGAGGCGGGAGTACTGGCCAACCAGTGGGCTCCGTGCCATCGCCAATGTGAGTAGCGTCCAAACTTTGCCGTGGGGTGGTCACGTCGTCGTGCCACTCCGGGCCTTCATCATTTGATTCACCATTCATCATGTAATTCTGTTTGATTAACACTAAGTACTGGAAACTTTTTTTTTTTTTTAGCCCAGAGCGAGCGCCACCCCATATCTTTGGTCTGTTCACGGCCAGAGCGTGATGCACCCGTAATTCCATGCAGGCCGTGTGCCATTTTATTTCTGTGTAAGTGGTCGCCCACTTGAACAGCAAACTGTAAATTTAATTGCCCAGTAAAGGATTTAAAGGTAGATAAATCAACGTGTGTTAAAAGCTGCATTCTTATTTATCTCTGGTCGTGTGTTGACCTTTTAACCTACAAGATGCACAGAAGTACGTATTTAATTATGCGGTGGGTAGGCCTACATCCCTTTGGGAGTGAGTGGCATATGGGGAAGGCCAACAGGCTCCACCAGACAATACGGTCCGTTCCATTTGTCAGTGAGGCCAGCGCTGAACTGGTTACGGGCTTTGCTGAGCGGATGTGTTTTGAGTAGTATGGCTTCACCTAGGTTAAACTCACGTACCCCTGTCTTCGGTGGAAGTACTTATTTTGGATGTAATCATCCTGGGTTTTCTGGGCAGTGGTAGTATGGACTAGTGTAGCCAGCCGGATGTCCTTGGGCTGAGGCATATTGGTGGGTTCACTTTCCCACTGTCAGTCACCTGGTCGGCGTAGTGTTTGGCCCAGGATGAGTATGCTGGGGCTGGTGTCTACTGCTTAGTTGGTTCGACGATGCAGGACAAACAAAATGGTTGGGATGTGTTTATCCCAATGACAGTGGTCGTTCCCCACACTGATGAGGCACTTCTCAATCTCTTGGTTCCTTCGCTCAGTGGGGTTGGCCTAGGGGTGGTATGGAGGAGTAGTCTATGCTTTGACTCCCCATCCCTGGCAAGCTGACTGTCATTGGTGACCCATGAATTGAGTGCCATTGTCAGTCAGTATAGGCTTCGGGTATCCCCAGCGTGCGAATATTTCAACTTCCATTTTTCACACAATAGGGGTGGTTTCCTGGCTAGGTAAAGGGAAGGCCTCTACCCAACTGGAGAATTGGTCGGTGAGTACCAGTAGGTAGTGGTTCCCCTTTGTACTACGTGGGTATGGACCCATCAGATCAGTGGCGATATGCGTCCATGCTGTCCTGGTTGTGCTGTAGGAGGGGGAACCGGGTAGGCTTTGCCGCGGCAACACAGTTGCTTACGTACTGCCAGACTCGCAGCTTATCCTGTCCCAGCTCTATCGGATCTTGATGTCCAGCAGGGTCTCCCTTGTACCTGGGTGCCTAACTTGAGGGTGGTCGTGGTGGTGTCGGCATATATCGGCGCATAATTGTTGCAGAACCCATATCTTCGAGGGCGTATTGAGTTGACCGCTACGCGTCCACACGTCGTCATCCCGTAGTTTGAAGCGTTGGGGCTGTTCCTGTAGTAGGCTGTGTATGTCGAGGTCCTGCTGGCTCAATGTGATCTGGTTACAGGTTATTTGTAACTGGAGGAGGCAGATTTGTTCTTCCGGACTTCTTTCCATCTGAGGAGGGGGGGGACATCTTCTCCTCCAGTGTCGGGAAGTGAGACAGGGTATCTGGCAGGTCGTTCGTTTTACCTGGGCAGTGTTGAACTTCGAAGTTGTATTTGGTGAGAAACATGTTCCACCGTTCGAGTTTGGCTTTTGTATTCCGTGACTCATGTAGCCATTGGAGGGCTTTTGAGTCGGTTCGCAGGATGAAGTGTTGCCTTTCGAGGTAATAGCGATATTTCTTCACTGCCTAGATAATGGCCAGGCATTCCTGCTCGTTTATGTGATAGCGTTGCTCCGTGATGTTAAACCGGGTTGAGGCATATGCTATCACATGAGGATGGCCGTCCGTGTCTTGTTGATATACCACAGCTCCTAGACCATTTTGGCATGCGTCGGTGTGCAGGATTATCGGTTGATCTCCTTGCAGATGGTGGAGTTGTTTTATGTTCACGAAGCTGATCTTCAGGTCGTGAAACACTTGTTGTTGCTCCGGTCCCCATCATCAACGGGTGTCCTCGAGGAGTGGGTGAAGTGGTACCATGTGTTGTGCAATGTTTGGTACTAAGTTGCATAGCCAGTTGCACAGATCCAGGTACTGTCGTAGTTGCCACTTGTTTGTTGGTTTGTCTGTCTCTTTGATGGCACGTATCGAGTTTTGTTGCTGGAAGTTTCCCTCGGGTGAGATGACATGCTCTAAGTAGTCTATGGATGACTTGCCGAAATAGCTCTTTGAAAGCTTGCAAGCCATTCCATTGAGTTACAGACATTCAAGAATTCACTGTAGGTGTTCAAGATGCTCCTCCAGCTACTTGAATAGATGATTACATCGCCGAGACAGACGAAACAGAACTCTCCGATGCAACCCACCAGTACCTCTCCGGATATAAGGCATTGGAAAGTGGCAGGGGAGTTCTTTAACCCAAATGGCATTACCCGAAACTGGAGGGTTTTTCTCTCGGGTGCAGTAAATGCCGTATACTTGTGGCTGTCCGGGTGTACCGCAATTTGCCAGTACCCGAACTCCATATCCAGGGTACTAAAGATCTTGGCCTTGCCAATGTCTCACAGGGTATGAGTTAGGTCGATAGCTGGGGGAGCGATAGGGTGTGTTACCTCATTCAGGCTCTTATAATTAACGCAGAACCTAAGCTTTCCATCTTTCTTTGGAACTAGGACCACGTGGGAATTGTGGGGTGAATTGAATGGTTCCACAATCCCCTGTTCCTTCATGTCATTCACTTGTTCTAAAATCAGGTTGCGATGGTGTGCTGACACCTGATGTGGTCAGTTATATACGGGGACATCGGCTATCGTCCAGATATCTTGTTGTATCGACAGTGTCTGACATAACAACCCCTCTTGGCTGAATCCAGTAGCATGTTCGTTCAATACTAGTTGTAACTGGTTAAATCCTTTTTCGCAGAGTTCGTGATTAATCCGAGTGGGATATATGGGCATAGGTACAATATCGCCCGGGCTGTAAACCCAGTTTAATGTTATTCTATCCTTCTTGCCCATGTACACGCGCGTTGCCCATGGTCTATAATACACTGTTACTGCCGGAGCCATGGACAACCTAGTATCACTGCTTTGGAAAGTGTAGGCGACACTATGAATTCTGTTGACACTGAGAGACGGTGTAGGATACCATTAGGGTAATTCGGTTGTCAACCCATAGGGTAGTATTGTGCTGTGCCATTAAAACTATTTTCTTGGGGCCGCATATCTGCTAGTTGTTCAATATTTAGAAGGTTGCTTCGGATGAAGTTTCCGGTTGCGGCTGAGTCAAGTAGTACAGGCACTATGTTCCTGTTGATATCGACTTCGATATGCGGGGCTATGGGGACTGATGGTTCCTCATTTAAACCCTGGATGCTGGGCCCTTGTGGTCCAGTGGTGGCAGCCAGCTTCGCACCTCGGCTGCGGCATTTCCTGTCTTGACAGCGGGGGTCTGTTTTTCTGTGGTTCTTGATGTCGGCGCTGTCGCCCGATTGAACTTGTTGGATGGAATGGCTGATCCCTCAGGTTTTCGTGGATAGGCCTTATTCTAGTGGTTCTCTGGGCAGAATCGACGTTTTGGCACAAACGCTATGTGGGTAGGCGGCGTGGCACATTTCTGAGTGATTTGACTGGTGAAGCTCGTATCTCCGGGACTTTTACCGGCGGTGGTTTTTCAAAGCTTCTTTGTGCCACAAAATTTTGCTCGGCTTCCCTTGCCCGTTCTACTAACTCGTCAATGGTTGGGGCTTAGCCGTGAGGAGGACATTCCTCATGCTAGGCAGCAGCATTTAGCTGATTGATCGGATGGCTGTAGCTTCGTTTACCTCGGGAAATACGCGCCAAAACATCTGCTCCTTACATTGGATAAATATCTCAGCTTCATCATTGGGTACCTGGGTCTGGCTATAGGACTGTGTAGTCAGTCTTGCTAACACTTCCTCACCAGTGAATTTGTAAGCAAGTCGGTTGCTGAATTGTTTCGAATCGGTGAGGAACTCGCTGTATCGTTCCCATCGCGTTAATGGCAGTCCTTTTAAATGTAGATGGACCCTGTCTACCCATTGCATTGCCGGTAGGTCGGTCTCTTTTAACTCCTTTTCACACTCTTGCGTAAAGGCCACCAGATCATCGTGAGATCGGCCCACAAAATCCGTGATTTGGATGTTGTCATCGCTCCCGGTTGCTGGGTGGTCGGGTGGCGTTCCAAGTTGTATATAAATACGTGATGGTTTTGGCTGGTGGGAGTGGGAGGTATGCTTTCTTTTGCACCTCTAGCACTGATACGCCATACTTGGCATAGAAATTTGCTCGTCTGACCATCCTATACACAGGTGATGGTACGGTTCGCTGCATGATGCGCAGCGTATTCCGTTGATGCCTCAGCCGGGGAAAGTGATCTCATTACAGAAGCTGGTAGATTGTAGATGGCAGGCTTCGCATCTATACTCCAGCTCTTGTGACACGGGCCTCATCAGGCCAGCATAGGCATATGTGGTGGAATATATTTGCGCAGTTGTTACACTCTACCCGGAGTGAGCCAGTACCGGGACAGTCGGCATGGCTACACTGCAGTTCTGGTATGTATGTTTTAATTCATGGTCTACGTCCGAGGTGGCGTTGAGCTCTGAAACTGACATGTTGATGGCTGTGGGTGCCGCGAGGTGTTTATCGGAATCCCCGAAGTCCGCTTGGTTTTCCAGCTGACCATTAGTTTTCTGGGTCTGGTTGGTCTAGTTCGGCCATTCACTGCATACAGTTAATAGTTTGACCTTACGTTGGGCGCCAGAAAATCACTTGATGCGTGCCCAGTTACTGACTGCTTAGCATGATCGTTGTGATTTTATTGTGCTAGACCAAGTGCACGTTACGAGGGATTTTCAGACATTTAGCAATGCTTACGACTAGAGATTTTGATGGGTCGTGTTGGTTTACGAGTTGGCACAAAGTGGATGGTCATCGTATTGGTAGCTGATGGGAGGTGTTAGTTTTACCTGACTTACGCTTATGTTCTTCGGCCGGTTGGTGAAGTAGGGTTGGCAGCTGAGCGAAGCTGGTGCTGCAGTCCTCGGGTTTCGGGTAGGTTGTACTCTGCCGGCTCACACAGTACTGTAGGTTCCAGGCGCTGACGATTGGCTCCAAAATCTGGCATTGGCGATCCTGTATCTGGTTTCAGTCCCATACACTATACCCCTCAGAACAGGATGGTAGTCTAGGCGTGTACGGACATGCGGTGGAAAAGGTATGTAGCAAAACATGGGAGCAGTCGGGGTTGCTTGTAGCCTTAGTGAGGAGGCGCAGTGCTGTTCTGCCTGTTTTTCCTTCGTATGAGGAGCTAGAGTAGACTGCTGCTTGACAGCAAGATGAGCTAGTCGGCAGTGCATTACCTTAAAAGGCATAGAGCATGGTTTGCTGCTCAACGATACACGTGCCCTATGGGCAAGAAACTATTTCCTATAATAGTGTATGTCCAGTAGCCGCTTGGTAGCACATGCTCGGTGCTTCAGAAGGCACTCCACCTCAGCGGGCAGACCAGAAGTGTTGAGCCATGTGAGCCACGAATGCTTCTACTGGATGTGATATCCAGCCAAGTCCAGGCCATAGCACCCAAGCAAATGCCCCTTCCAGCACCTAGGTGCTGGTAGGGGATACAACTGAGGCTTGCTGTCTCTCCTTGGTTGGAAGTATTCCTAGTGGTTGTGGCTCCCCTGTTTTATCCATCCAGCACCTAGGTGCTCCGGTGGGGAAGCAACAGGCAGCTGTCTAATAGGTGTGTTACAAGACTGGAGGACTCCAGAAGGGGGTCCCCAGTCAAAGCTAGTTCGTATTGAAAAGTACCCGGTTTCTGTCGGAAGTGCACAGTTGCTAATCACTCCTAGCTGGTGAAGTAGATATTGCTCTGGGAATAAAAACTTGTGGCTAGAGAACAAAACTGCATTTATTGAGAACTCAATAAACACAGTGACACGTGCTACGTTAGCTAGGTGTAGGCGACCTGGTTCTAGGCTAGAGGGAAAGTTGAACTAGTAAACTGAGTTAGTTAATACTGAACAAAAACTGTCCAATTAACTGGTATCTGGAAGAGACAAAAAGAAGTCAGTTCCTTTGCTCTAGTAGCAAGCTGTATTCGTGTTAAGTGCTATTGCACACAAAGCTTCTGGTAGCTGATCACTGTTGTCGTTTGCAGGGAGCAGCTGTGGCTGCTGAAGACTTTGAGATTTGCAGGAAGCCCCAGCACTAGGAGTGATGGAGCGAGCTTGAGAAAGTGCAAGAAATAGCTCTCGCGAGCCCGGCTGTGCACTGACTTATATAGTCAAAACTTCAGGGTGTGGTGATGGGCCGCCGGGGTTTGGTGGGGGGTGGGGGTGACATCCGCCTGCTGTGAGGCCGACGTGGGAGGAGAGAATTCTCTAGTCATCACTTTGCTTCGGGAATGATCGGCGGTACTCGGCTGTTCCCCGAGGTGACTGACAGCTTGTAGGCACTCAGCACAGCATGGTGTGAGGGGGGTGGGGGTGCTCGCTGGGTTACGTAAACTTGAATCACCACGTGTTCAGCCGCCCAGTAGGATTTAGGCAGCGCGCAACATCCATGTACAGGTTTGCGGGTTCGATTCTCACGTTGGTTGGAGTAGAAATACTTGACGTGATTAGCGATTAGTCATTATCGTATTTAATAGTGGTACAAGCGGTACGCGTCAGCCTAGGCGATATTTTGAATTACAGAATACCACTTTGCCTTGTAAATATAGTTATGCAGTAAATGTCTTTATAAGTAAAAATGTACAGAATAGGGCTTCAAGTGTAATTTATTGGAGTGCTTGTTGAATGTTTTTGGCAATTGGAAAGGGGAAGACTTTGTAATACTGTGTGTGTGCTACAGGAACTGATGGGAGAACTGGAGATGTGGCATGCATTCAACGCATGTCGCTGCACTGGGGGCATGCTAGGCTGGTTTCTGGTTGTGATGACTCCCGCACGCGACTTGCTGCGCGACCACCTGGCGGCCATGCTGCCCTACCAGGCCAGACCTGCATCTTGAGTTCTCTCGATCGCTACCAATAACACTGCCGATGTTACATGCATGTTCCAGCTGCTGCCTTGTAGTATAAAGAACAGGTTAACAATAAGCATATTTTTGTAAATTAATAATTTTAAACCATTGCCAACTGTTATTACTTAGTATTGAATAAGTCCTTGTACAGGTCCAATGTAGTTTTTTTTAATTGTAATAGGTATTGCGTTGGCAGTGACACATTTCTCTGGAAGACCATAGTCATTACTATGCTGAAAGTTTAGTGTTCAAAAGAGAGTTAATTCCACTGTTAAATGAAACGAGTGCAGATGAGAACAACTTTATACTTCACTTGCGCCATCTCGGCACACTCATTTGAGCGACGTCATTAACAAAACAAAAACACTATAGTCCATTCCCGATTGGAAGCGACTTACGAAAATTAACCTTTGAAAGAACACACTAGGCATAACATGTCGCCTGATTTTTCAATAACCTGTATTCCAGAAATATATAACACTGTGGTTAACTTTATAAAGTACTGTATTATTGAATAAATGATCCTTTACCTTAATATCTTCTATAACTTGTAATATTTATTTCTTTTTTAAATATGAATTATCAACAGCAAGTGCAGCGACGTGTTGGCAACGACCGGTAAGAAATAGTTCACAGTTAAAATATTATTTTAACCTTGTTTTGTAGTATACTATTTGTAAATTAAACAGTGCCAATTTAAATATTCAAGTAGCCCCGATAGCAACATATCTCATTTTTACAGTTTAAAATAACAGCGGGAAATATTGTGAGTAGGCCGTAATGCTACAGTATTGTTTTATTGAGCGAAAAAGCAATTGAAAAACTGTCTGCTGGCAAGGCTTGTTGCACTCTTTCTCTTTCTTCATCTCTTTGACACTCGGGAAATTTCACTTCGCTAGTAAGCAACAAAATTATATATGTTTTCAATTGTATCATATTTCATACTTATTACAGCAAATGACGATTTTTTAATTTGTAATTTACAACTGAAGAGAGATTTTAATGTTTGAATACGTAATTTAATATATTTAGTTATGATGGTGGGGTGAAGTTGGCAGATGTGGCAAGCCATGACATGGCGTGTTGCTTTTTGCCAAACAAAATGTAAATTATTCTTACTCCGAAAAATACTTCTAATTAATACATCACATTTGTAGAAGTGTTTTTTAAGCCTACCTAGACAAGTTACGATGTTGTGATAAATCTGTGTTTCCGCGGCAGTAATAAATATACTGTGGCGTGTGATTAGTTAATCATTGCATCTGTGAAATGGCGTACCTTTGTGCATCGTGGTTGATACGCTGGCCCCGTGAGTGCGCGATTTCAAATGTTTGATTAGCGCTATTTATACGTTTTAAATATGAACTGTTTTTATGACAAAGTTATTTATTTACATCCACATCTGTTTATTTATTACTACGTTGTACCTTTGCCCTAAGGAGTTTGAAACACAGTCATGTAATGTAATTTGCCACAATCCCAGAAGAAAAATACTAAACCCAACCCGATAAATTCCAATAAACCAAATAAACAGTAAGTAGCAATACATATAAATATGAGCGGAATAAAAGTTATCATACGCTGATTTGTGTACATGTTCACCGCTACTTTTTTAAGTTTGTATGACAAAAATGAGCAGCACGAGTTGTGTACTTGAATTTAATGTGCCTTATTCACTGGTTGTTCCTTCATTTTAATATTTATTCCACCTGAGGCCGTCCTTTTAGAGTAATGACCCAACACATATCAATAACAAAAGGATAATTACAATTAGTACAGCCATTTACCTCACAGTTGTAACAGTGTTGAACACAGTCGCGGCAAAATACTAACGTGCATTACATGTAATGTGCTATGTTGTGAACAACAAATATGTTAATGTAAAATAACCATAAGAAGTATCGTTAATTCAGGCATTTTTAAAATATAAAGCTGACCTAAATAATGTTATAGGCCTAAACTGTGAATATTCATATGGAATCATTTTTGGAATATGACAGAATTCTTTGAAAAGCTGTAAACAGTAAACATATTTGACAGGTATAAAAGTAGAAGTCACATTTCAATGTTTATTTTTAGGTGTAGTGAAAGTATACGAACATGTACACACACAATGGCATGTAAACATTTATTTTGACAGATGCTACATGGCAATGTTGGTTTACATTTGGCGGAAGGATACGAAACGGGTCTGCGAGTAGAAATTTAGCAGGGCTCCGAGAAAGTTGCTTCCAATGGGAATGGACTATAGTTACCATAAACACAATCAAAAGTCCCGACATTAAACAATAGGTTTTATACATTGAAAATATTACCCACTCCGACCCCTGGCTGTCAAAATATGCAATTGTTCACATCAAGTCCATGTGCAATCATCTCCAATGCGAAAATGACAAGTTTTATTAATTATATATAAATTTACTTCGATAGGAGGATGTCTTCTAAATAATATAAATAAATGCAGCACAGTGTGTAACTTTTAGTTATTGGCTCTAAATTATTCCTTATTTTTAGACGTCTATAACACAGTTCTCACAGGCCATAGATGCACTGTGTGTGGATGTATTTGCTCTAGTTGGGTGAGGGGAGGATGGGCAGCTTGCCACCCCCTGCATCAGCTGGTCTGTGTGCACGATCAATACTGCTCACTGGTGCTTTACAGATTATATGTACCTACTGACTTATTGCATTTATTGACTGACAGTTGACGTAACATTGGCTTCAGAATATACACACTAAATTGTAGAAGCTGTAAATGCTGCATATCTGAAAGGATCTCCCAAAATTATGATCAAAGTATGCTGACAAAATCAAATTATTAACTCCATAGTTGACTCACGTAATCCACAGACTTGGCATCAGTGGTTTTGACCAAACACTGTTCAAACAACAAAAAATAAAAAACATACCTACCTACTCAAAAAATTATTTTCGAAATCTCTTAGTATGGTACTTCTAAATTCCTGTGCGTTGCATGCCACTTACCTGCTGCACAGGGTTCTGGATGCATGCTGCTATTATGTACAAACAAGGCCACGAAAAGCGTGAACTATACGGCAGACTCATTAACACTCGCCACTTGCCACATCACCTCTATGTGTAAGGTGTTCCTGAATTACAGTCTTTCCATTGGCTACTCACCTGAACTCTAAATATGCATGCGCACGCACCCCCCCCCCCCCCCCCCCACACAACAACACGAGGACCCAGCTTGTGACCTTTTTCTTTTTGTATTGTCATAGGGCTAGAACAGTTACTGTGCTAAAAAATTTGGTTATCAAACAAAGACTGAAAAAAATATTGCATAGATATATGTAGGTAATAATGAAATTATGTGAAATTAACTCAACATTGAAGCAACTGCGGTCCCATTTAAGATTTCTCTATTCACTTGGCCACAACGGCCCCACTTGATATAGTTCTATCCCAAATCTTTTCATAGGGGAAAAGTAATTAAAGAATGTGTTTTTAGGGTAAACGGTAATGATTGCATAATCTGATCTTACTGAAATTCGAACTTGACCTGTATTTTATCCTGAGGATTCGCTCTGCAAAATTTGTAGAACTTCTGTTGAGTTTTTTCAAGGAACTTAGCAGTATTAAAGATGGACAGACAGACGTCTACTACCTATTTTATACATACATACATAATATGTATACACACACATATATGTATATATATAGACACGCATGCACGAAAATGGCCAGTTTAGCCATTTAGTACTCATTGGAGTTGAATGACAACTGAAACTTGTATTTGGGCACAAAATGTTAAAAACTCTATGTTTTGGATATTTGGCAGCAGTGCCTACAGTTTTTTAATCAAGATGGGCTCGGGAATGCTTATGGGCTGTCTCTTGGTCAGAATCAGTTTAGGGCATGCAGGTCAGTCACACTCGGTTATTGCCCACTCTCACTTACTGGCAGGATGGGGCCCAACCTGTACATAAAGTGGGACGTGTAGCTTGGCACGTTTGAACAAAGTCAATGACTGGTTTGGCGATTCAACGGGTGGAGTGTCTCGCGGCCACGGGTTTACCTGAAGAGGCATTGGCAGGCCGAACTGCTGCCCCACTTGTGACTGTTGTCGACGATTGCTGTGATTACTGGAGAAGCTGGATATCCCGGTGGTGCTACGACTGCTGAAGCTGGTGTAAGTCTTGACGGGGCTGGAGCTCCAGTTCCCCCGGAACCAGGGGTTAGCGTTACCCATGGGTACCTCTTTTCCTCGGCAGATGGCTGAGACAATCAGATACGGCATCCTTGGTTTCTGTGGGGCTGCAAACAAGAGAAAGGGAGAGGGCTGGGAGCTCAGTCCCGGGGGTTATTGTGGCAGAATGCTGAAGAGGCTGGGTTGCAGCTTCAGGTGGATTTGAAACTCCCTCCCACCCCTTTTGGTGTAAGGCATGGAGGGGTACTACTACTGGATTTGCGAGAGGGGAGCAGGCGACAATAGTCCCTTGCTATAGTGTTTGGCCACAGCCAAAGATGAGCAGATGCAGAGCTGTACCCTATCCCCAACCGGCGATACAAATGGTGCGGTGGTTGGAGAGGTGGGTTTTCTTTGAGTCATCTGACAACTGTGGGTGTGGACCCAAAGGCGGTCACACCTCCAGGTCCAGTCAGATACTCCCTCTGAAAACACAATAGCGCGGTGGACAGAGTACAAACTGGGATGGTCTATTAGTCTCCTTATGGGTTGTCTTTCTAGTGGTCGTGGCTCTGCATTGCAGTAGACCAGGGTGCACTGAATGGGTGGCCGTCAGGAGTGTGTTTTTCGATGTACGCTCCCGGTGGGATCAACCTGCTGGTTAGGGTGAAATCCTCTCATCGCACACTTAGCGGTGCAAAGTGGGTTACACTGTGGTGCAAGGGAGACCAACCCCATTAGAATAACACCATGCGCATATATTTGCACCCCAACACATTGACTGCCTAACTCCTGCGGGCTCGATCCTAGTCTAGAGCCATGCCTTATACCTATGGGAGGGCCATCTCTAAAGATCCAAGAGGGCTTAGCATTCTTCCCAGCAGGTTCGGACTATTGAGTCCATGTGAACAAGCTGCTTTACTGCGACGACTCACCATACCAGTACCACCCGTCACTTCTACAGCATTGTTCGAGCCACCCACCCGTATAATGGAAGGATACCATCCAGTGGTGCAGGAGATCCTCTTCGGCAAGGGGTCCACCTTTACTCCTGCAGTACCTAGCGGCACCACGACCATAGAAAACCTCAACACCTCAAACGCACACCCCACACTCAAGTCTAGTGCACCCAGGGCCGAGGGACCTACAATAGCAAAACCCCATGCGGACCAGATGCACCGTCCCACTCGCTTGAACTGTCCCGGAACAAAGCCTGCACCACGCAGAGTGGTTTTGCCCGAACCGGACTTCGTACTAAGCTGACGACCTACAACGCCAGTATTATATTCCGGTCGGGCACCAGTGCCAAGAAACAACTAGGCTCTTAAAGACACCACTCGCCTAGCGTCGAATAAGTCACCCCAGGGAGGCAGGCAGCCAATCAGCCGGGTCTGTCATGCATCAATATACACACTCGTGGTAAGGGAAATTGCAGTGGGGTGAGAGAGGTAACATGGCTACACGAGATACACTGTAAATATACAAAATATTTTTTAAGAGTCTGCAGGTTCTCAGCGAGAGAGAGACCCCCCCCCCCCCCCACACACACACACACACAGACTCTCTACCTCTCCATATTTTTCCACCCTCTGCCTCCTACCCTTCCATCTCCGTCTTTCCCCTCTTCCGCCCCCTCCCCCTCGTCTTCCATCTGTATCTCCCCTGCCTCACGCCCTGCTCTGTCACCCCCAGTCTCTCTACCCCCTCCCTCTCCTTCACCATTAAAAGGTTAAAACTCAGCCAAAAAACACTTAGCATCTTCTGTTGTATTATTTATGAAGGCGGAGTTCTGCATCATGTGTTGTATATCATTTTTACTATGATGTCCACTATCTGTAAACTTTCACAAATGTAATGGATTTACATTACCAAGGTCTGGTATCAACAACTAAGTTTCTGCCCCAAAATGTTTGTTTATATGGCACATTTTAATTATTTTTTTGAAAAGAAACATAAAGGTGGCAACATCAGTTAAATGAAAACACAATTTTTAAGTTTCAAAGTACAGTATGCATATAAATTTTTTGAATACATGAATGCTATATATTTGAAAAGCATCATTTTCCTTATTAGCCTAATGAAAGGTGTGGCGTGGAGATCATGATGAACTCCACAAAATAAATAAAAGGCATTTGGTCATCCATATATAAGTTTGAAATTTTCAACAAGAGGGCAGCAGTGGTATAGTCATCAAGACTACTCACCTTCTAATGTGGTGAGTTGGGTCACCTTGATGTTTACAAGTGGCAAAGAAGTTTGGGGTGTTTTCAAGCTATAGTTTATGTGGAGACACCCTTAGCCTATATTTTTCTTCATACAGTATAATCATGATACATGATGCACAAAGGGACTTGTATTTATTTAATTGCTTCATGGGGAATCCCTCATAAACAAACATTAATTTTGTCTTCAAATATTATGCCATATGGATGACCATAATTTATAAAACGAAATTTCAATAATTGTAACACACTGCTTTTGCAAGTATGGAATAGGGACCAGGGCAAGAATGACAATCACAACCCATTGCTGACATTAATTTAAGTTTATTGAACAGAACCAAACCAAATAAAATCTATATACAAACTGCAACCAATGGCACCTTGCAAGATACGTGTGCACTGGCTGGGACTAGATCAGTTCTGCAGGTTACTGCATTTCTTCATTCCGCTATCTCCATCCCTGCCCTGCTCGTGACTCCCAGTTCCTGCAAAATACACATCCACCTGTTAATCCCAAAAAATCTGCAACATAAAAATTTGGGAAGGGGACTGACAGTTGATAGTCGTGGAAAAGTCAGTGAAGAGGGGTCAAGTAAGAGTAGTGCTGAGCTGGATACACGGTTTTTCATTTTGCATATACATGTACGAAATAATGCTTGCTTGCCAATACTGATGATATAAGGCACTCTCTCCTCCTTTTGGTGGGACAGAGGGCAGGTACAAGAGTACATTTCTCTTGAAATCTAAAAAAAACAAGCTCATGTTTTTTATTTGGCTGGAACGCTTTGGGTATCTACATTTTGTTTTTTCCCAAAGGTTACCAACGTGTTAGTTTTTTTTTCATACAATTTATGCACAAAAGAGCAGTGTTTTCGTGATTCTGCATGCCACCTAACCAACCTATGAGCGAAAGTGTTATAGTGGGGTAGATATGCACCCCCCAGGGAGCGAAAATATTGTACTGGTCCAGACACTAGGAGAGCGAAAGTGTTATGGTGGGGTTAGACATGCACCCTGGGAACGAAAATATTGTGTTGACCCAGACACTTAAGAGAGCAAAAGCATTATGGTGGGGTAGACATGCATACCCAGGGAGCGAAAGTATTATGGTGGGGGTAGACATGTAACCCCAGGAGAGAAAATATTGTGTTGCCCTAGACAGTTAAGAGAGAGCGAAAGTATTATGGTGGGGTAGACTCGCACCCCCCAGGGAGCAAAAATATTGTACTGGCTCAGACCCTAGGAGAGCGAAAGTATTATGGCAGGGCAGACACACAACCCGGGAGCGAAAGTATTATTGTGGGGTAGACACACACCCAGGGAGCGAAAGTATTATGGCGGGATAGACAGCCCAAGAGCAAAAGTATTATGGCGGGATAGACAGCCCAAGAGCAAAAGTATTATGGTGGGGTAGACACCCCCTGGGAGCGAAAGTATTGTGTCGCTCCAGATGCTTAAGAGAGCGAAAGCACTATGGTGGGGTAGGCACGCATACCCGGGGAGCGAAAGTATTATGTTGGGGTAGACACCCACTCAGGGGGAGTCAAAGTATGCCTAGTATAACACTTTTACTCCCCGAGTGTGTGTAAACCAGCATAATACTTTCGCTCCTTGGGTGTCTAGCCTAGCATAAAACGTTTGCTTATCCAGTGCCTAGTCTAGCATAACATTTTCGCTCCTCTAGTTGGTATCTAGATCAGCACAAACTGTCATTACTGGAGTCTGTCTAGACCAGCATAACACTTTGGCTCCCCAAGTGTGTGTCTACTGCAGTGGTTAGTCCAATAACACATCCCCCCCCCCCCACCCAGTGGCTACCCTAGCATAAAACTTTTGCTCATAGGGTGGTCACACCAGCATAACACTTTCTGTTACAGGGTGGCTAGCCCAGCATTAAATTTCTGCTACCCAGTGGCTAGCCTAGCCTAACACACTTACTCACTGGGTGGCTAGACCAGCATAACACTTTCACTCACCATGTGTCTATTCCAACATAACAGTACTGCTCACCGAGTGGTTAGCCCAGCATAACACTTAAAATTTTCTATGAAATTAAATGTAAATGGATCTGATTTAATAAGGGGTTGTCTAAGAATTCGACAAAATTTTTCAAAAATGTAGTCGAGTGTGTTTGAAGCTTATTTAACACACATTATAGATACTTTTCAATAGAAAGTGCATCCCCAAAAACTATAATAATACGCAATCTTAATTGCATCTAGTGACAAAATGGAGACAAGAGAAAAGGAAAATGAATTTTTGGATGTCTGGTGGGAAACCTTTATAATGCTGATCAAGAAAGATACATAAGTTAAGTCCTCTGCATTATCTGTGAATGTGCTTGAACAGATTGGAAAACAAGTAACACCAAGAACAATAAAAACGACTTATCAATCTTGTAGGGTACAGAGCCAGGGTGCCAAGAATGAAACCCTACACAAGTAAGACAAATCAAAAGAAGAGGTTAGCATTGGCAAATGGTTACGTAGGGAAATATCAGAACTTCTGGCATAATAGTTTTCTTCTCGATGATGGCTGCATTTGATATTCACGACCGAATTTGACATCCAAGATATGCAAACCACTGTTATGCATGGCGGCGGTGGAGTTACTATAGTCTGGGGTTGTATGGTTGCATGTGATGTAGAGGAACTAATTGTCATATAGAGAAATATGGTTATATGGTCATACTTAAACGTAACTTAACGAAGAGCACTGAGAAACTGTTTCCGAATATTGAATGTTATACTTATGACTATAACATCTCTACATGCGTTTACGATATACTACATTTATATCTGTGAAGTGCAATTATAATCGTTTGTTCCTAGAGTATACAAAATAGTCCCCATTATAGACTTGCCTTGAAGTAGCAAAATTCTTTAACTAAAATTGAACAGGAAGATTTGGCCTTGATTACATCTTTTTGTTGGCTTGCACCAGAATATATGATTTTGTAAGAATGCCAACAAAATGTAATAGGTGGGCATCACATCAAATTAGTAGAGCTCAGTAAGAGGATGGAAGCCTTGAAAACCCATTTGCCTACCACCTTGCCTTATAAGAAACCGTCCACCCTTACTCTTTTACTTGGGCAGAAACCTTGTCTTGCTTCTACCTTCCCACACCAGCACATACCACATCAAATCAGCCTCAAACATTCCTGTGCATAACCACAAAAGAGGAACCACCACCCTATAAAAGCAAATCACACGTAATGAACCTGTCCAACCAAAACCTCAATGCTGCTAAGAACAACATTCTACAAAAAGATGCCTCCTTCTCCCCCTCCGAAAAGTTTTAAAAAGAGAGGTCAAATTCAATTCCTCAATACTGTCGATTCTTAAGTGATTTAAGTTATCAGGAATCAAATACTGTTGACTCCGGTACATGCAGATTTTCTGGGAATTTTTTTATTAACACCAAATCAATAGGGATGAGTACAGTGGAGAGTCTAAAATACGTTTGTCAATGGGCAAACTAAAAAAATAATGGGATAGGGGAAAATAATTTATGCATACCTGGATTTTTTACTTCGGAAATGTACATAACCGCAAAATGCATGTTTAGTTCAAACAACACCATTAAAATGTCAATGAAACCGCTTATTCAAGTCACTATATAATTAAATATTAACTTCAATTAAACATTTATTAACAAAATGCATAAAACGAAATAGATTTATTTACTACAATTTTCGCTAACAACTATTTGCCTAGCCATTTTCAAACTCATACAATTGACGTGTTCCATGTATCTGTTACACACATCTATTCACACCAACTTCCACAATCTCTGCACCACCATGCAAAAGCATCTAGAGCTTCAGCCGGTGTTCCACACACGTGTACAGTGCATTGCACCAGTGTATTACTTGTGTTTACAATAGTAATGTTTTGTTTCAAGGGTCTTTCAAATCTCTGTTAGCTTGTGTTGTGCAGTGTGGCGTAAGTGTTCTTGTTAGTGTAGTGCCACGTATTTTAAGCAATGTTTTGAAGTGCCAGTTTGTGTGTTGCATACCACGTAACTACTGTAACACGTCACATGACATTCAAGTTTGTGTTTATATTTGATAATGTTGTGATTCCAAGGGCTTTGTGTATGTGTTATAATTAAGCTGTTAGGCTAAGAAGTGTTGCAGTCATAATTTTAGGGCAATTGGAGGGTTTGTTTACCTTTTACGTGAGGTGCAACCAATATTTCAACAAACACATACAACAGTGAAGTGTAAACACATACCATTATTCATCAGTATAAATATAGAATAACTAACAATCATATTACATTTGATTACAACATTTTTCTACGAAATGTTTTATTTTATGTAGGTCCAGTATTGGAGCAGTACTCTGGTAGGCGAGTAAGATTAGTTTGGATACATGGCCACGCCACACTTTACAGTAACACCACTATGCAGCAGAGATAACCTACAAAATTGCCATTTCCATTTTGTGTGTGTGCTAAATTTAAGTTACACTTAACAAAGTACATGTTCCCCTGTCTGCACACATACAGTAAGTTTTATGTAATTATTTTATTAGGGCCAGTTTTGAGTCAGTAGAAAAGCCATATTTTAGGTTAGCTCACAAGACAAAGGCAAATGTCAACACCACGTCCAACCACTGCTTCAGTTATATTTTGATTTCTTTATATATAATTTTGTTTACTATTTAAAAGTGTAATTATTGTGTGTCATTCCCATCACTTCATGTATTCAGCCACAGTTTTATTTGTTGTAATACATTTTTATTCATTACATGTTTTTTCATGACCACACGCCACAGCTCAGCGCCAAGGCAAGTTAGTAGCGTCTCAGGCGCTCTGTGGGGAGGACGTCGTTTCAGGCCTCTCCGGCCCTTCATCACATTGACTGAACATGTAACGTACAATAGTAATTACTGTAATTACCTGCAAGCAAGGCGAGGGGATTTTCCCTTGTGGCAAGGGTAAAAATTTTGAATCTGTCTTGCATTTGAGAATCTCGGTTTTTTTATAAACATTTCTTGTCCCATTCTTAGGTTAGTGCAGTGCTATATGATGACTGCATATGACATTTAATCATCAATCATATAATAATAATTTTCCATCATATAAATAAAAATAAACTTAACATGCATGTCAGTATAATTACATGCAATGTTGTATATGGTGGAAGGTATGATGCACCTAGCAGCCACCATGCTTTGTTTTTGTCGGTAACACCATATATATACACACGAAACTGTGGATGAAACTTGAACTCTTAGTACAGCAGGGCATGTTCCGCATACCGTATTGATTACCGTAGTACACTACTGGTATTTTCCACTACGTAGTGCCAATTGTTTGGTAACCTCAAAGTTTGACAGTGTACAGGTATGGTAATCTATGGAAAGAAAATCTGTATGTTAATAAACAAATGTTTTGATTGTTTTGTTGAAATTGGGTGCTAAATGGCTAGTGTTGAGAAGAGAGTAACATCAGTTTTTATTAAGAACTGTAGGACATATGATGATGCTAATTTTACTCATATACAAAATTTAATTATTCCATGTGATGTCTCAGATATTTTTTCCTGGTCAGTAAAGGTTTAAAAGTAGGGCTCGTCTTGCATTCGGGTAAATACGGTAGTTTAATCACCGGAACCCGATTTCGGCGTGTATACACAACACATTTTTTACCAAAAAGAAATGACTACAAAAAGTGGGAAACTGCCTAATGTCGAGATATTGCATTAAAAAAGTATGTATCCCGAAAAATCTGTATTAAGTGATTATTATTTATACTCAAATACAGTGTAAACTCGAACCATCTAACTTTTTTTAACCAAAAGTCCATGTGCACAGAGCATTTTCTGTGACAAAATCCCAATGTAAACTATCCTAACATACTTAGTCCATTTTTGCATAACTCGAAATTCAATTTTTACTGCATCGATCAAACAAAGATTTCTGCGGCACCGCCGAATATTACATGCTCCGATTATTAAACAACAAATTATTAACAAAAAGGTATAATTACAAACAGTAATCACCCATGCATACAAGTCGGTATACGGTACATTATGCACACATGCGCCAGTATTACAAATACATAAAAATAAAATAAATTTTTAACACACATTTATTTTTGCTTATGACTCACTGCCCTGTATTTGATTATATTGATGTAATTTAGAACTTCTAAAATAACCTCTTGTTGATTTAATCGTGAACTTGTTCTTTTTTACTAAAAATCCAGGCTGATAATGAGCTAGAAGCAGCATTGCCATATTTTCGACATCAATTTGCAATGTGATGTTGCCAACAACTCGGAAATTTTCGTTTGAATAATTTTTCATAAAAATTACAAATGGATTATGTATAAAATTTTAACTCTAATAAATATTTCCGGAAAATTAGAAAAAGGCAATGAAAAATTAAGGTAACCCTATCCACTGCTCTTTATGAATCACAATATTCAAGATGTACATGAGAAAATAATTTTGCTAGTGTACAAGAGAAAGATATCTAATATAGTTTGCATGCCCGCAGCATTGCCGCAAATGCAGATTGTTAAGACGCCATTTTGTGTGACAAGTTGCCATGGTTTTGCTTTTTCTCTAGACATGTTACCATCTGTGGAATAGTAAAAGCGCAACGAACATGCGTAAACAATGCACATAATACAAATTTTCTGTCTCAAATGTTTTGTAGGGGAGAAATGAAGTCGGAATTTATTTTGTTTGTACGCAGTCACGGTTTAGCAATATTTACAGGAATACAAAAATTTGGTGTGGCCTATACTTAAAAAATTAATCATCTCTAAGTTTTCATCAATAACTTGGTGCAGCCTATAGATGTCAATATATGGTAATTCATTATGTAGCCTTTGTGCTTATTTTGTCTGCACTGGGGCTCACCGAGCCAAAGTGGCGAATGTTTACATGTAAGTGCCCAGTGTTGGGAATATAATAAATAAACAGCTGTGTCAACGAGAGTTCACGTGTTCACTTATTTCTGACAGCGTCTTGGCCACTTAAACCAGGTATGCAACCTGCCAATTTATCATAACATATTTTTCAGGAGGAGAGGGCCCAAAAAAACCTGCAAGGAGTGAGTTAAGCGTTGAGGGAGGCTAACAGCCTCAAGGCATAGAGGATTTTGTTGCAGAACTTCACCAGCATCACCACCTGCGATAATGCAGAGAACAGCAGGACTAGAGGAACAGCCACTGGGGGGTGATCGGCCGTACGACCCGAGATCGACAACAACTTCATGTCTGCTGAGTGGGCTGGTGCCCACCTGGTATAAATCATCAAACCTTGCCTCCAGTACACATAACCTCATGTTCTCACCTGGTCCAGCTACCTGGAAGCAGTCACAATACTAATCAAACCTGCAAGTGGCAGTTTCCTATAATGATCACACCTGTCAACATATTGACCTGTTATCAAACCCATACAATATTAACCAAATCAGCAACTGGTAGTATCCAATAACCATGCCCATCAAAATATAGCAATGTCTATAATCTTATTCCACATTCCGTTTAGCATTAAAATAACATTCACAGATCATCAGAGATTGTATGATTCATTCTCATTATCGCCAACCTATGAGTGCTGTAAATGCATAAGAACACTGGATGCTTTCTCACTGCAGCCAATATATGAGTTCAACAGACACGAAAGAAAAAGAATAAATGTAGTCCATAGAATATAAACAACTGCTGTGCTCTTACTCCATAGCTGTGCCGATAACAATAGCTTTCTATTATGTATACCATTTTCATTTATGAAATGTGAAAAATTGATCAAGGCACACTATCTTTGGCAAGTCTGTTAACATTTTACGTGAGTGGTGGGTAATGTGTTTTTTTTAGGATCTTCAGCACTGCATTTATGAAAATTGTATTTGTATTTATTTTCATGCACTACATCAAGCTGAAATTGGAAATGTATTAGTATTGTTGGGTCAAACAGCACCTGTCATATTTTTTTTACTTTCTTGTACAAAATAATACCGGTTATTAAATGTAATATATAAAAATGTAGTGGAAAACAGTTTATAAGTATAAAATATATTGTTGAGATTCAGCTGCAAACGAAATACATAGTATTAATTAATTTCTATACTGAACTGAGAATCGGAATAAAGGATTTTTTTTTTGTATTTTTACATAGCTAGTTTTAACAAATTGCCACGGTAAATTATATCCCAAACTCCATACACAATCTTCGACTCTAGCACATTATTGACAACCTCCCTATGCCAAACCATAACATACACATATGGCCCCAACCTATGCCAATCTGTTTATGGGCAGATTAAAAGAAACTTCCTTGGTCACCAACCAACCCAACTACACTACTGGATGCATATAATCAACATCATCTTCATGATATGGACGTTCACTGAAGACTGCCTAATTCGCTTTCTAAACAACTTAAATGTATACACTTTCCTTAAGTCCACTTGGTCATACTCCAAAACATATTCCATATTACTGGCTGTTGAACTGACTCTTCACAATGGCACAATTCAAACTGCTTTTCACACCAAACCCACCAACAACCTCAGGTATTTACATTTTAACAGCTACCACCCATACCATGCCAAAAATTCCCTACCCTACAGTCTTGCCAGCCAAACGTATCTGTTCCACCATCAGTGATCTCAACAAACAGCCAGAGCATTCCTTGACAGGATCTACTACAGACCTCTCGTTCACAGATTCAGCAAACCATCTAAAATACTGGAACACAAACCAAGGTCAACAAATTGGATATATATCCATGGCAGTCCCTTATCTTGAAGGTCTAAGTAAACTAATAACTATTCCCTACTCTGGATACAAAATTATGGCTTCTTCAACACAAACACAAGACCTGCTCTCCAAACCACCCAGATTGGTCTTCAAAGGCCACCCACCTAACCTCCACAATTAACTGGTTCGTCCAAAGCTGCAGCCTACCACAAATGCCAACCAAACTATCGCACCAGAGGATCACGCCGTGCTGTGGCACTTCTGTGCCATCCACCAACCCGCAACTTCTCTCAATAGCAGACCCACTAACCATACATACCACATCAAAAGGCCACTATAACTGTTACGCAGAACCTCTGATTTATCAGTTACAGTGCCAACATTGTAAGCAGAATACATCGGCCTCACCACCAAACTCTTGCAGAGAATGAATGGCCATAGAGAAGCCACTAAACAAGCCATACCATAGCTGGTCACGCCCACATCCTACAAGACAAACCAGTTAAAGCACATACAGCATCAACCAACAAGGACCAGCCAGAGTGTAACCCCGCCTGCTCGTGACCAGTCTTAATTTCTCCACCGCAGCCCTTGCTGGATAACTGACAAGCCTATTCACATCAGCCAGTGTTCATTGCTTCACCGCATTTGTTGCAGAACGAACTAATCAGTCTGCTCTCTACACCACAGCCCTTGCCGGAGATCCACCATGCTCGCTTAAATTCCTAAACCTACCCTCCTTCACCACATTCGTGCCAAAGAAAATACCTCTCCTTGACTCCACCACCCCTACTGCCGGAGTTATCCTTTCCAGCCTGTCTTCACTGCATTCGTGCCAAAGATTCACCCCGCCACATCGTCTACACCCCTAGACCTACAGCCCCTTCTGGGAAACACATGCATGCGTAGGGAGTACTAGTTTACGTTATTTTCATAGCACTCATCTACCTGCCATTGTTAGTGTAGGACCAGGTCGCCTCTACCTGGCACAGCATAGGCTAAGCTTCCCTAAGCTCTTGCGACACCACTCTGTTTACTTCCTGCGTAATGGAATACACAGGAGTTTTACCAACTCAAGGGTATCCTTTCCTCTAGTAACAGTACCTGTGCCAGTGGACCTCACATCGCTCACAGCATTGCAGGTGACCAGGGAAATTACTCATATGAGTCATATGCACCAGTTGAGTACCCACACGCACCTTGGGCAGTTGCCCACTCTGTGCTCCATGGAGTCCAGAATGATAAAGAATCCTGATACTAGGTACTCAGTCTCGAGGCCAGTTTGCCTGCTCAATTGCATACTCTCTTCACCACACTTCAACGCCAGAGTTAGTGCTCACCGAGTGTGGGGAGACTGTACCGCCTGAGACACTTACCCATGTGCAGAGACTGTCAATGGCATGGCACGTCTCAGTGCTCACCATGTTTAGGCGCCGAGTGCTGTTTGTATCTGCAGATGCTACACATGGTTGCACACCAGGTAGGACCACATGTAGTCACCTGCAGTCACTTCACACACGTGAGGTGTATGACTTAGTCCAGATGCCCTATTTCTGCTGGAGTGGTATCGGAGAGAAAGTCAAACAGATACTAACTGCCTGTGGGTGCTTGCATGAGTTTACGCTTCTCATCGCTACAATCGCGCAACTCTCTCCCAAGGATTAAGCCCAGGCGTTGCACAAACTCTAGATTCCCATCAAACCAGAGATACCCAAGGACCTCCTCAAGGACCCCATCCGTATGAACGAAGAAAATACACATGTTACATACATTGCTAGCAGCATTCCTAAGCAGGCAGGATCAGTCCTTAGCGCTCAACAACTATTAATACAGGGGAGTAGAACCAGTGGAACCTTACCAGCCGACCATAATAAACTTTAAGCCACTGACCGTAAACAGCTTAGTTCACACACATGTCAGCCAGAGTTGTCCCAGGTCAAACCACCGCCAGAAGTTACAAAAGCGAGAGATCACTCACAGAACCCGATTTTGTGCCCTGCTGCAAAGCTACCAGGCCAGTCTTCTACACTGGATGTGCACCGGTGCCACGTAGCACCCGACAAAACCAATCCTCTTTAACGTAGTGACGACCCTGACAGCCCGAGACATCATGCGTCACCACATTTGATTAAAATGCTTTCTCAAGTCTCAAGTCACATTATATAGACACGTCCTATGAAGGCTCTTATTTCTAGCCCTGTTACACTTGTTCAGCAACTGTTTGAAGGGCACACACAAAAATGTTGCTTCTTGAGAACAGATATTTCTTTATCACCCAATGAAAATAAATAAAAAAATTTCCATCATTAGGTGCATGGATTACATTAGACACCATAACATTTTTCACAGTTACATATGTAGTTATTTACTATTTGGATGGCACTACTGTTCCTACTCAAGGGAACTGTGACACTGGTTTTGAGACATCACTCACCTGGACAACTACTAAAGAGGCGGGTGCATCTACAACTGTTTGTGGTGGACTTACTGGCACCACAATACTTCTGGACTACAGAGGTAGCCCACACAACTAACTAGGGTTAAATGAAAATATGTGAAACTTCATAACATGCATTCATGTTCTGTGAAGAATGCTTCTATGCGGACAAGCTTAGGCTGCTGAAGTTTCACCTCACTTCATCACACCAAGGGTAGCCTTACCTCAAGTGTGGCAAGTTGAGCTGGGTCAGATACAACCAGGAACTGGCTGTGTGAGTTTTGTGGATCATTGGAGTCATCTGATGTCCCTAGGGCAAGGAATGTACTTCCATCCTTGCTGAAACCCAGTACCTACACACACCACTTCTCCCAGTTCATTTGCCAAGACAAAAGCATGCTCAAAAATTACTGTCATAATTATAATTATCTTATATTCTGGAGTCTATAACAGCTGTGATGGAGTATTAGTTAAGCTACAAACTAGCCTCTCACAATGAGTAACCAGGTTTGATTCCCAGCAAGATCAAAGCCAGATTTTTTTGTATGTGGGTACCTTGCTGTTGGGTTTTCTAGGTATACTCCCATTTACAAACCATTGCATTCTGTTGCTACTCAATCCTCATCTCACTTAACCCTCATCATTAGCATTAAAAACTTTTGACAAATGTATATATGTGTATCTGTGCGTGTGTGTGTGTGTGTGGTGGGTGATGTTTGCATCTGTATGTGTATTTTTACACACATGCACGCATGTACCCACAAAACAAACACACTTAAGAAGTTACATTACAACAGTTTTACTGCTTAATAAGTACTTATGCATTATTTGGCGGCAAAGAGAGATTCTGTGCATGCCATTTTAGGATACTGTTTTATTTGGAACACGAGTACTGAAATAAATATTTCAGTAACACATCCTCCAATTTTTCTGGGGGAAGCTACTGAAAATTGACTTTGTGCTGAATCACTGTGCATTATTTAAACATTTATGACTACAAAAGAAAGTCAAGTACATGTCTGGGTTATTATTTTATTTGGAAGATGTCTGAATATCAATATTACATGCAAAAATCAAATTGATTTTACATCAGCGATTTTTGAACATGGGCTTACCATGCTTGGTAAAACCTTGCACTGCTCAATGTTTTAACATTTTGGAAGACATGGGGAGACTATACGACTCAAGTGACAATTAGAGATGATTAAACACTGAATTTTGTCAAAAAAATTGTCAATTTTAATATATAGCGATGGGAGTGAATCAAAATAGGTCCAAAATTTCTCAAAATACTTTTTAAGGCCTCCTTTCTGGAAATTGTGAGGGGCTGTTTTATAAAAGTTCTATAACAGGCACAGAACTTCTTGGCCACTTAAGTACAGTCTATAGTGGCACTCAGTAGCCTGCTGTAGCCTAGACAGCGTTACAGTGGCCACAGCAAGTCAAGCAAAATGTTTCTCAGACTCAGTAACTTTATCCAATAAAATAATTAATCTAAACAAGTAGAGGAAAATCTTAAGTCTGTATCTTTATCTATTTCTGTTTTACATAGTTGTGGAGTGCGCATGAGCTCATGATAATTTTTATGAATACAAAATATTATACCCTCAAAGAATATCATATTTTGTAGGTATATCTAAATATTTTTAGTTTCTGTAGCACATCATCTTACTTACTACACACACACTGTTGATGTCTGCTGTAGTCCCAGTGGCCAGTACCGCAGCGGGCTTTGAACGATGTTCACCGTTTTCGATTTGCTTGTATGTAGGTGCTAACTAAACATTGTGCTAGCACCAGTTATTACAAAAGGAAAATGATTCACAAACAAGATCAATGTGTATTTAGCGTGAGTTATTGTTTTTCTTTAAATCATTGAAAAATATTTTTAAAAAGTATGAATTTTAAACAAATCAACTGTTTTACAGCAGGAGAGTGTTGTGTCAGCAATTCTTTGAGACTGCAGCAACAGTTTTACTAGAACTAAAAGTGGTAAGCTGACAGTAGCTGATAATCATATTGCTTTGTTCCTTACAAGTTTCTGCATCAACAATATACTTGGGTAAATGAAGCAAACAATGTTAAGTACTGACTGTAGAGTGAAAAGTATTTCTTTAAGAGAAAAAAGTGTTGTACTGCAACAAAAGCGGTAAAATTAAATTATCGTCACTAAGTTTCAGAAATGTACATAATTGAGTACAGTACAGTACAGTATCATTAATATGCTCCCTCTTAATACAAAACTCCAGTTTATACAAAGTAATTCTACAGTCCCGCGAACTTACATATGCCTTATGATGTTAAACTGTTTGTTTAATAAGAAACATGGTTAATAAGTAAAATAGTCTATTTCATATAAGAATTCCTTTTTGTGACAGATCACGTCTGTTGTCAGTGTACACTCTGAAAGAGCAAATCCTGTCTCCTGCTGTCTCCGTCAGATCTGACGATAACAAGACGTAGAAAGTCGGAGTGATACTCGAAAAGTTAGGTAAGATCAATGTTTATTTTACTGTAGAGGAAAATAAACAAAGATGGTGGAAGCATTATCTCCTATCCACTCGGGCTTGGCAGAAGGTAAACACCTTAGCATAAAACAAGGGAAGACACCCTGTGCAAAGCTATGGGAGTAGGCAGTGACTGGTGCATGTGAAAACATTTTACTCCTCTGGGCGAGTTCTGCTCTCTGGTTGTCCGCAAGGGACCGAACATGTCCTAGTGTGCGAATTTGACGATGCTGTTGGTTTTTCCTTAGTCAAAGGCAGGAGAGGATCTTCGGCCCAGTGACATAGCGGTGTCAGAAGACTGATCAAGAACTGAAGCAGAACTGATGATTCAGAGGCCCAGCGCCTAGATCCTTGGTGCGAGCGGCGTAGTGAAGAGTTGTGGAATCTAGGCATCATACTTTTAGTGACATCCTGCGGCACACTGCTGTACTAGCCCCGAACCTCTTGCATGGTCCCGGTGGATCATCAGGTGAAACCATAGTGCAGAACTGCAGGCTTCCCGTTAAGGACACACGTACTTCAGAACATACAAATTAGATGGCCATGCGTTCTCTACAACCTGGTGTGCAGGAAGATAGAGCCTCCACCACTAGGAATCCAATCCAAAAGGGCAGCTAGTCAGTCAGCCCAGGTTATACTTCATCCACCATGCTTTTGGTGCCAGAGGGAGTATCTGCCTGGTTCTGAGGGTCTGACCACTTTTGGACTCACATCCAAGTGGTGTAAACGTTCAGCCAATGTAATTCAATGCTCTGTGTCCAACGCTCTGTGTCCACTGCACTTATTGGTTCCGGACGCAAAAGGAGCAGGGGGTGTCACTTTGGTCTGTTCAAACTCAACACTTGGCACAAAACCAATATAGGGACCTTCGTCACCTGTTTAACCTTTGCGGGTTTGGTAGTAGTCCTCAACCATATGTCATACTCCGTCGAAGTGGTACTCAAAGGCGAGGTAAAAATGTAGCTACCACCTCTATATACAAACAAGGGCTTAACCCAATGTCGACTGCACTTAGCAGTCATAGTCCCTGGGAATAAGCTCAAGCCACCCGCCAGCTGGAGAGGTCTCACCTCCCAGACCCCACCCCATCTTTATTTGGCCTCCATCAAGACCGCAGGGACAACTCATCCCATAGTTCAAGTCTTCATAAGGGGTAAGAAAGTTCCGTATGGCTTCTCAAACCCCTGGTTCAGACAACCATCACACCAGCCCTCCCAGGGCAACCAGCAGCAGCCGATCCCTCAGCACACCAGGTACCGGTGCCAGCACCAACCACTAGTGCCGCAACATGGTCAGCAGCCATCACAGGCCACTAATAGTCCATCCAACTATCTATAAGGCCACAATCGCCATCCCCGAATTTGTGCCCTGTAGAAAAGCCAAGTGCCCAGTACTGTACACCGGCCAGGCACCGGTACATCATTAAACAGGGAGAGTTCAATTAAACCCTGTGTGTCTGTCCTCACACCACACAAAACAGTCCCGACTGTGATGATCCCCAGCCACTAAAGGACATCATGCATCAACGTATACACAATTAACTGGTGCGAAGGAGGTGACCTGCTTTTGAAGAGCAGCTGCGACTCGTGCATCAGAGAAGTGAGGCAGGTTGCAGCAGAAATGAACGCTGCTGGTGCACCGTTATTGTTGACATAATTTGGTTCACTCAAAGTCGAAGCCAAAAAAGTAAAGGAGTCAATAAAAAGCACAAAACTCAAATACAAAACTGTAAAAAAATATGTATTCCAATAAAAAAGAGCATAAGCAGGTCATCAAAACTAGTGAACATCGCATGGTTACAAGATAAAAGGTGCTCATAGGAGGGAAAGGTAAATCTGTAACTTGAACTGTTACTGGCTATCGCGGTTGCTATGCATGCGTGGCTGGAGGGTGGTTAGGTGCAAAAAAGAGTTGGTTGACTACAGTAGGGAAGGAGGAGTGAGGTGGGAAAGGATTCAGTGTGGTGTAGACTTACAGAAGGAGGATAAAGAACAATATCATCCTTCATGACATGTCATGCAAAGTCTAGCGTGCTAGGCATGCACGTGCATGCTCAACTGGAATCACTGCCTCCGTAGTTTTAAAACAGATTTCAACCAAATTTGTTTGTCTTTTGAGTTACTGCAGATGGTTTAAGGATACCTACTGAGAAATACCTACATATTATTGCCATGGGCCAGTGAATGTAATATAATTAATGTTCCCTTGCAATTTTTCCTATTTTAGGACTATTTTTTTTTTTAAGAACACACGTAGTAGACTGTTATAAACTACAGGATTTACCTGAAAGGAGAACGACCCTGAATCTGAAACGACCCCTTCCTAAATAAATAAATAAATAAAAAAAAAAAAAAAAAACGAGGGAAAAATACTTAAACCTGAATTCACAACTACCTCTGTGAAGTGCGGAAAAAATTATTTAGGTTAAAACCCTTCAAGAAGAAATGTTATAATATGAATAATATTATATATTTTATTTACTTTTAAAGAAAAGCTAATCACAATGAAATAGGCATGTCCAACCTGTCTGCATGGTAGCAGCAACTTTCTTACGCTGTAAAACTTTTGTGGGCGATATATTAATGATGAGCCATTCTGTTTCCCAGCAAAGCTCTTCCTCCTTGTAGCCATTTGCAAATTAATTAAATTAGTATTAGCCAATTAAACAGATTACCCATTAATCTGCAAACTCTATTTTTAGACCATCCCCATTAACATGTCATTCGCTTAGTGAATTAGAGGCCCTACTACTCAAGCAGTTCATGTTTTGGTGACATCAGATAAGGGGACCCTTGTCAAAATTGACAGGTACAGTCTCAGCACTACAAAAATATGGCCAACCATAGGACACACTGTATTTTAGCATGAAAAGCATTTGTTAAAATCCTCTGATGGCATGTCAATTTTGGAGGATTTACTGCTTCCTGAGTAAAATTATGAATAGAAGCCCATAATAATCTTGTCCATGTAACACAGACTTAAATACTGAACTAGCAGTGTCACACATTTATGGTATTTGTGGTCCTACGTTTTGAATTGAAGACGACCCCTTATTTTTTATATTCATTTTCTGTCAAAAAAACTTTGTCTTCCTTTCCGGTAAACATGGTAGGTAGTTAATTTTATTAACATATTATTAAACAGTAAATGTTTCAGTTTAGCTTCTTTTACTTTGTTTTGGTTAATACAAACTTTGTTACTACTAAATGTCAACTTTTGGAACCATTCAGAACTTCTTTAATGAGGTCTAACAACTTGCTAGGTATTGGGAAAAGGAACTGCTGGAATATACTAACATTATAGACCAAACTGAACCTACAACTAAATTTACATTTCATCACAAACAAGCTTTCCTTTTTAATTTAATATAATTTGCTATAAAAAAAGTTCACCACCAGCCACAGGATAAAGATAGCGTTGCGTATGCTGCAAAAATTGACCACAATTATTAATGCTATTAAAATTAAGATGTTATGGTCACCCATTAACTGTTTATTTGAACATTTTGTACTATTGGAATCTTAAAATGTGCTGGAAGTGGATAATGTACTACTTACGTTGCCACCCAACTCCTTCAGCTTCTTGGAGCCGGCAAAGTTGTTGGCGAGTGTGAAGACCGTGTCACCAAAGACTATCTCAGTGCCGTCCTCAGTTTCGACAATACCGTGCACGGTGCGCTTGTGCATGGTGAGGGTGGAGGCCTGGCGGTAGTGGCGGGAGCACACCACACAGAAGTATGGCTTCTGTTGCGTGTGCACCATGTGGTGCTTGTAGAGACTCGAGTACTCTGTGAACCGCTTGCCGCACCCCTGTGACATCATGCTAACATTACCATTAGCTTATACTACTGTTTCAAACCATGCACTTATTTTAACATTTCATAATAATTGCCACCATTGCATCAGTTGTACTGTAATTTTTTAATGCTGAAAAGAGTAAAAAACTTTTATTTCCTAAAAGTCACTATCTTTGTCCTATCGCAAATGCCCAGGCTACGCAATCTGGTGAACCAGAGCCTAACGCCCCCCCCCCCCCCCCCCGGGTATGCACGACAGAGCATGGTGAAGCCGCCGTCTGTGACGAGCCACGTGCGACCTGGAGCACAGCTGGAATTCCGTACCTACAGCACAAACATCAAAAGAAGCTTGGCAAAACCTTCTGAAACCAGAGTCACCTCTTCCTGCCATGCCCGCAGTTACACGGCCTACGGGCACACCAGTAGCCAGGCAACTCTTATTTAACACCACTCAGATCGCTACTGCAAATATTATGCCTCTCAAGACCTATTCCAGGGCAGCCCTCCGCACAGCTTCACAATCCTCAGTCTGAAAGGTTATCGAGCTACCAGCCCAGACATCAGGATCCCAAAAGTAAAAGGGTAATAAAGCTTGTTAAGGAGACCCCATTTCCATGGTCTCTAGGGGGTTACTGGGGCATGTTCACTTTCGTTGTCACCACATTGAGAGTTGAAAAGGTATCAAGTTATCTTATTCTTTTTATTTTATTTCTTTTGTCATAATTAATTTTTAATGTTCTGTAGGTAACCGGGGGCCCAACCTATTTTTCAACATACTACATTCTACATACATTAAACAAACTGCTTTCTATTAATTTTTTCAATACAAAATCATTTGGAAAATAGTATAATCAATCAATTCTTCAGACCAGAAGGGAACACACCTGTATGGTACACACATATGGCTTCTCCCCTGAGTGTATGCGCAGGTGGTTCTTGTAGTTTGTGGCAGAAGCAAATGCACGTGTGCAGCCTTCCTGGGGACATACATATGGCCTCTCCCCAGTGTGCGTGCGAACGTGTACTTTCCGAATGTTAGATGTCGTGAAAGAACGTTCACATCCAGCCACCGGACATCGAAATGGCCTCTCACCTGAAACCGTATGTGTATATGTAACACTTTCTGAGATTACTAAGACTGCAATCACATCAGTCTTCCCCTATATTCTTGCCTGCCATTATTACGCATTACATTATTGCAAAATTTCAGTACTATGAGTGCAATAATGCTATAAATATGAACAAGTTGGCCAAACAACTTTACAAAATCTGATACTGTCTCACCCATTTAAATATCTGTCACACAAATACACTGGTTTTAACTATAAAATCCAACCTAATTAGACAAAGTTTTAGTTATTCACAATTAACAGTTACATTTAAAGAAAGTACAATAACTTTATATGGAAAAAACCATTAAAACACTAAGTTGAATAAAATTATATCATTTTTTTCTAATTATTGCATCCTTTTTCTTGTCCCCCTGACACATTGCTACAATCTAAAACATAAAATCTTGTGTGAAATTGCACATAAAATTTTAAAACTATTATAAACATTTAAGTGTGTTGCACTATCTCAACTGGGTGACCGGCATGAGTGTGTATAACATAAAATCTTGTGTGAAATTGCATATAAAATTTTAAAACTATTATAAACATTTAAGTGTGTTGCACTATCTCAACTGGGTGACCGGCATGAGTGTGTATGTGAGCGTGGCTGGTTCGTTCCAACTACTAAGCCGGAACTGTATGTAGCCACGTTCCATAGTGGGTACACGTTGAACAGGCCTCTCTTCTCTGGGGTTATTCAAACTTGAAATTGAATAGTGGTTTTCTATTCAGAAATGACATGAGAAATGAAACCTCACTACACGAGAAATCATAGCAACCAGGACCCTAACGTCGTCCGAGGTTGCACACAAGCCCTTGATTAACAAGCACTGGCTGAGGCATGGTTTCCCACGTTGTAGTTAATTAATGCTTAAGGAGCTTGGGAACGGACTTCCGGGACTGGGAGTTTAAACCCGTATGATTAATGTTCCGTTAAACGTCCTTTGACAGGAAGACCTTGTTTTTGTACAAGAGGACGACTTCAACATTCGCGAGACCAGTGTTGCGAGGAGCATTACCAGGAACTCTTAAGAAGGTTTTGCCAAAACCTCAGAGTACAGGGTGGGTCTTGTCGGTTTGCGAGTGGGGACAAAATCAAGCATTGCTTTCACTATTTTATTATGTCGCGTTACCTCTGGTTGCAGTGGAGTGGTGCGTTGTCTGCAGGGGGTTCCTGGGGTAAGGTAGGTGGTGATTGAGACCTAAGGAGTGTGTCTCCGAGATGAATAATTAAAAGATTCTCAAGCTGTGAGCTGCTTGGACCTCTTGTAGGTGCCTGGAATAATGACTTACTGTCCTCTTCTTTTGGCTGTAGTAAATTAGCTAATTCCTTCTCTTGTGATTTTAATATCACTTTATTACCACCTTTTCTACTAAAGGCATTTGAGTGGAAAACAAATACTGTTTAAGACAAAGCCAGGTAAAAGGTGTAATCCTACTATGTACTTCTAGACACAATGGTTTGCAACATAATATCTCACTGTTGTTCCATGAACGGCCATTACCCCAGCGATGGATCAGAGCATACGACATGACATGTTGTTTTATACAATAATGCCTAGGTGTTGTATCTACACGTGGGTCAAGTGGAATAAAATAGCTTGTTCCTCCGACCTGGCCGTTTACCAGCGGTGGTGGAGAAGAAAACTATCTCAGTCTCTTCATTCCACCAGTAGAGGAGTTCCTACAGTGTTTTGGCCACTCCCGATAATCTACCCACTGGCAGATTTCAGTTTCCTTCTTAAGGTGTTTGTATTTGCCTTTGTAGCTTTAATATGTGATTGCCGGCTTTTCCTTAGAACACAGAGCTAGGCAAACACTTATTAAACAGGAGGGGGGGGGGAGGGAAAGAGAGAACACCACACCTAACTAAATGTTTATTTTAAATAACCCTTGCAGATATTTCTTCTGGCCTCTTCAGCAGTGAAGAAGGGTAGCACGGCACTTGCTCTGGGCTGTCACCTCAGGCCTTTTGAGTGGAGAGGTGCAGCACACTGCCCTAAGGCCAGCTCTGGTACTCCTATTTATACTAAAAATTCCAGCTTGTAGGCTCTCAGAAGTTGCAGGGGAAGCTAGCCTCACTTCTAAGGTGTAGGAAATTCTGATGTCATGCATGGGTGCCTGGATCCTTATCTGTTCAGCGCGGAGGCAGTAACATATTTTGAACCTCCCATGCTCGTGGAGGCTGTGATTCTCTGCTGGAATACCTGCTGCCATCTGGTGGCGCTGTGGAACTGGCGCAACCGTTCTGGTGGGAGCGGGATCTGGTAGACAGTAAAATCTTTGGGGTGTTGATGTGATGGCTTCTGGGAAAGTTGCAGTGAACAGTAAAAGCTGAGACCACATGTCTGAAATCCATGTAGGCACGTGTCCCGCCTCCATTACGGTTTTAATTGAAGAGTAGTGACTAGTCCATAAGGATTGATGTTTTCTAAGATGGGGCAAAGTAGTTTCTGAGAGCGCGCTTGCTAGAAGCACAGAGTGAGTCATGCATCAACATCAAGAACATAAAATGAGAGCTGGAATGTGGTTCGAAGCCTTGCTTGTAAATATTGGAAGATAACATGATGGGTAATATCATTCAGATAAGAAACTAATAAATCAATGTGTAAATGAAAAAGACTGCACACAAATACTATTGTTGACAGAAATACACAAATGGTTGTACATTAAATTTTTTTTTTTGCTGACTGGACCAGCTTCCTCAGGGGGTGACTGTAAAATATCACCTAACTATTTGTATCTCCAACCACAAGCACCAGCATTCATCTTTTTCACTCATAGCATATCACCTTATTTCCAACCAATGTAGAACAATAATTGCAGAATACAAATTATGAAGACTACATGAAACATCATGAAATGTTGAGCAATACACTTCTAACCTGTGTGAGTGCGAACATGTTTCTGTAAGTCCCCAGAAGTCTTAAACCTTTTCTCGCATGTTTCCTCAGGGCACTTGTATGGCTTCTCACCGGTGTGTGAGCGGATGTGCGCCTTCCGTCCATAACTTGTGGCAAAAGACTTATTGCAGTCATGTACAGTACAGTGGAAAGGACGATCCCCAGTGTGCGTCCGCTCATGGACCTGGAACAGGAATTAATAAAACTACTGCATTCCCCTACAGAGTAAAATTGTTCTCGGTTTGCAAGTTTACTTTGACGCACGCCACACTGCTGCGCAGCGTGACTGTGCACACTACTGGTTGACTTCGCCCCATCAGCGAGTGCTGAGAGCCTTGGGTAAAGTCTAAAGCAGCGTACATTTATTCTAGTGGCTACAGGGTTGTTAAGGCATTTAATTATGGAAATTGTAATGCCCACCTAAAATTTGACATGCGGTCGCCACCCCCTCCAACAGAGATCATTTTAGCGATGGGCCATGGACTAGCCGACACAGACAAGGAAGTTGAAAAAGTCACCACAGGATTGCAGCACCTCTGCACCCAGTGACGTCACAGCCACAGAGCCTCGAGAAGAGAAGGTATGTGAGCAGGCAGCCCGCAGCCATGTCAAGTAGTAGTTTTTTCATACTCACGAGGTGGTCGTGCGTGCACGTCCTGCCCGGACCTTCACAGTTTTCACACCAAACTTGTAGATTACAATAGATTAACTTTAATTAGCTGGAACCTTGTTGATTTAGTCCAGGGAGTACACCGCCTCACAGACCAGTCATCATCTACATAACCGAGATTTCACACATATTTTAAACCATGTAGACCTTGTGCCAGTTTTAGAGAAGAGTACTCCTAGCTATAGTGGAGTTTTTTATTGTATCACTGCTTCATGTGAAGGTTTTACGAAATAAATCAGTGTTACCGAGAACTGTACGCTTGTTATTTCGCTGACCACTTCACAGCCATTCACCCGTTTTCGCAACTGTGAATATAATTAATTAAGGTGTCGGAGATGACCTATAACAGTCTCCATGGGAGTGAGAATGCGTTGAGGGAGACAGACAGCCCTCACTAGTCTAGGACTTGTGGATTTTAATTGAACGGGGTAACATCATCTTGGGATATGCGTGAGCGGGGGGCTCCAACAGCCTATGTTAGCCCAGGCACTTATATTAAATATTAATATTGGGCGCTGACATCATCATCTGTGCACCAGCATCACCAGGATGGAGGACTTCCAAGGGGACTGATGGGCCGATGATGTCACAACCCCTAACCATACCTCGTGCTCGCTGCGCTGATACCCTAACCTGAATTATTCACAACACCATTTCCTTTGTAAAACCACCATTTTCCTGAGGTCCAAGAATAAACCCATCAGGTACTACAGTTCACGTCTGCACTGGGGTGGCAGGCAACTATCTCCCTAGCTAAAGTGAAGCCGTGGATGGAGTGGGTTAGCTGACAAGGGTGATCTAGCCTCTACTGTACGTGTGCAAGAGGTACCTTTGTGTGCCTGGTCCACAGCATGGGTGGCCATTTAATTGGTTGTGTTTTGGTTGACGTACGTCAAGTCCTTTTTAGGGGACAGGCCACAGTCCTACTCCAAACACAAAAAATGGGAATTTAAGAAAAAAATATTATTGTAAATAATACATTAAAAAACATTTCACCTAAACTCTTTTAAATAAAAAAAATTACATCACAAAATACAGTATATAATTTATTGAAATCAGACACCAAATAAAAACTGACCTATAACTTTGGAACCCTCTAAAAATGAAAACATATGACACCGAATGCAAGTCAAATTTTGAATGTCCAGCACGCACTCTTTCAGCTAAGAGGGCGCAGAGAAGTTATTGATTTGGCAGCATGTTCACTGCGGCTGAGGTTGGTGGTAGAGGTGGCGGCACCTTGCACGTGTGACAAACGTTGTCTTTTAAAATAATTGATTTTATTTTACTGCAATGAAAACATGCAATTTTGAGACAAAAATATATAAATAAGGTGATTATAACTGTTTTCTTCACTGTTTATAAATTGACCCTTCAAAACCATGTCCTCTAATTTTCCCTGTCATTAGTTACACAGCACTCTGCTCGGTGTTTACCTACCCAAAATTAGACTGCGAAAGGTGTTGAATAGGTCATTACATTTTAACAGTATATTCAAGAGATTATTGCAATAAATTAATATAAATATTCCGATTTCCCCGCAGAAGTTACTGAAAATGAATTTTACACTTATTATACAAGTCACTTGATGTTCAAAAAATTTTTGGTGACAAGAGGAAATAAAGTATATGCTTCTGGGCATACAATTTTATTTGCGAAGATACAATAAAACACTAACCTTACACGAATAAACCACCTACAACCACAAAAAGAAATTTTTTTTTCCAAATAATAACTCTCCGTTAAAATGTTAGGCATAACAAATCATTTGCTTTGAAATACAAGTGATTTTAGGTGCAACTATTTTGAGCAACGCATAATCTGGATAAAATATGAGAGAGAGAGAGAGAGAGAGAGAGAGAGAGAGAGAGAGAGAGAGAGAGAGAGATAGAGGGAGGGAGAGAGGGAGGGAGGGAGGGAGAGAGGGAGGGAGAGAGGGAGGGAGAGAGGGAGAGAGGGAGGGAGAGAGGGAGAGAGGGAGGGAGGGAGGGAGGGAGAGAGAGAGGGAGAGAGGGAGGGAGGGAGGGAGGGAGGGAGGGAGAGAGGGAGGGAGGGAGAGGGGGAGAGAGAGCGCGCTTGTAACCACTTCCCCTCTTGGAGAAGTGTAGGGGAAGTAGGGAAGTAGCAAGCCAGACTCGCTCACGCAGCAGTGTCGACAGATGTGTTGGGAAGACAGTACATTAGACAGTGCACCGCATAGCAGTTATAAATGGTGGCATGGGTGATGGATTAAATTCACATCCAGTTACTAGACATTTGCATAAACAACCAGCTTAAAAACGATTGTTGCAGAAAATATTTGATGAAGGGACCTTAAATATACGTCGATTGGTGCTCCATACGATAAACGATACAAGCAGTTTATGTTGACATTATTTACATAGTGATTTCACTGGGATCACAAAAAATTGGTGGATGCAGTTTATCGATACATGCGAGTCAACTGTATACATCACGCGATACTATTCTACAGATGATAATGTGATTTGAGAAAGCGAAACCACTGCAACATGTACAGCAGATAAATTATTTTCTCATGTAAGGCATCTATGGCCGAGCTCCAACATGTTTACAGTTTACACATGTGGGATGAAGGTTATTTTGTTTATGAATACAGGTGAACAAATAATTGCAAGAGTGGAAAAGATTTTCTTTCCCTTCTTCCTCTTCCCTTTCTTCCTTTACGTTAAAACAATTAATACAATGATATCAGAAATACACACAGTAATATGATTATATAATGCAAGCACAAATGTTACGAAACGATAGCATACAAGTAGGAATGCTGCACCTTGAGGTGGTGAAGTGTGTAGTAACTCTTGCGGCAGCTACGCTCTGAGCACACGAAGCTCTTGCTGCGATCCTTCACGCACAGCTCATCTTCCTCATCATCTTCGTCCTTGACGATGATTGTACCAGTGGATTTCGACTCCAGAGAATCCTTGGCATTTTTAGATTCTTCCTCTGCGTCCGAGGAACTCACCAGCAGCGTCTGTAGAGCGCCTACATTGGCCGGGTCGATTACCGTGCCGGACGTCAAGGTGATGTACGCCATCGTCCCGTCCTCCAGCTCTACTGGTTGGAAGGTCTCCACTGCCAACATCACACGCAAGTTTCAGCATAGACAAGTGGACATGACTTACATGTGTGTAAATCTGCACATTATTCCTGCCTTAGCATCTAAAATTATTATATATCCACACATTATTCATAGTACATCCTTTTTTGTTGTTACAGCATATGAAGTAATACACAGTCAGAAAATCTATGTTGGAGAAATAAGACAAAAGAGCAAAAATAATTTTGAATTTCTATCTCTCTTCATACAAATCTCAAAGTGAAACATGTTTGGTAACTCTATACTTCCAACTACATGGAAAATATTTTACACAGATTAATAAACATTAAAAAGCAATTACACTATCTGCTTTATTTTTAGATCTTCAGATTTCCAGCTGAATGACCAGGCCACAGGCAGTAGCTCAAAAGAAGTGAATGTTTATCACTGTTGTTGCCATCTAGCATGACATTCATTGTTTCACGTTACTTGCGCAAGACATTTTATGTAATACAAATAACTACTGACTAAGTTTTATCTATCAAAAACCAACACAAGCTAATTATTTATACATATACTGAACCATGAGGCAAAACAAAGAAAATTTAAAATCATAACTTAAACTCCTGAATTAAAAATCGCATATGAGTTGCAGCCCGTTTTTGACACTTAGAAATGGCATAAAAACATTAATGTTCACGTTAATAGAATTTCATGAAATATATTTCTTGGAAATTCATGTGGTTTGCCCAAATTGTAATTTTAACTTTTGAGATAACATTTAAATTAAAGGTTGAACCTTAGGCCCTGTCCATGATCGACACGGTGCACATAACATCCGTCGCGGAAAGAACTAAAAACCTGCACAGTAATAGAGATCACAACGTCAACAAACAGGATGTGGTGTTATTTACTTGGCTTGACATTAAGGTCATCTCTTGGGTATCTTGCGCCAAGTTTTTAACACCGACCAATAAGAATGTGTAACGCCATAAAAACGGCTGAAATCAAAATAGCCAACTTATGTGTGTAATAATTTTTGTACTAGGAAAAATTATTTCCTATACATTTGCTCTTTTCTTATTGGTCAGACAAGAGTGTTTTCCTTTTACTTGAACACTGATTGTAGATGGAGTGTTTTGTCTATTAAGCTGTTGTGTAAGTAACTTTATCTAAGAGATGGGATGAACCCAGATTTTGGAACCGAACCCAGAATATTTTTATCAAACCGAACCTTTAAATATGTTCATGAACTGAACTTGAACCGAACTTTAAAAAATGTTGTATCCTCGCACATATGCCTTCATAGTTCAGCCCTAAATTGGTATATATGTATATAATAAAAAGCAAATATGTAGAACCACCTTAAAAATACAGTGGATTATGGATGCTAAACAGTAATCAATGTGTGCACACATGCATATCTGCATTATTAAGTACTTAACATAGATTACAGTGGTCCTGTGGATCATTTTAGCAGTGTTGCTCTACTCAAGTAATGAGAGTTTTGTTACTGGACCTCTGGACTTGGCTACGAGGTGCAAAGTGAAAACAATATATATACATACAGCCTTCATAGTTCAGCCCCTATATGTTCAAGTATGAAACACAAACAAATTAATACAACCACGTTCATAATTTCATGTCTAATTGTTTAAACAAACACACACATTATATACACGTATGTATGTATGTATGTCCGTCCGCGCACATGCACGCACGCACACACACACACACACACAAAACCTGCACAGCACTGGCAACTGGAAAATACAATGAACCCTTGATTTAATGGAGTATGAGGGGTGGTCAGTCCGTTGTTGCCAGTTGTTTGGTGTTGCTGTACGAAATGCATATAGTTGCTTGGCTAGCAAAACAAAGTGTAAAAAGCCAGCATCATTATACATCCATTCATTTTCTTCTGTGTAACAGAAAGTACTGTAATTATTTTTAACGTCTATAACCAGGGAATTTATTTAGTGTATTATAGTTAATTCACGGTTTCTTTGGATGTTTTGAAATGAACCTTTGAAAAATCATCTTGGGCATAATATGTCAAAGTTTTTTTTTCAATAACTTGTATACCACAAATATACGGTATAACATTGTGTGATTAACTTTAGAAGTCCTGTATTATTGAATAAATGAAACCTTAACTTAGTATCTTCTATAACTTGTAATATTTATTTCGTATTAAATATGAATTAAAAACAGTGACAACAGCGCTGTGTTGGCAATGGCTAGCAAAAAATAGTTCATGGATAAATACTGTTTTAATCTAGTTTTTTTGGTATGCTATTGTAAATTAAACATTGCCTATTGATATATTTTAAATTGTAGGCAGTTCTGAAGGAAACACATTTCATTGTTCCGTATCAGCGCAAATTACCGTGCATGCTAGTGACAGTGTTATTTTTTCGCCAGAGGAAGAAAATTCAATAGGAGGAGCAGCACTTGTCGCACTCTTTTCTCTCTCTCTCTCTCTCTCTCTCTCTCTCTCTGGAAGTTTCGCATTGCTTGTAGTAGCAGGTAAGTTATACATGTTTTCAATTTTAGCATATTTCATTCTTCTTACAGCAAAAATGATTTTTGAATTTGTAAACTGTACAACTGCAATGAGATTTTATTGTTTGAATACTTATTATGATATATTTAGATGTGATGGCAGCACGGTTAAAAATCAGTAGTTGGCAGAAGTGGCGACTGGCGATGCCAACATGACGTGTATTTCTGAACGAAACATCACGTTCGTACTTGTGTTTTTTAAACCTACCTAGGCAAGTTACAATGTTTTGATAAATATGTTTTCCCAAGGCAGGAATAAATACTGTATACTGTAAAATGTGTCGTGACCGCTGTATGTGTGAAAGAGTATTGTTGCCATTAAGTTACGTTGGATCAGTGTGCACGTGTGATTGCAAATATTGAAAATGGGAAATTTATACATTTTAACTGTAAACTGTTTTCAATACAAAATTAATTGTTTGAAAGTCATATTTATTTATCACAACGTTGCAACCTTGCCCTTGGTGTTTGAAACACACCACAATTGTACAACGTGCTCACGTTTCTGTGATTTGAATGTTTGCCACAACCCCAACAAAATACTAAGCCCAGCCAGATAAATTTAAATAAATAATGAAATAAAACTAGAAAAATGCAAGTATTATTGCTTATAAATATGAGTGGAATTAAAGTAATGGTAGGCCTATTTGTGCGCTTGTTCACCACTATAATTAAGTTTGTTGTTGCTACGTACAAAAAATAAGCGATACAAGTTGCGTGCTTGAATTTGTTATGTCTTTTCATTGGACTGGCTGGCCCTTTGTTTTAATTTTTATTCCAACTAAAGCCGTCCTTTTAACTAAATAACCCAACACATATCAATAACAAGGGGTTAAATACTACAGTTCTTTTCACCGCAGTTATAACAGGGTTAAACATAAAATATTAACAATAACCATAAGAACTATCGTCAACATAGACATTGTTAAAAGTCATAAAGCTGGCCTAAATATGGTTATAGGCTTAAATTGTGAACATACATACAAAATAGTTTTTGAAATGTGACTAAATTCTTTGAACAAATTGCAGCATTGCAATATGTTATAATCCATATATTCAGGAATTATTTAATTGATTTATATATTTTTGTCTTAAGAATAGTAATTCATTTAATATTTGGAAGATCGTGGCAATAATAATTTGTTTGTATTTTGTATATGTTCATTTTTCCAAATTTATTATTTTATTTGAGTCATTGCATCAGTAGTAATAATAGTCATAGGATGACAGTGCACCTTTTTACTTGGTTAGTAAGCTATACACGTAGCCGCCAGGTTGAACCATCTGACGAAACTCTAGTACTGAGGTCACAGTTGGCCGATACGACGCGCATGTAATAGTTAGATTTCGAAAGCCACATCAAGTTTCACAGGCTATTTTTAGACATTACCACACTTTGCGAAGCCACAATTGGACCACGTTTACTTGCTGCAATATTCAGGCAATATAAATAGGGTAAGCGTGACTTTATTGTTGTCACACAAGTAATTCACACGTAGTCGTCACATTCTGTCACAGTTTCTTAGTCATCGCAGTTCATTCTCCAAGTCAGTTCAGCGATGTAATGTTTGTTTAAGGCAGCAGGTGACCATGCTGGCATTCTGGCTCGTGTTTTTTTTACTTGCGTTATGAGTGTCAATTGTCTTAGAAGAGACTGCAATAAACCTCATGAACATTTGTTCATTATTTATTTATTTATTTATTTGTTATTGGCACTACTGGTATCAACAAACTTTCAATTATTATTTGTTCAAGAATCTCAAACTTTCATCTGAGATAGTTCGAGCTAGGGTTTGCTGCAGACTCCAGCACGAACAGGAACCACTATAAGATGAAAACAGTAAAAAAAAGCATTTTACAGTTAAAACGTACTTACATGGCAGCGTCTGTGTTTTAATGTAGCGTAAGGACATGTAATAGGTACCTAACCAAAGTACAATTTTAGCAGGGCTTCAGAAAAGTGTGAAGTAACCGCGAATGTCCTATACTAGCATAGTCTGTAAGAGATGCTTCACTTTCAGAATTACGAAAATAAAATGGTGGCAACCAAACATTTTAGTTTGGCTAAGTGTGTTCAGACTTGAAATTTCATACTCTGCCGTTCGCTATCCATGCGCAATTGACATGACATCCTTATATACCAACAGCTGACAATAAGGTACTGAACAACAATTACATGTGTACATATTCTTGAACAGAGCAAAAAACTGGAAAAGCAAGTTGCAGATTAGGAAACAGAATTGTTGAAGAATAGTTTACAGGAGTCAAATTGGCAGCGTAATGAAATGAAAATACTTGGAAGATGAAAAGAAACAGATTACAGCACAGACTGGAGACGCAGGATGATGAAGGCAATCTCAAAAGGAAAATAAAAATAGACGAAAAATTACCAAAGTACAAGTGGCAGATACCGACATAATAAAAATATTAGTGAGCTAGATGACAGGCATGTACATAAGTGGAGAGCAGTTACATTTCCACACAGATGCCACTCTAACTATAAATTGTGGAGAAATACAAACATTTGGAGGTAGACGTCTTGCACCCATCCCTTACATTTCCTATTTGGACCACAAGTTATTATACAAGCACTCCATAGCTCTAGGTGAAAAATTAAAAACTTCTAAAAAAAATAGTCATGATTTTGACAGTTTACAAGTTAGCAGACACCGCAACACTTGTAACAGTTTTTTTTTTATAAATCCCAGTAGGCCTATATCAGTGGAAAAGTCAACAAAATGAACTACTATCGAACAATCACCATATATTTTGGATAAATTCAGTAGAACTCCTTTTTAACACCAACTGATTTTACACTTTCCTGCATTTAATACCTACATATTTTCCTGGTTCCTTGAAATGGGGTATTACTTTACTTAAAAATGCACACATCATGCAATTCTAAATTTGTGAACATGCCTCACTATAATCTAGACACAGACGCACATGCACGCACACACTTTTAATCACCTCGTTCATTTGACTCTGAGTGCACGAATGCATATGAGCCATTTTCCAACTTGATCTCATGACCTTGTAGAATCTTTGGCAGCTGCTGGACCAATACGGCACTGCCATCTTCCAGTTGCAATGTTTCGGTTTCGATCTTCCCTGAAAAAAAAAAAAAAATTGCTAAAGCTGATGGAAATAGTTTGATGCATGCCACATTGCTGCGCTCTCTACAGGCGACTTCATCCCATCAACGAGCAGACAAGAGCTCAGGGCAAGTCATGAACAGTGGCAGAGTACTTTTGCATACCGATAAAAGGGACTCCATGCATTGGACAGCCTCGACCGTAAAGATGATCAACGCAATTAATTATGAAATGTACGGCCCACCCAGAACCCGGCATGTGATCGCCACACTTTTGAATAAATAAGATTTTATTTGATGGACCACTACCCTGAAATTATTTGAGGAAGAAGTTCCAGCAAAACTGCAGGATCGCAGAACCACTGCTGTCCTGTGATGTCACACCTGCCAGCCTCGACCAGGTGGATAAATTTGTTGTCGCCTCCACGCAGTAAGATAAGAAATGAGAGGTGCTGCCGCAAACCCTGATAAACCAACCCCGTGATGAAAGGCTGCGCTACCCCACACCCCTGGAAGATCGCTGATCCGAAGGGTTTTCTACACTATAAGGAGGTGCAAGCACGCCCCTAACCAGAGATGCCGGGCTCACCGGCTGCAGAGGTCAGCGAGCATTCCTTGGTCTGCGAAGACCTCCCTCCTCTCCTGCAGTCTGCAACACGGCTTCAACTGCTCCAGCAGCTTGAAGAAGGCCCTTCCTGCTCCAAAAGACTCTACACGTAACCCGATGTCCTATACCCTTCCACTCCTTTTCCCCAGTCACATTCCTTGACTCCGCGGTAGCAGGTCGTCAAAGCACGATCCCCTCTGGACAAATCCCTTTTTGAAGAGATGCTGTAAAGAGCATAGACTTACGTAAATTAAAGTAAAAGTAATTTTTCTTTGTTCATTTACCAAGCTCATCTTCGCCTGCATTAATTTGAATAATTAATTATTTGAATTTAGCTAGTTTATAACCGAACCAGGATTATCCCACTTTCCTAAAAACAATAATAAATATCACATAAACTGAAATAGTAGACTACTAATTTTAATACTTGTTCCTGGTTCATGTATTTTGTTAATTATTTGTGTCAGTAAATCTTGTTGTCAGGTGCAATAGAAAAACCTCGCTGAGGACTAGTCGTGAGGCGTGACGAACTCCATGGGAGACGGAGCTTGCAGAAAGCTTAGAGTCTGCAAAGACAAGCCGCTACTCCTGGGTTTCCGGTGCTCCCTCACCTACCCTCGGTGGCATCCTAATACCATACTGCATATCTATACGTCAGGGCCTTGGATGTGACTGAATAAGACACACCCCTAGGACTGCACGTCTGCGGAAAGGTTAGAAGGCTGGTGAGATGCACAGCAAGAAGGGTGGAACTAAGTGCCGTACACTGTGCACAGAACGCTGAGCCTTGCAAACATTAATAAACTCACAGGTCGACGCTGAGGTTACGAGTGAGGACACACCCCTGTCTGCGGAACCCGAGCTCGTACCTCTCTCACCTTTCATCCCTCTCGACCACAAATCAGAGTTAGGTGTTTGTTGGCCAGAATCGGAACCAGAACTGATACGTCCCCTCCAGCCGGAGACTCCAACACCTGCCGTAGTCGTCACCCCACCTAAGGAAGTCCACAGCCAGGACGTTCAGAATATGTGCATTATAAATTTGGCTTCCGGGGAGATTATCAGGGTTTGATTCCCACCTAATGTCGTCCCAAAGTCTCATGCAGTTTCTTCCCCCGGAAATTATATTCATGCACGCCAACCTACCTAGCCGCTGCTGATAAGGCCAATCCCTTCGGCAGGATCATCCACCATCTCCATTGATTAACTCATCTCATGACTCGTAAACCCCGGGACAGCTGGTATCCAGCATCTTGGCAGCTCTTGTAGTGAGGAAGATTGATCTCCCAGGAAGGGAAACAATCACGGTTTGCCTCACACTGGAGTTTTATTCCCCTCTCCTCAGATGGTATCATCCCACTAGCTCAGAACCTACCACGACCCACCGGGCCTGAATAATAACTAACATGCCGTGGTAGGACTACTTGAACTCGGGAGGGCAGTCAGCACCTTAACCACTATCACGAAGATAGGAGCATGCATCAAGTTTTAACTACATAATACTATAAAATGATACAAGTATGCATTTTGGCTACAAATAATAGCTATAACCACCACTATCTGTTAATTTACATGAAAATGCAATTTTGTAATCATTAAACAGTTCATTTTGGTTAATTTCAGTAAATCTGGACATCAGACACCCCATTTATAGTGTGTGTCAAAACGAGCAATATATACATCATTTTCTAAAGTGTGTTTGTTTCTTAATGGATTCATTTAAAAGTACTGAAAACCATACAAAAAAAAAATGCAACATTAACTTGCATATCTAGCTAGAGAATACCATCCAACGTTTTGTTGTGTTAAATGTGTTACCTGTGTACTATGGTTAATAATTCCAAGGTACAGTAAAACCTCGTTAATTTGGATAGATTGAGACTGGAGCTTATCCACAACGAAAATCTGGGTTAACCATAGAATGTGGGAAAAATCAATTGAAGACAACATACTTACAGAAATTTCTTTACATATATATATATATATATATATATATATATATATATATATATATATATATATATATATATATATATATATATATATATATATATATATATAAACACCCAACAACAACACATTTGAACCATATTTAAAAATCAGAAACATGTTATCACATTTAACAGACACAAGTATAGAAAGTCTACTTCTTGGAAATATAACTTCGAGGCTTCTTAACCTTCATATTTTAAATTTTTTTGTTCCATTAAACCAGTTTGGGTTACCTGGAAATCTAAGTTAAAGGTGACTGACTTAACAAGGCTCTAATGTACTGAAATTCAGTGTGTATCAAATAAACTCTGCTCCAATTCATGCAAAAGGTTGCAGGATACTTCTGAGAACTACCTAAACAATGTTTCATTTTAAAATGATTGCATTATTATGCTACAAACCTCTGTGTGCACGTTTTTTTATTTTATTTTGCTGGCAGGTCCTGCGATTCTACGAGCTTTTGTGTGCATATATCACTGGTAAGCTAATGCAGTAACTGCATGGCGGGTGATATGGCTTCCTCACCTTAAATGCCTGGCGAGAGGGAAAGTGATAGCCTTGTGAGATTCTTCCTTTCTTGTTCAGATAAGCCTCCACATACTGTCTCATATGCATCTGTGTAGTGCTTCCCTTCTCAACTAAAACAAGGGAGAATAACTCAAGAAGAAACTGGTCATCCTTTGCTACCTTCGATTGCAACTCGCCAGAGCACGAACCACTTCGGCTCGTCTCATCTCGCTTTGTGGACGGGGGTTACTGAAAAGAGACTGACCTCCACGGAATTTGTTGGGAAGATCTGGTATAGGAAACTTATTTTGGCTCAGCTGGAATTGTTTAGAAAAAAACTGTGACTTTTGGGAAACAATTTGTTTCACTATTTTTTAGCATTCAAAAATTATAGTGCGACTATTACGCTTTAAAAATACATCTTTTTTTCCTTTTGAAAAACACCTTTCCTCAAAATCAAACTAAAAAGTATATTACAATAAAAGAAATATGATGTGTACTGTCAACAAATGGTAATCGAACACTAAAGAAATCCAAAAAAAGTGCACGAGTCCAAATTGTAAGGTAGCGTGTCCACAAGCAGCAAAATTGTAATGACAAGACAAGTACATACAAAACAATGATGGCTGTGGGGAGGGGATGAGCACAGTCAATGGGTATTGATAAGCACTGACTGCTGAGGGGGTACCTATAGTATTTTTAAATATGCACTGCTTGCCAAGAGAAATATAATGCACAGAAACCAATAAAAATGGTGCAAAAAACATTGTTCAACTGATTTTCTTCAAACTTTCAACTTTTTAATACAAATTTTTTAGTTTTTTTTTTTTTTTTTCAAATGGGTTGTAAAATAGAGGTCATAATAAATGGGGTTACAACAGTCAGGTTCTGTTATGTTTATTGGGGTTACTGTATGTCATATGCATCTGCAGCACACCCAGTCAAGTGACAAGTAAAAAAACACATAAGTGTCTAAAAAACTTCAAATGCAATAAAACCACTTCCGTGATTAATAAGTAAAACCAGACAAATATCGGAAAAGTAACACAAGAAATACGGAAATAAAAGTTGTAAATCATCCCCAAAAATTTTAACTTTGTGGCCAAGTAAAAACTTTCTTACACATATATGTTCAATTAAATTGCTCCTTATAGTACAACTTACTGCAGACTTAACTATTGCCCGATATTATCTGCATTCCTTCATTTTGGACTATAGTCATAATCAAGACAGTGAGTTGGGACTGCTGTATATGGGTAAATAACAAGACGGAGCATAAATAGTATGATTGGTAACATTTGTAAAATTGAATTTTCGTCTTTTGACTGGATGCTTTTGATGGTGTCACTAAAGAAGGCCTAGTGGGAATTCACCACAGTTTTGTCAGTTCTGCTCGATGGCACAGAGGCGAGGTTCGTTTTGCAACTGCTCTAAGTTTATGAAGTTCTCAATTTGCTACAGTCCATCATGCCCAAACACAGTGATAGGAGTCTAGATACAACGCTATTGGTGAACTGCAGGAAGCACACACCTTGCTTGACGTCTAGCTCCTCTGACACAAATGCTTGCGTGCCGTCTGCCAGAGTGGCTGCACGCAGGTTGCTGCCCGCCACCATCTCGGCGCTGATGGCGACCACCTCATTGCAGTCAGTTAGCGGCAGATCTGCTTCCCCGTCAGTCAGCATTGCGAAGCAGTCCCCCACCAGCCCGTCCCCCGAGTCTGCAACATACATGACACATGGTGGTCTTCACCCTACTCTACCTGCCACTCTATTATCTACGAGGGCCCAGAGGTGCTATTCAAACATCCTGCCTGGCTGGTGCACGAAGTGAGTTAGAGATTTGGTAGAAAACATGATTAAAAAACAGTTGGATATTTTGTAATGGTGTCTGTATACTAAAAACTTTAAAGAAACATTCTGTGTTCAAGGACAAGTTTGAAGTTCTCATTTAAACTACAATGATGGGGTCACAGTGGTGTAGTGGTTACACTACTCGCCTCCCACTTATGCAAACCGGGTTAGATTCCTGGCGAAGTCACTTCCACATATTCATATGTGGGAATTGTGCACAATGAAGCATCTGGTTGGTGGGTGATCTCTAGTTTACCCTGCACTATCATTCACGTTCTCCTCCATACTCACTTCGTATTACCCTCATTAGCTCTCATGAACTAAGCTGCCGAAATCACTTTCCTTCACACCACTCCAACTACAAGGATTAATTTTAAAGCATGAAAATGGTTAAAACAAGTGTTTTCAACATCAGTTTTAGCCAATACATTTTCTGTAAAGAAAGTTCGGTTTTGTCTTTAGACATGCATTACACTTCTATCTTCATTTGTGTGCCATACAAAAATATAGGGTCACTACTTAAAGTCACGTTCAGACAAATGAAAGACTGCACACCAGTTAAGAGCCTTGCACATACAGGCAGTCAGTTAAGTTGTGAATGAGCAAGATTCAGACTTAAGGCTCATTTAAAGGCTTCAAACGCACAAAATACCCAGCTTGAAGCAGGTGGAACCCTTTAACCTGCACAAACAAGGAACATCTCTCCAATACAGCAAAAAAAAAATCTTTCATACGGCAGAATACAAAAACCCCTGTTTTGCCCAAACAGAAAATCCCTCCATCTTAAATTATTAAATTAAAAAACCGGCCAAGTTCCTAATTTCAAAAACTTTCATTTAATCCCATTTAAAGTAAAACTCTTTTAAGGTTTTAAAGGCATTTTATAATTTAGGCTTCTTAAACACAAAAATGTATTAATGACGTCATGTTATTAAAGTCAACTCTGAAATAGAGACCTCACATTTTCCTCCCCATCACTTTGCTCAGACAATCCGAGGACTATTGTTACTACTTCAATCTACGTGAAAGTGACATCATGAAATGTTTAGATACATCATGTAAGGCCACTGCATATTATTGGTGGGAAGTTCAGTACGCAGAATGCTTACATTGCAAACTTTTGGAATATGCAAACACAAATCAACCTCAAGAAAGAACTAAAAGCAGAGGAGCCACTCGATTGCGGAGCACCTCAGTGTAATGTACGACAGGACCAGAAATGTGGTCAAGATGGCAAATTCATTGGTTTGATTCTGGGACAGTTACTAATGGACTACCAACAGGAGTGGGATACCACTTCCATTACATCTCTTATTAATAAGTTCTCAGGGACCCACTCATTCATTTTGACAACATAGAGAAGCAGATGACAACCCTAAGTAAGGAAACTGAAAAACCTAACTCTCCAAAACATAGTCAGCTAGACCTATACCAAAATTAGCAAGGGCAGACAATACACAGCTCTTCTGTTCAAAAACCAACAGTATGTTTTCCAGGTTATGCCATTTGGCATGTGTAATGCTATAGCAGAGTTTACAAGATGTTTGGCTGTAACTCTGGGTAATGAATGCCAACCTTTTGCACGTACATATGACGACGAAATTCTGATTACTTCATCAACATATGAGGAGCACTTAGAACATCTGAATATTGTATTGACAAAGTTGTAGGAGGCAGGAATGACTGCAAAGTTGAGCAAGTCATTGTTTTGTAGAGGGTGAGTTACCATTTATTGGCCATACTTTGACCCCTACAGGAATCAAGACTGCTCCAGTTAAGTTCAGAGCAATTACAGAGTTTACGAAAACTAAGACCGTGAAGCAGTTGAGAACTTTCTTATGTGTTATTGGATTTTACAGGAGTTATTCCAATAATATTGCTCAGATAACAATATCGCTGATCCGGTTGTTAAAGAAGGATCAACCATGGAGTTGGGGAACAGAGGAACAGGAAGTGTTCACCCAGTTGAAGCATTTGTTTTTGTCTGAACATGTTATATGCCACCCAATTCAGGGTCAAGAATACTACTTGTACACACAAGCTAGCACAGCAACACCAAGATGGTATTGAGAAGAAGGTTGCGATAGCAAGCCGTACCCTCGACAGAGCTGAGAGGAATTACGACAGGCTCCAGCAATTGTTTGGAGTTTGCAAACGTATTGAGACCTACTTCTATGGTAGGAAATTATTTTGCTAACTGATCACATGGCTTTAACTTGTTTGATAGCTGGTAAGAGATTTGTCAGTAGCCTTACCAGATGGTGTCTATTGATACAGAGTATGATATTGAAATCAGGCGCATTAAAGGGAAGGAGAATGAACCAGCTGATTATTTAAGTTGAGCTCCAGACTTAGAAGCTGACATCTCTATACCTACTCAGAAGTCACGAGAATTCCTAGTAGCAGCTAGTAAAGCTACAACTATTCTGAAGACCAGTTAAGAGGTAAAAACCTGTTTGAGAACCTCAAGGTACACCGCCGAAGAGTGCAAACAGATTGTACAGAAGCTAAGGGAAGCAGATACTACTGACAATATTAATTTATTGTTTTATATATCTCCTGATGGTATCTCTAGTTTCATCATAGTTCTACGAAAACTCAGTTTGAGGAGTATTGGAAACCTGTTGTTCCAAGAAAATTTATGAATAAGTTCATTTGGGAATGTCATTTAATGTTAGGCCATGTTGTGTATTGGCATTATGTGTATAGTAGGATGTATATTTAGGTCGACATGGTTGGCACAAATGGGGTGTCATGGAGGACGTTGTAAACATGATTTGTGTGGGCAAAGACAGAGGTTAATCGTGTGATTGGGTAACGTGTAGTGCCGATGGACAGGACGTAAAAGTGGTGACAAGAATCGGATGTGTGTCAGGCTGAATAAAAGTGTCCAGTAATCGGTGAACAGCCATGGCCTCTGTGGGTACAATCGGTGAATTTGTGCCATGCCGAGACACGTGGCGGTCTTACCGCAAACGTTTACAATTCTATTTTATCAAAAATAAAATAGAGGACGATTTAGCGAAACAGACGGTTTCTTTACTCCATGCGGGGCAGAGTTGTAAAGTATTGTTATATCATTACTATCGCTGTGCCAAACAGATTCAGTACCATTAAGCAAAGTGCTAACAAAACTTACAGAACATTTTGAGCTACGACCAAGTGAAATAGTGGAGACTTACAAGTTCTTGAAACATAATCAACAGGAAGCGAAACAATTGCGGTCTATGTGGCAGAACTGCGTCGACTATAGACTCACTGTAATTTTCCTAACCTAGAACGAATGTTGCGTGATAAGTTAGTATGCAAGGTTCGGGACAAAACTGTGCTACCGGTGAAAGACAAATTCACCTCCAAGGAAGCAGTTGACATAACGATGGGAGCAGAAGCAACGGGGAGAAACCTGCTGGATTTACGGGGAGCTGCGGCCGTGGAACACAAGGACGAGCTACATAACCTACAGGCGGAGAAAATGGCCAGACCTTCAGGCGGGGGGTCAAGAGGAACTGGCGAGATGCGCATACTGGCGATGCAATGGGGATCATCCACCGGCGACATGTAGACATGTGTCCACCACATGTTGCCACTGCAACAAGAAAGGCCACCTAGAGAGGGTGTATCACCAAGAAGAAGCAGGGGAGCGCTGGTTCTACAGAGAAGTGACAGGAACTCACCCAGGCAAGGCAAGGTAGGACTTATCTGTTAAGAGAGCCTGAATCCCAATATGAGGATGAGGCAGGGCGAATATATGGGCTGCATAGCCTGCAGGGGGGATGCAGAAATGAGCCATATGTAATTTACCTGTGGATAGATAACAACCTGCACCGGTTAAGAGGTGGACACGGGGTACTTTGTGGCCAGAACTGCCACCATTAGAAGAGCGCAACATTGTTCTGTACACATGGTCACAGGAAGGATTGAAAATTTGGGGTCAGAAAGTGATGGAAGTTCAATCGAAAAATGGCTCGGTTGCTTCCCTGTCCTTGTTGGTGGCTAGTGGACAGCGGCCCAGCCTGCTGGAAAAGAACTGGTTTGAACCCCTCGGGATTTCAGTAGAGGGAATGTTCACGATACAAGCCCAGGTGAAGGTGAATGACGATGATGCTCTACATGCTGATACACACACAAGGGTCACTAAGCTTTCCACTATGTATCCTTAGGTGTTTGATAACAGGCACTTAGGCCAGTATAAATGACCCCAGGTAACAATTAATTTAAAGGAAGGAGCAAAACAAGTTTTCAGGAAGAACAGGTTAGTGCCATTTGCACTTCAAGAGAAGGTGGAGGCAGCCATTGACAAGCTTGTCGAACGAGGTGTCTACGAACCTGTAACATATCCAGTTTGGGCAACACCAATTGTGCCAGTTATGAAAGGGGATGGCTCGATTAGAATCTGTGGGGATTATAAAGGTACTCTGAATAACATTAGCCAACAATTAATGAAGCATTTGCTCATTTAGCAGGAGGAAAATACTTCACAAAGTTGGATCTGAAAGATGCTTACCTGGGGCTGCGGCAGTGACAGATGTAGCAGCAGCTCTGGCTATGAAGGTGTTAACCAAGAACACAGCAGGACCACACAAGTTGGGTCCACCACATTAGGAAGGACAAGGGGACAGCCACAGGAGACAGACATCAGCTCCAACACAATCAACATTCACCACAGTCAGGACTAAACTAAACAAATTTGCTGATTATGTACCTTAGAACTGTGGGGAACAGTTAGGGTTGTAAATAGTTAGTATAAGTGTTGTGACTTGGAGGGGAGGATTGTTGTGTATTGGCATTGTGTGTATAGTAGGATGTATATTTAGTTGGACATGGTTGGCCCAAGTGAGGTGTGTCATGGTGGACGTTGTAAACATGATGTAAGTGTGCGGGCAAAGACTGAGGTTAATCGTGTGATTCGGTAACGAGAAGTGCCGATGGACGGGACATAAAAGGCCATGTTGGGTCTACTAAGGTGTATGAGACCATTATAAGGATTGTCTTATTGTTAAAGGGAGAGTTTTTACTAAGTATACTAAGTTAAGTTGTATACCATGGTTGTAGATGCAAAAGTAAAAGTTATGCTAGGCAAACTCAAAATATTTATCGAGGAGATTGGCAAGCCTGAAGTTATTTCCGACAAGGGAACACAGTTTACCAGTGAGGTACGGCAACAGTGGCTGTCAAGCTAAGTATGTATTATTCCCACAACTGCAGCTGCTAGACACCCACAAGGTAACCCTGTGGAGAGGAGGATGAGGACTTATAGGTACTACGCTTAGAACCTATTGTCATCAGGCACAGCAGAGCTGGAGAGATTATCTACCTCTGGTAGACGTGGTTATGAACAACAGAGTGCATATCGCCACTAGTCGTAACTCCCTATAAAGAACTCAAATGCCAACGTTCGGAACTGCTGAATGTAATAACCCTACCTAGACTACCTGAAGTGCCTGACGGAAGTGTAGATAAAGCAGAGCTACAGATAAAGGTGAACGACTTTGTAAATGCACGACTCTACTGCTCAGCACAGAAAAGGAAGGGAAAATTTTACACCATCCAAAGAAAACAAGTTAGAAATGGAAACACTTTGTGTTAGTTAAGTTTAATCCTGTTAGCCAGTTATAGGCAAATGTTACACTCAAGTAGTTTTATTTATATCAAGGGCCTTATGAAATTTTTGAGCGTATTCAAGACAATTGTTATGATGTAAGAGATTGCATGACCAAAGAACTGATTGGCCATTTTAACATTACTGCACAGAAGTTGCACCAAGAGCATGTTGTACAAGCTTGAAGATATGGGACACACAACAGACCATGTATAAAGTCATAGCTCAAGGTAAGTATGGCAAGAGATCTATGAGGGCATGAATGCTATATATTGTATGCAAATAGTTATTGAGGTCATAAGTGTTATTATGTGACACAGTTATTTAAGGGCTGCTATGTGGTGTTGATGTATTATACTGCAATAGGGGCTTTTTCAAAAATGGGAAAATTTTTTTGAAGGGCTTCAAGTAGTTTTCTGTAAAAAAAAATTAAATGTGATATGGAGGGGGGTTATCATAAATGCAGTGTTAATGCTATAAAACACATATAATTTAGGTAGAATATATTTATATTAGGTCGAATAATTGTATTAAATGTAAGAATACCATTTGCAACGAATATTCAATGTGCAAAACCCCATTGACAAGTCATATTTATACAGGGACACTGAGGTTATACAGGTATACAAAACAGTTATCAAACAGTGTCGGAAGATTATGTAATTCTGGTGAATTACTCAAGGCTTACTTTGTCTATATTCACGGGATGAATGTACTACATAATGGATAACTAGTAGAATAAAAGAAATTCATATGGTTCAACACACAAGTATTTTTGGAGATGATGTTTATACACATAGTGTGTCGCCATTACACATTACACTGCATTCGGTGACCAATGGTTGAAGAGCAGTAGCATTTTTCAATAGTTTACATCACAGTGCATTGTGGGAATTGTCAGAACTAATGGCAGATATTAACAGTCATATGGTGTTTCGAACAGAGCGTGAATGTGAGTTTTAGATGCAATTCATTCAGTTAGACGTGTTACATCAAATTATAGTATAAAAATATTAGTGTTTCTGTGCTAAAATACAAATGGAGTTTTTTAAATTATAATATTTGTTTGGTAAAGTGAGTGTTTCTGGAAAGTCATCACACAAGATACACTTTGTCTCATCGATACAACGTAGTAATATGTATTCGGTGAGTAACGTAATTATTTAGATAATTCTTAAGAATATGGGCTTTTTCGGTAAAAATAAAATCTCAGACAGTGGTATAATTCCACTCTACTAATTACACAGAACAAGAATTTACTAGGGACATCAACACTTGACCAATAGAAACCCCAAAAACGATAGTGGGAAGGGTTATGAAGACCAGGGAAATTATGGGGTGAAACATATGTACATAATGTAATATTTATTCACAAATAGGCCTATATGTTAGATTGCAAAAAGAATGCACAAACAAGCTAAACATTATGCATTGAGCCAGAGTACCCGTGACAGCAGGGGAGTAAATCCTCAAAACAGTGATTCAAGGTGAGCCGGCAATTCATTTTAGTGGTGGCATGAAGTATCACACATCAGCGAAGCTTGGAGTTTCCCCAGAAATGATTTTCATGTGTAGCCTCATTTGCACAGAGATATAATGTATGTGTATTTTGCAATTTAACATATTTTCATGCTATTTGTAATATATTGTACTATTATGAAAACATGTTTAATTACAAAAAGGTTGAACTAAACATTACCTAAATTGACAATGTTACCAATACAATTTAGAAATACGATAGTGGTGAAAGCTATGAACCCTGCAATTTCCCTGATCTTCATAGCCCTCCCCACTATAGTTTTTGGGGTTTCTATTGGTCAAATGTTAATTTCCCTAGAAAATTTGTGTTGTGTAATTTGTAGAGTGGAATTATACCACTTTACGAGATTTATTTTTCTTTCAAAAAGCCCCTATTCTGGAATTTTACAGACATGTTATACCTGCTTATTTAAGCGCCCTAAGTGTTTTGTGACTGCATGAAGTATTTTTCATGCTAGAAATATTTATGATTAGCGCTATGAAAATACTGCCTACATAACGTCACTTGACGCACATGTGATTTAGTTCAGTGTTTCGCTTCCACAGAAGCTCTAATTTATCTAGCAGTGTATGTACCTCTGCAATTATAACCATTGATGGAATTTTAAGGGATAACGAAGCGAGGTTAACAGTTGAATAACCACTGTTCTACCTGCACTGAAGCTAATAAGCAGATGAAGGGAGCACTGATGTAATGAACTTACCGCATGTGTTACATATTTTTCCCTTCACGTGGTGAAGGAGGAGAAAGATGTCGGAGAGGCCACGCAGCCCGCGCCAATGTTAAAGGTGTTTCAGTGTAATTTCCGTATAATTGCTGCGTGCTATTTTAAGGGCATTATTTACATGTACGTATTTCAGGGTAATTTTCATGTTTGTTTTATGGCCACATCAATTGCGACCACGTGGTTAATAGCTGCCAAGTCAATATCTGCGCCATCCATGTGCTTTGAGAGTTTATTTGTGTAAAATCATGTGTGCCGTAATTTATTTCAGGGTTTTATATATTGTTTCATTCAGGGTTCCATAATTTTTACGAAACTGATGCTTTGTATCTATGACCACGGGGGTCTATCTCAAGACTGATTTTCCCGCCATCGGGCATGCTAAAAGCCTATCAATACCACAATTTGTAGAACATTTTTTACTATCAATAATAACAATTTGTCTGAACAGAATTTGCCGTTTTTATGGGAGAGATTGAAATTTAATCTGCACCACGTGATCCGCTACAAATCATATCCAGCAGTATCTGTGCCACATAAGTTTGCTTTCACGCATGTGCATGTTTATTGTGACTACTCATCTCGTGCCCTATCGTGTACCACTGATATTTATGTAATTTGTGTACAGTGATATTATTTCCATCCTAGCCGGCTATGAGTATAGGCCATCACCACACTAACCACGTACTGGAGGGCGAGCCCCGACAAGTCTGCATTAGTGATGCCAAATAATCACACGTGTTTGTTAAGTTCATCATTCTCTGCACCCTGTCTTCAGGAAAAATCTACAGTCCACCCTAGCGCCTGTAGACCTCTTTCCTTGTGAAGAATGTGTTTTCCAACACCACAGAGAAGTCATCCATCTAGGAGTGCGCTAGAGTAATTGCGGGCTGGGGAGCTCCCTAACAGAGTTAGCTAGACACGTCCAAGTTTCATAAGGTTAACTTTGGCACAATTTTGTATGGTTAACAGAATAAAAAGTAAATCACAGTGATTAAAGTCTTTTCTTTGTAGTGACAGCAACCTCTCACCATTTTTCAGTGATAAAAGTTTAGTAAAGATGTTTAGTAATGAAAAGTGTTTTGTAAGTATGCTCGGGTGAGATGGACACACAGAATCCACAGCATCCCTGAGAACCCTGAGTCTCAACAGTGTGGTGACTGGGAAACACCGCTGGTGCCCATCTACCGCAAGTTATTATGTCACCGTTTATCTCGTGTCTCACCCAACGGCGTCATATGTATGACCACGTGGTCTTTTCATGTTTTATTTTCCCGCCATCTGGCGCGCAATGAGTTTCTATCTGCTTAAATCATCAGGGGTATAGTTTTCACACACCACTACCAATTTGGCTGACAATAATTGGCTGTTTTTATGGAGAAATACTGCAATTTCACCTGCACCACGTGATCTGCTATGAATCTTATCCAGCGGCATCCACGCCATATAAGTGTGCTTTCACGCATCTGCGTGTTTATTGTGACCATTCATGCAGTGTCCCATATTGTCTCATCTTCATTTGTTTATTTTGTACAGTGACATTATTTTCGTCCTAGCCGGCTATGTGTAAAAATCGTCACCACACTCACCACGTGCTGGGAGATGCGTCCCAACGAATTCACGTTAGTGATGTACAATAATCACATGTGTTTACATCCATTTGTAATTCTCAGCGTCCTGTCTTCAGGAAAAATCTACAGTCCATCCTAGCGGCTGTGGACCCCTTTCCTTGTCGAGACTGTGTTCTCTAACATCCCGGAGAAGTCATCCACCTAGGAGTGAGCTACATTAATTGCAGGCTGGGAGGTGCACCCGACAGAGTTAACTAGACACGTCTGAGTTTTCAACCATAAAATTCATTCTGGCACGATTCTGTACGAGTGGCAAAATAAAAGCAATCTTAACAGTACATAAAGTATTTCCTTGTAGCGACTGCAACCCCTCACTTTTTTCAGTGTTAAAATGTTTAGTAATGCAAAGTGTTTTGTAAGCACGCTATAGCGAGACACACACACACGACCCACAGCATCCCTGAGAACCCTGAGTCTCAACAGTGCGGTGACTGGGAAACACAGCTGGCGACCATCTACCGCAAATTATTATCTCATCGTTTGTCTCGTGTCTCACCCGACGGCGTCAATACAAGTAGATATTAAGCAGGGCTTTCAAATGTCCTCATTTTACTGTAAACAGTCTATAAAAGTAAACATTGTTTGTTTACAAACACAGAAGTGAAAAATGGACATAATATTATTATAGAAACTTCCTATTTTATGGGAAAATTTGTTTGTATAGGTGTGATTGTTATTTAGAAGTGTATTTCTTAGGGCCATGAGTGCCAGAGATGAGGGCATGCGACAGCCCATTGTAGACCTGTGCACCAGTGTTTGCAGCAGCTATTCTGACCCTGATAACCATGTATGAGATATGACTGTGGCGTGACATGTTATCATTGTATTTTGTTCCCACGAGGTTGGCAACATTCCAAGGCCATCTATGTAGTATATAAAGCGTCACAATATCTCGGACTGGCCAGTCCACACTTGGGCTTTGTCGAGTGTACATCCCCACGACCCCAATAACGTCACTACAGTAAACATCAGTATCTGTAAGATACTCTCAAGGAGGAATACACCCTTGCTGTGTGTTACGGTTGTAATTTATTTCTTGATTTAAGATCCAACATACAGGATGACAACTCTGTATTTGGTAATTTTTATTTCCTGTTCTTACATTCCTTCAGAATTTCACCATACTGTATTCTGTGAGTCCTTTGTAATTATCCGCACTACTGAACAAAGCTCTGCTGAGCTTTGCTCATATAGTGCTACTGTTATGTGCCCTTGTGGGAGGCACTTCCTTTCATCTGACATCACCTAAGAACAAGGTCATGGACTTGGAATATTTTCACTTGGTTGGAGTAAGTGGGGTAGTTACTATTCAGGAAGGGTCTATCGTAATATTGCGACTGCCACTTATAACGTGAGTACAATACCTTCTGTCGTAAAGCTTTAAGTGTTGAATGTATTATTGTCACTTAGGTTTTGTTTCGGACTCCAAGATATGACCTCTAAACCTGGTAGTGGTGTTTCAGACTTTTGCTTCTTTCATAAACATCATAATATGCCTAATCCTTCTTTCACCGACTTATTTGCACCTGATCCTCATGAAATTATACTTTGGATGATTGTTCCTGTTCATGAAGGTGGTGTAAATCAAACAGCTGTTATAAGTTTGTATAAAAATCATGTAATTTATAGTTGTAAGAAAATTAAGTTGGAGTTGGGAGATGAATTAAGATGTATAGGAAACTTGTAGGTTTCTCACACACACAAAAACTGAATTTTTATCAAAATAAGCCAAAAAAATATGTAATGTCTGGTCAAGCTGCTAACTACCTTCCTTGATCTTAAGTCTCAGACCAATACTTTCCAAAGTTTTCCCGCATACATAAAACACTGAATAAAATTTACAGTATTTAATCTATTCACAGCAGGACCTTTTTTCCCAAAAATATTCTTTAAAGGTGCTCCTTGAAATAGAGTAGACCTTCTGATCAATTGTTTGGCACAACATTTTTCAGCATTTTTTTTTTTAATGCGATAACTTTTCCAAATATAATATAAATACAGTGGCTGGCAAGCTGTTTGAAACTGATGAACCAAACTTCCTTCAGCCGCTGCAGAGCAGCAGGCAATACTATTATTTGCTTCCAAAAGCACATTTTTTAATCAATAATTTTTTCCCCAAGAGAATCTCCAAAAAAAATACGTGCAGCTTAGGTTCAAGTAAATATGGCAACTTGATACTACGGGGTGAATACAAGTTTCTTTCTTCATTGAAATTTTAATCCCAATATTACAACCACACCAACGGAACAGTTTTTGTTACTGACCTGTCTGCAGAGTGCCATACGAGAGGAAAAAAATCTGTTCTCTCCTCCCACTATTACTGGTCTCGCCCCCATCTGCCATTACTCTATATAAACAAAAGAAAACTGACTTAACTACGGTATAAGAAAACTGACTTAATTACAGTATAAAAGAACAATATTTAAAACTACAGTACACTCCTCTATGATCACACTTAGGTATAGCACTTTTCAGTTTATCCATACATCCATTTCATATTAAAAAAAAAAAAAAAAAAAAAAACTGTGTTTTTGGAAACAAGCATGAGCTAGCTCTCCCTCTATGAAGATTTTTTGAGTACAAAAGTAAGCCTATGTAAACATCAATAAGTAACTTCAGTACAACCAAAAATTATTATTTATTTATTTTGGTACATAGACTACAAAGATCAGTATCTGACTGTTTACATTTTGCTGTGAAATTCTTTCACATTGTATATACAGTTTTGAGTGTTGTGAAAAAAATACAAGCTAGGTATTAGAAAGTAAGTTAACATGTTAAATCTTATAGAATACATATATGTCGGGACACCCAAATTTCGTGAAAATATTTCCGCACATGTTAGGTCTCAAAATACTACGGGCCTACCAGCAGTTTTCTTTTACTTATTGGCGGCGTGTCTTTGCAAGAAGATATTTTCCTACTTGAGTAGCCGATCATAAATAGGTAACATCAATACTGTATGTCTGTGATTCGTGCACACACACACATAAGAAGCAAAACACAGAAACCGCCCAATAGCCTACAACTGGTTGTGAAATATTTTTGCGAAAATCGGGTGTCCAGTTGTATTTCACAACACTTCGGCTGAGATCCACTTTCGTGATTGGTTGGTTTCCGTTTTACGCGCTGTGGGTATCTGCGCACAAATCACAGACGTACAATATTGAAGTTATCTCATTCTGATTGGCCAAGCAAGTGAGAAAATGTCTCCTCACCACGACATTCCCGCCAATAAGGGAAAGAAAACTGCTGGAACGTTTGTAGGGTATTGAAATATAGCATGTGAGGAGATATTTTCACAAAATTCGGGTGTCGCTACATTTAGGCTATAAAATAAGAAATCCTAAAAAAATAAAATTAAATTTGTATTCTGATACTGGCTTACACGTCTCTAATATGTTAAAAGTGAAATCCAAATAAGAAAATAATGTGCAGTAGTCCAAAATGTGTAGGGCGAGTCCAATGCAGCTGTAAAAAGGGGTGAGGTTGTTTACTATGGGAGTGACAGCAGCAGAGTGGTTGGGCAAGAGCTGCTCCTATTACACATATTACCTGTCAAAAAAACTTGGTCGCACAGCGCTGTAGTACACAGTGATGTATCAGTTTAGTACGTATAGAACCAGCAGTGTCGCATATCCCTCCCTCCAGTGGCGAGCATTCGGGAGTCCTCCCCTACGTTCCCTCCTTTACAGTTGCGCCAAGATTATTTTCTTTTTCTTAACTTTACTACATTTACTTTTCCTGGAATGTTCATATAACATTAAAAATATTAAAAATGATGAAGAAAGGCTGGAATGATTAACAAATGTGAAACTACAGTTTATGTAACTGAGAGTTCACAGCCTGTTGTGTTTGTGCATCACAGTAATAGTGTGTTTTAAATATGCTACTAGAGTTGACCTGCACAGCTGAAACTTGTCTGGTATGCCACTCCACTGTCTGCATGCTTGGTAGCTAAAAGACTTTTTTGAAATTGGTACCAACGTAGGCCTACTTAAAGTATCTGAGACTCTGTTGTGCACACATTAGGTTCAGTAATAATTTAAACATTAATTAAACATGTTGCAGTACAGTTCCAACCTTCTCTGTTGAACAACGCTCACCATTAGCAAGTTTTATATGCAAAAACCTAGGTTTGTTTTAATGGTCATACAACATTCAAATACCCCATTGGAAATTTCGTAGGGCAAAATATTTGTATGTTCTACTTTTCTTTTTGAAGCTCTGTATTAGAACTCAGTGAATTACATTTAGTTATTTTCCCTTCAACAATTTGTTAGGTTTATTATTCATTTTGATTAATTGTAAAGAGCAACATATATTTTAAAGTTTAGTTTCTTTATTTACGTTTTTACCACAAATTCCAAGACCATACTTCCGTATGGTCTTATGCAGGGCCTACACACACACTACGTTGAATTTAAAATCTTTTCTTTTGTGAATGATTAGAAAACTATTTTCAAATTATTGAATTAGAATTATGTATTTTATTTTGTATAATTATTTGAATTTTTGTTTTTTTGTGTCGAATAGTTCGTATAGCATTGCTACTCAATTGAACAAAAAAATACCCCTACTCATTATTCCAGGAAAGGAGTTAAAAGTAGTGACACCCCACTGTTTTACACGTAAATATTGTTCTAGGTTATGCACAGCACTTTCCCAGTCATACATTTGTTACGCTCATTCTACAAAACTTGTCACAAACATGCTTCTCGTTACATTATTTACAGAAACGCAGAAGCCATCGTCTTAACACACACATATGGTAATTGTGAAATCCTGTCATGGTGAATATTCAACGTTAAAAAAATTGCTTCCTTCAAGGTGTATTTATTGTATAAACACAATTGTGAGCGAAAATACCCTTACAAACATGACTAGGCCTGTTTTCATACGACTTTAACTTGCGTTTCAAACAGCAAAAAGTACAGTAAATTGACAAAGTATTTTGCGGTATTTTAATAAGCATTTGTCAGTCAAATAACCACATGCTTCTAAATTTAAAACACGAATCCTGGGAAATTACCCATGAACTCACATGCACCCACCATTCGCTGCGAAATCTCTTGCATCTCGGGAACAACATGGCGACGACTGCCTTCTGCAAAATAGTTGTACGAAATTTATCACAGTTTTAAACTATGCAATTGTTCATAAAATGGAGTAATGGATACTCTCGTTTTTTTTTTTCCACAATAAAAGCTTCCAGTGTATAAAACTAGCTCGTTGTAATGTCGTAAACTTTTAATGTAAAGCTTTGATTAGAATATTAATGTCCTGAAGATAAGGTATGATCTTCAACTAATCGTAACCATGTATAACAGACAGTATCCCCCATTGGTATGAATTGCCAGCATAACTGTCAGATCTCATATATTCACAGTGACATTGAATATTCCTGTACGTTTTTTAACAATAGTTTTCTTAACAAAATATAGTAGTATTCTGCTAGAATTTATTGAAACATAATTTACGTAATTAAAAAGAGTACTAATTTCTAAGAACAAGTATATCGAAATGGTTGTGAAAATGGAGATGAAATAAATATTGTAACGAGATGCTGCAGAGTCCACAAAGACGCAAACTAGGTGCAGTGTTAAAGGGACAGGAAACAAAGAGCAGAGCCGCCATGAGGTAAATTAGGATAGCAGTGGTGAATGAAACACCTAATTGAACGTGAGAGGGGGGTTAAGACAAAATCTTAAAGTCAATATTAGAGACAGTAAGGCGTGTGCTATGTCCCTCTCCCTAAGACCGTGTGTCCGGCCGAGCACTTCCACGTCACAGCAGCGAGGCTCGATCCAGACTCTTTCATATGCATCATTGTGCATCAACGTGGCATTGTGTATGACGAGTGCTAGTGCAGTTCAGGGCACGACAGTGCAGTGCAGAGAGTCGCATGCGTGACCGACTGGCCAGAACTCCATCACGCCGAGTGTCACATAAATATAAATAGGACATAAAAGCATTAATAAAGGTTTGTAGCGCCTGCGTGTCATATGGTAATACGTTGTGAATAAAGATGACGAATCCATGCCTCCTTTTTAGTGTTCAGTATCTTATGGCTGTTTTGTGTCATTCTTATTGTTTTCATTTTTACGTACATTTTATCCATACCATTACATTATCATTTTTTAAATTGTTTTGTCATTCAGGGTTCAGTGTATAATCTTGTGCAGTGCAACACCTATGTTTAAGCAGGTAACTGAGAGAGTAATAACATGTGTGGGAATGAGGGGGAGGGCATAGGGACTACGGTCCCTCCCGAGACCACTCTATGAAAATTAATGCCAAGTAAAAATAGTATGTACTTACTTTAAATTCACACTTTACCCAGTGCTTTAGGAAAGATAACACATACACAGATACTCTGTTTTGTGTTGCAACAATATATTTAGCTCTAAGCTCTGATGGTCAAAGGTGTATGACATAGAAGGTTAAAACCTCCCCTCCTCAACCCTCAAAAATAACCAGCATCACACACCTGTTCACCCTCCTCTAACAATACTTTTCTCCGGCTCGCTGTTCGACTTCGCCATAAACATTTTGCTAACAGCGGAGATGAGCTAGCTGGCCAGCCATATTGATTATAAGTTGACCTTGGGCATTCCGAGTTAGTACTGTTCAGCGGCCGGCACTCAGGCAGCACAGCACATCATCACAAATTTCGAAACATGTATGTGCTGTACGGCACAACATGACACGTCAAAATAATTTAAAATCACATCGCTTCGGAAACACTGCACAGACTAGCGAGAGTTTATACTATATAAATTAATTAGCTTACTACGTTTCAAGTTTTACTGTTAATAACTTCATAAATGTATTGTCAATTCTGTATCGTATGCTTGTGCATTATTTATCAACAGTAGTATATGTTCACATATGTTCCCATAAAATCCTGGAATGCTAGCATCACTTCTATGTTATAAGACATTTAACATCAACTTCTGTACAGGTTCTGTACTTCCTTAAGCACTAACTACCTACTATTACTATTACTGTAAATTATTAATATTTTTTTCTGATCACATTCCTGATGATCCCAGTATCTGTATGTATTATGTTACGATCTGTATAGTTTGGAATATAGTTATATATTAGTTACTTTAGCAATACAAGTAATGTTGTATAATAAAGTATGTTGACAATAGGGACTCCTTTGATGGGTTGCACCTCCAGAGGTGCTGGGATGTGTTCGTGTCCTGCCTGGAAGCAGGTGGAAAACATGAGCTGGTGATGTGCCCGGCGCCATGTTCGGTAGAGTGAACGTTGTTGAATGGGGTCGTACGGCCGATGGCCTACGGCGACTCTGAATACGCTGTCAATTTAAAGGAGAGCTAATTTAATTGTCAGTTAAATTATGCTGAATGTAAAATATTTCCCTTTGGGCGAAGCAGTCGGTCACTTCGCACACCTATATTGTCATTGAATTTACTCTGATTGAGGGAGGCAGGCCCCGAAAATACAAAACATATACTGAAAAACACTTTAAAATTGATGCTGCTATGAGGGCACAGGACCCGATGAACTCTGGAGAGTTAATACAACAAAACACGCCTAATTATGGTATGGCTGTTTTATTACCGCAAAGGTACAATGATATGTTGCTGCACATGAAAATGTGTACCCTTGGTTAAGCGGACCTGACACTCTGGACCTGCCGGAGGTTACGACTGTGGAAAATGAAGTGTAGGCCTTAAGTTAGAGTTACGTAAAAACACATCTCGTGCGTGAAGTCCTGGTATGCTACTTCAGGATGCAGGGAGACCTCCCCTTGGCTAAATAAAAGTACTTAAATGTTCCAGAGGTACGTTAACTATTACGAGGGAAAAAAATGCAATCTAGATTGAATTGCCGAGGGGGGTACGCAGAGTCCACCATCTGCACTGCCGGTTGTTTAGAGTGCTGAAGTTTAACTAAAGACATGGCGTCGGTTTCGCCGCACATCCGGCGAATCCAGTGCCTAAAATGAAAACATGAAAAAACGGAACTTACTTACTAACATGATAAATGAAACTGTCCTTGTACACAACTATGATTACTAAACTAAAACACATTGGTGACATACACATGAACGCCGGAGCCCAAGTTATGGTTAAGAATGTGACATCACGAGTATGTCACCGCACTTGAAGGGTGATATTAAATGAAATGATGCCACAGGTTCCTGATTCTTGATAGATGAGTACATGTATACTCTTATATTTAACATATTAAAATCGGTGTGTGTTGTAATGGTTATAATTACAGGAATGTGTATGGATGTGAGGACACATGGATTTCATAACTATGCTGGAGCGGGCGGTTTCAATAGTTAATTATGGCACAATCACTGCTAAAAATGCTCCTATTAATTAATGCTGCTACAGAACTGTTCGCCACTTGACACTTCCTATGGGAATGTGATTCTCCGTCTTTTGATACTACTTGGAGCCACATCGCACTCCGGATTCGGCCACGGGGCTCATCTAAATCATGCACATTGGAAAGCTGTGGGAATATGTAGTCGCGCTTATCCCAGTGTTCCCTCAAATGGCTGTTGCGTCTATCGGTCGTGACTTCATGGGATACGCTCGTTTAGGCCACATATCCATTCACCACGAGAGTTACCTCTTGTGATGAATGTTAAATAATATGACCCTCGGCTACGAGTTACAGGGCAGCAAGAAAAGTGTAAACGCCATTCTTGTCTACCTGCACTGGTCAAGATTGCGACCTAATGTCGATCGGTCGAGTGTAGCTGTGTGGTTAAAGTGTTTGCGATAGAAAAAATGGGCACAAGAGATACACAGACGCCAGGAACACATTTAACGGCCCCCCTCTCTGGTGACTGTTTGGTCCTCGCAGACCCCCAAGGTACTGCCATGCTGCTAGGCGCAACAGGATGTTGGCAGTCGCAGCTGGTTGCGGGGCCTTAGATGGTTAAGCCACCGATGATGCTGTGCTGCGCTGCCTGCCGATGTCCCAGGGCGATGACCTTGCTGATGGTGATGTGCCGCTGCCCATGCTCGCCGAAGGGGATTGTGCCTGTCGCAAGTGGTGCATGCCGGCCGATGGAGATGATGACGCTTGGAGCGGTGGGGCGGGGTCGAGACCCGCTCTTCCGTCGACTCGTCGTTGCTCTTCGGTCCCCTCGATGCTCCTTCTTCTGGTGAGAGGAAAGGTATGCTGTCCCTTGCTAGACTTGATGCTCCTTCTGATGAACCTTCCCCTATGCCCCTGATATGGTTCTCCAATGCGAGGTCAGCCAGTATCGTCATCTTCATTGGTGTTGTGATTAAGTCTTGTGGGAAGTTTCCCAGACGACTGATCGGGCACGCAGTTGCCCACAGTGTCTCGCTTTGTGCGACATTTTCCGAAGGCAGTTTCTCTACACTGGGTGTCGTGGCACTCCAGTCTGGCTCACTTCGGTTTGCAGCACCTGCGATGTAGATGTCATTATATGTTTGAGGTGGTGTGACCTCTTCATCTTGCTTCTCTTCTTCACCTGCCAACCTTATGAGCAAATGACTACCAGGTGTGGCAGTGGCATAAAGGTGCCGAAGAGCACTCCCATTTGTGTTTGTGCTTGCCTCTGCTCCACCATTGTGCATTTCTGCTACATGCTCTTGGCAATTGGGCTCTTCCTCTTGCTCAGGAGTTTCAGCACTGGGTCCTTGCATGGCTAGGCGAAGGTCGTGGTGGTGTATGGCCACCTTGCGCTTGCTGCTGACCTTGATGAGGTAATTGTATACCCCAGCGATTTTACAAGAACATGTGGTCCACTCCACTTAGGGGCAAACCCTGCACAAAAGTTATGATTTGCGCTGCTCAGGCTGTGCTCATGGACATAAACATGTTGTCTGGGCTTGAGCCTCTTTGGAGGGTGTGTTGTTGCTGGTACCCATTGTCCTATGTACCTCTCCTGGTGAATGCGTACATTTTCCAGGTCTTGCTCTCGGCGCTGATGCCTGCCTGCTGCACTTTCTGTTGCGTCGCTGTTTGCTTGTCGGTTTCTGCAGAATGGCTGCTGGTGATTAACCTGTGGCTAGGTTTACCCTCTGTCTGATTGTTTAACAAGGCTGCGGGCAGATGTTCAGTCCAACTTGCGTGGTTTGTTTCTACCCGCATTCACAACTGAGTCTTTATTTCTTGATTCCTCCTCTCAGATGGGTTGGCCTGCGGGTGGTACACGGCAGTTGTATGATGCTGGACTACCCATCTGGTACACATTTTTCTCCAATACTTCCCCGTAAATAGGGTACCATTCTCGGTTAAGAGGGTGCATAGGTAGCTTCATTGGGGGTAGAATTCGGTCTCCAATATGCAGGCTATGTTACATGCCCTTGCACTGGAAACTGGATATGCTTCCATCCACCTTGACAATGAGTCACTCACCACAAGAATGAACCTCTTGCCATTAGAGGTTCGCGGATATTGCCCCATCAGGTCCAGCGAGATGGACTCGAATGGCTCCTGTAGTTTCCGTGGTTGTAGTTGTGTTCCTCCATCCTACTCTTGCAGAGGTTACACTTGACGCAACCCCTCACACATTGCCGGACGTCTCTGGAAATGCCGGGCTAGTAGAAATGGTTCTGCACATTTCTTGTGGTTTGTGATGCACCAGGGTGGCCTGCAAATCATGCAACATGTGCATGATGCAGCACTTGTGCTCGTGCACTTTTGGACACATACAGCTTCCAGGTTGCTTCAGGGCGAGGCGGTCGTGTCTCGACACGTGTGCCATTTATTTGCCACCACTCCTGTTCACCCTGCATGATGGAGGTGATACGACGTTGGTGTCTGTACACAGCAGTTGTGCTGTTAAAATGCTGTCCTGCAAGTCGTCGATCTCGAGTTTGGCTTCATCGAGAGCTTCGATGACGGCACAACTCACACGGCTCTCGCCAGTTGTTGGGTGGCTGGCTGTGGTAGAGAGAAGTAGGTCGTACCACTCCTCTTGGTCCACCGTTACAGTTTCGCCTGGTGCACGTGAGAGCTCATCTGCTAACTTATTCTCAGCTCCCGGTACGTGCTCCACCTCGAAATTGTGCGCTTGGAGGAGTGCCCAGCGTGCTAATTTACTCCTGGCCTCTTTCATGATGTGAAGCCAGAGTTAGCACCGGTTGTCGGTTTGTAGTGTAAAACCATTGGTACTCTAGGTCATAACCTGTACCTTTTCACGGCCCACACTTCGGCCAGACACTCTCGCTCGTTCACGTCGTACCTGCCCTCAGCTGCCCCGAACTTTGAACTACTATATTCAATAATGTGCTTCTCTTGGTTATCCCCATTCTTTTAGAGAACTGCTCCCAAGCCCTTCTCACTTGTGTCTCTCTGAAGATATAAATGGCGACTTGGGTCGTATCGAGCCAATGTCTTGCACTCCCTGAACTTACTCTTGATCTCTTGAAAACTTGCTTCATGTTTCGCTGTCCACACGTACTTTATGTATGCATGAGTGGCCAATGTGACACTTGCGGTTGGCACACAACAACTTATTGATGGCTAGTCTCACCAAAACTAGTAACAGGTGTTGGATATGGTCATCCCAGGTTTCGGACCAGATGACGTCATCCAGGTACGTGAGGGAAAATCTCCAATGTACCCATCGAGCACCTGGACCATCATTGTTTGAAAAGTTGCCGGTGCGCACTTCAAGCCGAAGGGCATTACGCAGAAGTGGAACCTTTTCCCATCTGGTGCTGTGAAAGCCATTTAGTGATGGTCTGCAGGTTTTATTACACATTCGTTTAGGTCACATATCCATTCATCACAAGAGTTACCTCTTGTGGTGAATGTTAAATATTATGACCCGCGGCCACGAGTTACAGGGCGGCAAGAAAAGTGTAATGCCGTTCTTGTTGACCTGCACTGATCGAGCCCGCGACCTAATGTCAATCGGTCAAGTGTTGCTGTGTGGTTGATGCGTCTGCAATGGAACAAACGGGCACAAGGGATACGTGGATGTCAGGAACACGTCCTGTGGTTGATCCAGGTTTACCCTAGCAGTGGCAAGCTCGATCCACTCCGTAGTAGCGATTCCAGTTATAGGCTTCACGGTTCCAGAAGTTTGGATTTGCCCAGTCGTACTCTGTCTCAGTATGCTTTAACTAGAGGGTGGCACGAAGGATGGATGCGCAAGCAAGGCGTCAAATATATTACAAGTACTGGAGCAGATGTGACTGCTTGGTGTCTAAGTTGGGCGGCACGGTCCTGCTCCACCTGCCTTTCCTCCATAGGAAGAGGTAGTGCACTCAACTGTATGGCTGCAAGGAACGCTGTTTTTTGTTCCCCACGCTTTTTGCCATGCCTCACCTGCTAGAGCATAGAGTCGCTGCTTACAATATACTGGTGCACCCTAATGAAGAACAACCTTACAGTGTATGTCCGGTTTTGGCTTGCTGACACAGGCTCGGTAATAATCTCCACTTATCCCCATGCTATGCAGGCTGATCAGAGACTAGGAGCTGTGTGGGTCACCAATGCCTCCACTGGATGCGCATTCATACACGAACAGGCGGCAGGACTCAAGTTACAGTCACCCCAGCACTAACAGTGCTGTGGTGTAAAGAAGTAACCTGGCTTTGTCTTCTCACCTTGAATGAAGGTGTTGTTAGTGGTCGTGGCTCCTCTGTTCCTCTCTGCCAGCACTAGACAGTGCTCTGGCAGTTGGAAAGCAATAGATGGCCGTCTAATGGGTGTGTGAGAAAACTGACAGGCTCCTGAAGGGCGCCCGTAGTAAAAGCTAATTCGGTTATATAAAAAGTCCCGGTTCCTGTCAGTGGTGCACGCCGTAAACTGTTCTACCGGCTGAACAGTAAGATCTCTAAGAAAGAAAAAGCTGAAGTGTAAGAAACAAATTATGTTTATTGATGAGTCAATAAACATGTGATGCGTGCTACCTCCTACCAAGCAGTAGAATGTTGAAGGAAACTACGCTGGCCACGTGTAGGCGACCTGGTTTTAGGTTGTAAAGGGGAAAGATAAATCTAGACGGTAAAATATATATTTCTATTAAACTGTTCTAGTAAAGGTGTCTAGAAGAGACAAACATAATTTAATACATGTTGGTGAGCATGTTCGCTGGTTGTTGGATTGACTGATCGTCGATGGTGAAGTAGCTTCTAGGGGAGTACTTAAAGCTCAGAAGTTCTCCGGAGGTCTCCGAACTAGGCAGTGCTCGGAGATGTCGTGAGAGAAGAAACAAGAATGACTGCCCTAGCCCGGCAGCATCCGGACTTATATAGGTGAAGCTTGTATGCTGCTGGAGCGGGCTGTGGGGAGCGCGAGCATCCTGCCCTGGTTGGCAAGGGAGTCAAAAAAACTGTGGTCAGCAGTAGTCAGCGTTTCTGCTTCATACCTCGTCGGTTGCGCTTGGCCTTTCCCGAGGTCAGGGCAGCTTGTAGGCTCTCAGCGCGACGTAGAAAGGGGGGGGGGGGAGGTGCCTACCAGGTTGCATAACTTTCAGGTGACAAGAATTCGCTTATAAGTTCCTGTTGCATGGTAGAGTAGGCAGCCAAGATGTCATGTGGAAAATTCTATCTGCCTATTTCTCACATCTGTAGCAGTGGAAGTAGGAACCTTAGCGATGAGTCGTAATCCAAGTTGATTAGTAGTAGGAGCGGCATACATCACTATTTATTTGCATTTCAAATTTTATCTTGCAAGTGTGAAGGGAGTCTGAGTAGTTAACAACTATGTATCAGAATGTAAATACTGTTCAAATTCATTTCAAACTAACATGTACGGAGCAAGGTACAAAGCAAGCAAGCAAGCAGAGGGGGTAAGATGTACAAAGCAAGCAGGAGTATGTACAAAGCAAGCAGGAGTATGTACAAAGCAAGCAATAAGTGAGAGAGGAGTTGGTCCAGTACCTCCAAAAGAGGTAGTACCACATGGTCCAGGCGAGATTTTGATGCAGAGCACCACTGTGCTCCCCAGGAAAATGCTGTATGATGCGTGGCTGTGCAGGGCTGGTGGACCCGACACTGGTGCTTATTTACCGTAATGCATCCCGGTGAAAAATGGCAGCGCGCCATGGGCTCAAGCAGCTTTTGTAGCAGGCTCCATCAATGACCTGCGTGATGGTGTGTGGGCTGCTCAATTTTTCTGTGAATCCTGCGCAGAAAGCTTTAAACCAAGCTGACTGCGGATGTGACCAAACGTAAACACTGGCCGACCTGAAGGGGAGGTGGGGGGGCAGTTGGTGTCCGGTAGCCACTGGGAAGCGTAGCGGCATTGGTTCTCTCTTGCTTCTTGCATCACACACTCCCTCCTTTCTTCCCGGCTTACCTCTTCCCCTGCACAACTGGCCTGCTCCCTTGCACCGCTCATGAACTCGCCCCGGAGGGGGAAGTCATAGCCTAGGAACAGCTGTGCGGGAGTTTTCCCGTGGCCTGGTTTGTCCTTGTTTGCAGCGAGAACAATGCAGCTGGCAGTTGCTCGGCCAAGGAAGCATGATGGTCACCCATGCGCAGGCGCAAATGCATTTTTAGATCTTGGTTTCGCCTTTCTGTTGGATTTGTACGCCGATTACATATTGTTGTTGTGTGGTGGCACAAAACCCATTTAGTACATAAGTCTCTCCAATACTTTGCCTGTAATTGTGTCTTATTGTCTGTGAGCAGTGTCCTCGGGTAGCCCCAGCAGGAGAAAAACTCATTCTCAAGTACTTTCTCCACTCTCCTCTCCCGTGCACTTGACACTGTGTACACCGACCTGAACAACCTCCCAAACCAGTCATCGCCTATCTCATGCCTTCTATTCTTCGTCCCGTACCTCTGCCTAAGCCACATGACATTGTTAGCCAACCCTCTGTACCAGCAATAGTCACGCCTGTCTCAAGTGCTGCTGCACCCAAACATCGCCCAGGTAGTATATCCAAGACAGAGTGGTGGCACCCATACACCAAATAGTGTTATCCACACCAGATTTTGTGTCTTGTCGCATAGCCACTCAGTCAGTTTTTTAAAACGGGAAGGCGCCAGTGTCCTAGCAAAACTGAACCCCTGTATTTATATAGAAGCACCTGACTCAGCTTGTAGACAAAAAGACCCCGGCATCCACTACGAAGACCAGAGAGTGAGTTTCTGTACCCGGTACGTCATACATCAAGGTTTCAATTTTCAACTTACTTGGATAATTCAACATCAAATTAAGGAAGGAAACAAATTTAATTTCGTTGATTAAATCAAGGTAACATAGGTGGTGTGGTATCAATAACAAGCCAGTTACAAACTGCGTGAAGTAATATTTTATTGATTCAGTCACACACGTTTTTAACAAAGCTTCCTTAATTTAAACACGTCACCATGGACTATCAAATAACTTACGATTCCATCAGTAACATTTGTGTTTAAATACTGTATTTTAATATACGCTGGTGCAAGACAACTTCGCTTCAAAAATCGTGCATTTTGAGCAGCAGACTTTCGATCGCTATTCACATCTATAAAGTTTGTAATGCAACATCATCAAGGTTGGCTGAGAAAATATTCCACAGACGTATTAGTTTAAAGCATATAGACTCAAATAAGTCTTACCGATTTACTATAATTATGGTGATTATAAGTACATTTTGCCATCCGTTCATTAATATTAAACTGTGAATCACAGATTGGATGTAACACTCATCACAATAAAGTATTACATGCAAAATGCAATGACACTCGTGCATTTTGGCATGTGAAAAATTTCAGGTAAACAACAGCAAAACGACTGTAGAAAAACTTGGTGGGCAAAATTTTGATAATACATCAAAAACATTGTCACATCATTAAAACTCTTCAGACCTTTACAAATCATTACACATCTTGTCACACTGAACACTAAGCCTAGGACACTCATCTAAACACATCATGAGCAATTAAAAAAAAGTGCAGACTTTTCAGTGTCATCAGATGAATTGTACGTTTGAATTACATTGCCTAAAAGCACCTACGAAGTAAGTAATAACACAACCCAAGTTACATACTCAAGTTAAATATTCAAATAGCCTAGAAAGAAGAAAAATAGAGTAGGTATACCTAGTAAATTACTTTTCAGTAAGGCCCAGTTATTTGTACTGCTGTAATTTATTGTATGTTTTACTGTAAAATATAAAATAACATATTATAGTTCAGCACATGCAGTCACATTCATACAGCTCTCAAAATTGTGTGTGTGTGTGTGTTGACGCATGGCGTCTTTTCCAACAATGGAGATTAGACGACTTCCGCTCATCCTTATGTTAGTTTTGCTCGGAGTAGGAAGTTTGCATTTTCATTTGTCCCAACATAAGACTAGATTGTACTGTCTGCAATGTAGATTGATTTATTCACTGGCCCACCATTACTATGCAGCTTCGGCAACGAGTTATTTATCCCGAGATAGCAATAGTAGTATGATTTTTGTTTGTCTTTGCTTTCCTCTCCCTTCTACTGGCTGGTGATGTCAGATAGGTAAGTCATGCATTCGCTATGCCCCTCCCCTCCCCCACAACCCACGACTTAGAGGCAAAAGCCGACCATAGTAGGGCAGGAGCCCATTTTCGAATAAAACGAGACAGTCCATATCTCCAGAGCAATCTTCGTTCCCAGCACCAGTCGCTTGGTATCTGACCAGATTGATCAGTCTTAAGCCGTCCAGCACGCGTTGCTCGGACATTGACATCCTGCCTTCGTTTAGGGTGCACTTATGATTAGGTTTTGCTTCCAGCGTGAGCCACTTGGAATTTAACTTGCCCTTACGTTAGCTAGGTTCTCTCCCCTGCTTTGTACCCCGCAAACCTGAACCACCCTGCAGTACACGGACGTGTCTGTCGGAGTTCTTATCCTTGAGTCCTTCTCAGGACTCATTCTGACACCGCCCAGCTTAGTTTTCTAAGCTACATGTCGGCATCTTTGCGATACGTCAATTTACACCAATGGCGTTTATTCCATAGATGCAAGGCTATACATATTGGAAATGTTTGTCCCTTTACAGTTTGCGCCGTAACTTTAAATTTAAACACATTTAAATCTGAGTTTCCCATTTGATTCGAGAAACCGAGTTTTCGTAACTCCCATACTGTACACGCACTGTGCTGCTATCTAGTATTTATTATCCACAAACGGGAGTGACTAGTGATGAATCGGCTCGCAAGCGAGTTACCCTGCCACGTTCCTTCAGCAGGGTAAGCAGTCATTCTGTTTGCATACTTCAGTTCTCATTTTTCCTTGGAAAGTGGATGAAAGTGTTCGGGAAAACGGGAGTTTTCTTATAATTTGTAATATGCTCTGTAAATAATATTCAGTTTAATTACTATTACATTCATTTAGTTTCCATTTTTATATTAAATGTTCGGTATTATAACATGGTAAATACAAGTGGAGGGTAAGCAAAGTTGGAAGTTGCGTTTGTTAATAGAAATTGAAAGTGGTACCACAGCCCGGCACTAGCAAATGTTATCTAAAACACTCAAATATGTGGGGCTATTATATTGATTACCCTGTAAAAAAAACTCACACAATAGATAGCTTCTCATGCATAAATGAAAGAATAGTAAGAGCTAGACTGAAAATGGATAGAGAGCATTAATCTGTGATTGCAGTGTACGCACCTGAGGAACGCAAGAAGGAAGAAATTATAGTCTTCTACGAGGCCCTTCAAAAATAGGTCAATAAATGCATCCAAACTGATTTTCTGCTAATTGCTGGAGACCTGAATGCAAGAGTAGGAAACTTGCCAATACCTACCATAGTAGGCAGCTTTGGAGAGTATATAGTGAATGACAATGGCAATGAATTAAGGTAGTTTGCTGCCTATAATAAGTATAGACTAACCCATACTTACTTCAGACACAAAGATATACATAAATATACCTGGAGTGCAAGGGGTTTTAGATGACTTATTGATTATGTGATAATAAACAAAGTTATTTCCCCTTGTACAAAATACACGTGTTTATAGGGGAAAGGATATGTACTCAGATCATTACATTGTTATTTCTACTATAAAATTATATGCAAGATGGAAAAAACTGAATCGTCAACAAACAAAAAGCACTGAGGAAGCTTTTAAGATATATCTGTTGCAGGACGAAACTGTAAGTAAACTGTATCATAATAGACTGAATTATCATCTAATGAATGTGCCATACAAGTGATGAAGTAGAGGATGTATGGGAGAACAAAAAAAACTGCATCAGAAAAGCAAAGGGGTCCGAATATTGAACGATAAACTTAAAGAAGCTGTAGCCAACAAACGAGCAGCATACTGGAGATACTTGCAGACTAGAAGCGATTCAGACAGACCAAAATATAAGTGCATCCACAACATAGCCAAACAAGTTACACGACAAGCACATCAGGAATAATAGGATAATTTCATTAGTAAGATAGAGAATGATATTCATGGCAGGCAAATGTTGGCTTACAAGGTAATGAAACAGTTGAACACCACAGAAAAAGATTCTGCTCATTTGAATGTAATAGGTGAAGAGGGATGGCTTCAACACTACAGAAATTTACTGCAAGTCCAGGAAGAAAGAATGGATGATGGGGAAAATGAAAAAGTTATAGGTGCTGTAAATCCATTAACTATGGAAAAGTATTTGAGAAGTAAGACAAGGAAGGGTACTATGCTAAAATTCTACAAAACAATGGCAGTACCTGTTCTTATTTATGGCTGTGAAAACTGGGTCCCCACTCTCAAGGAGAGATCTAAAATACAAACCATTGAAATGAAATTTTTGAGGGGGGCTAAAGGATGTACAAGGTTGGACTGATTGAAAAATGAGGACATAAGGCAGAAATTGAAAATATATAGACTTAAGGACTCTATAATCCTAGAGGCAAGAGGGATGTTCGTCGACCAAGAAGAAGATGGAACGAAGTATGAAGCCGGAACAGGCAGTGGCCTAATCCATGAAGTGTAGAAGAAGAAGAAGAAGAAGAAGAACTCACTACACACTACTGATTTACACCCAACACAACGCTCAACAATGCAAGAGGAGTTCACTTAGACTTCCAGCGCTTCACACCCTGCAAATCCCCGTAGTTATACCGGTTGCCTCTACTGGCTATTCAATTAAAGTACCCTAGCTTCCCGGCCACGGCTCGTGCCAAGGACAGGAGTTAGGGTGTATTCACCATGTGTATTTCCTACTCAGAAATAAACGTGTGTCGACTCGTACCTTCAGTTAGTTTCCTGTAGACCTAGCACCTTGATCCCAGTTTACTCTTACGTAACAAGACAGCACATGATCACGGGATTCATACTCACGCGAACCAGAAAACTGAATCTTTTTATTCACATGCACTAAGCCAGGCCATCCTTTCTGTCAACAGTGTTGGTGGAAAGGAGGAGCCAAACAGGCACTCTAACCCTGAACCAGCCTGTCAGCTCGGTGTCCGTCTGTCTCTCCATTGCTTTCTGTCAACAGTGTTGGTGGAAAGGAGGAGCCAAACAGGCACTCTAACCCTGAACCAGCCTGTCAGCTCGGTGTCCGTCTGTCTCTCCATTGCTTTCTGTCAACAGTGTTGGTGGAAAGGAGGAGCCAAACAGGCACTCTAACCCTGAACCAGCCTGTCAGCTCGGTGTCCATCTGTCTCTCCATTGCTTTCTGAGCCAAGAGAGGCAGGCATGGGAAGACTCAGATAGGATCTCACACCCGTGTTGTGACCTTGGATACATGACCCCCAAGTTTCAACGTGTACTGCACTCCGTGCCAGACGTTGGAATATGGTGTCCACCGGTCTCCGGCCCGCACGTGGTTCCACACGTAGTAATTTTGTACACAAGGAGCCCGCCATCCTGTGACAGTAGTGGGAGGGCGAATCTGTGTCCTAACATCATACTCCAAGAGGAGAGGATTTAAGGAAAGAGAACAACAGATTCTCCTGGCTTCTGGTCGCATACATGAGCTAAAGCCTGCCCTAGTGTCTTATCTAACTAGCCTTAACCCCAAAGATCAAGCTCAGGCCCTGAGGCACCTGCAAGACCCTGTAGAACCAGAAGTATCCAGGAATTTGTTCACCAAACCTGTGTGCAACGGCCGAGCGAAGTATCATTGGACCAACCTGAACAACCTCCTACACCCATCGTCACCTATCTTGTTCGTGCAGAACTGTGTCCAGCACCCCGTCAGCTGCCTCAGTACAGATATAACACTTCTGCAGCACCTTCTATCACTACTACAGACACAGTCAAACCTCCTGAAACATATTGCCCAGGTATCATCCAGAAACCAGCAGCACTCAAACACATTATTACATTACCTATTCCTGACTTTGGGCCCTGCCGCAAAGCAACCAGACTGGTCCTGTACAACGGGAAACCACCAGTGCCCGTCAGGATTGAATTCCCCCTTCCATATAGGAGCGCCTGATCTAGCTCCTAGACAAAAAGAATTGTCTCTTACTGCTATCAGACGAGTGAGTATTAATTCTTGTGTACGTCACACGTCAATATAAAAACACCAAAAAGGTAAGCATTATTTTTACAAAACATTAGAATATTTAAATTGATTTGATATGAAATTACGAAATCAGTAAAAAGGTCCCAATGCATTCATTAGTTGCATGCATATCTTTGTTAAATAAATATGTAATCTGTAGCCCAGAATGTGAAAGGGATTTAATAGAGCAAATTTTGATGTTTTCTCTTTAGTATATATTTTTGTATATGTTATTTTTAATGATAATCTTCCATTCACTAATGCATGTTGAGAAAGTAAATATTTCTATAAAATTATATGTAACAACATTTTCATATTAGCTATTTCTTGATGCAACAAAATTAAAATTTGAGAACATAATGATCAGTAGCAAAGCAATACATTAACGGTGTTATTTAGAGTCAATTATTTTGACATGGTGCATATTCTGATCTGCAGATATTTTGTTTTTCTTAAGATGTATCAAAAACATCTAGTGGTGGGATGATTCCACATTCTTACTAATTCCAATTTGATTCTACTATTCTTGTTTCTATTGTAGATTCTGGATTTAATGCAGTTTACATTATTTAACAACAGCTAAATTTAAATAAAGAAAGATTCCTAACTGGCATTGTAAGTATGGTTTTAAATAATACCTGTTTGAGCAAGTCAATATTGTATGACAAACTGGAATACAATATGAATGCATTTTAAAGATTTTGTACAGCTTAACACACTTCAAAATCTTTTATGTTGTACTTCAAAACACTCCCAACGCCATGTAAACTTATAACATAAGTTACTTTGTAATAAAATGCTTACACTTCCACCATGACAAAAAACGTATTCAGATTAACCAACATCTGCAGCCCAAATATCTGCTGTTGCCGCAATTCCATCAGTTTACATCTTGAATGGAAAATTTACGTCTCAATATTTATTTACACAATTCCCAATCTAAAAAACACAAGGAAAAGATAAAACATGTAAAATTAATGTGCTAAATTAGAAAATTAATTAAATATGGATAAATTTACATGTGTGTGCGCACGTTCACACACATGCGTGCACACACACACACACATGAATATATATATATATATATAACCAAACAATAACTGTCTTATGTTCTCAACAGTACAAATAAACTCTATATCATAACAATATTGAACTTGGGTAGTTAAAATATCAAACAGTTTAAATTCATTAATTTTAGCCAGAATTGGGAGAATCGAGAAACTGATAATTGAACCATCACGTCACTGAAAACAACTTATTCATCACAACAATGCTAGAAATGTATTAAAGAGTAAATAATTTGTCCTGCATGACATCTGTACACCTGAAACGTCAACAAGATTCCTATTCAAACTGGAGCACTGTCTGAATGTCAATTTGCTACTAAGGAATGGCAGCTAGACAGAAATGTTTACGGTCAGAGATCATATTTAGAGAAAACAATTGACGAGATTAAGGAAAATAAATAATCTTGTAGTGAAATGCAGCATAAAAGTGTGATTAAATAACAGATGAAACAGTTATGAAAGTATCAAATGAAAGAAGGCCACATTCAATCACATCATAATCTGAGAATAGCGCCATCATTAATCAATGTTTCGTTCATGTTTCAAGTTCATAACACGTAAAACTACATCTCCCATACAGAAAACTAAGAATAATTTGTCCTCTATTAGCAGTCGAGCTACTGTGTTTACGCAATACATTTTGGTTGGAAATATTGTTAATTAATTTCAAAAAACTGCACATGATGGAAAAAAAAAAAAAGTTCCATTTAAATTAACTTTCTTTCTGATTGTTTTCCTGTAAAATATACCTGAACACTGTGTGAATGTTTTATCATTAGCACTGTAATGCTTCTTCAGCATAGTACATTTTGTTACAACCTTCCAGCCTTCACATGCCCAAAGTATGTACCTACTTACAAAATGTATGTTGTTTTACAATAAAACAATACATTTTTCTTATGATGTGTAATATGTAAATGAAAGTTTCCACAGGAATAACTCTTCATAACATTAATATTCTCAATGCAAACTGCAAAGAAAAATTCCCACCGGAATAAACTCTTTATAAACATTAAAATTCTTAGCGTGAAGTGTAAAGGAAAATTTCCACAGGAACCAACTCTTTACAACTATTAAAATTTTCAATGTGATGAGATCCTGAAGAAGAGAACGGGAACATGGCAGAGTGAAGCAGCGTCGCTGCAGACCAGATGAGCTACGCGACGTGACATACACCACAAGGAGCACAGCCCGGTGGCCGGCAGAGTCACGGGCCGGTCTTGACGGCGTGATCCTCAAACACCAGCGAGCACAGAATGGACTGCAAGCGGCTGCGGGCGGGCTCAAAACCCGGCTGGAGGAGCAGCGATGTGCGATGGTACGCAATTGCCTTCTCCAGGTCCCCCTGCAATGTGACGTACCAAATCATTGAAACATACATGCATGGCCAAGGGTCCTAGTCTCTCTCTTTCTACTGCCTTTATATAAAGAAATCATGTAACTAACGTATTTACCCGAAAGGAAGACGACCCTGACTCTAAGGCAACCCCTACCAGAAAAAATTTTTTGAGGGAAAAATATTTAAACCTGAATTCAAGAAGTGCTGAAAAAATTATTTAGGTTGAAAGTATTTTTGCATGAATTTATGACAAACCCTACAAGAAGAAATGCTATTATATGAATAATATGATATATTTGATTTACTTTTAAAGAAAAGCTAATCACAATGAAGCAGGTGTGTGTAACCTGGCAGTATGGTAGCAGCATCTTTCTTACACTGTAAAACTTTTGTGGGTGATATATTCGAAACTTGAGACATTTTACTTCCCAGCAAAGCACTTCTTCTTTGGGCCCCCTGGCAATAGATAAGTGGACCCTTGTCAAAGTTGACAGGTACAGTCTCAGCACTACAAAATACGTACATCCATAGGACACAAGGTATTTGAGCATGAAATACATTTGTCAAAATCCTCTCTCTAATAGCATGCAAATTTTAGAGGATTAACTGCTTCCTGAGTAAAGAATTATTAATAGAAGCCCATAGTAATTTTGTGCATGTAACAGAAACTTAAATACTGAACTAGCAGTGTCACACATTTATGGTAATTGTGCCTAGGTTTTGACGCATGTGCTACTGGGTGTTGCTACCTTAGATGGTAGAAAGGTGATTACCCTTTCCAAGCCTAGCTTGACCTACCATGACGACTAATACTATATCTACTCGACGCTTCTGCGGTCATATGGGACTGTATGTAATATTAGGCCATGTGTGGGTAGGTTTATGTCGGGTGTGAAGGGAGTCAAACCCCAGAGTGAGGTGGCTACCCGTCCAGGGAGCTCTATTCTCCTCACTGTATGGGTCGTCAATATGCAGGATGCCAGCGATCTCAGGTGAATGGAATGAGATAGTGATTAGTTGGATGTGGGGGTGGGGGTGTGTGTTCCGGCAGAGGAGATCTTAACCGGGCGAGTAAGTTGCCGTGAAGGAACAAAATCGGGAGAAGGGGGTGTTCCGCGGGGTTGGTTGCCTTGTTGGACTAGGAATCGAACCCGTACAACTTTTCCTGATACTAACTTTATCAACCAGAACTTCGATAATACTGTACCTTCTGGGTGTGATACTCGGAATAATCTATCTGACTGTAGTTTGGCATTACTAGTTGTTTTAGCAGGCTGCCTAGCTGGAGTGTCGCAGGGAATAGTACTATCTTCCAGGGAGAGCAATTTAACCTGATCCTCGTATTCAGTTGTAGGATACCCTGGCCATTGGGCACCAAGAAGGTGATCCAGTGAGGTAGTGATTTCAAGGGGGACGAAGGGTGAGATTGGTCGCGGAACTTGGTCATGACACACTGGGTCGGATTCGTCCTTGGATGTAGAACTTACTGTCCTTCGAACTAAGGCATGACGTTCTCTGCAACGCTGTCTGCTTTGTGCACCTCCCCTTCTACTAAAAATCTGCCCACTAGGTTCACACACTTCATCACAATACAAAATTAGAGGAGATACGGGGTGATTAACTAAAAATAACGGAACACAAATAATTAAATCAGAAGTGATGTTTATTGAGGGGATTTGCCCTGGAAAGTCCCAGCTATTCCAGGAAAATACAATCAAGTAATATTTATCTAACCTATCTAAACACTTTAAAAGATAAGACTTTACGTAATTAACATAATATATATGATTTTATTCAGGCGAAGGCGAGCCTGGGGATAAAATAATAAAAAACTTTACAGCAGCTAATTAAAAAAGTGAAGCTAAACAGGTAGGTACTCTGAAACGTGCCAGCTCGTTACCATGGAGTCACAGGTAGTTGACTGGCGTAAGAGGATACCAGGGTTAAGGCGAGGTATATCTGAAGAAGGCGTAGTCGTCTCTCGAACTGGTCTTCTGCGGTGTGCAGATGAGAGAGAGTGAGAGAGTGTGTGAGAGTGAGATAGTGTGTGTGTGTTTTTTTCTTCGCAGACTGACGGGAGTCTTAAGAGGGAGAGTCTCTGGACAGAGTAAGGTAGGATGGATTTAGGTAGGAGTAGAGAGTCTTTGGTCAGACTAGACAGGAAAGTCTTTGGCAGACTCACGGAAGCGGAAGTCTTGGGCAGACTGAAGTAGGTTTGGAGAGTCTTCAGCAGACTCAGGGTGGCTTGCGTCCTCTTCAGCCGACGAGCCTGGTACATCTGCTGGAGTTGTATTTATACTAAATTTCCACTTATCAGCAGTTCTTCCGGGTGCGGGGGGGGGGGGGGTGGTTGTGTTAGCATAGCCTTCCACCATGGGGGCGGGTTTATCGGGGAGCGCTGCTCATTTCTTATCACCCCGAGTAGAAGCAACGAGGCAATTGGGCCGTGATGTCACGAGGTCACGGGGGTGCTGCCATCTCTCAAGATTGTAGGAACTTCTTACAGAGCTAAGCGACGAGTAGTAGAATTCTAATAATATATATTTATTTTATTTTGCGGGGGTGGCTGTCTTAGCTCGATACATTTTATCTGGTTTGCCGCTTATATATTTCACCTCTGAGCACATGTGGCTCGCAGATGGGGCGAAGTCGTCCGTAGAGCGTGTATTCTCACTGAGCAGTATGCTGACATGCATCAGTTTTTAACTGAAGACAACACCGAATTATAGACCCCATATTTTTTCTATTCCTTTTCTGTCAAAAAACCTCGTCTTCTTTTCCGAGTAAATACGGCATCTTTATAAGGTGAAATAGTATTCTGTAATTCAAAATGTTGCCCTGATGATTTTTGAATGCATCATTACTTTTTTCATACATAAAAAGACAGACCAACAAGGAATCTTTATAAATAACTGTGGAAAGAGAATGATCAATGTATTGAAGTTAACTCGAGCAAACATGCTCCACAGAGAGACAAAATATACCTATGTTAAAATGCTTGGAAGAGAAATATAATTATATTCTATTATATTTTGTGTAGTGTCCAGAACACATTAAAAGAAGTATACCTTATTGTTTGCAAATGATACCCTTTAACATAACCACAATACTGATGATGGACTCAGCCATGAGATGTATTGCTATCTCTTGATGCTCAAAATTAACTAGGACCAGATGAAAATCTGTATTCTTGAAAGAAGTAAATTTATTTTAAAAGTAGAGCTGTGCCAACTAATTCTCAGATCCCTCAATACTCTCTATTTTAAAGATGCGAGAAGAAATTAATAATAATATAAAGTAGAATTCCTAAAAAATAATCTAACCATGTTTAATTTGTAGGTTAAGATTACCGGCAACATTTACTCTTGACAACTGCTTGTTTAACTACTGCCAGATCTCCTTAAAGTTGTCTTCTCATTAGCATATGCTGAAAGCCCCCTGTAAGGAAGGTTATCAACAGAGGTCACACGCATTCACTACTCAGATTGGAAGAAACACAGTAGAAAAGTAGTAAGACAAAACAGCAGTAAGGTTCATAGTTCCATGGCCCTCCTTCCTCGACTAAAAGCTTGTCAAATGATTTCAGAGATGACAATTTTAAGGCAGATCTGGTGTACCTCTTTTGGCTTCTCATTAGTGATTTGCTAACTTCAAACAGTGAAACACTTGCATTTATCTCATTACAGGAAAAGAGAGCAGCAGAATCGGTAACGTCAGTGCTGCATACTCACTAGAGATGTGTGTATGTTGGCAACAGTGAAGTGCGTGATCTCTGACTTAGGGGCAAGGTCTAGAGCCATGTTGGCCACAACCAGAGCATCGCTGTAGAAGCCCGCCCTGGAAAAATCCACCAACACGCTCATTAACACCATGAAAGATATTAAACTCATGGTATTTTACTATAATTTTTTGTAGCTTTGAAGGTAAATTTATTGCTTCCTAAGAGCTGAAGATTATTTTGCACAATTTTACAACCAATCACATAAAAAAGTATTTTATATTTACGCAATAGCCTTAAATGTACACATGAATGTGTACCTAATGTTATCTGCTTTACATTATCATACAGTCTTCAGGATGCATTTTCTCTCACAAGACCAGCACAGAAACTTACTGCTCAATGAATATCTAGAAAAGAACCATAATATACTGCATTTTAAGTCTGTGCAACATGAAATTTATGTGCAAGACAATGATGATGTTTCAGCTTGCCATAAAAAAATTCTCACTCCTCCACTATACACAACCCATTTAAGAACTTCCTATGTAAGAAGTTTTCCTACATAATAAGCGTACATGTTCACACAGACAGTCATAAACAGACCCTTTATCACAGCTTTCTGACATTGGTAAGCTTAAATTTTTGTTTCTTTGGGAAAATACATGAATAATTTGACCCTCCTACACACTTTCCTCTAACAGGAAGGCTTACATTTTTATTTCCTTTCGAAACATCTTAAAATGTTCACTAATCAAAACAGAATGGGTTCTCTACGAGCATCACAAGTAACATCAAAATAACGTTTAAACAAACAGTGTTTGGCTTAAGGCATTAGCAGACCTGTGCAGTAGGTTGGCCAGACTGACGAGTGGGATGTCCCGGTCGGCGCTGGGCACGTACTGCAGTGCCTGGCGCAGGCAGGAGATAGCGTGGTTAGTGTTGCCAACTGCTCTCCAGTACAGTGCAGCAGCTGTGGCAAGCACCCACGATGTTGCATTCTGCACATAAACTCCAACACCTTAGTTGACAAATTGCCATTTTCTCCAATGCTATACAGCTGAAGAGGAAACATGTAAACAGGGCAGAAAGTAATTCCTAGACTTCAGCATTGAACACCTTTTTTTACCAATAGAACCAACAAAGCCATGTGACTTGGACTAGTCGTTAACACCCTGTTTACACACACACACACACACATAAAGCCTTTTCAAATTTCAGTAAACTTCATTGAACTCAGTTTTAGGAAACACAGGAAATATTCAAATTACATACATTAATTTTTTAAATGTTGGAAATGTTAAAAAAAATAAATATAAAAGATTACAATCCATATGATTTTGACAGTTCTCTGGTGATTTTCGAGTCAATGTTGAAAATATGAACAAAAGGCAAAAATCAGGTTACGTCACCTAGACACATAACGTCTAACCCAGTACCATCATCGCTGCTGTAACACCTTGTCTGCGCTCTCTAACAGCATCTATGAACGTGAGATGTCCAGAACAAGGATTGGCCTGCCTCTAAGCAAGCATTGACACCATCCGCACGACTGCCAGTTATCATTTTGCAACTCGGCCTAGCTCAGCCACCGCTCATCCCCGAGCCAGTCTGCGCCGATGCCACAGAGTGGAGGTAACAAGAGGTAGTCTCACCCCCACGCAGTCTACTTTTCAGGGCGATCACCGCACTGCTATTTACTGAGTTGCATCCCCAGTAAACGCCAGACCGTCCGACAGGGAGGAGCAGTTACCGCACTTGAGATGACCTTCAAAGGTGCTTTTCGGGCTTGCTCCCTACGTTGAGCCCCTTTTTACAGTAGACCAGCGACCTTGACTTGCATTTTTCAACTGTTAGACAGCTACAGCAGACAGCAGTAAATGTGAACAAGCCTAAGGCCATGCTTCTTGTCCAGGTCAGACCCAATTGAGAGTTTTTACAAGTTTGGTAATGTAGAGTTTTGCCTTCTTGTTGAAAAGCAGATATCCCTATTCCCTAGTAAACTGGTCTTTCTCAACAACCTGTAGTCACCGAGTTACCTACCATGTCCACACTGATTTTTTGGCCAAAGTAGGGGAACCAGATATACATACAGTTTGCAACATCCGAAGATGTAAATTAACATGGGTCTGACAAATGTAAAACTTTTTGACAACACATGCCCCCTGAGACCTGCCCCTCTGAATTTGCAGATAGACTCACCTCCTGCAGCGCGGCAGCAATGCGAGTGCCCAGCTCACGTGTGCTCGAGCCCTGAAGGCCGGTGATAACTCCCAGACAGGCAGCCGCCCCTTCTTCCGCCTCTAGTCTTAGTCTGTGTCGTGCCCGCACGCTGTCCAGGTGGTCCAGGGTGAGGGGCGACGGGGGCACCCACAGTTGGCACTGCGGTTCTGGCTCCCCGGCAGGCGTGGGGGGTAGCTCCACGCTACATGCAGACAGCCAACAAACACAATCCAGGGCTAGAGCACCCAAACAGCAAATCAAATTGCATGGATGAAACCCAACACTATTATTAGAGACGGTGAAAAATAGCTTTAACTAAACAGATACTAATAAATGCTACACGTATGTTATCTAGATACAAATCGTGAATTTAGAGTAAATGCACTTTTCATAAAGATTTAAAAATTTATTTTGGCAAATTTAAATAAATCTGGACATGAGACACCCCATTTTATGTTTTATTATACAACTTAAAAAGCAACGTATAAATCACTTTATAAATTGTGTTTCTTAAAGGACACATTTTGTAAAGATGGGAGAAATGCATGCCTATATAGCTAGTGTCAGATCTTGGATATAGTATTGACGCGTGACATATTTGGGATGTGCACTCTACATTAAGAATTTGCCCCATCTTGAGTGCAAGGTTCATACTGAGGTAAGTCACTACCCACAACAATACTGAAGAGGTGGGACCCTTCCCTACAGGGTACCACATGGCAGACACCCCAAGGTAAGGGATGATAGTGCTGCATTAGCAACCTTGAATTTTCATCAGCCCCTGTGGACGAGGTTATACCCCACCCCCTCCCCACACCCCTGGCCCATGAGCTCTCGAGGGGAGATAAGTATAAAAGATCTGGCATGAGCAGAAATCTTCAGTCTCTGCACCTCCACTGCTCGCAAAGGGTGAAAGCTGCAATCGGGTCTGTGACCATTGACAGCCACAGATTCCACTGCTCACAAGGGCTGGAATCTCCGTCAGTAGGAAGACAACTGACCAGAAGCTCAACATTTCTTCAGCAGCCGCAGAACCCCCATCTGCAGCCACCACAGATCCTGCAGCTTTTGGGAGACTGGACCCACCAGAGGCTCCTGAAGATGTTGCTACGCCTTCCTTACCACCTTCTGGTGTCAAATCCAGAACCTACCCTAGGTAAGAGGTCATGTCACGCACGTCCCTTCAGGATCAACACCCTGCCCACTGGACGGTGATGGCAACCATTGACGCTACTCTTCAACTAGACGTTACCCCCTTAACTTTGTTCCTTCAGAACAAATCCCACGTTAGTTAGCGAAAATAAGTAATTTACAACAACTTTCCTAACACTAAGTAATGGCTTTCCCCCAAATTAGATTAAATTCTCAGGACCGCATTCACCTGGATTTACTTAGGATTTCTTCCATTTTTTCAAGTCTAGAGTAGGAGGTAGCACAGTGCCACTGTGTCTTATTACTTACGTAATAAAACCAGTGAAACTTAACTATTCTCTGTTTACTAAAGTTCTTTGTGCAAAAGTCATACATTTCCAAAGTAGTTCAGACTTCAGAAGTGAAGACTGCAAAAATCGAACGTACCAAGCCAAATACCTGTATGTTAAGAGGCCAGCCTAGCTCTGCCAAAACTGGTAGAGTCTGGAGGCGCCCAAAGCACTAGGTACTCCATCTGTCCTGCAAATCAGTGAATAAAGGTGTTCCATACTCGCAGGCACCGGATGTGCACGCTTGTAGCGCATCAGGGGACGTTACCCCTCCATGCAGCCTGCTCCAGCCAACCCTCGTTCGCCACGTCTTTTTTAAGGGTATTTATTCCTTTGTATGTCCTCCAGATGGGGCAGTTCGCGAGCAGTCCTCTTCGGAGCATTATTTGCACCTCTTGATATCTCACTACGTTTGCTGTCCACTTGCCTTCAGAAGCATCGTTGAACTCAGTCTTGTTACTTTTAATGTTCAGAACTTGTGTTTCTCAACACAGTAGTCAGATGCTGTTGCCACGGAGCCTTCTCCTTAGTTACGAGTGTTGACTGTGTGTTTCGTCCGTGCCAGGTGTAGTTGTACCGGGGTCACTCCAGCTCCTAACTTCTGTCCATATCTTGTTGCCGGCCTGCTATTAAACACCTTGGTAAACTGGGTCTCTCATCCATCAGATGTTAACAGGCACAGATTGCAGTTATATGACATGTAAACTCCTTCAGACGAAATAATACACACATCTACCTGTTAACCTCTTTGTTGTCTTGTCAGTCTCTTTTACTTTTTGCCTTACATACTCACTTTGCCTTCTGTGTGCTCATCCACTGAACTACTTACAGGTGCATGCACGATCGCGTGATAGGAATTCGAACCAAGTCCTTACTGAAGGGTGCTCCCACATCTTGTCAATGTTAGGTGTCTAGTGCAGGCTGGTTACATCACCCTCTAGCGCCACTGTGGCAAGGAGAGAGAGAACCTTTCTCTGAGGCTGCTGAGGCTTGACGAGAACAAACACATTAAGTCACTGCAACTCTCAGGCTACAAGCTGGTCACGCCACTTACTGAGAGTCATAGGCTCCTTACATGGCGAGTGCTGTGAACCCAGAGGGGCAGTTGGGGTCTGTAACTGGTCACGTTTCTCACTCAACTTCTCACTGAGGGGGATTAGGGGGCCCTCTTCCCAAGTCACTATAGGCCCGAGCACCGTCCACCGTGAAGAGTAGATTCCTTCCTGGACGGACCACTATAGCTGGTATAACTGTTCAGATTAATTAAATTATTTGACCTTCAAGTAAATTTCACCTGAACCTGTCCGCCTTCCAAGCTGCTACATAATTTTTAACCACATTTACAGTTGTACCTGCGCCTAAAGAACAACCACTAAATCCTCTGAACTGTTATTCTTTATTCTTATTTCATTTTTTATCCTCTACAATTAACGTAACATCACTGACTGTGCATAACTGTGTACCCACAGCTATTTCTTAAATGCCCAATCACCAGGTGGGCCATAGCCAGATGCCCCCAGTGTTCAGACGCGTCGGGCCCATACGGCCCCCTTAAAATCCTCATAAAAGAGACTCAGTTTCCCTCGTCTCTAGAGTGATACTAGGCTAGTGAACCATTATTCCACATTGGCGTAACTGGCATCATGGGATAAAAATGGTACTGCTTCGAATGGAGTAAAGACACTTTTCCAGATATACACCATTGCAGTGGTATATATCAGACACAACAGTTTTTAATCACTTATCTCCAATACAACAATCATTCACAGAACACTACCCTACTCTTAATCAAAGTTTCTGTATATATGCATGTGCATTATGTGTAGTATGTCAGAAGTATTGCCACAATGGCTACTTAAAAAAAATAAAATTCTTGCCAGTCACGCTGCAAAGTGGTAAGAACAGAGGTATGAGGGACTCACTTAATGTCCCTCATGGTGGTGCGGTAACCAATGGCCGCCAGCTCCTCCCAGTCGACTGTGCGAATCCGCTCACACTCCCCGGGCGACAGTGGGTACGTGTTGGTCTCCTTGTCCTTGCGCAACCAGTTCTCCGGCATTGGATCATCTGACAAGGACACCGGCACTGCCAACACAACCTCACTGCCCACTCACCCAGAACAACATCTATACTCACTTGTCTCCATTAAGGTGGGTTTACCTTCAAATAATTAAGAATTACGACATGTACTTATTACTCATAAATTTTTCAGTTTATGATTGATATAACAACTGTTAAGTATCTCCAATCAAAATCGTAGGAAACCAAAGCAGACATTGTAACCACGAAAAATGTACAAGGATGGATATTATTTATATATATTAATTACTTGCAGTTATAGCTTGTGTAATCATTTTGAAAAACTTGCGATATCTTATAGAAGGGGATGCCGATGACAACATGGGACAGTTATGTCAATCTGGAAAAGGTTAGGTAAAAGGTAATTTAATAACCTCTTCCAAGAACTAAAACATAGGGAACAGTTTTATAAACACACAAGCAAACTGTACCCCGATTTAATAATTCATTGAATACGATTTCATGACATGACATAACCTAAATCTAAGAAGTAAATACAGTTTCCTGCCAACAAGTGTCGCTGTGTTCTGATTGGCTACTTTGTCTTGACTTGCATTTAAGATATAAAATGTAACAATATAAAATATAATATCTTAAGTCAAGTCAAAACGCACATGATCTGCACACCACCCGCTCACTGCAACCATAAACCAATACCCTTGAACACAATGATACATATGTTAAGCACACTGCTTAAGGTTTATTTTGAGTCAATCGTAAACCCACCCATAGGTAGGAATATCTAAGTTATAGCTTGTGAAATACAACAATACATTCAAAAAATTTTTTTGGTAGGTCTTGCCCAAATAGTGAGCGAGATTTATGTGTGTGTAAGTGAGCATGCATGCCCGTGTGTATAAATATATCTGTTATGTATTTGTGTGCGCATGCACACACAATGATGAAAAGACATTTGGGGCCATAGTAAAAGAACGTAGCACCACCAATGGACAATGGAAAATATTTCCACCCATAAAATAAATACAGTTAACTCTTTATTTACAAGATCCCTGGAATAGAGACTCTCTAGTAATAGTGACCCTTTTTTGGGAAACCATGAAACTAATTTATTTTAAAAGGTTTTTCCAATAACAACTAACCCCTTAGAAATAACAACCCTTTTCCGTTCGAACCATAATGAAAGGTCTTAGAATTGAGGGTTTACTGTAAACATGCAAATAAAGTAGAACCCCTTTTTTAATTCCCCTAATTTTACACTTTCCCATATTTTATAACTTTTTTTTTTTGGTCCCATATAATGAACACACAGTATAAATTTCCCTTTTCTTTTTTTTGCACTTTCCTGCACTTTACAACATTTTCTCCTGGTCCCTTGAGAAGAATAGAAAACGGATTACACTGTACAATATTTAAACTTACATATTTACAGCACCACAGAAATAAAATTATGCCTTAAAAAATTATAAACAATTTTTTTTTAAATGTGAGATTTGCAACAATAATATTTAAACAAGTACATAAGAAAGTGCATGCAACTTACATTTTTTTTACTTACAAAATAGAGAGTTAATAAATTCTTACAAAATAGGATATTTTAAATCAATACTGTACATGAGAATGGGATATATGTGTTTAAATGCCGTAAAATCCACTTCAAAATTATTTTTAAAGAAATTATTACAATGTACTTTCTAATTCAGAATTCATATACAGTGACGCATGCAGCTTATACAACTATTAAATACGATTATGACTCATCACTCATCACGTCAAGTATGCCTACTTCAACCCACGTGAGTGTTGATACTGCAAACCAATACATGGATGTTGCACGCCGCCTAAATCTTACCAGGTGACCAAACACGTGGCTTTCAAGGTTGCGTAACCCAGCGAGCACGCTGCCTCCCACCACGCTGAGTGCCTACAAGTTGTCAGCCACCTCGTGGCGCGGCCGAGCGTCACCGAAGATCCACGAAGCTGAGTGCTGATGAGAAGGTTCTCACCTCCCTTGCCGACCTCACAGCAGAAGGACATCACACGACCTCCCCACACCCGCAGCTGCACCCTATAGTTCTGACTATATAAGTCCGTATGCGGCCGGGTTTCTGGAGTCATTTGTCTTGCTATTCTCTTGAGTTCAACCTGAGCACTCTCCAGTGCTGGGGCCACCAGAAAACCACAAGTCTTCAGCAGCCCCGCGGCTGCTCTCTGCGACGACAACAGTCTTCGACAACAAACGCTTTGTCTGCAACAGCAGTTTAACACGAACAATGTGGACTGTATTTTAAAGAAAAAACTTTCGAGTTGCGAATTACCAACATAAAAACAAAGCCGAACTGGTCTTCTAGATTCTGGCATTACCGCTCCAGGATGATGGCGCCTCCATCGACAGTGTTGCCACAATGTGGTGGGAAATTTAAACTAGTTCAAACGGACCCATGGCCCAAACACGAACATACCCTGCTACTACAGCAAAGGTACTTTAACTTCTTTGTGTCTTCTCCAGACACCTGTAATTTAGACAGTTTTTTAGTTCAGTAGTAATTTTATTCAGTCTTCTAGTTCAACCTTCCCTCTAGCCTAGGACCAGGTCGCCTATACCTGGCTAACGTAGATTACTTTCAGTACTCCGTCTGTTTAATACGTGATAGCATGGGTCACTGTGTTCTCAATAAATACAGCTTTGTTCTCTAGCCATTCGTTTTTCATTTCTAGAGTATTATCTGCTTCGCAGCTAGGAACAATTTGCACTGTGCACTACCGACGACAACCGGGAACGTTTAAATCCGAACTAGAGTTGACTGAAGACCCCTTTCTGGAGTATTCCAGTCATGTAACACACCCATTAGACAGCCGCCTGTTGTTTCTTCCTTACCCGAGCACCTAGGTGCTGGAGGGGGAAGTACCTACTTGGGTGTTGTGGCCTAGCGTTGGCTGGATATCATATCCAGTAGATGCTGTGGTGGCCCAAACAGCTCTACGTCTCTGATCGTCTAAGGTGGGAGATCGTTTGAGGTACCGAGCTCGTGCTGCCAAGCAGCTACTGGACTACACTATTATAGGAAATCGTTTTCGTCTGTGGTGCACAACGTGAATTGTTCAACGGCGAACCACACTCTATGCCTTATAAGATAAGGAACGGCCAACGGCGTAGGGAGCAAAAGATCGCTCATCTTGCTGCCATGCAGCGGTCTACCTTAGCCCCTCCTAAACACAACCCAGCACACTTTCTAGCCAGAAACGTTGTTGAAACACGCACTTGGTCTTGCGCAGTAAAACCACGACAATTGTGCCAAACAGTCCAGAACCGGGCATGCGTCAACAGTTTAGTAAAAAAACTAACTTCAATTGCTTTGAATAAGTGTGAGGTGAAGTGCACTGTATATTTACAATATTAAGAGTTTTGCAGGGCATTTCTTGTGAAAATATTTTATGATGCATTGTTTGCTCACATAATTTTTATCCTAGAACATTGTTCAATAATAAATTTTCACTCCAGTAAAAGTTCTTTTACATAACTTTTTCTTAGGAAGGGCCCAAGGCACAGAAGTTACAAGTCTATAAATTAGTCTCATGAAACAAATACTTTGAACAGATAGCTTTACATGGCAGTATACACATAATATAGCTTAGTGACTACCACCGTCAGTGCCTGCTGACATCAATAGCGAGTCTCGTTAAATAAGAAATATTATTTCCAGTGCCAAAATAGCAACCCTGCTAAAAATACATGAGCAAATATTTAGGTGAAAATTAATTTTTCAAAAAGAATGAAGTGAAAATGTAGCAGACATCTTATTTTCCAAGGTCACATGATATTCCCATATTAAATTAAATAAGGCAAACCCAATACAGGTACAAAGAAGGTACAGACACTCACCAATCAAGTCCCCCAACTGGGTGACGGGTCGCAAGTAGCCTTCCTCAGAGAATGATATACGCATGTGAAACTGCTGCAAAACAGTTTGCATGTTAGTTTTGCATTGTCACACTGATTATTCATTCATTAACAGTGAATATTACAAATTTATTTAGAGAATGCAAGGTAAAACTACCCTTGATTGTCACTACTGAAAATACACAACTGATACAGGTTAGAATTTATATGATATAGCAAATAGCAACACTCCAGATTATGATGCAAATGGTACAGATTCGCACTGAGTGAAGGAGGGAAAGGAGAGCGGGAGACAAGGTGGAACAAGCGGAGGACAGTGAAAGAGAAGAAGGGAAGAGATGGGAAGAAGTAGAGGGGGTAGAGAGGAGAGAGAAGGAAAGCAAAAGTAGAGAGAAAGAAAAAAGGAAGGAGGGAGACCAAAGACAAGCAGGAAGGGGAGGAAAAAGGAGGGGGATTGGACAGGGAGAGAAAGAGGGAGTAGGAAAGGAAAGCAGGAGAAGGAAATAGAAGAGAGAAAGGGAAACAGAAGAGGGATAGGGAAAGAGAAGAGGAATAGAGGAAAGGAAGAGGAATAAGAAAGAACAATCGGTACAGCAAGAATACAGGTAGACAATAGTAACACTGTGCACGTAAGGCAATCTAGTAAGGTTAAACAAGTTTTACCTCAAGAGATTTATTTTAAAATGGTACACAATAATAAAAACAAGTATTAACTTGAGCAGCAAAATGTTAGTGAGAATGCAGTTTAAGACACGTGAAAATCTTAAAAAGAGTGTGGTTGTACTGACGCATGACGAAAATGGCCCTAGCTAAGGCCTACCATTTTAATGGATTTGATCAGTTTTTACGGATTTTGAACACCACAGAAAAATCCAAACCCAAACTTTAGGGGTTGGGTTTTTTTTTTTCAAGCACATTGCTCAAAGTGGCAACACTAGCGCCCACAGTTATGAGTGCAAAAGATTCTTATAATGGAGGCAGATAATTTAGCAAAATATATTGGACATATGCCATTGCTTCAATAGTGCATGTCCAAAATATTTTGCTTAATTATTCACTGGCATGGGTATACATCCAGGCCAAGATTGTAGTTTGCGTGGTAACCTTAAGAACACCACAGGGGGGAGTTCGTACGACCCGTCAACAAGATTTGTCCACTTCCTGTGGATTAACATCACAATGAGATATTAGACCTACTCATTCCATGTTTGTTTTTTTTTCCTTGTGAACTTGAAAATAATTTTTTTCGGTGGGCAGTATGTTCATGATATATATAGTGCATAGTACTGTTTAAGTGCGTAATTTTGTTTGGTTGAACATACTGTGCAATTGTTTTGGTTGACTCAGTACAAACTATCATGGCAGCGGGTGATGGTTCGTGTTCGTTCATGTTCAACAGATATGAATCCTTTCTGTACATAATTGTTTTGAAACTAAAATAAAGTAATAAATCACAATTATTTGTACTGAATTTACCATCTGTACCAGTATGATTGGGAAGTGACATCAACCTCTCTAATGAAAGTGTAGATCATCTCCCAGCATTAAACAGGCATGTACTACATGCCGAGTCAGAAGTGGCACACACACCTTGGGCAGGTCCACCTCATCTGTCATGCGCTCCAGCTCGGTCTCGTCTTGGTCCTCGGTCCCAACCCGGGGCACCTCAGGCAAACCATGGCGGCCCCGACAGTGGTCCAGACCATGCGTCAGCAGGCACGAAACTGCATCCGGCTCCAATGTCATGATGCTTGCTGCAAGACAATTAAAGGCTTATGAGGATCTAGCTTTCCAAGCTGAGCTCGTGTTTGTTTTAAGGGGCCACCAAAAGTTTACAGTGAAATCTCTTTAGTACAAACATCAACGGAACTGTGCAGTTTTGCAGTTTGTAATAATAAGGTCCATATTAACAGGTGTTTGTGATTCCAGGTATACATACTCACATATGGTTGCACATTTTATGCCAATTCAACGTGTCCAAAAATGGGGTGCAACTTTACGCAAGTTTCTCAGTTCAAGTGTTGAAATTGAAATTATTTTCTTTTATTAGAATGTCAGTATTTTATAAATATAAACAAATATAAATACAAATAAAACATTGTCAGGAGTTATTTGCAATACGTAAAATGTCTGGCACAAGTAACATGAACAAATGTCTGGCCAGATGACACCTACAATTTGAACATTTTATCTGGAAAAAATAAATTATGTGGTGACAGAACAAAGCACGTATCCAGTTTAACTGCAGTCTGCTCTTTCTTGAGTGAATTGTGCGTAGTCATCCCTGCTAAGCATCACCCCTCAAAGGAGAGGCAGAAAATCGTGAATTTGATATTGGTTTTGACTAACTTTGTGTAGGGTTTTGGCCTGTCCCCTAAAAAGGACATGGTATAGGTCATTAAAAAACAACCCATTAGACGGCCACACATACTGTGGACCAGACACGTCAAGGTACCTGGTGCACACGTACAGTAGAGCCACGACCACTAGCAAGACACACGACTTTGGGGGGGGGGGGGGAACCACGCGTGCGCACGTGCACACACACACTTAACCTTAATGCAACCTCATGCCCCACTACCTCTACTTCCTTCAGGGTCAGTGTTTTGCAAGAGAGTTCATCAGAGAAAAAACAATGGAATACTAAATTTAAAAGAAAAGGAGAACGCTTCAAAAACAAAAAAAAAAGAGTATTTATTGGTTGCAAACTAAACACAAATAAATAACATTAACAACAGGATACTGTTTAAGGAACATTCATAAACATTAAATCAAATTTTAAATAGACTCTTTTTTAATACTCAACCACAGCGAGGATATAAATGAAATACCAGATAGTAAAAATTTCTAACTTTGGACATAACAATAACAATTACCATTTAGGAGTATTACTTTGCAAAAGAACACAAAAATTATCCAAATGTGTCGTTTTTGCTTTTGTTTGGTTTCAGATAATAGAGAATAGAGGAAACTAAATAAAACTTTCTTTTTTTTGTCGCAAAACAATCATGTCAACAACTCTCAAAAGAAAATAATCTTTTAACGTCAATAAAACAGAGTGAACATCTTATCTGGGGCTTGATAAGCCACGTTAAATAAACTATAAATTTCTTGAAGTTACTAAACAATATTAGAAACAGAGAAACAACTACAAAACTCAGAGTAACTATCCTGGAACTCTGCGTTGGATGTTAGGTCATTGTAAACAACGGAGATAACTTCAATAGCAAAAGAAACAGTTAAGAAATAGAAAAGAATTTTCTTTGTATGAAAGTTGGAATTAACTTATCGAAAACACTACTCAAATTAATTTAACAAAGATTTGATTAGCCTGAAATAATCTGTAAGAAAAAGTGGCAAAGGAAAAGAAATGACAGCAAAACAAAATAAATAAATAAAATATGCAAAACTGAATCATAATAAAACACAATCGTAATTCACTTGGTATATATTCTACCAACAAGTTTACTTCAGCGCCTAGTACCAACCTATAAGTCCATAAAGTACCAACTAAAAAGAGCTATAAAAATTTGTTCTTCAATTCAATGACCGACTAAAACAACAGCAATAACATCTCACAACCTAACTGCAACTGAAAATCAACATCAATAAAATCATCTGCAACTTATGACTAGAAGTTCCTATCTCTATACTCTTACCTTTAAATTAACGTCTACTTCTCTCACCCAAAGGCCATTACCTATGTCTCTCTCTCAGCTCTCTAACCCAACTACTCCTACAGCTATTCCAAAATAAGGCTATTTAAAATATTGATTGGGGTAATTTTTCCTGAGATCAGGGAAAATGTCCTGGTCAATCAAAACACACAATCTTCGAAATAATACTTATCACATCCTGTCGAATGCATACGGCCTCCTTCGGACTGCTTCCCCAACGCGTACTCTCAATCTGCCTACTCAACACCAACAAAAAAGCCACTCCTGACTTTGTACCAAGTGACTCTTCTTGCCCAAGCACCTCCGACCAATCAGAGTATGCCAAGAGCCCCGAGCAACCGCCTGAAGGCTAGCGTTCCAGACTGTCTCAGTCCCCTTTCCACTAAGCAGCTTACACTCCGTCTGCTGCCAACAGCATGAAACTTCCCCATTGATAAAAACATTTGAACAATAAATTAAAAATTGAAAAAAAAATTCCAAAAAAATTTTGTAAGTAAATTTTGGTTTCATCACAAGATGTACAGCAAAATATTTAATGTGAAATCCCCATGCGTTGTTTGTCTGCATAAATCATTTATTTATTTAGTACCTCATCTTACGATCCATTGAGGTACATACTATGTTAGCGACTTATACTACTCAATGCCAAAGAAGACTTTCCAGGGAGGATGTGAAACGTCAATCAGAGAACTAGGCAAGGCAGAAAGCAGGTACCTCTGCCCGAGTCATGATTGGTAGAGAAGCACTGCACAGCTCGGCACTGCTCCCCATCAGGGCTGCAGATGAGTGTCTCCCCTTCCTTCAGATTCTCAATGCCAGCCAGGATGTTGATGTACTTGCTACTAGTGGCAACACTGCTCCGGCTGCTTGGCACAGGCGGAGCCCCACACATACCCTGGACATAACACACCAGCAGCTAAGGAAATGGCCCAGTCTCCAACTATATTGCAGTTTTTCCACATGGCACACAAACACATGCAAAATTAAAGTGAAAAGGATTGTTAACATCTTTACTATACAAACATAATCTTCCATTGAAATTCAATAATATTTATTGCAAACGTGGGTATTGACGCGTGACATCTTTTCAACCTATTTAAATCGACTTCACCTCATCAGTGCACAACTTCCTCCCGCACCCAATAGAGTTTGATTGACAGTACAATCTTCCGGACGCCAAGAAATTGAACTGTTTACCCAACAGTAAAAGATGCATGCTCATATCCCAAAGAATAAATGAGCTACTGGGCAAGCTGCAGAGATGACAATTCAGGGCCACATACTAGTACATGAGCGCCAAGGGATGGCACTAGTAGTATGAATCGCAGACTTATGCAGCAGCTGGAACTTCGGCTGGCCAGTGATGTCACACGCCCTGAGGATGTCACGCTGCCACACCCAACCACCTAGACAAGGGCAAGTTAGGAGAGTAAAAATAGCTGTGCACGGCCCTTGCCGCAGGAGTTCATGCTCCTCCACCGCACTGCCTGGTGCCGGAGGCAGCCAATAGGTCCTCGTGACCTTGTCAAAGAGTCAACATTCCTCCACCGCACTCCTGGTGCCAAAGGAACCATCAGTAGCAAGTTCGCTCCACCACCTCGTGTGCTGGCGCTCTCCTCTGCCACTCAGGCTTCCCAGATCTTCATCCCAGCCTTCATAGACGTCTCTGCACCTCGCAGACTCCTTCAGAAGCTCCCTTTGTTTAAGTCATCAAACACTTAACACATCTGTTCCCTTCAGGATATCCAGGTCCCTTCATGAAAACACATAGCGTTAGTTACCTCGAGTTGTTTTAATAACCGCTTAGTCTTCCTACCTTGCCAATTTAGAACCAGGACACCAACACCTGTTTACCGTAGCTAGCTTCCGTTCAACTCTTGTTTGATAGGAGGTAGTACAAACCACTGCTTTTATTTCCTTTCAGGAATAAACACGTTTTTATCCAACTTAAGAATATTATTTCCAGTATTGCTTGTACCATTCCTAGTAGACTTCAGGTCCGCCAAGAGACAGCAGGAGACCGCTGGATCTTTTCTAACCCCAGTTTTCCGAACCTAGTGCAGGACTATGAGTTCCCCTTCAGGGATACTCATACGTCAGAACACATACATTATATACACACACATTATATGGCCACCCGTTCTATACACCCTGGTGTAAAGAAAGGTAGAGCAACAACTACTAGGAATTCAAACCTCTCAGTGGCTAGACAATCAGTCCACTGCACTTCTGGTGCTGGAGGGAGTATATGCCTGGGTCTGAGGGCCTGACCTCTTGGGGACCACACCCACGTATTGTGATTATCAGCCATTGTGAAACCCGAAGCTCAGTGTCCACTGTGCTTCTGGTGCCGGACACTGGGAATAGGGGCCAGCCTTGGTCTATCAATTGCGGTGCACGCAATTACACCAAGATAGGGACAAATGTCGCTTGCTCCACCTTTGCAGGGCTGGTAGTTGATATTTATCCTCATGCCCTACTCCTGTTGGAGTGGTGTTAAAAGGAGGGATAAAAAGGCTGCTACTGCCTCCAAGTGCAAATAAGGGCTTAACTCCAACCTGACTGGACTTGACAGTCTAAGTCCCTGGGAACGAGCTCAAGACGTCCGTTGCCTGGAGAGGCAGCTACCTCCAGCTCCCCTTCCAGCTTTGTTCGAGCCACCCACCAAGACCGCCAGAGATCCACCACGTCAACCAGGCCTTACTCAGGGGTGAGGATGTCTCCTACAGTATCGCCAACCCCTGGATCAGGGGACACCAGCTCTCTGAACCAACCAAAATGACCAGCAGTGCCAGCTCCAGCCGACCCGTCAGCGCCCCAGGTCCTAATGCCAGCGCTAGCTCATTGTCTCTAGAGCGCCGCAGCAGGGTCAGCAACCTCTACAGGCCACCAGCCGTCCAGGTATAAAATTGAGAGTGGTCCCAGCCAGGCATAAGATTGTACTAGCCGTCTCCGACTTTGTACCAAGCTGGAAAGCCACATGGCCAGTCTTCTACACTGGTTGGGATAATGTTCCATGCTAAGCAATCAGAGATCAAACTCACCCCGGCCGTGATGAGCCTCCTGTATTGAAAGGACGTCACGCATCAGTACATTTAAGGGAGGGGCACAGGGACGTGCCCCTCCCTTAAAAAAACCACTTACCACTAGGAAAACAGGTTCTTTCTTACCCTAAATGACATTAAAAAATTGTGTGGCTGCTGCTTTAATGAATTTTTAATACAACACTGATTCCAAAAGACAATATGTTGCACCATCCTTTCTGGGGTGTTGGTCCCATCTTTCCGGCTTGCCTGTAGTACAGATAACCACAATTGCCACCACAGTCTTTAAGCAATGTTTCAAAACCCAATACCAGCAGGAATGTGAGGCTTTTGCCACTTGGTACGAGATAAGAGATGACCCTGGATGTTGCTACTACAAGCAACGTTCCTCTTTCTTGTGAAAAAAGCAAGAAAATGTTTCAAAGTCTAACAACCATGCCTATTCTCATCTTGGTCAGCACTGTATATAAAAGAGGAGAGAGCAGTTCTCAGAAGAATTTATGTTCTGACGCATGCCAGCACACTGCACCGCAAAGAGTCGCACTCTACGGTCGACTTCACCCCATTTGAGAGTGCACTATGCGGGGGAAAAGTCAAATTCAATGGCCGTTATGATTTTGTATTAGTGAATAAAAGAGACTCCATGCATTGGTCAGTCAACAACTTAACCATAATTCACGCGTGCAGTTATTAACTTCTACGCTTGACCGAGAATTAGCATGCCAGCGCCATCCCGACGAAGAAATAAAAATATTTATTTGAATTCCACTAAGCTACTATAACCACCAAAGAAGTTCCAAACAACCCCACAGATAGTAGCACCCCCGTGGCCTTGTGACCTCACGGCCCACCTGCCTCAGCCCGAGACGCAAGAAAATTTCTATACCTCCACCAGGGATAAGAAAACGAGTGGCGTTACTGCACTTGATAAACCAACCCCTGCATTGAAAGGCTACGCTACCCCCCGCCCCTGGAGAATCGCTGACACCGGGTGATTTTTATATAAATAGAAGTCCAGCACCCTGATCCCGCAGAGATGCCGGACTCGCCGGCCAACAAGGTTCGCGAGCTCTCCCCTAGTCTGTGGAAGACCTCTCCTCTCCTCAGAAGCCCGTGGCAGGGCTCGAACCGTCCTTGAACTGCTTGAGAACCAGCAGAGCTCCATCCAACTCAGCTGACCAGCACAGGGACAGCAATACCCAGGCCAATACCGTCTCCAGCACCTAGATGCTCTGGTAGGTGATATAACCTAGGTTTGCTGTCTCTCCTTGGTGGAAGGTATTCCTAGTGTTTCTGGCTCCTCTGTTCCTTCCCTCCCGCACCTGGGTGCTCGGGGTAGTAGGAAGCAACAGACTGCTGTCTAATAGGTGTGTACCACTCCAGTCAAGCTAGTTCGGATTTACAAAAGTAGCCGGTTTCTGTTGGTACTGCACAGTGCAACTTATTCCTAGCGAGCAAAATAGATGTTAATCTAGAAATAAAAGCGTTAGGATAGAGAACAAAGCTGTATTTATTGAGGATTTAATAAACACAGTGACTTATGTTATCTCCTACCAAGCAGAGAACTGAGTGTAAACTACCTTAGCCAGATGTAGGTGATCTGGTCTTAGGCTGGAGGGAAAGTGAACTAGAAAACTGAATATATAACTACTCAACTATAGCTGTCTAATGCAGGTGTCTGGAAGAGACAAAAGAAGTTAAAGTTAATGTAGCAAGGTATATTTGTGTTTGATGGGTGTCGAAGACTGTTGTCGTCGCAGAATGTAGCAGTGATGGCTACTGAAGACTCAAGGTTTCGCTGGAGACCCCAGAACTAAGGAGTGCTCAGGGTTAACTCATGAGAAGAAATACGAATGACTGCCGGAGCCCCGCCGCGAATGGACTTATATAATCAGAAGTCTAGGCAGCTGCAACAGGGTGCGGGGAAGGCGTGCGACGTCCTGCATGCATTCCTGAGTGCATATCCATGGCTTTTACAGTCCCCGCTGGAGCAAGCAATTTAGGAGGGTAGAGAGGGGTGTCGAGAGGTGGGTGGTAATCTGGGGTGTTAAGAGCCCGTTGTTACGAGTTACCCAAATCTTTCCACACTCTCCAATTCAATTATATTCTATCTCAGGAAACAATTAACTGACACCCACAGAATTTAGCAAATTCAGGCAATAAGTTACACTATTGCAGTCCATCTAAATTTATATGACATGAATGCAGCCAGTGACAGCGAGGCCTAGGACTAACCTCAAGATCAGTGTCGTCGAAACTGGGAGAGCCTTGGCCCCCAAACCTAAGGCGGCAGGAGACAGCAAGCAGGAGTCGGGCGACCACACCTTCCGAGATGAAGTTGGGGTCAAGTCTGAGCACCTGCCTGAGGTGGTGTGCCGCCCCTGAGAAGTTACCTCGAGCGCTGAGCACCGACGCCATCAGGAAGTGGGTGGCTGGCTGGTGCAGACACAACCATCGTTACTTGCCACAGCACATCACAGCTCTAAAGATACAGTGATAAAGAACACTTACCTATAAGGTACTAAATAAAAATATTAAGAGGCCACGGTACATGTATTACACACAGCCAGCATGTACTCGATAACTGTTACCAACTGAAGGCTTTCAGTATATCATAACAACAAGCTATGGTGAAGAATACTATTATACTTCTTTAACAGTAAGTCTTTGCTACTATACACACATATGACATAATGTCCCGTGCAGCAATGAAAAATAAAAATTTAGAACCTCACAAATAACTGAACAGGAACACCCTACATAGGCACACTATATGCTCACAAGGTTGGCAAAACCCATACCAAGCTACTGCTGCTTCTTTTTTAGACTGGTTTCCAAAGATTTGTGGACTTAAATTAACCTCATTACCTTTAAATGATGTTCCACATGCTCTTAATGAACTGTATTACTGTGTACACATTTTTGCCAGTCTGATTGCTTCAAAACAATTTCTTGAATGTTCTCATAATACTTTACACAGAATGGCTACTAGAATACAAAAACTGCTCACCACATTCTTGAGTTGCCTCAACCATAAAGCTAAAAGAAAAGGAGGGGCAATAAAATATGATGCCTTAACACACTCAACATGGTACAATGAAAGTGTGCAGGCCCAGTATCCCTCTAGAGACCAGAGAAATGGAGTCTCCTTATTGAGGATTTTAAGGGGGCCGTATGCGCCCGACGCATCTAAACACTGGGTACGCCTGGCCTTGGCACACCAGAGCGCGTAGCTGGGCACTGAGAGTTATGTCATCCCTTTTATGGCCCGCCTGGTGACTGGGCATTTAAGAATAGCTGCAAGTACACAACTACGCAATTCCAATGATGTTACCTTAAATCTCAAAAGATAAAACAAAAAGAAGACAATAGGTTTTACGCACTCCACTGGGCTCCAATGCCCTCCCGTATACTTTTCCTCCCTGCAGTTCTATACGGGCAGAGGGGCTAAGTAAGGTGGATGTAAAATTATACAACTCTAGGGGTAGGCGAAGCTGGATATTTCATTTTGAAATAAATTTACTAGAATATTCGCAAACTCAAATTGAATATCAATTCAAAGTGTTTTGTTGACAAGTATACTTTGCACGAATTATATATTTTTTAAATAAATTTAATAACTACATACATTTTTACAAGATAGGTAAAGGCAGATAAAAAATAAATGTTTCCCACCGATTTGCAAAAAAAAAAAATAGTTTTTTACCATGTATTGTATTTACCCGAAAGGAAGACGAGGTTTTTTCTTTACAGAAAAGGAATATAAAAAATAAGGGGTTGTCTACAATTCGGGGTCATCTTCAATTCAAAACCTCGGACCACAAATACCATAAATGTGTGACACTGATATTTCTGTATTTAAGTCTGCGTTACATACAAATTGGCATGCCATGTGACAGAGGATTTTGACAAATGCTTTTCATGCTTAAATACTGTCTCTCCTATGGTTGGACGTATTTTAGTAGTGCTGAGACTGGATCTGTCAACTTTGACAAGGGTCCCCGAATCTGATGTCGCCCCGAGACAAAATGCTTTAGTAGTCGCAGTAGAAATAGTAGTAGTAGTAGTAATAATAGTAGTAGCAGTAGTGGTAGTAGCAATAGTAGCAGTAGTAGTAGTAACAGTAGTAGTAGTGGTGGTAGTAGTAATAGTAGTAGTAGCAATAGTAGTAGAAGTAGTGGTAGTAGTAACAATAGTAGTAGTGGTAGTAGTAATAGTAGTAGTAGCAATAGTAGTAGTAGCAATAGTAGTAGCATTAGTAGTGGTAATATTAGTAGTGGTAGTAATAATAATAGTAGTAGCAATAGATGTAGCAGTAGTAGTGGTAGTAGTATTAGTAGTAGTAGCAGTAGTAGTGGTAGTAGTAATAGTAGTAGTAGCAGTAGTAGTGGTAGTAGTAATAGTAGTAGTAATATTAGTAGTGGTAGTAGCAATAGTAGTAGCAGTAGTAGTGGTAGTAGTAGCAGTAGTAGTAGTAATATTAATAGTAGCAATAGTAGTAGCAGTAGTAGTAGTAGCATTAGTAGTGGTAGTAATAATAATAGTAGTAACAATAGTAGTAGCAGTAGTGATAGTAGTAATAGTAGTAGTGGTAGTAATAATAATAGTAGTAGCAGTAGTGGTAGTAGTAATAGTAGTAGCAGTAGTAGTGGTAGTAATAATAATAGTAGTAGCAATAGTAGTGGTGGTAGTAGTAATAGTAGTAGTAGCAGTAGTAATAGTAGCAGTAGTAATAGTAGTAGTAGCAATAGTAGAAGCAGTAGTAGTGGTAGTAGCAATAGTAGTAGTAGCAATAGTAGCAGCAGTAGTGGTAGTAGTAATAGTAGTAGTAGCAGTAGTAGTGGCAGTAGTAATAGTAGTAGTAGCAGTAGTAGTGGTAGTAGTAATAGTAGTAGCAGTAGTAGTGGTAATATTAGTAGTGGTAGTAGCAATAGAAGTAGTAGCAGTAGTAGTGGTAATATTAGTAGTGGTAGTAGCAATAGAAGTAGTAGCAATAGTAGCAGCAGCAGTGGCAGTAGTAATAGTAGCAGTAGTAGTGGTAGTAGCAGTAGTAGTAGCAGTAGTGGTAGTAGTAGCAGTAGTAGTAATAGTAGTGGTAGTAGTAATAGTAGTAGCAGTAGTAGTGGTAATATTAGTAGTGGTAGTAGCAATAGTAGCAGCAGTAGTGTTAGTAGTAATAGTAGTAGTAGCAGTAATAGTAGCAGTAGTAGTAGTAATAGTAGTAGAAGTAGTGGCAGTAGTAGTAACAATAGTAGTAGTAGTAGTAGTGGTAGTAGTAATAGTAGTAGTAGCAGTGGTAATATTAGTAGTGGTAGTAATAATAATAGTAGTAGCAGTAGTAGTGGTAGTAATAGTAATAGTAGTAGCAGTAGTAGTGGTAGTAGTAATAGTAATAGTAGTAGCAGTAGTAGTGGTAATATTAGTAGTGGTAGTAGCAATAGTTGTAGTAGCAATAGTAGCAGCAGTAGTGGTAGTAGTAATAGTAGTAGTAATAGTAGCAGTAGTAGTAATAGTGGTAGTAGTAGTAACAATAGTAGTAGAAGTAGTGGTAACAATAGTAGTAGTAGCAATAGTAGTAGTAGCAGCAGTAGTGGTAGTAGTAATAGTAGTAGTGGTAATATTAGTAGTGGTAGTAGTAGCAGTAGTAATAGTAGTAGTAGCAATAGTAGTAGTGGTAGCAGTAGTAGTAATAGTGGTAGTAGTAATATTAGTAGAAGTAGCAGTAGTAGTAACAATAGTAGTAGCAGTAGTGGTAGTAGTAATAATAGTAGTGGTAGTAGCAATAGCAGTAGCAGTAGTGGTAGTAGTAATAGTAGTAGCAGTAGTAGTGGTAGTAGTAGTATGGGCAGGTTCTAATTCACTAGGCGAATGACATGTTGATGGGATGGTCTTAAAATAGAGTTTGCGAATTACGGGTTAATCCGATCAATGGCTAATCCTAATCCGATTAATTTGCAAATGGCTGCAAAGAGGAAACGCTTTGCAGGGAAGCAAAATGGCTCAATTTACATAATATATGATGTACAATTATTTTTTTGCTTATATGACAAATTTTCAAATCTGTCACTGAATATGCGGAATAAACAATTTTCTCAACTAAATTTGATTCATCAAATCATAATTGTGTACGGAAAGCGTCAATACAATTCTTCTGGCATTAAACCACACTTATATTTTACTAACAATTTCCCATTTTTTAAAAACTACATTATTGAAAAGTAAGATTTGAATAGCACTGGATTCAATTTCACACTTTTCACAGCAGTTAAGTCTGAAAAACTTGCAGTTTAATATCATATTTATCACACTGCAAAACACTGTTGTACATGAGGAAAATAAACATATAATACAGATTAAAATGTGAGGTCCCGAATTGTTTGGTAACATAATGAAGTGTTTAGTAACATAAAAAGATTTTCCCCAGGTGATTCCGTCTTGCTATATTTTGAGTAAAATTAGATACTGACAATAATTTTACACCGAATGTAGTTTGGACTAATTTGTGGGCATTCTGTTGAGTTGAGTTTATGTTTTCATGTTTCACTAGCCATGTGTGTGGCAAACATGGGATAGAAACGTTGATATTATTAAGCGTACGTTGTCTTCTTTTGCTTTTTGGGCGAATAATAAAAAATTACTTGTTGCCCTAAAAGTATTTCTTTGTTTTGAAGTTCGAAGCAAAAATTTGATTTCGAATACATAGCCGAATATTGAAAACATTTGATTCGAATTCAAATTTTCAAAGCTTCACCAACCTCTAAATTAAAAAGATAGGAATTTGAGTACTTAGTGTGTAGTACTCATCAACAGGCACACACACACACAAAGTAGAATGGCACACTTTCCACATGGTTGCGCGATCGCCAGCTTCATCAGGCATCGAGCTGTAGAACACTGGAGTATGGTGGATCTGCGCTGTTAGTGGTAAACCTAGCGACCGGGTGATGAACTAGGGTACGGCGGGAAAATTAAAAAATTGCTGGTATAGCTGATGGGTGTCGTAGGAGCTGTGATTATCTTATGTTGAGGCCTCATGACTGCCTAGATTTTGTTATAAATTGGTGAGCTAATTCCCAGCATCTGAGTTCTGAGCTATTGCTTGAAAGTGGTAGGACTCTCACAACTCTGGTACTGTAACAAAAATCAAAATCTTTGTTGTACAATGCTGCATGTGCTTCAACTGGTTTGTCCTGTAGGTTATTAATGTGACCAGCTATGACTTATTTGGTGTCTGCTCTATGGTCATTCATTCTCTGCCCGAGTGTGTTGGTGGTGAGGCCAATGTACGTATTCTGCATTGCAGTGTTGGCAATGTAGCTAAACAAATAGCCAGAGCATTCCTTGACAGGGGCTATCCCAGGCCCCTCATCCACAAATAGATTCAGCAAGCCATCTCAAATACCAGAACACAAATCAAGGTCAACAACTCTGATATACTCCTGGTGGTCCCATATCATGAATACCTAAATAAATTCAGAAACATTCTCCACTCTGGATACAAAATTCTGGCTTCCCCATCACGAACACAAGACCTGCTCTCCAAACTGCCCAGATTGGTCATCAAAAGGCCACCTAACCTCCGCAACAAATTGGTTTATCCAAAGCTGCGGCCCAACCACAAATGCCAACCAAACTATCACCCCTTAAGGATCCCACCCATGCAATAGCTCACACTGTGGCACCTGTGCCATCCACCAACCCTCAACTTCCTTCAGTAGCAGACTCACTAACTGTATATACCCCATCCAAGGCAACTATAACTGTGTAACACAAAATCAAGTTGGCTGCCTGCATCCCTAGGCGACTTGGTCAATGCTAGGCGAGTCACGTCTTTGGGTGACTAGTTGTCTCTTGGCACTGATGCCCAACTGGAGTACATTACTGGCCTAGTAGGCCGCCGGCTTGGTACAAAGTCCGGCTCTGGCAATACTACTCTTCATGGTGCACGCTTACAGTGTTGGATGGAGTTCAAGCTAGGGTGATGGCGTGTCTGCCCCGTGGGTGATTTCGCTAGCATTGTTCCCTCGACCCTGGTTGCATTTGACTGGAGTGTGGGGTGTGCGTGTGGGGTGCTAGAGTTTACTACATGTGTGAGCCGCTAGGTACAGTCGGAGGGTAAGTGGACCCCTCACCGAACAGGATCTCCTGTACCACTGGGTGGTATCCCGCTACACAGGTGTGTGGCTCGAACCATGCTGTAGGAGTGACGATTGGTATTGGTATTGTGAGTCATCACAGCAAAGCAGCTTGTTCACGTAGACTCAGTAGCCTGAACCCGCTGGGAAGGATGCTAAACCCTTGTGGATCCTTAGAGATAGCCTTCGCCTTCTTAATCTTCTTATGAACACCACTCCTACGGGTGTAAGGCATCTGGCTCTAAACTAAGATCGGATCTGCAGGAGTTAAGCAGTTGACGTGTTAGTGTGCACGTGTAGGTGCCAAATTGCTACTGCCAACATTGCACCTCACTCTTGACTTCCCCACCGGAAGTCTCGAGCTGCAAAGTGTTGGTTGCAGGAACTGCACGGTGTTGTCCCAATGGGGTTGGTATCTCCTACACTGGAGTGTAAACCCCACTTGGCACCACAAAGTGTGTGATGAGAGGAGTTCACCCCAGGCGGCAAGCCGATATCACCAGGAGCTTGCCTAGTGTCGTGGCTCTATCGTTCCTCTCACCTGGATGCAAAAAACGGGTGGCCTTCTAATATTGGCGAGGTGAGTGTCCCAAGGTCACTGGTCTCTCCAAGCCCGAAGAAGTTACCCTCCTCGGCACCGTTAAGTGTGCGGTGAGGTGGGGGCGAATTCAAGGTGCCAAGCCACCTTCCAGGAGACGGTATCCTAGTTTCGTGCTTCTACCATTTACTGCACAGGGCAAAGAATGGGTGGCCTTCCAAGCATGTTTTGGTCTGTTGTCAGCGTATACTCAGAAAGAGCCAACCCGGTCTCCTGCTGTCTACATCAGATCCAATGATGACAAGAGATAGGAAGTCGGCGGAGTGATACTCTAGAAGTTAGGTAAGATCAATGTTTATTTTACCATAGAGGAAAATAAACAAAGATGGTGGAAGCACTACCACCTATCCCCTCGGGCTTGGCAGAAGGTAAACACCCTAGCGTAAAACAAGGGAAGACACCCTGTGCAAAGCTATGGGAGTAGGCCATTACTGGTGAATGTGAAAACATTTAACTCTGGGTGAGCTCTTCTCTCTGGTTGTCCGCAAGGGACCTAACATGTCCTAGTGTGCGAATTTGACGATGCTGTTGGTTTTTCCTTAGTAAAAGGCAGGAGAGGATCTTCAGCCCAGTGACATAGCGGTGAAGTAAACTGGAGAGGTGCGGGCCTTGGTACCGATTGCTTGTGCGATGAGAGCCCAGGAGTGGAGTCAGAAGACTGATCAAGAACTGAAGCAGAACTGATGATTCAGAGGCCGGGGCGCAAGTCCTCGGCCATCCCTTCATTCACTGGCATAGGGTGCCTGGAGAGGGGGTTAGCAGGTGCAAGCCCAGCACCTAGATCCTCTGTGCGAGCGGCATAGTGAAGAGTTGTGGGATTTAGGTATCATACTTGTGGCGCATGCCCTGGCACACTGCTGTACTAGAACCAGACCTCTTACATGGTCCCGGTGGCTCATCGGGAGAAAATTAATTTGCTTACTGGGAAATCTGTCCCGGCCCAGTAGATACAACAATCTTGTAGGCGATGGCGGTGACTCAACTCCGTTGACAACTGCTAGTGGTGTAGTTGCACTGATGAGAAGTAGTCATTTATTTATAAAAATAAAAGATATCATGCATCAATATATTAAGTTGTGTACATTAGGACCATTGGCAAAATGTTTATTTTTGATGGGCGGAACGTTTACAAACAGAAAGAACTCTGAGATGTGATGGTATTCTTAATATGTGACTTGTAACATTGTTGTGCTTAGAACTGTATCAACTACTTTCTTTCCCATGAGAGGACAGTAGGATTGCAAGATGGCGCAAATGGAGGATGAGCACGACTGCTTGTCTTAAACAGTACCAATACAACTTTATCTGACTAGCAACTAAAACACCAATAAATAACAAAATCTCACTTTGTTAGCAATCACAGTAAGGAATAATATGGTTAGGAATTTTTTTACTCTTCTGTTAACGTACTGTACTGTGTGTTGTATACAGGAGTACAATGTTTATAACAGAATACATGCAACAAGATGATATGTTAACAAGCTTGTAAATATAATGTATAATGAGTATTAGAATTGGTGCACCGCTGAATGGAAGTCATAGTTTGGCCAAGTTTTTTTAAGAAATAATTTCAGACAACGAGATTCTGGATTGAAATCCAAGGTACACCACAAACATATGTGCTGTTATTGCTGTGAATATACTAAACTCAAGAGACCAGAGAATAATGTTGCACAAGGCAAAGAAATGTATGCTTCATGTGAATTGAATTGAACCAAAGAACACACGTTTAAAATAGGGGAAGTGAAAAGTCAGGGATTTAACGATTTTTAGGGTTAAACATTTCTTCCCTTCATGAGCTGAATGTGAAATGCAGAGAAGCAAGGTGGACGTGAAACACAAGTGATGAGGGGCCAGACCTCGAGGGAGCTGATGGACAGCGCCTCCTGCACCAGTGTGGCAGCCTCGTCCAGGCGGCCCAGTTGGGCCAGCAAGGAGCCGAGGGACACCAGTGGCACATCACGGTACTCTCCAGGTACAGAGCTCAGTGCTGCTTCCAGACAGCCAATGGCATGGTAGGGGTTGCCTCTCGCACGCCAGTAGAGAGATGCCAGAGTCTGCAGCATCCAGCCAGGTCCCACCTCCTGCAAGCAACCAGCTCCCTGACAGCCAGCCTGGGCCTATATACTTCAACCTTATATGAAGTAAGATAGATAAACAGTGTGACAATGTTGTCACCACACATGCAGTCAGGCCCCTGGGCAGATTTAGGGTCAAGCCCCAGAGCATCCACTGTATGAAAAATTTGTATTTGTTTTGTTTGTGTCATGTATGATAGAAAGCTTTACCCTCATCAGCTTTGCTGGGCATTTATTTATTTTGAAAATGATTTTTTATATTTCAAACATTCAAATTTACATTTTAAAAGTAGCTGTAAAAAAATCTAAAATTCTTGGGAAACTAATATGTTATGGCAAAAATGGATTAATATAATTTAGTAGCTAATTAAATTCTCTACAAAAAAAGGTCTCTTGACATTTTTACGTACATCTAATTATTTCACTAATTGCAATTTAAAGCAGGCTGCCATCGCTTCACTCAGGTTTTATGGAGTTAAGATATTTCTTGATATATTTCTATCCACTGAGCTATTGCTGCCCCACTTGGGATCACGCTAGCCACTGGGCCACTACGACCCCCCTTAGTATCGCTCTAGCCACTGGGCCACTACGACACCACGTAGTATCGCTCTAGCCACTGGGCCACTACGACCCCCCTTAGTATCGCTCTAGCCACTGGGTCCCTACAACTCCACTTAGTATCGCTCTAGTCACTGGGCTTCTGCAGCCCCACTTAGTATCGCTCTAGCCACTGGGCCACTACGACCCCCCTTAGTATCGCTCTTGCCACTGGGCCACTACGACCACCCTTAGTATCGCTCTAGCCACTGGGCTTCTGCAGCCCCACTTAGTATTGCTCTAGCCACTGGGCCACTATGACTCCACTTAGTATCGCTCTAGCCACTGGGCTTCTGCAGCCCCACTTAGTATCGCTCTAGACACTGGGCTTCTGCAGCCCCACTTAGTATTGCTCTAGCCACTGGGCTTCTGCAGCCACACTTAGTATCGCTCTAGCCACTGGGCCACTAAGACCCCACTTAGTATCACTCTAGCTACTGGGCCACTACGACTCCACTTAGTATCGCTCTAGCCACTGGGCTTCTGCAGCCCCACTTAGTATCGCTCTAGCCACTGGGCCACTACGACCCCACTTAGTATCACTCTAGCCACTGGGCCACTACGACTCCACTTAGTATCGTTCTAGCTACTGGGCCACTACGACCCCACTTAGTATCGCTCTAACCACTGGGTCACTACGACTCCACTTAGTATCGCTCTGGCCACTGGGCTTCTGCAGCCCCACTTAGTATCGCTCTAGCCACTGGGCCACTACGACCCCACTTAGTATCGCTCTAGCCACTGGGCCACTACGACCCCACTTAGTATCACACTAGCCACTGGGCCACTACGTCTCCACTTAGTATCACTCTAGCCACTGGGCCACTACGACTCCACTTAGTATCGCTCTAGCCACTGGGCTTCTGCAGCCCCACTTAGTATCGCTCTAGCCACTGGGCCACTACGACCCCACTTAGTGTCGCTCTAGCCACTCGGTTTCTGCAGCCCCACTTAGTATCGCTCTAGCCACTGGGCCACTACGACCCCACTTAGTATCGCTCAAGCCACTCGGTTTCTGCAGCCCCACTTAGTATCGCTCTAGCCACTGGGCCACAACGACCCCACTTAGTATCGCTCTAGCCACTGGGCCACTACGACCCCACTTAGTATCGCTCTAGCCACTGGGCCACTACGACTCCACTTAGTATCGCTCTAGCCACTGGGCTTCTGCAGCCCCACTTAGTATCGCTCTAGCCACTGGGTCACTACGACTCCACTTAGTATCGCTCTAGCCACTGGGTCACTACGACCCCACTTAGTATCGCTCTAGCCACTGGGTCACTACGACCCCACTTAGTATCGCTCTAGCCACTCGGTTTCTGCGGCACCACTTAGTATCGCTCTAGACACGGGGCTTCTGCAGCCCCACTTAGTATCGCTCTAGCCACTGGGCTTCTGCAGCCCCACTTAGTATCGCTCTAGACACTGGGCTTCTGCAGCCCCACTTAGTATCGCTCTAGCCACTGGGCTTATGCAGCCCCACTTAGTATCGCTCTAGCCACTGGGCGACTACGACCCCACTTAGTATCACTCTAGCCACTGGGCCACTACGACCACACTTAGTATCGTTCTAGCTACTGGGCCACTACGACCCCACTTAGTATCGTTCTAGCTACTGGGCCACTACGACCCCACTTAGTATCGCTCTAGCCACTGGGCCACTACGACCCCACTTAGTATCGCTCTAGCCACTGGGCCACTACGACCCCACTTAGTGTCGCTCTAGCCACTCGGTTTCTGCAGCCCCACTTAGTATCGCTCTAGCCACTGGGCCACTACGACCCCACTTAGTATCGCTCAAGCCACTTGGTTTCTGCAGCCCCACTTAGTATCGCTCTAGCCACTGGGCCACTACGACCCCACTTAGTATCGCTCTAGCCACTCGGTTTCTGCAGCCCCACTTAGTATCGCTCTAGCCACTGGGCCACTACGACCCCACTTAGTATCGCTCTAGCCACTCGGTTTCTGCAGCCCCACTTAGTATCGCTCTAGCCACTGGACCACTACGACCCCACTTAGTATCACTCTAGCCACTGGGCCACTACGACTCCACTTAGTATCGTTCTAGCTACTGGGCCACTACGACCCCACTTAGTATCGCTCTAGCCACTGGGTCACTACGACTCCACTTAGTATCGCTCTAGCCACTGGGTCACTACGACTCCACTTAGTATCGCTCTAGCCACTGGGCTTCTGCTGCCCCACTTAGTATCGCTCTAGACACTGGGCTTCTGCAGCCCCACTTAGTATCGCTCTAGCCACTGGGCTTCTGCAGCCCCACTTAGTATCGCTCTAGCCACTGGGCGACTACGACCCCACTTAGTATCACTCTAGCCACTGGGCCACTACGACCACACTTAGTATCGTTCTAGCTACTGGGCCACTACGACCCAATTAGTATCGTTCTAGCTACTGGGCCACTATGACCCCACTTAGTATCGCTCTAGCCACTGGGCTTCTGCAGCCCCACTTAGTATCGCTCTAGCCACTGGGCCACTACGACCCCACTTAGTATCGCTCTAGCCACTGGGCTTCTGCAGCCCCACTTAGTATCGCTCTAGCCACTGGGCCACTACGACCCCACTTAGTATCGCTCTAGCCACTCGGTTTTCTGCGGCCCCACTTAGTATCGCTCTAGCCACTGGGCCACTACGACTCCACTTAGTATCGCTCTAGCCACTGGGCCACTACGACTCCACTTAGTATCGCTCTAGCCACTGGGCTTCTGCAGCCCCACTTAGTATCGTTCTAGCCACTGGGCCACTACTACCCCACTTAGTATCGCTCTAGCCACTGGGCTTCTGCAGCCCCACTTATTTTCTACATGCTTGGGCAGATCAACATTCAAAAGTTAGTTTTGGGACAGACCGTGAGACAAAGCTTACAAAAATAAAGAAAACTTTTGACAGCTCTGGCATATGCCGTTAAATTGATCTAGCATATTGTGTTGAAGCTCTTCTAAACACCATAAGTTATTCTTCATAAGCTTTGAATAAGTGGGACTCTAGTGTAGGCAACTCCACTGAAGTTCACTGTATATTTACCACCATGAAAATGATACGGTCAGTCCCTTTACAGCTCAAGTTTACATGAGACAGTTTTTTTAATCATTAAAAATAGGGGCTCACACACTGGTCTCTCAGCACAGTGATATAGGTTCAAAACTTAGTATGAAAAAAAAAACAGATCTTCACAATTGGGAAATATGGCAGGTGGTGGTTTTTCAAGGCGTTCCTATTTCTCCATCAGTGAATTCTACTATTGCTCCATCATAGTCTTATTTTCTGTCACACTTCAGGGATAATGGACACATGCACGTCCCATCTCGAAAGTCCACACCTGTTGAGACTGTTTGACCAAATAAGGTGCATAGAGAAAATATGTAAATTACACATGGTCTTGCCATCCCCTTCTTTCCCTCTTTCTTCATCCCCTTTTGGGAAGAACGAAACAGCTCTGCTGTAGGTGGCCAGTGTAACCATGACCATAAATTCCTGGCCCAGTGGCAAATTTCCCATTTACATTAGTTTGTGGCAGATTCTGGTTAGGAGTTCATCATCCCTTCTGTATAGCTACGCTCACATTACAGTCCCACTACTCCTCACCTGCTACAGGATCTCTCGCACAGTCAGCATTTATTTAGACCTTTCACTGTCATGCACTACAAGTTCATGTGTCTTGTGCACGAACAGATGAGAGGTCACTTTTACTGCCATCATTTCTTAAAATGATGCAGGGTTGAAAATTCCATCAGTACAAATGGTGATACCAGCAAAGCCAGATAAATGTCGTGCAGCACGACGAGACAGCACAGAGCCATGCAGTTAACAACAAGGCACGCACCTTATTGATGGCGGTCAGTATACGCTGGCCAATCTCTGTGTCCTCGTTGTGACCTTCATTGACATACTTGAGAAGGTGGGCTCGCAGGTGGGGCTCGGCAGGATGCTCCGGGTTGCGTGGGGTGGGCGGCTGTCGGCCACACAGCGGGGGTGACCAGGGTAGTTTGTGCACTGCCCCAAAGGGAAGCCCCAGGAGTTCTCCGAGGTACAGGCGCACCCTGTGACACACCAGGTTGTCCCAGCTCTCTCGTGGTCATGTTAAATGTTCTCTCATAACTTAAAACATATGTATTAAAATATTGCAACTAGGTACACTATTTTGAAAAATTCTAGCAATACATTTTTTTAAGGTCATTTTCGGTTACAAACTTTCTTGACAGCTCTGAATGCGACTTCATCAGTCATATGCATATTCTTCTACATATTGTCTCTACATAAATTTTAACGGAATATTTATGCTTTACGTCACATGATATGATTTAGATGTCGTGTAGATAATAATGCAATAATAAAAAAAAAAAATCATAAAAATTAAAACTGAAGCAAACAAAATAAGTCTCAGCACTATGAGAGACTATGAGAGCCTGAAAGTACATACTGCAGTATTCTTTGGCTAGAGCATGGATAAAAAATATCATTTGTGCATGCCTGTCAGCTAAATTTCGACATGACTACCTCACAAATGAAACTTCTGACCAGCTTTCTGTCTTTTCACGGAATATTATGTCTGGCATGCTTGTCATATGCATCAACAAATTGTTCAGGCATTCATCATACTTACGACATGGGTAGAAACGGAGCAGTGTCACAATTAAAGAGCAGAGGAAACAGGACATCCCCGAGAAAATCCATCGACAAGTGGCACAACTCCCATGTACAAAAATTCTGGAGCAACCCCCAGTCAGGAATCTATCCCGGTTTGCCTTGACGGGAGGAAAGTACTCTCTCTTCTACACTAACTACTTTTCGACACCATGCATCATCCTCCTCATACATCAATTTACACGTAAAATATTACTAAAAAATCTGCGTGAATAGTATCTTCTCATATGGTAATGTCTTTCACGGAACGTTCGATGTTGCCCTAAGGAAATTCACAAATGGCAGCTATAATATTTCTACGATATGGTGCAGGGAGATGAGTGGGGGGGGGGGGGGGGGGGGGGTTTGTGTCTGTCTGTCTGTCTGTCTGTCTGTCTGTCTGTCTGTCTGTCTGTCTGTCTGTCTCTGTATCTCTCTGTATCTCTCTGTATCTCTCTGTATCTCTCTGTATATCTCTGTATATATATATATATATATATATATATATATATATATATATATATATATATATATATATATATATATATATATATATATATATATATATACTATATCTCTCATCTCTCTCTCTCTCTCTCTCTCTCTCTCTCTCTCTCTCTCTCTCCCCTCTCTCTCTCTCTCATGTGCAAATTTGCGAAATTGTCACTACTAACAATTTGCATGTTCTTGGTCGTGTAGAACTACTTGAGAAGATATTATCCATGTCGAAGTGATTTGTAATATTCTAAGTGTACGTTATGATGTAGATACAGATGATGATACTTGGTGTTGAAAAGTCATCAGTGTAGAATAGTTACAATAAGAGTTATTTTAAAATAAATAGATCTGGTCTGTAAAGCTGATATTACACTATACCTGCAGTCATACTTGGTTCTTGTACAAGCTTCTACAATGCCTGATGCACCAGCCGGTATACCAGCCACTATATGAGCAGCTTTGGAAGAGTCATATTACACGACAGCAGTTCGCGTACTAACATTTGCCCCCCCTCGGTGGATGCGCAGTGTTGTGGTTTGTAGTAAATATGAACCCCATTAATAGAACTGATACCAGTTAGGAACTTGCGTAGGCCTATAAAAAAAACTGGCTACCACAACTTAATATTGCTATATTACTGTTCGCCTTTTACATAAATTGATTGCATACTAGTATAGTTTCATTCATTTTCTTGAAAATGACGCGAAGTCACTAGAGTACGAGTGTGTTATTTTTAATTTTGATGAAAATTACTGACTGGTTCCAAAATACAGTTTTTTCTTTACATACCGGGATATTACCCGCCAGAAAATTTAATAATAAAAGAAATTTGGGCCCAACTGAGTTTTGAACTCGTGCCCAAAAGAGACACTATTGTGTTGGATGCTGAAACTTTACCACTGTACTACCAGTTCACACACAAAATTTAGAGTTTATGTATGGTAAATACGATAAATAGTTTGAATTAATGTTTTTATAGAGTAGGTAATGTTTTAAGTATTCAGAACGGTTTTAAACAGTAATTAATAGCTGTAATAGCCAATATTATTCGTAGTCTTATTTTAAATCTATTTGGAAGAGTTTCAACCTCACGGATGTATAATCAAGATGGATGCGTCCTTTTCACTTTCTTCATCAACTCATTTTAAGTAGTAGCCACGGGGAGCACCCTATGCTCTGAAACTGCGACCTGATTGACCAGGTACGAAAGCCGGTGTGGAAACTGGTACGAAATATGGCCGTACATGGCGGGAAATGCCATGACGGGTCCCGTACTACCTGGTATAACGGCCACTATGGTGGACCTTGCACAAGCTTTTACAGAATACGGTATAGTGTAATAACACCTTAAGGAACAACTGCTAACACTAGTAATGGGCTTTTCGTATCGTATATATTTTTTTTATGTAATGCAAGGAACCAGTCATTTATCGGTATGTCTGAATCAAATCCCCAGGACATTATTTGTTGGAAGACTGTGTTGGTTCATAAAGGTGTTATTAATCAGACTGCTGTACTTGGTATTTATTCAACTCCTATTTTGTTGTCTCGTAAGAAGATGAACTTTGAGCTTGGTGATGAAATACAGTTTTTCAGAAAATTAATCGGTACTACTGGCAGTTTGCATGTTCTTTGCCATGAAGAACTTGTGTATAATGCATAGTTGTCAATAAAGTTTGTTTGGTCAAAATTGGTTCAGTGGTGAATACACACAACTTCAACAGTGGCCAAATGTTACACTTTTATTACTGTAGCTTGGTGCATTTACATAGGTTACATCAGTATGCACTTCAAAATTTTACTGAGTGCGTGATTTTGAGATAAGGATAGTGGTGTGCGACACCTGTAACATGAGGAAAGGAAGGACCAGGGGACAATGTAACCTCCAGAAATACAATGTTGGAGCCCCATTCAAGAGGATGGCAATAGATATTCTGGGCCCCAGGTCTGTTGCAGAGAGAGGTAATCGGTATCTACTGGTGGTCCAAGATTACTCTACTAAGTGGCCTGAGGTTATTCCCCTCCCAAACCAAGAAGCATGTACTGTGGCCGAAGCACTCGTAGAGTATGTCTTCTCAAAGTTTAGGGTGCCACTAGAACTCTATTCCAATCAAGGAAAGAAACTTAGAATCTATTGTGTTCCAGGATGTAACAAAGATCTCGGGGATGAAAAAGACTAGGACTACAGCCTTACACACTCAGTCGGATGGAATGGTTGAGAGGCTTAACCACACTCTTGAGCAGTACCTATCAAACTTTGCGTTAGACAACTAAAAGCACTGGGATTCAAAGATGCCATTGTTTCTCCTTGCTTACTGCTCTGCAGTTCTCGAATTTACAAGGGTAACCTCATCAAGGATGCCATTGTTTCTCCTTGCTTACTGCTCTGCAGTTCTCGAATTTACAAGGGTAACCTCATCAAGGATGCCATTGTTTGGAAGAGAGTTACATGATTTTACTCAACAGCATCTAAGAAAAAAATGTGACAGGCTGAAGACTCAGTATGACAGGAGAATGTCGGGCGAGGTTATTTCAAGGACAACTGGTGTGGCTGTACAACCCACAGAAGAGAAAAGGGTACTGCCTGAAGCTACAGAAATGTTGGGAAGACCCCTGCAGGATTATGAAGATCAATGATGTGGTCTTTTAGATTTGTTGTCAGGTAGGGTTACCACTCCATTAACACAAAGATTCAAGGTTTTTTTTTCTCTCGGTTTTCATATTTTCAATTTTAATTTGCAAAATACATACTTTAAGCCTTAGTTTTAGCGTGTAATCATACGACATACATTTTTAAATACCTTAATTTTCACAAAGCAGAACCATGATACACTGCATTCATGAAAAATACAAATGACGCAACAAGGTTACTTTATAATAGTCTTACAGCAAAAAAAATAGGGAACAGGTCCTCCAAAACATTTAATATTACTCTACGCTTTCTTGCAAATAAAGTGTGATAGATCCTATTAACGTCTGTAGCTTAGTTATTATTTTATAAGCCTCTGAACACGTTACTTTGGTGCACCAGTGTGAACAAAGACTGATGTTTCAAAGCTTATAGCAAAAAATTGGGAACAATTCCCTCTGGACCTTTTAATATTACTTTTCACTACTCTTATCTTGCAAATAAAGTTTGATAGGTCCTATTAACCTTGAAACGTGCCTACTATAATTACTATTTCGTTGCTTGGAACTTTTGTGCAACGCAAGGGAAGTAGGAATTCCTTGTTATACTACTCTGAGTTTCCCCTTTTGCAAGCTATGATAACAACTCAGTCACAGCTACTCTAACCTGAGGATGTCTAGAACAGACTTTAGAAAGAGAGCCACTACCAGAAGTGTAATGGTTGTGGTTACAGCTACAAGAAAGTAGTGGGGGCTGTCGAACCAGAAAGAACGACAATGGAAGTGTGGCGTGGTGTCTGCAGGCTTACGGTTGAAGAAAGTCTGGTATATGCTGCAAAGCCTCTGGAGCGAGTGGTAGGCCACTTCTAGAGCTGCTGGTGGCTGTTGTAGTAACTGGTAGATTCGGCAAACGACGATGGTACGCAGCTGCTGGTGAAGACCTCTGGAGTCTTCGTAGTGGATCGGAGGACCTGTTTGTCAGTATAGAGCCCCAGCACACAAGGTGTTGAAGCGAGCTACTGGAGAAAGAATAATTGGCATCTTTGGCCATGCACCCTCTTTTATAGTGCAGTCGGCCAGCCCATGCCTGGGCTGTAGTGGGAGATGTGACGTCTGCCTGGAGCGAGTGGGGTGAGGGGTAGTCACCCTTTGCGCTTGGCTATTTGGCATCGGGCACTCGGAGGCACTCTACCATCTTTAGTGACTGTGGCCGTGGTGACATCTGTCTGCTTGCAGCATCTGGGAGTCTGCTGTGTTTCTCGACCACTTGGAAGATATTTAATTCACGTGTCTGTAATCGCCCACTAGGCCTGAGGCAATCCTGTAGGCACTCATGAATAACACGCTGGGTTTGACCCTTCCTCGTGTTACGTAGAATTACGTTAGAAGTGAGGTATGGTTGGGTTTGGATCCAGTAGTAATACTACGTATCTGTAACTGTTCCTCCTGTGGGAAACAATCCTGCAGCCATCTATGGTTGTATGTCCCTGGGTCACTGTTCTTAGGATGACATATAAATACGTTAGGTGAAGAGAGTCGTTTAGTATAACTCAATAAAGCAGCATGCATAAAACTTTAATATAAATTAATATTTTTGCATCAATTTATATTTAGTATATAAAAGCCTGGTGCAAGATAGAACGTATACATCATTTGTGTAAGCGTAGTAAGCACATATCTTGCATGAGGCTCTTAACCATTTGCAATATAACATGTATACCTATTTTGCATATGCATAGTAAGAACATGTCTTGCACAAGGCTCTTAACTATTCCCACCAAGCTTTTATATACCAAATATAAATTGGTACAAAAATATTAATTTGTTGTAAAGTTTATTACAGCTGTTCGACTATGTCTTACAAGTTTTACAAATTCTGTAACTTCTCTACCCCTATAATAATTTTTGCAGTTTATTTATTTTTTACTTTTTAGTCACACCTAGTCACATATAGGTAGACTATTTATACATTTACAGACTCGTCCATCATCAGTATCGCTTGCGATCAGGCGAGTTTCAGTGCACTCTTTTTGCAGGAAGTTGAACTGGCATGCTAAATATTAATTTTCCATCTTACACACATGTGTGCAAGTTAATGTATTTGACATTTCCATATGAGCTCATGCAGATCGGAATCTTCAAATGGTATTTCAAATATACACACGCGGTCAATCATTTGAATTCCTTCTTGTGTTTCAAAATTTGGATGGTCTTTTACCCACACAACCGTGTGTAAATGAGGACTTCCCCGGCACTGAAACTCTACAAGCCACTAGTAATCGACAACTTGTTCACCAAAGACATCGTGATTGCTAGTGATTCGGTGGGTGCCGGACAGACACCTCACAGACACCTACCGTACATACGCATAAATGAAGTTAAATAAAAGCTTGCAATAAAGGATGTCACATGGTCTTCACAAATGTTTCTTAAATAGTATTTGTGTCAGTACTACAATCACTGTTACACCAAGATAATTTTTATGTTGGATGTATTATGTATCTTTCAGCATGTTTTCTATGTTGGTGATTTATTAATAGGTGCTAAGCTTTAAGAAAAAATATACAAATGAAGAAACTGCTTTGCACAAATTTGATTAAATAAGAACAGAATTACAGCAATACATATTTACAAAGCTAAATACATAATTTCGAGATGATTTTATATTTCACATGGTGACAAAGTGAAATAACTTTCGTACACATAGTTGCACATGAACAATATTCAGCAAGTGACTGCAAGCCAAATAAATAAAATAAACATTTTGCTGAACAAGGATCTAGTGAACACAATTCAGCTGTAGCATGTAAATTAGCATCATTAGCATTAGGTTATCATACAAAGTATAGCTTGGGTTATAACAGTTTTGATTGCAATACCAAATTGGTTTGTCACATTTTCAATAGTGATTCAAACATGATACGCAAACTACTGTGTAGAAGAATTTTAACCACTACCGAAAATGTGACAAACCAATTTGGTATTAAAACTGAAGTTTTGGCATGAACATTTCAGCTCCTGAAAGTGTGGAAGATTTTTAAAAATATTTTGAATTCCCTACAGAAATGTACAGTTGTTTTATAGGTGCATCAAACAAAGGGAATTGGAAAACGTTTCCAGTATGTGTATAATTTTGTCACTTTGCTAAAGAATCCAACTAAAGGTAAGGTATATTTATGTTGTCCTGCATTGCAACAATGTCAATTCCTCCCCATTATTTTGGGTTTTTGACACAAGATAAGCTGACGAGAGTGCAGCCAGCATATTTACTAAACTCTGGAGAACTACACTCCACGAGTAATTAAAGCCAGTGAAAACAGACGTTTTACACCTCACCGACGACAAGGTTCCGTAAGATAAGTGGCAGACAGCCCACATAAAAAGGTAGTATCACGTATAGATGCTCACCACAGTGCCAGTGATAGTTGAAGACCGAGACTTCGATGAAATACACGTTAGACTTCCCCTCAGATAAGAAAAGACTCCTGCAAAGGAATTAGGAATTTTAGATTTTTGTAATAATGATTTCATGTGTAGGTACACATTTAAATATTATAGTGAGTTTTTACAGTGTACTTTTGAAGATCACCTACAAGAAGAATGCAGTTTTGTAGGAATGTATTTTTATGTAATGCTTTTCTTTGCTCGTATTTTTCTAGTGTATTTGTTTTGTTTGCAATATCTTGTGCACCAACTCAGTATCAAACCAGAACTCTGAGCCACAAAAACTCCCATGAAGTCATTACGGTGAAACCTGGTGCAAGATATTTTAACTTCCAAATATCGCAGTGCCATGTATGTAAATTTAAAGTGACCAAAGTGCGCCAATTGGCCATGTTTTCATGCATGTTTTTAAAGTGTACTTGCATTGTTCGTTTAGCCGGTTAATCCAGGTGTTGAAGGGCCTGTGGTTGCTGAATTAATACCCTGTCACAATAACTTTTTCTTGCTGTGCGACCTAAGGTTCCCTTAAAGATTTTCCTTTTCTTTTTATTTTTAATCACCACAGCAAGCTCCAGGATAGTTAGTGACGTCTCCCCGCCTTCCGCGAGTAAGGCTTGAACATACTTATTTTATTACACTTCGTTTTTTGCATGCCATCATTTTCAAGCGCTTGTTATTTCAGGTTTATGTTGTATACCCTATTTACTGTTGTATAGCGCACCCTTTTTTTCCCCCAAAATAAAGGAAAAAATTTCTGGGGGGAAAAAACGAAGGGGGAGTGGTAGCCATAAATTGTCTGGGGATGTTGAGGGAAGTGGTGGACTATCTGTTGTCTCACTCTTACATCACTCCTCTCTTGTCTCTCTCAGCAACCCTTCAGAAGTGTAGGTCGCAACCCTGCTCCTCCCTCTCCCGCCTAATGGCATCCTATCATGCCACAAACCACAGCTGCCACGTAATGCTCCCATCCCCCTATAATAACACCCAAATGTTGCTAGCCTATAATTCTGCCACCCTTCTTCCCTCTGATGTGTAAAAGGAGGGGGGGGGGGAGGGGTAAGAAGGGACATGGAGACCCTTTTTTTTTTAGCAAAGGGTAGTGTGACATTCTGGCGTAACAAAAAAAATTACAGTTGGTCATGGTTGAAAGGAGAAAAAAGAAAAAAAAAAAACGAAGCCGGAAGTGTTGGGTAGTAGGAGCGATAGGATTTCGGATTTTTATTTTGGCTTTTTGCACAGAAGTTATTTCATTAAAGTATTTTCCAAACATATCACAATAATCACCACATATTAATGTAAAAAAAGAATAATTTGTTCCATACTTACTAACAGAGCGCCACCAATTTTTGGTTCAATAATTTTATTTTAAAAAATTTTTCCCCTGGAACTTGTTGCAAAAATCATGGTGCACACTATACACAAGTAAATACAGTATTCTCTTGTAAGTATCCACAGCGCTATGCTGAGTTTTGTCTGCGGCAAGCAAAATAAAGTACGCCGGTGGGACACCCGATAAACCGCGGCACTCCTGACACACAAATCTCTGCAACAGGGGGGAAAAACACACTTGCAGCATCAGCGAGTGCTGCACCGCCTGGGCGAGGGGCAGAAAGAGTAAGCCTGCCCACCAAGAGAGAGACAGAGCTACATTCTCCACATCCCACGTGTCTCGACTTCGCCGGACGGTTCGAGAGCACAGAGAGAGCGCCGCTACAGTGGTCAAGCACCCAACACTAAGGGTCCTGCCTCTCTGATGAAATTTTTTTTTCTTCCCAGCTTTCTTCGCTACTCCTACCTAGACCTTCCAGAGAGGGGGCCTACGCCTTACTCCAGCACCTTTTCATGATGACTCTTCAATGTAACAGGGGGGGGGGGGGGGGGGGGGGTAGGGAGCAATTGACGCGTGCCGCTTAAACTACTATTAATTGCAATTATGACTCATGGTTCTTCACATGAAATATACCTTTACTTCAACCTATGTGAGAATTGTTACTGCAAACCAATACACGGTTGTTGCACGCCGCTTAAATCTACAGGACTGCCAAACACATGGCTACAAGATTATACAACCAGCAAGCACGCCGCCTCCCCCCCTTCCCCCATGCTGAGTGCCTACTAGCTGTCAGCCATTTTGGGCACGGCCGAGCGCCACCGAAGATCCACAAAGCCAAGAACTCTGACGTGAGGGTTCTCACCTCCCACACCAGCCTCTCGGCAGAAGGACGTCACACGCTCTCCCCGTACCCTGCCACAGCAGCCTAGACTTCTGACTTTATAAGTCCGTGAGTGGCAGGGGTCCAGCAGTCACTTTTATTTTTCTCGAATTTTAACCCCGAACACTCCTTAGTGCTGGGGCCTCCAGCGAACCTCGAGTCTTCAGTAACCATCGCGGCTACTCCCTGCGACAACAGTCTTCGACAACCATTGGATGCGAATAACCCTGCTACTATAAATTTAATTTCTTTTTCTCCTTTCCAGACAATCAAAATTAGATAGCTTTAGTTTAGTAGTTAAATATTGAGTTTTCTAGTTCACTTTCCCTCTAGCCTAGAACCAGGTCGCGTACTCCTGGCTAACGTAGTCACAGTGTTTATTGACTCCTCAATAAATACAACTTTGTTCTCTATCCAAATCACTTGACACATGCCCAGTTATTGACTGTATGGCACGATAGTCTAGGTTTATTGCGCTAGACCAAGTGCGCGTTACTGGTAGCTGATGGGAGGTGTTAGTTAACGTGACTTACTCTGAAGGTCTTCGGTTGGTTAGTAATGTGAGTTTAATGGCTGAGCGAAGCCGGTGCTACCGAGTTGTCTCACACCGTACTCCAAGTTCCAGTCCGCTGACTCTTGACTCCAGAATCTAGGATTGGCTAGTCCATACCTAGCTTTGCTCCTGTAAACTAGACCCCAAGGCATAGGGTGGTAGTCGAGATTGGTTCGGACGTGCGGTGGGAAATATATATATAGTACCACGGGGACAGTCGAGACTGCCCATAATCTCAGTGAGGCGGCGCAGTCCCAGTCCGCCTGTATTCTGCTGCTTCGCAGCTAGATGAGCAATCTTTTGTTACCTATGCCGTCGGCTGTGCCTTATCTTATAAATCGTAGTGTTTGGTTTGCCACTGAACAATACACGTCATGCACTCCGGACGAGAATCTATTCCCTATAATAGTGTATGTCCAGTAGCTGATTGGTGGCACAAGTTCAGTAAGAGGCACTAATCCCCCACATTAGCAGGTAGATCAGACACGTTGAGCCTTGTGGGCCACCAATGCTACTACTGGATGTGATATCCAGCCAAGGCCAGGCCGCAATACCCAGGCCAGTATTACCTCCAGCACCTAGGTACTCTGGTATGTGATATAACATAGGATTGCTGTCTCTTCTTGGTGGAAATTATTCCTAGTGGTTGTGACTCTTCTGTTCCCTCCAACACCTGGGTGTTCGGGGTAGTAGGAAGCAACAGGCGTCTGTCTAATGGGTGTGTGTTACCAGACTGGAGGTCCCCAGAAGGAGGGCCTCAGTCAAGCTAGTTAGGATTTTCAAAAATTCCCGGTTTCTGTCGGTAGTGCACAGTGTGACGTATTCTTAGTAAGTGAATATTACGTTACTCTAGAAATAAAAGCGTAGGATAGAGAACAAAGCTGTATTTATTGAGGACTCAAACACAGTGACTCGTGCTATCTCCTACTAAGCAGACGGAGTACTGAAGGTAAACTACATTAGCCAAGTGTAGGCGACCTGGTCCTAGGCTAGAGGGAAAATGAACTAGAAAACTGAATATATAACTACTTAACTAAAGCTGTCTAATTGCAGGTGTCTGGAAGAGAAAAAAAAGGTAAATTTAAAGTAGCAAGGTATATTCGTGTTCAATGGGTGTCTAAGACTGTTGTCGTCGCAGGGAGTAGCCGCAATGGTTATTGAAGACTCGAGGTTCGCTGGAGGCCCCAGCAATAAGGAGTGCTCGGGGTTTTCTCTATAGATGAATACGAATTATTGCTGGAGCTCCACCGCACACGGACTTATAGTCAGAAGTCTCGGCTGCCGCGGTGGGGTGCGGGGAAGGTGTGTGACGTCCTTCTGCAATGAAGCTGGCGTGGGAGGTGAGAATCCTCTCGTCAGCATTCTGCTTTGTGGATCTTCGGTGGCACTCGGCCGCGCCCGAAGTGGCTGACAGATGGAAAGACACTCAGAAAGGGGGTACGGGAAGGCGGTGCGCTCACTGGTTGCATAACCTTGTAGCCACATGTTTGGCCGCCCGGCAGATTTAAGCAGCGCGCAACAACCGTGTATTGGTTTGTGGTAACGACTCTCATGTAAGTTGAAGTAAGGATATAATTCAAGTGAAGCGCGACGAGTCTTAATCTTAGTAGTAGTATAAGCGGCATGTGTTACACTTTTATTCCTAGAGTAACGTCTACTTTCCCCGCTAGGAATAAGTTACACTGTGCACTGCCAACAGAAACCGGGAACATTAAAAATCCGAACTAGCTGGACTGAGGACCCCTTCTGGGGATCTCTAGTCTGGTACACACCCATTAGATGGCCGCCTGTTGCTTCCTATTACCCCGAACACCCAGGTGCTGGAGGGAAGGCACAGAGGAGCCAGAAACACTAGGAATACCTTCCATCAAGGAGAGACAGCAAACCTAGGTTATATCACCTACCAGAGCATCTAGGTGCTGGAGACGGTATTGGCCTGAGTATTGCGGCCTGGTCTTGGCTGCGTATCACATCCAGTAGTAGCATTGGTGGCCCAGATGGCTCAACGTCTCTGATCTGCTCGCTAACGTGGGGGATCCGTGGAGACTCTTACAGAGCTCGTGCTACGAATCAGCTACTGGATGTACACTATTATAGGGAATAGTTTCTCATCCGGAGTGCATGACGTGTCTTGTTCAGTGGCGAACCAAACTCTATGACTTATAAGATAAGGCACAGCCGACGGCGTAGGGAACAAAATATTGCTCATCTAGCTGCCAAGCAGCGGGATACCCTAGCCCCTCCTACACAGGAAAGACAGGTGGAACAGGACCGCGCTGCCTCATTGAGATTACGAGCAGTTTCGACTGTCCCTGTGGTACAATATATATATTTCCCACCGCACGTCCGAACCAGTCCCGACCACCACCGTGTTGAGAGGTCTAGTATACCGGACTGAAGCTAGGTATGGACTAGCCAATCCTAGTTCTGAAGTCAAGAGTCAGCGGCCTTGAACTTCGAGTACGGTGTGAGACAACTCAGTACAACATAATCTAACCCAAAAACTGTATCACAGTCTTCGCTGTCATCAAACTCACGTTACTAACCGAACAAAGATTTTCAGAGTAAGTCAGGTTAACTAACACCTCCCATCAGCTACCAATAACCACGCACTTGATCTGGTGCAATAAACCTAGACTATCGTGCCATACAGTCAGTAACTGGGCACAAATCAGAAGTAATATGTTTTCTCTCAATTATAATTTTTTACAGTATCTTAACTTAAGGGATTTTAATCATAAATTTTGTAAATGCTAAGAAAATCTAGTCTATGCGACCACAGTTCAGAGACAAAGTACTTAAACCTTATAAAAACGCTTACAGCTAAAATACCGAACATGTATCTTTATCTGCGGTAAGCATACCAGGCTCAAATTAATTTTTGTAAATCGCTTTTACAATTCCAATCACGGCCAAAAAATTGTGAGATGACATGTTCTCTAAAGCTGATTAAATGAGAAATCTAAAAAACAGCTTATTATTACTACAGGTCCAATGCAACTCACAATGCACATTTTGAAAGACTACATCAAAACCTGTTGCCTAAAGTCAAACAAGCTGCTAAATATGAATGTTTAATACAAAATTAATTTTATAGCAGTGTTTATGTTTAAAGCAAATTGTTGACCACTAAATAACAAAAAATCAGACACTAGTTAACATTGCCTTATGTACGTTATGGATGATAATTAGGAAAAACATTTCATTAATACATTTCCTTGTTAGTCATTTTGCCAGGTCAAATGTCATGTAAGTTTTGTGAAGGAAGTATCTCATATCTTTAACATGAAAAAGTTGGCAACATTAAGATGGAAATTGTGGAGGGAAAGAGGAGGGACAGGGCGTTGAAGAGGATGAGAGAAGAGGCGAGGAGAAGGTTGAAGGGAGGAAGGAGAAGGCTGAAGGGAGGGAGGAGGATGGAAAGTGAGGGGTTGAGGAAGGAGTAGGGGGTAGTGAAAGAGGTAGAGGGGGAGGGGATAGTGAAAGAGGTAGAGGGGGAGGGGATAGTGAAAGAGGTAGAGGGGGAGGGGATAGTGAAAGAGGTAGAGGGGGAGGGGATAGTGAAAGAGGTAGATGAGGAGGGGATAGTGAAAGAGGTAGGCAAGGAGGGGATAGTGAAAGAGGTAGGCAAGGAGGGGATAGTGAAAGAGGTAAACAAGGAGGGGATGGTGAAGGCAGTAGAGGGGGTTAAGTGGAGGGGAGAAAGAGGGACGAATGGGGGAAAGACGAGGCTGAGGGGAATGCAGAGGGGAAAGAGGTGGGGAGGATAAGAGGCGAAGGGGAGAGGAAGAAGACTGAAGAGATTTGGGTGGCTCTTAACGACAAGGTCTTGAGAGCCGATGAGGGTGGTCAAGGTGGATATGAAGTGGTGCCGGAATGAAAGAGCAGGGGTAAATGAGAGATTCTCGAGAAAATCAGCCCACCAATGGCATTGTCCAGCATGATTCCTACTTGCCAAAATCTGGTGACCTGGCAGGTGATTGAACCCAGTTCACCTTGATGGGAGGCAAGCTGGCTAACCACTCGGCCACCATGACCCTTAGGAGGGTAAGGGGGAAGAGATATGGGGAGGGTGTGAGAGAAGAAGAGGGGGAGAGAGAAATGGGGTGGAGAGATATATATATATAAAACAGGTGGTTTTAGTGGTAGCACACAAGACTTGTATTAATAACTGTTTAATTGCTGGTCCTGCCACCTTGATTCTAATTTTCCACTATTTTCGAAAATCACTCCAGGTAATTGCCAGGATAGCTCCTTAGTACAGCCTGCAATTAAGCCTCTCCTTGTCTGATTGTCAGTATCACTGGTTCCATCTCTTAATAACTTTGCTGTCAAAGCAATGTTATGCTATTCTAAGATACCTCGAAGTGCCAACATGAAATAACCTCACCACCAAAGTGAGGTCTGAGCAGAATGAGAGTTGAGCACTGAAGAACTTGCCTGGCTGGCACAGAGCCCTGATCTCAGAATATCACTCGTAAACACGGTCAGAATATCTGACATCACCTTGTAATGTTGCAAGTGATTGTAATCGGTATGTATGGGAAATATTAATATTTTCCATACTTTCAGTAAATAAAATCATTGCTTCAGTGTTCAGAACTTTGAGATAGCAGCAGGAAGTATTTATTTGATATATTTTTTATTTTCAATTTTTATAATTTTATTTCAAGAGAAGCAATGATTATCGTAAAGTAAGGTAATACATTTTCTTTTACTAGTAAACTAAGGACACAGAGTTGTAATATGGTGAAACATAGTTAGGACGACGAGTGTCACAATGTACTGATATGATAAACTACACCCTCCTTGTTGTAAGGGTTCCAGAATTACAGCAGTGAATGTTTGTGGTATTTTTAGATATGATCGCATCATGCAATGCACCGACTGGGCAGTTTTCGGTGGTGAAAGCTTTCAGAAGATACTTAAGGTGGGAACAGAATAAAAACTGCACAAAACAGAGGAAGAAAAAAGACCCAACTAAAATGTAAAGAATATTATGAGTGCACAATCACAATGAAAGAAACTAGAAAACCTTGCCTGCAATCAAGCAAAATACACAACCTGCTGGCTTTGTGTGTTCATTATGACTCAATCAAATCTTCTCACTCCTCCTCATTCTGCTCTTTCATCCCCTCTCTCGCTCACACCCACTTCCTCTCTTACACTTCCTCTCACACACACTTTCTCCCCTCTCTCTTTTACTCTCTTCTCCATACTTCAATCTCCTCTTTTTTGTTACCTCTCATCTCTCTTGCTTCCCCCCCCCCCCTTTTTTTCCCGCCCTTGCACATGCTCACTCACATGCACAAACACGCTTATTATTTCCAACACAGGATTGGCCTTATATTGGCCTGACAAAACAGACAGTAACAAGTAATAGTTACAGATGACCATATTTTTCCTACTGTCCATTTGCAGCTACACAATAAAAATAATGTTCCTTTGGCATATTTAATAGCCAGAACATACATTTCTTCTTCCTTCAAGAAATCTGTAGTAGATTGTAACAAGCTATAATATGAACGTCCAGCTTTATACATAGAAACATAAATAAAAAGAAACAGAAAAATACAAAGCATGATAAAAAAAAAGTTTATTTGAGCACAATTTTACACATAAGTTAACCATGCACAAGAAAAGTAAGAATGTAAAAACCAGTTTCCAATAAGCTTCTGTTCAATATCTTTGACACCAAATATCTACTGTACACAAAAATGAAGTGAAGTAATATGTAAAATTTTTTTTAAATAATTAAGTTAGACTTTTGGTTTTATAAGTTGAAATCTTCTTGCACCCTTTTCGTACTCGAAAGTGTCAAGTGCTATTATGCCGGGTGTCTTCAGCAACTTTACAGTCTGGATCTGTCTCGCTGCAAAAAACACAACACACTCAATTCACTTACTGTTCAGAACCAACACTGCAGCAACTGAAAATGCCACAGTTCATGTAAACAGACTTTGGCTATGTGCCGAGCTACAGTTTTTCTATAAATCTTGTACAAGTTACGAACCAACTTTCATTACATGACACAGCTAGGCTATTATTACCAGAACTTTTCTATTATGGTTATTCCTCGGCAAACAGTGGCATGCAAAATAATTTCCCAAAGAGAGAACATTTTCGTAAATGCATTAATAAATCAACTCCATTTTTAGTTGCAGTACGCAGCTATCTCGTAATCATAATTTTCAGGTCAAAATCCCAATTTTGTATATAGTAATTATATGCTATGTACGTACAATATAAATACTAGAATGAATACATGTGTTAACATGTACACATCCACGAGTGTGTAATGTATTATAAACAAAAGATGGGACTGTCAACTTCGTGATATATCTAATCTTATACATTAAATGGATTTTTAATGAATTTGAGTAAACTTTTCAACATCATTGTATTCTTCTAACAAACTGAGGTTACTATTACTACAATATTTAGTTGCACATCTCAAGTTGTACGACAGGAAAATGAAAGAGAACATTTTACGTTCGTTTTAAAATGTAATTTTAAAAAATTCCTTGAATTAATTATTTTAATTAATATTTGTAGTACAGATGTAACTATGTCTGCTCTGTTATCTCTAGTTCAAAAATATTAGTACTACTATGACATCATTCATTCTCAATGCCATCATAATGACATCTACCTATTCCCATGAATTTCTTGTATGCTGTGTATGTCTTTTGTTCTTATTTTAAACACAATTAATAAAAACCTGTTAGTGAGTACATTTATTCAGTTTGTTATTACAAACATTAGGTTTTCTGTTTTATACTTATAGGTACTAAATTTTTAAATTCATTATTACTGCAGCGCTGTTCAATGTTCATCTATTGAGTCAACCTGTTTGTGTTTGTGTTGTTAAAACAGTGATTGGGTTCTGAAAATCCAATAAAACAGAGTAACTTTTCCGAAACGAGAATTCCATTTCTTGTCATTTAAAATTGGCACCCCTGAGTCTCATGTTTGTTTACCGACCGAGTTAATGGACAGTAACTGCAGTGGGGCTATTATTTAGCATTTGCCAATGTTACAAATAATATCCATATCATAAGTCAATGCTTACACGATGTGCTGTTAGCGTATAAAATTTGGTTTATATTGGTTGAATGGTTCCCAATATACAGCATATCCCCCGAAATATAAAAATTGGTGTCATTTCGAAAGTAAACACTCACTGTAGTCAAAAACTATAAAAGTCAGGTGTTCATACTAAGTACTGTGTGTATACATAGTTTGGTGAAATTATTTTCACACATTCAAAAATCAAATGGGGTTTGGGGGGGGGGGGGGGGGAGGAGAGATACACACACAAACGACATGGACACACAAACAGTAAATGGTCTCATAAAACCTTCTTTCCTTTGAAATTTAGGCTAAAAAGTGTTCATAGATGTTGTGCACTGCTGTTGTGTGCAATGTTATACCATTACACTTTTCACAGCATATTATAGATAAAAATGTTGTGTTTCAATTTATCTGTAGCACTGTAGCATAAGTGCTTTATAGATTGGAGAGTGTGTTCTAGACTGCATAGTGAAGAAATTTCAATTCATAAATCATGAGAGCAAACATACAAAATATTCTCGTATTACGTAAAATTTGCTCTTAATGTTGGTACTGGCATCAAGTATCAACTTAAAACAATCAGTATCGGCAGAATTTGCAAAAAGTGGTATCGGCCCTGCTCTAACCTTGTGGAAATATCTGTTTCAGGCTCTATCTTAGGAGTAAACAAAAATAATTTTAGTTCATTTTACATTTTAACACTGTATTTCTCTTTTAAACTATAGTCCATTCCCCACTGGAAGCGACTTTCTCGGAGCCCTGCTAAATATCTACTTGCAGGCCCGTTTCGTATCCTTCCGCCAAATGTACACAAACATTGCCATGTGACTGCCATGTAGCATCTGTCAAAATCAATGTTTACATTCCATTGCGTGTATACATGTGTTCGTATACTTTCGCTACACCTAGACATAATATTGAAATGTGACTTCTTTTATATCTGTCAAATGTGTTGTTTACTGTTAACAGCTTTTCAAAGAATTCTGTAATATTCCAAAAACAATTCTGTATGAATATTCACAGTTTAGGGCTTCAACATTATTTAGGTCAGCTTTATGACATTTTAAAAATGGCTGAATTGAAAACAGTTCTTACGGTTATTTTACATTCACACGTTTGTTTTCTACAACATAACACATTACATGTAATGCACGTTAGTATTTTGCCACAACTGTGTTTAACACTGTTACAACTGCGGGGTAATGAATTATAGTATTTAACTTTTAGTTATTGATATGTGTTGGGTTATTTATTTAACCAGACGGCCTCAGTTCGAATAACGAAGGAACAATCAGTCAAACGAAAAAGACATTAAAATGAAGCACGCAACTCGTGTAGCTCATTTTTTGTCATACAAACTTAGAAAATATAGCGGTGAACATGCACACAAATAAGCCTACTGTAACTTTTATTCTGCTCATATTTATATGTATTGCTACTTACTGTGTGTTAGGTTTATTGAAATTTATTGGGGCTGGGCTTGGATATTTTGTTGGGATTGGTGGTAAATCACGTTACACGACTATGTTTCAAACACCCAGGGCAAAGGTACAACGTTGTGAATAAATAAACAGACGTGGATGTAAATAAATAACTTCGTCATAAAAACAGTTCACATTTACAAAGTATACATAGTTCACATCAAATATTTGAAATCACGTACAGGGACACATGCAGATCCAGCGTAACAATCACCAGGCGGCCAAGTCACGCTATTTCACAAGCAGCAGTTAATGAAACACCATAACAGTATATTTATTACTGCAGCAGAATTGAAGATTTAACACAACATCGTAACTTGCTTAGGTAGGTTTAAAAAACACAACGTCTACAAACGTGATGTGGTAATTTGAAGTATTTTTCGGTTGTAAGTATAATTTATGCTTCGTTTGGTAAAAAAGCAACACGCCATGTCATGGCTCAACACGTCTGCCAACTTCAATTTGTTTCTGCCCTGCCATCATATCTAAATATAATAAAATAAGTATTCAAACATTAAAATCTCTTTTCAGTTGTAAATTACAATTTCAAAAATCATTATTTGCTGTAATAAGTATGAAATATGCTACAATTGAAAACATGTATAATATGCTGTTTACTAGCGAAGTGAAACTTCCAGAGTGTGAAAAAGACAAAAAAAAGAGAGCGACAAGCCTAGCTCAACAGACACTTGCTTTCTCGCTCGATAAAACACAGTACCATTACGGCCTGCTCACAATATTTTCCGCTGTCATGTTAAACTGTAAAAATGAGTTATGTTGCCATCAGGACTACCTAAATATATAAATAGGCACAGTTTTATTTACAAATAGTAAACTAAAAAATTAGGTTAAAATAATATTTTAACTGAACTATTTCTTACCAGATGCCTACACGTTGCTGCTCTTGCTGTTGTTAATTCATATTTAAAAAGAAATAAATATTACAAGTAATAGAAGATATTAAGGTACAGTGTCATTTATTCAATAATACAGTACTCTAAAGTTAACCACAGTGTTGTATATTTGTGGAATACATGTTATTGAAAAAACAGGTTGACATGTTATGCCTAGAGTGTTTTTTCAAAGGTTGATTTTCATAAGTCACTTCCAATAGGGAATGGACTATAGAACCACTTTATATGAAAGGAAAACTTAAAGTTGTCACCATCTGTTATCTGACATTTTACTTAAAGCAGATGATGATGATGATGGGGAAGAGGAGGAGGAGAAGAAGAAGAAAATTGAGAACAGAGAATAAATTTTTAAGAACCGATACTAAACTGAGAACCGAAAAAATGATGGAACTGATCCATTCATACTAAACTGCATCAGTTATTACAAACCATTTCAAAAATTAAAATAATGTTGGTTGCTTCACAGTTTCAATATCATACAGTATTTCTATACTACTAATTTATACATGTTTTTAGAGTTCAAAACCAAGCTTTGAAAAATTTTTGAGGTTTGCAACAAAAGCGGAGTTTTGTCCCCCTTGGTTTTAATAAGCTGCAGAAAATGGGGGTTTTCAAAATATTTCAATTTTCTTTCATGCATATCTCCCATGGGGATCATCAAAAAAATCTGATATTTTTTTGTGTTTTAAGTTAGTTTGGTGTATAAAACATATTAAAATATAGGCAATCTGTAGAATAAAATAATGCTAATATTGATTAATTTTTATAATAATTATTTTAATGGCTTAACCACACTTTTTACTAACAGAATTTACAATGAGAAAGGAAGTGGGGTTGTTCTTATATATATCAAACTTCCAGGAGGTTGACAAAGTTGCTTTAGCAATAAACAAATTAATTAATTAATTGGTCCGAGTGGGAAGGGATAGAGAATGGAAAAACAACAGGTGGCATGTCGCCTTGCTTGCACCAGAGGAAAGGCAGCACTATTGTTGGACTTCTGTTACACAACCAGAGTTGTGAGGGCCCTGCAACCCTCTGATAATAATGCCTAACAGTGTTGCTGGGAACCGGCCCACGCCAAATCCAGACAGACACCTTGTCTTGAACAGAAGATAACCCCTCCGCAACATTTCAAATTTCCCGCCTAACCCTAGTTCGCCTCCTGACCACTAGGTTCACTCTTTGTCAACCACCCCTCAACACACTGCAGTGTACCACCACTTGCAGCATGACTGAACTGGCCTAGCCAGCAAAATGTCGCGACCATGCATCTGCATGGAAAATGTGTGTGTTTGACTTTTGAGTGAGTGTGTGTGTGTATAGGCCATTCACGGTTAAATGAGCACTTTAGAAAGCCCTGCTCAAGATCTACTTGTGTGCACGCTACGTATTCTTCCACCTTATATAAAATTAACATTGCCATAGGCCTGATCACTTTATTCATGCGTCGGTCATGCGAAACTGTGAAATTATTATAAAATTACAAATCTGCTCATTTTTACACGTCGAAGCATAAACAAAAACAGAAAACGAAAGAAATAACTAAGTTATCACAAGTCATTACCTAACACTTTATATTTGACGTTAAGATAACTATTTTCCACTCATTGCTACCAACTTTACTGGGTGCATGCCACTTAGGGAGCCCGTTTAAATATATGCTGGCAGGGGTAGTGACTTTTCTTCAAAGTTGATTTTAAAAGTGCTCACTTTATCATGAACAGCCTTTATTCACAAGAACTGCCCTGTGAGTACTGTATTGTCTCATTTTTATAACTTAATTAGTAGCCTAGCTGCCTATTCCCACCATATTTTGATTTTAGATATAGTGGCATGGTAGAAAATGAGCAAAATGTTGATCTTAAACAAGGTTTTTAAATATTCACAATTGTGAACAACCTGTACATGAAGACACGTTACTCACTGCGTAAGTCACTTTTAACCATGAGCAAACATCACAGCAATATCTGTAAAAGGAATTTGATGCACTCACTGCCATTCGGGGAACACACCTTGAAGCACTCACAATTTACACAAAATTCTTTTCTTCCCATTTCTGTAGCAAAATATACTGAATATGCTATTTTTCTTTCTGCATGTGTTAGCGAGGAGTATTAATCATATTAACTTTGCAGTTACTCAGAGAGGATCTTAAGCAAAATTAGAACATGAATGCCCAGCAAGCACATTTACAGCATGCAAGAAGCAGAGTATTTCCCAGAACATTACGCAGGCAGTAAAACCTCTATACAGCAAACCTCTGTATAACAAAAATATTTCCAATCCGAGTAAATTTGTGTTCGGTCTGGTCAAAATCGCATATGACGAAATTTCTACTTACTTAACTTTATATATATATATATATATATATATATATATATATATATATATATATATATATATATATATATATATATATATATATATATCGAACATGGATTTCATGCCAAAAAAAATGCACGTTCTGACATGTTCTGGTTGGGGGCGGGGAAAATTAGTTAAAATTTTCCCAAAACCTTTATTTACAACCATCTTTCATTACAGGCCACATTCCCACAAACTGTGAAGGGTCGTATCCGCGGGTTTCCACTGTAACTTTGTTATAGACATCATTTACAAAAGAACAAATGCAACTGATTTTCAGCAGCAACAAGATTTAAAGACCTCTAGACAAATGAAAAGAAACCCCCTCCATTATAAACACATCAAAATTCAGTCGCTTCAAATTTGTTATACAGAGGTTCAACTACACTACACTACACTGTTCAATTTGGCTGTGATAGACAGCACTGCCAACGTGTTGTGAGACGGCGACACAAAAACACAATGATGGTAATAACTGGTCATGAAGAACCTTACCCTGCAAATCAAATTGTGAAAGTAAATACCGACTTTGAATAACGGTAAAATACAAGCAAAGTTAATATAAAGAAACAGATTTGTACTACATGTAATTTTAAAAACTAAGACTGAAGTTAGCAGGAACCACATGTTTTATAAACGATTATGGCTCATATCTGTTTTGTAATTATATTCTGTTGCCATGATATTGTGAGTCCATCTTACTTTAAAACTGAACCAATGATATGATCAATATACCTAAAAGATTATGTAAAATCACAAACATGAATTTTTAAAAATTCAATGCTGCAACACAAAATTACAATCAGTTCCTACCAAAAACCTGCACAGTACTGAATGGTTGGTCACGTTAACAGCTCATAATGTGACCAACTTCTGTGACAAAATTCCAAAATGTTTTCTATTAATTTTAACATTGATTTTTACAAATGTAATATAATTTTTTTTTTAGCACACCAACAATCAACTTACAGCACAAATTTGCTCCAACTGGCTTTTAGCACACAAATAGTCAACATCTGCATTACACTAAATAGATTTTTTGTAATTTGTGAGGGTGTAGATGAATATTTTATTTCACTAGGCACAGCTCAGGTGAAACTTCTATTTACTAACATACGCAGAATGACTGTTTCACATAAATCAGTACAGTTGCAAAATAAAGTGACAAGTTAAATGAAATTAGGATTTGTATCAAACATTTTTTTAACATCTAATGTTTATTGTTCCTAAACATTTAAATTCGTCAAAATATTATGTTTACATATTCACCGAAAAAATTTGCAACTGCAGTGTTTCACTAGAAACCCAACACAGCTAAGAGATGTCTCTAAATCAAATACTACCATGCCACTGGCAATTGCACATCTTGCGTGGAAGATATGATCACAGCCAAAATGAATGCACAGTACTCTAACTACATCTATCTGACCACAAGAGACCGTACACTCACTGGAAACCCTTATTCTCAGGTGGCAGGTAGACGGAGGGAAAGTTGTCAAGATCAGGGAAGCTTCCCGCTAGGTCGGCACACTCATGCCGGGATGGCCACTCCTCGTCAGACTCTAGCAAGACAGGCGGAGGGGCAGGGCTTTGCTCTGCAGGAGTCCCTCTGCCCCACGGAGTGCCAGGGAGCTCCACCCCTTTCAGGCGACTGCTGTTGGGTGGCAGGGGTGTCCCATCCTGAAGATGCTCCAGGGCTGATGACAACTGCTTGCTAATCTCCTTGGCCTGCAAAATGGTGCCACTGTTAGAGCAGGGGAGTTGAGAAAAAAGCAGATTGGGGTGGGGGTGAGAAAAAAGCAATTTGGAAGGGAGTGGTGGTGAAGAAGAGACATTTGGGAGGGAGTGGTGGTGAAGACACATTTGGGGGGGGGGGGGATGGTGAAGAAGTGCAGATTAGGTGGAAGGGTCAATAAGAATACATTGGGATGAAGAGATACCAAGAGTGCATTGGGATGATGGGCCAACATGAGCAGATGAGGGTAAGAAAATTACATGGGGTCGAGAGGGGAGGAAATAACATGACAGGACAGAAGAGCACAACAGAGATAAGAGCGGGAGGGGTGAGAGAAGAGCAAGGGGAGGAAGAGAGAACAAGAAAAGGGGGGGGAAGAGAGAAGAGCAAAGGGTAAGAGAGAAAAGCAAGGAGGAAGAGAGATGAGCAAGGGGTAAGTGAGAAGATCAAGGGGAGGAAGAGAGAAGTGCAAGGGGGGAAGAGCAAGGTGAAAGAGAGAATATAAAGGAAGAAAGAGAGAAGTGAATTGGAAAGAGAGAGATGCAAGGGGGAAAGAGAGAGGAACAAGATAAGGGTGGCCAGGGAGAGAGGAGCAAGGGGGAAAGAGAGAGGTGCAAGGGGGAAGTGTAGAGGAGCAAGGGAAGAACATGGTCGGGGGAAGAGGTGGAGAGAGAAGGGAAGGGGCAGGAGAAGAGCAGGCGCAGGAGAAGAGCAGGGGCAGGGGAAGAGAAGGAGCAGGGGAAGAGCAGGGGCAGGGGAAGAGAAGGGGCAGGGTAAGAGAAGGGGCAGGGTAAGAGAAGGGGGAGAGGAGGAAAGGGGCAGGAGAAGAGCAAGAGGAGAGAGAAGACAGGTGCAGGGGCAGATCAGGGGAAGAGAAGGTGGAGAGAGAAGAGAAGGGGCAGGAGAAGAGCAGGGGCAGGAGAAGAGCAGGGGCAGGGGAAGAACAGGAGCACGGGAAGGGCAGGAGCAGGGGATGAGAAGGAGGAGAGAGAAGGGAAGGGGTAAGGCGGTAGAAGAGCAGGGGCGGTGGATGAGGAGGAGAGAGAAGGGGGAGAGAAAACTGCAGGAGCAGGGGAAGAGCAAGGGTGAGCAAAGTGGAAAGCAGGGAGGGGAACGAAAAGCAGGCAAAGGATAACAGCAGGGCAAGTGAACTGGGGCGAGTGAAGGGCAGTGGTGATCGAGAGCAATGGTGAAGGAGATTAATGGTGACAGAGAGAAGGGCTTGCAGACAGCAGATGAGTAAAAATAGCATGAATGAGTGTACAGCACAGATAAGTGACAAGAACAGGAAACTGACACGCATGGTCATTAATAAACACTGAGCACCAACCTGTGACTCGACGTTCCTGAGCAGCACCTGCAGGCTGTGTGTGATGTCCATCTGCAGGCCGAGGGCAAGACGCTGACTGTCCCTGCCGAGGTCGCAGCTCAGCACCGAGTGGCCGTCCTGCACCTTCTGCCTGCAGCTCTGCACTGTTGGACGAAACACCACACACTGGTCTCACACCTCCTTGCCATGCCTCACACTATGGTTAGACTGTATGTAACTAACTAGTTTTGAAATCAATATTTGTGTTCGAAACTGCACATAATTTTATCATTAACATTAACTAGTATATATGACCTATTTTATTAAAATTATAAACTGCAGTTCTATAGTTAGACATATAGCATATTTAAGTCAATGGGATTTTAACAACTTCCGCTCCATCCCTAGGTCATTTCCTGCGGAGTTGAAAGTTAACTTTATCCTGTTAACATGCTAGAGTGTACTATCTGCCTTGCAGATTTTTTTATTCACTGGGCCACCGTAACAATGCTTAAGACAGCAAGTTCTTTTATTGCCTGCTAGATAGCTTTAGTAGACATTATCAGTTGTCTTTTGATTCACATCCCCTTCCAGCCAGCCTGTAATGTCACAGAGGCAAGCCATGCATTTGCATCCCTCACTGTGACTACGTCTCGCCCTAGTGGCACAAGCAAATCAGTAACGGGCAGAGGCCCGAGATTAGCGTAAAAGCAGAGACGGCTCGCGTTCCGAGACCAGCCTTCATTCCCAGCACCTGCTGCTTGGGAAGTGATGAACTAGTACACTAGTCTTCATTCCTAGAGCCTGCCGCTCGGGAAGTGATCAGATTGTACACTAGTCTTCGTTTATAGCGCCAGTCGCTCAGATCCAGCCAGATTGACCAGTCTTCAGCTGTCCAGCACCAGTTACTCAGACACTGAGCAGTCTGCACCCTTAAGCATTTGCTTGTTGTCTTTGTTTGTTCTAGTACCCGCTGCTCAGGACAACACTCCCCTACTTTGCTTAAGCTACACTTGCGATAGGGTAGGCTATGCTAGTTAGGAGATATCCGCTACATACCTTGGAAACCCTGTGATCTACAGTTATGGACGTATCTGTAGAGGACCTCTCCTTTAAGTATTTTTCAAGGCTAAATCTTGTCGCATTCATTGCACCCTTCCTTTACATTTGTTCATGCATTGTATTAGTCTATTATTATTTTCAAACTTTTTTTGCACTGTCCTGTCTAAAAGAAAACTCTTGTTTGAATACAAGATACCCTGATCATCTAGTGTTACATAACCCTGTTTGCACATTACATCACCTGTTGTTTATATTTTCCCTCTCTCTATTGTTAATTTATTTTAACCACATTATGTTGTTCAGCATTTGTTTGTTTTAACTTTTGTTGCCATTCACTATGCTTTTGTTCAAAAAAGGCTTATCCCCCCCCCCCCCCCAAAATTATCAAACACATTATTTTGTTCTATTCTACCCATTTACATTTCTTTCTGTATTATGGCTTCAATTTTTACTAATAATAACCCAAACAATTGCTCAATATTAGACATGTCGACAAAAAATTTACACAATTGTTATTTACAAGTTATACTGTGAGCTAATCTAATCTTAAACTTTTTTTTTTAATGTTATTTTCACCGTACATAGGCCTAAGAAAGTATTTTCCAATAATATGTACTTAAAAAATTTCTTTCCTTCACATATGTAATAAAATATTTTCCCCCCCTTCAATACTTGCAGTTTACAGAGATTTGATCATACGATGTCCCTTGGTGTAGAAAACTGCTTACAGCATCTGCAGACATATTTTATATGTTATATCTACAGCAATTGGCATCATTCAAGATACCGCATCTCCGGTCTCCCATAGTTCTCAAAGTTCTTTCTTCAGCCACACATTTGAGTCGCCAGTTATAACATTTCAGTACAAATAGGTCATTTTTTTTATTTTCCAAAGAAATTCGACAAACTGAGCTGTCATATTCTTAAAACAAAATTAAATTAATATCCTTCATTTTCATTTCTCGATAATGACAATTAAAAACATAGTACAGCAATTACAAGATTTTTACTTCTCACAATTACAAAAGTTACTACATATTTCTTTTCATCACTCACGCATTCATTTCAATGGTCATGTCTAAATTTGTTACAGGAAAAAATTTGATTCAAACTTTAGCATCATACTTTTTGTTATTTGCTCTTTGATTTACTGTCGTCTGACCATGCCACATTTCTCCTCCAATCAGGACACTTTTCTTTAATTTTACGTGATTTAAATATTTGCTATATTTTATACCTTTTAAGGCCAAATGAATCATAACAATAACCACAGCAATAACCTCTAAATAATTTCTACATCAACAAACTCATGACATAACCAAACTTATGCTGCACTTCGCATAAATCATATAATAAATCTTAATTTGAAAATTATCTTAATTAATTGTCGCCACCAATAAATAATCTGAAAACAAAAAGATAATAATAATGTAATAATCTCTGAAAACCCGCAACGTTATAACACGTGGCAGAAGGATATAAGCTTGGCATGGAGAAGAGCCTAAGATGACACTAAGTGCTGAGGTGAATGTTGAGTGGCATCGGTTGTTCAGAAGAAACTCACCTCTATTGCCAAGCATGGTGGAGAGGGTGGTGTGGTCAGGTGGAGCCTTCTCCCTCATGAGACGTTCCTGCAGACGTAGCCATTGCTCCTGTTGTGAGTGGTAGCCATGTAGCTCTGCGAGGATTCCCTGCAGTGACCTGCAACACCCAGTCACCCTTGACAATGCCTCACCCCCATGCCAATACTGAATGGAGGCAACTAAGGTGTTAGATTCACACTGAAAGGAGGTCAACAACCTGCATTAATAAAAAAAATTTCTGAGTGTTATGTTAAAATCAAAGCAGTTCAGAGCCCTCTATAATAAGAGCCTAACATCTTTTATCCTCAGTACATACCCCACTTCTCGCTGAAGGAAAACCAAACTTCTGTGACAAGGATGTTTTACCTAGATAAGGCTGGAAAGTTGCACACGAGAAAATTATGTTTTCATTTTGTGATGTAATACAGACTGCTACGCTAAACACAAAATGAGAACAAGCTGATGAAGCTCCTGTTCACAGCAGCTACTACTGGAGCGACAGCACAATGCTCAAACTTTCCGAGTCATTCTGCATGAGAAGGGTGGAACCCCTACAGGTTTGGCCATCTACTCAAACACCTTAACTATCATGGCTACTAAAACACACTTTAATGGCACGTCAACTTTCTCAAAAGGATGAATAAGGCCATTCCTTAATATTGACATGAGCGCCAATAAAAATTTAAGGAGCAAAAGACACAATATAAGACATTAAGGGTTCTGCCTGCCTGCAGCTATTCTGCAAATTTTTTGTGGCCTTGAAATGCACGTGCTCTAAAGCGGACTCTTGTTCACTTGCCACGTGCTGTATCACCTCTACATGAGGCTATCAACTAACTTGCAGTCTTCCCATTGGTGACTTGCCTGAATGTGACTAAGTGATGACCCTATGTTTTATGGCATGTCAATAAAGATGAAAGTATCATGCACGTCTACAGTCAACTCTAAATTTCTGTATAAAAAGTTTAGGATCTAAAACAGATTCTGAAAAGAATAATTCTGGCCAATTTCATGCCAAAAGAATAATTAGTCAGAACTCAAAATTACAACAATTCACCCTTCTCAAGAAAATGGCAGGTACATCGGAAAAGTCATTTGATTTTCAACAGATTCTTACCCACCCCAAACCCTATATGCAAAAACTGCACTACAATTTTACTTTGGCCATTTTCGCATGGTTTTAGCAGCAACATTACAAGTAATATTTGTTAAATGCAGTCAAATGATTCCTGTGAATTGACTTCTAAGATCTATGCACTTGTAAAATCAAATCTGACTTACTTTGAGTAACTTTGAACCACAAAAAGTAAAAAATTGCATGTTCAATTGTTTTCAGAGTGAAAATAACACGTTTTAACGAAATACTACTTTATTTTAATATTTTGATGTCTTTCAAAATAAATTATTCCCTACATGAACATATAGGCCCTCCCCTGGTCACTAAAAGAACCTGCAAGCACAAGCTACATTTTCACTGACCTCTTGCCAGAAAATCAGTTGATTTATATTTTTAATGTTACCTTATTAGCACAGGTCAATTACCCGTTCCTTCATAGGTTTTGTACATTTTCTACATAGGGGTGGTGAAACCATCAACAGCCCTCAACTGATCCAGAGATTGTCACAGCCAACAGGTCACCCAGACGACCAATCGCCTGCCAACCCACTAAACCAGCCATTAAGGAGGAACATTCCTCTCCCTAGCAAATCATTGGAAAAAGGGTCAATTAAAGCGAAGGATCGTGACAGTGGCTGTAAATTTTGTTCCTAAAAGACAACCCACCATGCCATCCTTGTCTACCGGCCAGGCACTTACGAGACATTCAGGTCCCCCATGTTACTCATGATACTGGCATCGCGATATAAAACCACGGCTAAAATCTCTTTTATTATAACATATTTTGCCAAGTTCGGTATTGTGTTTAACCTCCCCAGTTGTTGGTCCAAGCCTAATGTTAGCAAGCCCAACATGTGGAACCCCATCCTAGCTGGGCATGCGTCAAAATTATCACTACAAACTACAAAACATGAAACTGATTTGAATAACGCATTTTCTACCAATGCAACCAGCTTCACGCCGCAGTCAGAGAGAGACCCTAACCAGCACATCAACACACAAGTGCAAGCTAACATGAGGCAAGATAACAGTATGGATAAGAACACTCACCCGTGCAGCTGCAGAAGGCCTTGCTCCAGCTTGCGGTGACACAGGAGGATATGTTTGGCACGGGACACGTGCTCCCAGTCTGGCCGCAGGCTCACAGCGTTTTCGTAGCACGCCACTGACCTGCCGCATCACAAACACCGAATAGAGAAACAAAGCCACGTCACACAGAAATACAGTCGCAGTTTATAAACATGACATACATAGAAATACTTGCAAACGTGCTACCAACCTGAAACATGACAACAGAAACGAACAAGAACATGCAAGTCTCCTTTGGAAATATCAAACGTAGCTAATGCTTCCTGAAACATAGGCACGTAAGAATTGATTGGAGCTCTATCTCAGGAACTAATACAGCACTGTGGAATTTAAGTAGATACGGTATGCCTATTCGGTGGCAATGAGATCGGGGATAGATGCCAGGTGCCAACTGCCATCTTGGATCCCTGACTTCCTGCTCTGTTATTTTGGTCGGCCGACTGCCATTTATCTCTCAAAATTGCTTGTTTTACCCCAAAAATTGGTATTTGTCCCTTAAAAGTTTTCCTTTTCCCCTATAAAAAAAATCATTTCTTAATGCCTCAGCTGAAGACATTGAGATTCGTTATTGCCTCGGCAAGAGGCTGGAAGCTGACTGCTGCTGAAATAGAGTGGGTACTGCCCTCCAGTGGCGAGCTATGGAACTGTTTCGACCTTCCTGGAGGGTAGCGATGTCTCAGCTGACAGTAAAATCCCACTTCGGGGTGTGATAACGTGACGGCTTTTGAAGTGGCTGGGTGAACAGTACAATTTTGGGCCACGTGTCTGTAATATTACTTGACGTGTGTCAATGTACCCTGCAGGCACGTGATCCATTGTAGTTCTGGGGTGTCCCAAACTTGCCCCATCATGAGCGGCGTGCTCGGAGATGGGACGAAGTCAGATAGTAGAGTGCGCATTCCCAATGCGCAAAATGTGTCAAGCGTCAAAGTATTCAAATATTCTTTTATTATGTAAAAATCACTTGTAAAGAGGGCATCTGTATTGGCAGTATCTGCTAACGGGAATTGGTATCGGTGGAATCTGTAAAAAGTGGTATCAACCCAGCCCTACTAATGAGCAATAATGATCACTCATTGTTATCTTCGTAAAACACTGGATTGAACCATACGCAATGCTAGGAAGAATAGTGCAGAAGTCATTTATTGGAATTCTGGAAGGTCATACAGCGCATGTGAAATGAAACAATCATGGGCAGTTCTAAAAACCTATTCTAAACAAATTCTTATAAATATCTAAAGATAGTAGCTTTACATACAAACTGGAAATTATTACAATGAAAAATTTAATTTTCCACTGTTCAACAACATGTAAAACTGATGCTTTAATAAGGACAGAAAATAAATTTATGAGTGGAATCCATAACTGAATACCTACTTTTTCCCTTGTTTTTATCAATATCATTACTGACTGTTCTTAAACTATCATTTCTGAGAGACACACATTTTTGCTGACAAATCATCAGTGAATTTAGTGCTGGTCTGCAGGAATGGAGAGAGGCCAAACTTTTAACGAAAATCCCTCATGGAAACAAACAACTCCCTGGAAATGATTAACAACTGCTGGAGTGCTGAGAAAAGCTAGGTACCTATTGGTGTCCCCCAGAACAGCATACACGTTGCCCAGCACAAAGTGGCTCTCTGCCCTGAGGGGGTGGTGGTCGACAGCAGCGTGCAGGATGATGGCCGCCTCCTTCGGCTTGTGAGCCAAGTGGAAGATGCTCCCCATGTTCAGGAGAGCTGCACCTCGGTACTCTCTGCAAGCACACGTTCCCCAAGTTGTCTAACATGCACTAGAAGAAGATATTACTGAACAGTGAACATACAGTTAAACATAAACGACATGAACAACTTTATAACAAAAACCTTTCTATAGGAAAATTTGTGTTCTGCACTTTCTACTGTTCATAACAAACCATTTTTCTAATACTGGAACAAAACTCTTTTACAACTAAGACACTGAAAATACTTATTACATTTAACTTTCCTTTAAGTAATTCCTTTATTTACGAAGTTGTAAGTTAAATTTAATAAAATTTATTAAATTTTATTACATATTTCAGATATACATCTCTGTGCGCGTGTGTGTGTGAGTGAAGAGATTTTAACGGCTCTTAACATCGAGGTCTTCAGAGAAGATTAGGGTGATTGAGGTGACTATGGATAAGCGCCGGAATGAAAGGACGGGGGAAACAGGAGATCCCCGAGAAAACCCACCAACCAACGGCATCGTCAGGCACAGTACCCACATGAGAAAATCCAAAGTGAGCCGTCCGGGGATTGAACCCAGATCGCCTTGGTGGGTGTGTATCTGTGTGGGCAGACATCTGCATGTGTGTGTATATCAGGTACAGTATATTTATATCTTAAAAGAGTTTTTTATAATTGAGAGTAATAAATTAAATTAAAGTGTGTTGCAAATGGTTTACTTACATAATACTGTAGTTCTTTCAAACAAAATTCGTGGTGTATTTTTCTTTGAAAATGTTAAATCTTGCAATAAGGGCCAAATTGCTTACTGAAAATAATTTTAAAGTTTAAGTGTTGTGAGGGCTTGAGTCCGAATAGTCACGAGGAGTATAGTGTTTTTATGAGACATTCAACACATGTTTTTGAACATAGCGCCTACAGAGCATCATGACTTCAGTTCTCCTGGTGGCCGCTAGGAGCGGTGAGGCATCAGTACAAGATGGCGGCAGGCGTGGCCGGACGCGTGGCGTTCGTTACAGTTTATCAGACCTTAAATGTGCAAGTTTTGAGTCGAAACAGTATACCTTCAATGGAAAATCAATTTTTAAAAATACATTTTATGTATAAATCATATACGAAAGAACAAATGCAATTAAATTTTGGCAGCAACTAGACTCAAAATTATTTGTGTGAGAGAGAGAGAGAGGAAAAACAGTGTAATCACATCACTATAAACAACCCCTATATAATACACAAAATTTTAATCCCTTCAATTTTGTCATACATGTGCTTTACTTCTGATTCACACCAATGCTACACTACAGTTAGCACCAGACGTCATGTCACTTGAGATACCCGGTCTTACATAGTAATGACACTGTCATCTATACACTTTTTTTATTATTAAAAAAAACATTTTTCACAGTTTCCATTATATCAGTGTTTCACACTATCTGTACCGTGACCCGATACTGGGTCTTGGAATCATTAACACAAGGCCACAAAGTTCTCCTGAACTGTAACTATTGATCAACTTCTACAATCCAACCACGGTTTCTTCAGATGTTTTGAAACAAACATTTGAAAAATCAACCTGGCGTAACATGTCAATCAGTTTTTTAATAAACTTGAATACTACAAATATAAAACACTTTAATTAACTTCAAAGTACTGTATTCTTAAATAAATTAAACTTAACTTAGTATCTACTATAACTTGTAATGTTTATTTTGGATTAAATACTAATTAAAACCAATGAGAGCAGCAATGTGTTGGCAACAGCTAGCAAGAAATAGTTCACAGTTAAAATATTGTTTTAACCTAGTTTTTGGTATGCTATTTGTACATTACACGTTGGCTATTGATAAATTTCAATTTTTAGGTAGCACTGGTATAAACGAGACCTCTATGCCTTTTGGAAAATGGCACGGATCTCAGAGGAAGGAGCAAAAGGCAGCATATACCGCCGCCAAGTAATTGTGCATAACTGACCCATCTGCACTCAGCAGAGAAGCAGAACGGGAGTGAACTCAGGTCGCTCGACGACTGGAGACGCCTTCCTCCCCAGTCTACACTTTCGTTCATTTCCCTGCACACATCCAACTAGCCTGCGATTATAATCCAGTTGTTTGTGATCTGTTAGTGGGCACAGAAGCCAGGTACGGGGTAGTCAACCCCTTGTTCTGGAGCAGAAGGGAAGCAGCAGAGTGGAATCAACGGTAAGCCAGCATGCAATGCTTCTCCAGGAGTCACCGGTCCCAGTCGACCAACCACCGCCCCGGAGACCAAGATACCTGGTAAGATCGGTAAAACAAGCCCAACCAGTGTTTCGGCTCCACACGCTGTGATACTCACTGTTACCAACTTTGTACCCAATCCCCAACTGACACGTCCGTAAGTAATGTAACCTTAAATCATAACTTTGGTTATAACCAGAGAGCACCTGACCTAGCAAAGGTAAACCACGTTGACCCTGTCACCAGTTCCATAAGACAACACGCGTCACAACTAAGGTCGGCCTTTTAACGAAACAACCTAACACACATCAATAACGAGAAGTTAAATACTACTGTTCTTTCTGCCAAAATTGTAACAGGGTTAAACACAGTAGGTAGCTACAAAATACAGTATAAATTTGTATTATGTGTAATGTGCTACATCATGTATAACAAATATGTTAACAATGCAAAATAATAACCGTAAGACCTATCATCACTAGAGACATTGTTAAAAGTCATAAAGCTGACCTAAATAAGATTATATACCTAAATTGTGAACATATGTACAAAATGGTCTTTGAAATAACACGTAATTCTTTGCACAGCTGTAAACAGTAAACAACATATTTGACAGTTATAAAAGTAGACGTCGCATGGCAGTGTTTATGTTTACGTGTAGCAGAAGGATAGTTACCAAAAGTATAAATTTAGCAGGGCTTCAGAAACATCTGAAGAAACCGGGAATGGACTATGCAAAATATTTACAGTAATTAAAACTATGTTAAATAAAAGTTTACCTTTCCATAAGCTTGAATTATACTTTCTCTGTAATTTATGAATTTTTCCCTATAATACTGGATATCTGAATAGAATATAAGATACAAAAATATGATATTATGCAAAAACATAAATATTATGTACAAAAAAACATAGTGTTATTTTAGAACTAAACCCCCAAGCTTTAATACTGTACTTTTATTCATATATGTAGTTACTTACTTAACTGTAACTCGGATATTCTCACAATTTTTTCACACTTACGACTTGAGTTGATTATTATCCTGGTAGTATAAGTACAAACTGCTGAGTTTAAATGTTTAATGAGCCAAATTTGAGGAAAAAACATTCTAAAGTAACCTATTATTCTGAACTACCAGGGCAAAAAGGATATTTTGCAAATAATACAAAGACAGAGCCTTAATGAACTTGACTGAAACAATTATTTCCTATTTTAACATGCTTCAATTTAGTCGCTGCAATTTAGGATGGATGATGAACTTGACTTTTTATTTTGTTTACATTGTAGAAAGAAATGTTAGCATTGTTAACTAAAATTAACGCTGACCTATGCACCGCGCTTTTGAGACTCAGGGTGCTCTCCAGGGGTTTCCGTGGGTATTGTGTGCTCGTCTCACCTGTGCGTTTACATAACACTGTTACACATTATACTCAACACTGTGATCTGGACCATGGTTAAGACGCCATAGAAACACTCAATTTCTGCACTGAAGATGTTTATTTTGCTGAACGTTGCATTTCGTGCAAAGTTTATTAGAGCTTATGTTTTACTGCATGATTCCCAAGTCCATTTTGGTGACCCTCTGCGCACTCAAAAAAACACCTACAATGCAGGATGATACTCCATGGTGTTGGAAGAGACAATGTAAGAGACCTACGGCTGCTGGGGTGGACCGCAGGTTTACCCAGGGACAGGGCATGGAGATGAAATTAACACTACGGTACAATGCAATTACCAACGCCTACCCACCGGGACACGTCCCCTAACCACGGAAAGTGTGGCGACAATCAAGGACAATGTAGGACTGGGTTACACAGACACGTGGTCTGCAGTTAGACCTCGTGGTGGGAGACACTAACACGTCATAATAAAAATAATATGTAACAGCACATTCAGTGCGAAGGACTTGAGGATGGTTCTGGATATATGTGACCTTGGCCACGTGGTCAGACATGAAATACACGTGAACTTCCTTAAGAAGGCCAATGTTGTGCAACAAATTAAAGCACCATGATCCTAACATTACATTTCCACAAGTAATCGATTTGAACGCTGAATGACGAGCGGATAGCGGGAAAAACACAAGTACTCTGAATGACAGCGTGGTCAAAGAACAAACACTATAAAATCGTAGATATTACACGGAGCCCTACTAAAACATACATGAAACCCTGATGATGAAAGCGCACAAGAACGCAACACAATAAACCCTTAGAATGCGGTGATGGCCTTGATACAGGAATTACAGTGGGGGGCCGCGTGGCCAGAAACTAAGCAAGAATTGTACATAACCTCAGAAATCCACAAAATACATACATAGAAATGTTGCCCATAGTCAATTACATTAAAATAACACAAGTAATGTGCTCAAAATCTCATCTCGTGGGCGGATGAATTCTTATACCAGCTTCACGCGGGTCTTGTGGTCTCGCTGCTACAAGACAATTCCTCTCGTTATGCTGGGGACAATTCTGGCAACGTACGCAAGCAAAGGTTAACCAGTATACTAAAGTCAACTATTGAAATCTAAGTCAGTGCAAAAAGTTTGAGGTGTGTACGGGCAACGTCTTACCTGGCCAGCTTCTCGGGAACAAATTTCCAGAGGCAGGGGCGCTGCGGACCTACCATGGCAGCCTACACTGTCTACACAAGCGGGCAAACATGCTTCATAAAAGTTAGAAATAGCAAATTAAAATGGCACATAATAAAATTAATGCATATTTTAAAACAGGCTTTAAGTGATAGTTGACTAATGGTATTTAGAATGTTCTTGTACTGCATTTTTGCCTGAGGTATGTTTATCATCTTTAGCGCTGCGCACATTTCAAAATGTCCAGCTGAAAAGAACACAATAACCCTCAAATACATATAAAACTTTTAAAACAAACATGGTACCCTGCAAACTTATTTCACTCTTGATGTCGAAAAAATTAAGTAGCAAATTTCATTTGGGAAGTCTGTGGTCTGTGGCGGTAATTAGCCACGTGTTGGTGTAGCACACGCACTCAGCGGCTAGCGCCGTCATGGGTTGAGTACTGCTGGCCAGTGTCAAAACTAGCACCTTCTCTTCCTGCAATATCGGCATTGGATCTTGTGACGCATGCCAGCATGCTGCGCTACAGAGAGGCGCACTCTACGGCCGACTTCGCCCCATCCGAGTGCGCCAAGCGCAAGGTAAAATCAAATTCATTGGCCGCTGAGACTTGGTACTGGTAAAATAAAAAATACTTCATGCATTGGTTAGTCACCTACTAAATTGAAATTCACATCTAAAATTATGATCATCCACGCCCAATCAAGATTGAGTATGCAAACACCTTCCCAACGACGAAAGTATAATATTTATTTTAATTCTACTATGCTACCCTGCTTGGCCAAGAAGTTCCAAACCATCATCAAGATAGCAGCACACCTGTGACCTTCTGACATCACGACTCGCCGGCCTCAGTCCGAGGCGCAAGAAAATATCTACACCTCCACCAGGGGTGATCAGAAATTGAGCGGCGCTCCTGCAGCAGATAAACCAGCCCCTGTGTGGAAAGGCTATGCTACCACCACCCCCTTCCCCTCGCACATGGAAAACTGCTGATTCGGGGCGATTTTTATATAAATAGAAGTCCACCAGAGGCATCGGGCTCGCCGGCCGACAAGGTTCATGAGATCTCCTACAGTCTGCGGAAGACTCTCTACCTCTCCTAAGCAGCCTGCACCAGGGTTTGAACCTCTCTTTCTCCAGCAGCCTGCACCAGGGTTCAAATTCCTCACCTCAGCAGCCTGTGCCAAGGTTCGAACCTTCCTGGCATCTGCTCGAGAAACAGCAGCGCTACCTCCAGCCCAGCTGACTGGCGCAGGGACAGCTCTTCACGTTCACAGTAAATCCCACGCCTGTACCCTATACTCTGACCTCAGTCAACTTCTCCAACTCCAGCGGTAACAGGTCGTTGCGCGATACTGTCCTACTGGATAGCGCCCCGCTAAAGCTCACGCTGTAAATAGCATACATATTTTAGTGGAAATAATCTCTAATTATTTTAATTAAATTTTATTAATTACCCCAGGCTCGCCTTCGCCGTAGAGTAATCACATTTGAGATTTCCAACATATTCTATTTTGCATATTAATGGTGGTTTTATTAGCTTCTAGTTTGTACTCAGGACTTTCCACAATGTTTTTTTATATAATAATAAATATTATATATTATTCTGGAATAGTGGTTGTCGCCTACAGCAATTGTACTGTAGATCCCCTTTATCACTATTTCAGCATGGTGTGTTATATTAATCAAGTTACAGTGCACAGCAATTAAATTTAAATTACTAGTTTCTTACTCGACTGTGTAGTGGACTGAATACCTCAGGAGGAGAGGCCTGACCAAGGACCCTTCGCTAAGATTTCGGAACACCCACTGCCGACAAGGGACACACAGTCTTGTTTTTGTGGATTGCCTATCTTACGGCAGGTCTGCGGGAGTGACTGCAAATTTTGCCCTGCTCCGGAATGCTCGTCTGTAAATCCCGTAGCCAGTCTTTCTCTTTTCTTTAGCTTTGGACTTGTGGTGGTTGTCTTATTATCAATCCGCAAGCAGCACGGTGGTTTAGGAAGCCGTCAAAGGTGACGTGAGAGACGCGCCACTATTAATCAGACATAACTCAACCAATTAATCCAGGACTCTAACCCCAGTACACTTGTCTCACAAAAACCAGAGCATTAACCCGTAGACTATAGTAGTCATACCTCCCACTTATGAGACCCCATCACAGTGGTGGTTAGGTTGGTGCCATCTGGACGAGGACTCCGACCCGGAGGAAACCCCTTCTAACCTCAACGTTACACAACCTGCCAGTTCTAGTGTCGAATACCCAGAGCAGCCCTCACCTAAAACCTCTGAATGAGCCAGCACTATTTGATTATCATCTGGCAAGGAAATTCGGGTTCGACACCCGAAGACAGACCGCGGCGGATAAACCCGGTTAAGTCCTTATCAGATCACCCATCACTGCACCCACTCATAAATTGTGACTCCGACTGAGCATTCGTAGAGACAACTGGCATTTCTGCTAGTGATGACTAGTGGTCAGGAGGGCAAGGCTGCATGGAAGGGACAGCCTGATACTCCAAATCACCCTGGGGTTGGACGTCTCTCCACCTGGTAAATCCCACGAGAGCAGTCAGCACTCTCACCGCTTGTCTATCAGACAGCAGCGGAACGTGAGGATAAAACCCCCACTCCACTTAAAACCCATTGAGATGCGTCATTTGTTAAAAAAGTACTTGTTTCAAATGGTATTCACAATCTCCTTATCAGTTGATGCCTGCCTGATCAGACTGACTTGGCACACTATTCGAGGATTTTGTCCGCTAGACCAAAAGCGGGGTAGTTTGGTTTATATAGTTGGCGTGAGGCGAGGGGTGTTGGCTAGTACTTACTCACTCCTGCTTCTTGAGGTTGTAGTCGGAGTAGGTTTGGCTTAGGCAAGACGAATTCAGTCTATGCTGGAGCTGAGGTTCCACAGGTGTGCTTTGTTAGACCAGAAGATGAGGTTGTCCCAGCCTAAGCACACTACAGTACCGGTCAGGAGTCCTTTAACAGGGCAACACGTAGGATGTATGCGGATACACGGTGGGAAGTCAATTACCAGAACCGGAGTAGGTGCGACTGCTTGTCGTCAAAGTTCAGCGGTGCGGTCCCGTTCCACCTGCCTCTCCTACGTAGGATGGGGTAATACTATCCACGGCCTGAGAGCAGAGTGAGCCAGATACCGTTCCCTGCGTTTTCCACCACTCCTCCCATGAGCCATAGGGCAAACAGTTCTATAGTCTACGCAAGGCACTTAGACAGGAAGGTAAATAGTGTAACCCAATAGTGACTTGCCGGCATGAGCTCGATAAGAGTCCCCACTGATCCCCCACAGTTGCGGGCTGATCAGGGATGTGGAGCTGTGTGGGCCACCAAGCCTCTACTGGTTGTGCATTCGCACTAGGATGCACGGCAAGACTTCAGGCTACGGTAACTGCGCACTGATTTAATGCGGATAGTGAGAAGCAACCTGAGTCTATCATGCCTCCCGGTGTGAAGGTGTTTCTAGTGGTTGTGGCGTCACTGTTTTTCCCTCATGAGCACTGACTTAATGCTGATGTGTAACTGGGAAGAAACAGGTAGCCGTCTAATATGTATGTCTACTAACGTGTGGACACCTGGAAAGGACTCCACAGTCAGGGTAACTTAGTTTAACAAAACTCCCGGTTTCTGTCGGTTGTGCACAGCGTATCCTATCCTCAACTGTTGATGCAAATAAATTCCCTGGAAATGAAAGACGGAAAATTAGAGAACAATGAATGTTTATTGAAGGTTCAATAAACATGTGACTTGTGCTACCTCCTACCAAGTCGTGGATAGCTGAAGGTAACTGCGGTTCCAGGTGTAGGCGACCTGGTTCTATGTAAAAAAAAAAAAAAGGGAAACGCTGGTTGGAGATGAATTGAAATTAATTTAAGTTAAACTGCTAAACAAAAGGTATCTTGAGGAGACAAAGTGAAGTTATATATGTGATTGTGTTCATTGGTCGTCGATGTACTTAGTAAGTAGCCGCGGAGGCGTACTTGAAAGTAACGAACTTCTCCGAAGATCCTGAGCACAGGTATAGTGCTGTGGGAGGTTGCTAGAGATGCGAAAGAATGATTCCTGAGCTCGGCAGCATTCGGACTTATATAGTGGAAGCTTGTAGGCTGCCGGCGCAGGGTGCGGGGGAGGTGTGACATCCTCCGGCCCTGGTTGGCGTGGGAATACTCTGGTCAGCGATTCTGCTTCGCACCTCGTCGGAGGCGCTCGGCCTTGCCCGAGGTAGGGGGGGGGGGGGGGCATGCCTGCCGGGTTGCATATCCTCCAGGTGAGAAGGAATCACTCATAGTTCCAGCTGCCTGTAGGGTAGGCAGCGTGTTGCTCACGTCTGTAGTGGTGGAAGAGGTACTCTAGGCGATGAGTTGTAATCGTATTAGATTAGTTGTATAAATATTTGAGAGAGGAGGGGGGTTAAAGAGAGATAAGAACTACACAAGACCGCCAGAACAATGAACGACGACATGAATTGAAATGAGTATTCCATCACAACAATTTTGTATAAGAATGTCACATTACTTAATGTACTACGTACGTAAAACAATTTACTTGACAACACAAAATTGATGTAGGAAGGAAACACTACATTTTCTATTCTTTGTAAAGTGATGAGCTAATACTCTACTCTGACAGGAAGAACCAAAATACTGAAAGGGAGCCTTTCATAAGGAAATAACAAATCATATCTGGGCAAAGAAAAAAGCACTAGCATGTCACCAAACCACAAAAGATAAAGACACAAGACAATGTATGTGATAACACTTATCTACAAGTGACCTTGACATCAGCCTGCTGCACTGTTTTGCATGCAGACAACTTTTCTTTCAGAAGTCAGCCACCTCAGCATTTATCACATAATGCAAGTATGTAGCATCATACGCTGTACTGACACACAAGGTTAAAAGCACAGACATACATTCTAAAAAATAGTAAAACCTTGTTAGTAAAAACTTTTTAAAATAAAGCTGTTTTCTTTTTCCTTGGAGTAAGATAAAGAATTTTAATGTTTATGATTTATAAAAAATATTTTTACATTGTAAAGCAACTTCAATAAGTCACAATGGTGATAAGACTATTATTTTCTAGTATACTAAATCACTGGCATTTTAATTTTTTGATAATTTTTATAACCATATGAAACTCCTGTTATAGTCTATTTAATATAACTGGGGTAAAATCTGACAGACAATGTGACCTACGTACACACTATGTAAACAGTAAATGATCTTGTTCGTAAAGTATTGTATCAGCTGATGAATTGCTGCAGGATCCGTGTTGTTACGTTGGCGATTTTGATGATGGCTTTGGTAGAAAATAGTACTCAGAACTAAAAGTTTTAGTTTAAAAACCTTAATTATACTTGCAACACTTATGGTTTAAATTATGTTTTAAAAGCAAAATTTAATTTTCTTGTTTATTAGTGACTGAACTTACAAAAACATGTTCAGCAATTATGACAGAGGATGGCAACACGTACAAAGAGTAAACTTTTCCAGTCAATGGCTAGCCATGTTTATGTTTCCAATTTCCAACCCGGTAAAAGTCGTTGCACGTGTGCCTTTTTCTCATCGTATTTATTATACAAATATTTTTTTGGCCTTGTCGGGGTATTTCATCGGTGGTTAATTATTTTATTTTCTTTTTTCAAGCATAGTTGATTGTAGGTACTGTTGTAGTGCGTTTTCTTGTGTCAAATGAAATATTAATCGGTACAACTGGTCGTTCCGCCATTTTCCTTACTGCCCGCAATGAAGTGACATGAATATAGTTTACATACCTAAGTTTAAGTTTTTTGGTTTCAGGAAACGTGCGCAGTGTTGATTTTAATGAATGATTCTGCAAATAAATTATTTTATGCTAGTGACGAACAAACATGACTTTGGTGAAGCAAACTTGCAAGGATTGCCATAGAAAAACCAGTGTTCAAGAGGATGTGAATTTTACAAATAGTAAGTTTGTGCGTTTTGTAAACCCTTAATATAATTATTGAAATGCACATGGCCTCAAAAAGCCACACTTTCCACTCTTTTGTAGTGAATGAATAATAATTTGTTTATTTGTCTATATTGTAAATTCAACGAGTGTAAGGTTAACTTCAGTCAAAGTGTGTGTGTGTACAGTATTTCTGCATCTGTACGAATACAAACAGCGACTTATGTATCGTGTTTTGTTTTTTCATTAAAGTTGAAATTTTCGAAGTTAAATAATTTAAACGTTATTTCCATACAAGCAAAATTTTCCACTGCTCCATATGAAAATATGCAACTCAAAATGCCATACACCCATAAGAACATCAAAATAATGAAGTCTCATTAATGACGTTATACTTACATTGAATTTTCGCATATACGAACCACTACATTTACCACCTTGAATTTGTTGCTGAGTTATATTTAACTGTGGCTTTACTGGTCCCAAATTCTTAAGCTCTAGTTTATTCTCGTAATTTGAAATCTCTGTCATAATAATGTTACTCACTGAATTATCCATTATTTACAAGTTTACACAACACGACAACAAAAACAATTCAACCCTGCTTTAGACCAGTGCTCATGGCTCATTATTATCAACAAACTTTTCAGAATATTACACATTACATTTGAAGTTCACACGATTTTGAATGATAACTACAAATAAAAACTGTTTGAAATAAATGCAAGAAATGTTATTAACAACTGCAAAAGAGCGGAGCACAAAAGTGTGCCTACAAAACATGTAGTATATAACTGTAGAACACATTCTGTTAAACAGTGGAATTCGAAGTTCCAGGAAAACATTTTAGTGTGAGAGCAGGGCCACACCCAACTCTCTTTGATTTACGGCATGTGATTGGCTGAAAAGTGACAAGTCCCTGAAGTCTTCCCTCCCTCCTGGAGCACCCCTAGCCCATTATTACAATCATCTCCCTCTATTCGCTCCACCCACTTCGGGGCGAAAAATATGCAGCCCCACCACTTGACATTTCCAAAAACATTTCTCTCATGATGAGTGTCTCGTCCATCTCAAAAACGTCGGCTGGGAAATAACTTCCATATTCAGACGCAGTATTATTTGCAGAGTAGCAGATAAGCACAGGTCTATGTTTCGAAACTTTCTATTAGAAGGGCTGCGGCACCACTGCCCTCCCTTAGCAGCTGCCACTAATATTTCTGTGGACCATCCGTTAGCTATTGTATAGGATTCTTGGACGGAGCGGGAGGCATAGGCGAGACAGCACGAAGAATGTGCCAAAGTAGCTCGCAGAAGGTGTCTCTGCCTTTGCTGGATGTGCTCATGGTTGTTCCCCCTGATGTGCAGCAGCCTCTCCCTTCCAGGAATATACCCAGTTACCCCTTACCAGGTTTCCAACCATGGCTAGTCTCTGTTTAGCCTCTTTACCTTGCCTAGTCCTGTGGTGAGGTATGTGGGGAAAACTAGTGTAGAGAGGGTGAGAGTGTGTGTTCTGTAGCGGACACGGCCAAAGGAACAAATAAAAGGTGAAAGAGGGAGGAGGGGGTATGTAGACTATTGGCCTCCTGCAAGTGCGCTGGCAGGCGGGACATCACTGGTAGACCCAAGCTTTTACAGAACGGTGTAACAGTCGAGTGGCTGCAGAGTCCGGGCTACCTGTAGGTGAGGAAGGAACAGGAGAGGAGGGGGGAGGGCACGTGCCTGCTCCTGAAACAGTGATTGCGATCCACTGGGACAAAGTAAATGTTAGGTGGAGGCAGGCTAGAAAAATAGCAGAAGTTAAAGATAAGTCAGTCAATTTAGACAAGGCCTGTTTAATGCCGAAACAAGTAAACACATATATGTATCCAGCATTACGGCCTAAAGGATTGAACCTACGTTGCCAACAAAGGGATCGCGTAGTCTCAGCAGGTTGTAACATTTCAATTAAATCACAGTTGTAACATTTCAAAATTAATCAGAAGGTCGCGATTCACAGCTTCTCAACGTTTTACTAAACTCGTTTATCGTTTCTAACAAATAACTAATTCTTCTTCTCAAACACAATAAATGAATCTTATTAGTCTTCTCTTATTCTTATTAAGTATTCATCTTTGAAACATCTTGCAGAAAATATTTCATTAATATATTAATATAAATATCACTTCTTTTTTTTACATGAAATCCATCAGCGCATCCTTGACTGTGGTTGTATGATATCTCAAAAATACGTTCCGTTTTACTTCAGCCTTACTTCTCTTGTTACCTGTTTGCTGATTGGCTGTCATCTGACCATGCCACATCTCTCTTCCAACCAGCAATGGCGATACGAGAGCCAAATCTAACTTACACATGATCTCTATGTTAACAAACTAATAAAATAACCAAAAATAACACTTTGTTTAAATCATATAATAAAGCTTAATTTGGAAATTATATTAAATGAATTGTCACCATAAGCAAATACTCTGTATTCATAGAAAAATATAATATCTAGAAACAAAATTAAATACAATACCTGAAAAACCACAATGTTACAAGGTATGTAAAAGAGAAGTTACCTGGGGGCGAAATGAACGGCCCTGCGCGCACACTCCATGGCATTGGAAGCATGGCCAGCCATCTGCCAGTAAACCGAGGCCAGGTTGTGATGCATCCAGGAGGTGGCATTCTCCCGTAGTGCTGCAGCCACCTGCCGCCCGAACTGCTCCAGGGACATGCTACGCCCCAGCAGCAGAGCTGCCAGCTCGGCATTGGCACTAAGACTCAGGTTCCCCCGCCGAACCATGCCCTGCGCACACACCACACCCACCCCCCGATTTTCACCCTTGGCCTTTCCTTCTCCATCCCCAGCATCACCGACATGGTACCACGCTGCATGGTACCATGCTGCAGCCAGATGTAAGACCTAAAAATGCATACATAAAATACACCTTGTACCCGAACTAAGCTTCTAATATGTAATTCGAACCATTTAATGTACAATCAATTACACAAAGAATTTATGGGCAAGTTAAAATGATGCATATAAGATTTTTGTATGTACAATTTGATAATTTGTACCATTACACCAAATTAAACTACCAGTGCAAAGAGCATAAGACAACTCACAACTATCAATTGAATCATGCTACTCGTCAAGAAAAAATGGCCAATACTTAATAGTTGATGAAAGTTTTAAAAGGTTATTTTTAGCGAAGCTCTATACTGTCAACATTAATATAAATTGTCTATAATTAATGTCTAAATACAGCGGTTTCATAAAAATGTGAACCAGTTATAAATTTTCTGGCAAGGAAACTATGTGTCCTACCAATATAAGACTGTGCACACTACATGCACAGTAGCAAATTCTAAATCCTAAAACTGAATAGGCCTTCGCCAACAGAATTGTGAAAATCATGTAACTTGGACTCACTGTCAACAGACTGTTCACATTTGCGGAAACATGTGCTGTGAAATAATGGAACGCTTGCTACAACTCTCATTTAATGCAACAAAAATGTATTCAAATCATGCTCTATACTCTATATATATATATATATATATATATATATATACATATATATATATACACATATATACATACACACATACATATATATAATATTTATTATTAACACACAAGTTTGTACTAAAACAAAATATAAATCACATTATGTTGATAGCTGTGCTGATGATTCTCAATCTAATTTCCCCTCAGAAGTAAACCATCAGCATTCACCAGACCACATAAACTGCAACCCCACCAGAAATTGAACCCAAGCTGCAATTTTCGGGACACCACAGGACCACCATGGCCCCATAGTGTTCCCATGGTAAACAGGTAGGTAGTGTTAATGTTTAGTTCACAGCGAGGTCATTACAGATGTAGCAAGTTGCTCAGACAAACAGGAACAGAAAAGGAATTGCAACAGTTTGTAAGGAACCGTCTCAGCATTTGCCTGGGGTGATTTTGGAAAACCAAAACCAGGATGGCTGGACCAGGAATCAAACCCGTGTCCTCTTGAATGTGAATCCTGTGGTTTGCCAAAGCGCCACCTTGCTTAGTACATATCACTGGAGACTGGGAACTTACCGCCAGGTGCTCGAAAGTCTGCATGCTGAAATCCAGCTCAATCACGTTCCTGCAGTCCGGCTGTTCATCACAATCTTCAGGGATGTCTTCGGGGAGGAACTCCTCCAAACTGCAAGCACAAGCTCATGCTGTGGAACTTGAATCATTCAAGTTTGGCAGGAACTACATCCACACTAGACACAAACAAACTTAACACTGCACATACACACCACACACACACACATAAAAATGTAACTGTGTGCATATACACAATGCACTTGCATGCACACATACAACACAAGCAATCACGCCAATGATAAGATAATTGAAAGCGAACTAGAACATAACATGTGTTTACACATGTTAATTTTCACAAAAATTATATTTGAAATTTTTTTGTAAAAATGGAAAAGCTTGAAACATATATATTTTATTGGGAACCCTCAAGCAAATAAATTACAATATTTTGGCGTGTATAGGCCGCACCAGAAGCGCACTGAATTTTTATATTCCTGTAAATATTGATAAGTCATGATTCCATACAAACATAATTATTTAAGACTTAATTTCTCCCCTACAAAACATTTGAGATAGAAAATTTGTATTATGTTGCAATGTTTACAAATATACGAGGCGCGATTACTATTCCACAGATGGTAACGTGACTTGAGAAAGCAAACCATGACAATATGTTACATAAAAAGGCATCTATCAATGTGCACTTGTGGCACGGCGGCAGGCATGCTAACTACATAAGATATCTTTCTCTTGTACAGCAGCAAAATTATTTTCTCATGTACGACATCTATGGTCGAGCTCCAGCATGCTTACATTTTACGTGTGTGGGATGAAGGTTATTTATTTTATAAATGTGGGTGAACAAATTATTGCACAAGTGAAAAGCTATTTTTTTTTTTTTCACTTCCTTATAAACCAAGTTAAAACATTAAAATGCACTGTATGTTAACAAACTTCTAAACATGTTTTGAGGGTAAGCATTATTTTTTACTGCCAATATCTTGTAAATAAGCAGCACCTCACATTTTGTAGTCATTTTTTTTTGTAAAAATGTGCAGCCTATACACACCAAAATACTGTATTTATTAAAGTTTAATCAAATTCTGAATGTATGGTTTAGCACTTTCTTTTTTGTGGAGCTCTCTCTCCTAAACACAGAAAATGTCTAATTATATTAAATAATTCATTGAAGCTCAGAGGCCATTTAACAATTATGTAGTATTCACTGGGTGAAGTGAGATGTAGTCCATTTGTGGTTACTTCACACTTTTCTGAAGCCCTGCTAGAGTTTTACTTCCAGGATATCCCTCCGCCTCCCTCGTACAAATCAAGCTTTGAAATTTACACCAAAGGTACAACACACACTTAGTATAGGCTAATAATATTTTGCATGAGAACTATTTCTTACTAAGTGTTACCAACACACCTGATTTTACACTGCTTTTATTCATATTGGTTGTAAATGGAATATTATAATTTATAAATAACATATAAATAATATTTCAATTTAACTAAAAATAAGGTACTTTTATGTTAATAGAACAAAAAACGCTTGTTATACACAACATATTTAGAAAATAAAAATCACATCATACATGGGTGATTTTTCAAATGTTTGATTCAAAACGTGTGAAGAAACCGCGAATAGACTATAGTGTGTGAGCAGTGTAGCAAGGCAAGGAAGGGGGAAACGAGAGAATCCCCAAAAAAACCTGCTGGCAAATGGCATCTGCCACGTCCAGGAATCGGGTCTAGACTGCCCTGGTGCACCAGCCATACAACCACTAAGAGAAGGTAAAGACCTGCACCTGAGCAACTGATCAATGTCCCCAGATGGTGCATTTGAGTATAGGTCATGGTCGGAGAGTGGCCGGCCGGCATGCAAGCAGTCCTCATCGTGGGCGTTGAGACGGGCCTCCAGGTCACCTGCGCCCTCCAACCCCGCCCACTGCAGGTCGATGGCTGCCTTACGCCGCGCAAGCTCCCGGTACAGCTTGTCCACCTCACGCACACGGCGCTCCTGCTCCAGCAGGGCGAGCAGGTCGTACGGTCGTCGCAGGTTGAACGGCGAGTCCTCCTGAAACCAACTCTATGTTGCTAATATCTCCACTCTTTACAAGCTACAGTGTACTCCAACTGACTGGACTCTACACACAACTCACAAGTAAAATTATAATTTTGTTATTTAATTTTTGTAAGTTTATTAGGTGTTTTGAGAGCTCCAAATAGTTAGAATATTTTGGCTGGTTCTGTGACACAAGTTCACAATGAGGTGCTGTGGCCACCATTTTGGATGATGTGTCTTCTATTTGCCACCACCATCTTGGTTCGTTCAGTCACATGCGCTCCACTAGCACAATTGCCATCCAATAGAGGTAGTGCACTTGCTCTCACTGGGCCACCTTGTTTCCTATAGGTTGTTCATGGTAAAATGAGCACTTTTTAAGGACCTTCCAATTTTTTCCTTTCGTAAAATTTCCATCTTCCTGCTGTTTTTTAATGTAAACATTGCAATGTGACCAATAACCATAGTGTATATAATTCACTACCTGCAAAATGTAATGCCTGAGGCTACACTAAGATATATTTATTAGTGGTTAATGCCTGTTGTAAGGGCCTTAAAAGTACTCACTTTACCGTGAACAGCCTATAATTACTTACTGTCATTTCCATAGAAAAAAAATATTATTCTGAGCTAGTTTCTACACTATGCAGTAATGTCCAGGGATACCAACATGTAATATGACCTTTTGATTGTAACTGGCTCATGCTACTGGAAGGGTACATACATGATAGGGCATGCCTTCAACTCAAGAGCATGTTGTCCCAACAACGGAAGCCATCAGGGACATCTTGCTTGTACCTCCAGCTTCTGATTGCTTGGTACACTCAGTAGCACTTTTGTCATTCCATGGCTGAAGATGATTTACGTTATAGGCCTAACATTCTTACTAAAATGTTTTTTGTCCTCTTTTACTCTTATTTCTTCAGCACATTTTCCTTAATACTACTGTGATGCATAGAGAGGCCCCAAGATATTTCATCTCAGTACATTTTCCTTAATACTACTGTGTTGCATAGAGAGGCCCCAAGATATTTACTTAATACTACTGTGTTGCATAGAGAGGCCCCAAGATATTTCATCTCAGTACATTTTTTCTTTGTATATCATAAATACTTTGGAGACAAGAAAAAGAGTGCTTTGTAAGATTATATTAACATCTTCTGTTACCCTGAGATTTTATAGCTCATTCGACATTTCCATTCAAGAGAGGTTATTTTACAAAGTATTACAAGGTATTGCACCATTCTAAACCATGCAAAATACAGTATAGTAAACCAAATTCTTTAAAATAACATTTTATATTCTCTTTGGTTTAGTTTATATTAACATTGATGCTTTTAAGTTTATATTAGTTTTAATAAATCACAATGGCAATGAATAAATTTGGCAAAAAATAACTTTTAGTACCAAATTACTAACAGTAAGGTCAAATCATTAAAAATGAGTCACAACAAAACCTTAAAGGCACAGGTGTGGGGCTGACTTAATACTAGGCTACGTATTTCTTGGCTTGCTTAAGGCTTAATATTTCTCCCCATTAGGAAGAAACACAAAATTGGAGGTGTGCAAAAAATGAAGACATGATGTGTCCGTAAAGAATGAACTCATACCAGTAACAAGACTGCTATAACAATGACTGCGAGAGCTTTTACAAGGTGACAACTTGTTCACTGGAACTGCACTGAAGTGGCTCTGATCAAGATATCTCAAACTTGGGATCAATTATTATGAACGGACCTATATAAAAAAAATGTATAATACACTTCCTGTTAACTAGATTAAGTCAGGAGTGACTACTTAACATGCTCATTTCCACAAAAACATTAAACTTTTATTGAGAAACAGGTAGTCCCAAACTTGTTTAAATATTTTGTCATAAACATTAGGCCCTATTGCCATATTACTGCTGAATAGTGGGTAAAAACAAAGATGCCAGTTTAGTATGGACAGGTCAGGTTCACTTTAGTTACAGACGAGATGGCTGTTGTCTCTTTCAAAAATTGGGAAAATGTTTTTGAAAATTATGTTTTCAAGTTCCACAGAAGATGCGGATTCATTTTTGCACAGGCACATTTTCGTATTCAAGTAAATATTTCTAACAACTTTTCCATTGCAGGAAATTAATCTGAACTAGGCTTATGTATTCTAACATGTTTATGTTGAACGATATCTATGATTCCCTTTGCTTTGAACAAATGAACACCGAAGTGGTGAATTTTCTTTACCCTATAACAAAACTGGCAATTGCAATGTACCAGTCTGCATTTTTGTGATATACATAACAGCATAACATTCACAAGTGCTGCCTTTTCAATTTAACTACATGATTATTTATAATTATTACCGTCACCTCAATAAGAAATTAAGCCCGTAAGCCGGTCAAGGCAAGGTTCCACAGAAAAAGAGGTTACAATATTTATTATTGAACTGTTTAACTATTGGTTTGTTTCTCATTGCAAATATATTGAGGCATTCAGGAGATATGACCTCAAAGTCATTGCTGTGTTGTTTAATGTAAGTCTGAAAATAAAAAGGTAAATTGAATTATTTTACTACTTATTAACTTCTACTTATTAAAAAATTGCAGAATGTTAAAATTTATAAAAGCGACGGATATTGTAAATTTCTCTGGAAGCCTATATATGCTACTGTATCTTTAAAGCTAGGTAATGAAGTTATTATATTTAAAGTAAAATTCCTTTGTGTGGTTTCTTCCACCCCAGAAGTCTTGAATTATATTGTGTAGATGATCTCTTATTTGACTGAGTAGCTGGTGTAACTTACTCATTCCACTGTCACATTAAGTAGAGGAATATAAGTTATTTTACTTAGCTTATAGTAGTCAGGAGAGTATAAAATCAATTACAAATGTTATGCAAGTTTGGATGCTTCGGAGGTAGTAGATCGGTTGTCCATTTATAGGGTGCACACTTAAAGTTTGGTGGCAGGGAGTTGGCGAAATATTTAGAAGTGCTGTATAAAAAGTCCTTAGGAGAGGGTAAGTTACCACAAGATTGGAAGGATGCTATAGTGGTACCTATACACAAACAGGGAGAGGATAGGGGGAGGCCTGGCAGCTACAGACAGGTGAGTCTCACATCAAGTACAGGAAAAGTAATGGAGAGGCTGGTGGTGCAGTATGTAGTGAGGGTTATAAACGATAGGAATTGGTTGGAGGAGTCCCAGCATGGTTTCAGGAGGGGTTACTCATGTGAGACTCAGCTCGCTGGGTTATTAGAGGATCTGGTGCAGGTAGTTGATGAGGGAAAACAGGTGGATGCCTGCTTCATAGATTTTGAGAAGGCATTTGATAAGGTGCCCCATGGGACATTGATGAGGAAAGTGGAGGCGCTGATACCAGGCAGGAGGGCAGTGGAACGGATAGGGGACTTTCTCAGGGGGCGAAGGCAGAGGGTGAAAGTGGGGGAGACAATATCGGAGAAAGAGGAGGTTACGTCAGGGATACCACAGGGAAGCGTGCTGGGTCCTTTGTTATTTACCATAGTGGTAAATGACATGGGTTTGGGGATTAGGGGAAAATCAGATTGTTTGCAGACAATTGTGTTGTATATGCTGAGGTGGGAGAGGGGGGCGGAAATTTGCAGGCGGACATTGATAAGATATGGGTGTGGACCAGGAAAAATAAAATGAAGATAAATGTAAGGAAAATGAAGATAGTGAGGTTCACAAGGAAGAAGATGATAAGCAGGGACATGTACAGATGGGAGGGACAAGAGAGAGAAGAAGCAGCAGAATATAAGTATCTAGGGATTGTACTGCAGGAGACCTCAGGTGGAAAAAAAAGGTAGAGAGGGTGGTAGCAAAGGGAAGAAGGGCTCTGGGTATGCTGGGAAGGGTGCTGAATGGAGTCAGCTGTGAGGTGAAGGCGTATGGCACAATGGTACAGCCAATGTAAGAATATGCTGCAGCAGTATGGGACCCGTATATGGAGGTGGAGGTGCAAGAACTGGAAAAGGTGCAGAGAAGGGCAGCAAGATGGGTGAAGGGTAGGTGGAGAAGGCAGGGACAGGATGATGAGGTAGAAGGGAACTATAGGCCATCAGTGATGATGAAAGAAATGAGGTGGAGCTCATTGAAGGACACGAGGAAAGTTGAACGGCTAGTCAGGATGTACAGGGTGGTAAATGAAGTGGGAGGATGGGGAGAGCTACACTGCAAGCTAAGTAAAGGGGTGTTTAGAGGAAGAGGAAACAACAGTGAGAAGCTTCAGAGGGTGTGGAGGAGAACGGAGCGGGGTAGGCAGTCCACGCTTTTGAGGTCTGTGAGGGAGTGGAATGTGTTGAGGGAGGAATTGGTATCTGTGAGAGGGGTTGGTAAGTTCAGGAAGGGAGTGGAAAAGGAGTTGGTTGGGTGAAGGAGAGGTGAGAAAGCTCGCCACCAGGCGGTAGCCTAATTGCAAGTGTATGTATGAGGCAATGTATAATGCCATGTTTTTATTCTTCTTCTTCTCCCCCCCCCCCCTTCCCCTTTTGAAATTCCCTGACTGTTCCTTGTTTTCCAGGGCGAACAGGTATTATAATTATCCCCCGACCTATTTTCAGGACCAATATCTTCTAATACCATACATTCCTACCACTAACAGAACAAATGTCATATCAGTGTAAGTAGAATTAAATTACACTGCAACAGAGCACGCAGGGCTAACATTTTATTCAGTCTATCTCACACTATGAATACTACTGACTTCACAAGCGAGTGTCCATTACAAACATAAAAAATACTTTATTTGGTACATATAGGCCCTATGTTACGCGGCAAAAATGTATTATTACCAGCTCACAAATTTAAAGATTGAAATTTTAAATACACCTAGCATATTAAATTGACCCTGTATTCACACAACTAACAACTTTCGCAGACTAGAAAACTTTTACATTTACCCCAACCCAGGTAAAAATTCCCTGACTCTTTTCCATTTTCCCCTGCATTTACGAATTTAGCATCATCATGCTGTCCGAGCTATTTCTTTTTGAATAATCGTCAGATGATATTTGTCTCGTGAGATCAAGTGCGACTCGCATGGGGTTGTTGAAAACAAGGGGACAAAAATATAAAATACAAGACGGTACGCTGAAAATAAATAAGTACAGTACATTTATTATGCTAAACTGAGCGAGACGCCACAGAGGGTAACCTTTTGACTCATTCAAGAGGTCCTGGGTTTGATTCCCTACCCAGCCATCCTAATTAAGGTTATTTTTATGGTTTCCCAAAAACACTAGAGAATGTGACGATATGGTATGGTTATCGCCACAGTATTTTTGGTAAATATTTTTAGTGTGTATTTGTAGCGGTTGGCAGTACCGCCTGGTAACTTTTAGTGTTTGCTCATCATTTTTAAATGGCCGGCCATTTACTCACTGACTCATTTAAACAAGTAAATCATTTAATCATATCATCTTATCTACATAAATATAATTCTTTGTTATAAATGTGAATAATATTTATTATCTCTTTTATGTAATATTAATAATCTAGTATTAGCGTGTTGACCGCCTTAATTTACAGAGTGACTACAATGTTTCGCAGTTGGCGCGGTGCTCGTGATGTCAGTGAGGGTGGACGACGGTGACGCACGCGAGCTGCGGGCAGTAGTGGCAGTGTTTAGCTGGACTTCAGTATGAGCACATGGCGGGAATAGTCTGTCTATCGACACGCAAGTTGCCACACCGACGGGCATTGTATGTATGTTGCTGGACAGTGTCAGTTTATCGGAGAAACCAACTCAGTTTTTGTCGGACTGCGCAGGATTGTCGCAAGTTCCTGTCGGGTTTATGGAAATGGCCTGTGTATAAGAGTTGGAGAGAACAAAGTGTGACTAAATAATGTCGGGATATGACTGGTGTTCCACCGCTGTCTGATGACGAAGAGTTTGTTCCCGTAGTGCTGAATCGTTCACCGATAGTGTCTCATCGGACTCCGACAAAATGTTTTCTTGAGCTAGCATGGTTTCGAGCATAAGCCGAGGCTGTGAAATGAGCCCGCATGGAATCAGATTTTCCTTGCGTGAAATATTGTGCGAGGTGCAACGCACCCTGGGAGTTGCGGCTTCAGACAGAAACACAACGTAAATGTTTCGTGGAACATTAGCATGGCCACAGGGCTGAACAGAAATTAACTTTTTCCGCCGTGATTTAAAGTTGTGCTGGGTTCTGTTACCAAACCGAAACTGTTTGAGATAGCCAGCGCACATGTCCGATGTGTGGTTACGAAAGGGATGTGAAAAATAGCAGTACGTTGGTGTGCTGAACGTGTTGTGGTAAACTTTGCTTGTTTGATAACGACACACATTTCAAGATTAGCTGCCTGCCTTACTGCAAGGTTACCAGAGATCTTGCCGGGACAGATTTGTGGATAATTATTTTTGTCGGGAGCTAAATTTTGTTGGACCTGCGAACTGGAGTTTTCATCGGACTTGCAACGTTTGTGTTACGTGATCCAGGGCCCACGTAATAAATGAGTGAGTGCATCATGGAAGAGTGGTAAGATAGAGTGAAGTGCCTTTTGGAACGAGGAGTTTGCCAGTGCGACGCAACAGCTGACCAGGATCCTGAAGCGACGTATTGGACGTGACGGCACCGAGGCTGGGGCTCCTTGGCAAATCTCCATCGTGCTTTCGCCCGAGTTGTCGGGTTTGGTTAGTCACATCGTCGGGTCTGTAGTAAGGCTGCTGCTAAGGTACTGTAGCTGTATGGTTCCCCTCTATTGCTCCTGCAGTACAATGTGTGATGCAGTTAAGATGTGCCGCGTCAGACTGCAACAACTTGGTGGCGTCTCTAAGGTGGCATTTTCTTTTGGTATAGATTTTTGATGTGTACAAAATTGTAAATGAATTTTAATGTGACATAGTGAAACATAAAAAGAACATAACGATTTCAACTGGCTGTCCCTTTTAAATAAACAAAATGTAAATTGTCTTAAAGCGTTTCGAATATTTTTATGCATATTTCATCATTTTAATATATCGGCCAGAGACTGATTTTGGAATGCCACATGAGAATTTGCCAGTTGAAAGTTGCAGTGTAATTAACGTAATAAATATATTCGTGCCACATGAGACGTGAGTGTGCGAACATTTTTCATGCATGACTGAAGAATACCTACTTAGTTAAGTAAATCTCTGCTGTGTTTTGGATATGATCTCATATTATATTAAGGGCGGGCACGGATCAGATGGGTTTGTAAAGTCGAGTATGTCTGGCTTCTTCCAAGGGCAGGGTCACGGGTGAACTTGTACTGGTGACAGAGTGAGGCATATTTTGTTACTCCCCCTCCCCCCCCCCCCCCCACCACTGTGGGAATCGGAAGGCATTTCAAGAATACTGGGATGGTTTCATACTACAGGCCATGCCTGATTCTTTTTCTGTTCCTATTTCTACAAGCAACTTGTTCCATCTCTAATAACCTCAAAGCCTTAATGTTAACAAGATGTTGAGCCTTACCTACCCGGGGCCACGGTGGCTGAGCGGTTAGCCTGCTTGCCTCCAACCAATGCGAACTGGGTTCAAACACGGGCCAGGTCATTCCCAAATTTTTACATGTGGGAATTGTGCCGGGCGATGCTGCTGGGGATTTCTCGGGGATCTGCAGTTTCCCCCCCCCCCCCCCTTTTTTTAAATTCCGGCGCTGCTTTATATACACCTAATATTCTTCCCACAGCATTCCCGTCCAAACTAACCTACTTACCTTCTATGCGATACTAATTATCCTGTTGGTAATTGGTAAGTTTTTAATGAATGGCAAGCCATTCTTTTCTCACGTCAGCTTGTCTCAAAGGGAAGCCGATCGGCATGGCGTCATCGACCTCTTCGTCGTCATGTGCAAAGAGAAAATAAGCTGCGGGCTGATAACAAGCCATTTCATTGCTCGACTGACAGACACTTTCTTTCTTTAAGTGTATAAAACTTCAAAGTTTCATTCTTTCTAAACGAGAAAGAATATTTTAATTATCTGTAAGGGGTCATGAACACACATGTACTATATGGTTACAGTACACATACGTACATTACATGTTTGTAATTAGTTGCATCTCGGTAACATTACTACAGCTATCTCTTTACATCATCCAACAACATTATAGCTAAAGAAGACTGGAAACTCATGATATCAGTCCAACAATAGCAATTTAATTGATTCAAAAACATACACAGAATGCATCTAAAGTAATTTATTTATCAATATAAACTAACTAACTCCAATATATTATTAAATTTTTTAAATAAAATGGTCTGGTGCACCATATAAAGGTAGTATAATTTTAAAATTATTAAAACAATTTATTATACTGTATACTGTCATGATGGTATTACTCATGAAAACTATGCAGCTTGGGCTCTAATTATATTACTGTTTACTTTCTTTCAGCACAACAATGTGTTATGGCGTGGGCAGGCTTTAGCGAAATAACTCGCATGAACGTGCCATCCCAGGTGCAACAAGAGCGAGGTCACAGTAGCGTAGCACCACCGCGACAATCAGGAAACAAGCCACGGGGCAACTTGCAAATAAACACAAGAATTGTAAACTGCGGCCATATTTAAGGGCGCCGAAGAGTCGAGGTCTTACCACATCCAACCAACGACGGAGCAAGATGGACCGAAGAATGGGGTTTCGTAAGCAGTAAGCCGCCATAGTGATCAGCCTTCGGCAACATGAAGGTAAAGCCGTTCCGGTGGTTAGAAGACAGAGAATTAGAAGCTCGTAGCAATACTTTACGAGTTAATATATAAATATGTGCAGCTAAATATTAATTAACATATTAAGCTCCCCCGATGCAGATCAAGGTATTTTACATACTGTAAAGTAATTATTGTATAATGTAAAATATTGTATATTTATTTATTTTATTTATATAACATAGTAGATAGAGTATCTTGCTTTATCCATTCTAAGCACATTTCCCCACATACACTGGATGACCCTCATATGGGACCGTTACATTAGTGCAGGTGCCGGCCTGTCCCAAACTCTTGCCAGTCAAACAAAGTAATTAACTCGAGTAAGAATAAAAATTTGTTGTCAGGGATAAAGTAGAAAACCACCTCCCCCATCTAATTAAGAAAATTTCCTCCCACCCACTTTAATAAAATAATGCAGTTTTAAAACCACTATAAATAATTAGTAAATTATATTGTGCAAAATGTTTAAGTTATGAAAAGGGAACTACATTCAAAAGAAATATGATTACCTAACAGAATATGACGCTGTCGGGTGGGACACGAGACGAACGATACACAATTACTCACTGATTATATGGGCGCCAGCAGTGCTTCCCTGTAATCACATATCAACAAGTTAGGTTGAGTTAGGTTATGTCTTCTTGCATTTAACATGCTTAAGGAAACCAAATGACATGCAATTTACATACTTTTGTGTGTTTTACCCCACAGTTTCCCTGATCTTCAAAGTCCTCCCCTCCCCACTATCACATTTCGTAGTATGTAATGTGAATAACGTGATGCCCCTATCTAATTCTTTTTCTGTGTAATTAGCAAGTCAATTTATACCAACTTCCATTAAAATTTATTATGTTTTCAGAAAAGGCCATATCTATACAACTAAATAAAATAGAAGTGTCTGCCATGTCTGTCTGTCCAACATGACTTAACTCAAAAACCACTAAACGTAATGACATCAAATTCACACTGTCTATAGATAATAACCCCAGGACCAACTTAGTCTATTTTTCATCGAGATATCTCAAATAGTTCCAAAAATATGATGATCAGGGACATAAATAGGTACTCGATTATGATTTTCTTAGGATTACTGCATAAAAGAAGCATTGTTAAAAAAGGTTCCGCCATTTCTCCTTTCTTTTTTGTCTATGGGCTGTCGTCCTTTCCTTCCAAAAAAAACCGTAGTGGCCCAGGGGCTAGAGTTATTCAAAGTGGGGCCGCAGTAGTTTAATGGATAGAACTATATCAAGTGGGGCCATAGTGGCCCAGGGGATAGATATATATCAAATGGGGCCGCAGTGGCTAGAGCGATATGATTATCAGAGATGTAAATAGGTACTGGATTAAGCTTTTCTTAGGATTACTGCATAATAAAAAAAAATTGTTTAAAAAAATTCCTTCATTTCTCCTTTTTTTATAAGCTTTTATTTAGCTTGCATTGTTTGTTTGTACGTTCGGGTGAAATCTTGCAAGTCGATTTTAAACCACTTCCTGTTATCCACTTGAGCTGAAATTCTGCATACATGTGTAGTTTTGATGACAATACAATGTGATGGTACCACTGAGCTGATCTGATGATGGAACTGGAAGGTCGTCATATGAACTCTACAACTACATGCAGTAAACATCATATCAAGTTAGTTTTACAGAATCGAGTAATAGTAAAATGGAGATTAGAAGTGTCACTGCTGTTGTGCATGTGCCTTTCATTTTGTAGCGGCAAATGGTTTTGAAAACTATTATTATAGTTTGCTCCTACAGTATGTCCCATATCGGAATGAAAGCGAACTACTGGTCGATCAGGATACATCATGGGGATCTTTCTTAGCAAGGGAAAGCCATATTCATGATACAAACACATGGATGGAGACTAAAAAGTGAAAAATACTTATAATAGTTACATAATTTGCAGAACTTGTAAGATGTGGTCGAACAACCGTAATAAACTTTACTACAAATTAATATGTTTGTATCAATTTATATTTAGTATATAAAAGCTTGGCACGAATAGTCAAGCGCATTACGCACAATATGTTCTTCCTATGTTTATGCAAATGTGATATACGTTTTATATTGTGAATAGTTAAGAGCCATGTGCAAGATATGTGCTTACTACGCTTACACAAATGAGGTATACGTTCTACATTGCACTAAGCTTTTATATATTAAATATAAATTGATAAAGACATATAAATTTGTAGTTAAGTTTAATACGGCTGTTCGACCACATCTTACAAGTTCTAAAAATTGTGTAACTATTATAATTATTTTTCTCCTTTTAGTGCATTTATAAATAAAAGGTTGGTTTTAAAAGTTTTTTTTTTACATTTATTTTATTTTGTCTATGTGCTGTCCTTTCCTTCCCAAGAGAAGTGGCTAGAGTGATTCCAAGTCCTAAATGTAATGCAATGAAGCATTTTTGAAAGCACTCTCAAGTGGAATAATAATCAATAAATATATTTTATTTTTGACGTAAACTTCAAAGTGCAGTGGATTATATACACTGTGATTATTACTTAAAAGGACATATTTGTTTAAATAGGTTGTTAAAGGATAAGAAATGGCTAAAAGGAAAACTAACTAGGGTGCCAAAAGTGCTCACTTTAACGTGAACCACATACAGATCTATATAATTGGGCCTACCCACATTTTTACAACATAATTTTTTGATCCACCTACCCTTCACCCATCTTGCTGCCCTTCTCCAGCTCTCGCACCTCCACCTATGGGTCGCATACTGCCGCAGCATATTCTAATATTGACTGTACCATTGTGCCATACGACTTCTCCTTCAGCTCACAGCTGACTCCTTTCAGCACCCTTCCCAACATACCCAGAGCCCTTCTTCCCTTCACAACCACATTCTCTACCTATTTTTCCATCTGAGGTCTCCCTACAGTACAATCCCTAGCTACTTATATTCTGCTGCTTCTTCTATCTCGTGTCCCTCCCATCTGTACATGACCCTGCTTATCAACTTCCCTTGTAAACATCAGTTTCTTACATTTACCTTCCTTTTATTTTTCATGGCCCACAACCAAATCTTATCAATGTCCGCCTGCAAGTACTCCCCCCCCCCCCCCCCCCTTGTCCAACTTCTACTGCATACACAACACAATTGTCTGCATGCAATCTTATTTTTTCCCTAATCTCCAAACCCATGTCATTTACCATTATGGATATATGGATAACAACAAAGGACCCAGCATGCTCCCTGTGGCACCCCTGATGTAACCTACCCTTCCCACGATATTTCCTCCACCACTTTCACCTTCTTGTCTTCGCCCCCTGAGGAAGTCCCCTATCCATTCCACTACCCTTTAGTCCGGTATCAGCTGCTCCACTTTCTTCATCAATGTCCCATGTGGCAAATGTTTTCTCAAAATCTTTGAAGCAGGCATCCACCTGCTTCTCCTCATCAACTACCTGCATTAGATCCTCTAATAGCCCAGCCAGCTGAGTCTCACACGAGTATCCCTTCCTGAAACCATGTTGTGTCTCCTCCAACCAATTCCTCTTGTTAATAACCCTCACCACATACTGGACCACAAGCCTCTCCATTACTTTTCCTGTACTCAATGTGATACTCGCCAGTCTGTAGCTACCAGGCCTCCTCTTGCTTGGGTATAGGTACCACCATCACATCCTTCCAACCTTGTGGCAACTTACCCTCTTCTAAGGACTTGTTAAATAGCACCTCCAAATATTTTACCAACTCCCTCCCACCAAACTCTAGTGCTGTGTTTCCTATACCATCTGGTCCGCCTCCCTTACTGCTCTTCAAACCCCTAATTAACTTTTCTATCTCCCACTCCCTCATCTTAAACTTACTAAACACCCTCAATCAGTATTTGCCCCCCTACTCCAATCCTCCTGCGCCTCAAACACTGACAAGTACTGGCCTTGCAGCACCTCCAATTTTTCTTGGTCATTTGTTGCAGACCTACCATCCCTTCCTTACGTACCTAAACAATTCCCCCCATTCCTTACCTTTTCCTTCTTCCACCATGTTCCCTAGAAATACATTCTTTGCCTGTTTGATCATCCTTTCGAGCTCCCTACACATTTGTGTCATCATTTCCTTAGTTCTTATCATCCCTTGAATTCTCCAATTGGCATGTAATTTTCTACACTTCCTCTTCATTTTTAGAATCTCCTGTCCATAATATGACATATCTCCCCTAATCCGTAATCTTTTCTTTGGCACAAATTTATCAAAATAACCTCTATTACAATTCTAAACTCACTCCATAATTTTTCCCCACTTTCCTCCATAAACCATTTTTCAAACCTATCTCTCAGGAAGATTTCTGCCCTCTTCTTGTTTCCTCTCCTATTATGCCACAATACCTTCCCGCCGTTTGGTCTTCCCTCATCCTGCCAATCCCAACTTCCACAACAGGACCACGGTGGTCGCTTATACCATCCAATGATATTGGATCAACTACAGTATTCCCAGATCTGACCAACACCACATCCCGCACTGACCCAACACCCTCCTCATTCCATCTTGTAGGTGTTTCTACTACCTGGACCAATCCTCTGTTGACCAACTACGCTGCCATTCTCTGCATCATGCTACCCATTCCTTCTGCACCCTCTATCTATTTCACCCCTGGCATATTCAAATCCCCTGCTGCAACAACCCACTGCCTGTCCTCCACTCTCTCCTTGATCATCCAATTGCCTGACATCCCTGTCCTGGTGGTCTATACGCTGCCAGCAAAGTAATACTCCTATTACTACTACCCCCACTTAATTTTCATCACTTCAACATCCTCACTAATCCATTCTACTGCCCCTTTCTTACACACACCATTATTCCTCCTCCTCTCCCATCCCTGTCTCATCTATAAGATGGTGAACTTATCCTGCCTACATTCAATGCCCAGCACTTCCTCAGTCAGCCAAGTCTCCACAGCTACCACTATATCCGCCCCATGAACTTCTACCTTTCCCCAGAAGCCCTCCAGCTTGTTGTACACACTCCTACAGTTCACCACTATTATCCTTATTCTAACACTCTACTTTACCCTCCTAGTTTACTTATACCCCACTATCTCCACCCCTGTAGCCTCATTAATGCTATCATATCAATTTCTTTCCCCTTCTGTTTCCTTGCTTCTAACTGATTGCTATCTCAACACTTGCTGCTCTGCCCTGACCCTCTCCATGCAGCCAGCTACTTCCCTATCTAGCAGATCACCTAGAATCCTCTTTCCCTGTTCTGTCAGGTGAATCTGGTCCCTCCCTACACTTTCCCAGCCTACCCATTTCCTACTATCTATAAATGTAGCCACCAAATCTCTACATACCCTCTCATATACCTCACTCGCAGCCACTGCCTTCCTGTATGTTAAGCCTAATCATTTTCTAACCAGCACGCCACTGACTACTGCCCTAGCTCCAGGGAACTTCTCCCGCACTTTCCTTAGCAATCCCCTGAGGTTCCGTTCTACCTTTTGCCCCACCTCCTTTCGAGCTAGGTCATTTGCCCCCACATGAATTAAAACAACCTTTGCCACCCTACTACCTCTCATACTATTAACTCTTTCCTCCAAATCCCTGATTATTGCACCCCCAAACGCTGCTTTGATATACATATTTACCTTCCTGACTTCCCTCAACTCCACCCCCTTTACAACAGAGCTGCCTAGAAAAACTACCTCTGGCTCCTTTCCTACAACCTTTTCCTACTTTGTGCCCCTTCCACCCATCTGCCTCCCCTTGACTACTTTGTCTCTTACCTGATCTCTGTCTCCAGCCTCCTGCAACATTCTTGTTTCTCTCCCTTTGACCAGCCCTCCTCTTTCCCCTCTGGTCCTGAACTGTCCACTTTGTCCTGCTTGCTGGTCTTTGCTAATCCCACCCCTACATGCCTCAACATACTGCTTCCCACCTTCCACCGCTGCCTGTTCCTTACTTACTGTTTCCCGTTCATCTATTCCTGACTGCTTCCTGCCTACTACTATCACCTTACCTCTTGCTAGTATGTCCCACTCCTCTAACCTTATTTGCTTCCTTGTGTCACCTACTGCCTTATCCATTTCTACTGCCTCCAGTTCCTCTATCCTCCTCCTTAATCTTACCACCTCTATCTCTGTGTCCCTTCTCCTCTCCCTTTCCTCCTGCAGCACTACTTGCATTCTGCCTAACTCTTCCTCCCTTCTCATCATTTCCTCCTGTGGACTAGCCTGAGTTTTACTTAGCACCCCTTTATGTCTTCCAACTCCTCCTGTAACTTCTCCACCCTAATTTCTACTCTACACATACCCATCTCATTCCTAAACTGACCTTTTCCTTCATCCTATGCATCATTTCCCTCTCTTTCCTGCTCATCCTGCTCCCCTTTCCAACTCTCCTCCTTAGCCACTTCCATCCCTGTCACTGGCACACCCTCTACAAAGCTTCCATCAGCATACCCCAAATCCAGTTTCCACCTTCTCCTTATACATACATACACTCGCAATTAGGCTACCGCCCGGTGGCGAGCTCTCTCACCTCTTCCTTCACCCAACCAACTCCTTTTCCACTCCCTTCCTGAACTTACCAACCCCTCTCAGATACCAATTCCTCCCTCAACACATTCCACTCCCTCACAGACCTCACAAGCATGGACTGCCTACCCGGCTCCGTTCTCCTCCACACCCTCTGAAGCTTCTCACTGTTGTTTCCTCTTCCTCTAAACACCCCCTTACTTAGTTGGCAGTGTATCCCTCCCCATCCTCCCTCTTCATTCACCACCCTGTACATCCTGACTAGCCGTTCAACTTTCCTCGTGTCCTTCAATGAGCTCCACCCCATTTCTTTCATCATCACTGATGGCCTATAGTTCCCTTCTTCCTCATCATCCTGCCCCTGCCTTCTCCACCTACCCTTCACCCATATTGTTGCCCTTCTCTGCACCTTTTCCAGTTCTCGCACCTCCACCTTCACATGCGGGTCCCATACTGCTGCAGCATATTCTAACATTGGCCGTACCATTGTGCCATACGCCTTCACCTCACAGCTGACTCCATTCAGCACCCTTCCCAACATACCCAGAGCCCTTCTCTTTGCAACCACCCTCTCTACCTGTTTTTACCACCTGAGGTCTCCCTACAGTACAATCCCTACATACTTGTATTCTGCTGCTTCTTCTATCTCTTGTCCATCCCATCTGTACATGTCCCTGCTTATCACCTTCTTCCTTGTAAACCTCACTACCTTAGTTTTCCTTTTCTAAAGTTAATTTGTTCCCTACCACCGCCATTAAACACTTTCCCTCAGCACATTCCTCACACCTCCATAGTTTTCCAGAAAAACTCAAACAGTAAACAACTATATCAAAAAGTATTCAAAACCAACACATTATATAAAAACAATGTCTAATCAAAAAGATTTTTAGGTTAGAACCACTATGAAGTCTGTACCCAAATAGCATTTTAAAAAAGTGTAAAATACACTATTTCATAGCCTACTGTGAATTTAGGTCACATAGACATCACTGTTTGTATTTATTAAAGATAATATAATACTTCTGAAACACAATTCGTGTAACGTAAAAGAAACTGAAAAAGATAATTCAAAACTACAAACTACTTAAAATTAACAAATATTTAAATAGGGCTACATACAGTGGGTAACACACCTGTGCTTGTATACGCCCATTTTCAGTAACAACCCAATGGGTCGAAGCTAAAATACTGGACAAAAGTTCACACGAAATAAACAATGCCTTCCAAGAGTCAAACATTATTAATCAAATCTATTACATCGACCAAACAATACTCCACATATTCCCAAACGCACGAACAACAACAAATTTCTACAACGCACGTACGGCACGCTCCCCTGCACACAACTGGCTATAAACATCTGCAAGAAACCTGTTGAAGCCAGAAAGTGTTATTCATTTATTTTAGCAGTTTACTTTTACATCAAATCACAGCTGTTAGCTAACAGAGATTGCTAACCTTAAAGTTAAGGTCAGTGGGCAAACTGATAGAGGGCTCTAAGAGTACACAGATTATTAGGTTTTTGGCCCCGATTATGGTGAGTAAATATAAATACACTTGTAAATAATAATGTTCACAAACGTTCAATAATTTATAATGATCGGGTATAAAGCCCCTGTCACACTGTCAAATTTTCTCCTTCAACTATATTTGACAGTAAATTCGAAGACAAAATAAAACCATCAAATGTTTTCGTCCAACAAATTCTATAAAATAATCTTGAATGTTTTTGAAAATGTGTCACACTGTCATATTTTTACTGGGAATTTAGTAAGGGGGTATTTAGAGGGAGAGAAAACAACAGTGAGAAGCTTCAGAGGGTGTGGAGGAGAACAGAGTGGGGTAGGCAGTTCATACTTGTGAGGTCTGTGAGGGAGTGGAATGTGTTGCGGGAGGAATAAAAGGTATCTGTGAGGGGGTTGGAAAGTTCAGGAAGGGAGTGGAAGAGGAGTTTGGTCGGGTAAGGGAGAGTTGAGAGAGCTCGCCACCGAGTGGTAGCATAATTGGGAGTGTACGTATAATTATTAATTCCTATTATTTTCATAGTGTGATATTGCTTTTGTTTCCCATTGTAAGGGTTTGCCCTTACAGTAGTTCCAAAACACTTTACTAGATTTGTTTATTTATTTTAATGCCAGTTTATGTTTTAAAGGGAAAGTGAATATTTTTATTTGCCTTAGTTCTTTGCATTATCATACTTTTTTGAAGGATTGGAAAAGAAAATGAGGAAAACGGATTTATTATAATAATAAGCTGTTTGGTGAAGGAGAAGGCGTATGGTACACTGGTACGGCCAATGTTAGAATATGCTGCAGCAGTATGGGACCTGCATGTGAAGGTGGAGGTGCGAGAACTGGAAAAGGTGCAGAGAAGGGCAGCAATATGGTTGAAGGGTAGGTGGAGAAGGCAGGGGCAAGATGTTGAGGAAGAAGGGAACTTTAGGCCATCAGTGATGATGAAAGAAATGGGATGGAGCTCATTGAAGGACAGGAGGAAAGTTGAATGGTTAGTCAGGATGTACAGGGTGGTAAATGAAGAGGGAGGATGGGGAGGGATACACTGCAAGCTAAGTAAAGGGGTGTTTAGAGGAAGAGGAAACAACAGTGAGAAGCTTCAGAAGGTGTGGAGGATAACGGAGTGGGGTAGGCAGTCCATGCTTGTGAGGTCTGTGAGGGAGTGGAATGTGTTGAGGGAGGAATTGGTATCTGTGAGAGGGGTTGGTAAATTCAGGAAGGGAGTGGAAAAGGCGTTGGTTGGGTGAAGGAGAGGTGAGAGAGCTCGCCACCGGGCGGTAGCCTAATTGAGAGTGTATGTATGTATGAATGAATGTAATTAATTATTTATATTTAAACAAATATTGATTCAGTGATTTACAACACCTTTATTAATATTTTCATCAACAAACTGAAATTAGCATTTTCATGGGCACATATGTGAACTCATTTATAATTTTCTCTGTTGCCATAATTTGCTAACATTACTGCCTAGACGAACTCTATAACCTTAGCCAGCTTCCTAAGAGGTATATTTTTTATCTATGCCAATTGCCACCAAGTTCAAATCTACAACTAAATTTAAAAACTGTTAGTTTGCGAGCGAATGTTACTAAGGAAGTAAGGAGAGTAGTTCAAAAGACAGAGTTTGTTCTACATCATGGAGAAGGACGGTATGCTAGTGCGATAGCTCCGAGAGGACGCTTGGTTATCTACGAGGACCGACGACGAGATGATGTCAGATGGACGTAGCAGAGGCGTGGCGCCTACGACTGGAGTCGCATTATTCTGAGGGGAGACTACGAGTCGGTGAGATACCGATATCCCTTCCAGACATTAATGGCAGACCTGCAGCCATCTCCGTTTGCTGAATCATTGTCGAGTAAGGTCTCCATTCATTACCCAAGGTGTGTCCTGCCGCCTAGTGTAAGTGAATGAAAAGTAACTTTCTTATCTTCTGCAATTTCTAAATTAAAAGCTGTACTAGTAATGGAACTGACCAAATCGCGACCTGTTCGTGTGAAAGATAACAACATGTCCCAGTGGCCTGTAGAAAATTTTAGTCTTAAGCTTGCTCTGCCAAAGAGTAAAACCCGAAGCATAAGTAAAATACAGCATTAATTTGGACCCTATTCAAACATTATCATTATGTGGTCTGGTCATACTGTGTTAACTGTGGTGATCTGTTAGGTAGAACCTAAATTTATGAGACTGGCAACAGAATACTAATATTAATAAAATAATTTAATTTCTATTATAATTTAACTGAAGTGCACAAATCCTGCTGTGTTAAGTGTTGTATTATTTTATTGCCCCCCCCCCCCTGCCCCGCATATTCCCAGTAAATGCCTCAAAGATATCGTTTTGTTTTCCTTATCTAAAAGAAATCCTTAAATCGCTATATTTAAGTAGTATTTATAATCTTGGAGTGATTGTAATTGTGTAATCATTTGATGTGTTCATGTCTGTGGATGATTTGCAATATCTGGATAATCTTTTTTGCATGTATCTTGCTAAGGCATTATCACACGACTGCGAATTGTGGTAACATTCAACCAACATACCCACACTTAAATATTTCCACAGTAGGTAATGAATTTACAGATTTAATGGTCTTCTAAAGACTGGTGCCCAAGGACAAAAATATTGTTCAATAACTGATCCCGTCTGAACTCATACACAATATACACCTAGTTATCAGTTACAACAGTACTATAATTCGAGTATTACGTTTAAAGCTAACCTGTTATTACTATTATTTATCAGCAAGAAGAGCAGTCTTCTTAAACCATGCTGTCCATTACAGGAAAAATGTAAGGAACTTTGTAATTTATTTTTGCTTCTTGACTATACTTAAGTTTTATTTATCGGAGATGTTTCCTGCACAATGAATTTTAAAGCCTCTGAGTACGTAATATTATGTGCAATATTCACTTAAAGTAGCAAGCATACATGCCTAAACATCTTCTACATAAATTAATTAACTTCAAAACATACTTGATGTCCATTCTAGTCATGCATGATATTTATTGGCCAATGCCATGAAACATCAAAGAAATTTTATAACCGGTTCGATTTTCAAATGTTTCATGGAAACTGTAACAATCCAACTTTCTCAGACAAATCATGGCAGTGTTTATGAAGTTTCGATGCCATCGTAACTGTCCCACATTATTTGACCAAACTTATTGGAAGCAGTTTGAAAGCAAAATTTGGTGGTGTGACAAGGGCTTAAGTTAATCAAATCACCCATGAATCGTAAAAAAATGGTAAAACCATAATGTTTGCCTATCATTGCAAATGTAATTGGGAGGGGGTGGGGAGCTAAATCTTAAATGTTTTCCAAACAAGCAGTAGCCTGTCGTCGTTTTTATCTTCAATCATATTTTGTGATAAATAGATGACTCCAGTTCATATCGAGAATACATAGTTTTTACAATTTCCACAAAATATGTTTTGTGTAATGCAGCCAATAATTCTGGTAAATATGGAAAAAACTTTAGGCCCAAAATTTAAATTATTTGTATATAGGCCAATCCATTATAAACTAAACAAGAAGCTTTGGTGTTACTCTTGTAACGAAGTAGTTTTTAAAACTGTGACTGTGTTCACATTTGAGTTAAAACTGGCTTGCCATTCTTAAGTGCTACCAATATGACACCTAGCTGGGTGTCTCCAATTTGCAGAGAAATGAAAATGGAACATTCAAGTGAATAATTGGATAACAGGTTATGATTTGCCTGGCACCAGGCATCGCAGATGTGGTGCCAAATTTGTAGCGCTTACTCTTGCTGATGCTCTGGGTCGTATCAGCGACGACCAATGCCTTCCTTTTCTGGCTCCTTGAAGAATGATTAACAAAACCTGAATGTAGAACTTTCTGGACTCTCAGTGTGGACCACATGCCACATTAATTAAATACGTGTAAATAATGCAGTACAAAACACTCATGAATAAATCATATAGAATACACAACAATGAGGGTTCCATGCAATTGTGTACCCTGAGGCGTAAACAGAACTAAACATGCACTTTCCTGAGTGACGGTATTTATTCGTCCATAACTTTACATGCTCCTCTAAGGAACAACTTAACATTGGTACCAAATTCAGGCCTGTCGGTGATGGTTAACTGCAAAAATGCTACATGGGCTACACAGTGGTTAATTGAACAATTAAGCTCCTGGTGGCGATGCAAACTCACCAGGAGTGGAGGGGTGTTGTCCTGGGTGGCCAAATGTAAAGGGGTACTGGTAAATTAGCATCTATTGCAAGTTAAATATGATTAGTAACAGAAGTAGTATGTCACCCGAGCACATGCGATACAAGACACGACAACACGACTCACTCCTCCAGCTGCCGAACGTTGACTAGTTTGGCGCGTGGATGCAAGAACTAGCGGTGGCGAGCCCGCGCATCACTGACACTACTTTCTTAAACTTACTTGGGGTCAAGCACAAGTGTAGGAGGCACACAATATATTAAATAACACTGAAGAATACATAATAAACACTTAACAGGTTGATGAATGAGATAGGGATGAAACACTTGATATGTAAACAAACATGAAATCACAGAAAACACTGATGAGGGAAAATACACCTTAGAATGGTTCTTATGTGTGCGTCTCTCCCAGTCTCGCAATATATCTGAGTATTGTGTGAGCCATTAACTACACATTTCACCTTTTAATCACCCTTGGCACTTATTAAATATTACTCCACCACACGGAGTAGCTGGCTGGTTGACCACACACTAGCACTCCTACACTAAGTGGCCCCTACTACATCTGGCTTGCCCTACTCTGCACTTGCACTCTGTTGCACTGCCTTGGGAAAACTCGCCAGTCACTGCACACTGGTGCACCCCAGGTAGAGTGGGCGTCCTGTTGGTGGAGGTTCCTTGCTGCGGTGGACAAACTGTCTAGGAGGAAGCAGTGGTCGGCATCAAATACAGGACAACTTTGCTTTTCTACTGACAAATCGTGATTTGTTGCAGCTTTGGACCTGAAGGGAAATGGGGTGTAACGTGCATGGTAAAGTCCTGGGACAGAGGTCTACCAGGTAAATGATACTTTTCCCTAGGGAACCAACTTGGAGAGGACAAGGACAGAGGAAGTGTGGTCGTTGACCCTTAGATGTGGGCTGTTGTACCTATGTGTCAGAATATCTGCTATATTCACATGTTCCTAGGCTAGTGAGATGTGTTTTATCTCCTCCCAATGCATACTCACTCCCATAGTAGGATTGTCGAAGACCATACTAACACCTTTATACTGACATGAGCCCAAACTCACAGGTCTCTGTGACCGTTCACTGTGCCACAACACAACAATGGCCAAGCACCGTGCTGACCATGCTGACGACCAGGACATCGGGTGTGACCACCAGCTACTGTATCTCTATGGTGTTTGGGAAAGCACCCGTTTGCCCAACACCACATGAATCAGCGGACGATCCCACTTTGATCCGACCACATGGGCGATATCAGGACATCCTCGTGGTTCAGATCCCAACTGGCTCATGTGCTCACACTCAGCGCTGTGCCTTTAGGGGGTAGTGCGCATGAAGGCAACACCAGGTTTACAGACTCGGATATACATCTATCCAGCACTATATGCCCATAAACTTAACAATGAGAAAGTGTGTTGTTATCAATAATTATGTCACATTTTTAGTATATAGAACAATTAAGTTTTCGTCAGTTATAATGTTCAGTCTACAGTTAGTTAAGAGAACTTTCCCACCCACATAATGTAAACAATTAAGGGCCTTAACCTACTTTGTATCTTCTTTTACACTCACACAATTCCGATTTCTGGTGTCTTCGTGGAAAGTGGCCGGGAAGATGCTGGCAGTCATTTAGTCTGAAGCAAGCATTCATCGGAGCAGGCTGCGCAGTTCGTGACTCCAGGGCACTTCAACATCTTCCTTGTTTTCCACAAAGAACAATAGTTTTCGCTGCTTTTTTCAACCAGAACATTATGATTGAACATAACTTCATCGCCAGGTAGCAGCACCTCATCTTTTAATCTGGAGAGCACATGCTCACTTTTCCCATGTTAGCCACCGACGGGCTTAGTGCGTCGGTCCTCTTAACGGTGTGAGCATCGTCATTTGGTTTATAGTGTCGGAAAGTCAATAAATGTCTTCAATCGCAAAGTCAGCATTTTTATTTACAGGCATTGCCTCTTAAAGACATTTCAGGAGCTGGACCCATCAACCACCCATTCTAAGGGTTTTAAGAGTTTTTAGTGTGATATGTACTTTATCAGTGTTTACCTAATTTATTTGTGGAGTGGAATTACAACTCCACGTTTAACTAACTTGATACCAGCATAACTGTCTACCTCCCAATGGGCACCCACAGTGGTATTGGGTCGACCGCGACTACCCACAGCTAACCCTTCAATTGATAAGTAGATGATTGGGAGGACAGCCCAGCCACCTGGGTGACTCGGCCACGACTCACAACAGCAGAGCAGCCAGTAAGAAATCTTTAAGACGTCTCTGGTGAGTGTTTCCTACCAGAACTCTGCACAAGTGGTGATGTCCCTACCATTCTACAACCCTGACCTTATCTCAACCCAAAATACCCAGAAGGGTTACATAGCCAAGATAAGACTCAAATAGGGTATGACTTGTTTCACTAATCGTTTTTCTTGACATAGTTCACAAATTCTCGCATACAATTATTTGAAAAGCACATGGATTCGGTGCTAGGTTCGCCGATAGCCTACTTAGAAAATTGGCACAAAGCAATACAATGGAGCTAATGTTGCACAGCACACTAAATCTTGGACTGGAGTCTCAGAATGCATACATTCCACTACTCGATATTAAATTTTTAAAATGTCCCGTGAGTTAATTATATTGAAGTTTAAGATGGTTACAGCCAAAACAAATGAATGTGTAGAAAGGGGGTCACTCGGAGCGATGCTCGTGCGCTACTGCTTGGCCCAGGTGTTGAATCCTGACTGAAGAAATGGCGTTGGCTTTGGTAGAGTCCTACCGAATTTGGCAGGCAGAAAATGCAAAAATTACACCCTTAATTCATAAAACAAATTACATGATAAAATAGAGAATGTTAATTAACATATGCTGGTGACATACACTATCATAGTTAAGTGTTATCCACACTTCCTTGCAAACACCATAATGGTGGAGGCGGGTTCTACATGCTAGGTAAATAAAATAATTGCTATTGCATGGCTCAAAACAACTTTATTCCAGGACAGCATGTTTACATAGCCACCATATATTTAGTGCACATCAGCCTGATGGGGCGCATCTTGCATGTTGCCAACACAATTATTTGGAAACATTCTTACATCTCCCTTACTTCAACATTTTTTTTTAAATTTACAGTTTAAAATTAATTTACTTAATAGTTAGCATCACACTGGTATGATAAATTACAATTATGAAAGCAATTACCTTTAACAATTAGCTGACAAAATCTTGGAAATATTTGGGTTGTTTAATAACCCTACTTGTCTTCAAGTCAATTCTTCTTTCCCCACAAACATTGTTAGGTGCAGAACCAGAGTCAATCATGGTAGTAATGCATTTGCTATTTCTTGCAACTCTGAACCACTACACGAAGGCTCATTATTAAAAAAATTATTAAGCACTGCTCTTAGATGTTTTCTGTTTCGCATATAAACTGTGCCATCAAACATTTGCAGTAAATATGATCGAGGAGGATCAATTTTATTGACAATTGTTGCAGGGGTTCGCTTATTACCTTGCTGAACTCTAACTGACTAATTTGGACTTAGTTCAGGTAGAACTACTGCACTCCTATCATAGTAGCACTTCTGGCTATCCTGACGAGTTCGAAGCCTGGCAGGTACATCGGCATGAACATGAGGTTTAAGTAGGTCAGAGTGAGTTGAAATTTTGGATTTTATACAGCATTTCAAATGTATTTGAGCTTGGGAGAGCCCAGTTCCAGAAATAGGAGTATTCATGTAGTCAGGAGTGCCAGGGACAATGGAATTTTAAACCCAGCCCCTTTATGCAACATATTCTTTGCTATATATATATATATATATATATATATATATATATATATATATATATATATATATATATATTTTTATAAAATTAGGCCAGTAAAATACCTCTCTGGCTCTGACTTTAAACTTGAGTTTCATGAATCAACTTGAGCATTGCTGGCTTTAAATACAAAGGAACAACAATGTTTGGCCATACAAAAATCAAGCCATCTACAATTTCTGACAAGTTCCGAAGCCTCCAGAATATTTTGCAAGTATCAGGTTATAAGGCTATTGCACTAGGTCAGTCACCAGCTATACCCTTAGCAAGAACAGAGAGTTGAGGGTCCTGAGCTGTTGCTTCTCCAAACTCCTTTTTTCTCTTGTCAGAGATGGGTAAATTGGACACCATAGAATGATTTGCAAACCGCAATTCATCATCAGAGTTCTCATTATTTTCCAAGGTTGCACGAGACAATGTGTCTGCAACATACATTTCCTGTCCTGGTAGGTACATCACTGTCACTGAGTGCCACAGCAATTCGAGAGGAATATTTTAAATACATGGAGTCTATGAGCTGCTATCCGTTTTCATGATACCAGTGGCTTATGGTCACTGTGAACTGTAACCGGCCTTCCATATGTGACTTCATGGAACCTTTCACACACATGTTTAACAGCCAAAAATTCCAGCTCAATGGGTGCCCATTTCTCTTCAGAGCTAGTTAAGCTTCTTGATGCAAATGCTATTGGCTTGCCATTTTGCATGGTACAACAACTAATTCCAAGAGAAGAAGCATCAGTATGGACTACAAGTTATAGGCTTGTGTCATAAATACCCAGAACAGGGGCCAAAAAGATTAGACCTTTTAATGCTGCCACTGCAGATTCTTGCTCATGTGACCATTACCAAGGTACATTGTTATACGTAAGGAGCCTCAAAGCAGCGGAGACTTCCTACATATTTTACTATGCTCAGGAAGCACAACAACTCTGTCTTGTTTCTAGGCACTGGCATGTGTAAAATAACATCAACATTTTTTTGTCTGGCTTAGCTCCTTGAGCAGAGATTACATTTCCAACATAGTTTACATATGACACAAGATATTGAAACTTTGACTTATTAAGCTTAACATTACATTCTCTAGCTCTACTCAACACCTTAAGAACTATGGACTATAACTCTTCTTGTGAATCAGCTCTCATAATGATGTCATCAAAATACACTTCCACTCCAACAATATCACCAAATATTTCTGACATTTTATGCTGAAATATCTCACGTGCACAACTGAGCCCAAATGGAAGGTGATCAATGGGGGCCTGAAAAAAATACATTTGACAAATCACATGTAGCATAGTACTCAAACTCTGCTAATCTCTCGATGCGATATTCTCTGGTATGGGTATTGGGCGCATTTCACATTGAATAACTTTATTCAAATTGTTAGGATCAAGACACAGCTGTAGACCATCATTTTGTTTTTCAACAATGACAAGATTGCTGACCCATGCTGTAGGACAAGTTACTTTAGAAATTACATCCGACTTCTCAAAAAGTTTCAAAGCTAGCTTTAGTCTGGTAAATAATCTACGGGGAACTCTACGGCAAGAGTTAGCAACAGGAGTAACACTCGGATTAATATAGATAGTAAGTGGCTTACCAGGAAACTTTCCTAGCCCTGTAAACACATCTTGAAACTCTTGCAGTATGTTGTCCTTACTGGATACTGAATGTTGAGCAACAACACTAACACTCTGTACCAAATGCAGTGCTTGGCATGCTTCTAAACCCAGCAGAGGTACAGCATGCAGGATGTCAACAACTTCAAACTGTATTTGATGCTCTTCTTTGCGAACCACACAAGGTAATATGACAGATCCCAGATGAGGTACAGCATAATTGTTATGAACTTGCGTATATGCAAGGGGTACCTGTAGGTAAGGCGAACCCTTATAGTACACCGAGTGACAGTAATAGCAGTAATGCTGCACAGCCATTGAAATAAATGTAAGCTGGACTGAACACTAATGGTATAGTTCTATGAATACAAATTTAAGCAGTGCAGTAGTAGATCTGAGCAACAGACCATAGTAGCAGAGTCTTGAGTATTGGGCAGCAGATATCTAGTGTTCATTGTTGTTTAATTTTAAGTCCAGTGTCATTATGTTAGGTTTAGGTATTTATTGAAGGGTCTTGGTAGTTTTTTAGTATTTGTTTATTTTGACGCTCCCATTCTTTTGTTCGCCACTCCTTGTCACAGATCCTACGAAAGCTACTAGCTATAATCAAGAACTATCAGTCTCTACGTTGTGTTGATGTGGCTAGAATTGAAACATGCCGGTACTCTAGAGAATATTGGCAATGCCGAAGATATGATTAGAAAGGGATATGCAACCGACGTGTCATATGTTGATCGATAAAGGAAGAAAAAGAAGAACATTGTATGACAAGTGAGTTCTGCCACAAGATATGAAAACGCCTACTTTGAAACACAATGAAGGAAACCCGCCCTCATGATCCCACGATTGATAGTCAAACTACCACCAAAGCCTATTCAAGTACGGATCATTTAATTGTACATATGCTGTTAAATTCATCTTCCGCTGACAATAATGGAAGAATGAAGAGCTCGCTAGATGCTAAGGGAAAGCCGATTATACAAGATTATGTCAGCAATCTCAAATATTTCTAGACTCTTCTCAGTACCATGCTCTTCTTAGTTGTATTGTCTTTAACATGTTTTATTCCATCTGTGTTTGCACTATTTTCAGTTTCATTTTGTGATATTCTTTGCGACGACTTAATTTGATGTTTTTTTTTTAAATTTTTCATATTATGTGCCTCGTGTCACGTTTTCATTGATTGCCTTGTGTATTCATGTATATTGTTTGTGTTATAGGGTATTCACTGATGTGTTTATATGTCATGCCAATAATATGTTTTCTAGTTATGTTAGGCTATGTTTTGTAGGTAGTGGAAGTGCAATGTTTCCTGTTTAAGCATTCCTTTTAATGTTATATAGGGTCTTCTATATTTCCTTAGTTTAGAGATCGTTATAGGGAAAACATATGTATGTTCAACAGTCCATTCATGTACCATCACCCCAGCATTTAATTATGTTTGCATGGTTGTGGAAACATGTGTTTGCTTGTCTTCAACAATCCACATGAACTTTAAATACCAACAGTGAGTGCTAATGAAGAAACTTGGTGATTTAGTGCATAAATGAACTGAGGCTGTTGACATGTTCTCTACATCCCTGACGAAGAGAAGAAGCACCCATTAACCAATGAACTCGTTAACGCTTCTCATGACATGTCATATCATCTGAGTCGTTGTGTGAAATATATACTATGTTTGTTAAAATGCTGTACAATTTATGTTAATAGTGTACCACTAGCCTCATGGAAAAGTGCCGTCAGAGTCACTGCCGAGAACAATTTGCAGCATACGGAGATAATAGTGCTTCTGGTCCACACCTTCAGGTTGATCATCGCAGTGATTTCTAACATCGAGTGTTTGTGGAAGAAAGAAAAAAAAAAGTGAGTTACTTAAACTTTCTAACGAAAATAAAGAAACTACTGTTTATAATAAAACAGCAAATCATGAAAGAATTAGACAAAAAATTGATTAATCAATATTGTAATTTGGAGATTTAATTGAGTGAATTCAGTTTTGATGTTTATGGAAATAGTTGTATAGGGCTAATTTTCATGTTAATTTGTGCAATACTTCTTGAGGTGTATTTGTGCTTATTTTAAAATGTGTTATTAATCTTACTAATTGCTTGCTTACCATGTGTTTAGTTTGGAGCAACGTAACAGCTGTCAGTCTCATTTGCTCATGTCTGTCTCACCCGTTCATATCAGTTTCTCTCGTTAATTTTATTATTTTTGATTTCATTGTTTATATATTTTTGACATTAATCATGTCCACTTAATTCCAAACATAAGTAGGGCTTTCTGTAAGGAGTTCCCTTACAGTTGTTCCTCACTTATCATCTCATTCATTATTCATCTATCTTATTTGTTTCATCATAAATTAATGTATCCTTAAAATGTCAATCCATTTTTTCTATTTAATATTTTATTTTATTAAGACTATGTCACGAATGGGGCCTCGTTGTAAGATGTTTATGTGAAACTGCAGCATTTATCCACACTCTTCCATGTGTTTTTTAACTAACTGTTTGATTTATTTTCAACGCACATACAAACTGATGAATTAATATTAGATTTCTCATACACTGTGAGTTTACATGGAGGGCAAATTTTGTGACCATATAGAATGCAGATATCAGGAATGGTTGCTAAGTGGGGCTTTTATCATTGAGATGGTTTGGAACATTTTGTTGGGTAGAATGTTTTTGGTTTGACAATAGTAAGTTGGAACATTCTGGAGAGGATGGCTGCACGACTGGACATGGTAGTTTCTTCGACAGAGGAGAGCCATAAACTGATTAAAACGATTATGTATCATCGGCCTGGAGTTCCGTTCAACTGCTGAGAACGACTTCTACTCAGAAGGCGATGAGATGGACCGCGGAGTCCACCTGAATCCTATTCAAAACAGCTCTGGTTCCCTGCGTTTCGAAGGCATCGAGAACTTCTAGTCTACTAGTCGTCGCAAATTAATGTAAGACTGCATCATCCTATTTTGCATGCTGTATCAGCTTAAAGCCAAGAATGTGTTTCAAAGTTCAGTTTGCAAGCTAATCAGATACCCAGAGGCTAGAGACATTAGACAAGGTCTCGTGGTTCTAAAAAGGATTGAGTTAGGGCCCATGACTGGTCGGACACTTTCATAATTAATTTATTAGCAATTTAAAAAAAAAGCATGGGATTAATTAACTGACAATTGCACATGTATACAGATGAATGTGTTTGGGGATAAAATATAAAATCAATAAAAAAACTCAACTAATTTCATTTATTTTACCCAACTGGCTGCTCGTTTAATCATTGAATATTGTTTTAAGGGAGAACTTGTCTTTTTCAATGTGTAGAAATAGTTTGCTTTGTCTTATTAAAATTGGTAGAATATTTGAATGATATTGTGTTGTTTGTATGTAGAGTGCTTAGTTGAGATGCACTAGTTCTTCAGAATAATACACTTGAATGGCTGCTAGTTTTAAAGACGCTGTGTAACATGAGTTATTATCATTACTTATTTCCTCTTGAAAACTGTACTGATTATGATATTCTTCATTTATTCTTCTGCAAAGGCATCCATAACATTATTAAATTGCTATAATTAATTTAGTTGTACATTCACACTTATGTTTTTTTTTTCACACTATCGTCATCTTACATCACAATAATTTTTTTATCTCACCGTCCCTTACTCTCCGCTACAACTTTTCAAATACTTCAAAATTTGGAAAAATATTTAAAAGTGGCTTTTTTCTAGCCACATCGGAAGGACGCCATACTAGTAGGACAATGGCATAAGAAATTAGACTTTTCTATCCCCACATTGGGTGCCATTTGACGTGAGGTTTGTGTTGGAGAATGATAGGGACATAATCGCTAAACCATTCCTCGTGCAGAGTGCTGGTGGGAAACACTCGCCAGAGACGTCTTGTAGATTTCCTACCGCCATGTATGCCCGTTGTGAGGTGAACAGTTGTGCTGGTATCAATTTAGCTAAATGCGGAGTTGTAAGGCCACTCCACATATCCAATTAAACACTGATAGAAGTACATATTTCACTTGAATGGGTGGTTGTCGGGTCCAGCTCACGAAATTAACTTACGAGGCAAGGCCTGTCAATCAAAATACTGAATTGAGGACTGAAGTAATTTATTGGTGTTCTGATACTTCAAACCAATTGATAATGATCACGTTGTTAAGCATACCTTACGCACTAAGCCTTTCGGTGGCTGACACGCGAAAAAATGAGGATGTGCTCTCCAGATTAAAAGATGAATTTACAATATTCAGGCTGTAGGTCTGCAAAAGGCGGAGAGCGCTCCTCTCAGGCGATGAAATTATGTTAAATCATACTGTTCTGGTTGCAAAAGCAGGGAAAACTATTGTTCTTTGTGGAAAACAAGGAAGTTGTTTAAGTGCTTGGGAGTCACGAATTGCACAGCATGCTCCTACGAATTCTCGCTTCAGACTAAATGGCTGCCAGCATCTTCCCGGCCACTTTCCATGAAGACACTAGAAGTCAGAAATGTGTAAGTGTAAAATAAATTGAATATGGTTAAGCAATTAATTGTGTACATTGTTTAGGCGGGAAAAATTTCCTTCAAAGTCCCTAGCAAAATATTTTCTAAAAACTATACAAGCTACTTACTTATTGATAACAATACACTTTTGCGTTGTTAGGTTGATGTGCATGTAGTGCTGGGAAAACATCTGTCCGAGTCTACAAACCTGTTTATTGTTGCAAAAGTAAACATGTACCCTTTTACTTTCACCGTTCCTACTAAAAACCCATAAAATGAGATGCGCCCAGTCAGGTGATGCCTGTAGGTGCTAAACTTATGTTGGCACAAGTGAAGCCTGCGATCCAAGTAGGAAGTCATTGACACTTCACTTTAATGTAATTTGAAATTACATCTCCAAATACAGTTCATTTATGGTTTACACTCTGTGAAACTGGTAAGGATTATGCTCTGCTTTTGGGAACTACTAACCCTTGGAAACACTTGGTGTTGCACAATGGCGTCGGTTGTTCGTACACGTCCTGATTAGGGGGGCTACTAAGCCTGGTGCCACCTTGATCCATGCTATGCCCTGATGGCACAGCGCTGAGTGTGAGCACACAATGCGGGTCGGTTGCGATCCGAAGCATGGGGCTGTCCTGGTGTCACCCACGTTGTCGGATCAAAGTGGGAAGGTCAGCTGAGGCCATGGTTACACGGGATGAAGAACTACTTCATTAAAACTTGTTCAGCTATTGAAGAGGTTACATTACCTTCGAACGAGTTCCGATCGTAACTGTTTCTCGTTCTAAGTAAACCGTTTTCATAAGCAGTTTCGAATGACTTCTCTTCTCTGCTGCGCTCCTATTGGCTGCTTCGAAGTAAACAAGCAGTGTGATAAATATTGCTGAATTTGGCAGGAATTCCTGCACTTGTTGAATTAACATAAGTTTAATGTTGAATGTACTAAAACCTACACATTATGCCATTACAGTAAAAGTGTAGGTTTAATAACAATTAAAAATATCAATATTGATCAATGTTGGAGGCTATTATAATTCAATATCATACATTTTAAGTACCATGTTTATTGAGGTTAGAATTTCCATTGATTTTGTTCTGCTTTGAATGTGTGGCAGTGAAAACACATTATGTTTTTAAACTTGTTCAAACACGGCTACCGAATGTATTTAGCTGAATGTGTTTAACAGCACTCGTGTAACCACGGCCTGACTCACATGGTGTTGGGCGAAGCGGTTGCTTTCCCAAACACCGTCGAGAGACTGTAACTGACGGCCATGCCCAATATTGTTGTCGTTGGCACAGTGCTCTGCTGTTGTTGTATTGTGGTGCAGCGAACGGTCACAGACACCCGTGAGTTTGGGCTCACGTCAGGGTGTTGCATCCACTTGCAGTACAGTTTCAATGTAACAATATAATGACACGTGTGATGGCCACAACAATCTCACCAGCAGGTTTCTAATAAAGGGTGGTGTGATATTCATTAAGTCATGTAGACACAAGGTGAATTACTTACACCATCTACAGCAACAGCAAGAACTTCATCTGACCAATGACCAGTAGATGTATAATGAGAGAGTTGGCTCACCCCATATTTTCATCGAAATATCGAGGTTTTTAACTTCAAAATCGAGGTTTTTGAGTCTAAATTTAGGCTCTAAAAATCTTTTAAAAAGGAGCTCACAAAAACAAACTAATTTAAGCCAAAATCAAGCGAAATTTGCAATTTTTTCAAATGCGTCGTGCAGGATTTGAGGCAACTAACAAAAAACATCAAAATTTAAGCAAAACATGCAAATTTCTTGCATTTCAAGCAAATTTTCACATTTTCTAAGAACATAAATTTTGCAAGTGAGCAATCTAAATCATGTGAATTTAAGAGAAAAACAAGCACAATAAGATAAAATCATGCAAAAATATTGAAAAGACAATTGACAGTTTAAATTCGAAGCTCTACTAATCTTTTAAAAACTTCTTCTATCTTCTCAAAGTCGTCCCCTATTTCATGAAGTACATATTTATGGTTAATGTTTCCGAAGAGTGTTAATTGTAAACTTTGTAGATTTGATGAAATGGGTAAACTAATTCTCTGAGTTCGTCAGAAGTATTATCTAATTTATAGGAAAGCATATCAGATTTACAACCCTCTTTGAAAAGCTTTGTCATACTGCAAGGTAACACAGGCGTTTTTGTTATAAAAAAATTATTAAGAAAAGAACTAAGCTCATTCAGGTTTAACAAAAATACTTTTTATTCGATCAAACAACTTAACAACACATCTAAAAAAATTGTATTAAAATATCGAAACAGTTTGTTGTTTCTGTAAAATCGTTTACATCCTCCATTAAAAAAAATTGTGAATTTTCAGTAATTCTTTCTTTCAAATAATCGCAAGTAAGATTTCTTCGACTAATTAAATCAACATTTCAAATGGTACCTGCTTCTTCAACTTTTTAAATTAAAATCAACACAAATTTTAATATTTGTTATTTCTTTAACTATGGTGGTTTTTCTGTGTGAACAATCAATAACATATAAAGGTCTTCACCCCCAAAATGAATAATATATAATATCACCATCAAAGTTTACTGTTGGTTTATAATTAAGTTCATTATTTCTATAGCCGATATCTAGTTTGGTTTTCGAATTTATAAAATAATTGTAAGCATGAAATTGTTTAAGATAAACACCATTTTCAATGTCTAGATTCCAGTTTTCTTTAGGAAAATTTCCATTTATACCATTTTTTACATAAGTATTTATTACATTGCAATGATAAAACACAGTAGTGTGTTTATAATGTTCAGCAAGAATTTTTCTTTTAAATTCAAAACCTACAAATACAAAATCAGGCAAGTCAAATTGTAAATTATTAAACTGATCTTTTATATCAAAGTTAAAGACAGTTGAATCAACAGGTACTTCTTTTTCCAAAAATTGCCAATAATCAAAACTAATAGGTCCTTTAAGTTCTTTATATATTTTTTCTTTAATTGCAATGGCTGTGTTCGAATCATATTCAACAATAGGCCACATTATTTCTAATTTTTGAATAATAATTTTACCAGGACGATGTTTCGTAACTTTATTATCTTTACATAAAGCTTCATAAAGAAATAAACAGTTGTTATAAAATTAATTACGAAAAGAAAAAGTAATTTTATAACCACCTTTCCAATAAACTTCATTGCTATCACGAATAAAACTAAACAGATATCTACGAGGATAGATTATTTCATTTGTTTTATTACTAGAAACAGTTTTAACCTCTTTTGTTATACCCATAGAAACAGATTTATCTCGATACAGATTATCAACACCAGTAAATTATAATTAATTTTGTTCTCTTGGTGATCTTAATAAAGTATTCGACAGTGCTGTTACTATACCCGGGTTATCAACAGCTTCAATAATATTTCCATGTATTGAGATTTGTACTCTAGAAAATTGGAAAGGAAAAAAGTTTGAACAATCATCAATATTGTCTTCTTCATCATAATCTGCATCAGCTCCAGCATTCTCTCTCTTTAGTAAACTAAATTGCTTATAAACATAAGCGTCATTTGGAAAATGAAATCCATCTCATAGGAATATAAGATTCGATTCTATTATTGTAAACATTTAAATTCCCTCTAGTTTGATCAGTTGGAAGAAAAGTTTGCCTCTCAAAACTCTCAATATTTTTGTAACTGATTTATAAGTAAAAAATGTATATATAAGTGGCAGAATTGGATGGGGTTTCTCGAATTAAATTACTCATTGAAAGACATAAAAAATATAAAAAGCATCATGAAAAAGAATATGAAAAAATAAGACTAAAGAACTACCATTAATCGACGAATTAGGAAATATCGGCAAAAAAGTATAAAAAGTAACTGAAGAAAATAGAAATTTAATAACAACACTAGTTCCTGTAGCAGTAAAAATTTTAGATTATCCACTAACTCCAGAAGAAACATCGTTCGAAAGAGAATTATTCTCAGAACAAAAATTTCTTAATTTGGAATAAAAATGGGAATTGTACCATTGAAAAATTTACCACACATAGTGTCTGAATCTACTATACATCTCGGAACAGAAATTGCAAAAAGAATTAATGTTATTGATGAAAAATTTGGTTTACGTGGAGTTGGGAAAAATTTTTACATTGGTGATACAAAATTTACGATTAATAATGATACACTATTTGTTACAGATAAAGAATATAAATTAACACCAGGACTTTGTAATTTGTTAACAGAAAATTTACCAGAAGTCCTTAAGGATAAATTTGATGAGGATTATGAAAACTATGCAGAAATTGTTAAAAAACCAATGCTGCATTCTAAGAATATAATACTAATAAATAGGTAGCTTCGAGTGGAGGTTGGAAGTACAATAATATAATTAAATCGATTTATGGTGATTATATAAAACCACAATCAAGATCAGCACCAAACACACTAGAAAGAATTTCTCCAAGAACTCCTAGATCTGGAGAAGGTACTAAAAAATACAATAGTTTGCCAAATTAATATGTTTGGATTGATGATGTTAGAAGATTGGCTGATAGATTACTAGTTATTCACGGCGAAGAAAATACTGGAACTAATACATTTTACATTGAAAAAGTAAACATAATGAATATGAATATGCTGAACAATAAATTTTCTGATTTTGTTGTTAATAATCCAAAAGGAATTGATTATCTTATAAAAGTTTTAAATGTAATTCCACACACATTTTGAAGCTCTGGACATCATGGCAAGGGTATAATATTTGTTTTATATTTTGTATTATATTTGTTATCTCCATTTATAAATGCTACAAATAAGATAACACATATAACTTTCGTCGATATTCCCTTTGAGAAAAAATAAGAAAATTTAAAGAAGGCAAAAGTTTCAAATTAACTTTATCTTTGCCAACAGTCAAAAATATGACCAAAGAAAAATGTGGAAGTGGTTTACATCGTGGAGGAATTATTCCCATCGTACTTGCTGCTTTAGGGACACTCAGTGGTTTAATAGGAGCAGGTAGTGCGATTACCGGTACTGTTGATCAAGCTAGAAAAAATAAAGAAAGTATTAGAACAACAACATAGACACAATTGGGCAATGGTAAATAAAGTAGGAAGTGGTTTAGTTGCAAAAAGAGGCAGGCCAAAAAAATTTAGCTCCATTATCTAATATTGGTATTGAGAAATATGTAGAAATATTAAATATTAAAAATTTTAGAAATGTTTATATTATTGACGAACTACCAAAAAGTATGCACAAAAATGAATGTGCTGTAATAAATTTTGACATCTCAGCAAATCCTGGTACTCATTGGGTTTGTTATTTTAAATGAAATAATGATGTTTACTATTTCGAGTCATTTGGAGGTAATATTCTTACTAATTTAACTAATTACTTTAAAAACAGAAATGTTTATTACAATGATAATCGAATTCAGAATTTTAATTCAGTTATATGTGGACATCTTTGTTTAATTGTTTTACACCTTTTTTCGAGAGGAATTAAGTTTAATGATATAATTATTATGTTCTATGATATCTTTAAATAACATTTTTAACACTAATGCTTATTCTTGAAAAACATATGTAGATTCACAATGCAGTTCAAGTGTTTCCGCTTTACAAAGAAAAACGAAGCACCTGTTTTGATTATACAAAATCTTATTTTTCTTTTTTTTGATCGTATAATTGTTAATATAGATGATCCCAGAGACGATAAAAATGCAGTCAATAATATATATTTTTAATATACAAATAGCTTACTATGATTTAACAGAAGATATAAATTTACAATTCAGTTACACTATTGCTGATTATATAAAACGATTAAATAATGCAAAGCAGTCACTAAAAATGGAAGTAGATTCTAAATACAATACTATTGTTTCTGATTATACATTAAAAAGGATGCAGATTCAAATACAATAATATTACTTCTGCTTACGCTTTAAAAAACGATGTAGATTCAAAAAACAATTCCATTGTTTCCGATTTAAAAAAACGCATATAGATTCATAATTGAATTGGGTGTTTCTGCTTTACAAAGTAAACTAAGCACTTATTTTGATTATAAAAAAACCTTATGTTTCTTTTTTAGGGCATAGAATTGTTAATATAGATGATCCTGTAGATGTAAAAGATGTGGCCAATAAAATATATTTCGATAAAGAAATACCCATTAAATTGCAAAATTTAAACAAATCAGTTTTGAATTATTGTGATACACTTGTTAACTTGAAAACTGAAAAATGTAAAGAAGAAAATCACATATATTTTATTTACCTGAAAAGTGGAATAAAAGTAATAATAATTGTCTTTTAGATAATAATAAAATTTTCTTTAATTTTTTGGTGGATTGTAATGTTTATAAAATAATTATTGATAAATCTCGATTTACCTGACGATACTGTGACTGTTATTATGGGATCTCAAAAAATAGATCACAGTAAGCCTTTTGATGTTAACATAGGTGATATTTTAATGTTTAAAACATAAAAAATAACTAAAATATCTGAATATGATGATGGCTTGATGACCACAATAGGAGTATAAGTAAAATATACATTTTTCTTTTTTTCTATTAAATGGAGAATACTTAGTGCTTGAAGAGTAAGAAGGTCACTAAAAATAATAATATAAAAACTAAAAATACTACAAATAGACGATTAGTACATAAAAGTATATGTTCAATATGTAATTCCAATAAATCAGCATTAAAAAAAATGTCCAATGTAAGAGATGGCATAATCGATGAATTATATAAACCTGCACGAAAAAACTTCCCAAGATAAAAACTAATTTCGTACAGTATTGATGTTTTCTGGCAAATCGATCTTGTTGAAATGGACACAGGCAATTTGAAAGGCATATCGCATATAAATAATGGGTAAAAGTATATTATGACAATTATCGATTTTTTTTCTTCAAAATTTGCATTTGCTATATGAATTAAAGACACAACAGCAAAAAATGTAGTAAATGCTTTGGAATCTATATTGATGAAAATGAAACCGCACAATATACAGAGCGGCAATGGGTCCGAATTTTATAATAAAACATCTAAAGAACTTATGCAAAAATATAATATAAATTATTATTCTTATTTTAGCAAATTGAAAGCAAGTCTTGTAGAATGATTTAATCCAACGTTGAAAAATATAACGTGGAAGAAATTTGCCTTTAATGAAAACTATAAATGGACAAATATACAAGACGATTTAGTGACAGAATACAACAACCCAGGACACAGAACTATCGGCATGAAACACATTGATGTTAATAAGGCCAATGAAAAAAAAATTAATTGCAAACAAATTTTGTAGACATTCTTACTAAAACGAAATACAAAGATGGAGATGTCATCCATGTGAACAAACTAAATTTTTTTGAGAAGGACTATACTGATAATTGGTCAACAGAGTTGTTTACTATTTGTAAAGTTTTAAATTATGATGTACCTACTTACAAATTAAAATATTCTAAAGAAGAATAAATATAAGCAGTTTTTATGAATTCAAAATTATGAAAACAGACTATCTGAATGAATATTTGGTCGAAAAAGTCTTTAAAATTAAAGGCGATAATTTTTTTTTTTTTTTAAATAGTTAGGTTTTGATAATTCACATAATTATTGGATTAATAAAATGGATGTTTAGTAAAATTTAAATATTTTTTATAATTATCTAATTCAAATGCAAAAGTGTAACACATTGTTTTAACTATCATTCTAATGTTCATTTTTAACATTCAGTTTAACATTGGTTTTTGATGTTCGTATTAACGTTCATTATTAAAACGTTCATTTTAATGTAAACCTGTTTTCAAAAAAATTTTAATTTAATAAAAATTTTTTTTTGATTTCTATACTTGCTACTGTCCATTTTTCTTCCCATGTCTATTGTGATAAAACCAAAGTCTCTGCCCCAACAGCATGAACAAATCTCTTTAAATTTCTCATTGTCATGTCCCCACCGACGAAACATTAAAAATGTGTCTCAAGTTTGTGCCATCTTGTCTACATATGCATAGAAAATTCGCATTGTCTCTTACAAGTTGTTTTGGTATTGTCGAATATTTTTGTGGTAAATAAAATTGATCAATGTTTTTATGCCTTCCTATGGTAAAGTTCTCGCGAACTATGCCTTGATTGTCCAAAATATTATCATAAAATACAATTAATACTTTTATTTTTTTAATACCTCCTTAAAATCATTTCGTATCAGAATATTTTTGGCTTGGTTCAACTTTGTGAGCAAACATACAGTTTATTAACATTTAACAATTCTAACTTATAAAAAAATTGATCATTAAAATATTTTTTCCCGCAATTGCTTATGCCTACATTTTTTAGAGTTTTCTTCAGAAATCAAAACACCGACCCTCCAATTAACTTTGCGCAGTATAGGTTGCTTTGGCTGCTACTTTTTCATTTAATGGCAATAACTTTTGTAATAAATGAACAATAAAGTATTTAAGTTAACAAATATTAACTCCATACTGAAGAAGAAGCTTCATTATATTGTCCATAGTGAAAAATCGATTGCATTAGTAAGTTTTCATACACAATTTTTGGCTCCAAATATAGACAATAATATTATAATAAATATCGGAAAAATGAGTGCTATCGTTGATAAAAACGAAGTTATAAGTATCCCTAGGGGCCAATACAATATTGAATCTTTAAAAGAGGCTATAAATTCAATTGATCCATTTTCAACAAACAACATTGAATTGACAGCAGACAATGTGAATAACAGAATATCTATCAAATATAAGTTTGATAGTAAATTTAATGGCCAACTATCTGATATTCTGGATTTTGATAAAAATATTACTATTGAAAAGGACAAAGTTGTTGTGGGCACTAAATTGCATAATTATAATCAATATAAAACAATCAATATCCACTGTAATTTAGCATATGGAATGTTTATCATATATGATGATTCTAATTATTTAGAAACTGATATAATCACTAGTTTTCCACCAAATTCTATGTTTGGTTATAAATATTATATTATTTATGAGCCCACATATCCAATTTTCTATAAGTTAACAATGAGCGATTTAACCATATTGTTTTGTAAGTTAGAGATAAAATGGCAAACTGATTGATTTTGATGGTGCTGATATCGATATTGTTCTATTAATTAAAGATGTTTAAGATTCTCTGTTTCGATAACCATATGGCACTGTATCTATTTTATTTTGTAGTACCATTCTCTTGTTATCACGAGGACTTAAAACTATTTTGTTAACTTATACTGTATATATTTAATGATTTTAACTTCTTATTAAATTCATTGTTCTATATTGTATTTTTCATTAAACAAACAATTCTTATAATCATCAAATGACATTGTCTTGTTGACTAAACATTTTTTAATTTACTCCTTTGGATTTTTTGCTTTTCTTTATCATCAACTATATATGCATACATTATTGCTTTTAAACCAACAAATTATTTTGTAATTTTGCCATTACATTCATCTTTTATTTATTTTTCTTCTTATTTAATTGAGGCATGTTCTAAATATTGTCCTTCGGATAATCACTTGTGTCAAATTCATCTACCATCATCTCAATATCTTCGTAAAAATCTTCTGTTTTATGTTATATATATATATATATATATATATATATATATATATATATATATATATATATATATATATATAGCTATTGGTATTCTGACAATATAATTCAATTTTATCGCCATATTTTGGTTTCATAACTTTATAATGAAAATCATACATTAACTCTTTCGATATGTCTAAAACTGACATACTGTGACATAAATAGGCTTATTACACTTTACACTTGTTTTATTCATATTTAGGGCCACAATATTCTCATTAAATATAGTATTTTTCTTGTGTTTTACTTTTGCTAATGATTTTTGACATTTTTCTGCATCTGATATCAGTCTTATATCTACTCTGTTTCTAATATTTTCCATGGTTATGCCTAACATAGAATTATTCATCAGTTTATAAAAATCTCTTTCAAAGTCATTTTTAGCATTAGTTCGCATCGTTGTATTTAACTATATATATATTTCTTCAACCAATCAGACTGATTATACTTTGATATTCTATGTATTTTAGTAAACTTTAAACCATTCTTTAGGAATTTTTTCAAATATGATAGTGTATTAGATACTTTTCTTTTTATGTAAAGTTGTTAATAATTTAGACTGCTTTGTTTTTGGAACTACCTTATTTTCTGAGCAAAATGGAAGATCTTTATGCTAATTATGCTGTTCTTGTGGATATTCTAAATCAATTTATAATATATAATCATAATTAGATTCATCAACCAAATTTAATATATGTTCATTGTAAAAATGAAGTGCTGTATAATTTTCCCATTCGAAACCACCATATGGTAAATATTGTGACATTGCCCAGCCATATAAATTATTAGCATTGAGATATGCTAAATAGTTGGAGTCTTAATCAGAGTTAAAATCTTCAAAATGTGTATTATTTGTTTTAACATATTGTTTACAGCATTGCGATATTCTGCCTCTAATTCCTTTTTCTATCATGAAAATCATACCATAATTATGTAAAAAAACTAATGGTTGTTTGGCCATTTCTAACATTGCATCTCAAGAAAATCCTGGTGCTAACAAATACCGTGACAGATCTAAAACATATGCAGTTATATATCTATTTCTAAAGTTTTCAAATATATCTGCTAACAGTAATACATAACTTTTTGAATATAAATCGTGATATTCACCAAGATTCTAAATATTAAATTGATTTCATATCCATTTTGCATGTTCAGAATCATCATCAGTTATGTCAGATTCATTTAATTTATTATAAAATTCACTTTTTGGTGGAAGATCGGTTTCGTTAAATTTTTTCCAACTATTCATATAATCGTATGGATAAGCACCCTTCCTTATAACTAAATCTACTTTAACTCTAGGGAAATATTTTGTGTGTGTTTAATTTTATCTTTACTTAAATACAATGATAATTTAACTAAACTACTTGGCATAGATTCAAATGTGTCTATAAATTTCATTTTTTAATTTTCTGTTACTTTCCCAAAAGTAATAGACTTTTCTTCATTATTTGCTATTAAAGCAATATCTTTATCATCATATCCTAGTTATTTAATTAATAAATGAGCATCATACCCAGCTAAATTATGGAAATGAATTGGTACAAAGTTGGGCAATTTTAATTATAGATTACAATTATTACATATGCATAGAGGATTATTGAATTTTCCGCTTATGTGATCACGATTGCGTACTTTTTATTCTCTTCTGTATACATGCATTCACATCCAGTACATTTTTTTATTTACTAGATAACACTTTCTTCTTTAGTTAGTGAATGCATTGGTTCAATTTGTGAATATATTTCCTCAATTTCTTCTACTCTTTTAATTAATTGTATGAAAATTTCGTGAGCATTTAGACCTCGATAAACTACTGATGGTTTATCATTACCATAAGCAGACACAATATAATAGCAAAAACCAGATGATTCATGCAATTGATATTTCATAGTATATGATTCGTCATTCAACTTTAAATCAATGTTATTTATTTGGTCATTAGAAAGATTATAGCTTTCTTAAAGTATTTCCTAATAAAGACCATTATCGATATCATCATCTGTTAAGACAGGATATTCTTTATTAATTTAAACTTAGTTATTTCTCTCGGATTTGGCTTAACTGTTGGTATTTTCTTTAAAACTGACTCAAAATCGACATATATTGCGCAAGGAACCTCAGTGTATGTTTACAATTTTTGAAAAATATTTACTCTCCTTTTGAAGGTCACTGAATTTTTACTGCTTCATTTTTAGAGCAGTATTTTGTATGTTTACTTAATTTCTATCGAGAATAAAATAATTGAAGACACTTATATAAGTTTTACCATTATGTTTAGTTTTTTTTTGTGCTGAAGGCTGCATCGATAAGTATTTAATACAACAATAATGCGAGTTATCTCCTTCTTTGAAATAAAGTAAATTTATATGTATTTCCTTTTTATCTTTCTTAAGTTTTAGTGGATATACAATGGATTTCTTATCTTCAATAGAGTAAACATATACAGATGTTACAATTTGTTTTTCTGTTTTGGCATATCGTCAATTTTAATAGGATATTCATATTTATCTACTACTCTATCGATATCAAGCCCCACATTTTTATATTTAGTTACTCTTTCTGAATTTTCGCCTGCTGAAAATAAAGCAGATTTTATTTCCCAAAGAAAGCATTTTTGATCATTATTCTTTACATTAATACAGGTTTTTTTTTTTCATTCTTAATCACTTCTGGTAGTTCAATATATGATGATCCATTCAATGGATTGTACTTATTTATTGCTAATTGTATTCCAATTACTCTATGTAAAGTCTATCCAGAACCTCTTTTTTGAAATTCAGATAATTGTGTAATTATTTCTTGGTATATGTATTTATAAATCCTTTTAATATCCCCTTCATTCAATTCTGTACAGTTGGGTGATTGAAATGTAAATAATTCTGCTTGGTTATTCTCTTGCTTATGACAGTTGGTATATAAATTTATACTAGTTTTTAGCCCCCTAAATGTCCTAAGATTATTGCGATTTATTTCAAAAACCTTATTTTTCTACTGAATTTAAAAAATGACCTGGCTTAACTAAATTAAATGAATTCTCGATGTTATAAGTTGATATACTACCTTGAAAAGCTTTATTAACTAAGCAATTTTTATTGGTCCTTCTACTTCTTTTGTTAACAAATAAATTATTATAAAAGGGAAATGTTTCTTTCAATTCGTTTCTATCTTTGGGATATAATTAATTGATATCGGCATCAGCTTAAGGTAAATTCTTAAAATTATTCTTTGTTATCTATACTGTTACCCGCTTACTTTTGTTTCTAGGATTTTCAAACACAATATTAGGAAATGAAAATTTTCTTTTAATTCCTTTTTCTCTTGTTTTACAAATACATTGTTAGAAAAGGGGAATATTTATTTTTAATTATTTTTCTCTTGTTTTACAAATAGATTAATAGAGAATGGATTTTTTTTTCAATTTCTTTCTATCTTTCTTATGCATTTCATTGACACTAGCATAAGAAAATGGCAAATTTTCGAAGTTTCTTCTTCTTTGCCCATCAATAATAAATGTTATAAGAGTGCTAATTAAATCATTTTTCTTTACCCTGCTTATATATTTATTACAAAATTTCTACCTATAATTTTCAAATCCCTCAGTGTCCTATTGCTCAACTCAACTGTTAGATTGTTTGTCACCATAATGCTTTATTTTTAAGAAATAAATATTTATAAAGAAATTATAAAATAAGGATAATTGGAAAACCCGAAAAGTGCCTAAATTATTGGGAAACTGTATTTAACTTCTTGTTTGATAACATTTCTTTGTATATTCACTAAAATAATTTTTACATATATTTGTGTGTTTGTCCTTAGTAGTTTTATTGTGAGAAAATAATTTTATAGATTTATTCTCATTACATGCTTTACATGTTTTTGTTGGATAATTATCGTGGTGATTTTTGTTTAAATCAACTAATGCCGTATTGTGTGATTTACTATTTTTGTGCTTTTTGAGAGACACGTTATAAACATATTTTCCACATTCATACATTACTTTCTATTTTTTTTAAACTTATAACGACTACTAGCATAATCACTATAACAATTTTTTGCAGATTTTAAAATGTTTATCTTTTGTGTGCTTATGCGGTGCAAAACTTTCTATGTTTAATACTTCTCCACACTTTTTACATTGCTTGCATATGTTATTATTTTCCATTTCAAGTGCACATTCCATTATATTTATACAGAAAAAAAATTATAAAAAGAAAAAATATTTTTTGTAATGTAAAATTTTTGCAGTCTTATTAAATTTCTTTCCTTTTAAATAACACTAACTAAAATGGAAACACTCCTCAAGAAGTTAAACAATTCATATGAATTGACTAAACTATCGGATCTAGAAATTGATAAATGGTATGATGCCACATCATTTCAAATTTACGAATCTAAGTTTGGCAAAAAAATTAATTGCATTCCAGATGGCAGGTATAAATCACTTTACCCAGATCGCTATGCAAAGATAATTGATGTAGATAGCTTCAAAATTATGAATGCAGGGCGAGTTGTCATAGCATATAAAGGCTTAAAAGAAATTTAAAATGGAAAAATTATGCACGATATTGTATTCATTGAATAAATTGAATTCTATCCATTATCTTTTTAAATATCACACTTGATTTTATTGTAATTTGCCTGATTTTGGCATAAATTTTCTTGATTTAGATTACTTGCTCCCAAATTTAGCGTTTCTAGAAAGTAAGAAATTTTAATGTTGTTTGCTTAAATTTTACTGTTTCTTTTTTAATTGGCACAAATCCTGCATGACGAGTTTGAAAAATTGCCAATTTTGCTTCATTTTGGCTTAAATTCGCTTATTTTTGTGAGCTCCGTTTTTAAAGATTTTAGAGGCAAAATTTAGCTTAAAAAAAACTTGATTTTGAAGCAAAAACCCTCAATATTTTGTTGAAAATAAGGGCTGAGACAGCTCTTTCATTATACATCTACTATGACAACCAGGGACCCACGAGTCATCGACCAAACGACCCTCTTTAACTCATGCTCTTGAGTTATGATGCTGGGGAATCTAAATATTTTACCACCCTTAACCCGACAAGGTTGTACGGATGTCCATCTCACCCCTGAGACTCCCCTCAATGATAAACATTATTATAATCGATTGTTTCTATGACTTTGTATGTCTCAAGAGCTGGGCGAAGAGAGGGTAAATTGTAAGTACCGCGTTTTTCATAGTTGGTTCGAGAATTATAACGAGCATCATATCAAGAGACTCTCGAGTGTGAGCCGTTTGCCGGGGTGCTGTCATAACTTATAAATAGCTAACTTAGAAACACATAACTTTGAAATACATATGTAAGAATTTTCTAAATTATGCCTGTTTTAAGTTATGTGGTTCTAACTTGGGAACTTTCTAAGTTGCGTGTTTCTAATTATGGCAGTTGTAAGTCATGTGTTCCTAAGTTGTGTGATTCTAAGTTATGATAGTTCAAAGTTGCGATCGTTCTTAGTTATGATCGTTCTAAGTTATGATGTTTCTGAATTACGATGTTTCTATGTTATGATGTTTCTGAATTATGATGTTTCTAAGTTATGATGTTTATAAGTTATGATGTTTCGTAGTTATGTGGTTTAAAGTTGTGTGTTTCTAAGTTATGATAGTTCTAAGATCTTCAAAACTTTATCTTTTTTATATTAGGTATCGCTTTTCTGACTGTGTATATGTTAATCCAATTTGCTTCTAAGTAACTGTTTTGTTAGGGTAATAACTGTATCATATGTGCTGTATTGTTTTGAATAATCGTTAATACTTTGTTAAGACATGAAGGCACGACAAAATAAAGTATTTATCTCTTAACTTAAATTTCCAAGTACTAGATACATTAAGTACTACAAGTAAAGATGTTTCATACAAAAAAATTGATATACTTATTCTTCTATATTTTCGTGCAGTTCTTTTTAAACTGACTAATTGAATTTTTTATTTTGGTTGTAAAATATTTTTATGTGCGATAAATATGTCCATTTAGTATCCAATATTTTGCCCAAATAACTATGTTCTTAGTCTGTTATTGTTATAGATTTATATTTAATATTAGGTGGTCTGTTTTTCTTATGTTTTCATTTATGAATTATTAATTTATTTTTACCCAGTGGTAATTCCAAATCAACCAAATTTAGCAATTTTTCAATTTTGTATCATTATATTATTTCCTAATTTTTCTATTTCCCTGCTATTATTGCCTTAAATTATTACTAAATAATCAAATTCATGTGCTATTTTATAATTGTTATTAACTTTAGGTAAATTTAAGCAATCATTAAAACAGCTTTTTATAGGGTAGGTCCTAAAACCGAACCCTGTGGACATCCCCATCTAGTATACACTCGAATTTTGTGTGTTCTTCTTCTGCTGTTTACTGCCTTTCTGTCATTAAGTAATTACTTGATATTATCTTTAGATTGTTATTTATATTTAAATTACAAATGAATACTTATTACATTTTTTTTTCGCTATTACACATTATATTTACTACCTAATTTTTCCTGTCCTCCATAGTTTTTCCCTTAATGAAAACAAATTGATATATGTTGAAATAATTTACCTCTGTTAAGTATGGTATCGATCGCTTATTTAACATGAATATATATATATATATATATATATATATTCTAACATTTCACCGAAAATGGCAAATATGTGAATAGGTATGTATGATGTCACTGTATTGAATGGTTTATTAATCCCTTTATAAAAAAATTATTCCTACTATTTTCCAGATTTTTGACAACAGTCCTTTATTGTAACATTCTTTGAAAACTATGTCTTATATAAATATGCCACATATTAGTGTTACTTCGTTACTAATTTTATCTACAGCTTGTAATTTATTCTTTTTGATTTTTGTGTAATTTCTACTTCATATTCTATTGTATTCATATTGTGTGTTTGTATTTAGTTTACTTCGTTATGAAGTTGTTTTAATTTATCTTCTTTAGGAATTTATTTATGTAATTACTTATATGTTTCTTCTACTGATATTTTACATGTGGCAATTTTAGCGATGTTAAAATAATTGGGTTTTTAATTTTTTGCACTATAGTTTTATATGGATATGGACTAACCCAGATATTATTTTTGACATCCTAACTTAAAATTTTTTTGACAAGTAGAATTTTTTTTGTACCGTGGCATCCCTTATTGGCATCCACAGTATACAAGAGGAAAAGGTTGATGAGATTGTTTAGTCGCTGCCTAGAACCACGATTCCAATCTGTCCTACGAACATTTATGTAAACGCCAAGCTAGACTACGGTAGCATGGGATACAGTTTCACGGCAGAAGATGGATATATGAGCACCATCACTGAGACCTGCTATGGAGATGTCCAGTACTGAAAATCCGTACATTTCTCAACCGCCTACGAGCTACCGTATCACCAAGTGGACCGTCCGGGTCAATCGGCCTGCATCGTGTTGCCGTGACGTCCAAGGCTCAGCTGTCCTGCCCCACGGACCCTACACGAAATACAAATGAGATATGAGGATGTCAGATAGCAACTAGGAAGTCCTGGTACTGACTTCACAAAAAAACTGGTACTTTAGACGAAAAACTGGTTCGCCATGCAACTTTACACGACAAAATTAGCCAAGGCACTAAACGAAAAATCTTGAAGGAAAACGAAACATTCAAGAAATTGAAAGCGAAAACGGCCGTGATTATGACGTACGTTTGGCGTCACATAGCGTTCAATGATTCGAATTAAATAAAAATTGAAGGTAATTAGAAAAAAAATCGATTGCCCGAAAGGGCCTTCAGAGAGAAACATCAGCAAAAAATCTGTATAATAACATCATGTTTGTGCTATCGATAATTCAAAGTTTACGTAATTATATTGTAACTAGGGATTAAAAGTACTTTATCCGTCACTTTGTGATATGTGCACATGAGATGTAGGGGCGTGGAGGTTTCAGATACAAAGGGATGCCACCTTTTTTGATTGACCTAATTAATTTGACATCAAAGGGTTAATTAAATTGATAGAAAGGGTTAGTCAAAAATCTAAAGTGTTACATTTAATGGAAGGGTTGATTTAAAAAGGGTTAATTTTTAATCAGATCATTTTTTTGAAATTTTTTGTTGATTTTATTGTTGTACTTCGTTCTTTCCTTTTATGGGGAGCTCTGGTACGTCCCCACCCTTGGAACTCCGTCAGTCGACTTAGGTGTGGCGTGTTGGGGACATTCCGTTCCTGCTATTTACATCGGGATCTCGAGAGCCAACGAGTTGGGAACGGATCAGCGCCAGAACGCAAGGGCGAGGGCGACGGGAGAACCCCGAGGAAACCCGCCGACCAGCGGCATCGTACTGCGCGGCTCGCACGTGCGAAAATCCGGGAACGACCCAGCCGAGAATCGAACCCGGCTCATCTCGGCGGGAGGCGAGTAGTCTAACCACTTCACCACCGCGGCCCCGATAATGTGTGAAGCGAGCAGTAGGGCGAGCTACAGATATTCTGGTCTGTGCTGTTCACGGTAAAATGAGCACTTTTGAAAGTCCTGCTTAAGATCTACTTGTATGCACGTTGTTTAATCTTACTCTTTAGGTAAAATTAACACTGTCATGGACCTCATGACTCTATTCATTCATCGGTTCATTGCTATTGTGACACTATTAGAAAAGTAAATTTTTTAAATCTTAGTTTTACACTTTGATGCATTAAAATAATCGGAAAGCGAAAGAAATAATTTAAGTCGTCACCAATGGTTACCTGGCACTTTTTATTCGACGTAGTTAAATGGAACTAATTTCCCTCCATCGTGACCAACTTTACTGGGCGCATGTCACTCAGTGCGTCCATTAAAATAATGCATGCTAAGGCAGTGACTTTTTTCTAAGGTTCATTTCAAAAGTGCTCACTTTATAGTGAACAACCTTTAGGAACCAGTAAACTTGTAAATCGCTTACTGTTATAGCAATTTTCACTTGGCCGACGCATAAACAAAGCGACGAGGCCTATGGCAATAATGTTACATATGGCGGAAGAACACACAATATGCACACAAATAGACCTTAAGTGGGGCTTTCAAAATTACGCATTTTACTGCGAACAGCCTATAACTGATCAAGTCGTACTGTATTGCGTTAACGACTTTCTGAAGTCTATGATACCATGCCGCTCACGTTAGCGTATATGTTGCAATCACCCGTAAAACGCTATTCTTTATTTCTTTCATATGGGAAAATGAGAAAATGTCCATGCATTTTAAACTGTTTTAGCTGTGGAAACATTAATGAAATATTTTCTGTGAGTTGGGTTGCCTATGGAAATATCAAATGCAAGACAATATAAGAAAACATTCAGAACATTTATCAAATAATGCAGGGCACGTTGAATTTGCAGCAATTATTATTATTATTATTTTTTTTAAGTAGAAGACATATCTTTATTTCTTGTTCTAGGAAATTCACATTCATACCACAGCAATTGCTCAAGCAAAAGCGTGTCGAGAAATGTCTAAACACAAACGGGAGAAACAGAAAAATTCCTGTTCTCGAACGGGGAAAAAATAATCGAGTGGAATATGTTGACAGCAGGTGTTGAGTGCTGAGGAGGGTGAAGCGAGGTGAATTAGGAGAAGCGCCGGAATGCAATGGCAGGAAAGTGGGAGAGCCCCCGCCGACCAGCGGCATCGCCCAACAAGGTTACCTCGCGCGATAATCCCCACTGCAAAAAAAAAAAAAGAGTTAAAATTCCCTTATATGTAAGGGAAGCTAACTTCCTCTACATATAAGGTAACATTACCTGTCAAATGTGTTGTAAATTCACATTACTGGTAAGGTACTATTTCCTGATCGTATGGGAAAGTACCTGACAAAGATGGCGGGGGGGGGAATACCATATAAATAACGTAATATTAACTATAGTGTATAATAAGATAGTATTTAAAGATACGCGGGGTATTAGTACTGATGATTTATCTCATTGCCTATAACCTCTAACAAATAGTAACCCTTGTCGGTGGGTGGGCGCGAACCATGGACCTCTACCCCGATAGGGCGATGCGCTATCCATTGCACCACGACGACAACATTATAACTGAAGTGAATATTAGTGTGTTAGAGTATGGTTTTTTCCCGCCCGTCCTCTCAGCTATAGAGAAAATGCTGAGGAGATGCACGAGTCGAAAGGTAATTTTCCCATCCAGTTATGGAATTTTCCACCACTATGTACTTTATTTTACTCCAGAGTGCGGTATTTATACCTCACATATAAAGAACCCTGTTGGACAGCTTGTATGACTAGAAAACAAGAATTAATTTTAACGTAGAAAAAAAATATATTATGCAATTATCAAATAGTTATCAATCGACTAGGAGATCCACACGTTGTATGGCAATTTTCCTATCCATGCATAGGATTTTTCACTACCATGTACGTGAATCTTACTGCACAGTGCGGTAATTTTACCTTACACGCAAGGAAAACTATGTTTCCCCCACAAGTTTGCGAATATTACCTTACACTTGTCAGGTAATTTTACTATTGTTTTTTTCACTGTGTGTGGGAACGACCACGCCAAGAATCAAACTCGGTTCGCCTGATGGGAGGTGAGAGCTCTATCTCCATTTTTTTTATAATAAATAAATTTACTGTCACAGATAATATAAGGAGGTATTTACCATTAACCTATTATTCAGAACACATTAAAACTCACAATATAAATAACAACAAAATACTCAATACATAACTACACAATTCTTACACGGGGGCACAAAACGATGTGAACATTTGGCGAACTGGTTTCACGGACAAAGTCGAAGAACCGAACTTCAGTGTTTTCTGACAATAATGGAATATTATTGTTTTGGTATCCTCTGGTGTTGAAAACTGCCCCAGTTCTGCAGGCAGCTCACAATCCACTACTACATGGCCCAATCGAGGACCTTGAGCATGTGAGGCGCACGTGTTATCCACTTTTTTGTGTTAAATATCTCTGTTGTATGCTAACCACTTTATGTGTGCATATATACATATACACACATATATACAAACATACACACACACACACACACACACATATATATATATATATATATATATATATATATATATATATATATATATATATATATATATATATATATATATATATATATATAAATACACACAGACACACACACACAAAATTAAGCGAACAGCGACCCATAGAAGCAGACTATTTATAAAACGTTGTTTCCCCAAGCACATTTCCAGACTTTGCGAAATATAAGACAAGCTTTACCGTTCGCTGAAGTATGTCCAAAACGTCGGTTTGTCTCAGGTCCGTTTTATGGGCATGTGAGACCCGGGGGCAACATAAATCTGAGGCCCTCTTTACAGCTACAGTTTAGAAATTATAGTTTTAAACCATGACACATTTATACGAAAGTTGATTATCTTTGCTATGGGTTAAATATTTAGTTTCGATATTTTCAAATAAAACATAGCTTACTACTTCAAATGAAAAATAGGTTACTGCTGTGCTAGATAACATAAAACATGCACTTCAATTAGTATTATCTGCAGCAAGCCCTCGTGGTTAGATGTTAATTTTAGAAAAGTTCATTCATTGTAAATTATTCCTTTTAATTCAAGAAAGCGGCCCCCTGGAATTTGGGGGGGGGGGGCAAATGCCAATTTTGCCCCCCTCCGCCCCTAGACGCGACCCTGGTCTGGCTGGCTATTTCGAAAGTGTCGAAGGACTGTCAGCAGTTCGGAGCCAAACTCCACCCACGAACCACTTCTGAACCGATCACCATCAAGCGAGCAGGAGTGGGATGAGAAACGTGGGCAGGTCTCCGAACTGGTGGAGCCTCGCAGTCGGCGCGCCACACTGTAAAGCATTTCCTGGCAAACTTCCTAAAGAGCAATGGAAGTTTTTAACCTATGCATTGTATGGGAATAGTACCAAGCTGCAGACATGGGAATGTTTAGCGTCGCTTCTATACAAAGATAGGAAATTCTCCTACGCATTCGACTGTTTCCTGAGCAACTGTAGGAACGCTACATGGAATGTATAGGGGGGGATAATTCCTTCTCCCGCTTCCTCTCCAAGCGTATACACTGGTACGTATGGTAAAGAATAATTTCTTAGAATGTACCAGCGGCTTGGACATCACCTCTCCCCCTTGTCGACGAGCGGTAGTTCGTAGTAGAGTTCCCGGGCCACGCCCCTCGTGACCGCCTCTCCTTTCCTTAAACAATTCAACCAGACACACTTTACTGGATAAAGGCTGTTCACAATAACTTGAGCACTTTTGAAATCAACCTTAGAAAAACGTCACTGTCCCTTCCTGCACGTATATTTAAACGGGCGCGCCTAGTGACATTCGCCCAGTATAGTTGGTGAGGATGGCTGGAAAGTAGTTTCATATCTTAACGTCAAATTAAAAGTTTTAGGTAACCGTTTATAATTACTTAGGTTATTTCTTTCGCTTTCAGTTTTTTTTGCTTGCATCGAATTGTAAACGTGAACAGATTTGTGAAATTTTCCTTCCCTAATAAATTATCAGTTTCATTTGACCGACGCATGAATAAAGTGACGAGGCCCATTGCAACGTTAATTTTACATAAGGCGGAAGAATACACAACGTGCACACAAGTATATGTTAAGCAGGGCTTTCAAAAGTGCTCATTTTACCGTGAACAACATACACTTCTGAAGCCACAGAACTGGCCAAATGTTAATTCTATACATGCAACTAATATCTTGCTGTTTCTTGTTCAGAGAAAATTCTAATTCATTCACTGATAGTAATTAAAACTGTTATTAATATTAGTTTTCCTTGGTCATCATATTGAGATCAAATGGGGTTAGAGTTGTACCGAAGTGTACTTTGTAGCAAAACTGAAAGTCGACAACCCTAAATTAAAGACTAAAGCTGGATTCACAACCATCCGTTTCGTCCGTCAGTCACCCGTCCGTCAGTCGGTCACGTGATCTTCGACCAATCGCAAGGTAACTTTTTTTCTATCCGTCAATCCGTAAAATATATCTCAAACTTTAATTTTCGATGGACGGACGGGCCACCGCCTTGTTAATATCGTTTCTTGAACATGGCTGTCGGAAAACAGCCACTTGTTTACTGTCTGAATATTTTTCTTTTAAAATACACAAGGCAGTGAAGTTGTTTACTTTTCTACATTTCACCTTTGAATTGAACTGAAGATGACTTGTAGATGTTCGGAGGAAATGCTGATAAATTACGATAGGAAAGAGCATGTATTTATTACATTTATTAAAAACATTTGCCTGTGCGCGAGAAAGTTAGTGTTGTTGGGTGGTAACACTGAACGTTTTCTTGCCCGACGGACGACGGACTGTTCTGAGTCTCTTTCAATTGACGGACGAAAAAACGAACGGGTGACTGACTGACGGACGGGCGACTGACGGAAGCGACGGATGGTTGTGAACCAAACTTAACTGAAGCTCTAGTACACAACAAACCTTCTCTTCTCTCTATGAGTTAGTTATAAGAAAAGTAAAACATTACAACGTGCAGGAAACGTGGCGGGCGTTGTCTTTCCCCTGCGGGTTTTCTCGGGGTACTGCCGTCTCTCCGCACTTGCGTTCTATCGCTGCCACGTCGTGTGGGTCCCACGCAACGTCAGGGTTGACAGCTACCTCCGGTCCTCAACTCGAAGTCCCGTTATTCGGCATGTATGTCACTCCTCCAAACAAAGTGTCGACTATTTCCAGAGTCCACTGCGAGATGAAGAGCGCCAGGTTGTGCTACAGTTTCAGCAAATTCATTTTAAGTTTGAAATAAAGCAACTGCCTATGGAGCACTGCACCTGACTGCACAACGCGAAGAACTCACGAAAAATTAGTACAGACACCATAACAATTGTCAAAAAAAGTACGATTTATGCTGTATATGAAAGAAGCATGTGTGTGTTTGTGTATGTATGTATGTATATATATATAGCAGGAAATAATTTTTATAATTGATTTCATGTGTGTACATTTGTCACAAATAATTTTAGTTAAAACTGACGTAAAAAAAAAGTTAATAATACAATTGATATCATACATTACTACTATGATTTTGTTACACATCTTCACAGTAAATATTATGACCATCTTTCTTGAAGAAGAATTATATATATATATAATTATATATATATAATGCGCTTATATATATATATATATATATATATATATATATATAAGCGCATTTCCGTTTTGCATGCTTCAGAAAGTAGAATTTACAAGAAAATCTTCTTCAAGAAAGATGGTCATAATATTTACTGTGATCATGTGTAAAAAAATCATAGTAATAATGTATCATATCAATTGTATTACTAACTTTATTTACGTCAGTTTCAGCTAAAAATATTTGTGACAAATGTACGCACATGAAATCAATAATAAAAATTATTTCCCAACATTATTATTACAATTTTTTTTACACAGAACCTTAATAATATTATGACGATATTCCACGTCGAAGATTTTCTTGCAAATTCTGCTTTCTGAAGCATCTAGAATGGAAATTCGCTTAAATTTTCCTAAAAATAAAGACGATTTTAATCGATTATTTTTTTACGTATACAAAGTATATTTTAATAAAATATTTTATAATGTTGCAAAATATATACATTCTTCTTGCAGCATAAATCATACTATTCTGACTATTTTTATGGTGTCTGTACTACTTTTTTATGAGTTATTCACGTTGTATCGTCGGGTGCAATACTCCATAGGCAGTTGCTTTAATTCAACCTTAACTTTAGAACCGAGTGAGGTGGCGCAGTGGCTAAGCTCTAGACTCGTGTTTGGGAGGTCCTGAGTTCGAATCCCCGTCCAGCCATCTTGCTCTCGGGCTGCCATGGTTTCTCCATCTCACCTCAGGCGAATGCTGGAACCGTTCCTTACCACAGGCCTTGGCTGGAGACCTGCGAAATTCGCGTTATTATTTTGCATCAGGCTAGACTTCACAGTACTGTACATGCTATAGCCGGAGTCGTTTCTCCATTGGTTGCCACCTAAATGTGAAGTCGCCCCCTTTCCGACTGAACTACACGTGGTTGGGGCACACAATTGAGAAATGTTCATTTATCGGCACAGGGTTACCTGTGGCGTGTCAAATAATGTACGGTCCAATCACAAACGTACTGCAAAGGTACGTGTGTTTTAAGTTCAATGTGTCCCGAAATAATAACGCGAATTTTGCAGGTCTCTACACATGGCCATTTACTTACCAGTTCCTGCTTCTTTGAGCAGACTTGCATCGTCTGTAACGATCTGCTAAACATGCTAGAATAACCCACTATACATCAGCCCCTGTCACAGTGCCAAATTTTTCCGTCAAACTGCTTCCAATAAGTTTGGTCAAATAAAGTTGGAAAGTTATGACGTCTTCGAAACGTCATAAGCACTTCCATATTTGTCTGAAAAAGTTGGATGGCTTCAGTTTCCATGAAACATTTGACAATTGGATCGGTTCTAAAATGTATTTATTGTTTGATGGTCTCAGCTAATCAGAATCGTGCATGACAAAAATTGACGTCAAGAAACTTAAAATAACGAACAATTGCTATAAACGAAGTTGTCTGGGCATTAACGTTGTTCTAAGTGAATATTGCACATAATATTACGAACTCAGAGGCATTAAATTTCATTGTGCCGGAAACATATCTTATAAATAAAATTGTTATTTAGTGAAGAAACGAAAATAAATTACAATATTGATTACATTTCTTCCTGTAATGGACCGCATGGAAAAACAAAAGCAATATCTCACTATTAAAATAATCTTAAAATAATATTTCAAATTAGATTCTCCCTATAAAAAAATTTGACACTGTGACACATTTTCAAACACATTCAAGATTATTTCATCAATTTTACTGGAAGCAAAAATTTGATGGGCGCATTTTCTTCTCAAATTTTATTGTGAAATATAGTAGAAAGAAAAAATTTGATACTGTGACAGGGGCTTTGCTCATTTTAATGATATTGCACTTAACTTTAACAACAAATTACATCATCATCGCACTGGGAGAGTGGAGAGAGGAGAAATTAAGGTGGTTGTCAACAAAGGTGTCTCGAGAGCTGACGAGGGTGAAGCAAAGTGATTATGGAGCAGTATACCAGAATGTAACGGCGGCGGAAGATCCCGAGAAAACCCGCTGACCAGAGGCTTTTACCACGATAAGTATTTGGCGCCCCTGCTCCCTGTGATGTATAACTCGTTTGGCACAAATAGATGACATGCCCTCTCTTCGCAATATCCTCTTCTACTATTATTGTTATTATTTTTAAAGGCTGTTCACGATAAAGTGAGCACTTTTGAAATGAACCTTAGAAAAAAGTCACTGCCCCTGCCTGCATATTTTTTAACGGGCGCACTGAGTGACATGCGCCCAGTAAAGTTGGTCACGATGGAGGGAAATTAGTTCCATTTAACTACGTCGAATAAAAAGTGCCAGGTAACCATTGGTGACGACTTAAATTATTTCTTTCGCTTTCCGGTTATTTTAATGCATTAAAGTGTAAAAATAAGATTTAAAAAATTTGCTTTTCTAATAGTGTCACAATAGCAATGAACCGCCACATGAATAAAGTGATGAGGTCCATGACAGTGTTAATTTAACCTAAAGAGTAAGATTAAACAACGTGCATACAAGTAGATCTTAAGCAGGACTTTCAAAAGTGCTCATTTTACCGTGAACAGCACAGACCAGAATATCTGTAGCTCACCCTACTGCTCGCTTCACACATTATCGGGGCCGCGGTGGTGAAGTGGTTAGACTACTCGCCTCCCGCCGAGATGAGCCGGGTTCGATTCTCGGCTGGGTCGTTCCCGGATTTTCGCTCGTGCGAGCCGCGCAGTACGATGCCGCTGGTCGGCGGGTTTCCTCGGGGTTCTCCCGTCACCCTCGCCCTTGCGTTCTGGCGCTGATCCCTTCCCAACTCGTTGGCTCTCGAGATCCCGATGTAAATAGCAGGAACGGAATGTAAATATGCCGTGACATGAAGTAACGAACCGACCCAGTATTCGCCTGGAGTGATTTCGGCGGAACCACGGAAGATCGAGATCAGGGGGATTATTCTAAGTTATTTATTAATTTTTAGTTTTCGTTAAGTTTCGAAAGCTCTCTTAACGAATAAAATCTTCGAGAAAGGTAATTTGGTATTGTAAGTCATAATTCGTTCCAGCCCTCCAGAGGCCGGCGAAACTTCGGCAATGTTCGGATTTTCGTTAGCGAATGCAGGCTGGCAACACTATGCCCATGAACTTTAACTGTTTTGTGAGACTTTATTTGTAAATTATGGATAATTATGATTGAGAACATTAATAAATCAAAGCATAAAAGCGCTTGAAACATTTCGTTTACTTTTGGCGTGTTTTAAATATTAGTATTAAATATGTACATAATGTGTTATAGGAAAAAGGTATATTTTCGTTCGTCAAGTGTATAAAATTTGCTGAAGCCATTGTGCTATTTTGTAACTAGGCTGTTACATGCCCGAAGACGTTTCTCAATGACCATTTTGCTGTTTGGCAGCTAGTTATTTACGAACAAGCATTTCCCTCTGTTATTTATTATACCAAGATTATAAAATAAGCTATGGACAACATACTAGACGCTGTCGTGTTTCTTGTCGATTGTATTAAAACCAATATACGAATTTTCACCCAATTATTTTCAAGAGAGAGTATTTTGGTTGTAAGCCACCAAGAATTATTTACAGATTGGTGCTACCTATCTTGTCATTTACGAACTACATTGTTCGAAACAATTTTTTTAAAAATAAAACAGTGTTTATGATTTCTTATTTCGTTATAAACAGGTGTAATAATGTAATAAATTCCTCACAATAGCCAGCCTACACCGCTGCTTACATAGTTCACAAATTAAAACATTAAAATATTTTTTTCTGAAATATATTTTTATATTCCTGTAATGCATGAAGGCACATTAAATCACGACTCTCTTCTTTTACAGTCCCAAAAATATAATCTGTTTCACACACCAGCCAAGTTTTTATAGTATAACTCTGTGACGAAGGCCCAGAGGACTGCGTTTTCGTTTCGAGTTTCTTAACGAACATAGTGACGTCAGACGAACGCTAGAATGCTCTTAGAATATCTCCTTTCGTTAGTAGACGAAAATTCGAGTGTTCACGAATATTTTTCTCGAGAGGAAACGAAACTAGTAACTTAGAATAAGCCCCCCCCCCCCTCCAGGATGGGCCCGAATGGGCAGGTCCATTGGGTTACTACCGCGCCACCTCGCTATGTTTCGTCACACGTCGATGGTGTCTGGCGGTCATGATGTCCCGCGCCGACTGGAGCCTCGCGAGTAGCCGAAGTATAACACGACCACCCGACTCACCCGTGCGTCGGCGTCGCAGCAGCTGGGGGCGCGGGGCCGCTGGAGCCTCCAGCAAGGCAGCGTGTCGACACTCATGATCCACCCACAATAGCCGCTGTCACACGCACAAGAGTTCTCAGTTCTCTAATCTTGTGCAGTGTCCAGCAGCTGCAGTGGGGGTCAAGTCATGCTCTGCTTCTCCGCTCTTCCCCCCTCCTTCACCGCGCTGCAACACCACAAACAACGGCAGGCCTACAACCTGTTCACAACCCCGGTTTCATTCTTTAAAGCTTATTAGGGGATGACTTACATACTAACTTATATTCTAACTTAAATTAACACCCATACCTTGCCCGGGATTCGAACCCAGAGACTGCGGCACCAAAGATCGGCGTCGCATCAACCGACTGCACCGCGATAGGTCGGCTCTAATAAAATTAACTCATTAAATAAACCAATCCTCCGTGTTGGGCCAAAAAAAAAAATAAGACTGTCAAAAAATGTTTAGTTGGTCGCCCATTCAACTTTCGTTAGGAAATACTGCTGGAGCGCTTTCTTGTAATTTTTGTGGCAATTAGGATAGTAAGAGTATTTGTTAGTGAGTTTATTGATGCTTAATAATGGCATAAACGTGCTAATTAAGACAATTCAATGAGAAACTAAAGAGTAAGACTGTCAAAAAATGTTTAGTTGGTCGCCCATTCAACCTTCGTTAGGAAATACTGCTGGAGCGCTTTCTTGTAATTTTTGTGGCAATTAGGATAGTAAGAGTATTTGTTAGTGAGTTTATTGATGCTTAATAATGGCATAAACGTGCTAATTAAGACAATTCAATGAGAAACTAAAGAGTAAAACTGTAAAAACGTTGTGAAGCATTTAAAATGTATATATTTAAATCATTCCAATTTTAAAAGTAGCCACTTTAAGTTGAAGTTGCCCAAGTGTAGTGTTAGGCCTTAGATGATTTAGGGTCGAAACTTGCTCGGACTCCAAATTTACTTTTATATCAACCGAAACTGTTAAATGTACACTCTAAAAGAATCCTGGTGAACTTCGTAAACTTAGTTGGATGTTTTTAACCCATATATAGCATGGGGGTAATACCGCACACCTGGCTACAAATATGGAACGTTTAACGTCGCTACAATACCTAGTTGGGAAGTTCGTTACGGAATTGACTTGTTTCCCGAGCAAATGTAGGAACGTTAGCATTAATGTATGCGAATTAACTTCACCATTCGCGTTCTCTCACTCTTCGTATGCACTCACATAGTATATTAACGAATCATTTGTTAGCGGGCGCGGAGAGTCGACCGTTTCGTTAGTTGTGCCAACCGAACAAGAACAATAGAATAATTTCGCTGCGGCAAACTAACCTTGTTTGATTCAACAAAACCGTTATCGCAGTGTGGGAACCTTCCCCGCCCGAACCGGATTCCCGGTTTTTTTTCTACCTTGTTTAAGATTTTGAGATAAGAAAACTCAGGAAGTACCCCCTATACCCTACTATAGGGTGTTCACGGTAAAACGAGCACTTTTGAAAGCCCTGCTTAAAACCTACTTGCAAGCACCTTGTGTATTCTTCCGCATTATGTAAGAGTAACATTGCCATGGGCCTCATCGCTTTATTCCCGCGCAGGTCAAGTGAAACTGTGAAATTTACAAAAGTAAACGTTGTATAAATCTGCGAATTTTTACACGTCTGATGCAGTAGAAGAACACAAACCGAAATGAATAATTTAAATTATCACAAATGGTTATCTAAATTTTTATTTGGCGTTAAGATATGGGACTACTTTCTATCTACCGCTACCAACTTGACCGAGTACATGTCACTCGGTGCGCCCGTTGAAGCATACGCAGGCATGGGCAGTAACTTTTTCTAAGGTTGATTTTAAAAATGCTCACTTTATCGTGAACAGCCTTTAGTAATAAATAGCGCTTATGGAAAATATAATTACCCTGAGTGCGTACGATTGTGGTGCGTGGTCGCTTTGGTGTAATTTTCCAATCTCGGGTGAGCTTTGTTTGCACGAGGCGGAGGAATATCTTGAAAGTATAACTTGAACAGTGAATGGACTATAGTTGGGTATGGGTATTCACACCAGATGGTATTCACAAGCTATATCTCGCGCGAGGATATCTCGCGCGAGGCACAAGAGCAGGAGAGAAGCATTTACTATTTACAGGAGAATTTTGCGCCTATAGGTTGTCCACGATAAAGCGAGCACTTTAGAAATGTACCGTAGAAGAAAGTTACTGCCCCACATGCGTGTATTTTAATGAACGCTCTGAGTGACTTTCGCCCAGTAAAGTTGGCAACGATGTATGGAAAGTAGTTCCATATAACGACGTCGAATTAAAGTTGTTAGGTAACCGTTTGTAATAACTTGCAATTATTTATTTCTCTTTCTGTTTATTTAACGCATCGAAGTGTAAAAATAAGCAGATTTGTAAAGTATTTATTTTCCTAATAATTTCACAGTTTCATTTGACCGACTCATGGATAAAATGATGAGGTCCATGGCAACGTTAATTTTACACGAGTCGGAGAATTACACAACGTGTGTACAACTAGATCTTAAGCAGGTATTTCAGAAGTGCTCATTTTACCGTGAACGGCCTATAACTGAAGATCATATTGGTCATTGTCTGCTATAGTTGTAACATTAAAGATTTTTGGGGTATATTTACATTTAGGTGTAGCCATTTTATTGTATACTAGCTTTCCTGTGCTACTATGCTTGCATGACATTTTGGACTTGGAATCGCTCTAGCCACTGGGAAGGAAAGGAGGACAGCCCATAGACAAAAAGAAGAAGAAACGACGTAGCTTTTTTTTAACAATGCTTTTTTATGCAGTAATCCTAAGAAAAGCTTAATCCAGTATTTATGTACATTACTGATCATCATATTTTCGGAACCGTTCGAGATATATCCATGAAACGAAGACTAAGTTGGCCCTGGGTTTATTATATGTGTACTGTGTAAATTTGACGTCAATTCGTTTAGTGGTTTTTGAGTTCAAACCAGTCGGACAGACAGGCAGACAGACATGGAAAAAATTAGCATTATATATGGCTTAGTAATCAATTATACTACATGAAAAAAATAACTGAAAGTGCAAAATTCGAAAAATCACAGACAGACACTTCTATTTTATTTAGTAGTATAGATAACTAGCCGTTCCCGTGACTTCGTTCGCGTGGACTTTAGGATTTGTTTACATATTTTTAAAATATAAATTTCACTTCGCTTAGGTTTTATGGAGTTATTAAAATATAGCCCACCATCGCTTCTCTCAGGTTTTATGTTTAAATTAGAAATATCGCTTCGCCCAGATTTGTGGAGTTATTGAAATACATACTACCTTTATATTTGGTTTGAAATATTGTTACTTTACTATCGGAAATAGTTTTATCGTCACGTTAGTGTTGGTTGTTTGATAATATGTTATCTGACTAAGTTTTTCCAAACACGACACGAGCCCAGTAAAGTTGGTAACGATGGAGGGGAAAGCAGTTCCATAGTAACTTCGAACAAAAAGTGTTAGGTGGCCATTTGTGATAACTTAAATTATTTCTCTCGCTTTCTTTATTTTTTAATCAGAGATTTATACAATATTTACTTTTCTAATAATTTCACAGTTTCACTTGACCGACGCATGAATAACGTGATGAGGCCCATGGCAATGTTAATTTTACATAAGGCGGAAGAACACACAATGTGTATACAAATAGATCGTAAGTAGGGCTTTCAAAAGTGCTCATTTTTCGTGAACAGCCTATACCAATAATTATTTTGCAAAAAAAAAAAGATATGAAACATAAAGAAAATTATGTGAGATATTTAATTTACTTCATAACCATTTGTGATATAGAGATGCTCTTTAGAGCAGATGTTAAATAGAAATAAACTCTATGGTCTCTGGAAGTTTTATAAAAATCGATTCAGCCGTTTCGGAGCCTATTCTGGAGAGAGATCCAAACAGGTGGACAAAAATTTTAAAAACAGTTATTTATGCTGTAACATAATTTAAATAGCACAATACTCTTAGATGTTGGGTTTATTTTAATATTTATCTACATAGAGATCCATTTGTTTGTTACAGCCAATATTCAGTATTAGTATTACTTATTTTTCACTACTTCCTAGAGGGTATACAGTAATGAAATGTTTATTACATAAACCTATCCAGAATGTCTCTCGTCTGGTCATTGCCGATTGGCGGAGAAGTGTGTCATGGTCAGGGGACAGCCTATCAGAGAACATGAGACAACATAAGTAATACTTTTAGAAGCAATTCTCTCACCTGTAGAGATAGATATGAATATTAAAGGGACCGGCCGAAATATGCTTTAATTTGAACTGGTTGATTAAGATGAAAGTTGTAAGTAATTAATAAGAAGATATAATATAATAATTATGAATATTGAATACAATTGCTGCAAGATGGTTAACTTTGAAGAATTATTGATGTAAAACAAAGTATATTTATTTGTCTGCATTTGAGAAGAAAATTAATTTGTCAATTGTTGTTGGAGCAACATTCGCATTATTATATGGCATCAGGCTAGACTTCACAGTGCTGTACATACTGGAGCCGGCGTCGTTTCTCTATTGGTTGCCGCCCTAGATGTGAAGTCACTCCCTTTATGACTGAACTACACGTGATTGGGGCACACAATTGTGAAGTGTTCATTTATCGGCACAGGGTTACCTGGGGCGTGTCAAATAAAGTACGGTCCAATCACTAACGTATTGCAACGGTTCGTGTGTTTTTTAAGTTGAATTCGTCCCGAAATATTAACGCGAATTTTGCACGTCTCTAAACATAGAACGTCATAGATGGGATGATTTTTCAAATGTTCGATTCGAAAAGTGTGAAGAAACAGGGATGAGACTGTAATGACGTGTCGGTAATGATACGTGCTGATTGGGTCGTGTTGCACCAGTTCCGTGAGACAAGAGCACGTAGCGACCTGCTGTCGCTCTTATCAGATAACTCCATTTTCATAACCTCCGGGCTCCGGACAGGACATCTGTGTGTGTGTGTGTGTGTGTGTGTGTGTGTGTGTGTGTGTGTGTGTGTGTGTGTGTGAGAGAGTAGGCCACAACTGACACTGTAGTTTCCATACGCGGTTTCTCCACACTTTTCGAATCAGACCTGTGAGAAATCACCCCATGTATTACGTGCTTGGGTGTCTCCTAAATATGACATTTATCACGAGCGTTTAAACTTGTGTTAAAATGGGGAGCCACGGTGACTAAGCGGTTAGCCTGCTCGCCTCCCACCAAGGCGATCCGGGTTCAATCACCGAGCCGGGTAACACCGGATTTTCGCATGTGGTAATCGTGCTGGACGATGCCGGTGGTCGGCGGGTTTTCTCGGGGACCTCCCATTTCCCCCGTCCCTTATTCCGGCGCTGCTCCACGCTCACCTCAACCGCCCTCATCGGCTCTCAAGACCGCCATGTGTGAAACTAAAAATACCTTAATTTTTATTAAATTGAACTTTTGCTTTTATTTCAAACATAACTTATAATATTGCATTAATAATTAATACGAATCAATTGTATTTTGAGTTTCAAATCTGAAACAAGATTAATGCAGTATTGAAATTTATTGTGTTTGACAGTCATTTTCTTAATAATTAGTGTCAAGTGTTAAATGTTGACTGAAGTTACACATGCTCAGCTACACTGTGTAAGGTTACCTAATCAAAGTGACCTAACCTATACTTAACCTAGCATACGTCTATATGTTTTTCACGGTAAACTGAGTACTTTTGAAAGCCCTGCGCGAGATCTAATTGTATGCACGTTGTGTATTCTTCCGCACTGTGTAAAATTAACACTGCCGTGGCCTCATCACTTTGTTCAAGCGTAGGTCTAGTGACTGTTAAATGATTAGAAAAATTAATATCTTGCAAATCTGCTAATTTTTATACTTTTATGCATTAAGAAAAAAAGAACACGAAAGAAATAATTCAAGTTACCTAACATTTTAATAATATGTTAAGACATGGAACTATTTTTCCTCCATCGTTACCAACATTACAGGGCGCATATCACTCAGTGCGCCCGTTAAAATCTATGAAGGTAGGAGCAGTGACTTTTTTCCAAGGTTGATTTAAAAAATGCTCACTTTTTCGGCAATAGCCTTCAATAATAAATATTTATTATGCAAATTATTATTACCCTGAGTGCGCACGACTGAAGTGCACTGTCTCTCTGGTGTAATTTTCTAGACTTGGTTAAGCTTTGTTTTGCATGGAGTGGAGGAATATTCTAGAAGTAAAACTTTAACAGGGCTTCAGGAAATTTGTGCGTAACTGTGAATGGAGTATAATCTGTGGACCGAGGAAAACCTCGCTGCTGCCCATGCGTCGCTTGTGAAGAGCGCGTTCAAGAAATGGAATGTAACGTTTCTTGTTTTTGTTTTTGATTTTTTAAAAACGCCTTATTATCCTGTAATAATAAACGGTAGTAGTTCCGTCCGATTTCAGTGAAAAGAGTTTCTGCTAAGTTGTATTTCAGTGCACTTAACACTTCGAGGCCTACGCTCGAGTGTAGGTCGAGCAAAAATATTTTGAAAATTTCTTTGTCATTGAAAAGAAAACTACATTGTCAAACATTTTCTGGTTAACTTCTTAAACTGTAATGGAAGGTTTGTAACCATTACACTGTATGGTAATAATACCACACATCAAGCTGCAGATATAGGAATGTTTAGCGTCGCTACTATAGAAACTTGGGAACTTCCCTACGCATTTGACTGTTTCCTGAGCAATTGTAGGAACATTACAATGAATGTATAGGGAAAAAACATTACCACTCCTGCTTTCTCACTGTGCGTATACACCGGTATGGTAAATTTCCGAATAATTTCTTAGACTGTAGCATATTCACGCAGTCGTTGTACAGCCTGTGTTTAACAGGATCTTACAAGAACTCTACAGCTCAGTAACAATAACTTACCTGACTACAACAATATGTTTGTTACATCTCCGCAACAGGACAGGTGTGATTGTAAAACATCTTACACAAATAAAGACAGTTGACTGGGACAAAACCAACTCAGCTCCTTAGTGACTGATGACCAGCCAATAATGAACTATTTAGAGCACAGTAGGAGTGTCCATTGTCATGTTGGCCTGCACTAGAACTGTAGTGAGTGGGAACACAGAGACCAATAGAACCTGTGTTCCTGTAGTAGTGGATATAAGTAACTCACTTCTAACTTGTCTTGGTTGTCTTGTAAATGTCTGCTCACCTCAAAGTACATAAACTCAGATCCACTTTCGCGATTTGATGGTTTCACCTGCTGCGCGTCTTAAGCGCCTGCCCGCGAATCACAGACGTCCAGTACCGGAGTAAATTAATTCTCATTGGGCCAATCAAATGTCAAGCTGTTCTCGACGAATACACGCTGCCAATAACGGAAGGAAAGCTGCAGGCACGAAAATATAATAGCGAAATATAGCTTCCGTGGAATTCTTTCCGCAGAAATCGAGTGGCCCAAGTTGTTAGACACATGAAGAATTCGCGAGTTCAGTGCTCTATGTCTTAGGCGTCACACACAAAAGATATCAACTGGTCATTGCTTGTTAGATGTCACAGTGGAAGGCGATGATTGGTCCTGCGTTTTGTTACCTGTTGATTATTGCCTCCAGGTTCTCAAGTGTGTGTCAAATAACGCATGGACCAATTGTAATATGGCACAAACGTACGAGTTTTTTTTAATTTTTTATTATAGCTTTTCCTGAAATTAATCCGCGAATTTTTCAAGTGTTTGGCAATTATCCGTTCAGTAGGCGCCCGGAAATTTCTTGGATTCATTTTGCCAACAAGCTAGACTCCACAGTCCTTTATGTACTCGAGCCTCAGGTAGTTGTTCATTGGTTGATGACACAGAGTTTTCCCACAGACCAGGTAGCACGGGATTCGGTCTTTTTTCTTATTGCAGGTTAGTTATAGGCTAAAATACGTTCATGGTTCAGGGCGTATCTTACCAATTGTGATCCAATTGAGAAATGCAGTCAAAATGTACACGTGTTTGAAGTTTAGCATGTCCTCGAGTGAATTCACGAAATTTTCGGATGTCTATAGTTGGGGACATTCAAAATTCGCGATATTATTTGGCACCAGGCTGAACGTCACAGTACTGTATGCACTAGAGCCGACGTCGTTGTTCCATTGGCTGCTTTATAAATGTGAGTTCACTCCCTTTCCGACTGAACTACACGTGATTGGGGGTCATGATTGTGAAGTGTTCATTTATTGGCGCAGGTTTTACCAGACCGTGTCACATAAGGTATGGGCCAATAAAAAAGTGTTGCAGAGGCACACGTGTTTGAAGTTTAACGTGTCCCCAAATAATAACGCGAATTTTGCAGCTCTCTATCTATAGTCCACTCACGACTGGGACATACTAATGAGCATAAATCTTTTAAAAAACACCCTAGCCATTAGCTGCATGCATAGCTGTAAAAATAATGGCGGGTCCGGGTACTGTACCCGCTCCCGCCACTTTTTTATCAAAGATTGATTTTCATAAGTCTGTTCCAGTCGTGAATGGATTATACTCATAGCGCAGAATAGTGGGATCTCTACTAGAGACCTGAAATATTTCGGCACAACCTAGAATAAAAAATTTCGAACTTTTATGTCACTTTGCAATCGAAGTCTTCCGCTGTGACAACAAGCAACCAATGACCATTTGACAGCTTCAGCTTCATTTAACTTGCGAATCTTTTAGGTTTATAGATTCTACCCCTCGAATTAATTATGGACAACTAAAAAATTCTTGAATCCATGATATTGCAGACGGCGTGAATTCAGTTAATTTCTAGTGACACGCAATTTTCGTATAAATAGTTACTGTCTTGTATTTCAAGATACTTCAGATCAGATCCACCTTTTAAGACTGGATAATTTTCACCAGCTACGCGTAGATGTCTGTCAGCGAATCAAATATTTTCAGTACCGGATTAACTTAATTCTGATTGCACCCTTCAAATGCCACATTTTCTTGTCCCAAAGACACAGAGCGATTGACCAAAGAAAACTACAACTATGCAATAAATTGTGCGCCCAACCATCGCCTTTTACTACCACAACAATCAACCAATAAACATATGTATGGGAGTATATAAGACTGTGCAGTCTAGCCTAAATGTCATTGAACTCACGGATTTCTCAGGTCCCTGCTTATCGCGAAAATCAGGTACACCTACTAATAACACACGTAGAAAGATACAGAGTGAATCACGTACAACCTAGTCAACAGCATAAAGTGATCACCATGAAGCCATCAGCCAATGTAGTACAAATAACAGCGCCTGGAGTGTATACACTGCCGTCGAGATCAGCCTCGCCGTCAAATCAACTCTCGCAAATTCTGTATCTTTGGCCAAGGGTAAGTGAATTTCGGAATGGGGCGGAAGAACTTCCTACGAAAAGGATAAATTTAAACTAAGCAGGAACTTCAAAAGTGTCCAAATAACCGCGAGATGGCTGCAACGCATTTCACTAAGTTAGGTCATGAGTTAGTTTGGAAGCCGTGCCCTTATAAGCCTTCAAGTATAACACCGGGGTACGTTAATAAGCATTTTCCAATCCAGTCCAAAATTGTTACAGTCACTGCTCTAGTTGTTCCCTTATTGTCTACGGTTTTGTCACTCCCCGTACGACAGAAGAGCCTTTTTATTTATTTGTTTACAAATATACCACACCAGTATATACCTATAGTGAGAGAGAGTGGATGGTAAAGATTTTTTCCCATACATCATTGGTAGCGTTCTTACATTTTCTCAGGTCACAGTCAAATGAATAGAGAAGTTACCAATTATGTATTGCAGCGGTGGTAAACATTCCTATATTTTCAGCCTGATACATTATAGTTTTATCATACAATGTATAGGTTAGAAACTTCCCCATTACAGTCTGGGAAGGTTACTAGATAATTGTTTTACAGTGTAAGCTTACATGATAGGGAACAACCGCTTGTATAGTCTATTCCCAGCGTCTTCACACTTTTTGGATCAAACCTTTGAAAAATCACCCAATGCATGAAGTATTTAGTTATTTACTAATTATGTTATTTATCAGAAGCGTTTTATACTTGTGTTAACATAAAATATCATAAAAGTACCGTATTTTTAGTTAAACTGAAATTTTATTTATATGTTAAGTATAAGTTATAATATTTCATTTATAATTAATATGAATAAAAATATTGAGAATATAGGTTCTGGTAATACCTAGTAGGAAAATAATTCTCATGGAAAAGGCTATTACACTGAGTGCGCACGAATGCGGTGCATTGTTCTGTTGATGTAATTTTCAATAAACTAAGTTTCTATGAGGGAGGCGGAGTGCTGTTTCTGGTTCTTATGTTACTGTTTAATTAATTAAATGTACTATTAATGTATGTAGGTGTGTGAATGAGTGCGTGCGAGTAAACGTTGCATTAATATTTTATATTATGTATATTTTTAGGTAACTGAGAATTTTAAACGTCTTATATTATAATTTTTAATGTCATATATTAATTAATTTTTGTTTTGTTTTTCCCGTGTCAAATAGTTATTTGCTGTGATTTTGTATCCTTCAGCAATCCTTAAAATAAATCTCAAGTTTTAGAATTTTTGCTGGTTGATGTTATCTTGTTTATTTTTATAAATGGTACAATTACATGTATATGAATGTATGAGGTTTTGTGTATGCGTGTATGTGTAAAGAGAAATCGGATAGGTTCACAATTAAGGTTATTTTAATTTTATGTATGTTGATTTTATTTATTTCATAGAAGCTTATTTCTAAGTTTATAGCAGACAATACGTTTTGTGTCATTGTTTTAATTTCTTTTTCTTAAAAAAAATAGTTTTACGTTTATTATGCAAAGTGGTTAAGTGCAAGAGGAGACAATACCTCAACTTCGCCACAAAAAATAAAGACGCTTTATTATTATTATTCTTTTAGTTATTAGTGCCTATTATTATGGTAGTAGAAGTGTAGCGGGGCTTCATAAAAGTCGGAAGCAACCGTGAACAGACTATGCCACGCAATACAGCTGCACTGGCCAGCAAAACGGCGTCACCATCCAGCACGATGCTGGAACATCTTTCGTCGCTCAAGCCCAGGTATAATACATCCATAGTTACTTCACGATTTCCTGGAACCCTGCTAAAGTTCTATTTACAGGATATTCCACCGCCTCGGGAAAGCTAAACTTAACTCAGTCTTAGAAAATTACACCAAAGGATGATGCGACGAATTCGTGTGCACTCAGTTGTAAAAATGTTTTGCAGGCGAACTATTTCTTTAGGCGCTACCAACACACGTGTTTTCTCACTATTTCCTTTTTTCATTTTTATTATAAATGAAATAGTCTGAATTATAAAGAAAATATAGTTAAACTGCAACTAAACGTGTCATGCATGGGCTAGAGTTTTTCAAATGTTTGCTTCAAATGTGTGTGAAGAAACCGTGATTAGACTATAACTAGGGAAATGTGTTTCTCGCGAAAATATTTATGGCCGCGTTGGACGTCAAAGTCCTACATCCAAAAACTCAACTTCCTTTGGTTATTGGCCGCGTATCTACGCGAAAAGACATGTTCTTATTTGACTGGGCCAATCGTAATAAAGTACTTCGATACTGAACGTCCATGATTCGCGGGCAGACACTTGGGGCACGGGACATTTAAAATCATCCAACCACGAAAGTGCATATGCACTAAAGTGTTTTGGAGTACATCTGGTCTTGAAATCTTTTCGTGAAAAACAACCGTCTCTAACTATAACTAGAGATAGGAAAATTTCGCGAGTTCATTACAGGACAAGATAGAAGTCCAATACGTGTGAAAACTGAAGTTGAGTTTGCAATTGGATAGTGGTTTGTTCGACACGTCTTGGACGACCCTGAGCCAATAGCAGACTTGTAAGGAAGCAAGTATCGAATCCCATGCTACTAGATGCGGAGTAAAACAGGCTACTCTCTGGAGCAGCAGCCACTGAACAAACAAGTGAGACTCGAGTATGCACAGGACTGTGGAGTCTAGGCTACAGGTCATTGAACTCGCGAAATTTTCCTGTCCCTAACTATGACTTACTTGTCAGCCGGTAGGCTCCAGCCAACAGGAACTCTTTCGCAGCACGCAATAACCAACCAGGCCCCGAGGCCTCGCGTGGCCAATCAGAGAGCCGCGCCACGCCATTACACTTCACGTGTGTATTTAACTGTAGGGACCGGACATCGGTTGTCGCCGAACGTACCTGCGAGAGCTTCTTCGTCGGGAGAAGGGCGACGAGCACCTGTGCAGTCGTCCACCACCAGCACACTGCGGACGTCCTTCAACTGCGCTTCCGGTTTTATGCGCGGCCCGCGAGGGGACATTTAGCGGGCTGCAACCCTCCCATCCCCCCTCCAACACACATCACGTGCCCGCTAATGCCGCCGGCGCCTCGGGTTACGACTAATTCCACGTCGTCCCCGAAGCCTCACCTACTCTTCGCCCCACCTGTACGTCTTCCGCTTAGCCGCTCTGCACGTGCGCCAGCCCTTCGGCAGTGGAGCCGTCGCACAACCCGGCCTAGCGCGTGGCTATCGCCGTTCACTTTTTTTTTTTTTAACTACCTTATTCTAAGTGTTACGTGTAGGTCAGAAGGTAGAGTCGGGTTCAAATTGCATCTCAGGGCTGAGCCCCTTACGCCTAAGGGAGAGGTAATTGAATACAAAGGAGGTGGGCATCGCGGCCGAGAGGGAATGGGTAGGTATGGCCATCACTTTGGAGCCATGCCTACCTCCCTAAGTGTAGTGTAGTTAAAGCTACATTAAGAAGGGGTATGGGAAAACCCGCATAGACACGGTAAAACCCATACCGACATAAAATGAGTTAAACTCGTGGGAGCACTAGTGAAAATGCTAAAGGAGATAGCAGGTGTGGAGTCCATGCTGTCTAATATGGGAGTGAAGAATCTAGTAGAGAGGCGGCGGGGCTTTGGGCCAGCGTGTTAAAGGTACATGCGCCCTTGAGGTGGAACTGCCATCCATGTTCCTGAGCAGGCAGCCTGACTACCTGCACAGCAACACCGATAGCAGTGACTTCAGGCAGGGTCCTTAAGCTTCCAGCCGAGGGCGCAAGAAATCCGGGCAGCTCAGTCATGGCACCTACTCCAGCTTCGCTCTTCTGCGCCGATATAAGGATCTCCACATCGCGGGTGAAGGTGGGGAGTAACGGATCTTGTAGCCACCCCCTCCCCCTCCACAAGAATCTCCCTCGGTCGTAGGTGAGCAGCGCTCGGCGGGACATCCAGGAGCTACCAGTTGTGGAGGCGAATCCGCTGGCCAACGAGTGAAGGCTGAAGTCATTGCCGTCGCGGTTTGTCGCCCAAACATGGGCACTTCCACGGCTCTTTCCTCACACACACACACACACACACACCAAGTTACAAGTGCCACCCTTGGTTATAGGTAGAGACCTGCCAAATTCGCGTTCTTATTTGGGGACACGTTAAACTTCAAACACGTGTGCCTCTGCAACACATTTTTTATTGGCCCATACCTCATCTGACACGGTCTTGTAAAACCTGCTTCAATGAATGAACACTTCACAATCGTGACCCCCAATCACGTGCAGTTCAGTCGGAAAGAGAGTGAACTCACATTTATAAAGCAGCCAATGGAACAACGACGTCGGCTCTAGTGCATACAGTACTGTGACGTTCAGCCTGGTGCCAAATAATATCGCGAATTTCGCATGTCCCTAGTTATAGGTCGTTCGCGGTAAAGTGAGCACTTTTTAAGGACCTTTCAAAATGATTTAACCCCTAATAAATATAATTTATTGCAGCCTCAGACGTTAATTTTTCAGAGTAGTGAAATGTATACACTGTGTTTATTAGTCATTTTGCAATGTGTATATTAAAAAGTGGCAGAAAGTCAGAAATTAATTTAAAATAAAATTTTAGCAGGGCTTTAAAAAGTGTTCATTTTACTGTGAATATCCTATAGATAGGGCCACTGATTTTTAGCGAATAAATCGGCGCATACAGTAGACTTCAATTCTCTGTATACACCTCGGCTGTTGTCATACTTCCATTGGCTGCTGGTGTCGTTTTCGCATTCGACAGAACCACTCAGGATTCCGTAACTCTGACACCCCACCTTCGTGATTCGTACACAACAATTAACATGGACGAGAACATGCTCCAGCCAATCAATAAGGCTGGACGACCCCACAGCGTTTTGAAGTCTATCTTGTCTCGAATTTTTTCGCGAAATATCACTGCCCCTACCTATAGAGACCCGAGAATTCCGCGGGTTCATTTCTAGACAAGTTGGAATTCACACACATGTACGTTCACGTTACGTGTGTAATTGGTCGACGTGTTGTTTGACACCTCCTGGAGATAAATGAGCCAATAACAAACATGCAATAAATTGTGCGCCCAACCACCGCTTTTTACTACCACAACAATCAACCAACAAACAGTTGATATCTGTATGAGAGTATATAAGACTGTGAAGTCTAGCCTACAGGTCATTGAACTGCGAATTTCTCGGGTCTGTACCCACGGTTAGAGACCAGAAATTTCGGGCGTTCAATGACCCGTAGGATAGACATGGCATTCTTTTGTCCAGTAAATAGAGCTAGCGATTTTTCGCGAAAGTATTTGAGTATAAGATAGACTTCAGTACTATAAGCACCCAACGGCAGTTTGTCTAATGCCATTGGTCGCTGTCTGTTCGAGAAGGCTTTTTCATATTCGGCCGGGCTACTCAGAACTCGGCAACATCGGCACGGCTCCTACGTGATTCGTGTGCAGACAGTTAACACGTGTCAAAAAGTAATTCAGCCAGTCAAGACAGGTAAATTACCCTACAGTGTTTTGAATTATAACTTGTCTTGAAATCTTTTCGCGATATTTCACTACCCCTACCAGTATAGCAAGTATCAGTATCTCACTGATTGGTTCCTGTTCTAGTGAGCGAGCGTGATGGGGTTTGCGTTTGGTTCAGTGTACAGTTGACTTTCCTTATTGGTAGGGGTAATGAACTTTTGAGGGAAAAGATTTCAAGACAAGTTATAATTCAAGAGACTGTAGGCTCGTTTACTTGTCTTGATTGGCTGAATTACTGCCTGTACAGGAATAACGTAGGAGCAGTGCTGATGTTGCCGAGTTCTGAACGGCCCGGTCAAATATGAAAACGCCTTCTCTAACAGACAGCGACCAATAGCAGAAGACAAACTGCTGTTGGATGCTTATATTATTGAAATTTATCCTGCACTCGAATTTTTTCGCGAAATATCACTACCTCTACTTCTTGGCTGTCATGCAAGTATGAAGCTAAAACCCCATTCACTGCGCTAATTAGAATTCAGATACAATATGACAGAACGTTCGTGATTGCTCTGCAAACAATTTAGTCGAGTTATAACCTTGTTAATCCAATCATGAAAGATTAAACTAGTGTCATAGAAGATATGCTGGCTCAAAACATTTTTGAGATTTTTCATTGTGTGAAGATATTTTTGTGTGGCTCTTAACAGCGAAAGTCTTGAGAGCCGATGGATATGATTGAGGTAAGCATGGAGCAGCGCCGGATTGCAAGGGCTGGGAAAATGGGAGTTCCCCGAGAAAACTTGCCGACCAGCGCTATCATCTGGCACGATTCTCACGTGCGAAAATCTGGGAGCGACCCCTCCGGGAATTGAACCCGTTTGGCCTGGGTGGGAGGTGAGTAGTCTGACCACTACACCACCGCGGCCCCAAACGCTCAGGGACGTTCACACTTTGTGTAGTAACGATGACGCTCAAAATTCCCATATTTCCAGCCTGTTTTGATATTATTTCCACGCTGCGTAATGATTAAGGGGGATTAGGCCCTGTCTAATTATTTTTTTCGTTTTTCAGCCAAAAATTCAATTTAAGGATGTAAACTAAAATTTTGGGCCAAACATAGCATGACTGACGCATTCCTTCACGCTTTTGAATTGCTAAAGCCTCACTGCCTTTCTTATTTTCTGACTTGGAGCAATCGAGGTAAAATAATCGATTTAATTGCGGGAGCGTTTCCAGAGGTCACAATAGTTACAGCAATCGACCAAAACCTATTTCAGGAAACGCATTGAGTTATGTTTTATGCTATGCCGTCGAGGAAAATCCATACAAAATCTGTGTTTTCAGCAGGTAACTGAAAAAAAAAAAAAACCAAAGACAATCAATCCTCCTTAAAGACATCCACTACAGTTTTGAAAGTTTACTAGAATATATATATATGTGTGTGTGTATATATATATATATATATATATATATATACATATATATATATATACACTGTAGCCAAAATAAGAAGCGAGCAGAGCCGAGAAGTTTGAAACACAGCAGCGAACTCTATACGACGAACATCAATTCCGTGCTCGTTACGTGTAACTTTCCTAGTATACCTGTTGCCCGGTTAATGAAGTAATTTTGAAATAAACCTTTGAAATGTATTATCAGCCCCAATCTTCGTGCATTTTTACGTAACCAGAAGCTGGCGTGCCTGCAATTAAGTTGGCGGCGATGCACTGAAAGTAATTCGATGTTTCAACGTCATTTTAAGGATTCTAGGGACGATGGCGTGAACTCTGAATCTAGCTCCATTTTTTTTTTTTTTTTTTAAACTCTTCCTTCAATAGTCGTTAAGACACATGTTCCACGGCAAGTTCAATGGTGACCCGCGTGATAATTAATGTCGCTGAAGGTGATACATGAAAATGTTTGATTTTTTTAACGTACAGTGTCGCATTGGCAATATGTAGAAAAAATACCGCTTTATCCACTTAATGTATTATCCCGAGTGTATTCGTTCACGTCTGGTATGTTGCATAGTAGCTGGAATCATGTTCGGTGCTTTGCAAGTCCAGCAGCTATGCAGCACCAATACAGACCCCCGCCTTTCTCTGGCCCAAAGCTATTGGTTGTCGCTGACACATTCACTATTATATACTTGTACCCCGGATATACTGAAAGCCTTTCCATACGTCATAAGCAGAGACCTGCAGAATTCGCGTAATTATTTGGCGTCAGGCTAAACTTCACAGTGCTGTATATGCTCGAGCCGGCGTCGGTTCTCCATTGACTGCTGCATAGATGTGAAGTCACTCCATTTTTTAATAGACTGCACGTGATTGGACTACACAATTGTGATGTGTTTATTTACTAGCCCTGAGTTACCCAGGGCGTGCCAAATAAAGTATGGTCCAACAATAAAATTATTGGTAATGTACACGTGTTTGAAGTTTAACGTGTCCCGAAATAATAACGCGAATTTTGTACGTCTCGTGTAATAAGTGTCTTAAGAGTGTCAGTTCTTATTAGAAACTAGTTAAGTACACTCCACAACAAAAATTTCTTCATATTCATCGTCTGAAATGAAAAATTAATGTGGACGTTAAGAGGTTATGTCTAAAAGCTGACCTTCAGGCTGGTAATTAGTAAATAATAACTTCTTCAGACTTGCAGAGAAAATAGAATTTAAATGTAAACTAACAGATTGACAAATCAAATGAGAATATAAAAATACAATCTGGATGAAGTTGTTTTCCTATTTGCATATTTTTGTCGTCCAGCAAAGTATGTTACGTTCTACACCTTCTATATAGCTCGCCAATAAAATGTATACTTATATGTAACGGGGTATATTAGGTTTTATTATACATTTTATGCGAAAATGCATAGAAAATTCCTTTTTGTGAAACTACTTGTCCGATTTAATATTATAAACTGCTCTTATATTCAAGTGGGGACCATTTAACACCGAAACGGCCTGTCTGTAAGCATTATGAGGGGGCGGGAGGGAGGATATATTTTATAAATGCTTAATATGAGTGAGGTATAATTCAATCCTCCCGATCGCTTAAGATGGGTGGTTTTAGTTCTGCTTCACTCTGCTCTTGTGAGCAGTTTGTTGTCCTCGGGCGGGTGTACTACGACTTTTTGGACCTACCGTGTAGGTAAGGCAGATCTCATAACTAGGGACCTGCAAAATTCGCGTTATTATATGGCATCAGGCTAGACTTCACAGTACCGTGCATACTGGAGCCGGCGTTGTTTCTCCATTGGTTGCCGCTTAGATGTGAAGTCACTCCCTTTCTGACTGAACTGCACGTGATTGGGGCACACAATTGTGAAGTGTTCATTTATTGGAACAGGGTTACCTGGGGCGTGTCAAATAAAGTACGGTCCAATCACAAACGTATTGCAAAGGTGCGTGTGTTTTAAGTTTATTGTGCCCCGAAATAATAACGCGAATTTTGCAGGTCTCTATTCATCACCAAATCGGAGGCCGCAAACATTCAGGTGGAGGAGACGGAATCGACGCGTGGATTAAGGGGCAAGATGGCAGCTGTCATAAAGGCGGGTGAGGCGAGTGGCCGGTACAATGCGAAGAAAACAGATCAGATGGGGCAATCAACTTTAAGTATAGGTTTTGAACGAAATACCGCTGCCTCTTCCATGGGCACAGTAGACGTGTTGCGTTTCTCTAATTTGGAAAATGTATCGCATACCTGTATGCTAATTGATAAAATCGTGGAAATGAAAGTGTCCCCAACGGAAATTAATATTTCGCAAGCGTTGGTGAGCAAGTGTTCGGGTTTCACGTTAAAGATTGTTCTAACGAGTATAGCCAATGGATAGGGATAGGAGAATTTTGCGAATTAATTTCGGGACAAGATAGACGTCAAACGCATATATAGGGACGTCGCCTTCGCAATTGGATCACAGTTTATCAGACCCGTCCTACACGCCTCTGAGCCAATAGCAGACTTCCAAGGAAACACCTTGCGAATCCCATAACTGCCAGGTGTGGGCCAATGAACACACAGCTGAGGCTCCAGTATGCACAGGACTGATGAGTCTAGCCTACAGGTCATTGAACTCGCGAATTTCTCCTATCCCTACCAATGGGGAAGAAATACTACTAGTTAAAACTGAAATACGGGATTAATTATACCCGCGTAGGGCTAAAGCTGGCCTGATTAATTAATTAATACGTTCGGCGTTTTCAAGACCCGAATGAAAATACGTTTTCGTTAATTCAGTCGTTCTAAATATTACGTTAGATGAAAGTGAGATCGACAGTATGATATTTGAAAATTTGTATCCCGTGTTGGACAGCATAGTGAGGGTCAAAGTGTGCCGTTAAAGATAATGGAAATGCGGAAGTTGGCAGTAGATGTAGATACTGATGTTCATTTTGCCAAAGAGGACGAGAAGGAAATAAGTAAAGTTCAAAAAAGTAAATTGTAAGGTGTTTGTGTTGACGGTGATAAACGGAGTGCTTCTCAGCAGTTGAGAGTTGCGGAAATTAGAACGCAGGGTAGAAACGCTATCTCAGAGTACTCCAAAATGGTTGAAAACGACTTTTTCAAAACGTCGTATCTCGAAATATACCCGCCAGATCCATACAAAACTACTCAAGGGCCATGCACTGAACTTTCACACAGAATTTGTTCCAATAAAATAATAGGGTCGCATCTGAAAGTCCCGTAGGTACATACAGTGCGACGAGAACACTGTACGTCAGTTCAGAGCCTTGCGAATATAAGCGATGGTGTACTTGATGTGCCTGGCAGTGTCGCCCTTATTGCTCCCGCACTTCTTGGCCTCTAACGCGGAAAAAGGCTGCAGCTAGGCGGGGACCTTAAGGTTGACGTAAAGCAACTGCCTATGGAGAACTGCACCGGACTATACAACGCGAAAAACTTATAAATAAAAGTAATACAGACACCATACAAATTATCAGAAAAATGCAATTTATACTGTGTATAATAGAAGAATGTATAAAATTTGCAAAATTATAAAATATTTTTCTAAAATATACTTTTTAAAAGTAAAAATAATCGATTCAAATAGTCTATATTTTTAACAAAATTTAAGCATATTTCCATTTTGTATTCTTCAGAAAGCAGAACTTGCAAGAATATCTTCGGCGAACTTTTATGGCTGAAACTGGCGTAAATAAAGTTAATTATAAAATTTATATGATACATTATTACTATGATTTTATTACACATGATCACAGTAAATATTATGACGATCTTTCTTGAAGAAGATTATCTTGAAAATTCTACTTTCCAAAGCATCCAAAACGGAAATGCGCTTAAATTTGGTTAAAAAGTGGACTGTATTGTTCAATTTTTTTTTTTTTACTTTTAAAAATTATATTTTATAACGTTGCTCTATATATATGTATATATTATATTATATATATATATATATATATATATATATATATATATATATATATATATATACACACACATTCTTCTTTCATGTACTGCAAAAATCACAATTTTCTGACAATTTTTATGGTGTCTGTACTGATATTTTATAGTTCTTCACTTTGTACAGTCGGGTTCAGTGATCTATAGACAGTGAAATGTGCAAAATTGTAATGTTATGCACTAGGAGGTGAACTGAAATGTCTCCATAGATGTTACCGTGTGTTTTCGTTAACTGAAATTATTTCGAATCTCGCATAATGTGAAGTTTTATGTGCTAACACATTGAGAATTAATGTCTGTACATTAACGGTATTTGCTTTGCAGTAAGTATAATATTAATAAAAGCTTATTACACCTTAGATACACAAAATTAACATTAAGTTAACAGTAATGTTCTTAACTAAATGTTCAGTACTTTTGTAAAACTTTTGATGTACCATTAGATTTTTATTCGTAAATGCACATACCTATAGGCTGTTCGCAGTAAAATGAGCACTTTTGAAAGCCCTGCTTAAGATCTACATGTATACACTTGTGTGTTCTTCCATCTCACGTAAAATTAACATTGCCATGGGCATCAACACTTTATCCATGCGCCGGTCAAGTTAAACTGTGTAATTATTAGAAAAGTACACATTTTATAAATCAGATTATTTTTACTCACTGATGCATCAAAAAACCACAGAAAGCGAAATAAATAATTTGAATTATCACAAATGGTAACTTTACAGTTTTTAATTCGACGTCAGGTTATGGAATAAATTTCCTTTCCAACTTTACCGGGCGCATGTCACTCAGCGCGCCCGTTGAAGTATATGCAGTCATTGGCAGTGACTGTTTTCTAAGGTTGATTTCAAAAGTGTTCACTTTATCGTGAACAGCCTTTACATGCATTTACTGCAGGCTAGCCGTGTCCCGTTTTGAATTTTGAGTATGACGGTCTGAATTTAGCTAATATTTTTCCTGTGGTTACACCCGGCTAGAATATTAATTTTTTTATGGAATAAATTAGTTGGAAAATAGATATTAAACCAAGATTTTGACCTCTTTTCCTCGCCGAATGTAATTTTTTTTTTTTATCTGGAATTTTGAATTCGCTGTTCTTCGGTATGCGTGCGGATTGCTTTGTGAAGACAAAATCATCAGCACTGGTTCAACTGCTACTGAGGAATACGTGGAAATATATTTTCTCCTTTTTCATTCGCTTAACGCTTGAATCTTGGAACATCTTAGAAGTAATTTTCAGTAGTATTCTGAAGTAAAAAACAACACGCCATTATCGTATAGGAACATCTGGTATGAACTGGAATACCAAATGTTCGACCCCCTTTCATTCCCTTGAGCATTGAGCTTAAAAAAAAATTCTGTAATTAGTTTCCAGGCATTTGTAATTTGTATATTTTGAAATTAGAATCGCCACGATAACCCACCGTGTTTAATAGATACTGAAGATTCCAATCTTCCCCTCTTTTCACTGTATCATGTTTCAAAAATTCTTGTTTCTGGATCCGACGATTTCATCTGTGGGTTATTGAATCTGTCAGCCAGCCATTGAGTGAGTTGAGAGATTTGGACGGCTCTTAACGTCGAGGTCTTGAGAGCCGATGAGGGTGAAGTGAGGCGAGTATGAGGCGGCGGCGGATTGCAAGGGGGGCGGGGGGGGATGTCATCCCCAAGGAAAGCCGTCGACCCGCGGCATCGTCCGACACAGCAAGCATCCGGGACCGACCCCTCCGGGATTCGAGCCCAGCTCGTCTAGGTGACAGGCGAATAGTGTAACCACTAGACCACGGACCCTCTTTGAGGCTGGAGTTCGCGACAGTATCACCTCTGTGTTCTTAAGGCTCAAGCTTGCACGGCGCTCGAAAGTGTTCGAAACGCACTTTTTTTTTAAAACTATTCAAACGTGCGTCCAGTGTGCTGACCTACGAAAAGAACACCCGTATCAGACGAGGGTTATTGAGTGTTTCCCACACGTCGAGAACATTGGAAACGTCATTTCAGAGGCACTCCAACAAAGCTAAAAAATAACGGTTTTTTTTTTTTTAGAACGCTATATCTCAAAATATACGCGCCAGATACATACGGACCTGCATTGAACCTTGCCCAGAATTTCTACCAATAAAATAATAACGTCGCCCCTGAAAGTCCCATAGGTACACGCAATACGACTGTAGGCTGTTCACGGTAAAATTAACACTTTTGAAAACCCTGCTTAAGATCTACGTGTATGCACGCCGTGTATTATTCCTACCTTATTTAAAATTAACCCATTCAGACCCCAGTGTACCCATCGTGTACATTACTCACGTGCAGGCGATTTTTGGTCTGTGCTGCGCTCTGTAAGACTCAATGACCAATGAGTCTACCTGTGGGTAAACGGTTCGCATACCGTCTTACTGGTCTAGATCGTAATTGGTTCATATTACTGTAGTCGAACATACAGTCTACAGTTCATTGGCTGTAACAACGAAACAAGTTTGTGGCGACTAAAGTACAGCACGCATCATAACATTTTTCGTTTGAAACTCCTGAAACTAAATTAAAGTGGGTTTGAAAGGGTTAACATTGCAGTGGGCCACATCACTTTATTCATGCGTCGGTCAAGTGAAACTGAGAAATTATTACAAACCATATACGTATTTTAAAATTTGTTCATTTTTACACTTGATGCCTTGAAAAAAAAAAAACAGAAAGCGAAATAAATAATTTAAGACCTCACAAATGTTTACCTAACACTTTTTATTCGATGTTTAGATTCCGAACTTCTTTCCCTCCATCGTTGCCAACTTTACTGGGCGCATGTGACTCAGTGTGCCCTTTAAAATATATGCGAGCAGAGGCATTGACCTGTTTCTAAGGTTGGTTTCAAAAGTGCTCACTTTATCGCGAACAGCCTTTAGAACACTTCACGCTAGTTTAGAGCCTTGCACTTAGTGGCGATTGTGCACTTGTTGCGCGTGGCAGAGTCGCCCTTATCGCCCCGCACTTCTAAGCATCACACGTTGAAAACAACTTCAGGAAAGTGGGACCTTTTCGTACTCTATGACGGCACGGGGTTTCTATAATCCATTCACGGTTACTTCGGTCTTTTCTGAAGCCCTGCTAAAGTTCTACTGCCAGGATATTCCTCCGCCTCGTACAAACTAAGCTGAACTAATCCTGGAGAATCACACCAGAGGGACAACGCACCGCATCCGTGCACACTAAGTGTAACAGTCTTTTGTATAAGGTCTATTTCTCACTAGGCGCTACCAACATACCTATTTTCTCCCTGCTTTTTATTCAAATTATTTATAAATGAAGCATTATAATGTATAGATAAAATATGAAGAACATTTCAAATTAACAGGAAATAAAAGCGACTTTTACGAACACAAGTATAAAACGCTTGTGATGTACGCCATACGTCGGAAATAACTAAACTGGCCAGTCATGCACGAGGAGACACTATAAACTGAGAACCGCGCGTTTCGGCGGCTGAATGGCCTGCGTCGACGCCTTTCCGCTTCTGCGGGTATCGTCTCTTCAGCGACGTCGCACGGCCGTCGGGAGGAAAATTCTCCGTGACATTTGCCGCTCAATCAAACGGGCGTGGGTGCGCTCGCGCGGTTGGGCGCGTGTGTCCAGGAGAACGCCTGTACAGCCTGGAGGAATAAGAGGGTGTGAGCGGCGACAGAAAAAAAAAGATGGCATAATCGTTGCCCACACCCCAAAGGTTTTATTTCGGGACACATTAAACTTAAAACACACTTACCTTTGCAATACGTTTGTGATTGGACAGTACTTTATTTGACACGCCCCAGGTAACCCTGTGCCAGTAAATGAACACTTCACAATTATGTGCCTCAATCACGTGCAGTTCAGTCAGAAAGGGAGTGACTTCACATCTAGGTGGCAACCAATGGAGAAACGACGCCGGCTCCAGTATGTACAGCACTGTGAAGTCTAGCCTGATGACAAATAATAACGTGAATTTTGCAGGTCCCTATGTACAGGCTATTCGCGGTAAAGTGAGCACTTTTTAGGGCCCTCCCAAAAGGCATTAACCCCTAATAAATATATTTTATTGCAGTCGCAGACGTTAACTATTGAGAGGGATAAAATACATACACTGTGTTTATTAGTCATATTGCAATGTTTACATTAAAAAGTGACGGGAAGGTAGAAATTAATTGAAAGGAAAAATTTAGCAGGGCCTTAAAAAGTGCTCACTTTACCGTGAATAGCCTATATAAATTTCATATTAACACCAGTTAAAGGTAAGGTACATCTATATATCGTATAAAATTAACATGGAAGTAGTGTCACGTGTTTAAGACGTGCGAGGTTAGCAATGTGACGGTTTTTCTTAGGTGTTGGGGTTGTTTCATTCATGCTTCGCTTTGACATGTCGCCGAAACGGAGTAAACCAGGACGCTCCCACACGTCTAAAGGTCTGGAAAAAAGCGTTGCAGTTGGTGAAGGATGAACTGAAGTGAAATTAGCTCCGAGTCCCACATTCGAATGTGGCTTGTCATTTTTTTTATAAGCAAACAAACATCGCACTTTGTACCCCAAACCTGTAACAAAGTTACATGTTTAAGGGGTTTCACTAATAACCCTTAATTGCACATGTTATAGATAAGGATAGGAACATTTCGCGATTTCAATTACCTGTAGGCTACACTCCACGGTGATGTGTACACTCGAGCATTAGTTGTTTGTTCATTGGCTGCTTCATCAGTGAGTAGCCAGTGTCACTCTACTCCAGGTATCATGGCACTCGCTACTTGCCTGATATTGGCTCGGAGTATTCCAGGGCGTGTCTGATAAACTACGATCCAAATGAACACTCAACATCAGTGCACACGCCTAGATGTAGTAATAAAAAATGCATTTATATCGAGAGGATGGCTCATGAATTCCATGATAAAGCAGTGGAAACATAGCACTGTGCACCCCAAACCTGTAATTAAGTGACATGTTTAAGGGCTCTCCAATTAAAAACCATTCTTTATTCGAAGCTAACTTCACTTCAGTGAATGATGAATGATGGACAGTGTACAAGGTTAGTAAAAGTTTTAGTATCCTGTGGAGTATAGTTAAGGATTATCGCACCAAATTTTTATCAGATCCAGATAATGCAACTCTTACAAAATTGGAAAGCCTTTGGTTATGCCTCCTGAAATTGAACATGAACTTAAGGTAGTAAACTACATAACAACAATGCAGTCGGTAGGCTTTGGGATTAAAGTTAACCATGTCAATAGCGTGGGGTATAGGGTTACTGAAGCTGCAGGACTCAACCCTTTCTCTTCAGATGAGCGCGAAAATTTTTTCGTGTAAATTTATTTTGAAAATAATACATTTAGAGGTAAACATCATACTATCATGAAGTAACTAGAATATCACGGAGTTATAGGCTGTTCACGTTAAAGTTAGCACTTTTTAAGGCCCTCCCTACAGGCCCTAACCACTTATAAATATATCTTATTGCAGCCTCATGCATTAAATTTTGAGGATGGTGAAATTTATACAATATGTTTATTTGTCGCACTGCAATGTTTATATTAAAAAGCAGCAGGAAGATGGAAATTGGATGAAAGGAAAAATTTAGAAGGGCCATAAAAAGTGCTCACTTTACTGTGAACAGTCTATACCTACTTTAATTGCTAAATTTTGTTATTCAATAACTGGGGGGGGGGGGGGGAACATCGCTATTTCAATATGTTTGTGTGGTGAAAATGTACCTAAAGAATCCCCCTGTCTCGCGAAACAAAGTCAGATAACCCTGGTCTAATATTTTCGAAACAGCCACACGTGGCGATGCATCTCGCGGTAAGACGAGGGGGCTGAAATGTCGCTGCTACCTTTGAGTGAAGCCAGGCACGCGCGTAAGACTGCGGTGGTTCCATGCGATATCCTTCTTCAAATCGATCCGTATCGATACCTGTCAACTGTAGCGATACCGACGCGGTATACTTCTTCCACGAAGTACTGGACATCGATGGCCGTAAATCGCATGTATCTCTCGTTTAGACATCGCTAGTACCGACATCACGAACCACGTTTCTATGTAAAATATCGACGTAGATATCGCTCACAACAATATACAAATCGATAACCGCAATCTCATTAACACTGATACCAGAAATGAAAAAAAAAAATTGATCTTCACAGACGCCAGTGTCGTAAACACTGTAAACTGCTGCAACGTCATGTAAGTAGGGACAGGAAAATCTCGCGTTTTAAACGACCTGTAGGCTAGACACAATGGCTCCCATGCACGCCGTGTTTCGTAAAGATTTGAAGGATTACAAACATTAACGTGTATTAATGAAAACAGAGCTGAATGAACGAGGAACATAAACAGTTTGTGTGCGTAGTGTATCTGAACGCGCTGCAACAGTGGCTTATGCCTCAGTTGTCGGAAAACCATAATTACTTTCTTCAACAAGACGGCTGTCCCGCTCACTTCCATCATGAAGTTCGTCTCCGCTTGGACAACGTGCTGCGCAGACGTTGGATAGGACGTGAGTCTGAAGATGACCAGAACCCAACGCTGTGGCCGCCAAGATCACCGTCCCTCGCACCGTGTGCGGATACAGCAAAGACGCCCCAAACGTTGCCGCATAATATCGCAGGCCTGAGAGAGCGGGACGCACTATCAATAGCTCCATGTTGAGTCGATTGCGGCAAGAACTATAATCCGTCTCACGCTTAGATTGCAGTACAGGGCTTATGGCGCTCACTGTTGCCAGATTGCTTCAGCTTTGTGACGTAACTGGCAAGCTGAGAAACAAATGGACGGTGAAGGAAACGGCCTGATTAAGATAATTTCTATCTGTTTATCTCCCTGCCAACTCGTAAAGTAATCCAATCCTGCGACGCAAGGCTAAGTGGCTCCTTTGAAACTGAAGGCTGTGAGAAAACCGTATCAATGTGACTGGAAGGCGCGCACACAACGTAGGTAGTTTCCTTTTTCGAAGTTGCAAAAAAAAAAAAAAAAACTACCATGCAACAGCGCCCGCAGGAGCAAGGACAGATTTAACCCCTTAACAAACACATTATTTTTTATTTCAGGTGTTTCAAAAAAGAAAATGTATGGTGTAAGATGTGCTTACGGACTTCATATAACGATTGGCACTTTGTAACCTATAGAAAGTGCTTCAGTAGATCAGTGGTACAAGAAGGAACCAATCATAAGATAGTGACCGTGTCTACGGCTACCAATAGCATTACCCAGGGAAAATTCGCTGTCTTGTGTTGGTGCTGGCTTCTGGCATTCAGCAACACCGACCATAGTTTTACCTATTCTGCAGCATATCAGATATGAACGAATATACTTGGGGTAGAATTCTAAGGGGTTAAAGACAGAAACCATGTCCTGGGAAGAGAGAGACCGAATGTCCATTACACCGCACACTGCAATCTAAGAGTGAGACGCTCTGTACACTATTGTGTGGATGAATGCTGAGTCACCCGCGGTTCGGGTGTACGTGTAAAAAAAAAACAGTTTGAGTTCCACGTTAATTCTGCACTGTTTTCATTACTGTACGTTCAGTGATTTAGTTGCAATAAAACTGTACAACTACTCAGAACTTTATGAAACACCCTGTATTTTCAAGCAGCAGCTTTATGTGCAGTGGCTAGTAGTCAGTTTGAACTCAGATCAGGTGGGACCAGTATTCGCTGCTAGTGTCCTTGAAGGTCTGTTATTAGCCCACAGTCCACCGGGGCGTGTCTAAAAAAATGTGTTTGGAACCGCGTTGACTGAGCGGTTAGACTTTTTTTTTTTTTATTTATTTCATTAACCCTACTTAGCAGTACAGCCATCCAGGGTGTTCAATTCTATCATGACTACTGCAATTTAACAAACAGTATATTAGTTATATTAATTCACAAATTTTTTGTGGGAGAGCGGCTGTTTGTCTGGATGCCCGTAATTTAAGCTACAAATTCTATTTATATTCAAAAGCATAATTCACACTTCCTAGGAAGGTGGTGAATTATTCTGCCCCGACCGAGACAGCTCCCCGACGGGTATCCTTTCGGCCGCCCCCCGTTTCGCCCTCCCCCGCCGGAACAGACCAGGGACCGGGATTCCCACGAATCCGCCCGCGCGACCAGACGCCGCCGGGCCCGCACACAGCTAACTAGCCTTTCGGCCGGTCCGCCATTGCACCCAACAGTCGAATGGCCCCGCCCACAAACCCGAAGGCCCCCAGCCCCCTCCCTATCTGTAGCGGTTAGAATGCTCGCCTCTCACCAAAGCGAACCGGGTCCAATCCCCGGCTGGGTCACTCGCGGATTTTCGCATGTGGGAATCGTGCCGGACAATGCTGCTGGTCGGTGGGTTTTCTCGGGGATCTCCCGCGCCACGCTTCATCCTCATCAGCTCTCAAGACCTCGATGTTAAGAGCCGCCCACTCTACTCCACTCCTAGTGTAAACAACTGTAATCATAAATACCAGGGTAGTTTATTTTTAATCTGTATTGCACACTGCAAGGCTCAATACCCAAGGATCTCCCCTGTTGGCCACTGATTCGTATTTTTACGTTATGGCTTGTTCACACCACCACCACTGAACACAAAGCCTACAATTTATCCGTTATGATCACTAGAGATGTGCAAAATTAGCGTTATTATTTGCCATCGCGATAGACTTCACGATCGTGTAGATACTTAAACCAGTGCTACTAGTCCATTGCGTGTTGCCTAGGTGTGAAGATAATCACCTTCTTACAGGACAGCGCATGATTCGGTCGCGTCATTATACAGTTCTTATACATTGGAGCAGATATGCTGCATAAAGTATGGCCCAATGACGAACGCAGCTCAAACGTATACATGCTTGAAGAATAACGTGTCACCACGTTAATAAAGCGAATTTTGCATGTCTCTAATCATAACGCAACAAGTCTGTTACAGAGTATAGGCTATTCCCTGTAAAATGAACACTTTTGAAAGCCCTGCTTAAGATCTACTTGTATGCACGTTGTGTATTCTTCCGCCTTACGTGAAATTAACATTGTCATGAGCTTCGTCACTTTATTCATGCGTCGGCTAAGTGAAACTGTGAAATTATTAAAAAAGTAAATATTTTACAAATCTTCTCATTTATACCCTTCGATAAATAAAGAAACAATAAGCTAAAGAAATAATTTAAGTTATCACAAATGGTTACCTAACAATTTTTATTCGACGTTAAGATACGGAACTACTTCCCACTCATCGCTGCCAACTTTGCTGGGTGTACGTCACTCAGTGCGCTCGTTAAAATGTATGCAGGTAGGGGCAGTGACTTTTTTGTAAGGTTGATTTCAAAAGTGCTCACTTTACCGTGGACAGCCTTTACTTTGAAATACAGAGTTAAATCAGCCGTTTGTCCCGCGAAATTCAGCCGAACACGCCAACAAAATGGCGTCACTAGGTAGTAACAAATCGGAAGACCACTCACCAATTAGTAGGGACACCCGAAAATCGCGAAAATATTTCCGCCCATGATAGATTTCAATACCCTGCGGTTATATCAGCAGTTTTCCTTTCGCATATTAGTAGGGACATACAAAATTCGCGTTATTATTTGGCACCAGACGAAACGTCACAGTACTGTATACACTAGAGCCGACGTCGTTGCTCCATTGGCTGCTGCATAGATGTGAAGTCACTCTCTTTCCGACTGAACTGCGCGTGATGGGGGGACACGATTGTGAAGTGTTCATTTATTGGCGCAGGTTTTACCAGAGCGTGTCAGATGAGGTATGGGCCAGTAAAAAATGAATTGCAGAGGCACACGTGTTTGAAGTTTAACATGTCCCCAAATAATAACGCGAATTTTGCAGGTCTCCACTTATTAGTCACGTGTCCTTGCAATAAACACTTTCTTACTTGGCTGGCCAATCAGAATTAGGTTACTCCTGTGGTGCGCGTCTATGATTCGCGAGCAGACACCGAAGACGCATTGACACGTAGATCATCAAATCAAGAAAACGGATTTCAGCTAAAGTATTATGAAATAAAACTGGTCATGAAATATTTTCGCGAAAATCGGGAGTCCCTACACTAAGAATAAAAAAATAAAAATTTTTTGTGGCGGCCACAAAAATAAAATTTAGTGGCCACTAAAAACTTATTTTGTGACAGCTACAAATTTCTTTTGTACACCACAAAAAATTTGGCAGGGTGAATACCAACAAAATAATTTTGTGGCAGCCCCAAAATATTTTTTTCAGTGTAGCAATCAGCAGCCCAGCAAAGTTGGCTGGGATGCTGGTCTGCCTTATGTATGCTATGCTCTTTAGCGTCTCCTATAGCTGCAGCATCTCCTTCAGAGGAATGTACAGAAAGGACTTTAGAGACCACTTTTAAGTGGAGTGGTGATTCTGATTTTGAAGATTGGCCTTCTAGCATACTTTCTGGTTATCACAGCAATAAGAAGTAGCTGTACTTTGTACTGTGGAGGTGGCTAACAGAGTGTGTTGAAGTGAATATCTAAGGTTAGGTTATATTAATAATTAATAGTCTCCTGAAAAATTCGCGAGTTACCTGCAGGCTAGACTCTACTGTCGTATGTACAAATACGCCGATATCAACTGCACATTGGTTGTCTGCTGTCACAGTGGAAGGCGACTATTAGGCTAGCGTTCTCCATGAGGTGTCAACACCGTCTGGACCAATGGCTAAAGTAATAGAAACACACGTGTTTTGAATCCTAGCTTGTCCTGGATTGAATCCGCGAATTCTTCAGGTCTCTAATAATTAATATTAGTAGACATGTTATTTACCATTATTAGATATGATGGAAAATCGCGAAAAATTTTTGAGACAACATATCTTCTACAACATTTTAACTAGTATAGTCATTCATGATTGGATGAACGAGGATCTGGCTCGGCTAAGTTATTTGCAGACCAATTACGAACGTTCTGCATTATGGTATCAGAATCCTCATTGACCCAGTGAAATGGGGTAGTAGCTTTATACATGCATGACAGCCAATAAGGAAAGAAGATTGTCGTATATGTGAACAGTACGTTGAATCCATTAAACAGTTAACTTTTACCGCGATAAACCATCATCTCTAACCATTATGTTCATGTGTTAGTATATTTTAGTGTTATCTGTTATTCTCATGAAAGAGTGTTGAGATAATTGTTGGTTGTGAATAATATTGTTTGAATAATTTGACATGTGTGTGTTTCAATTATTTATTAGATATTTGAGCCCACCTTCATTTTAGAAGATGAGCCTTTATATATATGATTAGTGAAATTGTGGTTACCTGACCTAACTAAACCAAATTTAACCGCGGCTCCCAGTTGGCTCAGACAACTGGGAACCGCTTGCAGCACGCCAGTATCCACTATGACGCTACCCAGAGCCCCCGCGCAGTCAATCGGATAACGAGTACGTTGACGTCAGAGCAACCGCTACACCATTTCGTCTCTGTCAACTTACCTACTCCGTGTCCAAACGGAAGACGAAATATGCTATTGTCTATTCGCGGTTATTTTCACACTTTTTTAATCTAACTTTTGGAAAATCACCCCATGTATGACGTGTCTGGTTGTTTACTAAATATGTCATGTGCAACAAGTGTTTTATACATCTGTTAACATTAAAGGATCTTACATTTCCCTAAACTGAAGTTTTGCCAATATTTTGTTTATACATTTTAATATTTCATTTATAATAAATATTTATAAAAACAGTGAGAAAACATGTGTGTGTGTTGGTAGCGCCTGGCAAGAAATAGTTCTATTGCAAAATATTATTACAACTGAGTGCTCACGAATTCGACGCGTTATCATTTGGCGTTATTTTTTATTTTTTATTTTTAAAGTTTAGTTTGCACGAAGCGGAGGAATATCCTGGAAGTAGAACTTAGGCAGTTTTTTTTTTTAAGTGTGAAGAAACCGTGAATGGATTATATCATCTGGACGCAAGAAATTCGGTACCACGGGGACACACAAACACACACACACACACACACACACACACACATACACAGTAGGGAGTCGCGCCACACTCGACTTCAGTGCAGCTGGAGAGATGTATCCATTTTTACCATAAGCTATCACTAGAAATGATGGTTTATCGCGGGAAAAGTTGACTGTTTGCTAGGATTCGATGCACTGTACATATTCCCGACATGTATGAAGCTACTGTCCCATTTAACTGGACCAATGAGGAATCTGATAAGCTAAAGCAGAACGTTGTTGATTGGCCTGAAATGAACTTAGCCGATGCAAAACCTTGGTCATCCAGACATAAGAGGATAAAACAACTATAGTGTTATCGAAGATACGTTGGCTCAACATTTTTTCGCGGTACAGAGGCGTACCCACAGTATTGTAATCTACTATGTACTCCGATTTTTTCGCGAAAAACCTGTAATATTTCCTCAAGTTCCCACCGATTGATCTAATATTTATTGTAGTGAGCTGTAACTGTTATTTAATTGATACAACGGTTATCGAACGTGTCTAATTCATTCTATCTCTGAGTACGCATATACTAAATAAGTAAATGTGCAATTTAAAAACAAATTAGTACATAACTAACCCTGAAAGTAATTTTCTGCATATTTGTAACGTTCGTTTACTAGTACACTACAGGTATTTCCAGAAATCGAAGTAAATTTGGCACTGTGCTATTCGCAATAAACCTGTCACTCATCGCTGCATTTACAGGCGGATACAATCCTAGGAAACCAGTTAGACTAAATGCCATGTATATGTATACTTTTCGCCTATTTTTATGTGAGGAATCACTAGACTGAGATTTTCGGTGATACCTGTGAAAATCCTGTATGCTGGTGGGGGCAGATTTCCAAGGTGCGCATTTAACTGTGGACAGTCTATAGGCAGAGTGGAGTGTAGCTGTGTGGGTGGCTCTTGGCGGTTCTGACAGACAACGATGGCGAAGCGAGCTGAGTATGGATAGGGACACCCGAATTTTGCGAAAAGATTTCCGCCCGTGTTAGGTTTCAATGCCCTACGAGTATATCAGCAGTGTCCTTTAGCTTATTGGTAGGGATAGGAACATTTCGCGAGTTCATTTCAGGACAAGATAGACGTCAAACACGTGTACACTGAAGTTGACTTTGTAACTGGATCACAGTTTATGAGACACGCCCTGGACGACTCTGAGCTAATAGTAGACTTGCAAGGAAACAAGTAGCGAGTGCCATACTGCTGGGTGTGAAGTAACACTGGCTACTCTATGGGGCAGCAGCCAATGAACAAACATCTTAGGCTCCAGTGTACACACGACTGTGGAGTCTAGCCTACATGTAATTGAACTCGCGAATTTCTCCTATCCCTACTTATTGGTCAGGTGTCTTTGTGAGAAAACATTTTCCTACTCGACGGGCCAATCAGAATTAGTTTCCTCCTGTAGGGTGCGTCTGTGATTCGCAAGAAGACACCTACGACGCGTAACACGTTAATCATCCAATCAAGAAAGTGGATCTGAGCTCAAATTTTATCAAATACAACTGATCATAAAATCTTTTCACGGAAATCGGACGTTCCTGAGTATAGAGCAGCGCCGGAATGCAATTGAGGTGGAGGGAAGAACCCGAGAAAACCGCCGACCAGCGACGTCGTCCGGCAGATTCCCATATACGGAAATCCGGGAGCTATCCCACCAAGAGCTGTAGCGCTTGCGCCACCGCGGCCCCAGTTCATCGTGGAATGAACTGGGGCAGCTGGTCCCGGGTGCGGGGCGCGAACCCGGAACGACGCAGCGCTAAGCCCCGGCAGGAATGTCGTCGCCCTGTAGTCCTGTTAACCCGGCGTGCGTGCAGACCCTCTGGTCACCCCTCCCACCTGGCCACAGTGCTCTTCCTGACACCCGGGGACTTGCGAGGCTTCGGCAGCAGCCTCGTGACGGCGACCCCAGAAGAGCGCCGTCGTATCGGATTACCTCCCGACATACAGCCCTAGGGGCCGGGTCAGCCCTTCGCTCGTGCACGCCTTGTCGCAGAGTATAGGCTGTTCACGGTACTATGAGCACTTCTGAAAGCCCTGCTTAACCCATTCAGACCCAGTGTACACGTTTACGTACATTACGAACGTGCAGGTGATTTTTGGTCTGTGCTGCGCACTGTAAGACTCAATGACCAATGATTCTACCCTGTGGGTAAACGATTCGCAAACCGTCTTACTGATCTATATCATAATCGGTTAAAATTACTGTAGCCGAACATACAGTCTACAGTTCATTGGCTGTAACAACGAAACAAGTTTGTGGCGACTAAAGTACAGCACGCATCATAACATTTTTCGTTTGAAACACCTGAAACCGTAAATTAAAGTGGGTTTGAAAGGGTTAAGATATACTTGCATAAATGTTGTGTATTTATCCGCCTCGTTTAAAATTAACATTGCCACTTTATTTATGTGAAAGTTAAGTGAAACTGTGGAATTATTATAAAAGTAAATACTATACAAAACTTGTAATTTTTTACACTTCCGTGCATTAAAAAAGAAAACAGAAAGCGAAAGAAATAACTTAAGACATCACAAATGCTTACCTAACACTTTTTATTCGACTTTAAGATATGGAACTACGTTCCATACATCATTGTCAACTTTACTGGGCGTATGTTACTTGGTGAGTCCGTTAAAATATATGCAGGCAGGGGCAGTGACTTTTTTCTAAGGTTGATTTAAAACAGTGCTCACGTTATCGTGAACAACCTTTACTTAACAACACAGAGGTGAAATAGTCGCTTGTATCGCCAACTCCAGCGGCACACGGGGCCCGCTGTGGCTGAGCGGTTATACTGCTCGACCCCCTACCAAGGCGAATCGTTTTCAGTCCCAGGCCAGGTCACTCCCGGAGTTCCGCAAGTGAGAATCGTGCTGCGCGATGTCGCTGGATGGGGAGTTTTCTCAGGGATCTCCCATTTCCCTCCGCCTTTGCATTCCGGCATTCATCCGCTCTCACCCCATTTCACCCTCATCGGCTCGCAAGGCCTCCCAACGGCACACGCAACCAAATTGACGTCACTGCTCAGCAACTTGTCGAAACAACGTTCGCCATTGGTCCACGTAAAATAAACATTTAAATCCCGACCGATGTTCGAAATGGGACTGTTTGCACGCAAACGCTACGCGATAACAACTTTAATTTTCCATTTTTAATTTTTCCACATACATATGCGACAGACATGTGACAAATTCGGTGATTGATTCCCATAAAGGGGACTCAAATGAACAAACACAAATTCACACCCCATGCAACTTCGGTCGGGATTTAAATGATTTTAGACTAACCGAAACGGTGTAATGCGCGTAGAGTCAAGCAAATAATTAGTAGCAACAACCAAATCTTAGTTTGGGGCAACCAAATAAGAACAATAAAATAATAAAATTTGATTTTAACAGCAAAATATTTTATTGCCCATATAAAAACAATGTATTTAATCGTCCCTAACAAACTTTTGTTTGAATTAACGAAACCCTTTTCTCGGCGTGAGAATGCACCGGAACCACACAGAATCGATGCTACAACTCGGTGTCATCGTGATTTCGCATGTCGTCGCGGTCGTGGAACCAATAACGTTAAGCAATTCATTCCGATGAATTTTCTAAATTTATTGTTACAAATCGCCATGGGCAAATCAAATTTCGTGAGAGATGGGAGTAGCCAAATAAAAGAACGAAATTGAATTACTTAATTCATTTTCAGTGTTATAAAGTCCACGCAGGTATTACTGAAAACATTAAACTGCATATATCAATTATTTCACTTATAATTCTATCAGCGAATGAAATACTGAATGCAACTTTCAACACACTCTATGGCCTATTCGCCGTTTCTTCGCACTTTTTGAATCAAACCTTTGAAAAATCACCCCATATATGACGTGTTTAGTTATTTTTAAAATACGCTACGTATCACAAGCGTTTTATACCTCTGTTAACACGAAGGTATATTATTTTTCGTTAAAATGACGTTTTACCGGTATTTTATCAATAAATTGAAATAATTAAATAAATATGAATAAAAAGAGTGAGAAAACGTGTGTGTTGGTAGCACCTAGTGAGAAATAGTTATTATGCAAAATATCATTACAGCTGAGTGCGCACGAATTCGTGCGTTGTCCTTTGGTGTGATTTCCTAGACTTGATTAAGCTTAGTTTGCACGAGGCGGAGGAATATCCTGGAATTAGAACTTTAGCAGGGCTATAGAGAAGTGTGAAGTAGCCGTGAATGGATTATAAAGTCACTATCGCTGTCTTTATGCTAGCTAACGTCACTTAACCCATTCAGACCCAGTGTACACGTTTACGTACATTACGAACGTGCAGGTGATTTTTGGTCTGTGCTGCGCACTGCAAGACTCAATGACCAATGATTCTACCGTGTGGGTAAACATTCGCAAACCGTCTTACTGATCTAGACCATAATCGGTTCATATTACTGTGGTCGGACATACAGTCTACAGTTCATTGGCTGTAACAAAAAATAAAGTTTGTGTCGACTTAAGTACAGCACGCATCATAACATTTTTCGTTTGAAACACCTGAAACCATAAATTGTATTGTTCACACATACCTACACGATTAAATGTCCTTTGCCTTACGTTAACATCAATCCTAAAGTCTGTTATAAAGACCCACTTTCCTACACTCCAGCCAGTATCTCTCTCTCTCTCTCTCTCTCTCTCTCTCTCTCTCTCTCTCTCTACACTTAGTGCTCGCAGACTACTCTCATTTGTCGCTGTCGTGGCTCGTTGCTCCGATGTTGCCAACACACCTGGAACTAATGGCTGTCAACGACTCCAAAAATTCTGTACGCAGAGACCGTGTATGAAATCGAGAAATTAGTTTTCTTTTTATTTGTCATTTCGTAAGTTTCAGTTAGGACGTTGTCGACAGTCAATTGTTTTAACACTCGGGGCGACTTTTTTAATACATTAATAGTAAAAATTATCTTTATCTAAATTTAATTCATAAATCTGACGTGAAATTTCTACAATAATTACTGGAATACTGCGAATGATAATGAATAAGAAAATAATTATTTGTGCAAAAAATACTTTAAAAAATTTCAAACGATTTAATTTCGTATTCGTGTATGTATTTTGAAGGTCAGCGCCAACATGGTGCTGATTTTGTCATTTCGTATTTTTGCTAACATCCGTTAGGTACGAAATACCAAATTACCAAATAAGTCGCCATTTTTTAATACAAAATCGGATCACGTAATCATAATATTGCTAACAAAATCCACCATTTCGGACACGGCCAAAGACATGTTGCGGCTTGTATAGCTCAGCTGGCCTGGCCGGAAGGTTCTTCGCACCCCGAGTCCAGCTGAGGCAAAGGAGGAGTTGGGAGGGGGGGGGAAAGTGAGTAACAGAAAATTCGCGCAGCGACTATCCCAAGACATTTAATCTTCCAAGGACGAGGGCGGCACGAGTCCTGTCAGCCTTATCGCGGCACGCGACGCGTTTGTAATACTGCGCGCGCTTTTCCGGGTAGATACAGGCTGTTCACGATAAAGTAAGCACTTTTGAAATCAACCTTAGAAAAAATTCACTGCCCCTACCTGCATATTATTTTAACGGACGCACTGAGTGACATGCGTCCAGTAAAGTTGGTAACGATGGAGGGAAAGTAGTTCCATAGCTTAACGTCAAATAAAAAGGGTTATTTAAATTATTTCTTACTCTTTATGTTCTTTTTAACGCCTCAGTGTCTAAAAATTAGTAGGTTTATAAAATGTTTACTTTTCTAATATAACTTCGCAGTTTCACTTGACCGCCACATGAATAAAGTGATGAGGCCCATGACAATATTAATTTTACGTAAGGCATAAGAATACACAACGTGCATGTAAGTATATCTTAAGCAGGGCTTTCAAAAGTGCTCATTTTACCGTGAACAGCATATACCGGCGATGCGCTTGGAACTACTGTGCTTCACCAACCCCCGGAGGGTGTCGCCGCGGGGGGGGGGGGGATGTGGAAGGGGGAGTGCATGTGCAGCTGCGTGTAACAACGTTGTTGTTAGAGAGGAGGGGATTTGGTGCATTCATTTAGCAAGAAGCTGAACTCCACAGTCCTTTGAGAGTACTCGAGTCTTAGTGAGTTGTTCATTGGCTGGTGATTCAGTTTTTTTACCCCAGATCAGGTAGCGCGGTATTCGGTCCTTGTTTTCTTGAGGGTTAGATTGTTGGCCCGAATTCATCCAGGGCGTGATTGCGACCCGACTGAACAGTTCAGCCTGTCCTTCAAATGAATTCGCAAATTTAAGAGTGTATATTTACTATTATTATCATCATCACCATTATAGGCTCTTCACAGTAAAATGGCCACTTTTGAAAGCCCTGCTTAAAATCTACTTGTGTGCACGTTGTGTATTCTTCCGCCTTATGTAAGATTAGCGTTGTCATGGACCTCTTCACTTTATTCATGCGTCGGTCAAGTGAAACTGTTAAATTGTTAGAAAAGTAAATATTTAACTAATCTGCTCATTTTTACACTTCGACGCATAAAAAAAAACCGGAAAGCGAAATAAATAATTTAAAGTTATCACAAATAGTTACCTAACACTTTTTATTCGACATTATGATGTGGAACTACTTTCTATCCATTGTCGCCAACTTTACTGGGCGAATGTGCCTCAGTGCGCCCATTAAAATGTATGCGTGCAGGGGCTGTGACTTTTTCTAAGGTTTATTTCTAAAGTGCTCACTTTATCGGGAACAGACCTAACCAGTATTATGTAGCGTTATTCAAATTTCGCGTTAATATTTCCTGCCTCGTTGTATTTCAGCCTAGATCTGCCTTTCGGTGTTGCATGATTTTAAATGCTACGCGCCTTAGATGGCTGCCCGCGAATGGACGCCCAGTTCCGAAGTTCTGATTGGCCCAGTCAAGTACCGAAATATCGCTCCATAGGCGCGCGTGGCCGAGAACTGCAGGTATACGGACAGGATACTGAAAGCCAGCTTGCTTGGAACTCGTTTTTGCGAAAGTCAGTTGTCCCTATTTTATCGTTATTATCAGAGTGCGAATCGATTTCTGTTTGCCCGGCGGGTGGGGGAATTCCCCCATCTTATCAAATTTCTACCCTGGCCCACGTAGGAAAAATTATTTCCCTCGCTGACTGGAGAGCAGTAATGCATGACGATTGACGAGATGAATCACTTCCGCGTACAGGTAATGCAATGACAGCGATGCTCGACGCCTGCTTGAGATGGGAATTACTGGCTAGAAAACACGCAAGGCCACACAAGGCTGAGATATGCTGACAGTCAAAACCCAGGTTTTAGTGTATAGCAACATTTCATATCGCCCTTGGGGTACTGTGCAAATTATCACACCATCTACAGATTAGAGACATCAAACAGCTAGTCTACAACCTTTAAGATAGTACATATTTCCGCCATCAGATGGCGGAAATACTTTGATGGCAAACGCACATTTCCAGAGGTCTTGAGTTCACTAAAAAATCACCCCCCCCCCCCCCTTTTTCCACACCCAAGCTAAAAGTTTAATTTGCATCCTGATTATAATTATTATATAATGTGTAATTCAATCCTATAATATGCTTGTTTCCGACTGTTGAGTTAATTCAGAATATGTTTTTCTCTTGCAGCGCTGAAATTTTAGTACCGTGTATGAGCAACTGTTGACGTGTATATATATATATATAATCACAACGTTACTTAGTTTATGAAGCCTGGGGGGATAGCTACATGCAGGTAGTTGGTGTTCCGAAAACGTTTGGACATGATTGGTTCATGTCGATTTTCCAGTGTTTTTTAGTCGATCACCATTACCTTTCAAGTAATCTTGTCGCATAAAATAGTATCCTCATATTCAGGCCAACGTATGCGTCAGGTGTTAATTACATCACAATCCAATTTTCTCTTGATTTCCAGGTCGTTGAGAGTGTTATCAGATGTTAACCACTTCAAAAGAAGCGAACGGTAAATGCGTGAACTATCGCAAGAATTTCTTCCGCTTGCGACATATCCGTATGGCTACTGAAGGGTGAAATTTTATAGGGAATATGGAATATGGCGGTAGAAATCACTTGTATGTACTCGCCGTTTTGCACACGCTACATTTTTGTTAAACCTGTATAGTATTTGAAGTCGGAAAACCTCCTTATGTAAGTATATGCCTTGAAAAGTTTTTAAACTTCCGTTGACCTAGTTTTAATACGAGTCAAATAATTTCATTCGTATAAAAGGCGGGTCTGTTGAAAACCGATATGTAAACAAACAAGTCCTTCACTGTCGACCGTGTGATTTTGACAGTTCTGTTGACGATGGGCGAGTGTCGTGCAGGAAACGGAACGTGACCTACCAACGTCTTCTATCGCACGCAGGCAGGTGATCGCTGCCTAGATCCTCAATTCCTAATCCTCTCCGAGAGCGGCCGGGATCTGGGTATCCGGAGCCACCCCTCCTTTGCTCACACCCCTCTCTCGGCCTCCCCCACCCCTTCTAACTCGCGCAGGACGTGGCCTTTAAAACAGCGTCAGGTGCGCATGCGCGCGGCCGGGCGACGTCACTGCTGACGTCACCGCTCGCCGATTGACGTCATGTGCGGTTTGTTCCGCAGCTCGCGGGAGGCCTGAGGGGGCGGGGAATGGGGGAAGGGCATTAATTACCGACCGAAAACAGTGGGAAATTTGCCGCATCGCATCCTACATTTGCAGGAGAAAATGTTTAACAATCTGCTTTAGAGGGTGGAGAGTTTCGAGGGGAAAAACCGGCAACAGAAAACTATTTTAGGCTTAGGTTTCAGCGTTACAGGGGAGAAAGTATTATAGACGCCCAAACAGCACAGAAAATTTTCGTATACAGTCAGTTTTCGCGATCGCGAAAATAATGATAGACCAAACAATTTAGACCAGAACGATTTATAATTGATGCACCTCCATTTCACTTCCGTAATCGACCGAGGCTACCCACGAATCGGAAATTCAAGTGTTGCAGTAACCTGTCTTTATTTTTTTTTTTTTTTTTTTTTAGTGTCTTATAGTCAGACAGGGAACGAATTCTCGCAAATATAAGAAATCAAAGAAAAATTAAACACCCCATCCGAGAAGCCAAGCTATCGAAACCTACAATATGGATGTATGAATATCGTGCTCGAACGTCTACATACAAGCGGAAGGGCTTAATTTAGTGCAGGCCTGTTTCTTCGCCGAGTACAGTTCAAATCATGAACCTGCTCTCCATGCAACGTTTCGTCTGCACAGACCTTGAAGCATTCGACGTATTGCGTAGTATACCTACACCCCCGTGTACGTTTTACTCGAATTGTCACACATTCCGCAAGTGAAACTGGGGGGGGGGGGATTTTCACTGATAATCATGGTCTTCGACAAAAAATGAGAAGTTACCACAAGAGCAAATCGTTGTAATGGTCAAGTTGGACTTAGTTTCTTCACACCGTTTGAAGTATAGAGTTGCGTTATTACGTTAAGCAACGCCATTTAGTAACCAGAAGTGGGTTATCTGTGTACTTCACTGTGACTCTGTGCAGGAGCTACTAAATACTTAGCGAAAATCACGGTTGGGACTGAGCTTGGATCATCTGCGTACTTGGAAAGAATTTGGAGACTGCCACGAGTAAGCCTCTGTCCCACTGTCAAACTTCCCCGTCAAACAACTTCCAATACGTTTGATCAAATAAAGTTGGACAGTTATGACGTCATCGAAACGTCATAAACGCCGTCATATTTGTCTGGAAAAGTTATGTGGCTTCATTTTCCATCAAACGTTTGATTACTGGACCGGTTTTGAAATTTATTTGATGTTGGACTGTCTCAGCCAATCAGAATCGTGCACGAGAAAAATGGACGTCAAGAAACTTTAAAATAGTGAACAATTGCTGGAAATGAAGTAGGTTATGAAGTAATTAATTAATGGAGAAGCTGTCTGGGCATGAATTCTATTTTAAAAGACTCGGCCTCACACGCCATGTTGAATTATTGGTTCTACTTTATTTCAGTTGTATACCGACACTTATTACGAAACTGCTACTATACAATCGTGACAATATACGTTACGCTGAAGAACAAACATAAATTCTGAAAATTCGTTAAGTAGTCATGCCGTATTTTTCGAGAATTATGAATATATTATTGCCATTTTACAATCACCATATCACATGTGGATGAAGTTTGATCACTAAATTTGAAGGCGATTGTCAATTGTGATAATGCTATAGTAACAAATATTTAGTTATTTCACTGAAAAGGAAAATATGACATATAAATGGAAAATTCAACATGGCGGGTGAGGTCGAACCTTAAGTGAATATTGCACATAATATTACGAATACAGAGGCATTAAATGTCATTGTGCAGTAGTAAATATATCAGATAAATAAAATTTGAATTAAGTGAAAAGTGAAAATAAATTACAACATTCCTTTTCCATTTTTTTCTCTGATGGTTTGCATTGAAAAACAAAAGCAATATCTCACTGTGAAAATAATGTTTAAATAATAATTCAAAATTATATTATCCCAATAACAAAATTCGATAGCGTGACACATTTTCAAACACGTCCAAGATTATTGAATAAAATTTGTTGGGTGGAAAAATTTGATGGCCGTATTTTGTCTTCGAATTTCACTGTAAATTTTACTTGAAGGCGAAAATTTGACAGTGTGACAGGGGCTTAACGCAATGCGCTTGACGCATTTGCTTGCGGACAGTATAACTGCCCAGGCGTATACAATACCAGATGAACTACGCTACGAAAAGACTCGGGAGCTTAAATCTCGGCCAGTCATTCCGTTAATTAATGTAAAACGCGATTTTTTAGAAACGCTAGTTGAAAAAATGGTAGGTACTTCCTACAGTAAGAAAGCACAATTAACAAACCTGGCATGAAAACATGTACTAAAAAGAGAAGTCAATCCGCTATAGATGACATGATATTTCATGGGTCACAATCCAGTTGCTCCAAAGGTTTCACTAACTATTTTTTTTTTAAATTTATTGTAACAGGCTAAAGTGAAAGTATAAATAGAGGGTCAGAGGGGCTGCGGTGGCTAAGCGGTTAGACTGCTCGCCTCCCACTAAGGAGAACCGGTTTCAATCCCCGACCAGGTCACTCCCAGTTTTCAGCAAGTGGCAATCGTGCCGGACGATGCCGCTGGTCGGCGGGTTTTCTCGGGGATCTCCCGTTTCTCCCGCCCTTGCATTCCCGCACTGCTCCATTCCAACATCGTTTCACCCTCATCGGCTCCCAAGACCTCGTTGTTAAGATCTCTCAAATCTCTCAACTCAACCCAACCATTTTCTGCCCTGGTGTAAAGGCAACCTACGCCTAAGATAGTGACGTCCCAGTCTGGCCAGTAGTCTAGAGTTGAATGTTAATGATTAGTACATTTCGCGATAAAAGAGTGCGAAAAGGCCGTGTTTAGCTATGTTGGGGAGCTCGGAGATAGTATTGGCAATTTGGGTGGTGTCTTGAAAGTATTCTTCATACATCGTCTTAAGCGTGTTTCCTTTTCGTAGATCAGTACCTACATACGATCAAGTGAGCACTTTGGAAATCAACCTTAGAAAAAAGTCACGACCCCTACCTGCATGTATTTTAACATGCACACTAGTGACATGCGCCCAGTAAAGTTGGTAACGACAAGGAGAAAGTAGTTCCATACCTTAACGAAGAATAAAAAATACTAGGTAACAAATTGTGATAACTTAAAATTATTTCTGTCGCTTTCTGTTTTGGAAACGTCTATCTGTAAAAATGAACAGATTTGTGAGATATTTTCTTTTTTTAATAATTTCACAGTTTCACTTGCCTGACGCATGAATAAAGTAATGAGGTACATGACAATGTTAATTTTACATAAGCTGGAAATTCGTACAGGTAGATCTTAAGCAGGGCTTTCGAAAGTGTCCATTTTACGGCGAACAGCCTTTAAAGTAGTTTAATGGGAAAACGCGTATTTCAAACCCTCAGCGACGCAATTCAAGGTCCGGATGCAGACACTGAGAAACAAAGATGGCTGTAGGAACTATCTAGACTATCAAAACAGGGATAGTCACCTGATGGGCACTAGGCACCATCTAAATATTATTACTATAGATAGTAACACCAACAAAACTGTGTGTTATGTTCCTATCTGTGATTGTATTTGCTACTGTGCATATGGTTTGCTATAAAGAATACTGCGTTCGTAATGCAAAACAGATAGTACCTACAAAAGAATAACTTCAACAATATTTGGATTCTTCTCACAGCAGCTAGCATTGTAATATCCAAACAGAATATTCTGTTGCTGCTACCTTCAAACCATATTACAGAACTGTAAAATACTAGTAGAACATTCTTTTAGGTTATTAATTCTGACTCGCGGGGACAATCCACACTGTAAAAAAATTTCTAGTAAAGTTCCTAAACTGCAATGGAAGTTATTAAACTATACAGTATATGGAAATACTACTACGTATCAGGCTGAAAATATTGGAATGTTTAGTATAGCTACTGTACAAAGTTGGGAACTTTCCTTGCATTTGACTCTTTCCTGGGCAACTGTAGCAACATTACCGTGAAAGTATGGGGAAATATTTTACCATTCGCGCTTTCTCACTGTATGCATACACTGGTATGGCAAATTTACAAATAATTTCTTAGAGTGAAAATATTGTTGACGATGTAATGTTGGATGTACTAAATATTTTGTAACAGGAACGCAGTACTCTGCTATAGCGACCATATGCAAAGTAGCAAATACAATCACAGGCAGGAATACAAAAAAAAACAGATTTTATGGTATTACTATCAATGTTAACAATATTTAGAGGTATAGGCTGTTCACAGTGAAATGAACACTTTTGAAAACCCTACTTAAGATCTACTAGTATACACGGTTTGTGTTATTCCGCCTTATGTAAAGTTAACATTGCTACGGGCATCATTGCTTTATTCATGCGTCGGTTGAGTGAAACTGTGAAATTAATATAAAAGTATATATTGTGCAAATCTGCTCATTTTTACACTTCGGTTCATGAAAAGAAAACAGAAAGCGAGAGAAATAAAGTAATTCATTACACATGATTACCTAACTTTTTTGTTCGACAACTTTACCCTTCATCGTTACCAACTTTACTGGACACATGTCACCCACTACACCCGTTAAAATATATGCAGGTAGGGGCAGTAAATTTTTTTTTTTTTGGTTGATTTCAAAATTTCTCACTTGATCGTGAACAGCCTTTACCTACAAACTATTGTCAGTGACAGTTTAAGACTTGCATACTTGCCTGCCTGCCTGCCTCCTCGACAGTGACAAGTAGACGACAAACGGAGTTTTTCTGGAGTAATCGGGAGAGGCTGCGTTGATCTAGGGGCGGGTTCTGTACACGCCGAGCTGGGAGCAGTCGACCTTAGAGGAGTCGACGACGCTTATCAATCGCAAGCTCTATCAATGACGACGCCGATCAATGGTTTCCCACATCCCCCCCCCCTCCAACCCACTTCCACCCTCCACCAGGCTCCTGTCAGAAGCAGCACGCGCCATTGCGTTTAGCAGGCTGCGCGATACATCGATACTTCGCTCTCGATACCACTACTTCGGAAAATCTCGCGAATGCGATGTGGCCAATGGTCAGTGGTGTATTAGCTAGGGAAGAGGGGCTGGGGTATACTATTTTCGTTTTTTGTTTTTCGATATGAACGGATGTTAATAAAGTTGTAGTTACAACACTGAGATGATTTTATCCCTTGGTGTCTTGCGGTCGGCGCTTCTGTCCCCATAACCGCTAAGGACGCGCGTGTTCGATTCTTGAAGGTTGAACTCACGGATCTCAGCATGTTGAAAACATTGTGGACGTTGCCTTTGGCCGGTGAGGTTCGCCCATTTCCCCCCCTCCGTTACATTCCTAAATCTTTTGAACACAGATCCTCAGTCAGAGTATTACGGGGCCGTTAGAGCGCTCGCCTCCCACCAAGTCGAACCGGGTTCGATTCCCGGCGGGGTCGCTCCCGGGATTTTCGCACGTGGGAATCGTGCTGGGCGATGCCGCTCGTAAGCGGGTTTTCTCAGGGATCTTTAGTTTCCCTCCGCCCTTGCGTTCCGGCGCTGCTCCATAGCCACCTCTCTTCGCCATCATCGGATCTCAAAACCTCGATGCTTTAGAGCTGCCCAAATCTCTCCACTCCACTCCAAGGATTACAGGTAGGTATAGGCTGTTCACGGTAAAGTGAGCACTTTTTAAGGCCCTTGATAAATTTTGCCTTTCATACAATTTCTATCTTCCTGCTGCTTTTTAATATAAACAATGCAATGTGACCAACGAACACATTGTATACATTTCTCATCATCATCAAAATTTAATGCCTGAGGCTGCAATATGACATATTTTTTAGCGGTTAATGTATGTTGGGAGGGCCTTAAAAGGTGCTCTCTTTATCGTGAACATCCTATACTTGATGAATCCGTTTGCCCACTGGCCGAAAATCCCACATTTGCAAGGTTTTTTTTTTTAAACGTCATGTAACGTTTCAGGGATGGCTGTTCCCACCTCACAAGTTCATCCAAGGGGTACCTGCCCTTAAGGCACATCGTTTATACACGTGTACGTGCCGTTTAGTTTTGAACTGCCTATACGTATGTAGTTTATGGCGCTGGTAACAAAGTTGTTGCGATAGGCTATTCAAGGTTAATTGAGATCTGTAGAAATCCCAGCTGAAGATCTACTTTTCAACTCATTTGGTATTGCCCCGCCTTGTTTAAACTTTGCGTTGTCGTGTGCCTAACAACTTCATCCATGAGCCAGTCAAGCGGAGACGTGTAGTTCGTGCTCTAATGTGCGTAAAGAAAAAATACACGAACGTAAGTTCCGATAAATTTAATCATTACACTTTCAATTAAATCCTAAGACTTGGAACTGTTTTACTGGATTCCTTGCCAACTTACCTGGGGAACTTCATGGGAGTGTGTACCGTACAATGTGTACGAGTAACGGGCAGTGATTTCTTTTTTTTAAAGATTAATTCCAAAGTGTTTGCCATGAACAGGTTGAGGTTTGAGAGGCTTCCAGGGTGCGCTGGTACAACTGTGGTGCGGAAGCTACCATTCAGGGTAAATGAGAAGCTGGTAGGTCTGGTCCTCTCCGACCGCGAGGGGGCATACTTACTGTGTCCTCGCGGGGTCGGAGAATGGTACCTCTACAGACACTCCCCCGGCCGCGACAACTCCAGGGCCCCGCAGAGGCGAGTAAGGACTTGTTTCGCTTTCCGCGAGGACTGCCCCTTCAGCTGGCGTGAGGCCTGACCCAGATCGCCGACCCACATCCCGACAGGCCCCTGCAGTATGAATGGTTCTCGGCGGTGGAGCAGGAGGACGAGGAGTGGTGCTAGGGGGGAGGGAGGGCTCTCTCTCCCCGGGACGACCCGGCGCAGCTCCCAGGGTCTCCGGCCCCCTTCCCCCCAGGCACCACGTGCGCGCAGGCGCCATGTCGGGCTACACGTGGCAGCGACCGTTAGGTCAATGGAACCTGGGCCTCCCCTCTGCCCATGAATGAACGGCCTACCAGCCCCCTCCTCCCCCCGCCGGAGTGTTTGACCTATATGGCAGTATAGGCCTTCCTCCTCCACCCCACATCCCTGCAAAATGGATTCGGAAAAGAAAATAGGCCGAGCTGAAGAGGAGGGGAGGGGGATGGTTGGCTGTGTTTGTGGGGGGAGGTTCTGACGTCATCGTGCCTCGCTGACGTCAATGGTTCCACTCTCCCTTTCCACCCCTCCTGGGCGGCTGTGCTTTCAGGTCAGCGCAGGCACGTGGCATGTCCCACCTGGCGCCCCCTCAGCCATGAAACTGCCCCTCATTCTTACCGACCAGGGGACTCCCGCATTCATAACTTTTCGGCCGCAGTGATGAGGGAGACCTGTACCGCGGGGAGGAGGATAAAAAAAAACAACAACCTCCTCGACAATTATCACCAAGGGCAAGGGAATTTTGGCCGTCCCATTCAGTGATGGGGATCCCAATCTCTGGTCTTGATCGCTTTGGCGAGAAGACAAACTATCAAGTATTCCCAGTCCAGATTAGTGAGCATCAGATGTCTGCAAAGACGTCCCACTCATCGTAACCAGGATGTAGGCGTTCATTCGATAACACTCTTAGAACAATCGAGAAGTGGGTTGCCTGTATTCTTCACTGGCTGTAAGACACACTGGAAAATCGCCAAAATGTTTTAAGACAACCCCCCCCCCCCCTCCCAAGATAAAATTGCGTCCCACCAATCCTTTTATGATTGGCTGAAGTATTTTTTTGACACTTTGCACGCCAATCGTAAAGGTTCGGTCTTAGGGAGTGTCACAATTCTCATTGGCCCAGAGCCCCAACCACGCACTCGACAACCACATAAACAGTAAGTTGTAACCAACTGCCCCTAATGACGGCCTTTGGTTGCCCAATTAACATCATCCCGTTTCCCTGCACCTTGCCGGATAGGCTTACCGTATAGCGTAACATTGATTACTGACCAAATGTCCGAATCAGCTGCCTTCCCAAGAAATTTCTATTTCTATAGTTGTATAAAAAATACTGCTTTATTCTTGAAACCTATTTTTTTACGATGGAGTGTTCTTGCAAGATCGTGAAGAAAATCAGCAAAACACTGAAAGAATATTCGTGCGGATGTCTCCAACACGACTCGCGTTTCCCGAACTACCGTCCAGAAAAATCATCGAAAGTGTTACGTACAGGTCTCAAATGAAATGTTTCAACTTAATTTTCGTTCCGTGAAATCCTTGACTTGGAACACTGAAACTATCCTTCAAGTAAGCGATCGAAAGCAGTATGGTGTGTGGTGGAGGTCTCTGGATCAGCGAAATACCCTTGAAGGGGCCGCGGTGGCGTAGTGGTTAGACCACCCGTGGCAGCGACCTCCCGCCGAGGAGAACCGGCTTCGATTATCGGCGGGGGTCACCCCCCTCATTTCCGCATGTCTGAATCGTGCAGGACGAACCCGCTGGTCGGCGAGTTTTCTCTGGGAACTCCCGTTTCCCCCGCCATTGCATTCTGGCGCAGCTCCACACCTCACCTCGTTTCACCCTCATCGGCTCTCAAGACCTCGATGATAAGAGGACTATGTAGCTGCGCGTCCAAGGTCAAGAAGCGAGGGAGCGATACGGGCGACACTAACATGCACGCCTAGCGCCTCATCGCTCCTATGCGCAAGGCGTGCAGTGTTTCCGTCCTAACGCTTTACTGTGTAAACTAAATTTGTAAGTGTGGGGTTTTATTACACGCGATGAAAGTACACAGATCAAACTACCTGCAAATAAGCGTACTTATCCCATACCGCTTAAAGAAATTTCATAGGAAGCTTTAGAAATGCAATATTTGATCACTTTCACGATTTTTTTTCTCGATTAATACACTTAATATTATAAAAGCAAAAAGATAGCGAAAAGACAATAGTTTCTTTTATCCTTTCTGGCAGAACTTCGTATTTCCAGGACATTTATTTACAGAGACACGCGTTTACGTGCAAACAACGATTTAACAGAAAACTTTTCAGTACATAGGACCCTTAAGAGACGCCCAAATTTCTTCACCCACGCGCAGGACGGCTCCGCCCTTCTTAGCCGTTCACGAGGGCGACGCACCACTCGCCATCGAGTACAGTTCGCTCCAAACACCTTTTCCACTTGAAACACTTCTCCTGCCGCTAGGAGTGGGAAGGTTGATTGGGGGGGGGGAGGGGGTTGCTGTTCCCCAGGTCCCGCGCTGTCCCCAGTGGCAACTTGGGGCGCCTAGGCACGCCCGCCATTTAACTGGGGCGCCGAGGGCTTATCGCTTGTCGGACATTATCTCGCGGCCAGCGTGCGTCACTGATAGCGGTGTACCCCACCCGCACCTCCTCCACACCCCTCCCAACCCAGCATTTTACAACCTCACAACCCTCAAGGGAGACGCATCGCTTCCACCACATATCAAGTCAAGTAAAGTCCACTCGTGCTCACTTCCAACATTTCTGAAGCCCTCCTCAAGTTCCGCTTACAGGATATTCATCCACCTCATGCAAACAAAGTTTACTCAAGTCTTGCAAATTACACCACTAGAGCAACGCACAGCACACGTGCGCATTCGGTGTAGTAATATTTCGCATAAGAACTATTTTCTTACTAGGCATTACCAACACACCTGTTTCCTCCCATTTTTTTATCCATTAAATATTATAATCTGTCTACAGAATGTAGGCAAAACTTCGATTTAAAAGAAATACGAAACTTTCACGTTAGTGGGAGAATAAAACCCATATGATACATGGCCTCTTTAGGAACCGACCAAACACGCCATACATGGGGTGAATTCTCTAAGGTTTGATTCTAAAAGTGTGAAAAAAAGCGCGAGTAGACTACGTATTTCTATAAGCAGTTTCTTCAAACTTTTTAAATCAAACCTTTTCAAAACAACCTTATGTATAACGTGCTTGGTTGTTTTGTAATGCATTGTGTATCACAAGCCTTCTATAAATCTGTTAAAATGAAAATACCATATTTTTGTTAAATTGAACTTTTATTTATATTTTATCCAACAGATTATGGTGTTTCATTTATAATTGATACCTATGTATCAATTATAATATTAATGTAATTATTTTGATAATAATTACATTAAACATATATGGATATTCGTTCCATTAATGTGTCTGAACATGTTTCCAATTTGGTTAAAATTTTATTTTATAAGACATTTCCATCGATTTTTTTGTAAAGGTTAGAATGTGTACAGAGAAGTAAAACTTGTTTGGTATATATTTGTTCATTTTTTATATAAGTCTTATGAATTTTTTTAAATTTATTTATATTTTCCTGCATAATTGAGCTTACAACGTGAATATTAATTTTTTTTGCTATAGGATTTTCAAACCACTAGGAAGACATTTTGACCTTGTTTGTCTCAACAGTTGAAAAAAAATTATTGACGTGAAATGCCCTCCCCTCTAGGGACAGGGATGTTCTTGGTTGCTTCCTTCATGAAAGACTAGGTGACTGGGTTGTCTCAAGGGTATCATAAACCAAAATGCATTCTGTGGGTTTTTTTTTTGGACTTTCTGTAGTTAGTACTATTGGGAAGAAAACATTGAAATTTAACCTTGAAGAAACACCCGCACTGCTAAGAACTCAGATCTCTAAATGTAACGGTTTTTAGATATATTGGCAAATGGTACAAGTATAAGATTTCGAAGTGAGTATAAATTACAAAGTTAATACCATTTAATCGGAAAAATTCCACATGATTCATATAAGTTTAATCATCTATACAGTTGAACATATCTGCTTTTTCATGTACATAAAAAAATTTATATTAGTTTAATTAACAATCATTTGTTCTTTATTATTTTTATGTTTACATGGTTACAATCATACCTAACTGTGACTCGAACCCAATTTATATCAACCAAGCCTTATGCAAGACAGTATATTATATTGTTAGTTATGGAAAAGTGGTTAGAGTGCTTGTTTCCAGAACTTTTTTTCTCTATGTGGAGAAAATATTTTTCTGGCCAAAACAAGTTCACTTTTAATAAGGGGAAGTTTAATAAATTTTAAGAAAGGGATTCATTTTATGTCATATTTATTTACAAACATATTTTCAAACACAGGATGATCGAAAATTTAGGTACAACATTTTAAAACAGACAAGTACAGATTGCTCCAAAACATACACAATTAACTATAGGATGAAACGAAACATATTAAACAATGAATTCAGAAATATATACAGACATAAGCTGTTTCAAAAAAAATTTGCTAAAACTATTTCTTTCCAAAACAAAGACGAAATGGTTTACTCCAGTGTGCTAATAACTTGAGATATTCCATTTACATTCTGATTTCTGTATACATGAGCATGTCATTTAATTGTCTTGTTGATCCATCTTTAAAAAGTAGTGTATTACATACAAACAAATACTTTTTATTGTATATTGCACTCATTACTGCTCTCATCCTAAATAATGGCATATGACTCAACTAATATCCATAGGTGATTCAGGATGGGAATTATCAGAGTCTGTTTCATCCCAGTTAGTCATCTCTGCCCAACTTAACATTAATTTTGAGTTTTCCTCTGCAGAGAAAAACACTGAATTAGATCCATATGTTTTATATAATTGTTTGAACAAGGAGCAAGTGTATTCTTTTTGAATATCTATTACTTTCCCATTATACACACTTTCGAAATCTCCACATACATATATTTCACAATTATTTATGTAAAGTTTGTAAATATCTTCAACGTTCTTATAATCTGTATATCCACTCTACCATTATAAACCATGATGATGGCTAGTAACCCATCTATTTGTTTTCTTGTATTTGAAGCTGAAAACAGTTGTATGTTCTTCCATATAAGTAATAGATAATTCCTTAATAACAATTTTTTTTCTGCAGATTGAAATCCTTGCACATTACAAAACATCTCGTAGCCGTGGTTCATCACCTACTGATTCAATTAATTATTTTCAGCAGGTTATTTCTTACATTGTAACTCACTAATATATTACGAATTATCACAGCATTAGTTTGTGTATTTGCTGGAATTGGTGTATTTGCAATAATTTCAATCATGAATCAATCATGCCATTGGTAATTCTGTCGTCCTGTTTACTTGCATCAAACACAAGTATCATTCCTCTGGTTTTAAATGATTTGGGTTCTAGAATCGGTGAACTGATTTTGTTATATTTCCTGAAATTGTGAGTACATATAAAAAAATAAGGAATTTCCAAATTGCCAAAGTTCATATTTAAATACACATAGGGGTAAGCTTCACTGTTTAGATACAGTTAAATTTTTTCCACATCACAACTATCGAATACTGATCGATCTGCTTTTAAATTGTTTTGTAGATTTATTTGAAAACAAGTAACGTCATATCTGGGTTTTCTTACAAAAAACTTGATTTCACATTCCAAATGACTTGTAGTGAGTTGGCAGTGTTGGAAGAAACCTCTAAAGCCTGCAAAATGAATGCAATGTCTTGATTCTTCCCTTTTTCGATTAGTTTTAAAACCTTAACACATTCACAAATGTTAATTTTAATATGTGGTATCAACCATTCCACACTGCTTAATTCAAATTTTACACCTTCCTTGTTATTAGCTGTATCGTATATAGCATTTAAATTCATATTGACAAATAGAATAACTAAATCTTGTTTAATATTTAATATGACATGTGTGTATTCTTCAGTGCAGCCCAAAACCATACTTAATAGCGTAATAACTTCATATTTTCCACCTGGGTTTATTTGTAGTGAGTAATCACTAGCAATGATCCACCCAGCCATAAGCCCTGTGTTAATATATTTTACAGTTCCTGAGAGAGTTTTTTTTTTATCATGGAAGTAATTCCAACATCTTGTGTTTGATCGATTTCCACTCCATTTTGCAGATATGCAATTCTATCGATTAAATTAAGTATTACATTTCTTACTATTTTTGTAGTTGCTGGATTACTTGCATCAGCTGTATTTTTAATTGTTCCTCTAAACCATAAACTTCATTTCGACAGTAATGTGTGACTGTTATGATTGTAATGTGCAATGTAATGAAGGTGGTTATATACTTTTTTTAAAATGTAAACAAACAGTAATTTTTTGTTTCTAAAATTAATAAGTTTAATGTCTTGATCGACAATTGTGAAAACTATTTCATTATCATGATTCGCTATTACTGGAAGATATATCAATGTATTAGGTTTTCAATTATTTTATATTCTGGAGCTATTGCACATGTGGATTCATGTAATACATTTGTTGGTTTTCCATTCAAATATGAACCGCCTACAATATTGAAATTAATAAGACACACATTTACCGATAATATATTAACCTGTTTTGATTATTTATGTAATTTATTAGCTGGATATACTTTCCATTTATAACCCAACAGATATTCAATTGAATTGTCTTCCAAGAAATCGATATCGTCGTTACTATACATCACACTAGTTAACATATTTGGATTTATAAGTAATTGGAAATGTACATCATCAGATAATGCAGCTTTAATGAATGTTTCAGATTATCCAACTCATAACATTCTGCTGGTATCACAATCTTGTATGTTTTTTCACCAATATTAGCAGAAAATAATTGGTTATGGATATCAATGTTTGGTATGCTGTTGTAAGTAATGAATTCTATTAGACTTATTTGCCATTCTTCATCTAACTCCAAAGCTGGTAAATATACCGCACAAAATTGAGACGAATTTCCACTTAATATCAACATAATTGATGTATTACTAATATGTTTTACAATTACAATTATTTATATAGCCTATTAATGCCAAATAATGTAAACATAATAGTCCACAATTGATTCTATACATATTTCAATTGGAGGACTTAAATTGCCAAAACTGTCGTAATACAATGATTGAGTTACATTTTTAATTAATGCAACCCAATGTGTTCCTTAATTTTGTTTCGAATGTAAATTAACAATCATACATTCACGAAGATTTTGTTTTTTTTTTTGTAAATCATCTCTCATACACACCTCGGAAATAGGGAAACTCCAGTTTATTTACAAATACATTAATATCTTTGTTTGTTAAAGCATGTTTTGGAAGACTATTTAATAATTTCTGTGTTTTTTTTTTCCACATTTGGAGTTTTTTCTTCCTTGTCCAACTTCTTAGGGTTTCAAATACATTCCTTTACCTTTTGATTTAACTGCTCTACTAATTGTGAAAACCCCTCTGAGGAATGATCCTATATCTGTTAATGCTGGAAATAGGAATGGAATGATTCCTCCTTTCTTTTGTTTTTGCGTTTGGTTTTGCGGTTTAAGCCAGACCTCTCTTCGCCTTCTTGTGAATAACTTTATCAACAACCCAAACATCAAGCTTTTCACATGTAGATGTAGATGGAGTCTTCCTTATATTTGCTGCTTTATCAGCTAGAAATGAATCTGCTATATGTCTTTCTTTCAAATCGTTTGTTCGATAGTAAATTATATTGTGTTCTTTACATACAGTTTCCAAAGAGTTTATTCCTTGATCGTTCTGTGCCAAACATTTTGCAAGCTTAGTACCTGATCCACAATAATTGTATTTTGGTAAATGTAATTCAAATGGAAATTTATTAATCAATGTATTCAATACACTTCATTATTCTTGATACATTTAGTATGAGCCATTGTTTTTAACTGAATGCGAACCTAAATATAGACCTGCATTTATAGTTTTCTGTTAGTATGTTACACAATACTGTGTAATTGTGTAAAATGAAGGTTATAAAACAAAATGTTCACTTGCTGGTAATTGTAAATACGAAATAAAACATATTTGAACCAAAACATAGTATTCTTTTACCATCAAATATAAGCTGTATAATAAGCAGTCCTTCATGTGGAAAAAAATATGTTATTGTGTTTTGGTTGGGCCTTCCAAATGGACTTAAATTTGTAAACACATATGTGTTTTATAAAACAATACAAGAGAAATATAATGATTAACGACCATTTAATCATTAATTGAACGAATGTGGTATTTTCCTTTTACAAGTAAAGAAGATATAGTGCCTCCGAATGAAGCATTATCGAATTCCATATTTCTTTTGGATGATGTTTCGTGTATACCGAAGGCTGAAATACAGCAATACTTTAGTTTTGGTCGACATTCATACGTTGATTGTTTTTATCTATCACAAAGTTATGCACATATAACAAAACATAATTTTTACATTAAAGCTAATATTGTAATTGTGTATAAAATGGATAATATGAATCTGCAACATATTTACAATAATCATGTTTTAGGTGCTATGACATTTACAAAGTTTAAAGATATGTGTTTTTACTGTTGGAAATAAAAATTTAATTTTTTGGTGATTATATCATCACAACCCCTATATAAAGGTAGATATAGGTCTGTTTTTGACATTTTCTTACTTGCAGGTGAAGAAAATTAGCATTTCAAAGTTTGGACATAGTGGTATAAAACACAATCATAACAATAGATGCTTAACCAAAAATTTGCTATTTGAACTGACATACATTACATAATATAGTTATGGCTGTGAATGATAAAAATTCTGTAAATAAACATTGCGTGGAAGACACACCATTACGCTAAACATATTTAAATCACATCAAACAATGTTCAATAGAAATTAATAAAGTTAGTTGATTTGAATGATAATGTTGATAAAAACACGAGTGTAATTGCAAACATTTTAAGAAATATTAGCACTGATTTGCAGAATAATGAATTTAGAATAAAAGATTGCTTAAATGGATTTAGTAAGGATTTTAACCATATGACAAACATAGTTGTTACAACACAACTTACAGAAATGCAAGAACCTCTAAGAGTTGTAATTAATGAAGTCGTAAACACTACTATTACAAAAAAATTTCAAACACAGATGGAATAAATAATGCAATATATATGAGATGAATTGATTAATAAAAGATTTTATTTAGTTACACAAACAGATTTGAGATCACAAAATAATGATTTGGAAACATGAATGAACTATTTAATGAATGAATAGAAATTTAAAACTATAGCAAAATTAGATGTTGTTTTAAGTATAGTCGATAAGACTGAAAAAGTTCAAAGTAATTGACCTACTACATAAGTAAAAAAAAACTTATTTCATGTATAAATAGATTGAATTTAGTGTAATATAATAAAACCATGTCTGACTCTACATCGGAATTACATAATGTTATATCTGCTGTGAAAGATAAATATTTAAAAGTCAAACGAGCCCATATGGAACTGGATGTTTTAAACGATGAAATATTTAAACATGTTACCAGTAGAATGGATACATTGTATTCTCTGTTGAATAAATCTAAAGAAGCAGCTTTGGAAATTAAAATGGAAAATGAAGTTTAACAATGAATAAGCAATCCCTTTCTCAATTAACACAACATAATTTAGCTTTAAACCTATCTACTTCTAAGCATGATACAGCATTTGGAGTTTATCAACATGAAAACAACTGGGTCCTGGGAGATTCATTAATTAAATTTTTGCCTGAGAGTAAAATTATAATAGGTGATTATGTAACTGATGACAGTGAAGGATTAGTTGAATTATTGTGTAAAAAATTTCCAAATGGATATTCCGACACCGATTTGCAGAAATATAAAGAACTTATTCATCGAACGAATGTTAATATTCGTTCAGGAGATGAATACCACCTCAAAATACATTTAATGGGGGATATAGTAGGAAGTGGAATATTTAAAGATGAAACTGACAAACACTTTTCACCTGTATATTAGAACAATCCTAATGAATTGGTTGATATATTAAAACTTCCCATCACTTTGAGAGAGTTTGGGAATAATTCACTTATGAATGAAATTTTTTCTATTATCGAAGAGTTAACCAAAAATGGTTATATTACAAATTAAGATTAGTAAGATTGTTCAAGAGCATCATGCTCCTGCAAGGAAAAAAATTTCCTAGAAAAAGGGTAGTTCAAGGTTAAATTTTTTTTTCAAGCAGATTTGTGTGAAATGACATTGCTTTCAAAATACAGTAAGGGGTACAAGTATATTTTAACTGTAATATTTATTCGAAATATGGTTGGGGAATTACTTTGAAAAAACAAAACTGGGAAACAGGTTACCGATGCAATGAATATAGTTTTGAAAGAGAGAACTCTGAATTCACTCCAAATCGACAGAGGACATGAATTTTTTCTGCACCATTCCGGAAACTAATGACCGAATAAGTTATTAAACACTACACATCATATTCGGAGCTTAAAGCTTGTGATATGGAGCATTACAACAAATTGATTAAGCAATGAATAAAAGAACCTTTCACATTGAGGGGGACATACAAAACTTACAAAACACCATTTGAAAAACTGTGTTCTTTCAAGGTTTAAAATCTTAGCAAGTTAAAATTATGTCTTATAGCTGTGTGGCGATGAAAATTAATCAGTGATTACTTAAAAGTTGTTGGAAAACTGGAATAAATTTTAAAATGTCTTGTGAGATTGTTGGAAACTGAAATAAATATTTTTGGAAAACTGGGGAAAAAAAGTATGGTGGGATACAGATTATTTACTAATTGAATTCATTGAGTATTAAAAACATTTGGAATGTATTTCTTAGTGATGAGGTAAAATAAAGTTTTATCAGTGATATATGTGAAATTTCTTAATTCTCTGAGAATGCACTAGGCTCTTGTATTCCGAAATATATGAGGAAGTTTCAGTGTCCGAGCGAAAATAACAGTTTGTTGGGAGGAGGGGAAATATTCCAGGTTAGTTCAAAGTCCACTGCTGCCTCCCTAGGGAAACTGTCGCTTTGGCCTTGAAGCAAGCTTTGCTCATAGCTGAGGCAGTGCTCTGGAGGTGAAGGGTCGGCGAGCCAAAACAGGGAAACAAACACTAGAAAAACACTTTATGAATACTGTAGCAAGGGGGCGGGGGTGCATAGCCGTGGTCTTGGAGAACATGCTTTTTGCACAAAAACAGCTTCTTTAGTAGAGGTGGGATAGGGTGTTTGGACAGGGGGCATGTTCCTCTGGACAACGGCCGGTTCTGTGAGTGAGGGGTGAAGGGTAGGGTGGCTACGAGCAGTCAGCTCGCAATCCGCACGCAACTAGGCATTTGCCGCAATTTTGACTCAATTGCAAAAATGACAATCGCAGGCTGCTTGGGTAAATGACCCCCAGGACCTCGCAGACATGGCTTGGTGGTGAGGGGGTGGAGTGTGGTTGGCATCGTGGAGTCGGGCCAGTTCTGAGGGTGCTGAGTAGGGGTGGGAGGGTAGGGGATGCCTGCAGGCGAGTGGGACCCGATCTGAATATAACTAATCAGTTGGTGCCATCTTACCATAGTGCTGAGAAAATTGACAATCGCAGATAGCCCTGGGTAGCAGTCTGGCGAGGGGTGGGATGGTAGTGATGGGAGGGGTGTAGGGAGCTCTGGAGCAAAGTGACTTCAGCTATCCACTCTCCGCCATCTTCAGTCGCTCATGAACGCTTGGAAGAGACAGATGTGTACAGGTCTCTTGTTCGTCTTCATCGGATGGGTAGGCAGTTGGCGAACGACGAGCTTTCGATCGGGGGTTACCTCAACAACGGACCGACCGACCATCTCTAGTGATAGCCGCGATTAGTGTTTAATAATGTACATATTTTAATATAAAAGGGTTTTATCGGGAAAATATAAGTTTTCATGTTTTAACTTATTTTATTTTTGGATCGATATACTGTGTTTGTGATAAGTAATTGATTTCTGTGTTCGGTAGATGAAAATACCGTTCGCGTTAGCAAGTTTGCTCTATTTATAATTTTTAAACATGAAAACTTTCCATTGTATTTGTGGTGTTGGCAACACGACTGTGACACAAGAAAATATAGGATCGAAAGGGCCTATCTTGTGTAACCCCCCTGGCCATAACTAATGTTAACTCTACTACAGGTTGGGAAGATCAATGTTAAAAGTTTGGCAAAGGGAAACTTTTCGCCACTAGGTAAGCACTATGGTCGCATGTGTAACATTTGTTCTATTTTCTAATTTATAAAACATGATGTTTGCAAGAAGCATAATTCATATATAAAGTAACTTCATAACTGAGCAAAATATTTCTCTTTCATTAGTTACATAGCTTAAAATTTTGATTAAAAGTTCGCTTTTGGTACTCTGTGCATCTAGCAGCAGAAATTTTTCCAATACCAAACTCTCCTATAAGAAATCTTCTTTTGTACCTTACCTGAGTAGAACAAACATTACCTCCACCAACCTTGGACACAGAACAGCCAACCACACAGAAACAAAAATATTGCTTGTAGATAAAACCTTTCAACTACAGAGTTCAGTATACAAAACGTCGCAGAGGATGTGGAATTAATGATGTACACTGTGCACAGCATAAAAAAGCGTCAAATCACAGAATGCCTAAGGGAACCTCCCACGTGCGGCTACTCTGCGCAGACAGAAGCATAGCGGCGATAAGGTAGACATTGACATGCGCACCAACTGCCGCATCTCTACTACGTGCAACACTGCAGTGTTCACGACGTGCTACGTGCACCTATGGGGAGAGATGGTGGTTTATCGCGGGAAAATATAACTGTTTGCTGGGATTCAACATACCTTACATATGTCCGACAATTTTCTTTCCATTTTGGCTGCTATGCAAGTAAGAAAATTTTGCCACTTTTCACTGGACCAGGATTCTGACACTATAAGGCAGAACGTTCGTGAATGGTCTGCAAACAACTATGGCGAGTCTGAACTTTGTTCATCCAATCACGGGAAAAAAAACTAGTTAAGAGTGTCATAGAAGATACATTGGCTCAAAATATCGTTACGCGCTGTAGCTCGCCTGGGTCACGAGTTCCCGCTACGTACAGGCCGGCGCTGTGGGAGGTCTGACCCTCTCGCCCCTCATCACCATCAACCCCCCAACCCCCTCCCGGTGGTCAGTCCTTCACACCGCTAGGCTCCAACCTGGTGTCACAGCACCTCCTCCTGGCGAAGATGCCGACAAATGTAGAGCAGGCGCAAGAAAATTCCGGGGAATAGGATCCTCGACGCAATGCGAGATTTAGGGTAATTTCTGGGCGATTGCTTACGAGATGACGGCGGACGAGGAGTTCGTGGTGTGATTGTACGAGAGGGTGTGGAACCTAACGAGTGAAGCTTACTGTGCATGAGTGCGCTCGGAGAACTCTAGAACCTTGCGGACTGGCGGAACATGGACTAAACTGAGGTGGCACTGAATGGACATGTAATATTTTATTGTAAATATTAGAACTGTCAAATATGGACACATGATTTATAAAATAATTGAATATGTTTTGATACACTGTCTATTGGGACTGGTTTTTAGTTATCTAATTTCATTGTTTTTTGAGGTAATTATAAATTATGTTAATTGAAGTCATTAATTATAAACAGTAAGTTATATAAATTTATTGGGAGATGTTGAGTTGGCAGAATTTTGTTTATAGTTGTAAATAAAATTCGGAAATTATAATAACTATTTTGTTTACCTAAGACCTCCATCCCTGAACGAACCTGGTTTAGCCCACTGACTTTTGAGAGTGAAATCGTATCTATATTGTCGTGATTTTCAACCATCTCTACCTATAGAGTGTTTATTACTTTTGCTAGGGACGCCCATTAATTACAAGTATGCGGGTGTCAATGGGGAGGTTATTTTGTGATTGTCCTCCCACAATCCTCTCCATCTTTTTCTGTGGAATTAACTTGCCTTGCTGATGATTAAATCTGAAGCAACTTGACAGGCTCCAAATATGCGTTGATTGTAGCGGTTGCCTGTTAAGGCTGTTCACGGTAAAGTGAGCACTTTTGAAATCAACCTATGAAAAATGTCCCTGCCCGTACCTGCGTGTATTTTAACTCACACACGGGTTGGCGTGCGCTCTGTAAGGTTGACAACGACGCTGAAGAAGTAGTTCAATGTCTTAACGTTGAATTAAAAGTGTTGGGAAAACATTTGAGAACGCTCAAATTATTTGTTTTACTTTCTGAACTCTTCATGCATTTAAGAGTATGGATTGGCAAAGTTTCAAAATATTTACTTTCATAATAATTTCACAGTTTTATTTGACTGGCGCATGAATAAAGTGATCAGGCCCATGGATATTGTTAATTGTGCACATGGCTAAAGTATACGGCATCTGAATGCAAGTAGATTTTAAGAAAAGTATTCCAAAAGTGCTCAGTTCACAGCGAACAGCTTTTATAAAGGTTGTGATGGGGCGAAGCAAAAAATTCTTCACGAGTTTCCTAGAAATAGAACACTCAGAAAAGAAAGTGTATCACATCACGTCGAGCGCGAAGCTTAAACTCGGGCCTGATTCCGTTTGTTTCGGAGAACTGGACGAAGTTGCAAGGTTTTTGCGCGTAAGAAATTTTCCCCAGAACGCACGAGAATTTTTGGCCTCCAAGTAGCTGTTTGTATGCACCGCAACAGATATGCAAATTAGAAACCGGTTGATTGAAGACTGCAAAAAAAAAAAAATATTCCATGCAATACCGTATTCGCGTTTACTTCACACTTTTTGAATCAAATCTTTTAAACATCACCCTATGCGTATGGTTGTTTACCATACATGCCATGTATCACAAACGTTTTATTCATGTGTTTGAAAATAAAGCTACCTGATTTTTTTAAATAGATAAAGCATTTGCTTGTATTTAATGTATGAGTTATGATATTTCATTTACAATTAATAAGTATTAAAACACAGAGAAAATAGGTGCGTTGGTAATGCTCAGTAATATATAGTTCTGATGCAATATATTATTAGAGTGAGTGCGCACGAATATGGCGTGTTGTCCCTTTGGTGAAATTGTCTGAAATCTGCCAAGCTTTGTTTGCGTACAGCAGAGGAATATCATTAAAATATAATTTTAGCAGAGCTCCAGAAAAGTTTAACGTAACCGTGTATGTAGTACTACAGTCTGCTCGCGGTTTCTTCACACTTATTGAATCAAACCTTAAACCTTTGAAAAAAAAACACCTCATGTATGACGTGTTTAGTTATTTCCTAAATTCGCCATGTACCACACCCGTTTCCTAACCCTGTTAACATAAAATTTCTTATTTTTCGTTTGTTTGAAGTTTTGCCAATATTTTAATTAGAGCCCCGAATATTTCGCGGATTGAGTTGGCAGCAAGCTAGGCTGGACAGTCCTCTATACACTCGAGACATTATCGTTTGCTTATGGTTGCTGCGATCGAGTGAGGCCTTCGTACAGTACTGTTCAAAGCTCACTCGCACTACTGCTTCCTGCTTATTACTGGCTCACAGTTAAATGGGGCGTATATAAGCAACCGCTGGACAATCAGAGTGGCAGGAAAAAAAAACAAGTGTTTGAAGTCTACCTCGTCACAGAAGGAATTCGCAAAATACTCGGGGCTCTAATAATAATATATCATATATAATAAATATGACTAAAAACTGTGAGAAAACATGTGTGTTGTTAGAACCTAGTAAGAACTAGTTCTCACGCAAAATACTATTACAAATAGGTACGTATGAATGGGGTGCGATGTCATTTCGTGTAATTTGATCGACTTAGTTAAGCTTAGTTCACACGAAGCGGAGGATCATCCTGAATGTAGAACTTAAGCAGGGTTTCAGAAAAGTGGGAAGTACCCGCGAATGGATTATATACCTCAGCATTTGACTGCAAACTTGCTGGGTGAATTTGTTCCGTGATGGCCGTTCCAGGCGTTGCACCGATTTCTGTGTGTTCTAATGTGCTGTCTGCGTTCCTGGAACTTCAACCCTCTCCTTCTGGAATACATTTTACCGCGCGGCTGTACGTTCCGCGAAGTAAGTAATTCATCACAGCTGAATCCTTCCACGAACGAAAGTTTTACGTGTTCGAGCGAAAGGCAGCTATTCCAGGGCAGCAACCTCGTCATCGTCCTTCGTGACTGGGCATCAAGAGTGTGGTGGACCTTCGCGTCCAAGGGTCAAGAAGCGAGGGAGCTGTACGGGCGACACTAACACGCTCGCCTAGCGCCTCATCGCCCCTGCGCGTAAGGCGTGCAGTGTTTCCGTCGTGACGCTGTATGTACTGTGCAAATTAGATCTGTAACAGTGGGACTTTATTACACGCTATGAAAAACCACCGATCCGCATCTTTGTGCTTTTCTCTTGCCGCTTAAGGAAACTGCTTAGGCAAGCTTTGAAAATGCGATAGTTGACCATTTTCACAATTTTTCTCTCTCGAATAATACACTTAAATGACAAACGTAAAACAATAGGGCCATAGATAATTTTTTTTTCTGACAAAAAGTAGTATTTGCAGAACATTTATTTACTGAGATACGCCGTATTCGCGCAGACAACTATTTCACAGAAAATGCGGGGGTCCGTTCCACTCTTAACTCCTTAACGTGCACATTTATTGTTCGTTTGATGTGTTGCAAAAGAAGAAATCTTTTTCTAAACAGTACTTCATGAGTTTCTTATAACGAACTCTTTGGAACCTATTGGAAGGGTGTTGGTAGATCAACGACACGTGAATCAATCAATTACAAAATACTTATTGCGACGGCACTAACGCTATAATTTGCTCGGGAAATGGGATGTGTGTGGTGGTGCTAGCTCCAGGACTTTCACAGCAATGACCACGACTCCACTTACTACGCGACATTTGAGATGTGAACGAGTATACTCGGGGTAATATGTTAGGGTGTTAACTGCAGGCCAGGCAAGGGGGTACGATGTCCAGGGGCGTGGGTCGGGAATGACTCGTAAACTTTTAATCATAAAACGAAGTACTATGTAAAAATCTAATTTCGACACTCAAAACTTATTAACTTGTTTTTTTATTTTGCATGGATGATGACTATTTATGTTGTAAATAGTCGATTTTTGAAGGGGAGGGGTAGGGGAGCCCACAGCACACATTGCTGAGGGGCCAGGAATTTCTCTTGGTGGGCCTAGGCACGCAGTAAGTGTTTACGGAGAAGCTTAAATGAGCGGTGATCTTGTTTCATGTACAGCCCGTTCACGGTAAATTGAGCACTTTTGACGCCCTAGTTACTTTTTCCTTTCAGTCATATTCAATCCTTTAACAACCCTTTTTAAGATAAATACTACCATGTAAGTAATAAACACAGTGTGTATTTTCCACTGCACTCGGAAGTTGACTTCTAAAGCTAAAATAAGATATGTTGATTGGCTGTTATTCCAAATGAGAGGGTTTTCAAAAGAGCTCACTTTACCGTGAATAGCCTATAACAGGGCTAGCTATCTTATTGGCTACTCGTTGCCTTTTGTAGGAGAGTATTTTCGTCAGGAACTTCGTATAGAGGTTTCTATGTTAAAGGCTGTTCACGGTAAAGTGAGCACTTTTGAAATCAATTTTCGAACAATGTCACTGGCCCTGCCCGCATATAGTTTCCGCGCTGACTGACACGCGCCCGGTAAAGTTGGCGACGATCGAAGGGACGGAGCTCCATTTAAAAAATTTGAATTAAGGATGTTTGGTAAACATTTGCGAATGCTGAAATAATTTACAGGTAGTGCTTCCTGTTTTTTTTTTCACCCACATAAGTATAAGCGTAAGAATGAGGGGATTTGTAAAAATATAAACTTTTATAGTAATTTCACAGCTTAAACTTGACCGGCGTACGAATAAAGTGGCGAGGCACGTGGTAATGTTAATTTCACATATTGCGGAAAGATGTACAACGCGCTTGCAAGTAAATCTTAGCAGAGCTTTCAAAAGTTCTCACTTTACTGTAAACAGTCTATAGAAAGAGTAAGCAACTGAAAACTAATACTTAGCACTTATGACTTCTACTTCAGAAAAAAAAAAAAAAAAAAAAACATACATTTTAAAAGTAGTGTGCGGCTGTTTTATTCCGCTGAGAGTTATGGGCTCTTGATACCAAAATAAACGTTATTATATAATTGTATAAAACGCTGGTCAAGTTGTAGCTACACATATTTTTCACTCAGTGGCCTGTCAGAACCACAATTTTAGTGTTCGTGGGACGTACAAATGATAATGACTGATTCAATTACGAAAATGAGATAATCCACGTTGAAGTAGAACAACTGAGTAACTTCAAGAAATCGTGCTATAAATTTTCTTTTCGCAATTCTCTACTTAAAATGGGGGAATTGTTTGCATGTTATTGATTTCTAGCAATGCTTGAATTTTTTGTTAAATATGATTTGCTGTAACGCCAGTGTAGCTGTTGAGAGGGGAAGGAAATCAGCGGGTACTGGCAGTTCTATACAGTTAGCTGTCTGCGGGAGTTTGTGTGCACTTGTCAACTTGAAACTAGTCAACTTCTATAGAAACCAGCCTACATGGAAGCATCAATTAGTTATAGTCCATTCACGAATTATTCGGGCTTTTTGAATCAAACCTTTGAAAAATCTCCCCATGCATGACGTGGTTAGTTATTTCCTAAATACGCCCTGTATCACAAGCGTTTTATACTTGTGTTCATAAAAGTTACTTATTTTTCTGTTAAATTGAAATGTTATTCATATTTTATCTATAAATTATAATGCTTCATTTATAAACAATATGAATGAAAAACATGGAGAAAATAGGTATGTTGGTAATGCCTAGTGAGAAACAGTTCTTATACAAAAGATCATTACAACTGAGTGCGCACGAATGTGGTGCGTTGGTGTAATTCTCCAGACTCGTTAAGCTTAGTTTGCCCAAGGCGGAGGAATATCCTGGAAGTAGAACTTTAGCAGGGTTTCAGAAAAGGGTTAAGTTACCGTGAATGGACTATAGAGTGTATTATTCAACACTGTGCCACAACCCATGGCCACCACGACACCTGGCACCCACAGTCGAGCGGTTTGTCTTGTCATGGAGGAGGAAGGAGGTCTCGAGAGCCGAAGAGGGTGCTCGAGGAGAGCATGGAGCAGCGCCGGAACGAAAGAGCGGGGGGAAACGGGAGATCCCCGAGAAAACCCGCCGACGAGCGGCATCGTCCGGCACGACTCCCACGTGCGAAAATCCAAGAGTGACCCGACCGGGGATCGAGCCCGGTTCACCTGGATCGGAGGCGAGCAGTCTAACCGCTCAGCCACCGCGGCCCCCGTAAGTAGTAGAAGAGGGAAGTGAGAGAAAGCCTCGACCTAGTGTAGTTCACACCCGGGTCCATACTTGTCTTGGTCTAGTAGTAAGGCCGCTTTCACAAAGTCGGTGACGCGATGATGGGGTTGTATTGTAATTTACCGCAGCCACCAGACTCCTCGTCAACAATCAGCCAGTACCAAGAATGGCTTTGGAAGAAGTAGCCGCACTAATTCTTCCCTATTTCCATTCTATGCAAACGCCATAAACAAACGTAGATTGTGGATTCACCTAACTTTAACCCATTCAGACCCAGTGTACACAATTGTGTACATTACGCTCGTGTAGGTAATTTTTTGGTCTTTAGTGCACACTGCGAAATTCATTGACCAATGATCTTACCTGTGGGTGAACGATTCGCAAACCGTCTTAGTAGCCTAGGCCATAATTGGTTAATATAACTGTAGCCGAATATATAGGCCACAGCCCATTGGCTGTGACAACAGAACAAGAGATGTGTCGACTTGAGTACAGCACGTATCATAAAGTTTTTTGTTTGCAACACTTGAAACCGTAAATTAATTTGGGCCTGAGAGAGTTAAAGCACAGATTAGTGAAATGTGTTTTCAATATTTGGTAAAGTGAGCAAAATCCTGGCAGAACCAGAATGAACTTCATTTAGCCTGTAGATCTTCCAGCGTCGAAGTTGGAACTCGTTTTAATACACGTTACGCACTTTTCGGAACGAACACTTCTCACAGGACAACATCTGGTAGCGCACCTGGCCAAGTCTGGTGTGAATATCTTCACATCAAACCATGGGACAGTGTGGTCAGATGACGGTTATAAAAATTCAAATATTTCTTTAAAAGAACAGAAAATTTTCCTGCAAATTCCGTACTTAAAAAAAAATATACTTATTTAGAAAACAAATGTGCGTGTGTTTAAAGCTGTATCCATTATATATGGTCCAGTTTTTTTTTTTTTGTCATACATTTTGATTTCCCCGAGGTTCGATTTTGACGTCACAGCGAAGCAGTTTTAGTGGCTAAAATCGATACCAATGACATCGGTCGATCGATCCAGAACTAACATTTACACTTATTGGATGATTAGTTGAAAAAAAATACTGACGTTTCTTATATGTGTAAAAAAATTTGTAATTGTAAATAAGGTGAACAGCGCAAAAATTCGGAAAATTTCGGAGAGAAATCCGTATTTTCGGCTGTCAACGTATAACCGGGAGTATCTTCCGATTTTCCGGGAGATCTGGCAACCCAGCGATGGGACGACGTGGTGACAACGTCGCACTATGGTGGATCTTGCGATTGCGCCTTTCCGCCATCACATTTACCACCAACGTCCTACATGAAAGGCCTTGGTTTCGACGCTAGTCGCTATTACGTCAGCTCATAAGTTTAACGGCGCTGGACACGGAAAAACTAGTTATTTTATATTTGCAGCACGTTATGTTCAACTTGTAAACATTACTTTTTATATATCATGGTTTTTTGTAAAATAACACGTGTGAAGTAAAAATTTCACGGTTTTATTAATGTACGAATAAAATAACCCAAAATAGCTCTATAAAATTTGACAAGGGCTATAGAAATTTGTCTTGATTCGTTTTAAGGCGTACTTAAAATTTTACCAAAATTCAGGGGCAGCCGCGAATCGTAAATATGCGGAAATATGAATATTTTCAGCAATTTTTTTTTAATTGCCAAAATATTTCAATATATGATTTTATACACGTCTGGAAATAGCCCTTGGTATCTTCTTTGAGTGTGATTAATCTCATCTCTGCACGTAAGTTAGTTTTCACTAATTGTGTATTTCTAAAACAGTAAACAGTAAAATTGTTATTTTGACATTTTTTATGCCAAAACTATGCCCTCGGAATTTAGGAGTGAGTCATTTTTCTCCCGTAGCCAACGACCTTAAACTAAGTAGCTGGCGTAATGGTTACTAAAGGCTGTTCACGATAAAGCGAGCACTTTTGAAATCAACCTTAGAAAAAAGTCACTGCTCCTGTCCACATATATTTTAACTGACGCCTTGAGTGACATGCGCCCGGCAAAGTTGGCAACGATGGATGGTAAGTAGTTCCATATCTTAACGTCAAATAAAAAATGTTAGGTAACCATTTGTAATAAGTTAAATTATTTCTTACGCTTTCTGTTTTTTTTTTACACCTCAGTGTTAAAAAATTAGCAAATTCTTAAAATATTTATTTTTCTAAAATGTTTAGAGTTTCAATTGACCGACACATGAATAAAGTGACCAGGATCAATGGCAATGTTATTGTTACACGTGGCGGAAGAACACACAATGATCATACAAGTAGATCTTAAGTTCTCACTTTACAGTGAACAGCCTATAGTGTCGCCATCATGGTGGCTCCATGTGAAAGGAGCCTGAAGCTGCGAAATCTAGCCTACAGGTAACTGCACTCGCGAATTTTTCCCTGCGCCGTACGAACGGTCACTCGCGACGCGAGCGCCGCGCATTGAAGTCTCTTTCGCGACGAATTGCATTTCATTTCTTACTGTGAAACATTCACCACACCAGTCACGCCATAGCAGCTGCGGTGTTTCACGCGCTCTTTCGTGAACGTCTGACAATCGGTAGAGTGATACTAAAGCTGCGTCTGATGCAACCAATATCTTACCGTGGTAATATTGCTGTCTTCGAGCAAGTCAACAATCGTAAGAGAGAAGCTTTTCAAAAATTATGTTAGTCCTTAACCCATTCAGTTCCAGTGTACACAGTTGTGCACATTACGCACGTGTGCGTAATTTTCGGTCTCTACTGCACACAGCGGAGCTCAATGACCAATGATTTTACCTGTGGGTAATTGAGTCACAGAGCGTTTTCCTGCTCTAGATCATAGTTGGGTCACATTACTGTTGCGGAACATATCACCTATCGCTCGTTGGTTGTGACAACGTAGCAAGTGTTGGGTCGACTTAAGTACAGCAAGCATCATAATATGTTTTCTTTGCAGCACCATGAACCGTTAGTTACTGTAGGTCTGAAAGGGTTAAATCAGAGCTGGGCTGGTGATCAGTCAACAGTGGTGGGAAATTTTTTGCGAATTTATTGACCTGAAGATAAAACTATAACGTCCTCTCTACAACAGAACATCTGCCGTGTGTTTATTGCTTATCGCCCTCATCTGGCAGCAAAAGTACACGAAATACAAACGAGTTTTAAACTTATCTTGTTAATTTTTCTTAAATGATATCGTAAAATTTTCTGATCCCTCCCGTCATTGACAAAGCTCTTCAATCGCTTGAACGATTCTGCTGTTCAACAACAGCATTGAAACTTTGTCATCGAGTCTCAATTACTGATGGTATACGGAGGCCTATAGGTGTATGCAGTGAAAGAAATAAAATAACAATCCACTATCTCGTTCGTTGCAATTTTTATTTTCTTGTAAAACACCAAGGACAGCGCTATAATGTTCTAAGGTACGCCGAACTGGTCCCACACGACAGTGCCATCTCATTGGACATAATGGTTTTATTTCATTAGGAGACGGACCACCATTGTTAATTGAAAGTTCACGTAACCCAGCCTTTAATTTCCCACTCTGACTTACTAAAACACCTAGTGCATTGACACTTTCTATTGCTGTAGAAATAACAGAAAAAATTCTTGCTACCAAACCTGAAACAAGATTTGATGAATGAGCAGTGCAGTGAACATAATGTGCTAATAGTTGCTTCATTTTGTCAATAACTTGTACTCTGTTATCCAGAATTGCATTTTGGACATCTGGACTTGTCCATGTTGTTTTTATTAGCAACCACGAGTGAAAATCCACATCGTCTTGAGATAAAATTGAGAGAAGCTGTATAATTACTTTCATCATATTCATGGCCACGCACTGTGATACCTTGCCTTGCGAGAAATCTTAACGCTATCAACACACACGCATACTTTGATGTCTAAATTACCAGTGATTTAGACGCCTATCACTTAAATTAAATCAGTATATTTAACAACAATGCTTAAAATTCTATATCAAGTTATTACAGGCCGATTTATGCGTAGAGATTATGGTTTATGACAAGATTCGCTAGAATTGAACGTGCTATACACATGCCCAACATTTTTCTTTCGTTATTGGTAGTCATGCACGTATGACGTTCCTATCCCACTTCGCTGGGCCATTGAAGATTTTGATACTCTAAAGTAGAACGTTTGTGCTTGGTCTGGTAAAAATATAGCGGATACAAAACTTGATCAGTAACTTATAAAAGGATAAACTAGCTAAGAATGTTATCGAAAATTCGTCGACTCAAAAACATTCGCAATTTTCTAATGTCTCTGTTTATGCGTTCACTTTACGGAAAATGATTTTCTGTGTGTCAACTTACGTATCTTACTTTACTCATTAAGTATCTTGCATGAATACAACTGTAGCATGTTCTTTTAACCATCAGTATTTTCTTCAGCAAGAAGGCTATTAGAAATCTCCTTTTCCGACATTTTGGTGGAAAACAAACCTACGCACATCCTAAAATTCACACTACTTGCTACTCGTAACGAAACATGTCATGTCGTGTTACCCTCATTACCAGGGTGGTAAGTGTTCGAGTAGCTACAGATATATGGAAAAATCAGGTTAAACACATGCATTTGTCAATATAAAAGTTATTTTCGAATGTGTAAACGGTAGTGCCCCCACAAACTGATACACTTCGGTACAAGTAAGTTTACACGCATTGCCCCAACACACATTGACTTTCCCCAGAAAGATATAGGCACACACACACACACTGTGCTACCTAAGTTTCAAGTAGAGAATTTTTTTTTTTTTTTCGTTACAGCAAAACACTCAGTATAAGCTTCAAATTAAACTTGTAAGGCAAAAAACCATTAGACATAGGTATTCTGGTGGCGAACTGTTATATAAATTAAAAGTATTTGAAGAGTTATCTGTTTTTTTCGGCATAATGCTGTGACACCTAAAACATTGACTTTTAAGACGTTTGATTCACCTTATTTACTTATATTTCTATCCTTGTATACCTATGCAAGTGCACATATGATTATAGGCCATTCACGGTAAAGTGAGCACTTTCGAAATCCGTCTCATTTGGCATAATGGTCAATAAATATATTTTCTTTTAGCTTTAAACGGAAACTAACGAGTACGGTGGAATATTTACACTCTAGTGTGTATATTACTTACATGTCAATATTTATTTGACCAGGTGGTTAAAGGGTAAGAAATGACTGAAAAAAAACCCAGTAACTAGAGCCTCAAAAGTGGTTACTATACCGTGAACAGCCTATATCAGTGTGATGTACTTTGCTTAAACAGCGCCATTCAAAGAGTGTCATTCTAGCCGAATCACTATTTAACACCACACCATGCAACACAACTATACCATCCGCATGACTCCAGTTCCAAGCATGCTAATTCAGGAGCGTAAGCAGACCTGTAAAGATCAAAAAATGAATTGCGTCTAAACGAGTATGATTCGAAAAGTAACGTATGTCACCTCTGAAAGGTTGGCAATCCTGCCATGGCCATAGTGTACAGTACTGAGCAAGCACGGTTTACTTTAGAGCTCATGTTAGCCTAGGAGTGTAAGCACCTGTTTCATGGCCAGTAGTGTTCAGTATTCAATAAGTACCGCCGGATTCGCGATGTGTACTGCTTTGGGGAAAACTGGAAGACGTGCCATCACTTGTATAGGCTGTTCACGGTAAAGTGAGCATTTTTGAGGACCTAATTACTTCTTTCCTTTCAGCCATTATTTATCCTTTAACCACCTTTTAAAATAAATAGTATACCGCAATTAATATACACAATGTATGTATTCAACCACACTCGGAAATTAACGCCTAAGGCTAAAATATAATATATTTAATGAGAGGGCTTTCAAAAGTTCTCGCATTATCGTGAATAGCCTGCAGTAGGGTTCATTCTACTCAAAAACAAAACGAGACTCCTTGCTGTTCTAGAGAGGTCGCTTTCAAGCTCGCGATATATATATATATATATATATACAGCAATTCTGTTTAATTGAGAATAAAAGTTGGTACTTAGACCGGTTATGACATATACTTACCCTAACCAAAATATTAACTACTGTCTTTATTTTTATAGCTTTTATCCACGCTCTCCAGTACTGCTTATAAGAGTAAACAGTAGAAATACAAATGTGTATGGTATTGAGCTTTCATAAACACACTTATTGTAATAAAAAAAGTTACGAATTTAGGAACAAAATAAATAGAACTCTCATAGTGTCATCAAAATAAATCTTTCGGTTCTGTTGTCATATTTAATAAAATTTATTTTGTATAATAGCTACAACATTTTTCTAGATCCAGTTTTACGATCGAATGCTAAATAACCTGTGGACGTATTTGGTTAATTTCCCAATATAGCACGAATAATAAATTTCACTATTTACGCAGGCTCTAAGAATACAAATCTGAAGATTTTACAGAATCATATTTATTTCACTAACCTTGCGACCATCTCATTTGTTTAAATGCAAAAAGAAAAAGGAAATCTGGTACACATTCAACGTGCATGCCGGCGAAATATTTTAGTTGCCAAACTATTAGCAACCTGAGTAGACTAAATCTTAGTTGCAGTGAGGGGGCCGCGGTGGCTGAGCGGTTAGACCACTCGTTTCCCACTAAGGCTATCCGGGTTCAATCCCCGGCCGGGTAACCAGACTTTCGCATGTGGGAATCGTGCCGGACGATGCCGTTGTTCGGCGGGTCTTCTCGGGGATCTCCCGGTTCCCCCGCCCCCTCATTCCGGTGCCGCTCCATACTCACTTCAATCACACTCGCCGGCTCTAAAACCCACGCTGTTAAGAATCACAAAATGTCTTCGCTCTCTTACTTGCTGTCTACAGCGCTTATAGTCCTTTCAAGGTAACATCAAACTTTTTCAATCAAGCCTTGGAAAAATCACCCCATCTATCACGTGTTTGGTTGATTCCTGAATATGTGTGTCACGTGAGTTTTATACTTGCGTCGGCAAAAAAAAAGTCATTATTTATTGTTAACTTGAACTTATATTTTAATTATAAATTGCGATATATCACTTACTATTAATATGAATAAATACAGGAAGTGTTGGTAATGCTTAGTAAATAATAGTTCTTATGCAGAATATTATTGAACTGAGTGCGTTGGCACTACAAATGCGGGCGCTGTCCCTTTGGTGTAATTTTCTAGACCCAGTTAAGCTTTGTTTGCATGAGGCGGAGGGATATCCTGGAAGTAGAACTTTAGCAGGGCTCCAGGAAATATGGAAGTAACCTGAGTGGACTATTGCAAGCACGCCTCAAACTGCAGAACTTTCTACCGCAATAGCGTCGGCAGCCTTTTTCATGACCGACGCGGACAAGGCAGCCCCGTCGAGCATCGACTTGGTAGTCGCAACATATGCCAGCGCAGCGCAGCGCAGGAGGGTTGGCAGTCCTGCCGTGACCCCGAGCCGCCGCCGTGACGTCACCACGGGGCCGTCCCGAGCGCCACACGTGTCGCTCGCCTGCGGGAGGGGAGGCAATGACGTAGCGTGACGTCACCGTGACGCCACCGCCCCTCCCCCTTCCCCCTCGGGTCTCCTGGCGCTATTTTTAGCTCGCGCGCCCCAGTTTTCCCCCCTTGACGGGGTCTTCCCCCCCTCCTCCTTCAGCCAGCATACATCCCGTACCCAGCAACTCCGTGACAGGATATTCAAGTGTCCGTAATACAGTTTTAATTCGCTTTCGTTGATTACTCAGGGGGTTTTGATACCGGCATTCTGTAGTGTGCGAATTTTTATTCTCCCCTCCCAACAAAGATACTTAGCGGTACTTGTTTTCGGCGAAAATATTTAACTAGTTGTCCTCTCTAATGAATTGCTTTCGAAATTCAATTTCGTGCATCTCGAAGGCATGAGCCCACGAATCACGGAAGTTTATTGTAGAAGAAATTCAAATGTTACAGGCCCAACGAGGTATGGAAACGTTTTATCAGAACCATGAGGCAAATAACCAAAGCAAAGACGCAGGTGTACAACTAGGGCGTTAATTTCTGCCCCCCCCCCCCCCAACAGTGAAAAACCAGTGGTCGTGCCGAGATAGTTGATTTGAACGCGCGAGAACGGAGTCATTCGTCGCGTCCTGTGCGTGTTTTGGGTTCTTACGAAAGTCGTTTTCGGAACTCCAGCTGGACCCTGCCCCGATTTTTTCTCCTCGCGTCGTCGATGACCCAAGTGTAGCAAGTCCACCTTACACCGCCGTCAAATTTTCGTCTCGCTCAAGTTTTTCGGTTGAAGGGGGGGTGAATTCGTTGTGACGGGAAGATGCGCCGCATTGATGTTCCGCGCCGATGAATGGAGGCGGCGGTGAATGAGGCATATGCCCAGTGAGGCTGTGTCGGCAGTTCTTTGATTAACCCCCACCCCGAGCTTTTCAACACGCAGTTCGCCTGCACAGTGAACATTTTCTGTACTTCTTAAGAGTGGGATGAACCCCCCCCCCCCCCCCCATCGCATTATCTGTGAAATAGTTGTTTGCGCGAATACGCGTATCTTGGTAAATAAATGTTCTGCAAATACGACTTCTTGTCATAAAAGATCAAAACCAGTTATCTATGCCCCTATTTTTTTTCTTTTTTCATATTAAGTGTATTCGCGGAGAAAAAAAAATCGTGAAAATGGTCAAATATCGCAATTTTAAAGCTTGCCCATGCAGTTTCCATAACCGGTAAGAGAATAGTACAAATATACGGGCGTAGTTTAATCTGTGGTCTTCCATTATGCGTAATAAAACCCTTATGCTACAGATCTAATTTGCACAGTACAGCGGTATGACGGGAAACAATGCACGCCTTGCGCGTAGGAGCGATGAGACACTAGGCGTGCGTGTTAGTGTCGCCCGTATCGCTCCCTCGCTTCTTGTCCTTGGACGCACATTTCCATCCCACTCTTAAGGTTGAAGTAAAGCAACTGCCTATGGAGCACTGCACCTGACTGTACAATGTGGAGAACTAAAAAAGGAAAAACAAATATTGAAAATAATAGTACAGACACCATACAAATTTCCAGAAAAGTGTGATTTATGTTGCATACGAAAGAACACTTTTTAATTGTAATAAATTAATTGATCTATAGAGTCCACATTTTTAACCAAATTTGAGCGCATTTTCGTTTTGGATGCTTCGGAAAGCAGAATTTACAAGAAAATATTCTTCAAAAAAGACCATCCTAATATTTACTGTGATCATGTGTAATAGACTTATAGTAATAATGTATTATATCAATTTTTTATTTAACCTTACTTACGCCAGTTTCAACAATAAATATTTGTGACAAATGGAAGCACATAAAATCAATTATAATGATTGTTTCCTACATTATTATTACAATTTTCTCACACACAATCATAGTAAACATTATAGCGATATTCCATGACGATTTTCTTGCAAATTCTGCTTTCTGGAGTATCCAGAATGGAAGTATGCTTAAATTTGGTAAAAATTCAGATTATTTGAATCGATTTTTAACATTTAAAAAGTATATTTTAGTAAAATATTGTATAATGCAGGAATAAATATACATTCTTCTTCACGTCGTATAGTCTGGTGCGGTGCTCCATAGGCAGTTGCTTTACTTCAGTCTTAAAGGATGTTCACTATAAACTGAGCACCCTGTCAAGTCCTGCTGAAGATCTACTTGTATGCGCATTATGTATTCTTCCGCCGTGTATCAAAATTAGCTTATCCACGAGCTTGGTCGCTTTATTCAAGCGTCAGCAAATGCCAGACAGTTTATTTCAACACCCTTGTTCTTTCTCCCCAGTGTTATTGGCGATAGCTTGTGTTCTTTTAGTTTTTCATTCCAAATTCTTACTATTTTCTCCAGGATGCAGTTGAAGTGTAGTGGAGACAAACCATCATCTTGCCTTACACCTTTATTTATTTTGAATGGTTTAGATATTTCGCCCTGAAGTTTTACTTTTGATATGGTGTCTGTGAGGGTTTCAAGGATTGGAGCCATCAAAATTTTCGGCTGAGGTACCTAGAACACAGATGCAGACGTTACCTGCTTATTTAGCTCCAGCACTTGCATCTCCAACAGGCCCGTCCGAGTCTTTGTATGAACCGCTACCTAGTCATCAGTGTCACTTTTGTGATAAGATATTTACTTTCGGTCACAATGTACGGCTACATAAGCGCTTTAATTGTGTCAAGAATCCTTGATGCATTAATAACGCGATCGTGCAAATGACTGCGTTTACTGTGCATGTGGTCGAAGATTACGCAATGTGCACACTAGTAGATCTTAGGCAGCGCTTTCAAAATTGCTCAGATTGCCGGGAACCCTTTGTACTTAGCTGGGCCAATCAGAACTACGTTATTCCACTACTGAACGTCTGCGATTTGCGGACAGACACCTAAGAGGCGTAACAGTTAAGGCAATTTAGTAGTGAAAGGGGATATGTGCTGAATTGTTTCCAGATAAAACTATACAGGAGCGCTTTTCGCAAATGGTAGGTTGTTGTCACTCATAAGGCGAATCAGGGCAGACTCGTTTGCAAATTCACTCACAACTCAAATAATATTCTCACATTCCCGTTTGAAGTTTTGTTGTTTTCACTGTTAAAAAAATACGTAAAAATCTTTGTGTACAGCGAAGAAAAACATTTCTTTCAGACTGTTTGTTTACAATTACAAAACCGTGCACTAATTCAAAAGAAAGTTCAAAGAAACATAAGTTTGCTGTTATTAACTTTACCTTTAAAAGTTTTTGTTTTATGGCAATATTATATTTATTTATAGAAAAGAAAATAATTTATTCGAACCGATTTTGTTTATTACAAAAAAATTTACTCTGTGCCAAAGGAACGATTTAAGTGATATTAAAACCTTTCTTTCGTACATTGTAGTTTTTAATACGTAATAAAACTAACTTATCATTAAGTTGCAAGATAACGGATTCCTTAGATCACCGATATATCGGTTTAACATTCAAAATACTCTAACTTTACTTTGCCCCAAATAATTCCGTTGAACTATTGCTACGACAATGCAAGGCTAACATTTCCACTAAGATATAGTTAAAAAATGTTTTTATTGTGACAGACATACTTTTAAGTTGTTCATGTTTAATCAAAACTATATTTACCGCGGCAAGAAATGTAAAATTGCAGCAAAGTTAGAGTTTCCAAGATTGCTGTCTCCATGGACTCTGGGCACCACAGATCTGTTTCAGAGAGATTACGTCCCATAGGAAAAGTTGCATCTTGTATGGGCCAAGAGACGATGTTACTTCTCAAGGTTATATTGGTTTTATATATAGCTCGTTTCATTTTCTTAAGAAGAGAAATTTAATAAGGTAGCTCATAGCATGATGTCCATTTATGCTACCGCGTAATCCGGACAAAAACACGAAGAAGTAACATGCTATTTTTGTGATTTGGGTAGGTTGTTGTTTACCAGATATTTCCGTCTGTGATATGCCATATCTTGTACAGTCCGTCCAGATACGGATCAAAAAATCAGTTTTATTGGGGAAATGGATGAAGGGGCATCAGACAAGAATCTTATTCGTAGCATCTGAAGGAATTGTTGTTGAAAATATTCCAGTACGAACACTAATGAGTATATTCTGAAATTAATCAAGCTACATCGAAATTCCGCGCAAATAATTGACAGGGTAATTTGTATGCAAATTCGAGTGACGCTCTAGTTATGCTATCATGAAAATGTCTTTATTCTGATCTTCTTCGTCTAAAATAATAACGTCTCAATTTTATACGTAAGTGCTTAAACATTGTATAAAGGGATGGGCAGCCTGTGAAACGAACGTGGAGAGGTTTTGGCGGTTTTTATCTTCGAAGTATTGAGAGCTGATGAGGGTGAGTGTGGAGTAGCGCCATGATGCAAGGACTGTCGCGAAATTCCACTAGTTCAATGAAATAGAAACAACATTCCACAACTATGCATATTCGAGCCTTAAATATCCATCCTCACACTGCTGCCGCAATATGTATAGTTATTAGTAAGAGACCCGGAGATTTTGTGGATTAATTTGTCAACAAACTAGACTCCACAATACTTATTGCGCTTGAGGATCAGTTAGTTGTTCATTGGCTGATACTTCAGTTTTACCCTGAACTACGTAGCACAGGATTCGGTTCTCGTTTACTTGCAGATTAGTAATAGGCTCTAGTTCGTCCAGGGCGTCTCTTACAAAATGATCCAAATTTAGCGTGTTCTCAGAAGAATTCGCGACATTGCCGAGTCTCTAGTTATTAGTTTTACGCTAAGCTGAGTAACAAGAAAACGTTATTGATTTCTTGTATGTCTTGTAAGCCAGTATTTCAGGCCATGCCTAATAATAAACTATTTGTACTTACTTCGAAACACATTCACTGGCATCCACATTCGTGATAAGATGATAATAGTTTTTACGTGTCTTAAGTGCCTGTCAGCGAAACACAGACGTGCAGTGTTGCCATTACGTATTACTAGGGATAGGAACATTTCATGAGTTCCTTTCAGGGTAAGATAGATTTCAAACACGTGTACACTGAAGTTGACTTTACAATTGTAACGCAGCTTATTAGCCACGCGCTGGACGACTTGCAAGGAGACAAGTAGCGAGTGCCATACTAACAGGTGTGAAGTAACACTGGCTACTCTCTGCTTCAGCAGCCAATGAACAAACATCTGAGGCTCGAGTATACACATGACTGTGGGGTCAGCCCCACAGGCCCCTGAACTCGCGAAACTGTCCTATCCCTAAGTATAACTTAGGTCGATACGGTCACGTAAGAAAATGTCTTGTACAAAGGCATGCAGCTAAACGCCAAAGTAACGATGCAGTGGTTAACGTAAGTTATTGAAGTCTTGCCTGCGAAAAAAAAAAACGTCTAGACACCTGCAAAATTAGCGTTATTTTTTTTTGTAACATCTTAAACTTCACTACTATGTACCTACTTGAAGTCAGTTCGCGATTTCTTTGGCTACTGGCAGCTACGTATACTACGTCATTTACCCCGTGTGGCCACTCTGCTGGAGACTGGTCGCTCAACCGTTGAGCCTTTGCTACGATAGTCCGTCTCATGCTTAGGTTTCAGTACAGGGCTTACGGCGCTCACTATTGCCAGATTGCTTCAGGTTTGTGACGTAACTGGCAAGCTGAGAAACAAATGGGCGGTGAAGGAAACGGCCTGATTAAGATCATTTTTATCTGTTTACCACCTCCCTGCCGACTCGTAAAGGAATCCAATCCTGCGACGCAAAGCTAAGCGGCTCCTTTGAAACTGAAGCCTGTGAGAAACCCTATCATTGCGATTGCATGGCGCGCACGCAAAGAAAATGGCATTTTTTTTCTAGGCAACAATGCACGCAGGAACAAGGACAGGGTTAATGACAGAAACCATGCATTGGAAAGAGAGAGTGAATGTCCATTACACCGCACACTGCAATCCAAGAGTGAGACGCCCTATAGATAAAAACGTCTTTGGGGTCGTACCACACAAGTTGTCAGCCAATGGCAAAAGTAGAACGAACTTAGAGCATTTTGGAGTCCAATCTGAACCCACAAAACAACGCGAATTTCGCGCTTGTCTACAAAGGCCGTAACTATAGTATAGGCTGTTCGCGGTAAACTGAGCACTTTTTAACGCCGTGCTTAATATCTACTTGTACGGACGTAGTGTATTCATCCGCCTTATGTAAAATTAACATCGCAATGCTTCGATCAAATTAAACTGTAAAATTATTAAGAAAGTAAATACTTTATAAATCTTCTAATTTTGACACTTCGATTCATTATTAAAAAAAAAAAAAAAACAGAAAGTGAAATAATTAAATTTAAGTTATCACAAATGATTACCTAACACATTTTATTCGACGATAAGATATAGAACTACTTTCAATCCATCGTTACCAACTTTACTAGGCGCATGTAATCCAGTGAGCTCGTTGAAATATACGCAGGCAAGGGCAGTGATATTTTTCTAATGTTGATTTCAGAAGTGCTCATTTTATCGTGAACAGCCTTTAACCACTTTTGAAATCAAACTTCGAAAAAACTTCACAGCCCTTAATTGTATACATTTTAATGGGAACACTGTACGACATGCTCTCTGTAAAGATGGCGGCAACTGAACTTCAAGTGTTAGGTAAATATTTGTGAATACTGAAATTATACATTTTGCTTTCCGTTTCTTATGCTTATAAGTGTAAGAATTAGCACGTGTGTAAAACATATTTACTTTTCAATAATTCCTCAGTTTCGCTTGACCTGTGCATGAATAAAGTTATAATTTTGCATATGGCGGAGGAATACGCTATGGCTACATTCCACTTGGCACTGAAAGCACTGACCAGTAGCGTGTCAAAAGGAACTCCCTCAGTAAAAATTCGCTCTCCAGTAGCGCTATCTACTGGAACCAGGTGGAACACTCGTCAGCACAGTTTCCAGTGGGAATAATGGCGTCTGCTGTGCATAATGAATCAATGATAGGTTTAAACATGTTGTAAACAGGAATGGAAATTTTTACTTTTCGTTATCGTCTGATTCAAACTCATCCTATGATATAATAGGACGATCTCTGTCTGTCTGCCTGTTCGTCTTTAATACTTCTAAGGCCTTGAAACTCAACAGAAGTTATTAAAATTTTGCAGAGCGAATCCTCAGGGCAAAATACAGCTCAAGTTCAAATTTCAGTAAGATCAGATTACGCAACCATGACAGTGGACCCTAAAAACTAATTTTTAATTCCTTTTTTTTTTTTTTTTTTTTTTTTTTTTGTTATAAAAGTTTTGTATTAATGCATAGAGACTATTGCACAGATATTAAGGTAATGGAATATCATTTTTGTTTACTCTAAATTTATCACTTCGATGTTGAGTCAATTTCCAAGTGGGGCCTTAGTGCCTCAGAGGATAGAACGATTCCAATTGGGGCCACAGTGGTTCAGTGCCTCTTTTTTTTTTTAAGTGGTAACTCTTCTAGGCACGTTGCAATACTGAAAACTCGATCACGGGCTGGACCCCTACTCAATTTATGATGAGATCGACGAATGTGAAAATATACTTTCCACCGCCATGTTGCGTCGTATGCTTTCACTGAGACTTCCTGACCTCCTGCAGATCAGCAGCGTCACGTGGAACTATAGTCTCCAGCCCAGACGCCACAACTCCATTCCTCAGTTACTGATCGGCAGAATAAGTAGGCCTACGTAGAGGAACGCTCATCAGAACTGGTCGGGCGTGTTCAGTATCAAGTGGAATACGGCCTATCATGCGTGTAGAAGCAGATGTGAAGCAGGGCTTTCTAAAGCGCACAGTTTACCGCGAACAGCACAAAACTTACTAGAACATTTCCAGGCAAAAAAAAAAGTGTTCGTCGCAGCGCCAAACATTGCACTTTTATATACGCTTGAAAGAGATGAACGCCGAAGCTGCAAGATCGTATAAACTCGACTAAGGTTACATCTGCTACAGTTTGGGAACCGCCACTAGGTAAGCGCTAGTGTCGCACGTTTACCAGGCCTTCTCTATTTTCAACGTTAAAAACAGGATAATTGCAATAATCGTAAATAGAAATTGGGTGTGGCTGTGTTGGGGACATGACGGTTTGTTTTGCGTGAATACGTCTACGTTGACGCGCTCGGACGCCTTGGTGTATATTTTACGTTCCCGACACCGCTTCACTACATCACATGGGGGATTACGGATATCTCTGGGATTGCTTTTGACATGCTCTTTCCGACCGTATACGATTTCTGTATTACGACTTGGCTTTTTGACGAGTATAGGCCGAAATTGTGTTAAGTTTTCTTAATTTTTTTAATTAAACTCATTCAATTTCACCATAACCACGCCACACAAATGTTTTTATACACGCAATCGATTGATCTTGACGGGAGCTGTAGAATTAAACCCAAACGAGCGTCGTAGCTTCTCCTCGTCAAAAGTTATACTGCACGGAAGTTATGAGACGCGGCGAAACGAACTCAAACTTGCGCCCCCCCCCCCCCTTTTTCGGGTCTTGCGCGATGCTTCGGAGTCCTCAGTCAACGTGGTGTAGTTTAATTTTGAATGCAGACTATAGATTCGGAGCTGCGATGTCAAACTGTACCCCCCGATTTCGTTATCGTCGGATTTTCTGGATTACCTCCCACTATGGTCGCAAATATAAAGACGTATTCACGTCAAAAATAAAATAACATTCTAACTAAGTGAAATATTTCTCTCTTATAAATCACGTTTCTTGAAGTTTTAATTAAAAGTTACCGTTTGCAACACTGCTCACCTAGTGGTGGAAATTTTCGCTACTCCAAACTCTCCCACAGCTCCACAATAAACGGCGTTTTGTTCCTAAAGCTGGATTCACGACCACAGTCGCCCGTCCGTCCGTTGGTCACGTGACCTTCAATCAATCGCAAGGCGACTTTTTTTCGATCCGTCAAATATATCTCAAATTTTAACTTTCGACGGACGGAGGGATGGGCCACCGCCTTGTAATATCGTTCCTTTAAAATGGCAGTCGGGAAAATAGTAACTTGTTTACTGTCTGAATATTTTATTTTTAAATACGCAAGGAAGCGAAGTTGTTTACGTTTTTGCGTTTCACCTTTGAATAGAACTGAAGATGACTTGTAGATTTTCGGAGGAGATGAGGATAAATTACGTTAGGGAAAGAGAATGTATTTATTACATTCATTAAAAAACATTTGTCTGTACGCGAGAAAGTTAGTGTTGGGTAGTATAGGCTGTTCACGGTAAGATGAGCACTTTTGAAAGCCCTGCTTAAGATCTACTTGTATGCATGTTGTGTATTCCTCCGCCTTATGCAAAATTAACATTGTCATGGGTCTCTCCACTTTATTAGTTTGTCGGTCAAGTGAAATTGCAAAATTATCATAAAAGAATATGCTAATTTTCACACTTCTGTGTAGTTAAAAAAAAAATCAGAAAGTGAACTAAATAATTTTAAACTATCACAAATGGTTACCTAACAGTTTTTATTCAACGTTAAGATATACAACTACTTTCCATCCATCGTTGCCAACTTTACTGTGTGAATTTCACACAGTGCACCCATTAAAATATATGCATGCAAGGGCAGTGACTTTTTTTTTTCTTCAAAGGTTAATTTCTAAAGTGCTCACATTATCGCGAACAGCCTTTAACGCTAAACATTTTCTGGCCCGACGGATCGACGGGACGACGGACTGTTGTGAGTCTCTTTTTACAGTTGACGGACGAAAAGACCAACGGATGACTGACTGACGGACGGGCGACTGACGGAAGCGACGGTTGGTTGTGAGCCAAGACTCGGCTTGGCGTTCTCCTAGGGGATGGTTCGTCTCCCCTGTTTGCGCCACAAGCCGCTGCGATGGTCTTCTCGGGGCTGGCGCGCTGCAGTCCACGTCGGCGATTCTTTTTTTAAACAGGGGGAGGCCTTCGACGCGTCCTTGGTGGCAGCCTCTTCGTCAACACTTTACAGCGAGGTCACGCGACGACCAAGGGTGGTGGGAAGGCGGGGGGAGGGGGGCGTCGGGGTCGCCATGGTGCTTGCTGGCGGGTGGTGGGGGTGAAATGGAAACGGGACAGAGAGGGTCATAAAGGCGCAAGATGTACCTCATGGCAGACGGAATCGATATTTTCTAGTAGTTGTAGCCCGAGGGGGAGGGGTGGGAGATGGGTCTGAAGGGGGTGGGGTATGGTGGGGTGTGTTCCCCGCCGGACTCAACCCTCTGTAACCACCCCTTCGCCCGTCACCTGAACCGGGTCAAAGTACAGTTCGCTCAGCTCGCCGACCGGCACCCGGTTCGCAGACCGAACGGGTAACTTGCGAAGGTGCAGAATCGAGTGTTCTTGTACGAATCGAGAACTTTCATTCGAGATTGAATTCGAACGTTGACAAATTCCGTGGTTGTATTCGTGTATTCGAATACGTGAATTTAACGTCCCATCTCCCCCCCCCCCTGAACGATTTACCATTGGTATTATTGTCGAGAGGCGGCGAATACCGATTCCAGGCAACAACATAAAAGACAATAAAATTCGAAACAGTGTCATAGAACTCGCAGTAAGACACGAAAAAGTCTCTTTGAAATCGGACAAATATATTTGAAAACTTTATATGTCACATAAATGGACCACAGAGTCCATTGCAGCTCTTAGGTTTCAATAAAATGACCATTAAACATGACAAGTACAGTCATGTTGGGAAACATTCGAGAACAAGCATGGAATAACGGAACATTTGCATGTTAACTCGAGTACTCCTAGACAAGGAATGTGTGTGAGACGCGAGTACTGATAAATAACTCAGATAGATCAGTCGGATAAAAGTATTGGAATACTTTGGCCACCATTCGAGATATCTCGAGAACTCCTAGGAATCGAATTATTTGACGATTTGAACTCACACACTCCCATCACTGCAACGAACCTCACACAGTGGCCCGAAACTCAGGCCCCAGAAACTAGAATTTGGAAGACAATACCTTTCCACAGAGTACTTAGGCATACAGAAGTGAGATAACCGCTTATTCCGCGAACTTCAGCAGCACACGTCACTGAAATGGCGTGACTGACCAGCAAAATTTTGGAACGCCGTTTGCCAATCAACGTCTGGTAATTTACTCGCCAGCCGACGGCCCAGCCAATAGGGGACTTTCTACAGCATGCAGTTAGCCAATCAGGCACAAGGTCCGTTCCCAGAAACTCGTGCATGTAGTCATGGAATAGGTACGCTCACCTATAGGAAACCTCAGTGCCATTTCGTCTCTGTGTATTTATCTACTCTGTGTCCTTACCGAAGATACCCGACTCGAAGTTCTACGGTCTTACAACTTCAGAATTAAAAATAAATGGCTGTATATCTAAACACAACACTTACTATCTGCGCGACATGTAAAAATGCACTATAAAAATCAAGTAGTTTGTCTATTTAGATATTGTAGAAACACGTGCTTGGTTATGTACTTTTATTTTTATTGTGGTAGCCCAGCCTTGTGCATTTTCGTGAATATTTGAGTTAAAATGGTCTATAAAGTAATGTTCCATCTTCATGATTATAATTCTTGTTCTCTCATGTGCATCTATGGCATGAAATAACTACGGATAAATGACTCAATCAATCCATTTTCCCAGAAAACGTAGGCCAGTATTAAAATTAAATAAAAAAATCAGGTTGACGACGGTATGCCCTTTGTCTGCCAGCATGACAAAGTGAACGTTTGTAGTTTACTGTGTGTTGCAACTTTGGCAGAAAAGTAAATCTTTCTTCGGCAAACAAATGAATAAGGTAAATAAGGTTATATCGTTGTACTGTTGAGTTGCAACTGGACCCTCGTATGCTCCTTGTCAACACCGTAGATTAAAGATGAGGTAGACAGAGTAACGTCTTTCGCTCAAGTACCCGATACTGACCTACCCCATGCCAATAGACGTCAGGTCAATAGTGCAGGTGAACGTTTTTGTTTGTATCTTAATTTTAAAAAAATAAAATGAGTCCTATTATACTAATAAAATACTTTTACGTATTTGAATTTAATATTATCGCACAAAAAATTGGCTAGCCGAAGTACAAACATCTCAAAGCAATTGTTTACATAGACGGTGTTATAACCTCAAATGCTATCTTCGTCGTTTATAATATAGACTGTTCCCTATTAAATGAGCACTTTTGAAATCAACCTTTGAAAAATGTCACTATACAATCTGCATAAATTTTAACGGGCACATTAAGTGGCATGCTCCTAGTGAGGTTGGTAACGACAAAGGGGAAATAGTCCCGTGTCTTAACGTTGATTTAAAAGTGTTAGGTAAACATATTTTAACACTAAAATTATTTATATTGCTTTCCACTTTTTTTTTTAATTAATACGATTGAAATAATAAGCAAATGTGTAAAATATTCACTCCTCTAATAATTTCACATTTTTACTTGACCGACGCATAAATAAAGTCACGAGGTCCTCGGCAATGTTAATTTCACATACAGTACAAGAATACATAATCTGCATGCAAACAGGTCTAGAGCAGGGCTTTCAATAGTGCTCGGTTTACCGTGAACAGCCTATAGTCGTGTTGGCAGGAATGCAGTCCAGTGTTGGGAGGCGGAGTGGCCACTGCGCGCCTCGGGCGCGCACTCTGCCTCGTTTCCCCTCTACTGTCGATATTGGACGTGGCGGCCAGCCACGGAATCACAGAGTACTTAGGAATACAGAAGCAAATCCGCAGCTCCAGCCACGCATGCCAGCATAATCGCGTCATTAGCCGTCAACTGTACGACCGAGCGCCGTTCAGCCAATCAGCGCCTTGTAACTTATTTCCGACCGGAAGTCGCAGCCAAATGAGTGAGTGGAGAGATTTGGGCGGCCCTTAACAACGAGGTCTTGAGAGCCGATGAGGGTGATCGATGTGAGTATGGAGCAACGCCGGAATGAAAGGGCGGGGGAAACAGGAGATCCTCGATAAAACCCACCGACCAACGGCATCGTCCGGTACGATTACCGTATGCGAAAATCCGGTGACCCGACCGGAGATCCTAGCCAAGTTTAATTTAATAGTTAATTGTTTTGTACGTAACTACAAAAATTTCAGCTGAGAATCGAAACATACTCATGTCTCTACGCAGTAAATTTTTCTGGTTTCATGTAGTTAATGCTGTTGGGTGCCAGAATGTGTGACGAGTGTAGTATAAAGGGAGGCGAGGCCCTTCCGAATAGTCTGTTCAAGTACATACAGCCTAGTCGATTCGCTGTTACTTCGCACTTTTTGTATTAAACCTTTGAAGAATCCCTCTCTGTATGGCGTGCGTGCTTCGTTGTTGTGTGTCACAAGAGTTTAATACTTGTTTCAGCGTAAGAATACCTTGTAATGGTTCAATTGAACTTTTATGTATATTTCATCTACAAGTTATAATTTTCGATTTATAGTTAACATGAATAAAGACAGGGAGGAAACAGATGTATTGGTATGCCTATTAAAAATAATTCTTATGTAAAATATTATTACTCTGCGCACGAATACAGTGCGCTGTTTCTTCGGTGCAATTTTCTTTACTCGCTCAAGTTTCGTTTGCACGAGGCGGAGGAATAGTGAGGAAGTAGAACTTTATCAAGACTTAAGATAAGTTGGAAGTAACGGCGAATAGACTGTACACAGACAAGCAAGCTTTCGCACAGACTGTAGAAGGTTAACTAAGCATTTTTTAAAATCAAACTTTGAAAAATGTCACTTTCCCGAGCTGCATCTGTTTCATGGGACACAATGACTGTCACGCACAAGGTGCATTTGTTTACGACGACAGTGGCGAAGTAGTTCCCTGCTTCGATGTTGAATTAAAAATGCTATAGGTTGTTACGGTAAAATGAGCACTTTTGAAAGCCCTTGATTAAGATCCACTTGTATACACGTTGTGTATTCTTCCGCCTTGTGCAAAATTAACATTGCCATGTGCCTCATCACTTTATTGATGTGTCGGTTAAATAAAACTGTGAAATTATTAAGAAAGTAAATACTTTACAAATCTGCACATTTTTGCACTTCGATGCACTGAAAAAACACGAAGCGAAAGAAATAATTTTATGTTATCGCAAATGGTTACTTAACACTTTTTATTCGATGTTAAGATATGGAACTACTTTCCATCCATCGTTACCAACTTAACTGGACGAATGTCACTCAGTGCGCCCATTAAAATATATGCATGCATAGGCAGTGACTTTTTTCCTAAGGTTCATTTCTAAAGTGCTCACTTTATCGTGAACAGCCTTCAGGGAAACTTTTGTGAACACTGAAATGACTTCATTTGTTTTCCGTTCCTTTTTAATTACATGGAAGCGTAATAATGAGCAAATTATTAAAATATATATTTCTTTTTTTTTTATGTTTAGAGTTTCAATTGACCGACGCGTGAGTTAAGTGGCCAGGCCCAATGGCAATGTTATTGTTACATGTGGCGGAAGAATACACAATGTGCCTACAAGTAGATCTTAAGCAGGGCTTTCGAAAGTTCTCAGTTTACCGCGAACAGCTATAGCTAACCAGTATAATAAACCGACAACTCGGATACGGCCCAAGTTCTCCACCTGGCGACGTCTGCAGTGCCATCATTGCAGGACGTGACGTGTGAATACTTTCCGTCTCGAATACGTACTCCTCCGCTGCGGTCGATTCCGCGAAATGACGTAGATGTTGTGGGAAGGGCGAGGGGCGCGGGGGTTAAAGTAGTTTTCCTGCTTACGGGGCACGGAAAAGTCACCAGATCAGGTGGGAAATCCAATAAGATTGCGACCCTGGCGATTGTGCGAACTGCGCATGCGCTCAAGCCGACCGTCTGCCCTCTTTACCACCTTCCCCCTCGCCACTCACAAATCGCCCCCCCCCCCTAACCGACACCTTGGCAGTGGGGGGGGGACTGGCCGGAGGAGGGGAAGGAGCTAAAAATAGCTTGTCCCCGCTCTATTAATAGCCATGCAAGGAATAAAACTTAGAATTGCTGGGGGGGGGGGGGGTCAAGCAAGCTCAGTGACGAAAAAGCATTGCCAAATTTGCGTGAAGTGAAAGTTTTTTTTTTTTTGTTAATGGTTCGAAAACAGGTTTTTCATACAACCGAATTCTATCTCTCTTTCCATACAAAACGTGGAGTCGTTGTCTCAGTTTGCTGGTCGAGTAGCTAAGACCCACAAAATTGTAAAATTAATTTCGCCAGACATTTTTATATGTCACCACTACTTTTGGAGTAGCACCAAGCGGCCAGAGAATGTTTTTTTTTTTTCACAGTAGGCACATTTATGATCTGAAAGGCACTATGTAAGAAAAGAGCTAGCCATAAGGTAAATCCCATGGACGTGAGTGAATAAATTTTTCTACGAAACAGCACCAGATTCACTAAAATCTGCCCGAATAACACCCTGAGCATCATACCAAGAGACATTGGGTTATTGAAGAAAATATGATGACTTTTAAAGTTGTGCAAATATACGACTTGCATCCCGTTACTGAATATTCGTATGTGAACATATTGCCCCATTTCTCATAGTTAATGACCATTATGCTCCTCTAGCACTGAATATGTGTTATTCGTCAGCAAGCTGTTAACTTCTGTCAAAAATACCAACCCATTAACAAATTAAGACGAATTTACGTAATTTCAAATATACATTAGTGCTGATAAAATTTTGCTACTTATTTTTGTTAATTTTTAATTTTTGGTTCTAGCCCTGGGGCAGATTTGAGGAAATGAGCAGGGCGAGTTTCACATAGTAATTTGAGAACGAGAATTTCGCGGATTCATTTGAGGAGAAGCTACATTTCAAACTCATGTATATTTGGATAGCAGTTTGTAAGAAACGTCCTGGAAGAATATTAGCCAATAGTTAATCAGCAAGACGATTAGGGCAGAATCGCCTGCTACGTGGTCTGTGGTAAAACTGTAGCATCAACCAAAGAATAACTGTCTGAGGCTCGAGTGTACAAAGGATTGCGGAGTCTAACTTGTTTCGGGTGTATAATCATTGGTCTACGACATCTTTGACACTCCCTTAAGAACGACAGGATGGCCTAATTAAGTTGAAACAGTTTAAAATTGGGGGGGGGGGGAGGGTGTCTTGACTGTTAAAGAAGCAAATAAACGAAGGACACCGTCTCGTATATAAATATAACTGTGAAGCATGCTGCCAAATAACGAGGGAGATAGGCCTGTTGCAGATCATTATAGTCAACTTGTCATTGAATACTATAACAGTCCGACATTCAGTTGACTGCAGTGGCGTGTGGAGTGTTGCAAGGTAAGCTGGTGCTTGCTCAGTGCTGTACACACTCGGCGGACGCAGTAGGAACCAGTAACAAGAGTGGAGCGGGGAGAAGCTGAATGTATTGCGGCCACTCACGATAAAGCGGCGAGGCACCCATTGCACACGTGCTGTGACGTCAAATGCACTTCTACGCCTTTAAGTGGCCGATGTGTAAACTAGCAAGCGGTTAGGTATTGTGCAGAGCAAAACACGGCTTACCTTGTAACGATTCACTGCACACCGCTGGTTAACGGGTTTACAAGTTATTACAGGAGAACATACATCCAGATAGACATGTGCAAGAATTCATAAGTCACTGCTCCAAACTTCATATATTTAAATGGGCGCACTGAGTGGCATATGCCCAGTAAAGTTGGTAACGATAGATGGAAAGTAATTCCATATCTTCAAATAAAATGTGTTACATAACCATTCGTGATAACTTAAATAATTTCTTTCGCTTTCTGTTTTTTTAATGCATTGGAGTATAAAATTTACTAGAATTGGAATTTTTTTCCCAATAATTTCACAGTTTTTCCTGACCGACGCATGAATAAAATAATGAGACCCATGGCAATGTTAACTTTACAAAAGGCGGAAAATAGCCTACACGCCTTGCATAAAAGTAGATCTTAAGCAGGGCTTTCAAAAGTGCTCATTTTACCGTGAACGGCATATAAAAACATAGAGGTTAAGTTTGCTTATACTGTAGACCATCCGCACACGCTAGCAAAATGACGCCACTGCTGAGCAACATGTCGCAGTATGCCAACCATTGCCTGATAACTAGAGACGTGCAAAATTCTCGTCGTCATTTGTCATCACTAGGGGTAACGAAATTTCGCGAAAAGATTTCAAGACGATTTATATTTCAAAAGACTGTAGGGTCGCTTACCTGTCTTGATTGGCTGAATTACTTCTTGACATGTGTTAGCTGTCTACACGAATCACGTAGGAGCCATGCCGATGTTGCTAAATTCTAAGTGGCCCGGTCAAATATGAAAATGGAAATAGACAAACTGCTGTTGGGTGCTTGTAGTATTGAAGTCTATCCTGTACTCGAATTTTTTCACGAAAAAATCACTAGCTCTGGTGGTCACGCTAGGCTTCACAGTACTGTTACTACTGGAGCCAGTGCCATGAGTTAATTGGCTGCTGCCTTGGTGTGAAGACATTCCTCCTGTGACAGGACTGCACGTGCCAATTATGGAGTGTTTATTCTGTGGCGCTGAGCTTCATACGTTGGTAAGGACAGGAACATTTCACGTTTCAAATTACATGTATGCTAGACTCCACGATCCTATGTATTTAAGTGACACAGCTTTGTGTTCATTGGTTGCTGCCCCGGTGTGTGTGCATATGTGTGTGTATATGTGTGTGTGCGTGTGATCAGTTTTACCTCAGAATAGGTGGCACGGGATTCGGTGCTTGTCTCCTTGCAGGTCTGTTATTGGTTCACACTTGCCTGGGCGTGTCTAATAAACTGTGACCCAATAGCAAACATAACAGATACCCACACGTGTTTGAAGTCGAGCTCGTCCTATTTTTTCTAAGCCTGCCCTATTTATAACTATTAGGTGTGCGCCCGCGGTAGGTCAGGAGCTAAATGCGTCCCAGGACTGCGTCCCTTACGACTAAAAGGATGAGAATTCATGCAAGGAGGCGTGCATTTTCGGCAAGAGGTATTGGGCAGCCATGGCCAGCAATTGGGGCCATGACCACCTCCCTGAGTGTACCTACAGCTGAAACTATATTCTAGAAGGGGAATGGCCAATCCCGCACAGGTACGGTAAAACCCATACCAACAGGAAATAAATCAAACTTGTAGGAGTATTGAATGAAAACGCTACAGGAAATAGCAGGGGTGGAATCAATTTCGTTTAATATGACAGTGAAGAACTAGAAGAGAGGGGGCGGGACTTGTGGACGTAGGCTTAGGGGCGCATGCGCCCTTGAGGTGGAAACTGGTGTCCATGTTCCTGCCTAGGCTGCCTGCACAACAATATCGACAGCAGCATTTGAACGCCTCTGCTTCTCGTCGAGTTCGTCAAAAACCTGGGCAGCTCAGACATGGGAGCTCATCCAAATTTTTCCAGACCCTATACATAGGGCGTCTCAAGTAAAGTATGGTCCAATGAAAAACATAGTGCAGACCTATGCGTGTTTTAAGAATGACCTACCACCACATAATGACCCGAATTGCACGTCGCTACTGATAGCTTAGCTTGACAGTCGGCAGCCCAGTAAATATATAATATTTCGCAGCATGCAGTAGCCAGTGAGACTCAAGCCCATTTCAGAAACTCGCTCAGCCAATCAGCGAATGGGAACGCAAACATCGAATGAAGTGCCACGCCATCCCTGCTCTATACACCAGGGGGAGGAAACTATAATAAGCGGAACGATTCCTTTGTTATCTCAAGAAGTTGCGTCCCAAAAGTTAGATTACTCTAGTGACGACAGTTATGTGTCTTTCTCGAGTCAGTCAGAATTAGGTCAGAACAAGGATGCACGTGGTTTTAATGGCGTTTGCAGATAATGGTTTTTAAATGTGCTTTAAAGCGACATATTTTTTCTGAAGACCCTTCAGAAAGTGAAGAAGACACTGTGTTCTGTTTGGGACACTCGGAATGGATGCAATTTTATATCTTACTCATAATATGGCAAAAGTGTGTTGAATGTATTGTTACAAAGATTTTTACTTTCAGGGAACAAGATAGGCTATCTTAATATGAAATATGCCCAACCGTCGTAAATACACTCTAACCCTTATATATTGTACGATTATTTCATTGATAACGTTCAGTAAAAAATAATGTTCAAGCAAACAAATTTTAAAAAATTAGCTCTCTAATATGTACGTTAACAAGCATTGCGATAATCACAGGGTAGATCGAAGTGTCGTTTGTGACGTTAATTCGATAGCTTTTCCAGCTCGTAGTTCCGTCCCCATAAGACAGGTACCGCTAGTGACACAGTTCGATTTGAATACATGGGCACTTTCCGCTCTGCAAACCTCCCTACTCTGTGCTGTATAGTTACCTGTTCTGTGATTTGATGCTGTAAAGGAGATCAAACAGGGACAAAAGTCGCAACCACGTAGACAGCGCCGTATGGCACGGTTGCCTAAAATGCAGGGGCTATCCACACCACAACATCCAGGCAGACAAAAAAAATAGCCTGGTAAGTGGCACAGCGCGCTATTTTCAGGTCCCGGAGAAAAGGATTTGGGTGGAGGCTAAGCGACGGAGGAAGCCGTGAGGAGGGGGGGGGGAGGTTATATCCGGGTGCGTGTGGTCCTTGCTACTCCTCTCCGAGGGGCTACTTCGGTCCATCACTTGTTTACGTCCGTGTCCCTCCGGCCAGTGTTAATACACAGGCGTGCCATAAACACGCGCGAAATGGGACACGAGTGACGTACGCTCGTGTGTGTTTGGTTGGATGGGGGAGGGGCGATGGCGCTACGGCATAGCATGTGGAGCATTCAAGATAAATCGGCAGAGACGGACAAAATTCGCGTTAGTTTTTTTGGTAACGTGCTAGACTTCAATGCCATTCATTTACCTGAGTGCAATTCGCGAGTTTATAGCGATCTGGCAGCTATACGACGTCATTTACCTGTGTGACCACTTTACTGGGGATTAGTTACTGAACCGTCGAGTCTATACTATGTAGGGGCAGTGAAAGTTCGCGAAAAGATTTCAAGACAAGTTATTTGTAAAAACACTGTAAGTGACTTTACCAGTATTGATTGGGTGAATCACTATTTGACACGTGTTAATTGTCTGCACACGAATGACGTAGGAGCCATGCCGATGTTGCCGAGTTCTGAGTGACTCGTTCAAATATGAAAACGCCTTCTCAAGCAGACAGCAATCAACGGCAATAGACAAACTGCTGTTGGGTGCTTATAGTATTGAAGTCTACCCTGTAGTAAAATATTTCGCGAAAAATCACTAGCTCTTACTATAGGTAGAGACCATAACATTAAGGACACCGGAATTTCGCGAAAAGATTTCACGACCACTTATATTTCATAACAGTGAAGCTCAGATTCACTTTCTTGACTATCTGAGTGTTACGCGTCTTAGGTGTATGTCCGCGAATCACAGACGTACAGTATCGGAGTTGCCTGATTCTGGTTGGCCAGTCAAGTTAGAAAATGTCGTCTCACAAAGTTACTCCGTCAATAAGGAAAGGAAAACTGCTCGTATGCCCGTAGTGTAAATCTAGCACACGCGTAAATCTTTTCGTAAAATTCGAGTGTCCCTACATATCATTTCGCGTTATAGTTCAGTATCAAGACAGACGTCACACGAGTATATGTTAATATCGCTCCTGTCATTGGACCTCTCCTCTCATCCGACAAGCCCTGCGGGACTCAAAACCAATAGTAAACACTCAGCACTCTGGCAGCTTCAACCCGTGTGACTGGGTGGAACAGGAGAATGAGTTCCGCCTGTGGTGGCAGCCAGTGTACAAGCGACATCCGCTCGAGTGTGTAGAGGACAGTCCGGCTTGGTGGCATTTTACAACGCGGATTGGTAGGGTCTCTACCTACTGGCTAAAAGCGCCCCTGTGTGACGTGCCACACAAAGTTGCAGGCCGATGGCAGAAGTTAAACGAACGTGTATCATTTTGGAGTTCATTTTACAGCCACAACATAACGCCAACTTGCCAGGTCCTTATAAATTATGAATTATCTACAGCCCTGCGTAACAATTTGAGAAGAGCAACGCTGATATATAAGTAAATTTCTCTGCCCTTGAAAACAAAAGTGACATGGATATAGTTTCATTGTTTGGCTAGTATTTATCAGGATGACACCTCATCACTCCAAAAAAAATGTTACTTTAGTTAATAAATATTTTATTATATAATCTGTAGAGATTATGGTTTATCTGGGGAGGGGAGGGGGTTGACTGCTTGCTAGGTTTCAACGTACTGTACACATGTCCGACAGTTTTCTTTCCTTATTGGCTGTCATGCATGTATGAAGGTACTACCCCATTTCACTGGACCAATGAGGATTGTAATACTACCAGGCAGAACGTTCCTGATTGGTCTGCAAACAACTTAGCCGAGTCGAAAACTTGTTCCTCCAATCGTGAAACAATATACTAGTTAGAGTGTCACAGAAGATATGTTAGCTCCAAAAATTTTCGCGATTTTCCATCATATTTAATAATCCGTCAAATGAACACTTTAGTTGGTGTATCATCACGTAGCAAGTAGGTATGGAGCGATGAAGTGGCGTAATCGTTCCTACGATATGAGATGTACCCATTAGGCGACTGGCTGTACGAGTCTGTGGGAACGGACCTTGCGTCTGATTGGTTACTGCGAGCTGCGAAAGATTCACTATTGGCTGCCGGCTGGCGAATAATTTACCAGGCGGTTGGCTGGCGAACAGCGTTGCGACACATTGCATGACACTGACGGCAATTTTCCTGTCGTGTGCTACAGGAGTTTGCTCTATAAGCGGCTATTTCACTGACAGCGTCCTCTACCTGGGCCGTTGCATACTAAGTGTCTAAACCATGGCCATAGAAGACAGGTCCGGACACTAGCTTGAAACGTTGCCGCCCTTATTGACCCATTAATTCATGAACCCAGCCACACAGAGCTACTACCAAAGTAGTACTGTTTACATGGCTAGCACAGGGAGGGGAATTGCAATTTTTCTTAACATGGGAAAATGACGTTCATATTTCAATGGTGTAATTCCTGTGCCAGCAACGCTAACAACACTAGTTTGCTTGCAGCGCTCTGCGGCTACTGCATGAACTAAATCAGTCAATAAGGTGGTCAATTCGCTAACATTGTTAGATAGGCGAGTGCCCAGGCCTGTCTTCTACGGCCGTGGCCTACGGTCTGTGTACTTTCATCGCGTGTAATAAAACCCCACAGTTACAGATCTAGTTTACACAGTAAAGTGTTAGGACGGAAACACTGCACGCCTTGCGCGTAGGAACGATGAGGCGCTAGGCGTGCGTTTTAATGTCGCCCGTATAGCTCCCTCGCCTCTTGACCTTGAATGCGCAGGTACATAGGACCCTTAAGGGTTCGCAGATTTCAGTGAGCAGTATCGGTGAGAAGGAGGTGGAATTTGTGGCAAATTCATTGCAGGTCAAGTTATACTTGAAACACATGCATATTTATGTTACGTTCGCAATTGAATCACGGTTTATTAGACACGCCCAGACGAACGTGTAAGGAAAGAAGAAGCAGATCCTATGCCACGTGAGTCGGGTACAATACTGGCCACACACTAGAGCTGCAGACAATGAACAGACTGCTGACGTTCGAAAATACATAGGTCTGTGCAAGCGATGGTTTCAGTGCGTAATTTCTTTTGAATGCTGAATGTGTTAACCATTACATTCATATATATATATATATATAAATGTACTACATAATTGTTAGACGCTGAAAAAAGTCATCTGTTAGTTTAAGATTTTTACACTTTCAAAGCATAAAGCTCGGTCATAGCTCAGGACCGATAAAAATGTGTTTGTATTTGGCAGCACTTGCAGACACATATCGGCAACACTTGTTTTCAGAAGCTACGGTTGGTAGTCGCGATAACGAGTAATATCTCCCACTACGCGAAGAACTTACGGTACTGGGCGATGTTTTCTGCTGTGTGCAGTGTAAATTATGAGAAATGTAGGACGCGAAAAAAAATTGGTTGTTTTATATTTGTACCTTGTATTCTTCAACTTTTGGACATTATCAGAAATTAGAGACCTGAAGAATTCGCGAAATCATTTTGGGTCAAGCTAGGCTCCAAAAAATTGTTTGTTCATGTCACTATTGCAATTAGTTCACACGTTATTTATCACCTCCTGAAGAAGCCTGGACCAATAAGAAGCACGAGAGGAAACACAGACCCAATCATCGCCTTCCACTGTGACATCAAGCAACCAATGATTCATTTTATCTGCGTTATTGTACACAAGATTGTGCATTCTAGCCTACAGGTAATTCAACTCACGAATTTTTCCTGTCTATATCAGTAATTACTCTTTCCTCACAAAAATTAATCGAGTCAAACGTTTTCGCATATATATATATATATATGTGTGTGTGTGGGGGGGGGGGGGGGTCTGCCTCTGAATTCTTGTATAATAACTTTTTCTAAGCATCTTCAAGGCAAGACTTTCAGTTGGCATTGTCAAATTTTCTACAAACACTTCGGTTTATTTGTTTGCAAAAACACTAAAATGTAGACTTTTGACATGTCATTTTTTAAAAACCACGCGATCTATAAGAATTAATCTGAGGAAAAGTAGTGTCAGATAACACCTACAATTTGAACAGTAGGCAACACTCTGTGTCTGTACACTAATAGGTAGAGACGTGCAAAATTCGCGTTATTATTTGAGGACACGTTAATCATTAAACACATGTAGGCCTACCTCTGCAATACGTTTATCATTGAACCATACTTTTTTTGACTCGCCGTGTGTAACTGTTCGCCAATAAATGAAATGTCACGATTGTGTGTCCTAATCACAAGCAGTTCAGTCATAATGGGGCGTGGCTTCACATCTATGCAGCAGCCAATAGAGAAACGACGCCGGCTCCAGTACATACAGTACTGTGAAGTTTAGCCTGATGCCGAATAATAACGCGTGTTTTGCATGTTTCTACTTATAGGGTGCACGTGGTAATTGAAGCACTTTTGAGATAAACCTTTTAATAATGATACCACTGCTCCTAGAACTCTGAGTGACGAGCGTCCAGTAAAGTTGGTAACTATGGAGGAGAAAGTAATTCCGTGTCTAAATAGTGTATTAAATTTTCTAGATATACAATAGTGAATACTGTTATTATTTATTTTGCGTTCCTATTTTTTATTAATATATGGGTAAGAATTTTCGCATTTCTAAAATGTTTACTTCTCTCATAATTTCGCGTTTCCACATGTGCGACGCATAAATAGAGATCAGATCCATGACGATGTTAACCCCTTTCAGTCACAGTGTTCTCTATGTGAGAAGTTGCATATGAAGTGGCGTGAATGGTGTGCGCTGTACGCATAAGAACACACCGTCCAATGAGAAAGGTTCCCTACGTGAGGGAGCCATCGTTCGCTGCTGGGATTATGTTCCGTAGCCTCATACCATTGCTACCGGTAACATATAGCATCGATGGATCTCTGTTGGTACCGATATAAGACTAAACGTCGTCTGGAAATCAGCACAGTTCAGAAGAAAAAATTAGTTTCAACGCCTAAAATGTCATACTCTCGTTTTTTTCTGAAAGTGTTAATTTTATACACTCTAAATTTGAAACAGTGAAAATTGAGCCAAATCAGTGATAATAGTGAGAACTGAGTGACTGATAATCAGAGCCTGATAACTAGGGCCACTGATTTTGCGAGAAGAAATCGGATCACACAGGAGAGTTCAATATTATTAGGGATAGGAAAATTCCGCGAGTTCAATTGCCTGTAGGCTAGACTGCTCAGTTCTCTGCATACTGGAGTCTCAGCTGTGTGTCCATTGGCTGTTGACGCACACCTGGCTGTTACGGGATACGCAAGGTGTTTCCTTGCAAGTCTGATATTGGTTCAGAGGAGTGCAGGGCGTGTCTAATAAACTGCGATCCAATTGCAAAGTTGACTTCACTATAGTCCATTCCCGATTGGAAGCGGCTTATGAACGTTTTGAAAATACACCCTAGCCATTAGCTGCATGAATAGCTAGTAAAAAAATGTTGCAGGTTCTGGTGCGGGTGCTGTACCCTCACCTGCCACTTTTTTTTACTAGCTATGCATGCAGCTAATGGCTAGGGTGTATTTTCAAAGGATCATAAGTCGCTTCCAATGGGGAATGGACTGTATATATATATAATATATATATATATATATGTGTGTGTGTGTGTGTGTGTGTGTGTGTGTGTGTGTGTGTGTGTGTGTGTGTGTGTTTGACGCGTATCTTGTCTCGAAATTAATTCGCCAAATTTTTGACCAGAATGTGCTTCGGCCAATCAAAAATGCTGGACGAACCCACAGTGCTTTGAATTGTATGTTGTCTCGAAATATTTTCGCTAAATATCACTCACTGCCCCTACTGATAACTAATTAATATGGTGGCCGAATTTCACTTATTTATTTGTGATTCCTACTGAATGTCGAGAATTCCACTGTCCTAGTCACTTATTCCAAGTTCATTTCCTTGATTTGGCAGTCTGCAGTAGCTTGTCAACTGAATTTCAGTGAATGTGATTTTACTGATTGATATCACTGATTCGAGCTTAGAGTGTATATGGTGGAAGAATACACAATATGCACACGAGGTCTTAAGCAGGGCTTTCAAAAGAGCTCATTTTACCGTGAACAGCCGTTACCTACTCTAATGTTGATTCTACTCAGGTTACAAACAAAACGAGTTTTCATATGGAGGAGTTTTACATAGGGAAACTTTCCGCCGCTAGGTAAGCGCTAGTGTTCCAAAGAGGTCATATTTAATTACAATTTTAATATACACGGATAATAAAAGAGAAAGATTTTACTTAGTTACGAAGTTATTTTATATTTCATATATGTTTATTGCAATTATCCTGTTTTTTAAACACATTAATTCCCCGTGTCCACGACGGTGTACATGTTGCACATGAAGGAGGTTTATTGCCAGTGCGTTGTTCATTGGTCACGACAAGTACTCCAGACACCAGTACAGTTTAAATCAAAATATTACACGGTTGCAACACTTCGGCTCACAAATTACTGCGTGACTGAACGGTTTAACGTAGGAAATAGAAAAAAAAATCTGATACACATGCGACACTAGCGCTTACCTAGAGGCTAAAATATTTGGTTGCCAAACTTTAAACATTGATCTTCCCAACCTGAATGGAAGTAACCTTAGCTATTCTGTGGCGTAGAGGCGACCGGCGGGCTGTGGCCATGGAGGTATTAGTCTATGGAGTGGAAGCCGAGACACGGAAGTGAAGCCGAAAATGAAAGACAAGGACAGAACTAGTAGTGACAAAAAGGTGCATGTTTTACATTGCTTACTATGTAACTTTCGCCACTCATAATATGGCCGCTGACGTAAACAATCTCGGTCTGCGCATGCGCAGTTGAAAGAAGCAGACAAGGTATAGGCTTCACTTGATAATCGTGGAGAAGATAGGTTGTTGCCACTCCATCATCTATTACCTGTAAGGTTGTGGTTGTGACGTCCTCGCGGGTAAGTGTGTTTTTTTTCTCGCGCGACCCGAAAACCCCGGCGGTGTTTGGGTTCCTCCGCCCCCCCCCCCTCAAGCCGGCGGACAGCGCTGTTTAAAAGCGAGCGTGTGAAGAGTTATTATTGACGGTGGAGGCAGCTATGTTTAGTTTTGGGGTCAGGGAACAAGGAAGCTGGGTATTTTCTGCCGCGCCTCACAGAGCTACCCTCTTCCCCCCTTTTCAGCCGTCGGCAGCTCGACGGCTTGGGCCGCGATGACGTCTAGCGTCACCCAGGCCTGTGCTTATTGTCCACGATAACCCTCTTTCGTCCTGAGTTCGTCCACGAGCTCGTGCATGTGTATATTAGCTGTTTCTTCGCACTCTTAGTTCGAATAAGTGATATCAATCAGTAGAGACCTGATCGCGTTATTATTTCGGGACACGTTGAACTTGAAACACGCGCACCTTTGCAATACGTTTTGTGATTGGACCGTACTTTACTTGACACGCCCCAGGTAACCCTGTACCAATAAATGAACACTTCACAATTGTATACCCCAATCACATGCACTTTAGTCAGAAAGGGAGTGACTTCACATCCAGGTGGCAACCAATGGAAAAACGACGCCGGCTCCAGTATGTACAGTACTGTGAAGTCTAGCCTGATGCCAAATAATAACGCGAATTTTGCAGGTCTCGGTCAATCAGTGAAATAACATTCACTAAATGTTAGTTGAGAGCTACTGCTGACCATAGACTAAAGGCGAGGTAGACCGATCTCGCTGGCTGCGCACAGCCAATCTCCGTGTCCCAATATTAAACTGCTTTTCTGCCAGCACATCTTGCGAAAACCGTTTAGAGGTTAGGTTAGAAAAATTATTTCTAAACAAATGTTTTGATATGTATGTATGCTTTCTCTAGCCCATTTTTTAAGGCAGGTCGATTAAATTCAAATTGGTACACGTATTTTATTCATATTATTGTGCTCGTAATTTAAAATTTAAGATATAAACAAACACGTTCGTCACTGCTGACCACGAGACTTTGACAGATGTGTTCCTTTGGGGTAGGTCAATGTTGAGTACATGCGCAGAAGAAGAATAAGAGTTCTACCTCATCTTTAGTCTATGTAGAGTCATGTTCAGGCGAGTTGGCGACGGAGAGATAGCACGCCAGTTGAGCACTTTGCGCGTAGGGGCGATTAGGTGAGTGACGAATGGGCAAGAGTCGACCTAAAGCTCGCACGCTTCGTCGAGGCGGATAAAGCAAGTAAGCTGGGAACAAGTGACTTATAGCAATGAAATTCTTAACATTCAGTGGGAATCTAAAATAAATAAGTGAAATTCAACAACCATATTAATTAGTACGGGTAGTGAAATTTCGCGAAAAGATTTCATGACAACTTATATTTTCAAAACACTGTAGGGTCGCTTGCCTGTCTCGATTGACTGAATTACTTATTGACACGTGTCAACTGTCTGCACACGAATCACGTAGGAGCCGTGCCAATGTTGCCGAATTCTGAGTGGCCCGGTCAAATATGAAAATGCCTTCTCAAACAGACGGCAACCAATGGCAGCAGACAAACTGCTGTTGAGGGCGTATAGTATTAAGGTATACCCTGTGCTCAAATTTGGTTAAGCTTTGTTTGCTCGAGGCAGAGGAATATCTTGGAAGTGTACCTTTAGCAGTCCTTCAGGAAAGATTGAAGGTACTATGAAAAACATATAGCATACAGGCGCCTTGCTAAAAGTTTTAACTCCTTTAAAGTACCTCCCCGGCCGGGCAACCGGTTTTTCGCATGTGGGAATCGTGCCGGACGATGCCGTTGGTCAGCGGGTTTTCTCGGGGATCTCCCGTTTCCCCCGCCGCTTCATTCCGGCGCTGCTCCATACTCACTTCAATGGTCGTCATCGGCTCTGAAGACCTCGCTGTTAAGAGCCGCCCCAATCTCTTCACTCACTCTTAAATGCCTCACGTCGAATCATAAATGTTCACTTCGGAGTTACTTAATGTTTTAATTGCCCAGAGAAGAAAACAAAAGTCTACCCTCGCAAAGATACCCGACCAGTGATCAACGGGAATATTAGAATACGCAGAAACGTTGCCTCGAAAATAAGTTAACTATTGCGAAGAAAATATTCCATCCATTAAAGTTTTACAAAAGTTATTGGACAATTAATTTTTCTCTCACAATTTTTCCTATGAATATAAGTGCTGCACCTGAACATACTGATCGGTAAATAAAAATAAATCAGGTGTTATGACTAGAAATGATGGCATAAAGCGAAAAGTGTAAATATTACGCGTCGTGATTTATATCAAGACAGGGTGGGCTAATTCCCACTTTCCCAGCAGATAACTAGGGACATGTGTTTTTCGTGAAAATATTTGTGGCCGCACTGGACTTCCATGTCCTACGCCCACAACTACAACTTCCTTGGTTATTGGCCGCGTGTCTACGTGAGAAGATATGTTCTTATTTGACTGGGCCAATCGTAATAAAGTACTCCGATACTGAACGTCCATGATTCGGAAACAGACACTTTAATCATCCAACCACGAAAGTGCATATTAACTAAAGTGTCCCCATAGATAATACACTTGTAGAAGTGGCTTAAATGACCTGTAGGTTAGACGGCATAGTCTTGAGAACAGTGCCGCGAATAAAAATACACCTTTGTTGCTTGCTGTCACAGCGGAAGGCGGTGGCAGGCCTGCGTCTTGTCGGGTCTTTCTTATTGGCCCAGGGTTCTTCAGAAGGTGTTCAATAACGTGTGGACCAATGGCAATAGTAACCTGAACAAATAAGTTTTTATTTCCCGCTTGACTCAAAATGAATACGCGAATTATTCAGGTCTCTGCACATTTATAACCTATCTTAGACACTTGAACGAGGCCATGGAACTTTCTAGGGGTGATGTAGCCTAATCCAAATTGTATGATTATTAAAATCGGCATTCCTGTTAAAAGTAATCGCTTGGAACAGGAACAGTTTATGAATTCCTTTGTGAACGATTATATTTCTAATTTGTAAAAGTTTACGTAACGTTAACTATTTGCGTATAACTTATTTTACACTATCTGGAAATAAACCTGAACTAATGAACACGCAACAATATAATTAGTCCCTAGTATGAACAGAGGCCCTACCATTTCGAGCTGAAAAGGAATATTTGGAAGAAATAGCCTGGAAAACAGGACAGCTCACAGGAAACCAAGTGTGTGTGTGTTTTTTTTTACATGTCCTGCTCTAGTCACAGATAATGATATCCGGACTGAAGCTACAACGATGTAGTATCCACCGCATGCAAGTACACGCCTCAGAAAGAGTTTTTCATCGCCCGGAATTCTATTTCTAAGTTACCAAGTTGCACACAGCCCGAGAGAAAGTATGGGATGAAAATACACACTGTCTGTATAGAATACCACGCCTCACCTGACGACAAACACCAATCAAGGTATACGAAAAAACTTTCCTAGCGAACATAATTCTAAGCAACAAATTACAAGTGGTACAATTTTTTTTTATGTATGTGTATACCAGACCCGTTACAACATGTGCTGTTTAGAACAGCTTCGTATGCTGAAGGGTAACTGCTGCGAAATCCCGAAAATACGCGAAATCCTGAAATCCAGCCGCGATTGTCCAGCGTAACCATTCCAGACCCAATTCAATTTGAGTTCAAGTATTGCAAATAAGATAATTACTGATGCATGCTGTACGTACTAAGCTGGCGTAACAATTGCCTTGTTGTCGCAACCAATTAAATTCATTCTTAATGTTCGGCTTTGATGGTAAAGTAGTATCGCAGTGTATAGGCAGTTCACGGTAAACTGAGCACTTAAGATCTACTTGAATGCGCGTTGTGTATTCTTCCACGGTATGTAATATTAACACTACCAAGGCCCTGATCACTTTATTCTCCTTTCGGTTAAGTGATAATGTAACTTTTTCTACAAATTTTCTCATTCTTACTCTCTTATATACAGCAGTACGAGCAGAAAGCAAAATACATTATTTCAGTACTCACAAATGTTAACCTAACATTCTTAATTCGACGCTAGGACATGGAACTATTTTTCATACGTAGCTAGCTACTATAATAGGCGCCAGCCAATCAGTGTTGCCGTTACTATGCATGCAAGTAGAGGCAGTAACATTTTTTAAAAGTTGATTGCAAAAGTGCTTAACACTTTGAGGACTACGCTCGAGTGTAGCTCGAGCAAAAATATTTTGAAAATTTCTTTGACATTGAAAATAAAACAAGCATATTCACGCAGTCGTTGTACAGCCTGTGTTTAACAGGATCTTACAAGAACTCTACAGCTCAGTAACAATAACCTTCCTGACTACAATAATATGTTTGTTACATCTCCGCAACAGGACAGGTGTGATTGTAAAACATCTTACACAAATAAAAACAGTTGATTGAGACAAAATCAACTCAGCTCCTTAGTGAATGATGACCAGCCAATAATGAACTATGTATAGCACAATAAGCGTGTACATTGTCATGTTGGCTTGCACTAGAACTGTAGTGAGTGGGAACACAGAGACCGATAGAACCTGTGTTCCTGCAGTAGTGGATATAAGTAACTCTCTTATAACTTGTCTTGGTTGTCTTGTAAATGTCTGCTGACCTCAAAGTGTTAATGAACTAACCATGGACAGCTTATTACGTGTTTATAACACGTTACCCACAGGGAAGATGATCGAGTACCGAGTGCCACGCCGTGCAGTTCGGAACAAATAAAACCCTCTTGTCCATTGTGTGCAGAGTTGTGTACATTGAGCCTGCATGGAGTCCCTAGCGAACGACCTTAAGAGTCTCAAGGTCACATCCCACTATAAGGTAGCATTACGACGGCGATGGAAAGTAAGCATAAACAATCTCCGCGTGTGTTCTCTTTCCTCAGGAATTTAAGCAGCGACAGCATGGTTTTATACAGCAATCTGTTTATAGGTCGTTCACGGTAAAGTGAGCACTTTTGTGATCAACCTTAGAAAAAATGCACTGCTCCTACCTGCATATATTTTAACGGGGGCACAGAGTGACACGCGTCCAGTAAAGTTGGTAACGATGGAGGGAAGTAGATAGGAAATGAGCGAACGAGCGCAGCTAATTTAAATCGGCAATTTCCGTCAAAATAATAATAAAAAAAAACTAACATAAATATTTCCTGCTATATTTAATGAAATATACAAGAAAAAATTAAAAACTAAAAATCTGAAATTTGATGAAAAACCAAGCAATTTAAGCTGACAATCAAGTAATTTTATCGTTTGCAAGCATAATTTTCATGTTTCAGGAAGCGTCATTTTTCGATCCTCAAAAACAAGGAAATTTAAGCCAAATTAATCATGTAATATTCCAATTTTTCCCCAAATAATTGAGCAGGATTCGTGAAAAATGGCAAAATAAAACACCAGAATTTACACTAAAAACATGTACATTTCTCGATTTTAAGCAACTTTTTCACGTTTTCTAGAAACGCTAATTTTGCAAGTGAGCAATCTAAACCAATCAAATATAAGTCAAAATCAAGTAAAAAGCTAAAATAAAATGAAATATTATCTTATAATTCTTTACAGAATATATTCGAAGCTCTACTAACTTATTAAAAATTTCTTCTATATTTTCAAAGTCGTCACCTATTGCATGAAGTACATATTTCATGAAGTACATATTTCATGAAGTACATATTTATCGCCATTGTCTTCTAAGAGTAATAATTGTAAGTATTGTATATTTAGATGAAATTTGAAAACTCATTCTCTGAGTTCGTCAGAAGTATTATCTAATTTACAGGAAGGTGTATTTGAAAAATCACCGCCTTAAAAAAAGTTTGTCATACTGCATGGTAACACAGGCGTTTTCATTTTTATTTATAAAGAAATAAATTTATTAAGAGGAAAAGTGTATTCCAGCAGGAATTTCTTTTCTAAAAATGGCCAATAATTAAAACGAATAGGTGTTTTTGAAAGATTGTATATTTTTTCATTAATTGCAATGGCTGTGTTAGATTCGTATTCAACAAAGGCTACATAATTTATAATTTTTGAATAACAATTTTACCGGTTGTTGATCAGCATAACCTCTCTGAACCGCACCATCTGCGTTCTTAGTTTCATAAACATATAAACAATTGTTAGCAGACGAATTTCGAATAATAGTAATTTTATAACCACTTTTCCAATAAATGTCATTGTTATCTCGAATAAAACCAAACAGATATCTCAGTAGATAGGTAATTTCATTTGTTTTGTCACAGTGAACAGATTTACATGATATTTATTATCAACACCAGTAAATTCTAAGTAATTTTGCTCACTTCGAGATCTTATCAAATTATTCATCAGCATTGAAGTTGAACCTGGGTCACCAACAGCCTGTAACGGTTATCCCTGCACATCGAATGAAAGCTAAAACCGACGGACCATATGAAGTTGAGAAAATGTTGGCCGTTTGGGACGGCTTACCTTCGCTACGACGGGGGTGTGTCTCATGAGCTCCACACCTCACGTCCGCTGGGTGGGCCTGCTGGTCTGCAAGCATGGGCGCCGCAGGGTTTCTGCCGCCCGCGAAATATTGGGCTGCCTTCCCCTCCCTCGTACGACACCTTGACCACGCGATGCAAGCCAGCCAATCACGCACCACCAGGGTGCCCTTCCAGGACTTCCGGATATTGACGGAGTGAAGATCATTTTGCAATGATCTCAATGGTTTTCAATAAAATATACATAGGAGTGTCTCGCCCAGGTTCGGGGAGACAGCACAGGGTATTCACTTGGGCAGGAACTGCTGTTCCATAATCATTTAAAAAAGGGGGGCTGCTGCCATTTTTCTTAAGTTAAGTATCGTGTAAATAATTTGTAAAGCCATATTTTTATATATCGTGTAAATAATTGGAAAAGCCACATTTTTATATATCATGTACATTTCGCAAATGTATATTTTATATATTGTGTAAATCTTTGGGGATATAACTATTTTGATATTAAATGTAATCAGTTAGAAAAATATATTTTTATATAATGTTTATTTATAGTGATATTGGGAGAAAAACTATTTAAATTATTTGAATTTATAATATAAAAGCAAGGCAACGTATATTTGAAACATTTTCACTGGAACCAACCCAAATCCCTTTGCTGACATCATTGGGGGGCTCTCAGCTGTTTTCCAACTTAAAACACCTACATTCAGGAAGTAGTGGAGACAAAGATCTCATCCTATGTGTTGGCAAACACCGTCACATACATGATAGAGAAATCTGCGCCACTCTGCTTCCTCAATGCAGCAAATTTAAAACGGAAAGTAAAGTTAGTAATTTTGTAAAGTATTGGTGCATCAACTCACCCACAAAATGACATCTGTACATCGTGGATCCAGCACCTCACGAAAGAGTCTCTCGAGAAATGTTTGACCAACGCCGAGGTGTCGAACAATCCAGACGACGGAATAGATACCCTCCGACAACATATACTAATAAAAGTTGTATGTGGATTGCTAGCCGGTTCCCGTCATGGAAACTGTATTTCAACATTTGCAAAAGGCAAAGTATTTCACTACTTTGGATTTAAATTCTGCATTCTTACAGTGTGAGTTACATCCAAATAGTAGGGCACCGTTACCATTTTGTACACCATGGGACTTGTATAAGTGTACTCGTTTACCAATGGGAGTAAATACCGGACCCCAGTGTATGTCGAGAGTGTTAACTCACTTATTAGGAAAATATCTATATGAGTTTGTATTCAAGTACATAGATGATATGTGCATATACAGTAATATGTTAGAGGAACATCTTTAAAACTTGCGATTAGTATTAGACGTATTGTGTAAAGCTGGGCTGACAGTAAATCCGGAAAAGATAAGCTGGGTACAACAACACGTGCGTTATTTGGGATTTATAATTTCAGAGGGGAGTTTACAAACAGATCCAGTAAAGGTAAAAAGGTCTTAAATTTCCCATACACTAAAAATATAAGAGGGGTGAAAAGATTTTTAGGTATGGTAGAATTTTATAGCAAGTTTATTGCGAATTGTTCTGATCTTGCAGAGCCTTTAAATAAATTGAAAAGAAAAACTTGTCTTTCCAGTGGAACCTAGACAAGGAAAATGGTTTTCAAAAATTAAAAGATATGTTAGCAAACCCTCCAGTTTTGCATTTACCGAATTTTTCTGAAGATTTCTTTTGGCACTGCGAAACCAGTTCTGTAGCAAATAGGAGCATGTTTAAATCAGAAGATAACGGGTGATTTTGTACCAATAGTGTATGCCAGTAAATTACTGACTCAAGCAAAACGTAAATTTACTATTAATGAAAAAGAATGCTTAAGTTGTATTTGGGCTATGGAAAAGTTCGCAGATTATTTTGATCATGCAAATTGTACTCGGACAACCAAGCTCTCAGCTGGTTATTAAAATAGCAAAAGCCTGCAGGCAGGTTGGCACACTGATTGGTAAGATTGGCCTTTCTAAAATTTAATGTGCAACACATTCGTGGAGTAGATAATTCAGTACCAGATGCGTTGTCTCGTATGTATTGCGCCGAAGAGTTCGAGCAAGGCGACGAGCAGGTGAAGAATGGTGTACCTGTAGAGAGTGTAGTGAGAATTGAGCAGTAGGAAACACAGACGTTTCGGAATTGAATACATTACAAAAATCCCCAAGCGTGTTTACTGACATTAAAGAGTATCAAAATGCCGATCAGGAAATTAAGCAAATTTTGTCTGAAATTAAGAATGGAACTTCGCTGTATGTTATCCATAACGGTTTTCTAGGAGAATGGAAGAGAGAAGGAAAATTCAGTTTTTGTCCATGAAAATTTGAGGGCTATAGTGTTTAAATATCACCACGAATCTTATTATGGAGAACACGTAGGATGTGATAAAACCATCTGTTAGATGTTAGAAATTTTTATGTGGCCGAAAGTTTGCACCAACAATGAAAACTGGGTAAAAGGTTGTGGCGTGTGTCAATACCCTAAAGCGAAAAAAAAAGTCCAGTATGTGGGTGCAGTAGCCACATATCCTTGGGAACATGTGTATTTAGACATCATAGGTTTGTTGCCCCGGAGTACATCGGGTTATGTCAATGTCCTAGTAATAATAGACAGTTTCAGCAAATTTTGTTTTGGCGAACCCATATATGTAGTTAACAGATAATTCTACGTATTTTTGTCCCAAGAATTCAGGGATCTGAATTTCATATGGGGGCTAAAGATGGTTCAAACAGCCCCATACCATGCACATGCAAATTTAGTAGAACGTGTTAACCATAACATTAAGATTGCCTTACTCAGTTTTCAGTCAGATATGCAATGTCACTGGGATGACGTGTTATACCTACTGTTTTTGTGTTTCAATAATTTGATTCATAGTGCTCACAAGTATGCACCAGCTGCAGAGAGTTTGGGGGGGGGGAGATCGCTGCACCCTTTAATAAATGTGTGGTCACTCCATAATATTTGTTTGGAAAATGTGAATAACAAAAAAACTGGAAGAAATATGGGTGGATGTGACAAGCAATTTAATTACATATCACCAGAAAATGGAACAGAAAAGTAACGCAGTTTACAAAGATGTAACCTTGAAACCTGGTGATTTAATTTTAGTCGATGCTCACCACCTCAGTTTCAAATATTGATTATTTTAGTGCTAAGTTGGTGATGAAATGGCGAGGGCCGTTTCAGATAGTGAGGTTCCTTTCGCCCGTGACAGTATTGATCGAAGATCCACATTCTCCGAACAAATACGAAAATATTCATATCTCCCAATGTAAAAGATATTATGTACCCACAACATAAGAGGGCTGTCACCTGCCCTCCCCTTTGTGAAATCCACACTGTCTTCATTGAAGGATGACAAACTGTTTTACTAAGCATCCTAAGAGTATAAGATTATTGTAATTTTATTTTAAATTTATTAGTTCACCAGTGTATATTGGAGAAAAATTTAAGAGATAGTATTAACATTTTGTAAACAAGTATACTTTACTCAAAAGTTAAATGAGTGCATAGATCAAAATGTAAAAATATGTAAAGTCATAAATATTTAAAGGTATAGCTGTATATTGTGAGTGCAGTATTAGAGATTTTATAGGTAAAGGGGGAAATGGTTCAAAATTTAAGCAAGCCTACCCAAAGCTCAATTTTGAAAAAAGAGTTATGAATGTTCTACGTCTTTGTCGAGTAAGCCCTGGTGCCTATCAATTTTATGGTTGCCACTAACAACGTGGCCCATGCCCCATGCGGAAAGGAGCCTGGAGTAAGGGCCTGGCCAGCCTATGCCTTACATTCTGGACACGTGTTCGGCACCGACATCATGGATCGTCTTCAGAGGAGGAGGGATGTGACGGCTATCCCTGCACATCGAATGAAAGCTAAAACCGACGGAGCCATACAAAGTTGAGAAAATGTTGGCCTTTTGGGACAGTTTACATTCGTTGCGACAGGGGTTTGTTTGATGAGCTCCATGCTCACATCTGCTGAGCTGGCCTGCTAGTCTGAAAGTGTAGGCGCCGCAGTGTTGCTGCCGCCCGCCAAATATTGGGCTGCCTTCCCCTCCCTTGTAAATCATCACCACATGATGCCAGCCAGTCACATACCACCAGGGTGCCCTTCCAGGACTTCCAGATAACGATGGAGTGAAGATCATTTTGTAATGTTCTCAATGGTTTTAAATAAAATATAAATAGGAGTGTATCGCCCAGGTTCGGGGAGACAGCACAGAGCATTTACTTGGGCAGGAACTGCTGTTCTGCCAACATTTTAAGGGGAGGGGGCCTGCTGCCAGTTTACTTAAGTTAAGTATCATTCAAATAATTGGTAAAGCAATATTTATATATATCATGTAAACAATTGGTAAAGCTATATTTTTACAAGCTTTTATTTAACTTGCCTTGTTAGTTTGTACGTTAGGGTGAAATCCTGCAAGTCGAATTTAAACCACTTCCTGTGATCCAATTAGGTTGAAATTTCGCATATATGTGAAGTTCTCATGACTATACAATGTGAAGGTACCACTGAACTGATATGATGTTAGAGCCAGAAGTTACAAGCTTTTAATATAATTTCACATATATGTATTTTAAAATACTTCCTGTTATCCAATTGAGCTAAAATGTTGCATACATGAGATGGTGATACAATATGAAGAAACCACTGATCTGATCTGTTGATGGAGCCAGAAGGTGGTCACATGAACTCTACAACTACATGCAATAAACGTCGTATCGAGTTTGTTTTACAGAATCGAGTGACAGTAAAATGGAGATTAGATGTGTAACTGCTGTTATGCGCATGCCCTAATTTGTAGTGACAAATGGTTTTGAAAACTATTATTATAGTTTGCCCCTACAGTATGTCCCATATCGGAATGAAAGTGAACTACTGGTCGATCATGATACATATGGGGATCTTTCTTAGCAAAGAAAAGCCATATTCGTGATACAAACACATGGTTGGAGACTAAAAAGTGAAAAATGAAATAAATGTAATAAAACTTTTAACACCAACATTTCAATTATAAATGCACTAAAAAGCGAAAAATAATTATAATAGTTACACAATTTGTAGAACTTATAAGATGTGGCCGGACAGCCATGATAAACTTTACTACTATTTAATGTTTATATCGATTTATATTAAAGCTTAGCACAACATAACGTACACCTCATTTGCATTAGCATAGTAAGTATATATATTGCATAAGGCTCTCAACTATTCACAATATAGAATGTATATCACATTTGTGAAAACTTAGGAAGCACATATTGTGCATAACGCTCTTGATTATTCCTGCCAAGTTTTTATATACAAAATATAAATTGATACTAATATACTAATAAGTAGTAAAGTTTATTATGGCTGTTCGATGAGATCTTAGAAATTCTACAAATTGTGTTACTATTATAATTATTTTTCTCATTTTAGCGCATTTGTAAATGAAATGTTGATTTAATATTTCTTTTTACATTAATTTTTATTATATATCATGTAAATTTTGGCAAAGTCATATTTGATATATTATGTAAATCTTTGGGGAAATAACTATTTTATATTAAATAAAATCAAGGGGAAAATTATATTTCATATAACATTTATTTATTGAGATATTGGGGGGGGGGGGCAATGTAAATAATTTGAATTTATAATATAAAAGCAAGGCAATGTATATTTCAAACCTTTTCACTGAAACCAATCCAAATCCATTTTTTGACATTGGGGGGAGGGGGGCTCTCGGCTGTTTTCCAACTTAAATCACCTGCATTCAGGAAGAAGTTTAGACAAATATCTGGTCCTATGTGTGTTGGCAAACACCGTCACAAGCCTTAATAATATGTCCATGTTTTGAGATTTATATTCTAGAATAGGAAGAAGTTAGCACAAATATCAATATTATCTAATTTTGTGTATTTTGCCTCATCTCCTATTTTTTATCTCTCTTTAGTAACCTAAATTGCTCAAAAACATAAGCATCATTTTGGAAAGAAAATTCATCACCTATAGGAGTATCAAATTCAATTCTATTATTGCAAACATTTAAATTCCTCCTGGTTCTATCAGTTGGAGGAAAAGCTTGTCTTTCAAAACTCTCGATACTTTTATAACTCATTTATAAGTAATAAAATATATATGTATATAAATGAAAGATTCATCAAAGAACATTTCACATGCTAAATTACTCATTAAACATTCAAAACTTATGAAAAAAATGATGATGTATATTATGAAAAAATAAGAAGAAAGATCTGCCATTAATTCACGAATTACGAAATATTGGATTAAAAAGTAGAACAAGTGAAGAAAATGAATATTTAATAACAATACTAGTTCCAGTTACAACAAAAAATACCAAAATAAAAGTCTGGAAGTGGTTTACATCATGCCTTAGCTGGTGGAGATAGCTCAATTTACAATTCTGTTGCACAAAATACAAAAAAATAAATAAAAAGAATTCGAAGAACAACAAAGACATAACTTACCAATATAAAATCAATCAGGTAGTGGTTTAATTGCAAAAAGGGATAGACCAAAAAAAAATCGAATATATCCCCACTATCTAATATTTATATTGAAAAATATGTAAAAATATTAAATATAAAGAATTTCAGATATATTTATATGATTGACGAACTACAAAGAATAATGCAGAAAAATTAATATGCCGTGGTTAGTTTTGGCATTTCATCAAATCCTGGTACTCTTTGGGTTTGCTTTTTTAAAGAAAATAATTATGTTTACTATTTCGATTCATTTAGAGGCAATATTCCTTCTAATTTAACTCATTACTTCAAACATAGACATTTTTATTACAATGATAATCAAATTAAGAATTGTAATTCAGTTATCTATGGAGATTTATGTTTAATCGCCTTACATTTTTTTTTTGAGAGGTTTTAATTAAGTTTCAAGACATGATTTCTATGTTATTAAATTACAGACCTACTTGGGAACCATTAATCAAATCTTTAAATAAAAGCTTTGTCACTAATGCTAATGAGTTGAAAACATATGTAGATTCAAAATACAATATTATTGTTTCTGCTTTACAAGATCAAATTAGTAAAGTTTTTGTTTATACAAAAGATTATGTTTCTTTCAAATAGTATAGTTAAAATTATGGCTGTTCATATACCTGAAAAATATGAAGTCAATAAAAGATTTTTGATAAATAAATAACCAATAAATTGCAAAGTTTAAACCAATCAGTTTTGAATAATTGTAAAACACTTGTTAATTCTAAAGTCGAAAAATGTAAGGAAGAAAAGTCTCATATATTTTATTTACTTGCAAAGTGGGAAAAAAAAAAAAACATTTTTCACTAAGCTAGTAATCGAATTCTCTTTACTTTTTGATGGATTGAATTGTTTATAAAATAATTTTTGCTAATATCAATTTACCTGTTGATGCTATAACTATTATTAATTATTCTAAAGAATGGATTATAGTAAGCATTTTGATGCTAATGCTAATCTATCTTTTAAAATCAGAAAAAATAAAGTAGTAAGTTTTGATGATGGATTGATGACCACAATAAGAACATTCATAAAATATAAAGTTTAATTATTTTTTATTATTAAATGGGGAATATTTGGTGCTTGAAGTGCAATAAAGTTACTAAAAATAATAATATAAAAAATGAAAATATGACAAATGGATGATTCGTTTAGAAAAGTATAGGTTCTATATGCAATTCTAATAATTCATCATTAAATAAAATAGAATGCAATCTGATTAAAAGGAAACTACATAATTTACAAAGTTACAAGGTGTCCGAATTATATTTAAAAAAATATTTAAAGAACTTATGCAAAAATATAACATCAATCATTATTCTACATTCAGTGAAATTAAAGCCAGTGCTGTGGAGGGATATAATAATACAATGAAGAATAAAATGTCGAAGAAATTTGCTTTAAATGGCAATTACAAATGGGTAAATATATTAGACGATTCAGTGAAAGATTATAACAATACAAAACATCGAATTATTAGTATGAAACCAATTGAAGTCAATAAGAAAAATGAAAAAAAATTAAGACAACAAGATTTTCCAAATGTGTTTACTAAATCAAAATATGAAGTTGATGATATTGTCCGCACGAGTAAAAATTAACGCACCTTTCAAAAAAGCTATACAGTTAATTGGACAAAAGAATTATTTACCATTTATGAAGGTATAAATTATGATGTGCCAACTTACAAACTTAAAGATATCATGGGAGAAGAAATAAGGGGTAGTTTTTATGAATATGAAATTATGAAAACCATCTATCTAAATGAATATTTAGTTGTAAAAGTCTTGTAAACTAAACTGATACAATTTACGTAAAATAGTTAGGTTTTGATACGTCACATAACACATGGATTAATAAAACAGATGTTTTGTGAATTTCAATATTTTTAAATAAAGAAGAAGGAAATTGTTATTAAACAAATTTTTTAGTGTTTGTATTTGGTTCATTCTCCGAAAGTTTTTTATTTAAGTGAAATATATGTAATTTTTTCTTTATTTCATTTCTGTTGTTGCTTCAAAGTCTTTTCTTACAATCACGTTTTTGGTAGGAAAAGTACCATAGCATTCTCTTATTATTTATATAATTTCTTCATTATCCAATTCATCTAAAAAATACTTTCTTTACTGCTTTATCATTAACTTTTGTTGTTATTTTATTTCTTGATGGTGTGAACTTTTGCAGAGGTAACTAAATATTATTAAACTATTTGTTACTAACTTTATGATTGTTTAGTTTTAATTAAGAGACTGGGCATATTTACTTTCTCAATGAAATACCATAAATAATATTTTATTTTATCAAAACTCATATTGTATAATTCTTTATCCTCTTCTACTCGGAATGCTTAAAAAAAAAAAAAACAGATTTAAACTTTTATTTGATAACTCAATAATTTATACAATATTAAAAATAACAATATTCATTTTACTATCTGGATATTCACTAGTATTGTAAACTGATAACCTTGATTTCCTTTTATTCCTTTGTTTTCCACCAACTTTATAAAATTATCTTTTTGTAGTAAATTTGTTGTCACAACCTCAATAACTTCATTCTTTTCTATCTTAGTAATTTTACTATTTATTTTACTCAATTTTACATACTTTTATTTTTCTTGTTGAACTTTTTTCAGTTGTAAGTTGATTTTATATTCACCATATTCATTAATGTAGACTATTGATTTTTCATTACCAACTATCTTCACCTGAAACATGTTTATGCATTTTATGTATTTGTTTGTATTCTAATATTTCTGCAACATTTTTGGTTTTAAGCAATGGTTCATTGTTATTATCTAATTTAGCAGTTATCTTTTTATAACAAAAAATGTAGTCAATTCTTTATTGTCTTCTAATTTTACTTTAGAATTACACAGTGGCTCAGTCATATTGTGAGTAGCTTTCAATTATATACAAAAAATATTTAACAGGCTAATCATTTCAAACATGACATTATTTAATGTTCATAACACATATTTTTACATTCATAACACACATGTTCCATTCATAACACACATTATACCATTTCTAACATGCATTCAACATATATTCCTCGATCGTTCAACACATTTTTTCCTACGGGGAAGTTTATTTTCAAAAATAACAAAAGGTTTATGGGCTGTTACACCATGTCAGAGGTCTCCCAGGTTTATGGGCTGCTATACCTCATCAGTGACCTGATATATATTTTTCCAGCCTTTAAATTGACACCAGCAATACTCCAATTGGAGAAACCCAAACACCTCTCCACTTGGCCAGCCTATATATATATATATATATATATATATATAATTTATTTTAAGTGGAGAGGTGGTTACATTTTTTAATTTTTTTATTTATTTTTAATTTTCTAGTACCACCCTTCCCATATGATATTGGTGCCTTACATCATATGGGAACACTCCAGCTATACATCTGTTATATCATATTTGTATTATAGAGAGCCTCCATTTCTTGAGCTTGAGTTGGTAGTTAATTAACTGCATATACTGCTCATATTTTTATATAAGCACAAGCATGGTTTTTTAGCTCAAATTTCGAATAATTTGGTAATAATCTAATGGTAAAAATATGGGTGCACATTATTAAATTATTTGCTTAGACCAAGTTTCGAACCATAACCTTTGTTTTTGAAATCAAATGTCTTGTCTCTGAGCTAAGGAGGCAAGATGAATGTACTGAATTGAAAGTGACAAGTCTCGAGTCATGCTAAGCAAGTGTGTTACGACTGTGGAGTGCCAAGCAAGTTCCAAGGTCGAAGAGTTATTATCGAGAGTAACTAAGCAAGTGTGTTGCAACAGTGCAGTCCCAGGTGCAGCCAAGGTCGACAATTTTTTATCGAGAGTTGTACCAAGTGTTTGTACTGAGGCATGACTATGACAGCACTGCTGGATAAATTTTTCCTGGTGCATGTAGATACAAATACTGTAGGAAAGCTTTCTTCAGTCATGACAGATAAAATAATTCTTGTACAGTAAGTGCAACTTTCAGTTACACTTCTTACTGAGCTGAAGTTATTTTACAAAAGTCTTTGATCTTATTATGATACACCCCATCTTTCATTTTTCTACTCATATCTAAAGTGATAAAACCGTAGTCTTTACCCCAACATTTTGAACAAATCTCTTTTAATTTCTCATATGCCATATCTCCACTTGTATAAATATACACAAAATATTTGCATTATCTATTTCTAATTATTTAGGTACTTTTGAATACGTCTGTGCCAAATAAAATACATTAACTTTTTTATACATTCCCATAGTAAAGTACCTGTGGATAACATCTTGATTCTCTAAGATGTTATCATTGGAAATAATTAGAGAATTATTTTCACACTGATCTAGTGGAATCATTAAATCATTACCATTATAAAATAAGCCATCTTTTCATTAAACCATTAGGATATTAGATCAAACTCATTTTGTAACTGAATATATTCTGGTTGATTTAAACTTTTTAAGCAGAAAAACATTTTTTAAAATTTAGAAATCCTGTCTTACAAATAAAATTAATCATCAAGTTGGTTTTCTTACTATTACTGGGCCTGACTATAATTGCTCTCATATTGTCAGGCAAAAGTTCGCCATTCTTTTGATTTTTAGCATTTTATTAGGAAATTAAAACACCAATACCCCAACAACCTTTTTTCATTTCTAACAATATTTTTTTATTAAATGGATAATAATGTATTTAAAATACTTCTATACCAAGGAAGAAGCTTCACTATGATATCATTCATGACCTAGTTTTCATAGAAAATTTGTCATCCCTAATATAGAAAACAACACTATAACAACAATTGAAAATTGAGTGCTGTTATTGAACAAATTAAGTTGTTACTATTCCTAGAGGATAGTATGATGTTGAATCTTTAAGAGAAGCCATAAATTCAGTTGATACATTTTTAACAAATAACATTGAATTGGCATCAGACAATGTGAAAAACAGAATAACTGTTAAATTTAAGTTTGATATTAAATTTGATGACTGATTATCTAATATGCTTGGATTTGAATGAAATATGACTATTGGAAAAGACCAAGTAATTATAGGCAGTAAATTACCTAATTTTGATCCATTTAAAACAATAAATGTCCACTGTAATTTGGCAATTGGTATGTCCATAAAACACGTTGAATCTAATCACATAGATATAGGTATAATTGCTAGTTTTCCACCAAAACCTATGTTTGGTTTTAGGGATTATATTGATTATGAGCCTACATATCCTACATTTTATAAAATTAGCCAGAGCAGCTTAATCACATTGTTTTAGAAATTAGAGACAAAAATGGTAAATTTATTAATTTTGATGACATTTTTTGGAAATTAAAGATGTTTAAAATATAATTTGTGTAATTAAATTGGTTGATGTGCCGAACACTTAATTATTTGTCAATCCATAATGAATAAAACATAAAATTTCATTAAATATATTAGAAAATTTAAAGGGGGACCTGCAGTCCCCCTTAAGAGGAACATAAAATATAAAACTTTTTTTTCCGAAATAGGTGTGATGAAAAATTTTTGGATAGCACCTAGTGTCAGTGTTTTACTGACACATCATTTATTATATTATTTTTTAATATTTTTCTTACTCATCCCAACTCTCATTAATAAAATTAAATGTTTTGATACAATATGGCATTGTATTTAATTCCTAGTTTAATCCTCTTGTCATCACAATGACTTAATGCTATTTTATTAACTTCAACTGTATACATTTCATGTTACTCACTCCTTATCGACTTCATTATTTTATATTGTATCTTTTCTTCAAACAAACAGTTTTTATAGTCCTCAAATGTTATTCTCTTATTAACTACACATTTCTTTACATCTTTTGATCTTTTGTTTTCTTTGTCGTCAACTCTTTATGCATACATTTTAGCTGTTAGACCAACAAATTCTTTCATTATTTTCCCATTATATTCATTTGTTATATTACCTAAAACTTTCTTCTTTATTTGAGGTATGTTATATATATTATATTTTGGGTAATCACTCGTATCATATTTTTCCTTCATCGACTTCATATCCATGTAAAAATATTCTGTTTTTATGTTATAAATGTATCTTGATAGCATATTTCTGTTATCTCCATATTTTGGGGTTTATCAAATTATAATGAAAATCTTACATTAATTTTTTCGATATGTCCAAAATTGTCATACCCACATAAATAGGCTTACTAAATTTTACATTTGTTTTGATCATATGGACAGCTGCAAAATTCTCATTAAATATAGTACTTCTGTTCAAATTTGGCTATGCTACTAATTTATCAAGGGATTTTTCTTTTGAGATCAGTCTTATATCCACCCTGTTTTTTATATGTTCCATACTTTTACTAGAAACAGAATTATTCATCAATATATAGAAATCTTTTTCAAAATGGTTTTTTGCATTAATTCTTATTGATATATTTAAATCTATGTACTTTCTTAATGAATAAGACTAATTATAATTTAATATTCAATGTATTTTGACAGCTTTACCCCATTATTTAGACACTGTTTGAAATTGCGATACTCTATTACATTATTTTGTTTATTCAGTAAAGTTGTTAATAATTTAGACTAATTTGTTCCCGGAACTACATTATTTTCTGGACAAAGTGGAATATCTTTATGTAATTTGTGTAGATCTTGTGGATACTCTAAATCTACTTCTAAAATGTAATGATCATCAGAATAATCCTTAAGATTTAATCCTTAAGATAATCCTTAAGATTTGCCACCATATGGCAAATATTGAGACATTCCCTAGCCATATAAATTATTCGCAATGAGATAAGCTAAATAGTTATGCTCTTGTTTATGATTAAAATTATCTAAATATTTATTATTCACTATATTTCACCTACCTCTAATTCCTTTTTCAACTATTAAAATCATGTCATAATTATGTAATAAATCTAATGGTTGTTTAGTTATTTTTAAAATTGCATCCCATGATAATCCTGGTGCTGTAAAATACCATGCTGGATCTAAATCATATGCATTGATTCATGTCTATCTAAAGTTTTTTAATAAATCCACTAATAGTAACACATCACTTTTTAAGTATAAATCATGATATTCCCAAAGGTTCATCATATTAAATTGATCCAATACATATTTTGCATGATCATAATCATTGTCAGTTATCAGATTCATTTAATTTATTGTAAAATTCACTTTTTGGTGGAAGTTCTGTTTCTTCGAATTTTTTCCAATGTCCATATAATTGTATCGATAAACACCTTTTCTAATTACCAAATCTACTTGATCTTTTGCGAAATTCTTTTGTGTATGTTTCATTTTATCTTTACTTAAATGAGATTATAATTTATCTAAACTACTTGCCATAAATATAAATGTGTCTATAAATATCATTTTTAAATTTTCTGTTGCTTTCCCAAAAGTAATAAGCTTTTCTTCATTATTTGCAATTAAATATATTTCTTCTGCATCATATCCTAGCTCTTTAATAAATAAACGAGCATCATATCCAGCAAAGCTATGAAAATAAATTGGAACATAATAGGGTAATTTTAATTATATCTTACATATATTAAATACTGGGTTAGTGAATTTTCCACTTATATGATCATGATGATGTACTTTTTTATTTTCCTTTGTATATTCGCATTCACGTGCAGTACATTTTGTAGATATATTATATAACACTTTTTCTTCTTTTGTAAGTGGATGCATTGGTTGAATTTGCGAATATATTTGCCCAATCCCTTCTACTTCCTTTTCATTGATTGTATAAACATATTACGTGTATTTGGGCCTCAATATACAACTGGTGGTTTATAATCACAATAACTAGATACAATATAATAGCAAAAACCAGAAGCTTCATGTAATTTATGTTTTATTGTACACTATTCATCATTTAACTTCAAATCAATGGTATTTATTTGATCATTAGTAAGTTTATATCTTTCTTTAAGTACCTCCTTATAAAGACTATTATTAATATTATCCTCTGTTAAAACTGGACATTTTTCAATTAATTTAAATTTATTTATTTCTCTTGGATTTGTTTTAGTTGTTGATATTTTTGTTAGAATTTATTCAAAATCAGCATATATTGCAAAAGAACCTTCATTATATGCTTGTAATTTCTGAAAAACATTTGCTCTCCTTTCGAAGGTATACTGATTCTTACTGTTTTATTTTTGGAGCAGTCATCTGTATGTTTATTTAATACTTCTTGGGAATGAAAGAACTGAAGACAAATATCACAAATATAAGTTTTACCATTATGTTTAGTTTTTTTTTTCTTCAGAAAGCAACCTCGATAAATCTTTTATCCAACAATAATGTGAATGTTTATCATTATTTAATTAAAGTAAATTTATATGTTTTTCCTTTTTGTGTTTTGTAAGAGTTGGTGGATAAACATTGTGCCAGTCATCAAAAGATTATTATAGATGTATTTATAGATGTATCAATTTGATTTTCTATTTTTGGTATATCATCAATTTTAATTGGATATTCAATTGATCTATTTTTTTTTTTTTTACCAATATTAAGGCCCGCATTTTTATATTAAGCTACTCTTTGTGGATCTTTTTCTGCTGGAAACAATGCAGACTTTATTGTCCAAATAAAAAAATTTTTGATTTTCATTTTTCACAATAATACATGCTTGTTTTATCTTAATCTTTTCTGGTGGTAAGATATATAATGCTCCATTTAATGGATTATATTTATTTATAGCTAATATGTATTCCAATACTCTATCTAATTTCCAATCTGAGTCTCTTCTTTCAAATTTGGATATATGTGCAAGTAATCCTTTTTTTATGGTTTTGTAAAACCTTTTAATTTCTCCTTTGTTCAATACTGTATAGTTCTGTGATTGAAATGTAAATTATTCTACTTGGTTAATCTCTTTCTTACGATAATTGGCATATAATTTAATGTTAGTTTTTACCCTTCAAAAGTTCTTTAGATGATCGCATATTATATCAAATACCTTATTTTGTACTGAACGTAAAAATTGATTAGACTGTAGTAAATTAAAAGAATTTTCAAGGTAATATGTTGATATCCTGTCTTTAAAAGCTTGAATTACTCTATGATTTTCTCTGGTTCTTCAATTTATTTTCTTTATAATTACATTAGTGGAAAATGGGAATATTTCTTTTAATTCCTTTTTGTCTTCTTCATATAATGCCTTAGATTAGCAACAGCTGAAGGTAAATTTGTAAAATTATTCTTTGTTAACCATTCTGTTATCTGCTTACTTTTATTTCTAGGCTTTACAAATACATTATTAGGGAATGGAAATATATATTTATTAATTTCTATCTTTTGAATATAGTTCTTTGATATTGGCACATGAAAATGGCATATTTGTAAAGTTTAATTTTCTTTGCTCATTAATAATAAATAGTATAACAGCTTAAATTAAATTAGGTTTGTATTACTTGGAGCAATTTCGAATTTAAAAATCTCTACCTATAACTCTCAACTCTCTCACTCTCATATTGCTCAACTCAATTGTTAGATTGATCACTGATATTTTTTTATTGTTTATTTAATAAGAAAATATTTGTTAGTTAAGTTATATTTTTATGGCAGTTTGGTACTTTGATTTTTACCCAAGAATATAACTAATTGAATGGAATAAAACACTGCTTTATTTTTGTTTATCTTTAAAACAATGTTATTAATTAGTTAACTTCTTTTGATAATATTTCTTTGTGTATTCGCTGAAACTATTTTTACATTTTGTTATATGTTTGTCTAAAGTAGCTTTATGGGGATAAAATGAATCGATAACTTTATTCTCATTGCATACTATGCATATCTTACTTGAATAATCTCCATGTTGAATGTCATTTCTATTGTGTAATTTAGAATCTCTATGCTTTTTAATGTATAGCTTAGAAACATATTTTCCACATTCACATAGCACTTTCTCTTTTTTTAATGCATATGAATTTCTCAGATATTCATCGACACATATTTTACATGTATATCTTTTGTGAGTGTTGGAAAACATTCAATGTTTAATATTTCGCCATATTTCTTATATTGCTTACATAAGGCATTAATTTCATTTTGAGGCTTGATTCCATTTTATTTACAAAGAAAAAATTATTAAGATAAAGAAAAAAAAAAGTATTTGTCTTAAAATTTGTTTCTTTATAAATAAAACAAAATGAAGTCACTTCTCAATAAGTTAAACAATTAATATGAATTAATTAAACTACAAGTTCTTGAAGTTAATCAAAAGTATGCAGCTTCTGAATTTCAAATTTATGAATCTAAGTTTGGTAAAAAAAAAAAATATATATATGTTCTAGATGGAAAGTATAAAACTGCATTACCAGATTGTTATGGAAATATATTTGATAAAAATACTTTATAATTAATAAATGAGAAACAAGATTTTATCATGTATGAAGGTTTAAAAGAACTGAAAAATGGAAAATCCGTGCATGATACAGAATTCTCTTAAAATATCTACATTCTATTAATTTGTATGTATCTGCTTGATGTTGCCTGATTTGGGCTTAAATTTGATTGATTTATATTGCACACTTGCAAAATTAGAGATTCCAGGAAACTTGAAAAATTGCTTTAAATCGAAAAATTTACATGTTTTTTAGCTGAAATTTTGGAGTGTTTATTTTTCATGAATCCTGCCTGGCCATTTGTTTAAAAAAATTGAAAAATTAGCTTGTCTTTAGCTTAAAATGACATTATTTAGGCTTAAATTCCCTTGTTTTTGAGGATCGAAAATTGACGCTTCTGGAAACACGAAAAAGTTGCTTGAAAATTATAAAATTACTTGATTTTGAGCTTAAATTGCTTAGTTTTTCCATCGAATTTCAGATTTTGAGTTTTTAATTTTTTCTTGTACCTTCGTTAAAATAGCAGGAAATATTTGTGTTTGTTTTTTAATGATATTTGATGGAAATTGGTTCTTTAATTGAGCTGCGCTCGCTCTCTCATTTCTTTTCTACTGAGGGAAAGTAGTTCCTTATCTTAACGTTGAATAAAAAGTGTTAGGTAAAACCATTTGTGACAACTTGAATTATTTATTTCGCTTTCTCTTTGTTTTAATGCATCCAAATGAAAAATTGAACAGATTTGTAAAATATTTCCTTTTCTAATAATTTCACAGTTTCACTTGACCGACGCATGAAAAAGTGATGAGGCCCATGACAATGTAAATTTTACATAAGGTGGAAACTGCACATCGTGCATAGAAGTAGATCTTAATCAGGGCTGTCTGTAGTGCTCATTTTGCCGTGAATAGCCTTTAGAAAAGATACAGCACTGTCATTATAATTCTAAATACTCTTTCACAATATAATAAATATCGTAAAAAAAAAAAAAAAGGCTTCGTACAAGAATTTCTGCTAACTTTTGACACTTTTCAACGACCACGTTATGTTTCAGTAACCAAATTTATGATTGGCCAACAAATTAACGACGTTCATTTTTTGTCGCGAAAAAATAGTAACATTAAAATATTCAATAAACCGTTTTTAAAGTAGAAATCACACAACTTCTTACAGTGAGACCGATGTCGACAAGTGGGAAAACCCCTTAATGGCGAGATACCATACGCTTATCAGAGCTGTGATACGAACATGCCAGATCCTACCCGAACCAGCAGGAACAATTCCAGATCTTGTTGTATACAATATATTATATTCGCGATTTCTTCGTACTTTTTTTCATCAGATCTCTAGAAACACCCTATGCATGAAGTGTTTGATTACTTCCTAGCTATGGCATGTATCACAAGCGTTTTATACTTCTGTTAACAATACATTACCTTATTTTTGGTGACATTGACATTTTACTAATATTTTATGTACAAATTGAAATATTTAATTTCTCTCTGAAATGAATAGATACGCAGAGAAAATAGGCGTGTTTGTAATGGCGAGTAATAAATAGTTCTTATGCAGAATTCTCGAAATATTTTTGGGCTCTACTGATGAATGACTCAACGTCCTTATATTCTCCGTCTCGTCATTTTCCTTTTTTATGTACATATTCTGCTCTCAGGGACAATGATTGGCCCGGAAAGTACTTCGTCATTAAATTCCTTTCCATGAACTGCGTCTTTATTTAAACCCTAGTATGACTGTTTGGCGGATTTTTGGCACGTCTTAGGCCTTTAAGATACATTAGACGACTCTGATCAACGAAACAACCTAATCGCGAGTGGCTTCTCGATGAACAGTAGAATAAATACGTCTTGCTAATTTTACAATAAGCCCTGTTGCTGCCTAATACATAAGTTACTGGTCAACATTTTTAAGCTACTCGCGAGAGATAGCAAGAACTCTAGTTTCACGATCATACATAAAGTAAACATTTGATTGAAATATGTCACTGACAGGTTCTTTAAAATTATGAACAAAATAATTCAACTAATATTAAATGGAAAATGTTATTAATTAGTGATTTTTAGAACAGTTTTAAAATATTTTAGTTTTGTATTTACCTTGCTTCTTGTCTGAATGATAAGAAAATCGCTTATAGGCTATTCACGATAAAGTGAGCACTTTTGAAAGCACTCTCGTTTTAAATATTAGTGAATCAATATATTTTATTTTAGCCGTAAACGTTACATTCTAAATGCCGTGGAATATACGCATTCTATTTATTCCTTGGCAATACTTATTTAAAAAGGTGGTTAAAAGATATTAAAAAAATGCTGAGAGTAAAAAGTAACTAGGGCTTCAAAAGTGCTCGCTTTACCATGAACAGCCTATAGGAAGATTACTCATGCCATGTTTTGGTTTTCTACGTCTACTAGAAAGTGAAACCACTCCGTTTTATTATTTTAACGTAACAACGTACTGCAAGATATCGTAACGCGGGATGGTGACGTCAGAGACGAAGCAGCACTGTTGCAATTGCTATTATATACGAAGTGTCGCCCGCGGTAAAGCGGCGTTTAGGGCAGGCCGGAGGGCTGGGTTCTGATCGGGTGACGTCACGAGGCCGTCCCAACATGGCGGCCGAGTGGGCGTGTCTTCATTACTCCGAGCAGGGCCCACTCTACTGTCGGCGCGGGCAGGCTTTCTGCTCGCACCCAGGGAAACTTTGGGATAAACACCCCTTCTCTTCCCTATCACCCGTAAATGCCATTCACGGTAAAATGAGCACTTTTGAAAACCCTTTTTAATATCTATTTGTATACACGTTGTGTGTTCTTCCACCTTATGTAAAATTAATATTGACATTGGCCTCGTCATTTTATTCATGCGTCGGCCAAATGGAACTCTGAAATTATTAAGAAAGTAAATAACATTCAAATCTGCTCATTTTTTATACTTCGATGCATCAAAAAACCAGAAAGCGAAGTAAATAATTTTAGGTTATCACAAATGGTTACCCAACACTTTCTATTCCACATTAGGATATAGAACTACTTTATATCCATCGTTTCTAACTTTACTGGGCGAATGTCACTCAGTGCGCCCATTAAAATATATGCATGTAGGGGCAGTGACTTTTTTCTAAGGTTAATTTCTAAAGTGCTCACTTTATCGTGAACAGCCTTTTGTAATAATACACGAATTACAAACCAACAATGACATCTAGAAGCTGAAACGCAGATACCAGTATGAGGACGGTATCTTATACTCTCCCAGGCGTTCTCATTTGTTCATTGGCTAGTGCATCCACAATGAGCACTTTTCCTGTGTACTTGGTTGGACGCGATTCTCTCGATCTCTTTAGACACGTGTATTACTGGTTCACATTCCTGCAGGACGTATCAGGAAATGAATGGCCCAAACACGATAGTGACAAGAAAGCACAAACTTTTAAAGTCAAACCTGGCATCTATTGAACTCGTGAACTTCTCAGAGTGTCTAATTGACATTTTTATGTCAACTGAATACGGCCATACACAAACGTGCATCAGGAGACGAAAGACTACTTCCTAAAGTTGAATTTTAATTTTGCCCTAAAATACGCGAGATTGAATACTGGAAATTGATAAATGACCAACAATGAGACACACATGGTACTTTGCAAGTTGGTAATATGTAAAAAAAAAAATTCGTAACGAATAATTTAAGTAAACGTCAACCATTCCACATTTTGGGATTATCATTAATTTATAACACATTTGGTTGAAAGAATTAAAAACCTTTTGATGGTTTAAAATTATTGGAATTTTCGGAGGCATTTATGATTATGCCAATTATCTTCAACGGATAACTAATAAAAGTATTTGAGTTCTTCATTAGAAATTGTATAATACAGTGTTATCTGCAGTGGATACTTAATTGCTAACAAATAATTAGAATTTTTCGCGGATTCATTTTGAGACAAGCTAGAATTCAAAACACGTGTGTTTATGCAACCATTGCCATTGGTCCTCACGGTGTTCGACACCTCCTGGAGAACGCTGACCCAATCATCGCCTTCCACTGTGATAGCAGGCAACCAATGCACAGTTGATATCTGCATATTTGTACTTAAGACTGCAGAGTCTAGCCTGCAGGTCATTGAACTCACGAATTTTCCAGGTCTCTCCAAATCACTATAATTTGCTATCAGGCTAAGACTTCGCAGTTGTGTATACACGCGACAAGTCAATAGGTCATTGTCTGACGCTTTTGTTAAGAACCTATTTTTTTCTTTGACCTGCCCTTTCGGTAACTGATCAACTGAGTGCCTGAGATAAATCTCTGGATCAAATTACTTCAAGGTGTTTCCGGTTGGTGATTATCAAATAGCACAAGTGAAAGTAAAAACAACTAATGTGTGGGTTTGTCTGTTCTTTTGACAAATATAAAACCCGAAATGATAGGGTACGTGCCTCTCTGTTCCTACGTGATAATCCCAATTATTACATTCAGCATGCACCAACACTCTTAGGGAATTCATAGATACTGATTTACTGCAGTCTCGTCACTGACTTGGATCTGCTAGAATTTTTGCAACCTGAATAGCTCATTTTTACCATTTTAACGCAGTTGCCCAATTTCGACTTTTGTCACTGTTTCGAGTTCTTCTTCAATCTGTTATACCCTTTTTTTTATATTTTTCTCCAGCTTCTGCTTTTCCTCTAAAGAGTTACCTAACGAGGCAGGTTAGAAAAAATTCATACTATGCTAGGGAATACTTAATTCACTTGCTTCCTTCTGAGGAACTTTATTACTTTCTACTAAGATATTGATGGATAAGTTATTTCATCTGTGATACATGATCCTGGAATTCAGATACACTCAGTGATTTTCCGATTTCTATAACGCTCTTCACAGATTGCGAGTGTCATTTGTAACAGACCATTAGCACATCTTTGGCACAATGTTTTTGTATAGTATGCTCTCGATACCTGAAAAGACAGGATGATTGTTCATTCTCTTGTTGACAGAATATTGAACCAAGTCACCAACTGTTGTGAAGATATTTAGAAACATAGAGAAGCCAGAAGATAACTCTAATTTATTTGGTGGCATACTAGTCTTGATGCATTTATAATGTTAGCTTTATTGTCACTTCCTGGATGACTAAGAGCAAATAATGAAATTGGGTGAATATTAATTTTCGGGAAGTCCGATGATCATTACAACTGACTCACCGCAGATAAATCAGTCAGTAGAAATACGAGAGTATCGCTATCATACTATATAAATACTATATAAATTATAGCCTGCTGGTCACAGAAGTCACGGATATTTCTGGTCTCTAGTAAAGCAATCGTTGCTCATGGAATATTGTGTATAAATTCAACTGGTCTTTACCAAAAAGAAGCGTTTAAAACTGATCCACGTGAATTCAGAATATACGACAATTTGAGATGCATTTTATTTAAAACGAAACTTGTCCAATCTTTTAAGTACTGGTAGAAATAAAAATGCAGGTTTTTCGAGAGTTCTAAATGCATATTTAGGGATAGGAAAATTTCGCGAATTCATTTCGGGACAAGATAGACTTTAAACACATATACATTGAAGTCACCTTTGCAATTGGATCACATGTACGCCTCTGAGCCAATAGTAGACTTACAAGGAAACACCTTGCGAATCCCATAACTGCCAGGCGTGAGGCAACAGCCATTGAACACACAGCTGAGGCTTCAGTATGCAGAAGACTGAGGAGTCTAGCCTACAGGTCATTGAACTCTCGAAATGTTCCTATCCCTATGTATAACGTATACTACAATTGACAGGAAATCGCCGTCAGTTGCAGTAGGAGTCTTTCGTATACGGAATAGAGTTTGTAGATGGCTGATACTACCCAAGATGTTGTCACTGTACATCACTTTTATATGTGCCCTAATTATTTGGCGCTAACTAAATCTTATTAAAATTGTGTACTTGGTGAAATTTATAGATAAGGACATCCGAATTTTTGCGGAAAGATTCCCGTGTTGGTTTCAGTTCCCTGCGGGCATATCAGCAGTTTTCTTTGGTTATTGTGCACGTATCTCTGTGCGAATACACTTTCTTACTCGGCTGATCAATCATAATTTAGTTGTTCCTGTAGTATGCGTCTGAGGTTAGCGAGCAGACACCTGAGGTTAATACATGCACCACGTAAATCAGCCAATCTATAAAGTGGATCTGAGCTAAAGTTATATGAAATACAATTGACGGTGAAATTTTCTCACGAAAATCGGGTGTCGTTATTTGTAGTTAACTTTTTTCCTTAAAACCGTGTACGAAGAGAGAGCAGATATATAAATATAATTATTTCCTAAAACTATTGAATTTGCAATCAAATTTGTTTGTTTTAATGAGTAAAACTATGATACCTCAATAGATTCAATTTCTGACTCACAGAAGCAAAGAATAGTTCAATTAACTCGAACAATTATAATTATAATTTCAACGTTCCTTTAAATTTTTGGTCAGTGTATTTTCTGCGAAGTTGTGGTTAGGCCTATCCACAACTCCATTACATTAACCACAAGTAACTTTTCTGTACGTAACAATCCTGTACCATTTTCTGAATGTGAAGCATCACAATATGAAACTCTCCCCGCTTGTGCAGCATCAGTATTTGCTGAAACGTGTCCAACTGGGTACAATAATTGTTAACTTTATACTTGCTGCAATTAAAAAAAATTGTAACGTATCTCACTTGATAAATATCGAGTCCCAATAAGTATTTTGCATCCGAAACTTATTCAATGGCAGTTAAATTTGTTACGTTTTTTTTAGGCCTATTTATTTTGTGTTTGGAAATACAAAAATAAGTGTCCGATTCATTATCGTAAAGGTGATATATTTTCAAAAAATCACTGAATACTTGTTTCAGCATCTTGGTCCCTCCTTAATACCTTAACGTACACATTTATTTTTCGTTGTAGGCGTTGCTTTGTGTGGACAGTACTTACGAGTTTTGCATAACAACTGACTTTTTGGAACTTATCGAAAATATTTTAGTAGATCCGTGACACAAGAAGCAACCACTTATGTAATAGTTGATGATTTAGCAGCAACCAATACATTGCGTAGGGAAAGGCTCTGTCCTTACTAGTGATAGCTACAGCAGCGACCATTATTTATGCAACACGTCAGGCGTAAATGAGTATACTCGGAATAAAAATGTTACGAGTTATCGAGGCTTCACGAAGTATGCGAATTCCCGGAACATATAATCAAGAACAGAATTTGAACTACCTAGTCTAATATGCTTTGATGGGGTTAGATTAATTGACAAGCTATTTTAATAGTGGTAACTGTCGTATAAAGCAATATAGTCTATTCGCGATTTCTTCACACTTTTTGAATCTAACCTTTGAAAAACCACCACGTCTTACATATTTGGTTGTCTCATAAATATGTCACATATCACAAGCGTTTTATAACATAAAATTACATTACATTTAGTTAAATTCAACTTTTACTTATGTTCTGTCGATAAATTATAATATATAATGTATAATTTATATGAATAAAACCAGAGAAGAAATAGCTGGGTATCGGTAATACCTAGTAAGAAATAGTTCTTATGCAGAACGTCATTACACTGAGTGTCCACGAACGTGAAGCGTTGTCATATTGGTATAATCTTCTGTACTTGGCTAAGCTTTGCCTGCATAGGGTGGAGGAATATCCTGGAAGCATAACTTTAGTAGGGCTTCAGAAACGTTTCAAGTAACCGTGGATGGACTATAGTTGATGCGGTCTATAGTTTTCGATTTAAACATTGCTAACTTTTAGCGAAAAAAAGAGGATTGGAACTATAAAATAAGTAAATATGCCAAAATCACTGTCTTGAAATTAACAAATTAATATTTCCTGCGACTATATGATATTGAAACTTATGTATCGTAAAAAGACGGTTAATTTTTTTTTTAACCGAAGCTTATGCGAAAATGAAATCCAATATAAATTAAGTATTATTTTTCAGTTTTGTTACCACAATGCATTACATAATAAAATTCACAAAATTAAAATAATTTACTTTTGTGTATGTACTGATGTGATTTCTATCCATTAATATTATTATTATATACCGGATATTTCGCTGATTCGTTAGGCAACAAGCTAGACTGCACAATTCTTTGAGTTCTTGGGCCTCAGTTAATTGTTTATGTTGTGATGCTCCATTTTTACCTCAGACCAGGTAGCATGGGATTTGGTACTTGTTTTCTTATAGGTTAGTCATTGGCTCTAATTATACCAGGGCGTGTCTCACAAACTGCGATCCAATCAAAAAAGAAAGTCAAATGTGCATGTGTCTGAAGTCTGGCTTGTCCTCAAAACAAATTTCCGGATCCCTGATTATTGTTCGTAAAACATACAAAACATCAGGAAACAGTCAAACGCATAGGTAATTTACCATTCATGGATTGTGAGGACGCTAAACGTTCCTATATTTGCAATTTGGTACGTGGTATTATTTACATACAATGCATAAGTTAAAAAATTCCATTGCAGTTCAAAAATTTTACCAGAAAATATTTTACAGCATGTCTTCAAATACATGTTCCATAAAACAAATCCCTTTCAAAATATATTAAGTAGTTCAGAGTCAGTTCTTGATTTTATATTTCGGAGATTCATGCAGAGCAATACATTTTCGCAGCCCTTATGCCAAATACACATTTACAGCTGCATCCCCATTTTATGCTCCGCTAGCCAGAACGATATATGTGAACATCGGGTATGGCAGGCGGTTCCAGTTAGCACAAGCCTCCTTACATCTCTCCTGAAGACGGAGACACATCGCGGGCTTTCGTTAATTCGTCTAGGGAAAATTATGGTTGAATAGGTTTATGATTTTATATGAACTTCCTAATGAAATCTGCATGTAAATTTGAAGTTTTGGTATCATACTGGTCTTTTGTAACCTTTCATGTGCTGCAGAAGATCGTGTGATTCTAACAGTGCCCCATGTGCAAAATTACTAAGTATCTATTCTAAATAAATTCACATTTGAGATTAACAGTTCGTAACCACATGAGATCTGAAAATCTTAACACTGCCATTTTTGTATTAATTTCTGTCCTACTGCTCTAATGACTGTTGACCAGAGGCTTGACTTCTGGTTGATTGATAAGCATCTTTCTCCTCGACTGATCTAATTTTTTTCTGCAAATAAACACTGTAATTACTCGCGTTAGTGGGTGAAATTTATTTTGTGGCAAACTATAAATTTATCTATTACAGGAAATGACCAAAAAGCATTGCATGTTGATAGTCTTTTCGAAATGATTTTGCCTCGAAGAGTAAAGAATTTTTTTTCATAATGTTCCAATCTTCGAAGCCAAAGAACTCGTGTTCTATTATTTCTCTGGCCTTAAGTGATGAAAAAAATAACTTAACAGATTACACTAATGCATACATTCTCACTGTTCCATATTCTAAAAAAGTTAAATTTTTCACGGTATCTTGCAGGTTGCCCTTCCATTTCTTTGCCCTCAATTTATTTTTCCTTAGGGGTAAGAACTAAACATCGTCCGAAATGAAGGTTTATTGTAATGCCACAATTAATACGAAAAATCTCTTTGAATGAAAGTAGAGGAAATCAATATTTCAAAATTATGCTAGAATAGTGCCCTCTTCTGTTTCTGGAATCGTCAACGAGTTTCATTCAGCACGAGACACGTCCTTTGGGTCAAATATATCCGTCTCCAAATTTTACAAAGTCGAACTTTCCAAAGTGTGGTATAATGTACTATGGTCGAAAGTTTGTACCAATTCTGAAATTAATTAGAATTGTTAACGTTTTAATTTACAATCCTACATGTAGAGACCACACCATTTAGTGATTAAATGTGGCACCAAACCTGACTACGCAGTCTTCTACAAGCAGAAGTTACTTGTCCATTAACTGTCGCCTCGCACAGAACTCCGTCATCTGTTTGGCCCAGCTTCGCGGAATGAAAACACCAGAATGCTGAGAGTTCACTATTACCCCTGAGTCACGCATGGCTTCTCGCATGAGCAAATGTCCAATCACAAACGTGAAACTAGCGTGTACTTGTATGTATGCAATACACTTTGGTACTGAAATATAACACAAAATGATAGGGTCTCTGTCTATCTGCTATCGTATCTCCTACAGCCAAGTAAAAACTTCCTTCACGAGAGCAACTTTGGACATATCTGGACTGTTTCTACAACAACTATAACAGCTGCACAGAACAAAAGAATATGCTGACGCTACCGCAGAAGTTAGGTTGCTACCCTGAACTCGACTGCAGAACTGTTTTCACCTCTCTGTTGAATTTTTTTAGTGTAAGTGATAATTTAGAAAAATAATAACTCTCTAAATCGTTGCATAGGAAGTATTTCAAACGATTATAATACAAAATGTTTTTTCTTAAACTATACAGTTATGCCACAACTTTGGCATTCCAATAGGATTTTATTTTTTTATAAAACTTTAAGCAGATCTACTTTTACTATATTTCACTTTCAGCTTCTCCTCCCTCAAAAGAGAACTAAACAAAATAAATTCGCAATCAAGGTAACAATTCCAAATATCTCAACAGTACTGATAAAAGTATTTCGAACCGAGAAGTATTTAGCATCCACTTCACTAGCTGTAAACGAAGACATATACTTCAACAAACCAAACGTATAATTTTGAAACTTGTTTCTTTTTATTCCAAGACATTTTAGAAGAAGATTAAGAAGGACTAAAGTATGCCAGCAACCTTCTGTTTATTATTTATTTGTCTTAGTAGGCCTATAGTTTCTACAAAATACACACATATTTTATTTTAGCACAGAATGTGAATCTAACGAGAAAACTTTCCCAAAATACATTTCTATCACACACAAATCAAGAGTTCGATGTTACAACGAGAAGTCAGAGCGAAAAATAACTGGCGTCTGTAGACACACATTGGAAGAGTCATGTGGGAATGATACTACGTTACTTGGGGATGCTAATTGTTGTTTGGTATCAATACTTCAGACACTTTCAGCTGTGTTAGAACTTTGTGACTGTATAACACGGTTTCCATTAACCCGCTAATGCAAAGTTTATTTGTTGTATTGTACCAAACATGAACACAGTGTAAGCTGGGCCGAGGGCATATTCCAGAAAACCTCAACCAAGTGGTGCACGACGAAACTTTCTGCAAACAATATTGTAAAAATGCTATATGTGCAGTTGTAAATTTGCTGTGGAGGAATCATTTCTGTAGAAATGAGAACACCTAATTTTAAATTTGATTTATTTACACCGATTTTTAATGATTACGATATAGAGGAACCTTTCGGAGGTTAAAGTCATGTTACGAACAGAGTCAAGCCTTGAGATTACTATCTTAGTATTTATTTAACAGGTAAAATATTACAGTATTTTATCTCAGAAAACTGTTTAACCTTAATTTTAAAAAATGAAGGTCTATAAAAATTGAGCCGTGTTTAAGTACATTTTACGTTATTGTCTCATTCCAATAAGAGGACGATAATGCTGTAATATAATAAATGGTAAAATTGGTTTATGCGATGTTATACCCTATAACATATGACTGACAATCTTCCTCATGAGTGATTTTCCAGAGCTATCTCACTTATATCGAGGTGTGGTCCAGCTAACTCGTCTGATACGTGCTCCGTTACCTTTACTTCGAAGATGTTGTTGGAAACCTCCACTTGACTACCTCACATACAAAGAGTTTCTTGAAATTAGCTTGTGTTGGGGATATACAATAAATATGGTTTATGGTGAGGTATTGAGCGCCTTGATAGTCGTGGAGTATCGTTTATCGTTGTCTCTATTATGCAGAAAATATGAACCACTTTCTTTATCTCAGTAATCTATTTTGGAGCCTTGGTGAAAGCTGAATATTCAACCTCGACTGTGGCTAAAGCAACGGATATTTGTTTCAATTATCCTCGTGACATTTTTGCTACCGCATTAGTTAAAGAAAATCTTCCGTGGAACTATGCATCCAAATAGCAAGTAAACATATTTTCTTCAACCAAGCCAATTAGTATTTTCATACGATTAGTTTCAAATAAAGCAAAATCCTTAGAAGCATTTCAAATGCCGAACTATCTTCGCGGCAATTGTCATCAATTTCTAGGCTTCTGGTTTTGAGCCGCTTCGTGGCTCAAACCCAGACTCCAATAATGGTTGGCCCGGGCAATACTCGGACGAGTAGTCACTGATGTGTACAGCAATTAAGGAAAACATTTGATCAGTTATTGCAGATTCCATATTCAAGATAAAACCTTGTGCCACTCGAGTTGTAATTCATTAAGGTTATTTATGCTAGGCCGTTCTGAAAAACTGAGATGGGCCCATCTACCTGGGAATAGTTTCCGCATTCTACATAATGTTCAACTTTACAGAGATCGCTAAACTCAGAACTTAATTACATACCTAATTCGGCCAAATTTAAATGTCTTCGTTTTTTTTTTTAATTATCATTGCTAACCACCGTAAATGGCAATAATATTCCAACATTTATCCCTCGGAAATTCATAGACACATGAACCAAGGGCGTTGCCGAGAATCGAACCATGATTGCTCAAGTGAGAGGCAATACTATTCCACAAAAGTAATCATGTACCACTCAGTATTACACAAGAAACAATTAACTTCAGTAAAATTATTATGTTCAGTACAAGTACAATTACCTTTAACACCAAATAACCTTATAGGAAACTGACACCTACTAATAAATCCAACAATTTCAACACTACGATTATCACACAAGGGACACTCCCCATCCTACTGTTCCAACTCAGTATCATCAAACCAGTTTTCTATATTATGTTCACTCATTTTTATAGTTCGTTTGGTGCGGGCGGATTGGCAATAGGGACAGTTATTGCAGGTTTTGTTAAGGCACAAAACAATCAGGTCAAATTACAACATTCCTGGGTCCTCTGTTAATGAATCCACCTACATGCTGAGGAATCTCATCATTTAAATCCAAAACTATCTGCAATGCAATTGAATAATAAGTTCTACGACCCCTCCTCAAATGTCCTTCATTAGGGTCATTCCAATATGTAAACAAAGAATCAACCTGGTGATGTTTCTGTGGGTCATCCCTGTAACTACGATTTGTAATTAACAACATTCTGTGGCACAAGTCAAAGTTATAACCATCACCATGAAAAAATGCAGCAACTAACACTCTGTCAGTACCTTGCACGTAATTACACCACGTTCATGCTGATTAGAAGACTGTATATCATTAGAGGTCCTTAGATTTGCTCATTTCCACAACTTTAGGTTCGTATACAAAGTTCATTTCCTTTGTCTCTGATATTCCTTAAATTATTTTTGTGTTCTGTGTAATTATTTAACTTATCTGGTTATTTCATGAGGTTCAATTTTTCATCACACATAATTTTATTTGTCCAGTCATGTGAATGAGGTTCAAGTCAATGCTCTGAAGAGATTTGGTCTCCTCGGTGTATTTTTATTCTTAAATATATATTGTTGTAATGCCTAGGTTCAAGCCATGATTGCATGTATATAGTGAAACAAACCAGCCCTAATTTAATTTTCTAATAGTGTATTTCAAGTGGATTGTTATATCGGTATATACGATTGGGCATTCGTTTCTTAAAAATACTGGACCATTCAGTCTCAGATGAATGATTGCTATTGTTACTGAAGAGGCTCGATGAAGAAGTCATAATAACAGTTGAGATAATCACTCTTCTCCTATGCTTCGTGAAATGAGTATTAGCACATTGTACTGATCGTTGAATTTGCCCAAACAGTTTTACCAGACGAGATTAAGACAACATGGGAATCGTTAAGATTTTCGATCGCTTTGGTCTCGAAGCGCCAGGTTTATGATTTGCACCTTTTTTTTTCACCTCAGTGTGCCTAAATACAAACAGATCAAGAATAAGTATCAGTAATCTGACGAACTAATGCTCATGGACAGTTGTGGCTCCAATTTACGTTTCATTAAGTGTTTCATTAGCTGTTTCATTAGATGTTTCATTAGCTGTTTCATTGGCTGTTTCATTAGATGTTTCATTAGCTGTTTCATTAGATGTTTCATTGGCTGTTTCATTAGCTGTTTCATTGGCTGTTTCATTAGCTGTTTCATTAGCCGTTTCATTAGCTGTTTCATTAGCTGTTTTATTTCAACCAGTACTCATAAAACTATTAGGAAGGTTTTTTTTGTTTTATTAATAATTTGGAAAACTTGCATATCTGGTTGTATGAAAGTTTAGTTTCTTTCATACTAAAAATAAATTCTGTAAGGTATTACAATTTTTAGATATACTAAAAAAAACGAAGGTTTGCTGGTGTATTTTTTGCGAATATTTGTTGAAAATGAAGAATTTCCGGCCAAAACCTCGAAATATATTTAAAAGGTAATCTACCAGCCCATATTTTGGAAGGGAATTAATTTTTTACAACAATTTTTAGGTGGTTTGTTAGTTGGTTTGCAGCTATTTCAACAGAAAATGACTTTTGATAATTAGGCGCACACAACTGGCAAAGTTAAATTTATGACAACGGTTTCATTTTTCTTTCATCCATCTCATTTTGTTGCACTGTAAAGGCAGCTGTCTCCCGATATTTTCTGCCACAGCATTTGAAAAAATTCTATATTTCTGCATTTCACATTCAGTATCATTGTCAATTTGATGAAATTTCGTGCATTTTCAAAGGGCATTTTTAGAACGTTTTCTGAAGTACTTGAACCTGGAGTACTTCACTTTTGTTTTTCAAGAAAGCATCTGACTTTTTGTGAGGAAGTCATTCCCACTGTCCCGAATGTTTCATAGTGTACATTTTCGAGTACTTTGCACTTATTTTGTATTTATGTCATAGAGGAGGGGTTTTCAAGTTTTCGTGCAGTGCATTTGCCAGAAGTAAATAATTTTTCATGAAGATCGAAGCCTGTACGACCGAAGAGTTGATTTTTCAAACCAATTGAAATATCATGTTCATGCCACTGTTAGAGAGTTCCTGTATCTCTCAGGAAAGATTTTGTTTGCATCTCAGAATTGTTACCTTCACCTCCATATAATTACATTCAATATAGAAATGTTTTCATTGGTTGTATTCAAAGGGTTATCCCTCGGCATTTAAACATCATTTTTTAAAATTAATATCTAATCCTCATAATATAATCGAAAAAAAAAAAATGGTATTCGTCAGGAATTGTTCCTACTTGCAATATAGCTTCAGTAACTCTAGGAGGAAAACGAAATATGTTAACAATGCTGTTTTCTTTTATAATCGTCGTGTATGTACAAAACCTTGGTTGAAATATTCTTCTTGTAATAATCAGATAACAATTATAAAATACCACGGTTATTATTTTCTTTCAAATAGTCACTTTTCTTATTTCCATACACGAGTTCAGCAACCTGAATCAAGACAACGTCATTGACAATTGCACTGAATGAAAGACATTCGCCTTCGCGGTTCAAGTAGCTTCTCATTTTGATTACTTTTTTACGTCAGCTTATGGATTTAACAGCAATATTCCCGCCTTCGTAACATTCAACCCTAGAAATTAAAATTTTGAACTTGGCTGCTTATTGTATATATTTTCTACAATTAGAAGAAAGTTTCTGTGAGATTAAAGCTACGTTCAAAATTTCAAGGAATATTCTCCTTGTGTCAGATTCCTCAGTTAATTTTGTTCTTATTTTGTTGTAATTTTTCATCATGTCAGTCAATGTTAAAGAAAGAGGTGATGGTGGAAATTTTTAAATTATAATATCCAAAAACTTCCCTATTTATTTTTTGAATTGTCTATCATGATCCAGTTTTTGTAGATGTTATATTTTTTAATGCAGCTGTCTTGCGCGCTGGAAATTTATTTTGATATATCTTGTTCAGAGTATTCCACACTTCTTTCAAGCAACTTTCATCTTTTATCACATCGCCAGGCTATATCACAAGTATTTTGTTCTATTTGGCATTTGGAAAAGTTTCTTATCACTTTTTTCATACTTTTTCTCTCTCCAGGTATCCATATTGTATCACGCATGCAGCTCCAATAATAATTAACATTAATATTTCTTATATATGCCATGTGCCATAGCTCTCTGCATACAAAATGGTTCAGTTCTGCTATTCCACGAAGAAATTATGATTTCAGACAGTTAATTACCAGACTGAAAGTGTACTTCAAAACTTAACTACTAGTTACGGCTTTGGCACTAAGCTTAGCCTCGTAACATTTAGCATATGTGGAGGTTATCTGGAAAAATAAAAATAATAACACTATTTTCATTAGGAAAACTGATTTTAATGAACACAGAAAAAGATACACATTGAATAGACGCAATCAATTACAAACTCGACAAGATGCAACACCAGTTTTCTCAAAAGTGTATTTCTTTACAATGCATGTTTTTATTCTAAAACAAACTGGAGCATAAAACACGAATCCCTTTATTTAACTGACGACATGATCTATAATATATGTGGCTACAACACTGACTTATATATTCAAATGCTTAAGTTATAAATCTAATGTTTACAACAAGAACAATGAGTTATAAAACGGTTTAGGTGACTATAGCAAGAAAAACATCTGCAGTCGAAATTTTCAAGATGCCGTGAGAGTTATTTTGAAAGAAAGAACTGTCGTGTAAATGTGTGGCTCATAAATATATCTTAGCAAGCTTGTTTCCCATACCTTGAAAATCATTTCAGCAAAACAACTTTTCCCAGTTTTCTCCAAAGTAAAATGAAGAGCACAAGTGGCATTTAGGCTCTCGAAGCTAAGCAATGGACAACAAAAGTAAACCAATAGAATAGATAAGACGATGACGAAAACTAAAAAATACACATAAGTGAAGATAAAAGGTGCAAAAACAATATCAGTGGACACAGCTGAACAATAAAAACTAAAAACACACACAAAAAAGGGAAAAAAAATCACAATGAAACGAAAATTAGGAAAATGTATTCCTAGTATGATTATAAAACCAAATAATTCAACACTAAGATCAACACAGGAACCACAAAAATAACGACAAAGACTTATATCACAAAAAATAACTAAAAGTCTTCAGGACGTTTCAGGGCCTGAAATCTGTCCCCTTCTTCAAGTGAGACACTGAATGAACAATCCCAGTAGGAATACCTTTTTCCTGACTTGTGTTTCATTGGGTTTTTTTTATGTTTTGTGTGTGTTTTTAGTTTTTATTATTCAGCTACGCCTACTGATATTGCTTTTCGCACTGTTTTTTTTCACTTGTGTGGTGTTTTTCGTTTTTGTCATGGTGTTGTCTTTTCTGTTAGTTTTCTCTTGTTGTCTGTCTTGTTTTGCATTAATAAGTTGTTCGTCCATCTTTCTTGTCTTGTTTTGTAGTAATAAGTTGTTCGTCCATCTTTCTTGTCTTGTTTTGTAGTAATAAGTTGTTCGTCCATCTTCCTTGCCTTATTTTGCAGTAATAAGTTGTTCGTCCATCTTTCTTGTCTTGTTTTGTAGTAATAAGTTGTTTTCCATCTTTCTTGTCTTGTTTTGTAGTAATAAGTCGTTCGTCCTTCTTTCTTGTCTTGTTTTATAGTAATAAGTGGTTCGTCCATCTTTCTTGTCTTGTTTTGTAGTAATAAGTTGTTTTCCATCTTACTTGTCTTGTTTTGTAGGAATAAGTTGTTCGTCCATCTTTCTATCATTTTATTGATATACGTATTTGTGTTCTATTGACAAGGAAATAGCTTTTGCTAATTATCTTTCCGTGGTGTTGTAAAAAGTTTTTCTTTTTCGTTTTTGTTTTGCTGAGTTTTTTCTCTCTCTCTCTCTCTCTCTCTCTCTCTCTCTCTCTCTCTGTGTGTGTGTGTTTTATTTATTCTCATAGTGGGCAATGGACACCATCGTAATAACATGTACTCACCATTGCCATTGAAATTCGATGGTACATTAATACTTAAGTTACAAAATAATGGGCAAGGTAATATAACAACATTAAAATTCGAAAAGGTAATTTCCATTGCCTTTGGTAAAGGATTGATGTTTCTAGTTAGCCAACTAGCAACAACTATGCCGTGAGAGAATCGTTCAAACTTACATTACTAATCAAAATCTGATTTAAACGAACATTTGCAACAGAAATGTCTCTATGCCGATTCCACTAAGAAGAAAATAATATTATTGGCATGGGTAAGTAGTAAATATGCAAATAATAAAAAGCCAAATAAATTATTTAATTATGTTTATAAACGGAGGAAGCCAGAAGGGAACTATGAAGATTAGGAGTACAGCAATCTTTAGGCGGAAAAAATATTCTAGGAGGAAGTTAGCGAATCAAGGGGGAAAAAGAGATGAAACATACGCCATTAAATCTCCCTTCATGACTGGAAGGTTTCGTTTCTTTAATTAGAAGGTCTTTTCATGCAATATCGAGGTCTGCGATACTATCAGTATATGTTTCGTATGCCTATTTGTATAAGGTTTTGTGTATATTTACTTTCGTCCTGGACCCTAGTATGGCTAACACCTCAAGGGATTGTGATGCACTCAATACAACGCGCCTCCGCTTAATCAGTCATTTGTCCAAACAAACACGTTCAAACTAGCAACCAACCAGAGAAGTGAATTACACATATATATTGTATTACATCCCTGGCTGTCCCAGGACACCAACTGCCTAACAATAAAAAGACAACTGTGCCAGGCGTCCAACGAGGATAGTGCATTGAATTATCGCTACCTTCTCAACCTGTTAGTTCAATATATTTGCAGAAGTCTGAAACACACCATTATAAAATAAATCACGCGAAATTATTTATTTCGGTTTGAACATACTTTAATTATTATACCTCAGCAGGTTTAACTTCTAACATTTATACACTCTGCCCTTATGCAGAAGGTATGCAGTATTACAATTATATATATATTTAATAAAATGCACAAATCAAGGAAACATCCTTCGGCAAATGAAATCTTTTCATTTGGATTAATTTACATATAAATGACGTAACATGTTTGGTTTATAAAAACTTGCTTCCTGTAATACTGGCATTGCCTGCTGTTCCCTAGTACTTATAAGCCAGCATTGTATCCATACAAATAACACTACACAAATAAAATAGTTTGTTGCAAAAGGGGAAGAGTAATTGGGTGGATTAGATAGATTAACCTATTAAGGCACACATTAATTTTTTCTTTCAGGTGTTGCGAAAATATAAATTTTTGGTGTGGGCTGTACTTACTAATTTCTTATAACCACTGACACTTTAGAACATGTTAACCGGTTGGTTAGGAATACTTACGTTTTCTATTAACTCTTCAGCTGATAAAATAATGAGCATTTGTCGCCAAGTCTAGCAGTCAAGCAAGAATGCTTGACACAAAAGCTAGCAGTGTAGCATAATGTTTCAGAAACTAATTATATGTGTTGTGAAATTTGATTTAAGAGGAATAATACTGCAAAGAAAATTGTCACTCCATCACCACTGCTGGTTGTAATGGCGGGAGTGTTAATAGATCCATTAATATACGAAAGCTGTCGCCATAATTGAGCTATATTTGGCCTGATAGAGAAACTACAACACAATTAGGACACAGAATACCTAAACGGACAGCAGCTGAACTGATGAGTGCCCCGAAATCCAGCTGCACGCCCAGACATTTGATGCGCATTCAGTGCTAATTAAGTGTCTAGAGACTAACCTACCATATGCAACCCGAAACGATATGAGATTGCACATTGCATGCCAGAGAAAGTCAGGTGCACATTAGATTCCAGAACAACATGCAATTCATCAATGATTAGGTGTGCGTACATTAACACTATCAACGCTCTGTGAAATCACACTGAAAAATTATCGCTTGCAGCAAGCTGCAACGAGCTACATACGGAATAGCTACCCGTGTCTCTAAAAAGCTTAATATTTCATTGGCCGTTGCTTTCGTCATTCCTGCTATATTCAAGCGCATGGTTATATTCATGTCCACCGATAACAACAGCGAGTCGAATAAATAGTGTCTCTAAAAAACTTCGAGCAGTACTTTTGAGCCCTGTGATATTTTCCTAGAGAGACATTTTTCATCGTATGAGTCTTGACACCAAACTTCTGAATAAAATATATTGTACGTGAGTATGAGATTTTAAAAGTGAGGGGATATATAGGCAAATGTTCGCCCTTGTGGCATGTGGGTACCGTGTGGAAAGTGTTAAGGTACTGCTATGCAATGTATGTCCTGTATAATGGCCTCTTACATAACAAGCCGAAAAAAATATAATCATTACATTTCGCCAGATTTTTTAAATCCTAACTTCCAACTACCAGCGCCTGGATTGCAAAATGTACGCGGAAGCAAAGCAAGCTCGGAGCATTTTCTTATGATTGTTACCCACAAACCCAGCCTTCTGTATGCCAAAAAGGTATGTGTAATGCTTCATTTCAAAGGGACCAATAATAAATCAACTGATTTGAATTTATCAAGGTGAATGATATCTCACTTTCTTTCAGTCGCGGCGTGAGATATGGATTCTCCTTACTTTCCAGTAATGTCAAACTGAAATGAAAAAATGTGAGAGAGATTGGCAAGGCTCAGGTGTATTCTATCTCAATTGACATGTTTTAACATGTTCATTTATTGTTCACATTTAGGTTGATCACACGTCAGTTTCTCAGAAGGGACGTTCAGTTTACATCGATCTGTGTTCCCAAGGGTTACCACAAATAGAGTCGTGAATTACCAACCAAGTTGCATTTTCTCGCCAGTATAAAAAGAAGAACTAAAAGCTTCAAAACATGGAATTAATCACTGGAGTAACGATTTTGCGCTAAACAAAATGAGTCATGTCAGAGGATGGTTACGAAATATCAATGGCCCACCCTCTCCACCACACAAGCGTGATGTCTTATCTTGCACGGCTTACTGATGACTCAGAAAGTACATCTATACCATTGGTACTCAACCTTTGGTTATATGACAACTTAGTTTGGCTTCTGTTTCGTATATGGCATCCCTCTTTCCAAGCTTTCCGCGTACATGGAAGTCGTACACTCCACTCCCTGGAGATGAATCCACATGATAAGCAGATGCATTAGTACCATCGCTTTTTATGTTGTTTACTCTAAATGCATGTGGATTTACTATGAATATAGAGTTTCCAACCATGTAAGACTCCGCTTCTCTAAACACACTAGACGGCTACATCGCAAGAACTTTGTCCACCAGAGACAAACCATCGGAACTTGGTACTTTTTCCTGCTCACCAGTTGGAAAACCATCAAATAGTATGCCAAGAGCCTGGGCCTCTGGCAAGACAGTCCCTGTTTGTTTCATAGAGTTTGCCCCAAAATGACGTCAGCCACTACACGAATCGTCAATCACTAGTTCATACAAGTAGGAATAAAGGACTACTTGAGAATGACTGGCTTAATATTCTGTATATTTAGTGCACTTGTTACATAGGGATGATGGTGCAACCCAGGAAGACACAGATGACAGATTGCATTTCCAAAACTCTGGGATGACCTCGTGAAAAATTTTCATCTAAGGTGTATAGTATTAAATGTGTCCATCCCAAAACTACAATGTTCACTTCCAAAATTGCTTGCTCATTCTTGTGCCCACTTTAGATTGATTGTACAATAACATGCCTAAAACCAATTCTTACCTGACGTTTAGTCACTCCCAGTTATTTAAGACACAGGGAACTTAAAACACAACTAATGAAGTCCCTCCCAGTGGTTTATAAAAATGGGATAGCTGAAATGTAACTGATAAAATATCTCCCAGTACACTGGAAGGCTGGGGTGCTGGAAAGAAGCCAATAATATCTCCCTGTGGCTTATCAATCTGTGGTGCCTGAAAGTTAAATGATGGCATTTCACTCTACTGTCTAGCATGATTTTATTTTCAACCGCAGTGTTGGTGTCTTCTCCAGTGCACTACCATGGTGGTTGCGTGGGGCAAACACGAGTAGTTTCTTCTAATAGTCGAGTATTCTGGAGACCAGGAAGGCAAATCACAGAATCTCTTCCAGTGGTCTGGAATACTGGGACACACATAAAGCATTTTATGGAATTTTTTTCACTATTCTGGCATACTGGAGTTCTTAAAGCTCACTAATGCCATACCTTCCGGTGTGTAGTAAATTGGGGGATTAAGAAAACAACTTATGGAATGTGTTCTAGTGGTGTTGTTTGATGGGTTGTCTCAAGTTCACGGATGAATGCCTGAAAGCTCACTGATGAAGTCCCTCCTGTTGTTGTGCACCGGGTATTCAGGAAGACAACTGACAGAAGTTGTTATAGTAGTCCGACATGCCGGCATGCCTGAAAGCTCACATATGTAGCTTTCCTAACAGTCTAGCATGTTAGGGGCAAGAATGCAACTTTTTTAATCCCTTCAGTGTTCTAGTTTGCGGGGGAAGCAAGGAATAGAAATGGTTGATTTTATCTCAGTGATCTGACTTGCTGGAGTGGCTGGAAGGCAACTGAATGAGCCTATCTTAGTGGTCTTATATACTGGAGGGCAGGAAGGCGATTGTTGTAGTCCCTCGTGGTGGCCTGCCATGCTGGGATATCAGAAGAGCAACTAAGAGCATGAGTTCGATATCCTGCTGGTGTAAGAATATTCGACTGCTCTAGAATTGGTTAATCAAGCCTGAATTTAGGTATGATTTACGAGTAAACTCTGAATGTATTATGCAGGGGTAAAGTAACCATCAAATTTATTTTTATTTTCATTTTATATGCATTTACGCATTCTGAAATTTGTGCTTTCCCATTTCTATGCTCCTAATACGGTACATGAAACAAATGAAAAAAAAACTCTAGTATCCCTACTTATAATACACATCAGTGAGCAAACAAAAGAACTACATTCTGAAATCTGTATGAAAGTGGCTAAGCAGCCGTGTATTATATACATTTTTACAGGTAGTTTAATAACAAATTACAATCAGTCCGAACTTGAGATACTCAAGATGGGTACGCAAAAGTTCACAGAGCATTAGTTTAAAGAAGACACAAAGGGTTTTAACGTGGATTTTGAAGGTCTTGCAAGACAACCTGACGTTTTAATATTGCTACGTGTTACCTGAACCAAATTTTTTTGTGTTAGGCATTGTTTTTCAGATTATACTCGTAGTTAAAAACATTTTGAGAAACTGCCATGCATAAATGTCTGTTAATTGGTACATTTCAAAGATCATCTTCCTACATTAGACACTTAGGTCACGCTATCTTGTTATTACACTAACGCACCACAGATTGCATAGCTGCCACGCGTCTTTTGCACCATAATTTCAAAATTTGTCTGGTTTTTCAACGAGAAACGTTGGCCTGAGAATTTTACACCAATGCAATCATTATTTTTATTCAAACACGACTACTGATAATCTATCAGAACAAATCAATTATCACTCACGATTTCACAATTTGATGTAATAACAATGGGCACCCATAATCAAAGAAAGGAAATAATATCGTCTGCTATTCACACATTCAACACCTTTCTGTTCAAACACGATATATATATATATATATATATATATATATATATGTGTATATATATATATATATATATATATATATATATATATATATATATAATGATTTTCAGGAAGGTCTGTGCGTTCTTTAAAAGAAGTATCCCCGATAGTATCGTACAAAATTTCTGTCGCTGTAATTTCCCGATTAATGTTCATATTATGTTAAAAAGTTATCAACTTTTAGTTTTTTATTGACGAATTTGTGGAGGCTTGAAAAATCTGTAAAGAAAATTGTCAGATTTCTTAAAACAGCCTATCAGCTTGTTATCACGCTACCGAAGTGTAAGCTTGTGAACTCTTTTTACGAGATATACTACTCCAAAAATTTGTCATTTTAAATTTAGCATAGGTATTGTTACTAAAAAAACAATAGTTTATTTTCGATTATTAGTTACGCTGTAATAGTAGGGTATAAATTACTCAAAAAGTAATAAAATCATTCGATTATTGTTTTTCTGTATTTATTTGGCCAAACTATAAACAAAGAAATTTTAAAGTCACGCGTTATGCTTTTAAGTGAAATACTAAAAGTTGTTGGGTTATCATTTTTACGGGTCGATTGTTTATTCGTTATTTCTATAGGCTATTCAGAAGATTTTTGCCATCACAATAAAAATTTATAGTAATAAATATGAAAATTGTATTAATTTGAAGTGTTTTTACAATAAAAAATGGCTGAAATTATAATTATTGCCGTGTGGTTTATAAATATTTCAGATTATGTTTTTGAGTAACGCTAGTCGTGTGTATAGGGCGTTAGACAATACGCTTCGACATGTGAATGTTTTTCTTAATATTTTTCCAGTTCTGAATTTAATATCAATGCCTTCACAACAAAGCTAAAAAAAAAAAAAAAAAAAAAAAAAAATTATAAGAAATTCTAAGTACATATTTTAAATTGTTATTTTTGTTTCTTATATTTTATTGTTTATAAATTGGTTCTATCGTTCTGCAAGACACTGCCAACAAAATAATATCAAGAGAGAGAAAGATTCCTAAGGAGCTGTTTTTCGTCAGATTAAATTCAGTTATTTGGAGAAAGCGTAAAACTTTATTTTGCCTCCAAGTACAAAACATGAGTAATTTAGAAAATTATGTAAGCGAGACAGGAAACTATGCTTTCTCTAACACTGGCACAGACCGGCAGAAATCGCAACACCAAGAAACGTATGGCCCGTGTGAAAGTCAGTAGATACAAATTCCTTGACATAGTAACACTTCCTCCTCGCATTTAGTTTCAAAATGCAATTGTAAAGAAGGTTCCAGCTTAAAACACGAGTATTTCACACTGCTACGTCGACAACGAGCGCTACCCGTATAGCGCATGTTCGGTTTAACGTTTTGCGCAGGAAACAAAACAATGAGGCGATAATCCCAGGTATTTCTGAACTTAAATAATCTTAATGACATTCACATCAAAGTAAATATGCATTTTTATCTAAAAATTAATCTTTTTTACTAATCCTACGTTGCCGTAATCAAATACATATCGACTAATCACTAATGAACAGTTGAAATGTAACATAAATATCTGTGAATAATTTAATGCTTTGGCTCTCAAGCTTCTAAATACAATTATTATGCTTGTTTTTAATTTCGCGACTGTTTTGAATTTAAAAAAAATTTAAACAATTTTCAAAAATTAATTAAATACTCACGAATATTGAAATTTTAGTTTAATTTAGTTTGGAACAATTATAAAAGAGATTGTAGATGCAATTTTATTAAATTCATTTAACTTTATACAGTAAAAAATGTTGATATGTCTGTGGATCAAAAGGTTACCTTTCTATTAAATATGATAAAGGGTATATATATTTGAATCGTTTGTGCTATTAAAACCCTCAACTAACACGTATTTTATAGGCCTACTTCTTACAATTATCACATTTTTATTTCGAAAATTATAATTTATAATTATTTGCTTTTACTCACAATAAGCCACCAAAAGTGGGATTCGAGCAAGAAGTAGGCATAATTGCAGTATGACAGTTGCTTCTCAACAATTTCAAATATAAAAAACAAAACTGAACATGCAAAAATGTGATTTATGTGCCTTCTGAAGGGTGTTTATTAATTACAAGCTTTTATTTTCCAAATGTTGACGAAATAGTTTTGTTATGTCATTTGTTTGTAATATAATCAAAATTTGTTTAGTTTCCAAAAGTTTTTAAATGTTTTAATAAGGAATTAAACATAAGAAACTCACCCTCGCCCGCTAGAGGAAGTTGCTACAATGTATTGTATGAACAAGTTAATTCCTTTCGGAAGGATCCAGTAAAGTCGGCGATCCAGGAAATTGTTTCAAAGTTGGAATATTGTTGCAGACGCACCTAACCTCACTTGGCGGCGCGGACGGGCTGGATGAACGTGACAGGCGCGCGCGAAGAGAGATCTAGAAGGCTATGGCCATGCGAGGCCGCCCCTATAGGACCTGGTCGTGATGCCAGGACCGTCGCGATCTAGGACGATGTCCTGCGCGAGCAGCAGCCGGCGCGGGTTCCCCGAGCGAATACAGTCGCCGCCATCTTGTCGCTCGGCTCCACGAGCTATGCGTCCTACCGCGCATGCGCGCGGCACGTAATGCGCATGCGCAGCCCGGCTAGGCAATTCTGTTCGCCGTTAAATTAATTATTTTCACGTGCCACGACTAAAGCTTGGCTCACAACCATCCGTCGCTTCCGTCAGTCGCCCGTCCGTCAGTCAGTCATCCGTTGATTTTTTCGTCCTTCAATTGGAAGCGCCTCACAACAGTCCATGGTCCGTCGGGCCCAACAACACTAACTTTCTCGCGCACAGGCAAATGTTTTTAATGAATATAATTAATATATTCGCTTTCCCTAACGTAATTTATCAGCATTCCCTCTGAAGATCTACAAGTCATCTTCAGTTCAATTCAAAGGTAAAATGTAAAGAAGTAAAACAGCTTCACTGCCTTGTGTATTTAAAAAGAAAAATGTCCGTACAAATAAACAAATGACTGTTTTCCCACAGCCGTGTTCAAGGAACGATATTACAGGGCGGTGGCCCATCCGTCGTTGCATCGAAAGTTAAAGTCTGAGATATACTTGACGGACGGGGAAAAAAAAGTTGCCTTGCGATTGGTTGAAGGTCACGTGACCGACGGACGGACGGGCGACTGACGGATGAAACGGATGGTTGTGAATCCAGTTTTAGTAAACATGTGGTCTTAACTTAAGGCCTATCACTGTAACAATGGGCTGTAACGTCTTTACGGTTAAATGATACATGTCTGAAGCGTCGTAATTGTCTGAAAACAAATCGCAAATGCCCAGTAGGGTAAAGGGTAAGCTTAAAAAAAAAAAAAAAAAGAGCGCCAGAATTCTCACTGCCCCAGCAAAATATATAAACATATTCACATACGAATGACAGCCAATAACGAAAAAAAAAAAAAAATATGTTAAAGAATTTACACAATTCATTGGATGTTTGCAATTATACGAATTTTCCTGCAATGCCACTGTCACCAGCTAAACCTTGCACTGAGCTCGGAAAATGTAAAATTCAGGTTGTAGTTTGGTAGCAAGTTAGTTGCCATTCATTATAGTATAGCTGTGGTTGTAATTTGTTCATTGGTCAATACCACAATAGGTTTAGACTATCCACGGTAAAGTGAAAACTTTTGAAAGCCCTCTCATTTGGAATAATAGTCACTAAATATATGTTCTTCTAGACTTAGACATTGACTTCCGAGTCCGGTGAAATGTATACATTGTGTTTATTACTTACATGGCAATATTTATTTTTAAATGTTGTTATAGGATCATAGCAGAAATAAAAAAGTAACTAGGGCCTCGAAAGTGCTCAGTTTATCGTGAACGCCTACAGTCAATTTTATTTCTGACTGGTCTTCTCGTTGTTCGGCTAGTCTGCTGTTGATTGTTTGCAAAAGTTCAGAATCCTCTAGGGCGTCTCAAGTAAACTGTGATCTCATCACAGATGCAAAGCAAATATAGAGGAGTTTGTAATCCACCGCGTCGTCAAATAACACTGAGAAACCTGTGTTTCGCCACTTCTTACAATACGCGGCGAGCGAAGATAGGGATTTATTTACGAATCGTTATATCATCATGAAAGTGACTTTACGTTTGAGGCTAATTCCTTTACAATGCCCTATAAATTGTTGGACTGCTTCATTTGTTATTTAAGTGATTTTGCCATAATCGTTGATTACCCAGATGTATTTAAAAACGTAACCTTCGTTTAACTGTACTTGACTTTTACCTATATTTTGGAAGTCTCTTATCTAACACAGTTGTTCATTATTAATGTAACCTGTTTCAGAATTGTCAATCAATTCACCTATGGAAATGGGTTCTTAAACAATGCATCTGATCGAAAACATAAATATCTATGTACACATAGATTTCTAAAAGTGTGATTCAATCAATCTACTATTGAATTCAACAGTCAAAATTCATATGGTGCTATAGCGTATTATTACGTAATTTTTGTTGTTTGTGTCATATACAGTATTATTCGTTAATAGTATCATAGTTTTCTGGTTTTGACCAGAGCTCGGTTTAATTTAGGTTTTAAAAAATATACTTGAAAAGAACTACGGGAGTTATTTTCTCTAGATCCAAAGACAAACCAAACGAACTTAAAGTAAACTGCTAGTAATTTGGGAGTTATTGGTAGTCACATGCAATCTAAATAGATATTTATACCTACCTGAAGAAATGAGTTTGCGAAGAATTTTCATATTAATTTCTTTTGTTTCTCTTCTGGACCTTGCCGCAATTTCTGAGCAGCCTTTTTGATCCTCCATGTGTAAAGATGCGGGAGTCAGCTTCTTACACGAAGTACTCGGAAGAGAGCTTGATTTGAATCAGATTTCGAACACAAATCTTCATTGAAACTTGCAATCACTTCGCACTGATTTCTGTGTGTCGTTAATTTTCACCTCAATACTCATATCACTTGAACACTCACTGAATTCCAGCACACACTTCATAATAACACTGATCATGTGTAATTTTCAGAAAGAATACAGCCAACAGTTTAATTGCAGCCACTACATTTTACGGACAAACGCCAGGAATCATTTTCTCGCTGAAATGTCCTCGCCGACGACAATCCCAAATGACGTCCAACTCCAATAATTCTTAGACCTCAACATTGAAAAACAGTGAGACAGGCCAGTCTGAAACAAACCAATAAAGAGGATATTATATGAAATGAACAAATCATATATTAAATCCTTTGATAAACCATAATCGAAGATACACGCGACAAAATCACCCAAACAATGCTTAAAATAATGCTCCCATGTGTACTATATTTCAGAAATTCGGTTTTCATTTTTAGAGATAAACTTAAATTTATTTAATTTAGATGTAATTGGGCTAATATAACTACATATTACAGTGTGTTTAAGTATGACACGAGTATGTACTCTCGAATATAATATCGTCTTCGAAGACACTCTTATAACTTTCATTTATCCAAATAATCATATTTAAAAAATTGATAAAATCAAAAATTCCTACATTTGTTGAAAGTTCATATTTATTTCTCTCACACAGGAGTGAAAATTGTCCCAAATAAATGTATTTCCATTTGCATTGTAATTTAATAAAAAAAAAAAGCTTACACAAAGATTAGTGGAAATTTGGCGCTTAGTTTGGTGAGTTAATTTCACTCGTTTGTTTTTTGTTTCTGCTGATTCGTAGAAAACACTTAATACTTCGGAAATGTAGCTAACTCCTTGCTCTGGCTTGGCAAGGAGATACAGAGATCTTGATTTCTCAGCTCATCAGTAATAAAACGTATAGGTTTAGAATATAAATTTGTGGTTAACTTAGTATTAATTTCTTCACTTCCCACTTCAATTTCTTGAGTTTGAATACATTATCAAACATTAAGAAAGATTTTAGTTTCATTGTCTTAAAGTCATTACTTATTTTGTGTGCCATTTTGAAATATACACATTTTGCAATTTTTATCAATGTCTCCATAAATATTTTCAGATGTACGCTCATTGATGGTGATATCGACTAAGCCACGGTAGCAAAAAAAATAGTCTAAGCAATGATTTTCTGTGCTGGTACAGTGTCTGTTCGTTTCTAACACACGATTGTGATTTTATAATTTCCACTAAGCAAAACTGCATTTATTTTCAAAAATTTTGCGTATTTCCCAATTTAGTTTTCCTGTATTGAATATAACTTAAACTTTTTTTTTAATGAATTTCGGTTGTAAAATGTTAATCTCAGCGTATATTAGATAAAATGTTTATAGTATTTAATAAAAATAAAAATAATTTCATGAAATACATTAAAAATAACATTTCGTATAATTCTTAAGTCATTCATTATATGAGCAATGGCTGGCGGTGAGTATAAAGACAATCAAGTCACTGTATCTCAATTGTAAACTAAGCCTAAGTCAGAACACTATCGTCTGGAAAATTTAAACATGAATCTGGGATGTCAACTATTACAAATAAGAAAGTTATGCAGTGTTTCGCATAATTGTCGTCGTTTTCGTTCCACTTATAATCCCACAAATTTTTTGTCGTGTGTTTTCAGTTCATGATAGCGGAATTGTAGTAACTTGCAGACTTAGAAATTACTCTCTTGGAAATTGTAGTATATATAACTACTTAGTATTAATTTTTCAGAAGTTCCCATAATTTAGGGTGTGATCTAGCACACATTTATTATTAGAACTTTCCTTTTAAAAATAAATTTCTTTGTATAAGTGCAACGACAGCTACACTGCGGGACCTGCACACAGAGGTTCAACTCTTCTCGGAAGAGGCAGCAGTAGCTACAAACACCAGACGTCTTCTGTGCGACAGGAAATATGCTCGCCTTCTGTAGGAGGCAGTAGTGGCTATAAACACCAGACGTCTTCTGTGTGACAGGAACTATGCTCGCCTTCTGGAGGAGGCAGCAGTGGCTACAAACACCAGACGTCTTCTGTGTGACAGGAACTATGCTCGCCTTCTGTAGGAGGCAGCAGTGGCTACAAACACCAGACGTCTTCTGTGTGACAGGAACTATGCTCGCCTTCTGTAGGAGGCAGTAGTGGCTATAAACACCAGACGTCTTCTGTGTGACAGGAACTATGCTCGCCTTCTGGAGGAGGCAGCAGTGGCTACAAACACCAGACGTCTTCTGTGTGACAGGAACTATGCTCGCCTTCTGTAGGAGGCAGCAGTGGCTACAAACACCAGACGTCTTCTGTGGGACAGGAACTATGCTCGCCTTCTGGAGGAGGCAGCAGTGGCTACAAACACCAGACGTCTTCTGTGCGACAGGAACTATGCTCGCCTTCTGTAGGAGGCAGCAGTGGCTACAAACACCAGACGTCTTCTGTGTGACAGGAATTATGCTCGCCTTCTGTAGGAGGCAGCAGTAGCTACAAACACCAGACGTCTTCTGTGCGACAGGAACTATGCTCGCCTTCTGGAGGAGGCAGCAGTGGCTACAAACACCAGACGTCTTCTGTGCGACAGGAACTATGCTCGCCTTCTGTAGGAGGCAGCAGTGGCTACAAACACCAGACGTCTTCTGTGCGACAGGAATTATGCTCGCCTTCTGGAGGAGGCAGCAGTGGCTACAAACACCAGACGTCTTCTGTGTGACAGGAACTATGCTCGCCTTCTGGAGGAGGTGCGAAGCATGCGTGCAGGTGTGCTGCGGTGTCTGTACGATTGCATTATCCCATTTGGCGAGATATATTTTGTGTGTTTTCATTAATAAAATATGTAAATAAATCTAGTTTTTTTATTAATTTTTAAATTTGTATGTTTGACAGGCGTAATTTAATTACCATACCATTAACGTTGCTTCGATAAACCAAATGCCGACCAATATTTTATTTATTCAATGACTTTGTTGGGTTCACGTTCGTAAATAATTATTTGATCCATGCTCGTGTTTTCATTTTGCACTTGTATACCTTTGATGATTTTTGTGGGGGTATGAACATGCAAAGTATAAATAAATATAGTCAGTGTGTCAGTTGAAATACTTGCTGTCACGGGCAGTAATTTTTTTTACAGATTGATTGCAAAACTGCTTAGGTAACCATGAAATATCTAAATGCGTATTTTATGACGTGTTAAACTGTGCGAACTGACTGAAGGAGTGGGAGTAGGAAATGTTGGCTCATTCTATCAGGCTATACTCCACTGTCTTATTTACGGCTGAGCGACTATCGTTTGTATAGAGTCTGCTACCTCTACGGGAATCATGTATTTTCTTGGGTCGAGTTGTGAAGTGTTCGTTCGCTTTGGATACCGTTTATTACTAGCTCAGAATCATCTACGACAGTTCAAAATACACTGTGGACTTAATCAAAAAAAGTATCACAAATTTTCAAGAATTTGATATCTGCCATGCTACCAGATGAATTCGTGTAGTTCCAATGATTCATACAATAATCAGATTAAGAAATGGCACACAAATTTTAAATCCAGCCTTTAACGAAATAATTATGTTCGTACCTTGGCGTTAAAGTATTAATATGGACTGAATAACTTCGTTAACACAATGACTTATGGGATAATCATTATATTTATATGTACGTACATTCAAGACAGTTTAGTTTGTTCAATACCTTTGACAGCAAGAAGCCATTTTTAATATTTAGCTTCTTACTTCTCTTGTCTACTTATTGTCTTACAGACTGACTGCATCAGCCAAGCAAACTGTGATCCATAAATAAAATGTCCAACAAACGTTTATAAAACTCGTAGTCTAGTGTGCTCTCAAATGTATGTGAGATCCACCCTCTCCTCCCCTATATCCCCCTTCGCCAATCCTTAATATAAACAGTATTTCAGATTATTAAAATATATGTAAATATATTAATGATATAATGGACTACTTATATAAATTATGAATAGAGATTATGTTTTATCGTGGAAAAGGTTGACTGTTAGCTTGGATTCTGTACACATGCACGAAAGTTTTTTTTTCCCCCCTTATTAGTGGTCATACATGTATAAAAGCTACTAACCCATTTCACTGGACCAATGAGGTTTCTGATTCTATAAGGCAAAATGTTCGTGATTGGTCTGCAAACAACGTAGACGAGTCAAAACCTTGTCCATCCAATCATAAAAGAATAAACTAGCTAAAGTGTTAGTATGCCGGCTCAAAACTGTTTCGCGATTTTCCATTATCTCTACTTATGAATAATTATGGCCATTCCTCAGAAAGCTTATTTATTTAATGAGCATTTATATTAAAATGTTTGATCAGTGCTCATACAAACAACAAAATTAAACGTGTTTCTTAAATTCATGGGAAAATGTTAACGTAATACTTCTCGGAATTAAAAATAATGCGATTTAGCTGAATCACTGAAATTAATTATATTAAATGTATATTATTAGTATTAACCACCGACTTGAGTACTGTCATTCGAAGAATAATTATTTTTTTTTCAAAATGATTGTTAAAACACTGACTGGGGGTGAACTGTTTATTTTTTTCAAACTTGAGCGTGAAAAATATATATATATATATATGTTTAACGTTTACACATTCGTGACATAAAAATTTTGTTTCTGGATTCTCATTAAAGATAATCGTTACAAAATACGACGTCTGACTTGAAAATTGTAACATAATACTATGCGGAGTAAATTCAACACTATTTGCAGAGAGCCGGAAATTTAGCAGATTCATGCGGTACAATGCAGGTTATAAGTCAAAGAATTCTGCAACTTAGTTGCTTTAGTCATTGGAGAGAAATGTATTTGGCACGCCTGGAAGCAATGTGAGGAAGTAATAAACAGTTTGAGTGGCAGTGATGGAAGGGTTGCTAGATCTTCTCCATGTAGGGTTTCACAACCAATGTTCTTCCACAACTGCTGGTGGTTCGCCACTGCTATCGGCTAGCCGATGACTCGTTTGCCCAGATTAACCCTTCCGTGGCCATTGTAGACAATTGTCTACGTCTTTCTCAGGAAGGTTATATAGGATGTATCTAAATTATACCGACAAATTTCAGCTGCAGTTTAATCACGAGAAAATATATTGAAAAAATATATACGACCTATGGTTAGTGCTAGTGATTTTTCGCGAAAAAAATGTGAATACAGGGTAGACTTTAATACTGTACGCACCCAACACCATATTGTCTATTGTCGTTGCTGGTTGTCTCCTTGAGAAGGCATTTTCATATTTGATCAACCACTCAGAATCCGGCAAAGTTGGCACGGATCCTACCTGATTCGTGTGCACGCAGTTAACACGTGTCAACAAGTAATTCAGCCAATCAAGACAGGTAAACGACCCCACAGTGTTTTTGCAAATAACTTGTCTTGAAACCTTTTCGCGAAATTTCATTATCTCTACCTATGGTCTAAAGTGAATACTAAAGGTGCTTCACAGCTTTGAAGTTGGACCTGGAACACCTGTTTGTTGCAAATATTGAAGATAACATTTAATATAGAACACCGATTGTCTGGATAATGGTTTACTGAACAAATATCTTCAAACTCCACACCACTTGTCACTGTCGTAAAATTATTTCGTATAAATCATCGATGTTCAACTCTCCCATCGCCTCTACGCGCAGAGCACTGAACTGGTGCGCAGTCTTGCCGTCGATAACGTGCCTCTATGAGACTTTCAGTGAAGACCCTACCATTTTCTGACGTATTAATTAAAATAAGGATTTGATGCACGTCCCTATTCCTTTGTTAATGTTTTGTACCGGAATGTTCATACCTACAAATTAATTACCGTGAAAACACCGGTTTGAGCCATTTTCACTCTCAGAAAAACATGCTTTAGAGAGAAATGGAGGAACTGAAAAACGTCTACAGACGCGTAACGTTTATGAAATGCTATTCGTAAGCAGATCTCACTCAGGCACGTTGGACGCGTTTCCTGCTGGAGCTCCGGACACCGTTCGGCGGCCTACCCTTAACTCTCATGTGCCATGTTCCGTTGCAAAGTCCGTATATCTTTCAGTCTCTATTACCCTGGTTCCTTGCTTGGGTAATTGTTTCTCCGCTGTTAATATTCCTTGTACGTTGTCAGATCTGCATCATGCCTTTAACTTCTTCAGAGTGGCGAATAAAGCCCCCAAACTCGTCAGTTGCGTTCTGACGAATCCTTTGAAAGTTCTGCTTATTTACGCTGAGATTACCCAGGCTGTGTAGTGGGTCCGATCCCACTACAGCATTTATATAGTGGTTTTATATTTGTTCACTAAAGTTGAGCGGGTACACTCCCAACATCAAAGTTCTTATAGCGGTTTCATTTTTCAGTGTTAGGATGTGGTATCATTTTTCATAGAGGAGTATCTTCCATTCTTGTGAATTATTTTGGGTCCACTTATCAAACTCTTCTAATCTTATAGAGATTTTCCTTCCATATTCCTCCATTGTTTTCGACTCCTGTTAGACGTTATATAATGTAGGTCACAATCAATCATTTTCTTCTACATTAATTCTTCTACAGTGTTAAAATCTTAAGTCCTCAATCATAGGATAATCTTGTAGTAATTGTAGCATCGCGTCTTCAGTGTTGCATATACTACAACGAGGAGTCTAGCAAACTAAAAATGCATAGATTTGCTTTTAAATGTCCATTTATTGTAATTATCTGTAACAGATGATAATCAGTCGTGATCCAGTGAGGGCAGACTCTATCCCTTATGCCAGGAAATATTCTCAGTAGATAAGTACACATAGACGACCCTCAACAACAATTTGGAAAGAACATTGTCCGTAATTGTAATATGGATAGGTGGTATGTATCATTTTATCGCAGCATTCCATTTGGGAAAGGGCAGGCCACGGAAGTGTTGGATCTAGGGAGCGCCTATCTCTCGAAGGAGAGTACACAGCACAAGACCAATAAAGTGGCGTGGCGAGTCCTTGTTCTCTGATTGGCTGCGCGTGGCTCCGGGAACGGGCCTCGTGCCTGATTGGCCACCGCGAGCTGCGAAAGGTTCCGTATTGGCCGGGCTGCCGAATGGCGAGCAGGTTACCAGACGCTGATTGGAGAACGGCGACCCGACCATACAATAAGGACGGGGTGGACCTATCTCGCTGGTTCCCACAACCAATCTCCGTGCCCAACATATTGAACTGATTTTCTACCAACACGTCTAGCGAAAACAACTTAGTTTGGAGTTTACGTTAGAAAACTGATTTATAAGCAAGTACTTGGAGAAGTTTTTATACTTCCTCTAATCAATTTATAATGCAGTTTGATTAAATTCAAATCGGTAATAAAAGTATTTTATTAATATAGTGGTGCACGTCATTTAAAAATTAAGACACGAACCACCACGTTAATCATTGTCGACCATGCGACTTTGGCAGTTGTGTTGCTCTGGGGTAGGTCTATGCTGGCTGCATGCGCAGAAGACGAATAAGCGGTCTCTACCTCATCTTTACTCTATGGCCTCAACACGCTGCTGGTCAGTGACGCAATTCTGCTGTCGTGTGCAGGCTGGAGTCAGTGGCATGGGCGGCTGTTTGATCTCTGTATGCCTATATTCTCTATGATCGAGCCATGTCACGAGGGAGGTGTGTGGGAATTGGCTACTCCGCCTCTATAGACTGGGGTACAAGTGTTATGGGAAGAAAGGAGGAGCACAGGCTGACTTTGGAATGACCCAGTCAGAGGTTTCCTCTGACATCAGGACACGTGGGTTTGTATTCGTCGTATAATACATTCACGGTTACTTCACGCTTTGAAGTTCTTCTTCCAGGATATTCCTCAGCCTCGTGCAAACTCAGCTTAACTACGTCTAGGAAATCACACCAAAGGACACGCACCGAATTCGTGCGCACTCATTTGTAATAATATATTTGGTGGGGGATATTTCTTACTGGGCGCTACCAACACAAATATTTTCTCACTGTTTTCATTCATACTTATTATAAAAATTAAATATTGTAATTTATAAATAAAATATATGTACAACTTCAATTTAACGAAAAATAAGAAACCTATACGTTAACAGAGGTATAAAACACTTGTGATGCATGACATATTTAGGAAATAACTAAACATGTCGTGCGTGGGGTCATTTTCCAAAGGTTTGATTTAAAAAAGTGTGAAGAAAAGACGATAGACTATAGAAGTGTGTTGAAAATCGCACCCATCAACATAATCCTCTATCGCTGAAAGGCTAGTGTGGCAAATACCGAAGTTCACAAGATTGCACCGATACATAATATCGCAATGAAAATAACAGCTGGTAGAGGGAAGAGAACAGACCCCTTCTCGCAAGGTGTATCATCATGGCTACCATAAATTTGGATATTAATCGCAAAATATATATATCATAAACTCCGCAATAATTGCCTTTTAACAATAAAAGGAGCACTTTAGAAAGCTGTGCATAAGATCTACTTGCATGCAGGTTGTGTATTCTTCCGCCTTATGTACAATTACATTGCATTGGGCCCCATCACTTTATTCATGTGTCGGTCAGGTGAAACTGTCGAATTATTATAAAAGTAAATAGGTCACAAAGCTGGCCATTGTCCCACTCAATGCATAAAAAAAAAAGAGCTAGAGGTGTAATTTAAGTTATCACAAATGGTTACCTAATATTTTTTATTCGACGTTAAGATCATTGCCAAATTTGCTGGGCGCAAGTTGGTCAGTGTCCCCGTAGAAATATATGTAGACATGGGGCAGTGACTATTTTCCAAGGTTGATTTCAAAAGTGCTCACTTAATCGTGAACAGCCTATAACTGCCGAGGACGGAGTCAATATATAACTTAACGTTATGTTGTGTGCACTGAGGGTGTTGTGTGGCGAGTGGCCCAGGGGCTGCGTGTGCACGCTAGACAATGGCGGGAGGGGAATGGAAGGGAAGGGTGTTGAAGCGGGGAGTGAGGTGGTACGTCTGTGACGTCAGCGGTACGAGGTCGCAGCCTCGCCTTGGGTCTAATTCAGCGTCGCCGGCGACCTCCAGTCGCGGATGTGCCGCGAAGGTGTTCTGGGGCGTCCGCGGGACTATTTTATCCCCGCGCCGACCTTCGTGGTCCGAGCACACACACGCACACGCCCTCGCAGATAAGGCCAGGTGGCCGCGTGACGTCACGGTGACGTGTTGGACCCGACCAGGGCTCTATAAGACCCGACGGTAAACATCGCCGTCCCTGGCTGCTGACTCGCAGTGGATCGAGCACTTTTCAAAGCTCCGAGTAAGATATACTTGCTTGTACAGTCTATTCGCGGTTTCTTCGCACTTTTGACGTGAATACTTCTTTAAATTTGCCACCATAGTGGGAGGCAATACAGAAAATCCGATGATAACAAAATCGGAGGATATAGTTTGACAATGCAGCTCCGAATCTATCGGCTACATTAAAAATTCAATTACACCACTCGATTGCCAAAGGATAAAATATTATGTTACGTTGAGTGACGACTGCGAATAATTGCTGTTGTAGTAGCGCGGGGGGGGGGGGGGGTTGTGGAGGTGCAATTTTGAGTTAGTTTCGCCGCGTCTCATAACTTCCGCGTTGTATAATAACTTTTGACTAGGAGAAGAGCTACAACGCTCGTTTAAGTTTCAACCGACAGCTCTCGTCAAGATCAATCGATTGCGTATATATAAACATTTGTGTGGCGTGGTTATGGTGAAACTTTATGCGTTTACTGTAAAAAAAAAAAAAAACCTAACACAATTTCGGCCTATACTCGTCAAAAAGCCAATCGAAATACAGAAATCGTATACGGTTGGAAAGAGCATCTCAAAAGCAATCCACTGATACCCATAAAACCCCATATGATCGAGCGAAGCGGTGCCGGGAAACGTAAAATAAACATCAAGTCGTCCGAGCGCGTCAACGTAGACGTATTCACGCAAAACAAACGGCCGTGTCCCCCAACACAGCAACACCCCATTTTTTTTTTTTTAATCGGACCTCTGAAAAATCACCCCATGTTTGACGTGCGTGGTTGTTTCCTAAGTGTGTCACGCATCACACGCGTTTTATTAAGGCTCGGCTACAATCAACTTGACGCAAAGCGTGAAACGATAAACGTCACCATAGTAAAACTGGCATGTCTGCAATCGACGTTAACAGGAATAAAACTAAAAATAATGTAGGTGTATATATACAAATATTTATGTTTGTGTTTGCAATTTAAGAAAACCTTTTTGTAAAAAAAAAAAAGGGGGGGGGGGGAATTCCGCAGACGTAATGGTTACTCTCAATTTTTTTTTTTTTTTTTTTTATGCGTTCTGCAATTTTCGTGTATTGATTTCGTATAACAAAACAGAATAAAAACGTACGGCCGGCGATAGTATAGTGCCATATGATGCCAATCGTCTGTACCATTTGTTTTCACTTGTTTGTGACGTCTTGGATTCTGATTGGCTGGTGTTAAACTTCACACGCAAAGACTTGAATGTTGGCCAACTTTTAACGGGTCGCGTTTGTCGTTTACCGTCGCGGCAACGTTTTACGTCGATTGTAGCCATCGCCACTACTCTCTATGGATTCGTGAATTATTGTGACGCGTTTTTGTAGCCGTCAAGGCGATTGTAGCCAAGCCTCAACTCTGTTAGCATAAAAATGCATTATTTTTGGTTAGATTGGACTTTTATTTGTATCCTTCCTACATATTCTAATATATAATTTATAATTAATATGTATTAAAACAGAGAAAATAGGTGTGTTGATGATTCCTGTTAAGAACTAGTTCTTAAGCAAAATATTGTTACACTGAGTGCGCCCTAATGCGATGCACTGTCCCTTTGGTGTAACTTTCTATAGGTGGTTCAAGGTAAAATGAGCACTTTTGAAAGCCCTACTTAAAATATACTTGTATACACGTTGTGTATTGTTCTGCCTTGTGTAAAATAAACATTGCCATGGATTTAATCGGTTTATTCATGCGTCGGTAAAAATAAAACTGTCAAATTATTTTAAAAAGTAAATACTTTACAAATTTGCTCATTTTTACACTTCGGGGCGTTAAAAAACAGAAACGAAAGAAATAATTAAAGTTATCACAAATGGTTACTTAACACTTTTCATTCGACGTTAAGATATGGAACTACTTCCCATCCATCGTTACCAACTTTGCTGGGCGAATGTCACTCAGTGCGCCCATTAAAATACTTGAATGCAAGAGCAGTGACTTTTTTTTTAAGGTTGATTTCAAACGTGCTCACTTTATCGGGAACAGCCTTTACACTTGGTTAAGCTTTGTTTGTATGAGGCGGAGGAATATCCTGGAAATAGAACTTAAGCAGGCATCCAGGAAAGTTGGGAGTAACCGTGGATGGACTATATGCACATTGCATATTCTTAGACCATATGTAACCCTAAGGTTTATTCAACTCAGGTTGGGAAGCTCAAAATTTTTAGTTTGGTAACTAAACATTTTTAACCGCCAGGGTACACTGGCGTCGCATTTGTACCAGATTATTCAGTTTCCTATGTACGAAAATATAGGATAGGTGATTGAAAGTTTTTACTAAATAAATATAATTGTGTCAAATCTTCCTGTTTGTATCGTGTTAATAAGCTAAGTGAAGAATATAATTTGTTTTTAGCTAGTGTAGAAACATAGTGAAATATGTTCACATGTTGTTTAATATTATGTCGTAAAAGTGGGTTTAGCAAGACAATGGCTTAAAGCCTGTTCACGATAGAGTGGGCACTTTTGAAATCAACTTTAGAAAAAGTCACTGGCCCATACCTGCATATATTTTAACGGGCACACTGAGTGACACACACCCAGTAAAGTTGGTAACGAAGAAAGGAAAGTAGTTCCATATATCAACTTCGAATAAAAAGTGTTAGGTAACCATTTGTGATAACTTAAATTATTTATTTCCCTTTCTGCTTTTTTAATGCATAAAAGTGTAAAAAAAAACAGGTTTTTAGAATATTTACTTTCCTAATAATTTTACATTTTAACTTGGTCGACGCATGAATAAAGTGTTGAGGCCCGTGGCAATATTAATTTTACATAAGGCGGAAGAAGACACAACGTGCATGCAAGTAGATCTTATGCAAGGATTTAAAAAAGCTCATTTTACCGTGGACAACCTATGCACAATTAATTTATTTAAATATGAAACTGAATAGAAAAACTTGAGAAAGAAATATTATTTGCAGAGCTTTCCTGTGGAGTTTCCTTAAAGGAAAAAACAAAAGTACAAAGTTAATTTTTATGATAGCTATATATAGGATGAGTCATCAGCTCTGCGACAAATGGCGAGAGAACGTTCCTTGCAAAATTGGAAATTAGATAATGTCTGACAGCGAACTCCAGGAAACCACTCCTAAGTGCAGGAAACCCTTGTGAATATGGGGTTGCAAATATCAACTTGATTTAATTACACTGAAACCATATGGTATTAAGGGATGAATTTATCTAGGCATGCCAAACAATTCAGTCACTGTAACATACAAGCACCCATGTTGACCTACCGCGTACCCCACATAGTAAAATGGGGGTTGCCACCCCTTCAAATATGAAAAAAGTGTCTTCATACATCGTTACGTAAATTATGATCACGGCCTATAAATTACCATTGCAAGACGTCAAAAAAATCTCCTCGTGATAAGAAAACCTCCGACGAATGGTTGGCGAGAAAACAGAGCTCCAAGATATTAAATGTCTCATAAGCAGTATGTGGTATTTAATATCTTGGAGGTCTGTTTGGTCGCAAACCATTCGTCGGAGGTTTTCATACCAAGAGGACTTGTTTTCAAGTTTTGCAATGGTCATTCATAGGCCGTGGTCATAATTTACGTAACGATGTATGAAAACCATTTATTCTTTATTTGAAAGGATGGCAACCCCCATTTTACTGTGTCGGGTACGCGGTATGTCAACATGGGTACTCGCATGTTACAGTGACTGAATTTTTTGGCATGCGTACGGAAATTCATCCCTTAATATCACATGGTTCCAGTGTAATTAAATTAAGTTCATAATTGAAACCCCATATTCACAAGGGTTTCCTGCCCTTAGGAGTGGTTTCCCGGCGTTCGTTGTCAGATATTTTCTAACTGCAATTTTGAAAGGAACGTCCTCTCGCCGTTTGTCGCAGAGCTAGTGACTAACCCTGTAAATTTTTTCACTTAAATTCGTAACGTTTTTCCATTTAACTACCCTTGCTTATGAACGCTCAATGTCTAACACAGTTGTATTTTTTTTAATTTGCTCTGGTAAACACCATTGGAGTGCGTGAATAACAGTTACACTTGAAGGTTCGGCTGGGGTAAGTACATATCACAATTCGAACCGTGCACGAATTTTTGCACGCAAATAAACAGAATTTCTACATTTACGTAAGCTTGAGGGCGATCTCTTTTGAACACCAGAAATTTTCCCTATGTCAAACTCCTTCATAAGAAACACCGTTTTGTTCCCAACATGAGTAGAATAAACCCATTACAGGGGCTCAAATATATATAACAATAGTCATTCTTCAACAATTACAATCACAGTAAAACAGGTGAGTGTATGCTATTCACGGTAAAGTTAGTACTTTTTGAAGCCCTCTCATTTGGAATAATAGTCAATAGATATATTTTATTGTAGCCTGAAACGTTAAATTTCAAACCGGGTGAAATATATACGCTGTATTTATTACTAACAAGACAATATTTATTCTAAAAAGTGGTGGAAGGATAACAATAGCTGATAGGAAAAAGGTAACATTGGCCTCAAAAGTGCTCACTTGACTGTGAACGACCTATACATGGATGTTAATTTAAATGTCAAAATGCCAAATCTTAAAAAATGCAATACATGGTAACAAGGTAACTGATAAAATAGACATTGACCTGCTATACTAAAATATATCAAATAAATAATTGGAATAAGCAACGAATACGCAATACGTATATACGGCAATAAATATCAAATACACATAAAACATGCAACATAAACATGAACGAGAGGTCCGATCACAAAAGTAATAAGCAAGTACAAGAGTTTGAAGTCTAGTCTTTCACTGCTAGAACGTGAGAAATTCCCGGCCCCTAGACGACAACTAGGTTCGACCACTATACAGGAAGATGGGCTTCTCACACTCTAAATCTGAATCAATGATTTCAAACAGAATCATTTTTTTCAATGAATCTTCAATTAGTGAGGTGCCAGGTACAAGAAACTGAAAATATCACTGCATTTTCACTTATTCGATTGGAGCAGTTCCAGTGGGCCTGCAGTCACATTCACTGATCTGAAGCGTTTTTAAGGGTTTAGAGTTAAGTGTTTAAAGCTCAAGCTATTGAGACCTAAACACAGGATTTCATCGTAAAGAAATTGTTTGGTCATGACAATGGACACTTCGTAGGTAAACCCACACGTGACAAGGAAACTTGTGTATCACAGGATGATGAGTCCGCCCACCAGGGGTTTCCTCTGGTGGCAGATCCACTGAGGTTGCACTAGTGCTGGCAGTTTTGGAACCTCCGCAAGTTGGGGGAGACCTCAAGTGTTCCCCACCTTTTCATTGGTCAACACAGTGAGGAGCGGCACAGCTCCGGCCCTGTCCTGAACAGACAGTAGAGATGAGGCCAACGCCTCGGCGGGACCATGGGTGGATTTGAGTGAGAGGGTCTCAGTGATGACTTGGGAGGGTACTTGAGATGCGCTACTGCACAAACTTGAGGCTTGTGCCTGGTCAACTGTCGTGTTATCTGGAAAACGCTGCACTTATTGACCATCTAAATCGTTGGTTGTCGGATCTTTCCTTCAGGTTGTACTCAGATGGAGTTGAGGTGGTGGTGTGAACGTTTGTCTGACTCGGGAGCCGAATGTCTCTTTGCGTGTCGCGTAGCATGAAATATGTATCTATAGTCATGGGGAGAGAGAACAGGACTATGGACACCTAATTTTTGCTAAGAGATCACAATATGGGCTAGAGTTGATTATCTAAATGCACAACTGAAACTATCCTTTGGTAGCTTAATAATTATTGACCTACAAAAATTGGCGGATTCATTTGGGCACAAGCTAAAATTCACGACTTTCTTCTACGATTTTTTTTTGCTATTACATTTGGCTCACGAATTATTTGATACCTCATGGAGGACTCTGGGCCAATAATAAACATGCAATCAATTGAGCGCCCAATCATAGCTTCCCACTGTGGCAACAAGGAACCAATGAGCATTCTGTATCTGCCTGAGTGTAGAAACGAATGCGAAGTATGGGTTGCATTTTACTTAACCCGCTAGCCAATGTTGAAGGACAGCTTCTTACTTGATTGACCTGACCAGAATTTCGTTACTCCAGAAGTGAAGGTCTGTGATTTGAAGGCACACTCACGAGAATGCAGTCGGCTAAATTGCTCAGTCTTGAATGTGGCTCTGAGCCACAATATTTGTAAATAATTCATGTTGTAAAATAATTCGTTATCGACTTTCTGATATAGGGAGGAAGGTCACCATTCCTTGATGTTTCGGGACATTGCCATGTGACCTACACCGGATAAGGCGATGCTCTGGTTCTATGAGGTAACTGAAGAATTTACAGAAGAGGGCAATGTTAGGCCACAGAATATTTAACAATACAGAAACTGGGCAGTCGTGTATACAGCGAACTACATCAGCCCACTCCAGAAAAATGGCTTCACTTTCCAGAAATATAACGAAACCTCGTTCGCCAATCAGCACATGGGCACTAACTTGCCATAAGGCAGCCAAACTTTCAGGGGATCCCTTGCAGCATCCTGAAGCCAGTCAGACTTAGGAGGCCAATGAATACTCGAGTACTCTTTTGTGAAAGAAACCAGCTGGTAATTTCGTTTGCGTATATTTAATTATTCCGTTGCTAGACATGCCGTTAGTTTCTACTCACGGGCAACAGATTCTAGCGAAAATATTTCATGACTTCGTGTATTTTAAAATGCTTAAGATCAGATCCACTTCTGTGGATTGATGATTTTAATTGCCATGCATTTTAGATGTCTGTCCATTAATCACAGATGTTCACCATAGCAGTAACCTATTTTATGGTTGGTCCAGTCACGTAATAAAGTGTCTCCTAACAAAAACATATGGTCAATAAGTAAATGAAAGCTACTTATGTGTGTGTGTGTGTGTGTGTGATATTGAATTCTCGCTAAAGGGATTTTTTTTCCAAGGAAATCGTTTGTCCCTGCCCACGATTGTCTTCAATATTCAAGTAGCGTCACAGAACAATTGGTAGGTCCCACACGATGATCTTTATGGAATCGGATCAGATGAGGTAAGATTAGCGGTTGCAGTATCTGATACTCTTGATGCTGGATATCTTTTAGGAAAATGCCATCTACAGAGAATTCGATGCAGCGAGCAAGGACGTAGCTCCATGGGCGAATATAGAATTCCAGCCGAATCACAGATATTCTGAGAGCAGAGGGTATCAGCACATTGTGGTAGGGCAAAGACTGCACTCGACGGCACTGCGCTGTGATTACAATGTCCGCTCAACTAGTATACTGAATAGACATGTGCTGCATCAATTGATACATTAGTAGAAAATAGAAATACTTCGCCGGGCTTCGGCACTCGTGTTTCTTGGCAAAAACGTAATCAGGTCTTAAATCATGTGTTTTCCATGAGTATTTAGGTCCATAATACACGTGGCTGCTGATATAGCATCTATGCGCCTTCTTTGCCCTGGTTGCCAGTGGTGGCTTGCAAGGAGCGTTGGTGTCTGCTCACAACTGTACAATATATAAACCAATAACAATCATAATGTTACACAGCGACCATCTACATTTAACCCTTTAGGAATTCACAGATTTACTGTCACTGAAAACAAGGTTGAGGTGAGCCACCTTTATTCTCCACTACACCAACACGAGTGGTGTTATTGTCTGTATTTCTACTTACCCTCTTCCTATTGGTCCTGGCTACGCCGGACATGCTTACAATATTCCGCAACGTTTATTATTATCTGTCCACTGACCAATGGAGTCGCTGGTTGACTATGTGCCAATCAGTGTGTCGTGACAGATGTAACATGTTTCACAATCCATCGTGATCATTTGAGAAATCATTAAAATCAACAGTTTCATTCTTATGTATTTAAATGTTGACTAGTTGTAATTTTTTACTTAGTTTCCCATATAGTCCACCGATACAGCAAAATCATAGAAGTGTGAGATTTGTCTTGAAGAACAAAGAAGTTTCATAATAAACGCTGCCCGAGTATATATATGCATACTCCTCCAGGGGTTAAGAGGTGTTATACCCAAATTATACATGGTGCGACTTCCGCTGCTGATGCTTATGCACTGGTGAGTGAAGATGTGAGAAAACATCAAAAATACCTTGCAAACAAGCCCCTACAAAAAAGTTTTCACCGACAGTCACAGGTCGCAGAGAAGACCATATACTCCCGAGCAAAACTGAATCGTCATGTTCGCCCGACTTCAGCCACATGTTCTCGTAAAATGCTCACTGGCGAATACTAAACTGTTGGAAGGCCTACTGCTGCTTTTTCGCCAAAGTACATTGTGGATGCACGCAAAAGAAACTAAAAGGCACCATGGAGTCGGAAGAATCTGAACATATTACGACCACTCGCTAGCGAGAAGCGATTCACTTATTACACATTCATAGAGACCTGAAAAATTCGCGAGTTCAGGGACCTTCAGGCTAGACTCTATAGTCTTATTTACAAATATGCCGATGTTAACTGCGAATTGGTTGTCTGCTGTCACGGTGGAAGGCGACGATTTGCCCATCGTTCTCTAGGAGGTATCAAACACCGTATGGACCAATGGCTAAAGTTATATAAACATACGTGATTTGAAAGTCCCAAAATGACTCCGCGAATTCTTCATAACTCTACACATTCAGCGTTATGGGAGTTACAAAACCACGTTTAGTGACTGACGAGTGAACTAGAAAACAACTAGGTACAGTAAAAAATAAACACGAGCATCATGAAACAATTCACCATCTGGCATTGAGAATGTTTTGGAAACTCAATCATGATTACAATATAGAGGAAAATACACAACCGGAAATGTTTGGCAGTGTATTCCATGTAAGTAAATTTATCCTCTAATTGGTTATGATTATGGACTAATTGACTCCGTTATGCTATATGTGGTTTGTTGTTGGTTCAATTGGCACCCAAGTAATTTCCCTTGAGGGGCTCATTGAAGAATTTCACCCTTAAATAGTGAGTATTTATGATCTTACCTTTGTTTCTTGTATGCACAGAAATATTTAGGGACCGAATGTAGAAAGTACAGAAATACGCCAGAATTAACCCGGAATAGGGATAGAAATATCATGTTGGAACAAATGATTTCTCGTAGCTTGTGTAGAGAGTGAGCTCTCCTTACCAAATATGAGTGAGTTTATCTGTCATCCAAACATTTTTCATACTAGGATTCTTCTGCCATTGACAGTTTAGGAATTCAGCATGTTTGTGAGCGAAGTCTCTATTTTTTCCACCATATGTTTGACCACTATGTGCCAAATTTCGCTAGATGATCCCGGACATCCCAGCAGGTAGGTGAGATCGTAGATATGTTAGACAACTTGGGGTTCCATAGTCTGGGTCTTGGAGTTAAGCATTTAGATTTCTGTCTCAGAGCCCTGCAGGGTGGTCACTACGTATGTATCTATGCGCAGAGACCAGCACATTTTGCAGTTATTTAGTGTCAGTCAATACTTCAGAAGAATTCCTTTTTGTACAGTTATGTTGCTATTGTCCTTGTAACACAATTTATATGACACGCAGTGAACTACAGTGCGCTAGTGACAGAAAAAGATATTTAGTGACTGAGTCATACACAATTAGCGCAGAAGAGAAAAGAAGGCTTCTCACTGTGGCAGCGCGAAGAGGAATGTAAAATCTAGCCTACAACCAGATGAATTTGCAACATTAAAGTGTCTCTGATATATCGACAGGGGTATATTTATCGGTAGATTAATGGTATGAAATAAAATAAAACCTAACTGCTTGATGTCTTGTTTGTTAGGAAACTGTAACTCAAAATCACAAGGGGGTTGTGCAGATCAAGATAGTCAGCGCAATGTTCATATGTAGGGGCAACTATTTTTCGCGAAAATATTTAAGGACAAGCTGTGTTCCAAAACACTTTGCTGAAGAACCATTCTCGTGGTTGAACTATTTGAATTGTTACACGCCTTATCAGTTTATCCGCGAATCACGAACAGTCAGTATCGGAGAAACTTAATTCTGATTGACTTACTCATGTAGCAGCCAGTTTTCACACTAAGACAGGCGTCCAATAGCCAAAGGAAAGCTGCCAGTGTGAGTATAGGCTATTGAAGCCTAGCCTCCGCGGAAATATTTTCGCGAAAAATAAGTGGCATTACACTGAGAGAAAATGGAACAAAATATTTGTTTGTATATGGCCAAATATATATTATGTCGCCCTAACAAAATATATAGTTGGGAAAACAAAATTTGAAAAGCGGCAGAATTACTTTTGTTCGTCTAACAAAATATATGTTTGAATAAACAAAATCTCTTTGTTGGGCCAGAAAAATTAGACTGTCAACTAAATATTTTGTTGAATCAACAGTACATATTTGTTTGGCCACTCATTTGATTGCCTTAGTTCGAAAATACAGCTCGAGAGTTTATTTGAATTTTTGTGACATTTAGGATAGTAACCATGTTTGTTAGTGAATCTATTGAAGCTTAACAATCGTATAAACACATTGATAAAAAATGCAACAAGAAACTGACAAGTAAAGCTGTAAAACTTGAAATATGTTTCCCACTCTATCCCCAGTATTTGCATAAAAGCTTTCCATCGTCATCAGTTGTCACATTAGCTGAGATGACTAAGTCGTATAGCGCTCGGACGCAGGTGATCTACGTTAGAAACTTTGTCGAACTTGTACAATCTGTTTATATCGGCCCTAACTGTTTAATGCATGTGTAGCCAAACAAATCTTTAGTCGCACCAACCAAATCTTACAGTTTGGGCCAACCAAATGAGAACAACCAAATAATTTGGTTTCAGCAAAAAAATATTTTATTGCACCTATACAAACAAATAGTTTGGTTACACCAAACAAATCTTGTTTGAATCAACAAAACCTTTTTCCCAGTGTTCTCATATTCTATAAGAGGAGAACATTGTATACTTTTCCTAGCTGTGGAAACCTTTATGCATCTTTTAACTTTTGCTCCTAACTCTGGTTAGCCAATAACATGTGATGAAAGAAATATTTGACATTCAAAGCGGCCGCTTCCTTTGAAAACAACCACGCCACCATCAACTATGCGGCTAAATGTTGCATACTGATGAACAATGTTCATTGATACCTCCAGTGTCACAGATATGCACGCCTCAGCGAAGTACTTCAGTAACACGCGTTCTTCAGTAAAGCTGGTGATGTCTAAGACATCGAGTTGGATGAAGGCACGATGAATGCAAACTGGACAGCCAATGAAATGATTAGCTCTTCAAAGAAGCAAACGGATGTTTCCCACTTAACCTGTTACAAGCATTTTAACGTATCAGCAATGGGACGATCCAGTTTACAAATTCTATCATAGAGCGAAAACCCTTTCTTCTGTTAGATAAACAAGACTGTGTGCTATATTTTGATACAATGTTGTACTTGACCGTCACAAAGAATACAAAAATTTGCCTACAAGCATATTGAAACTATTTCTACCATTCTCTACGACAACTGATGACGAACTAATGTGTTATTTCATGTGTTGGTGCTCATTGCAGGAAACAGTGTCGTCATAGAAGTAATCTCTGTTATCAGTTGTGGTAGGTGCTTGTGTGCAAAGCCAGATAACATTTATTTACAGATGCGCGGTCATGACGCACGTCATCTAGGCCAGCAACAACCACGACACAGTTGAAGATTGTGAAACCTTTTACTGGCCATGGTTGTGATTACTTACTACTGTGCACTGTGGGTGCACGCAGTAGGAATTTAAAAAAAATCTGTGGAGCCGAGGGCATAGCTAAGGTACAAGCTGTGAGGGGTCCAGTGCACATTTGAATAACTCTGTGAGGAGTTCTTTCCATTTCCCCTTGGAATGACCACAGTAAACATACCTTCATGATTGTCATTAGTTTATAGTTTATCCCTCTTAATTGTTTTTTTTCAGGATGATCACATTCACGTTACAGGGTTTCATCCCCAAAGATACAATCATATTCTCTGGTCATATCATTATGTTGATCCTTAATTTTTATAATTACATTTGTTAGTTTTAATGCTTACTGGCATTAATGCTACTGGATTAACATTGTCGTTTGCGTCATCACTTTATTCGTGCGTCGGTCAAGTGAAACTGTGGAATTATTAGAAAAGTAAATATTTTAAGAATCTGCTCATTTTTACATTTTGATGCATAAAAAAAACAGAAAGCGAAACAAATAATTTAAATTATCAGAAATTGTTACATAACAGTTTTTACTTGACGTTAAGATACGGAACTACTTCCCATCCATCGTTACCAACTTTACTGGGTGCATGTCACTCAGGGCGCCCGTTAAAATGTATGCAGGTAGGAGTAGTGATTTTTTTCTAAGGTTGGTTTCGAAAGTGCTCACTTTATCGTGAGCAGCTTTTATCACTTGTTAAGTAATAACCAAGAAAACCATTTCCTTTGCTGCAACGGCTGGAAATATAACTTAACGCTTGCAGTCCCGAATTAATCTACGATCGCAAATGTCGCAACTGTTAAATTTTTTTGGCGGGTGCTCTACTTGCGTCGGGTGTTCCTCTCGCAACCAGTGAACAACCTGCCACGCGTTTGTTGATGTCGGCATTAACCAATCACAGATGAGAGATGCAGACACGTCAACGAATCAGACCACTCGCAGGGAATACGCTGGAAGCACCGGTCACTGTTTCCTTGTTGTGTACAGGCCTGACCATAAGTATAGTCTATTCGCAGTTTCTTCACACTTTACACCTGGTCATACCTTTGGAAAATCACCCCATGAATTATATGCTTGGTTGCTTACTAAACATGCCAAGTATCACACGTGTTTTATGCTTGTGTTAACCTAAAAGTACTTTGTTTTCATTTAAATTATACTTTAACTTATATTTAATCTATAAATTGTAATATTTCATCTATAATCAATATGAACTAAACAGCGAGAAATTATGGGGTTAGCAATGATTAGTAAGAAATAGTTCTTATGCAACAACTCATTACACTTAGTGATGAAGAATGCGGTGCGTTGGCTATCTGGTGTATTTTTCTCAGCTTTGTTTGTACGAGGCGGAGGGATATGCAGGAAGTAGAACTTCAGCAGGGCTTCAGAAGAGTGTGAAGTAAGCGTGAATGGCCTATATGATCCTTCATATGCAGCTTTCCCTCACTCGTGTACACGGGGACGTGATGGGTGAGTGTGTAAGCGAGGGTAAAGGCTGTTCACGATAAAGTGAGCATTTCTGAAATCAACCTTAGAAAAAAGTCACTGACCCTGCCAGCATATATTATAACGAGCGTACTTGGTGACATGCGCCCAGTAAAGTTGGTAACGATGGATGGCAAATAGTTCCATATCTTAATGTCATTAAGTGTTAGGTAACTATTTGTAACAACTTAAATTATTTCTTTCGCTTTTTAAGTTTTTTAAATGTATCGAAGTTTAAGAAAGAGCAGATTTGTGAAATTAAAAAAAAATAAAAATACATTCTATGTTTCATTTATTCTACGCATGAATAAAGTGATGATGCCCATTGCAGTGTTAATTTTACATAAGGCGGAAGAATACACAACGTCCATACAAGTAGGTCTTAAGCAGGACTTTCAAAAGTGCTAATTTTATCGTGAACAGCCTTTATCAGTTATATCGCTCCACAATATTCGGCTACTCGAGGAATCAGCAATAACTATGGCCATGTATTTTTTCACGAAAATATTTATGCGCATGCTATATTTTAACATCCTACATCCACAACCACAACTTCCGTCGCTTATTGGCCGCGCGTCCACGTGAGAAAACATGTTCTTATTTGGCTGGGCCAATCAGAATGAAGTACTCCGATAATGAGAGTTTACGATTTGCGGGCAAGACACTTGAGGGACGTAACATTTAAAAATAACCCAACCACGAAAGTGCATATGAACTAAAGTGTTTTGGAGTACAACTGGTCTTGAAATCTTTCCGCGAAAAAACACGTGCCCCTGGCAATGAGTTTACCGAATATAATCACGCGCAACCCACTCAGAAGATTGAAATAATCTTCCCTGTGGCAACACGCAACAAGTAAGTGACAGATACTCGAGTACACGGAGTGAAGATATTTTTAGACCGCTCTTCACATCGAGGTCTTGAAAGCCGATGAGGGTGATTGAAGTGAGTATGGAGCAGCGCCGGACCGAAGGGGCGGGGGAAACGGGAGATCCCCGAGAAAACCCGCCGACCAACGGCGTCGTCCGGCACGATTCTCACGTGCGAAAATCCGGTGCCCCGGCCGGGGATTGAACCCGTATCGCCTCTGTGGAAGGCGAGCGTCCGAGGAAAAAAAAGGACTGGGAAGTCTAGTAGACGGGGCCAGAAGACATCGCGAATTTCGGTAGTCGTTAGCAATCACTCTTGGAATAGATTTGGTAATTCCGTTCTCTAGAGACAGATACAAGCGGAACCATTTCGACTGAAATTCGAGACACAATCGCAGAGCACGTAATCATTAATTCAGAGGTAGAATGGCGGTGGCTTGTATTGTGAACTCCATCCACGCGCGCCAGCAAAATGGCGGGACGTCGTCTACCAGTCTGCTCGAGGGGACCAACCTGCCAGAATGCAGCCCGACAAATAGGGAGTACTTCGTAACGTGCAGTAGCCAATCAGATCCAAAGGCCCGTTTCCACAGCTTCGCGCGAGCAATGAATAGCTCCACACGTTGTTGCCAGATGACTCCTTGGAAGGTGAGGGCTAAGAGCACTCTCTTAAGAGAAGTGTTATGGAAGGGTTGCCAGAGGATCGGGATGCGCCGGAGTTAACTTCGGAAGAACTGGAACACACTGTCTTTAATACGAAGAATGGGAAGGCACCAGCTACGGATGGCGTTGGAGCAGAGATCATTAACCCATTCGGACCCAGTGTGTGCATTACTCACGTGTAGGTAATTTTAGGTCTGTACTGTACACTGCGAAGCTCAGTGACTAGAGACCTGCAAAATTCACGTTATTACTTGGCGAGAAGTTAAACTTAAAACACGTGTACCTATGCAATACGTTTGTCACTGGATCACACTTAATCTGACACGCCCTGGGTAGCTCTGCGCCAATGAATGAACACTTCACAAATGTGTGCCCCAATCACGTTCAGTTCAGTCGCAAAGGGCGAGGCTTCACATTTATGCAGCAGCCAATGGAGAAACGACGCCTGCTGCAGTACAGATAGTACTGTGACGTTTAGCCTGGTGCCGAATAATAACGCGAATTTTGCATGTCTCTATCAATGACCAATGATATCACATGTAGATAAATTATTTGCAACGTCTTACTGGTTTAGGTCATAATTGGCTACAGCCGAACATATAGCCTACAGCTCATTGGCTGTGCCAAAGCAGCAGGTGCAGTGACGACTTAAGCACAGCACGCAAGGTAATTTTTTTTCGTGTGCAACACGTGAAAACATAAATTAAAGTGGGGCTGAAAGGGTTGAAAGAACTATCCTCATATTGAAAAGGCAACTTCTGGATGTCTATAATTAAGGCAACTGATTTTTCGCGAATAAATCGGAGCACACTGTAGACTTCAATACTATATATACACTCCGGCTGGTGTCATACTTCCATTGGCTGCCCGTGTCGTTTCCACATTCGACCGAGCCACTCAGGATTCCATAACCCCGACACTGTACCTTCGTGATTCGTGCGCAAACAATTAACACAGACCAGAATGTGCTTCAGCCAATCACAAAAGGCTGGACCGTCCCACAGTGTTTTGAACTGTATCTTGTCTGGAAATATTATCGCGAAACTTCACTGCTCCTATGTATAATGGATGCTTCAATGAGGGAGTGTTTCCTCGCCCATGGAAGAAAGGTGCAGTAAGGATACTGTATGTACAAAGGTGATGTCAGAGACCGCGGTGAAGCAAAATCATACAGATTGCTCCCGGTCCTAGACAAAATCTATGAGAAGCTCATATTTAGAAGACTGGTGGCTGCCCTGGAGTCAAAGGGTATGTTGAGTGAGAAACAGTACGGTTTCAGGAAAGGAAGTGGTACTGATTTCGCACTTCATGATTTCAAAATGCTAGTCACGAGAAGTAATGAGAAATATGTGAGGGCAATATTTTTGGATATTGCAGGAGCGTATAATGCCTGGCGGCTTCGCGCGACCAATGAGCAAACCGAGTTGGCTTACATCAAAGGAACCGCCAAGTTATGTCGTCTCTGTATTCTTACCTACTCTGTGCGCCTGCCACGTCGCCGGTCGGTGAGGCTATTTTGCTGGCGTGTGTGGTCTGATTTCGCGACGTCCATGCCTGTTTCACAACGGAAACTGAAGTGAAGAGATCTGGGAGGCTCTTAACAGCGACAGCCGATAAGGGTGATTGAGGTGAATATGGAGCATCGCCGGAATGAAAGGGCGAGGGGGAACAGGAAATCCCCGAGAAAACCCGCTGGCTATCAGCATCGTCAGGCATGATTCCCACATGCGAAAATCCGGGAGTGACCCGGCCGGGAATCGAACCCGGCTTCACCTTGGTGTGAGGCGAGCAGGCTAACCGCTCAGCGACCGTGGCCCCACCCGGCGGAAATTAGACGTATTGCGGCCAATCGCGAGCTATCAGAGAGGCACCGACTACACGCGTCTTGTGACATCAGCTGCAGAACTACGGACGAAAGGCTGATGTGTGAACTAGGGAACGACCAGATACAGTAGGTCTATATGGCAGACCACATTATAACCTTAGCAGTTCATCCCCCAAATTTTCTGAAGCCCTGTTTAAGTTCACATTTAATACACAGTAAAGACAAGGGCCGCGGTGGTTTAGTGGTTAGATTACTCGCCACCCACGTGGGTGAACCGGGTTAGGGGCGGGGTCGTTCCCGAATTTTCGCAAGTGGGAATCGTGCTAGACGATGCCGCTGGCCGGCGGGTTTTCTCGGGGATCTCCCGTTTCCCCTGCCCTTGCATTCTGGCGCTGCCCCATACTCGACTCGCTTCACCCTCATCCGCTCTCAAGACCTCACTGTTGAGAGCCGCCCAAATCTATTCGCTCATTCATTCACTCGGAGTTCAGGTTAGAATTTTTGATTATACGCTGCCCTCCACTTCCCCCGGGAGTTAGGTGAACGACATAAACTCGTTGGTTTTTGTACGTCAGTAATTTAAAAAGTGGAGTGCGTGGGCTGGCTGGGTTCTGTGGGCATGTTTGCAGAAACGTCTGGGTGTTGCGCGAGCGATCGCTTCACCTCGTGGAGTTGGCAGCAGTTGGTGAGGGTACACTGTAACTCCAAGGGCGTGGGCTGCTACTTGTTTTTGGCACGACAATGTTCCGCAAGTTTTATTGCGAATTTGTTTCGGACAGTAATAACTTCATCCACGGAAATTTCTCGAGTTCATTTGGCAGTGGGCGGAGCTTCAGAGCCATGCACTCCAAACGCCCCCCTAAATTTTTCTGTGTTTGCCTTCATAAAGACAAAACTTGTTTCTCATTTAGGACGGGTTGTATGTATGTACATTATTCGAAAGCTCTGTTCACAGTGGTTTTAATTGCCTCGATGTCCTCCAGTGCATGGTAAACAAACGACGTGAAAAGAGGAAAAATTGTCCAGATGTCTGACGTCAACCATTATACCACATTAATTGCCGAAACACGTTGGCATCTGGCAAACAGCCTCTTTGGAGAAAGTATTGTGCTGTGCAGTTGCCTGTTCTCTTATTTGAAATATAAGTAAATCGCAAGAAAACTGTCTCTCAAAATGGGGTGTGGCTGCGCTGGGGACACGGCCATTAATTTTGCGTGAATACGTCTACATTGACGCGCTCGGACGCTATGATGTTTTTTTTTTTTTTTTTACGTTCCCGGCACCGCTTCACTCAAACATATGGGGTTTTATGGGTATCACTGGATTGCTTTTGAGATGCTCTTTCCAACCGTATACGATTTCTGTATTTCCACTTGGCTTTTCGACGAGTATAGGCCGACCTTGTATTAAGTTTTCTTAATTTTTCTACGTTAAACTCATACAATTTCGCCATAACCACGCCACACAACTGTCTTACAAGCAATCGATTGATTTTGACGTTAGCTGTCGACTGAAACTTAAACGAGCGTCGTAACTTCTCCTAGTCAACAGTTACGAGACGCGACAAAACGAACTCAAAATTGCCCCCCCCCCCCTCATTACTCACCACCGCGCGCGATGCTTCGCAGTCCTCACTCAACGTAAAATATTCTTTGATCCTTTGGTAATCGAGTGGTGTAATTGAATTTTAAATGTAGACTATAGATTCGGAGCTGCAATGCCAAATTATATCCTCCGATTATGTTATCATCGGATTTGCTGGATTGCCACCCGCCATGGTCGCAAATTCAAAGACGCGTTCACGTCAAAAAGCAAGCCCTTTTAATTTAATGAAAGCACAGAGTGGACAACACAAAGTCGGTCGGAATGTGTTTCACTACCCTATTCCTGTTTGAAACAACGCATCAGATCCAAGAACTCTTACTGCGAGTAACATCTGGTGCATTGTGGGGCGGCGGTGGTGTAGTGCTCAGGCCACTAGGCTCCCACCTACGTGAACAAGGTTCAATTCCCGGACGGGGTCACCCGGATTTATTATCGCATGTGGGATGCGTGCCGGACTATGCCAATGGTTGGCGGGTTTTTATCGGGTATCTCCCGTTTCCCCCACCCTTGCATTCCGGCGCTGCTCCGTACTCACCTCACTTCAACCTCCTCGACTCTCAAGATCTCGATGTTAAGAGCCGCCCAGATCTTTCCACTCCACTCTACTACTCTGGCGCATTTATTCACTACCAATCAGTCCCATGGATTTCGAAGAACCTAGCTAAATCGTTGGAAAGGCTGGAATTATTGATTGGTTTATATAGCACTCATCTAGTGAAACTTAAAAGCTATCATTTACATACTTTACAAGCGAATCCAAGTAAAATACCCGAATATATGTCAGTAAAGGAAGAAAACACGAACACTTACGTGAGCTCAAAATGACTGCCACTTCATTGCTTAGCATTTTTAACCTTAAACGACAGTTTTCCCTTCCGAAAAATAAAAACTGAGACTTCGCCGAGCAGGGAAATTATTTGCTAGCTACACGAACAGATTGCCGTATCACGAGTAAACCGAATGACACTGAAGAAACCAGTCAGTGCACATAGAGAAATAGTTACAGTACATCTGGTAACCCTCTATGTGTCATGGATGATCATCAAGATGGAAACTGATGATGTCAGACGTGCGCATGTGGTCTGACATTGTTATGCATTACAAGAAATGTTCTGCGTGTTTATACCTATCAGGAAAGTAAAATGTGCACCACTACTTAAGAGTGGGATGGACCCCCGCATTTTTTTTTTTTTGTGAAATAGTTGTTTGCGCGAATACGCGTATCTCGGTAAATAAATGTTCTGCAAATACGACTTCTTGTCATAAGAGATTTTTAAAAAACAATAATCTATGCCCCTATTTTTTTACTTTTATCATATTAAGTGTATTCTCGGAGAAAAAAAAATCGTGAAAATGGTCAATAATCGCATTTTTAAAGCTTGCCTATGCAGTTTCCTTAAGCGGCAGGATAAAAGTACAAAGATACAGGCATAGTTTAATCTGTAGTCTTTCATCGCGTGAAATGAAACCCCAAAGTTACATATCTAATTTGCACAGTACAGCGTTACGACGTAAACACTGCACGCCTTGCGCGTAGGAGCGATGAGGCGCTAGGCGTGCATGTTAGTGTCGCCCGTATCGCCCCCTCACTTCTTGACCTTGGGCACGCGGGGTTCCCACGGGGACCATCCCAGTCTTACATTATAACACTGACGACTGTTCCTAAACACAAATCGAACGAACATACTATGAACAATTTTCTGACCATGAAAATAAAACTTGCACGAATGTAGTTGAATTGCTTTCGTATTTTTCGTCAGGCTCATAAGCGAGGTGAGCAAGGAGCGGCGCCGGAATGAAATGGCGGAGGAAACGGAAGATCCCCGAGAAAACCCGCTCACCAGCGGCACAGTCCGGCAAGATTCCCACTTGCGAAAATTCAGGAACGACCCCGCCGGGATTGAGCCCGGTTCACCTATGCGGTAGGCGAGTTGTCTAGCCACTATACCACCGCGGCTCTTATCTTTAATGTGTATATGCTGTTCACGGTAAAATGAGCACTTTTAAAAGCCCTGCTTAACATCTACTTGTATACACACTGTGTGTTCTTCCGCCTTATGTAAGATTAGCATTGCCATGGGCCTCATCATGTTATTCATGCGTCGGTCAAGGGAAACTGTGAAATTATTAGAAAAGTAAATATTCTAAAAATCTGCTCATTTTTACACTCCAATGCATTAAAAAAATGCAGAGAGCGAGAGAAATAATTTAAGTTATCACAAATGGTTACCTAACACTTTTTGTCCGTCGTTAATATATGGAACTACTTTCCCCTCCATCGTTACCAACTTCACTGGGCTCGTGTCACTCATTGCACCCGTTAAAACGTAAGCAGGTAGAGGCAGTGACTAATTTTTCTAAGGTTGATTGCAAAAGTGCTCACTTTATTGTGAACAGCCTTAATGAAATGTGCACGGAGCTCAAAGCATTAAAACAGTTCACGAATCGCGCCAGCGTTTTACGCTAAAACCCAGGAAAACGGTTTTGAACTAAATTCGCCCAATATAGAACATGTTTCAGCAGCTGCGAACTAAGCTGTGTGTGGTTCGCTGGTTTCATTCCTAGGCGATAGTTACTGCAGGGATACCAAAATAACTTCGATCAGATAATAAAAACAAACGGAAACTAAAGTAAGTCGAAGTCTCGCCAGATATTCAGGGATGTAACGATCGGCAAGCGACATGCCGCCGTGTTGCTGATAAGTGAGAGCATTTTGATTTTGCTGGCCGCTGCCGCTTCTGTTACGATGACACACGATTTTTAAAGGCTGTTCGCGATAAAGTGAGCAATTTTGAAATGAACCTTATGAAAACACCACTGCCCCTGCATGCATATATTCTATTGGGAGCACTGAGTGACACTCGCCCAGTAAATTTGGTAACGATGGATGAAAAGTAGTTTCATATCTTAACGTCGAATAAAAAAATGTTAGCTAACAATTTGAGATAACTATTTCTTTCGCTTCCTGTTTTTTTTTTTTTTTTTTATGCATCAAAGTTTAAAAATGAGTAGACTTGTTAAGTATTCACTTTCCTAATAATTTCACAGTTTCATTTTAACGGGCGCATGAATAGAGCGATGAAGCACATGGGAATGTTAATTTTATATAAGGCGCAGAAATACACAACGTGCATACAAGTAGATCTTAAGCAGGTTTTTAAAAAGTGCTCATTTTTCCATGAACAGGGTTGTCAGAATTTTGTAGCTGTGGCGTTTTTCAGGGTGGAAAAGGGGACGCGGAAAGGTGCCAAGATGCGAAAAAAGACAGTTTTTAGCAATCTAGGAGATATCGAAAATAGTATTTGTAAAGTGCTTGGTGTATTGGAAACCAGTCTTCGTGCCTCGTCCCAGGAGTATTTTATTCTTGTATATCAATAAATACGAAGCACGTAAAGTATTTTACTTTGTAAAACTTGTATTTCAAACACTTTGCACCGCAGTACAAGCCCTAGGCACATAGAGTAGAGACGTGCAAAAGTCGCGTAATTATTAGAGATGGCGGTTTATTGCAGGAAAAGTTGGCTGTTTGCTAGGATTCAACGTGATATACACATGTCCGACATTTTTCATTCCTTATTGGCTGCCATGCACGTATGAAGCTGCTACCCCATTTCACTGGGCCAATGGACATTCTGTTACTATAAGTCAAATCGTTCTGATTGGTCTGCAAACAACCTTGTCCACCCAATCACGAAAGAATAAACTAGTTAGAGTGTTATAGAAGATACGTTGGCTCAAAAAATTTTCGCGATTTTACATCATCTCTAGTAATTATCTAAGGACAGACTAGACTTCAAAAACTTGTGATTTTGTATTGCATTTGTCATTGGGCTATAGTTTGTTCGGACACGCCCAGGGCGGCTTTGGACCAATAGGAACCACTAACGAGAGGCTGGCCCGATCACGTCCTACAAAATCTAAAGGGGAAATGTTGTCATCATTGCTGCAGAAGCCAATATACAAGTGGCATCGTCTCAGATATGTATGGGACGGTGAATTAAACTATGCTGCTAGAAAATAACACGAATATTGCAGATTTTTACAAATGAGGAATCAATGTTAAACGAAATTCCTTCTCGCTGCGTCAATTTTAGAGACGACAATTTCAAACAAAATATATTCTCTGTAAAATTTCTAAAGGAATGTTGCTACATTAAGACATAATGCCATTTTTTTTAAATTTATTTTTTATAAAATGTAATATTGAAATTTACACATAACAAAAAATGATAAATAATTATATCTATATATATATTACAAAAATTGTCTTAATTTTATATATATAGGTCCACGAGTATTTCGCGAATTCGTTCGAAAACGAGGTAGGCTCCAAACACATGTTCTTTTCTCCTGCTGTTGTGATTGGACGACAGTTCTTTAGACACGCCCCGTTCAAGTGCGAGCCAGTAAAAAGCAGGAAGCAGTAGTGTGAGTGAGTGTTTAACATTTCTGTACAGAGGCCTCACTTGATCACAGTAACCAATAAGCAAACTATAATATCTCGCATGTATACAGGGATTTTCAGGCTAGCTTGCTGCCAACTCAATCCGCGAAATACTCGGCATTCACTGCTAATAAATATATTTTATGGCAGCTTGAGACGTTAACTTTTGGGAGTTGTGGAACGTATACACTGTATTTATTGGTCACATGTCAATGTTTATTTTAAAAAGTGGCGGAAAGACAAATATTTGCTATAAAAAAAAAAAGCAGAATAGCAGGGCCCTAAAAAGTGCTCACTTTACCGCGAATAGACTATAGTAATTTATCTAGTGTAAAAATGGAATACTATGTACTTAATTTACATATGATACGTTACTGATTGAAGGTTTGAGGTTTATGAAGATCCGTAAGTCTAAAACGACATTTAAAATGGAAGAACGCGGAATCGTATAAACGATATCGTGAAGACTGTTCTAGTTATTCGACAATTTTTAGTAAACGTTCATCTGAGAAAAAACATATCAGTTTGAAGGATGTGCAATACAAGTGATACTTTCAAACTACACATATTTGCTGAGCATTGTGCCAGAAGCAGTCTTTATGCAGTAGAAGAGAAAAGTATAAACCGCCACACTTACCATTATAAATTTATTATTGTACCATTGAGTAACATTTGTTGTTCACATGTTCAAAACAGGTGGATTTTTTGAGAGCTTATGCTTTCAAAATTCGCTAAAAATGTAATAATGTACACCAATTAGCAGTCAACGGTATTGTATAATGTTCTATCACACAAGTGTTTGACTTGTATACAGTTAAAATTGTTCATTCTGAAGACTGTTGACATTAACAAAATCCAAAATGTACCAATTATTGTTAGAAAAGAACGTACACTAATTAAGTCTATTTAAAACTAAAATAGAGTAATTAAGTTTACATTACTGAAGAACGATAAGCATATAGAGGTACATAAACAATGTTTACATTTGCAAATACTGAAAGTGGTTTAAGTTTTACTTACTGTTTTATAGGCAAGGGATCAATTTCAAAGAAAAATTTATGTAAGTAAAACAAAATGTAAACATTGTGTTATGGCCATAAATGAGAGCAACACACTTTTTGAACATGCGCAGAAGACGATATATCAGCCAATCGCATGACACTTTTCTTGACAGCAGTACTACCAACCGCTCCTTTATTTATTTGTTGTTCAATACACGAAGTTCTCGATGTATAATTCTGAACGATTTACCTAACGGCTAAAAATGAATACTGATAAAGATAGAGTTAAAAAATACAATTATATTAGTTTAATGAGTAATCGGGGAAAAGTTCCAGAGAAACGCAATTTAATTTTATCCAAACAGGAAATATGTAGGCCATCATTTGTTTATGTTTATACACATTCTTATGTAATGAAAACTAGTGAGGTCCGTTTGATATACAATCAATATGTCATATAAATTAAATACATGAATCCAATAAAACTGTAAACATTTAAATGTCTTTCACAAAAGTTCTCCAAGGATGGGATTATATTGCTTTTCCGTTACAGGTATAAATAATCTTCTGCGCGTCATATTACGTATGTTATCAACCAACTGTGTGCTTGATTAATGTTCATCCACTACCAAGAAATGGAGGTTCGTTAAATAGTTTTCTTCATTTTTCATTTATAAAATTCTGCGTGTCTGTGATAATTTATGGCGCATTGTTTTCGCAGATAAGCAACAGCTTTTTTCTGCTAATGGACTTCATCAAAATATTTGAGCCGTAAAATATTTAAACATATTTGCTCTCATAAAATCTACCCTGGGAGGGAGTTTGCCCATAAATGACAAGCTTTTGTTCAATGAAATTATCTTAACTTCAAATTTCCTACCAGTCATTTTCCAGCCAGACGTAACCCGGCATTCTGTAAATCGTGTACAGCGTGTATTTCGACGTAGTTAATTCGACACGCGTAAGAGGTACCCCTATAAACAAACTAACCAAACAGATAAAAGTGGCGCTTTCGATGAGTTCACGTAATTTATATATATATATATATATATATATATATATATATATATATATATATATATATATATATATCGAAATAAACAATTTTCTAGGCCCTGGTGAAAATTAGTATGTAATTCCAGTAGTTTATTAAGTGATTATTTCCCCCATAAACAGTGATTCATGGCAGCGATTCAATGGGAATATTTGTAAATGATTTTTCGTTTAACTGTTTTGACTATCAATGATTTCCAGCCGTTTTCCAGTTCATTCATCTTCAAGGTTCTTGCTTAACAAAGAGGAACATTTCACTATCTAAGTCGAAGAAACGAGTTTGCTTTAAGGTCGACAGTATTACTCACAGAAATTGTCCATCGCTTTGACATGCAGTGTGCAGTATTGCTGTTTAAATAAGCGAAACAAACATTTTAAAATTGGCTAAGACGGTAGAAACGTTTGGTGGACGAAATGATTACATCTTCAGTCAATACGTTTTAGTGAGTATAAAACTGAGATAAATAAAGGTCATTTGTGCTAGTGCTCTGAGACAGGCATAATAAATGTTTGTAATCTTAATTTGTCTAAACTGTGTCTTCTTTTAGTAAAAACAATGTTATTAGTATTAGTGTTTTTTTTTAAGTGTTTTTCAATACACAGCATATAAATCAGGACGCACGTGTGAACGTCTAACCTAATCTCATCAAACCACTTAAAATTTCACAAGTACGGGAAAGTCACTCGACCCTCGCGCGATCGGAATTTACCTCGCAACTCGAGAAAAAAAATGGTGGAATAATAAATAAGCCCCGTCCGCATCAGTCGGGCTACCACGTGGTTAGCACGCCGCCTCAGGGAGTTAGGGAGAGATCTGGCAACGCCGCCTGCTCGGACACCAACTTCAGTCTTCCTTGCTTCTCGGAGAAATTACGAAAGATATCGCTGCACCGTTTTTACCCAGGCCAACATTTTGAAGCAGTTTCTTGTCATTTGCGTTAAAATTCTACCTTTAATACACGAACAAAGTTCAACCGTATACGTACAGACGTGGCAATTTTGCGGATCCAATGACCACTTCACAATCATATGTACAGTCAAGCAGCTATTTACTAACAGTTCACAGGTTGCTTGCTGTCGTCAGAGGAAAGTAATTATGGCCTGCTTTCATGGCATCTATTGTAGCAAGAATTTCCCACGAATCGTCAACACTCATCAGATGAAAGTAACACAAATGGTAAAATTTTTTTTTTTTATTAATCCACGAATTCTTCAGGGTATCATTCCTTAAAAACACTTCCTTGCTCTCAAATGTGTGAGTTTATAAATGTTGCTGTAGAATACGTCTTTGGAATGCGAAAACTCTTCGGGACGCAAAATGTTGAAGTCCTGTTACCCGTGTGTTGTCTGTACGCTGTAGCAGAATTGTTAGGTCAGTACTCACTCGTGTTTAACGTCCAGCAGATGAGCAATGTTGCCCGCCTCGAGTTCGGATGCCTTCCAGTCCTCATCACTGGCGGGAGCGCCACTAGCAGTGCGGACCGCCAACTCCCTCGTCGCACTCCAGCCCGACTTCCAATACCACTTCACAATCATCATTACCGTCAACGCCGCTATTTACACCACTTCCGGGCTTGCTGCTCAGAGGAAGGTTAAGCTATGCCTGCAACAACAATCCTGATGTGCGCATTCCCACGAGATTCCCCACGTGCTTCAGTGAAAGTAAACTTAAAAGTTTTGATTTTTTTTTAACACAATTTGCGTGTAGACTTAAAAACATTTCTAAAAAGTGTATTTATAAAATGTTTAGCTGTAGGAATCGTCACTTTTTGAATGGGAAATCTCCGGGGGCGTGTTGGGTCCTGTCACCCGGTGTTTCTGTACGCCGTGCAGTGTAGTCATACTCACTGGTGGTGAAGACGCCGCCGAGAACCTGGCCCCCGAGCGGATGCCTTCCAGTCCATCCACTGGCGATGCCCCTGGAGTCGCGCCCACCCTGTGCGCGCCCACCCGGCACCTCCCTCCCCTCAACACCGTCCCCCCCCTTGGGACCAGGGTTTAGCCCGCTCCCCGACCGCCGGCCGCATCCCCGCTTCATCAGTAGGTCGGCCAGGTTTCACCATTAAAAAAAAAGTAGTTGACCGTCCACTCTTTACGTGAATGGAAGCCACCCAGGTGCGGTTCGCGCCGCCTCTCCGGCCCCCGTGCTCGTCGCGCGAACCAGACTCGCGCGTGCCCCCAGTCCGTGGGCATCCCCCTGGCCCGCCGTTGAATGGGGCCGCGCCGTCATTGGCCGCCGGCGGCTCTGACGTCAGCGCATTGATTGTCACATCTGCCCGTTCTCTTCGCAACGCGCGCCCCGGGGGTGGGGGGAGGGGCAGCAAGGTCCCGCCCCTACCCCCCTTCCACCCTTATCATCCCGTGCGGCATAAGAGATAAAGACAAGTTACCTTTTTAAAATAGGTCAACTTCGGAAACAAACATTTTCGTCCCCCTAACCAGCCACTCTCATCCCCCTACATCCTAAACCGGCTTATGTCTCTGAAGATGAGAGAAGGTAGAGGAGGGGGTGGGGACTCTAAAACCGAAACCAATTTTCCGTCCGTGCCTTCAAACCTCGATGCAGTGGACCCCCTTCCCTTTAACCCTCCCCCATCCCCCACCCAAACCCTTGAGAATCGCTTTTCCAGGGCCGACTCCGTGCCCATGTGACCCACTTCCGTCATGGAGCGTTGGTCAGCTGCGACAACCACACTCTTAATTGAGTGAGTGAAGAGATTTGGGCGGCTCCTAACCATTTCATTCACACGTTAGTTTATAATTTCTGGTGTTGCCAATTAGATTTTCTTTTTACATCCTCTACTTGAACTGGCACAGAACTTGTTTAGTCATCGCAACCAATAAGATCTAGTCTTTGGCCCCGGTGATGAGTGATATAGACCGGACATGACGTAGCCCAGTAGAATGCTGTAGTAATCAGTTAATCACAGGATAGATTATAGGGCACTGAGTATACAGTACCGGTCAAATATAGTGAAGAGAATTGTACGGCTCTTAACAGCGAGGTCTTGAGAGCTGATGGTGGTGATTGAGGTGAGTTCGGAGCAGCGCCGGAATGAAAGGGCGGGGGAAAACGGGAGATCCACGAGAAAACACACTGATCAACATCATCCTGCTCGATTGCCACATGCGAAAATCCGGAGGGACCCGGCCTTGGATTGAACCCGGATCGCCTTGGTGGGAGGCGAGCAGGCTAACCGCTCAGCCACGAACAATAGTGCTTTGACGATTCACACTTCTGTGCTCCTACTTTTTTTTTGGTAATTTAATAAACTTCCATTAATTTATAAGGATAATTAAAGCATTTAATAGGTTTAAATACGGTTCATGGCCTGAATTCAGTCTTGAGTAAGACTCCATTTTTCTAATACGTTTAAGAAGAATTCTATTAAAGGAAATTTCCCGGTGGAACCGGCGCTGGCCTCACCAAACCTCCCCTCCAGGTGGCCGATACCTATTAAAAGGTCATATCTGGTGCGCTACTTTCTAGCATACGTTAACTCCCACAAAGAAAAGCTAATTCGGCTCTTTAGATGTTCACGATTCCATCGGGAACTTTGTAATTTTGAAACGTCGTGCTGGTCCGAAAGATAAAACGAAATACCACACTAAACTACTCTTGCACACGCTAACTATCGCGTCCGCGCTTTACCTTCTTTCACGTTCAATTTAAGACGATGGTGTCCCCTTTATCAACTTTCTCGGCTCAGCGTGCTCGGGTGTGCACGGACTTAGTTTTAAGGAATGCCTGGTAACCAAAAACATTCCCCGCCACCTCGCCTCCGGGCACAAAGAGCGGTGTCTAACCACACTGCAGACTATAGGAACGAGCTCAGTCGAACTCACACATATCAATTCAACACACTCTCACTCCTTGACCTTATGATCCCTTTGGCATTCCTTGTTCACAAACAACTGCTATCAGCTGGACCGTCATCAGGTGACAAAAGATTTCCCTTTTAGCGGTGGTCACAATCGAGTACGACATGGGCGATGCGTGGTGATCGAGGGTGACACGATGGGAGGGGGTGGTTTTCAGTTTTATTCCCTTTCATGTTCCTCCATCCTGAGTTCAGCCCAGTCGAGAGGGGGGCCTATAGACTCTTCTTCGATCCCCCTCCCCCGCGTTTATCCTCCCTCAATCAGGATTCCCTCGAGGGGAAGTCCATGTCGTCATTGGTCAATCCAGATTTTGTCTTGTTCCGGTAATTTCCCTCTCGGGAATTTTCCACACTGTTATTGGCATATCCCAGTTCTTGTATTAGGATGCTGTCAAAACGAAGGACTAATACCTGACCATAGTGTAACCCGTGAAGGGCTTGTTGTAATCGAAGATACACCTCCCGTTTTTACGGACAGCATCTCTAAAGATGTCGGTTTCGTCGAACCACTCACCTCTATGCCAATAACATTCTTTGAGCAGGCTGATTAGAGCCTACTGCTCCGTTGGCAGGCCTGCCTGGGTGACGACAAGCCTGCCCACTGCCTCCATTCTAGGGAAGATTATTCTGTCCCCCCCCCCCCTCCTTCCGTCTGACCAGAAGTGCCAGAGCAGCCACAAGTGTGTTCACATCTTCCAATCTAGATAGTATGGCTCCTCAAATTATCTCGTAATACAACCACTGCGGGTCCTCCGGATCTCCCTGAATAGGTCATGCCTGCACAGAGGCATTAACCATATTCTTCTCGTCCGGACAGTCAATCGTCACAGTTCTTTGCGTGACTGGAGTCACTGCAGTCCTCCTTAGCAGTTCTTTATTGAGGAAGACCTCCCTAAAAGTCTCAGTTTCCCTTGGCTGTCTAATTTGGACCTCCTCTATCGGCACTCCCATTTCCCTTACCTGACTGGCTCAGTTCATTTCACAGACAGTTCTTCGTCTGTTGTCTCTTCTTAGCTTGCTCGTGCTGCAAGCAGCACGAGCAAAGCCCTCCTGGACGAACACCACAGGGCTCCAATGACAGGGCCATCCATCTCCAATGCTCTGGCTATCCTCATTCTGCTCTTTGGGCTCTTGTTGCCCCAGATCCACGGCATCTACCTTCAGTCCCAGTTGCTATATTCGCTCTTGGTTCTTGAGCTTGAGGGGAGTCTCCTCATCCTCAGCCTCCAAGAGTAACCCTCCCCTCGCCACTTGTCTCACATTCCTAATATGTAACCGTTCCTTTGCAGGATCCATTGTCTTTAACTTCTCTTTTGTCTCCTCGGACTTCCATTCCCCCTCCTTCGGATACACAAGACTCGTGCGTTTTGTCGCCTGGCATCTCCCTTTTACTTCTGCCACTGCTCTTGGGGTTCTCTATGACCCCTATACCTTCAAGCTTGTTGGTCCTTTACGACCTCCGCAGAGGACTGTGGCTTTCCTTGGGGCTGTGTCAGCCTGGCTGGTCCCGGACTTGGCTGCTGTTGGAGAACTGCCTTCAAAGCTTTGTTCTCGCCTTCCAGTTCTAAGCTCCTTATTAGCTGCAGGTCAAGAAGCGCCTTCATTCTCATAACCTTCGGAAGGAGGAAGTTTGCCCACTCCTTATAGACGTTCCATCTCTCATCGGTGGCCTATTCTATCACTTCCTACATTGCCTTCCATATCTCCTATTGTGCATCTAGTGTACCAATGGCCTGCTCCACTGCCGAGACCCGAGGGGGCTCTCTCACCTCAGGTTCTGTATGGGAAGGAGTTACCTCCTTCTCCTTTACTGGTTCCATCTCCATCTCCGACTGACTGCTGCCGACCTCAGCAGCCAGAAGAAGCTTTCCCACCATTTTCTGACTCTTGTCATAAGAGTCAGAAATCATCTTTTCTGCCACTTTTTCCTCCTGATGCCAGATTAGGGGATATACCTTTCGCATCCATTGTAGCTCCTCCTTTGTTGATGGGAGCACTTGCTCCCAGTTGGTAGCGCTACCCATCATCTGCTTAATGTAATACAAGACCTTAGCCTTTGCTGGTGTAATTGTCTGAACAAATCCCTTTCTTTCAGACGTTGTGCCCCTGTATGGTTTTACAGGCGGCTCCTGGAACACAAGGAACCAAGAGTCCGACCTGGCCGCCATCGGAATTTCACTCATACTGGTACTGGATGAGGTTTCTTACCTCGAGACTCTCTGGCCTCTGGCTGCGGCTAGTGGTTGGAAACCACCGCCCCCCCCCCCACCCCCTGGTGCTGTGTTTACCCTGTTCTTGCGCTACTCTCTTTGCCGGTAAAGGACTTGTGGCAATGCACACTCATTTGGCTGAACAATTGACTTACTAACTTTACTCGTTACCACCACCTGCCCACGTTGGGGGGGGGGGGGGCAGCGCACAGCACCTTTGTCACATCTGGGAAAATTGGCCCAACACTTGGCAGAATGCCGCAGTCAAGCGTCTCTTTTTCAGTTGCATGGAGTGGTACTACGTCACTACGCTGTGAGCACTGCAATCCCTTGCAGTGTGGGTTTTCTAAGGACGTATATTTCACTTCCTGTCGCAGACCGGGTGGTACCCTGAGACACCGTGCCATGATGGACAAGCGTCTCTGAACAGTCAGTGGCCGTTTGGTGATGTGGATCTGACTCGCTTCATGCCACATCTTCCTGACACATTTAAAAACAAGGCGAAGTTATCGAGGTAGCATCTTATCACTGAAGACATACTGCACAGCCTGGGGATAACACCTAGAAAGTCATGAGAAACTTTCAAAGTATTTAATCAGCAGGCAACTGATGAGTTGGGGGGGGAAGGGGGTCGTCGCTCCTCCCTCCTCTCTAATGAACTGAAGATAGCATGTATGACGACGACCCGGCAATGAACAAGGAACTGTTGGAATGGAGTAACAAAGACCATGGTGGGATAAAAGGGAAACGAACCAGGTATTGTGCAGACAATAGAAATGGAAACGGAACACGATTTAGACAAATTTCATTACCAAAGTGCTGACTACAGAGGGGCGGGGGGGGGGCATCTAAAATATATCTGGAGGCCCTCCTCTCCGCTGGATTTTGATGCAGAAGGATTGAATCGAAAGTGGAATATCAGTTAATTAGTCAAGCAGTTGGCGCCGCTAAATAATGGCACCTATATACAGTATAATAGTTTCCGGGAAGTGTAGGGAACCGGGGGAAAGGCAGGTTAACTGCGCTACATCACCACCCCAGACTACCTGGATGTGAATGTAATATAATAATATCAAAGAGCGGCAAATACTGCGTGGTCGTCAAAGAAAGGCCAAAAGAAAGAAATAAAGAAACGGGAAATTTACAGGAAAAGAAAGGGAAATTCTTATACCACTGCATTACCCCGAAAATGCACAGGTGCGGGGTAGATAAGAAAGAGTATCCCGTCTTTGATTGGCCACGAAAAAAAAAAGAGTGATGTTGCAAGAAACCATCAGAAACCACAGGCTTGCATTTTTCGTACATGAAAAGAGTGTTCCATGACGTTTAGAGCAGGCCAGGATACGGTAGCTGAATATTTCTGTTATATATTATGACCACGTAACGATTTCTCTCAGTGCGCTTCTTTCAAAACGTTCGAGAAGATAATCCGGATTGTCAGTTGTGAGTAAGCATCACTCAACCGTGGGTCGCTAGTTGCTTTTTACTGGAAATATAAACCTCTCTGGAGGTTCGAAGGAGGTTGGAGAATAATATAAACGTATACAGGCTGTGTCTGGTTTATACAATCACTCTCAGTTCTCGCGTAAACATTTGCACATAAAACTTTGTAATATCATACAATGAAGTTAATGTAGGAGTGGAATAAATGACTTTTTTAGACTAGCATCTTTAGAAAGATGAATTTTTTTGGTTAGCAGTTAATCAAGCATTTATAATAGATTTTAATTAGTAGTAATACTATATTGAACACTTTCAAGACTCTGCGAAATCCCTAAGCGACATTATCGCTGGCAGATAATCTGTGTTTGTGTCTGTGAAAAGCTGAACATTTCATTGGCGGTTGCTTGCTGCTTTCGCCATTTTTTTTGCTCACTTATCCACAGAGAGGTCTTCAGACGTACCGATGAATGGTTATTAATGGCCAGCTATGTCCAAGAGCGTGGTCATATTAGGCCGGGTGCACACGTGCGGACAATGCCCGCGCTGCGCCGCTGCGGCGCCTCAAAAGCGTTCCACGAGGGCTTGGCTTATGTGTAGCAGCGCACACACGTAGCTGCGGCGCCGCCTCGTTCTAAGTCCTCACGTGTGCACGCGGCCTTAACGTCCACCAATGACCACAGCGAACCAGTTAAATAGTCAGTTTATCAGCTCATTAATGTATTTTGTGATCGAGCTGTATTTTTCAGCCCTGTGATATACTTGAAGGAAATATTTCTCATATTGTGCTTCTTGTTGACCAGGCTTCTGGGTATAGTTTATCATGTGAATGTATGATATTTTCAACTCAAGGAGAATATATATATATAACGTAACTTTGAAACTTTCAACATTTTGCTCGTATGGCACATGGCCAATCATACATTCATATTATAATTTTTATGCAATTTGTAGTTTAATTTAAGATAATAGTTTAGGAACGTATTGATAAACGATGTCTTTACTTTCTGAGTTTCAAGGATCTATTATTTTCGTTTGGTTAACGAGACGAGCAATGTTTTCTAAATGCATAATTATAGACCTAAAAAATTAGCGACTTCAATTTTACGAGTTGGCTAGACTCCACAGTCGGATATACAGTATAATAAAGCAGCTATTAACAGAAACAGCTCATAAGCTGCTTCCTATCTGAGTGAAAAGTAATTGCATGCTTGTTATTGGCTTAGCAGGGGTGTCAACTAACTCCTGCAGTGGGCTGCAGAGGTTTGGGACGCCCTTAACAGCGACGTCTTGAGAACCGACAAAGGTGAAGTGAGGTGAGTATGGAGTAGCGCCGGAATGAAAGCGCGGGGGAAGCGGGAGATCCCCGAGAAAACCCGCCAACCAGCGGCATCGTCCGGCACGATTCCCATATGCAAGAAGTCAGGAGCGACCCCGCGGGGAATCGAACCCAGTTCGCTTGGATGAGAGACGAGTCCACAACACTTTGCAACCAATTGTGAAAAAAAAAAACACAAATATATAAGTTTTTGAATTCTAGCTTGCCCCGATATGATTCTGCAGATTCTTCAGGTATCTAAGCGTAATAAAACGCACACCTTTTCTCTGTCTTTCAAAAACGCGCTGGACGTGTATCACGCTAGAATATCTCTCACTTTCAAGTGCTTGGCGGGGTCCCGTTGGTGCAGTGGTCAGAACGTTTACCCCCCCGGGGGGGCCAACAGGCTCGGTTCCACTCGATGTTGCTCCCGAATCTTCGTTCATGGGTAAGCAGAGCAGCCCCGCTGACGAGTGAGTGTTCAAGAGTAAGTTGTAGTTGACTGTAATACGGAGATGGACGCTGTCCTTAACTCTTCATGACTTCGCATAGTGAGTGTCTATTGATATTATCCGTATTTAAATAAAGGCTCCTTACGTGGAATTTTACGCTAAGACGTTGATAAGGGCGATAGTTCACGTGTCATACCTCGAATGTTACGATTTATTAACATCGAGAAACGAAGTTGTTAGAATCCCATTTTATTCAGAACTCGATACATATGTAAAGCGAATTATGAATCCAAAATTCCTATTTACAAAAATTCCCAATTTCCAGGCGAATACTCGAATGGGTCCTTAACAAACGCCATGGCCGATTCCTTCCCAATCCTTCCCCAATCCCTCTTCCCTGTGCAACTTGCACCATCTCTAATGACATTGCTGCCGACGAGACGATAAGCCCAACTACCTACCTTTCTACCTAAAGGTCGTTCACGATAAAGAGAGCACTTTTGAAATCAACCTTAAAAAAAAAGTCACAGCCCTTACCTGTATATATTTTAAAGAGGTGCGTTGAGTGATATTCGTCCAGTAAAGTTGGTAACGATAGAGAGAAGGTAGGTCCATATCTTAACGTCAAATAAAAAGTGTTAAGTTACCATTTGTGGTCAATTATATGATTTATTTCGCTTTAAGATTTTTAATATTTGGAAGTGTAAAATTGACAAAATTGATTAATGTTTCCTTTTGTATTGATTTCACTTGACCGACGCATAAGTAAAGTGATGAGACCCTAGCAATGCTAATTTTACATAAGGCGGAAGAATACACAACGTGCATATAAGTAGATCTTAATCAGGGCTTTCAAAAGTGATCATTTTACCTTGGATAGCCTATACATACATGTTCAACCGCACTCCTTAACCACACTGTGCGATATTGTGTAACCATACACATGAAGTTTCGCGCATCCGCAGATTCCATGACGTGTAGGCAAGACTTCACGTACATGAGTACGTACAACTATGGGGTTAGTAACTGCTGATAAGCTGTTTGCTTTCAGAGTGAAAAGTAATTATTTGGCCTGAATGTTATTGCGTTTTCGTTATTGGTTAAGGGTCGTCTAGGTGTCAAACAACGCGCGCACCAATTGCAAAAGTAACACAAATGAACAGATTTTTGTTAAATTCTAGCCTGTCGCGAAATGAATCCGCGAATTACTCAGGTTTCTACGGGACCGGGGTGGTGTAGTGGTTAGACTACTCGCCTCCCACCAAAGCGACCCGTGTTCGATTCTAGGCGGGGCCACCCCCGGATTTTCGCACGTGGGAATCGTGCCGGACGGCGGGTTTTCTCGCCGATCCCCCCTTTCCTCCGCCTTTGCATTCCAGCGCTATTACACACTCACTTCGCTTCACCCTCATCGGCTCTCAAGAGTTCGGTGTTAAGAGTTGCCTAAATCTCGTCACTCACTCAGGTTTCTATGCATAATTGTGGAACCCTACCGGTGTGTATACTACGTGCAGGCTATACCGGATATGCGTGTTGCATATCGTCTAGGCGTGAGCAGCCGCTCTCAAAGTACTCGAAGAATCGAAACAGTCGTTTGTTTTTTTTTTACCGCAACCTCTAGCCGTAGACACCAGAAATAATAAGTTACTGACCAGCAAATTGTTGTAACTCCGTTATCCAATCTACACCTACTTGCCTACTGGCTGTCCACCCAATAGCGTCCCTAGTGGCCAACTCCAGAACCAATATGGCTGCTGAGCGACTAATCGAACGACTGGCACACCATATACCGGCCAACTCTAGAACGCAGCAGCCAATCATACGAAAGGTCCGTTCTCAGTGGAGAGATTTTAGTTGCTCTTAACATCGAGGTCTTGAGAGCCAATGTGAGTGACGCGAGGTGAGTATGGAGCAGCGCCGGAATGAAAGGGCGGGAGGTAACGTGAGATCCCCGAGAAAACCCGCCGACAATGCGAAAATCTTGCAGCAACCCCGCCGGGAATCGAACCCGGTTCTGCTAGGATGGGAGGCGAGTAGTCTAACCACTACACCACCACGGCCCATCAAAAAGCCTGTTCTCAGAGCCTCATACAGCCAATCAGCGAATGGGTACTCACACACTAAAGGACCCGCCACTCCGCTGTGTACTTAACTGCCTTGTACCCTTGCACTGATATGGAAGTGCGGCTGTCACATGCAACGCCTAGTAAATAAGCAATAAAACTTCGCTAAATAGTAATTTTATTTATTATTTTATTTTATGCTTAATTTTCACCGCTGAAGTTAAGGCTTCGATGCTTTCTCTCATACCTAAGGGCCCCGCCTACCTGGAGGTGTTTTGCGCGCTTGAGGCCGAGAAGCGTAGAAGCAATAAGGGTGACAAGCCACGCGTATCAAGTGCCCCATCGCTCCTATGCGCAACTCCCTGAACTGGCGGGCAGTGTTCTCGTCATGCTGGGTGTAACTATGGAACTTTAAGCAATTTCCTTTTTTTTTTTTTTATTGATAGAAATCCTGAAACAACGTTCAGTACATGTCCCTGTAATAGTTTCACATGTTTTAAGCGAGTATATTTTGAAATATAACATTGTGAAAACGTCGTTTTAGCTATGTTGGAGGACTCGGGAATAGTATTTCTAATGTGTGAGTGATATTTTCAGAGTGTTATTCTTACCTCAACTTAAGTGTGTTTTCTTATCATGTGTCTGTATAATGGGAACACTTTTCAAGTGGTTTCATAAAATAACGTGGATTTCGAACTCAGAAATCTCGAAATCAGGATGTTTTAAAATACATACATTTCAAATAACGAAAAACGTGCGCACTTAATTTCTCAAGTTTTGCAGCTTTGTTTTTTAGTTCCCTGTTGAATATGTTGAACTAAGGTGTTTTATACCAGTATTTGGCTTCAATATATGGACTTACAAACATTCTTACTATCCTAATTGCCACAAAAATACATACCAACTCTTGGGCTGTATTATTAAAACGAATTAAATCAAACCATTGGCCAAAGAAATAAATTCAGTTGAGTCAATTAAATCTATCCGTCGGCAATGTAATTTATTTCGGGCCAACTCAGAGATTGTGTTAATTTAAGCCGGTATTTTGTTACATGAACATAATAAATTTTGTTGCTTTTCAAATTTTCAGTACTCAATAAAATATTTTGTTGGGGCAAGTGAATATATTTCTGGCCCTGTACAAACAAATACTTTGTTGGCTGTTCTGCCAGTGTAGATTGTTCCATAACATGCTGTACCTACTTCAGCACTGGATATGGGTGCACTAAAACAACGGAAGGTCATATAAACTTGTGGCCTAATTGAACTTGTTTGCGAATTATAATCGTGCCATTTTGTACTGCAATTCGCGCCGCCGCTTATCGTTACAAAAAGTGCAAAAAATGATCACTTCCAGACTGAATGTACACTTGCAGTCGTCGCTTCGTAGACAAGTCGTATTCTTTCGAAAATATTAGGCATTTGTCGGACACGTTGGTAGCTGTCTTTGAATGCGCTGACAAATGGACAGGCCGTGCTGGACCTATTGATTTGCCTGCACGTTCTCAAGCATTACACAAACCCGTTGGCTTTTATATTTCTGGGGCCACTTGAAAATAATTTCGTATGCAACACCCATGCTCAACATTGAGAAACTTTGCTAGCGTTTCTTCATTTTTTATGCTTCCATTCCATTATATTTTACTGAATGTAAATATCGTACAGGAATGGCAAACAATGTGAATAGAACAAGATCATGCATCGTCATGGTACGTATTAATGACAAAGGTGTTTATCTCAGTAACAGAAGGAGCTATGTCTAGTATAATCTACTTAAGGGCGCTGTTCACGAAAACAAAATGCATTATTTTGTATTCGTACAGTTATATGTACTCCCATTAAAAAACTTTTTCACTCCATGTCTTTTTGCATAATGGCATGTCAGAAACACAATTCTAGTTTTTTTTTTTACCAACCTACAAAGAATTAAAAATTAACTCTCCGACATGAGATAATACACGTTTAAATAAAATATCATGAGTTACCTCACTAAATATTTGAAATCCCGCTACGGAAATGTTTTCAGAATTTTTTAAAGTTGCTTAAAATAAGAAAATGATTGCATATTTGAGATTTTTAGTGGTCTATGATTTTTTACAATGTATTAAAATTAATTAAGACATAATCTTTCAGCGACCCATGTTCAATGTTCTGTAAATTTTTTCGTTTATTTAACTGTACATGCATTCAAGAAACACTGCACTTGTGTTCTTGACATCCTGTAACTAATGCGCACAAGTTGGACAGTAGTTCGTACAAATATACAATAATGAATTTCTTGGCGATCAGAACGTTTAACACGAGTTAGGAGCTGATTATAAAGTAGCCGTTTGTCAGGACAGAATACTAGCTCGCTGAATAAAGCGCAGAAAAATTATGTTATTTTCATTCTTTGTATTTTATTTTACATTGTCAGCGCTGTAACTTCGTTGTTCTCTCTTTTACAGCTAGATACAGTATGTTGTGCCAATGTGATGACGAAAATGGGGCCGCGGTCGTGTAGTGGTCAGATTACTCGCCTCCCGCCTAAGCGAACCTGGTTCGATTCCGGGGGGGGGGGGGATTTTCGCAAGTGGGAATCGTGCCGGACGATGCCGCTGGTCGGCGAGTTTTCTCGGGTATCTCCCGTTTCCCCCCGCCCTTGCATTCCGGCGCTGCACCATACTCACCTCACTTCACCCTCATTGTTTCTCAAGACCTCGATGTTCAGAGCCGCCAGAATACCTTCACTTACTTACTTTAGCTTATCATTGCGTTATCTATGTTATGACTATAACCTTTGGCTCTCTCAGACCATGTAACTTTACTTTTTGTTTTGTATTTATTCTTCTGGTTACCGCCACCCCTTCGCTAACCATTCTTGTAGTTATATTATTGTAGTATGAGTTCCGATTGGCTCCAGCTCTTTTGCGCTTTCGAGGCCTCGAAAAGCGTGAACTCTGAAGCCAACTCTTGATTTTTCACCACTTGTATAGGCTATTCATGGTAAAGTGGGCACTTTCGAAAGCCCTCTCATTTGGAATAATAGTCAATAAATACATTTAATTGTAGACTTGGGCCTTAACTTTCGAGTCCAGTGGATTATGCACTCTGAGTTCATTACTTGCATAGTAAAATTTATTTTAAAATGTAGTTAATGGATAAAAAAAATGGCTGAAAGAAGAAAGTAACTAGGGCCTCAAAAGTGCTCACTTTACCGTGAACAGCCTATACCATCGCCTCCTCTCTCAACCGGCGTGCAGTCTTTTCGTCGGCTTCTTGCATGAACGTGACTTTCAGCGGTGACCTTACATTTTCATGTCACACTAATAGAGATAAAGCTATTTTGTGTGTCTGAAGATAACTCAGAAGTTTCCGTATAGAAATGTTAGCCGCTAAACCTGATTTAGACGTTTTAATGCTCAAAAAGTCCCTTAGGACATGAAATGAAAACTTGAAAAATTATTTTCAATATGACTTAAATTATTTTAGTGTTCAGGCACCATGACACTATTTCTAACTTTCTTTTTTTTGTTTTGTTTTAATCGCGTGTTTACTAGGAAACCTCTACACCGTACTCCAAGCTCGAGTATTCGTTTCGATTGTTTCATCTGCATGAACATGTGGTTCAGGTCCAGCATGACCATACGTGACTCCTGTTTCGGTAATTTGATAGATTCTGACTTCCCCCGACTTGGTATATCTCGTCAACTTCACCTCCAGCTACAGTTGTTTCCATTATTATCTGTTTTAACATTGCTTGTACCCTCTGTTCATGTGTCCTCAGCGCTTTCAGTAAACACTGCTGATGAATTATGTAAAACCACGTAATCTGTTCCCAACTTCGCTTCCATGTCTGTGAGCGAACATCTCAGTAAACAGAGACTCTACCAGTTCTTCGCCTCGCATTTTAAATTATGACTGGCAAAATATTGCCACTTAGAATGCTATCCCCGAGTCTAATATTGGCTGCACGAAGAAGAAAAAATACTTTAAAGCTGAAAAAATCAGGTGGATGTAGTTTCTGTGTTTCGTCAACACATATAGGATCTCAACAGTAGTTTGCAGCGCATTATCACTAACAATTGAGAATAAAAAAAATATAGTACTGTGACAACAGAAGTAATATAATTTATATTAATTACAACCACACTAACTTCAAATTTTACTAAAACTTGTTAAAGACAACCTTTTGTACGCATATTAACTTCACATAATCAAATTATTATTTAAAAGCAGGGACTTGCAATTATTATAAGTCCTGAAACTATCCAAAATTCTCGCAAAGTTAACCTCACTAACCCTTCCGGGGGAGAGAAGGGTTCAACCTGCAACCATAAATTCAGCATTGGGTAACAGGCTCCAGGTGGTACACTGGAGCTCTGAATAAAGTAAATTGCAGCTTGCTGTAATTTCCTCTGGCCTTTTGAAGACAGCCATGTGGAGGGGAGGGGGCTTATCCCCCCTTAACCTGGGCTTTATTATGATGACCGCATGTGAATACAAAGGCCTCGGTCTGTACTTCCCCCGCACTGAGGGAGTAGCGTCCCAATGATGTTAAACGACGGCAGAAGTGAACTATATTGATTGTATTACCTATTACGCATGAAAGGATGTTTGATTGGACAACAATGAATTCTACGTACCATTGGCTTAGAGCCAGCCAGTAATATACTTCATACAGTGGAGTAGGCGAGTGAAGTGTGGCGCGGACGAGCAGATCAGTGGTATAGGCTGTTCACGGTAAAGTGAGCACTTTTTAAACCCTTCCAACAGGATTTATACATTACTAAATGCATCTTTTGTAGCCTCAGGCATTACATTTTGAGGTTGGTGAAACGTATATACTGTATTTATTGGTCACATTGCAATGTTTGTACTAAAAAGCAGCAGGAATATGGAGATTGGATGAAAGGAAAAATTACAAGGGCCTTAAAAAGTGCCCACTTTACCGTGAACAGCCTAGAAGTGAGAAAACCGGTCCCAACAGAAATCGCGTTCCTATAATTTTTTATATATGCGATAAGTGACACAATTTGGCCTTGTCTTGAACGCCTATAAATGTGTACAGAGTGCAAAGTGTTAAATGTCCCTCTCCAATCGTGTGCCTCCACATTGATGCGCTAGGGAATGTTCAATCTTCACGCGGGGGTCTCTACCTACCACTGATAATAAGCGCACGTCCACTGTTTTTTTTTTTTTTTTTTCGTGGCGCCTCACCTGCTGGAACGCACATAATTCCAGAGGCATAACCTCTTCCCACTCCACCCCTTCCTGCATAGGGTTTCTTCGCAATTATTCCTCTCTGTATCGGGACGCCCCTCACCTCCTCGACCTACCAGTATTGACGTCGACAATGCCCGACAGTGGTGAGGGGGTGTAGAGGGGTAGCAGGGGAGGATTGACTAGGGGGAGGGGACAGGGGTGCGGGTGTTTTACTCCGCGGGTTCTGACGTCGTCATGACGTCAGAGTGAGGCCGCGGCGCCGGTGGGTAGGTGGGAGGAGGGGGTGGGGGAGAGCCTGCCACGCGCTCTCTCCGGCGGCAATCGGCGTCCGCCATCGCAGCGGATGCTGCGAGTCTGCAGATGCTGGACCGCCGCTGACGCGTCGACCACGTCCCCGGAGACAGCAGTTCGAGCTCCGAATCCCATACAGCTCTCTCTCTCTTTTCTCTCTCTCTCTCTCTCTCTCTCTCTCTCTCTCTCTCTCTCACGCACACACAACTATCACTAGAGCTAGTGATTTCTCGCGGAAAAAAAATTCGATTACACGGTAGACTTCAATACTAAGCACCCCAACATCAGTTTGTCTGTTACCATTGGTTGCTGTCTGCTTGAGAAGACATTTTCATACTTGACCGGGCCACTCAGAATTCAGCAATATCAGCACGTCTCCTGCGTGATTCGTGTACAGAGAGTTAACACGTGTTAAAAAAAGTAATTCAGCCAGACAATACAGGTAAGCGACCCTACAATGTTTTGAAATATAACTTGTCTTAAAATCTTTTAGAGAAGTTTCACTACCGCTATCACAGAGAACGAAACAATACAGAGGCGAAACAGCCGCTTATGACGCGAACTCCGGCGGCACAGGGGCCGCGGTGGCTGAGCGGTTAGCCTGCTTATCTCCCACCAAGGCGAACCGAGTTCCATCCCCGGCCGGGTAGCTCCCGGATCTTCACGTGTGGGATTCATGCAGGACTATGCTGCTGGTAGGCGGATTTTCTCGGGGATCTCCCATTTCCCCCGCCCTTTCACCACGGCACGGCTCCATGACCACCTCAATCACCTCATCAGCTCTCAATACCTCGTTGTTAAGAGCCGCCCAAATCTCTTCACTCACTATTCTTAATGTTTAATAATATTTTATAAAATTTAACATTACAGTTTACAGTTTCTATAAATTATTTATATATATAATTTCCTTAACGTGGCAGCATTCTCTGAGAAAGTTGTATTGAATCATCTGTATATATTTGCATGGCAACTCATTTCATTACCTTCTTTCGCAAATTCAGCTCGAAATTTTGCATATTTGTTGCAATTAGTATTTATTAGTGCATTTATTAATGCTTAATAATGGTATAAACTTCATAATAAAACAAGTGCTTCGGAGAACTGAAAAGTAAAGCTTTCAAATTTTTAAATATTTATTTGCGTTTATGGTCCAATATTTGATATGTATGTGTTTGAAAACATTCCAACAGCATCTGAAATCACTTCAGATATGCCGCAACCACCGCGGGCGGATTATGTAAGTTCTAACCTCGGCAGGGCTTCCAGTTTCTTTCAAATTAACCAAGCAAATCTTTCTTTGGGGCAACCAAATAATAACAACAACATTATTTGGTTTCAATGACAAAACATTTCGTTGCCCTTGCACAGACAATTATATTTGCTTGCGCCAAACATGCATTATTTAATTTAATAAAACCTCTTTTGAAGGCATTGAACACAAACACTTCCTTTAACGACAGTGCATCGTACGTGCGTATATTTTAACGGGCAGAATTAGTTACATGCGCCCACTAAAGTTGGTAACGATGGGGGGGGGGGGAGTAGTTCCGTATCTTAACGTCGAAAAAGAGTATTAGGTAACCATTTGTGATAAATTAAATTATTTCAGTCGATTTCTGTTTTTTTTTTTTTTTTTTTTTTTTTTTTTAATACATCGAAATGCAAAAATGTGCAGATTTGTAAAATCTCTCCTTTTCTAATAATTTCCCAGTTTCACTCGACCGACATATGAATAAAGTGATGAGGCCCATGGCAATGATAATTTTACATAAGGCGGAAGAATACGCAACGTGCTTACAAATAGATCTTAAGCAGAGCTTTCAAAAATGCTCATATTATCGTGAACAACCTATACTAATGTTTGTACCGTTCCGAAACAAATATCTCTTCACTGTAACACCTGCAATAATGTGTGTATATCTAATGGAAACAGTTATGGATTATGGTCGATTTATCAGCACTTCTACACTGAAAAAAAATATATAAATTAGCAGAAATTCGCTCTATATCACTTTGCCTGAAGAATTCGGGTTTCAAGACAGCGGCAACGAAACTTCTCTAGTGACATTAAAATATCCCGTTTGTTGATTACGGGTCTGCTGTTGCAGGAATAATACAGCCACTGCTTTAGTTTTTCTGTCGAAAGGAACAATATATATTACACTTGTATGCCGTCTATCTTGATAAATGCTGTTCACGGTAAAGTGAGCACTTTTGATGCCCTAGTTACTTTTTTGCTGTCAGCCATTTTTCATCCTTCCACCACTTAAAAAAAAAAAAAAATTGCTATGTAAGTAATAAACACAGTGCAGATATATATTCCACCGGACTTGAGAGTTTAAACGTCTAAGGCTGCAATTAAATATATTTATTGTCTATTATTTCAAATAATAGGGCTTCAAAAGTGCTCACGTTACCTTGAATAGCATATACCGAATTTTATAAGGTGAAATGTTAGGGCCTCTAAGTATAAAAGTTGCGCAGTGATATGCTCCAGGAACTATACATATAGCTGCAGATACAGTCTTATACGGGAACTTTAAAGACAATAATTCTGTTTTTATTGCTGTCTAGGTTAACACATATTGGACTATGACCGAATGTTAACAGGGCAAATGTGATATATCATTGTTTTGACCTTGAACAGAAATATTACACTTAATAAATTCATTGTTCCCAGGTTTCTATCAGGATATTACAAAAAACACTTCATCACTATAACATTAATATTCGCCAGTAAGGGAATATCGTGTTTCAACGAATATTCACATTAACGTGATGGACATTATGTAGACTGTTACATAAGGAAATATAATTGGGACACCAACAAATCGACATTTTATTGGCCGAGATACAGCCAGTAACAAACGATATCACAGCAAGAGTGTCCGGTGTGGTATGGAACGATTGGACTGTAGTAAGTATTGATGTTTCCAGGAATCGAATATTTTGTATTCGAGTACTTGTAAGAATCGAGAATTTTTACTCGTTACTTGAATTCGAGAACTGACAAGTTTCGTGGTAGTTTTCATCTATTCGAATGTCTCATTTAAAGGATCCTTTTCTCTTAATTAACTGCTTCCATTTGCATTACTATATTACGATAGTAAGATGCAGTCAAGATGCGGAAAATTTTGATTCCAGGCAACTATATAAAATTAAATGAAACACAATGCCATTATCTTACCAGTAGTAGGGGCGGGCGTGTTTCATTTCACTTTTCATTGATCGGTTTAACCCTTTGATATCAAATTGATTGAAAGGGTTAATCCATAATCCGATCTTAATCCTACGTTAACCCAAAGCAAAATTTAAAGGGTTAAATTTAATGAAAGGGTTATTTTTGTTGTGTGTACTAAGAGTCAATTTTATTATTTTCTTTATTTTTATTGTGGGGAGCAGGAGCTTTGGTACGTCCTCATCTTGTGAGCTCTGGCACACGGATGAGGTGCAGCGTGTTGGGTACGGAGTATATATGTGATGAGTTTTGTACAAGAGTGGTATACATGTAACATTTGTTGGTTTGGTAGTGATCTCACTCGTAGACGGTGGTGATGGTAGATAGGCGACTTTGAATGTTAGTATTATTCCAAATGCAATTAAACATTGGAGAAATTCAGAGTGTTCTGTGTATGAATAAATTACACGCATCGAATGACAAATTTCGAACTACTACGTGAATAATAATTGGAATTACATGACTCTCCAGTATGAAAATAAACGTAGAGAGATTAATTTGTCTACCTTGAGCTGTATGCTAGCAATATAATTTACATGAGAGAGAAGTATAACGAACGAACACAACTACGTGAATATGACAATTATGTGAGAGTGCAGTATGGAATAAATGATCTACAATCAATAAAAAATATCCTTATAAATTAAACGAACACAACAACAAGATACATGTAACACAACTTGACTCCTCTCACATATACTTTACACATCCGTATGGCTGTGAGACTAGCGAGGAGGAACTTTAGAAACGTAATCCCCATGTAAGAAGAAATTAATTGATTAACACGCATAGTAAAATTGAACGTCTCCCAAAACATGTCTGTCTGGATGCGAGCTGAGTGAAGCACTGAGTCGATCTTACGTCGAGAGCCTGACAGTATATATATATATATATATATATATATATATATATATATATATATATATATATATATATATATATATATATATATATATTTTGTGTGTGTGTGTGTGTGTGTGTGTGTGTGTGTGTATGTGTGGAGCACATTCGGGGGCTGACAAGCAACTAAGGTTATAGCTCCTCGGAAATAGATGTGAATATGATATGCATGATAAATGGATAAATAATATGGTTACGACGCACATACTACTATATAATTTTGACTAGTTGAATTTTAACAGACTCAATAGAAAAACTCATAGTTAAATGGCACCAGGAGCTCCCCGAAAACACATCCGTCCACCTCGAAGGTCAGTCGATGAATGAGTGGATCGTATGACGTGAGCCTACTTATATGTGTGTAGCGCTGCCGGCATCTTAAAGGCAAATGAGTTGAAATGTATGACTGACAGAACCTATTTCCCTACCAAGCTACTATTAGAGACTCGATTTGTCCTACAAGTATGTGAATGTAAAAAAGTGAATTATTTAAAAATAATGTACATGCTACAAATTTTTTCCGCCACGTCTGTGAAATTCACGGCATTTGGTAATTAAAAAACCCGAGTTGAAAATTCTACGAAGTTTCGTCGACCAAACACAGAAAAGGGGGGGAAATGCACTATCACACGAAAATATATATTTTATTCCCGATAATTTAAAAAAGTATTTCACACTATATTTTACGAAGACTGTGAACGAGATCTCAACCCCGGAGTATATGATATCGCTTAACGAGAATCTCAGCTATCACACTCTGAAGCCCGGTGTATATGAAGGAGCTATTGAAGTATACATGCATCTAGTCCAAACTTCTATGAGCAACTGAAGATGGCGGCGACTGGATACAGGGGTGCAGAGGGCTCCTGACCTCCCCCACCCCTCGCGACAAAATTTTGAGCCAAGATACATTTCAAAGGACTATAGGGTCATCCAGCTTTTTTAATTGGATGAATGATGTTCTGGTTCGTGTCAAGTGTTTGCGCACAAATCAGGAATGTTAATTGTCGGAGTTAAGGTCCCCTGAGTGGCTCGGTCATGTGCGGAAACAACACGAGCAGCCAATGAGGGCATGACAACCGCTGAGGTGTATACAGCGATATTAAAAACTACTGCGCACTCCGATTTTTTCGCGACAAATCACTGGCCCAAATTATAGTTGGGGGCACCTGTTTTTTCGTGAAAATGTTACTGGACGGTTTGTCTTCCAAAACACATAAGTTCAGAACTACATTCGAGATTGGATAATTTGAATTGTCACACGTCTTGTTTGTAAGTTCGCAAATCATGGATGGTCAGTATAGGAGAAACTCGATTCTAATTTGCTCACTCATGCGACAGGCTCACTTCGCACAAAGGCTAGTGGTAAATTGCCAAATGAAAACTATAAATTGGCATATAGGATATTCAAATCTAGCCTCCGCGTAAATATTTTCGTGAAAAACTAATTATAGTCAATAACTATAACCTGCAAGAAAACTAGGCCCGAATCCTGCGGGCTACCTGGTCTGGGGTAAAACTGGAGCATCAGCCAATGAACAACTATAGGCTGTTCACGGTAAAATGAGCACTTTTGAAAACCCTGCTTAAGATCTACTCGTCTGCACGTCGTGTAATCTTCCGCCTCATGGAAAATTAACGTTGCCATGGGCCTCATCACTTTACTTATGCATCGGTCAAGTGAAACTGTGAAATTATTAGCAAAGGAAAATGGCACAAATCAGCAGATGTTTACACTTCGGCGCATTAGAAACAAAACAGAAAGCGAAAGAAATAATTTAAGTAATTATAAATGGTTGCGTAACACTTTTTATTTGAAGTTAAGATATGGAACTACTTTCCCTCCATCGTTAGCAACTTTGCAAGGCGAATGACACTCAGTGCGCCCGTTAAAATATATGTAAGAAGGGGTTGATTACAAAAGTACTCATTTTATCGTGAACAGCCTTGAAACGCAGAGTAGATGAGCACACAGAGACAAAATGGAGTGACGGTCCCTTTGATGTGGGCGTGTACATTCTCTGATCGGCTGCTCAGTGCTCTGGGGACGGGCTTTTCATCCGACTGGCTACCGCGTGGTAGCAAACCTTCCCTATTGGTTGGGCTGCACGTTGGCATGTCATTCCCCGTGGTGCCAATTGGCGAAGTGTGTTCCGGCGTATAGCTAGCCGGCGGCACCACTTTACTGGCGTGTGTGTGTGTGTCCGGGTTCCGAGTTGAGTTGAAAGATTTCGGCGGCTCTTGACAACGGGGTCTTGAGAGCTGGCAAGGGTGAAATTAGGTGAGAATGGAGCAGCGTCGGAATGAGACTGCAGGGGAAGCGGGAGAGTCCCAAGAAACCCCGCTGGCCGGCGGCCCGATTCCCAATTCCGAAAATGCGGGAGTGGCCCGGCCGGGGATTGGACCCGGTTGGCCTTGGAAAGGGGGGGGGGGGCCGAGCAGGCCACCGCGACCCCTCCTGGGTTTCGAGGTATGAGCTGATGTCTCATCTCTGTAAGCTTAAGTAGTCTGGAACCAATCAGTAGGGTACATTCCACAGCAAGCATAGCAACCTATCAAACATAAGGCACGTCAAAGGCACCATTCCGCAACAGAGCAAATAAATAAAAAGAGACGAAATGGTGTGTGGTTCCTTTGGTGTAGGAGGCGCCGTAGTGGTGTAGTGGTCAGACTACTCGTCTGCAACCTAGGCCAACCTGGTTCGATTCCCGGAGAGGTCGCTTCCGGATTTTCGCAAGTAGGAATCGCGTCAGACGATGCCACATGTCAGCGGGTTTTTTCATTCCGACGCTGCTCCATAAACTCAGCTCGCTTCACCCTCATTGGCTCTCAAGACCACGTCGTTAAGAGCCGCCCAAATATCTCCACACTCTCTTTCGATTTGGGCGTACCCAATCCCTGACTGGCTGTGCGATGCTCTGGAGACAGGTCTTGTATTTGTCTGGCTACTGTGTGATGCGGAATAATCCCTATTGGCTGTGCTGTCTCTTGGCAAGAAGGATACCATGCTCTGGTTGGCGAACGACGGTCCGACATCTTGCTGGCTAGTGACGCCAGTTTGCTGGAGTTCACCGTATAAGCAACCGTTTCACCTCTCTATTCTTAAGTACAGGCTGTTCACTGTAAAATAAGCACTTTCAGAAGCCCTGCCTTAAGGTCTACTTGTATACACGATGTGTGTTACGCCGCCTGATGTAAAATTAATATTGCCATGGGCCTCATGACTTTATTCATGCTTCGGTGAAGTGAAACTGTGAAATTATTAGAAAAGTAAATATTGTACAAATCTGCCAATTTTTACACTTCGGTGTATTAAAAAAGGGGGAAATCAAGAATAATAATCTAAGTTGTCACAAATGGTTACCTAACACTTTTTATTCGACGTTAATATATGGAACTACTTTCCCCTTCATCGAAACCTATTTTACTGGCCACATCTCACTCAATTGCAGCCGTTAAAATATATGCAGGATGGAGCAGTGACTGTTTTCTAAGGTTAATTTCAAAAGTGCTCACTTTAACGTGAACAGCCTTTACTTTGTGGTAAAGCGTGGTCAAATCCCGAATGTAGAAGAAACGCATGCGTGTTTGAAGTCTAGCTGATCCTGAAATGAATCGTCGGATTTCTTAAGTCTCTACTTATAGAAAGCTTTATGTTTTAAATGTAGGCCTCTAAAGCAGCACACAGTTTAGAGACAACGTGCTCTGTTAATTTTAACCCTTTCAGACCTACAGTAGCTTACGATTGCAGGTGTTGCAAACAAAATATGTTATGATGCGTGCTGTACGTATGTCGACCCAACACTTGCTACGTTGTCACAGCCAACGAGCGATAGGTGATATGTTCCGCAACAATAATATGACCCAATTATGACCTAGACCAGGAAAACGGTTTGTGACTCATTTACCCACAGGTAAAATTATTGGTCATTGAGTTTCGCAGTGTGCAGTACAGACCAAGAATTACCTTCACGTGCGTAATGTACATAACTGTGTACACTGGGACTGAACAATGTGGATTCCTACCTGCCTACGTCGGACCGACACAATAATACTATTTTCCCTCTCGTTTCTTTGGCGTGTCATTAATCGCATTGCCCGTTCATCAACATTCTTTCTACATATTTTATACAATTCATTCTTAAACTAAGTTTTGAGACCTGAACTTGTAAACTTTCTAACAGATCCATTTGCTGAAAACCGCATGAAAGCTCTTGCACTACACAATAAGGAAGAAGAAAAATTAAGAGCAAACAGTCAACTATTAATACTTTTCACGAGGAAGATAACTAGGGGTAGTGAAATTTGGCGAAAACATTTCAAGACAACATTTCAAAACACTGTAGAGTCGTTTACCTGTCTTCATTGGCTGAATTTTAATTATTTTTACAAGTATTGACTGCCTGCACACGAATGACGTAGTAACTGTGCCGATGTTGCTGAATTCTGAGTGTCTCGGTCAGATGTGAGCACGCCTCCTCAAGCAGACAGCAACCAATGGCAATAGACAAACTGATTTTGGGTGCTTACGGTACTGGAGTCTATATTGTACCAACATTTTTTTGCGAAAATTCACTAGCTCTAAAGGTAACGCATTTCGTTTAGAACACAAGAGATTGGCCTCATCTATTTGATGAATTTGTCCCTATATGATGTTATAGTACTGTTTTCTTTTAACGAAATAAGTTACGATTTAAATGGTCTTAATTTTTGCACAAAACATATTACGTTTATGAAACCTATATATATATATATATATATATATATATATATATATATATATATATATATATATATATATATATATATATATATATATATATAAATGTAACGTCGCCTGTTTACGTCAATAAGCGGTGGTGTAATCGAACTATATATGTGTGTGTGGTCTCTATTCACTAATCATAGCAACTGCCCTCACGTACATGTAAATATTTTCCTGTTTTTTTTTTCAGGATGGCAACAAGCAATGCATGGTTCAGCTGCATTGTTATGCCATTCCCTTCAAATAATTAAGGCACAGGCCTTTGTGAGCCGCATTTATTGCAGCTTACAACAAACGTGTCTCAAACGTCTCGGGTTGTAAAAGACGACTCGAACTCTAGTTTCACTCGCACGATCTCCATATTAGACCCACACATCTAAAGATTAGTTTCTGGTGACCGTAAGTTTGATAGTGAATACTGACCTTAATTGTGGCCTTAAAAATTCAACAAATTAAAAAGATTCAAAAATCTCCTAAAAAAAGAAGAAGAAGAAACAGATAAACCAGAAGCCTTAATTTGATTCTGCTTTTGCATTGCCACTTCAGTTCAACGACCGTAATTTTGACATTCTTTAATGTCAATTGCTGTTATGTAAACCCCGATTTTTTTCTGGAATAATCCTTTTGCAGAAGAGTTTCTGGGCACAATAGTATGCCTTCCCTGTCGGGTTTAATATTTGAGCTCCGAGAAAAAAAATTATAAATATACACACCCACCGTTTTAGAAATCCTGAAATATAATGAGCTTCTTCATCCTCCATGGTGAAATCTGATGAAATATGTCACACCCTAATTAAACCATTCAGACCCAGTGTACACAATTGTGTATACTACGCACGTGGAGGTATTTTTTGATCTGTACTGAACGCTGCGATGCTCAATGACTAGAGACCTGAAGAATTCGCGGATTCATTTTGGGACAAGCTAGAAACCAAAACATGAGTGTTTAGTTCTCTGTAGCTATTGCTCCGCACGGTGTTCGACGCCTCCTGGATAACGCTGGCCCAATCGTCTCCGTCCACTGTGTCAGCAGACAACCAATGTGCAGTTGATATCGGCATATTTGTACACAAGGCTGTAGAGTCTAGTCTGCAGGTCATTGAACTCGCGAATTTTTCAGGTCTCTATCAACGACCAATGATCTTACCTGTGGGTAAATGATTACAATTGCCATTTATTGACGGAACTAAATAGATACCGTGGTTCTCATTTGCAAATGTGTTAGAGGAGAATTTAGATATAGTTTATTTGTTTCTCTTGTTTTGTTTTGAGATTCTAGGAAAGGAATAATTGATATATTCTATGTCTACTGTGTGAAGTATTTGCTGTGTTGTATTGCAGTTAGGATTTTACACTGTTAGTAAAATGCATGTCTTTTTGTTTCACGATCAAGTTCTGTCCTTATATGTAGTGTATAAGTCAGCCTGATGATATGAAGCATGGTTCGTATGGTATGCGTATTCGTTTGTCGATTTACCAACTTTCTGTCATGTTTCATAATAGGGTTTGTCCCAGGAGTGTACACGTTTCGAGCTCATTTAATCTCATGCAAATACTTGCATAAACTTCCGTTGTAACACTGTTCTACTCAGGTACTGGTAAGTTTGGTACACCAAACCCTTGTTGAGCTTACCCCTCGCAGTAACTTTTGGCGTACAATCGTGGGTAACGTATAAACAGAGTTGTGCTAATATTAACGGCATACTTCACACTCCCGAGTTCAACTGAGCGGTATTGAGTTTGGTGTAAAGTTACGACAACCGTCATTCATGAGAATACTGGCGACGAAAGACAACTGTACCAGTAATTCTCATAAGGTTCTCTGCAGCGTAATACCGTGCCAGTAATACTCAGAGTGTAAATTACTAGAGACCTGCAAAATTCGCGTTATTATTAGGGATAGGAAGATCTCACGAATTCATTTTGTGACAAGACACAGAAGTCAAACACATATGCAGTGAAGTAACGTTTTCAATTGGATCACAGTTTATTAGACACGCCCGGGACGCCTCTGAACCAATAGCAGACTTGCAAGGAAACACCTGGCGAATCCCATACCGCCAGGTGTGCAGTAACACTGGCTACTCTCTGAAGCCGCAGCCAATGAGCACACATTTGAGGCTCTTGTGTACACAGGACTGTGGAGTCTAGCCTACCGGTCATTGAACTCGCGAAATGTTACTATGCCTATTATTGTTTATTAACATGCTAGACTCTACTGTCCTATGCCTGATTGAGCGCATTTTGTAATTAATTGACTACTGGAAACTATACGTCATTTATCCGCGCGACTGCTTTACTGGAGATTCATCGCGCAACTGCCGATTCTTTGCTATAGGCTAAAAGCGTCCTTGGGGCGTGACGCACATGTTGTATTCCAATGGCGGACGACACTTGAGCCTACAACATATTGTAGTTTAGTCTGCTTCTCCTAAACAACTCGAAATTTGCACGTCCCTATTAATTACTTAGAAGAACGGCATGGATGGTATGTTATTCTTCGTGGGGAGGAGGACATTTGATTGGGAAACTGTCAATCCGGCACTATCTTAGCAGAAGGTTGTACAGTATGGTAAGTGGAGTGGAGAAATTTGGTCCGATGAGGGTGAAGCAGCTTTGCCAATGTTCATTTTCATTTCAACCCAGATGTGAAAGCTAAAATACTCGCTTTTGATCAGAAGTCAGCAAAATAATTGACGGCGAAAGAAAGATAATGCTTCAAAAATACTAAACCGAGACCAGCTTGAGGTGAATTATGTGTACGCAGGGAGACGTGTGCATAAGAAAAGGTACTTTATAGCGAAATTCTTCTTTGTGAAGCCAACATGACATTTGAAATCAACACAAATATATTTACCGAAAACAATACTGACATTCCCCCATTGAGATCACAGACACTGGCTGGAATTCGCCACTGAGCAGTATCCTTAGTGCAGACGGTAAAAAATGCAATATAACCGATTATGTAACCTTTGTGTTGGTTGGTTTTAATTTTTTTTAATTTTTATTTCACTCCGATGATTATGGATACTCGAATTTCACGAAAATATTTCACGGCCCGTTGTATTTCACAGCAGTTCATCTTAGATCCACTTTCCTCGTTGGTTGATTTGCGTGTTCCGTGTCCTAGGTGTCTGCCCGCGAATTACTCTCATAATTCTGATTGGCCAGTCAAGAAAGGAAATGTGTCCTTGCAAAGACACGCCGCCAATAAGCAAGATAAAACTGCTGGTATGTCCATAGGGTATTGAAATTTAGCGTGTGCAGAAATCTTTTCGGGGAATTCGCGTACCCCTACCGATAATTCCATAGGTTGTCTAGAGGACAACTGGAACATGGAGTATGACAAGTCAATCTGCTAATCCTCTGTTACACTGTCAAATTTTTCCGTCAAACTGCTTCCAATACGTTTTGTCAAATAAAGTTGGACAGTTATGACTTAATCGAAACGTCATGAATGTCGCCATATTTCTCTGCGAAAGTTGGATGGCTTCAGTTACCATCAAACATTTGAAGACTGGACCAGTTCAAAAATTAATTTGATGTTTGACGGTCTCAGCCAATCAGAATCGAGCACGACAAAAATTGACATCAAGAAACTTTAAAATAACGAACAATTGTTGGAAACAAAGTTGAATATGAAGATAATTAATTTATGTAGAAGCTGTATTTTAAGTGAACCTTGCACATAATATTACGAAATCAGAGGTATAAAATTTCAATGTGCAGGAAACACCTCCGATGATTAAAATTTGAATTTAGTAAAGAAACGAAACGGTAAATTACAACATTCCCTACATCTGTTCCTGTAACGGACTGTATGGAAAAACGAAAGCAATATCTCACTATGAAAATAATTTTTAAATAATTAAAATTAGATTCGCAAAGTGTGGTACATTTTCAAACACATTCAAGATTATTTGATAAAATTTGTTGGAAGGAAATATTTGATGGTAGTATTTTGTCCTCAAATTTTGTCAAATATATTTAAGGAGAAAATCTGAGTGTGTGACTACAATTTTAGCACCACGGAGAAATAAGAAGAATGGAGCATGAATAATTCTCATAGATGAAATCTTTACGTAAATTATCACCAAATACTAGCGTTTTCAGACCAACACCGATAACATGACTCTTCCAGACCCTAAAAATTAATAAGAAGAACCATTCACTATACTTATATGTAACAAATTACACAATATTTACCAAGCAGAAAATAATAAATTAATATTACAACAAACAATAACTTATTTTATTGGTTACAATTCATAACAGAATTAATAAAACAAGTTGCATAAAGTTTAGTTATATAGCACAAACATTGATGCTAATTTATGCAAAAATTTAAAAATGAATATATATAAAAGAAAAAGCGATTTTATTTTAGAAGTTTCTACCATCTTTCAGCAGTCATAGAGTTCGAGTGTTGTTTCAAGCTACTTGTTCGAGATGACTTAATGTATGTACGTTAACTACACTTTGGGTAGATGAGGTCTCTGGATGGCATCTACAATAAATAAACATAACAATATCAAATATCATGAGAAAGAAACGATGCAAACTTAACGCACAAAATTCATTGCAATATCTAAATTACCAACGAAGTTAAAAAAAAAAACATACAATTTAGGCATTATGCTAAACTAAAATTATTACTATATATTGTTACAATTTCTCTCTCTAGAAATTAAGTGGGCTATACCAAGTTCTTTAAGGGCTGGAGGTCGTAATTAAATAAAATACTTATTTATAATTTCCTTATTTTATTTACAATAACAACAGCAAAATTCTCTGAACTCATAATCTCACAATAAATTGATACCACTTACTGTTCACAACTAATTACTCCAATTTCATACAATTTATAATAACCACAAAGAAATCAACTAAATTAAATAATTTAAGATAAGTCCCAATAGACAGTGTATCAACCTATTCAAATATTATATAAAATATGTGTCCAAATCGACAGTTCGAATATTTACAGTAAAATCCGTATTACACTTCCATTCAGTCCCACCTCAGTTCAGTCCATGTCCTACCAGTCGCAATGCTCTAGAGTCCTCCATACGCCCTCACGCACAGTAGGCTTCACTCGTCGGTTTAACACCCTCTCGTCCATTCAAGCCACGAACACCTCACCCGCCGTCGTCCCGCAATCGCCTGTCGTCGTCCATAATTCACTTCGCTCGCGCACACTCGGCTAGATGGCCTCTATCAAAGACTGCCTGCTGCTGGGTTACGGCAGTGTATATAGTGTCTTAGGCCTCCACCTAGAATCTTCCCCAACTCGCGTGATGCGTCGCGGAGGGCCGAGGCGCCAGCCAGTCTCACCAGAACATTCTTGTGTCGTCGCCAAACCCCTCGAAACCTCCAACAGGGGAGAGGGACCGTGACACAAGCAAGGCGCCGAGCAGCGCGGCAGCCCGACGAACGCTGTCCATTATTCATGGATTTTCCAGAAAGGGGGGCCAGGAGGCAACAAGCATGTCAGCCAAGGGGATGGAAGGATTGAGGTGGGTCCACCGCCACAGTGCCGGGCAGCAGCGCGTAACAATATCAAGACAATTTTAAGTTCGGTAAACACCATTTATAAAATCAACCCGGTAGGTACTTGTTTTGCATATAAGTAAAGACATAAAAATTCAAACACTAAAAATTATTCTTTGTGAAAGTCAGCTGGTCCATTATTAAAATCAAGATTTTCAGTAATTATTAAAAAGAATGGGAATGTAAATAATATTCTATCTATGTTTAAATGATTTTATGTCACAGCAACGAAGATCTTCAAACTGAGGCGGAAGGAAGTTAAATATCTTTATAGCAGACACGTGACCTCCTTTCTGTTAGAGGGACGGAGAGGCAGTGGGAAGTTGCAGGTTTTTGGTGTATCTAGTTTTATAATGATGGACATCTGAAGTGGTCAAAAGGCATCAGGAAGGTGTGAGGAATCAGCCACACGTTCGGGAAGCCATTTTGACGGTTGTCAATTGAATGATAAAGGGTTAAATGGGTTTTGGGAGCAGTGAAGGTGAGGTCTAGGATGTGATTTACCCGACTAGCCGCCAGGTGTCGTCAAGGCGACGCCGAGATGACAGATGATTGTTGTAGCACGATGACTCTCGATGACCTTAGGATTGCGAGCCGTACGCCCGGACGAAATCTCTTCGCCGATGATGCTGTTGACTTCTGCCCCGATGATGCTATCTCAAATTAAGTTGCATTATTGTGGTTAGCTAAACGGTAGCCGGTGGGTAGCCTACGTACAATGCTGATCAGTCCTTGGCGGTAAACATACAAAAACGGTAACACTCGCGTATGTGGATTGTTAGGGCCAACCAAACGCCCATAAGACACGGAACACTTGTTAAAACCTATATACTTGAACATGTTGAATGAAATTAGGACATACTGACGTGATACGAGCGGGTATTTTTAGGGCCCGTCCCCTTAAACGCACAAGGCGGTGGAAATAACCTACGTACTGTTCAGTTCACAGCATCATTTATTCGACGATACTACGCATCCCTCTCAGGGGAACACTTTACATACGAAGAGTGTGGCTATACATTACCGGCCACTGCAGTTACACTGAGAAAGAGTCTTGCGACAATGATGACATTAAGGAGCTGAACGCTTCCTGGGTCGATGCTATTCCCACGGGAAGTGAGGGTGGTGTACCGGGTGGCCAAAACGATAAAGGTTCCAGTGAATGAAGTCTATTGCAGTTAAATGTCCAAACCAAAAATGATGATAGTCGCCCGGTGCATGGGAAAATTTGGAGCTCAAGACACACGCACCACCCTCCTACGATGCTCCTTGCTGATGCGCTGGTGGGCCTCGGTTGACCCATGTACCAGAATGGAACTACTTCCTGCCGTAACACGTCTCCTGCTTTACGTCATTCTTCTTACCAAAACTTATGTTGAAAAATACATATAAGACTCTGCAATACAAAACACTGGTGATTGATAATGGGCATAGCCCTATATGCGTGATGAAAGAAATGTGTATGATAACAAGGTCAACAATATACTGGGAAAACAAGGAAAGACAACAAATAATAAAACATTTAATACCCGTGACAATAATAATTGGTGTAGACCCTGGGCTTTCATGTCCAGTTATTATAGGGCTTACTTTCGTACCACTCCGCCTCGAGGATTCTGTACTGCCAGTGTTCTTGGCAACCACCGGGTGAGCTGCACCAACATTCCCTAAACCTGCACTGCACTGCTCCTTATCGCGCACCCACGACCTGGTGCATTCTCCGCTCGCCAGTAGAGCGCACATCCCTGCTCTGCGGTGGCTTTCAGAACGTGGCCGGACAAATGGTCTTAGGGATGAGGGTATGTGGCACACGACAAACGCTCCTTTTCGAGACCGTTTGTAGGCCGACAGATGTTACTTGCAGCAGCTGCAGGTGCGGGCTGACATGCGTGGCCGAAGGCGGTACCGCCGCTCCTCTTGCCCTGCCGTACTATGTGTTGCCGGCGGTTGCCCCTTCCTGGTAGGCAACTCTCGCTGCCTGCACGCTGCCGGCGTGAGCGCCGAAGGCGGAGCTAGCATTCAGACCCTCTGCCTTAGCTGTCTCCCTCCACACTCCTGCTGTCTCCCTGCCTACCTTGCTGCCTCCGGGTACGACCCGGCTGAACAGCCCTTGCAAACACCTCTCCATCCCCTGTGTCTTGCTCCTGCACTTCCTCCTGCTCCTGCATCTGTGATTCCTCCTCCTGCTCCTGCTCCTGCGATCCCTCCTGTTCTAGCTCCTGCACATCGGTGAGCACATCAATGCTGCTGTGCCCCTCACCGACCCCCCCTCCCCCTGCTATCGACTGGAGGTGCTGCGGGTTCCCTTTAGGGCGTAATAATACTAAGCGACTCCTGCAAGCTTTCCTCCCCTTCCCCTGCACTTGCTTGAGGTGCAGATGCACCTTCCAGTTTGCTCCCTTGTTTCTGGGGCTCTTCGACGTCATCCCCGTCCTGCATCACCTCTGGTGGACTCCTGGCGTTGATGTGCACGGGTGGGTCCTCTGCGTGCTCCCCCCCTGAAGTGTCACTACACCTCACAATCCTCCACTTCTGCGCCTGCTTATCACGGCCTTTGCTGTCGTGAGGCCGAGACACACCGGGACCGACCTCGTCGTCGACTGCACCCGGGGTTAGCCGGATATCGTCCCGGTGCACCCGTGCCTTCTGTTTTCCCATGCGGATGTTGTAGGTGGTGGGTCCGTGCTTCTGTAGCCCGCGATGGGGCACACACTCCAACGTGCTGCTAACCCTGCACAGAAATCACTCTTCGCTGCTGACTAAGGATGTGTCCGCATATATTCTTCCTGCCCCTCATGCAGTGTAGGCGGCAGTCTTGTGGTGACCGGCAGCCATCTTGAAACGTATCGATCTTTCTGTTCCCTTACTTTACGTAAGCATCTCCTGAGCTGCCTCCTCTGCGTATCTGTGCTCGCAATTTCGGTGCTATCCTCCCTCTGCGGACACTTAGCGTCCCCTGGTAGGCGCAAGTTGTGGCATAGTAACGCCTCTGCAGACGATCTTCCCGTTGCTGCATTCATCCTCCTTCGGAGGGTGTTCAAAATGGCGGGTATATGGTCCGCCCATGTGGCATGCTGATCGCCCACACGGAGCCGCAATTGTGTTTTGATTTCTTGGTTTCGGCGTTCCGTGGGGTTCGCCCTCGGATGGTAAACGGTGGTTGTAACGTGATTGACGCCCCACTTCGTGCATAGTTCCCTCCACTTCCGTCCGGTGAACTGCGTGACATTGTCTGTTAGCAAATTCCACGGAAATCCCCAGCGCGGAAAGAATTGCTTTTCTAGCACCTTCGCCGCGTTTCTTGCTCTTGCTCCACTTGTGGGATACACTTTCGTCCACCTTGAAAAATTGTCAGTTACGACTACAACGAAGCGTTTTCCTCCTCTTGTCCTCGGATAACGACCCATCGAGTCAATGCAAACCGTCCTGTACGGTTTTTTTTGGCACATATGGCCTTTGTTGCTGCCTCCCGTCTGGACGACACAGTTTGTACACGTTGTACTTATGGCACTTTTGCGCGAACTGTCTCGCATGCCGACTAAGGCCTGGCCAGAATAAATTGTCGCGTACATTGCGAACTGTCAATCCAACGCCGGGTGTCCAGCCACGCTGCCATTGTGAGAATAAGCCAGCACCTGATCCTTCAAGTCTGCCATCCATGACATGCCATCCTTCCACTTCTTGATGGGCCCACTGCCTAACCTTCCCCTGCCGAACCTACAACTTTCCTGTTCTTAAATGACCTCCTGGTACAAACCGCTATTGTTAGCGATGGCCATGTGCTGGACACGAACCTCGGCTATGGGAAAGCGTGAGTCTGGCGGCAAAATCTCCTCCAACTCTTCCTCGTCTCTAACAATAACCTCATTGTTGGAGTTGCATGGCAATGCGCCCGCCAGCTCGTTTTCCCTACCGGGCACATGTTCTACAACAATGTCGTTGGCCTGCAAGTGTAATGCCCATCTTGTCAGCTTGCTTCTCGCCTCCCTCATGTTATGCAACCATACAAAGCACCGGTTGTCTGACCGTAGTGTGAACCTTTGGTAGTCTAGATATGTGCGGTACTTTCTGACTGCCCAGATGATTGCTAAACACTCCTTTACGTTTACGTCTTAGCATTAACTTTTGTACTTGCAAGACCAATGACGTGCTTCTCTCCACTAACGTCAACCTGGTACAATACTGCACCTATTCCCTCTAGGCTTGCATTAGTTTGGAGGTACAAATGCTTTCATGCGTCGTAGCGTGCAAGTGTCATGCATGCTCAGAATTCGCTCTTGATGTCTAAGAAAGTGTTCTCTGCCTCGTCCGTCCACTGGAATCGCTTCTGTGGCGAGAATAAGTCCGTCAAGGGAGCTGTGATTACGACGAATTTTTCGGAATGTGTTCTTGAAGCCAACTGATAAGCCCAAAAAATTTTCGTAGTTTTTTACGCGTACGTGGTTGCAGGTAGTTGTCAATGAGATTCAACTGTTCAGGGTTCAGCCTATTTCCTTCCTGGTCGATGACATGACCCAGGAAATCGATACTGGTTTTCCCAACGTGGCATTTCTCTTCTGGGCACGTTAGGCTGTTAATCGCTAACATTTCCATGACAACTGCTAAATGGTGTACATGTCCCTCCCAACTATCTGACCAAATAATAACGTCATCGAGATACGCAAGCGTATACTCTCCAATAATGTCATCGAGCACTCGTACCATAATCGCCTGGAACATTGGTAGAGTATATTTCAGTCCAAATGGAGTAGCACAGAACTGAAATCGCCGTCCGTCCGGGACGGCAAATGCTGTTATCGGCCTATCATCTAATTCCAACGGTACTTGCCAGTAACCACTCTTAAGGTCCATAGATGTCCAAACTTTAGCCTGCCCCAGCACACTTAGGGCATCTTTCACGCTAATGCACGGTGGGAGCACGCTACACGTCACCTGGTTCAATGGGCGAAAATCGACGCAGAATTGCCATGTTCCATCGTTTATTTTTTGGCGCCAAGGTAATGGCCGAATTGAACTGACTGTTTGTAGGTACTATCACATCGTCATTAAGAATTTCCTGAATTTGCGCTTCTTTTAACCGCGTCTGATGGGGGAAATACCCTCGCGGGTTGGTGTATACCGGCTTCTCGTCCGTGAGCGTGATTGAGTGCTCAGCGACGGTAGTTCTTCTCAACACATCATTTTTACCAAACACGTCACGGTGTTCGTCAAGGACAAGCTGAAATGCAGCCTTGTGTTCTGGCGGGACTTGGTTGTCAAGTTCCCCTAATTGTACCACGGGTATGCTACCCGTCGGACAGTAGTTTAAGTTATACACAGTGCGTCTCTCTTTCGCGCCAAAATGTATTCGTCTTTGCTGCCGGATCTACAATGGTGTTCTGCTCCGTAAGCCACGGTATTCTCAAAATAGCATCTTCGCAGATACCTGGTGTAACAATGACTGAAGTACTGGTTTTTATATTCCAAGCTTGAGCTTACACTACTGCCTATCCCTACGGCCGTACTACAATGCTCGTTCGTTGCCAGCTGAATTATGTGACTAGTAGGCATAACGTCCTGCTTACGTACAAAGTGCGGTTGTACGAAATTGTGGGAAGCTGCAGTATCATTAAGACGTGGCATAGCTGACCATTAATAGCGACCAAAATACATATGAACGGTGCATAACTGCTGCTAATTTGCTGAATTAAGGTCTGCTGTGGGGTCGATTTTGATTCCTGAATCCGAATTCTAGCGGGCGGGTTGTCAGAAGCATTAAGTCCCTTCACCCCTGCAACCCGTTTCCCTGCTTCTTACGGTCTGCTGCCTCTTTAATGAGGTCCAAATGCGAGTTGTTAGGGCATTGGTTGTGCCAATGACATTGTTGGTTCGGACAATAACTGCATGAATATTGCGGCGGATGATCCGGATTCCACCCTCTCTGAGCATTATTGATATTACCTGCTAGGCTCCTGCTCAGTGGTTTCTGACCATTCCACCCCATTAATTTATTCCGTTTCTGGTCATGCCTGTACATTTTCTCATGCTGATGCCCAGTAAAACTACGCTATGGTTGTGAAAATGCTTGTGGTGTGGTGGGATGATGGTTTTTGTTTACAGTCTCCTCCCGTTGCTCGTGCCGCAATTTTACAGCATTTCAGTCTCAGTGTGGCTGCTCGTGTGTATGTTCCAAAATGATAGCTGCATGCATGAGGTCTTCTAACGTACTGTTAAGTAAAGGTCAAGAGTTGCCCTGAATTCTGGTCTGGCGGTTTCTGATATCACTTCTAGTACTTCACGTTCTGGCAAATGAGGATGAAAGTGTTTAATGAGGTGATTTTTGCAAGTTATGAATACTAGAAGTGACTCACCCAATTGTTGACCCTCTAACGTCAGCCTGCTCTGGGAATACAAACAGGGGAAATCCCCTCTGAATGGACATTGGAACGAGCGACAGAACTCCTCCCACTGAAGTCCGTAGTGGTTTAAGGATCTCCACCAAGAGTGCGCGTCTCCGTGGAGTTGCGCTCGAACACAGCTGTCCCATTCATCCCGGCTGACACCACACCTGGTAAGGCGGGATACGCAGTCCTCCAAGAACGCTGTCGGATCCTCTGTTGGTGTTCCGGCAATGTCTGGGATTTGGACGGTGTTTTTAGCCATGGTCGGCCCTGGCAGAGGTTGGTTTTGCTTTGACTCTGCGGTTCTGCTCTGTGCTGCGCCTTCCATGACCGCAGGCTGAGACGTCATTGTTCCCACGCAATTTGGCAGTTAAGGTGTGATGGGCAGGAAATTTGGAAAATTTTGCGATATGGTTGGTAGTACTTTAAACAATTTCAATAAGCCAAAACTTTAGCAGATATGTGTGAACTTATCTTTCTCGCCATCACTATAATATGCAACATATTTCAAAAACTTGGCCACAATGTCACTAATATTCCATCTCTTCTTATTAATGCTTAAATTCATAATCTAGAATGCTAAGTCAGCAGTCCATAAAACTGAATAATTTGCCTCTGTCATTCATCAACACAAACTCATTATTTTCGGCATATAAGAAACATGTCTCAAACTTAACATTACATTTAATATTCCTGGAAATATCATTCATCGTAATGACAGAGAGGGTGCCCCCTGTGGCAGTGTATCAATTGTATTTCGATCAGATATACCACATTACATCCGTAATGTTAACACATATCCTAGCATCGAAGCCACAGCAGTTCATGTCACAGGTGTACATCCCCCCTTTGCATTTGTCCAGATCTACGTTCTTCCCAGGAGACCATTCCCAAAGGACGGTCTTACACATCTTCTTTCCATAGATTCATCCGTAATCCTGGCTGGTGACTTCAACAGTCAACACGTTGCATGGGGATGTCATACCACTACCTTTAAAGGCAGAGGACTCCATAAATTCATCATCGATAATCTCCTCTCTTTCTCTCAGCACCAACCACACGCGCACGCCATCCCTCGAGAGGAAATTTCCATCCTTCAATCATAGACTTGTTCATTACCACTCCCAACATTCAACTTTCAAATACTGTCTCTCGCACTCATATATATTCTGACCATTTACCAGTCGTCTCTATATTCAGCCCTCTCGCAGCTTACGCAGAATATAGAAACACTTCACATTCTTCCAAACACTCAATTCGGCTTTCGCAAACGTCACTCCTCCCTACACGTAGTTGTTGCTGTAGTGGACAAAATTACACAAGGCTTTTGCGAACATGAGCATTACATCTTAATTCTTCTCGACCTTGCAAAAGCCTTGTGCCTATAGCCTATAGCTCTAGTAGCAATGTGTTCAGTAGCATCAAACATTAAAATAAATAATACCATTTAACAAATTATTTCACTTTTCACACATAATTTCTTCTCTGCTGAATATACTTTGTATTTCTGTACAATATTATAGCATCCCTTTTTGTCTTCATGTTTTCCTCACTGCGTTTTGGAATTATGATTAATGTTGAATAGGTTTGTGTATTATATTAATCGCCACATAAATAATATGTTATATATCTGCAATGTACACAGTTATTAGGTTATTCAAAACTTAAGTTTCACCACAGTACAGGTTAGACAATGACTAGAAAGCATGATTAGTTTTGTGATTAAAATAAAATTTAAAAAAAAATGTATTGCACATGTAAATGTTTATAAACTAAATATTTTTGGGGACGAATTCGTTTTAACTTTTGTTTTCATTCATTCTCTCGAATCAGCAATTTTCGTAGTCCTTATGACCACTCTAGCTCACATCTAGAGAAAGCTGAACCAGTGATGGCTGGGAACCCACTACTGGGGTGATTCATGACGTTATCAAATAATTGGCAATAAAGTGATTTGGTCTTTATTAAAATAATTAAAACCAGGACGTTCTGCAAATTTTAGCTAACCTTTACGTAACCAGGGGATGTAGATGTCAATGTTACGCGAGTCCTTTTACTAAATCTATGCTTCCATAACAAAAAAAAAAAAACGTTAATAAGATAGTATGCACGGATTTGTGTATGTATATTTTGAAAAACAAATAAAAATACCTAGGCTCTTTCAAATGAAATGCTCAATGAACATTTTCATAAAAAGCATGTTGTAGTACTTTATCGTATTGCAAGCCCATGTAACTGATCCAAGCCTAGCAAGACTGAGTGCCGAGACTGCTCACTGTAGTAGGCAGAACACAGCGTGTCGTGGTGGAATCACAATAGCCTGACAGACGCGACGCGGATAAAATCATTTTCCAGCAAATCAGGATCGAGCCTTCTGTGACGCCAACGCGACGAAAATGGGCCGCGCGATAAGATTTCCGTGTAGAAAAGATTTCTAATTTATTCGTGTCGCGGGCGCGACAGGTCTGTAGATCTGTCTAACCCGCCATATTTTTGGTGCTAAAGTTTTAAGTTCTCTATTATTTACCGTATTAATAAGCAAAGCAACACATTTTAATGCCTAGATGTTATTGTGATTCCAGCATCAGCCTGGCTCGCGGACCAGCCCAGCAGCAGAAACTCACAATCAGGTAGGAAACATTCGCTTCCAGACAGTAAGCCAATCGGAACGAGAGATAACGAGCTGTCTAAGTAATTTCCCTCCTCCTTCCCCTTGAACTCTTCTGCACTCAACTGGAAGAAGTTCCAATTCTCGCCACCACCATCTTTTCTAGCAGCATTGCATCGACGAGAGAAAATATTGAAATCTGACGAGAATTGTCATTAAAACGACCATTTTTATGCTTCTAAATACACTTAGTTTGTCATTTTCGGACACGGCATTGACGTGTGTCAGCAATAAAAATGCTGGTTGTTGTTTCTTCTTTAGATGACGTAGTTATTACCCTGGCACACTGTGTATGTACGGAGTAGGAAACTATTTCCTACAACCCTGCACTCATCGCCAGCGAAAATATGACTCTTATTTATACAATTAGTTTGGCTTTCTTGCATGTTGTAAAGGTGTTTTCTAGCCATACAATGCTAGCATAATGACTTGGACAGTAGCATAGCCTAGTTTTATCTGTATCCGAATCTTGATTAATGTATAGTGGATGATTTCTCCGAAGTCTGCACATTGACCTTATGCAGAGGTGCAAATAAATATTATTTAATAACAGAAATATTTTACTTATGTAAACCTGATTTCATCACAACAAAGTAGAAGGTTGTATGTTCACGTGGTCAAAACCTCGTACACATATTTTAAACAGGTCTCGTATTATGAAGCGACATATTAATTACATTGATTATTAAATATCTCTACTAAAATAAAATAAAAATAACAAAATCAGGTATACGCAATAAAAATAGCTTAGCAAAATAGTGTACGAAATTTCATCGAGACCGACCAACAAAACTGTAACTAGTATTCCTCCTTAACAACTGAGGTACAAAAAAAGAAAATTTATTTTTCTGAGGGTCTACAAATCCTAACAGTCCTTTCCTGATCTCGTAAGTACCACCTTTGGCAGCATCGATATCGGCCTTAATCTTTACACACTCTAGGTCAACTCCTTGGTGATGCTGCAATTAAGAATTTGCTTGGGGAAAATTTTGAAGAACGTTTACCAGTTCCTCCTCAACTATGGAAGACTCTACTTTAAGATTAGTATGCTCTAAACTATCTGATTGTACTATTTGATCAAACATGAAATCAGTTTGCACCTCTACCTGACAAACTTCCTTTGGCCCTACGGATTTCGAAACATCCTCCCGTTTTCATATTTGACTGGGCCACTCAGAATTCGGCAACATCGGCTCGTACGTGATTCGTGTGCAGACAGTTAATACTTGTCAAAAAGTAATTCAGCCAATCAAGACAGGTAAACGATCTTATAGTGTTTTGAAATATAACTTGTCTTGAAATATTCTCGCGAAATTTCACTACCCCTACGCATAAGCTGCACAAGCCATTTAGCCAGTCTACTTGTAGGTTTATTGGTGGTTAAAAACCAACTTAGTGCCTAATTATCTGTGTGTGACAAGAACTCCGCACTTTCCAGGTAATCACGAAGTATTTCCATTCCATAAATGACCGCTAACATATATTTCTCATGTGCCGAGTACTTCTGCTCAGAAGGAGACAGAGGTCGGCTGGCATATACTACAGGAACTAAATTAACATCTTGCTCTTGGCACAACACAGCACCTGGCGCTAATTAACTGGCATCAACTTGGAGAGTAAATTGCTTAACAAAATTTGGCAAGTGTAGAACAGGGGAGTAGTTTTTTTTTCTCCTTTAAAAGCTTAAAAGCATGACACTACTAAGACACGCCCCAGATAAAATCTACTCCTTTTCTTTTCTATGCATTCAGGGTCTCAGCTATACTAGTAAATTCGGGAATAAACTTTGAATGAAACCCAACTAAACCCAAAAATCGACGAACCTCACGTAGATTTTTCGGCATAGGAAAATTCTCTATCGGTCGGATTTTCTCCGGATCCATAAACAGTTTCCCTTCTGAAATTACAAACCCGAGATATCTAACATAAGTGTTAGCCCATTTAACTTTTTCGGGGTTCACTGTTAATCCTGCATCTCTCAGAGCAAGCAAGACAATTCTCAGATGTTCGAGAAGCTCCTCGAAAGATTTACTATACACACAGTCATCATCAATATAAGTAAAAAGAAAGAAATATTGATATTTCCCTAGCATGTTAAAAAGTACCCTAGACATTGCATGTGGGGCAAAATTAACCCCCGTGGGTAACCTTTTCCATTGGTACTGGCCCCGAGTTGTTACAAAAGCCAAGATACCACGAGATTCGGGGTGCAACTCGCATTGAAGGAATGCTGAATTTAAATAAAAAATGAAAAAATATTTGGCATCCCCTACATGCTGGAAAACTGACTACTGTTGGTAAAGGGTAGGGATCTACAAAAAAAAATTTCATTTACCTTTTTGTAATCACAAATTACTCTAAATTCTCCTGGCACTTTCTTAGGTAACAAAAAAGTCGAACTTAAATAAATACCATTAGAACTTTCCACAATATCCTCCTCTTGCAACTTGTGAATAATTTCACTGGATACTTTAAGTTTTGGAGGAGTTATTCGTTAGGGTACTGAAGATACACAATCCTTGAGATTTAATACAATGGGTTGCTGCTTATAATGCCCCAATTTAGGAGTTACTACATCGGAAACTTCCTGTTTCAGCTGTAACAATTTAGTATCCTGATCACTCGAGTTACTTGACTTTTGTACTGACTGATCTGAAATCATTTAAAAATCCAAATGTTTCGAATTTATCTCAATAGGCTGGGATTTACAAAAAGTAGATACTAAGTGTTTCTTTTCCAGGTCCAACATGACCTGGGTTTTCCCCCAAAAAATCCACTCCCACCAGCAGGTCATGACTAAGGCCTTGCAAAAACCTAAATTGGAATTTTCATGTGAAATGTTCTATTTTGACTTTAAAATGGCTATACCCTTAGAACTAATAATCCCTCCATTTGCAAGAGAAAACTCTGACGCTTCTCCTGATGAAACCTGAATAATGCCTTTGGGCATATGGATAAGCAAATAATTACATAAATCCTGATTGATAAGTGAACGACAGGCACCAGAATCCAACAAAGCAGCTACAACTACCTGGTCTGAAATATTTACAGAGTTGTATAATAAACCATATTTCCTCTCATACCCTAAAACATTAACTGAAGATTATCCCACAATCTTATTCCTCAAGGGGTTCATAGGTCAATTAGATTTAATGTATCCCTTTTGCTTGCAGAGGAAACGAGTATACTCTTCAAACCTACTCGCATTTCTGGCACCACCCTGAACTTCCTGAGTTTGAGAATAATTTTGAATTATAGAATTATTCAGGGTCTGAGAATACCATGATCGAGTTTGAACTTTACTGGGTCGGGGCAGCTTACTGGAAGTTATATTTAAAAAGGATTTCCTATGAAAACAATCCTTAGCTAAAAGGTTGGTTTTCCCACAAATTACACAAAACTTAGAAAATTTGATTTTTTCTCTTTCTCTTATGTTTTCCCAGGTACCACTTTTCCTGACTCTAGATGACTAACTACACTGCTCTTTTCCTCCCCTAAACAGTCCCTCGATGTTCTCTCTACTTCAGTAACTTAATCTAAAAGTATTTTCAAAGTGTTCGGTTTAAAAGCAAAACAGAAATAACTACTACTACGGGGATGAAGGTTATAACAAATTATTTATGTGAAATATTCCTCTGAACATTGAAATCTTACAACATTTACAATATCTACTATTTCTTCAATAAATTCTTGCAAAGACTGATCGAGCCTTCGTTTTCTCTCTAACAATCGTAAACGAAAATTCGTCACTGGAATTTCACTAGAGACTTCCTGTATACAAACTTTTGCAAGGGTATCATATTCAGAATCCTCATCTCGGGCCTTACTAAAAATTGCCTGCAACTCATACGTCACTCTAAAAGTGGTTAAAGTAAAAATAATTTGTTTGTCACGAAACTTTAAATAAAGTACTAAATTCAACTGTACAAAACCTGTACTAAGGATTCCAGATTTAGCTTAGTCAATGTAGGAATTTTGGTAGACAATTCTAACGGAATAGATCTTAAAATTCTGAATAATGAAGTGAACTCATTCGAAACAGCAACCGCTCCTGCTCCTGCCACATCCTCCCGACGCACCAGGGCATGCACTTTTGTTCTTAAGTCATCCATCGACTCAGTTTCCACCATCTCCACTCCTGCTTCCTTAAGAATCTGGAGTAGAGAAGCTTTGGTAAGCTTCTGTAGCTATTCTGTAGACATTATTAAAATTAGCACATACACCAGCCCTATAAAAATCAATAAAAAGTTTACCCACTGAAGTGTATTCCTTGGCTTTTTCCTCAAAAAACATTAACTCATGGATTGTGGATTATATATTGCTCAATCACCGTGCCCAACGAGAGCAGAATGCAGCACAGATCTCTTCTTGCTGAGCCCTCACCCCCAAGGGCATGGTAAGATGGACATAAACAGTCTGCAGAACAAGAAAACCAATAAAAGACAAAACTCTCATTTGAGCAAAAAATGAGCAAATATAACACAAGATATTAGCGTGATATATCAGAATGCAAAATCCACAAGTCAATGTAATGTTTCATTTATTTGTTATTTTTTCTGTTTATCTTTTCTCTCATAAACATTATATGTTTACAACATGGAACACTTTAAGAATATATATATGTATATGTTTACTTTATAGTTGGATTATATTTGTATCACAACATATATAATGCGAATAAAATTGTCTATAAAAATATTCTCCCAAAATTACATATTTGGAAGATTTCTGATATTACAAAAATTGGATAACAAAGTTTAATTACTTTTTCCTCAATTTTAGGCCTATAAGCTGCCCAGATGAAAATAGGAGAAAGTATACTAAGGAATTACTGTCTTATACCAGACAATTCTAAATGCACGCAACAGTTATATATATATATATATATATATATATATATAATGAGTATTTATACTGCCTCCATCACTTATAGTTCTGCCAAAAACATGAGTGCAGAGGAATAGTGGAATAGTGCTCCTATACTACCAGATATAAACATGATTATTTTGTAATTTCTCTGGTCATTAAGCACAATGCAAGGCCACCATTTCAAAATTTACAAGGATTTTAAGTTATTTATACCACTTACAGGACGATTTTAACACCAAGGCCAAAAGCTTAAATCTTTCAATTTGTTGCTGGAAATTACCTCTGGCTAGTTGGACTAACATAGGCCAACCAATTATGACTCATAATTTTAAATTGCAAATACTGGCAAAAATCATTAAGTTTTAAGGAAAACTTTCCTAAATTATTGGCCTGTTGGTCCACAACAGGCCAACGAAAATGACAAAATATGACAAAATCATTAATTTTTAAGGAAAACTCTTTCCTAAATTATTGGCTAGTTGGACCACAAAAAGCCAATTTAAATGACAACTTCTGTTAAAGTGAAACATTTTTAGAAATCATTAACTTTTGAAGAAAGTTTTCCAATTAAGAACTTTGTAAGTTTTATATTTCATTTTCATTTAAGATGTTTAAAACTTCCGTTTAAAATTTCATTTTTTTCTACTTTACCTCTTTTCTTTTAGATTAAAGCATTCTCAAAGGAATTTACTTTAAAACCTGGTCGCCAACATGGTACCTAAACTCCTATTTCAGGGCACAAAGTGTGTCCGCCCTAATTCCGCCATAAGGGCCTGCTTAAATGGTATTACTGTCTTAGTAAACCATTAATCAACTTTGCTGGGTGTCCTCCCTCTAGGGCTCTGACACTCGACACCAGTCCACAGATTCGGACAGCATTTATACCAAATTTTCAGACAATACCCCTGGTAGGGGTATAAACATTTCATTGGCCAATAGAAAACAAGATGGCCAAACAAGGTAACAGCTGGTAATTGTCTTTAGAGGGTGAGCATTTCTTCTTAGAGAGGTGTAGATATGATTATCTAATTAAAATGCCCGGATCGAAAATATGTCAAAATATGGGTGACGCACACACGTTCATGTAATCACACTTCCGCTTCTCTGACATGGGGCTGGGTGTGTCGTCAAGCAAAGCGCCACCCCTGCCGACGGCCAGGCAGCAACACTCACTGGCTGGCAAGCAGGTGACACCACTGGAGTAGTTCTCATAGTCGCCACACGATAGTAGCGCACGGCTGCCAACACTTTGCCTGCCGCTCTGCAGTCGAGTACAAGCCAGGTGTGGGGTATGTTGTGTTAGTGAAACTCTGTGCGGTGTCGGATCCCAAGGTCGTTCGCCCAGCCGGTGGCGAACGGCGTATAACGCAGCTGTCCGCACGGGCCGCTGCCCGTCCAGGCACCAAGAATTTGCAGGTATGTGGTAATCACCACGTCTTTTCAAACTTTTCGGGTAGGTAGACAAAGAATTCTTCAAGTATTTTACTGTGAATTTTTCGAGCACTCACGCTTGAAAACATGGCGTAATTTTGTAGATTGCCATCCCAAATGAGAGAGTCGTCACAAATTTTAAGAAAAAGTTTTAAAATGGAAAATTTTCTAAACCAATTAAACCGATTTGCACATTTGAAAATATGATTTCATAATCTGCAAAGCAGATTAGTGCAAATTTTTGCAACTTTATGCAAATTTATGCAAATGTGGTTCATATGCCCTTTTTGCACCAAGTGGGCCTGAACTCTTACGCTCCTACTACTGTAGCAACAACAGGTCATACTAAAAAATAATCTTCTGAACTGACATTTAAATTTATACATAAGTATAAATTTTATATTTCAAACATGACTACATATGCACTAATACACACTGCAGTGAACAAATATAGATTAGAAGCACGAAGAAGTCAGAATGGGTTAAGTAATGGTCAATTTATATTCATCCCTGATTTTGAAACATCTACACTTCTGAGAGCAGAATACCCTCATTTTACCCAAACTGGTAAATACCCACCTTTTTTTACCCGCGAGTGTGTAAAATATCCGAAATTCGGGTAGTTACCCGCACATTGGCATCACTGGTCGGTGAAGTGAGGTATGGAGCTGCCCTGGAATGTAAGGATGGAGGAAACGGGAGATTCCCGAGAAAAACCCGGCTGCCAGTGGCATCGTCCAGCACGATTCCCACGTGCGAACATCCGAGAGCGACCTTTCCGGAACTCAAACCCGCTTAGGTGGGAGGCGAGTAGTCTAACCACTTCACCGCCGCGGGCTCTACAGTATAGTAAGCGTGTCCGGTGATGTGTGAACCAATAGAATTGTTGTAAATAGGAACACAGAGACCGACTGAATTAGTCAGCCATGCAGTCGCGGACATAGGCGAGTCAGCCCTAGCTTGTCTGAACACTAGGACCACTGATTTGTCGCGAATAAATCGGAGCACACAGTTCACTTCAATTCTATGTATACACCTCGACTGTTATACTTCCATTGGCTTCTGGTGTCGTTCCCGCATTCGACAGAGCCACTCAGGATTCCGTGACTACGACACTCCACCTTCGTGATTCGTGCGCAAACAATTAACACAGACCAGTACATGCTTCAGCCAATCAAAAAGTCTGGCACATTGTTTTGGAGTCTATATTCTCTCGGGATTTTTTCGTGAAATGCCACTACCCCTACCTAACCCATTCTGACCCCCCTTAATTTACGGCTTCAGGTGTTGCAAACAGAACAGTTTATGATGCGTGCTGTACTTAAGTCGACACAATACTTGTTCCGCTGCCACAGCCAAAGAGTTCGGATACAGTAATAAGAACCAATTATGGCGCAGGCTAGTAAGACGGCCTGCGAATCATTTACCAACAAAGTGAAATCATTGGTCATTGATAGGGACACCTGTTTTCCGCGAAAAGATACAAGTGCAGGCTAGACTTAAATATCCTAGTTCAAATTTGCAAACTTAATGTGGTTATTGGATGCGTGTTTTTGTTAGACGACAGTTTCACACCTGGCCGGGCCAATCAGGAATAAGTTGCTACGACTCTGATACTCTGTGATTCGCGGGCAGAAACGTAAGACGCGTGGCGATCAAAACCATCCACTCACGAAAGTGGATCGTAGCCAGTATGTTTTGGAGTGTAACTAGTCGAGAAATCGTTTCGCGAAAAAAAAAAAAAAAAAAACTCGTTCCCCCTAGTCATTGACCTTCGCAGTGTGTAGCACATGCCAAAAATTACCTATTGGCTGTTCACGTTGAAATTAGCAGTTTTGAAAGCCCTGCTTAAGATCTACTTGTATGCACGTTGTGTATTCATCTACCTCATGTAACAATATTGCCATGTGCCTCATCACTTTATTCATTCGTCAGTCATGTGAAACAGTGAAATTATTAGAAAAGTAAATATTTTACAAATCTGCTTATTTTTACACTTCGATGCATTAAATAAAAGGAAGATGAAAAAATAATTTGAATTATAGCTAATGGTTGCCTAACACTCTTTTATCGACGTTACGACATGGAACTACTTTCAATTCATCGTTACCAGTTTTACCAGGCGCATGTCACTCAGTGCGCCTGTTAAAGTATATGCAGGCAGGGGCAGAGACTATTTCTAAAGTTAATTTCAAATGTGCTCACTTTATCGTGAACAGCCTTTACATGTGCGTAATGTATACAATTTTGTACAGTGGATCTGAAATGGGTAATTGTCGGCTGCTCTGTGAGGAAACCACAGGAGTATATAAATACACAGAGAAGAAATAACCTGGCGGTTCCTTAGATGTGGGCGTACCCATTCTCTGATTGGCTGATCTAGACTCTGGGAACAACCTTTATGTCCATAGTTTATTCGAGGTATCTTCACACTTTTTTTTAATAAAACCTCTGAAAAATCAGCCTTTAAATGGCGTGTTTTTATTTGTTTCCTATGCCGTGTGGTATCACGAGCATTTCATGCTTGTGTACACAAAAAAGTAGTTTATTTTTAATTAAATTGGACTTATAATTATATTTTATATACTAGTTATAATTAACGTAAATAAAAACAAGGATAATTGTAACACCTAATAAGAAATAGTTCTTGCGTAGAATAGTTCAAGGCTGTGTACACACTAATGAAGTGCGTCAGCCCTTTGGTGTAGTTTTCTAAACTTAGTTAAGCTTTGTTTACTTGATGCGGAGGAATATTATGAAAGTATAACATTAGCAGAATATCAGAAAAACTTTATATAACCATGAATGGACTATAATTGGCCACTGCGTGCCTCGAAATGTTCCTTATTGGCCGGGATGTCATCTGGCGAGTATGTTACCAGGCGATGATTGGCGAATGGCGTCCCGACATTTTGCTGACTAGTAACGCCCTTTTGGTGACGTGTGTGGGTGGATTTCGCGGTTTAAGAAGCTGTATTATTAACACTTTGAGGTCAGCAGACATTTACAAGACAACCAAGACAAGTTAGAAGAGAGTTACTTATATCCACGACTGCAGGAACACAGGTTCTATTGGTCTCTGTGTTCCCACTCACTACAGTTCTAGTGCAGGCCAACATGACAATGTACACGCCTACTGCGCTCTACAACGTTCATTATTGGCTGGTCGTCAGTCACTAAGGAGCTGAGTTGGTTTTGTCCCAGTCAACTGTCTTTATTTGTGTAAGATGTTTTACAGTTACACCTGTCCTGTCGCGGAGATGTAACAAACATAATTTTTGTAATCAAGAAGGTTATCTCGGTATACGCTTATCTCGGTAAATGAATGTTCTGCAAATACGACTTTTGTCAGAAAAGATTAAAAGAAATTATCAATGTCCCTATTATTTTACTTTTGTCATATTTAGTATATTCTTGGAGAAAACAAATCATCAATTTGGTCAAATATCGCATTTTTAAGGCTTGCCTATGCAGTTTCCTTAAGCGGTAAGAGTACAAGGTAAGTACAAAGATACGGGCGTAGTTTAACCTGTGGTCTTTCATCGCGTGTAATGAAACCCCACTGTTACAGGTGTAATTTGCACAGTAGAGCGTCACGACGGAAACACTGCTCGCCTTGCGCGTAGGAGCGACGAGGCACTGGCCGCGCGTGTTAGTGTCGCCCGTATCGCTCCTTCGCTTCTTGACCCTTGGACGCGCAGCTCCAACTACATAACTCTTAAACACAAACAGTACAACGACTGCATTCAAATGCTAAAAGTTTTCTTTTCGATGACGAAGACATTTTCAAAATGTTTTTTTTTTTTTTTTTTTTTTTTTGCTCGAGGTACACTCGAGCGTAGTCCTCAGAAGTGTTAAAAGTACTCTGTCGCCGGAGTCTGAAGTGCTAACGTGTGAACACCTGGCACGCGCACTCTACGCGAGAACGCCGTGTGTCATCTGGAGCGGTTCCTCCGAGGGGATACAGACACGTGTGCGTGTGTGGCGGCAGGGGCGCGTTGCGTCGATGTCGCCTGCGGTGAAGCGGCGCGTGGGGGGGGGGGGTGGCGACGGGGGGTGGGTGGTAGGGGAAGCGGCTTTCGGGGCTGTAGCGCAGCAGATCTGCAGATGACGTCAGAAAGGAAGGCCGCGTGCCAGTTCTCGTCGACTGCCTACTCCGGGTCTCGCCCTAGATATAGTTCATTCACGGTATCTTCGGCATTTTCTGCTGAAACCCTGCTGAAGGTCTACCTCCAGGATATTCCTCCGCCTCGCGCAAACTAAGCTTAACTAAGTCTGGAAGATCACGCCAGAGGAATGAAGCACCGGATTCGTGCGCACTCTGATGTAACAGTATTTTGTATAAGAACTATTTCTTACTAGGCGCTACCAAAACAAAGGTTTTCTCACTGTTTTTGTTCAAATTATTTATAACTGAAGCATTATAATTTATGGATAAAATATGAATAACATTTTAATTTGAGAGAAAAAAAAGTAACTTTAATGAAGACAAGTATAAATCTCTTGTCATACAGGGCGTATCTAGGAAGCAACCAAGCACGTCATACATTGGGAGATTTTTCAAAGGTTTGATTCAAAAAGGCCGAAGAAAACGTGAATGGACTATAGTCACTTCTACAGTGAGTGAAGATATTCGGGCGGCCCTTGACATCGAGATCTTGAGAGCCTATGAGGGTGAAGTGAGGTGAGTATGGAGCAGCGCTGTAATGAAGGGGTGGGGGAAACGGGAGATCCCCGAGAAAACCCGCCGACCAGCGGCATCGTCCGGCACGATTCGATTACCACTTTCGAAAATCCGGGAGTGACCCGGCCGGGGATATAACCCAGTTCGCCTTGGTAGGAGGCGAGCAGTCTAACAGCTAAGCCACCGTGACCCCGATTTGTTCCTTGTTTGAAGTGATAATTCTGTTCGGGTATCGGTATGATCGGAATACGTTAAGTGGTTTCATAAAAAGCGAGAATTTCAAAAAGTCAACAACGCAATTCAAGAGACATTCAACACTCGGCGAAAATACGTTAGGAAACTATCGCTTGCAACAAGCTAGATGCGAAAAAATTTGTGTCTGCGAATAGCTGGAAACTGCATAGACCGTTGCGTATGTATTGCTGTCGCCATGTCTTGTGTGTGACGGTGCGTGCCAACACACACACACACACACACAGGACGAGGTCTTGGTCTCATTGCTTCCCTAATGTAGATGTTAAAACCGAAAATATCTTAGAAACTCCCCCCCCCCCCTTTTCCACCCCCACCCCCTTCAAAAGTTGTAAAAAAATATTTGGGTTGGTTCCAGTGAAAAGGTTGGATATAAATTTATTTTCTTTAAATAGACGTAATTCATTTTATAAATGCTTTTACCCCAAGTTCACAATAAAGATTATATCAAAAATAGAACTCTGTATGAAAACATATTTCTTCCTCACAATATACATTTTAAAATTAATCACATGATACTTAACTTAAAATGACAGCAAGCGTCCCCCTAACCTCCCCCCCCCCCCCCCCCAACTCACCGTGTTTAAAACATTATAGGAACAGAAGTTCCTACCTACACGAAACCTCATTACTAGGGACCTGCAAAATTCGCGTTATTGTTTATTTTGGGACACATTAAACTTAAAACACACGTAACTTTGCAATACGTTTGTTATTGGACCGTACTTTATATATAACCCTGTGCCAATAAATGAACACTTCACAATCGTGTGCCTCAATCACGTGCAGTTCAGTCAGAAAGGGAGTGACTTCACATCTAGGTGGCAACCAATGGGGAAAAGACGCCGGCTCCAGTATGTACGGTACTGTGAAGTCTAGCCTGATGCCAAATAATAACGCGAATGTTGCAGGTCCCTACTCATTACTGTCTCCCCGATCCCGAGCGAGACCAAGCATACGTTCTTGATTAGGAATCGTCTAGAAGGTTCCAAATATTCTTCGTTCGTCTTCGTCCGGAAGTACTGGAAATGCTCTCTGGTGTTACGTGGCTGGCTGACGTCACGTGGCCAAGGCGACAAACAGGGGGGGGGGGGGGCAAAGTGGTACGAAGCTTCGCCGGCTGTTGCGCAGCCAGCAGCAAGCATTCGCCGAGCAGAAGTCAAGCAAGGTGGATGTGACGCGAGAGGCTCCGTCAAACGTTCCCGGACGCGTCCAAGGTAAGCCGTAACCAAACGGCCAGCATTTTTTCCAACTTCACTTTACGGTTCCGCTGGTATTAGCTTGCGTTCGATCTGCAGGGATAGCCGCCAGTCTCTTGTTCGCTTGTTCACAGAGAACTCATCAGTAAATATCGGGAAAATTCGCGAGTTCAATGACCTGCAGGCTAGACTCTGCAGTCTTATGTATGTACAAATATGCTGACATCAACTGCGAATTAGTTGTCTTCTTATACGGTGGAAGGTGACGATTGGGTCAGCGTTCTCCAGGAGGTGTCAAACACCGTGTGGACCAATGGCTTAAGTTATATAAACGCACGTGTTTTGAATTCTAGCTTGTCCCATACTGAATCCGCGAATACTTCAGGTCGCTACTCATCAGTAAGGGCAACTATTTTCCCCGAAAATATTTCAGGACAAGTTGTGTTCTAAAGCACTTTATTTCATCATCTCTTTGGTGATTGTATCATTTGAATTGTTAGGCGTCTTATCTGCCTGCCCGCGAATCACGGACGGTCAGTATCGGAGAAAATGCAACAGACTGTTTTCACACAAAGAAAAACGGCCAATAGTGAAATGAAGTCTTCAAATGTGCACATGGGATATTGAAGTCTAAGCTCCGCGTAAATCTTTTCGCGGAAAACAGGTGGCCCTACTCATCAGTAGAGCCACGAGAGCATTTCGCGAATTAATTCGGAGGCGAGGCAGTCTCCAAACACTTGTTCTTTTCGCCTGCTATTGTGAATGGGCAATAGTTCTTTAGACACGCCCCGTTTGACTGTGAGCCAGTAATACGCCGGAAGCAGTAGTGTGAGTGAGTGTTTAACAGTCCTGTACACAATCCTACACTTGATCACAGCAACCAATAAGGAAATAATAATATCTCGAATAAATAGAGGGCTGTCTAGCCTAGCTTGCTGTCAACTCAATCCACGAAATACTCAGTTTTCAAGGACGTGGCAATAATCACGTTCACCTATAAAAACAGTGAACCGGATAAATAGTGTTTATCAGGTTCATTCACGAATTTTATGTTCGAGCCCTGTGGTATATTCTCAGGGAAATATTTCTCATCTTACGCTCCTTGCTAACCATCATTCAATAATGAAAACTAACTTATATACAGAAATGAGTTAATTTACACCTATAGAATATGCCAAGAGCTGCTTCAAGACGTCCATAAAATCGCACAAAGAAATGTTTTGACAATTAAAAAAATTGCTTGAAATAAGGAAATTCTAGCTTTTTTTTTTTATTATTTGTGGGTGCCACAGAATTTTTGAAAATAACTTTTGCTAATATTACATTAAAAGGAATAAATAAAAGACTTCCGTAGTCGCCGTTGTTATATTTTCTGCAAATGGTTTCGTTTTATTTTATTTGTACATTACAAAACCAGTGGCATTTGACTTAACATGTCATTTAAAAAGACGCGATCTAAAATAAAATTACCTGAGGAACATGTAGGTAAAGGCTGTTCACAATAAAGTGAGCACATTTGAAACCAACCTTATAAAAATGTTACTGTCCCTGTCTGCATATACATTAACGGGCGCACTGAGTGACGTGCGTCCAGTGATGTTTGTCACGATGGAAGGAAAGAAGTTCTATATAACTACGTCGAATAAAAAAGGTTAGGTAACCATTTGTGACTACATAAATTATTAATTTCGCTTTCTGTTCCTTTTTAATTCCTAAAAGTGTAGAAACGAGCAGATATGAAAGAAGAAAAAAATTACTTTTCTAATAATTTCACAATTTCACTATACTGATGCATGAATAAAGTGACGAGGCTCACTGCAATGTTAATTTTGCATAAGGCGGAAAAGTACACAGCGTGCGTGCAAGTAGATCTTAAGCTGGGCTTTCAAAAGTGCTAATTTTACCGTGGACAGGCTATACAGATAATGTCTACAAGTTGAACAGTACTTGCTACGATTGTAAAATAATAAAAATAAAAATAAATATTTCGTGGCCAACGCCCGTAAGTAGCGACGTGCGAAATTCTCGTTGTTTTGTAACTGCAGACCAAACTCCAAGATGTTGTATGCTAATGTGAGTTCTGCCATCGACCGACAACTTGTGAAGAACTCCCCAAGGATGCTTTGAGCCTATAGATAGGGACAGGCGTATTTCGCGAAAATATGTATGGTCGTGCTAGACTTCGATATCCCTACGTCCACAACCACAACGTCGTTTGGTTATTGGCCGCGTGTCTACGTGAGAAGACATGTTCTTATTTGGGGTGGGCCAATCGTTTTAAAGTACCCATTCCAATACTGAGCATCGATGATTCGTGGACAGACGCTTGCGGCAAGGGACATTTAAAATCGTCCAACCACGAAAGCGTATGTGAACCAAGGTGTTTTTGGAGTACAATTGGTCTTGAAATATTTTCGCGAAAAACACCTGACCCTACCTATAGTTAGAGGCATGCGAAATTCGCGTTATTATTTGGCACCAGGCTGAACGTCACAGTACTGTATGCACTAGAGCTGACGTCGTTGCTCCGTTGGCTGCTTTATAAATGTGAGTTCTCTCTCTTTCCGACTGAACTGCACGTGATTTGGGGGACACGATTGTGAAGTGTTCATTTATTGGCGCATGTTTTACCAGACCGTGTCACATGAGGTATGGACCAGTAAAAAATGTGTTGCAGAGGCACATGTGTTTGAAGTTTAACATGCCCCCAAATAATAACGCGAATTTTGGAGGTCTCTGCCTATAGTAAACCCTTCATTACGGTTGAGCGACCAATCCTCAGTATAGCGGTCACACTTGTAACTGACGTATATTTGCCAGTAGTTAATGCAATCACGGATTGCACTCAAGCGGGTGTAGGACAGTAAAGCCGATCATGTTAACAATTAACCCGCTCAGGTCCCTTGTCCCTTGAGATCGCGGATATGTTTCGCGTGAAAGACGTTTCTGGTCGGCACACTACATAACAAGTGAGATTCGTGTTATTATTCTGCATCAGGCTAGACTTCGCAGTGCTGTCTGTACTGGAATGGGTGTCGTTTCTCTATTGGCTGCTGCAGATATGTGAAGCCACTCCCTTTCTGACTGAACTGCGTGTGATTGGGGGGGACACGATTGTGAAGTGTTCACTTATTGGCGCAGAGTTTCCCACGACGTGCCAGAAAAAATTATGGTCCAAGGACAAATGTATTGCAAAGGTACAAGTGTTTAAATATTAACGTGTCCTCAAATAACTCGAATTTTGCACGTCTCTAGCAATTAATGGCCAGTGCTCTAAGCTTCGTCCTCCAGAGTAATCTGATTTGTTGAAGTTTCTGCAGCCGTCGTTTGCGAGTGGTCAGTGCTGACAGCAGTGAGTACAACGCGCGCCAAATAAATTAACGACTGCAACAGCTGAGCTCCTACATTAATTCGGGACCGAACGGGATAATAACGCGAATTTTGCAGGTCGCTACCCATAAGGAGGGACTAGAGAATTTCAGGAATTCATTTTATGGCGAGCCTGACTTCAAACACGTATGTATCTCAGTTTATTAGACACGCCCAGATGAACTCTGGGCCAATAGCAGACCTGCATTGAAACAAGCACCGAGTCCCGTGCCACCAGGTCTGAGGTAAAACTGGCTATAGGCTATTCACAGTAAAGTGAGCACGTTTGAAAGCCCTGCTTAAGATCTACTTGTATGCACATTGTGTATTATTCCGCCTTATGTAAGATTAGCATTGTCACAGGTCTCATCGCTTTATTCATGCTTCGGTCAAGTGAAACTGTGAAATTATTTGAAAAGTACATATTTTATAAATCTGCTCATTTTTACACTTCGGTGAATTAATAAAAACATAAAGCAAAAGAAGTAATTTAAGTTATCAGAAATGGTTACCTGACAGCTTCTTTTCGGCGTTAAGATACGGAACTATATTATTATCCATCGTTACTAATTTTACTGGGTGCATGTCACTCAAGGCGCGCGTTAAAATATATGCTAGCAGAGGCAGTAATTTTTTTATAAGGTTGATTTCGAAAAAGCTCACTTTATCGTGAACAGACTTTACACACTGGGCCTGCAGCCAATAAATAGAAAGTTGAGGCTCGAGAACTCACAGGACCGTAGGCCATTCGGGTCCTTTAAAACCGCGAAATTTTCCTGTCGCTACCCATAAGGCAGGATTTACAACGGCCCATCGCGTCCACCCGTCATCCGTCCGTCAATCACGTGAACAACAGCCAATCACGGGTGTCCATTTATTATATCCGTCCGTCAGTCAAAACCATGGTAAGCTTTAACTTTTGACGGACGAACGGATGAAATTACAGCCTTCTAAACTTGCACGTTTTTTACTTGTTCGTCCCGAGTTCTTTACAAGGCTGTGTAGTGTGTGCAGTGTTTCGTTTTGACTGCATTTTGTGTTCATGTTTGTTTATGTAACTGTAAAATGAAATTAAGTTACATTTTTTCTGAAGATTTATTCATCATTACGTTTAGAAACACGAGCTCCTTGTGTGTGCAGAAGTAAAAATAGTAAAATTATGCTTTATAAGCTATTTATAATTTTTTTACTTCTATTAGTTTCCGTTAGGTACGTGTATGGTTATTTTGGGTACTTAAAAACACAATACCGCAAACGATTTTCATTATTTATGGATAATTTTTTTTCCTATTTGTAGACAGTTTGGTTTTTATTAGTTTGCAGCAATGAACGTACGACGGACTTACGAAGTTTGGTTGTAGATGGTTCGGCTGGGAGACGGACGAGCGTATGACGGACGGGCGGATGACGGACGGACGCAACGGGCTGTTGTAAATCCTGTCTAAGAGGTTAGTTAATTCTTGAAAATAAGTTCGGGTCCTTAAGGGTGGATTTGTTGACGGTCGGGGAGAGAAGGCGTTTCAAGAGAAAGTGTCATGGATGGCCTATAAGCAGGGTGTCGGACGCACACAGCGTTGACCCCGTTTCGCGATGCCCCCACCCCATGCCTCATAGGTTAACCTACCCCACTCTCTCGCTCACCCCCTTGCCAGCCTAGCGTCGGCAATTGCCTGCAAGGGAGAGGCGGTGTATGGCATCGCCGTGACGTCAGAGCTGCCCCCGCCACCCTCCTGCACTGCAGCGCCATTCACGACGACCGACAACCCCTAGCCACTGGAGTTCGAGACCTGCCGCATGCTCCCCGGGTCATCGACTTCTCACCACAGCTCCACACTAATTTTCACCTGTTTGTTTGCTATTTATCTTAAACACTTTAAGGGAAACCTCCCGCCATATTTAATTCTTGGTTTTACTACTGTAGCTTGTTTATATTTCCCGAAAATATCTCCGCGTGTGTCAGATTTCCATAACCTACAGGCATACCAGCAGTTTCCTTTTGTTTATTGGTTGTGTGTCCTTGTAAGTAGTATGAATTAGTAGGTTCTGGGGCACAGGGTCCAGGGTCCAGATCCGGATCCGTGACCTTTTACCCTCTGACGTCACCCGTTACCGTCTTGCTTCCGGCCGCCATCTTGGATTTCGTTTTTTATGCACTATTATTTCACCTAGGCATCCACCATCTTAGATTCCGGACTTCATTATATATCAATCCGGTCACACAACTACCATATTTGTAGCCAGTATATAATTTTTCATGCTCTATCATTCCACCTCGGCATCCAACATCTTGGATTCTGGACTTCGCACTCTATCATTCCTCGACATTAAGCCATCATACAAGCTGTTATCACCCGCCATCTTGGATTGCATTTTATTAGTCACCATCATCACATATCATTCTCTATCATTCCACATCGACATCCACCATCTTGGATTCCAGATTTCATGCTCTGCCAATCTGGTCACATGGCCACCATCTTGGTAGCCACTATGTAATTTTTCATGCTCTATCATTCTATCTTGTCATCCACCATCTTATATTCCGGACTTAATGCTCTATCATTCCTCGAAATTTAACCACTAGGCGAGATTTTGTCACCCGCCATGTTGAATTACATTTTTATTAGTCACCATCATGATGCATCATGCTCTATGATTCCTTCTCATCGACCACCATTTCGATATCTGTCAACTTTGCCCACCACCAGGGGCACTATAGGTATAGTTTAGTGGTTGGCCGCCAGGCGAGCTGTCTATGTAGTTCCCTTGGTTGCAACAGCCATCTTGTTTTTCAGCACTCCACCAACCTCAGTTTCTGCCATATACTACAAGGAGTGTTAGTTTCACTGCAGCCAGCTTGTTTATATCTCTAGTTAGCCACCAGGAGCACAGCCCATTTTATTTGGTTTTCTGAACTTTAAAAATTTTCTGTGGGTGAGGGTAGGATCAAACTGCTGTACCTTGGGTCGCCAGACTAATGCCTTACACCACTCGGCTACCAAGACATGTAAATTACAAAGGTTTAAATATGATATGTACAAAAATAATAATACTTTAATCTTTAGTATGCTCTACGTGGCCATCTTGGGTTTCGTGCATCATTTGTTTCCGGTTTAACTGCCAGGAGGCATCACTTACTGCAGCTTAAATTAGCCACCAAGCATGCTGGTGGTCTGGTGTTACTGCCATATTTATTGGACTTAGAAATTTTTTTTCACCACATGTAGGAATCTGAAAACTTCAGGAGTGTAGGAACTTGTAATTGTTTCCATATATGTCAGTACTCGTAAATTTTCATTCATATAGGCCTAAGATTTAGAATATTTTTCACCTCATGCAGTACTTGTAATAGTTCCCATCTACCCACTCTTCATAGATATATTACTGCCTCAACCTTTACTTCAACCTCGCCTAACCTCAACTCAACCTCAACTTATCTAACCTGACCTCAACCTAACCTTACTTCACATAACATAACTTCAATCTAACCACTACACTTAAAAAAACAAAAGCTGTACAGAACGTATAATTTATTGCTTTCAAGTATGTGTATGAGAACTAGTGCATCTGATGCCATTTAAGAGAAAGTTTATGTCAGGTTTTACATGAAATCAAATATCAGAAATTATTTTAAATAACATTTATTTTGACAAAAAATTTTACAAACATTTAGTTTTGCTTGACAGCAGCACATAATTCACCAACTTCCTCTCATAGATTTCTAAGTTAATGCAGGACACAGGAAATGTTGAGATCCCACTACCTGTGTTATTGGAGGGAGTCCACAGCAGCCTCTTCCCTGAAGGCATGGATATCTTCCACGATGTCTTGTACAGACTGCTCGTCATTGTCATCCAGCACTTCTGGTAGGCTAGGCTCCGAGTTTATGGTGGATTCATTCCAATGTACTGGATTTAAAGACAGTGGTGATGGTCACATGGCTATATGGTGTTGTATTCTCGTCGGACATCTTGAGTGAAATGAAGCCATTCTACAACTGTATTTGTACAACCTTCTTATCAGCCTCTTCCCATCTTCTAATAAATTGCTAGGTGGCCTCCATGAGTAATAGCTATGTAAAGACACACATGCTCTGACATGTCACAACTACTACTGTCAAGCTGGACGCCTTATAACCATGCAGCGATACCTAGGTACACAGCCCTACAGCAAAATATTAAAAATTATTTGTCTATAATATCAGACTTCAGTATCCACAAGTTGTGACTAACATCTAACCCTAGCCAGTGTACTAGGATTATTTCATTTGTGATGAAAAACCTTCTCTATTAGAAAATTATGCAGATAATTTGTCTTTTGTATCTCTTTGTTATAAAATGCACCTTGTATAGGCTGACATTTCATATCTTCTAAATAATAAGTTCTTGGCCCGTAATGACATATGTGTTTTACATTGAAAATTTCCATGCTCCAGTTGGGAGTATACCCTTTATCAAATACCCCCTTTTGCCTACTTATGCTAACATAATCTCTGATCTCTGCATTAGGTTTGTTCACATACAGTTTCTTCTCGTTTATAAAAACAGTTGGTTTCATGTTATTATTTTTGACATCTACAGGTATCATTTGAGCCGTTCATGCACCATATGATTGTATTCACTTATGAGCCATGGCAAAATTTCTAACCACTTGTAATTTTCTTGCATTGAAAATATGCACCACATTTTTTCCTTTAGCGTGTGGTTAAATCATTTGATGATTCCAGCATTAATAATACCACAGTGCATCGAATAATGATTAATATTGTATTTTGTCATCAGTGTTCGAAACAAAGGATTATAAAATTATTTGCTAAGATCGGTTTGTAAATTTTTAGGTGCCCTTTGTAACTCAAAACAACTTTCATTTCACCAGACACATATTTTCCAGTTTTTTTTATTTTGACAGGTATTGTCCACATATACTTGTAAAACAGCCTATGGCTGCCAGCATATACTTATATCCTATATTCATTCATGCATATGGTATAATTTTTACCAAATCGGCCTGGTAAAGATCTTTTATTCAAAAAAATATTACTTTGCGCTGCTGATAATTTCGTCTTGAGGTGCATGCAGCTCTCGTTCTATTCCTTTCTTGCTCGTTGTATATATCCACCTTCATGTAATTATTTTTAAATGGAAGTCATTTCATTCACTTGAAAAGTGTTTCCAGCCCTCTGGGAAGCAGTTAGTAGCTGCAAATGGTCTACTAATTCATTTGGGTGATTCCAGTACAAACAATCCACACATCGACCATTTTCAATTTTAATCTTCAAATCCAGATCACTTCCAGACACACCTTCTGCCTCTGGAAACAGCTGATACACAATACCAAATTTCGCATGATTTTCATCTTTATATGCATTGGATGCAGGATTATTATTCTTGAGGTGAGCACTCATAAGCGATAGCAGATGTTTATACTGATGCAAAACATTTTTTGAGTGCATGCCAGGTTCCTTCCTAAACAATAATTCGTAAAGTTTAGGACTTGTGCGAATGGCCCTGTGACCCATTTGAATATAATCTTGCAGGAGGAAAAATATTCCCTTGTTACCCTTATACCATTTGTTTTTGCGATGGTATAGTCCATATGTATTATCATTCATGTTGTTAGAGTATGCTGACAAATATTTTTTCGGCCACACTGCTTGGCTTGCAGAAATTATTTTTTTTCTTAGCCCACGCAGTCAAAGGCAGTTCGTCTTCATCAACTTCTGTTTTATTTGTAACCATAGGTTCCACCTTTATTTTTATTGGCACCGCAGTAGATTTCAAATTAATCAGAGAAGATGTGATGTAATTAAGTAATTCTCCGTTCTCCATATCCCATTCCAGTTTCGATCGCACAGCTGATAAATTCTTTGCATTTATACTTTATAACATGTGGTGTAATTCCTCTGCGACATCAGACACCATGCTGATTTGAAACACAACATACAGCTCACTTATATCTTTTCTAGATGTTGGAGGCTTTCGACATGTTGGCATCATGTGGCACAACTATTACAGGAGGCAATTTTTCAGACACGAATGGTAAATACTTATGTTCCCAAAAATTACCGTCATGTACAGTGTTCGTCAATACTGCTTTAGTTTTTTTCTCAGTTACCTGGTCATAAATAATGATCTAAATTTGAGCAGGCCTATCTTTAAGTTTAGAATTGACACCATTCAAAGCAGTCATGATTTATTTTCTTACATTTTTCACTTGCTGAGATATGTTATCTATCGATGTTTTCGGTAAAGTCAAAATGGTTGACGTCTCTTTATTTGCGTATAACATATTAACTGCATCACCATCGTCTTTTGGCTAACCTATGTTCTTAAGTCTCTTCCCGCCAGCACTGCAATGTCCGTCCACCCTAACTATGAGACAGTCAATCTCTGCAGGACGTTTTATCGTACATCCGTAGCCAAATCTCGATATAATGTGGCTCATCATGTCTCACTAACATATAGTCACATACTGATCAAATCCTCTCTTGTATCTGCCCTTATGTAGGGAAAAGTCTTTAACTATTACGAGGAAGCCATGAGGTTCACTCCAGCAAATCGAACACACCTTAAATTTTTCAAAGGTCATGACAGTACTTACACTATCGGAATTAAAGCAAGTTTAAATCGTCCATGCTTAACAACACTGTAGACTGTTCGAGATAGAATGAGCACTTTTTAGGCACTCCCAACAGGCATTAACCCTTAATAAATGTATTCTATTGCAGCCTCGGGAATTAATTTTTGAGAGAGGTGAAATATATACATTCTGTTTATTAGTCACGTGGCAATGTTTATATTAAAAATTGGCGGAAAGAGAGAAATTGACTAAGAGGAAATATTTTGCAGGGACTTAAAAAGTGCTCACTTTAGCATGAACAGCCTATAGCATATTTGCATTATCGCGGAGTAATTGTTTGGGTGTGTGAATACGTTTGACATAGATAGAAACAGTCTACATTCACTTGCCTACCCATGCTAAAACATGCTTGAGTACATCCTTGTTCCTCGTATGCAACATCATCGACAATGAGAACAGAATTTGGTAAAGCTTCACTCGTCGGAACGACTTCATCATTATCATTAAATGGGGAAAATCCCATACCATCTGCAGCTCTTAGCAAATATGACAGACACTGGTACTTTGGCTGCTCTAAGGATTTGGAATACAAGTACACATTTTCAAGATGTAAGCCATTCGACTCTTCAATTATGCTTAGCATCACACAGGTTTCCCTCAATTGAAATGTCCTGTAATAAGACATCGCGCAGTATTTGGCAGCAGAGGACCATGACGCGATTGACGAGACATGTTGACCTGTACCTTTAGAACTCGTACAGGTAGACTCAAGTCCTACTTAATAATCTGTATGTTATTTACTCAATTTATATTATACATTGAGTGCAGAGGGTACGGAGAGTTGTGCAGAGGGTGCGGAGAGTTGCGTGGAGGGTGTGAAGAGTTGTGCCGAGGGTGCGGTGAGTTGTGCGTATGGTGCGGAGAGTTGTGTGGAGGATGCGGAGAGTTGTGCGGAGGGTGCGGAGAGTTGTGAGGGGTGTGCGGAAAGTTGTGCATAGGGTGCGGAGAGTTGTGCGGAGGGTGCGGAGAGTTGTGCGGAGGGTGCGCAGAGTTGTGCAGAAGGCGTGGAGAGTTGTGCGGAGGGTGCGGAGAGTTGTGCGGAGGGTGCGGAGAGTTGTGAGGGGTGTGCGGAAAGTTGTGCATAGGGTGCGGAGAGTTGTCCAGAGGGTGCAGAGAGTTATGCAGAGGGTGCGAACAGTTGTGCAGAGGGTTCGGAGAATTGTGTGGAGGGTGCAGAGAGTGCAGAGTGTTGTCAGAGGGTGCGGAGAGTTGTGCTGAGGGTGCAAAGAGTTGTGCGGAGGGTGTGAAATTTGTGCAGAGGGCGCAGAGAGTTGTGCCTACGATGTGGAGAGTTGTACATAGGGTGCGGAAAGTTGTGCGGAGGGTCCGAAAAGTTCTGCAGAGGGTGTGGATAGTTGTTCAGAGGGTGAGGAGAGTTGTGCTTAGGGTGCGGAGAGTTGTACAGAGGATGCGGACAGATGTGCAGAGGGTGCAGAGAGTTGTGTGGAGGGTGCGAAAAGTTGTGCCGAGGGTGCGGTGAGTTGTGCGTATGGTGCGGAGAGTTGTGTGGAGGATGCGGAGAGTTGTGCAGTGGGTGCAGGTAGTTGTGTAGTGGGTGCAGAGAGTTGTGCAGACGGTGCAGAGAGTTGTGCGGAGTGTGCGGAGAGTTCTGCAGATGGTGCGGAGAGTTGTGCGGAGGGTGCATAGAGTTGTGCAGAGGTTTTGGAGAGTTGCACAGAGAGTGCCGAGAGTTGTGCATACGGTACGGATAATAGTGTGTATTGTCCGGATAGTTCTAATGGCTGTCCCCCCTTGTTGACTGTTGCTTCTGGGATTGTTGCTCCCACAGTGATGGTGGCGCCGTTCCCGCTGCCTTAGGCAGTGCTGTGAGCCATCAGGTCGTGCACATAGTACACTGTGTTGTACGAGCCCGCTTAGTGCTCTTGGGGGGGGGGGGAGTGCCCTCCAGTTCCTGTCTCATCACTGCTGCTGCACGCTGAAGCGGCAACCTGGCGCCGCTCACCTACCACCCAAGGTGACATGGGGTTTAGCTTGTGGTCGGGCAAAATGTTTTATAAACATATGCTTATTCGCCCGGCTATGAAAGAGCATACTGTAGTATCTCCCCCTCCCGTTTTCCAAGTAACCGCTGACGGCATCGAGGTACAAGACGAGAAAGTGAGTGTGTGAGAGAGTTGAAGCAGAAGACAACTGTATTATTAGCCAGAGGAGCTCTGAGGCCAATCTACAGAGATCTACTGTATATATTGTTCCCTATCTGACGTCCCATGCTAAGCTGTTAGTGCCATGTACATCACCACCAGGGAACTGTTCGTGCTGCAAATGGGCCATACTTACAGCGTTCCGACTTAGCATGTGCAACATGCGACAGACAGCAGCGGGAGTGTGTATTCCGCACCTCATACCGCCCACCCCTCGTACCAACGAGCCACTGCCGCATGACCGCAGGCCTTGTGGAGGGGATACAGGGCTGCCAACTGCACTCTTCGCCTCTCGCTGCCACGCAGAGGCTCTGCAGTGCTCTTCTCGCCACCCACCAAGGTTGGCAGCGGCGCGCAGACCGCTGTCGTTCTGCGCATGCGCCAGTCGTTGCCATAGCGACAACAGTCAATGGCGGCTCAACAGACAAGTGGTCGGGCGATCTTCCAGCCCACACAGCCCATGCTGCCTTGCTAGTGTTTTTTTTTACAGCTGTTCACTCCATGCCAACAACGTGCTCGAGCACGTACGAGCATGGGGGTCAACAAACCAGCGATTCTCAGCTGACCGCCAGCAGGCGGCGCAAGCGATCAGCTCAGGGAAGGAGGGGAACTTCTCCTCCCTTCATTCCTCTCTCCTGTCCTGCTTCACACATTGCTGCTGGCAGCGGTGGAGGGAGTGGCGCAGGCATGCCCTCCCTTCCTTTCCTTTGTCCTGTTTTCGGCCTAGTGGTGTGAGCCGTGGCATCATACCAGCTGACCAAGGTGGCTACCTTTTCATCCTTCTTATCTAAGTTCCCCACAATGGCGAAGAACCAGCTCTTGCACACCCTTTTTCCCGGATGCACGTGGTCCATTTTCCAGCGTCTCCCAGACATCTGGAAGGCGTCTCGATCCCGTAGATGGTCTCCACTGTTTCTCCTCGTTGCAGGCAGGAGTGTAGACAGGTTTAGGATGGCGTACATGGTCACATTTATGCAGAAAAATTAGGAAAAGGTTGATCGAAACTTCACACAAGGATTTTGGTGGGAAAATTGGCCACACAGAGAGGGCACAATTTGATACTGGTGGAGAGAGTGATGCTGGGTTGATTGGGATTACAAAGTCGGTGAACAAATTTTGGAACGAAATTTTTTGGAAATGTTTACCCAGCAGGTGACAGACATCGCCGTGGCGCCATCAATGATGGTGATGCGGTAGAGCTGAATTATCGATGTTCTCAGGGTGCTGCGGGCCAATTACCCAGACCGTAATTCCCGCAATTATCTTGCTGTTCAGCTTGTTTGGGGCATCGTTTGTTTTGAAAAGAGGGGCTCTTCGGGCAGCCCAATCACCGCATGTTATTGCAAATTAAATGAAAAGACTTGGTCGGCGCAATCATACTCCCTACGCGTGGATTGTTAGGGCCAAACCACACGCCCATAAATGCTCTAACCGAACACTTTGAATACATTGCAGTACACATTAAAATAAATAATTTCCCTTTCGAAAAATTACAAAACACATCAAAAATTGTGGGTTGAAGGGCCCATGCACTGAAATGCCTTTCGGCGACCGAAATAAAATGCACTGGTCAGTTCATCCTATTTATTCGGCGAACCTAAGTGTTTCCTCTAGGACAACAAATGATATAATTTACACTGATTAAAACGTGCTAGGCTTACATGGAAATCGTGTGTGCTGTTAAATTATAATAAACCCCTCAGGCGATGAAATTCTTGAAGGGGAGAGGGGAAGTGTCCTGAACAGCAGAAATAAAATGGTTACAAAATTGTTATACTATTGAAGACGGATTACCGGTGAAGAAAAAAGTTTATGGCCGTCTAGACAGGAAATCACAAATGCTGTCTCACAAGCAACATTCTCTTCTAGGCACAACTTGCTGACTGACTTCCCGCAGTGACATGACGGCTGGCAAGCATGTGCCCATGCACCACAGAGGGATCTACTTGCACACACAGAAGAAAATTTACTGTTACACTATGCAAATCAATACTCAAAAAACCCAATCTCCTCGCTGATGAAGTAGGTGACATCTGCCCCGTCGATTACTGCTCCAGATGAGTGATGTTTGTTAAACAGTAGCTGGTGGGTCGACGATGTGCCATTGTTGAACTTGGCAGGAAAAGTGCCTAACCATTAACACTTGTGTGCGTGGATTATTGGGGCCAACCACATGCCCATACAGTACTGAACAATACTTAAACTGACAGTTGCAAATTAAATTACTTATGTAAACTTGAGTGAGCGGGTATTATGAAGGCCCGTCCCCTGACATGCATATTGTGATTGCAAATAAATTGCATACCGTTCAGTTCACATACGTATTTATTATGCTTAATTACATCTCCCCCTTGGCGAGTACTTTACACATAACACTAGTGGCTATTATATCAGGCCATAAGGCGAAATTGAGGAAACATCTTGCAACAAACAATGGTTACTGAGACAACTGAAAGTTCCCCAGGACAATATTATTACCACGGGGACAGGAGGTGTCTTAACAGGTCACTAAATATGAAAAAAGGTTCCGATATTACATTATATTCTATTGTACAAGTCCAGAGCAAAACGCTGTAGGCCACGCAACACGCATGGGAAAATGCCGGAGTTCACGATACACACTCCACCTCCGTTGGATGCTACTCGCTGACTGTCCTCCCCGCTCGTCGCACTGGCACACTTCGGCGTGCCCACGTGCCGAAACGGCACTAATTTCTTCACAACTTGCATTTCCTGCCTTTGAAACATGCTAATAATTAAACGTACATTTCACAAATCACAAAAAAAACCTGTAATAAAAAATGCTCATGAATGTAATGTACAAAACACTACATGAATGATGAAATAAATGATGAAATGTTAACACTGCACTGTAAAATAATAAAAACAAAAGAAATAATAAGTATTTTAACAATTAAAACATATAATATAATATTTAAGCACTGTACTAATTAGTTACATAATAATCGGCCTAGTTTGTGTTCCTCTGTGGCATCTCTGGTCGCCATGCAACCACCGGCTGCTCTGTACCGGCATGCCCTTGCACTTGTGCTGAACCTGATCGCTCCAGTGGTGACCAGGTGCACACTCTACCCGTCGACAGAGTGTGCAGCCCTACTGTGGTTTCATTGCAGGCTACAGCCAGACAAAATGTCTTAGGGGTAGGAGCACATGGTACATGTCAAACATCCCCCCCTTTCCGAGACCATTTGTAGGCCATCCGATGTCACTGGCAGCAGCTGCAGATGCGGGCCAGCCTGCGCGACCACAGGTGGTCCGCCGCTCCCATGGCACTGCCGCACAATGCACTGCCCGCGGTTGCCCCATCCTGCTAAGAAACTCAGGCTGCCTGCACTGATGGCACTGCTTTTGTGGGTGTGCCCGCCGACATGACCATGGAGAAAAAGGGAGCTCCCTGATTCACTGACATTGCTGTCTCCTTCCTCGCTCCTGCTATCCTCCTGTTGCGTTCGCCGTTTCCAGGTGTGACCCAGCTGAACAGCCCCTGCAAACACACTGGTACCTGCATTACCACCTTGCTCCCACTCAACCTGTTTATCTACTTACTCCTCATGCTTGTTCACTTGCGCCTTTCCCCCCTTGCATTTCCTCTACTTGTCCTTGTGCAGGCTCGTCTCGCCCCTCTTGCTCTTGCTCTTGCTCTTGTTCCGGAGGTGTTACTGGTTCTCTGTGGGGAATATTGACGTCGCGTAACTCCTGCGCATTTTCTTCTTCTTCTCCTGCACCTTCTCGAAGTGCCGATGTGACTTCCTGCTTGCTCCTCTCCTCTTGGAACTTCTCGATGGTGTTTCTGTCCTGCCGCACCTCTAGTGGTGCTTCTTCGTTGGCGCACATGGGTGGGTCCTCTGCAGGCTCTCCTTCCAGAAGTGCTGCCAAAACTCGCATCTCCTCTTGCTCCTCTCTGAGCAAGACACAGCCTCCACTGTCATAAGATGGGGACACACCGGGACCGACCTCGTTGTCGTGGCACCCGGTGCACCCACACTTCTCTTGCCCTTCATGCTATTTAAATGTGGCCCCTCCTACTCTCTTGCTTTTATGTAAATCCTCCTCCCCTCTTGCTCACTGATTATTATACAAACCTTGTGGCTTCCCAATTCTCCTCCCTAGCCTTGCAACATGAAGGCTGTAATACCTCGGGTATCCTAAAAGTTACAGCGAAATATAATACTTGCCTAGGGCAAAAATTCAGAGCCAAGATGGAATTTAAAGCAAAATACTTGCACAGCCAGGGCTAAATTTGTATTTACTAACTGAGGAATATAATCTGAGAGCTCTGGAGACAAATGTCTCACAAATTTTACAAGTGGATGTAGCTCACCGTGCCGATTCCCGCGATGCTAGCCCCTGGCTCCTCATGTCTCTCGAGTGTGTGTGCCTTTTTCCTGAGATAATCTAAGACATCGCCTTCAGCAACCTCCTCTCCAGCCTCATGAAGCATCTACACGATCGCTGGCTTACTCAATTGTTGTATCCATCCTGTAGACATATTTATGATTAATACCAACACGAAAGTTAAAAGGAAAATTCCCCACAGCCACTGGAACGATTTATCTTGTCTCTTAACCTTAGAAATCCCAATCACGTGTTCATGAACAAAACACCAACACTGATTTGAAGAAGCAGGGTTGCATAGGGATACTATGTGATGCCCTTAACCTAAAGGACATAACAAAATTCGATAAGAAAAACTTGTCATTAAAAATAAACTTTCTCAATCCAACTTCAAAGTAGCATTATTTGTAACAATTCTCATCCTGTCTACCATTACTGAAAAACAGAAAATAACACAGGACTTGGTTTCAATATTTTATATGTGTCAAAAAAACATAGTTCAGAACTAGATACATGCAAATATTTTTATACTACAATTTCTACTTTAAGTTCACCGCTACAGGTACAAATTGGTATGCACCAGGAAACATGGCTGCCTTTAAATTCATTCTATTATGTCCCACATGGGCTTTAATGGTCTGCTGTTTTACTTTAATTCTTTTCAGGTGCCCCTGACCAGTCTGTAAGTGAATATCCATTTTTAATGTAAAATTTTTATATGTATTTAAGTTCGGACCTTTGGCAGGCTGCAGGCTGCCGGCTTTCGGTTCGTCCCTTTAATTTTGTTGTGTCATCTGAGAAGGATTTTAATTAAAATATTGTAATTGGTATTTCCTTGCCTAACCTGAATTTGCCAATTAACAATTAAAAAAAAACAAAATACAGTACAGAATTTGTGTGTATTTTTTAGGCTTCATTACGTTACCCATAGGATAATTGTATACAATATGTGTCACTAATTTTATAATCTTCCTTTTAGTAAACCTGAATTTGTAATATATCCAAAGTATCTATAGTGGGAATTGTGTGTATGTGTGTATATTTACATCTTCTTCCCAGGGGTGGAAACAATATATGGACTATATTTCATTTCATATAAGTGGCCTCATATTTAACAGTTCTAGGAAAGTAGTGCCACTGGCATCTGGATGGCTATGTATCCTTCTGCTATAGTTGAACTGTCATTAAAGGTGACTGTTCGCAAACAAACACCATGTGACTACCAGTATTTGTAAACAAACGAACATATGACCGCATATTTTGCAAACCAATTCCACGTGCTTCCTTCCAAATGACTTTTAGAAGCTTGAAGGGCTGTTCAAACAGTTACTGGTTGGCAACAATCCCATTTTTTCAGTTTATAGATATTTTATGTAAATGACTAACAGCACATGTAATAAATCTAAAAATTGATAATTCTTTATCTTGCAAGAAATTTGTAACAAAGATGCACGAAAATGAAATTGTATTTTGACTGTCAAATGAATGAGATATTTTACTGTTTTTTAATATATAGCACACGAATATTATTAATGACAACTAATCTTGTCACATTTACCTGAGGAAAGTTCTTGTAAACAAAAATTTAGCATGGTTTCCATGAACACCAAATACCAAGATCACATAAGCAACCATGACATATGCAAGCTCACCAGCCACTGCGGTGACACCTGTGTGTGGGACAGTGGCAACCCATCCGACTGACAAGCGGCGCAGAGTGCCGCATGCAGCACTGCTGTGGATCAGTTTGTCTTCATGTCATGCAGCTTGTTGTGTATGCAGGTAAATATGGCTGCGGACAACCAGCGCAATTTGCTGGTCCACCGGCGTCATTTGTCGAAATTCAACTTCAATTTAAACTTAGCCTTCCGAACATTTTGTGACTAGATTTTCTTGTTTCTATTCACCCACAGATACTTTGGTCTGAATTTCGACAGGTAGTTTCCGAAGATGTTGTATATATGTTGATAATAATATACTATATTGCTTACAAACTAATATTTTTTACGTATTGGCCACACATATTCGTAGATACTAGCTGGTACGTATGCGGGTGTTACTTTCTTGTTAATGTTTTGTGCTAATGTTCTAGTACAGGAAAAATGCTTGTATGTACTGGGTTTGTGTGAAACCATGTACATGCTAAGGAACAGTAAAGGAAAAGCTCAGATTTATGAACATGGAGATATAGTAAAGAGTGTTGTGTTACTATGTGTATGCGAGGCCATCTTGTGATATATGCACGCATTTTTTTTATTTTGCAAAAAATGATATGCATGTCGTTTGTGATCATGGTTTACCAAACACAGCTGATGTGCAGAAGATACCAGAGAGAGGCTGTAAAAGAACTTTCAGTGAAAATATTCCATCTTCACCTGTACCAGGTATGCAATATTGCATTGATGTATCCTAAGTTGATGTGTTGTATAGGTTGCAGTATTTGATGTGTTGTTTTGTTTAGGTGCAGTATAGAATATTAATTTGGTAGCTGGTAGGTGAGTTGCATATGATAATTTTTCATTTTCTAAACTGTTAATTTTAGCCCCAATTTAGGAAGATAATAAATATAAAATGTTTATACCACCCATATATTTTATAGGAAATAATTAAATATTTAATTATTAACTAAAATGTTAATAATTTTTCCATTAACCTTTTTTTTAATGTTAATTTACATAATTTTGCTGTTATAATATTAAAGTTGTAGTCTTAATTTGTTATCTGAAGTAAAACAACATTTGTTACATTTCTTCTTTTAGTGGCCAGCATGGAAATACGACAGCAATATCTCACTTTGAAAATAACTTTTAAATCAATATTCACACTAGAGGCTCCCATTCAAAAATTTTTAATGTGACACATTTCCAAGCACATTCAAAGTTAGCTGGTCAAATGTGTTGGGTGGAAAATTTTTGTGAATGTAGTAAGGGTGGGTTTACGATCGACTTAACAGACACATTTTGCTATGTGCTTAGAATATGAATTAATGTGTTAAAGTGAATGGATTTATTGCTGTATCGTGTGGGAAATGTGCATTCTTGGCTCTTAGCTTGATTTAAGATATGGTCATTTTTATAATTTAAGTATGAGACATGACAAAGTAGCCAATCAGAACCCATTGACTTTTGTTGTTGGCCGGGAAATGTATTTATATCATGGATTTAGATTATGTCATACCACAAAATTGTATGCAATGAATTTTTTTAATCGAGAGGATACATCTTTATTTACAGAAACTTTTCAAAGTCATGTTTTATTTTTTAGAATATGTTATTGAATTGGATTTATTTAACCTTCTACAGATTTATTTACGTTTATGCCCAATGTTGGCACCGGTATACCCTTCTATAAGATAGGAGATTTTAAAAACGATTACAAAAGCAGTCATTACGCGTGTGTGTGTGTGTGTGTGTGTGTGTGTGTGTGTGTGTGTGTGTGTGTGTGTGTGTGTGTGTGTGTGTGTGTGTGTGTGTGTGTGTGTGTGTGTGTGTGTGTGTGTGTGTGTGTGTGTGTGTGTGTGTGGAGGGAGGTGGGGGGCGCGCACAATATTCTTCACTCTTGGCAATTTTTCCAGGTTATGTCAGCAACTTTTGTATTCTACGATTCTGATTGGCTAGAATTAACAGTTGTTATATCAATCATAAACATCAAAACGATTTTTCTGTGTACTTAACAAGTCATAAGTACAATTCTTAATTCTACTGTATTTAAATGTAAACTCACCCTAAGACATCAAGTTTAATGCAAAATATATTTGAAGGTGTAAGAGTGTGGCAGGGCTTAAATAAACTTGTCTCTATTGACATTGTTTACGGTATCACACTCTTTCTTGTGTGTTTCAGGGTGAGGCGTGATGAACTGTGTAAGAAATGGATTAAAACAAATTTTTAATTCCTCAGGTCTGTTTTTAATACAATTAGAATAAGTCAGTCAAAATATTTTGTTTATTTCAAAGAATGAGTCCGTTGAAAAATGAAATGTAAACACACGTTCATCACTACTGAACTTGTGGTTTTGGAAGTTCTCCTGGCAGGGGGTTGCGGAAGTCAAAGTTACTGCGCTTGCACACAAGACAAAAATATGTTTACCTTTTCTTTGGTATTTTGTAATTTTTTATAACTTATTTGTTTATATTATGGCTGATAGTGGGGTGTAAAGGCCACTCTCTTGTTTTGTTATGATGTTGATAAGACATGGCTCAGCGAGGTGGGCAAGCTTCATCTTACTCGAGTTTGTTTTACTAAGTATTTTCGTGGAAGGGCAAGAGGCTTGATTCCCCATCAGGACTCAAACCTCCCCTACGCTGAGGGGTAGCCTTCTAATAATATAAAACAGCTGCTGCATATTGCCACAAAGTCATTCTGACAAGCGCTGCAAAGGATTTACACTGGAGTACGTACTAGTGGCTTTGGTTTGTAGAATTTCACTTACCACCTATCTATATCTTCCATCAGATTTGACGTGGCCAGTTTTTTTTTTTTATTATTATAATTGTGCATATCAGTGGGTGCTGCAAAATGCTACATTATGTTTTTTTTTTTTAATTGTGTGTTTTTGTTGATAACATTTTTAATGGATGCATATTGCAACTGAGGCTATATCTAGGTTTAAAAAGTGCTCTGCAATTTTTCACATTAAACGGTAAACTGCTCCTGCGTGCACTTCCACACTCTTGACTTTGGGTGTTGCTATCTCTCTGGCGATCATAGTGTATGATGAAAACATGTGAAATAATATTTAGAATTTATTGTATACCTTGTTTCATATTTTCATACATTTTAACTGTGAAACCCCAGCGTGAGAGGTGACTGGGGGAGTCAAATCAACCTCACTCTTAAGTTACACATTCACTAAGACCTTCCCCCCCCCCCCCCCCCAGTGCATCCTTTACCCAGAAATCTCTTTTCTTTTGTTAAATTGTGTACATGGACCATTTTTCTGGTAATTGTTTTATTACAATTCTTTATCCTTTTACAAAATTACGAGTTAATACAGTTATCGTTGACACAATACACTTTGCCTGCTGAATAGCATTCCCACTGAGTTTGACAATCACTTTTCTGAGTTCACAAATTGAATGGTAACGGGCTTCAGATTTAAATAGCCCCACACAATAGTGCATTAATACAGTACCTTATTAAATTGAGTACGCTGACAAAGTGCACATATCTGCACTCCTCCACCCAGCTGCCCGCACATTGCGAACGTTGACAGATTGCAAGCCACTGCCTGGATGATGGGAATGAAAATCGGCAGTACTTCCGCAGGCTGTCCTGTGATGTGAAATGGTGCAGATTACCCACAGCAGAAACACAGGCCCCTCCGTTGTCTAGCTGAGTTCTTTATCAATTATTTTTGCAGCCATTCCCAACACATAACATGTCCCAGTTTAGTGCTAGCGAGCGAAGTTATTCTCAGCAACCAATATTTAAACAACAGTCATTAAATAGCCACTACACATACATATTAGAAGGAATGGCACACTTCGAAATACAAGCTCATATGACAGCCCACTTGGCTATGCCAGACTAGAACTTGTTTTCTTGCAATTTTTCACATGTTACTGTTTAGGCAGCAGTTGAGTAACTACCTCGCCTCGTGCAGCCGCTACCGCTTAGCGACCAGCGCTGATGACGCCCGCGCTCAACTAGATTTTCAGAACACTACTTATACATACAACGTAATATGAATTTACAACAAAATAATATCTATAATATACATATACTATGCTAAAATATAAATGGTCGTTAATGCTAATAAATAATACTAAATATATTGAATATGACTGGCCGGCCAGAATGAAAATTAATAGCACACAATAAAAGTACAGTGACCGCTCATCATAGAACCTCCAATTTCAGGTGTGCCATCTGTCATTAAAAATCACCAAAATGTACATTCTGTTTATCAGTGATGGCGACTCATCACAACTGCTGAAGGTATTTTACTGCCATATGCTCTTGAGTACAACTAACACTTATAATTACCAAAACGGTTGCTCAGTATTACAAACTAAGACAAGAAGTTACCTACATAGTGAATGAGCGTACTTTCCACTTTTCTATAGTGATGATCCAGAAATATATGAAGCACTAGTTAGCAATTACAAATGCATGCACACGTGTCTTATCCAGGACTCGAACCTAGAACTCCTTGTACTACAAGCTAACGTGCAACCTACTGCATTATGAAGATAGGATTGTGAGCATCAACTTTTATTGTAATTACTCTAATGTTTTGGTAGACAAGGTTTACTAAAGTGAAATATTTAGAGGGCAGTCTTTATGAAAATCAAGTTATGTTTACATGCCCTATGGTAACACAGCATGTGAGCAAAATTTGGTTGGAATAATTTGACTGGTCCCTGAGATGTGACATAAATACTGTATTTTTCCATATGGTACTCTTACAGAATGGTGGAGAAAAAAGGCTTCGTGTATAGAATGGCGCCGGCCAAGAAGCCGGTGACCATCAGCCCATAATGTCGCCGACCAATTAAACACACGGAGTGGTATAACGTGTTTAATAAGAGAACAGCCCCTACTTCCATTGCAGTCGTAATTCGTGTTTTGTCTAAATTATTTATTTTTCAAGGGTCAAGTTTTGTACAAATGTCTTTTTAATGTAAGGGTATGTGTGTTTGTGTGTGTTTTTAATTTGAAATGTGCGCCGAAAAATTACAAGACAGTAATGCACATAAAGGTGCCTTTAAAAGACATTATAAAGTTAACAGAAAAATGCTAATTTAAGTGGTACATGTAATATTGTTTACTATTGCGTCATTGCATTTAATAATTTAATAATTTAATATTTTATATAAAGCGTGCATAGCATTTCCGCTCGTGTGAACCCTGTAGGCAGCCATATTAAAGCCCTTACATAATTGAAAACTTTAACATTTGACTTTTTGTTTACTTTCCGACATGTTGTTTCTTATGGAGCTTGAACTCTTGACTTTACGATTTCGAAAAGTTGAGATTTAAATTCAGTCAAGCAGCCATTTTGCCGAGAATCCAACAGAGGTTATGTGGGAAGTAAGTTATTTTATTCTAGGGCGATGTTAATCTCTGTATATTAAACAAAGCTCATCTTATTCATTCATTTATTTGCATTCCCGAGATCTCAAAATTGAGATATGGAACAAGTCATGTCAGTTTACAATACAAATCTATACAGTAATATTGTACAAAAAAATGGTAATACAGTACTCGATATACTAAACACAATACAAAAGGCAACTCTAATTACAATGAATTGTACTAAACACACTACTATTGCAACTGTAAATGTATACATTGTGTATATTTTGATAAATTAAACACATGAGTTATTGTGGAAGAAGATATAGGGCCACGCGAGCTAGCCTGGTTTCAGTTGTCCGAGCGGTGTTGTAGAGGTAAGACGTTGTCCGTACGCACTCACATTTTTGTCGCACTGATGTAGGTTACCATTAGCATACCAATTCACCTTTGCCCGCGTACGTTTTGTTGATTTGGCTCCAGCATAACGCTAGTTTGCTTAACCTAATTTTTTGCAGCCCTTGTTGCTTTGGTTATTATAAACGACGAGAGAATGTGTGTTCCGACTATGCGGCCGTACGAGACTGTCTCTGATACCATCTAGCTATGTGATGAGTGAATTTATGTAACGGCAGATTTATTCTGATATGAAATATTAAGGGCAATATTTATTTATGGAGATTTTAAGTAGTTTATTAATGTTAATGTGTTTGGCGCCAATTTCATGTCCAGCCATGTCGTCGTGTACCATTAGGCCTGTAACTCTGTAATTACCACGTTTTAAGAACTATTTATGCTCGTCTCTGCTACGCTGTTGTTTCTCCAGTATTTTTATGGTAATATTTATTAGGAGTTCTGCATCATTTGTTTAGTTTTGACCACGCGATCGGCCGACCACCATCCGGCCGCCGCACCATTTAAGAGTAGCTTCACACAGTTTGTTTATTTACCAGTTTCATATCGTGCCCACTTTTCATCTCTTGCATTGTCCTAAGTGTTTTGTCTCGTGATGTGTATGCCCTGCACTAGCTTGTTCCGTCACAAGTTGCGGTTAGCTGCAGTGGAATCTCTTCCGAGTCGTGATGTGTTATTTGTCAAGGGTATTTTGTATGGCCATTATTTATCGATACTAGTTTGCGCTTTGTGGTTAGACTGTCGCCCCACTTTGCCTGCCTAGGAGAAGAGACCTGATTGGTGGCAATAGTTGAGGGTTATGTATTCATTTATTATGTTGTGTCCATTTCATCCCCATGTCCCGCCTCTGGATGAACCCTGCAGTCCATCATAGTTGCTGTAGGATAGGACCCTCACCTAGAAGAGGCTGTATCTTCAGACACCGCGAGGAAATCATCCTGTAGGAGTCGTGTTGCTAGGTTATGTGCCAAGGGTTCACTCGCCAGAACTAGCTACACGCGCCCAAAGTAATCACTAAATAATAAAGGCACACATTGTATGTTGGTACAATAAACCCCCTTTTACGAATGCAAATTGTGAGTGTTTATGTAGCATCAGTAACCAGCCCAGTTATAACCTCTCAGTATAGTATGACAATGTTTAGTATTATCAAAGTGTTTGTAAGTACGCACGGGTGAGACGGATACACAGAACCCACAGCATCCCTGAGAACCCTGAGTCTCAACAGTGCGGTGATTGGGAAGCACCACTGGTGCCCATATCATCAGTAAGTAACTTGTGTCTTCGTTCGTCTCGTGTATCACCCAACGGCGTCAACACATTGCATGGCAGTAATATATAGTGTACTAAGCAAAAATGTTTACATGGTTGCCATTTAAAAAAAAAAATTTTGACCCACCAAAATTATTAATTTACATGGCATTCTGTAGAATTACGTGCATGCCAAATTTGGTAGAAGTCATAAATTATTTCCTTAGATATGATATATAAACTAAATCTTTTAATGTGGCTCTGTCTTACAAAGTGTTGGTTTATCAAATGATAATCAGTGGCATATTTGATGTATTGTATCAGATTTCCTAACAGTGTACCAAGTTTGGTTGAAATTGGTTTGAATGTGTGTGAGGTATAGCAAATAAATATAAAATATTTATGTGACCACCATTTTGAAAAAAGTGCTTTATCTGATGCAAACTTTCAGAGTTGTATAGTTAGTGCATAGGAATACACAACTCTACTCAAATATCATGATTGTACATGGTCTACCATATGTCAAATTTGGTGGAATTTTTCTAGATTTTTAAGTGTGTATAATATTATTTGAAAGTGTAGTACTTTTGTTTGTTTTCTATTATTTAATCTTATTCTTGCGAAATTCCTAGTTTATTTAGCAATTAAAAATTGTTTCGCATTCATGTGGTAGAGTGTATGCAATTGTTTCTCAAAATGTTTTTGGAAGCCTGTGTTGAGGTAAATGCTGAGTAAGGGCATTTTCATATCGTCATCCAAAATGTCAGTATTGGTGAACTCCTCATGAACCACCAAGTCATCCATTTGTACAGTCTCTTGGAAAACATTAGTGTTGCTCAAGTTAGTTATTAACGTGATAACTTAAATGTGGTTCAGTAGTCAGTTACAGGCTCTCTAACTTTTGTTAAAAATACACGCCTTAATAATTGCTGTCAGCTATTGAAATCAGCTGCCGTGTCCTTGGGTGTGCTTGCCTAGGGGTGTGCAGGTTGGCACTGGAAGTGAGTCATCCTGGGTTCAAACCCCGTTCGGGGTAACGTGACGCCACGTGGAAACAAGGTGGAATCTAAATATGTATTGTCAGTATGCGTCACATTAGTGATCTATAACTGTCCGTGATCACAAAGTGTCACGCTATACAAGATTGACTTTAGCAATAATGCAATTTAAGTTCTAATGTCACTGTAAAAGGTTATTGTACTAAACTCTTTCTCAGTGGTTGTGTGCGCAGACAAAGTGTTTTTATGTGCAGTTTATGTTGTCTGCCGCAGGAATAATGGCACAGCCTGGTGATGGGGACCACAGCCAGGAGCTAGAGTTTGCCACAAGAGTGATACAAATAGGGCAGGACCCGGACCAGTGGTCACCCTCTACTGCTGTGCCACCAATCATTCTGCCACGTCATTCAAGTGGGATGACTCGGAGCCGAAGGTAACACTTGCATGATACACACTCTCTGTCATTGTTTTTCAGTAGCTGTCTCACTGCATGGTACCAGGCCCAGGCATCAATTACACCAGGCTGCGAGGTTCTTCTGAATAGTTATAGTAAATTCTCAATTACTTCCGACTTTTCTGAAGTCCTGTTCAAATTCTACTTTCATGCTATTCCTCTGCATCTTGCAAACAAAACCTAACCTAGTCTACAAATTACACCAAAGGTAGAACGTACCGCATTTGTGCGCACTCAGTGTTATAACACGGTTACATGGTCGCATGGAGGGTGTATCAGAGTTCACAAAGGATAGAGGCCTTAATAAAAATAGAAGAACTAAATTTAATTTTAGTTTATTCACACAACTATTATTTACAGCATTAAATTACAGTAGAACCTCAATTTTACATTTGTCTCGGCTACATTTTCCTCTTTGACGCCGTCTGGTGAGACACGAGATGAACAATGACACAAATCCTTATTGGTAATTTGGGCGCCAGCAGTGCTTCCCAATCACCGCACTATTGAGACTCTGGGTTCTCAGGGATGCTGTGTGTTCTGTATGTTCGTCTGACCCGTGCGTACTTACAAACTGGTAGGCAATATTAAACTTTTTGGTATCGAGAAAAGTACAGTTATCGAGTGTCGTGAGAATGTTTTGGTATCAAGTATTGAGAAAATATAGTATCGACCCATCCCTAGTCTTAACTCTCTTCCTTGCACCGCTTCTATGAGTGAAGGGCATATGGGAAGATACTAAGGTCTACCACACGAAGAAGGAGCAGGCGACGAGTTCCCTGGCTAAAGTATAGCCAGAAGGGATTAGGCCAACCAGAATCAGTCCTGTCACTTTAACCGGTGAAGTACAATGTGGGGGATGGAGCGGGTTAGCTTATCTGGATCTCTAGCCGCTTTATTGCGTGTGTTCTAGTTGTGGCTTTACCTTGCAATGTTCCAAGTACCTGAGTACTTGGTTCAAGGTACGGATGGCCATTGACTGGGTTGTGTTTGGTGATGTTTGTGCGCCCGGTCAAGGGTAACCCACAGTTCTACACTGGTTTTGGCAAATTGGATTTAAAGATGCGGTCTCCTGCTTCCCCTTTGTGGGTTTGATGTCTACGAGGTCTGAAGACACAATCACCTTAGAATAAACACACAGGGTTAGGTAAGAATACGTGTTTATTCCCCAGAGGAATGGACCGTACTATCTCCTAGCCATCAATTGTACTTAAACCAGCGGAAGTAGAGTACATTAAACCAGGTGAAGGGGACCTGGGCAAAACTAAACAAGTGCAGAAAATAAGCTAGGTGGCTATGACAACAACTGACCATAAATCATTTACACTATTGTTCAGAAGAGTCACTACCAAAGTGGCAGTGAGTGTAAGGGGGAGAAGACTTCTTCGGGCGTAGCTGGACGCTGGTCTAGAAGGCCTCTGGATGGTAGCGGTGGTCCTTTGTGAGGAAGCTGGTCCAGTACACAAGGTGTTTAAGCAAGCTGCAGAGTTTACAGCTGACATCTTGGGTCTGCACGCCAGCGTATATAGTCAGCCGGCTGTGGATCCTTTGGCTGGTTGGGTATCTTTGGGCATGAGCTCCTCCCTTAGCAGTGCAGGCATTCTCTCGGGGGAGGCTGGAAAGTGGCGGTTTTCTTGTGTGCGGTTTATGATGCTGCTGCGAGCTTAGGTGCAGCACTGGCCTTCTGTCGCCGGGGGTGATTAGCAGACACTTGGCGTCTGGCATAGATGGCTTCGGCTGCCGTGTCCTTGGGTGCCCCTTGTCTAGGGGTGTGCAGGTTGGCACTGGAAGTGAGTCGTCCTGGGTTCAAACCCCATTCGGGGTAACGTGACGCCACGTGGAAATGAGGTGGAGTCTAAATATTTATTATGTCAGTATGCGTCACATTAGTGATCTATAACTGTCCGTGATCACAAAGTGTCACACTTTATACAAGATTGACTTTAGCAATAATGCAGTCCCTGAAGTTTTAGTTATTTTTAGCCATTTAAGGAATTACTCAGTCCGATAGATAAAATAAATTTCACTCTTTTGCGTACAGTTTATTAAGCAGAACTCTGTCATCGGCCAAAAAAGATGAAAAACTTGAAAACATTGTCATTCAATAAAAAAGGCACTCCTGCACAACCTCCTGTGCCATTTATTGCTATCAATAACTATATAACCAGCAGCAAAAACTCTGTAGTGATGAAGATACAACTCAGCTAGGGTTTCCACTCATAGACTGATGAAAACCAACATCAAACAACACTTTGAATCCTGTGTGTCGCACATGGGTATTGTGCCAGACGATGCCGTTGGTCATCGTGTTTTCTCGGGGTTCTCCAGATTCCCCCACCATTGTATTCTGGCGCTGCTCCTTACTCATCTCACTTCACCCTCTTTAGGTCTTTAAAAAACTCGCTGTTAAAAGCCGACCAAATCTCTCAATTCCTTTCCATTCCTGTGTAAATGCAACTATTGCTTGTAGCACGCTACATTTACCTCTTGCTGCAAGAAGTGTGAATCTGCCTTTACATTGGTGAAATAATTTCCTCCTGTTAAAAATGTAATTTTTGCAAGAAATTTATCTCCCCTGGAATGCATGTTGTTGAATTAGGAGGGCCTGTTGCAGTGCTTCCTTGCGTCAAAGGTGACTTTGAGGCGTTTAAGATATGATAATAGCTCTTCTAATGAAAAACAGTGTGGTTTATCTATTTAATTTCAAGGCCGTTGGTATTATTTTGATCAATTTATAAGTAGTTTGTTTTTCAAAAGATGTAAATATTTTAATTGGAACATATGTTTTCAATGACGCATACAGTTTTTTATAAAAAGATATATGCCAATCCCAGAAAGAATTCTGCAATTTCGTAAGTTTAGTTGCACTGGCTAGGTGGTACATTTTTGGTGAGAACAGGTGATGCAGAAATAATAAGTTTATATTTTGCACCAAAGTTATGTCAAACTCATCAGACTGGCTCATGATAAAAAAAATTTTGTGAACTTTTTAAATATATTCTTCTTAATACAATTACATAATTAACTGTACTATTAGTAGCGTAAAACTTGGAAAAAAATTATATGTTATTTCATTTACTATATCTTCACATAAATTATGTATAAGTTATTGTAATTATTTGCAAGTGGCCTATTGGGAAAACTAATTGAATAGCAATAATATAGGATGTTATTTCAAAGTGTTTTTAGCGGTTGACTCTTGGTACTTGCGAGCTTGATAAGCTAAAGTTATGAACATGCAAGACACTGATATTTTACGTGAGAGGTTGGCTCTTTACTCACCCACAGGTTCCAGTTAATGGTCAATGTTGAGTGCTCAAAATTTATTACGTACTTGATGATACTTGTATGCCTCAGAAGTACATGCTTACATTGTAACTAAGTTATTACACACTTAACCTTATCAGAGCCCAGTTATTTTACGCCTGCATCACCCTGTTTCATGTTAATATCCAAACCACAGAAACAGACAGGAAACTAGTGGGTAGGTATCTCAGCTCCTTTTAAGTGGAATGCTGCACGAAAGTCATATATGCCCCTCATTTTTGTCACAAATATGTTTTCTGAAGAATTTTTTTTTTAATTTTTGGTACGGCAAGACATAAATAATTATTTTTAACACCTTCTTAGATATCCTTTCTTTTTTACCATTAGTGCTCTGAGGATAATAAATGCAATGAGTATCAAACTTTGTAGGGTGGTATTCAAAACTGTTATTATTTATGTCTTGTCATGCCTAAAGTATTCCTAACCCCAATGAAGAACAATTTATGACCAAGATTTGGAGTGTACCATTTTCTTAAAAGGCTCAGCCCTCACATGCAACTTTGGTATGTAGCTGTTTTGTGGTTAATTAATCACTTTTGAAAATCAAATTTTAATAAAATTGTTTGCGTTGATGTGTGATGCCTTGGGGCTATCAAGGGACGTCGCCACGTCTAGAGGATGTTTTTGTTGGGTGCTAGGTCAGGCGCACCCAGTGGCAGGGGTTCTGGTAGTGAAATTCAATCTTTACGAGGTACTGGAGCTCATCCAATGTAAAGGACTGGCCTGGTAGCTTTACGGCTGGGCAAAAAATCAGGTTCCGTGAGAGTGTTCTTGCGTTTCTTCAGTGGATTGGCTCTAGGCTGTATACCTGGGCGACGCTTAACCAGTGGATGCTGCTTAACCCTAGTTCTCCGGTTGGCATGAGTTTGAGATGGGTTGGTTAGTTAGCAGAAGCTCAAAGGTTGTATCGGTTTTAGGTATTGGTTCCGCCGGCTCATGTCTAAAAAAACGTTGGTTGTCGAGTCCCAAGGACTGATCCTCTCCGCTTAAGTACACCACAAATATGGGGTGTTTTCTTGCTTAAACGAATAGGAGCTTCGAAGAGGTCCTTGGGAATCTCTGGTGTAGACTGTTTCTGTAGGTGGCGTAAAGCCAGGGCTTGATTCCTCTGTGAGAGTTTCGCAAGTGCGGCCAGGAGGGTGTTCAGCTCCTGCAGTCACCCAGAGGCAGTGAGCACGTGTCTTAACATTCTCTCAGATACCACTCCTATGGGAGTAGAGCATTAGGACATAATCACATCTCACATCCGTGAAGAAAAAGCAGGTGCCGTGTCGTGCACAGGAGTACAACCACATGCAGTTTATGCCAACCATAGATAGTATCACTATCCATCGAAATGCAGTGAGCACTTAGTCAGGTCTCGCTGATGGACAGTCGCAGCACATGGGTGAGTGTCCCAGGGGGAACAGTCCACCCCAACTTAGGGAACACTAACTCCGGTGCCATGGGCGTGATGGAGATAGTAGCCACTGCGCAGGCAAGCTGACCCCAAGAGACAGAGTACCTAGTGTTTGGACTCTATCGTTCTGCCCACTGGGGTGCATAGAAAACGTGGCCGTCTAATGTGTGTGTGGATACTCTTGGTGTTCTGGCTCAATCGAGTAACTTCCCTGGTTATCTGCAATCCCCTGGGCGGATGTGGAGTTCACTGGGAGAGGAATTACTACTACAGGAAAGATACCCTTGAGTTGGTAAATAATCTGTTTATTCCTTTTTACGGGAAATAAACAGGGTGGCGTCACACTACCTCCTAACGTCTGCAAGAAATTATAGAACCTTAAGCTACGCTGATCCAGGTGAAGGCAGCCTGGTCCTAGGCTAACAGTGGCAAGGTAGACAAGCATTATGAAAGTAACTTGAACTGGTGCTACTCCCACTGTGTGTGCTCTGAAGAGGCTGCAGTGTCTAGGTTTGTAGACGACATAGGTGATGGTTGGATCTTTGGCACGGTGTGCGGTGAAGACTAGTTGGTAGAAGGATATCTCCTGCTACGAGTAGCAGTGGAGATCAAGGAGAGATGAGTCCTTACAGTGAAGGAGCAGGCATGTTGGAGCTAACGAGGAGGCTGGTCAACATCTCCGGCAAAGTTTGCGACGGATGAGAGACCTGCTATTTATACTCTGGCTGGTGTTTGCCCTTCAGTCAGCTGGATAGGGGTGGTAGATGGATAGGAGGTAGCTGTAGCATAGCTTCCTCAAGGCGTGACGTCACTGGCCGGCTTGAATATCGAGGTGCGGTGGAACGTACTCGTATAGCCATTTCGCTGCGTGCTGTGGTACTAAGGTGCCTTGGATGCATAGCCTCGGTGTCTCGGCCGGTGAACAGTTCAATCTTGTGGCTCATAATACCTGGCAACAACGAAAACTCCGTAGGAAACGAGCTGCAAAAATTGCTAATTGATAAGTCATTTATACATCGTTGAAAAGAAGTCATGTGTCAACGTATAGAACAATTGTGTATTGCTTGTGTATAACTATAAAAATATTCTTGCAGTATCTTAATCATGTTTCAAACTTTGTGTTAGAAAATAAGTATGACCCTTTTGTTTGCAACAGTTTGAATACACGCGAAGTGGAAATCCAAATAGGACTATTCTGGAGCAGTGCTTGGCATCAATAGATTCAGCAAAATATGCTTTGGCATTTTCAGCTGGACTGGGTACCGTCATGGCAGTTACGCAACTCCTTAGAGCCGGCGACCACATATTCAATCAGCTGTGATGACATCCATGGTGGCACCAACAGCCTCGTCACGAAGATTACCTGCAATATGAACATTGAAACCACTTTTATTGATACCACGGATGCTGAGAATGTTTGGAATGCGCTGCGTCCCAACACGAAGTTGGTTTGGCTGGAGAGTCCCACAAATTAAAGCTGTGGCAGAAGTAACTCGGAGCAGGAAAGGCCTTCTGCTTGTCGTAGACAATACGTTCTTGATGCCGTACGTCCAGGTATAAACATTGCTATAATTGTTGTTCTGTGACGTAGCTTTAAGTGTGAGTACAATTAGGTTGTATACTTGAATGTCAGCAGAAATTTTTAACAGTTTTTTTCATGTTAATTGATGTGATATGTTGCTTTGCCAGCAGTATTTCCATTGACATAATTTCTTGGGAGACATACTTGGGACAATCAATGCAGTAGTTACAGTGTGGGTAATGTTACATTTGAAACTGAGGGAGGCATGTGTAAGATTCTTTGTAATTTACAAGATATATTTACTATTTGGAAATGAACCACTTATTTCCAAAGTGGCAGTTATTTTAATTTGCACATGTCTCTTCTCAGTTTTTAATCAAAGGAATTTTTATTTTGCTTGGCCAAAGGAAATTCTCATTTCTGTTTTGTGTAATTTTATTGTATCGTGTAACATTTAATTGATGCATCACTAATGGCCAATGGTCATTTCAGCTTCTTCGCTTCAGGAGCTAGGAGGCTTGTGACTCCTTGATGGGGTTTCTTGTTGGGTTCAGGACTCTGGCAGGTAGTTCAATAAGGTGCCACTCGGGAAGGGAGGAACACACTCACATGTTGCCCAGCTTATGACCTGGGTAGGAGCATAGCCAGCAATGGCAGATGGTGTGGGCGGTCTCTGGATGCGCAGGTCTGGGGACTGTGTTACCATTGTTTAGATGGAAGACAGGCTACTGAGGCTTCAGGATGTTGATGGTAATGGGGAAATGGTATTAGGAACAGCAAAATATCAGAAAATTCCAGTATTCCGTTCCTTGGTGCCTCGTTCCGAATACTGGAGCAGTGTTGGTCTGAACGGGTGTCTGAATGTATTTTGGGGGATTGGCCGACCATTCTTCCTGCAGTGCTGTAGTAAGTGATGTGGGTCGTTGTGTCTAGGGAGCAGTCATAGTTCGTTCATCCCAGAGGTGTTGATGGGATTGTTGTTGAGCCTCTAGCTTGGCCAATCCATTTCTAAAACCCTACTGTCCACAAACCATTCATAAACAGACCGTGCTTTATGGCAGGGAGCATTTTCTGTGAAACACACAGTTATCATCTCTGAACTGGTCTTCTACCATAGACAACATGCAGGCAGCCTAAATGTTCTTATAGCCTTCCTCATTTAAGGTGCCTCATAGTATTTCAGTTTGGAGTTTGAACCAAGACCTTTTTTGAAAACATCCCCCACTGTCACCTTACCTCCACCAAATTTCACTGTGGGCACTGTACATACCGACATGTAGCATTTATCTGGCATTCGCTACATCCAAACCTTTCCATCGTATTAACGGTGGAGGCGGCCGACATAACAAAAGGGTAATGCGGTGTGAGCTGCTGTGTAGCCTATGCAATTAACTCTTGCATTGTTGTACGAACGTGTTGTAGGAATTGGTGTAACATGATCTCTGAGACCATTTTTTTTTCTCTAACATACCCTAATTCTAAGTGTTAGTTGTATGTCCAAGGTAGGGACGGGAAATAATGCGTCTCAGGGCTGAGCCCCTTACGCCTACAGGGGAGGGAATCCATGGAAGAAGGCATGCATTGCGGCAAAGAGGGGTTGGGCTGCCATGGCCACTAGTAATCTCGGGCTGCTGAATGGCTTGTGCTGCTAGGGGTAGTTGCAGAGCGGGTGGTGCGAGTGCATGGCTTGCCTTTGTGACGTAACCAGCTGGCTGGAAGAGAATGCAAAATAACTTGCTGTCTTTAAGCATTGTTACGGTGGCCCAGTGAATAAAACAATCTGCAAGGCAGACAGTACACTCTCGCACGTTAACCGGATAAAGTTAACTTCGAACTCCGCAGGAAATGACCTAGGGATGGAGCGGAAGTTGTTAAAAAAGACGTCTTGTGGCGTCAAGTGTACGTGTCAAAACCCTCCCCCTCCCAAAGGAGTACTGCCCTTTGGGTACTTGTGCATTCTCTCTACGCTTTATAATGTAATCAGTAACCTGGCAGCTTATTTCCCGTCGTATGTTATTATTTATTTAGTAATATTAATATTCATTTGCAGATTTGTTTTGTAGTTACTAAATATTTTTCCAGCGTCCTTTGGAACTGGGTGGAGATATTGCCATATATTCAATCACAAAATATTTAAATGGACATTCAGATGTCTTAATGGGCTCCATAGCAACCAACATTGATCAATTTGATAAAGAACTGAAGTTTATACAGAAAGGTATGTTTTTGCATGTTCAGTGTATTGTAAAGTTAATTGTTATGTCTGTATTCTAAGCCTTATTTAACGCATGTTTTTAACAGAATGATCTATTCTTAGGGTCTTTATTAATTTGTTGCAGTAACTGGTATAGTTCCTTCCCCATTCGACTGCTACATGGTGAATAGGAGCCTGAAGATTTTGGCTCTCAGGATGCGTGAACACATGAAAAATTCTTTGGAAGTGGCACGTTTTTTTGGAAAGTCGTCCATTTTTAGAGAAAGTTTTACATCCAGGTATGTCAGAATATCAGGCATTACATAATTATAAGAGTTTGTTTTTAAACTTTGTATATATAGGGTTTAAATTGTATTTTCTGTGATTTTTTGGTCACCAAGATCATGAGACTTTTTGGTTGTCCTAACGAAAATTGGTCTAGACATGAATAATTCGTGAAAGTGTAAATTGTAAATTTGATTAAAACTCTTGTTTTGAACTTGTCTCATATGTTTTTTTTCTTTGATTCAGTAACCTGGCGTTGGCAATTATTATAAATTGAAAAGGACTGCCTGTTATAATTACAAGGTGCCAATTAAATATTGCTATCTAGAGGTGCAAAGTAAAATTTGAGTGTGTGCTGTACAGTGGGATTAAATACGTATTAAACTCTACCATAAATAATGAGTGCAGTTTTCCGTACTTTTCACTTAGTGGGTGCATATGTTAGTGATATTTAATTGAGTCTATAATGTATAGTACAGTATTCTAAATGTGTGTAATACCAGTTCTGTAGTGCAGGTTTTGAAGAAACAACCTTTACGTGTGTCTGTACATGACAGCAACAGGATGAAAACAGACACAAGCCATGTACTGTCAAAGATAGGTCATGATACATCAATCACAGAAAAGGTCATAGACCCTGCTATTGCAAGAATTTACTTCCTCAAACTAACAACAAAGAGAAAAAACTTAATATTGACACGTGATACTCTCTGGGTCTGGGCAATGTCTGAAGCATTGACTTTGTTAGTGCAGACTAAGTGCACTTACTACGGTCGGTTTGGACTGACTTTACTGTGTACTGAAGGCTATCCTGAATATAAAATGGATTGTGTTGGTTGGCGGCTGGGCACAGAGTCTACTATTGCTTTAGCTGCTGGCTTTGAGGCCTGAGGCTTACTTACTCCAACACTGGGTCGGTGGATAGGTGTGGCAGGTTTACTGGTGCCATTACAGCTGCCGCTGGAACTGCTGCTGCTCCCAGTATGGCAGCTGCCGCTGGAACTATTGCTGCTCCAAGGACTGATTGCGGATGTTCTCGGCGGGCTGGGGTAGCGCCGTATGGAGAACCACAGACACGCTTAACCAACGGCTACATTCTCTCCTCATGTGAAGACCGCTACCACAGGATGCGGTGTCCCAGGAACCTTCCCGGGAGGCTGAAACAGAGAAGAGGAATGAGCATGGGGGTGAAGCCCCACCAACTGGCGGGTGGCTTGAGCTCGTTCCCGGGGCGACTCTTGGCAAAGTGCCTTACTGGGCTGGGTGCAGCTCCAGGTAGACTGGTAGGTAGAGGTAGCCTTCCTCTCAATGTCCTTCCCATCTCTCTTGATGAAGGGCATCAGGTTCTAAAACTGTACCTCGTTAGAGAGTAGCAGGTGATGTGCATTCCCTATCTAACAGTGTTCTGTTGTTTAGGCACATTGGACCTTTGCCAAGTATAGCCTTAGTCCCCAAGCGGCAACACAAATGGTGCAGTGGATGGGTGCAAGCTGGTATAGCGACTTATACTCTCTAGTAGGAGTATGACTTATGGTTGTGGCTATACTGTTTGATATACTTGGTGCCCTGAATGGATGGCCGTCGAATGGTGTATGTGCGCTCGGTGTGCAAGTCCCTAAGGCTGATTGCGCAGTCCTACACTAAGTGGCAAACTCGTATATTCAAACCCGGTCTCCTGCTCCGCTCTTATGGTATGTGGTGTTTACTATGGAAGTCTGGGAGTACTCAAGGCAAAATGAGAGAACATAATTATTGTGAGAGGAATAAAACACCATGGCCTGTACTATCTTCTGTCTGTCGTGAGCTGACTGGAAGTAGTACACTACACTTTCCAGGTGTAAGGGACCTAGTTCTATGCAAGCGGAAGGCATTTTAGGCTAGGTAGCTAATTAAAACTTCCCCTGTATACGCTGTCTCACGTGTCCTGAAAGGACTTACAGGACCCACATCCTGAAGGGCGTGTCGGGTAGCTGTTGCCAGGGGCAAGTGACTAAGGGTGGCAGATGGCTTCTGGAAGTTCTACTGTAGGAGGTGGTGGTGATGTTCGTGAGAAAGCTCCGGCTCTCTGAGGCTGGGTGTGGCTCTCGGAACAGCCAGAAGCCAACTGATATTTTCAACTCACGCATGGCAATATATTCCGTGGCCAAGGGCTTCACTGGCTCTGGTGGTGGGGGGTGCTATGCGTATGCATCTTGGGCTGAGCTAAAGGCTGTTGGCAGGTGGCGTCATCTCTCGGCACACCCTTGAACTTGCTGTGGGTTGTAGCAAAGAGTCTATTACTGACAATCAATTGTTAGCATTTTATCGAGGGGAGGCTGGGCTAGCTTTCTTACTGACCAGCCAATGCTGATGGAACATATAATTCTGTCGTGTCTTTGATGATCCCCGCGACCAGGGAAAATCCTTTAGGCGTTCCGGTAGAAATTGTATGCTTCCAAACACTGTTCAATGCGCTTTAGGTGAAGCATCCAGATGAAGCGAAGTTGTGTATATTATTAGCCAGAAAGCATCTCACATCAATATAATTTGAAGTGGCCCATCAAGAACTAGTGCACTTTTTTGATTCTTTAATATATTTTGAGTAAAATGGTGCAACAGTTATGCAGTAAAGACAACTGAGCGAGTTTCATTAATGAATAAGCAGACAGCAATGTTGTGCATATGCCTAACAACAGCAGTGATATGCTCTGTCTTTGCATTCCCCTGAGGAAATGAAATATTTTATGTTAATACTAATGGTTTTATGTTTGTAAGTGCAAGAATAACATATTTGTAAAATATTGATTTTTGTAATAATTTCATAGTTTCACTTTTCACAGTTTAACTTTGACACATATTCGTATAAAGTGATCAGGCCCATAACAATGGCAATTTTACATATGGTTGAAGAATACATTATGTGCATAGAAATACGTAGATCTTTCGAAAGAGCTTAGTTTACTCTGCACAGCCTTATATCCACTTTCTGAGTAAGATAAATTTTTTTGATATCGTCTTAATCAGGTTTAATGTTAAATGTTTGCCAGTAAGCAATCTGAAATTCTTTTTCACTCTTTACAGGTTTTCCATCCCACCCAGTACGAAGTTTCAATGCGAGAGAGCTGTGGTTGCAGTGGAATGTTTTCGTTCTTCCTGAAAGGTGGTCTGAATAAGAGCAAAACTCTCCTCAAAGAACTCAAACTTTTTTAATTTGCGCCGAGCTTGGTAGGGTACCATTCGTTTGCAGAAATATCGTAAGTTTCAAATTGTAGATGTCTACTGGAACAAAATAGTTTTGAACACAAAGAAAATAAACTTTAATGACATTGTAATTTGTATTTGCAGGTCAATCATGAGCCATGCTTTAGTGCCCCTAGATCAACAAACCAAGCTTGGCATCACAGATGCCTTGATCAGACTCTCAATTGGTTTGGAATCCGCAAAGGATCTGATATTTGACTTGAAGCAGACTTCGTTGGTAGCAGCAGAACAGTAGTGCCTGACAGTGCATTCTGTAAGTGCCATTTGCATACCTGACAACTTTTACAATTCTTCTGTAATTTTTGTGGAAAACACTTGCTTTTTTCGGGCATGTCTTACGTGTTTCTTTAATGCCATCTTGAAATTGCACTATTCCCCATGCTGATAAAATACGTGTATTGATGTGAGGGCTATAAATACATTAATTTTTTTACCATAGTCCCGTTCATAGTGTAGTAAAGTAAGCAGATTTTTGCCATAGTTTTGCAAGCAAGTGTACTGTATTTCTGATGAGTTCTTCATATTTTTCAATACAAAGCACTATGTTACTTGCACTTCTATCAAGTGCTATCGAGCTTATATGATGGCTGCCAGACTACTGATCTTGTACGACAACAAGGTAGTATCAAATATGTTTCGTAATTATAAATTTTGGGCAAAGCTAGAATGGCTTGAAAATGGACAGTTCGCATATAGCTATTGAATGACATCATTCAAAAAAAGTTATATGAAGTGTGTCTGGTGACTGACGGAGACTTTACAGTTAGGCAAGGTTTTTTGGTATGCTGGTCTGAGACACGGCTGATATGATTGGTTTGACTTTATTACTTGCTGACCGGGCCCTGGCTGGTATATAGGGTAGGATGCATGGCACAAAGTCTGTGGAGGTTTTACCTGTCCAGCGTACAGGGTGGCACATAGCCACTGGTTCACCTGTACTGCTAGTGGCTCAGGGTGATCTTGACCCGTATGCTGTTGCTGTTGGAGTTGACTGGAACTCGGGCCCGACCTGGGACAAAGGTAGTGCTGCAGCTGGCGGTGCTGAAGTGAGCCCATGGAGGGCTACTGTCCTGCGGCAGTGGAACCACAGGTTCGCTATGCCCAATGGAACTTTTCGTCCTGGCAGAAAGTAGTGATGACCTGGTGCTGCTCGCCGGTATTCTTGACGGGGGCTGAAATAGGGAGCCTGGGGGGACTGGGAGGTAAAGTCTCTCCAGTTGGCAAGTGGCTTGAGATAGTTTCCTGGGGGTCAGACTGCAGAGTGCAGTTTGGGCTGGGTTACACTTCCGTTGGCAGTAGTTGCCTTCCTAACTTGTCACTTTGTACCACTCTTATTGGTGTACCTTATATACGGTTAGGTACTACAATCTGCCTCGTTAGGGAGGAGCAGGCAACAACGGTCCCTAGCTAGGTGTGTAGCCAAAGCAGAGGCCGAGCTAATCCAAAGCTGTACCCATTTACCCCAACCGGCAACAGTTATGCGTGGTGGATGGAGGGAATTGGTTGGGTTGGTTGACTAGCCACCTTGTGGATTGAGTTGCTAGTGGTTGTGGCTCTACCTTGCTGCACACTAGGTGCACAGTACGGGTAGCCATCGACTGGGTGTGTGTACGACGTACATGTGCCCGTTTAAGGGAGCTGCAGTCCTACTCTAGATTTGGTAATTGTGTTGCAATAATGCAGTCTCCTGCATTTACCTGGTGGGCTGACGTCTACAGAGGATAAAATCACAGTCACTCTAGAAGTCGTACTTGGAGGTTTAAGAGGAAATGTGTTTATTCCATGAGGAATAAACATGGTGGCCTGTACTACCTCCTTACTAACCAGTAACTAAAAGGAAGGAAACCAGGTGAAGTGGTCCTGGGTCAGAACTGAACAAGAGCAGATAAGGCTCGGTAGCTATGATAGTAATTGCTGTTATCCAGAAGGGACTTTGTGGGCCACTATGAGAAGGATAATATGTGTTAACACTACCAGAATTGTAGTGTGGTTGCCATTACCAGAAGGGTAGTTGCTGTTCAAGGGGTTGAAGGCTACTTCAGAGTTTCTTGGAGAGCTTCTGGTAGGTCGTGAATACGTTGGTATGAGCAGAGAGCCCCAGCACACGAGGTTGTGGAGCGAGCTGCTGGAGGTGAACTCTGGTGAGCAACTGCTGTTCTGCCGCAGTGCATGGACATATATTCTACCTGCCCGTGGGCTTGTCTGGGGAGGGGGGGGGAGCTCCTCATCCTGGGCGGAGCTTCGCTCTCTAGTGCAATCCCTCAGCCCGCTGTGGAACTAGCCATCTTTATAATGCTGGGCTGCTTGGCAAGCCTCTATCACATGTGAGGGGTTTGGCGTGACGTCTGACATAAGGGTGAAACAATCTTGGCTGACGTGTCTATGTGTGCTCCCGCAATGAGGGGCATACTTGTAGGTTCTCGTAGCAAGTTGTTTCGGGGTTCGAACCCCACCTGGAGTAACGTGATAATACGTAAATATGAGCCAAAGTCATCCTTACTAATATTATAAATTTGAAAGTGTGTTTGTTTGTCCTCTTTCACATCAAAACGGAGCAACAGATCAATGTGATTTTTTGCACAAATATAGTTGGGGGTAGGGAGAGTGACGTAGGCTACTTTTATTCCAGGGAAAATATCTCATTCCTTCAGGAAAATTCTTATTGTAATTTTAGTGCATAAAAAAATCATTGTTAAGTTCCGTCATTTCGCCTTTCTTTTTTGTCTATGGGCTGTCCTCCGTTCCTTCCCAAGAGCCGTAGTGTTCCAGTGGCTAGAGCTATTCCAAGTGGGGCAGTAGTGGCTTAGTGGATAGAACTAAATCAAGTGGGGCCACAGTGGCTCAGTGGCTAGAGCAATTCAAAGTGGGGCGGCAGTGTCTTAGTGAATAGAAATATATCAAGTGGGGCCGTAGTGGTCCAGTGGATAGATATATATCAAGTTCTAAATGTCATGCAAACAAATTCGCACTGGTCACTTAGTGTTTATATATATATATATGTCAAATAAGCATCGCTAGTCAAGTGAAAGTAATTAAGTTACTGAATATACGTAGGCATGTATTGGTGTGTGTTTCATCCTCACTGGCACTCAAGAGCTCTCTGTTACACTGTGACCGAACCAGAAATTTTGTGGATAATCTGTTATGAAAATCAGTCTGCAGTGTAGTGCAATCAATTGGTAATGGCTATCTCCCTTGCAGGAGTAATTTCCGACTTGCTTGTTCTCGCGCCTGACAATATATTCATGTCTTAGCGGAGGGTGAAAAGAGTTCAGAAAGAATACTTGCCAGTCAAGTGATCCGTTGCCATTGTTATGGATTTTTGCTATATTCTATCCTCCAGTGATATTTGCATGTTGCCTTTTTCTTCTTCTTCGTCTTATTCCAGCATGCATATCACGTATATATGTAGTTCATAACTACTGAACTGTCAACTGTACCCGTTTCGAAACTTTGGAACTTCTGCAAACCTGATTAACAATTTTGTGGCGCTAGAGGTTCTGCGTTTGATTCCTGTAAGGAATTAATAGATTTAGAAAAATGATTTAAACTTTCTCCCATAAAATATTTTGTAAGATCAGTAAACTTTGTGTGGTGTGTATATATTGACATGTAAAATTGTATCACATTATTATGACCATCTGGTAGTATGAAGAGTGACCGCCAGCAGCTAGACAAGCTGGCAGTAACTGAGTCAGGTGCTGATAGGTCTCCACTGGTATCTGCAGCCATGATCTGTGTAGTGCATCACACAGCTGTTGAAGTTTGCATGGCATAGGAGACAGACCGCGAACACGACGATTGAGCTGGTCCTACAGATGTACAATTGGATTGAGATTGGGGCAGTTTAGGGGCCAGGGTGGAACATCAAGTATGGTGCTCTTCCAGCAGACACTTCCAGCCGTTTGGCAAGGTGCATTATTGTGCTGGAAGATCCCATCCTCCTGAGGAAAGATAATCATGTACTGGTGGACATAATCATAACCAAATCGATCAAGAGTGCTTTCCACACAAATGATGAGACACAGAGAATACCCTTCACCAATCAGCAGCGGTCCAGTTGCCATACATTTGGACAAATTACAGTAATTTTCGTTGATGCTCCTGTGTTTGCATGGGTGCAATCACCCTCCGTCTACTTCGGAGTCCCATTCGCAGAAGGGTCCGCTGAACTGTTGTGGTAGACACGCGTCTGGATGCCACCCTGGTTCATTTGGACAGTGAGCTGTTCCACTGTGGACTGTCGGTTGGCCTTCGTGCATCGTAGTCAACGTTCACCTCAGACATCAATAGCGCGTGGAGATCCGCAGTTTCCACGATGGTTGTTCTCAGTGGTGCCATTCGTCCACTCACGATACACCTTTAACCACAGAGGCACATGAACCGTTAACAAAGGTTGCTGTTTCCGAAATGCTGCTCCTCTTGGACCGAAAGCCAATGATCACTCCTTTTTGCTACTCTGTTAAATTGCTTCCCTTACCCATGACAGGAAGCACAAGCAGTCACGTCACAGGCCATACGTCATGGGCAGTTGGCATTTCTAGCAGGTGGTAATAATAATGTGATTCTACTCTTGTGTGTGTGCACGCACATTTGTGTGTTCATGCACATTTGTGTGTATGTATGTGTGCATGTGTGTGTCTCTCTCTCTCCGTGTCTGCCTGCGTCTGTCTGTCTGTCTCTGTCCGCTCTCTCTCTCTCATACATATATATACTGTTCATGGTAAAGTGAGCACTTCGAGGCCCTAGTTACTTTTTCCTTTTGGTCATATTTTATCATTTAACCGCCTTTTTAAATAAATTTCACCATAAAAGTAATAAACATATTTTGTATAGTCCACCTGACTCTGAAGTTAACATTGACTATTATTCCAAATGAGAGGACTTTCAAAAGTGCTCGCTTTACCGTTAATACCCTATTTATATAGCCTTGGAGAATTTAGAATTTATTAATAATTCTCTCCAACCAATGATTAACCAAGTTGAACTGTTGCTTGTATAAAAATGCATTCTTGGTTTTTTTCTAGATTTATTTATAAGGAATGGCATTAATTATACCAGTTATAAAAAAGGTTGACATTTTTGTAGTTAATTAAAGGTATGTTTTGCAAATATATTTGATGTGGTTTTACTCTTTTGGTTTTCAGGCAAAGTTATTCAGGATTGGCTACACTGGCAACTTATATGCTGTTACAATACTATTTCCACTTCTTCCAGATAAATTTACAATCTGAGGCATGTTATAAACTGCAGTAATTCAATGGGCAGTATTTACATCCAAGAGTATGTTCCAAAACTGTGCAATATGTTTGTTACTGTTATTCACTGCCAGACAAAGTTGTATTAACAAATATATCAGCGAGTTGTGTGAATGGACAATCAAGAATGTGCGTTTGAATTGAGCATCAGTAAGCATGTGTAAGTGGCTGTGAATACCAAGAGTTTATTGTTTTGTGTGTGTAATTTTTGTAGAAAAATGTTATACTAAAATAAAATTGTGACGTATTTTGTAAGATTTGCATGGTTAAAATTTATGTACCTGCATCATTAGCAGAGAATATAAGTAGTGGTCCGCCGCCCATAAACTCCAGTTATCGGCTCGTCTATGAGCCATAAACAGGATAGTCTTCAATCCACCGCACTCATTGCTGGACACTGACCAGTCTACTCAGCTACGCTCCCAGCTCTACATTTCTTCTTTCACCACATTCATGCCAAAGAAACCAAACTGCAACGGCAACACACAACTTCTGGGCAACACATGCGTAGAGAGTTAGACCAGTTGAAGTGGTCTTGAGCGCTCGTGTACCTCACCATTGCTAGCTAGAACCAGGTCACCTCTACTTGGATAACATAGATTTAAGCTTCCCTAAGCTCTTGTCAGCATTAGGAGGTAGTGTAACACCACTTGTTTATTTCCATCAGATGGAATAAACAAAAGTTATGATGCAAGGGTACCCCTTTCCTGCGGACGTAAAACCTCTACCAGTATACTTCACACCAATCAGGGTATTGCATGTGACTGGGAAAACTACTCACTCGAGCCAATAAACTTCCAGAATACCCACACGTACTAGCATCGACCAGCCTTTCTGCATACCACAGTATGAGACCACACACAAGTATTCTTTCTCCAGACCAGCTTGTCGATTAGGTGCATGTACGCTGTTCATTATATATTAGGGTTCATTCCCTGAGTTGGGATGACTTGGTATTGGGGCAAACACCCATGTGTAGGGACTGTCAATGACAGCCTGACTCCCAAGTTCACCACTTTTAGGGGCCAAGCACTGATAGGGTGACCGATAAGTCTGCAGACACACTACATGGCTCTACACATAGTAGAATTACAAGAACCCTGCAACCCTCTCTCGAACATGACAGTGTGTTATGCTTTCAGTGCCTTACTCCTGTAGTAGTGATATCCGAGAGAAGGCAATACTGGTTCTAACTGCCTCTGGACTCTTACAGGAGCTTACTCCCTCCCTCATCTCTGCTCTTAACCTTGCACCTTCATCGACAGGCCAAGGTGATCCCCTTATCTCAGCGTCCGGCACCAAAAGTGCGGGGAGCACTCAGTCAGGTTGCACTGACAACAACCACGATACGTGGGTGAGTTCCTCTGAAGGGTTAGTCCCTTCAGACCTGAAGAAATAGTGCTTCCAACACCAGAAGTGCAGTGGAAAGAGCAAACCCCAGACTGACAGTCTAACCCCAAGAGGAGGAATACCCAGTGTCGGGGCTGTACCTTTCCATACACCTCAGCACATAGAAAAGATGGCCATCCAATACAGGTGCGGGTGTCTATTGGCGAGTTGCGGTTACAATAAAATTCCCGGTCACCGGCTGTTCCTCGACAGGACTTATTCTTCCAGGTAGGGTTCTAGTGCTAAGGGAATGATGTCCTTAAGTGTCATAAAACATGTTTATTTTGTTACGATAATAAAGATGGTTTTGCACTACCTCCTATCGAGAGCTTGCAGAGGCTTGCTATGTTAGACAGGAGAAGGTGACTTGTTTCTAAGCTAATGAGGTAGGTGGGTAAAGCGGCTATGAAAATAACTGAACTTTAACTAACACTACGTTGTATCACCTGAAGGGACATGAAAGTGTCTAAGTGTTCGACGACTTAAACTGGCGATGATCTTCGAAGTGAAAGGGGGATCTCAAGGCCTGGACTTCTGCACCAGAAGCGCATTGAAGATCAGGTAGAGCCGATGGTTCCTCCAGCACCACGAGTGCAGTGAAGAAACAGGACAGACTGGCGTTCCAAGGGACGTGCCCCGGTATTTATATTCTCCCTGGCTCGCCCCCTTCGTCAGGAGAAAAGGGGGTGATGGCGTTATATCCTTGGGGCGTGTGATGTCATCGGCTGGCTGAGGTTCCAGGCGCTGCATGTCTCTACAATTCATACTAGTGGTATCATCCTGCGGTGTGTTATAGTACTAGGTGACCTTGTTGCATAGTCTGGGTGGCTCGGCTGGTGAACAGTACAATTCTTCGTGTGGAAAGCGTGCGTCTTTTACCACACGGATAAATAGTTCAAGTTCTTGATGTCAAATAGGTTGTACAGCCCATCAAACTCCGTTGGGGCGTGTTTTTGAGTGGTTCACACTGACGAGTAGAATTATATTTAATAATAGTAGAAAAGACGTCATGCGTCAACTTTATACATCTTTGTTTCCCGATAGGTACTTGTATTGCAAACCAAAGAGAAGTTTTGTAGGTACTTACATTTGTATTACGTTTGTTCTATGATAGGTATTTTATTGCCAATTAATTTTGTTTTGTTCATTCCTTTATTTATTTTTATGATATACTTTCTGAATGTGATAAAACATAAATGTAAAGAATAAGAAAGGGTTATGCACTGAAAAAACAAAGAATAGCAGTAGGTGTCATGTATGACACAGACTTGTCAAATTTGTCCCACTGGAAAGCTTTGTTTTTAAGAGTTAATCTAGTCCTGGCTAACACTACATTGGTCCTGAAGAAGTGAAGTGAGATGAGGTGACGCGAGGCCAAGCAAAGCTTGAAGTGATTTGGGACGACTCTTAATGTTGAGGTCTTGAGATCCGATGAGGTTGAAGCAAGGTGAGTATGGTGCAGTGCCGGAATGAAGGGGCAGGTGAAACGGGAGATCCCCGTGAAAAACCTGCCGACCAACACCATCGTCCGGCACGATTCCCATGTGTGAAAATCCAGGAGCGACCCTGCGGGGAATCAAACCCGGGTGCTCCTTGGTGGGAGGAGAGTTGTCTAAACTACTACACCACCACTGCCTCTGCTCAAAATAAAGTATTGATACGCATACTGTACATTTGTTCAGGTTATAATTACTGCTTTATATTGCTAGGGAAATTTATTATTTTGCTATCCATGTGGTGAACATGTAATGTGAAAAGAGCAAAAATGTAATTTTCTCTACAGCATGAAATACAAAAAATACACATTTTGCAAAAATTATTTGCACACCTTCAGATCTTAACTTTACATTGACACGTGCCTGGCTAGGGGGTTCTATTGGTTGGGGCTATTCATGTCAAACATTGACCAACCACGTTGGAGGTTAAGTGCAACACAAAACTTGGGTGCATAAGTTTTAAGAAATGAATATTTCTTAGTGGTCAACCTTACAGTTTTAGTCAGTGATGCCAGAATCACGAGAAACATCAGAGGTGCCTTAGTGTTTAAAAGGTCCCTGACCTGTGTATAAGACTGGTCTCGTAGCCTGTCAATGGGCACGAAGTGAGTAGCCACTGTCATGACCCTAAAAACGGGCTGGGCTAGCCCTTGTTCACTGGATTACCTGGAATCTTATTGTTCTGCCGAGGCTGCTGCTCCAGGTGACTTGCAGGTTGCCGGCATTCTCCTTGGGACATGCAGTACTGTTGGGGGTACAGTTGTGTGAGATAGGTTGGTGCTGGTTTGATTACAGGTTGGCCCAGAATCAAGGGTAATCAAACTCCGTAGGGGTGCGGCTGAGTTGTTCGCAATGATGTCTAGAAGTCTATTTAAATAATTTTGAAAAGACCTCACGCGTCAACCTTTTGCTCCCTTCATCTAGCCCCGTAGAGACCAGTGGACAGAGTGGTAGGTTGGTTCAAGCTGCAGGACAGGAGACTTAAGTGTTATCCACAGGGGCTCTGTCAATTGAAGTGAATTCCAGTTCCATTCCGGCCCCATACAGATCGGTGGCGGAGTATGGAATAACCTGATTGTCCTATTCACGTGGCGGAGGAGTTTCGAGTGGTTGTGGCTCTACCGAACTCTACCCAGGGACAAAGCTCGGGTGGCCGTCAAATGTGTGGGTATATTAAAAGCACTTGGTTTGTCTGCTTGACCTTGATGGGCTGAAAACTACGTAGGATAACAACACATTGAAATTCGGGAAATTAGTACACTGTGTCTCGGTCCAGCAGTACAATTTCACTTTGTGAGTGTCGTCGTGACGTCTGGCTTGGAGATTCAGGTCAACAGTACAAGCTAGACCGACGTGTCTGTAATATCTTCCAACCTTGCGCCGGAGTATCCTGTAGCCACGTGTCCAGCCTCTTCACGTACTGTTGGTTTAATGACTTGCCCAAAGGGGGAACATTGCGTTCAGATGGGGCAAAGTCAAGTACATGTTAGATGCGCAGAGCATCACACGTCAACATGAATTTTAAAAAAGAGTTAAAATATGTTGTGTTTTTCTTTGGCTTCTACAACCATCTGTAGTCGTCTGTGTATCAAAGCCTCGAGATAGTTATCACTATTTCCTTCCACATACTCTTAGAGTGGTGATTAACACTTTGTTTGAGGAACAGGTCTTCCTAATTCTCTTCACCATTAACCACCCTGAAATAAACTAATTGTTTAATGTTTAGTAATGGAAGACAGTTCTTGGCATATCCAGCTCATTCTGCAATACCCAAACAGCTACTGACAGTAGTATATAGCACTACTGTGAATACATTTTATCATTGTGGACAATTGCTTTTGTACAGTGGTGTAAAGTTTGTATTTTTTTTTTTTTTCACTGTAAAGTGAGTAATACTAATTTCTTATTACCAAAGCACAAAATTAAAGTTTTTATGATTTGGAAGCTAAATTATTGTGCATTTGTATTGTATGAATAATTGAGGGGTTTGTGGCAAAAACAAAACAAGTCAAAAAATCCAAAAACCTGCTTACTACATAACATTGTTGCTAGAATGGTTACAATTCTACCAGCTAGTTGAAATGCCCCAAAAATGCAACAAGTCACTAAGAATAAGGCAATAAAGTACATGCCATTCTACAAAACCAGAACAAGTCCCTTTAATTCTCCAAAAATGGAAGACGTTCTAGCTTTGTTAAGAACCGGGCATTTTCATTTTCGTGTTAAAAATTTGGCGATGCTGCAGCAAATATTGCAAGAATGTTTGTCAATTGAGTAGAAAATATTAGTCTATATGCAGTTGTAATGAATATCAAAGAGATGTAACCATTGTTATCTGGTAATTTTTTTGTTTAGAGATGTCTGTCGACCGTTTTGTAAGTGCATTGCGAGTATTAACAAGCAAAATGGATGCAGGGGAAAATAGTAACTGGCCTAAGAGGAAGAAAAGGAAAGAAAGAAAGGAGCACATTGTTAAGAAGCCAAAAGTTACAGGCAAGGAGCATATAAACCATGGAGGTAAACATGTTAGTCCAAGGACAACCGGCTCTGATTGAAGGTTGGTTAATTATGGTTTTCCCATTGAATATGGCAATACAACGTGCAACTCAAAAATTAACGAAATTATCCATAAGTAAATACCCAAGATACCAATAAATACATTTTGATTGAAGAAACATGATAGGCCTATGTAAGTGATTACAACTGCAGTTGTAAGTTTACATTATTAAGTCAAAAAAGTAGTGCATTTATTTGTAAACGTCTCAGTTAACCTATTTGTATTCTGGTTTTCACTATTGCAAATAATACGTGATTGTAACGGTTTTATTAATTAAAAGCTGTAACAAAGAGAAAATAACTAAATATATTGTCCGTTGGTGTGTTGCAAATGCAGCAGGTTTCATTGCTTGAATAAAATAAAAGAAGAAAAACTACACCTGCTATCAGAGTTTAATTACTTAGAAAGTAAAAATGAACATGATTCCTACCTTTCTATCCTGATGTCGGTCACACACATTGCACGACGACGTCCACGGAAACCAGACGACCAGAAACGAAAGGATCATTAAGCAGTGTTTTTGTATAAGGTCCATATAAACGGTAAAGACTGTCCAGTTGTCAGGCTTTTATTAGTTTACATGGCATAACCAAAGGTAGGTTATACAATATTCAGCAGTGTTTGCTAACATCTGAGAAATCACCGAAGGATCAAAGATGCAAGCATGACAATAGACCCATGAAGTATCCCAGTGCTATTCATGACATAATAGTGCAACACATACAGTCATTCCATGCACGTTCATCACATTATTCTTTGAGGGATAATCCAGACTGGAAATACCCGCCAGAAAGCCTGGCTATCAAAAATGCATGAGATGTTCCTGAATACATATCAAGTTAATGTTCCTTACAAAGTGTACTTACACAATAGTTCAATATAAAGTTTGGATTTCCACGATCAGACACACGTTCTGTTTGTGATACACTTGCTATAAAGATAAATAATCCGGAGTGTTCTACTGAAGAGAGAAAAAAGCTTGAAACAAGTGATAGTTGTGGACAAAACAAGAATAAAACTACTGTGCATTTTCTTTTCACACATGTTCACTGTTTCCATGTATTTAAAACTGTTACCTATTTATTACCTGTGAGAGGTCATAGTTATTTGCCTAATGACCAGGACGTCTCACTTATTGACAAAAATAAACGACACATTGAATGTGTTTAACTACCAGAAGAGTGGAACCGAATCATTCAAGAAGCAAGGAAGAAATCGTCTCCATTAAGTGTCGTAAACCTGCACTACCGTGATTTTGTCAACATGAAGGCTGCTGTGGATGATTATTTTTTGAAATCACCTAAACCTCCCTTGAAAATAAAGCCAGTATGTATGTTGTACATCACAGAATAAGACTGTCAGTGTGCGAGAGACATCATGGACCATGGCAGACATACACAGTTCTAAAGAAACCTATGCCAGCTCTATTAGATTTACCATCACTGTATACAACACATCCCCCAATTGCAACAGTGGAGAAGAAAGATCTTCAACAGCTGATGCCATTTGTGAAACCCGAAAATAGGACGTTCTCTGATGATTTAGTCTCTGGGGTAACCAAAGAAGTTACACTGGAGTCACCGAATGCCTCTATGGAAGTTTTGAGTGATGATAACAGTAGTTGTTGAGATGAGTAGAAAGAAGATAGTGTAGAATATGTAAACGTTTTAGTCTGTTAAATACACTGCACTATTATATTTCATGTTAAATGACATTAATCTGCAGTAGTTTTCATTATTCTTTATTCACTTATACTACATACCCTACAGTTTTCCAACATAAAACAAGTCCATTACATAATTCATAATGAAAGTTTGAATGTAAATTTAATATATTGCTCTGAAGTCACAATGAGAGAACAGTTTTACATGTCTATTAAATGTTTTTCAAAATATTTGGTTTGATAATAGGAAAGCAAGAAAGTTTTTTTAACTTCATTAATGATGTTCTTTGTGTGACATGTCTTGTTTTTGCCAGAAACCCCTCAATTAGCGTGTACATGTATGATATTGATGTTACATACATTGTCATCAGGTGTTGTATTTCCTCCACACAACAAAAATGCCCTGAAAAATCTATGTTTTCTTATCCTGACGAAAATTTTGTGCCTGCAATTGTTCAGCTAACTCGCCAGCTAGACAGGATATTGAAGATGGTGAAGTTCTGTTGTGTGGAATTTCATCATCCAGGTGAGTGAGAAGCTGTCCGTAGCAGAAGAATGGGGTTGGCTAAGTGATCGGATCTTCAAAACATCTAAGCTGAGGCACGTGCTGTATACATATGAAGCGGGGGCACCGTAGCATTACCTGCAATTAACCTGGAGCAGCTCCCTTCCCGTATCAGCGGTTATATATCACGATTGATTGTCTGCTTTGAATATAGGAGTCAATGCTTTGCAAACTACATCAACTTCTTACGTCATCAGAGTACCTACTGTTGCAACCTTGTGCTCTTGTGGGCAGGGGTTGGTTGTGCATAATAGTGATGTACTGTGGCAGAGCCAAGGGGTAGCTACGGTGGCTTGAGCCGTCCCCTTGGTGTTATATTATACACAGGATAACATGAGATTATGCTTGAAAACCAGGTGCAGGGTGGACCAAGTCCCTGCGGCCCGGCTTAGTACAGGCCACCGTATATATTCTTCATAGAAGTATGTACACATTTTCACTTCTGAGCACTTATTTCTTAGTGTAACTGTGTTAGTCCTTATTATACACCACCAGAGTGAAGCAGGATACAGCGCTCGCTCAAGTACAAACCATAGTGTAAGACAGCGGGCTCCCTACACCGGAAGCACGTACATCAACACACACCCGTACACTGCGCTCCTGGTGTACAGTAAGGTAGAGCCTCCGCCACTCGAAATACAATCCATAGGGCAGCTAGTTAGCCAGGTTAACCTATACTCTGTCCACCGTTGTGAACTGGGCCGGAGGGAGTAAGTGTTTGTGTGTGTGTGTATGTATACACACACACACACACACCCCCCTCTCTTTCTTGTTCGGATTCGGCCTTAGCTTTACACACAGCTAGTGATCGTCGTCACGTGCTTCACTTTGCAAGGCCGGTAGTTGTACCCTCCTTATGCCACACACTCAGAAGAGTGGTGCTCAGCAGAAGGGCAGCTAAGGCCTCCAATACCAACAGCACTTTGCAGCATAACCCCTGGCAACAAGTTCACATCGCCCATCATTTGGAGAGGCTCCATCTCCCAACCCCCGTCAGGACAGCCTGGGGTCCACGCCCCACAATTTCAGCCATCCACAGAGGCAAGGCCACTGGTTCGGGGGCAACTGGACTACCCACAGCAGCCCATCATGGGCTCCGACTAGCAACACTAACACACCAGGCAGCAACAGTTGCTGTAACTGAATCAGCAACCACCTTGGTCCACCGTCAGACAGGTAAACCCGTGGCAGTGTTCCAACTCATCCGCCGAGACGTGATAGCGGCATTTGAATTTGTACTGAGTAGACGGGCCACGCGCCCAACCCTCTACACCGAGTGTGCCCCGGTCCACCGGTACTAGTCACTGATGTCGCTACCATTGTGTTACTAACACGAGCCAAAACTATAATTGATTGTGGCAACCCATCTCAATCAGGCCGTCGTGCATCATATCACACGTCATGTATATGTTGAGTTCTCCTAAATTATGTTCCTAACAAGAGCAAAATGTCTGAGGGTGCTATCTACAGGCTTGTTTCTCCCTGATTTGAAGACGGTTTTTTTTATTTTTTTAACCAATTTTAATAAGTGAATGGAAATGTAATTTTACGTGTGGCCAAAATAGGCATAAGGATGATGCAGTGTGTGTACATACAAAAGTAAGTTTGGCTTTCGTAAGTGCTCGTTTAATGCTTTGGGGTCTGTATGTCTTACATACATTAGAGATAAGGTAGGAATGAGTGGTCAATGCCCTCTATTACAGTTTGCCTTTGTATTCCCATCTACCAACATACTATTAATCCATACAAAACAGGATATGTTATACATACTATACTACTACTCGTTACTGGCTGTGTCAGCCATGGGCTGCTGAGAACCATTGCGTAAGTAATTTTATGTTTTAACATAGGTACAGTATGTTGTATTTATTGCTGTGCTGTTCATACTACTATTCAACTACGATTACGAGTCATCGTTAGTTTCCTATTTCTACTACTAGGCGTGAGAGATACCTGGAAAGGGAATCTTCAGATGAATTTTCGGTTGGCTATGCTACCAGGCATAAAAAACTTATGAGCTAATTCTCTTTGCGTGAAGGTTACACAACCCAGCAGCTCCCCCCCCCCCCCCCCCCCTTGCACCAACCCGACTACTCCTTAATGAGAGCTTACAAGCTTCTCGGACCTCGGCCAAGGAAGGCATTAAACTGAAATGCTGATTACTGCTGACCAGAGTTTTTGACTCCCACGCCAACCAGGGCAGGATGCTCGGGCAGTCATTCTTGTTTCTTCTCGCAACATCCCAGAGCACTGCTCAGTGCTGGAACCTCCGGAGAAACTTCTTAGCTTTAAGTACGCCCCCTGTGGCTACTTCGAACGTCGACGACCAGTCAACCTGGCGACATGCTCACATACGTATTAACTTCACTTTTTCTCCTCTAGACACATTTTACGAAAACAGTTTAATAGTAATTTTTTTACCGTTTAGATTTATCTCTCTCGCTTACAACCTAGAACCAAGTCGCCTACATCTGGCCAGCGTAGTTACCTTCAGCACTGTACTGCTTGGTAGGATGTAGCACGCATTGCATGTTTATTGACTCCTCAATAAACATAGTTTGTTTCCTATACTTCTGTTTTTTCTTACTGTTCGGCCGCTAGAACAGTTTACGCAGTGCACCACTGACAGGAACTGGGACTTTTTATATAACCGAATTAGCTTTTACTACGGGCGCCCTTCAGTTTTCTCACACACATTAGATGGCCATCTGTTGCTTTCCAACCGCTAGAGCACTGTCTAGTGCTGGCGGAGAGGAACAGAGGAGCCACAACCACTAGCAACACCTTCAAGGTGGGGAGACAAAGCCAGGTCACTTTACACCAGAGCACTTTTAGTGCTGGGGTAACTGTAACTTGAGTCCTGCCGCCCGTTCGTGTATGAACGCACATCCATTGGAGGCATTGGTGACTCACACAGCTCCCTGTCTCTGATCAGCCTGCATAGCGTGGGGATCAGTAGAGACTTTTATCGAGCCTCTGTCAGCAAGCCAAAACTGGACAGACACTATAAGGTTGTTCTTTGTTAAGGTGCACCCCGTATATTGTAAGCAGCTACTCTCTGCCCTACCGGGGGAGGCATGGTAAAAAGCGTAGGGAAAAAATTCAGCGTTCCTTGCCGCCATACAGTTGAGTGCATTACCTCGTCCTACGGAGGAAAGGCAGGGAGAACAGGACCGCACCACCCAACTCAGGCATGAGTTAGTGTCGGCTGCTCCAGTCACTGTATTGTACATATCTCCTTGTCTACGTATTCACCCCTCGTGTCACCGTGTGGTAAAAGGGTTGTTGACCGGTACCGAAGTGAGAGTCGGCTGGGGTATCAACTTCTGGACCAACAAAGCCTACCAGTGGAATCGCAGCTTCAGCGTGGGCCAAGCTCGCCACGTCTGGGTTTCCACTCATCTCCACAACGCCCAAGAAGCAAGAGTAAGTAAGTACTAACCAACACCCCTCGCCTCTCGTTATCTATCTAAACTAAACCACCCTGCTTTTGGTCTAGCAGACAAAATCTTCGACCAACGTGCCAAGTCAGTCTAATTGGGCATGCATCAAGTGTAAAGAAAATCTACTTTACCTTCATGACATTTATTGTTAATTTGAAGTTTATTTTATTCCACTGATAAATAACAGCAAAATATGACTATATCCATGCAAATTTTGTTCTTAATTTCAGAGAATTTTAGCTCTACCAAAGCCCAAACTATGCACGAGCAGCAGTAATACACAAGTGCACGTATGTGAAGATTATGAAATCTGCAAATGAAGTCGCAACATTTTCTGATCCCCAGTTTCAGAGAAATGTGTACAACACTCCAAAAATGCTTGACTCACCAAATATTACTAGTTGTCCTCTCCCAAACCTAGGGTGGATCCAGCTGATTACTAAGAGAAAGAGAGGGAAGTGGCTTTTTTTGCTACGCACATGACCTTGTGGATTAATTTGCATGTTCATGTACAGACTGACATACATAATTCATATTTAATATATTTATTATATAAGTACATATGTAAATAAGTGTGTGTGTGTTTATATACACCATGGACCAGAATTCATGCGCCCAACTTGCAGGGCTAAGAGAGGGCAGCACAAAAGAAAGATGCAGAATACCGTGGTCACGAAACTTCCATTCTCCCCCAAACCTGTGAATGAAGTTACAGGGGTAGTTAGATAACAAGGCATAGTCGACATACAAATGTGGAGGTGGCCTTGGCTGCTGGAAAGTTATTACATGCCTGGAGAAGGTTGGTGAAAACATGACAGGCGCTATGCAAGCATAGTTACCACCGCCTTTTGTACGGTGAAGCCCACAGCAGTACACAGAAATATTTGAGATAGAGTATTGAGTGGAAAATGTGTAACGGAAAGAAAGATCTGCAAATAATACAACACCTGTAGTGATTATCAAATTATATAGGTAAGCGTATATGCTCAAAATTTTAAATGTTTTGGAGCCCCATTTCAAGATGGTGAACATCTCCTAAATACTTTTCCGATACTGGCCCCCTTACATTATACAACAGCATTTTTAAGTATTTCAGTATGAATTCTTAAGGTTAACTTTTTCAGTCGAGTGTAAGCCTGCCGACAACCCCCCAGGGTCGAGTGGAAGTCTGCCGAACACCGGTTGTGTAATGTGGAATGTTGACAGCCCAGTGGTATGTGGATGAGATCCTATGCCTCCCATTTGTGGCTGGGATTCCAGGTTCAATATTCTACAAATGTATCGCCCGACGACAAATGGCATGAGCAGGGTCGGATTTCCCATTAGGCCGACTAGGCTCGGGCCTACAGCGGCACTTTTCCCAAGGGGCGGCGTGGAGAAAGACATGTTAAATTGTCATCATTGATGCTGAAGACAGCTGCGTTACTTCGCTATTGCCGTGAAATGCAACACACAGGCGTGAACTGGCTGTGTTGATAAACCTCGCTTACAGGATACTCTCTAGATAATAAGCTCTACGTAGCACATGTTTGATACACATTGTTTCAATTTTCAACCTTTATGTTCACACTGGAATTCGCTTGATAAATGATTCTTAGTATTTAATTTCTCAAAACTTCCGTCCCGCCCGTTTCTGCCGCAGTCTTATCATGTAGATTGTTCTGGGGGGTTGGGGGGGGGCAGGGAATTTGAACTTCACCGCCCTTGCAGTGAGAGGATTAACCAGGGCGATAAGGGCAGTATGATTCAATCCCATTGTTCTCTGTTTTTGAAATGGTATAGTTGCCAGTTGGCACAAGTTGTCGTGCTGGTGTGATGCGGGTGGCGCGGGCCACGTCATGCCACAGCATACTCGCATTTCGTACCAATGTTGTTTATTTATGTTCGGTCAAACTATGAACATGTCCGAGGCCGAGCTTATTTGTATAAAATAGGTCCGTGTGCATCCGCGTGTTTAAGTGTTACGAATTTAGCTGCCTGTGAATCGTGAACAAAATGAGTACCCAAAGAGCAAGACTCAGTGGTGCTCAATACAAAAAATTTAAAAAGTTAAAGAAGAAAGGAGTAGTTCTCTTTTAAAGCAGATCCCTAAGATTTCTTCTTTTTTTGTATGTAACAGTGAACAGTGATAACCGACAGAACGAAGATGTCACCGACACCAAGACTGCAAGTGATAATGCTACCAACAGCTGCAGTGCTTCTATAAATCGTCCTTCCTTTGATAGTGATGACTTGGAGGCTACCGATGCATGTGTTTCGTGATTCCCAAAAAAAATTATTTCCTGCCCAAGAACAGCGAATTCCAACATCAAGTACCAATAATTCACTGAACAGTGGCAGTATCCATCTACATATATCCATGCTGAAGCTACCTGTACGAATTTTATGGAACCAGGTGCAACTAACAATCCTAAGAAGCTTGTTTTTGAACCCAATACAGATTCAGCCCAGTTGGAAATTAATGAGAAGCTACGAGACTATGTGGCTGTTCATGGAATCGAACAAAACTTAGATGCAGGCTTCACTGCTTCAAAACGTAAGTACTCTAATAAAGAAAGGAGTGTTTCAAGGCATATTTTTTTCTTGGAAACTGCATAACAGGGAGACACAAGTTAGGCATTAGCTAATCTACTCGCCATTAAAGGGGCGTGTTTTTTGTGCGACTTGCTTGCTATTTTATGGGGAAAATGGTATATTTACTTCAGGGTTTAATTAATAGAAAATGCTTCTAAAAGGTTACAAGGCCATTAGAATTCACCTCAGCATAAAAACAGCATTACTACACTTAAACTGAGAGGAAATACTAAAGCACGGATTGATGACAGGCCCATTGCACAGTTTGAGCAAGAATGCAACTACTGGAAAAATGTTTTGAAACGCATCATCGCGGCAGTAAAGTATTTGGTTATTAGAGTGTTACCATTTCGTGGTACTGATGAATACGTAGGCAGTACAAACAATGGCAATTTTCTAGGGTCACTAGAGTTTCTTGTAGAGTTTGATCCATTCATGGCAGAACATCTAAGAAAACATTGCGGCAGAGGTTCGGGACATACATCATATCTTTCCAAGACCATTTATGAAGAAGTGATTATTTTGATATATGAAATAGTGAAGGAAACTAAATACTTTGTATTTGAGTCGATTCCACTCCAGATATTTCACACACTGCTCAACTAACATTTATTATACACTATGTTAAGAAAAATGGAGTTGGGGAGCCAGTTGAACGGTTTATTTGTTTTTTATCAAATGATGGACATAAGTCAGAAGAAATAACCAATGCTGTTTTTACTGTTTTGAGCAAATATGAGTTGGACATTAAAAAAACTGCAGGGGGCAGTCATATGACAATGTCTCGAATATGTCTGGGCCATATACAGCCATACAAGCAAGAGTGAAGGAACTCTGTCCCTTTGCTGACTATGTGCCATGTGCAGCACACTCTCTTGATCTTGTGGATTCGTATGCTGCGGAATCTTGCACTGAAGCAGTATCGTTTTTTGGACATGCTACAAGAACTGTACAATTTTTTCTCAGCTGCCACATACTGCTGGGCTCACCTAGCTCGAAACTGCAAAGGAGGAGAAGGTCGGACATTACAAAGTCTGTCGAAGACTCGCTGGTCTACTCTAAATGATGCATGCTATGTACTAGAGAGCAATTGGTGTGGACTATTTGAGACCTTGCAGACTTTAGAAAATGATAGTTCAGGAAAACCTCAAACGAGGTATGAAGCATCTTCATTGAGCAAAAATTAAATATACTAGAAACTGCATTTATGGTAATCTTCTGGACTGCAATCCTTCGTGGGTTTAATGCTGTTGGTGTTAAGCTGCAGTCGGTAAACATAGATTTGGGGCAAGTTGTGAAAATGTACAATTCGCTGTCTGATTTCATAACAAATTTAAGCGAAACAGGAATTTTTAACCACTATGAATGCCTTGCGAAGTCGTTCTGCTGAATACAATTTACAAATTTGACGAGGGAAGAAAAAGAAGCTCACTCCCAGACCCGATGAGACTAGGGCTGGATAAATAACTCTTAAGACTGGGTCAGATAATTTTCGTTTTGGTGCATATAATGTAATTCTGGATACACTAAGATCAGAACTGCAAGTGCGAAGTGCACGTTCAGTGAACTTCTATTGAGGTTTGGCTTTTTAGAACATAGCACGTATGAACCAGCACAGATTTCTTCAGCTGCACGTAAATTGGCCTCTTACTACAATAGTGATGTTGAAGCATCCATTGTTGAAGTCATAGCACCTTAGAGTGCATGTGAAGCAACAAACATCTGACGACGAGGAAAATTTCAACCTAACAGAATTAAGTAAATTTTTAAACCAAGAAGGGTTTGTTGAAGTCTATCCCAATGTAAACATAGCACTCAGAATGTTTCTCAGTGCTCCAGTAACAAACTGTTCAGGCGAACGTTCTTTCTCTACTCTAAGACGTGTGAAAAACTACCTGAGGTCGACCATGGGAGAAGACAGGTTATCGGCCGCGGCATTGCTTAATATCGAGGGACAGATGCTGCGGGATCTGGACTTCGAGGATATTATAAATTCCTTTGACCAAAGAAAGACTAGAAAGAAGAGCTTCGGATAAGACATGAGTTATCTTACTGGGCTTAAGTTAAAGTTTTTTCTTTCATGGAAAGCAAATTAAATTTCTAAATGTTGTTCTTACTATTGAATGATACCATGCCAGTGTTTTCATTGAAATCATTTTCATAATATTTGCAGTTATGGTTGCCATTATTTTTGTTTATTTTAATGTTGTGATTTATTAACAATTCATTTACACATTGGTGCAAATTAAAATGTCACCTCGTATGCTCTCCGTGGATCTTAAAATAACAAATAAATATGAAGCAGGAAAAATAAAACAGTTTTACTGTAGGGGCAGCACATTGTTATGGGCCTACAGGCGACTACAAAGGAAATCTGGCCCTGGGCATGGGTCACCCAGAATTGCCTCAGTAATGTCCAAACACTATCATGACCTGCTTACTCCCCTGCCTTGTCGACAATCGGGCATGTATGGGACCAGTTGAAACGCCAGCTGCCTTCGAGCCATACCGTGAATGAGTGTAAGAGATTTAGGCGGCTCTTAATTGCGAGGTCTTGAAAGTCGATGAGGGTGATTGAGGTAAGTATGGAGCAACGCCCAAATTAAAGGGTGTGGGAAACGGAATATCCCCGAGAAAACCCGCCGACCAGCGGAATCGTCCGACATGATTCCCACGTGCGAAAATTCAGGAGTGACCCGGTTGGTGATTGAACCTGGTTCACCTTGGTGGGAGGCGAGCAGGCTAACCGCTCAGCCACCTTGGCCCCTCCAAGCCAGACCGTGTTTCAACGTGTATCGCTGTAAAAGGTATGATGCACTATTGAAGATGACCGAATGGCATAACCCAGATCAACATGCAGTTGTCATGCTTCTCTGTTTTTGTGATCATTAGATATCTGGAATTTTCACAGATTCGTCAGAGGACAAGTTCGACTTCAAACATATGAATATTAGGGAAATGGTGGTTGAGAAACAAGGTGATAGGAGCTAGAGCCGGCCGGCCTCCATGTTGGAATTTTGCTTTTTCCCTAACAATTTCTCTTTTTTCCCTAAACATTTCGCTTTTTTCCCTGAAAATTTATCTTTTATCCTTAAAAAATTCCTATTTTACCTAGAGTTGGAGAGGTGGATTCGTGACTCAGGAGAGGTGGATCAGTGACTCCAAGCCAGGAGAGCAAACCGCTGTGGACCCCAAAATAAAATAAAAAAATTTAAATTTAAATTAAAAAATTCCAAGAAATTCCAAAAAAAAAAAAAATTAAATTTATTAAAAATTAAATTTTCTGAGGTTTCCCAATCACGCCCCCTCACATATCAAATTAGTCAACTGGCCTCCACCCCCTCGCCCATACCCAGTCAGTCATTTTGGTGCTGTCAGCCATCATAGCTACCATATTGGATGCAGGTGACCTTAACCCCATGATGTTGAATGATGATGAAAAAAAAATACATAAAAGACAACAAGCATATTACGTTACAGACTACTATAGGCTGTTCGCTGTTAAATGAGCACTTTTGAAAGCCCTACTTAAGATCTAATTGTATGCATTTTGGGTATTCTTCCACCTTATGTAAAATTAGCATTGCCATGGGCCTCATCACTTTCTTCATGCGTCGGTCAAGTGAAACTGTGAAGTTATTATAAAAGTAAACGTTTTATAAATCTGCTAATTTTTTCACACTGAGACGTTAAAAAACAGAAAGCGAGATATATAATTTAAGTTTTCACAAATGGTTACCTAACACTTTTTATTAGACGTTAACTTATGGAACTGCTTTCTATCCCTCGTTACCAACTGCATGTCACTCAGTGCGCCCGTTAAAATATGTGCAGGTAGGGACAGTGACATTTTTCTAAGGTTGATTTCAAAAACGCTCACTTTATCGTGAACAGCCTTTACCATCATATTACATGCAGATGACTTCGACCTTGACCCCATGACCTTGATTTCCCCTGAAAACAAAAACTCGAAAAATCCATAAAAGTCAGCAAGTATATGACGTTACAGACTACCACCACCATATTGGATGCATGTGACTTCACTTAGACTCCATGACCTTGAAAACAAAAAACTCAAATATACATAAAACTCAGCAAGCATATTATGTTAATGAATACTACTACCTTATTGGGTGCAAGTAACATTGACCTTGAAAACGAAAACCTGAAGAAAAATTATACATTCGCCACTCGCTCATATGCCACACACGTACTTACACACACAAACGTACACGCACCTACACACATACATGCACCCACGCGTGTATGTTTGTATGTGTGTGGTTCTAAGTTCATAGGGTCAGGGTGAATGTTACCTGCACCCAATATGGTAGTAGTAGTCAGTATCATAATATGCTTGCTGACTTTAATGTATTTTTTCTCGAGCTTTTGTTTTCAAGGTCACCTGCATGTAATGTGATTGTAGTAGTCTGTTATATGATATGCTTGTTGACTCTCATGTATTTTTTCTCGAGTTCTTGTTTTCAAGGTCATTTAAGGTCATGGGGTAAAGTTCACCGGCTTTCAAGATGGCGGTGGTAGTCTGTAACATAATATGCTGGTTGACCTGTGCACTTTTTCTCAAGTTTTGGTCTTCAAGGTCACAGGTCGAGGTCATTTGCATCCAATATGACTGCTATGGTGGCTGAAAGCACCAAGATGGCTGACTGGGTATGAGCGAGGGGTGAGGAGACCTGTCGACTAATTTGTTAGGTGAAGAGGGTGTACGGAAATGTAAACAAATTTGATTTTTTAGATAAATGATTTAATAATTTTTTAATAATACATTTTTTAGAATTGTTTGGATTTTTTTCCATTTTGGGGTCAAAGGTCATGGGTCGTGAGTCCACACTGGTCTGCTCTCCGCACTCTGAGTCACTGGTCCGCCTCCCCTGTCTGGCTCTGGGTCACGAATCCGCCTCTCCAGCTCTGGGAAAAACGGGAATTTTTTAGGGATAAAAGGGAAATTTTTAGGGGAAAATGGATTTTTTTTGGGGAAAAGGGAGATTTTGAAGGGAAAAGGAAATTTCAATATCGCGGCCGCCCGGCTCCGCTCTCCAATCTCCTTGTTTCTCAACCGCCATTTCCCTATTACTCATATTAGCATTCTACTTGCTTCTTCAATTGGATCCCAGTTTCCAAGACACACACTTGGTGAATTAGAGCCAATAACTAACCTGCAAGAAAACAAGAACCAAATCCCATGCTACCTGGCCTGGAGTAAAACTGGAGCATCAGCCAATGAACAATTTACTGAGACTCGAGTACACAAAGGATTGTGGAGTTTAGTGTGTTGCCAAATGGATCTGAGAAATTTCCATCCCTCTAGTGATAATGTGTATTACTAGGGGTAGTGAAATTTTGCGATAAGATTTCAAGATAAGTTATTTTTCAATACAATGTAGGGTCGTTTACCTATCTTGATTGGCTGAATTTCATTTTTGACACGTGTTATCTGTCTACACACAAATCACGTAGGAGCCGTGCCGATGTTTCCGAATTCTGAGTGGCCCGTTTAAATATGAAAACTCACTCTCAAGCAGAGAGCAACCAATGGCAATAGGCAAACTGATGTTGGGGGGCTTAGAGTATTGAAGTCTACACTGTACTCAAATTTTTTCGCGAAAAACCGCCAGCTCTATGTATTATTCATCTGTATCACTGCCTTGATGTTTCAGTACTTTGTCCGGCAGTGTACTCCCCAGTAAGCCATTTATAATATGGTTGAAATACAAATGAGCAGCAAAAAAAGCCCATGCTTCTGATTTTCATGTTACCATATTATTAGAGCTAGTGGTGTTTCCACGAAAAATTTTAATACAGGATAGACTTCAGTACTATAAGCACCCAACAGCAGTTTATCTAGATAGTGCCATTGGTTGTTCTCTGCTTGAGAAGGCGTTTTCATATTTGAATGGCCATTCAGAATTATGCAACATCGGTAAGGCTCCCACATGATTCGTGTGCAGACATTTAACATGCGTCAGAAAGTAATTAAGCCAATCAAGACGTGTAAACGACCCTTCAGTGTATTGAAAATATAACTTGTCTTGGAATCTTTTCCCGGAATTTCACTACCCCTACTTATTATGTTGTCTAAACTCTTCACAGTTTCTCATACGAACGTTTTACTCTCACTAAGCTGATCGCGGGAGTGGCCACGATGCTTTACTACGCCTCTGGCAGACAACCCTACGACCACAGAGGGGCTGTGTCCCCCTCTTCGCCCTGGCGAGGTGGTATTTCCGTCCGTCTGCAGATGTAGCACCCGCCCGCTGGTTCGCGCAGTCTCCTCGTGTCATGACTCGTGGACCAAGCGCAAATATAGTCGCACTCTGCACTCATGACCTACATCAACCCATGCAGTCCCAGATTGAGTGTATCACATTGGCGGTTGCCATTACTTATTTGCATCGCAACTGTGTCCGCATTGTATGCGCTTGCACCGATTTTTTTTTCCTAACCTGCCCTATTGCTAAGTGTTAAGTGTAATCCCGAGGGTAGGACGGGAGTTGATCGCGTCTCAGAGCGAACCCCTTACGCCTACAAGGAAGGGAACTCATGCAAGGAGAGATGCATCGCGGCAGAGAGGGATTGGGCAGCCATGGCCTGCACTTTGGGGCCATGACTACCTCCCTGAATGTACCTATAGCTAAAACTTTAAGAAGAGACTGGGAAAACCGGCATAGACAGCGTAAAACCCCCAGCCAACAGGAAATAATTCAAAATTATTGCAAGCATTAAATAGAAATTCTACGGGAGATAGAAGGTTGGCCATCATTCTTTATCAGAATAGATGAAAAAAAAACTAGTAGAGAAGTGGACACTGTATTTGAGGTTGGCATGTATTTGGCGCTGGCTTAACCAGAGCGATGCTTGCACATCACTCTGGTGGGGAAAGTGGCGCAATTGGACTGCAGGATCACAGTGTATAGTTAGGGACACCCCGATTTTCGCGAAAAAATGCCACGACCATTGTATCTCGTACTTAAGCTTAGATCCACTTTCGTCATTGGATGATGTACGTGTTACGCGTCTTAGGGGTCTGCTCGCGAATCACAGACGTACTCTATAAATGAGTGAACTAATTCTGGTTGGTCATCTAGGTAAGAAGATGTTTTCTATCAAATACACGTTACCAATGAGCAAAAGGAAACTGCTGGCATGTCAGTAAGGTATTGAACTCTTAGCCCGCTCCTCTATCCCTACGGTTTCTTCACACTTCTTGAATCAAACGTTTGGAAAATCAGCCCATGCACTACATGTGTGCGTTGTTTCCCAAGTACGTCGCATATCGCAAGCGTTCTATACTCCTGTCAACATAAAACTACCTTATTTTTGTTCAAGTTAGACTTAGTTACTTGTAACCTATAACATTATAATATTTCCTGCATAATAAATTTGAATAAATACACGGAAAAAATAGGCGTGTTGGTAGTGCCTAGCGAGAAATAGTTCTCGTGCGAAATATTACTGAACTTGTCTCGATAACCCGACGGACACGATACGACACACCGACCCGACGTCAGTGCTCGACGGAATTTCACATTATATTTTATTCAGTGTTCACAATACCACGACAAAATCTGCCCGACAAGTGTGTTAGTTGGCTGTTGGAAAATCCTGAAACGGCAAGTTATCCTATTAATATCCAATATTCACTTTCTAAAACTCACGATGGAGCGAATTATCATTTTGCTTTTGAGAATATTTGAATTTATACAAGAGGAAAAAGTATTTAAAAAGAAACCGGAATGATATTTTGGCGATAAGTTAATTTATTATTTACTACAGTAGGGAAATATGGACGAAATTTTGTTTTATAATGTTGTTTCTTGCGCGCTTCGACGAGCACGACGCGACGGAAAGTAGAAATAGAACCTACTATTTTCGGGCTGACGTCACAGGGACCTTGCTTTCTATTGGCTGTTACTCAAATTTCGTCGTGTCGGATTCGTCGGGTATTGTGACTCCAGCTTTAGTGTGGTATCCTAGACTAGGTTAGGCTTTGTTTGCACGAGGCGGGCTAATATCCTGAAAGCAGAAAACTTAAGCAGGGTTTCAGAAAATTCTGATGTCATCATGGACCTATACTCAGGTGTACGGAGGAGTGAAAGCCATTTATACCGCTAACTCCAGCAGCACACGCCAGCAAAATGGCGTCACCGGCCAGAAACATCAGCGCCTGGTAAACTACTTGCCAGCTGGCAGCCTGGCCAATCGGAAATATTCCATCAACATGCAGTAGCCAACATTTCTTCTCTGTGTACTTGATCTTCTCTGTGGCGACCTCTACCGATCAGGGAATTTTTCACACCAACATATTTCGCCATTATAATGGGGGCATAGTTCTAAACTTTACAACTTTATTCGACGTCTGTGTGTTTGGTTGCAGGTCCGATTTTGACGCCAACCTTCTTCTGGGTACGCCATGGAGCAAGTTTCCCCTCCATCGCCCCCCCCCCCCCTTACCCACTACGTACATAGCCCAGATCTACCAGCCTTCTCTCTCAATGGTTTATAATATCGTGCCTGGTTGGTTTGACCTATTTCTTTGCCCGCAGCAATTGTATGCGTTTTAATTACGGAGTTCTCTCTAATGACTTTTGTTCAGAGTTCAAGTTGGGTACAAACGTTGTGTGACGATTCGTTAGGTAAAGTGGGGTATAGGCTATTCACGGTAAAGTGAGCACTTTTAAGGCCCTCCCAATATGCATTAACCACATATAAATATATTTTGTTGCAAACTTAGGTGGCAACTTTTATATAGGCTGTTCTCGATTAAGTGGGCACTTTTAAAGGCCATTTCAACAGGCACTAACCACTAATAAATAGAATTTTTGCTGCTCCACGCGTTAAATTTAGTTAGTGATGACAACGTTTTATGTTAAAAAAGTGACAAAAGATAAAAATCTAATGAAAAGAAAAATTCAGCAAGGCCTTAAAAAGTGATCACTTTAACGTGAATAGTCTATATAAAACATAATATGACCTATGACGTAAGCGTAACTGTGTTAAGTAGCTTGAATGTCCTAACTTCAGCAGAAACGTTAATTTTATTGTTACAGAGGCGAAGGTTTCCTGTAGTCTAGACAGTGTCGAAAACATGAAGCTACATACCATTCACGGTTACTTCAAACTTTTCTGAAGTCTTGCTTAAAGTTCTTCTTTCAGGATATTCCTCCGCTTCGTGCAAACAAAGCTTAACCGAGTCTAGAAAAGTACACCACAGGGACAGCGCACCACATTCGCGCGCTATCAGTGTACCTAATAATATTTTTCATGAGAACTATTTCTTATTAGACATTACCAACACACATATTTTTTCACTTTATTTATTCATATATATTGTGAATAAAATGTCGTAATTTATAGGCAAAATATAAATAAAAATTTTAATTTAACCAAAAATAGGGTAGTTTTTGTCAACGCAAGTGTAGCAAGCTTGTGATACATGGCATATTTAAGAAACAACAAAGCACCTGATACATAAGGTTATTTTTCAAAGGTTTTATTCAAAGTGTGAAGAAACCACGAATAGACTATATGCGGAGTACAGCAGATGTTCTTCCGTACGGTAATGAGTGTCATGTTTCCTTATCACTGAGCGGGATTATCCTTCAATTAAATGCATTTTCGTAATAATCTCCGTGAATGTACAGAGAATTTAAACAGGGTACCTGGTGAGTTGTGTCACACAATAAGTACACAGAAACTAAATTACATGCTGGTTCCATTGAAGGAAGCGAACTCTTGATTGCGCGAAGCTGTGAAAACGGTTCTTCGGTTTCATTGGCTACTGCACGTTATGGAATATTCCCTATTGGTAGAAACCTGCAAAATTCGCGTTATTATTTCAGGACATGTTATACTTAAAACACTTTCCCATTGCAATACGTTTGTCATTGAACCAGTCTTTATTTTACAGGCCCCTGGTTACTCTGCGCCAATAAATGAACGCTCCACAACCATGTGCCCCAATCACGTGCAGTTCACTCAGAAAGGGCGTGACTTAACGTCAAGGCAGCAGCCAATGGAGGAAAGACGCTGGCTCGAGTATACACAGTACTGTGGATTTTAGCTTGGCTATTGGACTGGCTGCGGTCTGTGAAGTTAGTTATTACAGGAGCTGGTTGGTGAACGATGTTCCTGCATATTGTTGGCGCGTTAGGCCATCGTTAAGTACTCTGTGGTTTTGCGTCATCGAGTGAAACATAAATATGGCGAAACCTAAGTCCAACAGCTACATGAAATTTTTATACTTCTTTAACGGGACTATAGTTCATGCAGTTGATGAAGGGAAGTCGGGGGACAATTAATTAAGCAAATCTAATCAAATCAGGAGGATCTCTATTGAGTCAACTCACAATAATTACAGCGTGATGTGGCTGGTGGGGGCAGGGTTTGAGGTAGGTGTGAAGGACAAAGTGATAAGGAGAGGACAAGTATATAAGGCGCTCTGGGCTCACTCTCTCACCCTAGTGTAAGAAACACACCCCCAATATCCGCTCGGAGACAGCCGTTAAGGGAGGACAGACGCCGACTGACACCCCGACCCTTAGCCGCCCTGCCCATCACACTTCTAGTTCACGCCCACATTCTCCCTTGATTCCTATTGGCTCTCCGTCGTAGCCTGGGCGGGGCTACTAGCGTTAGATGTTGGTGAAATTGCCGCAACCCCAGCCAGGCCCTGATATTCTCCATACTTCTGCAGACTCCTTCATTTTCAGTCGTTGCCTTAAATTTCCCGTTGTTTGTGTACATTGTTTTAAATAACAGTCGTTGGCCGCATGTCCACCTTACCAGGCCTCGCTTCTTGTGTTGTAATAGTAACAAAATCCTCCCGGCCATATAGAGCTACATTAACTAGCTACATAATACTTCCAATATCTAGTGGTTTATTTGCTCTATCGACAGATGGAGAGTTCGTCATCTACATCCTACCGACAAATAACGTCCAATCATATTTCTGGTAAGTGAAGACGTTTTTATTGGCCATGCGAGTGGGGTCCAGCTGACTTGAGGCACTTCACTCCCGCATATTGGACATGGGACTGGAAATATTCGCAAATTCGGCGGCCTGTGTGATACAGGCTTCACATTTCTCAAAAAACTTAGGTCACTTTCACAGAGGCAGTCCAGTTTTAACGTTTGGCCTGTCCTACTTATGTAGTAGATATTTTACTGCCTCAGAAATGTTCTGTTTCAAACTGTAAAAGTAACCAAAACACACATACGAACAGTTGTAGTTTGGTCAGTCCCTAAATTAGCTCGTGATTTTTCCTCTGTCTTTATTTATTGCATCCTGGAATCACTCTCAGGAAAACATTAAACTTTAATTCGATCATCTGCCAAGAGAAAATATGTGGAACCGTTCCATTTATACCCACTTCACGTGGTCTGCTGAAATATGTGCTATCTTTAGCTCCTTGAAATTTCGTGAGTTCTGTGCCCTGTGGGTTTAGCTTCACAGCCTTACGTATGCTCGAGCAGCAATCATTTGTTCACTGGTAGAAGTATACGAATTCCGCATGTCCAATCGTTCGCAGGTTTGACTGTGGGCATGCCCATCCTCTAATTAGTAGGGACACCCGAATTTCGCGAAAATATTTACGCGCGCGCTAAGATTTCAATACTTTACATGCGTACGAGCAGTTTTCGTATGTTTATTGGCGGCGTGTCTTTGTGGGAAGAAATTCTCTCACTTGGCTGATTAATCAAAATTAGGTTACTCCTGTACTGTGATTTGCGAGAGACCACATAACACGCCTGACGCGTAGATCGAGTCAAGAAAGATTATCAGAGCTAAGATGTTATAAAATATAACTGATCATGAAATTTTTGGGGCGAAAATCGGGTGTCGCTACTGATTAGGACAGGCCCAAAAATTTCGGCATTTCTTTTGACGACAAGCTGGACTTCAAACACATGTATCTAAATTTGACTTTCTTAATGTCGAAGTAAAGCAACTACGTATGAAGCACCGCACCCGACTGTACAACGTGAAGAACTCATAAAAATGTAGTACAGACACCATAAAAATTGTCACGAAAGTGCAATTTATGCTGTATATGAAAGAAGAATGTATATAATTTGCAGCATTTGAAATATTTTACTTAAATATACTTTTTTAATATAAAAAAATTATCTATTAAAATAGTCTGTATTTTTAACAAAATGTAAGCGCATTTACGTTCCGGATGCTTCAGAAAGCAGCATTTGCAAGAAATATTCGTAATGGGATATCGTCATAACGTTTGCTATGATTGTATGTAAGAAAATTTTAATAATGCTGTAGGAAATAAGAGCGGTCCATTTCTCACTAACATTTATGGTTGAAAATTGACGTAAATAAAGTTAATTATAAAATTGATAATATACATAATTACTATGATTTTATAACGCATGATCGCAGTAAATATTATGGCGATATTTTTTGAAGAGGATTTTCTTGCAAATTATGCTTTCCGAAGCATCCAGAATGGAAAAGAGCTTAAATGTTGTCAAAAATACAGAGTATTTTAATCAAGTGTGTATTTATATTTAAAAAGTATATTTTAGTAAAATATTTTATAATATTGCAAAATATATACCTTCATATTTCATATACCGCATAAATCGCACTTTTCTGACAATTTTTATGGTAACTGTACCAGTATTTTTATGAGTTCTTCGCGTTCTATAGTCGGGTGCAGTGCTCCATAGGCAGTTGCTTTACTTCAGCCTTAAGGCTGTTGCCTGGTTTGAGAGCAGTGAGAATTCGGTATAGGTTTTTTTTTGGCGTTCCTTTCAAAGACAGATCTACATCACCAGGGACATTTTTCACCATAAAAGTACGCCCTTCTTTTTTTGCTATGGAAGCCTTTGTATAACGTTAATTTACAGTCCGTATCCTGGACAAAATCAGAAAACATAATTATTAAATAAAAAATTACTAAAAAAACAAACGATTGTATTTGACTCGATACAGAGTTTGTGAGTATCATTTCTCACATTTATATTTTGGTTCTAAGTTCATATATTCAAAATTCACTCTTAAAAACCCGAATTTTTTTCTAAACTATCTTATTCAAGTTGTTATGTGAAGTTACGGCCCGAAGGTAGGGCGGGATTTTATTGCCTCTCAAGGCTAACTAACCCCTTACTCCTACTAAAAAGGAAAACCATGCAAGGAGACATGTATCGCGGCAAAGAGGGATTGGGCAGCCATGGCCTGCACTTCGGGGCCATGACTACCTCCCTAAGTGTACTTAGAGCTGGTCTTAACTATGAAGAGCAAGGGAAAACCCGTCTAGAGAGACTTATAAACCCTTGCGACAGAGAAGTAAAAATTTCAAAAATTATTGCATGCATTAAATTTAATTAAATTTAATAGAATGCTACAGGAGACAGAATGTTTGGAAAACATGCTCTTAGTTGATAGAGTTGGAAATACTTGTATTTCCTCATTTCCTCGCTCCGTTACACACATATCCCACGGAGCCTCTTTTAAAGGACTCATCCTGTATCTATCCTGCGCTTAAACATCAGGGGCGCGACTAGGCGTTTAATGGAAGGGGGAAGGGAGAGAGATTAGTCTCGTATTTGTTTACATTCCCACCAAATACCGGGTTAAGCACAACAATAATTAGCCCGTATTATGAAATTAATAGACCGTGGAGGATCGTAAGTCTGAGTTGATGTCAAATGAATTCGCAAAATTTGCGGACTTTTGCGAGGACACCCGATTTTCGCTAAAATAGTTTATTTAGGTCTAGCTGTAATTTCAAAACACTTAGGCCCATATCTCTTTCCTCGATTGGATGGATTTTATTGCTAAGTTCTGATTGGCACGGTCAAGAACCAACTTGATTTTCGACAGTGGCACGTGGTCAGTAGCCCGCAGGCGTGTTTACAAAATACTACCAAGTCGTCCCGTCCCGCCCCGACTTATTAGGCAGCCATGCACGCACACACACAACCCCGCGTGTTGGAGGAAGCGACTCGACTACCAGGCGGCCATGAACTAAACAGAGGTTACCACATAGGCCTCCTTTCGTCGTTCCGTGTCCCAACACTGAACCGCTTTTCTGCCAACACGACTATCATAAACGACGTGTACAGTATTTGAGGTTAGAACAATGTCTAGTAAAAAAAGTGTTTGAGATGTTAGTATACTTCCTACCACCAATTTGTAATGCAGATTGATTAAACCCGAATTGGCAAAAGTATTTTATTCATATAAAAGTGCTCGTCTTTTGCAAACTAAACGATGTAAACAAACACGTTCGTCAGTGTTGACCACGTGACTTTGACAGTTGTGTTCGTGCGGGGTAGGCCAGTGTCGGGTACACGCGCAGAAGACGAATAATCAATCCACCTCCAAGTTTTAGTCTGTGATGTGAGGCAGAAAAGATATAACCGAACAGGCATAACTGTGGCGTGATACCCGCAACGTACTATACGATTTACTACAGTTCCCTGCCATCTATAGGCCGTTCACGGTAAAGTGAGCACTTTTTGAAGCTGTTTCGTTACACATAATAATCAATAAATACATTTCATTGTGACCTCGGACTTATGGTTTTGGTTATGGTGAATGCATACACTGTGTTTATTACTCACATGGCAGGGTTTACATTAACAAGTGGTGGAAGGATACAGATTGGTTGAAAGAAAAAAATAACTAGGGCTTCAAAAGTGCTCACTTTACCGTGAACGGCCTATAATATCTAGTATCCGACCAAACAGACAAAACCTACTTATTATTATTTGACACCGACCGACTCTTGTGAACGGGAATATTTATTACATCTTGACTGCAAATTAATTTTAATCGTGTGCTCGTTTACCAGCAACATGTGGGAGGTTCCTGTTTTGCATCACGGCAGTATTTTTTTTTTTTTCTACATTCTTTAAGCAATGAAAGAAATATTGGAATTTTTGTATTGAGTCTGTGTGTGTCTTTATTCTCAATACGTACTGTTAAGTTTTAAGGTTTTATTTTACTCAGGTTAGGAGGCTCAGTGCTTAACAGTTTCGCATCCAGGTAGCGTGATGAGTGATGAAGAGATTTGACTGAGAGGCTCTTAACAGCGAGGTCTTGAGAGCCGATGAGGGTGATTGAGGTGAGTATGGAGCCGGGATGAAAGAGCGGGGGAAACGGCAGATCCCCGAGAAAACCCGCCGACCATCGTTCGACATGATTCCCACGTGCGAAACTCAGGGAGTGATTCGTTATTCGGTTGGTGAATGAACTTGGATCGCTTTGGTTGGACCGTCAAGTATCGTCGGGTATCGCATGTGTAACGGAATTTCCCTGTTTTGTATGTAAGCAAATGGAGTAATTGCAATTTTCTTAAAATAAACTTAATTATGTAAAATCATCCTATTTGTGCTGTGTTATGACTAGGGGCTTATGCAGAAAAGCAAAAAGGGGGGACGGGGGCTCCACAGTTGACAAAACTTTCTTTTTTTTATATATCCATTGCCTTGTCATTAAAAGGTTCTGTAAATGTTATAAAACTGAAATGATGAAGTTATATAAGAATTGTTTGGAATACTCATTGTGTTTGATTAATCTAATATCGTTTCCTAAAATTATGATAAGTTAGTACCCCCCCCCCCCCTGCAATGTGTAACGAATCTAAAGTCCAAACCTGCCCTTGCACAACGGAAAAATTGCTACCAGGGTAACACATATAGGTATAGGCTGTTTGTTCACTGTAAAGTGAATACTTTTGAGGCCCTAGTTACTTTTCCCTTTCAGCCATTTTTTTAGCCTTTAACCACCGTTTTCAATAAATATTGCCATATAAGTAATCAACACAGTGTGTTTATTCAACCTCACTCAGAAGTTACATCTATTATTTCAAATGAGAGGGCTTTAAAAGTGCTCACTTAACTTCGAACAGCCTATATATATATATATATATATATATATAAGAGAGAGAGAGAGAGAGAGAGAGAGAGAGAGAGAGAGAGAGGGAGAGAGAGAGAGAGAGAGAAACTTTTTCCGAGGAGATAGTCCATTACATGAGGGTAGTTGGTGAGGCCGGGATTACGATTTCACGTAACACGTAACACGCATCACAGTACACTCTCACGTGTACGTAAAATAAGTGGTATTTTTTGACAGTGTATTATGATGCTTCACGTAACCACATATCTTTTGTGTACTAAATAAAAGATAAGGGGGCGAATTTAGTTGCTTTTCAGTTTGGAAACTCTCGAAATTCTTGATATAATGGTGTATTAGTATTTTGATAATGATGCCAGATGTGGCATAAACAAGTTGCGAAAGTATGATGTTCGTGATTCATACAAACTTTGAAAACAATTAGGACATCGTCATAACGTCAAGAACAAAATGTCTTTCGGAAATGTAGACACGTTTTACGTGTGCCTGGAATAAATTGTATGTAAAAACCTGATCTGCAAAGGAAATTAAAATTTAATGGTAAACATTGCGTATTTCATGCATACATTTTTACACCAATAAGAAACATGATTAATACGGTAATGTAAAGCTCCCTAAATTTTTATGGATTACAAAATAAAAAATTTAGTCCAAAATTCTATTGCACTTTCTTTCGTCCTCATTAACAGGAGAAAGTTATATAAGACACGTGAAATAAAAATGTGAGCATCCGAAATCACGCAAATAAAAACAAACCCATTAAAAGCAACTATAAAATAACTTCGTCCCTATTGTGATTGGCCAGCGATATCACGTGGTGCAGTCACGTATCGCGCTAAATCTACCAGTAACAAGCTTTTTTTTCCATCACGTGGACGTTACGTGAAATGATCGTAATAGGTCGCATAGCAACACACTAGTCAAGGTGTAGCCGGCAAACGTGAACGTGTTGCTTGTTACGTAAAACGGTAAAGTCATAGTTATCCCGGAAATGCCCCACACACATAGGCAGCCAGCCAGCCAGCCCCACAACTGCGGTGCGTCGACGGAAACTATCAAGTCAGCGACTAAACTACCAGGCGCGCATAAGCCGCACAGAGGTGCCGAACTCGGACCTACAGCGTGTGTGTGTGTGTGTGTGTCTATATATATATATATATATGTATGCCACGAGCCCCACAACTGCGGTGCGTCCACGAAACTATCAAGTCAGCGACTAAACTACCAGGCGCGCATAAGCCGCACAGAGGTGCCGAACTCGGACCTACAGCGTGTGTGTGTGTGTGTCTATATATATATATGTATGCCACCAGCCCCACAACTGCGGTGCGTCCACGAAACTATCAAGTCAGCGACTAAACTACCAGGCGCGCATAAGCCGCACAGAGGTGCCGAACTCGGACCTACAGCGTGTGTGTGTGTGTGTGTGTCTATATATATATATATATATATGTATGCCACGAGCCCCACAACTGCGGTGCGTCCACGAAACTATCAAGTCAGCGACTAAACTACCAGGCGCGCATAAGCCGCACAGAGGTGCCGAACTCGGACCTACAGCGTGTGTGTGTGTGTCTATATATATATATGTATGCCACCAGCCCCACAACTGCGGTGCGTCCACGAAACTATCAAGTCAGCGACTAAACTACCAGGCGCGCATAAGCCGCACAGAGGTGCCGAACTCGGACCTACAGCATATAAGCAGTTTTCGCTGTACAGCGGATATTACACGATACCTGCAGCGCACTTGATTCTTGTACAAGCTTCTACAAGCCCTGGTGTACGAGCCGGTATACCAACCACTATATCAGCCACCATGGAAGATTCATATTACAAGACAGTCGTAGAACTGCTACCAGTTAGTAACTTGCGCAGACCTATAAACATTACCAGTATATCTTAATATTGCTATATTACTGTTCGCGTTTTACATAAATTTATTGCTTACTAGTATAATTTAATTGATTTTCTTGAAAATGTTGCGAAGTCACTAGAGTACGAGTGTGTTATTTTTAATTTTGACGAAAATTACTGGTCGGTTGCAAAATATGGTCTTTTCTTTACGTACCGGGATATTATCCGCATGTAAAATTTAGTGATAAAAGTTTCAGGTTCGACGGAGTTTCGAACTTACACCCAAATGCCACATGCTTGTTATGGACACTGTATATTTACCACTGTACTACCAGATTTCACAAACGACGAGGAGTTTATATAAGTAGACATTAGTAAACAGTTATTAAAAGTTGCCATAATTAATATTATTCGTCGTCGTATTTTTAATCTATTTAAAAGAGTTTCAACCTCACAGAAGTAAAATCAAGATGGAGGCGTCCTTTTCAGTTTCTTCATCGACTCGTTTCAAGTAGTAGCCACGGGGAGCGCCCTACGCTCTGAGTCTGCAATGCGATTAGCCAGGTACGAGAGCCGGTATGGAACCTGCCACGGAAAATAGGACAGGTCCAATTACCTGGCAGCGCCAGGCGAAAAATGTCATAACGGGTGCCGTACAGGCCGGTATAACGGCAGCTATAGCAGACATTGCACAAGCTTTTACGAAATCTGGTACCGTGTAATATGACCTTAAGTGGGCACTTTTGAAATGAACCTTCGAGAAAACTCACTGTCCTCACCAGTTTGGCAACGTTAATTTTACATATGGTGGAAAAATACACAATACGCATACACGAAGGGCTTTCAAAAGTGCTCAGCTTACGGCGAACAGCCTTTACCTGTAATAACGGTGTTCATGATTGTTTGGTCTGTTTTGTTATAGACGGGCTACACAAGATTCATTGGGGGGGGCGGGGGGTGGGGTGGGGTTTCAACCGGTTCCTGCACATCCCAACCAGCAGGAAGAGAGACTCAGCCAGGGTCGAGAGAGAGAACATTAATAAGATGTAGTCAGAGCGGCAGTAAAGTTATTACTAGAGCTAATGATTTTTCGCGAAAATATATCAGTATACGGTAGACTTCAATTCTATAAGCAACAAACAGCAGTTTGTCTATGGGCATTGGTAGCTGTCTGCTTGAGAAGGCGTCTTCATATTTAACCTCACCACTCGGAATTCGGCAACATCGGCACGGCTCCTACGTGATTCTTGTGCAGACAGTTAACACGCGTCAAAAAGTAATTCAGACAATCAAGGTATAGGAGATTCACAATAAAATGAGCACTTTTGAAAGCGCTGCTTAAGATCTACTTGTATGTACGTTGGGCATTCTTCCGCCTTATGTAACATAACATTGCCAAGGGCCTCGTCACTTTAGTCAAGCGTCGGTCAAGTGAAACTGTAGTATTATTAGGACAGTAAGTATTTTACAAATATGTACATTTTTACAGCTTGATGCATAAAAAAAACAGATATCGAAATAAATAATCTAAGTCATCACACATTGTTGCCTAGCACTTTTTATTCGACGTTTGGATATGGAACTACTTTCCATACCTCGTTTACAACTTTACTGGGTGCGTATCATTCAGTGCGCCAGTTAACGCATATGCAGGCAGGGGCAATGACTTTTTTCTTAGGTTGATTTCAAAAGTGCTCGCTTTAACGTGAACAGCCTTTACAATAGTTTCATTTTAATTTTGCCAGGCTAGATTCACAGTGTTGTAGGTGTGACAACATGGCGGAGAGGGTTCATCGTTTTATCAAGCACATCCACAGACATGGCCACGCCTCGGGTTTTGCTCATCTCTAGACGTTCCGCCTTGCCCGCGGCGGGCGGGCGCCATTTGCAAAGCGAGCGGCGGGCGTCGGAGCGTAGCTGTGCGCTCGTCAATTGTCGACTATTTATACCTCCGAGGAAGGCCGCTGTATGGCAGGAAGGTTACTGCGCCAGATCTAGCCAGAGCCAGGTCGGCTGTAAAATACGGCAGCTAGCTCCACTCTCCACTCTGCCTAGTGATGTGACACTTCTTACTGCCACCTCGCTATCAGACTACGCAGGCACGCAGCATAGGACATGACGGTAGAACATTCTCACCACCAAAAACGCTCTGCCAAATTGATCCACAATTACCCATCTCTACTGTTAGCACTCATTAGCGGAATCAACGATAATCGAAACATCCTCCATACTAGTCTATCGACATTGCTGACTGTTAAAAATGATCGATAGGAATTTACTTTTCCAGATAGATTAAATTTTGCCAATGATAATCCTTACTAGTATATGAATGGGAAAGTGTGTTTGTTTGTCCTTCTTTCATGTCAAAACGGAGCAACGGATCGACGTGATTTTTTGCACAGATATAGTTGGATGGTCAGAGATTGACATAGGCTACTTTTTATCCCGGAAAAATATCTCATTTCCTTCAGGAAAATTCTTATTGTAATTTTACTGCAAAAAAAAAGCATTGTTAGAAAAAAGTTCCGTCATTCCTCCTTTATTTTTTGTCCATGGGCTGTCTTCCATTCCTTCGAAGGAGCCGTAGTAGCCCAGTGCCTATGGCTATTCCAAGTTGGGCATTAGTGTCTTAATGCATTGAAATTAATTAAATGGGGTCGCAGTAGCTCAGTGACTAGAGCGATCCCAAGGGGGGCCGCAGTGGCTCAGTGGCTGGAGAGATTCAAAGTGGGGCAGCAGTGTCTTAGAGAATAGAAATATATCAAGTGGGGCAGCAGTAGCCCAGTGGTTAGAGAACCCAATAGTGGGGCCGCAGTAGCTCAGTGGCTAGAGCACAAAATAGTGCGGCCACAGTCACAAAACTTCATTATTTATCTCTATAAACACGCGCGCGAAGCAGCGGGTAAAAGCTAGTATGTAATAATAGTTACTAAATGTTAAATATAATACACCATGCTAAAGTAACAAATAATAAAACAGTTATATGATATTTTATTTTAGATAATTGTTCGTAACCGAACTATAAAGCATGTTACATCCGCCATTAATTGTACCATCGCCCCCAGTGTGCCCTAGGCGATCGCCTAGTTAGCCTATATGGTCGTGGAGCGCAATATTCTACTTTTATTGTTTACTATTATTTGACACGAATAAAAATTTGCGACTGGTCTGACGTCCGTTGGCAATTATGGGTGTGGGTTTCATAGATACGGGAAAATAGGGGCAGGCGACTCACCCGGTATGTATACATATATAGACACACACACACACGAGGTGTTTTCAAATATCATGTCGAAATCCAAACCACAGCATCTATGGACTAATATAAACAAAATATCCTAGTAACAAAATGTTTGTAAATGTCATTTAGTATGCTTTAATTTGAGTTGAAGTTAGGCGAAACAACGCAGATATTCCGCGCCCATACGCACATGATCGCACACAAGCTGCATACCGCAAAGGCGAACGTAACAGGCGCCCCACATGCGAAAAATAAAATACAAACACTTCTGGCAGCCTTTACTAGCCAATTACTAGAGACCTGCAGAATTCCCGTCTTTATTTGGGGACAGTATAGACTTGGAAACGTTAAACATTTCTATTGGATTCTTTACTGGGTTACAGTTTGCCTGACACATTCCGTACCTATTTGGACCAATAAGATACAATTAACGATAGCATGGCCCAATCGCGTGTAACCAAGTCGAAAGGGAAACTAGCATGCAACTTCTGCTGAAGCCAATTAACAAATGTCCCTGACTTGAATATACATAGGACGGTAAGGTTCATCATGTAGCCGGAAAATAACGCGAAATTTGCAGGTCTGTGCCAATTGCTAATCTCACATTGATCTTGTAGCTCGACACGCGTGTGTACGCTGTTAACAGTAAACTGAGCACGTTTGAAAGCCCCGCTTCACTTACTCGTCAGCCGGCGATAGCCAGTCAGACCCAAGGCCTGTCCCCGGAGCGTCGCGCAGCCAATCAGAGGACGGGTACGCCCACATCAAAGTAACCACAGCGCCATTCAATGTCCGTGTATTTATTCACTCTGTGACTCGGGCGTAGTTCTCAAAGTGTTAATCGTTGTTCCTAAGCTGACGTCACATCATGGCTGTAAATGGTAGATAGAGTCCATTCACGGGTACTGCAAACTTTTCTGAAGCCCTGCTAAAATTCTGTTTCCAGGATATTCCTCCGCCTAATTCACACTAAGCTTAACAAAGCCTAGAAAATTACACCAAAGGGAGAGCGCCCTTCAATCGTGCGTACTCAATGTAAAATTAATTTTTTTCACGATAACTATTTGTTACTAGGCATTACCAACACACGTATTTTACCCTTGTTTTTATTCTATTAATTTCAAACTAATAATTAAAATGTATAGATAAAATATAAGCAGAAGTTCAATTCAACTAAACATAAGGTACTTTTATGGTAACACAAGTACAAAACACTTGGGATATACATGGTATATTTAGGAAACAAATCCCGTCATTCATGAGATTTTTTTTTTTTTTCAAAGGTTTGATTCAAGAAGTGTGAAGAAACCGTGAAATTCGACAGTTGTGTACACGTCCCAAGCACTGTCATGTGATGAGAACTTTATTATATGTAGTACCAGGTCATGCGTGATTTGCCTTGTCTTTTTGTACACGTGTATTACTAGTTCGCGCGGCAGGTAATTAATTAGAGGGCCAATCACGAAAGTAATAAGAAAGTTCAAGTGTTAAAAGTATATCCTGATACTACTTGAACTCCCAAGATTACCAGAACTACCCACAAAAAAAAGTTCGCTAAATACACCTTTGAAAAATACACCTTAAAACCATTGAAAAAAAAATTCCCCATGTCTGAGGTATTTCGTTGTTTTCTATGTATGTCATGTATAGAGACCCGGAAATTTGGCGTATTCATTTGTCACCAAGCTTGACTCTACGTTCATGTGAGCACTGGAGCCTCAGTTGGCTGTTCATTGGCTGAGGTGCCAGTTTAACCACAGACCAGGTATAGGCTGTTCACGGTAAAATGAGCACTTTTGAAAGCCCTGCTTATGACCTTCTTGTATGCATGTTGTGTATTCCTCCGCCTAATGTAGAATTAACTCTGCCATAGGTCTCATCACTTCATTCATACTTCGGTCAAATCAAACTGTGAAATTATTAAGAAAGTAAATACATTATAATTCTGTTCATTTTTACACTTCGATAAATTTAAAAAACTTTAAAAAAAATTGTTATAAATGATTTCCTAACACATTTTATACGACGTTAAGATATGGAACTACTTTCCATCCATCGTTACCAACTTTATTGGGCGAATATCACTCAGTGCGCCCATTAAAATATATGCATGCAGGGGCAGTGACTTTTTCCTTAGGGTCATTTCTAAAGTGCTCACTTTATCGTGAACAGCCTTTAACACGGGATTCAGGCCTTGTCTTCTTGCAGGTTAGTTAGCTCAAATCCGTCCAAGGCGTGTCTTGCAAATTGTGATCCAATCGGAAAACGAACTCAAATGTACGTGTGTTTGAAGTCTCGTTTCTCCTCAAATGAATTCGCGAAATTTTCACGTCTCTATTCATGTATGTCAAGTGCTTAATACTTGTGTTAAAACGAAGTAGGCCCATCACATTTGTGACTAAACTGAACATGAGCACTGTTCCAACATTTAGCTTGCCAGTGGCACCACCTCGCTGGCTAGACTTCGGGTAATTAACCTGCTGTTGCACCTCTGTATTCTTATTTACTCTTGTGTCCGCAGCACACAGTAAGATGGTAGAGTCCGGAATATTTTGATGATCACGAGGGCGTGGAAAAAACGTCAATTACCAGATACGTGGGTACATGTGTTTTTCGCGAAGATGTTTTTGTCCACGCTAGACGTCAATATCCTACGCCCAAAGCCACAACTTCCTTTGGTTATTGGCCGGGTATCTACGTGAGAAGACAATTACTTATTTGACTGGGCCAATCGTAATACCGTACTCCGATACTGGACGTCCATGATTCGGAAACAGACACTTTAATCGTCCAACCACGAAAGTACATATTAACTAAAGTGTTTTGGAGCACAACTGGTGTTGAAATCTTTTCGCGAAAAACACCTGTCTCTACATATACGTCGATTGAAATCCACAGGTTATCGTCAGGGACCTGAAGATTTTGCGAGTTCACCTACCTCCAAGCCAAGACTACGTTGTCTCACGAGCGATCATGCAGATGTCAATTGCCCATTGGTCGCTTGCTGCCACAGTGGAGAGCGGTGATTGGGCGTGCATTCTGTTGTAGCTGTTAGCTTGCTCGCATCCCACCGAGGCGATCCGGGTTCAATACCCGGCCGGGTCACCGGATTTTCGCACGTGGGAATTGTGCGGACGATGCCGTTGGTTGGCGGGTCTTCTCGGGGATCTCCCGTTTACCCCCGCGCTTTCATTCCGGCGTTGCTCCATACTCACTTCAATCAACCTCATCGATGTTAAGAGACGTCCAAATCGATTCACTACATGCATTATATTCTGTGCGTGCGCTCTGGCTGGCGTATTAGAAGTGGCCAACATATTTTTCCGTGTTCGTTTCTTTGCATCAGGTTACGAACTATTTCATGAGGGATATTCTTAATAACATACTTTATATCATTCCCTTCTTCTAAATAAGAAAATGTTAGACGTAAATGGTTCCACGTTGTCGTGTGTGCCACATATTAGACATGTATCGCACATGATCCAGACAGTACAATAACATCGAGCAAGGAAGTGGTACAACTCTAATACTCTGAGCTCGCGTGTGAGTGGTCCAAGATTCGAGTCCCGCTCTTGGCGACGTTTATTTTAGTATTTAATTGATGTTGACCGCAAACGTCATTCTGCAGTTGCCATTAAATGCGGCGGGAATGGCAAATTACTTTTTTGGTACTACAATTTATTTTGTGATGTATATATCGACAAAATAATTTTGTGCCCCCCCCCCCCCCCCCAATATTTCGTTGGTCATTACAAAACCGTTTTTCCAGTGTGTACATACATTGGCTGATCATACAGTGTTAATTCAGACCAGGTAGCACGGAAACCGGCTCTTGTTTTCTTGTAGGCTAGTTACTGGCTCAAATTCGCCCCGAGCATGTCTTACAAACTGATACAACTGAAGAAGCACGTCAAATGTAAATGTGCTTGGAGTCTAACTTGTCCTCGAATGAACTCGCGAAACTTCCGGGTCTCTACTCAAAGTTAGAAATAGGAAAATTTCGCTAGTTCCATGACGTGTAGGCTAGACTCCACAGTCCTGTATATACTCGTCTCAGATGTTTGTTCATTGGCTGCTGCCCCAGAGAGTAGCCAATGTAACTCCACACCTGCTAGTATGGCACTCGCACTTGTTTCCTTGCAAGTCTGCTATTGGCTCAGAGTCGTCCAGGGCGTGCCTAATGAACTGTGATCCAATTACAGAGGTGATTTTCGTGTACACGTGTTTGACGTCTATCTTGTCCTGAAACTAATTCGCAAAATGTTCCTATCCCTACTCATAGTGTTAGTCTCTAGCACAGGGTAAATAAGTACGCTGTTTTTAAATGGCGAGTCGGTTCCTTTGACGTGGACGTACCCAATCGCTGGTTGGTCACGCGACGCTCTAGGAACAGGTGTTGTGTCTGATTGGCTGCTGCGTGCAGCGATAGGTTCCCTGTTGGTCAGGCTACCCAAATTAGCAAGGCTATGATTGGCGAACTGCGGTCCAGATATGTTGCTGGACACTGGCGCCATTTTGCTAGTGTGTGCTGCTGCAGTTGGCGGAACAAGCGGGCTGTTTCGCTTCTGTATGCTTGATTAGTCTGTGGCGCTGGTCTGCAAGGGGAGCCGCCCCTGGGCGGGGGCGGCGGCGGCTCGTCTTTCACGCTGCCCCTTCCCCCCTACCCTACCAGAAGCGACGCGTATTTCTGTGGTCGCCTAGGACGGCGCCTCAGCTATAAGCGTCCCTGGATCAGTGTTGGGAAGAGGAGGTGGAGTAAAAGGGGAAGGGGAATAGGGGAGTACTGCGAGCTGTCCTGGGAGACGCCTGCGCACACAGTCAGTCGCCGGCAGTCGAGCTGACTAGTCGCCTCGCGGGGTCCCCATCACACTCAGCTTAGCAGGTGAGTGCCGTGCCTATACCACTCCTGGGGCCGCGGTGTAGCGGCGACTAGAGCGCTCGCCCGGGGTGAACCGGGTTCGATTCCCGGCGGGGGGTCGCTCCCGGATTCACGCACGAGGGATTCGTGGCGGACGATGCCGCCGCTGGTCGGCAGGGTTGTCTCGGGGATCTCCCGTTTCCCTCGCATTCCGGCGCTGATCCATGCCCATCTCGCTTCACCCTCACCGGCTCTCAAGACCTCGATCAAAGTGTACTTAGTAATACACAGTTGAAACGGCCGCTTATACCGTGAATTCCAGGTGCACGCGTCAACAACTTGCCGCACGCAGTATCCAATCAGAAACAAGATATATTCCCAAGGCCTTACGCAGCCATTGTAGACTATGAGTACGGCAACATCAAAGAAACCACGCCATTTTGTCTCTGTGTATTTATCTTCTCTGTGTCGCGATGTCAAGATCTGCCCAAACTTCTCCACTGCACTTCTCCCGGGCGTGCAGAACGGCCGAGCGTACAGAAGTGCAACTAACGGCAGATACCCCGAACACCAGTTGCACCCTCGTTCGTGTTGACAATGTGCGGGGCCAGTGATTTTTCGCGAAAAAAAAATCGGAGTACACAGTAGACTTCAATTCTGTATATACAACTCAGCTGTTGTCACACTTCAACTGGTCGCTCGTGTCGTTTCCACATTTGACCGAGCCACATAGGATTACGTAATCCCGACACTGAACCTTCGTGATTCGTGGGCAAACGGTTTACACGGACCAGAACATGATTCAGCCAATCAAAAAGCTGGACGACCCTACAGTGCTTTGAATTGTTTCTTGTCTCGAAATTTTTTCGCGAAATTTCACTGCCCTTAGCGATGTGGTGCCAGCTAGTTTTGTAATCAGAGGGTCGGCGGATCCCATGCCAAATGCGTGGCACTGCAGGAAGGACTGTTCCACAGCACGTTATTTGAGCGGAGTTATAGCCAGCGATGATTAAAAAAAAAAATCTGTATGTGGTTTTGATTTCATTATATAACCTACAAGCAATTAGTTGTTCTCTTGTAATTGGCTTCTGCGTATATAAAAGGTAGCCCTACCTGAATACCACATAACTCCAATATTTAAAGTCTGTGGGCAACTAATATTCGACACGTAAATGTCACACAGATGAGAAAAATTAATTACTATGTTCTAAAGTACATCACGTTTGACCACTTTATTTCCGCATTAATTTACATCGTCAGATGTTGCAGATAAGAAAATTGTATGTATGCTGTACTGAAGGCGACAAAGAACGTGTTTCTTTGTCGCAACCAATAAGCTGTAGGCTTTGTGTTTGATGACCAGTGATACGAATCAGTCATAATTAGGCACACCCGAATTTCGCCAAAAGATTTCATGACCAGTTGTACTTCATTACTAGAGAGGTGCAAAATTAGCGTTATTATTTGAGGACACGTTAATCTTTAAACACTTGTACACCTGCAATAAGTTCGTCATTGGACCATACGTATCCTGACACGCCGTGGGTAACTCTGATCCAATAAATGAACACTTCACAGCTGCATGCCCCAATCACATGCAGTTCAGTCAGAAAGGGCGTGGCTTCACATCTCTGCAGCGGCCAACAGAGAAACGACCCCTGCTCCAGTATAAACAGTACTGCGAAGTTCAGCGTGATGCAGAATAATAACGCGAATGTTGCATCTATTTACTCATAACGCTTCAACTCAGTTCCACTTTCATGACTGGATGGTTTCCGTGTTACTCTTCTTAGGTGTCTGCCCGCGAATCGCAGGCCTGCATTTTCAGACCTACCCAATTATGATTGGCCAGTCAAGTATGAAAGTTTCTTCTCACAAGACACGCCGCCAATAAGGTTAAGAAAACTCGCTGTTATGGCCACTAAGTATTGAAGTCTATCATGAGCGAAAATCTATTCGCGAAATTCGGGTTCCTCTAGTCATAACGTAGGGCAGTAGCACGGTTTACGTATCAGTTTCCAAGACATAAGCTTTTGGAAGGGACCTGCAAAATTCGCGTTATTATTTGGTATCACGGTAAACTTCACAGCACTATATATACTCGAGTTGCTGTCGTTTCTCCATTGGTTGCCGCCTAGATGTGAAGTCACTCCCTTTCTGACTGAACTGCACGTGATTGGGGCACACAGTTGTGAAGTATTCATCTATTGGCACAGGGTTACTTGGGGCGTGCCAAATAAAGTACGGTCCAATCACAAACGTGTTGCAAAGGTACGTGTGTTTTAAGTTTAATGTGTCACGAAATAATAACACTAATTTTGCAGGTATCTGCTAACTAATAAAAAACATCACTTTTTTTAGGGCGCGCAGCATCCCCCCCCCCCCCCATAGACCCTTATCTACTGCGCGAAGAGGAGCTGCAAATACGCAGAGGGTTGCGTTTTTCGCCTTTTTTTCGTCCTCGAAGGCGCATTTTTCGACCGATTTTCTTGGGATTTGGGTGAGGGTTGTCTTTATATACCCCTCCCTCCCCCAATGGGAAGTTAAGCCCTTCAAACCTTAGGTCTTAAGTCTTAATTCTTAAGTCTTGCGTCTTAAATCTTACGTTTTAAGTATTATGTGTTAAGTATTAAGTTTGCAACTGCACGACGGGATGTGCGAGTGAGCACGTGCTGTAGTTTCCCAGACACTACTACCTGCCCACGGATTCCGCGGGCCCGTCCCCTCGTACCTCTAAATTGAACGATTGTGAATCGTGGGCAGGCACCTAGTACCTACGCGTGGTGCAGGTTAATAATCTGAGGACTACACTCGAGTGTTAGCTCAAGCAAAGCTAATTTGTAATTTTCTTATTCTTTGAAAACGAAACTCACTCGGGTTCGGTTCCATTAGTGTTCAACAGTTTATGACAAGATCACCACAGCCCGGCGACACAGAGCACTCCATAATACAGAGGTGAAACAGCCGCGTATACAGCGTACTCCAGCGGCACGCGCCCTTCAAAATGGCGTCGCTAGCCAGCAACATGTAGGAACGCCGTTCGCCAATCAGCACCTGGGTACGTACTCGCCAGCTGGCAGCTCGGCCTATAGAGAACCATCCGCAGCACACGGTAGCCAATAAGACGCGTGGAAGCCAGTTCCCACAACCTCGCGCAGCCAATCACAGAATGAGCACGTCCACAGCAAAGGAGCAACCATGCCTACGGACACCCGAATATCGCGAAAAGATTTCCGCACGTGCTAAATTCCAACAACCTATGGGCGTACCGACAGTGTTCCTCGGCTTATTGGCTGCGTGTCTTTGTGAGAAGACTTTTCTTACTTGGTGGCCAATCAGAATTAGTTTACCCCGATACTGTACGTCTGTGATTCCCGGGCAAACACACAAGACACGTAACACCTAGATCGTCCAATCAAGAAAGTAGATCTAGGCTAAAGCGTTATGAAATACAACTGTTCCTGAAATATTTTCGCAAAATTCGAGTGTCCTTAGATGCCAGTTAGTTCTGTATGCTTACCTATTCTATGGAAGAGACCCTGAATTTTCGTGAATTGTTTTAAGTACAAGCTAAACTTTACGAACACCTACATTTTGATTTTTTTTTTTTTTCTAATCGGACCGCAACTTGTAAGCCACGCCCTGAACTAGGTCCACTGATTTGTAGCGAAAAAATCTGAGCACACAGTAGACTTCAATAATATATATACACACACACCTCGGCTGTTATACTTCCATTGGCTGGTGGTGTCGTTTCCTCAATTTGACCGCGCCACTCAGGATTCCGTAAACTCCGGCACTGTACCTTCGTGATTCGTGCGCAAACAATTAGCACAGACCAGAGTGTGCTTCAGCCAATTAGGAAAGGCTGGACAGCCCCACAGTACTTAGAACTGTATCTAGTCTGGAAATCTTTTCGGGAAATATCACTGCCCCTAACCTGGACAAATTACAGCCAATAATTCGTGTTATTATTTCGGGACACATTAAACTAAAAACACACGTACTTTACCAATACGTTTGTGATTGGATCGTACTTTATTTGACACGCCCCAGGTAACCCTGTGACAATAAATGAACACTTCACAATTGTGTGCCCCAATCACGTGCAGTTCAGTCAGAAAGGGAGTGACTTCACATCTAGGTGGCAACCAATAGGGAAACGACGCCGGCTCCAGTATGTACAGTTTTGTGAAGTCTAGGCTGATGCCAAATAATAACACGAATTTTGCAGGTCCCTACCAATAACTAATCTGCAAAGAAACAAGAGCCCTATACCGTGATTGAAATGTCATCCAATTGAAGCTCGAGTACACAAAGGATTGTAAGTCTAGTTTGTTTTCATTATTTAGCGACATGCTATACTTAGGGATATGCAAAATTCGCGTTATTATTTGGCATCAGGCTGAACTTCACAGTACTGTATGCACTAGAGCCGGCGTCGTTTCCCCATTGGCTGCTGCATAGATGTGAAGACGTTCCCTCTCTGACTGAACTACACGTGATTGGAGTATACAATTGTGAAGTGTTCCTTTATTGGTGCAGAGTCACCCAGGGTGTGTCACATGAAGTATGGTCCAATGGAAAAAGTTTAACAAAGTTACAAACGTTTCGGGTTTAACTTGTCCCCAAATAATAACGCGAATTTTGCAGGTCTCTAGCTATACTTCAAGCACACCTACGCCTGCACTATGTCTTTGGCTCACACTTTATTCGAAAGTCCCTGTATCTCAGCGCCAATGTAATACACTTCACAATGGAGTGTTCGACTCATGTGCAGTCCTATCAGAAGCGGAATGTCTCCACACTTAGGCAGCTGCCAATAAATATAGTGTTTACATGGCTGTTAAGTCTAGTTCGGTGCCAATCTATAACGCGGATTTTCAGGTCCCTACACTGTAAATTTATCTTGTACTTTTGCAAGAAAAATCCTTAGAGATACAGTTTCGAAGAAAATTTTCTGTGGAATTACAAACAGTTTTCGTGTAAAATCTGCAAAGCATCTATATGTAATATTAAAAATTATAGGTTTGTATTACAACTTAAATTATTGGGAATTCGAAATAAAATTATTTTTTTCTTCTATCAAAAATTAGATCAATTAATAACAGAAAATAGGAAAGGAAAATGTTTCGAAACATAATACACAGAATAATACACGATACCAGCACGTCATTTGCATTAGTATCCGACCCCTTAACCACAAGACCAACTTGAATTATAAACTTCACAATTATTTTTGTACTGAACATTGCAGTAAATATCTACAAAATATTAGTGAAGATATTAGGTTAAGAAGATCGCAATAATTTAATTTTAAGTGTTCTGCGTAGATATGAAACATTAATACTAATAGTTGAGTAATTGTTACTTGTATTTTAAACTTTCGTCATTTTATTATGGTTATTTGAGTTGTTTTAAGTGTGTTAGATTATTAAATTTTGCAATAGATTCCTTTTTGCACTCAACTACAATTTACATTACCCATAGTTTTGCACAAAGTGCTATATACTGTTTTACGTTATTGAGTGTCCGCCATTTTGCTTGAGCTCATGGATACGGTTCAGTATGGTACGAACATTTCTTGAGATGTATGACAAACACGGCTTTTGCAGCTTTACAGACGAGTAATATAACTAGAGAAATTTTTGTATTGTTAAAAACATTTATAAAATTACCGACAATTTCTCAGTAAAAATAACAAAAAATTTTACAGTGTACTGATTTTTTCCACCACTATGACAACAGTAGATAACATAAACAATCAACTTCCAATTAAATTGTCTCAACGGGTCAGTAGCCAATGAAGAAATGACACCAACTTGAATGTACACGGACCTGTGAGGTCTAACTTACAGGACAATAAACTCGAAAAATTTATTTCCAGGCGCAACCTACCTACATGTCATTGAAGATTTAATTTATTTTCAGTCAACCTACAAAGCAATGTGAAACAAGCTATTATAGCATATTCATACAGGACATACAGCGAAAATCTCGTTGCAAGAAAGAATCCTTAATCCCGTATTTTTGTTCGAATGTTGTGGCTACTGGACGACGATTTGGAATTATCTGGAGATATTCTAGTCAGTTATAAACACAATAGAACATCACCACGTGTGACCTATTAGTCCACAAAGCTCGCCCATCAATATGGCAGTTGCTGATGACCAAGCAACACCGCTCTCGTATGCATATGAGCAGGCAGCAAAACGTACAATTCGCTGGACGTACGTGTAATTTCTTTCCTTATCTATTGGTGTTTATGACCCAAAATTCCCTTCACTTATATGTACTCTGAAATTTCACGAGATTTTTGCGTGTTAAGAATAAATTTCGAACACATTTGTTTTCTTTTTACTTGTGTGAGTGGGAACATAAGTCAGAAATAAAATGTCAAGAAATAACTATAGAGAACTGAATCCAACTAGGTGAACAAAAATATTATCACTACAGCAATCGAAGAACTGCTGCCATCCCATGACCCGCTGTAGTTAGATTGGCTTTCATTTCATGCATTGCTGCGAATCAAGACAAATAAAAAACCTAATGCAATGAATCAAATTTATTTGCATACAACTTATGATGCTATAGCGAACACCCGAATTTTGCGAAGATATTTCCGTACATGCTAGATTTCAATGCCCTACGAGCATACCAGCAAGTTCTTTTTACTTATTGGCGGCGTGTGTATGTGAGGAGAAATTTTCTTACTTGACTGGCCAATGAGAATGAGATATCTGTGATACTGTATGTCTGTAATTCACATGTAGATTCCTAACACGCGAAACACCTAGATCATCCAGTCACGAAAGTGGATCTGAGCTGAAGTGTTATTAGGTACATCTGGTCGTGAAATCTTTTCGCGAATATGCAGTGTCCCTAGCCATAGATAGTAAGTACACTTGGCCTTGACTTTATTATTTAAATTTAATGCATGACGAAATGTTTCATACGTGAGTGAGTGGTTGCGATCGGGACATGCGTAAATTTTGGGAAGTTGTTAGGTGTCGATGGATTTTGTGGTTATTATTATCACTAGAGCAAGGCCCCTCAACGTGGGAGATATACCATAGACCGAGCTCACTAGCTCTGCATAACTAATCTCCGTGTCCCAACATTGTGCCGCTTTTCTGCCAACATGTGTAGCAAAAACGGCATGGTTTGGATATTAGGTTATAAAACTGATTTGTAAACAAATGTTTTGAGAGGTTTTTTATGATTAATTTGCCCAATTTGTAATGCAGTTTTATTAAATTCAAACTGATAAAAATATTTCATTCATATAATTGAGCTTGTCACTTAGAAATTAAGAAATTAACAAACACATCAATCACTGTTGACATTGTGACTATTACAGCTGTGTTCTTTTGGGGCAGGGCAATGCTGAATACACGCGCAGAAGATGAATAAGTAGGGTTAATGAAATTTCGTGAAACGATTTCAAGACAAGTTATATTTCAAAACGCTGTAGGGTCATTTACCTGTCTTGATTGGTTGAATTACTTTTTGACACGTGTAAGCTGTCTGCACACTAATCACGTAGGAGCCGTGCAGATGTTGCCAAGTTCTGAGTGGCCCGGTCAAGTATGAAAACGCCTTCTCAAGCAGACAGCAACCAATGGCAATAGACAAACTGCTGTTGGGTGCTTATAGTATTGAAATCTGCCTTGTACCTATCAGAATTAGGTGGGATTCACGGGCAGACATATAAGACACGGAATACGTAAATCATCCAATGAAGAAAGTGTATTATATAAGCTAAACTGTTAGTAAATCAACGGGTAGTGAAATCTTCACGCGAAATTTGGGTGTCGCTAGGCATTACTAGGACCATCTGTTTTTTTTTTTTTTTCCCCCGAAAATATTTACGCGGAGGCTAGACTTCAATATCCTACGTGCACACTTGAAGTCTTCAATCGACTACTGGCCGCTCGCCTTTGTGTGAAGGCAGTCTGTTACATGGGTGAACCAATAAGAGTTAAGTTTCTCCAATACTGACCGTCCGTGATTCGCGAGCAGACAGATGAGACGCGTGACAAGTCAAACGATCCAATCACGAAAGTGGTTCTCAATTAAAGTGCATTGGAATACAGCTTGTCCTCAAATATTTTCACGAAAAAAAGGTGGCCCTAGGCATTACTGACACACACACACACGCACATATTAACTCAATGTTTTATTAATATTAACTATATACGAAATATTATAATTTATAGATAAAATATAAGGAAAGGTTCGATTTAACAAAAAATAAGGTACTCTAATCTTAACAGAGGTTTGAAACGCTTGTGATACGTGACACATTTAGGAAACAACAAAACACGCCATATATCAGGTGATTTTCTAAAACTTTGATTGGAAAAGTATAAAGAAACAGTCAATAGACTGTAATGCAATTACTCAATCAACTTAGATATATACGCTACCTTGTAAAAGAACACATTATAATAATGAATTCTTAATACATATGACTCAAAACTAGAAATACCACAATGATTTCCATCTCTGCCCCTTGATGGTGCTGGTCACGAAAAATAATTCATTAGTTTACACTTGTAAAAAATATTGTTTAACTTGTATACTACAAGTAATATATTCTCATATGAATAAGTTTAGACAGCATATTTTTTTGCATATTTTACATTTTTTTCCCTGTTATAATAACAATGTTAGTTTTTTTGACATGAATATATAATAAAGATAAACTCACTTATCGAAATGAGATAATTCACGTTGCAATAAGATGCCACGAGTTACTTCAATAAATATTTGATATCATGTTATGAAATCTTTTCGAATTTTAAAAACAAAATGCTCAAAGTAAGGAAATATTTACATGTTTTTTATTTGTAGTAGTCTATAAGTTTTTATGGAATAAACTATTCTAATAATACCTAAAAATAAATTAAGACATTAATCTTCAGTCACTCATCTTCAGAGTTCTATAAACATTCTCATTTGTTTTATTTTTGGGTTTCAAAAACACTCAAACTAATATTTTGACATGCAATGATGCAAAAACCACACTGTAAAATATTCCCTGGTTAAATTCATAAACTGTAGTGGAAATGTTTAATGTATACATTGTATGGAAATAGTACCACATGCCAGGTAGCAAATATAGGCATATTTAGCATTACACTATACAAAGTTGGCTACTTCACTAAGCATTTGACACTTTCGTGGCATATTTAGGAACGCTACAATGGATATATGTAAGAATAGTGATTTTTTACGAAAATATTTCAAGACATGTTATGTTTCGAAACACTAGTTCGTTCACCTGTCTTGATTGGCTGGCTTTTTTTACACGTGTTTTCCTTGTGTACGCGAATCATGTAGGAGCCGTGCCGATGTTGCCGAGTTCTGAGTGGCCCGTCGACCGTTCTGAGTGGTCGACGTCTTGTTTAACACCTCCTGGAGATAAATGAGCCAATAACAAACATGCAATAGATTGTGCGCCCAACCACCGCCTTTTACTGCCACGAAAATCGACCCATAAACAGTTGATATCCGTACGAGAGTATATAAGACTGTGAAGTCTAGCCTACAGGTCATTTAAATCGCGATATGTCTCTGGTCTGTACAACGTATACAGGTTGAACGGCATTTCGAACCAGTATAAAATAATGATAACTTGTTTGGCAAGTGATGTGATAGCGGATGTAGCGATGCTGCAGTGAAGAGTGGGAGTAGGGTAGCAGTGGTAACACAACTCTTGAGCAGGGAGTCTGCCTGGCACAGGGCCGGGTGCTGCTGTGTAAATACAGCCCCCGCTGTCCTGTCGACGTGTTTCCACACCACGCCCCTCAATCCTCCGGAAATAGTACCCTTCCCCTCCCCTCCCCTGGACCACGTAGTCGCTGCCCTAGCCCTCGTCCGCCAAGACGCAGAACAACTACAGATACAGAGGAGCGACCGCTGTGCACCTCAACTACGTGGCTAGTCCGCCGTGCAAGGATTGCTAGAGACCTGCGAAATCAGGCGCCCACGGTGGTGTAGTGGTTACGCTACTCGCCTCCCACCTGGTGCGAAACGGGTTGGAATTCCCGAGCGGGGACGCACCCGTTTCCCCCCCCCCTCGCCCTTTTCATTCCGGCGCTGTTCCATCCTCACCTCACTCGCCTTCGTCGGATCTCAAGACCTCGATGTTAAGAGCCGCCCAGATATCTTCACTCACTCGTTCGCTCACTCAGCAACGTGGTAGGCCAGAGTACACTGATCGCTAGAGCTAGTGATTTTTCGCGAAATAATTTTAGTACAGGATAGACTTCAACACTATACACACCCAACAGCAGTTTGTCTACTGCCATTGGTTATTGTAATCTTGAGAAGGCGTTTTCATATTTGACCGGGTCACTCAGAATTCGGCAACATCGGCACGGCTCCTGTGTGATTCGTCTGCAGATGGTTAACTCTTGTCAAAAAGTAATTCAGCCAATCAAGAGGCTAAACGACCCTACAGTGTTTTGAAATATAACTTGTCTTAAAATCCTTTCGCGAAATTTCACTATCACTACCGATCGCTAACTGGCGACAAGATTGCCAGCAGCGAAAAGATTGACGCGGAGGCTAGACTTCAATATCTTATGTGCACACTTGCAGTTTTAATTTCATTGCTGGCCACTTGCCTTTGTGTGAAGAGAGTCTGTTACATGGGTGAGCCAATCAGAATTAAGTTTCTCCGATACTGATCGTCCGTGATTCACGGGAAGACAGATAAGGCGCGCAACAAATCAAATCCTCCAATCACGAAAGTGGTTCTGAACTGAAGTGCTTTGGAATACAACTTGCCTTGGAATCTTTTCGCGAGAAATGGGTGTCCCTAAATATAGCCTATTCGCAATTTATTGACACTTCTTGAATAAAAACCTGTGAAAAAATAACCCCGTGTATGGTGCGTTTGGTTCTTTCTTAAATATGTAATGTATCCCTAGTGTTTTATACTGGTGTTAACATACAAGTGCCTTATTTTTATTAAAATTAGATTGTTACTTGTATTTATTTATAAACTATGATAGCAAATTCGCAATTAATATGAACACGACACAGAACATAGGTGAGATCGTAATGGCTGGAAGGAAATAGTTCTCATGCAAAATAGTTTCAAAGAGAGTGCACACGAATACGGCACGTTGTCCCTTTTGTGTTATTTCTGACGTGAATACGTCTTTAAATTTGCAACCATAGTGGGAGGCAATCCAGAAAATCTGATGATAACAAAATCGGGGGATACAGTGTAGCATTGCAGCTCCGAATCTATCGTCTACATTCAATACTCAGTTACACCACTCGATTGCCAAAGGATCAAATAATATGTTACGTTGAGTGAGGACTGCGAAGCATTGAGTGCAGTTAGTGGAGGGGGAGGGGGGCACTACAATTTTTAGTTCGTTTAGCCACGTTTCATATCTTCCGCGTAGTATAACTTTTGACTAGGAGAGGCTACGACGCTCGTTTAGGTTCCAAACGACGGCTGTAGTCAATATCGATCGATTGCGCGTATAAAACATTTGAGTGGCGTGGTTATGGTGAAATTGTATGCGTTTAATGTAAAAAAATTAAGAAAACTTAACACAATTTCGGCCTATGGCCTGCTCGTCAAAAAGCCAAGTAGAAATACAGAAATTGTATACGGTTGGAAAGAGCATCTCAAAAGCAATACAGTGGTACCCATGAAACCCCATATGATCGAGTGAAGCGGCGCCGGGAATGTAAAGAAAAAAAAACATCAAGGCCCCCGAGCGCGTCAACGTTGACGTATTCACGCAAAATAAACGGCCGTGTCCCCAACACAGCCAAACCGAATTTTTCGACGTTGTTAAGCTTTGTTTGCATTAAGCGGGGGAATATCCTGGAAGTATAAGTTTAGCATGGTTTCAGAAAAATTAGTAGTAACAGTGATTTCCATTTTTTTTTGTCGCTGAGCACTGACTGCATGTCAGACTGTTCCGTTCCATTGCACCCTGGTGCAAGTGAACTGTGCACTGTATGGCAGCAAGCAGCTTAAATGTATGCGGTATGATATGGCTGTCACTGTACCCTGTATTCAGTGAGAAATGGATTACACCTGCTCTTTTCGCAATTACTGTTACATCACACTTTTCTCAAGCCCTGCTCACGTTAAACTGAGCAATTTTGATAGCCCTGCTTAAGATCTACTTGTATGCCTGATGTTTATTCTCCCGCCTTATGTACAATTAACACTGTCATCGGCCTTATCACTTTATTAATGCGTCGGTAGAGTGAAACTGTATAATGATTAGAAAAAGAAAATATTTTAAAAATCTGTTCTTTTTTATTCTTCGATACATTAAAAAACACAAAGAGAAAGAAATAATATTTAAGTTATCATAAATGGTTATCTAACAATTCTCATTCGAAGTTAAGTTATGGAGCTAGTTTTCATCCATCGTTACCAACTTTACAGAGCGTATGTCACACAGTGCGCCCGTTATAATACATGCAGACAAAGGCAGTGACTTTTTTCTAAGGTTGATTTCAAAAGTGCTCACTTTACCGTGAACAGCCTATAGTCACTTTTCGCGAAAAGAAAAAAAAAACATATGAGTACACAATAGACTTCTATGCCGTATGCACCCAACAGCAGTTTGTTTATTGCCGTCGTTAGAGCCCCGAGTATTTCGCGGATTGTTGTGGCAGCAGGCTAGGCTTTACACTCGAGACACTCTCGTCTGCTTATTGGTTGCTGCGATCAAGTGAGGCCTTCGTACAGGGATGTTCAAAGATCACTCACACTACTCCTCCCTGCCTATTACTGGCTCACAGAGGGGCGTGTGCAAACAACTGCCGTCCAATCACAGTAGCAGGAGGAAATAACAAGTGTTTGAAGTCTACCTCGTCGAAGAAGGAATTCGCGAAATACTAGGGGCTCTATCCATTGGTTGCTGTCTGCTTGAGAACGAGTTTTCATATTTGATCGGACCACTCAGAATTCGGCAACATAGGCACGGCTCCTACGCTATTCGTGTGCAGACGGTGAACACGTGTAAAAAAAAAAATGTCAGCTATTCAAGACAGGTAAACGAACCCACAGTGTTTCGAAATATAACTTGTCTTGAAATCTTTTCGCGAACTTTCAACATCCATAGCTTTACTTGTAGGATACCTCCTCCGCCTCATGCAAAATATATCTTCACCGAATCAAGAAAATTACACCAAGGCGACAGAGCACCGCATTTGTGCTCACTCAGCGTAATACAATTTTGCATAAGAACTATTTCTTACTAGACACCTATTTTCTCCCTCTTTTTTATTCATATCTGTTAAGAATGGAATGTTATAATTAGAGACCCGGAAATTTCGCGAATACATTTCATGACAAGTTAGACTTCAAAAACATGTACATTTGACTTGGTTTTCCAATTAGACCGCAGTTTGTAAGACATGCCATGGAAGAATTTAAGCTGATAACTAACCTCCAAGGAACGTATACCCTACTACTTGGTCTGGGGTAAAACTGTTTCGTCAGCCAACGAACAACTGAGGCTCGAGTGCACAAAGGATTGTGGAGTCTAGCTTGTTGCAAAATGAATCCGCGAAATTTTCTGCTCTCTAAAGTAAAAGTTTAGTTTAACCAAAAATAAGGTACTTTTATGTTAACACAAGTATAAGACACTTGTGTTACACGACATATATAATCAACAACCAAACACGCCATTCTTGGGGTTGGGTTTCCAAAGGTTTGGTTATAGGCTGCAGGCAATCAGCGAGACTGTAGTGTGTCACAAGTTGCCTACCAGCAGGCGTTGCTCGAAGCATTTTAATCCGTTCGGTCGAGCACTAATTTCTGAGCTCAAACGTTGCAATCACATAATTTCTTGGCACAAGCTGTACTTATGTTAAAGGGGGGGGGTATCGTTGCTATCTTGGATTTACGTATTTTCCTCATTAATTTAATTTTCGGAGTCAATATTTAAAAACCAAGCTAGTCATGACACAGGGAACATTTGAACAATTATTTATAAATCCCACTTAATTTTCTAACATGATTAGTGTCACATCTGTAACAGTAATCAAACATTATCTAATTATTTAATAATTTCAGTCCCACGTGGGAAAATACAGGTATATTTTAAAACCCTACAAATTAAAAAGAATTGTTAAGTAGTTGCCCATGTCATGTCTAGCTTTGTTTTTTTATTACTGGTCATACATTTTCATTACGAATATTTGTGAGAAAATTCAAAAATGGAGTGGATACTAACCCCTTCACCATTTTAATCACGACCAGTGAACAATGTGTTGTTTGCTCTATAATACTGGCATTGACCATTCATGGCAAAGAAGTGTAGAAAAATCCACAAATCAGATTAGCCATAAGTAGAGACATGAAAAATTCGCGTTATTATTTGGCAACAGGCTAAACTTTACGGCACTGTATATACTCGAGCCGGCTTGCTTCTCCATTGGCTGCTGCACAGATGCAAAACCACGGTATTTCTGACCGAACTACGCGTGATTGGAGCGCACAATTGTGAAATGTTAATTTATTGGTACAGAGTTACTCAGGGCATGTCACATAAATAGGGACCTGCAAAATTCGCGTTATTTTTTTGCTTCCAGCTAAAATGCACAGTACTGTGTATACTCGAGCCAGCGTCTTTCCTCCATTGGCTGCTGCCTTGACGTTAAGTCACTACCTTTCTGAGTGAACTGCACGTCATTGGGGTACACGGTTGTGGAGCATTCATTTATTGGCGCAGAGTTACCAGGGGCCTGTCAAGTAAAGACTTGTCCAATGACAAACGTATTGCAAAAAGGAAAATGTTTTAAGTCTAACATGTCCTCATATAATAACGCGAATTTTGCAGGTCTCTAATCATGTATCCTCATAAAAAATAACATAATGTTGTATATTGATGTCGTCTGACCCACAAAGACATCAATATTACAGAGACACACAAGAACAAATAAACTAAAGGAACAACACATACACTGTACGACACCCTACACAAACAACATCACACTGACACCAACACAACACAGACACAGACATCAAACACACGACTGACACCTCACGATAACGACAACCGTCGGCCCCTCTGTCTCCGGAGAGGATGGCGGCGTGAGGCCTCAAGGACGGAGGCAGAGGAACTTTAACTTATGACATTTTAAAATCATAACGTAACCTTTGTATTTTAGATTATAACCAACTATAATTTTAAGCCTCTGTATTTCTAAAAATTAACATATTTTTAATTTTTATATCGCGAAAAATTTTGTGTTTCTACTATTTTTCAAATTTATTTTAAATTCAAGTTACTAAGACCAGTTATGGTTGGGGACACCCGAATTTCGCGAAAATGTTTCACGGCCAGTTGTATTTCATGACACTTTAGTTCAGATCAATTTTTGTGATTGTATGATGTAGATGTTGCGCATCTGAAGTGTCCGCCCACGAATCACATACGAAAAGTATCGGAGTAACTTGATTCTGATTGGCCAATCAACTAAGAAACTGTCTTCTCGCAGACACGGGCCGCCAATAAGCAAATGTAAACTGCTAGTACGCTCGTAGGGTACTGAAATATAGCATGTGTGGAAATATTTTCGCGAAATTCAGATGTCCCCAGTGATGGCCTTCAGCTGGGTTCTGGTGCCAGTTTAATATATTCTGTACTCTGTACCTTCTGGTACTAAGTTCCCCCGTGATGTGGTAGGCAGCGTAACTATTACTAACGGCTATTCACGGTAAAGCCTTGCTGAAGATCTATTTGTATACATATTCCTACGGCCACCTGTTTTTCGCGAAAAAAATTCCAGGACTACGTGTATTCCAGAACACTAGAGCTCAGATCCACTTTCGTGACTGGATGATATTAACTGCCACGTGTTGCCGGTGTGTACCCGCGAATCACGGACACTCGCTGTCGGAGTTACCTAATTCTGATTGGCCCAGTCAAGTAAGGGAATTGTCTCTGAACAAAGACACGCGTCCAATAACTATAAACCTGAAGAATTCGCGGGTTCATTTTGGAACAAGCTAGAATTAAAAACACGTGTGTTTGAATAACTTTAGCCATTGTTCCACACGGTTTTGACACCTCCTGGAGAATGGTGGCGCAATTGTCGCTTTAAACTCTGACAGCAGACAACCAATGCACAGTTGACACCGCAATATTTGTGGATAAGATTGTAGAGTTTAGTCTGCAGGTCATTGAACTCGTAAATTTTTCAGGTCTTTATTGGCTGAAATAACTTTTTGACACGAATTAACTGTCTGCACACGAATCACGTAGGAGCCGTGCCGAGTTGTCAAATTCTGAGTGGCCCTGTCTAATGACGAAGGCTGTCTGCCTTCTCAAGCAGACAGCAACCAATGGCAATAGACACTTGACTGTTGGCTGCTTATAGTATTGAAGTCTACCCTGTACTCGATTTTTTTTTCGTGAAAAATCACTAGTTCTATTTATTCTCCCAGTGACGCAGCCGCGTCACTTTCACCTCTGTACGCTCACCTGGTCTGCGGTGAAGGATTTACTGCGCAGCGGCATGGGGCCTGTCCGGCGAGGAATCCGAACCACTCGGCTAGGGTGGCAAGGCCTGCTCAGTGTGCCAATCAGCGGCTCATTAGGGCCGCAGGCTTCAAGGTCGATCCCCAAAAATACGTGCGGGCCGCCGATCTGGCCCGGGACATCGGTATTAATAGGCGGCCGTTTTTGCTCGCGGCAAGACTTCTATACCCTCCCCTTCTCGCCCTCCAAATCAGGCCAACACCACCTGCGTCATCGTCGCTACATCCGCTCGTGGTTTCTCCCTGCCTTCTGGCGGCTCCTCGCCTCTCAACACTTACATGTAGGGACATGTGATATTCGCGACATATCCTCACGTCTACTTTCAATTCGAACCTCTTTCGCTGGGGACACCCGATTTTCACGGAAGATTTTATGCTCAGGCTGTATATCAGTTCGCTGCTGGCCTTGTAGACTTTTCCTTCACTTACTAGTCGCGTGTCTTCGAGAGGACACATTTCCTCACTTGACTGGACAATCGGAATTAGGTTAGCCCCATAACTAGAGCCCTGCAAAACTCGCGCTATTATTCGTCATCGGGCTAAACTTCACAGCACACCCTGTGCTGGAGCCGGCGTCGTTTCTCTATTGGCTGCTGCATATATGTGAAGCCACGCCCTTTCTGACGGAACTGCATGTGATTGGGGTGCACAATTGTGAAGCGTTCATTTATTGGCGCAGAATTACCCACGGCTTGTCATAAAAATTATGGTCCAATGACAAACGTATTGCAGAGGTACAAGTGTTTAAAGATTAACGTGTCCTCAAATAATAACGCGAAATTTGCACCTCTCCGATCACAACTGTAAATCTAAACTAAAGTGTTTTTAAATACAAACAGTCATGAGCTCTTCTCGCGAAAATGAGGTATCCCTATCTAGTTAGTATTAACCCCTTAACGTATGCATTGATTTTTCGTTTCACGTGTTTCAAAACAATAAATGTTTCGTGTGAACTGTACTTGCGAGTTTCTCATAACAACCGACACTTTGTAATCACCGAAAATGGTTTCAGTAGATCAACGGTATAAGAAGCAACCAATTATAAAATAGTTTGTGTGTCGGCAGAAACCAATAAGATTTTCCAGCCAAAGGTAACGTCCGTATTGATGCTGGAGTCTGGACTTGCACTGCACCGACCATGTATTCACGTAATCTCTGACATGTAAGACGTGAACGAATATATTCGGGATAAGATGTTAAGAAGAGGATGTACTTAAACATTTTCTGTGAAATAGTTGTTTGCGCGAATACGCGTATCTCGGTAAATAAATGTTCTGCAAATAAGAATGTTTGTCAGAAAACATAGAAAACAGTTATCTATATCCCTATTTTTTTTTACTTCTGTCATATTAAGTATATTCTTGAGGGAAATAAAACTCGTGAAAATAATCAAATATCGCATTTTTAAAGCTTGCCTATGCAGTTTCCTTAAGCTGCAAGAGAAAAGTACAAAGATACGGACGTAGTTTAATCTATGGTATTTCATCGCGTGTAATAAAACAACACTGTTAAAGATCTGATTTGCACAGTAAAGCGTTACGACGGATACACTGCACGCCTTGAGCGTAGGAGCGATGAGGCACTAGGCGTGCGTGTAACTGTCGCCCGTATCGCTCCCTCGCTTCTTGACCTTAGACGTGAAAATAATCGGAGGATACAGTAGACTTCAATATAATATACACACCTCAGCTGTTGTAATACATCCAATGGCTGCTCGTGTTGTTTCCGCACATGACCGAGCAACTCAGGATTCCTTATCTCCAACACTGACTCTGAGCCCAGCTCTACCGTTGAAAGATTTCGAAATAACTATGGTGGTGTGTGAAGCTGTAGTTCGCGGAATAAGCGGCTATTTCACCTTTGTAACATTACGTTCTCTGTAAAGAAATCATACGCGCTATGTGAGTATTTCTAGTTCGAGTATAAGGTTAAATGACGTTGTGTTACAGATATGTTCGAGTAATAAAGATAATCCCCCCCCCCCTTTTTTTTTTCGATATGTGAAGTGGGTCAAGTGAACGTATCGGCAATTTTCGCCCGACTCTCGGCCAAGGAGGAGAGGAAGCGGCAATTTATCAAGTGTGCGATAAACAGTAGGCCATCGCGTCCGGTCTTGTGGTGCGGCGACCTGTTTAGCTCGAGACTGAGCTATGTCAGTCCACGCACAGAGCAACAGGATATACAGAAGCAAATGCTCCTTCGTGTGTGGCGTTAACCGTCAACGCGAGCCCAGGGCCAGCAGTACGTATGACATAGCGTCAATTGTCCAGCCGCTGCCCCGAGACAAACTTGCGCAGGCGCAGGTTGCTCCAATAAGAATTCGCTCCAAAATATCTCTGTATGGCCGAACTGCAGGCTGTAATTCACAGTACTGTATGTACTTGATAGTCGATAGGTAGGGAAATGCATGCCAGTAGTTTCCTTTTGCTTATTGTCTTTGTAAAGACATATTTTCTTTCTTGACTGGCCAATCAGAATTAGATGTGATTCGTAGACAGACACCTAAGACACGGAACGCGTAAATCATCCAATAAAGCAGGTTTAACAGCCCGAAGGCCGCACACTCTCTATCCTCCCGCACTGAAATTGTACTCAGTGCAGTAAGTCAGTGCACTGCACTTTCTCCTCTTCTGTCTTAGTACCTCGTGCCTTCTTTCGTGGTCTAACACGGCTTTCTGCCAGTTTTCTCAGTTAAACCTGTCTCCTCACCAATCGGTTATGCCCTGACTTTACACATTAAAACCTTTACCCGAGTACTCCCAGTCATGGGTCATCAGAATGCTCCAGTTTCCACCGGCCAAACTCCTCAAGTCTTTTCCCAACTCTTGTTGCAAATCTGTTCCACAACTTGTGGAGTTCCTGATTTTCCATAACTTATCTCATTTCCAACTGCAATCCTCTTTGTTCTGGTACTCCTTGCAACCAGGCTCTTAGATCTTCAATTTTAGGGCAGTCCATCAATACATGTTGTACCGTGTCATCCACACCACGTACCTCACATAGTGAGGATGTTACTAGCTCGAGACTGTGCAGCTTCGCTTTAAAGTTGCCATGACCGGTGTGCAACTGAGCACTATAATGGTTCATCGTGATCCCTTTATTTTTCATCCTCTGCTCCACACTTGGAAGGATCTCATAGGTGATCCTCGCCTTGGTTGACTGATCCCATCTTCTTTGCCACATCTCCAGGGTGTCCTGCCTGATTAAACTTCGTTCTTGAGAATTCAGCCTTCTAATCCTTGATTGTTCCACGATCAGTCCTCGCTCTTTCACAAATAGATCTACAGGCAGGACACCCGCCAATACAGGTAGTGCCTCGTTGGACACCGTTCTATATGCTTTCAGTACAGCCAGAAGCGCCGCCCTCTGCGCGCTGACAAGATTTCTCTTGTGCCACACTAATTCATTACTGCACTATGTGCAATTATCCCTTAAAATACGGCTCTGTAGATTTTCCTAAGTGTAGGAAAATCCAAGCCCCACTCGGTATTTCTCAATGCTCTTAGCTTATGGAAAACAACCGCCTTGTGGGACACATACTGCATGTGTTCCAAAAAGCTCATCTTGTCATCTAGGATGACTCCCAAGTATTTATATTGATGGACACACTGGAGAAACCTTCCATTGAACTGTACCATAGAATTCCTGGCCAATCTTCCCTTAAGCATCATAATCTTAGTCTTGCTGGTGGAGAAGTTCAACTTAACTCCTGCCGCCCAATCATGTATTGCTTTCATAATGAATGCGGCCTTCTCTTCGAGTTGTCTTCTTGCCGACCCGCTGACCAGGACTAAACCATCATCAGCATATCCGAATATCCTACAGCCCTCCGGAAGAGCCATCTCCAGCAGTCCATCAAACAGAATGTTCCATAGGACCAGTCCAAGGACCGACCCTTGGAGACATCCCTTTGTTAGCTTCTTGCTAACCTGCACAGTTCTTGCAAAATATCATGTTTCTCTGTCCTTAAAATAATCCAATAGGACCCTGTATATATTTGCAGGGCACTTGTTTTACTTTAGTTGCCACATCACTTCTGGCCACCAGGCATTGTCAAAGGCTCCTGCTATGTCGATAAAATGGCCAGGACATATTTTTCATGACACCTGGAAACTCCAGTCTTGACAGCATATAGCACAAAGTCGGTTCCTCTTCCTTTGCGAAACCCATATTGGTGTCCACTTAATATTCCATTTGATTCCAAGGCCGCCACCAGGCTGTTGTTCAGGAGCCTTTCATAGACATTGCCCAGCACCAGAAGCAGTGTCAAGGGTCTGTAGGACTTGGCTTCAGCCTTATCCTTGCCTTCTCCTTTGTATAATATCCTTATTATACCTTTCTTCCAAGGGCGAGGAAACACACCCCCCAGAGAGAAAACCATTGTAAATGTGTAATGGCTGTTCCTTCATTCTTGAGAAGAACCTCTTCAAGATTTCTACACCCACTCCATTCAGTCCAGGAGCCTTCCCAATCTTCATTCCATAGACTGTTGCTTGCTGTTCATCAAGAGTAAACTCAGGAGTATCCTCTTTCTCTGGTAACATCTCCATTTGGTCTCTCCTAAGGGCTTGCCCCTCGCCCTCTCCATCTTGGGAGTCATCCGGCAACAGGGTGTGGAGCGAAGTACTCATATTTTCCTTCAAATCTGTCACCAGGGTCCCTTTTACTCTGATATTAGGCGGTGGATTTGCCTTCTTCATCTTATTAGACATTATCTTATACACCACCCCAAAGGGGTCTTCATTACCGACCCTGGTGACGAACTCCGTCCAAGACTGTTTCTCCTTTTGTCTAACCCTGTTAAAGTATGTTTGTTTCTTCCATTTGTAGGCACCTGCCAGAGCTTCTCTCTCTTCACCACATGACCTGTGAAGTCGCCTTCTTTCCCTTCGCAGTCTCTTCCAATCTTCTTCCAACTCCTGGTCCCACCAACTGAGATTTGGAAGTCCTGGCCTTGTTTTGCGAAGAGTCTCTTCACGAGTCCCTATGATCGTGTTGGTGATCCCTTCTATTTGCTCTTGCAAGCTCCCATGTTGGAAGTCAGCATTCATCTCTGCCATTCGTCTCAGCAGATCAAAAGACTGCCAGTCCGCATTATTATGCACATATCTCACTTCAGACACCCATTCCTCACTCCGTTGTGGGTTATTCCATTTCCAGTTCCAGTAAGCCTCACCTCAAAGATAATGAGCCTGTGATCACTGGAGCTATCATCAGTGACATGCCATTCACTTACCATATCATTGACTCTTCTAGTTGTGACCATAATGTCCAAATTGTCCTCAGAGCCATGTGCCTGCGAAACATATGTAGGAAGTTCTCCTTCCTCGTTCTTAATCTCCAATTCATTAGTCAACAGATATTGACTTACGAGATCTCCTTTTTCGTCACTCAGTGACGAATGCCAAAGCTCGGACTTCGCATTCACATCCGCCCCAATGATCACAGGTCTCTCCTGAAGCACATCCAGTATCAAGTACCATCTGTCGAGGTGGTCTTGTGTTTCCTCATTAATCTAAAAATAGGAGGACACAAACCAGGCCATACAATTCTCCACTTGCACATGTGCACACATATGGTGTGTATTCGAAAGGCTTGACAATATCATGATGTCAATCTCCATGTTTGTCCTCACTATTCCAGCCTGAGGTTTTCTGCCAGATGTCAATACAGATCCCTTCAATCCGATCACCTGTTAAAACGGCGCATATGGCTCCTGGAAAAGAACTAAATCAAGCCCCCACTCCACCACAATCCTGTTCAGCTCAGAGGTCGCCACTGCCGACCTTTGCAGGGTCACCTGCCCAATTCTCAGCCTAGCAGGCATAGTTAATTAGAGCGAGCTCCACAGACATGGCTCTTTGATATGCAGGGCAATCCCTTGAATCTATCCTGTGTACATGATCCAACTGCCACCTCTTACAGTTAATACATTTTTTCCTGGCAATCCTTATCGTTTTTCTGAGGACAATGCTCAAACTTGTGGCCCTTTTCGGCACATCTGGAGCAGGCGAGGTTAGCATTGCATATCTTGACTATCTGCCCCCAAGCCTGGCATCTGTAGCATCTCGAAACAGATATGTAGTCACGCACTCTGCAGCTATCATAGCCAACAAAGATGCGTCCCTCGTTTATCAGTATGCTCCTGATGGCCGGGTCACACTCCATTACAACATTCACCCTGCCGGTGTCCTGCCTTCATGTTCTATGGCTGATGTTCACTTTCCTCTTAAATTCTTCCCGACTTAGATCTGAGGATCTAAAGTTCTGTTGATTAATAGGCTCGATTAGGTCGTTATTATCTTGTGACCTTTGTATATCATAGATGATAACCTTTGACCCATTGTTTTTTGGGGCTTCCAACTTCAACCCAAGTTCCTTAATTTCTGCTTATTTCTCAGCTTCTCGAGGGTTTCATCATCCCCTGCCTCTATCATGAAGCCTCCTCCTTTTATCTCTTTTATATTCCTTATTATGAGCCCTTCTTCCTTAGGGTCTATATTCTTTTTAATCTTTTCTTTCACTTGCATGCTGGTGATACCCTCACCCTCCGGGTACACTAGCACCACTTTCTTTGAGACCTAGGTTGAATCTCTTCGCCTCCTTTTGTAGCTTGAGCATAACTCTTAATGTCCAGTATTGCAGATGGTGCAACTGAGGTACTTCTCTTTTCCACCTCTTTCACAGTGTTCAGTACCTTACTTTGTCTTTTGATAATTCCCACCAGCTTGGAATTATCCATTAAAGCTGTTTCCAGCAGCTTGTGAACCTTTTGGATCCTGGGCAGTATCCAGATAGCCTGGGTTTGGTTCACTTTATTATTTTTGTTCGGTATCCACTCAGCGAGTAGCATTACTATTTCATTAGCCTCTTTGTGAGACTGTTTAACATTTTTCTCTATTGTTTCTAACTCATCTTCAGTGTCCAGCCTCAAGGACCTCCTGACACCTTCCCCCTCAGTCCGCCCAGCCTCCTTTCATCTTCGCACATTTCCAGCTGTGGCTGAAGACGGACCTGGCACCTCCTCAGTGGCGAATTGCACCTTCTTCAAAGACTTGCCACCTCTGTCCACTGTTATGAACTCCTTTGCTTTCATACTTAAGTCGTGTAGGTCTTCTCACTCCAAGTCATCAACTCCGACTTATCTAGGCTCCATGTACAGTGGGTCCTGTTCTAGAGGCTCTTCAATATTGCTTCCTTCATCACCAATAGCACCTTCTCGAATGTCTCCTTGGTCTGTACTAGTGCCGTCCCCAGCCACACTCTCCTCCTCATCATATGTTTCGCTCAGCCAATAAAGCAAGTGGATCTGAACTAAACTGTTATGAAATACAATGGATAGTGAAATCTTTTCGCGAAATTCGGGTGTCCCTATCGATAGGTAGGGTCATGTATTTTTCGCAAAAAGATTTACACTCATGCTATACTTCAATATCTACGTCCGCAACGACAACTTCCTTTGGTTATTGGCTGCTCGTTATTTGACTGGCCAATCAGAATAGCGTACTCCGATACTGAACGTCCATGATTCGCGGGCAGACACTTGAGGCACGGGACATTTGCAATCATCCAATCTCGAAAGTGCATACGAACTAAAGTGTTTTGGAGTACAAATGTTCTTGAAATATTTTCACGATAGACACGTGCCTCTATCGATAAGTACAGACCTGGGACTTTCGCGGATTCATTTGGCCACAAGCTAACCTCCACAATTCTTCTTGTACTCGAGTTCCAGGTTAACCCCAGACCCGGTAATACGGGATTTGGTCCTTGCCTTCGTACAAGTAAGTTAGTCAGCTGTACATGTGAATGAAGTTTAGCTTGCCTCCAAATGAATTCACGACATATCCGGGGGTCTATCGATAGGAACTAGAAAAAAATTTGCAAAATCCCAAACACAGAATGTAATTTACAACATGTTGAACTCTTTGACATAAAGGCTGGACATGAGGAATTGGCAATTTCTCTTAAAAATCAAATCTTAATAAATCTAAAAAAAAACCTAGTTTCAGACGGCATAAAACTAAATGATATTCGCCAGAAATACATTGTATAACTCCGAGCTTTAGGCTATACAGAAGCGAAAACACGTAAAATAATATACGTGACTGAATAAAATAAAATAATTTCTTAATCTTGTGTAGAAAATAAATTGTGTCTGGTTACAATGAACGGAGGAAGAGAAAATGGAAACGTTTGTAATGCTCTAGTGATATGGATATTCCAGCAGGCAATGATTAGGGACACCCGAATTTCGCGAAAAGATTTTTGCATATGATAGATTTCAATGCCCTGTGGGCATGCCAGCAGTTTCCTTTTGCTTATTGATGGCATGTCTTTGTAAGGACATATTTTCTTTCTTGACTGGCCAATCAAAATTAGGTTTGATTCACGGGCAGACACATAAGACACGGAACACATAAATCGACCAATGAAGAAAGTAGATCGTAGCTAAACTGTTAAGAAATACAACAGGTAGTGAAATCTTTACGTGAAATTTGGGTGTCGCTAGCAACAAGAGACTTTTACGATATTGTAAATGAAAAAAACAGCTAGGTTTCAAACACTTGTACATTTAAGTAATTTTTGCAAGTGGATAACGGTCAGTTCTACACGCCCTGCAGGACTCTGGGCCATTTATATACGTCAAAGAAACGAGGGAAATTATTTATTTAATGGCTTGTAGTTTTATTTTGAGGCCTGTGTGTCAACAGCAGTTATGTGTGATATGGCAGCTGCCAGCATGTAAAGAAACAAAAGTGGATCGAGCGTTTAGAGGACTGTAGTGTCTACCTTGCTTCCAAATCGGTCCAGGAGATACTTGGGCTGTAACTCAAGCTTAAGAAATATTGTAAGCCTAATAAATAGACATAATAAATTGTTTATTATTCACGAAAGTTTAAGTCAATCATAATTTATTGTGGTGAAACAGATTGTTTATTTAATCATTAGAGACCAGGATTTTCTCGCGAATTCATTTGAGGATAAGCTAGACTTCAAATACATGTAGGTGCATATGACTTGCTTCTTCAGTTGGATCGCAGTTTGAAGATACATCCTGTATCAATTACAGCCAATAACTAACCTGCAAAAACACAAGTACGCAATCCGTGCTACCTGTTCTGAGATAGAACTGTATCATCAGTAATTGTACAACTGGCTGAGGCTCGAGTACACAAAGGATTGTGGAGCCTAGCTTGTTGCTAGATGAATTCGCGAGATTTTCGGGTCTCTACCAATCATGAAATTGAATAACGATAATTACCATACAAAGGTAATCCGGTCTCTTTCGCAGTTTCGTACTTGTAGTTCATCTATACAAATAAAAAATTAAGTTTGCACGTATGTATGTATATATGTTGCATTTTCTCAATATAGTTCTACACCGTTCGACGGATCTCGATCAAATTCGGCAGGAATGTCCTTCAGTAACCAGCTCAGACTCCCTATTGGACCCGAAAACCTCCAAAACCCTAAAAGGTGGTCGTGTATCTCTGGGCCACTACTGGGTCTGGAACCCCTCTTATACCCGGGCAATGCCAGGTATTTCTGCTAGTTTAACTTTAACAGATTCATTAAGGTGATCGGCGGAAGAGGTTCGCTTAAGATCTGCCCACGGCAGTTGAGTTGAGACGAGCCCCATTAAGAAAACTAAGAAAGGCTGTTTGTAAGTGCGTCTCGGCGGGTGGAATATTTTCGGTGCTGACGGCAGTACAGAGAGCTGGCGCCGCTCCAGGTGGGGCAACCTGGCAAGCTGTAGTTTCCTGACCTTCTACATTTAGGGCTCGCCCGAGGGAACAGACAGCTACCACGGATGTCGCCAGCAAAGTGGCGATGTTTGAAACACGAAAGCTGTGTGAAATATGCTTCACTCGATCATGAAAGGTGCCAAACTCTTCTATGCCACACAAAGCGCGGGTGAAACAGTTGCTGATAAGGCGAACTACAAGCGCACACGCCACCAACATGGCGTCACCAGCAGGCAATCTTACGGGGCTCAGCGGTTTCGGAGTAACTTAATTCGCATTGGTCAACTCAAGTAGTGAAATGTCGTTCCACGAAATCAGGCGGCCAACAGCAAAATAAAACAGCTAATATTCCCGTATGGTGTTGGAATTCAGCGTGTTCGGAAATCTTTTCGCGAAGATCGAGTGACCCTATCAGTAGGGATTCTTTCGCAGCACGCAGTATCCAATCAGACACGAGGCCTAGTCCCAGAGCTTCGCGCGGCCAATCTGCGAGCGGGTACGCCCACTTCAAAGTAACCGCCAGGCCTTTCAGTCTCCGTATACTTAACGATGAGTGTGAAGTGAAGCGAGCACGGTGCAGCGCAGGAACGTAGGTGCGAGGAGAGATGGGAGAACCCCGAGAAAACCCGTCGACCAGAGGCACCATCCCGCACGATTACCACGTGTGAAGATCCGGGAGTGACTCCGCCGGGAATCAAACCCGACTCGCCTAGGCAAGAGGCGAGTAGTCTGGCCTCTACACCACCACGGCCCCCGCTACAGCATGTGTGAATACATAGAAGCGAAATGATAAGGCGGTTCCTTTGAAGTAAGCGAACTCGGTTGCTCATCGGCCTGTTTTTTCGCGAAAATATTGACGCGGAGGCTAGACTTCAATATCACATGTGTACACTTGCAGTCTTCATTTGATTATTGGCTGCTAGTCTTTGTGTGAAGAGAGTCTGTTACTTGAGTGAGCCAATCAGAATTAAGTTTCTCCAGTACTGATCGTCCGTGATTCGCGGGCAGACAGATAAGACGCGCAACTAATCAAATGCTCAAATCACGAAAGTGTTTTAGAACACAATTTGTCTTGAAATCTTTTCGCGAAAAACAGGCACCCCTACTCATCGGCCGAGCGAAGCTGTGAGTACGAGTCTTGGGGTCTGATTGGCTGCTGCACGTTATTGAATATTCCCCATTGGTCTGGCTGTAGTCTGGCACTTTATAGTTTCCAGAAGCTGATTGGAGGACCATTATCCACCATATTGTTGGCCAGTGTGTTGGTTGTTGGCGCGGCTGGAGTTCACAGATCACGCCAACATTTCACCTCTGTACTCTTGAGTACTCTGTGCCTGTGTTTTGGGGATCGATGACTCTTCCTGAGTGTAGCTGCGGAAAAAACAAATTGGCCTATGATTAGGGACAGGAAATATTAGCGAGTTGAATGGCCTGTAGGCTAGACTGCACAGTCTGATATACAACAACGTAGAAAAAACTAATCATTGGTTGCTTGATGTCACAGCGGAAGGCGATGGTTGGGTCTGTGTTTCGTATCGTGCTTCTTATTGGTCCAGGCTTCTTCAGGAGGTGATAAATAACGCGTGATCCAATTTCAATAGTGACGTGAACAAAAGAGTTTTTGGATTCTAGCTTGATCCAAAATGAATCCGCGAATTCTTCAGGTCTCTACCTATGATAGTTTCTCTATCCTATAAGAAAATTCTAGAGCTTTCAAGAACACGCTAACTAATCAAAATTGATCTTGCTAATACGAAGTATTGATTTTAAAAACTACTCGAAATAAATCTATCATCTTTATGTCATGATTAGAGATGATAGTTAGAGACAGGTATTTTTCGCAAAATATTTATGGCTGTGCCAGACTTCAATATCCTACGTCTACAAACACAACATCCTTTGGTTATTGGCCGCGAATCTACATGAGAAGACATGTTCTTATCTGACTGGGCCAATCAGAATAAAGTACTCTTATACTGAACATTCATTATTCGCGGACAGACACTTGAGGCACTTGACATTTAGAATCATCCAACCCCGAAACTACACATGAACTAAAGTGTTTTGGAGTTCAAGTGGTCATAAAATATTTTTCTCGAAAACATCTGTCCCTAATGATGGCTTATCGCAGGGAAAACTGACTGTTTGCTAGGATTCAACGTACTCTACATATTTCCGACAGTTTACTTTTCTTATTGGCCGTCATGCTAGTATGAAGCTGCTATCCCATCTAACTTGGCCAATAAGGATTCTGATACCCTAAACCAGACCGTTTGTGATTGTCCTGCAAAGAACTTAGCCAAGTGTAAACCTTGGTCATCCAATCATGAAAGGATAAGCCATGAATAGAAACAGGTGAACGTACGTGTACAGGCAAGTGAATCAGGCAGCCTGTAATCCATCACTCCGTGTTATGTTATCCCAACACGCACACACACGCCACATCCCTTGTCCATCACTCGACACCGATACTCACTTCACGCCATTATGCACACCTGTCAAACATACGTGGTATTTCTATCTCCTGGCATCTTTCTGAGGAGCAGGTGTTAGGAGAATCAAGCTGCTCCTAGATTAAACGTGCTTCATTGTAGATACTTGAACAATCCAATTCTTTTCCTGGCGTCATTCCAAACTTCACACTCCTATATATATATATATATATATATATATATATATATATATATATATATATATATATATATATATATATATATACACACACACACCCGCCTCGCAGTCATTTGTTTATTGGCTTTTGTTACAGCAGTACTCATTTCCCCATCGAACGTAGTTGCACCTGTTTTTAAAACCCGGAAATCTTGCGGATTCACCTGGCAACAAGCTAGACTCCACAATCCTTTGTGAACGCGTTTTTTATGATTCAGTGTTCAGAAACCTTAAAGGTCATTGTAACGCACTGAATAGTTAAGCTGAACGTCCCTATGTAAACAAAATACAAGAGTTTGTACTTCTAATTTTTCCCATGGGCAAGGGGTAAATAGGCAACCCTAACTACAATTTCGGAGGCTTTACTTTTACCTTTCATCCGTCCGTAAAAAGTAAAATTACCGATTTTCCGATAGACAGACGGATGGAATTATTCCAGGCACGTGATTGGCTGTTGGTCACGTGATTTACGTACGGATGACTGGCTGAAGAACAGGAGAGCTGGTAAAAAAAAAAAACATAATTTTTTTGCTTGTATATGGTTGCTAAACGAATAATACTTTAACACCGACCATGCTGCAATGTTTATAGAATCAGCTGTAAAATATGCTCGTGATTATTATCCCTCTATAGCTACTGTAAATATATGATGAGCCCAATAACACAGCCTAATAAACTAATTAACCAATAGCAGCTATGACAAAAAGTAATCTCTAAATTCTCTACTACATTTTTTTTCTGTTTTGAGTAAGATAATATGAGAAATTATATCAAATCAATGTAGAATTTGAATATGCACGCCTGGGTGTAGAAACAATCTAAATAACTCTTGATATAAAATAGGCTCACCACCCCCAATGGATAACACATTTACGAGTGTTTATATTTCTGTCAGTTACAAAGATATTAAGAGCCCCTGCCAATATGTAGCGATAGAATAGGTAACACTCTCTCATAACGAAAAATTAACAAAAAAAGGTCATGGAACACTGATAAAAATCAAAGTTCATGAAAGGAAATGTTAGCGCCCCACTCTGGGATTTGTGCTTGCGCCTGTCAGGAGGGCGTTAGGCAACCCGCCAAGTTGTTTCTTCAGCTTTCGTTATCCTAAGAATAGTTCACTCTCCCCTCCACTCTCTCTCTCTCTCTCTTATGCCAGCTCCCGATACCATTCAGGAACATGGGATTAGTATATTATATATTCCATGTCATATAATTTAACTAAATTTTGACAGTTCACTCAGCCACAGCTGTTATGTCTATGAATAAAACAATGTGTGTAAACAACTGCTATGGTAAATGTAGGTTTCCATTTCAACATATTTTATTTTTGTTATGTCTAAGTTATAATACTAGGGCTCTGTTTATTTTATTGCGGATGGATGAAGTTGGGAGGGAGGGGGATTAAGTTTAACGTATTTCATGATACAGCATTGTTTTGCAGCTCATCTTACGAGACAATATAAATTTTAATTACATATTGTTTAATCGGCCAGTGGAAAATTTTTCTCGCACAGACGTATCATTCAAATTATTATGACCTTGAAAGTTTTAATCTCGCAGAAAGAAAACCTGATAAATATGTTGTTAGTACCGATTAAAATGATAAACACATTCGGTAGTAATAAATGTGTAATTTTTTCACTACAAAACCGAGTTTACATGATGATTTTCAAGGCCACGTGCATTTAAAACATTCTAATAACCTTTTCGAGAGAGTGAGTGAGTGACGAGTTTTAGACGGCTCTTGCACATCGAGATCTTGAAAGCCGATGAGGGTGAAACGAGTGAGAATGCAGCAGCGCCGGAATGCAAGGGCGGGGGGGAAACGGGAGGTCCCCGAGGTAACCCGCCGACAAACGGCATCGTCCGGCACGATTCCCACTTGCGAAAATCCGAGGGCGACCCCGCCGGAAGTGGAACCCTCTATACACTTCGGTGGGAGGCGAGTAGTCTAACCACTACATCACAGTGACCCCAAAAATCGTTTCAAATTACATTATTTACTGCTGGTAGTTCCTATTCCCAACTCCTGAACACATGCTCTATGGCAATCCTTGGACACGTTTGTCTGCCACTGATACGAAATAATTTCCAGAGTAATTCAGAAAATACGACATTTCACCGGTTTGCTGAAACAAATAAAACACGAAAATAAACTGTGGAGCTTTATGATGGCAACGAAAATAAAGGGGACCAATCCATACAGGTGTCGATAATATTACATTTCTAGATACCTGCAAAATTTGCGTTATTATTTTGCATCTAGCTAAACTTCGAAGTGCTGTATATACTTGAGCTGACATCGTGAATCCATTGATTGCCGCCTAGATGTGAAGTCACTCCCTTTCTGACTGAACTGCGCGTGATTGGGGCACATAATTGTGAAGTGTTCATTTATTGGCGCAGAGTTACCCGGGGCGTGTCAAATAAAGTACGGTCCAATCACAAACGTATTGCAAAGCTACGTGTATTTTAACGCTTTAGGAAGGCACATATTTACTGTCACTGAAGACAAGGTTGAAGTGAGCTGCCTATATTCTCCACTACAACAATATCAGCTGTGTTGGTCTATGTATTTCTATTTACCCTCTTCCTATTGGTCCTGGCTACGCCGGACAAGCTTACAATATTCCGCAACGTTTATTATTATCTGTCTATCGGCCAATGGAGTCGCTTGTTGACTATGTGACAATCTATGTGCCGTGTCAGATGTAACATGTTTCACAATCCATCGTGTTCATTTGAGAAATTATTAAAATTAGCAGTTTTATTCTTATGAATTTAAATGTTGACTAGTTGTAATTTTGTACTTTGTTTCCCATAGAGTTCAGCGAAACAGCAAAACCATAGAAGTGTGAGATTTGTCTTTAAGTGCAAATAAATTTCCAAATAAACGTTGCCCGAGTATATACTTGCATACGCCTCAAAGGGTTAAGTATAATGTGTCCCGAAAAAAAAAACATGAATTTTGCAGGTCTCTACGTTTCACAACAAGAAAAGGGTCTAAAAAGACATCCCTAGAGCCAACGAATAGGCCAATCTACAGGAAATCTTAGGCAGCACGTAGTAGTCAGTCAGACACGAGGCCCATTTGCAGTGCTGATCGTAACAATCAACGAACGCATGCTCCCAGCTCGAACGAAACGCCACGCCATTTCGTCTATGTCTACTCGTCTACTCTGCGGTTGGGACGCCCCTCTCTGCCGTCTTGGCATTCTCCAAAAATGAGTTCGTTGAACTGTCACAAGCTGTTGCCACAGAGAGTTACCGCTGACTTGTGGTTGGCTGGCTCGTCCCAGACCCCGCCTACCCATGACGTGACATCTCCCCTATCCCCCCCCCCTTTTCATCATACCAACAGGATCAGCGCTGTTGCCAGATTTCCGGAACTTTCAAGCGGAGTGCAGTTGATGCCCTCGTCTTATAATTAGGGACAGGTGTTTTTTCGCGAAAATATTTATAGTCATACTAGACTTCAATATCCTACGTCTACAGCCACAATTTCCCTTGGTTAATGGCCGCGTGTCTACGTGAGAAGGCAATTTCTTATTTGACTGGGCCAATCGTAATAAGGAACTCCGATACTGAACGTCCATGATTCGCGGGCAGACACTTGAGGCACGTGACATTTCAAATCATCCAACCACGAAAGTGCTTATGAACAAAAATGGTTTGGAGTACAACAGATCTTGAAATATTTTCGCGAAAAAGAGCGACCTCAACTTATAATCAAGGGCAGGTATAAATTACGGGTTCACTCACATATAAAAATACACATGCAAAATTCGCGTTATTATTTTGCAAGAAGCTAGATTTCACTCTGTTATAACTAGCTGAGCCCAATTCGTGGTTTCATTGGCTAGTGATTGCTATTCAGCGAAATTAACCTGTGTGAGCTCTTCTCTGTAGATTGGTTGTTCAATCGTTCAGCCTTACCCATTGGCTGAAAGCGTCCTTGGGACGTGCTACACTAGTCGTTAACCAATGGTGGATGTCAAACGATCATACGTCATAGATTTTAGTTTTTACCCACAGAATAACGCGCATTTTGCAGGTCACCGCATATAACTAGGGACCAGGAAATTTTACTAATTCACTAAAAAACTATCTGGACAACAAATACGTGTACATTCGACTGTCTTTATTATTGCATTGTATTTCGCAAGACATGCCCTGAACGAGTTTAAGCAAATTACAAACCTGAAATAAAATAAGAACCGTATCGCATGCTACCTCGTCTGAGGTAAAACTGTATCATCAGCCAATGACCAACCAACTGAAGCTCGAGCGCACAAAGGACTGTGGAGTCTAGCTTGTCGCCAAACGCACCCGTGAAATTACCGCGTCCATACTTAGAGCTAGTGGTTTTTTTGAGCAAACATCTGAGTTCAGGGTAGACTTCAATACTATAAGCACCCAACAGCAATCTGTCTGTTGCCATTGGTTGCCGTTTGCTTGAGATACATTTCACAGTATGCTGTATACGCTGCAATTTTGTTCATTCTCGATCCATGTTTGATTTTGATAAGGGTGAACGTAATTGTGTTCTATCTTTGCAGAGTTATGAATGTCTGAGAGTTCTCTGGGGCACGTCATAGCAATAAGGGACCAATAGAATTACAGATACCAACTTAACTTACGCTATTTCAGCTATGGATAATGGCGACACTACTGGCTTATCTTGGATGTCTGTAAATCTGCATCACAATAAAATGGTTATTTTTAGTGTTATTTCTGCGTAAATGTGCTTGGGATAACCTGGAAGACTGCCAGCCAACAGCAAAATTGTGAATAATTTTGTGACAAAATTACGCACAACGTAAGCAAAGGTACAATAATTTCCCAAAATAGAACAACGAACAACTACAGACGTCGTAAATTTCGTGAACTCATGAGATGGTAGACTGCACTGTAAAAAATGTTCTGGTAAACTTCCTAAACCGTAATGGAAGTTTATAACCTATACACTGTATTGTAATAATACCACACATCAAGCTGCAGATATAGGAATGTTTAGTGTCGCTGCTATACAAAGCTGGGCACTTCCCTACGCATTTGGCTGTTTCCTGAGCAAATGTTAGGAATGCTACAATGAGTGTATAGGGGACAACATTGCCACTCCTGCTTCCTCACCAAACTTATACACTGGTATGGAAAATTTCCGAACAGTGTCATTGTGAAGACTTAAAACCTATCTTTTACATGGCCGTTACTACATTATTCGGACAATATATTTCGAGCATGTTTTAATGTATCAGAGACGGCGAGGGCTTTTCAAATAAATTGTAGTCCAATGACAAGACTAACAAATGCACGCATGTTTCAAACCAAACCTGCTTACTAAATGAATCTACGGATTTTGTGGCTTGCTGCCAATGAATAAGTTACAGCATATCTACCAAATAGCCGGCTTTAAAATGCCAACAACGTAAAATAAATTTGTAGCGGAATTTTCTTTCCTTCAGATGGTAATAGAGGAAAATGGTTGATGATGAGTTTTGAAAGCCAAAGTTGTGTCATGTCAGAAGTCTAACTGACGCGTCATTAAAATACACAACATTTCGCACGTCTAAAAATTTACAACTCTCTATAACAGATGTCATGTTTCCAATGAATGCAGTTTTAGTGTTACGCTTTTATCCTTTGGGGATTATTATAGTCTGTGCTGGTCTCTCTTGTTTCATTTACAGATGTTAATTATTGCTTATTATCGGTACGGACGAATTTCAAATAACAGCTGACACTTTGTAGCCTATGGAAAGGTTTTCAGAATATCCATGGTACAAGAAGCAACCAATGATAAAATATGTTATGAGTCTGTAGAAGCCAGTGGAATTGTCCAGGGAAATACTATGTCCGTATCGGTGACAACTTCTGCACTTGTACAGCACTGACCATGATTTTACTTATTCTGCAACATATCAGACGGGAACGAGTATGCTCGGGATATTATGTAAAGGGGTTGATGCTCACGTTAATTCAAGATTTCTGGTGTTGCAAATAGGAAATGTTTTGATGCATGCTGTATTTACTGCTAGTTGACAAAGAACATAATATTTCGTTAATACAGCCAATGAGCGGCAGACGTAGTGTTTAGTGGTCGGAGATATGGACCAGTCATGACGTTGGGCTGAAGCGTTTACGAATCAGTTGCGCACGGGGAAGATAATCGATCACTGAGCCTCGCACAGTACAGCACCCATCAAGTATAACTTCACGCGCAACATGTAGACAATTGTCTACACTGGGAACTAAAGGGTTAAGTAAATATACAACAGTTTAAAATATATCGTACGACTAAATCTTACAATCTTATAAACATTTCTGATCTTTAGGCACATCGATTCTCGACCCTTTTCGGTCTCGTATTAATTTGTGAGATCAAGTGTTGCAATCGTGGAATATTTTGATGTGACTGCTCTTGAGTCTAGTGTACGTTGTGCATCCAGCGAACAGTGCGCTGTGTCCTCAAATACATCGCCATCAGCCATTCATAAACGAGAGATGTGATAATTTTAACCAATCAGATTACCCGTCGGGAAGACTCTCAAGGCATTGCGTACTGATTCCTTGATATGTACAGCACTGGCCATAAATAACCTTCGCGTGAACATGTCCACGACCATTGACACGGAGTCCGAACAGTCAGGTCAGATGCTATGCTGGAACCCACAGTCCACTACATGCATAATAGAGCTCATTAATTTATTTGTCGGAACGGAAAATTCCACTAATTAATATTAGGAGGCCGTTAACGACGGCCGGACATACCCATCTCCACGTCTTCTTGATCCGCTGCCCTGGTGACAAAAGGCGCCGCTCCCAGTGTTACGTTGGCCTATATCGGGCACGTTGTTTAATATTTTCGGCCCCGTTTACTGGCCGGTGGAGGGGAGTTTCTGCAACTGTCTTTCGCAAGGTGTTGTTGCAATCACGCTCGTGTCCCGGTTCAATGTCTGAAGGTGTTATCAGGTATGCCATTCAGCTAAGGCCTGATCACGTCATAACAACCTGCCAATGAATAAGTGATTGTCGCTCGAGTATGTAAGGTATACTGAAAACTCTAGGCTGCTGGCAAAAGAATTCACGCAATTTTCGCATACCTAGAGACGGTGATTTATCGCGAAAATTTCAGGCAGCGTGTTGGGTTTCAGCGTCCTGTACACACGTCTGCAAACTTTATTTCCTCACTGGCTGCAGTACATGTGAGATACCAGTTCCACGTTTGACTGGCCCAACGAGACTTCTTCGTGATTCGCCTGCGAAAAGCTGCGAATGTGTCATCCAGTCATAAAAAGTATAAGAAACCGTAGAGGTCTGGAGACTGCCCTGATACGAAATATTTTCGTGAAAAATCGACGTTTCTGCCACTTGTGGAAGTAACACAAAAGCCGACATCACTAAACAAATACGCCAAATGTTTAATTCTATAGCGACAAGGCTACGCAATTTCGACCTGAGAAATTATTCCGTAGAAGTGTTCTAAAACGTTATGGTTGCATTTATCATATAAGTAACAGTGTCGTCATAAAAGGAAACATTTTGACCCGAGCCGACCTCCTGTGGCGCAGTCGGTTGGTGCGCCACCGATCTGGAGTGCCGGAGGCTCTGGGTTCGAATCCCGGGCAAGGCGTGGATGTTAATTTAAGTTAGGTTGTAAGTTAGTCTGTAAGCCGTCCCGTGCAAAGCTTTCGAGAATAAAACCGGGAGACTTTAATAATCCCTTTACAATACAATACATTAACTGGAAGCAGCTACGCTAAAGTATCATATGCCTTGTGGATAGAGCATTTGGCCTATATGTAAGAGTAGTGAAATTTCGCGAAAAGATTTCATGGCAAGTTATATTTCAAAACAATGTAGGGTCGTTTACCTGTCTTGATTGGTTGAATTACTTTTTGACGCTTGTTAAATGTCTGCACACAAATCACATAGGAGCCGTGTCCATGTTGCTGAATTATAAGTGGCCCGGTCAAATATGAAAACACATTCTCGAGCAGACAGCAACCAATGGCAATTGACAAACTGCTGTTGGGTGCTTATAGAATTGAAGTCTACCCTGTACACAAATTTGTTTCGTGAAAAACCATTAGCTCTACCCATGTGTATGAAAACTACACCTTACATGGAAATGTATCATATTAAAAATTGCTGTTTGATTCTATATTAAGGTGATATTTCTATAATATAATATTTGACTGAAGAGACTCGCGAACTTAGTGGCTTTTAGGACAGAAATTATTTCTATGTGGTTTTCATTTGCTTCATGAAATAATTTCTCAAAAACGTTATATTCTTGTTTAAAAATGATTTTTCAACTATGGAAGCTGTAATTACTTGTAATAACAACAAAATAAAATTTTTATCAGCACGTGTTCCAAGGGTTTCACATAAAAACGTCACCAAGGGAAGGATTTATAACTGTCGTTAAAAATGAGCTTTCGGACGTAGAGAAAAATCTTTACGCCCCGTTCCTTGGCTCTCGGCGCGACGGCAATATGGCAAGGCACTCCGAGCAGTTGTAAACAAAGACGCTGTTCCAAGGAAATGTGAAATTTACGAGCGAATCCCACCCACTCGCGGCATATTTATACCGGAGCAGAAATGCCGCAGGACGGCCGCGCCAGTTCACCAAGTGGCTGTTGGCGCGGACGGCAGCCAAAACCCTTCGCTTTCCGAGAACCACATATGTTTGCGTGTGTGTGTGTGTGTGTGGACGTCTGTTATAGCGTGTCGCAATGCCCGGTCATCCTGTGCCTTGGCATTTGTTTGGTTTAGCTTTGAAACTTTCATCACCATACCGGAGTGCCACGTGGGTGGAGCCACCATTTTTCCATCCTCAAGATTCCCGTGCATGCTAAACCTCTCATTTTTCATTTAATTTATTTTCCTTCCTTAGATCTGAATCATGCGATGTGAAACAGTTAGTATTTTACAATACAAATATATATTCAATAAACACATACAATAATAAGACATGTGAAAACATACCGCACAGTCAAAATTAGAAAAAAATGTATTACACAATACAGTACATACTGATTATCCTAATACAATACTCATTAAAGGCTGTTCACGATAACGTGAGCACTTTTGGAATCAAACTTAGGGGAAAGTCACTGCCCCTACCTGCATATGTTTTAACGGGCGCACTGAGAGACATGAGTCCAGTAAAGTTGGTAACGATGGAGAGGAAAGTAGTTCCATATATTAACGTCGAACAAACAGTGTTAGGTGACCATTTGTGATAACTTAAATTATTTCTCTACCTTTCTGTATTTTGTAATGTATTAAAGTGTAAAAATGAGCAGATTTATATAATATTTACTTTTCTACTAATTTCACTGTTTCACTTGACCGACGCATGGATAAAGTGATGAGGCATATGGCAATGTTAATTTTACATAAGGCGGAAGAACACACAACGTGTATACAATTAGGTCTTAACACGGGCTTCCAAAAGTGCTCATTTTACCGTGAACAGCCTATACAACAGTAAATGTATACATTACATGCATATAATGACCCATGGCAGTGCCAGAGTGACAACTAATTTACAAAAAAAAAATTATTCAACGTTGTAATAACAATTGCCAAGCAGAAATTCATTCTAGTCCACCCTTGAAAATCTCTTTAGTTATTGGCCACTTTGTCAAGCATGTTAAGTATATTAATGGAAATGGAAATTACAGTTAATTTATGGAAATGCGATCGGTAATGATGAAAAATGGATCTCAGCTCCACAAATAGAAAATACGGTACATATTTACATTTACTATAGTTTCGGATTTTCGTGAACGAGCAATGACAAGTATACATAGGCTGTTAACGGTAAAATTAGCACTTTTGAAAGCCCTGCTTAACATCTACTTGTATGCACGTTTTGTATTCCTCCGCCTTGTGTAAAATTAACATTGCCATGAATCTTATCACTTTATTCATCCGTCGGTCAAATTAAACTGTGAGATTATTAAGAAAGTAAATACTATACAAATCTGCTCACTTTTACACTTCGGTACATCAGAAAAAAAACAGAAAGCGAAGGAAATAATTTTAAGTTATCACAAATGTTTACCTAACACTTTTTATCCGACGTCAAGATATGGAACTACTTTCCATCCATTGTTACCAACTTTACTGGGTGAATATCACTTAGTGCGCCCATTAAAATATATGCATGCAGGGGTAGCGACGGAGTAGTGCTGAAACGCAAGGGCGGGAGAAACGGCAGATCTCCGAGAAAACCCACCGACCAATGGCATCGTCCAATACGATTTCCACTTGCGAAAATCTGGGAGTGACTCGGCCAGGGATTGAAGTCGGTTCGTATTGGTTAAAGGTAAGCAGTTTAACCGCGCAGCCACCGCGACCCCTCGCAATAAATAGGGCATTGGTTCATTCCGCATATCTCCCCGGCAGGCTACACTTTATAGACATGTACATACTGTATACACGAGCGTGTTCGTTCAACTCCCCCGTTTCAAACATAAAAAGCTTACAGATGGGAGTAACACACACAGAAATATAGCTCCATTAATTTGTAATTTACTTTTAAATTATCGAGCTTCTCTCTGAGAAACTCTTTCAGTTATCATTGAACGTTTTCTTTTAACTCCCCTGTTCCAATTATAATAAAGAACAAACAGGGATGCAAGTGACACGTGTAAATCAAAACATGAAATTTCATTCAATTGTAATGTACTTTTAGACTGCCAAGCTTCTCTCTAAAAATCACTTTCCATTTCCAATGTCCATACATATTGGCTACGACTGACGTCAAGAACAATTTCTCTCTCTCTCTCTCTCTCTTTCATGAGGACATGGAACTCGGCCACTCCAGCACTGAAGGTTTACCATTGGCTCACGTTCCTCTGAGGGCGTGTCTCATTTACCTTCTTCCAATCACACAAGTCAAAGAGCAGTCGAACTCTTTGAAGTCCAGCCTAGGGTCAAAAGATAACGCAAAATCACGGACATCCTTCACGCATATATTACGAGGCCCTGTTTTCTTTGGGATAGTGGAGCGTATTCTAGTTAACAAGCGAACTGCTCAATACATCCTGTCTTAGTGTATCACTTTCGTTGTTGCAGGCTGATTGCCGAAATATCCTCTTTTTTTTTTACTCCCTTGTCCGATGCTCGAGCGGTTTTTTTTTTTTTTGTGTCTGAGTGTATCTTTCTTTTCAGGATATCGGAAAAATTCTTAAGGTTTGAGGGAGATTTTAGGTTACTGGAGGGAAATGAGTGTTGGTAAAGATTTAGAAAGGAAATTTCTTAAACAAACGTGGCAACACTGTCATCTATCCGTATTCTGCTTTGTAGACCTCAGTCGCATAAATATTGATATTAGGATCCCTCTATTTGCCGCATATGTTTAATTACTTTACGTTACCAAGATAACTAAAAAACACAAGGATATCACTTAGCTAGTAGGTTCGCGTTCTATCTACGAAGTATCCTTTTCTTGGCTGTGAAGAATACGACCACCATATGTTTTTACAGCAAACTTGTTTATAGTATAAATTTTACTTTTATATTAGTATTAGATATTGAAGTCTAGTCTGTGCGTAGATATTCCCACAAAATCATTGGACAAAAGTCAAACTTCAAACATTTTATTGCACATTATTTTTTAAACTGGTCCCCAAGTCATTGGCAAGACCAGAGTAAGTTCGAGCAAATAATATACCCACAACAAATTAATATCATGCGTAACAAATTTAAATGTAAAATTGGCTTCTGAAATGACCAATGAACAAATGAAAACCTCTAAGAAATGCTGATGATTGTGTCAAGCCTCAGAGGTCACTGAATCTGCGATTTTCCTTAGTCTATTATTATAGTTTTAGAGCTATCGTATGAAACATAGAACCATATCCACGTGGCATAAAATATTTTACTGTAAATAATATAGTTGATACTTTAGAACTTGCCTGTTCAAAAAGTTTGCTCGTAAGGAGACACTGTCAACAAAGTAATATATGATACCGTAATTTTTTTTTTTTCAAACACTTCTACACAAATAATTTTCCAGTATTAATTTTACCTAAGGTATCCCGGTAGCAGAGTGGAAGAATTTGTGAATTCCTCTCAGAAACTGGTTAGGCCTAAATACCAAAAACTTAAATGTTTACATTTTTATAACGTTTCTGTTTTACGCCATAGATTCTGATAATTTTTGGTTGGCTTTAATAATAAGAAGAAAATAAGTCTTACCATTTGATTATCAGGCAGTAAGTGTGTGGTGGAAGCTTGGATACATAGTCAGAGATATCTGTCCTCTGATAACTTAGTTAAGCTTAGTTTGCACGAGGCGGAGGAATATCCTGGTAGTAGAACTTTAGAAGGGCTTCAGAAAAGTGTGAGGTATCCTTGAATGGATTATATTTGTCCAGTGGCTAATCTCGTAGGACATATTTCCTTCGGAACTAGGTTGCAGACTATTCAGACCCTATTTTGTTGCGGCATCGTGCCAGACGATACCGCTGGTCGGCAGGTTTTCTCGGGAATCTCCCGTTACCCCCCCGCTCTTTCATTCCGGCGCTGCTCAGTACTCACATCAGTCACCCCCATCCGCTCTCAAGACCTCGCTGTTAAGAGCCGCCCAAATCTCTTCACTCACTCACTATTTTGTTGCGGACTTGCTACCGCCATAGAGTGCCATATGATTTGTCAAAATATCTTGGAATACCGCAAGCTGTGACGAAATTTGCCTAGAGTGACGCAGGCTGTGCCAAAATCTGGTCGGACTGCAAACTTAACACAGACGTACATGTATTTTAAGTATAGTCTGGCAGGAAATTAACTCACAGGCAATATATGTGATCACTCTACGGAGTGTTTACCATTATCTTAGAGTCATTTACTGTGTATCATATTAAAGACTGCAGTAAGGCACTACTTGATTGCACTATATTTAGTAATCTGATGCTAAATACTCATTAGGTGATTAACTGCAAAACTTATGTGTTTACGATTTGAACTGTACCCAGTAAGGATACACCAGCAAAAACTTTTCCCTTCTCGAAGGTTGTTTAAGCGAGACTACACATCAGGTCCAGAAGAGATGTCATTTGCAAAAGACATATTTTGTCTCTGTTATAAATAACCCAGAAAATTATAACGTTACATTTAACCGATGGTTCGTAATATAATGATATCTGATTATGATCGACTGCAACTGAAACATGTAAATGGATTTTTCTGGTAAACCATAATATGAGAGCTATTTTCTCTGACAAAGCCTTTTTAGCGTGTTTACTGAAAATTCTTTCATCCGATATTTTACATATATATTTCAAAACTTTATGTCTCCTAGAATATTTTTTCTGTTTCTCTGGGTAAGTTTTTAATGCTTTTAAGTCCCGAATGGTTCCTTTGCTGTTTAACGCTTACTTTGAAAAGTGGTTTATTGTACAACATTTTAAACAGTGCTCATGCATTAATATACAATGTGCAAAAGTAAAAATGAAACAACACAAAACGAATATTTGTTAATTGAGTGATGAAACAGATGCTTAAATTTCACGGTTTCATTTAGTGCCAGGTAGAGTTCGAATGAATTCAGTAAAATACAACGGTAAATCTGCTGGAAAAAATTCAAGTTTAATCATCCGGAAGAATAATGGGTGTCTCATTTCGAGTGCAGCGTCTAGTTTACTGCCAGATGAATTCGCGAATGTGTGGATTTCTAAAAATTCGTACCTCGTATGACAGATAACTTTGTGTAGACGTCGTCATCTGAATAGGAAAAGAGGTAAAGCTTGCGCTCAAGCAATGGCACAAACAACCAGTGATCGACGTTCTTTAGTAGAGTGACGTGTGTAAGCTGCTAACATCAGCAGAAACAGAGGATGCGACAAGCAACAAAACAACATTTTCCACGGCCATGTGTGTGAACATTCACTTAGGGTTTGGCACAGAACACATTAACAATCTCAGAGTACTCTTCTTCGGTAGAGTGCGTGACGAGAGGCATGATAATATCTACTCCAAAAGGGATCACAAGAAGAATGAAGACAATATGGTCGAACTTACTACATAACTGTGGAACACACTTGCTTACATTGGTAAAACTGTGAAGTCACTGTGGATAGGCTAGCCTGCAAACTTGCGAGTGTTCGCAAAGGCAAATACTAAACAAATTTCTGAGGAGAAAAATGTGCATGTAGACTTGTACTGCGAAGGAAAGAACGTGCAGCAATAACACATGGCTTGTTGAAGATATGGGTATATATTCACCCACAATTTTTCGAATGCTACTCATGTTTATGGTCTCAAAGACATCGATGTATGTCGTGCTGCCAGATACAGCACATTTTTTTACGTGAAAAATAAATTACAAAAGCCTATTTTCTAAGCGAAAAGTTCATTAAAATTCATTTATTGTAGTATCCTAACTGTGTATATCAGGGGAAGGTTAAAAACCAACACGTCCTAAGTTCCAACATAACGCTCAGCTCTGGGAAAATGAGGTGTAATTTTGCCTTCGCAGACCACGTGATGTGTACGTGGTAAGTCGCCTAAGAGACTTAAGTATCTATAATTTGGAACGAATTCCACGTCTTTAGTGAGAGCGATTTCAAAACGGTTTATTCTATTTGAGCTCGTAAATATAATGACATGAAGAATTTTTGTGACGATTTTTTTTTTTTGGCCAACTACGATAGTGTGTATAGACACATGACTCTAGCACAGTCTTGCCTCTGTGAGACTCCATTTCCCAGTTTGACTGGGTTAACCCAGAATCAAGTTACTTAAAATATTGAGCTTCCTTTTCCACGTGTAGACACTTTCTCAGTCTGAATCAGTGATATCAATCAGTGAAATAACGTTCACTGAAAGTCAGTTGATGAACTACTGCTGACCGGCGAATCAAACTAATTGACTGGGAACAAGTGATTCATAGCAATGAAATTCTTGACGTTCAGTGAGAAACCACAAATAAAACAGCGAAATGCGACCGATATATTAATTAGTTATCTGGCACTCATTGCCAGTTGCTCAATTCTCGCCGTTTCAAGTTTAGAGTGCAGGTGCGGTGTCTGCCTCGTTGAAACGTGACTGCAATCACGCACATCAAGCAAAGTCACGTTGTTTTAGAATATTAGAGATCCCAAATCATTTCGCTATACGACACCTCCCCATATTCATGAATTCTCTCTTTATGCGCGGATCCCGAATGTTTAGTTCTGGGTGGTATTCATGCAAACAAATTCATAATGACATTTACAAATAGTGAGATGAGATGATCAAGAACACAAAAAACCAGCCGATGGCATCAGTTTAGATGCAGGTGCACGCATGTTATATAATATTCATGGTGAAGTGAGCAGTTTTGAAAGCCCACTCATTAGCAATAATTGCCAATTAATATATTTCATTCTAGCTTTATAATCTAACTTCCGAGTGCCTTGCAATATACTCACTGCGTTTACTACTTACATAGCAATATTTATTTTTTAAAAGTGGTTAAAGGATAAAACATGGCTGAAAGGAAAGCATAACTAAGGCCTCGAAAGTTCTCACTTTACCGTGAACAGCCTGTACGTAATTTGACATCCAATTAGCACACAAGGCCCTTAATTTAAGTTCACTTCTTCAACGACGGTGAAACTATGCTATGAAATGAAAGCTCGGACACAGTAACGTAGCGCGAAGGAAACGAAATTCTGGCGAGATCTCTCTGATCACAGGATACTTCTCAGTTGCCAGCTGATATGTCTGCCTCCATATTCGTATAGTCTATTCGCAGTTACTTCGCACATTTTGAATCAAACCTTTGAAAAATAACCCCATGTAGGACGTGCTTCATTGTGTCCTAAATATGCCATGTATCACTAGCATTTTATACATATGTTAACACAAAAGTACATTGTTTTTGACTAAATTTAACTTTTTATTATATTCTATCTATAAATAAAATATTTACTTTATAAGTAATACGAATGAATACAGTGATGAAATAGGTTTGTTGGTAATGCCTAGCAATTAATAGTTCTGATGAAAAATGTTATTACACATGGTGTGCACGAATGCGGTGTGTTGTCCCTTTGGTGTAATTTTCAAGATTCGGTTAAGCTTTGTTTGCATGTGGTTTAGGAATATCCTGAATGTATAACTATGGCAAAGCTTCGTAAAATTTGAAAGTAACTGTGAATGGACTATAGTAACATGTGCTCATAGTACATTAAAATTAAAAAAAAAAAAAAAAAAAGTAAAATCCTTGCACTAATGTGTTTGCCGATGTTACGGGCAGAAAAACTGCTTCTGACTCGTCACGAGTTGCCACGTCGTCGATCTCCATGTCATGGTATCCTGAGCCAATCAGAGGCGTTCGAGAGGGGGAGGGTGGGGGAGCGGGGTACCGGCCCCGGTGGATATCGGGTTAAGGGGGTCTTGGCACAGGGGGGGCAGAGGGGGTCGACACCAAATTTGGCCACGGGCCCTCAGCCCTCCCCTCGCCGAGGGGAAGCGGAGCGGGAGAGGGTAGGGGAAGTTATTTCGATCGTCGCGGGGTCCATACCTATTTCTGTAACTACAGCCTCTCTTCCTTGGCAGTCTCGGACTCAACCCCACCGTGCTCCTTCCAACAGAGCAAGCACCCACTCCTGCAGCTTCGAGTCTGCCTGCAAAACCCCTTGCCCCTCACCACTCTCTCTCTCTCTCTCTCTACGTGGTCGTATATAGGCTGTGTTGCAGTAGAGTAATCTCTTGGTACTCGTTATACTTGTATTGAGAACTTAGCTTGCAACCAGGGAGCGACTTGCTGCATACTAAAGGGCTATTCGCGACAAAGTGAGCACTTTTGAAATCAATCCTATAAAAAAAGCCACTGCCCCTACCTGCCCATATTTCAAAGGGCGCCCTGGGTGACATGTGACCAAAGTTGGTAACGATGGATGGGAAGTAGTTCCGCATATTAACGTCAAGTAAAAAGTTAAAGGTAACCATTTCTGGTCAATTAAATGGTTTCTTTCGCTTGCTGTTTATTTTTTCAAGCGTCGAAGTGTAAAAATAAGCAGATTTGTCAGATATTTACTTTTCAAATAATTTCGCAGTTTCACTTGACTGATGCATGAATAAAGTGATGAAGCCCACTTCAATGTTAATCTTACATAAGGCGGAAGAATACAAAAACGTGCATACAATAATATTTTAAGCAGGGCTTTCTAAAGTGCTCATTTTATCGTGAATATCCTATAGCCACAAGCAAGACTGGTCAATGAAGCATAGCTGTGTACGGTACCAGTCAAAATACGTGCAACATGTTCACGATTGTGGACACGATAAATGAACGTGTTAAGGCTGGGTGTCACACGCCCTGTTGAATTTATAATTTCTAACTTATTTCATTTGCTTAAGGACACCTATTATGAAACTACAACCACCTCTCTGGCTGTCAGAAAAAGAATGAATTTACAGTTTTTGTCAACAATTGTAGTGTAGTTATTTTAGAATAATTTTTAAATTTTCAACAGATTCTCGCTGTTTACGATTGGCAAATAAAGCGCGGATAAAATTTGGCGACTGCGTTTGAAAGCATTTGTGTACTGTAAAATAAACTGAAATAAGAGTTATTTTAAGTTATTTCACTGTAAAATAATTATGGGACACAATATCACAATTCAACATGGTGCATGAGACCGAGTCTTGAGACCTAATTGTCTCCTAACATTGTATTCTTCCGACATACGTAAAATTTAAATTGCCGTTGCCCTGATCACTTGATTCATGCTCTAATCATGCGAAACCGTGAGATTGTTAAAAACCTGTCTATATTACCGATATGTGCTGTTCACTGTTATTTGAGCACTTTTGAAAGCCCTGCTTAAGATCTACTTGTATTCACGTTGTGTATCCTTCCGCCTTATGTAACATTAACATTGCCATGGGCCGCATCATTTTATTCATGTGTTGGTCAAATGGAATTGTGAAATTATTAGAAAAGTAAATGTTTAAAAAAATCTGCTCCTCATTTTTACACTTCGATGCATTAAAAAACACAGAAAGCGAAATAAATAATTTAAGTTATTATAAATTTTCGGCTGGAACTTTTTACTTGACGTTAAAATACGGAACTACTTCCCAACCATCGTTACCAACTTTACTGGGTGCGTGTCACTCAGTGCGCCCGCTATAACATATGCAGGTAGGGGCAGTGAGTTTTTTCTAAGGTTGATTTCAAAAGTGCTCACTTGATCGTGAACAGCCTTTAGAAAAATTTCACTGACTCTCTAGGCTGTTCACGATAAATAGAGCACTTTTGAAAAATCCTGCGTAAGCTCTACTTGTATGCATGTTGTGTATTATTCCGTCTTATGTGAAATTAACATTACCATGTATCTCGTCACTTTATTCATGCGTCGGTCAAGTGAAACTGTGAAATTATTAGAAAAGTAAATATTCTCAGTTTTGCACTTCGGTGAATTACAAAAAAATAAATAAATAAATAAATAAATAAAAAAATTAAAAATTAAAAAATAAGATGAACTACATCCCATCTATCGTTACCAACTTTACTGGGCGAATGTCACTCAGTGTGCCCGTTAAAATATATGCAGGTGGGGGCAGTGACTTTACTCTAAGGTTGATTACGAAAGTGCTCACTTTATCGGGAACAGCCTTTACCTGCATGTATTTTAACGGATCCGCTGGCTGGCGAGCTCACAGAGAAGTTAGTAACGACGGACGGAGAGTAATTTCATTTCTCGACGTTGAATTAAATGTATTAGGTAAGCGTTTGTGAATACTGAAATTATTTCCGTAGCTTTCTGTTTTTTCTTTTTTAAGCATATAAGGATCAGTAGATGTGTAAAATATTTACTTTTCTAATAATTGTACATTTTCACTTGACTGGCGCGTGAATGAAGTTGTAAGGCCCATGGCAACGATAATTGTACATAAGGTGTAAGAATACACAATGAGCATACAATTAGATCTTCAACGGGGCTTTAGAAAGTGCTCAGTTTACCGTTAACAGCCTTTAAACGAATTCGTGCTCTATAGTCTATTCGCGGTTTCTTCGCTCTTTTTGAATCGAACTTTTGAAAAATCTTCCCATGTATGACGTGTTTAGTTATTTCCAACATATGCGATACATCACAAAGAGTTTTATACTGGTCTTCATAAGAGTTACTTTTTGTTCTGTTAAATTTAAATGATATTCATATGTTATCTATAAATTATAAGGCTTTATTTATAAATAATTTGAATAAATACAGAGAGAAAACATGTGTGTTGGTAGCGCCTAGTAAGAAATAGTTCTTATACAAAATACTGTTACAGCAAGTGGGCACGAATCCGGTGCGTTGCCCTTTAGTGTAATTTTCCAAACTTAGTTCAGCTTAGCTTGCGCGACGCGGGCGGAGGAATATCCTGGAAGTAGAACTTCTGCAGGGCTTCAGAAACGTGTGAAGTAACCGTGAATGGATTGTAACTTGAATTTAAGAAGAAAAAAAAAACCTTGATTGCCCATAAGTAGAGATCTGAAATATTCGCGAGTTCAATGACCTCCAGGCAAGACTCTGCAGTTGTATGTACAAATATGCATGTATAAACTGCGCATAGGTTGTCTGCTGTCACGGTGGAAGGCAACGATTGGACCAGTGTTTTCCAGAAGGTTCAAAACACCGTGTTGACCAGTTGCTCAAGTTATATGAACACACGTGTTTTGAATTCTAGCATGTCCCAAAATGAATTCGCTGATTCTTCAGGTCTCTACCCATAAATTTATAAATATAAAGTGCACTCGTAATACAACGTCCGAACTCAGAACCATTTTCATTAATCCGCTGCCAAGTTAACTGGGAGACTACATGCCAGTGTGTGCGGTAACATGTATTCAGTCAAAGTGCAGTGATATTTTTTTTTTTTTTTCAAATGTTGATTTCAAAAGTACTTAGTTTACTATGAACAGTCTACGCCTATCCTTTCACCACGCGTAAACTAATCGATTACGTGACAGTATTAGAAATGTGAGTTCCTATGGCAGATTCCATTGCCGTGACAGTTTCATAAACATGTGCTTCGGCACATCTGAAACTTAAGTTCGGTAAAAACTGGAAATGGAATCGGAAATCGACGAAAGAAACTTATATCGACCCATCACTAGAACCCGATACGCTTTTCATGCATATTTTTAGACATCAGTATATGTTTGCCAACTAGGACAGCCTGAAATATCATGAACTGAGTTTAAGACTTGAAGCCGCCGGACAAGTAATTTGTCAATTGGGTAAAATTGTTAGTTATGGATATATGAATTACAGTGCATTAAGAAGTAAGTAAATAGTAAAGAATAGTAAGTTTAATGTTGGTGTTTCTGTAATAGCACAACAGCATTTTGAGTTAATTGTGACAAGGCAAAATGTCACACCTGCCGGACCACAGCGATTATATTGGGTTTTGATCGTTCCATTGTTTATATGGACTATGACGTCAAAGGATCGATAACAAATGTAACGTATCACTGAAACTCAGGCAGTAACCAGGAAAACAAGTCTCGAGACGACGGATTTGTGATTCGTCTAGTGTTCACAACGTCACCCTACAACTGAGTTTATGTAGTTGATGAACCGTTAGCTGGTCCTGGATGCATTCCTTTATTAGTAGGCATACTACAGATCGTGACAGTGTGTTGAGGTGGAGGGGATTACAAAAACCAATACTAGCACAGTCAGTTCACTTTCTTTATTAGTAGGCATACTACAGATCGTGACAGTGTGTTGAGGTGGAGGGGATTACAAAAACCAATACTAGCACAGTCAGTTCACTTTCTTTATTAGTAGGCATACTACAGATCGTGACAGTGTGTTGAGGTGGAGGGGATTACAAAAACCAATACTAGCACAGTCAGTTCACTTTCTTTATTAGTAGGCATACTACAGATCGTGACAGTGTGTTGAGGTGGAGGGGATTACAAAAACCAATACTAGTACAGTCAGTTCACTTTCTTTATTAGTAGGCATACTACAGATCGTGACAGTGTGTTGAGGTGGAGGGGATTACAAAAACCAATACTAGCACAGTCAGTTCACTTTCTTTATTAGTAGGCATACTACAGATCGTGACAGTGTGTTGAGGTGGAGGGGATTACAAAAACCAATACTAGCACAGTCAGTTCACTTTCTTTATTAGTAGGCATACTACAGATCGTGACAGTGTGTTGAGGTGGAGGGGATTACAAAAACCAATACTAGTACAGTCAGTTCACTTTCTTTATTAGTAGGCATACTACAGATCGTGACAGTGTGTTGAGGTGGAGGGGATTACAAAAACCAACACTAGTACAGTCAGTTCACTTTCTTTGTACTATTCAATTGGCTCTTGTCAGCAATAGCCGCTTAACCACTTAACATATTATCCCGAGTATACTCGTTACGTCTGTCATGTTGCACAATAGGTAATATCATGATCGGTGCTGTACCGTGTAAGAAGCCAGCAGGAATAAAACAAGCGCCTTTCCCTGGTCAGTCCTATTGGTTGCTGCAGACATGTGAGCTACTTTATTATTGGTTTCTTCGTGTGTTCTGGATGTACTGAAACACTTCCATAGGTCCCCACTGTGTCAGCTGTTATAAGAAATTAGCAGGTATTTATCACACCATAAAGTTGCTCTTTTGCAACACCATACATATTAAATAAATGCGTATGTCAAGGGGTTAATAGTAAGCTGGAGTTAGAATTTAAAAAAAAAACTCTTTTCCCTTGTTCCTTTGTATCAACTATGTTAAATATTTATAGATACGTGACTGGCCAAAAACTTGCCTCTTTGTGCACGAGGTAAATGTTAATAATGCACTTTATTTCTGCGATTTACAGTGTCCTTGATTTGCGTGTTATGTGTCTAAATATTGATTGCTAGATCAGAATCCTACAGGGTAGGGATAGAAACCTGTTTGCCAGTCGCCAATGAGAAAATAATGTGTATATCCTCGAAGTATGTCGCAACTCTGAGTGAACTGATGACATTGCCATGTTTCTAATCTGTCGTCAACGGTGTTTTGAATACTAATAAGACAGTACACACAACCACACACACACACACACACACACACACACACACACACACACACAATATATATATAATATATATATATATATATATATATATATATATATATATATATATATATATATATATATATATATATATATATAAAACCGGTGAAGGAATGAAATAAATATACATTATTAACCTACGCAATACCTGGACCTACTATAAAAAAAGTATGCCAAATGTTTTTGGACAAAACAAAAAATAGCATTTTTCGTTCCCTAAAATAAAATACGTTCTTTAGTTAAAATTTAGAACTGCACCATGCTGTACGAGAGTATGTTGTAATACTATTTCACACTCTCCCTTAGATGTTAGTGGAAAATAAGTGTTTGCAAAACTAGCGGACTGTACTGCAATGTACAGTCGTTAAATAAATATCTTGGTAAGAAAGTGGATTGTTTTCTTTACGAAGTACAAATGAGAGAAGCAATTACATTGTGAAATATTTGCCTAAAAGTCTTTGTACAATACGCTGGTCAGTGATTTTTAAACAGTAAAATATTACTGTCAGAAAACTCGTTTAGTTTTATGATACAGTGTGCACATCAACTGAGCTACTGTTTCTGGTTACGAGGGAAATTCGCCCCTTCAGTTGCGAGTTAAGTCTGGGAAACCAAATGACTGTAAAAATGAGCACGCCCTTGCAGATTTCAGCAAAGCAATTTCTAGAAATTAAATTCAAGTCCGCCATATTCCCTCTCTCCTTTAAATAAATGTGTGTTTTGTGGGATTAAATGAAGACCATATGTACAAACATTTTCTCACTTCCGTTTGTGGCAGCCAACGTTGTTATGTTTGGACTGAAATGAATTACACGTGAGACATTCGCGCTGTCGTTTGCCTTCCGCTCAATAAAACGTGAATCACCAACAACCGTCAGCCCATCCTAGGGGTTTCTAAAATTGTAGGCACGTGATGTTATCGTCTAGCGTTGCTCGTGTGAAGTGAACGTGGTTCTGTGCTTTGTTTCTGTGTTGCGTTTCGAGGTCGCTTTTTTGTTCCTTTTTTTTTTTTTGTAGTTTTGTGTTTCAAGTTAAGATAAAAGGGTGGTGATCCAATGGATCTATTCGTATGATAATAATATAAAAACACAAACCAAATGTTTGCAATTTGAAATTACAAGAAATGACTACTGAATAGGCTTGACTCTCAACCCCAATGATATAACTTACCGATGTTTAAGAATGAAACGTTCAAAATCACATTACTCGCGTGTCTGTTCCGAAATTCCCTTTAAAATGTAACGCCACTTGCTCTTCTGGTTTCTACAGCAATGATCTTGTAAATTTCGCTCGTTCAAAAACACACCGCCAAATTTTCTGATTCATAATAAAATTATTTTTGCAGTGTAACAACACTATGCCGTATCGTTTATAAAACCCGTGGTTATTTTGTAATAAGTAGTGAAGAGGTTTTTAGAAACTACTCTTTAACATTGTTATAACAAAAACTTTTGGATATGTATTTTAACAAAATATAATGTTGCGAAAGCAATTATTTTTTCCAGATTCCAGTAATATAGAACTGGGAATTTAAAAAAAAGTGTCCCACTTAAAATATTTTTTCAAGTAAATATCATGAAAGGCATTTCAAAGTTAAAGACTAACGTGTGATACTTCACCTTAACAATACAATACATGGAAACTGAAGCAGTGAACTAATTGAGCCATTTTCCCTTTTGTTTCAGATCCAGGACACAACATCCATCATGGCGGACGATGAGGTGAGGTGAGTGCCAGCAGTCGGTTGGAGAACTTTGGGCGGTTGGCAGACGCAGTTGGTAACACTGTTTCTTTCCTTACGTTCAGGATGCTCACTCACTCTCAAACGAGAAAGATTTATGCAGTGTGGGGCGACCATTCCCCGTCCCTAAATACAAACGTATTGCAAAATTCCAACGTTAATTTCCCCCATTCACTCATCTGTCGGGTCTCCAGCGTCTTATTCGTCCAGCACACTCCGTAGGCTTACTGAAACGACGAATTAAACCAATGTCTGCTGCTGTCCCCACATCAGCTTCAACATAGTTAGCAAACAACACAAAATTGTTCATTTCCCCCATTAACACGACAACCGCTTTTCCTGCCAAGGTACCAAGAATTCCATTCATTTGGCAGTTTACCGATATATTAATGAACATTCCGCATCATCTAGAAGGCTCAGTGTACTGAGATAAGAAATTTATATAACTCGTACATCCTGCCTTCTGCTGATACATCATATGTAAAACATATTATACTGTTACATAATTTGTGGAACATAAATATAAGAAAAAGAGCTTTTATGAAGGATGGGGGTAGAAGAAACTGCCAAGGTAAGAATAGAATAACAATAGTATCTTGTGCTTCACAGTCGAAGATTCAACTACAGGAATGCTGACACGCATTCAAGACGTCGTGGGTTCGAGCCCCTTGCAACTTCTCTGTGGCTGAATTTTCCAGCGTTTTTTCCATTCCATTTCAAAAAACCACTGCAATTTTTAATACGTGTTTATTTCTTACTGCTCACGAAGCGCCTGAGAAAACTTTGGGAACTGCCTTGGTTGTGATATTTCCGCCTATTTTAACCCCCGATTTATGTCGGTAGGCCAAGAAGGAGACGGGATTCAAACCCACTACCCCCTGTGCCGTAAGCTGTGATTCCAACCAAATACGGTATATGGGATTGGCAGCTTGATTATTACACGAAGATATCCGACATATTTGAATGTTCTAGCGAACCTAAAAACAAACTGCGAACATGTGGTCAGTAAGACTGTGCTGACATACAGAGATCTGTTCGCTCGAGTATGTCACTATTTGTGAGTAATAAACTACTAATGTAACAGCCTAAGCTTCAGTTAATGCCAGTGTAATAATTCACAGGTAGCTTTCATACACTCTAAACCCAAATCAGAGGTATCAATCAGTGAAATAACATTCTCTGAAAGTCAGTTGATAAGCTACTGCTGACTAGCAAATCAACCAATTGAACTGGAAACTAGTTACTTATGGCAGTGTAATTCTCGACATTCAGTGCGAATCACAAATAAATAAGTGAAATTCAGTCATCATATTAATCAGTTATCTGGCACTGATTATCAGAAGTTCAATTTTTTTCTGGTTTTCACTGATTTGGCTTAATCCTAAATGTTTCAGGTTTAGAGTATAATATTCTATAAACAGATAAACATCATTGCTAATTTTACTCAACTACCTACTTCATTTCTAAACACGTTGAAATTTATTAAGTTTTCTAGGTTTTTGTATATATGGTAGTCTTAAAAATCATAGGGAGTATAAATTAAGTCTTTTAAAATTCGAGTTTTAAAAATTGCTAAAGTTACTGAATTCATAATTGACGTTTGGTGCAGTCCACTTGTACTCTCTGCATGCTAGTAGAAATATTTGCAGTTGTATGAGAACCAGTTCTAATTGTTATTATTTTCTGTTTTGTCCTTTTCCTTCTCCCTCATCACTGGCCATCTCTCTCTCTCTCTCTCTCTCTATCTATCTCTCTCTCCCTCTCTCTCTCTCTCTCTCTCTCTCTCTCTCTCTCTCTCTCTCTCTGTGACTCTGCACGTGGACATCATCTCCAACTGCGCATCGACCAACCGACCACGTGATCGCTTCGCCACGACGCTGCAGTATCACCGACAGGGGACACTCTGTAGATAACAGGTACAGCTTTGCATGGAGACTAGCGGGTGGTTGTGACTCCTCCCTTCATTAGCCCCCCCCCCCCTTTTTTTAGATAAATCTTTTGTACCCGGAGGCGCTCAATTTTCGCAGCTTCCACTTGGGTCCATGCGGACTATTCAACTCTGTTGCTACATTCGATTCGCTTTAAACAGCTGGCGAACCTGCGACAGAATTGGGACATGTCTAAGAAATGCTGTCAAATGGGGCAACTACTCGTGACTGATATTTTTTGTGAAAATCTGTTCCTATTGGAACTCTCCATGGCGTAATATAAACCAGGCATTTGCTAGCCATAGAGTAAAAGTGCCATAAAATAAAGCGTTCCTAATGCGCGGATAGTTTTCAAAGAATTGCGACAAGGAAAATGACTGTAAATGGCATACTGAAACATCTCACTTTCTTCCAGTACAGAAATATGCTGCGAAAATTGTTTGCCTCTAGCGGTACCTACGAAAGCAGAGTTACCAACGTAAGAGGGCATTTAGGTCTAAATTTTACTGTGAGCTAATTCAGGACTATAGGTAAATTATCGTTAACTATTTTTACTCGTTCAAAAATTTTAATTAACAACTAAACTTTTCGTATTATCAGAAAAGACCGTACTATGTATACTTGCTGATTATAAAACCCCATAGAACAATGGCATAGAATATAACAAAAATAATAATTTAGCTCTCAATGTCAGAGGCAAAACTAAAAATCATTTAAATTATGTTAGTTTATTTTTCAATTGAAGTTCAAATATGTTAGTGCATGCGGTACAAATACAATGGTTTAGATATAGTTCCTTTGGTAGTGACACATTTATATAATAACTTAAATAGTGATTTAAAAAGGAATAGATACTATAGTCAAAACATTGCATACACGATGGACACAAATATGTTTACTTTGCATGTTAAGTGAAACATCGACATCAACAGTATAATAGTTTTCAGACATAAATATTGTTATATACATATATTCGAAATTCGATTCATTCTCATACTAAGTAAATGCCAAAAAGAAACTAAACCATTATCCCGGACGTGAGTACTGAAAATATTTTGAACAATGCAAGTTTTATCATTTTTCAGCGTTTAACAATTTTAATTTCGAAGTGGAGATACTTCGTTTTGACTGTTTAATTCGTCGAGTTCTCTTACGTTTGGTGCTCTTTTAAAAACCGCTAGAAATTCCCGTAGATACTTCCCCATAGTTGTGTTATGATCTGTAGTTAAAATGGGTAGTGGGTTTTTTGCATACGTTCCACCATTATTTTACTGGTAAGTATGTCACAAGCAGGTCAACTCAATGAATACTTGACAACGTGAGTAACACTGTAAGCGAGAATAACCAAGCAACTTTCATACAGCGTGGAATTACGAAATTATTTTTTGAGATGTCACTGCTTCAGTTATCGATATCAGCGAAATATCAACATATCAATGTAATCATACTGCATACGAAATATAAAACGTAATGATCGAGCCTGAATGAAGACCGCTGTGTGTAGTTACAATAACACAATAATGTGTCGAGTGCGTGGACAGTTTTAGACGAGACAGGAGAATTTATTCCATTTGACGATGTTTGCTGAAGTGAAGTGCGTTTTCGTAATCAGGAGCGGAACGCTTATTCCACAGCCATATGATGCACTGAAATGGATGAGGCGCTAGTTTGTAAACAAGAGAAATTGTGTAGGTTAATCCAAGGGTCTTGCAATTCTGTGATGCGGAAGTTAGAAAATATATTGAAATACACTATATTGAAAAATACCAAAGTCATCAAATTGCTTAAACACGTGTTGCGTACGGAAACAATTACTTTTGTATACACTCACTAAGAAACAGCTCTGGAGAATTATCTGAAATTTGAATGTAATTATATATTCGACAATGCAGCCCTTATTTAGTGTTGAATAGTACGTCTTTTAAAAGTAAAAATAATGTTAGTGTTTGACTTTCACTGTTGGTGGCCAATACAAAGTTTAACATCAGCTAAGTCGCTAATGTGCAATTATTATAAAAAGCGATACTGAATTCCCCAAACACAAATTTATACCAATTTTCTCTACGTACGGATTCTAAGGAAATGTTTTGTAATTATTTCCGTGATTTTCGAACAATTTTCATCCACACTTAGTCACCGATGGATGAATTAGTTAATATTAATTCTGAAAGTACTCACAAATGTGTTTCAGCTCTGAAAAAAAGTCATTGAGAAATCGCTTGGTAATTACAGTTTATTTGAATCTGCCCTGCAGGTATTGATTACTGAAGTGGTATGTTACGCAGAACACTGGCTGATAAAATCTTCATATCTTTGTCAAGACGGTGAAGAGATGCTGCTTAATATTTTATAGCCAATGTATTAAGAAAATTATAGAATTATAAAATTTGTATTTTATGATTCTCGTTTTTAAATTTTGATTTCTTTACCATATTACTTCCATGCTTTGGATATTAAGAAAATTTTTTAAATAACACGACTAAATAGAAAATAGAAATAATTTTCTATGCTTAATAATTTTTACGCAGGAATCTGAATATACTACTTACAGTTTCAACTGTAACTTTTGACATTATTCAAGTGTCCTACAATGTTATGACAAACACATGCTCTATAGGGACTCAATTCACAAAGAATGTAGTTTTCCAGTTTTTCAACATCTGACATAATTTCTCTCCTCAAATAAGATACAAATTACAAAATCGATTTATTTCTTTAAATTACACCGGCAGTTAACATTCTGAAACAAATATTTTATGTACAGAAAAATTAAATAGGATGTGGCAGTTTATTTACTCGCAGAACACTTGATGTTTTCGTGTTCGGCTTTCTTTAAATCACGTGTGATTATATCCTGTACACACAGAAATTTCGCGGGCGGTAATGGATAAATTGACCAGGCCAGCGTTCCTGGGATGTGTGTTTTAACTGGAAAAGTGACTTTGCTCATCGTGATATACTTCATATCGTGGTCAAAGAGTTCACTTTGTTCCTAAATAAATCCCAAATAAATGATCTCCACGATTTTATTTCATTGTTCACGAGGATTATTTATTTTTCCAACTTGGTAAAGTATTGGTCTATTTACGGTTACGTAATTGGATATGAATACAACTTTTAATGACCTATTAAGAAAAAATCTTCATTTGTTAAGAAATTCAACAGGCGGAATTATAATTTAATGAAAATTACCCGTATTTGAAACATAATAATTAAATTGTAAATAATGAAATATTTTAGTGTAAAAGAATGAGGAGAGAAAGTTATGTTCATCTTTAAATACGAAACAAAATTGTTATTCTGACTCCTTCATTAAGAGTATGTTCTTCGCCCTGAAAAACGTAAGTGTAGACACCAGGATTTATTTCTCAGCTTGCATGTCGGCGTGTTAACATTCCTGCCTAATCTCTGAGCTTAATTTACAATTCATTATAACTCAAACTGCATGTTAAAGTAACGGTCTACTCCATTAGATTATGGGGAATTACTTTAAAATCGGTAATAAATAAATAAATAGCTAAGTGATTGTCTATTTCACGATAATATTATATTTCTCCAGCATTTCCCATCTCTGTGCAGTAGACTTACTTTTCGAATTTTAGTGCCAGTTAATTGCACATGTGGTCTTGATCATTATCACAGATATTGCTTTCAAGGTAACAAACTGGAGTTCAATGTATTTTACACTGTACATATTTTAAAGACGATATGTTGTCGGCAGTTTGCAATATATGTATTCGCCTCAGCTTAAATTGCTTTTAATTTTTTAATGTTAAAAAATAATTAATAACAGTTTACCAGTTCATGTATATGCAAATGTTATGTGCTGTATTCAGTCTGCTTTCTGTGATGTTTTTTTATAAATGAAATTGTGATTTGAAATGTGCGTCTAAATATTTGGTTTTTGTACTGACTTTTTTAAGTTTTAAGCTCTTAACATTTTTGTGTACATATATTTTGTGAAGTTTTTTGTTTCGTACAATGATTTAACTAATTACTGAATAAATTTATTGAGAATTACATATTAAGTTTTCAAAAGCAGATGCATTCCATATATCACAGTTCATATCTTGCAATAGCTCGATGGGAAATTGATAGATTTTTTACAGGCACTGAAAAATCGGTGGACATATACATACATTTGCTAAATTTTTTAGATGAACGGAAAATGATTTGCTTTGGCTATAATTCTCTTAGTAAATGTTTATGTCTTATTTGTAATGAATGGTTCTTCTTTACTTTTGTGTTATTTTTCGGTCACCCGTTAGATATAAAGTCTGGTTTTATACAGCTTTCTCTGTGCTTTTTCACGGACTACCCACTATGGCTTTTGGGTACACGGGGGATAGTTTACAAATAATTTATATTTTATACTTTCTAATTTCTAGAAAATTTCACATATATACTTTTTTTTTTAATAGTAATCGATCTTAGAAACTCTCGTCCTGTAATTCCTGGTGGATTATCCACAAGTACTAGGTACTATTTTTACAGAAGCAGCTTTAACGAGTACATACCTACGATTAGAAAGTTTTTTTTGGCTTGTCAAATTAACTAATGTTTTACTCTATCATCTAAGAATTTTTCTTTCTAAAAAAAAAAAAAAACCTTGTTTTCGTAGATTTTTAAAAGCACAACCGTTAACTACACAAGAATTTTGTTTGTGCTCCCACAACAACAGCTTGGAAAATACTTGCCAAAACATTTCCGTGGCGTGTTGGAAGAAATAATGTCAGCAACACACGGCAACTAAGTTTATTAACGGATTATTTCGTGTGAAATATAGTCAGTGTCCGAAGTCAAGTCACGGCGTATTTCCTATGTGTCAGCAACGTTTACTAACATTCTTCGAAAACTTACATTGTAAAACAAATGCGATCGTTTCCAGGCTAAGTATAAATAGCAGCACTTAGGGAATACTTGGAGTTCCCATAAATGGTGCCTATGGGTGGATGCTACCTGTTCAGAAAATCGTTACACGCAACACATATTTCCTATCGTAAGAGAACAAACATTGAAGTTTTACACGCTGCGGTACTGTTAATAAAAAAAAAATACGCTAGTTTCAGGTACAGAAATATTTTATTTTGAATGATTTCCCGAGCCACTGCAGAATATGCAGTTATATGTTGGCCTAACGTTTCAAACAATGTAGTCATTAAATTTGATAAACATTCAATTGACTTGCCGTGTGAGGCGCCAGTGTACAGTTGTATAGAATATTTTAAGGCTTCTGCTTTGGTGTTTGTGAACGCGCTATGCTTACAAATTTGTGTGTGGAAAAGTCGCACATTTTACGTGTTTTTTTTAAGCGTGACTTACGATTGACACAGAATGTGTATTGTTTTTAACAGAATGTCAAACTTTTATAAGGTTTAGGCCTATGTTACATTTGTCAGAAAAAAATGTTGCTCTTACTTCCATACTACCCAAATTTTTAAATTGCAACAAAATTAAAATATTTAGAACATAGTGAATATTGAAACTGTGAAATTAAATGGTTAAATTATATAAATAACATAATCTCAAAGTTTTCTTTCAGCAGTAAATATCTTTTTTTGTTAAAAGTTAATTTTTTTATGCCCGATAACAAAGCAAATGGTTAAATGTTACTGTATGTCTTTAGTAGAATGTAAAAAATTATAAACAATCATTAAGAAAATATTTCTAAAAATTAGCCTAAAGTAATATTTTACTGCAGAAAAGTATTCACGAAATTATTAAATCTTTTAAAATATGAATGTGTTTTATGGCAGCTTACTTGTTACTAATAAAATGTTATCTCTTTTGTCCTTACAGAGAAGACGCATCGAAGAGGCACGTATGGTGATGGGATATCTCTGACGATGACAGGGCGGCCTCAAGCTAAACTACTTATTTAGTGGAGAATTATATTTTACATACACAATATCTCTGACGATGACAGGGCAGCCTCGAGTTAAACTACTTATTTAGTGGAGAATTATATTTTACATACACAATATCTCTGACGATGACAGGGCAGCCTCGAGCTAAACTACTTATTTAGTGGAGAATTATATTTTACATACACAATATCTTTCTTCCGCCTTCCACACATTCACATTAATTTATGACACTTATCTCACAGATGAATCACCGCATTGGTGCTGATTAATAATATACGACATAATTCAAACAGTTTGTTTAATTATCTTTACCGAATTAATCATACTTTTACAATTGTTTTTTTTTTCATGGCCAGTTTCTCTTCACTTAAAAGCACATCATTGCTGTGTCTGTACAGATTCCTAAACTTTGTATTAATTTAATTTAGTAAAACTAATATACTTTTGTTCTCCATTCCAAAACCACAAATAACAATTTAAGGAGTTGAAAAATATAATTCTCTACAAATTCAAACGTATCGTTGAACTTATCTAATGGATAACAGGTAATGGCTTTCGATCTTTTATCCAGCATTAGTAAGAGCTTTAAAGGGTCACGGAATAAATCTTGAGACTTATAATAAATTTATGTACTAAGGTTTTGTGCTTCGTTCCCATCCCATTGTCGGTATTTACATGCATATTAACTGTATGCATGTCATAAACATTGATTATGTCCAGTATCCTGATATATTGAATGACTTGCTTATTTTAACATGTCCAATCCTAATACAGGAAATTTCTGCAAATGATAACACTTTTCTTGTTTGACTGATTTACTGTTTGGTTTTAAATTTCCTTTCTGGAATAATATTCTTTGAAATTTAACTTTGTCTGGGAATACTATGACCGATTTCGCAATAAAGCCTTAGTGAATGAAATGTATTAAAATGTATTTGTAGGAAGCTGCATGGATACTCTTAATTAGCGCGGCTACCTTTAATGCGAGGGAGACTGTCTCATCAGAAAAGTCAGCAAGAAATTAGATTTAACTTTTTGATACTTTGCACAAAATAACCACACCTGCCCCAAGGTTTTAAATGCATAAACGTGCTCATTCCAGAGCCGGGAAATTTACTTAACCAGCTACACTAAGCCAGACATTATTTCTTCTGATTTCATTCCATGTGGATACTCATTGATGATCGGGTTTCGCTTCCAATGTCACACAGATTAACTCTCAAGTAACAAATAAGTATGATTGCAGAACAATTTGTTCATCATGAACTTCTTTAACTTGGCGACAAATATTTTATGACGTGGAGAATACTTATTGCACCATACTTATGCTACCTCTTCTGACTGCTATCTGGTAAACGAGTTTCATTTACGAATAAACACAAATATTTCTAATAGTATATTCTAACGTGCATGGAAGTAGAAACTTGTTGACTTTTCTCTGTGAGATACTTCTTTGTTTGAAGGGTGTAAGTCTGTATTGTAGATGCTCTCCATTGGTCTTACGTGGTTGATAAATCTCTAAGCCTGAAACAGTTAAAATGGCTCCAAAATAAAGTGTAAATATTTTCATTAGAACTCAGCGAGAGCTTATTTATTATTTTAGTGGTTAAATTTCACTTCTGGAATTGTAATTTTTGCTGTATTTTAGTGAATACCCATTAAATAAAGCCTCTGCCTTCCAGTTCCTCATAGAATGGCCAAATTTCACTTTGAGTCTAGATCAGCGACATGAGCCAATAACATGCTTTTCACAGGTAATTCACTTTGACTCTGAAGTCAGTTGCTTATTGAGTTTACTGACTGACTTATAAGTGAATATGTATCTCATTGGCTTCTGTCACTGATTCAGATTCAAAATGAAATTCGGCAATTCTATGAGGAAACTTAACAAACTCTCTTCCAACCCCACAGCTCTTGTATCTGAATTCTTCCATTTTATTTCCAACTTTAATTTCCAGTACCCTCTTTCATTTTCATCAAAACTATGCCATTAAATATAAGTTGAAACACTTCGCAGAATTTAGTTGTAGAAAATGAGCTTCTAGAAAAAATCCAACCATCTAATTTTTTACTATATTAGCGCAGTTAACATCCTGATTCTTGACTCCCACAGGTTTTGAAACACATCCTTCTTTAACAAAAATATATTCGGCAAATAGTTTCCAAATAATTCCTTGTACAAGTACAGGAAAAAATCCGCAGTGTGTATTGTCAAGCTCTGTGTGGCTGAAGGCGATGTCATTAGAGAGGAGGCTTGGTGTTTTGTTCGCAGGCGAAGAAGGCGAAGCAGGCGGAAATCGACCGCAAGCGCGCTGAGGTGCGCAAGCGGCTCGAGGAAGCCTCCAAGGCCAAGAAGGCAAAGAAGGGTTTCATGACCCCGGAGAGGAAGAAGAAGCTAAGGGTAAGAACACGACAATGTAACTATAATCATTTAGTTCTTCACCACTTCAGTATTCGTAGCGACCGGAAATTTTAGGGCGGGCTTGACTCCGAACACGTGTACATTGAAGTCACGTTTGATATAGTCTATTCGCGATTTCTTCACATTTTTTGAATCAAACCTTTGAAAAATCACCCCATGTATGACGTGTTTGGTTGCTTCCTAAATATGTCAAGTATCACAAGCGTTTTATATTTGTGTGCGTTAACATTAAGTACCTTATTTTTAGATAAATTTAATGTCAACTTACATTTGATCTATAAATTATAATATTTTATCGATAACTAGCTGATCCCGGCGAACGTTGTTCCGCCTCTTTCACGTTCTAGTTTATTTTGCCTTCTCAGTGCGTCCTCTCTACTACATCTGGTACGTTGACCTATGTTTGACCGTGGTATCGCCGGCATTTTTCTCTTTCAGATCAACAAACATTACCTGCAAGTATCAGCAAAATCGGCCCATAAATATAGAAGTTAGACTCCAGCACCACCTATCGGAATAAAACATAACTAAAAACCTTCCTCGCCACCTCAATAACATATGGTGTGAATATGGTCTCAATTGGTCCAGTGGTTTGTCAATGATGATACGGTTTAATCACGCACAAAGGATTTTATGTATAAAGATAATATGTATAAAATAGGGAGAGATCAAGCGTCTTGGTAATACCTAGTAAGAGATAATTCTTATGCAAGTATTATTACACTGAGTGCGCACAAATACGGAGCAGTGTATCTTAAGTCTAATTCTCTAGACTCGGTTAAGCTTTGCTTGCATGGGGCAGAGGAATATCCTGGAAGTAGAACTTTATCAGGGCCTCAGAAAATATGGAGATAATCGCGAATAGACTATCTCAGTTTATGATACATGCGCTCCAAGCCGCTCAGTCAATAGCAAACCTTCAAGAAAAGAAATCACTAAATCCCGTACTATCTGCTCAGGGGGTAAAATTGACCCCTCATGGCAGCATGAGAAGAGCTGCTACTTAAGTATGCATAGTACTGTGGAGTCTAACCTACAGGTCATTGAACGCGCGAAATGTTCCTGTCCTTAAGTACACTGTAATGATTCTATTTTTGGAACACTGGTTATTTAAGGCAATGCATAATTTAGGCGAGGGAATGGTTTTGCTAACTAAACTGAATTATTTATGAAGACAGAACACGGCTTTAATAGAATTATTCGATACACAATAAATGTAAGCTATTGTCGAGGGAGGGAGGTCCTAATCAATTAAAATATATGACTGACCTGGATGGTGTCAATGTCATACGTTGAATGTTGTGATAAGGAGCGGTCCGCTAAGCTGCATCATGTTCTTCTTGGCGTGGGTCCACAGAGAGACCTAGTACAAAGAGTTGCCAAGTGTTGTATAGTTTCTTGGTAGTGAAATTGTCCCGAACACTGTGCTGCCAGGAGGAGAGATCCACTGGCACTTCGGTGCTGTGTTGGCCTGGTTACCGCTGCATCGCTGCACTTTGCAAGACTTGTCCACCTTTGCAGAATCATAACCACACGTATAGTGAGAAAGCGTGACGTTACATCCATGGGAGCGTTCCTACACTTGCTCAGGAAAGTGACAAATACGTAAGGAAGTTCCCAGCTTTTTATAATGGCTACGCTCAGTATTGCTATATTTGCAGCCTGATATATGATACCTAGAGAAAGTGATTTTTCGCGAAATAATTTGAGTACGGGGCAGACTTCAATACTATAAGCACCCAACAGCACTTTGTCTATTGCCATTGGTTGCTGTCTGCTTGAGAAGGTGTTTTCATATTTGACCGGGCCACTCAGAATTCGGCAACATCAGCACGGCTCCTGCATGATTCGTGTGCAGACAGTTAACACATGTCAAAAAGTAGTTCAGCCAATCAACACAGGTGTTTTGAAATATAACTTATCTTGAAATCTTTTCGCGAAATTTCACCACCCCTAGTGATACTACTTCCATGCAATGTATAGGTTGGGAAACCTGTCTTTCGCAAAAAGATTACAGGACGAGCAGTGTTCCAAAACACTTTAGTTCAGAACCATTGTGGTTTTTGGATCATTTGAACTGTTAAACGCCTTTTCTTTTAGTCCTCCGCGAATCACGGACGGTCAGTATCGGAGAAACTCAATTACGCTTGGCTCGCTCATGTAACAGACTCTCTTCACACAAACACAAGCGGCCAGTAGTCAAATGAAGACTGCAAGTCTGCACATGGCATATTGAAATCTGGCCTCGGCGTAAAACTTTTCGCAAAAAAATGTATAGGTAGGGAGAGGAAAATTTTGTGAGTTCAATGACCTGTATGCTAGACTCCACAATCCTTTGTATAGTCGAACCTTAGATGTTTGTTCATTGGCTGTTGCCCCAGTGTTACCCCACATTTGACAGTGCGGGATTCGCTTCTTGTTACCTTATAAGTCGGCTATTGGCGCGGAGTCGTCCAGGGCGTGTCTAATAAACTCCGATCAAATTGCAAATGTGACGTCGGTGTACACAAGTTTGAAATCTATCTTGTCCTGAAATGAATTCGCGATTTTTTTTTCTCTCCGTATATATAAGTTAAAAATTTCGATTACAGATTAGGAAGCTTGCGAGAAATTTTGTTTACTGAACCGCCTAGCTTCCCCTACTAACAACTTCTTTTCTACCCACTCCCTTGGAGCCAGGTATATAGCCTGGGGAGTTGGGACTTATATGGTGATGTACCCCCCCTTCCGTAAAAAGTTATTAATAAATCTTCGAGTGTTTTAAAAATACAGGAGGATTCATATAGAGTTACTGGTACCCACATGGCTTAAGTCACTTGGAGAAAAATATGTCATACGAATGTGAGAACTGTTCCCAATATTTACAAAGTAATTCAAAACTTTTGAAAGGTGAAGAAAACGCGAACGAGCCCTTCAGAAGTAAAAAATATATATTATCAGACTTAATTGCTTGCAGCTGAGCATAAAACACCATATTGTCGTATTATTTTGTGAGAAATATACCGGACATTGCGACACAATTACTACATCCCACAACCAAGGATCGCAACAGATATAATTGAGCAGGAACCAGCCGTGTTCACGCAGAACACAGTGAAACAGACAGTCGAACTTCACGATGTACAAAGTCACGCACTGTTCACAGCAATAGTCAAACGAGCAGCAACATGTCATGAGTTGTACACTGTAATGGGTTTCATATTTTTCATTTTCGTTGTGGCACCAAAGACGGTGCTAATGTCAGTTTTCTGACAGTTTTTAACACTTATTTCAGAAATATTTGCACGACTTTGGAATATAAAGTAAATTTATGGAGTACCTTTGTAAAAAAATTTACTTCATTACAACTGATTAGAATAAACCTAGAGCACAATGGAAAGTAATTGTATGAGAAAAAATTATTTTGTTTTCAACTGTTATATGTGAGGGATTTTTAACTGAGAAAAATAAGTCCGATAACATTTGTATTCCTTGTAAGCGATTTGGGTTTTGGTATGAAGCCACCAAGACAATAATCATTGTTTTGGCCTGTGGTTTTGAGGCGTGTCGATACTTGATGATGTTCCCAGCATTATAGCTGTCGCCGTCAAGGGAATCCTCAAAAACCAGAGCGACTCCAACCCCGGAGTAAATAAATCTTTGTAGGCAAAACATTGAAACTAACTAGAAGTACTGATGTGAATCACGTCGTGTGAGTTGCTGCGTCGTACTCATGCATGCTTCTCCCCCCTCCACAGTTACTGCTGAGGAAGAAAGCCGCTGAAGAGCTGAAGAAGGAACAGGAGAGGAAAGCAGCGGAAAGGAGGAGAATCATCGAGGAGAGGTGCGGCAAGCCCAAGAACATCGAGGATGCCAACGAAGGTAAGGTCCTCCTAGCCGGTGCCGAGCGCGTTATTAGTAATATGCCTGCGAGGAAGGCCACCTCTCTGCTGTACGATGTTCGCGGATAACTTAGCACTTTTGAAATAAACCTTTGTAAAATGATGTTATGCGCCTTATATATTTTAACGGCCATACATTGACTGACATGTGCACTGTAAAGTTGGGAACGATGGAGAGAATGTAGTTACATACCTTAAAGCTGAATTAAGATTGTTTGGTGAACATTTGTCAATAATGAAGTGATGTCTTTTGCTCTTTGTTTTTTTAATGCATATCAGTATAACAATCAGCGAATTTATGAAATATTTACTTCTCTGGTAATTTAACAATTTCGCTTGACCGACACGTATAAAAAGTGATCAGGCCGATGGCAGTGTTAATTTTACATTTGGTGGAAGAATGTGCAATGTGCATACAAGTAGATCTTAAGAAGGGCTTTAAAAGTGCTCAGTTTGCCGTGAACAGTATGTACCAGCGCCCACCAGAATCAGCATGTTGCAACCCGGGTGTATGTACGGCCTGTCCTCTATCTATAAAATCATCGTTTCCGAAATGGGTATCTGTCTCCCAGACTATGCCTGAATAAGGGGCAATCCTTATTTTATCGGTCTGGTGGAGGGCTGGTCGAATCCTTTACAGTCAAATTGGACTCTCGGCAAGTGTCATGAAAGCAAGGCGTACCACTGACTGACTGCAGTATTATTACTGGGATTCCCTTTGAGCGAACTGTGTTTTGGGAGCTGACACATTCCCGAGTCTCCGCCATCTGCTAGTCCCGCTCAGATGAAATAGGCTAGTAAGTTGAAAATTCGATGAAATGGTAGATAGTTTAGATAGTTCCCGAACTGAGAACACGCGGGGAAAAGTACAAATATTAACAAATGATTGTGACGAACACCAGAAGGCTGTTAGTTAAAAGGGGCTCATGAAATTTATATTTGTATTGTAAAATACTCTGTATTCATGAGGGATAAAGAGTCATCGTGTCGTGAAGGTGAAACAAGACTAGTGGCAGTTCAAATCCCATCACCGGCATGAATTAGCACACCTATGGTTTGGAGAACATTGTAACATAATTCGAAGATTTCATCAGCTTTGACTTACCTGAGTAGTTTTCTTTAAAGTTAAATTTCTAAGTACTTGGGGACGATAAGTGCTCGGTTCAATGCCGTTCTAATGGCCTGGACTTTGCCTTGAATTTAAAACGACATGGCTGTTCGACAAGTGCAAATATAAAAATAAGTTTATTTTATTTTATATAAATATTAGGTGGAAGTACACGACTTCAGTCTTAGAGATGAATGTACAATTAACAGGAAAATACGTAATATTAACACTATATAAATGAAAGCTTAGGCTATACATATCAATGTATTTAAACTACAGTTAATGTTAGAGCTCATAGATGAGGTAGTCTTTAAGCTCCACCACTCCCCAACTCAGTGGTAGGTCAACAGTAGGAGCAGAGGTGTATGGATTGTTCGGTGACTCTCAGTACTACCTGGCAGCTTACGTGCCTCAAGTACAGGGATATAACGGGAGTCATATAGAGGGCATACCTGCTTATGAGGGTTACCTTGATGCCTGTCCTACTGGAGTCGAAGTGAGGTATTGCCCACATCTGAAGGTACTAATGAGTACAAAACTGCATTAGATGGATTGTGCTGGTGAGGTGCGTTAATGTATATTAAATTCTTATAATGCAAGAAAGTGATGTATATCCAGGAACCGTGTCAATTCACATCACACTTTGAAAAATCACTTACTTTAACAAAAATAGTAGCGAGTTTCGCTTTGTGACTGAACTTCCGTCCATCTTATGGGTCCTGCAGGACTCTCGAACTAACAGCGATCACCAGAGGCCTGAAGAATTAGTAGATTCATTTGGGACAGGGTAGGCTACAAACACCTGCACATTTGTGTTACTTCTGCAATTGGCCCACAACCTACTCGACACCTCATGCAGGACTCCGAGCCAATAACTAACTGGCAACAAAATGCCAGACCAATTACGACCTCCCGCTGCGGGAGCAAAGAGCCAATCAGCAGTTGCTGTCTGCTTAGGTTCACAAACGAACGTGACACCTAGGCTGCAGGCAAATGGGACTCGCGAAGTCCTCAGATATCTAGCGATCACTTACAGCTCGAGTCACTGAATTTCTCGTGGTTAAGTCACTGGAAAGGTTATAGAGAAACAAACGCGCGAAGAACGACTCGCTTTTACAGAAATTTGAATAATGTTGTGACGTCTTGCCTGATGCAAGGTTACAATGCTGATGTCAGGGTCTCCACAGATAGTTCAGGAAGGACTCATCTGAATGCTATCATGTATGGATGTTGTAAGACTATAGCTATAATAGGGGTTCTGTTAACTGTACAAAATTTTATGGGTGTTCCCGATTGGCTCTGTTTACACAAGAAAAGACAAAATTATTTCCAAGCTGTACGTATTACACTTCACCATGCTGACAATGCTGGGTGCTGGTAGCAAGGAGTTTACAATATATTTAGTTTACCATCCCTGGCATTAAAGCAACACAGCTATTCTGCAAATTACCTGGGAATGCCCTCCAAAAAGGCAAAAGTGTTGTAAATATAAGAAATACTGATTTATAAATGGTATGCGGAAGCGAACTAAATAAGAGAAAATATTTAAGCAGCAATAATAGTGCGTAACATCAATAACACATAAATATGAACTTATATTATGTTTAAACATTTTTTTATATTATACTTTTCCATATTTTCATCATAGTCTGAGTTGATAGCAACACAGAAACTACCTTTTGAGTGGATCCACTTTAGGTGAAAACCTGGAAATCAGTTCCTAATTTTCTTTCGGTGGGAAATCCTGCAAGTCTATTGTAACTCAAGTTGCTTATTTCTAGTCGCTCAGAACTCATGAAACGGCTTGTAAGCTCATGTGAAACATCGCAAAATACCGTTCGTTACGATAGATACTTGCTCTCTCTTCTCTTACATATTTTATAATTCAATTTACAAATTAATTTGGGATGCACTGTGATTTGCTACGAGTTGTTATAAATTTTAAAGAGTAGTTGTGTAATCGTACATCACAGACACCTGGCGTCCTTAAGATTCATAATTTCTTTTTAAAGAATATTATTAGAAAAGTGTTTCCCAGTTTTAAAAATTGCGTAGTATGGGGATTTTATTTTATGATGTTTTACTGTATCCAAGGCATTCTCTTTCAGTTATGTACTTGAATAGGATTAATACAAAATGTGTCGTAAAAACTAAGGATCTTGATTTTCTTCAAATATACCCAGGAGATACAGCAAATAATAGTTACCTCAGTTTCGTTAAGCCTTTTCAAGATCACTGTTGTTAAAGGAATACGAAACGTTAAGAAATTGGGTATAATTTTTAATAGAATCAGTGCTAAACACGATCAAAACATTCTTCAGAATAACTCACTGCAAAATTTAAAGAAATAACTTTCATCGAATACATATAATTTTTAGTTTTTTTTTTTTTTTTTTTTTTTTTTAGATGGCAGAGCAAACCCAATTTTCTTACATTGTTGAAAACAAAATACAAATTTATCTTCTAAAAATTTACTTTAAAATCACATTAATTTTAATTCTACCAACAATAATTTGTAACTAATATTTATCAAGCCGTTCATATGTTCAGTTTGTTTATTGGGAGTATCGTTTTCTTTGTTTATATATATTAATAAGATTCTTTGTAAACCGTTTTTGGTCTGCTGAGTATTTAATAGGAAGTTATATAGTTTAATGCTTAAATATAGTACCATATTTGCAACCCGTTCTGGCCAAATTAAGACACCTTAATGTATTATTATTACATATTTAAATGTGTAATTTAATAATAATAGTAGTGACTATCCAATTCAATTAACACGATTTGTTATATGTTCAGACATTCAGAACACTATTTTCAGCATGTATTACGTAGCTATTTGATGCATATCTGGATTTTGGTGGATCTGCCGCGAGTGATTACGGCCAAACTTAAGTGCTCGTATTTATTTAATGGTTCTGATAACATCAAAAACTATTCGAAGCACTTTTTGTTAAACTCTTAGCCAGTCCATTCCATTAAAATCGCTTCACTGAGGACTAATAATTGACTAAAAGGAAAGATTTCGTTTTCACAGAAGTTTGCTAAAAATGTAAGGTTCGCTCATCACCTCACAGCATTATTTCCTGTTTTATGGAGCAGTGTATTGCAAAGTCTAGAAAAAAAATGCTATGGTATAAATCTTAAATATACAATTTAAGTTATTTCAGGTAAATATAAAAAATCCTGGAATTTACAACTGATTTCCACTAGTTTCGTTTCAAAGTGTGTCCAACTGCAGCATAATATTATAATGTTACCATCAAAAACTGAACAAAAATTAACACGGTAAAAGTCTGCTAAGATCTTCAGAGTCTAATTTATAATCACACTCTTGTCTCTGTGGTATAAATTACTTTTATTGACTTTTCCACTCACTTATTGCACTGTAAATGTGCATGATTCCCTCTGACACTGCCCTTAGATACAAACTAGTATAACATTTCATTGTTTTGAAATAATCCATGTCTTATGTGTAATTTTGCAGGCTTGCCCGTTTATACTTGTTGAAAAGCTGCGACTGAAGACATGTTTTCAAATGGAGGTCAAATAGTTTGGTATAAATGAAATATTTTGCTGTAATATTAAAATGGTTGAGTGACAATACAAAAATTTTATTCTCTTTAATAACAAAATAAGTATTTTATTAAGTGCAACATTTTAATATTAATTTTGTGTCACTAATAGTAAAAGTTGCTCAGTATTGTTAAATTGCCGTGTTAATTCTTCTATTTGAGCTACAACGCTAAGATAAGTAACTGCTTAAACTTATCAGTTTTTAGCCCAACTTAAAACTAAGTAATTATCTAATACAGTTAGTTCATTAAACTTATAAGTTGGTATTTATCTTATATCTTTACTTGTTTCATGTTTAATTTTCGTATGTTACACTTTTGAACTTGGAACACTGTTGTAATTAATAATAAATGATTACATAACGAGGTGTAAAGATCCACTTGTTTGTTTGATGAGTGTTTCAGTACTGTAAAAAGAAATTTTAATGTGACCTTTTTAACTGACAGAAACTATAAAGCGTGTGATCAAGGACTATTATGCCAGAACCATGGACTTGGAAGATGCCAAGTTTGATCTGGAGTACGCCGTCAAAAAGAAAGACTATGAGGTAGACACAAAAATACATTTGTATCGAAATGAGTGCTGACATAAAGTTTATACTAGACAGTAAATAAAACTTACAATAACACAATAAATTCACAACACATTTTATTTAAAGAGTTCTAGGTATTCCACTTTACATGTTTGAACAACATTTTGCAACGTCGTTCACCCACAGTCCACACCTCCACACCTAATTTGCTGTCTAGTATAAAGGAAGCTTGACGTAAACCATGTCTCACTCAATCGAAGTGTATTTTTTTTTAGCTAGCAGCTATACTTCAAATTTTCACCTGTGTTTTTAACAGACTTTCTTGCTCTTCTTCTTGTTTTTGGGCGCATTATTTCTTTTTTCCTTTGGCTGGTTGAAATGGAACTGACTTTTCTGCACATTTTTTTTTAACCGCACTATCTTTTTTTTTTCCTATAACTCCACAATTACGAGGGCAAAGTGAGTGAAATTGTAGTCGAATTGTGCGATAGCTACCGTGAGGAGTGTGGCATGACTTGTTTTGAAGGTACATATTTTTTGAAGGAATGTAGTTTTAAATAAAAAAAAATGAGGAGTACCCTGTATTGTCGCTTCATTTAATGCCTGGTAGAAAGCCCCCCACCCCCACCCCCACCCTCATTTTTTTATTTTGGCCTTGAAACATTACCTTGTGTCTTGACCCAGTTTTCAGTGAACGTAGTTGTGTCAGTTGTGGAGTGGTAGGAGTGTTGTAGGGCAGCTTCCACCCCCCGAGTTGTAGGGTAGGGTAGGGTAGGGTAGGGTAGGGTAGGGTAGGGTAGGAGTTGTGGGCGAACCGCATGTGAGACTGCCAAATTGCCTGTACTCTCTGTCTCTCTGTTCCCACCAGCAAATCTCAAGTCCATCCTCAACGCGTACTACAAGCGCATCAACTCGCTCGAGGAAGAGAAGTACGACCACGAGGTTGAGGTCGCACGGAAGGATTTAGAGGTGTGTGCATGTGCGTATGTGCGTGCGTGTTCGTGCGTGAGTGACGCAGTCTGTCAGTCCTTGGTGTTGGGAGAGCCTGCGCCGAGCTTGGAAGAGGCCCAGTATTGCTCCGAAAATAACTGCCCGACTACAAGACGCGTCGTTCAGAAATGGAGGGCAGTCCTGTAGCTCTAAATAGAGAAACGAAATGCACATAAACCACGTCAGTGAATTTTCTCGTGCAAGCAAGTATCTCATAGCCAGTATGTAATATCACGCATAAGTTTTAGCTAGTTAGTTACAACAGGACTCAGGGTATCATAAGTAAATAGTATTTTCAAATTATACTTATATTTAAGGTACCGTAGTTTCAGAAATATATCTTCTGCCAATGATGGTCAGTTAAAATATATATGTAGTGCGTACTTTTGTAATGTAATAATACGTAATATAATGGGGGGGGGGTCTAAATTTTAGTTTTTAGCAACTTGCAGTCAATACATGGCATTTAAAATCCCGAATTTCTGCTGTGTGTGAAACGTGTAAACTTACTTTTCCCTATGATGATTCGTATACAGATTTAGATTAGTTACAAATATTACATGTTGCATGAAAAGTATGACAACGCCTAGAAAGAGTCCATGAAGTAGCATAAACTTTTTGTCCATCAGTTGACATAATGACAAAATTGTGTGGCAAATGTTTCTTTAGAGAATGGCAGTACATTTTTCAAGTTTTCACTATTAGTCAAAAACGGCCCATTGGTTAGTTGCAAGTTTTCGTGAACTCGTGCCTTTTGTTTGGTCGGCTGAGCCATTCCGTGGATTTTCCTACCGGGTGGGACCAACATGGGGGCTCGTTGTCTCGGGTCTACACACTGCCCCATGAAGAAGGGCCATGTTGCTGGCAGTGGAGGACTTTTCGCCGCTGCGTGTGGCTGTAGCTCGGGATAATCATGGAAGTTCCACTTCAACGTACTTGAACGTTCTCAGGCTTCGTTTAACTTCAGCACAGGTGCGTTGTGTTGTGAAACACTCCATACAAGACCCTCATCAAGGAGGGTAACGTTTCTGGGCATGGTAAATCGAACTGCTCGCATATGCCGCACGCCAAGGGATGTCTCGTTCACATGGTAAGCCCCGTACACAGATAAATACAAGTATCGAACACATCTGTGCTCAAAGCCCAACAAGCATTTAAGGGAATTACATTCGTCTTTGATCTGATGCAAGTTTTCGCCGATATCATTCGACAAATCTCATTCCGTTGTCGGATTACATACACTTCAGCAGATCTTGAATAATATGTTCGATATCGTAAACAGAAAATACTTGGATGTTTAAACACGTACAGTCATATGCATAAGCTCCAGATGATCTCAGCTGACTCGCTTTGATTTAGAAAGGTATTTTATAGAACTCTTTTAACATATCTTGCTACCCTAGGTGGTCTTTCGTACATCTTCCATGACAACTGAAGAGGCCTCCATTGTTCTTTACCTAGCCGGGCGCTGTTCTGTAACATTTTAGTGTATTTGTATACCGATATTTACTACATATTATAAATGGGTTGAATGGTGTTCTATGACTCAGTTTGTTACCATGACACTTTTCTTTATTTAAAATAAAGAGAACTGAAGTGTAGCGGTAAAGGTCACAGTATTCAGGTTATGTTCATCATACAAACTGGAGAGAAACAAAATACGAAATCAAATGAGAGTGAAAAGCAGAAATACTCAGGTTCCATTACATGTCCGGGGAAGATAAGGCGTCTCAGATATCTCTTATTATGGCGTATATTATTTTTCGTTGCAATTAACCCCTACATCTGTAAAGTTGTCCACGGGTTTAGTACGGCCATATATTTATGCTTAAGAATAAACTAGGTCCTTCTGAAAATGCGCGTTACAGAGAAGAGGATATTAATTTGTAAACTGTTACGCGGAATTTGTAACATGATACAAATACGATGTCCTATTGATGATTAACTAAGCCAAAGTAAATTGTGACGGCAGCAGGACTTATGTGATGTAGTCTATTCGCTCTTCGCACTTATTGAATGAAATCTTTTGTAAAAATCAGCCCATGAGTAATGTGTTTAGTCGTTTCCTAAACACGCCGTGTACCACAGGCGTTGTATACTTCTGTTAAAATTATCCTACTGTGCTGGTAAATTAAACTTTTACTTATATATTATCTGGAAATTACAATATTTAATTTATAATTAATATTTATGAATGAAAACACAGAGAAAAATCTGTAATGGTAATGGCTAGTAAGAAATAGTTCTCATGCAAAACATTGTTAAACTGAGTGCGCAGCATGAGGTGGAGTAATATCCCGGCAGGGCTTCAGAAAAGTTGGAATTAGCCATAAATGGACTATAGCTGACTATATATATATATATATTCCAGTAGGCATATTATGGATTTCAGAACAGAGATGAGAACTTTGTCAGACCTACGCGCCTTCACATAAGATATGTCTTACTCTCGTAGACATACCGCATGAAGACGATTGCGCGGAGCCATCGTTATGGCTGATGTTATCGTAAATACACCTGCAGTATCGTGAAGCGAGTAGAAGTTACAGAACAGGGCCCTAGGGAATGACTCGGTTAGGAACGCACTCCCAAACACAGGACTGACAGCCCAGCCTGTACATAGCCGCTATGTGGTATGGATGCTGCCCGTATGCCTTGTGTAGCTGTGTAAGGCCCGGCGGTTGTCGCTCAAGGCCCGTTCTACAACGAGCGTTCGCGTAAGGAATACGCAGACGGAATGTGTGGACGAATCGGTACGCATTTCACCTGTTCCACAACGTACAGAACAGTAACAGTCTGCAACCTACGAGAGAAAAAATCTCTTGTGTTGTGAATTACTGATATAAGGTTTATAACATACACACTTCGTTTCCACTATTTATATAATGTTTAGATACTCCAAAAGTAGTAATACGAAGCCATGGGCGTGTGTTTATAAATTCCACTACCTCATTTTCTTGTGAACCACGTTAACGAACGAAATACTCCGATCCTATTGGCTAGCGTGGATTCGCGGACACGGAAGTTGGCGAGCTTTGTTAGGTAGTTCCGCGCGTGTCCTTGTACACATGAGATCCACTCGAGATGGGAACACTGGAGTAGTCTAACGTTACCCGCTGCCGTGACACGTGTTCGCTTTCTGTGTTGGAGAACGGTGCCGAAGCGACAGACGCCATTAGCTTCGTGTCACGCTAAATCTGCCCCGCGGTGCCTGGATGTGTGTTGGCGACAGTGAGGTGGTGTCGTGATTGGTGGGCCCCAAACACTCGTGCGTTTTTTTTTTTTACATTTCCGTAAAAAAAAATTGGCAATTTACTGATCCTTGCTGACGCCACAAGGTGGCAATTTCCAAGACTTCCTGAGTTTATATTATTTTCAATTTTCACCTGTTAAATTCAAAATATTTACTTACGTTTGTTTAACTTAAATAACTCCTATTCCCTAACTTAAATAACTCCTATTCCCTAACTTAAATAACTCCTATTCCCTAACTTAAATAACTCCTATTCCCTAACTTAAATAACTCCTATTACCTAACTTAAATAACTCCTATTCCCTAACTCCTATTCCCTAACTTTTTTTTTAAGTATTGTAATTCCCAGCGTGATTTATTTTGCCAAATTCAAGACGTAAATATTTCTTTAAATTTTGCATTAAACAGCTAGTAAAATCTAATAATTCAATGTTCGAGGAACTCGATTTATATGCTCGTGAGATCGCTTTTCATGTGATGTAATTATAACTCTTCAAGTATGTTGTGTTTGCTTCGGTGTACTTAGAATGAACCGCAAAAAAAAAAAAAATTTTTATTTTTAATGCTGATCTTAACCGACATTACAATTTAAATTGCTGGTGATTGGATTATTTAAATTGCTTACAGAGTAGAAAGTCCATGGAGCCAAAAAATGCTAAGAAGAGAGTGTTTTGGGGTGACCGTCAACAGCATAGCACCACTGAACGTGTATGAGTGGAACTGTGTGTTCGAGTGTCTGAGGCATATGAATGCCTGCCTTTTAAAAGCCTTTGTCTTTCAGAAGTGAAGTATGCTTGTGCGTTCATAACATGCAAGTTCGTCGGCTTCTTGGCGATCAGCTTTGCTAGCACTGTGCTATTTCCAGTTCAGTAGCCCATTTAAACGCAAATCAGTATAGAAGGAGCGCAATTTCTCGCGGTGTCGGCCAGTTCAAAATTTCTTGCGATGAAGTCTGCGTATGCCGTTTCATTATTCGCGCTTAAAATTGAACTTTCTGCGACTCTGATTCATTAAACTCAGTGTGCATATCTTAATGGATGTCGATAGCTTCCCAAGCCTGCGTACTATTATATTTTTTGCTGAAATGTTAAATGACTAAGTATGTGAGAAACTTTAATTTAACAGCCGTACGCAAGCCAAAATCAAAAGCCTAAATATTTATGAATTTTGCTTATAAACGTGATTCCGCGGTTGTGAATTCCATTAACAAATTCGCTTCATCGAGTCGTTAGCAGGTACCAAAGAGTGAGCCAAAATTAATGTACTGAGTACTGCGTTTTACAGACACCTCGGTTTTTAATCTCTCTGATCGTATCCTGAGTTTTAATACTTTTCTAAACTCTCCTATGTTTGCTCAAATTATTTTCTCTAACATTCAAAACTTTCCTTTGTTTGCTATTGCTTTTTCATACTTTTTAATAGCGCCTACCACGTGGTGTACCTTCAGAGTTGTATTGCACTTTAATAACTTAGTTTGTACTTCTTATATGGAACTTTTGAATTAATGCGTTTTTACATCTCCTAGCCATTTTATTAACGTGACCTTCACTTTTAACTTCTGCAGCTTACATTAACTGTGTCCTGACTTTGCCCACACTTGTGGTTTTCTACAAACAATTAATATTATTAGTGCCCCGAAACAAATTACTTTATATTACTTTATATTGCTTTACACACTGAAAAACTTACTGCCGGCTATCTGCTAACGCCTGTGTTCATTTGATGATAGTGTTTATTTAATTTTCACGGCATGCGAACGTTTCCAAAATTATTTATCAGCTAAAACACGCGTCCTATGCATACTGCTATGTGTTTGGCAAAGCATCTCTATTTCATGAGGGTTCAACATAGATATTATGCTGTTGTTGTCAGATTAATATTAAGTCCTGCAAGGTATTGATCAATTTGTACAACTCATTTTGTCTTTTTGCGGAGTAATTTTTCCACCTGCAGATTGGACTTCATCGTTTCTTACTGCGTTCCACTTAAACAAATGATACTCTGTATGCGGTACAATTCCGTGACATTCAGTGCCACCTATGTGTTCATTTTTTTTTTTTTCTCATCCGGGTTGTCTCATTAATTGTGTACTCGTTAGAAGCTTTGCGAATTCACATTAAGTTTGGTTCACTATAAACGTGCGTTTTTTTTTTTAACAGTGCCGCTAGGGATACTTAAGAAATTTTCGAAAGATTGTATATTACGTATGCTGATAACGGAATGACGAATATGATGTTTGTCGCAGTAAAAGGTGAACTGCCAGATGTAGGATGTACTTCTTGGACTTTGTTACCATAGAGATGTATTAGATCGTTGGATGGGAGGTTTAGTACTAGATCCGGACTTGTTTCTTCTTTGATTGTTTTATTTTTAACTGGTACAGCTTTTGCTTAGCTTTTGTGTTTATAACCAAATATCTCTTTTTCTCCCCCTTCCTGCCAAGTCCTGTTCAAAACTTGACTCCTCCTTTGAATCACGGAAACAAACCGTTACTCACAAATTTCATATTTAAAAAAGTGCCCTTCAAATAGCTTCTGCACTGTTCCATCGACATACATTATCAAGTTCGGCTTGTTTTGGTCACAACTCATTAAAAATAGTTTTGATAGATTAGAAACAAAACTACACTCTCTCCAATATTATAATAATACTCCCCAGTACAAAGTTTTGACATTCAAAGACAATAAAAATTTCGAACAACAACAAAAAATCAGTAACACGCATAGCAGTTGTCCATGTTTGTCCCCATGGATGATTGAGATCTCTATCTCTGGAGAAGTTATTTTTAAAACAAGCGTCGAATAATGTTAATGAATATATTTTACTACATGTGATTCAACTTCTTGTGTCGTGTAAATAATAGATCATATTTTCAGTTTTTTTTTGTGTATTGTGTTCGTGCAGACACAAATTATTTTGTTTTTTTTTTTTTCTCTCTTTTTCTTGCCTTCTAGCGGAACTTCAGACGATATGCATGGTATATTGGAACAAAATAGCTGGTCTAGAGGGTGATAAATTTGACCTTGAGCATACTAGTAAGATAAAAGCAATGGAGGTAAAGAACGACGGGAAGTTTGTTGCTAGTGTTTTCTATTGTGCATATGAGTGTCCGGATTGACTCATCTTTGCACCATCCTCTCCCAGCCTTCAGAGGCCCGGAGACTCAACTTGACGGAGTATACTTGATCCGCTCTACTAATGCACGGTGATACAACCCAACAACCTCGGCACAGCTGAAAGCTTTCCTTTCTGTTCGCAAGTTGGTACAGCCTCGAGATAGTCGGGGAAAATTCATTGTTTAAACGTTTGAACAAGGGGTGTTTATGTGTTTCCCGTTGGTTCAGGAGTACATGGGAATTTAAGCCTTAACCCATGGAACTTTCATCCTGAAAAATAAAACTTAGATTTGCTTACAAATACGTTACGAACTGAATTACTTTTTTAAAAAAAGATTTGAAACCTACATTTTAAATCGGGCACAAAAACTACAAATTAAATTTTGTCAAAAACGTTCTTCATAAAATGTTCCATAAAGGTTAATGCATAAATTAATGGATCTTGTACCGAGTGGATGATTATGCTATGACCAATTCAAAACCGGTCTAAAACTATTTCTTCTAGTATGTTTCTTAATATCGCTGATGTTCTGTTACTAATAGAGTAGGACACGTTCCCGTAAGAAAGATAAAATATATTCCATATTTCTTGCCTATTTTTAAACTGCTTAACGATTTCCACGAACTTGAGCCTCACAGATGCAACCTCACAAACTGAAGTGAGATATACAAGAAACACTTGAAAATCCAATTTTCCTGGCAGTCCTTAATTTAAGGCGTGTCTTTCGATTAACGTCTCTAGTTATGCAAAAGTAAAGAGGCCCAGTGATCCCTTGTTGCGGAAAATCAAATAATACAAGTTAAATTTCTCTGCAGAACATCAGATTTTACTTAACGCTTAAAACAATATTCGTCCCACTTTTTTTATAACATTTCAACTTCAGTTCCAGCATTTATAATTTATTCCTTCTACGTCGCGTAACAAACATCTGCGCTGAATGAAGAATTCGGAGTATTAATAAATGAGCGTTCCAGTTTGCAGTAGTGCTGTCGAACTTGCAACCAAGTTGGCATCTGAGTATTCACGTGTCTGCTGTGTAAACAAGTGTGATCTGAAAAAAAATAAACCGGGCCTATTGTCATCGTATTGTTTGTTAGGCGTTCTGGGTCCACTCACCTCACCACGAGGCTGTACCACTTTCTCCAACGAACGATTCCTTGAAATGCCCTTTGCCCCATTCCTGACTTTCTTGTTTTTTCAGGTGGATGTCGTGGACCTCTCACTTCAATACTTGCTGGTGTCTGTAGAGAGAGAAACAAACTGGATGCGATGCACGTTCGGTTTATTATCCTTGTGAAACAAATTCACTTCCCATTGTTTCTCAATCCCCTTAAAACGCTTTTTTTTTTTTTTTTTTTTTCGGGAATAAGTTTGGCGAGTATAGGTAAAAGGTGTAACCCACGACCGTTTATACAGGAAACGTATTGCAATATTTTCGAATCCCGATATCACTGCTGTGAGTATAAAATATAAGTTTTACTTTTGAAATGTGGAAAGTCATAAAACCGTTTTGACTAAAGCAACATTTTCAGAATGTAATTGAAGTATCAGAAATCTGTGTTTTAGCTTTTGAAGACACGTCCTTTTCTTGCCTGTGTCCAAACAGGGAATTGGTGATAATTGGAAGTATTTCTCATTTTGACTTTCGGAAACGAACATAACTTGCCTTATAAGCTGTTTATAATTGTTACGGGTGTGTATTTAAATGCGAGTTTTCACAGGTGTATTTCAGATCCTACCAAACTTAATTTTGTGGGTGATTTAGAAAGAATTCTTCTGGCATCTTCCAGTTGACCCGAAGCTTTCAGTCACGTTTCTGTTGTTGACGGAGCAGGGACGTCTTCTCAATGACAGCCTCACGAAACACACAGCCGTCGTGGTCAACATTGTCCGTCATGAGGTGACAAACCGAACGCGCATCGCCGCCTCTATTGTGACTTGTGGATCCTCCACAGCTCGATGCTCTTGTGTTTGTTTTTGTAGCGAACCTGAAGTCGATCGTGAGGCAGTATTATGACCGCGTTTATCTCTGTGAGAATCAGAAATGGGATTTGGAACATGAAGTGAAAAAGAAAGATTTTGAGGTATGCTGCAACACGCCTGCTATAGCTGTCCGGTCAAAGTTGCACTCACTATGTATCTCTCTCTCTCTCTCTCTCTCTCTTGTCGTTGAGGAACGATGTGCGCCGAAAAATCACATCGTCCAATTACCACCCCCCCCCTTCATCTACATTCATCATCATCACCCCACCGCACTCCTTGCCAGCCCTGCCTCGCGCTAGCAGATTATGAAGTCCTGCCCCGTGGATCGCCCACAACACTGCGCAGCAGGTTATGTTTTGTGCTCAAGGACTTCTCTGGAACACACACAGGCCCTCACGCTTCAAGAGATCCCCTCCTCCTCCTCCTCCCTTCACGGGCCCAACTAGAGACTGTAGCCATATCCCTCAGGTTCAGCAAGATAATTGTTACTGCTCACAGCTTCAACACTCTCCGGTTACATCGGGAACGAAATTTCTCGTCTCAGTATCCGTGGGTGATAGATTAATAACTCTAGTACTTTATAGCTGTTACCATCTGTTTTATACATAACAATTTTGTCCCTGCGTGGTAGGCCCTTTTTGTGCATAATTAATGTAGTTAATGTAGTTCTGAAACGATTTCGTACTAATATAACTCAAATCTCTGTGCGGATGCATTTGTAGAGAAGGATAAATTTTTTGCTATATATATGTATAATACAAATAACATCTACGTCCTAGGTTTAAGATCTAAATTAGATATTTTACTTTCAGCTCACCTCAAACTGTTCCGAGTCCTAGTTTCTAGAGCAGAAGGCAGCTGGTAGTCTCTCTCTTAGTTTCGTCGTTCATTGAAATGTGCATTCCCTCGTCTCATGATGTATCATTCCCTCGTCTCATGATGTATCATCTCCTTCTACTGAAAATATCACACGTATTTCCGTCGATTCAAGCTTATCGATTTCTAGGCCCTTGGTATAAAGTTATGTTAGATTCTATGGGAGTAGATTTCCTCATTTTCTTTGTGGCTGTCAACACATGTCGTCTTCTGATGCATGCTGTAAAGTTTACTTATTTGTGTCCTGCATATCGACTGTCCCACGGACCTGAACTTAGTTATAATATATTATTTGTATTAATTACTACTCAAAGGCATTCTTGGATGTATAACTCTTTCGCACACTTCAGTCTAGAAATAAAAATTTTAAATAATCCAAAATAATAGATCTGCTAGCTGACGTTATCAGTCGTCTTCGACCCCTTATGACTCTACGTGCAGCCATTTTCCACTGCCACCAGTGCCATCAGTGACTTTTTTAAAATTATTTTTTCTAACTTCTTGTTACCACACACTGAAGTCTCGTGGAATTCATGTTCCAGGCGACCTCTCCGATTATCATACACACAACATTTTCAAATATTTAGTTTTTCCTTTCTAAGCATGCGAACTGGTAATCAGGTTGTCACAGAACATCCATGAAGATCCCGCCGACGATTTGTTTGATCCTCCGCTAGTTCTACCGGAATCCTCGAAACGTGAGGGCATGTGTATTCAGTGTTCTTTTTTTTTTCTTTTTTTTTCTTTTTTGTAATTCTGAGCTGAACTGTATGAAGTGCTTCACTTTCTACATAGTGTGTAAATATGTACATGAGCACATTCCCATTTAATCAGTATCCTGCCCCGTATGCCCTTGTACGCTTGTAAATCTAACGCTGTGCATTCACCAGTAAGGATGAAGTATCTTAAAGAAAACAATAGAATGAGTATTGACTAAAATAACTCCCCAAAACTGCGATACTAACACATTATATACTTGGTTATGGCAGACGTTTCGTAACACTTCTTAAGTAACATTACATTATGGAATTATGTTTATGATTAGTTGAAAATTTGAGGACGTACAGCGTCGATCAGGGCTGGTAAGGTTGAAAAAAAAAACTAAAGATAAAAATACGTAATTGCTGATTCGTATGAATACGCTGCAACGTGGTGCAAATTCCTTAGTTAATTAGTTGCTGTATTTTCTTCATTCCCTCTGTCTTCATAGTGTTTTCCATGGTGTCTGTCCTGTGTTGATCACCCTTAAATTTGTGTGTTATTTCGACGAGAAAGTAGCTGAAGGTGTACATATGAGTGGAAATACTTTTGTAAATTTACTGGACGAGGAAAGCTGGGCACGAGTAGGTTAGCAAATCCATTAACCTCTGTAACATGTATATATTATACAATAGGTTTCGGTTCTACAGGACTTCGTTGATTTTTGTAAACAAATTTGAACTGCAGCCATTTTCCTTCCATATTTAAATCATTAACGGTTATTTAAGATATGTCATTTTCTGCACATCCAAAACTTCTGTTTCAAGTAGACTGCATTTCTATCAAAAGACCATAATCCAAATGACACATTTTTGTGTTTGCCTCCTTCTGTTACAGACTGTAATTGTGATGTTTCCCTTACCTTACTTAACCAAATAACAACTCTAACTAGTAGCTACCTATGAATTTTTGAGCTGCTGTAGTTTTACCGTATACCCGCTATTTCCAAGTAGTTCTAACCTATTACTGTTTCATGAATTTTTTTCTAACAAACGTTCTGTTAACAACTTTTTGCTTTATAACTGCCAGTTTTAAGCCAACTATCTCTTCCTATAAATTAAAACGTAATTTTTGAGTTACAGCTTGCAATATTTTATTTAAGCTGTATAAAGTAATGCACTTCATATTTTTAAGTCATTAATATATTTCACAATACAATTTAATTTCTTTAGAACTTGGTGCCAATATTTTTTTGTGCTAGAGAGGGCTGCAGCTCTTAAAATAAACTTCAACTCGATTTTTATAATTTTTTACTGTTTTATTAATACTGTGTTTTTCAAGAACTTTTTTTTTTTTTTATGAGCATAGCTCAAAATCTTTCTGTAGTAGGTTATAGAAATCTGCTTTGCAAACCTACGAAGAGGAAGAACTGTGTTCTAACACTTCATAATTCAAAAACCCTTCCCTGAATTTTTAATAAAATCGTTTTGAAAAGCGAAATGTGATCATGTAATCTGTTCATGTAGCCGCCAAATATGTTTCCCGTTTCTTCCATCATCCCTCTGTTTCGCTCTCAGCTGTTTCGATGTCACTTTCCTTTTATCGCTTTGGAGTTTGCACCACGTTTGCTCAGCCTTTTCCTTGTCCCTGTGCTGTGACCAGTTTGACCTCCTCACCTCTCCCGATTGACCACGCGACCTCAAAGTGCACGAGGGAAGCACAGATGTGCAACCTCGTCACACATGTGGTTATTTCCTGGGAATCCATCATGCCCCCTTGAATGTTTAAGACTGGCAACTTGCCGAATAAGAACGCGCCTTCTACACTAGCCAGGCGATGTGACGCTTGAAGACTGGAAAGGTATAATAATATGAAGTGGAATATTTGACCTTGGATTCCTGCACGCTTATTTTCCGTGTAGGAACCTATAGCTGCTGGATATACCAATGTACCATTCTTGCGATCAGCGCTCGGGCAGTGTGTCAAGGTCCGTGCCAATTTTCCGCAGTCCATAAAAGTTTTTTTTTTTTTTTTTCGAGTGGCAGACGTTCATATTTGGCAAGTTGCGTCCTGTAAAAAATGAAATTTCATGATATTGTTTGCTCGGGCTTTTTAATTTCTGCTCAAGAGAGGACGAAAAATAAGTACTCCCGTCCATTTCTTGCACTAGGTTTCCGGATGTGTATCCAACGAAAATGTTTTCCTCACAAGTGCCGATATGCAAACAATATCACCTGTATATAAACATTACGCGTTCAAAACCTGTCTCCGAGTGTGCCTAACAGCATTAATAATTTTTTATGGAGCGTTTTCCAATATTACTTTTTATGGAAAACGTATGTACAAATATTTTATATTTTATTTTTTCTGATTAGCTATGAACGTAGAAATTTTTTTTTAGTTCAACCTAACTTTAGATATTTTTTTTGTATATTTAGAAATGTAGATTAACTAGAGAGGCCAACTGCTCAGGACCGGCTCTGGCCTCGGAATGGAGAAGGTTACCATCACACGCCTACACGATACATGCAGTCGTCTCGCTAACAGTGCAACGATCGAAGTGTTGCGCTCGACAGTCAATCAGTTGAAACATTGCGCCTTCGTCTGGCCCGCATTTCCGCAACGTTACTCTACCAGCATAATTTCTCACACCGGCCGACAGATAAAACTTAAGATTTTATTTCCCAGGGATGTCCCAGAGTTCCAGATTAATTTTCAAAGGGTCGTGAATCAGTACTAAAACGGCGTATAGTACATTAACTGCAGTCTATTCGCGGTTTCTTCGCACTTTTTTTAATCAATCCTTTGTAAAATCACCTGTGCCGTATATCATAAGCATTTTATAGTTGTGGTAACATAAAACTACGCTATTCTCGGTTAAGTAGAACTTTCATTTACATTTGATCTATAAATTACAATATTTCATTTATAATTAATATGCATTTAAAAAAGAAAGAAAATAGTTGCATTGGTAACGCGTAGCAAGAAATAGTTCTTATGCAGGATATCATTACGCTGAGTGCGCACGAATGTGGTGCGTTGCCCCTTTTGGTGTAATTGCCTAAACTCGGTTAAGCATTGTTTGGTTGCATGCAGCGTCGTATGTGCCGCTCTGCTTCGATCCCAGCATGACGCATTAATGTCGAGCCATTTCACACACCGTAAATGTGTAAGTTGTGTGGCATAATGTATGGCCCTGAGGAACGTGTCATCCGGTGGAAATATTCCGTTCATAAAGTACTTAGAAGCTGTTATTTCGGATTGTCCTCAACTGATTTTTCTTGTACTGGCTTCCAGAAAAAATCGTAAACTCCAGTTAACGTGATCAGCGGTAACCTATGTACGACTACTTCTGAAACAATGGATATTATTATTATTATTATTATTACTATTCACGGCCCCATTTACATTCAGAGGAACTTTCATTGAGAAATTTGTGTCACTTCACAAACCAAAGTTTGCAGTTTCAGAAAATAGTGTAGAAAAAAAAATTCAGTTTGAAGTTTCTCTGTTGTGAACAAACCGAAGTTCATGAATACAACAACCTAGATATGAACTAATGATTTCAATCAGTAGAATCATTTTACTGGGTCTTCAGTTAAAGGCTGCTCACGATAAAGTGAGCACTTTTGAAATCAACCTTGGAAAAAAATCACTGCCCCCTGCATGCATATGTTTTAACGAGTACACTGAGTGACATGTGCCTAGTAAAGTTGGTAACGATAGATGGTTAGTAGTTCCGTACCTCACCGTCGAATAAAAAGTGTCAGGCAACTATTTCTGATAACTTAGATTTGTTTGTTTCGCTTTCTGTGTTTTTAAATGCATTTAAGTGTAAGAATGAGCAGATTTTTTTAATATTTACTTTTCTAACAATGTCACAGTTTTACTTGACAGACATATGAATAAAGTGATGAGGCCCATTACAATTTTAATCTTACGTAGGGTGGAAGAATACACAACGTGCATATACGCAAATCTTAAACAGGGCTTTCAAAAGTGCTCGTTTTACCGTGTACAGCCTATAATGATGTGTTGTCAAATCACTCACAGCACCGAGGTTTCACTGCCAGGCCAGATAAATTCACTGTGAATCAGTGCAAATCTCTGTTTAATCAGTGAACAACAGCAACTAAAATGATCGCTGGTATTTCACTGATTCAAACGGAACAGTTCCAATAGCTCTACGGTCGAATTCACTGATCCGGAGCAGTTTTACATTTTTTTATATTTAAGAGCGTAGCACTATATGAGCTACAGAATCACTCAGTAATGAAGTTTTCTTTGTTTTCCTGAGTAGAGTAACGTTTCGGATTGAGCCCTTAAGATAGGAACGTTTGCACCGTCACGTGATGGGGCAAACCATTTCTCGATCGTTAATGCTGGTCGTAGGTGAGAAGGTGAACCATAATACAATTCTCACTTGCATGTTTTCGCCGAGTGAAATAGCTGAGTCCGTGTCTGGAAGTTGGATAATTGTTCGTACGTACTTTTTCGAATCACTCGGAAAGTGTGAAACATGCAGGTTTATCCTAGTGGCAGATATATGTGGCATTGTCTATACACTATGTTATAGCTTATGTAGGGTTTTATTATACTAGCAATGTGGTGTTTCTGTTCTTGGTAATATTTTTCTTTTTTAGAGATTTTTTTCCTTTTTTTTTTAACTATTATAAAGACTCCTAATAAATCATCATTAAGTATTTAAATTTTTGACTATATTTCACCATAAATAATTCCTGGTGTGAATAAAGTAATTTCCTAGGACTTTTTTTTTTACTATTACCAGTAGAACACTGCATTGCTAATTTTTATTTTATTGATGAACTTATCAATTTCTATTTCAGATCTGCTGTTTTATATATCGTATTCGCATGCACGGAGACATAGCTTGTTCCAACGTGTCCATCTTCGTTCGTGGATTTTGTGGTAAGATCTGTGATTAATTCGTCGTGGATGTAAACCACGTTCTCTTGTTCAACTGAATCATCGTTTTGGACCACGTTACTTCGGCAACACTGGGTTTCAATCCGTCGAGTAGGGATATGTCGCCTGATATGGATTTTTTTTTTTCCCCAGGGGCAATTTATTTTTCATTTCGTATTGTGATGTGGTTCTAAGCAACTACTGGAGAAGTCAAAAGACCTTCTTAAAATTCCGAGTCTTCACAGTTGAGCGGTTGGGGAGGGGGGGGGTTTCAGTTTTGCGTACGTAACTAAGATTTAATTATAAATATTATTTTTCTTTGTCGTGTCCAAGTTCAGGGGGAAGTTTGTCGTTAATTTTCAATTTTGCAGCACTTATTAAATATGAAATGTGTGATCAGAGCAGGGTAGCAATAATATATCACCCTCGAAGAACCAGCAGAATAAATTAGATACGACGTGATATGTTTGTTTACGCTAGTTGTTTCCCGGAAGTTCCTTAAATACCGACAGAAGAAATACACAAAACTGCAACAACCCAAAACTACACGTAATTTTGTAACATAATTATATCTTCCACATGCACCGTCCCTTCAACAAATCCTCTACGTCATCCATATCGCAAGACGCGACTAATACGCCTGAACTAAATAGTTTTTTTTTTGTTCCAGCCGTAACAAAAATACAGGCATAATTTCCTGCATGATTTTGCAAGTTTCTGAATATGTTAAATACCTTTCAAAAATATTTTTGTTATGTGCATTCAGTTATATTAATTTCATTTTAATTTTTCAGTGGATGTACTAAACTGCCTGTGTTGTGCATTCATGATTTCTGTTGTCTTTTTTTTTGTCTTGATTTTTAAAATAAAGGCTAGAATTTAACTGTGTTAATGAACGTTTACTCAATTTTTGTAACAAATTAATACTTTCAAGTTATAGTTAGTGTTGTGTGCTTCAGAAGCTTGTGATATGTCTCCGTTGTGTTTTTTATGTGCTGTTCTTTTTCCTCTTTTACAATGTAAGTATATGCGTGTTTTTATTTCATGTAAACTAGAGAGATTAAATTAATTTATATACTTTCAAAAGTCAAATTTTACTTGAGAAATACTTAAGCTTAATAACTGGAACGCGAGTGTATTCATATTTATACTTGTGACAGCTGGTAATTATTTGGAAAAGGAAATCTGTTTCCTAAGTAAATCTTTAGATTTAATTTTAGTAATGAGTACAGCCAGTATTTTCTTTCTTGCCTGTGTCTCAAACAAAGTAAGCTGTCATTTATCGCACTCGTATTGTGTTTTGTCACTGCCGGTCTAAGGCAGCTAATGATTTCTTCGCTGACACTTGAGAAAAATACTAACAGTCTGGCATGTGTGCTTTTGCAGATTTCTGAACTGAACAGCCAAGTCAACGAGCTCCGTGGAAAATTGTAAGTAACTCAGTTGTAAATTTTATCACGTGCCTTATTTTTCTCTCTAGTTCTCCCCTCCCCTTAGTGTTCTTGCACCGTATGTGCACCGAGTCAGAAAGTCTCGTGGTTCGTAAACCTCCATGTTCGGGAGGTCATGACGCATCCAACATTTCTGTGCAAAGCGATGCGATATAACAGTGATAACTATGTTAAATACATTCTACAGTTCCAAATCTGGCGAGAAACAAAATGATGGTTTCTCTATCTCCCGTTTAATAGTTCGTGCCTAGGGGCGCCTGTTTATCGCGGAAAGACTTCATGACAAATTGTGTTCCAAAACGCTTTAGTTCAGAACCACTTTCGTGATTGGCGCATTTGATTTGTTGCGCGACTAATCTGTCTGCCCGCTAATCACTGACGTTCAGTACAGGAGAAACTTAATTCTGATTGGATCACTCACGTAACAGACTCTCTTCAGACAAATACAAGCGGACAGTAGTGAAATGAAGACTGCAAGTGTGCACATAATATGATATTGAAGTCTAGCCTCCGCGTCAAATTTTTCGCGAAAAACAGGTGGGCCTCATTTATGTCCCATAAATTAGCGTTTAAAATTTAATTTGCTTCTTACACTGAAAAAATTGTAATAAGTACAAATTAATTATATTATCGTGACAAATATTTTGTAGGCTGTATTCTATTTCTAGTTCATACAAAAGATTTAGACAAAACAGTATTTTAAAAGTCAGTGTTACGAGCCTACGGATGTACAATACATCCTAAAGAAAATACTTTTCTCATTCTTAGCTATCAAAATGATAAAGAGCGGTTATTCTTATGTCGTAGAAACTTCGGTTTTAGTCTTGAATTAATGTCTCCACGTATATAATTATTTTTTAAAAATCAGCATGTAATGGTTTTTCGCGATTGCCAGAATCTAGATTTTCCAAATCGTTTTTCCATTAGAATAAACCTAATGTACTAAAATGTGTGCTGTTACGTCCTAATATCACAGCATACTTCGGAGTGTAATTTTCAAAACGTCTTTGGTATCGTATTCATTATTATGAAGCCGTATAAATATATAAAAAATTGCGTTTACGTATTTCGGTATGTAAATACCATATTATAGTCAAAGTTAGCGTTAAATATGTAACGGCACCTGCCTCGGACCCAGCTATCGACCTCTCATCCACAAAGTCCCATATTAGTGTCTAGACTACTGAAGACCAGCTGAGCGATTTTCTCGTAAGCGAAGTACGCCATTTTCTGCACGTACCGGGATGAGTTTTAGTACGTTGTAATTTCTTCGCACCTTTAATAAAAGCCCGCACAACATGTTCAGGTTCAAAACTTCCATTACAGTTTAGGAAGTTGTCTGAAGATTATGCTACGTTTTATGGCGGTTTGTTAAAAACCTGCAAACTTTTTCATTCGAAATATTTGGCGTTAATTCATGCACTTCGATTTTGGCCAGTTTCAAGTACGTTGTAGATTCAACCTGATTCCTCTGCTTACAGCGACTCAAATACTTCTGCATCAAGAGAGAAAATTTTAATTAATTCATAATGAGTAGTAACAGGTGATTTTCGCGAAAAAAAAATTTCAAGTCCATTTGTACTCCAAGGCATATTAGTTCTTATACACTTTCGTTGTTGGGTGGTTTGAAATGTCACGTGCCTCAAGCGTTTATCCGCCGACCATTGATGTTCAGTATCGGAGTACGATATTACGATCGGCCCAGACAAATAATAACATATCTTCTCACGTAGACACGCAGCCAATAACCAAAGGAAGTAGTGGTTATGGATGTAGGATATTGGAGTCTAGCATGGCCATAAATATTTTCGCGAAAAACACCTGTCCCTAGTAATGGGTCTAGAAGTGTAACTTACCAGAAAATCGTACAACAAACTAATATTTAGGACTATAAAAAAATTGTCACTGACGTATTTTAATACGTAAAAATTTTATTAATGTTTTTTAACGTATTAAGTGATTAAGTTCAAAGCAGCACCGGTTCCCTGCCATGCGTGCCTATTATTCATCAAATTCCAAAAATGTAACTCTAACAAGAGTCGAATTATGTGATTAATCCGCTCCAAAGCCATTTGTTTGATATTTATTTAATTGGACACTTCACTATTGTAATTAGTCACGCAGGTGTAGTTTGTAGTAAGTAAACCTATAATGTGTTATTTTCTTTGACAGAAAGCTTAGTTATATAACATGTTCGTCTTCCTGGCGATTCACTAGCTTATTTAAGAAAGGCACAAAGCCTTAGAACTAACTAAATTTAGAGACTTTGTTTCCTTTCTTTTGTGGCCTTCCCCTTCAAGAACTTCTGGACACATAGCGAATTTTTGTATTTCGAAATACTCAGTACAAATATGAAAGTAAAGGAAGGCTGGTGATAATATAGTATACTTGCAGTACCTTCACAAATTTTTCATCAAACTTTTGAAATATTAGCCCATGAATGACGTGTTTGGTTGTTTCCGAAGCACGTCACGTATCAGAAGTGTTTAGTATTAATAAACCAGAGATAAATTAGTTGTGTTGGTAATACCTGGAAAGAAATGGTTCTCGTGTAAAATATTACTGAAATGGGTTCGCACGAATGTGGTGGGTTCTCCTTTTGGTGTAATTTTATAGCCTTGGTTAAGAATTAGTTGGAGCTACGCGTCCAAGGGTCAAGATGCGAGGGAGCTGTACGGGCGACACTAACACGCACGCCCTAGTGTCTCATCGCTCCTACGGGCAAGGCGTGCAGTGTTTCCGCCGTGACGCTGTACTGTGCAAATTAGATCTGTAACAGTGGGGTTTTATTGCACGCGATGAAAGACCACAGATTAAACAACGTCCGTATCTCTGTACTTTTCTCTTACCGTTTAAGGGAACTGCACAGGCAGGCTTTAAAAATGCAATATTTGACCATCTTTACGGGGTTTTTTTTCTCCGAGATTATACTAAATATGACAAAAGTAAAATAATAGGGACATCGATGATTGTTAATTTATCTTTTCTGGCAAAAGTCGTATTTGCAGAACATTTATTTACCGAGATACGTGTATTTAGGCAAATAAACTATTTCAGAAAAAAAAAATGCAGGTCCCTATAACTCTTAAGCTTTGCTCGCAGGCGGAAAGTAGAACTTTGTCAGGCAGGGTGTCAGGAGAGTTGTAATGGATGACACCAGGGGCTGTTGGTCACTCGGTCGACCAATGAGAGAGCGAACACTGACATTGCGCGCGTCTGTCGTTGTTTCCAGCATGAAGCCCACGCTGAAGAAGGTGTCCAAATACGAGAACAAATTCGCTAAGCTGCAGAAGAAAGCAGCGGAGTTCAACTTCCGTAACCAGCTCAAGGTCGTGAAGAAGAAGGAGTTCACCCTTGAAGAAGAGGACAAGGAGGTGAGCGCCTGTTTCCAAGGATCAGCGCCATATAGAAAAATTAATTAATTAAAGCGCCACCTTTCGGAATAGCAAAACTCCTCCCCTCCCCCCTCCCCCCAACGCATTCTCTATCGTTTCGTCTCAGTCACAGAAAAAATACACTCCCTCACACCCTTGTGTGCTTCAACGAATTACAAAGCGTCGATCGTAATGCAGTTTGTCATCACGAGATTATCATGCATCTTCTCGTAAACAATAAAACGTGCATTGCACGGAAACTCCGAGGCCCTGTGTCCATTGCATTCTCTGATTGGCCAAAACTTTCAAGCAATCTGGCCACATGTGTAGAACAGCATAGCTGGTCTGTGATTGGCAGGCGCATGAGGGTGCAGATGAATGATAAAGAATTTTACTGCGGTAAATTTGTCCATAGCTTTCTCCGGCTCTCAGCTCATAACTTATCCGCGTAATCGAATATTAAATAAGGTCGGACACTACAAAAAAAAAATTCTGTTATTATAACTGCAGATTCCAATGACAGCAACAGGCCCGTTTCTCTATTCGACGGCGACGCTTCTTGTGGCTGTAAATTTCCTTTATGGCATCGAAGTTAACTCATCGAATATCTCATTACTGTTTCGGAATACGGATTGGTGATAACAAGCAAGTATTTCACACATTTCCAAGGCAGTAAACCTAACTATGTGCTTCAGAAAGGGGTTCGTAAATGTGAAGGGGCATTCTTGTAACAAGGAAGTCGTCTCACTCGCCTACTTGCTGCTCGATTTTGAATATCGTGGGTGATAAGTGATACGCTCTGTTTATACACACTTCAGACACTAAAATGGCCAAGCAGTGAAAAAAAAAAAATATATATATATATACGTACATAAAAATTGTCCACGTTTACAGGGAATAATTATTTTGATCCAGGTAACACAAATAGGAACTAAAATAATTCCACATGCACCCCGCACTGAGCACTCGAACATTACGAGCTGCTACGCCATCCCAGCATAAGGAATATCTGTTCATCATCGTTTTGATATTTTCTCAAGTGTACTCTACGCATTTCGGAAGCATGCGTAGAACAAGGCTCTTAATGTTTGTATCGTTCAGTCATCTTTATGCGTTTTTCAAAAATCGCAGGTCATTGGCTACTGACAATAATATCGCCCAATTATTAGCAGTGTAGAAAATTCTAACTAAGTAAATTAGCTTGAGGAAGATGTTAAGGAATCTGTATGCTTTCGGGTACGGTATTTGTGAATTATGAAATTAAATATTTTGTGTATAACAACACCCTTAACGAGATGAAATAAGCGTTGGTGCAATAAGAATCTCACGGATACAAATAACTGAGAGACTCTTCCCTTTATAAAGCGTCGCTTACATGTATTAAAAAGTCCAAACCTATAATGGATCCCCACTCAGCAGCTTCTGAGAATTAAGTAAGTGAATACGTAGTTGGCGCTGACCAAAATCAGCATATCCCATAGTTTTTCAATGATTATGTTTATAATCTTGTGACGTTAAATTCTTAATTCAAAAATTATTCTCCTCTAAATACTTACGAACAAACCAAAACTACAGATGTGAATTACATTCTAAAGTTGGAGTAAAGAACCTTTAACGTAGCTTGTTTTTGTGAACCGTACTCTTGGCCAATCATGGCGCTAAATTTTTTAGTGGTAAATATTTTTAGTGGTAAATATTTCTAGTGGTAAATATTTTAGTGCTAAATATTTTTAGTGCTAAATATTTTTAGTGCTAAATATTTTTAGGGGTGGATATTTTTAGCGGTAAATATTTTTAGTGGTAAGTATTTTCAGTGGTAAATATTTTTTTTCAAGTAAATATAATAGTAATGTATGTAGTTTTCTTCCTTGCGATGCTAAAGCGGAAATCGATTGCATTTTTTATAATTTTACCAATCTATATATTGTTCGTAACTTTTTAGAAGAAAAATGTTTCAATTAAATGTTCCCGTTCGAATATTATTTTATAATATTTGGTTGACAATTGCAAAATATGTTGAAACGCGTCATTATAAATTATATTTAATGGAAATATGTGAAAAGAGACGCTATGAAGCTATAGGCCCTATATAAAATTATTTCATTTGTTGTGAAAAATATAACAAAACTAAGGAATAATACTGCAGAGAATAATCTGGTGGTAAAATGAGTTTACCTGTTGTGTGTCCTTTTCGCAGCCCAAGAAGTCCGAGAAAGCAGAATGGCAGACGAAGAAATAAATTTCAGCATTTGACATCTTCGCTATTCACAATAACAATACTTTAAATACATTTTTGAAAAAAAAATAATAATAATAATGATATTGTAAATAATTATTTCGAGTTGTTCATTGATCATTTTTTTGAAATACATTCTTCATACGTGCCATAGAAACACACGGAAACCTATTTATTTTTCTTACTTTCCCTCCGTCCTTTCGTTTTCTTCGAATTAGTTTAACTCAAAACTGTTCCCCTATTTTTGCTGAGTGAAACCTCACGTTTTCCGTCACATAGTCTCGTGGCTTGTTCCCCCTATATTTTTTTTTTTTTCTCAGTGAAACCTCGTGTTTTCTGTCACATAATTTTGTGTCTTGTTTTGAAGTTCTTGTTTTTTTTGTTCGTGTGACACGTCTCTATTCTTTCTTTGTGCGATACCTGTGACGTCTCTGTGTACTTTTCGACTTGTACTCTGACTTCCTCCTTCTGTGTACTGTTTTCGTTTTGCTTTTTGGATCAGTGTTTTTCATACATACACTTTTAAGAATTTTTTTTTTTTTAGTAAAGAAAAATTTTTAAAAGGTAAAGTGCAAAGTGTGCATACATATTTTTATCCCCCCCCCCCCTTCCTTTCTTTTTTTTTTTTTTGGAAGTTGGGTAGTGCAAGTATTTTTTTTTTTTTTACGAATGGGAAAACTGGTGTTTTGTAAAAACTTGTCAACTGCTGGTCACGCTCGCCTCTCCGACTCTCATCTCACACGACGTATGTTTACCTGCCTTCTACCTGAGCAGTGAAGTCGCCGGTGTGGTAAAGGCTGAGGTGAGATGAGCTCTGGTGGTGTTTACCCCCTCCCCCCCCTTCCCCTGCACACACCTTTTTTTTTCTTCTCTGAATCCCTTTGTTAACTTGCAACGAAGCCGTGGCACGAGTTACTGCCGGCATATCGCACCCCCTCACCACCCCCCGGCTCCTACTTTGTTCCTGAATACCCCTAGCACCATTCTGCACGGCTTGAGAAACAAATCCAAACTACCACCCCCCCCCCCCCCCCCCCCGGCGCATGATGTGGCCAACAAATCCTCACTAAGATGTAAGGCAGCGGCGCAGGTGAATTGCCGATGTTTGTTTATTTTCAGAGTGCTTGAAATTTAGGTCGGAACCATACTTGTGCGAAACGCCGTTACACCTGTACGAATTACTATAAGTATACTTTCCTCGTATACAGTAGCTTTGGGATCACGGCATGTCGAAATCACAATTTTAGTGTTTTTTTTTTGGGAAGTAGAAATGGATAAATGAAATCATTTACAGAAAATTTAACAAGGGCGGCTAGAAGATCGTGTCTTAATTAATTTAAAGGTATGCTTACCTGAATTTACTTTACAAATAATAATAAACTGCTGCAAATCAAAATACGCGATAATTTACTTATTGCGAAGACATTTCACAGTGTGATTTTAAAGATTCATTGAAGTAATTCATGGTATCGTATTTCAATGCGGATTATCTCGTTTCGGTGAGCGAGTGGGTTTTTATTATTTATACACTTCGAAATCTCTAAAACCGCGAACTCGAATAGCCATCGTTGGGAAAAAAAATAAAATATGACGTCTAAAATTTTTTTCGTGCGAGAAAATGCTACTCGTGAATAACATCAACAATTTGAACAAGTTTTCGTGGATCAGCATCCGTTACGCTTCTGCCCAATGGAATAATCTCGTGACGTTAAGTCATCTCAAGGTTCGGTGTCATTCACTATGTAGGATTATTTAATTTCCTCCTGATTTAAGTTTATGTGAAGAAGAATTAAATTTTTTTTTGTATGGAAATTTAGCTATTCGCCTTACTCTGCGGTACAAATTCGAAATCCGAACTGCCAACGTAAAATTTGGTCAGAAATAGCATAACATAAAATTTCAAGTATTAATACGTATTAAGTACAAAAAAAAAACTAAACAACTCATGAAATGTTAATTTCCTCCAGGCAGAAATGTTCAGTAGTTACTCTGAAACTTAAGCGGAAGAACTTCTGCAGATACGGTGAAGCCAAACGTTGACATAATAAACATAGGAATGGCGGCAATCTTGTGTGTATCACCACATACCATCTTTAGTTACTTCTCACAGATATTAGTGGTAGCGAACATGTACGGGCAAATCATTGGGCATATCATGAAAGGAAATTTCTACGTTGTGTAGTATTTAAATTGAATCTCTCCCTACTTCACAGCTTATTCCATGCCAAAAACATTGGAATCAGTTAGATCATGCATTTTGTTCGCCGTTGATGTGCATGTTTCATATGAATATACGAAGGGATCAGTGATCATTGTCCTTCCAGTGAGCGATCTGCTCTGTGGATGTTTGGTTGACGATGATATATCCAGCGCTAGGCACCAAGTTCGCTGATACAGAAAAAAACAAGGAAGTAACTTTTTCTCACAAATATTACTTGATTAAAATACTGTGAATGAAGCACCGACACGTATGTGTATAGTAATAGTGTATGATTTTTAAAAATTCCAATTTTTTATGTTGAAAATATAGCACCTGTTTTAAGTGAGATTTTTTGGCCACATTTTGGCGCCATTTCATACGTCACATATCAGCGTACATCAGCTTAATTTGTTATGCTTACAGCGTGCGTGGAAAAGATATAGTAATGAAATAATAACTATGCATGTTTGCCACTCATAAAACATTATTGTTATATTTTATATTGTGGACATCTGCCGTTAGATTGCTAACAATCCAAGAATAAGCCAATATGTAACATACGCTGCTTTTAATTAAACGTAAACATCAATGGAAAATAAATCAGATATCAAATATTTTGTCACTAATCACATATCATTTTTCGAGAATAAGGCACCCATGCCGTTCAGTTGCTGTGGCACTGAATATTTCGTATAAACTATTACAGCAGCAGTAGCATATTAATAGAGTTTACTTTTTTTTCGAGGTAAGTGTGAAGCCACAGCCCAAAAACACGAGGAGAAATATTTTGAGTAGATATATGGGCAATTATGACATTTTTCTTCAATTTGACAGTGTCGATTGCATTAGATTTGTATGCAGTACCGTTTGAATTTCTTTGCACTACAGGATGAAAGTAAAACTATTCGCCAAATAAATAGTAGAGTAAAACCATAGTAAATATTTATAATTTTATGAGATACAAGAAGGTTGGAAATTTAATTAAGGTTTGTCGCTGTTTAAAAGCTTATTTTGATAAATTTTCTTCCACAAAATTAAAGGTAAAACGTTAATTTCCTAAAAATGAGATATTCTAAAATTTCTCTCTTTTTTTTTCCTTAACTTAGAAAAAGCTGATGTGCCACAGCCCATGAATGTTAAATTGTTTGTTATGTATACACTGATGTTAGTGCCATCCTTTTAAACACCTCCTTAACTACAATATGTGTGTAGATATGATAAAACCTGCACATGAAAATACTTTGTTTTGGTTTGGCAATTTCATGAGAAATCATTTTAATGTGTAACTGCATCAATAAATGTTCGTGCAGAATTGTTAATACAGTTTCTCTCTTTTTTTGAGTTAACATTCCGAAAATTTTACTTTCGAATTTGCTACTTTGTTGTAAAGTTAACTAAAATACGAACTAAGAAAAATTATTAAAATTAACACGTATAAAATTACGCACGAGAAAATGCCAGAGGTTATGTAACCTACCGAAAATGCCAGAGGTTATGTAACCTACCGAAAATAAAGTACTGGTATGTGTATTGCTGTTACGTGTGTGTGTGTGTGTGTACTCATTTGTACTAACATATGTGAACGCTGTATGTGAGTCCACTGTTATGATCCTTACAACCATAACAATTATAAATGTCGTTCCACCCTACTTTGATATGTTTCTTTAACCTTTTTACACTTGCATTCCGAAGAAAACAACGATCAAGAGACATCAAGAACATAAATTAAATTATATATTTTTAGTTCAATTGGTGTATAAGAAGGGTGTAATAATTTTTGTACTTTCCCCTATATATTAGTTTTCAAAGGTTTAGGAAAGAGTTTTTTTACAATATAGTAAAAGCATTGATGTATTTCTATAGTTTTATAGTCTATTCGTGGTATCTTAACACTTTCTGAATAAAACCTAGAAAAATTTCTGCTATTAATTACGTGTTTGGTTTCTATGCCCCCCCCCCCCCCGTCAAAAACGTTTTATACTTCCGTTTACATCAAATTAACTTATTTTTTAATTAAGTAATAATTATTTTGTGATCAATGTGGTATAAAAACAGAAATAAAATGTTAAATTTGGTAGTGGGTAGTAAGAAATATTCCTCATATAAAATATTATAAAACTGAGTATCTCTTCACGTTATTTGTTAGGTAAATGTTTCTTACCAGAGTATTTAGTTTTTCAGTGATGAAATATTGGAGACACATTTTGCTGTTGTGAATAAAAATATTTGTTTTTGTTAATCTATCAAGCGCACGAAAATATGGTGCGGTGGTATAGCCTTCGCGTGATCGTTGAGTTTGTTTACATGTAGCTGACGGACACTTAGTGAGTAGAACTTAGCTCGAAAGTAGAACTTAAGGGCTTCAGAAAATTTGGAAGAAACCACGAATAGACTACAGTAATTTTTTGAACTCGAATTCCAACTAAAAAGTACAGATTTTTTGCACTTGCTCACACGAGACAAATGTTGATCTGGGATGACGCTAACACGCTGCTTGTCTTTGTCTTCTTGCAGAAGAAGCCCGAGTGGTCGAAGAAAGGAGACGAGAAGAAGGTAAAGGAAGAAGAAGTGGAGGCATGAGTTTGACGTCACTTCGCTTCGCGCGCGCGCCAATTGCTCTCTTTTTACTTTGGAAAATACAAAATCAAATTGTAGGGTCACGAGGGGAATGGAAAAGAAAAAAAAATTTGGGGGGTTCTGAAAAAACAAATAATCATCGACCGAGGAGAGTGTGTAAGGTGCACAGCTGGAAGGATTTATTTTTTTTTATTATGTTGTGTTTTTAATTTTGTGGAGAATTAATTTTTTTTGTTGTTTTTCTTTTTTTTTTAAAGAGCTCGTTGTAACAGCGCCACAGCATGGGCACGTGTTAGTAATGTGTACTGGGTGGCGGTGGAAATATAGTGGTAGCAACGTAGAAAAATATGTGGAATGTTTTTTTTTTACGTAAGCGACCGAGAACTGCATTGTTTCCCCACCAAGGACCAGATACGCCCTGCCCCATCTCCGCCCAGGGGAATATTAAGGACTCTCTTCGTCGTGGCGGCAGCAGTTCCTTCTGTCGGCGAGCTCCCAGTGTCTTTAGCATTTGAGAATGTGTCCCACCAACCCTCTGTCGTGTGTTATCTCGCAATCTGTCGCCGTACTGAGAATGTATCTCGCAACCAAGTGATCTAATTAAACTGTACTCTTGTTTCCTAACGTGTCGTGTGTTCTCTTTATTATTTCCAGACGTATCTCCCCTCGCGTGTTCCCCTTTAGAGCCAGCGACGAATCTTGAGTGTGAACGCAGGGTAGTGCGATTCGCAACACCCGGTGCCTGTGGGCACCATAGACTTATATAAAAAAAAAAAAAATAGAGAGGCCAATTTTTGTTTCCTACGTATGTCAACTGTCAGATTCACGAGTTTCGACAAAGATGTGACGTTTGTTTACACTTGGTTTATAACCTCAAAACAGCGCTTTAAAAAAAAATGACATTTTGCGTAACTTTATTATATATAATTGGCATTACAACTTAGTCGAAATTAGTGTACTAGCATTTCAAAGCACTAATTTTAGTACACAGTGTGCTAGGCTTAGTGGACGCTGCGTGATTTTGACGATTGTGGCGGAAGAGTATTAGTTGAGTGTTGGAACACGGAGATGATTCTAGCCTGTAGACACAATACAGACCAGTTTCCTAAGTGACTGGCCTAGGTGAGTCTGTTGTTTACAGACGTGTGCATGCCAACACGCCCCGTCATTGCCTGTCAAATACGTATTGGCGGTTTGCTGTTAATAAAGGCACTTTTGAAACAAAAGTTTGAAAAATGTCATTGTAGGCTGCTCGCGGTAAAGTGAGCACTTTTGAAAGCCCTGCTTAAGATCTACTTGCATGCACGTTTTGTATTTTTCCGTCTTATGTAAATTATCGTTGCCATGGGCCTCATCACTTTATTCATGTGCCGGTCAGGAGAGACTGTGAAGTTGGTAAAAAAGAAAATATTTTAGAAATCTGGTAATTTTTACACTCCGATGCATTTAAAAAACAGAAAGCGAAAGAAATAATTTAGTTTATCACAAATGGTTACCTAACACTTTTTATTTGACGTTAAGATATGGAACTACTTTCCATCCATCGTTACCAACTTTACTGGGCATATTTCACTCAGTGAGCCAGTTAACATATATGAAGTTAGGAGCAGTGACTTTTTTTCTAAGGTTGATTTCAAAAGTGCTAACTTTCTCGTGAACAGCCTTTACCTCTATCTGCGTGTATTTTAACGGACATATGGACAGGCATTCGTCCAGTAAAGTTGGTAATGACGGAAGGGAATTAGTTCCATATCTTAACGATGAATTGAAAGAATATTTGTCATTACTGAAGTGATTTCTTTTGCTTTATGTTTTTTAATACATTAAATGCTATAATGAGCACATTTTATAATAATTCTGCAGCTTCACTTGACCGTCTCATGAATAAAGTGATGAGGCCCATTGCAATTTTTTTTACATATGGTGGAAGAATACACAGCGTGCATACAGGTAGATCTTAAGCAGGGCCTACAAATGCGCTCAGTTTACCATGAAAACAGTCTGTAACAATGTGCTGCTGAGATATACCACATGTTACAAAACTGATCACTTTGCGATTACACTCACGATACGTCACTGCTTAACTCCTATTCATGTTTTCTTGAACTATTTGTGTTATCGTCGTAAAAAAATTATGTTACAATTTTTCCAAAAACACAATTCCTAATTTTAATGTCATCTCGTGTTGGTTGGTAGCGCTTGTCATGGATTTTTTTTTGTTTTTTCTGCCGCTGTCAATTAGTTAATTACTACTAGAATGAAAAATTAATGTGGTTTTGTTTGATAGATATTCTTGTAACTCAAAATGACTTTCAATAATGTTTTAACGTTTTTATTTGGTTTGGAAAAGTTAAAAAAATATAGATTTTTTTTTTTACTGTAGTTATAGTATCATGTAAGAATACTACATATTTTATCTGTACACACAGTAGATCGTTTATTTTAAATAAAATTACACAGGAAAAATTACATCAGTATCAGTTCTCTACTATAGAAAGAGATCATTCTATTATCTGAAACAGTAGTCAATTAAATGTTCTCTTTCGCGTTCGGCTGTTTCAGTCTGCAATGTCAGTTAATTTTTTTTTCCCCCGCTGTGACACGATGTAGGGTATATGTTGCTAGACGTAGGATGTTTGTTGAATGTGCTGTTACCTTGCATTGTATGTCTCACCTATGTGATGTTGTATAACTACTTAGATCGCAGGCTTAGAAACAAGCACATGTTAATTGTTCTTGAAAGGCAATGGCACAAGCGGACCACCGCCATCTCAGGACCTTCGCCCGAGTCTCAGCAAGAACAAGGCATGTGAGCCAGCAACTTTTTCTGGAACTGAGAGAAGAAAAAACGTGTCATAATAAGAGTCCAATAGTGCCACGTGGATTGGTGCCTGAAATGTACAGTACAGGGTGTTCACGGTAAATAGGGCGTTTTTGAGGTCCTAGTTACTCTCTATTTCAGATATTATTTATCCTTTAACCACCTTTCGAAATAAATATTGCCATGAAAATAATAAACACAGTACGTATATTCCATCGCCTTTGGAAGTTAACGTCTAAGGCTAAAATAGAATATATATATATATATATATATATATATATATATATTCTATTTTAGCCTATATATATATATATATATATATATATATATATATATATATATATATATATATATATTGACAATTATTCCAAGTGAGAGGACTTTCAAAAGGGCTCACTTTGCCGTGAATAGGCTATACAATACCACAAAGAGAGTCTTCTCGACTAACTTTATTGCGCCGAGGTAATGTTTAGTTCAGATCGAATTGCTAATTTCGGTCGCCACCAATGCATTCTCCAAATACGTGTGGTACGCTATAAGACTAATTATTTTGGGATCTGAACTTGCTGGTAAAATGAACTACACACAGGCGAAAAAAGTACGAAGTTAGTTTAATATAAGAGAACACACATTCGTTTCTTCTGCACACATCTTAAGGCATAATATAATGCTTAAATATTTCTATTGTAAACCCAGCTTTACTTCAAACGTCGCAGCTTACGATTCAATACGGCGTGCAGGTGGGTTTAAACACAATATAATCAATACATTTCTCTGTTCATAGTGTACAGTTGTTACCAAGAATAACATAAATATTATTAAATATCTTGATTGTGCAAAGGTTTGTCGTGTATTCTGGAATGTTCGTTGTCTGCTAGCCTACAAATGGATAATAACAACAATTTACGAACACTATGTAGAAATTGGATAATTTGTGACAATAGGGCATTCTTGTGTGTTAACTTTGTGGCATATTTACGTAATTATAATTTATTTTTTCTAAAGTTCTGTGTGCCCCATGTTTTGGTGAATGAATAAATATTTTTTTTCGTTGACAACCACTCATTTTGTTTGCACGGTTATACTATAATAACGAGATATATTTTATAACATGGACTATCATCTTACCAAGGAGTGTTAATTCATACAGCAAGTGTAGATTCGATTCGTTTATCGTGGGTATTTTCTCCTTTTTACTAGCATTCCCTTGCCACTTAACAATGTTGATTGTAATATATTAATATCATACTAGATGTACATAGTGTATCATATTTGCAAAACAGTTTTACTTCCGATATTTAAAAGATGATTTAAGAAGTTCCTGGTACCTAAATTCTACCGAGAAGCGCGAATAGTTTAAGCCGGCCTTACACGATACCCATTTGATGCTACTTTCTGTTATACTATTGGGCACAACAGAAGGCATACAAGTTTCTATAGCAGAAGGGAAGAAAGAACGCATCCGTTCATACCCACGCGTTATCTGAAGTGCTAATGGAAACTTGTAAACGGCAGGTAAAACAACTCGCAGGGGACAGGGGTACAAATGCCACCAAATTTTATATGCAGGCGCTTTCTGGTGCATCCACAACGTACGGCGATTGTTTCTTTCTTCCCCTGAAGACTGCATCAGTTTAGGTTTTAACGTATGGGTACTATTATTGTATGGAAAATGATATGAGTAACTGCACTGCTTGTGTATGGAAAACAAGGTGCTGTATCCACATGTATGTACGACGGACATTTATGCCACTCGTTAAAACATTGGCACATTATTTAAACAAGGGCGTAGCTAGGAATGTACTCTAGGCGGATAGGGGGAGGAGAGAGACGAAGAAACTGTATTTTATATGTGCGTTCTATCACAAGTTGTTCCCATTCTACTGCCCGTTTGACGAACCCGTTTCAAACATCCTTGATTGTATAAAGACAGCAATCAATTAAGATGTTTTTATAAGAAATGAAATTGAACCCAGTTAATTAAATTTAGATTTGTGACGTCAATTTTACGTACGTTTTACGTAGGCCTGCGTATTGTGCGTGTATATGGAAAAAGACAACTGTAAGACAATATATAGATTTCGAAAAAAAAAAAATATATATATATTTTTTTTTTTTGTCAATACTTGACCCTTCTTTCATTTGCTGGATATTTGATCAACTCTCGTTTGTGGGGGGGGGGAGGGAGTGGAGTGGAGAGTGATTTGGGTGGCTCTTAACATCGAGGTCTTGAGAGCCGATGAGGGTGAAGTGAGGCACGCACGGAGCAGCGCCCGAATGAATGGCGGGGAAAACGGGAGATACCCGAATTTATTTACCGTTGGTAAAATCTATAATTCGAAACATTAGACTAATCAACTCCGAGGTTGATGATCCGAATCTGACCATCATAATGCAGTGCGTTGCACTGCTTATTGCACGAGGTTTTCTGATTTAAGTCCAGAGTAAGACACGTACATATTTGTAATTAATTAACGTCTTATTCATAGACAATGATTATATTAACGCGTAAGAACACAAAACACAGGCTATACAATAGTTAACCCTTTCAAAGATTTTTAAAAACATGGTTTATTAGATTCCAATTACTTGTTTAGTGAGGCGCATGAAGCAGGCTTAGCAATGAGGATATTACATGAGATTGTGAGTAATTGCTCAGCAGTTTTCAGCTCTATAGAGTTGAGAACAAAGAAAGATCGTCGCTGGAAGAAAAGCTGAATAGTGTCACGCTTCTTTATACACAAAACTATATCACATCGAAATTAGATTTCAGTAATATCATTGAGACCTTATACCGCAGTAGACCTGAGAGAAATACTGTTTTGATTAAGTAAACCAAAAATAACGACCAAAAAACAAATGAAATATGATAAACTGAACTAGGTAAAATAGTAGTTATGAACTACATTACATTATTAGGTGGGAGGGCGTTCTGCAATACAGTAAAAAAAGTGTTTTCTTGAAAATTGCTTTTCTAAGTTATAGCAATGCACTTTGAAAACTTCGCAAGTGGGAATCGTGCCGGACGATGCCGTTGGTCGGAGGGTTTTCTCGGGGATCTCCTTGTTTCCCCGCCCTTTCATTCCGGCGCTGTTCCATACTCATCTCACTTCACCTTCATCGGCTATCAAAACCACGCTGTTAAGAGCCGCCCAGATCTCTTTACTCACTCACTTTGAAAAGTATTTTTTGGTTGGGCCGGTTGCCAGTCTGGAACTAGAAAGAGAGTGGGAAAAAAGGGGGGGGGGGGGGGGGACTTGTTCTGCACTCAGAGTAGGACAATGTGTAAAAATATGCCTGGAGTAGATCTGTGTTCGGTAAACTGAGCGCTTTTGAACTTTTGAAAGCCCTGCGTAAGATCTTACATCATCTATAAATTACATATTACGATCATAACATATTATTTGGAATTCTTTAATTTCGAAAAACAAATGTAACAGTTTTTAATAATTTTACACTGAACTCGCTAAAGCTCATTTATTTTTGAGAACTTCTTGAGAATTCTTAGCCAGTAATATGGTCATACATAATCTTCTACTTGCTAAAATCACTTTAAAACTTTCAAATAAAGACAGCATCAGGCAACTGAAGAGAAATCAGGTTTGTTTAAAGAATAATTTGACATATGACTTGTTAGTTACGCATTTGTAAGCAAATATTAAACCATTTGAAATAAATTATTAACATTAATGTATGTGAATTGAAGTATTACATTTAAAAGTAATATTATAACAGTGATTTTGCTTACATGTATATAGAAATTTTGTCTTAACTTGCGCATTTGAATGCAGTTCAAATATTAAGTCTAGAATGGTGTCCTCTGTAACGAACATATCACAAAGATCTGTCTCTTTTTTTGTGAACACAGTGGCTTGTAAAACAGTACAAAATATTTCCTGCGATATTAATTTATTTCGCTGTAAAATTTACTTAGAAGAGATAGTAAATTATCCTTAGATGTAAAGAAAAAAAATATTACTTGACCTAGTAGCCTGGTAGTTGACTTAAAGAAAACAACTTTAATATATCTGCTTGGCACTTAACTGAGTACTTTTGCAATCAAACTTTGAAAGTCTCTACCCCTAAGAGCATAATTTAAAATATATATCTACTAATAAGCATACGGCGGGTGAAGTTAGCAGCGATGTAATAAGAGCATATTCATATGTCAACGTCGTGGGCGCAGAATTTATTTAGTTTCTCTTGTGTTCTGTGGGAGTAGCCATGAATGGTGATAATGGTGTGTATAGTCTTCAGAGTGACTCAGTTTAATGCGTATACTCTCGAGCGAAGATGTAAGCGTCTGGACTCTTCATTCTGGCTCCTTCCTGTATCGCCTTCACTGCCCGTGGGTGGGAGGTTCGTATCTTCGTATACGTCTTCCTCGTGTGTTCCTCCATCTGCCCATGTTCGCTGGGGTAAGCGCCTCTCGCGGCGAGGGATGGAACTTGTGACTCGCCCCCCACGCCTGGGGGGACGAAGACGACGCAGCTAGGTCGAAGCGGACGTTGCCGTGGCAGTCAGTGGAACCACCCGGAACTCGGCAGGCATGGTCCGTCGTGGATGTAGCTCAGTTCTGCGCCACAACAAATACATACACTCTAAGGACCGGTTGCACCATCGTGGTTCGAAACTCGATCCGAGATCGGATCTAAGATCAGCACTGAAAACTGTTGCACCATTCGAGTTCAGAGCTGGACTGGAGATCGAGATTAAGTTCATTTCGAACCGCCGAAGTTGGCGATTCCGTAACTAGATCCGAGATCAGCAGCCATCGTCGACAAATGTAGTTCCAAAATAAACCAACAGATAGAACTACGTTCGATTGTTCCATGGGAAACTAAAACAACATTATACGCACTTGAACATTATTCAGTAAAAATTGGTAGAACAATAATTCACTTAAAACAGATAAAACATCGCACATCTAGTTCTATCTATATGGAAAAATACGCCTACTTCCATGACGTCATATATTACAAACCAATAGGAAAATATGTCTAATACTTAATTTCGATCTCTCACTTTGGAGCCAGGATTGAAGTATCGGAGATCCAGAAACATGAAATTTCGTTGGTGCAACACTTTTACAATGGAACCAAGATCAAACTGGATCATTGTTCGGAACTAGGATCATTTGATCTCGGATCAGGGGTAATGTTGGCGCAACTGGCACTAAGTTGACACTTCGGGAATAAATCGTTTGCTTAATCACAACGTTAAAAGAAAGAACCACTATACAAACTTTTTTTATAAAGATTATGGTGATATTAATATTCTAGAGATAACTTTATTCAGTATCCTAAAAATAATTTTTTTTAATTACATGCTGCTCTAATTATTAGCCAATTTTACATTTGACATAGCTGTTCATTTGCAGGATTGTTTTGAATGCAGAGTTTTGCAGGTTCCATCAAACAAATTATATTTCAGTTGTAACGCACAAATTTTCCAATGTAATCAGTTAGTTGAACTCGTGATTACTTCGTCTTCCTAATTATTTTATACATATTTTTGGTTTATCTTTTTTTTATCTTTTTTTTTAGAATTTTTTAAGGAAAAAAGTGAGTTTTTAGTGAAATCTTGCCGAAAGATGCGAAATTTTGTAGGGAAAAAAAGTGAATTTTGGGTAAAATAATTGATTTCTGAATATTTTTTTTGGGGTAAAAGAAGAGCTTTCGAGAGAAAAACGAGAAATTCAAGATGGCGGTCAGAGCCCCCTGGTAGGCAATATTCAGAGGGTTCGTTCTGCAGCTGGGAAAAACGGGAAAATATTTATGGGAAAAATTTAATTTTGGGTTAAATAATTTATTTATGATGTGATATTTGAGTAAAACATGTGATTTTTGGGTAAAAACAAGTTATTTTGAGAGAAAAATTCCAAAATGGCGGAATACAATATGGCGGCCAGAGTCACCGTGCCACATCCTGGAATCCTGCGCATGAACATATAAAATGGCCTACTACTGATGTTAACTTGAAGGAACCCGATGGGCTAGTAGGCCTACTTGTAACTGTATAACTATTTTTAAGGGTATTACATCCAAAACCTGTCAATAATGATTCCGAGTTAACCCATCCGGTCAACGTGTCCACACTCATGGACCTTTGGCACATGAATGACGCTAATGGCCTCTGTTGTACACAACAAGGCACTAGTGTCTGATAATTTGAGACACTTCCTTGCGGCTAATCTGAATAGTGGCATGTTCTACGTATTCCTTGACATGAATGGTTATTGCCAGTAAAGGCTGTTCACGGTAAAATGAGCACTTTTGAAAGTCCTGCTTAAAATCTACTTGTATGCACGTTGTGTATTCTGCGATTATGCAATAGTAGCACTGCCATGGGCCTCATCACTTTATTCATGCGTCGATAAAAAAGTAAATATTTCACAAACCTGCTCTTTTTTCTACACTTCGATACATTGAAGAAAAAAAGTACAAAGCGAAAGAAATAATTTAAGTTTACAAATGGTTACCTAAAACTTTTAATTTGACGTTTAGTTATGGAACTATTTTCCATCCATTGTTACCAACTTTACTGGGCGTATGTCGCCAAGTGCGCCCGTTATAATATATGCAGGCAGGAGCAGTGACTTTTTTCTAAGGTTGATTTCAAAGGTGCTCGCTTTATCGTGAACAGCATTTATTGTCGAGCGTGCATAGAGATCCGTAAATTTCGCGTTATAATTATAGGACACATTAAACTGAAAACACACGTACATTTGCCCTAAATTTGTCATTGGTCTACATTTTATCTGACACGCCCTGAGTAACTCTGTGCCAATAAACGAGCACTTCGCCAATTGTGTAGTCCAATCACGTGCAGTCCAGTCAGAAAAGGAGTGACTTCACGTCTATGCAGCAGCCAATGGGGAAACGACGCTCGTTCGAATATATACGGCACTGTGAAGTTTAGCCCTATGCCAAATAATACCGCGAATTTTGCAGGTCTCTAAGCATGCAGCACGTTTTTCACTGGTTGTAAAGGAAAATGATGAACACAATTACAGCGCGTGGCAAAAACTTACGTGATTGCAACACTTGAGCTCGGTACTCTGATCGGTCCGGGACACAATTTCGCCCATTTTAACAAAACTACTTTGCATTTGCATCGCGCAAGTCAGTCCAGCCCAGTCGCTCGATACAGTAACACACCCTCATGCATATGAACATACCGTAGTCATTTTAACAACTCAAATATTTTAACTATATTATTGTTATACCAATCAGGTAATAATTTCAGTTCCTAATACTTTTATTACTATTTTACAACAAATACACTGAAATAATTTTCGCGCAACTTAACTTCGCCACACTACAATAAACGTGTTTATTATTAAACCTTCGTCACTTCAGTCATGGGAAAAAACTTCCGCTTGTCTTACCGCGCTGTCGCCAGCCTCCTCACAGGGGCTCGCGACAGCACAACAAAAGTACCAAACTTTAAAATTCCGCGCCGATTAAATTCATTTTAACTTCACCACCTACCTTAACCCCATACAGGCAGGGGAAAGGCAGGTAAAAATCAGTCTTGGAAACAGCCCCCAGGCGCTACCTTGGCAATCCTGTAAAATAATGATTGCTCCGCAGCATTAAGTATTTTTGATGGGGTGTGGAGGGGAGAGGGGCTCAGCTTCTCCTTCCCTCCACAAGCTAACTGATGACCGTCTGGGTGGCCAAGGTCCCTCGCAAGGGAGGGAGAGGGCGTAACGTTCCAGCGATGTAAAATGGCGGCGCTTGAACCCAGAAATGAATGTGTGGCCGAACGGGTTAGGAGAACGGGGAAGCACGGCGCTTCATTTTTTTGCGAGTGTGGCAAGCACGGGGACGACTCACTCTGGTTGTGCCTGCGGCGGGAACACCAGAGGGCCTCGGGGGTGACGTAGCTGGCGCCTTCGGAGCTGCATACAGGCGTCCCGCCGTCAGCGAGGTCGCCGCTCCTCCAGCAGGGGTCGTCCTGCAACCCGCAGTGACCGTGGTGTCTCACCTTCAGGTCTGCGGCAACACACACACACACACACACACACGCTCACTCACGAGACAGGAAGCGAGATAAATAATTTAAGTCGTCACAAATGGTTACCTGACACTTTTTATTCGGTGTTAAGATACGTAACTACGTCCCATCCATCGTTACCAACTTTACTCGGCGCATTTCACTTAGGGCACCCGTTAAAATGTATGGAGGTAGCGGCAGTGACTTTTTTCTAAGGATGATTTCAAAAGTTCTCACTTTATCGTGGACAGCCGTTACCGTCTGAATTGCGTTGCAGTGAGTTTGAAATCCATGTATTTTTAGCAAACCGTTAAACGTGTCCTCGTGATACCAATCTACTAAAATAAAACGAACTTCAGACGAGGTACTTATAATACTCTCAGTACGTGCTGTGCATTATAGATTCTATTCCCGAGTCCTCCAGCATAGCTAAAAAAGGATTTTTCACACTGCTGTATCTCATAATTAGGGGCACCTGTTTTTCGCGAAAAGTTTTCAGGACAAGTTGTGTTCCAACGCAGTTTATTTCAGAATCACTTTCGGGATTGGATCATTTGAATTGTTACATGTTTTATCTGTCTGCCAGCGAATCATGAACGATCCAGATCAAAGAGACTTAGTTCTGATTAGCTCTCTCATGAGACAGACGATCTTCAAACGAAGACAAGCGGCCAATAGTCAAATAAAGACCGCAAATATGTGCATAGGATATTGAAGGCTAGCCTCCGCGTAAATATTTTCGCGAAAAACAGGCCCTATTCATATTATACTTACGGATAGGAAAATTCCGCGAGTTTAGTCACCTGTAGGCTAGACTCCTCAGTCCTCTGCATACTGGAGCCTCAGCTGTGCGTTCATTGGCTGTTGCCTCACACCTAGCAGTTATGGAATTTGCAAGATGATTCCTTGCAAGTCTGCCATTGGCTCAGAGGCGTGCAGGGGGTGTCTAATAAACTGTGATCCGATTGCGAAGGTGACTTCACTATATATGTGTATGACGCCTATCTTGTCCCGAAATGAATTCGCGAAATTTTCCTGCCCCTAATTATACTGTTCGGAAACACGCGAAACAAAAATTAGGGACCTGCATTGAACCTTGCTATAGATTTTCCAGAGATAAAATGATAAGGTCACCGCTTGAAGTCCCATAGGTACACGCAGCACAGCGGAAACACTGCACGCCTCTTCAGCGCATAGCGCGTAAGAGCGAAGGTGCATCCGCCGCGCGTGGCAATGTAATCCTTATCGCTCACGCTCTTCCCTGCCTCAAACGCACTAAACACCTCCAAGTAGGTGACGCCCTTAACAGCGAGGTCTTGAGAGCCGATGAGGGTGAAGCGAGGTGAGTATGGTGCTGCGCCGGAATGAAAGGGCGGGGGAAACGGGAGATCCCCAAGAAAACCCGCCGACCAGCGTCATCGTCCGGCACTATTCCCACTCGCGGAAATCCGGGCGTTACGCGGCCGGGGATTGGACCCGGTTCGCCTAGGTGGGAGGCGAGCGTGACCGGACACTTAATGTCTGACAATACAGAAGCAAACATATATAGGTTATTCACAGTAACGTGAGCACTTTTGAAAGCCCTCTCATTTTGAATTATAGTTAAGCGTAGGAACATTTCGCGAGTTCATTTCAGGACAAGATAGACGTCTAACACGTATACACTGAAGTTGACTTTGTAATTGGATCACAGTTTATGAGACATGCCCGGGACGACTCTGAGCCAATAGCAGACTTGCAGGGAAACAAGTAGCGAGTGCCATACTGCTAGGTGTGACGCAACACTGGCTACTCTATGGGGCAGCAGCCAATGATCAAAAAATCTTAGGCTCAAGTGTACACACGACTGTGGAGTCTAGCCTACAGGTCATTGAGCTCGAGAATTTTTCCTATCCCTAATTATAATCAATAAATATTTTTTATTTTAGCCGTAGACATTAACTTATGAGTGCAGTGGAATAGTGGAATATACACACTGTATTTGTTAGTTACATGACAATATTTATTTTAAAATGTTGTTAATGGCTAAAATAGGACTGAAAGGAAAAAAGTATATAGGGCCTCAAAAGTGCTCCCTTTACGGTGAACAGCCTGTACCCGAATCGTGAAGACTAGCTTCACGGGCCATCAAAAAGGCCTCGCTTACCATGCAAATAGGAACTATTTTAATGAGCGCTGTATTTTAACCAATTCGGTCCCTGCGTCGTACGATCGAGGAATTGTTGCACATGCAGGATACTTATGGTCGGCACTGTACTCGCCGAGTAAACAGTGACACAGTGACGGGTGTTTCCAGTGTCTTCCATGTGACTGGTCTGGTTTGTTGACGTTTCGGAATCTCTCATCTGTGAATGGTTAGCGCTGGCATGAACAAATTTGTTAGCAGGTTGTTCACTGACTGCGAGAAAAAGGCCTGACACAAGCACAGTGCCCATCAAAAAATTTAAATATTACAATACTTGCACCCGTAAATTAATTCGGGACTGAGCTGGTCAAGCCGATGTATAACTTGTTTGTGAACAGTGAACTGTAGGATTTGGTTAAATTATAGAATTATGAATCATTGGAGCTGTGGCACTCTATACGAATTATTGACCCTAATGACGATAATTGGTAGGGGTGCCTGTTTTTCTAAAATATATTCCGCGACTAACAGTATTATAAAAAAAATTAGCTCAGATCAACTTTCATTATTGGATTATTTTCATTGTTACACGTGTCAGCTGTGTTCCCACGAATCATGGACTACCATTAAGGGAGTACTGTCTTACTATTCCAGTCGTCTAAGAAAATATTTTCTCACTGAGTCACATGACCAGTAGGCCTAAGCAGCGTAAATTGAGAACCTAACATTTGGTATTATAATTCACTAACAAGGTAGACTGCATACAAGTACAGGTTTTACGGTCCGTCCCTCCATCCTCCCGCGCTGTGACTGTACTCTGTTGAGTAAGACAATTCTCAGCATTTTCTCCTTTTCTCTTTTTGGGGCCATTCACTATTCCTTTGTGCGATTACACGGTATTCTACCGGTTCTCTCTGTAAAACCTGCCCTCCTCACCAATTTGAGATACTCCGACTTGGTGTTATTGAAGCCTTTACCCGAGTACCCCATCATGGGTCATCGGAGAGCTTTATCAACAATGGCATTTTCTGGTCTTAAGTCAATTCCCTTTCTATCTGCTATGCCATACAGGCATTGTCTGATGTCTTCGGTCTTCAGACATTCCATGGTTACATGTTGGACTGTGTCGTCCACTCCACAGACGTCACACAGTGGAGATTGCACGATTCGGAAGCTGTGTAACTTTACCTTGAAGTTACCATTACCAGCTGTAATGGTTCACATTGATCCACTTACTCTTCATTCTTATCCTGGCATTGGGCAGCAACTCGTACGTGGTTCTTCCTTTATCTGAACCATCCCATCTGACTTGCCATTCTTGCAAGATATCATTCATGATATCTTACTTATCTTCATATGTCAGCCCCGCCAACCATGCTCTTTCTGTTGGGATTCTCCTTTACTTCACCAGCAAATCTGCAGTTAACACATCCACAATCACTGGAAGTGACTCATTTGGCACAGTTTTGTATGCCTTAGTTAAAGCCAGCAGTGTCGCCCTTTGAGCACTGATGAGCTTACTCTTGTGATATACCAACTCAGCCCTGTGATACCACATCATAGCTCCGTAAGCCAGTATGGTTTCACACACTTCTCTGTGTATAGTTCTTAAGGTATTATATTTAAGTCCCAAGGACGTATTCCCAATTCTCCTCAGTTTTTTAAACACAGCCACTGCTTTTCTTGACAAATACTCAATGTGTTTGAGGAAGCTCATCTTTTCGTCCATGATGACTCCCAGATACTTAAATCCATGCACATTTTTCACTGATATTCCTCCGAAGTGCACGGTCGGTGGTCTCTTTAATCTTCCTTTCAACATCATTGTTTTGGTCATGCACAGTTCCAATCGTGTTATTGTACTTCAGCTCATCCGACATGCCTTGCAGGATTTCAGCACTCTGGCAGCTTTATTCCGTGTGGCCGGATGAAACAAGAGAACGAGTTCTGTCTGTGGTGGCAGCCAGCGAACAAGTGACCCCTGATCTAGTATGTAGAGGACTGTGGAGCTTAGCTTTGCGTAATCTTATAACTAGACACCAGAGCATTTCACGAGTTCGAGCGGTGCTAGGGTAGCCTTGCAAACACTAGTGAAATTTTTGTACTTGTATGACTTTGCAACTTGTGAGAGTTAAGCTGGATTTACAATAAAAATGTATCCATTAAGAACTATACAGTAAGCATGTGATCTGGCATGCGGAAACACGTCTTCTGTATTTTCTGTTTTAAATTTATGTTTCATTTCTTAATTTTAGCCAATGGAAACAGACAAAGAGCCTGTCATGTTCACTTTTGTTCCTAACCTAACCTCGTATATCACTACCATATTAAAGGGGATCATAATTCAAAGCCAATACTTTCTATCGCAGAAGCTTACTTTTGTGAACAAATATAATCGCAAACATGCGCACATACATTATTTTTAAAATATTTTCTTATACTTGAGCTACTGTAAATCATCGTTTCCAGGCAACAACACCAACTGCTCTGTTCTGATTGGTCGTCACGTCGTAAGTTTCAGTTAAGATATAAATTATAGCTATTTCTTTTACCACTTAAGTAGGCCCTAAATTCCAACAATGCACACGACCTGCTGAGTATCATTGGAAACCAATACGTAGGATAACACACTTTTATTTCCCCTGCACACGCCTTAATGCATAATTTACCACTTAATGTTTCTATTGCAAGCCCAGCTTTACCGTACATTTGTTGCTGGCAGCGGCGCAGAGCAGCTCGTCGGCGGAGGTGTAGGTGAGGCCGTCGCTGCCGCAAACAGCGTGGGGCGCCTCCCCGGGAGTGCAGTCCCTGTCGTAGGCCGCCCTCTTACAGCTCGCGTGCAGCTGGGAGCCGCACTCGCCCGGCAGCCAGCCCCACGCCTCTGACACACACACACACACGCACCAGATGTCACTTTCATGTCAGAGTTTCACGTTGGCGGATCTGTAGACACATTACCCAGTTCAAGCCCACATTGATTAGTGGCTTCAGGTGTTGACATACATGAAATTTTATGGTGCGTGCTATACTTAAGGCCTCGGGAAAACCAACAAGTATCATGAAAAGGAAGGAGTAGCATGGGGTGACCTCTGAGCCAGTGTCAAGGGTTTTTCTTGCAACTGGTCGCTGTGGGAAAGGATTCGTGGGGGCAGTGTTATGAATAACACACGCCGTGTCTATCTCTTTGATATGGCAAAATTAATATCATTGAACCATTACATCATATTGCCCTAGGGGTATTCAGAGCGCGCTGGTAGGTAGATGGTGGACCACACTTCGGTTAAGACTCCATGAAGCTGTGCCAAATACACAAACATTAAAGATTATAATCATAGGGTCCAGTGATGGCGGTCAGCTGGGGACTGGTGTAACAACATCTGTATGTTATGTTATGTACTTAAGGCCCCGCCTACCTAAGCACGGGAGTGATAAGGGCGATACTGTCACGTGCAACAAATGCCCCATCACCACTAAGCACAAGGCTTTAAACTGGCATGCAAAATTTCTCGTCGCCCTGTGTTACCTATGGGACTTTCAGCAGTGACCTTATTATTTTATTAGTAAAAAGTATCTAGAAAGATTCAATGCAAGGCCTTTGAGTAGTGTTGCGTGGGTAGGTCCAGCGCTATGAAAAGCCATTTTTTAGCAAAATTTTGAGAGTTCTCAAATAAAGGTGTTTCTAATGTATGTGGTGCCTTGAAAACACTCAACAGCTCTCGTCTGAAGTGTGTATCTTTTCGTAGATCAGCACATTTGACGCAGCTTTAATAGTTTCCTGGGAAAACATGTATTTCAAACACCCTGTAATGCAGATCAAGTGTCAGGTACACGGGAAACTTAAGTCGACACAACCCTTGTTTGAGTGCTACAACTAGAGCCACCTGTTTTTCGGGAAAAGATTTCTGGACTTCTTGTACTCCAAAAGTCTAGAGCTCAGGTCCACTTTCGTGATTGGATGATTTAACTGTCACGTGTTACAAGTGTCTGCATGGGAATCACGGACACTCATTGTCGGAGTTACCTAATTCCGATTGGCCGAGTAAAGTAAGGAAGTGTCTCATGACAAAGACTCATACCCAATATCCAAAGGAAAACTGTGCGCATGTCCTAAGATGTTGGAGTCTAGCCGTCGCGTAAATCTTTGGCGAAAAACGGGTGGCCTTAGCAACAACCAATGATCTCCGCAGTGGTTGGTAAGTCTCAGTGGAGAGGGGGGCTGGTGTAGAAGGGTCGCCAGAGAAAGTTAGGAAAGGGGATGCACGCCCAGCTGGCAGCCATATATTGGCTGTTCTAAAAACATCGGTAGCAGATATTGAACATGTTTATTAGGGTAATATCCACAAGAACGAATTCGCCTTCGATACATTACGAATATAAAAACTTGAAAAGACACATATACAGTTAACGTCCGTAAATACAGTTAAAATCAGCAGAGACAAACAAATATAACCGAACAATACTGAAATGCATACCTTCCAAACTGCTAAAGCTGCATGAAACCCAAACTCCTAAAAACAATACCAGGATCCTCACAGTCGCACTACTTACAACCTACTCGTGCAACAGACTAAAAGCCAATGCACACTCCGCGGCAGCGTCCATTAACATTAGGGCTAGCTGCCGCTGTGGCGTGTTATCACAGGATGTATTTCCGGTTGTGGACTTCGGGCGTGGCTTATCAACTTCCGCTGATTGCAACATTTACACGCAACAACATACTATATCCAACAGTACACATTGCTCCCCAGCCTTACCAACCATTTGATTAATATTTTTCAACATATTAAAGGGATCAAGTGGTGAGTGGAGAACACAGAATCTGGTGCTCCTCCAGTTTTATACCATGTTAACTTAGTGTGTGTATCTATGTATGTGGTACAGCATCAAACCTTAAGGTTAGGGGTAATTCCAAGTACTACAATGTATTAGGATATATTCTTGTCACCCTCTTATATTCTTAATTCCATGGGAGGGAGCTACTTGAGGATTGAGCACTGTGCATTATATTCATAACACATGCTAACCAGCATCCCTAAATTTCTAAAGCTACATGTTGCTACGCCGTTGCCCCCAAGGGTGTGGCCAAGTGGACATCAACAGTCTGCAATTCAAAAAAAAACTTTTTAATAAGAAAGAAACTCTCATTGAGCAGAAGTGAACAATATGACACAAAATACCAAAATTAAAGAGAAAAGAACGAAAAGCTATGAGATATTGTGATTAGTTATTTTATTGATTATTTTCTGTCTTTATTTTTAATATTCCACTAAAGTCAAAAATTTTAAGTGGGTGAATAAATCTTTAAGAATATTCTGGTACAAACTTGAATAATATATATAAGTAACAACCCTTTTATATAAATATTTTTAATTTATTCTCTTGATTTGGCCTATAAGTTCTCCAGATGAAACAGGAGGAAATGTATGGGAGAACTATTTAACTAACACTTGACAATCTTACATGAACACAATCAGTGGCAATTTATAGTGCTAAATATATATTTATAGAAAACAATTTTGAGGAAAATGATTTTTATATTGGCATACATATAATGCTGTCCTAATATAAGCGTAGGTTATGTTTTATCCTCCAATAATTTATTTGAATGCAATCAAAAATTTATAATTATTTTGAAAATTCACTGGTCATTAGTAAAATTCCAATGCCACACCTTCAAAAGTATATTTAAATGTTGATTTCAAAACTTACTGGCCACATCCCCAAAACCAAGGGGCCAACAGACATAAAATTTTCAGACCTTGACAGTATTTTACTCATTTTTCTGGCTAGCTATAATAAATTTAAGGTAATTATATAGGCTGTACTTAGTGGATAGGATACTTAAATGCTTTATACAATTTCCTCTTACTGTATTAAGTTTATGTACTGAAGTTGCATTATTAAGAGCGTATGTGGTTTCTAGAATAATCTTATTATATCAGGTTAAAATCAAGCTCCAAAGGTGGGGCTCCAGCCCCCTTTCCCCTTATCTCTTGGATCCACCCCTGAGAGTAAGCAACAGTCAGGAGCAGACACTAAAGATTTGGACAGATTTTGGTATTATGTGCATGTCCTCTACACTGACCCAAAATTTGATGTAACAGCTGTCGAAATCAAGCAATTAAACAATAATATTTCGCTTGTTTATGTTTAGTGTAAGAGCAAATAATTTTTCAACGAAAAAAAAACATGGTTTCTGCATGTTTAAATAGCATTGTAAATGTATCCCAACTAGATCTAAAGTTACGTATGTTACTTGTAAAATCTTATGAACCCCTGTTATTCGCCCGCCTTATGCATAGTGGAGTAGCGTGGAGAGATTTTGGTGGTCGATGAGTGTGAAGCAAGGTATGGGGGGGAGCCTACCGGAATTCGAACACAGTTCGTCGCCGCCTAGGTGGGAGGCGAGTAGTGTAGCCAATAACATCACAGTGACAACTGCAAAAAAGTTTACAGAATATAGAAGATTACACCAAAGGATTGGTGCGCACTCAAATGAATAATATTTTACTTGAGTTTCTTTCCTTACTAGGCATTACGAACTCATCTATATATTTTCCTCCATTTTATTCGTACTAATTAGAATTAAATCATTATAATTTATATGTGAAGTATAATTAATAGCTGAATTTAACCAAATATAATATGCTTTTATGTTAGCAGAAATATATAATGATTCTTACATATGGGATATTTAAGAAACAACCAGACACGTCATATAGATAATGGTTTTCAAAAGGTTTGATTAATAAAGTATGAAGATCCTGCGAATTGGGCAATTGCCATGCACTTGGGTGAGCAGTGAGACAGCAAGTACTCACCGGGCCTGCGGCAGAAGAGGAGCAGCGGCGAGGGGTAGGTGACGCCATCAGGGGCACAGATGGGGTTCCACTCGGCATGCGTGCGCACAACTAGGCAGGCATGGTACTGCGACCCCACCAGCCTGTGCACCTCCTGCAGCGAGCAGCCACCCTCGTGACGCACATACACCCCTGCCACCACGAGCGTATGTAACCACAGAGTACATAACCCTTTGAGGATGGCACAAATTTACAGGCACTGAGGACAAGATTGAAATGAGCTGCATATACTCTCCACTACAACAATATCTGTTGTGTTGGTCTCTGTGTTTCAACTTACCATCGTCCTATTGGCCCTGGCTATACTGGTCACGCCTTGGCTCGTTGTCAGCCAATAAAGTCACGCGTTTACTGGTTGCCAATTAATGGGTGCCTTCAGCGGACTAAGTGCTGCAGGAGTGCTGCGAATTAGTGCTGTTTGCAGCACTGCAGGTCATGTTGGATAAACCACCGCTAACGATAGTTATATCTTTGAGCAGGAAGTTTATTTGTTTATTTACAATTTTGGCACGAAGGTTCGAATTGAGGTTAAATAATATACATTGACATGGAAATGGATCGGAATTTGTTGCTACTGTTCATTATTGATGAGTTAAATGAATATGAAGAGAATGACAACCTGAATATTGATATTAGTGTGTTACAAAATCTAGTAAGGGCACGGAATCACAACAGAGGCGCAAATCCTGGGAAGAATGAGAATTATTTCGAAGAAATTATATCAATGTATTCGCCTGACGAATTTCAAAGTCATATTCGTATGACTCGAGGAACAATGGAGGTTATTCCGCCTAACATATAATAATTGCTCCGTTCTGAAGCCATCTTGCTTATCAAGACGTCTGCTGGCAGCGGACAAGCAGCAAGTATTTTCCCGCTGCAATCGCTGCTCGATCGCTGCATTGTAGAGGTGTAGCTGAATGACAAGCAGCGTAAAGCGCTGCTGCAGTGCTTAGCCTTCTGAATGTATCCAATGTGTCGCGACAAATATAACACGTTGTATAATCTGTCATTTTCTTTGAGGAAATTATTAAAAATTAAAAGTACGAACTTAAATGTTGACTAGTTGTGATTTTCTACTTATATTCCTATAATGTCCAGCGATAAAGTAAAACTCTAATAATGATAGTTTAATTTTCAAAATAAAATCAATTTCCATACAAACATAGCCCCGAATATATACGTGCATACTCCTCGAAGGATTAAGGCTGTGTTCCAAATCGCTGAGAGAGTACTCTCTCGCATACTCTTGACATCACACAGGGTCCTCTCTGCTGCTCCAACTCGGAGGAGAGACCGCGAGAGGGAGAGTGAACAAGGATATACACTCGGTACTTACTCTCACACCCTCTCTGCCAGCCATGTTGTTTTCAAGTCTAACCTCAAATATTCAGACACATGTTTTATTTATAAAGCAGTGTTATAAATATTTTATCGACTTAACTCAATCATCACGATTGTGAAATGTACAATACCAACATTATTCCATTTTATATGGAACATAACAAATTATGATGTTATTATGTTCATGTTTCATTTAGGTTAATTGTGTGTATTATTAAATACTGTGCTTTGCACATAATAATTATGATTTTCATCATGCAAAATTGTAACATTACTATTTCATAAAACATTGTACATTTATTCGAGGAAAGTGAAAGGACAACAATATTTTATTTTTCACTGTTTATTGCCTTTTCTGTCAAATAAATATTACCTAAGGTTTATAGAGGACACAAGTCTCAGTTTGCTATAGTGAGCCAAAGCGTGCCAGAGTGAGAGTGGCGAGTGAGAGTGAGCACACTTCCAAGTGTCACTAGCCAACAACATATCGAAATGCAGTTCGCCAATCACAGCCTGGAGTCCTTCTCTCCAGAAGGTAATGCAGCAAATGGGGGCTCTATGGCAGCATATAGTAGCCAACCAGCCGCAATACCAGTTTCCAGAGCCTCGCCACCAGTGAATGGGTGCGCCCACATCACAGGAACAGTAATGCCATTTCGTCCCTGTATCCTTATATACTCTGTGATAGAACCCTGTGATCTTAGAAGTGATTACTAGAAAGATGACCACATCACCAGGCCATGTGCATGCCAGGGGTTTTGGGGAGTTAAACCCCTCCAGTGAAATTGCAAGAAAAAAAAATACTAATCCTTGCTTTAAAAATTATAAGCAAATTGTGGCAATCTTGGTTTTAAATATGCTATATAAGTTATGCTAAGGGTTTGTATGTTGATTATTTTTATGAGTGGTCTGTACCAGAAAAAAACACCTCCCATTTTCAAATCCCATATACGAACCTGCTCCTTATTAAATAGATTTTATTTATTTATATTTATATTAGTACATATCTACAAAATTCGTGTTATTACTTGTTATTACTTGGTTTCAAGTTAGACTTCACTGCCCTATACATAGAGCAGTACAGCCCATGATTCCATTGGCCGCTGCCGATTGTAAGAAACAACATACCTGAGTAGCTACGTTTATACAGGATATGGTCACTCTGCCATGGTACGTTTGTTATCAGGTCGAGAAAACTTTGGGAAGGGCAACACAAAATTCCGGCCAATGACAAAAGTCAGACAACTTTACGCACACTTGAAGTTTAGTCTACAGGCAGAAAATAATGCAGTTTTTGCAGTCCCCTATTTATTAGGTGTTTTGAGTGCCTCTGTGAACGGCATGGATTTAGTATAGATACATTAGATATTCAGGAACTGGGAAGGAATCTACCATGGTCTGCAGTCATGTCCCATTTCAACATTCACAAGAGAGCCTTGTACTGAGTAGCCCAATGGTTTGGTTTTAAAATATGAACGACTTTAGTTAATATGATGATAACTTCATAAGTAATCATGAAGTAAATGAAACATTAAAATATGGCAATTTTGTGGCCTTTTTTTTCTTTTCTACTCTTTGTGGTTAGTCTTAGACGTGTTGAGCTGATACAAATACTGCAAAAAAACTATAGTATAATTGGTAGTATTTATACAATGTATTTCGACTTCATGGAGAGACCTTCAGCAATGACTCCAAAACGAAGCAGTGAATAAGAAAACACAAAGTGTCCTCTAACACAGTTGGTGAGATGTCATTCGCAGGTCTTAACCGTAGTGGTAGTGGAACAGGCGGTTGGTTACCTGTACCCATGGTGCGGAGGCAGGCCACGTCATCCAGGCCGGAGTAGGTGAAGCCGTTGGAGGCGCAAACAGGAGTGCGCTGGCCACCGGCCCAGCGACACGGCCGCTGCCTATAGCACTCCCCGATGTGGCGTAGCAGCACCTCTTTCCCTGGGACAATCCGCAGCACAGCGCATGTCACGTGCGCCAGAAATCCCCTGTTCCCACTACTTACTTTCTCACCCATGTAAACTGTCGCCACGTGTTAGGATGGACGGATAAGTGCAAGTCATTGCGTATGTATCACTGAAGTTGTGTTGGGCGCTTTAGAAAGCATATTGTACAAAAAAAAGTTGTAAAGCAAGACTCACACAATATTGGTATTAATGTAAAAAAAAAATATATTTTTAGTAATTTATTACGTGTGCGTGTATTGTAATTGAAAATATACATATATAACTTTCGTGGTGGAAATGGCTGTGCACATCATCAGTATTAAATTTTTTTTTTTTTTTTTTTTTTTTTTTTACGTTGGAAAATTTTGCACTGTAATAAGAAGAAATGTGTGTACAAAATTTTCAGTTATCGATATAACTCTTTCTTGGTATTCTTGAAACAAAACTTTCTAAAAATTCTAAAAATGTAGCACATCATAAAAAAAAAAATTCCCACGATTGATATGTACTCTTAAATATGCTTTAAATTAGATTTTAAATAGACTCTTGGTGCCTGTCTTTTAAAAAAAGCATATAAATAAATGCACATATTGTAGAAAAACCATTTTACAATGTGATAAATATATGCATCCTTCTCCTATATGCGACATTAATCAAACATTTATGACAATTTTGTTGGTGTGTGTGAGGTACTTTGTAACGAGTTGTGCATGCTGTGCAGTCGAGTATAGTGATCCATTGAAAGCTACTCTACTATAGGAAATTTATGGTAAAGTGAGCACTTTTGCGGCCCTAGTTGACTTTTTCCTTACAGCAATTTTTTTTATATTTTAACCAATCTTTATAAATAAACATTGCCGTGTAAGTAATATACACAGTGTGCATACTCCATCGCACTCGGAAGTTAACACCTAAGGCCAAAAAATATATATATTTATTGACTATTGTTCCAAATGGGAAGGCTTTCAAAAATGCTCACTTTACCTTGAATAGTCTATAGGTGAGGAACTGTCGAAACCTTTCCACTCCACTCCACCGTCTAAAGTCTGTTCACGTTATAGTGAGCATTCTTGAAATCAACTTTAGAAAAATGTCACTGCCCGTGCATGCATATACTTCAACGGGCGCATATTTAGTGACATGCGCCCGGTAAAGTTGGTAACGATAGATGGAAAGTCAAATAAAAAGTGTTGAGTGACCATCTGTGATAATTTAAAATATTTATTTCGGTTTCTGGATTTTTAATTCATCAGGTGTGCAAAAATTAGCAAATTTATAAAATGTTTTACAGTTTCACTTGACCGGAGCGCGAATAAAGTGATGAGGCCCCGTGGCAACGTTAATTTTACACAAGGCGCAAGAATACACAACGTGCAGGCAAGTAGAACCTAAGCAGGGCTTTCAAAAGTGCTCATTTTGATCGTGAACAGCGTATAGGCGGCAGGGCAGAAAATGTGGAACTCTCGGGGCAAGCACGCGGTGCAGCACTCACCTGGGGGATCATGGAGACACCTGCAGGCAAGCGCCTCTTCATTAGCGTACGTGCGGCCATCCGAGCCGCACACAGGGGTGTACAACGGCGAGTAGGTGCAGGGCCGCCTCGACCAGACGCAGCGTCCCGAGTGGCGCACAGATACCTCTGCAACACCACGCAGTACGGCCCACCCTCACCCCTATATACCGGATGATTCTCAGATAGACCCACAAACTTCGGGAGGTGATTCTTCATGAAAAAGTGAAAGGAAAACATATGTGACACTTTATACCTAAACCGTATTTGTGCAAAATATTGGTAACGAAGTAAAATACAATGACAACTCTCGGAACATTATTGTATGTTATCGGGACCTTCAACGTAAGAGCCAATATTTTGCACAAATACGGCTTAAAATCTCTCATACCACCCTTAATATTCGGTTTAGGTATAAAGTGTCACATACGTTTTCCTTTTACTTTTTCATGAAGAATCGCCTCCCGAAGTTTATCGGTCTAACTGAGAATCACCCTCTACTCTACAAGTGACATGCGGATTAATAATATATCTTTCAAATACCAAGTATGCTACCATGTCATGGAGATTAAGTCGTAATAAAAGTAGTAATCATGAATATTTCCATGAAAAAAATTTATGACGGCGAGGTGTGTTGTGGTGTTTTGCAGAACATTGTTCCGTTACACGTTACCCATACACTCGTCGTTCTAATTTAAAAAATAATCATTTCTCCAATATTTGTAATGAATTAGTAGTGCTTCAGGTCAAACTTCAAAGATATGTGCCAGCCTTAGGAGTTACTTCAGACCATCTTTTTTTCGTGGCTAACCTGTAGTAGAAATTTTAGGTCGAATTTAGATACATGCTATATATATAATATATATATATATATATATATTTATTTATTTATAACAAGACGGCGAGAAAGGGAGAGATATATCGATCACGAAACAATATATCTGAAGCAGGCTATTGCAACTGTAATGTTGGTGAAAATGTGTAGAGTGGTACGCAGTGTTGGCGATATGCAATATTTGCGATATCTGTATGACCAATATTTGCTACATCAATATAAGCGATATTTTCGATCTATCGCCATAGACATTCGATACTCTTTGGAAGCATATTCCCAAACCATATCGAAAAGTGGATATCGCATAGCCCTTCTTCTTAGTGTGGGAAAATTATACGTTCAGAATCGGGGAAGGAATCAGTCAAGGCCCGTTTAAAGGAACCATCCCAACATTCGTCTGGAGTGATTCGGGAAAAACCGTGCAAAACAGAGATCAAGATGTCTGGACCGAGAATCAAACTCGGGTCTTCCCGAATGCGAGTCAAGAGATTAATCACTGCTCACGGTTATGAGGATAAAAGTGAAACAGCTGCCTGCAGCCACAAACGCCAGCAAAATGTCCTCACTGAAGAGCATCATGTATGAACCCCGGTCGTCAATCTTCGTCTGGTAAATTAATTGCCAGCCGAGAGGACAGGGAATCTGTCGCAGCGTCGCAACATGCAGTAGCTAATCAGTAGGAAGGCCGTCTTCCATGGCATCACGCAGCCTATAAGCGGATATGTACGCCGACGTAAAAAAAAAAAACTCCAAGTCATTCCACTTCTGTATACGTTCCTATTCCCTGTCATGTGCAGATAAACTCACTCATCCTCTCCAGCCACGACTTTAATACTCGTTGCAAGTGCACATTTACTGGCTATTCACGGTAAAGTGAGCATTTATTATGGCCCTGCTGAATTTTTCTTTTCATTAAATTTCTATCTTCCTGTCACTTTCTAATATCAATTCTGCCATCAGACTAATAAACACAGTGTATTAATCTCACCACTAACAAAAGTTAATATCTGGAACTGCAATAAAATGTATTTATTAGTGGTTTATGCCTGTCGAAAGGGCCTTAAAAAGTGCTCACTTAATCGTGAACAGCCTATAGAAATGTGCCCTACGATTTAGCGTTGTCTTTTGCTACCAGGCTGGACCTGAAACTGATGTACATGTCTGCTTGAATTGTGTGATTGATTTAGAGACAGCTGGATTTCGCGGAAAGATTTCAAGGCCAGGTGTTCTCCAAAACACATTAGTTCACATGCCCTTTCGTGGTTGGATGATATTTAATGTTCCGTGCTCCAAGTGTCAGTTTGCGAATCATGGACTCAGTATCGGAATACTTTATTACGATTGGTCCATTCAAATAAGAACATGTCTTCTCACGTAGACACGCGACCAACAACTAAAGGAAGTTGTGATTGTGAACGCAGGATATTGAAGTCTAGCATGGCCATAAATATTTTCGCGAAGGACACCTGTCCCTCTGCATGATTAATATGCTGACGTACCAAAAGTCATGGGGTAGCAGTATGTAAAGTTAGCAGTAGGTGGAGCCACCGTAACGTTACTTCTTGGAAGTCCCCAGATCTATATCAGTTGTGTCCTGGCGTAACGTGAGTGAGTGTGTGCTGGTCATGGCATTGCATTGCAGATCTTCATGGACTTCACGTGTCCCCACAACGATGTGATAACCCAGCAGTATAATGCACCGTGTCATTGGGCCCACGTTCTCCAGAACTGGCTCGAGGAGAATTCTGAAGAGTTTTAAAGACTGCTCTGGCCACCTCGTTCACACGATGTCAACTCCATCGAGCGTTTAGGGGACATATTAGACAGAGATACATCATAACCGAAGATCTTGCACCTACAAATAGCAGGGAGTTGTGGGTAGCTATCCAGACGACCTGGGTCAACATCTCTTCACTGGTGTTCATCCACTTGTGGAATCGACACCACGTCTTGCTACACTTCGCCTGGCTAGGAGAGAGCCTACGCAATACTAGGCCTGCATCCCATGGCTTTGGCCTAGTCAGTGTAAGTACAGACTTGAAGAATTTGAAGAAATTGTGAACATGCTTGACTCGAAACATTTCAACTTTTGTGTTCATCTGCAATTTTCACATGATTTAATTTCTTGACACCTTCTGGGTGACCCAGAGACAAAAATAAGCACATAAATAAATGCTAAAGCCTTGAGGAATTCGCGGACTCATTTTGGGGCAAGCTAGTATTCAAAACACATGAGTTTATATAACTTGAACAATTTGTCCCCGCTGTGTTTGACACATCTTGGAGAACGCTGGCCCAATCGTCGTCTTCCACTGTGACAGCAGACAACCAATGCACAGTTGACATCGGCATATTTGTGCCTAAGTATGTAGAGTTTTTATGGAATTTTTCAGGTCTCTACTAAATGCAGGCCCAATTACGGCCTTTAACTGAGACAGCAAGGAATCGATGAGAATCAAATATTCTCTTGAGTATACAAACTAATGCGAAGTCTAGTGTGTAGGTCACTGAACCGAAGAATTTTTCCGATGTATATGTATATAATAAATAAACGCCCGGAAATTTCGCAGATGCATCTGACAAGCTAGACTCCACACTCCTTTGTGTACTCGAGTATCAGTTAGTTGTTCATTGGCTGGTGATACAGTTTCACTACAGACCAGGTAGCACGGTATTCATTCCTTGTTTTCTTGCAGATTAGTTATTGGATGTAATTCGTCCAGGACATGTCTTACAAACTGCGATCCAATTGGAATCGTGAGTAATTTGTAGATGTGTTTGAATCCTAGCTTGTCCTGAATTGAACTCATGAAATTTCCGAGTTTCTAATGATAGGTATTTCGTAGTAGTTTTATTCAAAACACAATTTTCAACAATAGTCTATTCGCAGCTCTTCGCGATTATGAATCAAACCTTTGAAAAATTACACAATATTTAACTCGTTTGTTCATTTCATAAATACTTCATGTGGAACAAGCGATTTACACTTTTATTAAGTTAATTTAAAAGTACCTTATTTTCGGTTGAATTAAACTTTAACTTGTATATTTTCTATCAAATAAAATAATTCATTTATATTAATAAGAATAATCAAAAGAATAAAGAAAGGCTTAAGGAAAGCTTCAGACCCCTGCTACTTCCTTGACCCAATGAGGCAGCAAGGCCGAATAAAAAAACAAACCCAATATATGGTTGTCTGAGCAAAAAGTAAACAGGTGGCAAAAACCAATGCTAAAAATAAGGGGTTTTCCAAGTAAGTCAGGTATACTATTTGCTGAGCTAAGTTTAAAAAAAAATATGAAGTGTGCAGAGAGTTATTAGTATTCATTTCTTTTCTTTTCTTTGGTATGCAAAACCTTAATGGAATTGTATAAAATATTATTAGAGGTAGCGAAATTTCGCGTAAAGATTTTAAGACAAGTTATATTTCAAAAGACTCTAGGGTAGTTTACCTATCTTGATTGGCTGAATTAATTCTTACACTTGTTAACTTTCTGCACACGAATCACCTAGGAGCCGTGCCGATGTTGCCGAATTCTCAGTGGCCCGATCAAATATGGAAACGCCTTCTCAAGATAACAAAAACCAATGGCAATAGACAAGCTGCTGTTGGGTGTGTATAGTGTTGAAGTCTACCCTGTACTAACATTTTTCGCGAAAAATCACTAGCTCTAAATAGTGTGTACACTCATTCTAAGAAAAGAACATGTAAGATATCACAAAAATATATAGTGATAATACATCTCCTTTGAAAACCTACTGTGTTTTCTAAAAATTCTCCATTAAAAATACATCTTTGAGAATCTCTGCTATAATACATGTTCATCAAAAAATACTATCCACTTACGGGGATTCAGGTACTGATATGCAAATTGTTATACAAACTGAGCCCGTATTAACTTATTAAAAACATCATAAAAGGGCACTTTACGCCTTTGGGTAAGTATCAAAAATATTTCCAACATGGAAAATATATATACTTGTGTACTCTCAATTTCATGACAAACAATTCACTGGCTATATACGGCCAGCCAAAGGCTAATTCAAAATGTTTAACCTGAATTATAAATTAATTCGTTTAACCCTAATTTTGACTGGCTCTTACTTGACCAGAACTCTCCTTTTTTAAACTTTAATTTAATTCCCACAAAAAATGCATAAGTGATTGTCTCTCTCTCTCTCTTGCCATTTATTACAAGGAAATATGGCACTTTAAAAGCATATTAAAGTTCTTTAAACTACAGACCGAGTTCGACTTGCCTGCATTTGAATTACATACTTTAAAAAATTAGATTTAACATTTTTCTCCCCTCGTCCACTGACCACAGCAACTGTTCACAATTATAAAGGCTTAACTTTCGGTTAGAAAAATTAAGTATCTTTCTTAGAGAGTCATCATAAAATACTATTTGCAAGTATTTTGATTTGTCCAATTTGTTTCACTTTCCACAAAAATGTTCACGTACCTATAACTGACTGCGTACGATGTCGGGTTTCGAGGTTGAATAGGGAACAGACCAGAGACAACACAAATCGCTTAGATTTTCTTGCAGTTTACTTAAGCTTTAAGTTACCATAAATGAACTACATACATATATATATTTTTTTTTATATTTCAGTCTTTACTTCACGAAACTTTCACTCTGGCATGTGTAACAGAAAGAGTCATATGAACCGAACTAGCCTCAATGCAACAGTGTTCCCATAATTCTAAATGAGAGCATCTTCATGTAGCTATCATCCGTAAGGCAGTCACCTAACTTGAACGTGTGAGGCCCAGCCAGATGTGTGGAAGCAATAATGGCGAGACCGCCTTTACATGTACGGCTATGAACTCTCATACAGAGTTCCCAACTACCCCAATATTGTGAATTACACCAACATTATGATTTTTTTTTACCTGAGCAATTGTTAACACGAAAATTACAAAAACAAATATTAATCATATTAATCTTGTTGCAATCAGTGAATAACTTAGATAATATTTTTAGAATATTTAGTCCATGGAAATGCTAGCGGAATTAATATGTTAACTTCTGGTTTTTAGATTTCTCAAAAGTTTTCAAATTTCTCAAAACTTAGTTTTTTCCCTATGTTTACATTTGTGTTATTAACTAATTATTAACTTTAATTGCTCAAAAAAGTTCATTAATCTAAATTAAAGTCTAATCATTTGAGTTTTGAGACAGATCACATAGTTAAACAAAAATTTTATATTTTTCATTACATTTTTATTAGTAATGGAGTCATACAGTCAAAAATTCAAACTGTAGTATTTTTTGGGTATCGGCAATTACATATGCTACTGTAATTGTAGTAGTGTATTTCGAGAACATGCAGGTAATTTTAATCTACTTGTAATTGTAACTAATTACTATTGAAATTCAGTAATTGTCATTGTAATTAGTTAGAATTTCTTAAAAGTATTTGTAATTAAGCCCAATTACAATTTGCCAGTATTTTACCCATTTCTGGTCGTGACGCATGCACCCATGAGACTTTCAGCTGTGGAGCTATAATTTTATTGTTGAAAATTGTGTAACAAAGTTCAGTACAGGCTGCTATCGTGGCTTAGTACAGGCTGCTATTGTGGTTTAGTACAGGCTGCTATCGTGGCTTAGTACAGGCTGCTATCGTGGCTTAGTACAGGCTGCTATCGTGGCTTAGTACAGGCTGCTATCGTGGCTCAGTACAGGCTGCTATTGTGGTTTCGCTCGTGTCAGGATTGTATGTACAATGATACAGCAGTGTGGAAAAGCTGTTTTCAACAATGTCGAAGAGCTCCAAGATAATATTTACAACATACCCGATGTCTTCAAAGTTCCATCCCGTCCTCGCTTGGAGCGTGTTTGTTATTCGTAGTTATACGTATTTTGGTGACACGTTTAGTAGTTTCGTCAAAAAACGAGTTTTTCAAATATGCTATATATTTGTATACGAAATATCGTCCAACATCAAGACATTACCTTTAAGTACGCTTTCCCAGCATAAAAAAAAATTAGATTGCATTATTGTAAGCCAAAATCACAATTTTAGTGCATTGCATTTGGGATGTACAAATAAATAATCGAAACAAAAGTGACTGAAGAGTCATGTCTTAGTACATTTTAAGATATAGCTTACTTAGCAAAATGTATTTTGAGAAATAATTGACTTCTTCAAAACAAAATTATGAATTTTTTAAGGCAATTTTTTTTAGATATTACGAATATATTTCTTAGAGATTGCAAATATACTTGAATTAATTAATGGTATATTATTGTTAAATTAATCACCTCATTTCGGTGAGCGGGTTGTTTTTTATTATTTTCACTTCCCAAAAACACTAGAACTTTTATTTTACCATGGAATTATGCTAAACTATATAGGATAAACCTTCTTTTATGCGAATAAATAGATTTTGTAAGTGATTTCAAGATGAACTGTATTTCGTACAAATACAAAAAAAAAAATTTTTTGTGTTTAGCGCCCTTAATTGTTTGACGTGTGAACAAAAACACGGCAGTCTTCGGTGTATGTTGCGCTGAATATTTCAATTATTTCAGCCGTTACGAGCAGCACAGATTTATATAACTACGCCCACTCGATTTTCGCGAAAATGATTCCTGCCAAGTTGTATTTCAATACACTTAAACTCAGATCCACTTTCGCGATTGTATGGTTTCAGCTGCTGCGCGTCTTAAGGTGGCTGCCCACGAATCGTAGACGTTCATTGGCCCAGTCAAATACCACGCTGTCTTCGACGAAGGGGAAATATAGGTGTGTGGGTAGGATATTGAAATCTACCTTCCTTCAGTGAAACTCATTACGTATGCGTCGTTCCGGATGGACAAATATGGCTGTGTAGATTACGATTAGACCACTGCGTAACTTACGACGTTGAGAAGTGATTAATGTCAGCTGTCGCAGCAGACGTGAGTGATGTATCGCTGCGTCACGGAGCTGAAGACTTCATCATTTTTTTTAAACTGCGGGAAGTCCAAATGTAAAGGACTTCCCACCGACACTAATTACACAAAGTGATGTTCCGTGCAACGAGTCTCTTAATACGCGTAATATTGCTTGCGCGATCTTTTGTGCAAGAGTAGCATTGGATAGTGAGTGAGTGAGTGAAGAGATTTGGGAGGCTCTTAACATTGAGCTCTTGAAAGCCGATAAGGGTGAAGTGAGGTGAGTATGGAGCAGCGCCGGAATAAAAGGGCCGGCGAAACGGTAGATCCCTGAGAAAACCCGCCGATCAGCGGCATCGTCCAGCACGATTCCCACATGAGAAATTTCGAGAGCGACCCAGCCAGGAATCGAACCCGGTTCGAGGTGGGAGACGTGTAGTCTAAATCCCAAACACCACAGCGGCCCCTAATAGCAACTGACAAATAGCTTAACATTTCGACCAAAAATGGTTAAACTTGAGTCAAATATCTATCAGTAGAGCCCCGAGTATTTCGCGAATTCCTTCTTCGACGAGGTAGACTTCAAACACTTGTTATTTCCTCCTGCTACTGTGATTGGACGGCAGTTGTTTGCACACGCCCCTCTGTGAGCCAGTAATAGGCAGGGAGGAGTAGTGTGAGTGAGCTTTGAACATTCCTGTACGAAGGCCTCACTTGGTCGCAGCAACCAATAAGCAGACGATAGTGTCTCGAGTGTATAGAGGACTACAAAACCTAGCCTGCTGCTACAACAATCCGCGAAATCTCGGGGCTCTATATATCAGACCTATAAATTAGTACAGAGTAAATAAATACAAACTGTCTAAACGGCGTGGATTTTCCTGTCATGTGGGCGTACCTGTTCACCGATTGGTTGCCTGAAGCTTTATAAACAGACATTGTGCCTGATTGGCTACTGCGTACTGCAGAAGATTCTCCATTGGCCATGCTGCCTCCTGGCGAGAAGGATACCGGGCTCTGGTTGGCAAACGTCTTTGCGACGTCTTGATGGCTAGTGACGCCATTTTGGTGGCGTGTGCGGCTGGAGCATAGACATGAGATGAGGTAGACCGATCTCGCTGGCTGCGCGCAAACAATTTCCATGTCCCAAAATTGAACTGCTTTTCTGGGATTACAGCTTGCAAAAATGGCGTGGATTAGGTTTGAGGTTAGAACACTGCTTAGTAAACAAATGCTTTTGAGATTATTGGTTACTTCCTCTAACCAATTTGTAATGAGTTTTAGTTAAATTCAAACTGGGAAAAGTATTTTATCAATACAATAGTGGTTGTAATTTTAAAACTGAGACATAAACAAACACGTGCATCGCTGTTGACCACGTGACTTTGACAGTTGTGTTCCTTTGGGGTAGTTCAATGTTAGGTAAATGCGCAGAAGACGAATAAGCGGTTTACCTCATATTCAGTCTCTGGGCTGGAGTTCACATCATAAGCGGCTGTTGCACCTCTGTATTTCTAAGCTGGTACTCTGCAATAATAGTGAGGGATATGGGTCAGTGACACCCTCGGGAGGAATATTTCCGGGCGTTTTAGATGGTGTGGCAGTACCTTGCCATAGTAGCCGAGCGCGGTTACCGCATTTGACTCTATACAGAGGATGTATGATGCACCTATTGTAGCCTCTCTCCACTCATGGCGACCCAAGGCAACTCGTGACACCCCTGGGTAACCCAGATTGGACTCCGCCATCCGTATCCCTATGGAAACCAGTTTCCTCGTGACTGGTAAGGGGTCGTATCTAGTAGATTCGAAATAGATGAATATCAAATTCACCGGCGCCCGGACGAACTGCCGCCTTGCTGCATTCAAAACATCATAGCGCAGGACCCCTTGGAAATTTCCAGGCCCTCATAAGTAGTAAAAAAAAATAACATATAAACCTTTCGATTTTCCTGTAGAAATTATTCTCTTCTTTCTAAGGTTTATTTCAAAAGTGAAAAGCCTTTAGCGGCGATGTCGCTCTTGATGTGTGTGGCAGTTTCGTCCTTATCGTTCCAACTTCTAACAGCAGCGGCAGACAAAGAGTACTTAATAGTACAGAGGTGAAACAGCCACTTATACAGCGAACTCCAGCGGCACACGCCAGCAAAATATTGGCATGCCGTTCGCCAATCAACGCCTGGCACACTAAAAAAATCCATACATAGTTTTCTGTACGACAAAGATAACCATTTCTTTGAGGTTGTTTCGTTTACAGCAACACAATTTAGCTTTAATTCAAATAAAATGTTACAGAAACATAATTTTGCTGTTAGTAAATGTTTTCTTTATACGTTATTGTTTTAAGGCAATATTGCCTTTCTTTATAGGAAAGAAACAAACATTCTATCAGCGTCTTTTGTTCCCAGTAAAGAAATATTACATCGTACCAAAGGTAACAGTTTTAAGGTTTTCTGTCGTAAATTGCAGTTTTCATACGTAACTGTTGTCCCAAAGTAAACGTTCATAAACCGTTAAGTATATTCTGCAATTACGAAACTGCAGCTGATCAAATTTATAGCCCTCCTGAAGACGTTTGATATCATTATGAAGTTCAGTGATTCTCCACGCCACTAATATTTATGCTTGCCAAGAGAGGGCATTGTTTTCTGTAGGCATTGTTTACTATAGGCTGTTCACGGTTAAATGTGCACTTTTGAAAGCCATGTTTGAAATCTACTTGAATGCACGTTGTGTAGTCCTCCGCCTTACGTAAAATTTACGTTGCCTTGGGCTTCATCACTTTATACATGCATCGGTCAAGAGAAACTGTAAAACTGTTACTAAAGGAAAATTTCGCAAATATGCTAATTCTTACACTTAGATGCATTAGAAAAATAACAGAAGTCAAAACAAACAATTTAAGTCATTGTAAATAGTTACGTGGCACTTTTATTTGCCGGTAAAATATGGGACTACTTTCCCTCCAGCGTTACTAGCTTTACTGGACGCATGTTGCTCAGTGCACCCGTTAAAATATATGCAGGCAGAGGCATTTACTTTTTTCTAAGATAGATTTCAAAAGTGTTCATTTTATCATGAATAGCCTTTACCACAATAACATGCCTATCAAAAATAATACGAATATAAAAAGACAAAGAAGTCGTGTGGTGCAGGGCATTGGGTTATTAATAAGGATACGAACATTTCGCGAGTTCATTTCAGGACAAGATAGACGTCAAACACGTGTACACTGAAGTTGACTTTGCAATTGGATCGCAGTTTATTAGACACGCCCTGGACGGCTCTGAGCCGATAGCATATTTGCAAGGAAATAAGTAGAGTGCCATACTGCCAAGTGTGAAGTAACACTGGTTACTCTATGGGGCAGCAGCCAATAAACAAACATCTCTGGCTCGAGTATACACATGACTGTGGAGTCTAGCCTACAGGTCATTGAACTCGCGAAATTTTCCTATCCCTGATTATGTGTTACAGCAAAGAAAGCGTTTTTACAGTGTAACCTACTCGCTATCTGGCAGCCCAGCCAATAGGGAACATTACGCAGCATGCAGTAGCCAATCAGACACGGAGTCCACGCAGCCAACCAGAATATAGGTTCGTCCACCACAACGGAACCTCGACGCTGTTTCGTCTCCGAAGACAAATACATAGAGACGGAATGACGTGGCACTTCCTTTGATATGGGTATAACCACTCACTGATTGGCTGTACGAGGTTCTTGAAAAGCCCTTGAGACGCGAAAAGATTTACGTGGCTGCTAGGCGTCAATATCCTACGTGCACACTTGCAGTCTTCATTTGGCTATTAGCTGCTTGTCTTTGTGCGAAGAGAGCCTGTTACAATAGTGAGCCAATCATAATTAAGTTTCTTCCCTACTGAGTGTCCGTGATTCGCAGGCAGACAGATAAGACACGTAACAATTGAATTGATCCAATCACCCAAGTGGTTCTGAACTGAAGTGTTTTGGAACACACCTTGTACTGAAATCTTTTCGCGAAAAACAGGTGCCCCTACTGATTGGCTACTTAGGGGTAGTGAAATTTCGCGTTATTTGCTGTCTACATTATGAACTTCGCCGTCGTATATATATTCAAGTCGGGGTCAATAGTTTATTGGCTTCCGCAGAATTCACATGATATTTTCCCTTTCGATTTGGTTACGCACTATTCGATTGGACCATGCTATTGTTAGTTGTCTCTTATTGGTTTAAATAGGTACTGAATGCATCAGGCAAACCATAGGGCAGTAAAAATCCAATAGAAATGTATTACGTTTCCAAGTCTATACTGTCCTCAAATAATATCGCGAATTTTTCAGGTCTCTAGCGATAACATTTCAAGACAAGTTACATTTCACAACACTGTAGGGTGGTTAACCTGTCTTGATTGGCTGAAATTACTTATTGACACGTGTTAACTATCTGGACACCAATCAAATAGGATCAGTGCCGATGTTGCCGAATCCTGAGCGGCCCGGTCAAATATGTAAACGCCTTCTCAAGCAGACAGCAATCAATGGCATTAGACAAGCTGCTGTTGAGTGCTTATAGTATTGAAGTCTACCCTCTACTCAAATTTTTCCCGCGAAAAATCACAAACTCTATGGCTACTGCATGCTGTGCAAGGTATCCTACTGGCTGTGGATTGCTGGATGGCGATAGACCTGCTAAGTTCGCGTTATTATTTGAGGACATGTTAAACTTGAAACACTTTGACTTGGCAAAGCGTTTATCATTGGACCAATCTTTATTTGATACGCTCCGGGATGACTCTGCGCCAATAAATAAACGCTTCACTATCGTATGCCCCAATCACATGCAGTTCACTCTTAAAGGGAGAGACTTAGCGTCTAGGTAGCAGCCAATCGAGAAATGACACCGGGTCGAGTATGTATAGTATCGTCAATTTTAGTTTGGTGCCAAAAAATAACACGAACTTTTCAGGTCCCCCTCCCGCTAAGACGATCCGAGTTCAATCCCCGGCCGGGTCACCGGATTTTCACAAGTGGGAATCGTACCGGACGATGCCGTTGGTCGGCGAGTTTTCTCGGGATCTCCCGTTTCCCCCTCCCCTTCATTCCGGCGCCGCTCCATATTCACTACAATCGCCCTCATCGGCTCTCAAGACCTCGCAACAGGCAATATTGTGAATACAATACTAAAATATCTGTATGGTTACTGAAATAAACACGATGGACTGTACATAATTTCAATTATAAAATAACATTTCATTTTAACACAGTGAACTCGGCACTTCATTGGCAGACACCGGGCCAATAACAAACGTTACATTATGCAAAAAGCTGTGCAGTGTAGTTTGGACCAATAGGATAGCGATCAGTGGAAAAATAGAGGCCAACAGAAATTATATTCCTGCAGTGGTGGATATACGTGGCTGGTTTCTAGCTTGTCTCGGTGTCTGCGAATGTGTCCAGACTAGGGATAGGAAAATTTCGCGAGTACAATGACCTGTATGCTAGACTCCACAATCCTTTGTATAGTCGAACCTCAGATGTTTGTTCATTGGCTGTAGCCCCAGTGTTACCCCACATTTGACAGTACGGGATTCGCTTCTTGTTCCCTTGCAAGTCGGCTATTGGCGCGGAGTCGTCCAGGACGAGTCTAATAAACTCTAATCCATTTGCAAAGGTGACGTCGGTGTACACGCGTTTGAAATATATCTTGTCCTGAAATGAATTCCCGAATTTTTCCTGTCCCTACATATAAGCCACTGAAATAAATATGAAGAAAACAAAAAGGCTGATTTCAAGTAGTTGACAAGTTGGGTTTAAGAATAGTCTTCAATTTGTGGCACTATAGGATTTCCATGACGTAAGTTTGTAAATCACAAACGACCTCAAAGTGGTACGGGAGGGATTTAAGCCCATGAAACTCCTCCCATATATACGGCCCTTGATCGTACTTGTGGAAACCTTTAGTCACTTCCATTTTTATCAAACATGTTGTAATCGTATAGAGCCAGCTATAACATTTCTTTGGTGTTTGGCGGATATAACCAAACAGAATCGTGCGTATCAAAAACGGTCTTTTCTTGCAGGGGCCGCGGTGGCTGAGAGGTTAGCACGCTCGCCTCCCACCAATGCGAACCGGGTTCAATCCTCTGCCGCGTCACCCGATTTTTGCAAGTGGGAATCGTGCCGGACGACGCAGTTGGTCGGCGGGTTTTTCTCGGGGGTATCCAGTTTCCCCCGCCCTTTCATTCGGGGGCCGCTCCATATTCACTTCAATCACCCTAATCGGCTCTCAAGACCTCGCTGTTAAGAGCCGCCCAAATCTCTTCACTCACTTTTCCAGCCATCGACTCAAGGCGAGGAAGACTGCGTTCCCTCTACTTCGCATAGCTTTGGCTGATGAACTGCCACAAGCGCTGTCAACAAAATCACTCTTTTACGGAAATCACTCTTTTACAGTAGGGGGGGGGGATATACTAAACGACATAACATGCATCATAGTTGCATTAAATCTTGGGTGTCAATATTTTAGAGCACTGTTTGTGTTAATATTCTGCTAACCCTAGTAGAGGTCATGTGGTTTTGACAATCCTCAAAAGGGAAACAAGTTCAATAATTCGACAGATATTTACTGCGCAATTGGCATGCGCTTTCTACCCACATATTCTCACTACGTTTCCAGCCCCGCAATTTGAAGCTGCGAACAACACATGGGGAAAAAATTAGGCTATGGAAATAATTATTCTTTGTAATATATCATACACATGTGTGTGTTTGAAAACACGATGCACAGTAATATTAAAAATCAGATGCATTATATTTATTCTTGTAGCCAGTAACTCTGATAACTAAAGTTAAAATGTTAAGAAAAGTAAGTTAATTGTAATTGTAACATTCTTAAAATTGGTTATGCTGCGTTGCGCCTGGTAAAAAAATATCGCATTATCCAGGTATGGGAAAACATCTGTTCAGTGTTAGTCACATAACAATAATTGACAGCATGAACGATATTTCAACTTATTCAAGATTATTTATTTGGTGTGTGTATATATATATATATATATATATATATATATATATATATATATATATATGTATATATGTATATATATATATATTATATATATATATATATATATATAACATTTATTTACAGCGAAAAATTCGTAGTGTGGTGCCGAGTTTTTCTTGCTGGCTGTTTATACATTTCACACGAAAAACCATTTTGCAATTTAGGATTTATGCTTGTACTTTTATCACTGCCATTGAAAGTGGTTTTTCAGCAGACAGGAATGAATCGTGGTCTTTTGACGTCAGAGCGTGTCTCTTCTTGACACCAGACAATTTGCACATCGACTGTGGCCGCGAATAACCTCTGTTACGTTCATGCTCCCCTGATATACTCTCTCCGTCGTCAGTCTCAGGTGATGCGGCCAGGTGTGTCCGGGAGTGGGCGCAAACGTGGCCCTGGAATGAGCGTAGCGTACCTTTGATGATAACTCCTACAGGCTTATGGTTCCCGACCCGAACAGCTCTGCGATGCGCGTAAAGCGGCCCGAGTGACGACTTCAAGATGGCCCCGGAGCGAGCACAAGGCCCTGAAGCGAGCGTAGCGTGCCTTAGGTGTAACCTCCTGCGCTGTTTATGTTTCCCGGATACAGAATGAACTAATAGCGAGTCGCGCTCGACGTGCTTTGTTAGAAAAAAATATTTCTGGCAGCCAAGAAATCGCAACAAACCTACCTTGGTAAACAAATACTCTTTTAATTATGAAGTATTTTACAGGTGCCATAACCATAAACCCAGCAGTAGATTACCTAAAAAAAAATACGTTATCCACCTGATATCACCTAAAAGAGAAGTACTGACAAGATGTTCTTCAATACGTAGTACATACATACTACCATAGACTAAATATGAGGTAGGCCGATCTCGCTGGCTGCGCACAACCAATCTCTGTGTCCCAGCACTGAACCGCCTTTCTGCCAATACGTCTAGCGAAATCGGAATGGTTTGAATTTTAGGTAATTTGTAAATAAATTATTTGAGATGTATGTATACTTCGTCTAATCAATTTGTAACGCAGTTTGATTACGTTGAAACTGGTAAAAGTATTTTTTTTTATTCATATAATAAAACTTGTCATTTAAAAATTAAGATGGAAACAAACATGTACATCACTGTTGACCATGTGACTTTGACAGTTGTGTAGGATTGGGGTAGCTCAATGTTGGGTACATGCACAGAAGACGAATAAGCGGTCTACCTCATCTTTAATCTATGATATATACAGTTCATAATGTTACTGCGAATACTGCGAATCTTTCTGTTAATTCGATAACGTTACTTATTAAACTGTTTTTTTGCCAGAACCGATGAAAATTGAGAATGATGCAGCAGTCAGATTACTCGCCTCTGACAGCAAGCAGCCAATGGGCTGATGTAAGATTGTATTTATTTGACTATGGAGTTTTTTTTTTTTAGCCTACACGTATTTGAGGGCCGCGGTGGTGTTCATTTCTAAAGTACTCACATTTATCGTGAACACACACGCGTCTCGGAGGTGTGAAGTGGAGAACAAGCAGCTGTTTAAACTATCGGAACATGTTTAAATAATGAAACATTTCTAATAACATTATCGGCGAGGCCATGTCGGAGGTGAGACAAATAAAATTAATGAATTTTATTTTTCATTTGACATGTTTTTATTTAACTTTTAAGTGTTAAAGACATCAAGCAATGTGTGTATATGGACTCGTATTTTCAAGCCGAATTCGGATATGACATTACAACCATATTTCATGCCCAAGCATTTTTATAAACAAAATGTATGTATTGCAATTTTTATTTAACTTCATATCTTACTTTCCTACATTAGTATATCGAGCCATTAGTTTGCGAACTCGTATTTTCAAGACATATTCGAATATAATGTCACGAAATGCCATTAGGCCTACGTGGTTATGTCAAGGGCCATATTGTATTGGCAATATAAACTTTAATTAATTTAATATGTTCGATTCCATTGTAAACTCAGTAGGCATAGATGCGTCGTTTGGAATTTTTTTAAGTAATTACTAGGGATAGGAAAATTTCACGTATTCATTTCAGGACAAGACAGACGCCCAACACGTGTACACGAAAGTCACCTTTGTAATTGGATCACAGTTCATTGCACACGCCCCGGACGACTCTCAGCCAATAGCAGACTTGCAGGGAAACAAGTAGCGAGTATCATACTACCAGGTGTGGAGTAACATTGGCTACTCTCTGGAGCAGCAGCCAATGAACAAACAGCTGAGTCTCGAGTGTACACAGGAATGTGGATACTAGTCTACAGGTCATTGAACTCGCGAAGCTTTCATACCCATAGTTACATTGTGCTCGTTAAATTATGTGACTTAGAGGCAGTAACAATTTTTAGACGTTTATTTCAAAAGTGCTCACTTCAACATGAACAGCCTTTACTTTGCGGTATGCCATTCTTTTAAAGAATATATTCAGCGTAATGGGTTAACCCTCTCAGACCCACTTCAATTTGCAGTTTCGGGTGTTGCAAAGGAAAAATATTATGATGAGTGCTGTACATAAGTCGACACAACACTCGTTTTCGGTTACATATATATAAACCAACTATGATCTAGACCAGTAAGACGGTTTGCGAATCATTTACTCACAGGTAAGATCATTGGTCATCGAGCTCCGCAGTGTACAGTGCAGACCAGAAGTTACCTACCTGCTCGTGCGTAATGTACACAATTGTGTACACTGGGTTTTAATTGGTTAAGAAGTTGGTGGCTGGCTTACAACTAGCTTGTGAGTGGGTGTTTCGACCTCAAACTGAGAGAAAATCGAACAAAATATTTGTTTGTATAGGTCCAAATATACATTAATTGCCCTAACAAAACATATTTTTGAGCAAACCAAATTTGAAAAGCAACAAAATTACTTTAGTCCGTATATATGTTTGAATAAACAAAATATCTGTGTTTCGTCGAAAAAATTTAGACTGTTAACTAGATATTTTGTTGAGTCAACTGTATATATTTGTTTGGCAGCTCATTTGACTGCCTTCGTTCGAAAATACAGCTCGAGAGTTTGTTTGTATTTTTGTGACAATTAGAATAGTAACCAGGTTGGTAAGTTCATCTATTGATGCTTAAGAATCGTATAAACACATTAATAAAACTATGCAACAAGAAACTTACAAGTAAAGCTATAAAACTTGAAATATTTCTTTGCACACGTTGCCCAATATTTGCCGTATATCTATTTAAAAGCTGAGATTACTAAGGCGTAGCGCTCGGATGCAGGTGATCTAGGTTCAAAACTCGATAGAACTTGTAAATTTTTTTTTAATAGACCCAAACTGTTAAATGTACTTGTAGCTAAACAAATTTTTAGTTGCTCCAACCAAATCTTACAGTTTGGAGCAACCAAATGAGAACAACAAAGTAATTTGGTTTCAGCAACAAAATATTTCACTGTCCCTACACAAACAAATAATTTGGTTGCACAAAAAAAAATTCATGTTTGATTCAACAAACCCTTTTTTCTCTCGAAGGCTAAACACTTCGCAGGGATACTCACTGCGCTCTGGCTGCTGGAAGTTGAGGCAGCGAAGGTACTGCGAGTTGGGGTAGGTGATGCCGTCCGAGCCGCACACTTCGCCCCCGAACCACGTGGAGTTGTCATAGACCCGGCAGTCAGTGTAGAGCGCCGAAGACGTCTTCCAGTGGTCGGGCGGCCAGGCTGCCCTGGAACATACCCGTCCCGCCTCACACGTTGCAGACCTGGCAAGCTCGCGAATTCATTTGGGGACACGTAAACAACCAGAAATGTGTACGCTAATTCGTCTGCCAGTAGTGTAGACTTGTCAGTATTTAGTATCCTACAAGTAGATACATCACCTGATATAATAAGGTTTAACACTCTCAGACCCAAATTAATTTACGGTTTCAAGTGTCGCAAATAAAAAAAATTATGATATGTGTTGTACTCAAGTCGACACAAATCTTGTTCCGTTGTCACAGCCAATGAGCCGCCGCCTATATATTCGGCTACAGTCATATGAAACAATTATGTCCTAGGCCAGTAAGACGGTTTGCGAAGCATTTGCCCACAGGCCAGATCATTGGTACGATTTTTGGCAGTGTACACTAAAGACCAAAAATTACCTACACGAGCGTAATGTGCACAATTGTGTACACTGGGTCTGAATGTGTTAAGAGAAACACGAAAAATGAGCGAGTTCAGTGACGTGCAGTGCAATCGACAGATTTGGGCAGTTCTTAACATGAGGGTCTTGAGAGTCGAAGGGGGTGAAGCGAGTTTTAATGCGGGAGTCACATAGCCCCGATAAACAAAGCATTACATGACAAAACCGCAACCACGACACGGCTTTTATATTTTCAATGTGACTGCTCTAATTTACATTATGGTGATAAAGTGTTATAACACTTATAGCTAATGCATAAAAAGATAAAATTATTATTTTTAAGAGTAGGATGGACCCCCGCATTTTTTTCTGAAATAGCTGTTTGCGCGAATACGCGTATCTCGGTAAATAAATGTTCTACAAATACGACTTTTTGTTAGAAAATATGAAAAACAATTATCTATGTCCCATTATTTTACTTTAGTCATATTTAGTGTACCCTTGGAGAAAACAAATTCGTGAAGATGATCAAATATCGCATTTTTTTTAGTTTGCCTATGCCGTTTCCTTAGGCGGCAAGAGAAAAGTACAAATATACGGGCGTATTTCAATCTGTGGTCTTTCAGCGCGTGTAGAAAACCCCCTATGTTACATATCCAATGTGCACAGTACAGGGGTACGACGGATACACTGCACGCCTTGCACGTAGGGGCGATGAGGCACTAGGCGTGCGTGTTAGTGTCGCCCGTATCGCTCCCTCGATTCTTGACCTTGGACGCAGGGCTCCAGCCACTCTTTAACAGATAAATACAATACTTTTCAAAATTTCTTTTCTTTTAAGCTGCGTATTTCCCACTGTAGGAAAAGCTTGTCATACAATTTCATTTTGCAAGATTGGTCACTGTGCGTCGCGCCGCACGACACGACGAAGAATATAAATAATTTCTAATCCAAAAGTGCTGGTCGGACGACAGAATTGTCGGGCTTACGTCAAATATATCTTGTATTTCACTGGCTGTATAGTTTTAAGTGTCGTGTCGTGCAGTGTTGGCTGCTGAGGTAGGGCTGCGGGGCGCAGCCCTCCTAATAACATCTCAGAACGCATACTTCTACTTATCTGCTACTCAGTAAATAATACTGCGTACGAATACGGAGGTTATTTAGAAGCTAATGTTTTTTGAGATGGACGAGACTCTTGTCACGAGATAAATGTTTTTGGAAATGTCGAGTGGTGGGGCGGCAGATTCTTCGCCCCGAAGTGGGCAGAGCTAGTAGAGAGAGATGACCGTAACATAGGACTTGGGGCGCTACGGGAGGGAGGGAAGACTTCAGGGCTCGGTCCTTTTCAGCCAATCGCATGCTGTAAATCGGAGAGAGATGGGCGCTCAAACAAAAAAATGGTTTCCTGTAACTTGACAAAGCTACCAAAAACTACATGTTTTGTAAGCACACTTTCGCGCTCCACTCTTTTGCAGTTGTTAAACACATTTCTTAACAATGCTTGTATTTATTTCGAATATAATTTAAAGTATAGATATCGTTCAAACTCGCGTGAGCTTCTAATATAGTGTGTAATACTCTGAATAAGTTTGCTGTTAATTAATGATGAGCTGTGAGCATCGGTCAGAAGCAGGGTTGAATTGTTGTTAATGTCGTGTTGTGTAAACTTGTAAATAATTGTTGGTTCGGCGAGTAACATTTTAAACCTTATTACGTCAAATATTTTCAATTACGAGAATAAACTAGAGCTACAGAATCTGGGACCAGCAAGGCCACAGTTAGATATAATTCAACAACAAAGCCAAGGTAGTAAATGGTTCGTATACGAGAGAATTCGCCGTAAGTACATACAATTTTGCGGGTGTGAAGTTGGAAATGGGTTTTTTTTTTTTTTTTTTTTTTTTTTTTTCCCCCATATGAAACATAATGATCTTGCGTGGACTGTCAATGGGGTAAAAGATTTAAAACATTTGGGAGACAGAGTTAAAAGACATAAGTCATGTTCGCAACATATAAAAAATGCCATAAAATTTTCATTGCTTGGTAAGGTGAATATACATTGCCAGTTAGATAGCGCGTACAGGTTGACGAATGGATTTTTTTTACAAATATATTAATTCAGATATGCCACTTTCATCCTCTAATTTAAATTTGACGTGAATATTTATGTACTGTACGCTATGTAAATTAGTATTTGGTTTTAAAAATATTTGTTTCAGTATATTTAAGTTGTTATCATCATTAGTATGGTAGAAATGGTATTATTATGTTATCTCTCATCGTCTCGTGTAATGTACCACACCATGTAGGTACTGGTTGGAAGACATATATCCTAAACAAACTTAAAACAAATACATACCTGTGGTAGTGATTAGATCTGAACCAGCGGCCACAGTATGTTGACCATTACAAATCGGGCGATGATACATTTTCCTTCAAACAACCACACTTATTTTTTGTATTTACCTACATAAGCTACACTTACTTAAGCCTGTCGTATGTAATATAAGTATCACTGTGCCTATTTAAAAAATGATATTTGTAATGATATGAGTTAGGACCGCTACAGCCCTCCCAGTTTGAAAAGTCACCAGCCGCCACTGGTGTCGTGGTTGTTCTGCCGTGCTTGTCGGGTCTATGTAATTCCAGCATAAATGGGGCAGAGCAGGAAGGAAGGGGAGTGGGGGGAACGGCAGATCCCTGAGAAAACACGCTAGTCATCCGGCACGATAACCACGTGCGAAAATCCGAGAGCGGCGAATCGAACCCGATTCGCGAGCACTCTAGCCGCTACACCACCGCGGCCCTTCAATGACGTTTAGGCCAGACTTCATAATCAAATGTACATACAATCTTGCACCACACTCTAAACATTTTGTTTTGTACTTTTACAAGGAAAATCTTGGGAAACCCAGTTACCAAGAAAATCTTTGTAAAAACTACAAAGCGTTTTCTTGTAAAATCTGCAAAACATTTCTTTGTATTATTACTAATGACAGCCTTGTATTACATCTGGCGTTATTGAGAAGTGTACTTACTGTGGGTTTTTTTTTTTTTTTTTTTCCTCCAAATTTGATGAATTAGTAACACAGAACAATAAAAAAAAAATCTAAATATCATTTACAAAATATATATATATATATATACCTCGCCAGCACGGGGATTAGAACTCACACCACTTGTATCACTAGCTCAACCTTTAACAAGACCAACTTGACTTACGATAGACATGCCTATGTTTACTGTATATACCTCGCCAGCACGGGGATTAGAACTCACACCACTTGTATCACTAGCTCAACCTTTAACAAGACCAACTTGACTTACGATAGACATGCCTATGTTTACTGTATATACCTCGCCAGCACGGGGATTAGAACTCACGCCACTTGTATCACTAGCTCAACCTTTAACAAGACCAACTTGACTTACGATAGACATGCCTATGTTTACTGCATATACCTCGCCAGCACGGGGATTAGAACTCACGCCACTTGTATCACTAGCTCAACCTTTAACAAGACCAACTTGACTTACGATAGGCATGCCTATGTTTACTGTATATACCTCGCCAGCACGGGGATTAGAACTCACGCCACTTGTATCACTAGCTCAACCTTTAACAAGACCAACTTGGCTTACGATAGGCATGCCTATGTTTACTGCATATACCTCGCCAGCACGGGGATTAGAACTCACACCACTTGTATCACTAGCTCAACCTTTAACAAGACCAACTTGACTTACGATAGGCATGCCTATGTTTACTGCATATACCTCGCCAGCACGGGGATTAGAACTCACGCCACTTGTATCACTAGCTCAACCTTTAACAAGACCAACTTGACTTACGATAGACATGCCTATGTTTACTGTATATACCTCGCCAGCACGGGGATTAGAACTCACGCCACTTGTATCACTAGCTCAACCTTTAACAAGACCAACTTGACTTACGATAGGCATGCCTATGTTTACTGTATATACCTCGCCAGCACGGGGATTAGAACTCACACCACTTGTATCACTAGCTCAACCTTTAACAAGACCAACTTGACTTACGATAGACATGCCTATGTTTACTGTATATACCTCGCCAGCACGGGGATTAGAACTCACGCCACTTGTATCACTAGCTCAACCTTTAACAAGACCAACTTGACTTACGATAGGCATGCCTATGTTTACTGTATATACCTCGCCAGCACGGGGATTAGAACTCACACCACTTGTATCACTAGCTCAACCTTTAACAAGACCAACTTGACTTACGATAGACATGCCTATGTTTACTGCATATACCTCGCCAGCACGGGGATTAGAACTCACGCCACTTGTATCACTAGCTCAACCTTTAACAAGACCAACTTGACTTACGATAGGCATGCCTATGTTTACTGTATATACCTCGCCAGCACGGGGATTAGAACTCACGCCACTTGTATCACTAGCTCAACCTTTAAAAAGACCAACTTGGCTTACGATAGGCATGCCTATGTTTACTGCATATACCTCGCCAGCACGGGGATTAGAACTCACACCACTTGTATCACTAGCTCAACCTTTAACAAGACCAACTTGACTTACGATAGGCATGCCTATGTTTACTGTATATACCTCGCCAGCACGGGGATTAGAACTCACGCCACTTGTATCACTAGCTCAACCTTTAACAAGACCAACTTGACTTACGATAGACATGCCTATGTTTACTGTATATACCTCGCCAGCACGGGGATTAGAACTCACGCCACTTGTATCACTAGCTCAACCTTTAACAAGACCAACTTGGCTTACGATAGGCATGCCTATGTTTACTGCATATACTATTGCAAGTAGATACAAAATAATATCGTAGTTATGCGGTTTAGAAGAATATGTACATGTATTTCTTTTTAAGAGTTCAGTTGTTGAGTTGAGAGATTTGGACTCGTCTTAACAACGATGTGTTGAGAGCTGATTTATCACTTCTGTGTAGCTAGGAAACACTAACCAATAATCAACTATACCCTCAAGTTTGATTGAAATTGTCGTTTTATTATCATTACTAGAGTTGTTTTAAGTGTTTTGCGTAATTCAATCTCGCAATACATTTCGTTTTGCACGCAGCTATACTTTACATCTTTCATGGTTTTTGCAAAAAAAAAAAAAAAAAGTATACACGGTTTTACGTTGTTGAGTGTCTGCCATTTTGCTTAAGCTTGTGGATACGTCTCAGTATAGTACAAACATTTCATAAGGTATTTTACAAACGCGGACCTTGTAGTTTTACAAACGAGTATATTTAAAAGAAAAATCTTTGTACTGTTACAAGCATTTGTAAAATTACAAAGAATTTCTCAGAAAAACAATTACAATTTTTTTAGAGTGCATTTGACAGGCCATTAGCTGTTTGCTCTCAGCGTGTAAATTATTGAGGGGGCTTGATTTCATTGCATTTTTATTATTGTTGTTTATACTACCATGTGGCTAGTTTATCCGCAATTCCTGACAGTAATGCCCGGTTCATAAACTACGCAAGAAATGCAAAAATTCGAAAAAAGCAAACACGCAAAGATTCGAAACCGCGTATTTCCAAGATACAGTTTATGAACTACGCAGGACGCAAGAACACAACGCAAAAGTTGGTTAGCTCTCAACTAATTGCTACAGACCTGCAAATTTCGCGTCATTATTTCGGGACACGTTAAGCTTAGAGCACGTGTACCTATCCAATAGGTTTGTAATTGGACCTTACTATACTTGACACGCCCTGGGTAACTCTGAGCCAATAAGTTAACACTTCATGATTGTGTGCCCCAATCAAGAACAGTTCAGTCAGGAAGGGAGTGGCTTCACATTTAAGCAGCAGCCAATGGAGAAACTATGGCGGCGCGAGTATATACAGTACAGTGGAGTTTAGCATAACGCCAAATAATAACGCGAATTTTGCAGGTCCTTACTTATTGAGTATTTGCTTGCATTCTGCGCCTTCCCAATTAGCCGTGATCGAGTGCAAGATCGTTATACCCTCGTACAGAAGACTACGATTTTCAAGTATTATTATTTTATTTGCTTGTCAAATTGATTTATGCCAACATTTATGGGTTGAATCATATATGAAGAGCATATTTACGTATTAAAATATTTTGATATATATACGTCTTGCTGAGAAAATTGAATAGTGTTGGTATAAATTCGTTTTTCGGGAATTTATAAACTATAAACCCACAACTTAATAAAGCTCAAGATGAAAAAAAAATTTATAGCTACTAAACAAATATGTTTGAGAAAAGGAAAACACGTTGACTAAAAACCATTATGGAAGTAATATTTTGTACTTGTTTCGTATTTTTATTTTGCAGTGTTCGTAACGTCTTGCGTCGGGCGGATTTTTTATGAACGATAATAATTCACTTGCATTGCGTCTTTGCGTTGTGGCGTTTGCTGTGTAGTTTGTAAACCCGGCGGACGTCAGAAGTGGCAAATAGTGGAATGTGGCGGGTATTCTGGCGTTTGCTGTGTAGTTTGTAAACCCGGCGTACGTCAGCAGTGGCAAATAGTGGAATGTGACGGGTATTCTTGTGTTTGCTGTATAGTTTGTAAACCCGGCGTACGTCAGCAGTGGCAAATAGTGGAATGTGGCGGGTATTCTGGCGTTTGGTGTGTAGTTTGTAAACCCGGCGTACGTCAGCAGTGGCAAATAGTGGAATGTGGCGGGTATTCTGGCGTTTGCTGTGTAGTTTGTAAACCCGGCGTACCTCAGCAGTGTAAATAGTGGAATGAGGCGGGTATTCTGGCGTTTGCTGTGTAGTTTGTAAACCCGGAGTACGTCAGCAGTGGCAAATAGTGAAATGAGGCGGGTATTCTGGCGTTTGGTGTGTAGTTTGTAAACCCGGCGTACGTCAGCAGTGGCAAATAGTGGAATGAGGCGGGTATTCTGGCGTTTGCTGTGTAGTTTGTAAACCCGGCGGACGTCAGCAGTGGTAAATAGTGGAATGTGGCGGGTATTCTTGTGTTTGCTGTATAGTTTGTAAACCCGGAGTACGTCAGTAGTTGCAAATAGTGGAATGAGGCGGGTATTCTGGCGTTTGCTGTGTAGTTTATAAACCCGGCGTACGTCAGCAGTGGCAAATAGTGGAATGTGACGGGTATTCTTGTGTTTGCTGTATAGTTTGTAAACCCGAAGTACGTCAGTAGTTGCAAATAGTGGAATGAGGCGGGTATTTTCTGGCGTTTGCTGTGTAGTTTATAAACCCGGCGTACGTCAGCAGTGGCAAATAGTGGAATGTGAAGGGTATTCTTGTGTTTGCTGTATAGTTTGTAAACCCGGAGTACGTCAGCAGTGGCAAATAGTGGAATGTGGCGGGTATTCTGGCGTTTGCTGTGTAGTTTGTAAACCCGGAGTACGTCAGCAGTGGCAAATAGTGGAATGTGGCGGGTATTCTGGCGTTTGCTGTGTAGTTTGTAAACCCGGAGTACGTCAGCAGTGGCAAATAGTGGAATGAGGCGGGTATTCTGGCGTTTGCTGTGTAGTTTGTAAACCCGGCGTACGTCAGCAGCGGCAAATAGTGGAATGTGGCGGGTATTCTTGTGTTTGCTGTGTCATAGTTTACATATAACTAGGGACATCCGAATTTCGTGGAAATAATTCTGCGCGTGATAGGTTTCAATACCCTGCGGGTATATCAGCAATTTTTAATTCGGCTATTAGTCGCGCGTCTTTGCGAGAAACATTTCATTACTTGGCTGGCCAATCATAATTAGGTTACCCTTGTAGCGCGCGTCTGTGATTCGTGATCAGACACTTGAGACCCATGACATGTAAATGATCCAATGACGAAAGTGGATCTGAGCTAAAGTGTTATGAAACACAAAAGACCATGAAATCTTTTCGCGAAAATCGGGTGTCCCTACATATCAGTAGATATTCGTGTCAAGATTTCAACAGGGGCTGTACTTAGAGCCCCTTATTTCCCGTGAAAATATTTCATGGGAAACTAGACTTCTATGCCGTATGGCATACGTGCAATTTTCCCCCTCGGTTGTAGACCACGTGTCTTTGTCGGGAGACAGTTCCTTACTTGAGTGCGCAGTTTCCGTGATTCGCGGGCAGACAACTGCAATCCGCGACAGTTAAAGATCAGCCAATCACATAATAGGATAGCAGCTCTAGTGGTTTGGAGTACAAGTAGGCCCTAGTCCTGAAATATTTCCGCGAAAAACAGGTGGCCCTAGCATATACTTCAATACTCCACGTGTAAACATGTATAGGCTATTCAAGGTAAAGTGAGCATTTTTGAAAGCCCTCTCATTTGGAATAATAGTCAATAAATATATTTTATTTTATAGTTAGACGTTAACTATCGAGTGCGGTGGGATACACACACACACACACACACTGTGTCCATTACTTACATGGCAGTATTTGTATTTAAAAAGGCGGGTAAAGGATAAAAAAAATAACTGAAAGGATAAAGTAACTATGTCCTCAAAAGTGCTCACTTTATCATGAACAGCCTATATCTATCTATTGGTTATTGGCCGAGTGCCTTTGCGAAAAGACATTTTGGCGTTAGCTGGGCCAATCAGAATGAAACTACTTCAGAGCTGAAAGTCTGTTTAGTCAGAGAGCCCGTAGCAACTAAAGCTCACCTGTCACATAGGTTGAGCTCAGGTATTATGTTTTGAAACAAGACTAGAGAGGAATTTTTTTCGCGCACTCGGGCGTCCCTACACATCACACACAAAAAAACGTAGTTGCGTAACGGCTGAGCACTTTTGAGATCAACCTTAAAAAAATTTTCATTGTTCCCACCTGCACGTAATTTAACGGGCGCGCTGAGTGACGTGCGCCCAGTAAAGTTGGTAACAATGGAGGGGCAGTAGTTCCGTATCTTAACGTCAAATAAAATTAGTTTGGTAAACAGTTGTGATTAATGATTTTTTTTGTCTGTCTGTTTTTCTAATGCAATGAAGTTTAAAAATGAGCAGATTTGGAAAATAATAATTTTCTAATAATTTCACAGTTTCACTTGACCAACCGACGCATGAATGACGTGATAGGACCCATGGCAATGTTAATTTTACATAATGCGGAAGAGTACACAACGTGCATACAAGTAGATCTCTAGCAGGGCTTTCAAAGGTGCTCAGTTGACCTTGAATAACATATAGCTGATTTAACGACGCAGTTCGCTCGTGAATGGTCGCAGACTGTTCGCTTTTCTCGGCTCCGCTCTGCTGATTGATTGGTAGGGACCTAGGAATTTCATTCAAAGATAATTTAGTTTGAATCCGAACCAACAACTAACCTGCGAGAAAACGAGGAGAGAATCGTGTGCTACCCGTCTGAGGTAAAACTGATGCATCGGCCAATGAACAACTAACTGAGGCTCGAGTACACATATAAGCTATTCACGCTAAAGTGAGCACTTTTGAAAGCCCTGTCATTTGAAATAATAGTCAATAAATAAATTTTATTTCAGCCTTTGACGTTAAGTACCGAGTGGGGTAGAATATACACACACTGTTTATTACTTACAAGGCAATATTTATTTTAAAAGGTGGTTAAATTATTAAATATGGCTGAATGGGAAAAGTAACTAGGGCCTCAAAAGTGCTCACTTTACCGTGAACAGCCTATAATCCGTTTTCACCATGGCACATTAATGGTGTGTGATTCGTGGACTTGAAAACAAATGACAGTATGATTTCTGCGGCGTACTCGGATGAATCACAAGCCTGGTCGTGGAAGGGGGTGGGGAGGGTAGGTATTGAGTCACGACACACACACACACACTACTACAGGAGATTGAGTGACAACCAGTCTACTGTTGCAGTTAGTGACATGCGCGGTGTTGGCTACAGCGAGTTTCAGTATTTTACTGGTGCGTGGCCTGCGCCACGCTGTGTGCAATTGAGTGTTGAAGGTCAGTGTTGTTGTGGCGACAAGATGGAGTTTACGTGTCTTCGCTGCAATTATTCTCCGAGAGACGGGGATGTTGCGACAGTGAGCGAAGGTCTCGCGGGACTTGTCAAACCCAGCGAGCAGCGTAATGATGGCTTGGTCGCCACATTCAAGGAGACACAGAGTAAGAGTTCGACAGAGAGAGTACGTGTTGATTGTTGGTAAGTCTATTCCTCTATTGAGTGTGATGTTCGTCTAGTTGAGCTTGTGAATGTCCCTAGCATGGTAAATTAATGTGAAATATGATGTTGAAAAAATCCATGCAAATGTTTACTCGAGAGCCTCGACACTACAATTATTGCGCAAAGTTGGTGACCTTTGATCAGCCATTGTACGCCAAAGCTTCTGGAATTGTTGCGGCTGCACCATGTGGAGAATTATGACATAGTTACTACACGCCTCGGTGGATTCCACATACTGATGTCATTCATCAGGCCAATAGGTTGCATAATGTCTGGGAGTGGACTTGAAGTCCTTTTCGAGCAGGCGTGTGCAAAAGCTTCTGTCGATAATGTGTTATCGAGTCATGCTTACTCTCGTGCAGTGACAGGTCACTTCCTAACAGAAGGTGCCCGTATTTCAACGATTCTCGATGATTGCGAAAGCATCGTGCCCTCAAAAGATGATTTGAGCTTACAACTCTTGCAGGCTCTTGAAGGGAAACATAGCATAAAATACATAAGTGAAACAAATGCCTCGCAACACTTTTATGATTATATCAGCCTAAAAAAAAAAACTGTAGCTGAAACAAGTCCTACTGCTAAACTATGAATCCAGTATCTGGAAATGGTGGAACTGATTCACTTGTTTCTAAGGCACATTCCTAAGTAATCGCCATCATTGTAAGTATTATATGCCATTTTGTTAACAATTCTATTCTAAAATGTTACTTATGACTTTCTTGCATGAAAAATCAACGAGACCGGCACAGGACGTCTTGGGACTTTTAGTAGGTTGTCCAGCACACTAAATAGAACAAATGCACCAATTTTCAGATTTGCAATTTTTTTTTAAATAGGTTTAAGTCTAAAACGCCTGGGCTATATAGGATTGTGCAGTCTAGACTGTTGCCACGTGAATCCACAAAGTTTGTCAGGTATCTGTTCACGCAAGCAGCGACCAAACACGAGCACACCTCGCCACGTTTCCTGCTCGCAACTGGCGATGACGTCATCTCGGTGTCGAGTGCAGCTGTGTTCTCAACAGCATGCGTCAGTTCCGCTTCTGTATTCTTAACTATTCTGCGTACCTGGCCTGGGCAAGGTGGCGTGTTGTCGAAATTAAGAGGCGTAGAGTGTTTGGAAGTCCGTATAGTCGAGGCTATTCACGCTGTCTCACTGAATGGCGCTCTTGTCCAGCCACTGGATGGCAGAGTTTGGGCTTCTCCCTCCCCCCTCTTCTCCTACATCCCCTCCCCCCTTAGGGTTGCTTTCAAACACAGGCTGCCTTCTCGGTAATGGCAAACACTACCATCTGGCCGTCATTACTTCGGGCAATTTCCTTCCTTCACACATTCTATTACACGCCGAGTTTTTATATTTCCAGACTTTGCAGGACATCTTTTTGCCCACTTTATTTTCTGGCAGCACAGTAGACCACACATTGCTCAATATTGGCCTACTCGAGTACGTGTTTATTTTTATTTTTTATTTATTTTTTTTTTTTTGCTTTTGCTTTAGTGAGCAACAATTTTCTCCGCTGGCTTAGACATATACTACTAAGGAGTTCAAAAAGCCGCTTATTCCGTGAACTACAGCAAAATTGGCATCACCGGACAGCAAGATGACGGAATCACAGACTAAAGATGAGGTAGACCAATTGTTCGTATTCTGCGCATGTACCCAACATTGACCTACCCCAAAAACCAACTCAACTGCCAAAATCACATGGTTAACAGCTATGATCACGAATGTTTGTATCTTAGTTGTCAAAAGACAAGCACTTTTATATAAATTAAATACTTTTTTGCCGATTTGAATTTAATCAGACTGATGTACAAATATGTTAGAGAAACTATACAAACCCTTAGAAAGCACTTGTTTACTAAAGATTGTTCTAACCCCGAATCCCGTACATGTCGTTTATGACAGTCGTGTTGGCAGGAAAGCAGTTGAATGTAGGGACACGAAGACTGGGCCTGCGCAGCCAGCGTGGTCGCTCTACTCCAATCAGCTCCTGGTAAACTATTTGTCGGCCAACAGCGCAACCAGTAGGGGATCTTTCGCAGCACTCGGTAGCCAATCAGAGACATGACCCGAGCCACAGCCACGCTCGGCCAATCGGCTAATGAGTGTCTGCGCATCAGAGGATCCACCACGTAATTTCACTTCTGTATTATTAACTACTCTGTACCCGTCCGGCATAAGGACGCCTTGTTGAAAGTGTTAATGTGACCCAACCGACTTCTCGCTTTTTTATATCACTCGGAACTCAGCCACTCATTCACTCGTCAACTCCAACTCAACTCAACTCTCGGCCCGGAGGCCTGCCGCAATAATTATAGTGTTCTTTTGACCGTCTCGAATATTCGACGCACCCCGAGTCACGCTGAGAGAACGAGGTCGGTGATCCTGAGCATTCTTCAGATAAACGCAGAAATCAATACGACCAGGGTCAACATTATGCGCCGCTAAAGAGATTGTCGTGTCGTTTCGCTTTCTGTAACCGATACGTGGCCACCGTCGTTCGCGCTGCCGCCGCTATCATATAACAACTCTCTGTCCTCCTCTCTCGCTCGCGCAGGAGGATAAGCAGCGAGCGCGTAACACTATGTTGCGTCCTCAAAAGGCCAAAGAAAAAAAAAGCAGTTTTCTGAAGAATTCTGGATGATGTTCCACTTCACCAGTGGTTTTCGCGGAAATGTTCGTCCCCCGGCAGCTAGTAGCAGCTCAACGGTGGCCACACATGTTCCTAGTCGGCTACAGATAGGAGCAGAGGAGGCGCCGCCGTGCAGATGTGGGTCAGCGATGGCTCTCTATCGGCCACCACGTGTGTGTTTTCCGCCACACGCACGCACGCCTCCGGAACTGACCGGCCGTGCCTTCAAAGATGGCTGCCTCTAGCGACCGCATGCCGGCCAACAAGAAGAAAACAACGATCAACTACACTTCCTCGCCAGAGAGACCCCACAAGTACCTACGAAGGCCCGGGTCCCTGAGCGAACCCAGCACAGCATCCGCTCCTCAAGCCGGGATTACGTCGACTTCACGTTTCACGTGACATGCACGCGTAAGCTGGCTGCACCTTGCCTGGTGTATTTCAAGGAGACGTATCGCTAGAGATCCGAAAATTTTGCGAATTATTTTGGCAACTAGCTAGACTCCACAATTATTTGTGTATCCGTGCCTTAATTAGTAGAAACCTGAAAAATTTGCGTTATTATTTGTCATAGTGCTAAACCTCACTCAATGCCGAGGCTTTACTCGAACCAGCGTCGTTTTTCCATTGGCTGCTGCATATATGTGAAGTCACTCCCTTTCTGACTCGATTGCACGTGATTGGACTACACAATTGAGAAGTGCTCGTTTATTGGCACAGGGCTACTCAGGGCGTGTCAGATAAAGTGTAGACAAATGGCAAACTTAATGCAAAAGTGAATGTGTTTTAAGTTTAATATGTCCCATAGTAAATTATAACGCAAATTTTGTAGGTCTCTATTAATTAGAGTAGGGGTAGTGAAATTTCGCGAAAAGGGTTTCAAGACAAGTCATATTTCAAAACACTGTGGGGTCACTTACCTGTCTTGATTGGCTGACATTACTTTTTGATACGTGTTAACTGTCTGCACACGAATGACGTAGTATTAGTGCTGATGTTGCCGAATCCTGAGTGGCCCGGTCAAATTTGAAAACGTCTTCTCAAACAGACCGCAACCAATGGCAGTAACGAAACTGCTTTTGAGTGCTTATAATATTGAAGTATACCCTGTACTCAATTTTTTTTTTCTCGAAAAATCACGAGCTCTATTAACCCTTTAGGGAGGCACAGATTTACTGTCACTGAAGACGAGATTGAAGTGAGCTGCCTATTTTCTCCACTACATACACCAGTATGTAGGGACACCCGAATATCGCGAAAATATTTCGTGATCAGTTGTATTTCATAACACTTTAGCTCAGATCGCCTTTCTTAATTGGCTGCTCTAGGTGTTACACGTGTAAAGTGTGTGCTCGCAGATCACAGACGTACAGGATAAGAGTTGCCTAATTCTAGTTTACTCTTCAAGTGAGAAAATGTCTTCTCAGAAAGACTCGTGGCCAGTAAGTAAACGAGAACTGCTGATACGCCGTTAAGCTATTGAAGTCTAGTATCTGCATAAATCTTTTCGCGAAATTCTGGTGTCCCTGCCAATATGAGTTGTGCTTGTCTCTGCATTTCTACTTACCCTCTTCCTATTGGTCCTGGCTACGCCGGCCACGCTTACAACATTCCGCAACGTTTATCATTGTCCGTCCATCGACCAATGGAGTCGCTTGTTGACTGCGTCGTGCCAATCAATGTGTCGTGACAGGTGTAATATTTTTTGCAATCCATCGTGTTCATTCGAGAAGTTATTAAAATTAACAGTTTCGTTCTTATGAATTTAAATGTTGACTAGTTGTAACTTTCTACTTAGTTTCCCGTAGAGTCCAGCGAAATAGCAAAACCATAGAGGTGTGAGATTTGTCTCTAGAAGCAAAGAAATTTTCAAATAAACGTTGCCAGAGTGTATACTTGCATACTCCTTAAAGGGTTATTAGTTGTTAACTGGCTTGAGAATCGGTTCTTGTTTTCTTGCAGGTTAGTCATTGGTTCAAACTCGTCCAGGGCGTGTCTTACAAACTGCTGTCAAATTGAAAACTGAAATCATATATACAGTACATGTGTTTGAAATCTAGCTTGTCTCCACCTAACTCGATCATTTCACGTAACTTTCAAGTGAGGGAAAAGCTTGTCAATGTCTAACTTCTGCGGAATACGTGACGCTGCACCACCTGATATCGCTGGCCAATCACAACAGGGACGATATTATGTTATATTTGGTTTTAAAGGGGTTGTTTTTTTTTTTTTCGCGCTATCGTCTGCTCACGTTTAAATTAATATAGTATTCTCCTGGAAATGAAAACCGATAACCAGAGACCTGCAAAATTCGCGTTAATATTTTTAAGGATAAAAAAAAAATATTTTGGCTCTCTACCCCTCTTAGCCAAAAGTATTTTCCGGGGTTTTTGCGTCCTCGTTAATATTCATTGCCCTTTTTGAGACTTCAGCCGTTACATGCCCCTTTGGACAGTTCATCCCTCATTTTTTGAGATCCATGCCCTCGAAGCTAAACTGCGCTTAAACATCCGTCACTCAGGGACATTCTCCACTTTGACCAGATCTTCTGGTCGAGCCAATCTCTTATAGCCAGCGAAAATTTAAACAAACCCCTGCCAGCACCAGTCTATTCCTCAATCTCACGACTGGAGGGGGGTGGGGGGCACCCGAGAGCAAAGGGCTGTCTATAGACACAGGGGCCCTTTCTTCAGGCTGTGCCCCCCCCCCCCTTCTTCCACCCACCCAACTACTTCAACGGTAAGATCAGCACGTGATCCTCCTTCCTCTTCAGCTTGGATTCTCCACCTCGGCGAGCTACGGCCCCAACCCGTGATGATCCATTTCCATAGCTTGAATTTATTCACATTGAGACTCAGCTTTTGGGCTTCACTGACCGTTAAGGAGTCGACCAGCCCGCCACCTGGCGCCTCTGTCGTGGTTGCCCACAACGACGATTTGTCAGGGATGCAGATACCCCTTTTAGTAAACATGGCACAGGGAACTCACAGAAGTTTACCACGTCTGCTGATCTCGCACTGTGAGACCACCCAGCGGTACCATTATTTAAGGACAGAGTGAACTCCAAGTTACTGTGCTTTTGATCGACTACGGCCATTGGCCGGAAATATGGTAGTGTCGCCTCGGATAACTCTTTTGAGCCAATAAGATAAGATGAGCAGTGGCGTGGCCAATCTTTTTTAATCCTATCAGACCCACTTCAATTTACTGTTTTGGGTGTTACAAACAAAACAATTTATGATGCGTGGTGTGCTTTAGTTGACACAACACTTGTTTCGTTGCTGCAGCCAATAAGCTGTAGGCTACAGTTACATGAACCAATTATGGCCTAGACCAGCAAGGCGGTTTGCAAATAATTTACACACAGGTAAGATCATTGTTCATTGAGTTTCGCAGTGTGAAGTACAGAACAAAAATTACGTAAACGTGCGTAAGTACACAACTGTGTATACTGGATCTGAATGAGTTAAGGATATCAAAAAGGTAGATGACGTTGATTAAAGTGCAGCTGTCAATATAACCACGGACTGAGCTCTTTTGTTTATAAGGCAGTGTAGTCTATCTTTTCAGCGAAAGATAACGCGCATTTTGCAGGTGTCTTCCAGTGAGTAATATGAGTCAGGCTAGGATTATTTACATTTTTTAATTTGTGAATGTGCAGGACGCTTTACACTGTCACGGTCCATGAATTATATTTCTCAGGGGTATAAAATTGCTTGCACGAAAGGCAGGCTGTTTACCGCTATGTTTGCAATTTTTAGTAGGCTTATTTCGTGAAACACAATTTAGTTTTCTCAGCAGACCGAAAGTTTATCACAGGCGAGTTATTTCTACATAAACGAGAAACATGTCTACGTCTTCAAGAGACGTTTTGTTTGAGAGATTGCCTGGGGCGAGGGCCGCCCGATTTTAGCGAAAAGAATTCCACTGAAGTTGCACTTCAATATCCTACTTGCTCACCTGCAATTTTCCTTACGTTATTGGCCGCGTGCCCTCGTCCATAACAACGTGGTATTTGAGTGGGCCAATGGTACTCAATGTCTGTGATCATTGGGCAGGCACAGGAGAAGGGTAGCAATTAAAAACTACCCAGTTACGGAAGCAAACACTTTTTAATTTCTTTTCCTTTTTCGTACGACTAGGCATGAAGTGTTTTCGCAAATAGCGGTTGCCCATAACTATACATTTATAATTACAATGCTCACAAAGTCGGATTTAAATTTTTGCTGCTAACGGACTACATGGATATTGTCACCCCCTCCCTTCCAAACCCTTAAAACACAATACAAAAAGTCATGTATTTATAACACTGTTAAGTAATATGGTGTAAAGGTGTATGTGATCTATCGATATCATTTGCTATAATTATACTAAAAATACGTTTCAATAGAGACTACTCATCGCGTACTGGATTTTATTTCGCCTGATCTAAATATAGAGGCCAATACCCTACCCCGGTAGATATTGACTTAAAGTTTGTAAAACAATACAAACATCACTTACCGTGGCAGATTTTTAAAGAATATTTTGCATTAAGTTACTAAGCATGTTTTTAATGTTACAACTTCGTAAAGGTTGTTTACGATTAAGTGAGCACTTTTGAAATCAACCTTACAAAAAACGTTACTGTCCCTGCCTGGATATATTTTAACGGGCGCACCGAGTGACATGCGCCCGTAGAAGTTGATAATGGTAGACAGAAAATAGTTCCGTAACTTGACGTCAAATAAAAAGTGTTACGTAACCATTTGTAATGACTTAAGTGATTCATTTCACATTCTGTTTTTTTTAATGCATCGAAGTGTAAAAATGGCCAGATTTGGAAAATATTTTATTTTCCTAAAATTCCACAGCTTCTTCTGACCTAGGCATGAATAAAGTGACGAGTCCCATGATAATCTTAGTTTTACATAAGTCGGAGGAATACACAATGTGCAGTTTTACATAAGTCGGAGGAATACACAATGTGCAGTTTTACATAAGTCGGAGGAATGCACAATGTGCATTTTACCGTGAACAGCCTATGGCAATGGATTACAAATACGTGTTCTGTACATCCATCCCAAAGGTAAAGTACATACATGTTACACAAAAATGTTTTGTTTGCAAGATAACTCTGAGGTAAATAAGAGTTAACCATTTTTTAACGTTAACGTAGATTCATCTCCTCGCATCGCCGTGCGTTCCGTCATTTTGCAACAGGCACCGCCCGTGTTCGACGTCCGGCCCTCAGTGCAGTGAGGACGGTTCAAGAATAGTTACGTGTCGGCGCAGGATCCTTGTGCGGGCTGTTACGTGACGTTAGCGGCGATACTCGAACAAACGATAATCGACAACTCCTCTCACCTTCCCTCGTGTTCTAGACACATTCTGCAACAGGCACCGCCCGTGTTCGACGTCCGGCCCTCAGTGCAGTGAGGACGGTTCAAGAATAGTTACGTGTCGGCGCAGGATCCTTGTGCGGGCTGTTACGTGACGTTAGCGGCGATACTCGAACAGACGATAATCGACAACTCCTCCCACCTTCCCTCGTGTTCTAGACACATTAGCTCGTTCCTTCCTCGGCTCCGGCAGTGCCGTGTATCAAAAATGATGAACTGGGCGAGGCTAAAGATAACTCGCTTCCTCTACACGTACATGCCGGACATAGATTCTTCACCCGCTAATATTCAATTTGCTAACAACCATACCGGTGTAACGTTAGAACCTACGGGAGCCCTGACTTGGTTACATATGGTTTAAAAGTTTATTTTTTTTTTTGTAATATTTATTCTTATTATGTCAGTTATTAACCTTTTCATTCCGACAACAATGTATAATTTTTGGTGATGCAAATGTTTTGATACATGTTGTACTTAAGCTGGCAAATAACTTGTTTCGTTATCACGAGTATCCGTCGTTTTGCCTAAAATAGTTTTGCCTAAAATTATGTAAAACGACATTAGGCAAAACAACTTTAGACAAAATGAGAAGTATACGAACTCGTAAATTTAGAAACACAGGAAAATCGTCAATAGATGGCTCGTTTCGTATGCTCAGTCACATTAAGTATTAGTCATCCTTGTTTGTAAAAAGGGCTGTATGCAGAGAAGTATCTAGTCACCACCAGCACTAGAACCGAAGCACTAGATTACTCGTTCTGTGTATGGTCAGTTACTTTAAGTTTTAGTGGCCCTTAATTTATAACTGGAGAAATCTAGTCACCCAACAGCCTCTCTAAATTACCATCTAGTAGAGATTTTCTGCAAAATGGCGGTAACAAGACCCGTATTTGACTATAATTTAAAGTTTTCAATGTGTACGGACTGAATATTCACACATTCCTGTTAAGAGAACGTATTTATGGAACTGTAACACTGCATACCTGTACGAATATATTGTAATTTTTCATACAGGTTAGTATCGCAAAAATAATGTGTACTTCGTAAGCCCCTGTTCCATAAGGAACTTTTTCATACTATTAACTTGTGTTAGAACATAAGTAAAATGAAATGAAGAGATTTGGGTGGCTCTTAACAGCGAGGTCTTGAGAGCCGATGAGGGTGATTGAGGTATGGAGCAGCGCGCCGAAATTAAAAGGGCGGGGGGAAACGGGGGATCCCCGAGAAAACCCACCGACCAAAGGCGATTCCTACATGCAAAAATTAGAAGTAACCCAGTCGGGGATTGAGCCCGGATCGCCTTGGTTGGAGGCGAGCAGGCTAACCGCTCAGCCACCGTGGGCCCAACCTATTGAAAAAAAATCAACTTTGTTCTTCGCGCTAAGAGAGGAAATATTACGCAATATGTTCACAAATTTTTTAAAATTCTGTCATGAAACTGGAAATAGCTAAATATTGGCTTACACAATTAGTTTTTGAAAACTGAATAAACAAAATAATAGTGAAAATTGTAAAAGAATAAAGTAAACTTTCGGGGATTTCCTGTACATGTTCATTATGAGAAACGAGAAAAATACGAAAGTCTTTTTGGTTTACAGGTATATTTATTTCGCACTTGAATTCGTTAAGTTATTATATTGCGAAATTCTTGCTTATGAACGCTCAATGCAAAACCCATTTGTATTTTTACTGTTTGCTCTATTAAGGACCATTAGAGGGTGTTGAATAATAGCTAAAATTAAGTTAATCCTTTCAAATTATGGCTGTGGCAAGTATTTATCACAATTAGAGACAAGCACGAACTTTAGACGCAAATAAGTATCAGTTCTACTTTTATTGCCGGATTAAATGTTCGGCTCTTATTTTCCCAATGCCGAACTCTCCCATGCGGAATCTAGTTTTGTTTCCAAACTGAGAGGAACAATCCCTTCCTTTCCAAGGACAAAACAATGAGGTCCGCGATAAAATGAGCACTTTTGAAATCCACCTTTTAGAACAGCCTCTGCCCCTACCTTCATATATATTTAAAGGGCACACCGCCCCGCCATGCGTCCAGTAGAGTTGGTAACGACCTAGAGAAAGTAGTTCGATTTATTAACGAGGAATTAAAAGTTGTAGGTAAGCAAGTGTGAGAATACCGAAATTGTTTCTTTTGGTTTTACTTACTGTTCTAATATTTTCAGAATTTCCCTTGGCCGACGCATCAATAAAGCGAGTAGTGCAATGTTAATTTCACCTATGGCGGAAGCATATATAATGCGCTTAACTATAGTTTTTTTTTTTTCCAGCAGCACATTCAAAAGTTCTCAGTTTAAGTGATCAGCCCTTCGTCATATGCACGTGTCCTTAACATTGACTCGGCAGTGTCCAGTACAGCTGTCAAAGTCACGTGGTCAAATGCGATGAACGTGTTCGTTTACATTTGAATTTTTACCGGACCCACTATTTTAAATTAATAAAATATTTCCGACCAACTTGAATACATCCTAGTTGTATTAAAACTAGGGCAGAGGGATCGCACAGAGCTCTAAAATCACTTGTTCACAAATAAACAGTATTCTAACCTCAAATCCTCTCACGTGTTGCTCTTGATACTGGCAGAAAAGCAGTTCAGTGCTGAACCACGGAGGGTAGCTACTGAGCACGTCGCGTGCGCACTCTACCGCTGTTTTACCTCTAGAGGCTGTTCATAATAAAGTGAATACTTTTGAAATCAAACTTAGGAAAAAGTCACTGCTTCCACCTCCATATATTTTAACGGACGCACTGAGTGACATTCGCCCAGTAAAGTTGGTAACGTTGGGGGGAAAGTAGTTCCATATCTTAACGTCAACAAAAAGTGTTAGGTAATTATTTGTAATAACTTAAATTATTTATTTCGCTTTCTGTTTTTTTATGCATCGAAGTGTAAAAATGAGTAGACATGCGAAATATTCACTTTACTAATAATTTCACAGCTTCACTCGGCCGACTCATGAATAACGTGATAAAGCCCAAGGCAGTATTAATTTTATAAGGCAGAAGAATACTCAACGGGCATAAAAGTAGATCTTAAGCAGGGCTATCAAAAGTGCTCATATTACCGTGAACAGACTATACCACAGAGTACTTGAGAATACAGAGGCGAAACAGCGAACTCCACCCGCACGTGCCACCAAAATGGCGTCCACGAGCCAGCAACGTCGGAACGCCGTTAGCCAATCAGCGCCTGGTAACGTACTCGCCAGCTGGCAGCACGACCAATTTGGAATATCCCGCAGCAAACAGTAGTCAATCAGACACGATGCCCGCGTCCCAAAGCATCGCGCAACCAAACACAGAACGAGTATGCCCACGTCAAAACAACTGCCTCGGCATTTCGCCTCTGTGCAGTCATCTACTCTGTGCCTCTACGGCGATATCTTACCGCAGGCGGGGCCGCGGTGGCTGAGCGGTTAGCCTTCTCGCCTCCCACCTAGGCGAACAGGGTTCAATCCCCGGCCGGGTCACCCCCAGATCTTCGCATGCGGTAATTGTGCCGGGACGATGCTGCTGGTCGGCGGGTTTTCTCGGGGATCTCCCGTTTCCCCGCACTTTTATTCCGGCACCGCTCCATACTCACCTCGTTTCACCCTCACCGGCTCTCAAGACCTCGATGTTAAGAGGGCTATGCACTGAAACATTTTCTGTGAGATCGTTGTTTGCGCGAATTCGCGTATCTCGGTAAATATATGTTATGGAAATATAACTCTTTGTTAGGAAAGGTAAAAAAAAAAACAATTATATATGTCCTTACATTATTATTTTCATCATATTAAGTGTGTTCATGTAGAGGAGGGGGGATGGATGAAAACGGTCAAATGTCGCTTTTTTTTTTTAAGTTTGCCTGTGCAGTTTCCTTCCGTTGTAAGAGAAAAGTACTTAAGTTTAATCTGTGGTCTTTCATCGTGGGTATTTAAGTCCCACTGTTTCAAATATAATTTGCTCACTACAGCAATTCGACGGAATAAACTGTACGCCTTGAGCTTAGGAGCGATGATGCGCTGGAGGTACGGGTTAGTGTCACCCGTATCGCTCCCTTGCTTCATGACCTTGAGCGCGTATGTACATAATCCTCGTAAGAGTCGGATGGACCCCTGCGTTTTTTTTGTGAAATACCTGTAGTTGTTTACGCGAATACGCGTATCTCGGTAAATAGATGTTCTGCAAATACGACGTTTGTCATAAAAGATTTAAAAAAAAAAAAATTACCTATGCTCGTATTATTTTTACACTTGTCATATTAAGTGTATTCTTGGAAAAAACAATTCGTGAAAATGTTCAAATATCGAATTTTTAAAGATCGCCCATGCAGTTTCCTTAAACGGCAAGAGAAAAGTACAAAAATACGGGCGTAGTTTGATCTGTGGTCTTGCATCGCGTTTGATAAAACCCTACTGTTACAGATCTGATTTGCACAGTACAGCGTCACGACGGAAACACAGCACGCCTTGCGCGTAGGAGCGATGAGGCGCTAGGCGCGCGTGTTAGTGTCGCCCGTATCGCTCCATTACTTAGGGCTGCGGGGGTCCATCCCACTCTTTAAGAGCCGTCCAAATCTCCTCACTCACTCACCGCAGGCGGAGGCCATCAGCAGCAGACGTCCGGCGGGCGACATGTCCAAGCGTGCCGTCTGTTCTCCAGCAGAAGTCCGAGTGCACGCTCGCCGTCCTGTCGCTAATATCGCGGGGCCCCCGCGCTTATTGCCGCGCATGCGCAGTTCCCCGCACAGCTGACAGGTCCCGCCCCTCTGGCTACATCACCGTTCGCCGCGCCGCTGTAGACCCAGAGAGCAAGCAATTCCATGTTGTAACGATGTTCTTATTTTAAAGTTTTTTCCAGGGGTGGTGGTCGGATGGTTGGTGCCTGGTTTAATGCCAACAGCAGATACGCATTACGAAAAATAATTGCCTAAATAGTTTTTCATTATTATTTTGTGATAAATACACTTCATTGAAGTAGTTAATAATCTAAAACTGTGTTCAATGTTTAATAAAATAGTTTTTTTTTTCCCCCTGGGTAGCATTTACAGCATGTTTACGGCTTGCATTATTTTTGAGAGGTTCTAGAATTCCAGAACGAAGTTTTACAGTTACTAATTATAATCTACTTAACTGAAACCATTTAGTTGCCAAATGCTGTTTTCGGTAATAATATAATACACCTGTGCTGTTTGTAAATATATAACGTTACCTCCGAATGTGACCGACAGAATACAATAAATTTTGCACAAGCAGTGCAAAAAACGGATTAAATATTTCTAATCGTTTTAGTAAGTTGTTAAGTCTGCACCTTAAAGATATGTAAGTTAAATCAGTATGTTTGAGATACAATACATGCATAGCTTTGACTCAAAACCGATCAGTTCCATAAAATAATTAATTCTAGTGGCAAATACCTATTTTGGTATTTCCACAGGCACTTTCTTCAAATAACACGATTGTAAGACATCCGGGCAGACCGTTCACCGTTACTTCCAACTTCAGACTGTTCCTCCGCCTCTGGCAAATTACAAATAAAGGCCGTTACACAATAGAAAACTTTAACATTTGACTTGACATTTTCTTTCCTTTGTGGAAACCACCAATACACAATACAATTCTAAAGTCAAAGATCACCCAGAGAATTGAACATCGATTCTGCGAGCTTCGTAAAAATGTGTAGGTATCTTGTTATGTAAATCATTATCATATTATCTAGAAGTGATTTTGCGTACTTTTTTTAATATGCTTAAAATTAATATTAAAATATTATCTCAAAAGAAAAGCTCACTTGTTCACTTTATTCAAAATGTCAATTCGTATATTTCCTTTTCACGTTATATTCGTTTGCCATTTACTTAATTTCAGACGAGTTTTGTTTAACATAGCTGCCTGGTTCGTCTACTGTACGGCTCTCGTTGCGCAGGTAGAATTGCAGGCCATCTTCGTGCACTACACAGCGAAAATCAAAGCGCTCTCGTATTATGAAGCGGCCCCTCGAGCATGGAGAAGATAAGCAGTGAATGAGTTCCAGTAGCACAGCAGGTATAGGCGATTCACGGTAAAGTGAGCACTTTTTAAGGCCCTGCAGAATTTTTCTCTTCACTAGATTTCTATCTTCCTGTCACTTTTTAACGTAAACGTTTTCATCAGACTAATAAACACAGTGTGTACATTTCATAAAATATATCTATTTGTGGTTAGTGCCCGTTGAAAGGGCCTTTAAAAAATGCTCGCTTAACCGTGAACAGCCTATAAAGGATTTTATCCCATGACTTGTAAATAAAAAAAGTTGAAATACAAGATGTTTCATACTGTGCCTCCTCGCTGAGTTATGGCCGCCTGTTGCTGAGCTAATCGGTATAAGGCGTGTGTTTGGGTGTAGTTTCGTGCATTGGCGATCTTTTAGACCCAAGAGGTCAATTGTACAACATCAAAACAAAGTTTGTTCAAGTGCAAATTAACCTAGCGTCGAGACTGTTTGGAAAACCGCAAGACATATCATTTGCCACTCTCTCGCAGCAAATAATGTTCTGTGTTTACACATTATGTAAAACACGGAACTATTTTTCAACCCATGGACATCAGTAAATAGTATATTTCAATTGTAAACAAATATTATATATGCCGGCAAATAAATGTTAACATTACATAGAAATGGGATATAAACACCAAGCGCCTTCACCAGTGTGAATGTAATTGTGGTAGAATTGCCTACAAAAATGCATTTATTAACACTCATCGTTTTTTCAATAAATTTCAATTTACATGTTGTAATTCATATGTGATTTTCCTTCATAAATGGAAACTCTGACTAGGTGACTCTGAATAGGCATTGTTCTATCAGAAAGATAAAACGTAACGTTTAAGAAATACACATTTTAATAATTATTTTCATCTGCGTTTGGGCTACAATTAAGAGCACATCAATAGAACCTTCGGTTTCAGAAATATTTGCGGCGTAAGTTTTAAGTGATTCACCCGGTAAATGAATTAAAATAACCAATTTCAATTATACTTTATTTTTTTTGGCAGTGTCTATCACGAGCTTCAAACGTGCGTCTACAATTTCTGTTTAGTCACGTGTTTTGAATGACAGTACCACACGAGTATGAGGCTTTTTATATCATTGCAAAAACCAATGAACCGATTTCCAACCAAATATTGTTATACTTTTAATACGTTACCAAGTCTTGTAGGTGCACGCTTAGAAAGCTAAACGAAGTAGATTGACAGTGTTGAAATACTGAAAAAGGAAATACCAAATAGTTCAAAAGCATACAGGAGATGGTGATGGGTATGTTTATACTAGTTCCCCGAAGTTAATATCACATTCTATTAATAAACGTATAAGAACTAGATGAATGAATCAGAAAATATTTAAGGCAAATTAGAAAACGGGGTGCAAGGACTAGTGATATGTCTTCTATCCCCTCTCCTATCTCAAAACGTCTCTCAGCTTCCAGCTTGTACACCTAGTTTGCTCAGACGAGCATCTAGCGATTATACATAACTCATTAATGTGCCGTAGAAAATAATTCTTTATGAAAACAAAACGAAAACTAATTTTGAATCTTGGCGTTGAGGATATTAGCCTACTATGTCATCAAAAAAGTTGTATGAACAATGTTGTAGGTTAAACTATGTCATATATATGTATAATTTTTTTTTAATATTGTCAAATTATAGGCCATGTTAATAATAAATATGGTATATAATAATTAAATCTCCATGTTTCAATTTTACCATAGTATACTAAGGAAACAATTTGTGATAATTGTCACATTCTTCAGCAGGAAACGGAAAACATAATTTAAAAATACAAATCAACTAAGTTTTTTTTTCCTCCAAAATTTTAATGTAACTAAATTTGTAATACGAAACATCTTTGAAATAAATATCAACTGCATTGCACAGACAATGGAGTTATTTAAAATCCTACTGCATAAGAACATGTAATAATGTGCGCAATATTATAAATTTTAAATGTATCGTCAAATCCCTCGTTACAGAGAATATAAGTTTAAAATACAGCTACAATTGACGAGACAACGAGAATATGTGTATGACAGCTTATTCAAATATATTAACCCTTTCAGTCACAGTGGTAAAATATATAGGACGTTTCCCAAGTAACTGGTTTTATTTATCAGCTCTGCACTTAGTAGCCAGAATGTATGAAGCAAATGAAAAAAATCGAGTGTTTTTAAATAGTTATCTGATACGAGGAATATTGAAATTAAACATTCAACATTTCCCTTGAAGGTACTGAAATGTCTTATTTATGTTTTCAACATAGCTAGGAGATTATATATTGTTGCAATGTTTTTATTCATTCATTTGCGCGTATTTTGTTTTTTAGTGCAAACATTATTACGGTTGTTCAATTTTGTGAGTGCCTCAATTTCGGAGGAGAATTTTGTCGCTTAAGATTTACGCGTATTCATTTCATATCACTGTCGTTACTTATGGGTATGAGTGGAGGTTGGCAGCTCTGGACTATTATAAACAACTGCTGCCAAGAACCTCACGCACAAGTGCGTTATTATCGGTTTTAATGTATGACAGAACGTAATTTTGATACGGTTATAGTCACGAACAAAATATTCTTCTGTTTTAATACGTAAATCGATGGCTTCGGCTGTGATTGAAAGGGTTTTAAAAGATTTGCCATTAGCCAAACATACTGGTTAATTAAACAATTTAAAAATTAAATAATTTAAAAAAAGTTAAGCACAAATTGATATATTTGGCTATAGCCACAGCTTCACATTATCATTTCTCACGCATATGTTTTGTTTATATCTTTGAAATTGGCTTCTCTAAATGTAATTTCATTAACATGTATTTTCCTATACCCAGTTCTCATTAATGCCAAACCAGGTAGCAGCCTTAATATACCGAGATTAAAATTACCCTACAATAAAATAATGCACACTCCACATAACCTCTGTTGATTCTCGGCAAAATGGCTGCTTGACTTTGATTTTTATTTTAACATTTCGAAATTGTAAAGTCAAGAGTGCTTGACTTTAGCTTTGACACATCCGTTGTGTCAAGTTCCATTAGAAACAACATGTCGGAAAGTAAACGTATAGTAAAGTAAAATGTTAAAGTTTTCATTTTTGTAAGGGCCTTAAAGCTGAAATAATTCTAGTAAAAGAAATGCGCCAAAGGAACAACACGCCGCGTTCGTGCGCACTCGGCTTAATAATATTTGTCGTAGTTCTTACTAAACTTTACCAACACAACTGTTTACCCACTGTTTTCATTCGCACTGATTATAAATTAAAAATTAAATTTATTAATGTCGTATATAGGGCCCAAGTTAAAGTAAAATTTAACCAAAAATTAGGATACATTTACACAATAATTATAAAACGCTTGTGATACATGGTACATTTAAGACACAACCGAACACGACATACGTGGGGTGATAAGCGAAAATCGAGTGTCCATAACCATGTGCAAATAACAGCAATGTTATCAGGGCAAAAAATGAAGGGGGCGAACAATAATTATTGTTCGCAGCTAAAGTTAGAAAAAAAAATGGACGTAAGGTGCCTAAATGCATGCTTCCTAAGCGACAATTGACAAATATTCTCTTCTTCCTTCGCAGTGGATTGTCGTGGCAAGAGAACTGGTACATTCAACTGCAATCGTCGCTCGAGTCTGTAAGTTTCATTATCAATACTGTCTTTGCCTTGTTGTTCTTGAACCCACCTGTCCGCCTGCTACCCTATCGGTGTAAAGTCACTAGATAATAACCGCTATAGTCTATTCGTAGTTACTTCCAACTTTCCTCAAGCCATGCTGAATTTCTACTTTCAGGTTATTACTACGCCTCATGCAAATAATGCTTGACTAAGCCTACAAAATTAGTCCAAAGGGACAATGCGCCACATATCTGCGCATCACTTCAATTATATTTTGCGTTAGAACTATTTTTTACTACGAATTACCAAAACATATATATTCTCCCTGTGTTTATTCGTATTAATTATAAATGAAATATTATAATTTATTGATAAAATATAAGTAAATATTCAATTCGACAAACAATAGGATTCATTTATACTAACAGATGCTACGACGCTTTTGGTACATGGCATATTTAGGAGACAACCAAATATATGAAATTATTTTTCCAAGTTTTCATTCGAATTTGTGAGAATGCTACGTAATCAAATCAACATTTTACTGTAACACTGTACATGAAGTTATTAGTTGCTAAAGGCTGTTCACGATAAAGTGAGCACTTTTGAAACCAACCTTAGAAAAAAGTTAATACCCCTACTTGCAAATACTTTGACAGGCGCACTGAGTGAAATGCACCCAGTAAAATTGATAACGATGGATGGGAATCAGTTCCTTATCTTAACGTCGAATAAAAAGTGTTAGGTAACAATTTTTGACAATTTAAATTATTTTTTTCGCTTTCTGGTTTTTTAATGTATCCAAATGTAAAAATGAGCAGATTTGTAAAAATATTACTTTACAAATAATTTCAAAGGTTTACTTGACCGACGCATGAATAAAGTGACAAAGTCCATGACAATGATAATTTTACATAAGGCGGAAGAATACACAACGTGCATACAAGTAGATCTTAAGCATCGCTTTCAAAAGTGCCAACTTTACCGTGAACAGCCTATAGGCACATGAACATTAATTTTATTCATATACAAGGATATGCGGGTTTATAAGTTTATTGCCTGGTATTATTCGGGGTATTCTAGCCTTCAAATTGCGTGATTAAGACATGTATGTGAGAAATAAGGAGAATGTTGATTAGGCTCGTCATGTACGGCTGATTGGTTACTTTTCATGTAGAGTACCTATTGTTATACATTTGCTGCCCCCTAACGAGAAAGTGTTTAAAACATGGCTGGGTTTTATACATCCAGAAATATGTATATACATGATGGTCAGGAGAAATTTTGCAGTTTTCATTTTCCAAATGGTGTATAAGTAATCATTTGCTTGACGAGGTAAAGTTGCAGTTAGACTTACTTCAAAATAATACTCTTCCCTAATTTCTGAATTATACAGTGATGAGTAAACACAGCTCCATAGTGGTGTTTTCAAATAACTAACATTACCCAGGTTATATGATTTTTGAAAAGCTGAAATTGTCAAGATATTATTATATCATACAGTCCAGTGCATCATACATATTTAAAAAAATATATATATATTATTCAAGTGTGCAGTGCTTGTCAAAGTTACCCTGGAAAGTTTTGAAAGAGTTTATTACATGTTTAAAAATAATTTCACCTACGAAGCTTATTTTAGAATAAAGTTTTAACACAATTGGGTTTTTGGTGACCATAAATTTTAAGTATCAACAGCATTCAGTCATACTCCTAACATCAGTTGATACCAAAAGCTATGCATCTATACACCACCTTTTTTCTGTGCATAAAACATGGCAGAACAACAAATATTAGAGTTACAAGCATACAGTAACGGTAGTAATCATCAATGATAAATTAAACAATATCGGATAGAGGCAACATGTATTGTAACCAATCTCTATAGCATTTCATGTTGAGTAGTATAGAAATTCCGATTCGAGCGCAGCCCCCAACCATCAGAAAACCAACAGCAAATTGAATGTCCAGACCATCAGAAAACCATCAGAAAAAATTACCGTTGTTTTCCTATTCCAAAACATCAGCTGCCGATTCGAGAGCAGCCTCAAAAAAGTGACTGCAAAAGATGCGTTAGAGTGCGGCCGCAAAAAGTGACTATAAAAAGTTGCGTTTGGGAGCAGCCCCCAGTTATCAGAAAACCAATGGCAAATTAAATGCATGGGCCATCAGAAAACATCAACTGCCGATTCGAGCGCAACCGCAAAAAAGTGACTACAAAAGTTGCGTTAGAGTGCAGTTGCAAAAAGTGACTGCAAAAAGTGACTATAAAAAGTTGCATTTGGGAGCAGTTACAAAAAGCGGGTCAAGTAATTTGAATGCGTAGAAAATAAAATATTACCCAACAATTTAAGAAACTGGGGTAATAATGTTAAAAAAAAATAACTCCACTCAGTAACTACGATATTGATCAAATGGTTAAAAAATTAAACATTAAAAATTATCCAGGGTGTATTTATGATCGATGAGCTACTTAACACGCCGCTCGATAATGAATGTGTGATTGTTAATCTAGATGTTTCGGCAAACTCTGGTACACACTGGGTATGCTATTGGAAAAAAGCAAACAACAAATATTATTTTGATTCATTTGGCAGAAATCTACCGCAAAAATTAATAGCATATCACGGAAGTAATATCTTTTATAACGATGATAGAATTCAAAATTTCAATCAAGTAACTTGTGGTCATTTGTGTGTAATTGTGCTAAATCTCTTTTCATATAATTTTAAATTTCCAAAAATTATTTCGCTATTAATAAACAATGGATATATGCGGAAATGCATTAATGAGCTCTTGGATTGAAGATCAAATAGAAGAACGCACTAACAATGATGAGAAGATCAGTCCTAATGATTTTGTTTCCTACACACAGTTCAACGACTTTATATCCACACTGACATGAAATAAAAGATCATTTAATAAAGCCTATCTTACTTACTTGGAAGTAGATAATAATATAGATTTTGAACAAAAAAGACTAAGACATGTGGGAAATCCCATTGCACCGATGGACGCAATCAATTTAGAGTACTATCAGAAAAACAGAATTAACATTATTTGTTTATTTGGGAAATACAATTCAAAAGAAAAAGCATTTTACTTTGATAATCGAATAGAATATTTTTTATGAGAGATGGGGCTATAGTTGAAATAATAATAAAACCATAAAAATATAAAAGTGTTATCAACTGTTATCATGAACTGAAAATAATTGACATGCATAAAACTTTTGAAGTATACCCTGATGATATGATATATTTTAAAATACCAAAAGGCCACAATGTACCCGAAGATACAATTGTGTTTATTGAAATAGCTATGGTATATGAATACATTTAAAAATATCAGATTATGTGAGTTTTTAATGGAAACACTTCCATTAAAAACAAAGCTTACAATCTAAGTATTTAAAAGTATTTAATTTCATTGTGATACTTGCCATTATTTAACTTACGAGTCATATCTATGGTAACAAAACCATATTCATTATTCCAACATTTTGAACACGTCTCCTTAAATTTCTCAAATGACATATCACCACCAACAAAATCACTATGAATATGTTTAATATTTGTATCGTCTTGTCTGAATATGCAAAGAAAATTAGCATTGTCTCTTATTAGCTGCTTAGGTATTCTCGAGTATGTCTGAGCTAAATAGAAGCAATCAATATCTTGATGTTTACAGCGAGTAAAGTAATCCCTTACCATATTTTGATTTTCAGGTATGATATAATCGAAAACAACTACAGACTCTTTATGACATTCATTTATGTCAACCATTCCTTCATTTGATGGAAAGAAGTATGCTATTGGTTCATTAAATAATTTTGATGCTACATATATATCTTTCTTTAGATTGATATATTTTGGTTGGTCCAGACTTTTTGAACATACATAGAGAGTACCAAAGTCCAACCATCCCTGGGCATATACAAAATTATCTATCATAAGTGTAGTTTTCCCACAGTTACTAGGACCCACAATCAAACATATAATATTATTAGGTAATAATTCTCCATGACGTTTTGTCGATACAGTCTTGTCTGGTATTCTTATTTTAATATCCCAGTCTACATGTTTCTTGCTCATTTATTAATAGATTTTTTAATAATGTAATAAATGAGTAAAGTATTCAAACTAACAGATAACAAATCAGTGTTGAAAAAGAGACTACATTGCCCTTTAGAGATAGAGGGCCACTCATTGGCTTTATTTCAGTTCTATACTACTTACCTAACGCATAACATTATCTCTGGGAGAAATAAGCTATATTTTGTGGGCCAGAATGATATGGAATCAGCAATTGATATTCCAGTTGGTCAATATAACTTAAAAGATCTTGAAAAAACTATAAAAGCAATTTTTTCAGTTAGTGTAGATTCAATGGGTGGGTAAGAAAATGATATATATTTCGAGCTGGATAAAATTACAAACAGAGTGAAAGTAAAGTGTATGCTTAAATTACAGTTTGGAAAACGGGGTTCAATAGGAAAACTTTTGGGTTTCGTAGAAAATAAAACTCTGAAAGCAAATGTGGATCATTATGGCGATACAATTCCAAAATTTGCTCCATTTGAAACAATAAATATACACTGTAATATAGTAAATGGTATGATATTAAAACATGATGAAAATAACCATAGAGAAACTAGCATAAGTGTCACTTTTAAACCAAGAACAACATTTGGATTTGGCAACACGATCTATTACGAACCAGCTTATCCATTATTTTTTCCAGTGCAAACAAATCACGTTAATGAAATAATAGTTGAAATTAAGTATGAAAAAGGTAAGTTAATTAACTTTGATTTTTCTGAAGGAACTGTGGTATTAGAGATGAAGCCGTAGATATATTTTTGCGTTGGAAGTAGTCATATTCTATACATTGAAGTTTCGTGTTATAAAGATGAATTATGTTTCTATAGAAAGTGCAATGAAAGAACTCAATGTTTCGGCTACTTTAATGTGTCGAATTTGGATATGTGTGTCTAAGTTTTTAATTAGACTATGTTGTAGCACATTGCCGAAGTCAGAGCGATAATTGTGTTTTAATGATTGGATAACTATTAAAACTTTATAGAGATATGAGCACAAATAAAAATTAACTGGTGTCTAGTACGATGATCATTTACTCTTTAAAAAACCTAATAGAATGCATTTGTTTAGCACCCCAATCCACCATTCCATCATATGCAAAATTTATAGCACCACAATTAACATCATCTAAAACTTTTTCGTTGAAAATCTGAAGATATCTGTCTGGTAAGGTTACTTTAAAATTTCCAGAAGTAATTACCACTTTGTATCCATACTGTGCATCATTTATTTCAGCATGGTCTATGAGATAGGTCTGTCCAATTGTAAATTCGGAAAGTTTCTTAAATTGTTGGGTTCCATTTAATACATTTAGCAACTGGTCCATCTTTATTATGTACAATATTTTATTTTTTACGCATTCAAATTTATTGAGCCGCTCTTTGCAACTTGCACCCAAATGCAACTTTTTATAGTTACTTTTTGCAGTCACTTTTTGCAACTGCACTCTAACGCAACTTTTTGTAATCACTTTTTGTGGATGCACCCAAATGCAACTTTTGTAGACACTTTTTGCAACTGCACTCTAAAGCAACTTTTGTAGTCACTTATTTGCGGTTGCGCTCGAATCGGCAGTTGATGTTTTCTGATGGCCCATGCATTTAATTTGCCATTGGTTTTCTGATAACTGGGGGCTGCTCCCAAACGCAACTTTTTATAGTCACTTTTTGCGGCCGCACTCTAACGCATCTTTTGCAGTCACTTTTTTGAGGCTGCTCTCGAATGGGCAGCTGATGTTTTGGATTAGGAAAACAACGGTAATTTTTTCTGCTGGTTTTCTGATGGTCTGGACATTCAATTTGCTGTTGGTTTTCTGATGGTTGGGGCTGCTCTCGAATCGGCATTTCTGTACTACTATATTGTTTCGATTTTTTTTGGATTAACACAGTGTACTTTTCTAACATATATTTTTGTGTTGACAAGTCCACTATGAAAATGTATTATAGTCGTATCTATAACCTGATTTTTTTTTTCGTAATTGCATCATAATTACACAACTGCAAACCTAGTTTGTACTTAATCACTGTAGAATGTTAGCTCTTTAGCCATTGGATTTCTAGAGTAGCATTCCCAAAAAATAATTATTCCTAAAGTAACCTAAGAATTTGGTTGAATCAAAATTTGCTAGCCATAAACAAAGCTGGGTTATTATAGCAGGTGACAAACACAAGCCTGTAATCGAATGATGAGGTTCTAGTATCCATCACATACGCATACATGTTTTCTGAAAGAACAAGGCCAGTTACCTTAACCTTTATGAACAAATATCTTGCTGTTTGTCGATCAAAGTAAACAATAGTGATAGTAAATAAAATGAATTCCACTGGCTGTAATTAAAACAGTATAATAAATAATGGTGTTTGCAATTGTAGGCCTAAATGTTTTAATTTTTGGTGAATATAAAATATTTGGTAGGTAGTTTAATGACTTTCAAGTGATTTAATTATGCATCGACTTTCGCTGAACGTTATGTAAAATCTAATACATTGATGCGAAGTGACGTGAACAAAACGCTACACATTCAAACCCCGCCGATCAAGCAGATCTGTATTTTGATTGGGCCGCGGTTTACTGCTGAGCGATGGCGCGATCTGAACATTGTTTGTTAACTATACACGCAGTACGTCGCGCCGTTGAACGTAGTGTGACATTTGACCACGGCATGCGCGGTCATCGACGCAGTACCTTTCCCTGCCGTTAGATGGCAGCGCTGCGGCAAAACACTTTTGCGCAGCGAACCAAAAACACGCAGCGTAGTTTGACTCTTGGCGCGAAAGAGGTTAGACGTGGCTCGCAGTTTTTTGTTGACGTACGTCACGAAGGACGCGCATTGCAATTCAGTGGGATACATGCAACTCTCTCTGTTGGACGACCGCGCTGGATATCTGTGAACGTGAATCGTAGCAAACACATCTAAATTATTTACTCAATAAAATATAACGTACTTTCCAGTTTTTATTTACAGTGAAATAGTAACGAAAACGAAACATTTTTGTTTATTGTTGTGGGTTCTGGGGCATTGTTACGCGCATCATGTTTGGCGGGACTGATTCGAACAGCTGGGAGTCGAGAATCGAACACGAGCTCCGTTGAGAGGAGAATTCGGCAGGCCAGACAAGACAGGTAAGTTTTCCAGTCTTGCCACACTTGTCGTCCAAGGCTTGTTTTTATCGCGCTCCTGCCCCGAGAAGTGAGGTTAGGAGAGGCCGGGATGACGCAAAGACCGTGCGGTTCGACCAGTTCTCGGCCGATCCGAACACGGCGATGGGAAAGTTCCCCGTTCGCCAGTTCCGATATCGGTAAAGTGCGAGGGAGTGCGCCAGATGTTATTTGCAAGGCTGAAAGGTCTCCCCCCCCCCCCCCACCCGTCACCCTCTTGTCCCATCATCCACACCCCTCCATCGCCACATCACGTACACGCAGATTACTTCCTGGTGCAAGGTTGAAGCCAGGTATAACCATACCGGTTGGTCCGCCCATCGCAGCCTCATGTTTACTCTCTGCGTTAAAGGACGAAGCCTCTTCACTGTTTTAGATTTCGAGTAATCATTACATGCATGCGAGGTCATGAACGCCAATGTGATCTAGAAACCTGCAAAATTTCGCGTTATTATTTCTTCGGGACACATTAAACTTAAAGCACACGTACTTTTGCATTACGTGTGTGAGTGGACCGTATTTTATTTGGCACGCCCCGGGTAACTGCGCCAGTAAATGAACACTTCACAATTGTGTTCCCCAATCACGTGCAATTCAGTCAGGAAGGGAGCGACTTCACATCTAGGCGGCAACCAATCGAGAAACGATGCCAGCTCGAGTATATACAGTACTGTGAAGTTTAGCTTGATGCAAAATAATAACGCGAATTTCGCAGGTCCCTAGTGATGGGTTATTGCTAGGGCCACCTGTTTTTCGTGAAATGATTTACTCGAAAGCTAAAGGCGGTTCACGATAAAGTGAGCTCTTTTGAAATCAACCTTAGAAAAAATTCCTGCATATATTTCAACGGGTGCCCTGAGTGACATGCGCCCAGTAAAGTTGGTAACGATGGATGGAATATAGTTCCGTATAGTAACGCCGAATAAAAAGTATTAGGTAACCATTTCTGATAACTTCATTGTTTCTGTCGCTCTCTGTTGAGTTTTTTAATGCATTGAAGTGTAAAAACGAGCGCATTTGTTAGATATTTACTTTTCTAATAATTTCACAGTTTCACCTGGCCGACGCATGAATAAAGTGATGAAGCCCGCGACAATGTTAATCTTACATAAGGCGGAAGAATACACAACGTGCATACAAGTAGATCGTAAGCAGGGCTTTCAAAAGTGCTCATTTTGCCGTGAATAGCCTATAAACACTAATATCCTTTGGTATAAGTGAAGTTTTTCTTTAGTTATTGGCCACGTGTCTTTGAAGGGAGACAATTCCTTACCTGACTGGGCCAATCAGAATTAGGTAACTTCGGCACTGCACGTCCGTTATTTGTGGGCAGACACCTGCAAGGCGCGACGTTTAAAATCATCCAATCACGAAAGTGGATCTGAGCTCTCTGTGTCATGGAGTACAAGCAGTCATGAAGTTTTTCGCGAAAAACAGGTGGCCTTGCTAATGATGGGTTATTACTGCATAACGAAACTGTCACGTGCATTGCATCTTAATTGTGTGTAAACAGTTGGTTTTTACGATTGCAGTGTACTATGTATGACTTAATAACGAAAATAAACATATAATCAGAAGTATTGCTCGTGTAAGTAAGAAAATGAATATTTTACAAAATTTATTTTATTTCCGAGTTTCGAACAAATATTTACATTGGCAAAATACGAAAATTGTACGTGAGTATAACGTAATTTGTTGTACATCGTGGGTAGGGAACTGCAAAATTCGCGTTACTATTTTTCATCAGGCTAAACTCTACAGTACTGTATATACTCAAGCCAGCGTCGTTTTTCCATTGGTTGCCGCCTAGATGTGAAGTCACTCCCTTTCTGACTGAACTGCGCGTGATTGGGGCACACAAATACGACGTGTTCATTTATTGGCTTAGAGTTACCTGGGGCGTATCAAATAAAGTACGGCCCAATGACAAACGCATTGCGAATGTACGTGCGTTTTAAGTTTATTTTGTCCCGGAATAATAACGCGAATTTTTGCAGCTCTCTAGTCATGGGATGTAGTTTTTTAATACTTATGTTGCACCATAGTGCAAATGAAGATTTAAGGTAGAGTGTTTGAGTGCTGAAACGTGTATTCCATTAGCGAATAAATGACAACCATTACAGTACAAAAAAAAAAAAAAAAAAAAAAAAAAGGAGCAGTGCGACTCGACATCAGCAGCAGAAAGGTGGTTTGTGCTGTTAATGTTCGTACAACGTAATGACTATATGTGCTTACTTACAAACATTCTACTGTGACCTGGCTTCTTGGCAGTATTGTGGGCTATCAACAAAAAAAAATTGCCGGTGTATAGTCTGTCACTGATGCATGTTACAATCATTATACACGTCGCTTGCGCTAAACTTACATGGCTTGGATATGACATTATACTGCCTAAATATACAGGATTCTGGATTACTCTGTATTCCAGATCAAAACGCTGTGCGATCCTAACACTATTGTACAATGATAAATACGACGGCTATGACCAGAAGTGTTAAATAGGGGAGATGTGTGTCCTCAAAAATCGAAATTTGGAAATAATTGTATCTAATAATAATTAGTAACTACTTGTGACAGTTCCACTGTGACAGTAGACAACCAATGCGCAGTTGATACATGAATATTTGTTCATACTACTGTAGAGTCTAGCCTGCAGGTCATTGAACTCGCGTATTTTTCAGGTCTCTACGTGTTTCTCAACTGAGTAGTTGCCTTTCAATCTGGCATGTGTGGAAATTTCGTGGTTCTTAATAATTTACATCAAGGATGCTCCTACAAGCTGTTTTTTTTTTTTGTGTGTGTTTTAAGGCCCATAAAGCGAGGGAGCGATAAGGGTTGGCTGGACCTTTACACGCACCGGGGCCGCGTTGACTGAGCTGTTACCCTGCTCGCCTCCCACCAAGGCGAACCGGGTTCAATTCCTGGCCGGGTAACAAGTGAGAACTGCTGATCGGCGGTCCTTCCCGGGGACTACGGCTTCCTCCGCCCCTTCATTCCAGCGCTGCTCCATTCTCACCTCATTTCGCCCTCATCGACACTCAAGACCTTGTCAGAACCGCCCCAAACCTCTCAATTCAACTTTACGCGCATCAAATATACCATCGACGCTACGCGCAAGTTTTTGAAGTTATAATACATTCACAGTTACTTCACACTTTTCGGAAGCCGTGTTAAAGTTCTGCTACCTGGATATTCCTCCGCCTCGTGCAAGCGAAGTTTAACTACGTCTAGACAATTACAGCGATGGACAACGCACCGAATTCGCGCACTCAGTTGTAATGATATTTCGCATGACAACTATTTCTTACGAGGCGCTACCAACACACACGTTTTCTCACACTTTTTGTTCTTATTTACTGTGAATGAAATATTATAATTTATAATTAAAACACATGTAAAACTACAATTTAACGAGAAATAAGGTACTTTAATGTTAACAGAGCCTTTAAAACGTATATGATACTGACATATTTAGAAAATAATTAAACAAGTCATACATGGGGTGATTTTTCATAGGTTTGATTCAAAAAGTGTGTGGAGAAGCCATGTTGCATGTACTTAGGGGACTTGAAGCGGTGATCCCATCATTTTATTGGTGGGAATTGTAAAACTGTTCAGTACAGGCTCCTATCGTAGTTTCGCTCGTATCCCCGTAGTATGTTTTCTTATACAACAGTCTGGAAAAGCCGTTTTAAGCGGCGGTATACGGTAGGCCTATATAATCTATTCGCGGTGTCTTTGCAACACATTTTTGAAACAAAATCACACCATGTAAAACGTGCTCGGCCGTTTCGTAAATACTTCATGCATCTTAAGCGTTTTATACCTTAGTTGAGATTAAAGTGTCTTATTTTTGGATTAATATAATATATTCACCACGAAAAAATAAATGTGTCCCTACCCATAACCTAATATGCGTACATTCCCGTCAACGATTCGCAGTTGATGCACGAGATTGACCTAGAGCAGAATACAATGTCGTAGAAGCTGCACCGATGCGCATACAATGAAGGGTCGGAACAACTTCTTGTGCATAGAGAGCATTGTACAGGTAACGTAATTCCGCATTTGGAGTCCATCCACGACTTTGCGAGATTTCAGAGTACGTATACCGACTTTTCGCCGGTACGTCTAGGTGAACATCCGAATTAGACTCCTTTCTGAGTTCGAAATCCAAGCTGCTACTTAACGGTTCCATTCAGAATTCGTTAACTCCGGTATTTAAATTATGTCGTGCTCTACCTCGACACCAAAGATTTCCCCGATAAGTCGGTGTATCTTATTGGTGAGTAGAGACCTGAAGAATTCGCGGATTCACTATGGGTCAAGCTAGAATCCAAAAACTCTTTTGTTCAGGTTAGTATTGCAATTGGTCCTCTCGTTATTTAACGCCTCCTGAGGAACGTTGAGCCAATACGAAACACGCAACAAAATGCAAGCCCAACCATACCTTCCGCTGTGAATTAATTTCAGGACAAGACGGACGCCCAACACGTGTACACGAAAATCACCTCTGTAATTGGATCGCAGTTCATTCGACACGCCCTGGACAACTCTGAGCCAATAGCAGACTTGCAGGGAAACAAGTAGCGAGTGTCATACTACCAGATGTGGAGTAACATTGGCTACTCTATGGGGCAGCAACCAACGAACAAACATCTGAGGCTCGAGTGTGCACACGACTGTGGAGTCTAGCAAACAGGTCATTGAACTCGCGAAATTGTCCTATCCCTAGTTATTACTAGGGATTCTGAAGAACTCAACAGCTAAAAATAACCTCTTTTGCTTCACCTAGAACGGAAAATTAATGTGTAAGTTAAGGGGGTGTGGGACATAAATTAGCACCAAATACGTAAATTGATTATTACTGGTTTTTGAAAGCCAACATAGAAATAAGTAAAACTGGCAATCCTAGATAATAGGTTTTGCCAACTTAACGACCAAGTATTTTGAAGTATTACTGTATAAGTTTCGCACAATGTCTTACGCCACGAAAATACACAAAAATTGACGGCTTCAGAAATATCTCGGCAAAATAACGTCACTCAGGTAAAATATTTAATCTCATAGTTAGTAAAAACTAATCTGTATGGTCGCCCTTTCTTTGTTATCTCTGTCGGCTTCCATAACATTTCTAAAATACCATAAACCTCAATAGCATTAATTGATGTCCCGTGGCCTCTTACGGCGTGCGCCAGGATGCGGGCGTCTCCACGGGGGACCTTGAGAGTGCAATCGCTGGTCGCTTTATTGCGGGAACTTGTGGTCCTCATACCAACCCATGGCCCGCATGGATCTCGTCCTCAGCCCTGCGAATATCGACGCGAACAGAAGGGAGGGTGCCGGCGACTCCACTGTCAGAAATTATTCGCATATTTACTACAGTTCGGGCCAACTGTTTTCCGCGAAACGATTTACGTGGAAGACTAGACTCCAATGTCCTGTGGTTGTAGGCCACGCGTCTTTGTCGGGAGACAATTCCTTACTTGACTGGGCCAATCAGAATTAGGTAACTCCGACACTGAGTTTCCTTGCAGACACCGGCAATGCGCGACAGTTAAAAATCATCCAATCACGAAAGTGGATAGCAGCTCCAGTGTTTTGGAGCACAAGTAGTCCTGAAATCTTTTAGCGAAAAATAGGTGGCCCTAACTGTATGTAGTTTATTCGCGGTTTCTTCACACTTTTGAATCAAACCTTCGAAAAATCACACCCTGTATGACGTGACTGGTTGTTTCCTAAATATGCCATGTTGTTCATTGGCTGATGCTCCAGTTTTAAAACAGACCAGGCAGCGCGAGATTCTGCACATGTTTTCTTGCAGTTAAAGTTATTGGCTCTGATTTGTCCAGGGCATGTCTTACAAACTGTGAGCCAATACTGAACGATAACTCAAAGTTTATATAAAATATATAGTATTTTATTTATAAGTAATATGAATAAAAACATAGAAAAGTCAGGTGTGTTGGTAATGCCTATGAGTGCACGAATGCTATGCGTTGTCCGTTTTGTGTAAATTTCTTGACCTGGTAAAAACTTAGTTGGCATAAGGTGGAGGAATATCCTTGGAAGTAGAACTTTGGCAGGTCTTCAGAAAAGTTTGAAGTTACCATGAATGGACTATACGTAATTTACGGACTAGAAAATTTCGCGAATTGATTTTAGAACAAGCCAGGACTTCAAACACCCGTACATTTCTGTTACGCTTGCTATTGGATCCCAGTTTGTTAGACACGCCCAGGTGCACTCTTAAGCCATTGACAGACGTGTAAGGAAGCAAGCACCGAATCACATGCAGCCTGGTCTGAGGTAAAACTGGCTGTTGCACACGCGGGCAGCAGTCGTTGAACAGAAAGCTGTGGCTCCGAAATACATAAGACCTTGTAGTCTAGCGTACAGGTTGTTTAAAACGCGACACTTCCCTGTCCCTAACTGTTATTGTTAGGGATAGGAAAAAATCGCGAATTCATTTCAGGCCAAGATAGATTTCAAACGCGTATACACTGACGTCACCTTTGCAATTTGATCGGAGTTTATTAGACACGCCCTGGATGACTCCGTGACAATAGCCGACTTTGCAAGGGAACAAGAAGCGAATCTCGCACTGTCAACTGTGGGGTGACACTGGGCCAACAGCCAACGAACAAACATCTGAGGTTCGACTATACAAAGGATTGTGAAGTCTAGCATACAGGTCTTTGAACTCGAGAAATTTTCCTGCCCCTAGTTATTGTATACGTATGCCAAGAAAGCGCGAATCGCAAAGATTTCTAATTCTCACACCCTATATCCATGGTAGCGTTCCTACATTTCCTGAAGAAATCCTCCATGCGCACTTGACTTCCCAGCTGTATAAAGATGCGTCTCTATATTTGCAGGAGGCCGCGGTGGTGCAGTGGGCATACCACTCCCCTCCCACCTAGGCGAACCGCACTCGATTCCCGGCGAGGGCGCTTCAGGATATTTTCGCATGTGGGAATCGTACCGGACGATTCCGCTGGTCGGCGAGTTTTCTCGGGGGTCTTCCGTTTCCCCCCGCCCTTGCACATGCAATCCGGCGCTCCTCCATACTCACCTCACTTCACTCGCAATCTGTAAGCCACTCCCTGGCCGAATTCGAACCAATAACTAACGTGCAAGAAAACAAGTACTGAATCTCGTACTGCCAACGAGCACAAAGGATTGTGGAGTCTAGCTTGTTTGCCAAATAAATCTGCGAGATTTCCGGGTTTCTACTGGTCAGCGACGCCATTTTGCTGCTGGAGTTCGCGGTACAAGCAGCTGTTTCACATCTGTATACTTAGTCAGGGTGTCCACCCACAGGGAAAACCTGAAAAACAGGGCAAAGTCATGGAATTTCATGTGAAAGGGAAATGTCAGGGCATTTTCACCTGGGTCAGGGAAAATATAAATAGTTGCTTCCCTGCAACAATTGTTATTTCGTGTTTAAATACGATAATGTAATTATGAGCATACATGTTTAAGAAATGTAAGTTTGTGAACTGGCAATAATTAGAGCCCCGAGTATTTCACGGATTGAGTTGGCAGCAAGCTAGGCTGGACAGTCCTCTATACACTCGAGACATTATCGTTTGATTATTTGTTGCTGTGATCAACTGAGGCCTGTGTACAGGACTGTTAAACACTCACTTACACTACTGCTTACTGCCTGCTCATTACTGGACCACAGTTAAACGGGGCATGTCTAAACAACTGTCGTCCAATCACAACAGTAGCAGAAAAAAGCAAGTTTTGGGAGTCTACCTCGCATCCGAGTGAATTCGCAAAATATTCGTGGCTCTAGCAATAATGCATCTTTGCGAAGTGATGTAGTGCCTGACCATACAAAATATTCGTGGCTCTAGCAATAATGCATCTTTGCGAAGTGGTGTAGTGCCTGACCATACAAAATATTCGTGGCTCTAGCAATAATGCATCTTTGCGAAGTGATGTAGTGCCTGACCATACAAAATATTCGTGGCTCTAGCAATAATGCATCTTTGCGAAGTGGTGTAGTGCCTGACCATACAAAATATTCGTGGCTCTAGCAATAATGCATCTTTGCGAAGTGATGTAGTGCCTGACCATACAAAATATTCGTGGCTCTAGCAATAATGCATCTTTGCGAAGTGATGTAGTGCCTGACCATACAAAATATTCGTGGCTCTAGCAATAATGCATCTTTGCGAAGTGATGTAGTGCATAACCATACAAAATAAATTATGTGTTTGTAATGGGCACTCATATAACGTAGGTAGCATGTATCACGAGAAATATTGGACCGAATAAAATGTTGGCCACGCTTGCTTGGCTTTACTGATATATTGTTCTGTCAGGGGTTAAAAAAATATTAAGGTTTCTGTCTTCGTAAAACTATGTCAGGGTAAATTGTAAGATTCTGCCTGGAAAACAGGGAAAAGTCGGGGAATTTCGAAATGTAATTTTAGTGGGCAGCCTGACTCTGTGACGCTGCCCTATCAATGTGAGATGGCGGCGCCGCGAGCGTCCATTGTACGGGCGCCCAAAGGCAGCGTCGACCGCCGATAAATTCGCCATCGAGAATGCCGGGCGCCCTCTGGAGGCCGTAAATCTTCGCTAATTGGCTCGCCGACAAGGAAGAAAGAACTTCTGTCCTCTCGGTTTTAATGAACGGCGGGTGGCTGGGTTTGTCGGCGAGTGTACAATTTGTGACTCCCCATACAATTTACCATTACGTCTATTCCGTACCAGTTCCTCTCATAAAGGTTGGCTGCGATGCGATACTTTAAAGCCGCGTCGTTCTCTTTGCGGCGATATTTATTGCAGTGACGATAGTACGTCGTGGTCAAACACACGACAAATAGTGTGGTTTCGTACGAGTATTTTAGAGAACGCTTACAGAGTCTGGAAAAACGAGGAAATGTTTTGAGGCCACAGGTCTTCTCGATAACACTGTATAGTTGATTCGCGCTATCTTCGACTTTTTCTGAAGCTCTGCTCAAGTTCTACTTCCAGGATATTCATCCGCCTCGTGCACACTAAGCTTAACTAAGCCTGGAAGATTACACCAGAGAGACAACGCACCGGATTCGTGCGCACTCAGTTGTAACAGTATTTTGTATAAGAACTATTTCTTACTAGGCGCTACCAACACACATGTTTTCTCACTGTTTTTATACAAATCATTTATAAATGAAGCGTTATAATTTATAGATAAAATATGAATAACATGTCAACTTAACAGCAAAAAAAGTCACTTTAATGAAGAAGAGAAGTACAAATCTCTTGTGATACACGCAGACGTATTTAGGAAGCAACAAAGCACGTGACACACGGGGAGATTTTTCAAAGGTTTGATTCAAAAAGGCCGAAGAAAGCGAGAATGGACTCTAGCTTGTTTATCCTTTCACGAGTGGATGATCAGGTTTTTGATGCATCTGAGTTATGTACATACCAATCACAAATGTTCTGCTTTATAGTACCAGAGTCCTCATTCGACTCAATGAAATAGGATAGTCACTGAAATTATTTGTAAATTTACCATATCAGTGCATACGTGCAGTGACAAAGCGTGAATGGTAAATTATTTTCCCTATACATGCGTGGTAAAGTTCCTACATTTGCTCAGGAAACAGTCAAATGCGTAGGGAAGTTCCCATCTTTGTATAGCAGTGATGGTAAACATTCCTATATCTGCAGCTTGATGTGTGGTATTATTACCATACAGTGTATAGGTAAAAAACTTCCATTACAGTTTAGGAAGTTCACCAGAATTTTTTTTACAGTATGGCAGGCAAAAAAGAAAGAAAACTGTCGAATATGTTTACAGTGTACGTCAGCTCCTAGGAAAGGCTGCAAAGAAGCACTTTACCTGCGATAAACCATCGTCTCTAAGAATGTAATTTCAATGGGGACCATAGACTATCCCTTTCAGACCCACTTTAATTGATGGTTTCAAAAACTGAAAACAAAAAATTTTATGACGCGATCTGTACTTAGATCTAACACAACACTTGTTTCGTTGTCACAGCCAATGAGCTGTAGGTTTCGTGTTCAGCTACAGTTATGTGTGCCAATTAAGACGCAGACCAGTAAGAGCTTTTTTACGAATCATTTATCGACAGGTAAGATCATTGGTCATTGAACTTCACAGTATACAGTACGGACCAAAAATTACTCACACGCTCGTAATGTACACAATTGTGTATCCCGGGTCTGAACGGGTTAAACACGGGTATAAGATGTTCAAGGTAAAGTGAGCACTTTTGAAAATAACTTTTGAAAAAAAAAATCGCCTTCGTTTAGTTCAACGTGCAGATTGACTGACGTGCGGTGCTGCTAGTTCAGTTGGCAACTGTGGAAGGAAAGTAGTCCCACTTATTAGCGTCGCACTAATAGTATTAGATAAACATTTGTGAATATTGAAATTATTTATTTTACTGCCTACTTTTTTTTAATGCATCCATGTGTAAGGATGGTCAAGTTTTAAACTATTTATTTTGCTAATAATTACACAGTTCCACTTGACCAACTCATGAATAAAGTGATCAGGGCCATATAGGCTGTTCACGGTAAAATTAGCACTTTTGAAAGCCCTGCTTAAGATCTATTTGTAGACACTTTGTGTATTCTTCCGCCTTAAGTAAAATTAACATTTCCATGGGCTTCGTCACTTTATTCATGCGTCAGTCAAATGAAACTTCGAAATTATTAAAGAAGTAAATACTCTACAAATCTGCTAATTTTTACACTTCGATGCATAAAAAAACAGAAAGCGAAAGAAATAATTTTATGTTATCATAAATTGTTACCGAACACTTTTTATTAGACGTTAGGACATGGAACTACTTCCCATCCATAATTACCAACTTTACAGGGCGAATGTCACTCACAGCGCACATTAAAATAAGCCTATATGCATGTAGGGGCAGTGACTTTTTTCAGAGGTACATTTCTTAAGTGCTCACTTTATCATGAACAGCCTTTAGCAATGTTAATTCTGCATGTAGTGGAAAAATTCACAGTATGCATACAAGTATATCTTAACCCGTTCAATGCCCATGTCCATGATAGAGGGAGGACATGTTGCAAATGAAGGATATTTATGGTCGGCACTGTACACAAGAAGGAAACAGTGGCCATTATATTGAGTGTCTCCCTAGTGAGCAATATAATTTGATGCAGTTTCTACACCTATCATTTGTGAATGGTTACTGCTGACATTAACAAACACGCAGAACTTTGTCCATTGGCTGCAAGATTCACTCTCCACACACGTACAGGGTACGTCGTACAATTGAACGATTGCAACACTTGAGCTCGTCAGTTAATTTTCTGACTGAAAGGGTTAAGCAGCCCTTCAGGGTGATCGTATTACCGTGAACAGCCGTTGAACCGATTTACGTATTCTACTGCGTTTACCCAACATTGTTTCGAGAATTGCCATGTGAACTGTCAAAATTACGTGTTCATACGTGCTAACCTTGGTAGAAAGCACGTGGTTTTTAACAGTTGTGTAGGGATGATAGAAGTTCAGTGTTGGTGCACTGAAATTGCTCTCTGCGCAGCCCCCATGTTCATACTGCGATGGCGGATCGACTACTTCATGTCGTAATCCGAAACTTATAGGCTTCATACAAAGGAGACCGCTGCAATTAATATATATTGGCCAGACCACTCCCCATAGGTAGGGATAGGAAAATTTCGCGAATTCATTTCAGGACAAGATATACGTCCAACACGTGTACACTGAAGTCACCTTTGTAGTTGGATCAGAGTTTATTAGACACGCCCTGGGCGACTCTGAGCCAATAGCAGACTTGCAGGGAAACAAGTAGCGAGTGTCATACTACCAGGTGTGGAGTAACATTGGCTACTCTATGGAGCTGCAGCCAACGAACAAACAGCTGAGGCTCGAGTGTACAAAGGATTGTGGCGTGTAGTCTACAGGTCATTGAACTAAATTTTCCTTACCCTAGCCATAGGCTATGGTGACCTCAGTCCGAGCTGTGATAGCACAGTGGATAATGGATACCGACAGCAGATTTTAACCCGTTCAGACTCGGGATACACAATTGTGTACATTACGAGCGTGTGAGTAATTTTTGGTCCGTACTGTATACTGTGAAGTTCAATGACCAATGATCTTACCTGTCGATAAATGATTCGTAAAACCTCTGGCTGGTCGACGTCTTAATTGGCACACATAACTGTAGCTGAACACGAAACCTACAGCTCATTGGCTGTGACAACGAAACAAGTGTTGTGTTGGATTTAAGTACAGAACGCATTATTATTTTTTTTTTTATTTTCAACTCATGAAACCATAAATTTAAGTGTTCCTGAAAGGTTTAAGTAATCAGTATAGATTATATTTTACAGATGGAAAAATTGACTGTTTTGTTAGGCTTCGACGTAGGCCCTACCACATGTATGTCAGATATTTTTCTTTATTTACCAGATTTCGTGTGTTTATGTATACAATTGGGGTCGCGGTGTTTTAGCGGTCAGACTACTCGCCTCCCACCTAGGCGAACCGGGTTCGAGTCCCGGCCGGGTCTCTCCCAAATTTTCGCATGTCGGAATCGTGCCGGACGATACCGCTTGTCGGCGGGTTTTCTCGGGGATCTCCCGTTTATCCCCGCCGTTTAAATCTCGTTGCCTCTCAAGACCTCGATGATAAGAGCAGCCCAAATCTCTCCTCTGTATAAAATTAATTTCCCGTTTCTCTGAACTGATGAGAATCCTGGCATTCTGATACAGAACTTTTGTTATTGTTAGGGACAGGTGTTTTTCGCGAAAAGTTTTCAAGGCCAGTTGTACTCCAAAACACTTTAGTTCACATGCACTTTCGTAGTTGGATGATTTTAAATATCCCGTGCCCCAAGTGTCTGTCCACGAATCATGGACTTTCAGTACCGAAGTGCTTTGTTACGATTGGCCCAGGCGAATAAGAACATGTGTATTCACGTAGACACGCGACCAATAACCAAAGGAAGTTGCGGTTGTGAACGTAGGATATTCAAGTCTAGCATGACCATAAATATTTTCGCGTAATACACCTGTCCCTAGTTATTGGTGGTCACAGAGCTAGGCCGCAGAATAGCAAAGTATACAGAAGTGTACAATTTGCTTCCTTTGAGGTGAGCGTATCCATTCGCTGATTCGCCGTGAGAGGCTCTGGAAACAGACAGCGTGTCTGATTGGCTGCTGCATGAAGCCGAAGATTCCTATTGGTCGGGCTGCCTGCCGCCTCGTAAGTCAGTCCCTAGGCGCTGATTGGTCAATGACATTCCGCCATATTGTGGGCCAGTGAGACTATTGTTGGACACAGGCCATATTGCTGGAGTGTGTGGTTGGAGAAAGCTAAAGTTGCGCTTCTGTAATCTTAACCTTTTAGGAAGACACATATTTACTTTCACTGAAGACAAGGTTGAAGTGAGCTGCCTATATTCTCCACTACACCAATATGAGTTGTAGTGGTCTCTGTATTTCTACTTACCCTCTTCCTATTGGTCCTGGCTACGCCGGACACACTTATATTATTCCGCAACATTTATTATTATTATAGATGGCGGTTTATCGCGGGAAAAATGAACTGTTTGCTAGGATTCAACGTACTGTACACATGTCCGAAAATCTTCTTTCATTATTGGCTGTCATGCATGTGTGAAGATACTAAACCTTTTCATTGGACCGGTGAGGATTCTGATACTACAAGGCAGAACGTTCGTGATTGGTCTGCAAACAACTTAGCTGAGTCAAAACATTTTTCATACAATCGTGAAAGAATAAACTAGTTAGGGTGTTAGAGAAGATATATTGGCTCAAAAAATTTTTTTTCGCAATTTTCCACCATCTGCAATAATGATCAATTGTACTCCGTCACATAGTGTTGCTAGGTTTTGCAAGTAAAATTTCATGGGGTGCAAGTTGTCAAGAAGTTTGGGATATTCTATACGAGAGTGAAATAATGAACGTCATCAATCACCTGACTGCGTAGTGGTGATGTTGGCAAGTCTTCCGGTTTCATTTTACGAAAAGGTAAATACCGTTAATTTTTTCTTTCCCTTTATCGCCGGTGTTTCTGCTGCCACAGGTCGCTAATTCAGAGCGTCTGAAAGAAACATTATTATTGACGCACGTTAATTTGCTGAGGTTGGTTTTTGTCTGTCGCATAACACGCGTAGCATGACAAAAAAAAATAGGCTTAGCTGAAGGTTATCAGCGGACATGCAAATAACACGTACAGACGATTGCGCAGAAGGCTTTTTGTCATTAATCACTAGAGACGGGTTTTCAGGACCAGTTGTACTCCAAAACTCTTTTGTTCATATGCATTTTTGTGGTTGAATGTTTTCAAATATCACGTGTCTCAAGTGTCTGTCCGATACGGATAGGAAAATTTCGCGTATTCATTTCAGGACAAGATATACGCCCAACACGTGTACACGCAAGTCGCCTCTGTAATTGGATCACAGTTCATTGCACACGCCCCGGACGACTCTGAGCCAATAGCAGACTTACAAGGAAACAAGTAGCGAGTATCACACTACCAGGTGTGGAGTAACATCGTTTACTCTCTGTGGCAGCAGGCAATGAACAAACAGCTAAGCCTCGAGTATACACAGGACTGTGGCGTCTAGTCTACAGGTCATTGAACTCGCGAAATTTTCCTATCTATACTCTCCGCGAATCATGGACGAGCAACATCGGAGTACTTCATTACGTTTGGCCCAGTCAAATAAGTAAATGTCTTCTCACGTAGACACGCGGCCAATAACCAAAGGAAGTTGAAGTTGTGGACGTAGGATATTGAAGTCTAGCATGACCATAATCATTTTCGCGAATAACACCTGTCCCTAGTAATCACAAACTAGACTAGACGCAAAACGACAAAACGAGTAGCCTAATAAAAGATCGAACTACGGTCTCTGCCAAAAAAAAAAAGGAAGTGTCCCGACTGAAGGATTGACGGATTGACTGACTCACTCATGATCTCACTCACTCATTCTCTCACTCCCTCCCACGAGGATGCAGGCACCCTCTAAGAAAACATTTTTCGAAATACAACCCCTAAGAGTGTGGAAATGGGTAAAATGTGTTTTCAAGAACTTGTGAAATTTAATTGAACCCGATAGGATATCGTTAATCTGCTTGTCACAGAAGTTTGGCAGAGTCCCGTGGTGGTGTAGTGGTTAGGCTACTCGCCTCCCAACAGTGCGAACAGTTCAAGATTCTCGGCGGGGAGATTTTCGCACGTGGGAACCGTGACGGACGATGCCGCCGGTCGGCGGGTTTTCTCGGGGATCTCCCGTTTCCCCCCGCCCTTTCATTCCGGCGCTGCTTCATGCTCATCTCGCTTCACCCTCATCGTTAATAGATGCCCAAATCTCCCCACTCCATTACTGAAGTAACCTGATTCTGACTGACCCGTTCGAGTACCAGAATATCTTGCCACGTAGACACGCGACCAGTAGGTAGAGGGAACCCGCGGGATTGAACGTAGTGAGTGAAGTGAGTGAAATGATCAGCACGAGTGAGGTTTGCTGACAGCGAGGATCGATACAGTGAAGAATGAGACTGATGGACGGGACTATTGAACTCATAGGCTAAATATGAGTTAGGTGAGCGTAAAGCATTTCAAATTTTGGCAACAGTCACAATGAACGTGTGTTAATAATGATTGTGGAATAAATGACTATAATCGATATAGTGACATTGAGAAGGAATTTAATTAGAATTGAGATAGATATTAAATATTGCGTTCATTGAGAATAACAATAGTAGTAGTGGAAGTAGTAGAAAAGGGGTTTTTCCAGGGCAAGGGCTGGAGGCTGATGATTTGAGGATCCGCCGCCACCTTGGAGCATTAAGAAACAAACTGGAATGACAAAAAGCCAAGACGGAATGAGATATCATGAAAAACAACACGGAATGATAGAACATGAAAGTAAGACGGAATGATAGAGCATGAAAAAACAAAACAGAATGATAGAGCATGAATTATAAAAACAAAATGGTGGACGGAAATAATATGAGGGATCCCTGGATCCTCAGCCCCCAGCCCTTAACCTGGAAACCCCCTTTTCCTACTACTGGTGGATATAGATAGTTTAATGTGCAAATAACAGCTGTATGAATAAATTATAGTCAAATTTAGTTATTTTTTTGTATTATTAAGGCTTCATCCCTCACGAACTCAGATACGACACCTCTGGCGTCTTATAACAATATAACTGCCGCCAACGTACAGAAGTTTTGTAATTGGCTGACACGTGCGGAGTACGATCGCTAGCTTCTTGAATAGGATCAATTGTTTATGTTTTTATTATTACTATTATTGCGTAACTGAAATTATATTCTGTATAAAACCCCGAAGTGAAAAAAAAAAAAATCTTAATTAATGTAAACTCAGTCAGCTGTATGTTTCTGGAAGATTTAGTCAAAAAGTGGAGTAAAGGGCACATAGTCATTTATCATTAGTCTTTGTAAAGAAATACACCGCAAAAAATCTTTTAATCCGATTTAGTATCAATAAATGGATGTAAAATGTACTACTGCTCTACGCAACCACATATTGCATGAAACTCGTCACCGATAGGCAGAAATAGGTCAGAATAAAAGTTTTTGATAATGTTGTAAGCTTTCAAACGGCGTATTAAAGTTTTCTGTGCGATAATTGTTGTGTAGTAGTTCACATTAGATGCTTATTATCTCAGCTAATAATTATCGTACAGAAAACTTTAATACGCCGTTTGAAAGCTTATAAAATTATCAAAAACTTTTGTTCTGGCCTATTTCTGCCTATCGGTGAGGAGTTTCATGCAATATGTGGTTGTGTAGAGCAGTAGTACATTTTACATCCATTTACTGATTCCAAATAGGATTAGAAGAATTTTTTCGCGGGGGGATTATATAACAAAAATGAATGATAAATGACTATGTGCCCTTTCCTCCACTTTTTGACTAAATTATAATAGATTCCAATGAATATTTTCCACGCCACAGTCGTGATATGCATATTTTGATACTCACGCCCTTATTGCTTAAAAAAAAAGTATGACGCTGGCATCTGAGAGGTGGGGACTTTTCAGGGACAATTTCCAACGCCCAAAGGAAGGTCTGTGCCAAATTTTAAAACTACATTATTATTTTTTTTTATGTTTGCCCGATTTTTCTCTTAAAATGCTTGGGCTACTCTGGCGTGGCGTTAACGCCCAACGATATGTAACCATCAACGTTATAACTCGTAATACTGGTTTGTTTTGACCTGGTTATGAATGAGCTGGTTATATATATATATATATATATATATATATATATATATATATATATATATATATATATATATATCGAAGCCAGCTCTTTTGATTCGAACACTTGACGTGGTGCATTCTACGGCGATTTCGCACAGTCAAAAATCTCTTGTGTCGTTTCTCGTTATAATAGCAATTTTACTATTGGCGCCCGCCTTCCTGTCGCTCGAACTAGGTGACGTGTCTGAATTCCATCATTTCGTACGAAACTACTGCACTTGTCTACAGTATTTTGTGTCCGACCAGAACGCATATTTCAGACAGTCAAGAATCGTCTGAGGGCTGGTAAGATTTCGCCAGTAATTTTGAGGACAAAAGAAACTTTAAACTCGTGCGCATTTGTGTTCCCTTCGCAACTTATTTCACAGTTTATTGAACGCTCTATGTGCCGTGGGATACCGAATTTTCCACATAATTTAGATGCATTATCATTGCGATCGTATATCGCTTGCATGAAGTAGCTACTGAAAATCTGTTTTCGCTTTTATCGATGGTAGAAGGATCGAAATCGCAAGTGTCATTTCGCAAGAATGGAGATTGCAAAAAATCGCTCATATCGATATTGCAGACGTCGATACCTGAGTTATTGCTCATTTCGACAGTGGCGTAAAAAAATGGAGGGATAAGCGGTCTCTGTTGGTGTAGCCAGTAGGGGCCAGAGGGGCAAATGTTTAATTATTAAAACAGTTGTTTTAATTTATAGCCTACGTAAATTCCCACTGGAAATAAAAGTTTATATGCAAGCTTTAATGGCCTTGAAAAAGTCTGCCGTCAGCTACGAGTGACAATAATGGAAATAGTCTTCCACATCTGTTGAGTTGATGTTGGTTACTGTTTTCAACCATTAAAGGGGGCTTTTTTTTTTGCATAACCAATATCTCAAATATTGTAATTTTGGAACACCGCGAGATCGGAAATAAGATTCTCTATTATCTCAGTATCGCAAACGGTGGCAGAGTCGGAAATATTGTGATAAGCAATACGCTGCTCTCCATTTTTATGTCATATCGCAGTTGCAGTGTTGACAAAGACATATCGGACCGAGCGATATATCGCATCATGCACAACTCTAGCCGCTACATCGATTAGCCTAACGCGTGCGTGCCTGTTCCGTGCATGGGCTGTAGTGGTAAACGATGAGGTATAGGATGCTCGCGATAAAATTAGCACTTCTGAAAAACAATCACTTTTGAAAACAATCACTGCGTGTTGAATGCATATATTCTACCGTAAACACGGGTAAAAGCTGTTCGCGATAAAGTGAGCACTTTTGAAATGAACCTTAGAAATAATTCACTTCCCCTGCCTGCAAATATTTGAACGGGCTCAACGAATTTCATTCGCCCAGTAAAGTTGGTAACGATGGACGGAAAATAGTTCCATATGTTAACGTCGCATAAAAAGTGTTAGGTAACCATTTGTGAACAGTTAAATTGTTTCTTTGACATCAAATCATTCGAAAAAATTCTAAGTGTCAAATTTGTGTATTATTAAGGAAAATATCATATACAGTTCGTACAAGATGAACATTGTTTGGTGCAAATTATTTTTTGGCATCAAGCGCTTTCAAGTAAAATTTGTTTTTATGTGTTGAGCACCTTTGATTCATGTGTGTTTTGTAGAGCGGCGGTGGGGAGGTCTGGAGGGGTGTTTGGAGACAGTATAATGTGAAATACGGTATGTGTGCAGGTGAGAGGAGCTGTGTGGGCGGCTGATGAAAGGCCCGCCTTGTAGTGCTAGGACGGCTCTAGCGGGACGCATTGTTGTACAACGCGGCGTTTTTTAACGATAGAGACGCGACGGCTGGCCTAGTAGGACGATGGGGAAGGGAAATGGGATTTGAGCTGGGAATGTTGAAGCAGCCGGGGGGGGGGGGGGGGGTCAGGAATTGTGGCCGGCGGCGGACGTAATAGTCGTGTGCGCGGGCCCCACACACACGCAACGGCCTATTACAACCCCAGAGTTTTGGGTTGGGGGGGGGGGGGTAGTGGGTTGGTGCACCGCACACGTCGGGGGATGGCGCGTTGCTACTGTGAAGACAAGATAGCTCTGCCCAATACGCCCCACTGTAGGCCGTTCACGGTAAAGTGAGCACTTTCGAACCCCTAGTTACTTTTCATTTCAGCCATATTTAATCCTTTAAAGACTTTTTAAAAATAAATATTGCAATTTACGTAATAAACACAGTGTGTACATTCCATCGCACTAGTAAGTTAACTTCTAAAGCCAAAATAACACATAGTCCTATTTGTTGACTGTTATTCCAAATGAGACGGCTTTCAAATGTGCTCACTTTACCGTGAATAGCCTGTAATAATAATAGTGTTGTAGAGATTTGTTGGGAAAACACATGATTAAAAAAGATTGGATATTTTGCAGCGGTGTCTAAACACGAAAAGTATTTAAAGGGATCTTTCTCCCGCCATTCTTGGAGCGGAGTGAAAAGATTTGGGCGGCTCTTAACATCGAGGCTTGAGATCCGATGAGGGTGATGCGAGGTGAGAATGGAGCAGCGCCGGAATGAAGGGGCGGGGGGAACGGGAGATCCCCGAGAAAACCCGCCTACCAGCGGCATCGTACGGCACGATTCCCACGTGCGAAAAACCGGGAGCGACCCAGCCGGGAATCGAAACCTGGTTCGACAAGGTGGGAGGCGAGTAGTCTAACCACTACACCACCGCGGCCCCATCTCTCCTAACGAGGATTCTCATACTCAAGATCTGAACGTTTGTGATCGTTCTACAAAGAACTGAGCCGAGAATGGGAAACCTGATAATCCAATCATAAAAGTATAAACTAGCTAGAGTGTTATGGAAAATATGCTGGCTCAAATAATTTTGTGACCTTCCGGTGTCTATCATATAGGCCCGTAGTTAAATTATATTCTTATAAGGGATGAGAAAATTTCGCGAGTTCAATGACCTGTAGGCTAGTCTCCACAGTCCTGTGTACACTCTAGTCTCAGATGTTTGTTCATTGGCTGCTGCCCCATACAGTAGCCAGTGTTACTTCACACTTGGCAGTATGGCACTCGCTACTTGTTTCCTTGCAAGTCTGCTATTGGCTCAGAGTCGCCCAGGGCGTGTCTAATAAACTGCGATCCAATCGCAAAGTCAACTTCAGTGTACACGTGTTTGAAGTCTATCTTGTCCTGAAATGAACTCGCGAAATGTTCCTATCCCTAGTTATAAGATACTGTCAGAGCGTTCCTTTTCATTTCCCCGTGCACTCCTATGCAGTCAAGATAAAAACGCCAGCACGCCTTGCAATAAGTCACTATCCACCACTGGCTGACATTTTCTAGCATTCCTGACTGATGTTAGTCAGTCACCTAAGTGTGCATACTCCAGAAGTCTGTCGCCCTAAGTAAGGTGTAACACCTCACTACGTATGGGGTTACCTTATTTGCGCGAAAAAATTTAGTGCCCAGTTGCATTTCATAATACTTTAGCTGTGATCGACTTTCTTGATTGCATGACTTACGTGTTACTGTTGCGCGTCTTTGGTGTCTGCTCGCCGATCACAGACGCACGCTAGAAGTGTAACCTGATTCTGATTGGCAACACAAGTAAGAAAACATTTCCTCACAAAGACACGCGACCAATAAACAAAACATAATTGCAGATGCAGCCGTTGGGTATTGGAATACAGTGTGCGCCGAAATCTTATCGCGAAATTCGAGTGTCCCTATCCACACGACCTCTATCCATTTTAGCATTCTACAAGTAGCTGACAGGTAATACCCAAGTATACAAACTCTTTAAAGGTGCATGTCCCCTTCCGTCCTCTGTCATCCTAAGTTTTCCCTTCTCATTTGTAGACTTTCTGCGTTGCCTCGGCGCAGATATAAATCGGAAATTTTTACGAATTCATTAAAGGGCAAGCTAGAATTCTAAAAGGTCTGCCATTCTTTTCCAATTGGATCGCAGTATGTAAGATACCCCCTGGACGAATTTAAGCAAATAACCAACATGTAGGGAAACAAGGACCGAATCCCTTACTACCTGGTCTGAGGTGAAACTTTATCATCAATCAATGAACAACTGACTGAGACTCTAGTACACAGAGGATTGCGGAGTCTAGCTTATTAACACATGAATCCGCGAAATTACCGGGTATGTCAGCATTGGGTAAGTTCGCATTTTCTCAATGGCTTCACTTTCTCGTGAGCTAAACTATTGAATTTTGTACCACTAGCCGAGCTGAACATTTCCCAGTCTGACCTGCATGGGCTGGACAAGCGGCAATAAGCCCGCACAATGAGTTTCCACTCTCCCGTGCACGCCCGTTCAGGCTATTGTTTCAAGAAATGGGTGTCAAACAAGGTCACAGGTCATTCCCTGCTCCTCCTTCATTTCCATTGACACCTGTGGGCAGGGATACGTTATCATCTTCATGCCGGGTGAAGTGCCGGACGACGCCGCTGGTCGGCGGGTTTTCTCGGGGATCTCCCGCTTCCCTCGCCATTTCATTCCGGCCCTGCTCCATGCTCACCTCAATCACCCCCATCGGCTCTCAACATCTCGCTGTCAAGAGCCGCCCAAAGCTCTTCAAGCCACTCACTTCATTCCGGTTGAAGGCATGGACATGGCTATCCTTAGGGGCAGTGATATAGATATTTCGCGAAAAGATTTCAAGACAAGTTATATTTCAAAATACTATATGGTCGTTTATAGGCGGCGAAGTGAGCACTTTTGAAAGCCCTCTCATTTGGAATAATAGTCACTACATATTTTTTATTTTAGCCTTAATGTTAACTTACTAGTGCGGTGGAATACGCACACGGTGTTTTTTACTTAAACGGCAATATTTGCTTGCAAAGGTGGTTAAAGTATAAGAAATGGCTTAAAGGAACTAGGGCTTCAAAAGTGCTCGCTTTGCCGTGAACAACCTATAACTGTCTGCACACGAATCACGTACGAGCCGTGCTCATGCTGCCGGATTCTGAGTGGCACGGTCAGTTATGAAAACGCCTTTTCAAGTAGACGGCAACCAATGGTAATACACGAAATTGCTGTTGGGTTCTTATAGTTTCGAAGTCTACCGTGTATAGGCTATCCACTGTAAAGTGAGCACTTTTGAAAGCCCTCTCGTTTTGAAAAATAGAAATAGTCATTAAATATATTTTATTTTAGCCTTAGACGTTAATTTCCGAGTGCTGTGGAATCTACACACTGTCTTTAACACTTTGAGGTCAGCAGACACTTACAAGACAACCAAGACAAGTTAGAAGTGAGTTACTTATATCCACTACTACAGGAACACAGGTTCTATTGGTCTCTGTGTTCCCACTCACTACAGTTCTAGTGCAGGCCAACATGACAATGTACACACCTACTGTGCTCTACATAGTTCATTATTGGCTGGTCATCAGTCACTAAGGAGCTGAGTTGGTTTTGTCCCAGTCAACTGTCTTTATTTGTGTAAGATGTTTTACAATCACATCTGTCCTTTGCGGAGATGTAACCGAAATATTTTTGTAGTCGGGATAGTTATTGTTACTGAGCTGTAGAGTTCTTGTAAGATCCTGTTAAACACAGGCAGTAAAACGACTGCGTGAAAATTCTTGTTTTCTTTTCAATGACAAAGTAATTTTCAAATTATTTTTGCTCGAGCTGCTCCAGCGTAGTCCTTAAATGGCGATATTTATTTAAAAAGGTGATTGCAGGATAAGAAATTTCTGAAGTGAAACAGTAACTAGGGCCTCAATAGTGCTCATTTGACCGTGAACAGCCTAAACTCATATTTTTTCCTCGAAAAGACTGGCTCTAGCTATCCTGCATGGACCTACACGCTAGACCGTGCCGCTGTGAGTTCGGGAGGGAAGAGCGAGAAGGTAGGACAAAACTCTCCACTGTGAGCAAACCTCCCCGTACTAAATCCTGGTGCTTGCCTCGCGGATGGATACATTTCCGCGCCCAGCGTCGCAAGCTACGAACTACTCACCCATACCGGGTTGGGAACAACCCACCTGGCAGTGCACCATACAAGCATACCATGCACCATACAAGCATACCATGCACCATACAAGCATACCATGCACCATATACAAGTACCAGGCACGTCACTCAAGGCAAAGCAGTGGAAACATAGACTAAGGATGAGGTAGACCGCTTATTCGTCTTCTGCGCAATTACCCAACATTGACCTACCTCAATCCTACCCAACTGTCAGTCACATGGTCAACAGTGACGAACGTGGTGGTTTTAATCATAATTTTTAAAAGACAACCAATATTATATTAATAACTTACTTTTACCAGTTTGAATTTAGTCAAAAATCATTACAAATGGGTAGGGATAGGAACATTTCGCGAGTTCATTTCAGGACAAGATAGACGTCAAACACGTGTCCACTGTATCTGGATCACAGTTTATGAGACACGCCCTGGACGGCTCTGAGCCAATAGCAGACTTGCAGGGAAACAAGTAGCGAGTGCCATATTGCTAGGTGTGAAGTAACACTGGCTACTCTATGGAGCAGCAGTCAATGAACAAACATCTGAGGCTCGAGTGTACACACGACTGTGGAGTCTAGCCTACATGTCATTGAACTCGCGAATTTTTCCTATCCCTACAAATTGGTTAGAGGAAGTATAGAACATCTCTGAAGTACTTGTTTACTTAACAGTGTTCTAACCTCAAATGCAATCCACGCCATTTTTTTTTCTAGCAGGTATTGGCAGAAAAGTAGTTCAATGTTGGGACACGGAGATTGGCTTTGCGCAACCAGCGAGATCGGCCTACTTCATATTTAGTCTATAAGCGGAACGCTTCCCCCCCCCCCCCCCATGCAAATGTGCCAATGTATAAACAAAAAAATTATAATTGTGTTCACTACACGTGAACAGTTTTATGTATAACATTTGAATCGTTTAATTCCACCCGTTTTAATAAAGATGTGTTCAATATGCACATACAAAATATGTAGAATTACATCAAAAAATAAACGGCCGCAGTGCACAACGCCAAATCGTTGTTGAAACACTTAACTAGTTCACATCAACGACAATGCACGACCATACGACATGTAACACTCACTTCACCACCAACATCGTAAAAAGAAATGTGGACTTATATAAATCATTGCACTTCAGTCTCTACAACTGAATCAAAATAACTACATTTTTATTTTCAATTCCGCTGAAAAGCATTCAAAAGACGATAAGCAGTTTATTTACATTATATCAAATAACTCAAATCATTTTCCGTTTTTATACTGCCGATATTTGACTGTGGCAATCAAACGAAATCGAATCGGAAATAAATTAAGAGTTCTGTTTACTCCTACCCAGTATCTAGGAGCTGCAGCGCGCTTCATCTCGAGGTCAGTTCACCGACGAAAACTGAAGACGTAACATCAGCTCGTACGGGAAATAAAGATTTATTTCTGCAATGTTGATCTGATCATACTCCTTAGCGTTCCCGCCGTTTATAGGCTGTTCAGGGTAAAATGAGCACTTTTGAAAGCCCTGCTTAAGATCTACTTGTATGCCCGTTGTGTATTCCTCCGCCTTATGTAAAGTTAACATTACCATGGGCCTCATTACTTTGTCCATGCGTAGGTCAGGTGAGATTGTGAAATTATTGGAAAATAAAAAAAAAATTGTACAAATCTGGTTATTTCTATACTTCCACGCATTAAAAAAAAAACACAGCAAGCGGAAGTAATAATTTAAGTTATCACAAATGGGTTCCCTAAGACTTTTTATTTGACGTTAAGATATGGAACTACTTTCCCTCCATCGTTACCAACTTTACTGGGCGCACGTCATTCAGCGCGCCCGTAAAAATACATGACTTTAGTAGCAGTGACTTTTTTCTTAGGTTGGTATCAAAAGTGCTCATTTTATCGCGGAAAGTCTTTACCTATACGTGCGTAATGTATACAACCGTGTACACTGGGTCTGAATGGGTTAAACCACTGCGATAAGTCTACGCGCATATAGAATATATAATTTTATCGGAACAGCAAGTGACGAATGTTAGTACAGTATACATGTTCGGTGGTGTGTGGACCAATAGGGCGGCAGTAAATGTGAAAACAGGGACCAATAGAACTGGTGCTCCTGAAGTGTGGTGTATCCAGGCAACTTACTTGTAACTTGTCTTGAAGAATGTGTAACTGTGTACAGACCTCAGAGCATTAATCACTATCGACCTCTTTATAATCTGTTCACTGTCTCTTCGCACTTTCTGAATATCATTTTTCAGCATGTCATGTAATAAATGTATGTTTGTTTCCTAAATAGATCATACATAGGGCCAACCTGTTTTCGCGAGATGCACTTCAAAAGTGCCCGCGGTGGATAAGCTGTTTGCCTGCTCGCCTCCCACCACTTCGAACCGGGTTCAATCCCCGGCTGGGTCACTCCCGGATTTTCGCGTGTGAGAATCGTGCTGGAAGATGCCGTTGGTCGGCGTGTTTTCTCGGGGATCTCCCGTTTCCCCCGCCATATCATTCCGAGGCTGCTCCATACTCGCCTCAATCACCCTCATCGGTTCTCGAGACCTCGATGTTAAGAGCCGTCCAAATATCTTCACACACACTTGTACTCCAAAATACTAGAGCTCAGATCCACTTTCGTGACGTGGTGATTTTATTTGTCACGCATTGCCGGTGTCTGCCTGCGAATTACGTATATCTCAGTGCCAGATTTGCCGAATTATGATTGACCCAGAATGTCTCCCGACATAGACACGTGGCCAATAACTAGGGACAGGTGTTTTTCGCGAAAAGATTTTAAGACCAGTTGTACTACAAAACACCTTAATTCACACGCACTTTCGTAATTGGATGATTTTAAATGTCCCGTGCCCCAAGCGTCTATCCTCGACTCATGGACATTCAGTATCGGAGTACTTTATTACGATTGGCCCAGTAAAATAAGAACATATCTTCTCACGTAGACACGCGACCAATAACCAAAGGAAGTTGTGGTTGTGAATGTAGGATGTTCAAGTCTAGCGTCAAGCTAAAATTCACAGTACTATGTATACTAGAGCTGGCGTCGTTCCTCCATTGGCTGCTGCCTTGACGTTAAGTCACTGCCAACTGCACGTGATTGGGACACACGGTTGTGGAGCGTTCATTTATTGGCGCAGAGTTACCAGGGGCCTGTAAAATACAGACTGGTCCAATGACAAACGTATTGCAAAAGGGAAAGTGTTTTAAGTCTAACATGTCCTCAAATAATAACGCGAATTTTGCAGGTCTCTGCCAATAACCAAAGGAAAACTGCACGTACGCCATAGAACATTGGAGTCTAGCCTTCGCGTGAATATTTTCCCAAATAACAGGTGGCCCTATACATCACAAGAGTTATATACTTCCGTTTATAAGTCGTTTTATTGTTTAATTAAACTCGTATGGGGCCTTTGTAGCTATGATGGAGTGCGTAGACTTGGCTGGGAGTTGCAGGATGTTCATAGTTATAGGCTGTTCGCGATAAAGTGAGAACTTTTTAAGGCCCTACCAATAGGCATTAACAGCTAATAAATACATCTTATTACAGCCGCAGGCATTAAATTTTGATGGTGGTGAAATGTATACACTGTGTTTATTGGTCATATTACAATCTTTATATTAAAAAGCAGCAAGAAGATGGAAATTGGATTAAAGGAAAAATTTAGAAGGGCCTTAAAATTTGCTCACTTTATCATGAACAGTCTATACCTCTCTTACCTTTTCCTCCTCTGTATAGGCTATTCAGGGTAAAATGAGCACTTTTGAAAGCCCTGCTTAAGATGTACTTGTATTCACGTTGCGTATTCCTGTGCCTTATGTAAGATTAACATTGTCATGGGCCTCCTCACTTAATTTATGCATCGTGCCAACGAAACTGTGAAATTATTAGAAAAATAAACATGTAACAAATCTTCTCATTTTTATACTTCGACGCATTAAAAAATATCAGAAAGGGAAAGAATTAATTTAATTTATCATAGATGGTTACCTACCACTTTTCGTTAGACGTTGAGATATGGAACTACTTTCCCTCCATCGTTGCCAACTTTACTGGACGCATGCCCAGTTACAACGTATGCAGGTAGGAGCAGTGACTTTTTTTGTAAGGTTGATTTCAAAAGTGCACACATTATCGTGAACAACCTTTAGATCTCTTCCCTCCCTCCACGTATTGAAACCACGCCGCCCTCGGCTCTGTGGCATTAATCACTCGCGCGTGACACTGCGGTTCGGAACGGAGCTTGTGAGCTCTCTCGTGTGAACTGTTGGCGAGCCGGCTCATTATCCCTGTATCGATTCATTCTCATCATCTTCCACGGGTCCGGTGTATCCACCAAAAGTAAACCTGGTCATTCGTAGTTGGATTAGTAGAGACTTGCAAAATTCCCGTCATTATTTGGGGACACGTTAAACTTCAAACACGTGTGCCTCTGCAACACATTTTTTATTGGCCCATACATTATGTGACACGCTCTGGTAAAACCTGCGCCAATAAATGAACACTTCACAATCGTGTCCCCTCAATCACGCGCAGTTCAGTCGGAAAGAGAGTGAACTCACATTTATAAAGCAGCCAATGGAGCAACGACGTCGGCTCTAGTGCATACAGTACTGTGACGTCCAGCCTGGTGCCAAATAATAACGCGAATTTTGCGTGTTCCTGTGCATTAGTCGCTTCAGCCGCAGCGATAAACTATTTTTTTTTTTTTTTGGTCCGGAGTGTACTTTCGCTAGTGCGACACCCGATTGCGTGTGTGGGACCCATCAACAACTCATTTAGCCGTTCGTGCCTGTAGGATGGTCATTGTTAACTCTTTGAGTATGCACGTATATACGTACTCGGGCAATGTTTATTTGGAAATTTCTTCCCTCTTGAAGACAAATCTCACACTTTGCTGTTTCGCTGGACTCTGGGAAACTAAGTAAAAATTTCAACTAGTCAACATTTTAATTCACAAGAATAAAACTGTTTATTTTAATAATTTCTCAAAACGAACACGTTCGATTGTGTGAGACATGTTAACCTCTGTTACGACACATTGATTGGCACATAGTCTACAAGCGACTCCATTGGTCGATGGACAGACAATAATAAACGTTGCGGAATATTGTAAACGTGTCCGGGGTAGCCAGGACCAATAGGAAGAGGGTACGTAGAAATACAGAGACCAACACAACTGATATCACAGGCATACACTACAGAAGTAATCCTAATTCTGATTGGCCTGCCAAGGAATAATATGTTTTCTTGCAAAGATAGGCGACCAATAAGCAGAAGTAAACTGGTGCTGTACCCATGATGTGTTGTAATCTAGCCTGCTCGAAATTACATTCGCGAAATTCAGGTGTCTCTGTGTATAGATAAAATAACATTCCAATTTAATTAAAAATAAGGCACTTTTATGTTATTTAATTTTAACACGCGTATGAAACACTCGTACCTAATACATGGCATATTCAGGATACAACCAACCACGTGATACATGTGGTAATTTTTTAAAAGTTTTATTCAAGAAGTGTGATGAAACTGAGACCTAAGTAAAATGATTGGACATTCGCTCCTTTTCCTCGCCCCCTAACGCCTCGTGAATCGACTGTGATTTAGGTGGCATTTCCGCTTCTCGCGATATAATGTCAAGGCAGCAGCGAGCATAGAATCTAAAGGGAAAAGGTCTTGTACCTCTGTACCTCCCCCCTTATCAACAACCCCACAGTCCTAATTGGCTCTTGCCAGTTAAGTTAGAAAGTTTTTGCCGTTTAAACGAAGACACGTAAATTTTGAAAACTCATTGTCCTCTTCGCAAGACTCCACCAACTAGCGGTCTGCGATTAGACGATAAATATTTCTTTTTTTTTTTTTTTCCCCTCTGTGGGACAGTTTTGGGCAAGAGCTAACCAGTGGCACAGAGTAGAAAAGTACCCAGAGGCGAAATGGCGTGTCGGTTCCTTTGATGTGGGGCCGCGGTGACTGAGCGGTTAGGCTGCTCGCCTCCCGCCAAGGCGGTGCGGGTTCAATCCCCGGCCGGGTCATTCCGGATTTTCGCATGTGGGAATCGTGCCGGACGATGCCGTTGGTCGGCGGGCTTTCCCGGGGGTCTCCCGTTTCCCCCGCCCCTTCATTCTGGCTCTCAATCACCCTCATCGGCTCTCAAGACCTCGATGTGAAGAGCTTCCCGAATATCTCCGCTCTCCTTATTTTGGGTTAAATAGAACTTTTACGCACATTTTACCTATAATTTATAGTATTAAAATTATTATTATTAAAAACGGGGAGAAATGATGTATGTTTTAATGCCCGGTAAGAAATAGTTCTTAATGAAAATATTACACTAAGTACGCACGAATGCGGTGTGCTGTCCTTTTGGTGTAATTTTCTAGACTCGGTTAAGGTTTGTTTGCGTGGGGCGGAGGAATATCCTGGAAGTAGAATTTTGGCATGGTTTCAGAAAAGGTTGAAGTAACCGTGAACGGACTATATTGTGTATCCACTGGTGGGACCATCGACTAAAGATGAGCTGGACCGCTTGTTCGTCTCCTGCGCGTGTACCCGACATTGACCTACCTTAAAGGAACACAGCTGTCAAAGTCACATGGTCAACAATGATTAGCGTGTTTGTTTACATCTAGAGCTAGTGATTTTTCGCAACAAAATTCGAGTACAGGGTAGACTTCAATGCTATAATAACCCAGCAGCAGTGTGTCTATTGTCATTGGTTGCTGTCTGCTTGAGAAGGCGTTTTCATATTTGCCCCTGGCCAATCAGAATTTGGCGATATCGGCACGTCTCCTACGATTCGTGTGCAGGCAGTTTAACACGTGTCAAAAGGTAATTCAGGCAATCGAGACAGGTAAGCGAACCTCCATTGGTTTGAGGTATACCCTGTCTTGAAATCTTTTCGCGAAATTTCGGTACCCCTATTTATATCTTAATGTTTAATTGACAAGCACTGTTATGTCAATAAAATACTTTTAAAAATTTAAATTTAATCAGACAACATTACAGATAGGTGAGAGGAAGTGTGAAAATATCTCAAAAACGCTCGTGTACTGCACAGTGTTCTAACGTTTTTGCTAGCCGTATTAGTAGGAAAGCATTCCAATGTTGGGACACGGAGATTGGTTGTATGTAGCCAGTGACATCGGCCTACCTCACCTTTAGTCTATGGGTGGAACCACATAGCAAGTAAGGCGACAAAAGACAGCCGGACACTTCCATGTTGTAACGACCTCTTTATTTTGAAGAATTTTTCAGGGGTGGTGGGTGGGTGGGTGGTAGGTGCCTGGATTAATACCAACAGCAGACACGCAATACGAAAAATAATCACCTAGTATAATAAAACAAAAATAATATGTTTTAAATGATTGTTTTGTGATAAACAAGCTTCATTGAAGTAGTTAATAATCACGTTGTGTAAAATGTTTAATAAGATGGCTTATTTACAAAAAAAAAAATTTTTTTGGGTTATGGCAGGGTAGCATTTTATAGTATTTGTACAGCTTGCATTATTCTTGAGAGGTTCTAGAACGAAGTTTTAAAATAATTGCTTTATTAGAACCTATTTGACTAACACCATTTAGTTGCCGAATGCTGTTTTTTGGCAATAATTAAATATATGCATTTGCTGTTTGTGTTAGCTGTCTTTTAAATATTTACGTTACCTCCAAGTGTGACCAACAGAATAGAATAAATCTTGCACAAGTAGTGAAAATTTTCTAAATATTTATATTCGTTTTAGTACGTTATTAAATCAACGCCTGAAATATATGTAGGTTAAATCAGTAAGTTTGAGATACAAAACACTAATAGTTTTGACTCAAAACCGATCTGTTTAATAAAATCATTAATTCTAGTGGTAAAATGTCTACGTTGGTATTTCCACATGTACTAACTTCAAATAACGCGATTGTAAGCCCTATATAGAGGCTGGCCCCTGGGCGGGACCGTGTACTCGACAGGGATGTTGAACCGAGAGCGCGGTCGGCGGAAAACGCAGAATAATTGCGTTACTCGCTCGTAGCTGAGCAAACAGCCTGCGACCCAGTTGTGCATCCCGCTGCGGCGTTGTCCACACACACACTCCGTCCGCCGTAGGGACGTTTGGCAAGAAGTACACTCGGTGCGCCGTGCGTGACACGGTGTTCATGTCGCAGCAAACTAAACGCGTCCATTCCCCGTGCCCATGATCGAGGACATGTTGCACGTGAGGGATATTTTTGTTCGACACTGTACACAACAAGGAATCAGTGTCTTCCCTGCGAGCACATTTCGCAAGAGAAAAGCATTAAGCAAGCTCATTACAATACTTACTCTGATTTGATGTAATAAACATTTGTGATAATGTTTACAAATAACGTTAATAATAATCCATTTCAGCTAGGTAAGTTGTTTTTCAGATGAATGTACGTTCATACATAGAATCTGTTATTAAAAATATATTTTAACATTAGTGTCTATATTTTATTAGTTATCGTCATAGAAATTATTATGATTGTACTACTTACAGAAATTATTCTTGAAGACGTGTTTTTTAAAGCAACCAGAATAGATATACGTTTTAATTTCGATTAATAATAAACTCTTGCTATTGATTTCTTTTTAAAAAATATTGTAATTCTATTTAAGCAAAATATTTCATAGTGATGGAAAATACTTGCATTCTTCACTGATACAAGATGCCAGAGGGACATGTGCGAGTTCGTGAAGGATGCAGGTTTTAATATAAATGAAATTAATATGTCTCATATTTAATTTATTAACACAGCTATTATTTTCATCATTAAAGTAAGCATCTCCACTATTACTCTTGTTATTCTAAGTGAACGCAATATTTAATTTCTATCTCAATTCAAATTAAAGTTTTTATCACATTGCCTGTAATGGCTACAGTCGGTTAATTCACGCTTATTATTTACACATGTTCAATCTGTGTATTGACATCATTCCGAATGTCTTACACTCACACATTCAGTTCAGTAGTCCCGCCCGCCAGTCTCACCTTCACTGTACTGATGCTCGCAGTCCGCTGACTACACTCATGCTGATCACTCTCGTCGCCACTCTACCCTCTGCTGGCTCATCGCTTCTCTATCTTCGCACAATTCTCTAAACTCTAAAACTGTTTTCTCGGGGCACGTCACGGTTTAAGTTGCCTCGCCGGCCCGATCTAGAATGTTCCCCCGCACCCCGAGTATCGCTGAGAGTGGCGAGGGTGATGACCAGAACATTCTTTCAAAGATAACCCTAGAAATTTAACCTGTCGAAGGTCAGGGTGCACAAGTCACGATAGGCTCGGCTAGCACGCGCAGCGGTCCCCCTTTGTAAACCGCCGCACACTTCTCGTGTTATCCCTCTGCCATTGGTGCGGGGCAAGGAAAGCGATGCAGGGCAGCAAGTGTGCAACAGTATGCCACTACAGCAACATAAGTTGTTTTGGTCTCTGTATTTACGCTTACCTTTGTTAGGTTCACCAAAATTCCGCGAAACGATTTTATTGCATGTCAGAGTTCAATGCCCTACGGGTATATCAGTAGTTTTCTTGTGCTTATTGGTCGCGTGTCTTCGTGAGAAATTATTTTCTTACTTTGCTGGCCAATCAGAATTAGCTTACTCATACAGTGTGCGTCTGTGATTCCTGAGCAGACACCTAAGATGCATAAGAACTATTTCTTATTTAGTTCACATCTGTTTTCTCCGATTTTATTCACATCAGTTATAGATTAAATATTTGTATAAAATATCTAATTTAGCCAAAAATAAAATTGTTTAACTTTAACGGAAGTATAAAACGCTTGTGATACATTATATACGTAGGAAACAACCTAAAATGTGATATATGGATGAGAGCTGATGGGGTTGATTGAGGTGAGTATGGGGCAGCGCCGTAATGAAGGGGCGGGGGAAACGGGAGATTCCCGAGAAAACCCGTCGACAAACGGCATCATCCGGCACGATTCCCACATGAGATAATGCGGAGTGGCCCGGGCAGGGATTGAACCTGAATCGCCGTGGTGGGAGGCGACGCAGGCTAACCGCTCAGCCGGAGCATGGGGGCTGCGTCGTCGTGTGGCTCGTGAACGCGGGCAGTAACTCACTACCCCAGGAGGAAAGTCGTCGTGTGGCTCGTGAACGCGGGCAGTAACTCACTACCCCAGGAGGAAAGTCGTCGGTGTGATGTTTGGCGTGATGACGCAGTGCCGGTTGTAAAAGAAGGCGGGGGAGGGGGGGGGGGTGGTGGGCGTGGCTCCCATGAGGAGCGACACCGCGCATGCAAATTTCAACCGTCATGCGCCCACAGCCGCGCCGACCTCACCTCGGCCAAGGTCGGCGTAGCACGACACGGGAGAAGGTGGCTTATCTGCGCGTACCTAGAGCACACATTCTGTCACGTTCCTCACGTCTCAACTATGTTTTAAGGCTGTTGCAAACCAACAAATTTGACATCTTGGATTCCGCCATGTTGGTAGCTAGAACGCCGCTATGTTGGTAGTCAGATACATTGCCATTTTGGTAGCCAGTATGTCATTTTTCATGCTCCATCATTCCATTTTTCCTCTCTTGTATTCTTTCTTTATCACTTTCCTTTCTTTCTTTTCGCTCTTCTTCTCTTTCTCTTTCTATCTTTTTCTCTCTTTCACTCTTTCTCACATTTGTTTCCGATCACCACATTTGTTTACATCGGCTATCATTTGTCTATCACTTTTGTTCGACCGCCATCTTGGTTTTTTCGTTTATCATTTGTAGTGGTAGTGAAACTTCGCGAAAGGATTCCAAGACAAGTTATATTTAAAAACACTATAGGGTAGTTTACCTATCTTGATTGGCTGAATTACTTTTTGACGCGTGTTAACTGTCTGCACACGAATCACGTAGGAGCCGTGCCGATGTTGCAGAATTCTGAGTGGCCCGGTCAAATATACTAACGACTTCTTAAACAGACAGAAACTCATGGCAATAGACAAACTGCTGTTGGGTGCTTACAATATTGAAGTCTCCTCTGTGCTCAAATTGTTTCGCGGAGAATCACTAGCTCTAGTCATTTGTTTTCGAAAATTACAATTATTGTACCAAACAGTGTTTAACTTGTACACATCGCATGTAAACTCTCTCCACGGTAAAGTGAGCACCTTTGAAAAATGTCACTGACTCTACCTGCGTATATTTGAACGGGCGCGCTCAGTAAGTTGGTACCGACGGAGGAAGATCTTGAGCAGGGTTTTCAAGAAAGCTCATTTTACCGTGAACAGCATATAACTGTGATTATTTTTTCCCTAAATAAAACATTCTCCAGATCGAATGATTTTCGTAAAACAGAGCGCCAAAATCATAATTTTACTGTTTATGTGATCCACAAATAAAATAAAGCAAACTAGCTGCAGAACCGAAGGGTCTTGTCTTCATTCATTTTAAGGTACGCATAGCAATCGTTATTTTGCATAAATTCTGACGTAGCCACAAATCAAGAATTTTGCAAAAATGTTCCTTGTTTTTAGCAATTCTTGCAAGATAGCACAAACTTCTTCTTGCACAATTCCATAGACATCTTGAAGTACCCTTGGTATCTTCTTTCAGTGCGAATTATTTATGCTCTATAAATAAGTCAGTTTTCATTCATTCGTGATTTTGCGAAACAGTAAAATTGTAATTTTTAAATCTATTTATGCGAAAACTATGTTCTTAAAACTTTTCTTACAAACAAATAGTAATTACAGATATCTCGGGACACCCGAATTTCGCGAGAAGATTTCCTCGAATGTTAGGTTTCAATACCCTACTAGTATTTAAGCGGTGTTCTTTTGTTTGTTGGCCACGTATCTTAGTGATAAAAACATTTCCTTACTTGGCTGGCCAATCAGAATAAGGTAAATCCTGTAGCGTGCTTTTGTGATTCGCCAGCAGACACCTAAGACGCGTAACAAGTGTATAATCCAATGAAGAAAGTGGATTTGGGCTGAAGTGTTATGAAATACAACTGCTAGTGAAATATTTTCGCGAAAACGCGTTTCCTTACCAATCACGCACGACTAGAAATTGACTAGCGGCAATGAAATATTTTGCTATTAAAATTAAAACCGAATTGTATTGTTATTATTTGGCTGGTTCGGACAAAGATTTGGTTGGTGCAACTAAAGTTCGCTTATCTCTACGTACACCAGTGAGTTTCGTTCACTATAAAAAGAAATGGAAACCGGATCCAGCGGAAGTGACTGTTGATGGAATGACAGAGTTTTCAAATACATTAATTTCAAATACTGAACAACGTGCGCAAATAAATATTTCAAGCTTTGCATGGTTTACTTTTCATTTTCCAGTTGAAGTTATTTTATAATATTGTGTTTATACTCATTACAAAGCTTCAATAAATTCACCGCCAAACATTGTGAGTAACATTGCAAGCATACTCTCGATCTGTATTCTTGAACGAAAGAAATCAAATCAGTGGCCAAATAAATAAATGCAGTCGACTCAACAAAATATTTTTTGTTGGCAGTCTAATCTCTTCTGGTGCAAAACTTAGAGATTTTGTTTAATCAATCGTAGTTTTTTTTTAGATGAACAAAATTAATTTTTCTACTTTTCAAGTTTTGTTTACTCGACAAAATATACTTTTCTGTCCTATACAAACAAATATTTCGTTGGCTGTTCTCTTGTTGTGTGCACACCATAGACGATTCAGGGAAAAAAAAAAATTTCGTCATGGACGAGAAATGGCAGGGTCCCGGATGTTGGCGGTCTGATGGAACTGTCTAGCTTGGAGAGGTTTCCTGGTATTATCCACGTGGTAGGAATGTCCGTGGCTTCCTGCGGGACGGCCTGTTGTGCTGAGTCATTGCGTCGCTGTCTGCAGATGTTGACCGTACATGGACCGCTCATCAACCTACAACGACCACGTGACTTGCCGTCACGCTAACTTGGAACTAAACAGAAGCGCTTCAGCGTTGCCAGAACTCTATCCTTGATTCTCGTACCAGGTTACGAAAACACTCCTGACCCGACGCCAAAAATCATCGCAGTTAGAGAGCCGGCAATTTGGCGAGTTCATTCGACAGTAAGGAAGGCTGTCATGCACACCAAGAGAAATTCCGGGCCCCTGAGCAATGTGTGCTGCCCCCCTCCCTACCCCCTCCTCCAAAAATATCGACAATTAACAACAAAAGTAGCCGTCATCCATGCAAAAATAATTAATAAGTAGAGATAGGAAAATTTCGTGAGTTCAATGACCTGTAGGATAGATTCCTCAGTCCTCTGCATACAGGAGCCTCAGCTGTGGCTGTTGACCCACACCTGGCAGTTATAGGATTCGCAAGGTGTTTCCTTGGACGTCTGCTATTGGCTCAGAAGCGTGTAGGGCGTGTCTAATAAACTGCGATCCAATTGTGAAGGTAACTTCACTACATATGTGTTTGACGTCTATCTTGTCCCGAAATGAATTTACGAAATTTTCCTAGCCCTATTAATAAGTTTTGAGTGTCGAGATTATATTTTTACGTAAAACTTCGTTTTATAAATAAACGTTTACGAGTCGGGGCCCAACCCGAGTCCCAGAACATGGCACCCCTTTGGCACCCCTTTGGCACGTATGTTTTCCAGGCGCTGTAATATGTTCGAGAACTCTTTGCCACAGAGCAGACAAGAGCACAGAGGCGAAATAGCGTCGTGGTTCCTTTTCTAACTGGCTGCGTCGAGGCCTTGAAAATGGGTCTTGTGTCTCATTGGCCACTGCGTGCTGTGAAAGGCACCCTGTTGGTTGGACCACCGGCTGGCGAGCGAGTTGAAATGCGTGGATTGGTGTTTGCGCTATAAGCGACTGTTTCACATATGTATTAGTAAGTATAGGCGTATTGGGGGGGGGGGGGGGTGCACCCAGGGCGAGATAACACCCTCCGAGTGACGGGCTTTCCAACTGGGACCCGTAGGTGCCCGTCATCCCTGAACATTACATGAAATGAGACCCTAGGATGGAGCGGCGCTGGAATGCAAGGGCGGGGGAAACGGGAGTACCCCTAGAAAACCCGCTGGCAAGCGACATCGTCCGGCACGATTCCCACATGCGAAAATCCGGGAGCTAACCCGCCGGGGATCGAGCCCGGAGCGCCGTGGTGGGAGGCGAGTGCGCTAGCCACTGCGCCACCGCTGCCCCTGTCCACGGTATAATGAACACTTTTGAAAGCCCACCTTAAGATCTACTTGCATGCACGTTGTGTATTCTTCAGTACTATGTAAGATTAACATTGTCATGGGCCTCGTCACTTTATTCATGCGTCCGTCAAGTAAATTCGTGAAGTTATTATAAAAGTAAATAGTTTACAAATCTGCTCATTTTTACACTTCGATGCATTAAAAAAAACAGAAAGAGAAAGAAATTGTTTAAGTAACACTAACACTTTCAATTTGAAGTTAAGATTCGGAACAACTTCCCTTCCATCGTTACCAACTTTACTGGACGCATGTCACTCAGTGCGCCAGTTAAAATATATGCAGTTAGGGGCAGTGACTTTTTCCTAAGGTTTATTTCAAAGGTGCTCACTTTATCGTGAACAGCTTTTACCTAAGGGACTTTCAAAAGTGAACATTTTTTTTTTTACTGGTGGACAATATGCAGGGAGCCTTAGTGAAAGGCGCTTGAGTAGTTTTATATGTATCTGATGCCTACATTTGAAGATACAGCGCTTTAAAAATGCCGTTATTAGCTGTTTAAGAGTATTTTGAAATAGTGTTTCTAACGTACGTGACTTTTTAAAGTACTCAGCAGCCCTCCTTTGAAGTATAAGTCCCCTTTGTATATCATAGCGTTGGACGCACGTTTAATACTTTCGAAAGAAAACGTATATTTCAAGCACTCTGTAACGCAGTTCAAGCAAGTAAGTGAGCGAAGAGATTTGGACGGCTCTTAACATCGAGGTCTTGAGAGGTGAGGTGAGTATGGAGCAGCGCCGGAATGCAAGGGAGCGGGGAGCGCGAAGATCCGCGAGAAAACCCAGCCGATCAGCTGCATCGTCCGGCGCGATTCACGCTTGGCGAAAATTCTGGGGAGTGACCCGGCCGGGTTTTAAAAGTTTTAGCCTTCAAATAAAATTGTTCTGACCGAACGAAAGCATCCCTAATTATTTATTATTATTATTATTTCGTGATATTTGTTTTGAGAAAGCCTGCCTTGCACCTCCATTGTTTACATTAATAACGTAAACTTTTCACGAATGCGCGCGAAAGTATTTTAAGTCTTCTTCTTTTTCTATCAGCTTAGGAGACAACTTGGGACAAAAGTTCAGTTTCCCGAATGCTTCAACTTGGGACACGGCATCTTGGGACAGCGCCGTGACGTCAGAGGGTCACGTGCACCAATCACCACACCCTTGTCCTAAAACCACCGTCGGGATAGCCCAAATGTGGACAGGCCCTAATGGCCATATTACACGGTACCAGGTTTTTGTAAAAGTTTGTGGAAGGTCTGCCATAGCTGCCGTTATACCGGCCTGTACGGCACCCGTCATGGCATTTTTCGCCTGGCGCTGCCAGGTAATTGGACCTGTCCTATTTCCCGTGGCAGGTTCCATACCGGCTCTCGCACCTGGCCAATCACATTGCAGTTTCAGAGCGTAGGGCGCTCCCCGTGGCTACTACTCGAAACGAGTTGACGAAGAAACTGAAAAGGACGCCTCCATCTTGAATTTACATCGGTGAGGTTGAAAGTCTTCCAAATAGATTTAAAATAAAACAACGACAAATAATATTGGCAATGACAACTTTTAATTACTGTTTAAAACCGTTCTAAATACTTAAAACATTACTTACTACACGAAGAACGTAACTTAAAAAATGTAGGTTATCTACAGTATATAAACTCAATATTTGGAGTGTGAACTGGTGGTACAGTGGTAAGGTTGTGGCACCCGTGAGTAATTTGTAACTCTCGAGTATGAGTACGAAACTCCGTCGGGCCCAAATTTGTTTCTATCGTTAAATTATACATGCGGATAATATCCCGGTACATATAGAAAAAAAAAAAAAAAAAAAAAACGACATTTATCACCGGTCAGTAATTTTCGTCAAAATTAAAAATAATACTCGACCTCCAGTATTCGAAAGTGACCTGCCAGCGGTCATTTTCAGTGGGAGAAACGTACAATGAACCTATACTACAAACAAATCCCTTTACTGTACGATTGCGACAGTAATCTAGCAATATAGAACTGCTAGCTAGTAGTTTTAATAGCTCACAGGGCATGTTATAACTGGTAGCAATTTCTAACAATACGGGTACGCGTATACTACAAACAACCACAGATGCGCATCACTTTAGGGGCGATCCAGTACGCGAAATGCGGTGTGTAATGTGAATCTTCACACGCGGCTGGTATACGGTCGTGCACAGGCTTGTGCTAGACCGTAGGCTGGGAGGTATCGTGCAGAGTGAGTTATCGCGACGATGACGATAGTGTAGGTGAGGGATACACTCGTGACGCGATAGAGGGTGTTTGATTACACCGCCGTCTGAGCGTCTGTCTGGGCGGGCGGGCCAGGGCAGGTACAGTTACCCGCGCCGCTCACCCATCAAACATGAGACCAAGCCTCTCCGCGTGTGGGCATCACCGTCCCTTATGGCCCCGGAGAGCTTGCATCTCCGCGCGGGGCGCTCACCCCGTGCGCAGAACGGTTTCGGAGGGGATCTAAAGTGCGCAGTCATTTTCTGGGGGATGTGGAAAAGGAATTTTAAAAGGAGGGGGGGGGGGGGGGAATACTAGAGAAACTCGATTTTCGCAGAAAAAAAAGTTTCACCATCAGTTCTGTTTCGTAATACTTTAGCTCTGACCCACTTTGTTGATTGGGTGATTTACGTGTTATAGGCTGTTCACAGTAAAATAAGCACTTTTGAAAGCCCTGCTCAAGATTTACTTGTATGCACATTGTGTATTCTTCCGCCTTATGTAAAATTAACTTTGCCATGGGCCTCATCACTTTATTCACGCGTCGATCAAGTAAAACGGTGAAATTGTTTGCTAGGTAAATATTATATAAATCTGCTCATGTTAATACTTCGATGCATTAAGAAAAATCGAAAGCTAAAGTAATTATTTAAGTTATTATAATTTGTTACTTAACACTTTATATTCGACGTTAAGATATGGAACTATTTTCCATTCATCGTTACTAACTTTACTGGGCAAATGTCACTCAGTGCGTCCATTAAAATAAATGCATTCAGGGGCAGTGACTTTTTTCTAAGGTTCATTTCAAAAGTGCTTACTTTATCGTGAACAGCCTTTACTCGTCTTATGTGTCTCCCCGCGAATCACAGACGCACGCTACGCGAGTAACCTAATTCTCATTGGCCAGCCAAGTATAGGAATATGTTTCCTCTGAAAGACACGCGGCCAATAAGTAAAAGCATTAATTTGCGAGCCGAAGTGTTGCTATCGTGTAATATTTTGATGTGATCTGTACTTGCGTCGTGTGTAATTTTTTTTGCTACCACGGGCTGCGTGTTCATAGGACTATACCATCAGACATTCATGACCGAGAGATGTGGTAACTTTCACAAATCAGATTATCCGTTAGAGAAGACTCTCAAAGGACCGAGCACTGATTCCTCGCTGTGTGCGGTTACTTCAAGCTTCTCTGAAGCCCTGCTGAAGTTCTACTTCCAGGATATTCATCCGCCTCATGCGAACTAAGTGCAACCAAGACCGCGGTTTCACGAGTGTTGTTAAACACATTCAGCTAAATACATTCGGTAGCCATGTCTGAACAAGTTTAAAAACAGAACGTGTTTTCGCGGTTACACACCCAAAGCATAATTAAATTAATGAAAATTCTAACCTCAATAAACATGGAACTTAAAATGTACGATATTTAATTATAATAGCCTCCAACACATATCACTATTGAACTTTTTAATTCTTATGAAACCTGCAATTTTACTGTAATGGCATAATGGGTGGGTATTTGTACATTCAACCAAGTTAATTCAACAAGTGTGGAATTCCCGCCAAATTCGGCGCTATTTATTACACTGCGTGTTAACTTGGAAGCAGCCAATAGGAGCGCAGCAGAGAAGGGAAGTCGTTCGAAACTACTTGTGAAAACTGTTCAGTTTGAACGAGAAACAACTGCGATCGGAACTCGTTCGAAGGTAATGTAATCTCTTCAATAGCTGAACTTGTTTGAAGTGAAGTAGTTCTGCCAGCATCCCGTACAACCGCGACCTGAGTCTGGAAAGTTACACCAAAAGGACAGCGCACCGCATTCGTGCGCGCTCAGTGTCATAGTATTTTGAATAAGAGTGAGTGAAGTGAAGAGATTTGGGCGGCTCTCAACTCTTTGAGGTCAGCAGACACTTACAAGACAACCAAGACAAGTTAGAAGTGAGTTACTTATATCCATCACTGCAGGAACACAGGTTCTATTGGCCTCTGTGTTCCCACTCACTACAGTTCTAGTGCAGGCCAACATGACAATGTACACGCCTACTGTGCTCTACATAGTTCATTATTGGCTGGTCATCAGTCACTAAGGAGCTGAGTTGGTTTTGTCCCAGTCGACTGTCTTTATTTGTGTAAAATGTTTTACAATCACACCTGTCCTGTTGCGGAGATGTAACAAACATATTGTAGTAGTCAGGAAGGTTATTGTTACTGAGCTGTAGAGTTCTTGTAAGATACTGTTAAACACAGGCTGTACGACGACTGCGTGAAAATGATAGTTTTTCTTTTCAATGACAAAGGAATTTTCAAATTATTTTTTGCTCGAGCTTCACTCGAGCATAGTCCTTGATGTGTTAACAGCGAGGTCTTGAGAGACAATGAGGGCGATTGAAGTGAGTATTAAGCAGCTCCGTGATGAAGGGTCGGGGGGAAACGGGAGATCCCCGAAAAAACCTACCAACTAGCGGCTTCGTCCGGCACGATTCCCACATACGGAAACCCGGGAGTGGCAAAACCGGGTATCGAACCCGGTTCCCCTTGGTGGGAGGCGAGCAGGCTAACCGCTCAGCCACCGAGGCCCCGGCAAATAAGAGCCCCCCCCCCCAAGTGATACAACTGCTAGTTGCGAAACCACAAAAAAATGTGGTTTCGCAAAAAAAAAAAAAAAGTATATTATTACAAATATTTGTTCAGTGGTATTCACGAAATATTTCTCCTGCGTTATCTTGGAGATGGTTGAGCGCCTGTAGACCTCGGCTGCCAAGAAAGGAATTTCCTACCCAGCCATGCGGAACCTTGCTAGCCGCGCGACTGAGTGCCGAGGTTCGCCGAAACCAGAACACTTCTTTGGGTTCCTTCCAGAAACTTCAACCACGTCCCGACAAGCAAAAAAAAAAAAAAAAAAATTTTAAATTTACTGTGTACTAATACAGTTTCATACCAACCTTACCGTGAAATTCTCTCGCTACCTCCTTCCTCACAATTAAATTCTACATAGATTTTTCCCCGAAAAGGTTTTTTGTTGTGCTTTGAGATGAATGTATGCTTCCTCTGACTAATGTGTAATTCTGTTTGATTAAATTAAAACAGGTAACAGTATTTTATTAATATAAAAGCGTTTGTCATTTAAAAATTAATATATAAACCAACACGTTCATCACTGTTGGCCATGTGACTTTGACAGTTGTGTAGTATTGGGGTAGGTCAGTGTAGGGTACAGGAGCAGAAGACGAATAAGCGGTTTACCTCATAGTTAGTTTTTGTTTACAACCAAACTGCGTAAGTCCGCCGTAAAGTTCATTGCTGCAAACTAATGAAAACAAAAATGTTTGGTGGTATTGTGTTTTTAAGTACCCAAGCCGCACATACGCGTAAGTATATGCTGTTCCCGGTAAAATGAGCACTTTTGAAAGCCCTGCTTGAGATCTACTTGTAAACACATTGCGTATTCTTCCGCCTTATGTGAAATTAACATTACCATGGGCCTCATCACTTTATTCATGCGTCGGTCAAATGTAACTGTGTGATTATTTAGAAAGCAAATGCTTTATAAAGCTGCTCATTTTTACAATTCGATGCATTAAAAAAACAGAAAGCGAAATAAATAATTTTAGGTAATCACAAATGGTTACCTAAAACTTTTTATTCGACGTTATGATATGGAACTACTTTCAATCCATCGTTGCCAACTTTACTGGGCGAATGTCACTCAGTGCGCACATTATAATGTATGCATGAAGGGGCAGTGACATTTTTCTAAGGTTCATTTCTAAAGTGTTCACTTTATCGTGAACAGCCTTTAACGGAAATTATTCGATGTAAAAAATTTTAAATATCATGTAAAGCATGATAGGATTACTTTTACTATTGCACAAACGGCGCTCGTGTTCCCAAACGTAATTATCAATTAGTCTTCAGGAAAACTGTAACATAATTTCATTGTACAGTTACATAAACAAACATGAAAACAAAACACGACACACACTACGCAGCCTTGGTAAAGATTACTTGGCATGAAAGAGTAACAACACTTGCTAGTTTAGAAGGCCGTCATTTCCTCCGTCCGTCCGTCAAAAGTTCAAGCTCGCCAAAGTTTTGACGGACGGACGGATAGTATTAATGGCCACCGCTGATTGGCTGTTGGTCACGTGATTTACGCACGGATGACCCGCGCGGACGGGCGCGACGTGTTGTAAATCGTGTCAGAGAACTCCGAAATAGCTAGATACAATTTTTCTCCAATAGTACTGTTTCTCAAAGCGCTTTTGCGGTCTTAGTTATTTCTTTCTTTGGGCCATTTTTTTTTTAATCCTTCAACAACCTTTTTAAATAAATAATGCCATGTATATAACAAACACGATGTGTATGTTCCACTCCACTCGGAAGTTAACGTTTAAGGTTAAAGTAAAATATATTTATTGACAATAATTCCAGATGGGAGGGCCCAAGTTTGCGTTGTCGGCGGCGCTGGCGTGGCCTAGGACAGACTGTTGGTGGGAGGAATTCAGCGGCGGTTGTGGAGGGGGGGGGGAGGGTGGCTGCAGAGTGTGGCGGTGTTGGCGGGGCAAGGCTAGGGCAGGGTCCTAGGGTAAAGGGCGCATTGTGGGTATTGACACAATGACCCAGGGGGAAGGGCGCTCATTGTTCGACACATTCCGCCGCCAACCCCTCTGCCTTACAGGTAGACTGCGAACGACTCTCATACTCGCCCACAGCCTGTTCCCAAACTTCACGTCCGCCTCTCCAGCTTCGACGCGACTGTGACCTGTCCCACGTGTGTTCCTTGTCGAGGAGATTTTCGAAACGTCCTGGTTTTGTCCGTCTCGCTTGCTTAAGGCCCTTGCACAATGAAAACTTGTAACATGTGACTTTCCGACATGTTTCCTGTGGAGCTTGACACAATGGAACTGTGGAAGGTGAAGTCAAGCACTCTTGACTTTACGATTTCGAAAAGTTGAAATTTAAAGTCAAAGTCAAGCAGCCATTTTGCTGAGAATCTAACAGAGGTTATGTGGAAAGTGAGTTATTTTATTGTAGGGCGATTTTCATCTCGGTATATTAAACTAAGCTCGCCTTAAATTAAATAAATGTCAAACAAATATAATGTGAAGAGGAAATATATTAATTGACATATTTTAATAAAGTAAAGAAATGAGTGTGTTGTTTTGAAATAAACTTTTAATATATATTTAAGCCAATTTTTTTTTTTAAGAAAGGTGCGTATGATTCATTCCTTGATAATGTCATAATTATTTACATATCAAGATACACATTTTTACCAAGCTCGAGGAACCAATGATCAACTGTCTAAACTCTGACTTTACAATATTGTATTGTTGGTTTCGTCAGAGTAAAGGAAACGTAAAGTCAAATGCTAAAGTTTTCTATTGTGTAAGAAGCTATAGCCCTTTGAGGCGTATGCAAGTATATACTCGGGCAACATTTATTTGGAAATTTCTTTGCTCTTGAAGGCAAATCTCACACTTCTATGGTTTTGCTGTTTCGCTGGACTCTATGGGAAACTAAGTAAAAAATAACTAATAGTCAACAATTAAATTCATAAGAATAAAACTGTTAATTTTAATAATTTCTCAAATGAACACGATGGATTACGAAACATGTTACATATGTTACGGCACATTGATTGGCACATAGTCAACAAGCGACTCTATTGGCCGGCGTAGCCAGGACCAATAGGAAGAGGGTAAGTAGAAATACAGAGACCAACACAACTCATATTGGTGTAGTGGAGAATATAGGCAGAGCTCACTTCAACCTTGTCTTCAGTGAAAGTAAATATGTGCCTTCCTAGAGGGTTAACATGCTATACTTGCAGAGCAATCCAGTTATCTAAGTTTAGTGTATATAAAATTTTTTCTTTCATATCAAAGTGTATATCGGGCGAGAAAAGCTGAACATGTATCGATACTTTCAGGCAAAAATCACGCATGTATAGTTTCGCTGTTTTCATAGTTTTCATTATTATCTCTAATTAACCACCAGTTCAGTCCCGAATCGAGTGAGCAACGCAAGCGTTGCTGCAGTTTATTCGTTTGGTGTGCGCTGTACTCGTTCCAAAGAAGCTGCTTCAATCAACGTGCTTCGTTTCACTCATTGCTGTCAGTAATGACCACTCGCAAATGACAGCTAGTAAAACGTCAACGAATCAGTCATTACTCTAGAGGATGACGCACTAAGCACCTGACTCTGTTTTCCTGTTGCGTGCTGCGCCGACCAGGAATGCCTCTTTAATGCGCAACATGTCCCCGACCACGGACAAGAGAACTAATGTCCATTTCATGTAAGTGGGGTAAATTTCGACGGTTGTAGAAAAGTAGCACGGCCACAGTGTATCCTTCCACCGCAGCTGCTTTGTCGCTGAAGAGAAAGACGCTTGTAAACAAGTGTTTCGAGTCCAATATGTACATACTTGCATGTGCCTCTTTCCTCGTGTTCCCTGTCGTGGCAGGCACTGAAAGGCTGACGTTAGCTACCTTCCGTTCAGTAATTAATGTAGGATATTATACCTACGTTGGCATTTCAAACTGTTTTAGTTTTTAATTACAAGAGTTTAATTTGTTGGGATTCTGTTTATTTTACTTCGAGGGCAAACGTAAAAAAAAATGGGGGGGGGGGGACTTTAGATTAACGTCTTTCATGACACGGGATTATTTTGATGTTCTTATGGGTGTGTGGCATTTTGAGCTGCATGTCGTTTTGATGGAGCAGTGGAAAATTTTGCTCTTGTGGAAATTGCATTTAGCCTAAGTTATTTAACTTCGAAAATTATAACTTTAATGAAAATACAAAACGCGAGACATACGTCGCTGTTCGTATTCGTACAGATGCAGCAATATGTATATATATACGCTCACACTTTGGCCGAAGTTAACCTTACACTCGGATTTACGATGTTGACAAACAAATATTGTTCACTCACTACAAAAGTGTGGAAAGTGCGGCTTTTTTCAGGCCACGTGTATTTCATTAATTACATTAATGGTTTACAAATACATTTACAAAACACGCAGACTTACTGTTGTAACCTCTTGAACACGTGTTTTTCTATGGCAATCCTTGCGAGTTTACTTCACTAAAATCACGTATGTTCATCACTAGCATTATATAATTTATTTGCAAAATCATTCAGTAAAATCAACACTGGGCACGTTTCCTGATACAAACAAAATTAAACTTATATACGGAAATTATATTCGTGTCACTTCATTGTGGAAGACGGTTAGGAAAATGGCAGAACGTGCAGTTTTAAAGACGTGCCGATCAATATTACATTTCACTCAACAAAACGCACTACAACGGTACCTACAACCAACTATGTTTGGAAAAAGCCAATAAAAAAATTATTAACTACCGATTTAATATTCCGACACCAATAAGACATTCGTATAATAAATACGATGAGACAAAAAGTGCACGCACAGCTGCCTTCACAGTGCTGGAAACATAAACATGGCTAGCCATTGGCTGAAAACGTTTACTGTTCGTATATGTCGACATACTCTGTCATAAATGCTGAATATGTTTTTAAAGTCCAGTCACTAATAGCCAAGAAAATTTCATATTGTTTTAAAAACATAATTTAAACCATAAATGTTATAAGTATAATTAAGATTTTAAATTACAAATTTTAGTTCGGAGTACTATTTTCTTCCAAAGCCATCATCAAAATAGCCAACCTAACAACACGGATCCCGCAGCAGTTCATCAGCTGATACAATACTGTAGGAGCGAGAGCATTTACTGTTTACATATTGTGTAGGTTGGTCACATTGTCTGTCAGATTTTACCCCACTTATATGAAATGGACAATAAACGGTTTAACACTTTGGACACAGTGCCCATATGGCCATATGTCATACGAGCAATTGTTTGTGTTCCCTTGCTTATAAATGTCACAAGAAACCAAAGGGTGATCCGTATCTCAGTTCGTGAGGGATGTGGGTCTTAGTATAAATAGCAGTCCAAAATGTGATATTTAATTTATTCGCAAACTGCTATTTAAAACATTAACCCACTCAGACCAGAGTATACACATTAGTTGTGTACATAATACACAAGAAGGTAATTTTTGGATGGTACTGTACACTACAAGGGCGCAGTGACCAATGATCTCCCCTGAGAAGAACTTATTCGTAAGCCATATTATTTGTCTAGATTATGATTGGTTCACGTTACTATAGCCTAACACAAAGACTACACGGCTAATTAGTAGAGACGTGCATATTTCGCGTTATTATTCGGAGACACGTTAAACTTGAAACACATGTACCTTTGCACTATGTTTGTCATTGGACCATAGTTTATGGGACATGCCCTGAGTAACTCTGTGCCAACAAAAGAACATTTCACAATTGTGGGCTGCAATCGCGGGCAGTTTGGTCAGAAATAGTGTGGCTTCGCATGTATGCAGCAGCAAATGGAGAAACAAGCAGACTCGAGTACATGCAGCACCGTAGAGTTCAGCCTGGTGACATATAAGAAAGCAAATTTTGCATGTCCCTACTAATTAGTTGTGGATTTGATAACGAAACAAGAATTTTGTCGACTTCAAGTACAGCACGGATCAGAAAATTTCTCGTGTGCAACACCTCAAACTGTAAATTAATGAGAGATTGAAATGGTTAAACTGTCTGCCTTCCCCAATTATTCTTGTTGTTCTCTGCGAGCTCAATGTTTCAATGTCTATCTCAATTCTAACCAAAGTCCTGTCGAGTGCTCTCAACACGCCACGCCCATTGGAAACGCCATTCCAGAGAACGCCAAAATAGCTAAAAATGACTTTTTCAAAGTACTGTTTCCCAAGGCCCGTGATTGGCTAGCAGACACCTAGTACTGTTTCCCAAGGCCCGTGATTGGCTAGCAGACACCTAGCGCTGTTTTCCAAGGCCCGTGATTGGCTAGCAGACACCTAGCGCTGTTTTCCAAGGCCCGTGATTGGATAGCAGACACCTAGCGCTGTTTCCCAAGGCCCGTGATTGGCTAGCAGACACCTGGTGCTGTTTCCCAAGGCCCGTGATTGGCTAGCAGACACCTAGCGCTGTTTCCGAAGGCCCGCGATTGGCTAGCAGACACCTAGCGCTGTTTCCCAAGGCCGTGATTAGCTAGCAGACACCTAGCGCTGTTTCCGAGGCCCGTGATTAGCTAGCAGACACCTAGCGCTGTTTCCCAAGGCCCGTGATTGGCTAGCAGACACCTAGCGCTGTTTCTCAAGGCCCGTGATTAGCTAGCAGACACTAGCACTGTTTCCCAAGGTCTGTGATTGGCTAGCAGACACCTAGCACTGTTCCCAAGGTCTGTGATTGGCAAGCAGCAGACACTTAAGACGCGGAACAAGTAAATCATCTCCAATCAAGCTGAAGTGTTATACAACGGGTCATGAAATCTTTTCGCGAAAAGTTATGTTCCTGTAGGCTGATTGCGGTAAAATGGGTACTTTTGAAAGCCCTGCTTAAGATCTACTTGTGTACACGTTGTGTGTTCTTCCACCTTGTGTGAAATTAATATTGGCTTGGGCCTCAACACTTTCTCCATTCGTCGGTTAAGTGAAACAGTAAATTTATTAGAAATGTAAATATTGTATAAATCAGCTCCTTTTTACACTTCGCTGCATTACAAAATACAGAAAGCGAGATAAATAATTCAAGTTATCACAAATGGTCGCCTAACACTTTTTATTGGACGTTAATATACGGAACTACTTTCCCCTCCATCGTTACCAACTCACTGCGCTCGTTTTAACATATGCATAGGAACCTTCAAAATTCGCGTTATTATTTGTCATCAGGCTAGACTTCACAGTGCTGTACATACTGGAGCCGGCGTCGTTTCTCCATTGGTTGCCGCCCTAGATGTGAAGTCACTCCCTTTCTGACTGAACTGCACGTGATTGGGGCACACAATTGTGAAGTTTTCATTTATTGGCACAGGGTTACCTGGGGCGTGTAAAATAATGTACTGTCCAATCACAAACGTATTGCAAAGGTAAGTGTGTTTTAAGTTTCATGTGTCCCGAAATAGTAAAGCGAATTTTGCTGGTCTCTAGGATACGCATGCAAGGACAGTGCGTTTTTCTAAGGTTGATTTCAAAAAGTGCTCACTTTATCGCGAACAGCCTTTAGCCGTTTTCGGCGGCGTGTGTATCGTGTCGCAGTATTTTCCACCGCGCGCGCGTGGCGAGTGGAAGCGGAAATGGCCAGCGGACTGGGCGGTGAGGCAGCGATTGTGTCATCGGCCAATTGCGTCCTCTTCCGGAAGCCACTCACTCACCGGCGCAGAGATGCGGCGCTGGGGACCTTGGTCTGCGGAGAGGTGCAGGAAGGAGGGGAGGGGGAGGGGAGGATCTAATGTCACGTGCTCCGCGTGAGTCGCGACAGTAGGTTTGCTTTTCCTACTATCTGAGAGCAAGTGGTAGTTTTCACAAGCAGAACAGTAGCCAAATCAGCAGTTACTCTAGGCAGGACGACACGAACGACTAACAGCAGTAAATTAACATCAAAAATAAATAAATAAATAAAAAATTTTTTTTTAAATGTTAACCATTTTTGCCTCCGTGAAATTGACGTATATTATAAATTTTGACCACGCAAAGTAACTTACTTGCGAGAAAAACCTTACTGTGAGTGATAAATAACTGTAATTTATATAGATGATTTAATCACCGTGAAAAAAAAAAATTCCCTGACGATAGCATAGCAGTGTTGATATGGACATCAATTAAACATCGTTAAGATTTGTGTTGTTTTACGTCGTGTTCTTTCCTTAGAGAGAAATTAAATACTTAATATTCCGCATATTAAAATTTTAATATTTGGTTTTAAATATTGAATTCGTTTTTATTTTTATTTTTCTTAAAACGTACAGCAATAAGCACTTACAACGCTGAAGTAAAAGTAACAAGAGAAATTCAGCTTGATTTAACGTTCCTTGCTACGATCACTGCACATCGATATTCAGCCATTCAGAAGCCCCCACCCACGTTTGTACTGCGTTGTCAAATGAAAAGCTTATTTACAAATCAACTTATTGTGTGTGTTGACTTTATTCGTCGGGAAGATATTTTCTTTTTATTATTTCTGGAGCATCGCAACCACGAAAGCTTTGGGAAGTTTTAGGTGACATTCACACTATAAACTGAAATGAAACTAATTTCTATTTTCAAAACGTTGCAGATGTATTGAAAATGATTATTTTTGAAGAAAAAAAAAAACGTTGCCAACCACACAAAAATTAATTTCTGTGGTGCCAAATGCAGCAACATAAGCAAAATAATACTGTCACCGTTATATCTGTTCACGATAAAATGAGCAATTTTGAAAGCCCTGCTAATATCTACTTGTATGCCCGTTGAAACTGTGAAGTTATTGGGAATTAAAATATTTAAAAAAATCTTGTCATTTTTATATTTCGATACAATAAAAAAGAGGAAGTTATCACGAAGAGGTCACCAAACACTTTTTATTCGATGTTAAAATATGGAACTAATTTCCATCTATCGTTACCAACTTTACCGGGCGCATGTCACTCAGTGCACCCGTTAAAATATGCAGACATGGGCAGTGACTTTTTTCTGAAGTTTGATTTCGAAATTGCTCACTTGATCGTGAACAGCCTCTAGCTACAACGGTGAACGTGTTGGTAATAGTGTCCACTTATGCTTTCAACTTGTCTGAAGCCCTGCCTGCCAAAGTTATACTTCCTGCATGTTCCTCCGCTTCATGCAAATAAAGCTTAACCGAATCGAGAAAAGTACACCAAAGGGACAACGCAACGCATTCGTGCACACTCAGTTTCACCTTTTCAGACCCGGTGTACACAATTGTGTGCATTACGCACGTGTAAGTAATTCCTGGTCAGTGCTGCACTCTGCGAAGCTCAATCAACAATGATTTTACCGGTGGGTAAATGATTTGCAAACCAACTTACTGGTCTATGTCATATATGGTTCATATAAATGTAGCCGAACATAGAGCATACGGCTCATTCATTGGCTGTGAAAACGGAACCAGTGTTGTGTCGACTTATGTACAGCGCGCATCATAAAACAATTTTTGTTGACAACATCCGAACCCGTAAAGCATAGTTCTGAAAGGGTTAATAATATTTTGCATGAGAACTTTTTCTTACTACGCATTACCAAAACATCCATTTTCTGTCTCTTTCTATTATTAGTAATTATTAGGGACTCCTGTTTTTCGCGAAAAGTTTTACGCGAAGGCTAGACTTCAATATTCCACGTGTACGCACTCAGCTTACTTCGGTTATTGGTCTTTATTATTCGTGAGAAGACTGTATGTGCCAGTCAGAACCAGAGTTCTCTTTCTTCTAAACGTCTTTGATTGGTAGGCAGACGGTTAAGACGCGTGATAGTTATTATTATCCAATCACGAAAGTGGATCTCTGCTAAAGGGTTTCGGAGTATAACCTGTTGTGGAATATTTTTGCGAAAAACAGGTGCCTCTAGCAATTATACACTATCTATCAAAAAGTAATTGGGCACCCATGAAGATAGGTAATTCAGTACGTCAGTTGACTTGTGTTTCACGGCCTTCGGCGTAGGACCGCTGGTGTTTGACCGTGGTAGCATGAACACAGAGGCCTATTGTAACATTCCGGATAATAAAATGCTCCCGACATTGTGGCGTTTTTACGGAATGGACCCGTGTTACTTCCAGGATGACAATTCCAGGTGCCATGTTTCAAGGGCTACAATGTAGTGGTACGCCGGCAACAATGTTCGCCGATTGGACTGGCCCGCCCAGAGCCCCGACCTCAACCCTATAGAACATCTTTGGGACGAATTGGATCGCCGGGTGAGGGCTCGTCAGGCGCGGCCAATATCCATTGCTCAACTCATGGAATGGTTGCAAGAGGAATGGAGACGAATCCCCGTGGATGTCCTGCAAACACTTGTAGAGAGCATGCCAGACAGGGTAGCTGCTGTTATAGCCGCAAGAGGTGGCCCTACGAGATTATAACGGGGTGACAACCACCGAGCAAACATTGTGGACAGGTGGCCAATTACTTTTTGGTAGATAGTATATAAGAAATATTATAATTTACAAATAAAATATAAATAAAAGTTCGAGTTAACAATAAGTATGAGATTTTTATGTTCCCGGACGTATAGAACAGCTGTGAAAAATTACCTATTTGGGAAACAATCAATCACGTCGTACATTGGGTGATTTTTTAAACATTTGATTCAAAATGTGTGCAGATGCTGCGAATGGACTATATATGTCATTATAGCCCAGGCTTGAACGTGTGCCCAGTATGTGACTTATCGCAGTCACAGACACGTAAATGACTGTCACTGATATATACTGAGACTAAAGATGAGGTAGATCGCTTATTTGCAGAGACCTGAAAAATTCGCGAGTTCGATGACCTGCGGGCTAGGCTCTACAGTTTTATGTACAAATATGCCGATGCCAACTGTGCATTGGTTGTTTGCTGTCGCAGTGGAAGGCGAAGATTGGACCACTGCTCTCCAAGAGGTGTCAAAACACCGTGTGGGACAATGGCTAAAGTTATGTGAACACACGTGTTTTGGATTCTAGCTTGTCCCGAAACGAATCCGCGAATTCTTCAGGTCTCGTCTTCTGCGCATTTACTCAACATTGACCTACCCCAATCATACACAGCTGTCAAAGTCACGTGGTCAACACTGGTGGAAGTTATTGTTTATATATTAATTTTTAAATGACAAGCACTCTATTATATGGATAAAATCCCTTTACCAATTTGAATTTAAAACATCTATAGGATATTCACGGTAAAGTGAGCACTTTTTAAGGCGCTCCCAACAAACAGTAGCCATTAATAAATATACATTATTGCAGAATCAGGCGTTAATTTTGAGAGTGGTGAAATTTATACTCTGTGTTTATTGGACACATTGCAATGTTTATATCAAAAGCAATAGAAATATAGAAATTGTATGAAAGGAAAAATGTATAAGGGTCTTTAAAAGTGCTCACTTTACCGTGAACAGCGTACAAACGCATTTGTTTAAAAATCAGTTTTCTAACCTAAAATCCAAACCAGGCCGTTTTCGCTAGACGTGTAGGCAGGTGTGCAGTTCAATGTTGGGACACAGTGATTGGTTGTGCGCAGCCAGACGTGATCGGTCTATCACATGCATAGTCTATTACTGAGACTAGGAAATATCTGTGACAAAGTAGCAAGGTGCTATTACAGAGACTAGGAAATATCTGTGACAAAGTAGCAAGGTGCTATTACAGAGACTAGGAAATATCTGTGACAAAGTAGCAAGCTGCTATTACTGAGACTAGGAAATATCTGTGACAAAGTAGCAAGCTGCTATTACTGAGACTAGGAAATATCTGTGACAAAGTAGCAAGCTGCTATTACTGAGACTAGGAAATATCTGTGACAAAGTAGCAAGCTGCTATTACTGAGACTAGGAAATATCTGTGACAAAGTAGCAAGCTGCTATTACTGAGACTAGGAAATATCTGTGACAAAGTAGCAAGCTGCTATTTATCAACCATCTATAGTCGCGACCACAACTACAATTTTCCCGCTGCGTGCGCCGGACGTCCCGTCGAATGGACTAAAGTTGGATTCACAACCATCCGTTTCATCCCTCAGTCGCCCGTCCGTCCGTCAAGTATATCTCAAACTTTAACTTTCGACGGACGGGCTACCTCCTTGTAAAATATCGTTCCTTGAACATGGCTGTCGGAAAACAGTCATTTGTTTTTTTTTGTCTGGACATTTTTTCTTTTTAAATACACAAGGTAGTGGAGTTGTTTACTTTTTTACGTATTACCTTTGAACTGAACTGAATATGGCTTGTAGATTTTCGGAGGAAGTGCTGATAAATTACGTTAGGGAAAGATAATATATTTATTACATTCGTTAAAAACATTTGATTGTGCGCGAGAAAGTTAGTGTTGTTGGGTGGCAACACTGAACATTTTCTGTCCCGACGGACCGACGGAAGCGACGGATGGTTGTGAGCCAAGCTTTAGGCGTCTATACGGACGTCACGCTGGATGCCATGATGGAGATAGAGATGGTATGGGATATTCGTGCATTGCTCCTCGCGTGAGGCAGGGGTCGTTGAGTTGAGAGAGATTCTAAACCCTTCCATTTCCACATTACCCTTTACGCCTACTTTACTTTATGGTTTCATGAGTTGAAAATAAAAAATTTTATGACGCGTTCTGTACTTAAATCCAACACAACACTTGTTTCGTTGTCACAGCCAATGCGCTGTAGGTTTCGTGTTCAGCTACAGTTATGTGTACCAATTAAGACGCAGACCAGTAAGAGGTTTTACGAATCATTTATCCACAGGTAAGATCATTGGTCATTGAACTTCACAGTATACAGTAGGGACCAAAAATTACTCACACGCTCGTAATGTACACAATTGTGTATCCCGAGTCTGAATGGGTCAACACTATGGCGCCTATGCTCGAATGTAGCTCGAGCAAAGCTAATTTGAAAGTTTCTCTGTTGTTCAGAACAAAACTCGCATGTATGTGCAGTCTTTGTTCGGCTAGTGTTTAACATGACCTCACAAGAACGCGACAGCGCAGTAAAAATTATATTGTTAAAGGTAGAATTAATTTTTATAGCTACTCAAAGGGACATGATTGACTGTAAATCCTTTCATACGATAAAGGTCATTATAAGGTCAATATCAGCTCGGCTTTCCATTGGTTGATGACCGACCAATAAAAAAATCTCGAGTGGGGAGTGAATCCAGGGGGAGGCAACACTCACCGAGTCACGGGCTTTCCAGCTGGGACCCGTAGCTGCCGGTCATCACCGGACATGACATGAAATGAGACCCTAGGATGTAGCGGAGCTGGAATGCAAGGGTGGGGGAAACGGGAGTACCCCGACAAAATACGCCGGCAAGCGGCATCGTCCGGCACGGTTCCCACATGCGAAAATCCGGGAGTGAACCCTGATCGCCGTGGTGGGAGGCGAGCGTCCTAGCCAGTGCGCTATCGCTGTCTCACCGGCCAATAATCAAAGCTGTAAAGTGCAGGGTAGTGTCCAGTGTGGTATGGACCAATAGGACGATGGTGAGTTCTAACACGTACACCAACAGAACCAGTGTTCTTGCAGTAGTGGATATAAGTGACTCACTTCTAATTTATCTTAACCCGTTCAGACTCGGGATGCCCAATTGTGTACATTACGAGCGTGTGAGTAATTTTTGGTCTGTACTTTGCACTGTGAAGCTCAATGACCAATGATCTTACCTGTGGATAAATGATTCGTAAAACCTCTTACGGGTCTGCGTCTTAATTGGTACATATAACTGCAGCCGAACACGACACCTACAGCTCATTGGCTGGTCACAGCGAAACAAGTGTTGTGTTGATTTAAGTACAGAACGCATCACAGATTGTTTTATTTTATTCTTGAAACCATAAATAAAAGTGGGTCTGAAAGGGTTAAGTAACAGTAAATGGATGCAGACCTCAGGTTTCTGGTGTTGCAATTATGACATTATTTGATTCGTGTTGTTCTTAGGCTAGGAAAGAATATGTTTTGTGAATCACAACCAATAATAAGCTGTAGTCTTTGTGTTCGGCGTACAATGAACCAATCATAACGTATATCAGCAGTGCGTTTTACCAGTCAGTTACCTCCAGGTAATGGCATTGGCTACTGACCCTTGCAGAGTACAGTGCCGATAAATATATCCTTCCTGTGCAACATTTAGATAGTTGCCTACAGTGGAGTGAAAGGGTTGACAACAACGTCTTGATAACCGATGAGGATGAAGTGAGGCGAGAATGGAACAGCGTCGGAATGCACTGGCGGGGGGAAACGGGAGATCACCGAGAAAACTCGCCCACCAGCGGCATCGTCCGGCACGATTCCCACTAGTGAAGATCCGGGAGAGTTTCCCGGACGGCTGGGGAAGATGGAGTTGTATTCTGTTATCTCTGCAACGTGCAGAATGCGCAAACTAAGATGTTGCGTTACCCGTCTAGAGGAACATCTGTAGAGCCACGAGTATTTCGCGAATTCATTCGGACGTGGACTCCAAACACTTGCTCTTCTCTCCTGCTGTTGTTATTGGACGGCTCTTCTTTAGACACGCCCCGTTTAACTGTGAGCCAGTATTAAGTAGGAAGCAGTAGTGTGAGTGAGTGTTTAACAGTCCTGTACACAGGCCTCAGTTGATCACAGCAACCAATAAGCAAACGATAATGTCTCGAGTGTATAGATGGCTGTCCAGCCTAGCTTGCTGCCAACTCAATCCACGAAATACTCGGGGCTCTAACTACGTTGACGCGCTCGGACGCCTTGATATTTATTTTACACTCCCGGCACCGCTTCACTCGATCATATGGGGTTTTATGGATATCGCTGGATTGCTTTTGAAATGCTTTTTCCAACTGTATACGATTTATATATTTCGACGTGGTTTTTTGACGATTATAGGCCGAAATTGTGTTAAGTTTTCTTTATTTTTTTTTACATTAAACGCATACAGTTTCACCATAACCACGCCACACAAATGCTTTATACACGCGATCGATTGATCTTGACGAGAGCTGTCGATTGAAACTCAAACGAGCGTCGTAGCTTCTCCTAGTCAAAAGTTGTACTACGCGGAAGTTTTGAGACGCGGCGACGAAATTGCGACACCACTATCGCCCCCCCCCCCAACCACCCCCCTCTTTTCACGCTCTCTGGGCGCGATGCTTCGCAGTCCTCACTCAACGTAACATATATTTGATCCTTTGGCAATCGAGTGGTGTAATTGAATCTTGAATGTAGACGATGGATTCGGCGCTGCGATGCCAAACTGTATCTCCCGATTTTGTTATCATCGGATTTTCTGAATTGCCTACCACTATGGTCGCAAATTTAAATACGTATTCACGTCAAAAATATTCAGCCACATGCTCCAGCAAAATTATTCCTCTAGACAGCAACATGTGGGAATGGAGTTCGCCAATCCGCGCCTGGTAAAGTTACTCGCCAGTTGACAATCCAGCCAATAGGAAACTTTCCGCGGCACGAAGTAGTCAATCAGCCACGATGTCTGACGTAGCCAGTCAGGGAACAAATGAACCGCCAAACCATTTTGTCTCTGTGTTCTTATCTACTCTGTGTCCAGGGCGTGTCTTAAAAAAAATCATCCGACTGAAAGACTATGCGTTTAAAATGTAGCTTGCCCTCAAATGAACACGCAAAATTTTCGATGGAACGTCATTTGAACAACTACTTTTTACTAAGAGGAACGGTAAAAAGCAACATGAGAATATATTGCAACAGACTGCGGAGATCTGAAGTATATTAATGAGCTGAAGACTTTAACTATATGTGCGTTCCTTTCAATTGTGGCTAATACGGCGGCGCAGAGCTACTGCTAGGCTCCCCTTTGTTATAAGCTGTTCACGGTAAAATGAGCACTTCTGAAAGCCCTGATAAGATATACTTGTATGCACGCTGTGTGTTCTTCCACCTTATGTAAAATTAACATTGCCATGGGCCTCATCAAGTGAAATTGTGAGATTAAAAAAAAAAAAAAAAAAAAAAAAAAACCCAGAAAGCGAGAGTAATAATTTAAGGTATCATAAATAGTTAGTTAACAATTTTTATTCGACGTTAAGATATGGAACTAATTTCTCTCTATCGTTGCCAACTTTACTGGACGTAAGTCACTCAGTGCGCCCGTTAAAAGACATGCTGATAGGAGCAGTAACTTTTTTCTAATGTTGATTTCAAAAGTACTCACTTAATCGTGAACAGTCTCTACTCGTTATAATTTCTGCTATGGGCTAGGCGCTGGTGAGTTTCTCTAACGTGGTTATTCCTCTGATCTAGCACTCCCTGGGGAGTCTACGGTAAACTTCCTACCCTCTAGCTTCTCAGGGGAACGAAATACTGGATTACAAGGAAAGAAGCAGCGACCAAAAACGAAAGGGAAAACGGTTGTGCTCTAGCTTAGGCTCTTTGCTGTTAACAGATTGCTGCTTAGGATCTGTTTCCCTGTCAATTTGTCAACTTGTGCTACATGTAACTAGAGAACCGGAAATTTCGTGAGTTCATTTGACGACAAGCTAGACTCAAAATACATATAGCTACGTTTGGCTTGCTTCTTCACTTGGATCACAGTTTGTTTGACAAGCCCTGTGCGAAAGAACCAATTACTAACGTGCAAGAAAACAAGTACTGCATCCCGTGTTACCTGGTATGTTGTAAAACTGTATCAGCCAATCTAAGGCTCGAGTACGCAAAGGATTATGGAATCTTCACTGAGAGAAAATCGAACAAAATATTTGTTTTGTATAGGGTCAACTATATAATATTACGTTGCCCTAACAAAGTATATTGTTGAGAAAATAAAATTTTAAAAGCAACAAAATATATGTTTGATTAAACAAAATCTCTGCTTTGGGCCAAAAAAAAAAAATTATACTGCTAGCTAAATATTTTGTTAAAACGACAATATATATTTGTTTGGCCACTCTTTTGACTGCCTTCGTTCGAAAATACAGCTCGAGAGTTTCTTTGTATTTTTGTAACAATTAGGATAGTAACCGTATTTGTTAGTGTATATATGGATGCTTAACAATCGTATAAACACATTAATAAAACAATGCAATGAGAAACTGCTGACAAGTAAAGCTGTAAAACTTGAAATATTTGTTTGCACACGTTGCCCAATATTTGCAGTATATCTGTTTAAAAGCTTTCCGATGTCATCATTTGCCACATAAGCTGAGATTACTAAGGCGTAACACTAGAACGCAGGTGATCTAGGTTCGAAACTCGGTCGAACTTGTAAAAATTTTTATATCGGCCCAAACTGTTTAACACATTCTGGACTACGCTCGAGCTAAGATCGAGTAATACGAGTTAAAAAATGTCTTCATTCTAGAGAATAAAATTCGCATGGTTATAGATAGAGTCATTGTTCGGCTAGTACTTAACAGGATCGTACAATAACAATGGTTATAGAGTCATTGTTCGGCTAGTACTTAACAGGATCGTACAACAATGGTTATAGAGTCATTGTTCGGCTAGTACTTAACAGGATCGTACAATAACAATGGTTATAGAGTCATTGTTCGGCTAGTACTTAACAGGATCGTACAACAATGGTTATAGAGTCATTGTTCGGCTAGTACTTAACAGGGTCGTACAACAACAATGGTTATAGAGTCATTGTTCGGCTAGTACTTAACAGGATCGTACAACAAAATGGTTATAGAGTCATTGTTCGTCTAGTACTTAACAGGATCGTACAAAAAAATACAACCCAGTAGTTATAGTTTTCCTGCAAAAAGTGAATTTTTACTATACCCTTATAAAAGAACACGATTGACTGTAAGACTTTTACACAGTAAGAGACTTTCGATTGGAGCATAATCAGCTCTGCTACCCCAGTGGCTGATGAACAGCCAATGATGAACGTTGTAGAGCACAGTAAGCACGCCCAGTGTGGTATGGACCAATAGAAGAGTGGTAAGTGGGAATATAGAAACCAACAGAATATACGTTTTTGCAGTGGTTTATGTGGGTGATACACTTGTAACTTGTCAATTATAGAAGATATGTGAAGACCTGAATGTGTTAATATACGTGTAGCCAAACAAATATTTCGTTTGCAGCAACCAAATCTCACAGTTTGAGGTAACCAAATGAGAACGACAAAATAATTTCGTTTCTGCAACGAAATATTTCATTGCCCCTATACAAATAAATAATTTGGTTTCACCAAACAAATCTTGCATGATTCAACAAAACCTTTTTCTCAATGGAGCTTGTTGCCAAATGAATCCGCGAAATACCCGGATCTCTAGGAATACCTCTTTTTCTACTTCATAAATTGTAGGCAATTTTGCAATTATAGTCTGTTGAGGTTTTTTTATTACGGCGTCTTTGCCCTGCATGGGAGGTAACCATGGCCCCAATCGCGGCCATGTTTGCCTGATCGCAGTAAAGCCACAAGTACGTTCCTTTGTAGTTAGATCCTCCTCTGCATGTCTAGGCGTAATGGGCTCAGACCTGAGACGCACTTAGGTCCTCTCCATACTCAGGACCTCCGACTATCCTGTAAGGGGCTACGGGGGCTGAGCGGTTTGCCTGCTCGCCTCCCACCTAGGCGATCCGGGTTCAATCCCCGGCTGGATCATTCCGGATTTTCTCATGTGGGAATCGTGCGAGACGATGCCGTTGGTCGGCGGATTTTCTCTGGTATAGGCTGTTCACGGTAAAGTGAGCACTTTATAAGGCCCTCACGAAAGGAATTAACCCTTAATAAGTATAATTTATTGCAGTCTTAGACGTTAACTCTTGAGAACGATGTAATGTATACACTGTGTTTATTAGTCATATTGTACTGTTTACATTAAAAAGTGACGGAAAGGTAGTAATTAATTGAAAGGAAAAATTTAGCAGGGCCTTAAAAAGTGCTCACTTTATCGTGAACAGCCTATATCTCCCGTTTCACCCTCCCTTTAATTCCGGTGCTGCTCCATACCTTAGTCACCCTCATCGGCTCTCAAGACCTCGTTATTAAGTGCCGCCAAAATCTCTCCGCTATCCTGCAAGTTTGAAGGTACGTTAGAAAAAAAATTATATTCGACGTGCAGCATTCTTTTTCCGTAGCGGCACGCTCTGCTGCGTACTTCCAAGGTCACCTCGATCGAAGGCAAACATCCGGCATGGAGTTTCAATATTTGAATTGTCTGCCGCCCAGACGATAGCTTCTGTTCAGTCGTTGAGATATTTGTTCAGGGTTGCTGGGAGCACTCGCTTCGTGAGTCCGTCTGCTGTTGCACACATGCACTAACACTTCGACTATGCGCGAGTGTAGCTCGAGCAAAAATAATTTGAAAATTCCTTTGTCGTCGAAAAGAAAAACTAGCATTTTCACGCAGTCGTTGTACTGCCTGTGTTTAACAGGATCTTACAAGAACTCTACAGCTCAGTAACAATAACTATCCTGACTACTACAATATGTTTGTTACATCTCCGCAACAGGACAGGTGTGATTGTAAAACATCCTTACACAAATAAAGACAGTTGACTGGGACAAAACCAACTCAGCTCCTTAGTGAATGATGACCAGCCAATAATGAACTATGTAGAGCACAGTAAGCGTGTACATTGTCATGTTGGCCTGCACTAGAACTGTAGTGAGTGGGAACACAGAGACCAATAGAACCTGTGTTCCTGTAGTGGTGGATATAAGTAACTTACTTCTAACTTGTCTTGGTTGTCTTGTACGTGTCTGCTCACCTCAAAGTGTTAACATAATTACCTTGTTAACAATTTCACAACTACGCTTGATAGACCCGAGAGTAAATCCATCCGTAGGAACACCTGATTTCCACTCAAATCTTCCCTCGCATCAGGCTGGATATAGTCCATTCGCGATTAGGTATTTCCAACTTTTCTGAAGCTCTAAGTTCTCCTTCCGGCATATTCCCCCATCTCATGCAAACAAAGCTCAACCAGTCTAGATATTTTACACCAAAGAGACTGTGCACCTCATTCGTGCGCACTCAGTGTAATAATAGTTTGAATGAAAAACTGTTTCTTACTAGGCACCTATTTTCTCCCTTTTTAAATTCATATTAATTATTAAAGACATTTCTTTAAGTTGCAGGAGAAAACAAAGGTAAAAGTTCGATTTAACCAAAAATAAGAACATTTTAAATCAACAGAATTATAAAATGCTTGTGATATATGACTACAGAGCTGAAAAATTCGCGGTTTCATTTCGGGACAAGCAAGAATTCAATATTTCGTACGTTTGTATTGCTTATACTATTAGCCCATTTATTATTTTACACCTCTTGGACATATCTGAGCCAATAATCAACACACAATCAAACGCTAACCCAGCCATGGTCATCCTTTGAGACAACAAACAGCCAATGAACAGAGATTTGCATGATTTTACATACGACTGTGGAGGATAACCTACAGGTCATTGAACTCGCGAAATGTTAATGTCTCTATTCTCTATATATGACATTTTGAAAACAACCAAGTACGTTATGGCAATCGTAACCGAGGAAGTACAAAGGCCTGCATTCCACCACCAAACCAGCTGACGATATATGCGAATAAATTTCATTACAAATCTTCGAAATGTAAGCTGTGACTAGATAAATCAGTACATCAAAGGTAGGTATAATCTATTTGGGGTCTCTTCGCACTTTTTGAATCATACCTTTGAAAAATTACCCCATATCTGACGTGTTTAGTTATTTCCTTAACATGTCATTTATCACAAGCGATTTATGTCTCTGTTAAAACTAAATTATCTTATTTTTCGTTAAAATTGTTGTTAAACGTTATTTTCTTTATACTTTATAATATTACATTTATAATATACATATAGAAAACTGCGAGAAAGCATGTGTGTTGGTAGCGCCTAGTAAGAAATAGTTCTCGTGGAAAATATTATTGCAAAAGTGTACTCACGAACTCGGTAGGGTGTCCTTTGGTGTAATTTTATAGACTTAGTTAAGCTCAGTTTGCCTGAGGCGAAGGAATATCCTGGAAGTAGTACTTCAGCAGAGCTTCAGAAAAGTGTGAAGTAACCTTGAATGGATTATATCGCTTTCATTTCATTTCATTTCAGCACCAGGCTAGGCAAATAAAAGAATACGTTTTGTTTCTCACGTGTCATTGGACGTCAGCTCACTCACGCATGTTCACTGCAGACTCTGACACAATAGTAAACATTCAGCACAAATTCATGGCACTGAGTGGCCAAGTCGAACTGAAGAATTAATTTTGACTGAGGCAGCAGACTGTAAACAAATAAAATTTGTTCAAGTGTGTACACGTCTGTTAAATCTATCATTCTGCCATGATCAGGACTAGTGAAATTTCGTGAAAATATTTCAAGACAAGTTATATTTGAAAACACTGTAGGGTCGTTTACCTGTCTTGATTGGCTGAATTATTTTTCGACACGTGTTAACTGTCTGCACACGAATCACGTAGGAGCCATGCCGATGTTGCAGATTTCTGAGTTGCGCGGTCAAATATGGAAACGCCTTCTCAAGCAGACAGCAACCAATGGCAATAGACAAACTGCTGTTGGGTGATTATAGTATTGAAGTCTAACATGTGCTCAAATTTTTTCGCGAAAAATCACTAGCTCTAGCCATGATATCAGTAGAAACAGGATGTTTTCGCGAATTCCATGACATGTCGCCTAGACTCCAAAGTCATATGTATATTCGAACATGAGTTGTTTCGCTGCTGCTGCTGCTGCGCCAGTGAGATGCAAGTTCTGTCATGAGGGCCACCTGGTATTCCTCGATAACTTTCCTCTTCGGGAGTATTTGAACCCTTTAATATCGTATTATCCCAAGTATACTCGTGGAGGGAAGAGAGAGAATTTGGCGGTTCTTATCAACAAGGTCATGAGAGCCGATGAGGGTGAAGTGAGGTGTGTATGGAGCAGCGCCGGAACGCAAGAGTGGACGGAACGGGGAGATTCTTGAGAGAACTCGCTGACAAGCGGTATTGTTCATCACGATTCCCACGTGTGAATGAAACAGGGGAAATGTTTGGTCTGACAAGTGCTCGCGAACTTACTCAACAGAAAGAGTTAGGAGATTTTCTCTTGATACACAACACAAGCGCCAGCAACCAATCAGTAGGGACCTGCAAAATTCGCGTTATTATTTGGCATCAGGCTAGACTTCACAGTACTGTGCATACTGGAGCCGGCGCCGTTTCTCCATTGGTTGCCACCTAGATGTGAAGTCACTCCCTTTCTGACTGAACTGTACGTGATTGGGGCACACAGTTGTGAAGTGTTCATTTATTGGCACAGGGTTACCTTGGGGCGTGTCAAATAAAGTACGGTCCAATCACAAACGTATTGCAAAGGTACGTGTGTTTTAAGTTTAATGTGTCCCGAAGTAGTAACGCGAATTTTGCAGGTCTCTGCCAATCAGATGTCTCATCAGCAGCCGAAAGGAGCGCCTAGAGCTAAGTGTTTTCTGAACTTGAGCTGGGTTCTGACCTTGCGCAGCACCGACCTTGGTTTTGCCCAACCTGGTACGAGTATACTTGGGGCCGTGGTGGTGTAGTGGTTAGATTACTCTCCCCCATCTAGGCGAACCGGGTTCGAATCCCGGCAGGATCGCACCTGAATTTCCGCATGTGAGGATCGTGAAGTGCGATACATCTGGTCAGCGAGTTCTCTCGAGAATCTCCCGTTTCGTCCACTCCTTTGTTCCGGCCTTGCTCCATACTTACCACACCTCGCCCTCATCGGCTCTCACGACCTTGTTGATAAGAGCCGTCCAAACTTCTCCATTCCACTCCACATGATACGTCGAGTGGAACATCCGACTTTCGCAAAAAGATTTCCTGTCTGGTTCTTTTCAAAACACTTTATGTCTGACCCACTTTCGCAATTGGACGATTTTTTATGGCTACGCGTGTTATGTACCTGCCCGCGTATCAGAGACGTTCACTACCAGAGCAGCTTCATTCTGATTGGCCCAGTCAAACACTGAAATTTCTTATTCCAAGACACACAGCCAATAACCAAAGGAAAGTTGCAGGTGTACATTCATACGCTATTCACGGTAAAATGAGCACGTTGTGTATTCTTCCGCCTTATGTAAGATTAACATTATCATGGTCCTCTTTTCTTTATTCATGCGTCGGTCAAGTGAAACTGTGAAATTATTAAAAGATAAATATTTTACAAATCCTGCTCATTTTTACACCTCGAAGCATTAAAAGAAATTAACAAAATAAATAATTTAAGTTATCACAAATGGTTACCTAACACTTTGTATTCAACGTTAAGTAATGGAATTACTTCCCCTCCATCGTTACCACATTAACCGGGCGCATGTCTCTCAGCGCGCCCGTTAAAATATACGCAGGTAGGAGCAGTGGAGTTTTTCTGTGGTTGATTTCAAAAGTACTCACTTTATTGTGAACGGCCTGTAGCATGGTTGGTACTCTTCGAGAAAATCAGGTGTGTCTGCACAAAAAGGGCCGGAAATTTTGCGGATTCATCTGAGGACAAGCTTGACTTCAAACACATGTACATTTGACTTTCTTTTCAACTGGACGCCATATTGTGCCGTGGACCAATATGAGCCAACAACTAACATCCAAGGAAACGAGGAACGAATCCCGCTCTAACTGGTCTATGGTAAAACTCTTTCGTTAGCCAATGACCAAACAACTGAGGCTCGAGTACTGAAAGGATTGTGGAGTCTAGCTTGTTGCCAGATGAATCCACGAAATCTTTGTTTTTCGGGAGAAGGTTTTTGCACACAGCAATTATCATTTGGCTGTCGGCCGGTTGTCTTTATGAAGGCACATTCTCCGTTTGACTTGGACCTGTCAGAGTTAAGTTACTCCGGCAGTGAACATCCGTGTTTGGCTGCAGACACGTCAGACGCACGAGGATTCATATCATCCACCCACGAAATTGTTTCTGAACTAACGTGTTTTCCAGTACAACTAGTAGCGGAATTTTTCCACGAAAAATGTGTGGCCCTAGCTGGCCTATGCATTGGGGCACCCAATTTTCGTGAAAATATTTCGTGACCAGTTGTATTTCATAACACTTTAGCTCAGATACACTTTCTTTATTGGATGATTTACGTGTTCTGCCTCCTAGGCGCCTGCCCGTGAATCACGGACGCACACGGCAGGAGTAACCTAATTCTGATTGGCCAGCCAAGTACGAAAGTGTCCTCTCACAAAGACAGGCGCCAATAAACAAGTGAGATCATCTGGTATACCCTTAGGGTATTGAAATCTAGCATGTGCGAAAATATCTTCGCGAAATTCGGGTGTTCTACCCATACATGGAGACCCAGAAATTTCGCGAATACATTCGAGGAGAAACTAGACTTCAAACAAATGTATATTTGAGTTCATTTTTCAATTGGATTGCAGTTTGTAAGACACGCCCTGGACGAATTTGAGCAGATAACTAATCTGTAAGAAGACAAGGACAGAATCCCGTGTTACCTGGTCTGTGGTAAAAGTGGAACCTCAGCCAATAAACACTTAACTGAGGCTCCAGTGCACAAATGAATGTAGAGTCAAGCTTGTTGACAAGTGAATCCACAAAATTTCCGTGTCTCTAACTATACATAGAGACAGGCGTTTTTCGCGAAAATAATTATGGCCATGCTAGACTTCAATATCCTGCGTCTACAAACACAACTTCCTTTAGTTATTGGCCGGGTGTCTACGTGAGAAGACATGTTCTTATCTGACTGGGCCAATCAGAATAAAGTGCTACTCTTATACTGAACATTCATTATTACAGACCGAAAAAATTCGCGAGTTCAGTGACCTGCAGGCTGGACTCTACAGTCTTATGAACAAATATGCCGATATCAACTGCACGTTGGATGCTGCGGTCACAGTGGAAGGCGACGATTGGACCAGTATTCTCTAGGAAGAGTCAAATACCGCGTAAGCCAATGGCTAAAGTTATATAAACGCATGTGTTTTGAATCCTAGCTTGTCCCAAAATAAACCCGCGAATTCTTCAGGTCTCTATTCATTATTCGCGGACAGACACTTGAGGCACGTGACATTTAGAATCATCCAACCACGAAACTGCATATGAACAAAAGTGTTTTGGAGTGTAACTGGTCTTGAAATCTTCTCGCGAAAAACACCTGTCTCTTCCTATACATGTCGCGTGGTTACACCTCGGTGCTGGCGGCAGGATGGTTACGGGAGATTGGCGGAGGCTATCCTGGATGTGCAGTAGCTGGCGTGGCGTGGGGCGCCCTGAATGGAGATCTTTGTACGTCCCATAGGAGACGGGGCCTGGCTGGTCGAATATGGCGCGCCGGCGACTGCCGCCAGCGGTCGACGCCTTCTGGAGGTCGCCTGGTGCCGTTCGACCGTGCATCAGTGGCGTCGCGCGACCGTCTTGCGAGGGAGGTACTCACCACCTCAGCACGGAGAACTGCCTCTTATACCTCCAACTCCAGGGGCAACGGAGTTGTAGTAGTTAGCCTATAGGTAGGGACAGGAAAATTTCCCGAATTCGTTTTGGGACAAGCTATCAGACACATTTATATTTCTGTTATTGTGCTGTAGTTTATCAGACACCGCCAGGTGAACTCCAGGTCAAGAGCAGACTTCAAGGAAACAAGATCCAGCATTCCATATCACCTGGTCTGGCGTAAAAACGACTACTCATCGTGACAAACAATAAATACACAAACAGTGACGTTCCCAAAATATATAGGACAGTGAAATCTATCCTACAGGTAGCCTAAATCGCGAATTTTTCCTGTCCCAACCTATAGGATGTTAACGATAAAGTAAGCACTTTTTAAGGCCCTCCAAAAGGCATTAACCCCTAATAAATATATTTTATTGCAGTCTCAGACGTTAACTTTTGAGAGTGATTAAATGTATACACTATGTTTATTAGTCATATTACAATGTTTACATTTAAAAGTGGCTGAAAGGTAGAAATTAATTGAAAGAAAATATTTAGCAGAGCCTTAAAAAGTGCTCACTTTACCGTCACCTTGGAGAAACCGGGTTCGTTTCCCGAGCCGCTTCCGGATCTTCGCATGTGGGAACCGTGACGGACGATGCCGCTGGTCGGCGGGTTTTCTCGGGGATCTCCCGTTCCCCCGACCCTTTCATTCCGGCGCTGCTTCATACTCGCCTCACTTCACCCTCATCGACCATCAAGACTCACTGTGTTCAGGGGCGCTCAAACCTATCCACCACCAGACGTCACGCATTTATATACTATTCACGGTAAAGTGTGCACTTTCTAAGACTCCCCCCCTCCCCCAAAACAGGTACTAACCGCTAATAAATATATCTTATTGTAGCCTCAGGCATTAAATTTTGATGGTGGTGAGATGTATACACTGTGTTTATTGGTCACATTGCAATGTTTATATTAATAAATAGAGACCTGCCAAATTCGCGTTATTATTCGGGGACACGTTAAAATTTAAAACACATATGTCTTTGTAATACGTTTTTCATTGAACCATACTTTATCTGACACGACCTGGGTAAGACTGCGCCAATAAATGAACACTTCCCAATTGTGATCCCCAATCACGTGCTGTTCAGTCAGAAAGAGCGTGGCTTCACATTTATGCAGAGCGTGGCTTCACATTTATGCAGCAGCCAATGGAGAAACGACGCCTGCTCCAATACACACTGTACTGTGAAGTTTAGTCTGATTCCCAATAATAATGCGAATTTTGCATGGGTCTATTAATAAAGCGACCTAGGAGGGGCCTGAAAAGTGTTTACTTTACCGTGGACGGCCTATAGATTGTCGAACGCGATGATCTGGCTACAAAGTGTTGAAAAGCACGACAGGAGGTTGGCAGGAACCCCGGACAGCCGCGAAGACAGGCCGACTACGTCGCTGCTGGCGATGACATCTTCTGCTCTCTGTTTACCCTCCACCCCGGCTGCAGGGGGTTGCGCCATTGGACGGGTGCGTGCGTGGGGTCAAGTTGGCCCGCGGCCATGGCCAGAAGGGCCCGGGGGGAGGGAGATGACGTGTCCCCCCCCTCCCAGGAAGTCGTAAACCTGCCAGGAATAGCCGGCGCCCTACGAGGCCGCAAGGCCTGGACAGACTCCGGCCATTATCTGCGGACCTCCGCGGAGCACTGTCTGCGACTTCAACATCTTCCGTATAGGGCTGTTCACGGTAAAGTGAACGCTTTTGAAAGCCCTCACATTTGGAATAATGGTCGGAAATGTGTTTTTTTCAGACTTAGACGTAAACTTCCAAGTGCAGTGGAATATAAACACACTGTTTATTACTTACAAGCCAATATTTACTTAGAAATGTGGTAGTTATAAAAGATTGCTGAAAAAAAAGTAACTATGGCCTCAAAAGCTCACTTTACGGTGAACAGCCTATACCACGATTTAAAGGCTTTCGACAAAGGGCGTTCGACACGGAAAAGTTTGTTACTTTGTTATTTCATATTCGTTCCACATTCTGTTCAACTTATAGACTTATTTGTAACTACTTCTTACCTTTTTTTTTTTTTTTTTTTTTTTTTTTTTCTCGCGCGTGGTTTTTGCAAAATGATATGTCCAAAGTCAAAATTTTTTACTGTTTTTGTAATGTACTGATAAAATAAACCAAACTATTTGCAGCGAATTTGCGAAGGGCAACTAAAATGTATTGTGTTAATTTATTTTAATTTACTATTTTAAGCAAAGCAAATGTTACTTTAAAAAAACTCACGCGTAGATACATATCACAAATTTGAAAGAAAGAAAGAAAGGGGAAAAAATCAACAGTTTTTTTAGATTGCAAAAAAAAAAAAATCTGGTCTCCCTATATATACATAACCGTATATTTTGCGGATTCATTCGGTGGCTGGATATATTTGAAGCTATTGTAATGTGGTTAGAGACCCGGAAATTTTCACGAACTCATGTATAAGTTGTTCACGGTAAAGTGAGCACTTTTCAAGGCCCTACCAACAGGTTTCTAACCAATAATAAATATATCTTATTGCAGCGTCAGGCATTAAATTTTGAGGGTGGGGAAATATATACACTGTGTTTATTGGTCACATCGCAATGCTTATATTAAAAAGCAGCAGGAAGATGGAAATTCGATGAAAGTAGAAATTTAGAAGGGCCTTAAAAAATGCTCACTCTACCGTGAACAGCCTATACCAACCATGTCCTTTATGTGCAATATGCCTTCCATGTTGCGCAATGCTCAAACGTTTGATATGTTAAATATTTTTATTGAGGATCCTATAATTTCGCTTGACCGTTGAGTGTGAAGCTATGCATCTAGGTAACTTGACTTACCTCAGAGGACATCAGCGCGTGAAACCTGACTCACCTCAGAGGACAGCGCGTGAAACCTGACTTACCTCAGAGGAGATCAGCGCGTGAAACCTGACTTACCTCAGAGGACATCAGCGCGCGAAACCTGACTTACCTCAGAGGACATCAGTGCGTGAAACCTTCAGGTGTGGTGTTTGAATTCGGGACGCACTTACTTAATGGGTATTCTGTGGCCAGTAACGTATTATCAGGGATAGGAAAATTTCGCGGTTTAAATGACCTGTTGGCTGGACTCCATAGCCTTGCGTACACTCGAGCCTCAGATGTTTGTTCATTGGCTGCTGTCCCATAGAGTAACCAGTGTTACCTCATACCTGGCAGTATGACACTCGCTACTTGTTTCCCTGCATGTCTGCTATTGGCTCAGAGTCGTGCAGGGTGTGTCTAGTGAACTGTGATTCAATTATAGGCTGTCCACGGTAAAATGAGCACTTTTGAATGCCCTGCTTAAGATTCACTTGTATGCACGTTGTATATTCTCCCGCCTTATGTAAAATTGACATTTTCATGAGCTTCGTCACTTGATTCATGCGTAGGTTAAGTGCTTGAAATTATTACAAAAGAAAATATTTTTGAAAATTTGATCGTATTTACACTACGGCGCATTAAAAAAAAAAGAGAAAGTGAAATAAATAATTTTAGTTATCATCACAAATGGTTACCTGGCACTTTTTATTCGACGTCAAGATACGGAACTACTTTCCATTCATCGTTACCAACTTTACTGGGCGCATGTCACTCAGTTCGCCCGTTAAAATGTACGCAGGTAGGAGCAGTGACTTTTTTCTAAGTTTTATTTTAAAAGTGCTCACTTTAGCGTGAACAGCCTTTACAAAGAGGACTTCAGTGTACACGTGTTGGACGTCGATCTTGTCCTGAAATGGATTCGCAAAATGTTCCTATCCCTACTTATTATTCAGGCAGTCTATATTAGGCTCTGAATATCTTTGCCTCTAAAAGGTCAGTCGATTTGAGGCGCCCGTATTACTTGCTGGTCCAGTAACCAATGACGGCCATGCACTGTTGCTGAGTCATTCACATTGTCCGAGTGGCGGCGGCTGTGTATCGCGCAACAAGTTTCCAAGTTACGCCCTAAATGTCTTGAAATGGCTCGTTTCAATTATGGCAGTGGACAAAGTGGGCTCATCTTACCGAATAAATTGTTGAAAGTTCTGCTTCTTAATCCTTTCACGCTTTCATTTTTCTAGAGAACGGGGGACTTTCTAAATGTACTCTCGCCGTGTTTCAGAATACAAATACAAGATATTATACTTTATTTACGCGAGAAGAAACGGTTTTGAGCGTGCTTATCTTATAAACATGTCTGCACAGCAAAAGATAAATTAAACACAACAGATTCCACACGCCACCCAGCGTGCTTTCACGGCAAATGTCACGTAATGGATCTCCGTGGCAATGGGGACCTTGAGCGGGGAGAAAAAAATGTTCTGCGTGGCTACCAACCTTATCGTCTAATGAAGTCGCAAAATTTCGTTGTCCCCGAGAGTGCCTTCGGGTATGACTTTTCGCGTACGGATTCCCGTTAAATGCCGAAAAACCCGGGCTGTGATGTACTTGCTAGGGTAGCTGTGAACAACTCGGTGTCGTAGCTGTGAATAGCAAACGTTACGTAAACAGATAGCATCGAAAATCGAGAATACTCAGCTGCAGTTCGCTGTTCCTTAGCCAAATGGTATCCAGGGAAAAATTTTGAGAAGTTACTCCATCAGAAGAGACTCTGCAAAACAAAAGGTTTCTGAACCAGTGTATATTTCAAAACACCGTAGTGTTTTGATTATTTTATGATTGTATATGAAATTTGTGACTCAGCTTGGCACTATATCGACCAGTCATAAGGGTTCATCCTTAGAGTGTCAGAGTTCACATTGGCCTAGAGAATGACAAATTAGCTTAATGCACAAACGACAACCTATAATTAGGGCCCTGCAAAATTCACGTTATTATTTTACATTACGCTAAAATTGACAGTCCTGTAGATACTAGAACCGGTGTCACTTGTTCATTGGCTATTGCCCAGCTGTAAAGAAATTCCCCTTCTGATAGGACTGCACGTGATTCGGGCACACCATGGCGAAGTGTTTGTTCATTGGCGCAGAGCCACACAGGGCGTGTCAAATAAATTGTGGTCTAATGACAAACGTAGTTCAGGCGAACGTGCGTCCGGAGTATACCCTTTCACCAAATAATAACGCCAATATTTCAAGGTGACTGCCAATAATTAGAGCTAGTTTTTCGCGAAATTATTTGAGTACAGGGTAGACTTCGATACTATAATCACCCAACAGCACTTTGTGTTTTGTCATTGGTTGCTGTCTGCTTGAGAAGGCGTTTCCATATTTGACCGGGCCACTCAGAATTCGGCATCAGCACGGCTCCTACGTGATTCGTGTGCAGGCAGTTAACACATGTCAATAAGTAATTCAGCGAGTCAACACAGGTAAACGAACCTAGAATGTTTTGAAATATCACTTGTTTTGAAATCTTTTCGCGAAATTTCACTACCCCTACCAATAATGAAAGGCAACTATCTAATGTCTGCACACTGCGTTGAAATTTGAGGAAATAGTTAAATTTTCCGGCGATAGACCATTGTCTCTAGAGAGACCCGGACATTTTGCGAGTTTATCTCACGCCTAAGTTATACTTAGAGACATGCAAAATTCGCGTTATTATTCGGCAACAGGCTAGACTTCACAGTACTCTCTGTACTGGAGCCAGCGTCGTTTCTCCATTGGCTGTTTTTGCAAAGATAAGAAGCCACGCCCTTTTTGACTGAATCCCATGTGATTGGGGCATACAATTGCGAAGCGTTCGTATATTGGCGCAGATATACCCAGGACATGTCACATAGATTATGCTCCAATGACAAACGTATTGCAGAGGTGCACCTGTGTTAAAGTTTAACGTGTCCCAGAATAATAACGCGAATTTTGCAGGTCTCTAGTTACATTCGACATTAGTGTACACACCTCTGGCGCTGTCATTTGTACAGTGGCTGGTGTCTTCATGGCGTGCACTCTAGCCTGTGTACTAAGTTGTAAGTGATTCGCTTCGTCTCTTTGTAAATCATCATTACTAGTGAAAAGTCCCGCAGGGCATGTCAGGAAACGAATGGGCCAACCACAAAAGTAACAAGAAAGTATAAGTGTTTATAAAGTCTGCCCTAGCACCGCTTGAACTCAAGAAATATTTGGGTCTATGTCAATCAGTAGGGACACCGAATTTCACGAAAATATTTCCGCACATGCTATAAGCTTCCAATACCCTACGGGCATACCAGTAGTTTACTTCTGCTTATTGGCGGCGTGTCTTTGTAGGAAGACATTTCCTTACTTGGCTGGCCGATCAGAATTAGGCTACTCCAATACTGTACATTTTTTATTCACGGACGGGCACCTAAGAGGCGGAACACATATACCAACCAATGACAAGATTGGATCTGAGCTAAAGTGTTATGAAATGCGACAGTTCATGAAATCTTTTCACGAAATTAGGGTGTTCCTATCAATTAGGCAGAAAGTAAACAAGGTTTACGCTGGAGTTTTTGGTGAAGTATGTGTTACCCCCACCATATACCACCACGCAGTTCTTCGCGGCCTCGTAGCAGCTTGTCTGACTGCCAGACGGAGATGAAGGTGTAAACTGGCCCTAAGTGCTAACATCCGACGTCTGCACTCAGCTCAGCCACGCTAACTAACTTAATTTACAGGTACTACGCCACCGGACCAGCTTGTACTTTAGAATGCAGTGGAGAAACAGTCGCTTATATCTCGAACTCCGGCTGAGCGGTTAGACTGCTTGCCTCCCACCAAGGCGAACCTGGTTCAATCCCCGGCCGGTTCACTCCGGATTTGCGTTTAGTGGGAATCGTGCCGGACGATGCCGTTGGTCGGCGGGTTTTCTCGGAGATATCCCATTTTCCCCGCTCTTTCATTACGGCTCTGCTCCATACTCACCTCGCTTCACCTTGATCGGTTCTCAAGACTTCGCTGTCGAGAGCCGCCAGAATCTCTTCACTCAACATATCGGAACGCCATTCGCCAAACAGTGCCTGGTATCCTTCTTTTCAGGAGACAGCTCAACCAACAGGGAATTTATGGCAGCACACAGTAGCCAATCAGACACAAGGGCTATCGTTCCTATGGCTTCGTGCAGCCAATCAGAGAACGGGGATGCCCACATCAAAGGAAACACCGAGCCATTTCGTATCTGAGTGAAATTAAGCACAATTTGACACGAAGTTTTGCTCTACAGTGAAATCCTGGATTTTGACAATCATTAGGTATATTTTGGTGGTCTGTGGCCTTATTTTTCCAGCCGCTATTTACCATCTGAAGCAGTAGAGGCACCAAGTTTCGCTGTTATAATTTATTACGTTGGAACGACATATCTCATCAATCATCACACGTTACTACTCTTCAGGGTGGGAGATAGTTTTTTTCTGAAGTGAGCCAGGGAAAAAGTTTATGAGAGGACAAATTCTCTGGCATAAAACACCTCTCCTTAACAACAAATTAATTCGTACACTGGTCAGAATAAATCTTGGTTCTTGACCGTATCAATATTAATTATATTACTCCAATTGCGGTACTTTTGTGATACGCGGACAGGCGCATGAAACGCGAAGCATTTAAAATTATCCAATCGCGGAAAGGGATCTGAGCTATAGCGTTTTGAAATCAAGAAATCAGCCGCCCCTCATTAAAAGAAATTAACAGACACACTGAAAAGTCACGATCATTTATTTAGTCACCGTATCTTCAACAACACTCTATAGCTAGCTAGATGAAGTTTTTGAATTTGCAAAGTTCTTTGCAAGCCAATCACAAACGTTTTGATTAGGTGTGTCAGAATCCTCACTGGACTCAATGAAATGGTATAGTAGCTTCATACAAGCATGACCTCCAGAAACGAAAGAAAGCTGATGGACCTTCGTACAGTACGGTGATTGCTAACAAACAGTAACTTTTCCCGGCGGTAAGCCATCGTCTCTATTAAATTAAGTCAATTGTCATACGGAACGAGATAAAAAGAACCTTAGAAAATGAGTTACCAAACAAAATGGAAACGACGAAAGTATGAACAGATACCTATACGTCAATAAATACGGACTTTACAAGGAAAACAAAATAGAGACCAACGCAGTGCCATCTGTAGAGACCTGAATAATTCGGGAGTTCAGTGCCCTGTGGCCTAGACGCCATACTCTTATTCACAATTATGAAGATATCAACTGGTCATCTGTTGTTTGCTGTTTCACTGGAAGATTATGATTGGTCCTGAATTTTGTGGCCTATTTATTATTGGCTCAGGATTCTCCAGTAGGTGCCAACACCTGGACCAATTGCAACGCGACGTTTACTGTAAATGTACGAGTTTATTAAATCATAGCTAGGGGCGCCTGTTTTTTTCGCGAAAAGATTACAGGACAAGTTGTGTTCCAAAACACCTCAGTTCAGAACCGCTTCCGTGATTGGATCATTCGAATTGTTACGTGTCTTATGTGTCTGTCCGCGAATCACGGACGGCCAGTATCGTGGAAACTTAATTCTGATTGGCTCACTCGTGTATAGGCTGTTCACGTTAAGATACGAAACTACTTTCCCTCCATAGTTGCCAACTTTACTGGACGCATGTAATTCAGTGCGACGGTTGTAATATATGCAGGCAGGGGCAGTGATACCAAAAGTGCTCACTTTATCGTGAACAACTCTTTGTAGTTATTACCGGAACAAGTAAAGTCGTCTACAGAGAACTCTTTTACGAATTCCAGCCTTCTACCGGACTAGTGGAGCATTTTCCCCCTTTAGTCTGAACAAGTGAGGGGAAGAAATCCAACCCGCCGTTTTCTCCACGGCGTGTTGTTTTGGCCTCAAGCCACGCGCATGATGTTGACAGAGAGCGAAACGTGACTCCAGAGAGCGGCCTCTGGAGATGTGCCCAGAGCTCCGACCTCATTCTCCCGCCCTGCAACGGAGCGGAGCCCCTTCTGTGCCCCATTTCTCTCGCTCCGCTAGTTTGCATTCCGTATTCCGCTTGGCCGACCACGTGACGTAAGCCCGTGAAGAAGAAGCCTGCAGCTTGAGTTATGTTTGGTTCACATGTACGTCCATCCCGCCCATAGAGTGTAAATGAGGAAGACCACTCGTTAGTCTTCTGCGCATGTATCCAACGTGGATCCACCCCCATCCTACACAACTGTCAAAGTCACATGGTCGGTAACTGAACGGTTTTGTTTGTATCTCAATTTTCCAAAAACAACCACTTTAACACTTCAAGGACTACGCTCGAGTGTAGCTCGAGCAAAAATTATTTGAAAATTCCTTTGTCATTGAAAAGAAAACTAGCATTATCACGCAGTCGTTGTACATCCTGTGTTTAACAGGATATTACAAGAACTCTACAGCTCAGTAACAATAACCTTCCTGACTACTACAATATGTTTGTTACATCTCCGCAAAAGGACAGGTGTGATTGTAAAACACCTTACACAAATAAAGACAGTTGACTGGGACAAAACCAACTCAGCTCCATAATGAACTATGTATTAAACTAGTAATGACAAAATTCCTACGGCATAACGGTGATTTTCACTACAATACTTACTTTATTCTTATAACATCACTGATTCCAATCAATAACTAAAAAAAAAAAAAACATTCTTTCTACCGGTAATTATATCTAGAATCGATAACTATTGGTATTTCGAAACGGCGAACAGCCCCTGTGTGAAGATAGTATTACTTGAGAGGACTCTGAGACGGGACAAACACGAGGTCGACCTCAATTGATCGATAATTGATCGTAATTGATCGTAATTGCTGTCGGCGCAGGCCCTAATGTCGGTTGAGCCGCCGGCACGCCAGATCTGCGTATAATTGTATTAATTAGCGAGCGTCTCTCGCCTGGGATTGGCAAACCGGGCGGAAGTTTTCGAGCTAAAATAAGATCCCCTGGAGTGAATCGATAGGCCGTCTTGTTCCACCCAGACCTGCAGGTTACAGACGTAGACTGGAAAAAAAAAATCCGATTGAAAAGCTCGGAAGGATTATGTGTATAATTAATTCTCTGTTACTTCACAATTTTCTGAAGCCCTGCTAAAGTTCTACTTCCAGGATATTCCTCCGCCTCGTGCAAACTAAGTGTAATTAAGTCTGGAAAGTTACATCAAAGGACAACGCACATCATCCTTGCGTACTCAGATGTATAGGATGTTCACGGTAAAGTGAGCACTTTTGAAAGCCCTGCCTAAGATCTACTTACATGCACGTTGTATATTCTTACACCTTATGTAGAATTAACATTGTCATGGGCCTCATCACTTTATTCATGTGTCGGTCAAGTGGAACTGCGAAGTTATTATAAAAGTAAACATTTTATAAATCTGCTAGTTTTTACACACTGAGGCGTTAAAAATAACATAAATCGTGAGAAATAATTTAAATCATCACATATGGTTACCTAACCATTTTTATTCGACGTTAATATATGGAACTACTTTCCCTCCATCGTTACCAACTTTACCGGGCGCATATCACTCATGGCACCCGTTAAAATATATGCAGGTAGGAGCAGTGACTTTTTTCTAAGGTTGATTTCAAAAGTTTTCACTTTATCGTGAACAGCCTTTAGTAATATTTTGCATGAGAACTATTTGTTACTAGGTGTTACCTACACACTTGTTTTCTCGCTGTTTTTTATTCATATTATTTATAAACGAAGTATTATAATTTAAATATAAATTATGAATAACATTTAAATTTAACCAAAAAAAAGTTACTTTTATAGACACAAGTATAAAAGACCTGATACATTGTATTTTTTGGAAATAGCTCAACACATCACACACAGGGTGATTTTTCAAAGGTTTAATTCAAAATGTGTGAAGAAACCGCAAACAGACTACACTTCTGTTGTCTTTGCCTGCCTGGGCTGTTCAGAATCACTTTAGTTTCGAAGTGATCCATTTGCCTACGGGTAAGTTAGACTCCAGGCACGTATGATTTTGTGTTATATCTATGACTGGACCGCTGCGATTCAAAGACTTTCTGGACTGTTCTGAGCCAGTAATAAAGAAGGATGTACGTCATGAGCGCAGAGTAGATTTTTTTTCTTGTTACTAGCCAAGGCGGGTCACGCATATTTCTTATCACTCCCGTACCTGTGTGCCCTTTCTGTGTAATACAGAGGTATAGAATGTTCCTTTTTTAAATTAGATTTTTCTTTTATTTTTACTTTATTTTCCCATTACAGCTTTTATGGATTACATTTTAAAATAATATTGCAAGTGTCCTCCTGTAAGAAGGATACCAGGTGCTGATTGGCGAACGGCGTATCGCTGCTCACTGACGCCATTTTGCTGGCGTGTGCTGCTGGAGTTCGCGGTACAAGCGGCTGTTTCACCTCTGTGTTATGAAGTACTCTATGTCCGTTACAATGCTTGAAATTACATTTTATACTGGCTGTTCGGATACCCAGTGGCCAGACTCCAGACAAAATTTTCTTTGGACCAATATTAACACGAAAGCCCTGCACAAGTATACCCGGAAACTTATTTTTATATCAAATGATTGTGTTGAAAGTTGCGACGCACAGCATCTGGAGAACAAGGCGGTGCAATTATGAGTGTAGGACAAGATGCATACGTCGTAGGCTCACGACACTAAATTATTACACCTGCAGCGTTGCGCGCCTACGACCTATGCAACTTGTACTACACGCGTGATGGAACAGCCTTGTTCTATAGGCGTCGTACACCACAACTTTGAACATAATATTGATATAAAATTCCTTTCCGGATGTAAGTGTACAAGGATTTTGTGTTAGTATTGGTGCAAAGAAACTACGATGTCTGGAGTTTGGCTGCTGAGATTCCAGACATACTTTATACACGCCTCAAGAAGTTAAAAATACCACGCGCCAATTATGGTATCCCTATAGTCTAATCGCGGTTTCTTCAACCTTTTTTGAATCAAACATTTTAAAAATCGTCCCATGTATGGAGTGTTCGGATGTTAAAAAGTATGCCGTGTATCAAAAGCATTTTATACTTATGTAAATATAAAAGTACTTTATCGTTGACTAATTAAACTATATTTTATATATTGTGTATAAATTATAACATTCAGTTTATAATTTATTTGAATAAAAACACTGAGAAAATAGGTGTGTTGGTAATGCCTAGTAAGAAAATAGGTGTGTTGGTAATCCCTAGTAAGAAAATAGGTGTGTTGGTAATGCCTAGTAATAAAATAGGTGTGTTAATGCCTAGTAAGAAATAGTTCTCATGAAAGCTATTATCAGGCGGATGCTGTGCGTTGTACCTTTGGCGTAATTTCTAGACCCGGTAAAGTTTTGTCTGCATTAGGCGGAGGAATAGGTTGGAAGTAGAACTGACGCAGGGCTTCAGAAAAGTTGGAAGTAACCGTGAATATACTTCAGCAAATATTTAGCCGTGTGTCAAGAGCAGATACTAAACTGTACTAAGAATAGTCACCTACTAGCCATGTGTACTTGAGAGGCACTCGGTATATCCGGGCCGGTCTCTGTAGCCTACGTACATGCGCGCAGGAAATAGAAGCACTAGAGCTGCCATATCACCACTCCAAACGTCACTAACTCATGGCTAACTGCCGGTACCCTGGCGAGGCCAGACTCGCTGCCTGAATTCCCCGCCCCATTATATCTGGGTAAATGGTCCTTACATCAAATTTATCGACTTTCCGCCTTGATTTCCATTTAACCCACCCGCTACCGACGATAGTAATTCTGGGCACGTGTTGCGAAGTGCAGAACTGTATGGCCAGTGCTGCACGTGAGCTGGGTTTACAGTTGGAAAATCATGAATTAAGAATTATGCATCAACTGCAGTCCTTGTACACTGAACTGCGTTCGGGAACCACAGTTCACCAGGTAATTCGTAAGTTCAGCCAATGAAAACTTGCGAAAAGCCTGTCGTGATTGTTTTTGTTCCGAACATAACATCGTTTAGGACCACCATAAATACAGAGATTGTTCTTCAAAGCAGATATTTTCTGTTGGAGAAACTTATTACTTTAAATAAATATAATCATTAACATGCACATACACAAACCTTTTGAACATTTCTGATTATTAAATTACTGTGAACAGTACACTTTTTCAACCACACATGTATTTAAGATATAAAAAATAACTTTTTTTAACGCTTAAGGAAATACAAGACCACACACGATCAGCTAAGATCTATTGGAAACCAACACATTATATAACATGTTCAATTCTTCTATACACGTCACAGCGCAGAAGTTAACGCTTAATTTTTCTGTTGTAGATACAGCTGTGAGTTAGTGAAGAGATTTGAGCGGCTCTTAACATCGAGGTATTGGGAGCTGATGAGGGTGAAGCGAGATGAGGCTGGAGCAACGCCAGAATGGATGGGCGGGGGAGGCGGGAGATATCTGAGGAAACCCGCTGACCAGCGGCGCCATAAGGCACGATTCCCACATACGAAAAAACGGAAGCAGCCCCGCCGGGAATCGAGTCGGTTCGCCTTGGTGGGATGCGAGTAGTCTGACCACTACTCCACCGCGACCCCAAAGCCTTGCGCAGCCCAGTCAGGCAGAGTACGCCCACATTAAAGCAACCTCCACACCATTTCGTGCCTGCGTACTTATCTGCTCCGTAATATAATCTTGCGAATTTCAGGAGATCCTTATTTCATTTCATGACAAGATACATGCAAAATTCGCGTTACTATTTCGGGACACATTAAACTTAAAACACACGTACCTTTGCAATACGTTTGTGATTGGACAGTACTTTATTTGACACGCCCCGGGTAACTCTGTGCCAATAAATGAACACTTCAAAATTGTGTGCCCCAATCACGCACAGTTCAGTCAGAAAGGGAGTGACTTCACATCTAGGCGGCAACCAATGGAGAAACGACGCCGGCTCCAGTATGTACAGTACTGTCAAGTCTAGCCTGATGCGGAATAATAAAGCGAATTTTGCAGGTCCCTAGTCATGACTATAGATAGGAAAATTTCGCGAATTCATTTCAGGACAATATATACGTAAAAAACGCGTACACTGGAGTCTCCTTTGCAACCGATCACAGTTCACTAGGCACGCCCTGGACAACTCTGAGCCAATAGCAGACTTGCAAGTAAACAAGTAGCGAGTGCCATACTGCCAGGTGTGTAGTAACACTGGCTACTCTCTGGAGCAGCAGCCAATGAACGAGCATCTGAGGCTCGAGTGTACACAGGACTGTGGAGTTTAGACTACACGTCATTGAACTCGCGAAATTTTTCTATCCCTAGTCATTACACGGTTGGGTAAGAGTCTTAAGTTGGGACACCCGAATTTCGAGAAAATACTTTTTTGCACATGTTAGATTTCAATACCCTATGTGCATACCAACCGTTTTCTTTCGCTTATTGGCGGCGTGTCTTTGCAAGAACACATTTTCTTTATTGACTGACCAATCGGATTTAGGTTTGATTCGCGGCAGATGCCTAATACACGGAACACGTAAATCATCCAACGAGAACAGTGGATATGAACTAAACTGTTATGGAATTAAACGGGTCGTGAAATCTCTTCGCGAAATTCGAGTATCCCTCGTCTTAAGATATGTGAGGGGTAAACATGCGCCTTTCTCAGCCGGCAAAATTTTCCCTTCTGAAGGAAGAATTTAACATTCCATGTCGGCACTTCACACATGCGGTGTGATTATTTTTTGCAGCTGTCAACGTCGCACCAGGGTACAACATTCTGGAACTTTTCCAGCTGATATCCCGCTACTGAGTCGCAACTCTATGTACACACTGAGAACCTGAAACCAGTGGCGCACAGAGAATGTTCTCTCACGAGTGATGCTGAAGACGAGTTTTCTGGTACCTGCAGAACTTAACAAAGTTTTTGCCTCACACGTATAGATAGGGGCATCTGATTTTCGACGAGGTTATTAAACGTACCTCCAACTAACGTACGATAAGAAAAAGTATATCCTAGACGATGACGAAATGGTTAGATATGATGGTCTATCGCGGGAAATGTAATGTTTGCTAGGATTCAACGTACTGTAAACATGTCCGACAGTTTTCTTTACTTATTGGCCGACATGCATGTATAAAGATACTACTTCATTTCACTGGACCAATAAAGATTCTGATACTATAAACAACTGCAAACAACTTAGCCGAGACGAAACCTTGTTCATCCAATCTTGAAAGAATAAACTAGTTAACTCTTTGTAGACTATGCTCGAGTGTAGCTCGAGCAAAGCAAATTAGAATATTTCTTCGTTGTTCAGAGCAAAACTCGCATGGATGTGCAGTCTTTGTTCTGGTAGTGTTTAACACGACCTCACAAGAACACGACAGCGCAGTACCAATGATTTTGCTACCGATATAATTTATTTTTTATAGCCACTCAAAGGGACATGATTGATTGTAAATCCTTTTATACGTTAAAGGACATTTTATTGGGTTAATATCAGCTCGGTTTTCCATTGGTTGATGACCGGCCAGTAATGAACGCTGTCAAGTACAGGGTAGTGTCCGGTGTGGTATAGACCAATAGGACGATGGTGAGTTGTAACACAGACACCAACAGAACCGGTGTTCTTGCAGTAGTGGATATAGGTGACTTACTTCTAATTTGTCTTAAGTGCCGGTAAATGTGCGCAGACCTAAATGTGTTAAGAGTGTTATAGAAGATATGCTGCTTCAAATTTTTTTCGCGATTCTCCATCATTTCTAGGAATGGTACTTCCCAAGACATTGCGCGCATTGTAAACATTATTTTCGTGTTTTCCAACATGGCTAGAAATGACGTTTTAGTTGGACCAACCTGAATTAGGTTTCTCCGACAAGCAGAAGTCCGTGATTCGCGTTCTGGCACCTAAGGAGTGTAGCGATTAAAGTCGTCCAATAACAGAAGTGGATACGATCTAGGTGTTTTGAAATAGGCCTTAAAATTATAGGATGTTCGCGGTGAACTGAGCACTTTTGAAAGTTCTGCTTAAGATATACATGTATGCACACTTTGTATTATTCGGACACAATATGTCAAATTAACATTACCATGAGCCTGGTCACTTTATTCATGCGTCATTCAAGCGAAACTATAGAAATATTACAAAACTAAATATTCTACTAATTTGCCTATTTTTACACATAAACGCATCAAAAAAAAATTACAAGTATTCAGAAATGTTTACCTTACAGTATTAGTTCAACATTAAGACAAGGAACTACTTGGTCCCTGTCGTTACCAACTTTACTGGGCGATCGTCAATCAGTGTGCTCATAAAAATATATGGAAGGTAGGAGCAGTGACATTTTTCAAAGGTTGATTTCAAAAGTGCTCACTTCACCGTGAACATCCTATGGTCATGAAACTTTTTTTTTTTTCGCGAAAATATTGTGCTACAGTTCCTTACCTGATCGGACGAGTCAGAATTAGGTAACTCCGACGCTGAGTGTCCGTGATTCGCGGACAGACACCTGCAGTGCGTGACAGTTAAAATCATCCAATTACGAAAGTGGATCTGAGCTCTAGTGTTTTGGAATACAAGAATTCCTAAAATCTTTTCGCGAAAAACAGGTGGTGCTATTTATAGGTATGGCGCTCAGTTTTTTCGGAGATTATCAATTTTTTTTTTTTTTAGCTTGACTAACGACAGGTATAGGTGGGGACATGTGTGTGTGTGTGCGTGTGTGTGTGATCAATTAATGCCACTGTCAATAATATCGGATGCGCAGTACAGTACGTTATTTTTTTTTTGTCCCGCGGCGTGGGCGGATGTTATATACATGCAAATGCAGTTTCGGAACAAAAAGCTGTTCGTTCCAACTGGCGAGATGATTTATTCGTCCGAGAGCGAATGTGTTTTCCCACTTGCCGACGAACTGCTGCTAGCTTGTACCAATCCAGCGGGCTGGCCGCTGTGTTTATGAGAGCCACATCTGTCGGCCCTCTTGAGTTATCTACACCGCAGAGCAAATAACGCCCCTGCTGGTCGTATTTCTGGCTTTATCCCCCCCCCCCCTTCACTCCCTACTGCTCCAGTAGTCCCACCCCCTGCCCCCGAGGTTCCGCCACTGGAGGTCGTGCCGTCGTTCGTCCGGCAGGCGGGCGAACTTCGCTTTTCTCCATCGCGACTCGCAAAAAAGTACTCGCTTGGCGATGACTCCGCACACGCGCGAGGGTGTGTCATCGCGATTGGAGTCTGTGCAAGCTGCGCGAACATCCGTCGGTTAGTCATCGCCCGTATAGTAGTCGACATCCCGTGCCGCTACCGCACAGCATAGGCTGTTCACTATAAAGTGAGCACTTTTGAAATCAACCTTAGGAAAAAGTCACTGCCCCTACCTGCACATGTTTAAACGGGCGCACTGAGTGGCATGCCCCCAATAAAGTTGGTAACGCTGGAGGGAAACTGTACCAGGCACAGACAGACCTGCTTGGCCGGTCGAGTTCAGTCGACAAGCGAGTTGAGCGAAATGTTTCTCAGCTGCGGTCATAAAATCGTGAAATGTTTAATTGCTATATTTCAATACTCTACGGCCGTGCCAGCAGTTTTATTTTCATTATCGAAGGCTTCTCTTTGTGAGAAAACATGTTCCTTCTCGCCTGGCCAATCAGTATCAGGTGACTTCTATACTGTGCGTCTGTGATTCGCGCTCGCACACACATTAAGACGTGTAACACGGAAACCATCAAATCACGAAAGTGGGTCTGAGCTAAAGATCTGTGAAGTACAACTGGTCGGGAAATCTTTTCGCGAAATTTTCATATCCCTTCTTATAGGCCTACGTATTTATTTTTAAGAGAAATACGCTCCTTAAAATCCATCAGAATCTTTTTACTTTAGTTTTCTTGTGATCCATGTGGTTTTAACACCCCCTTTCTGGTCCGCCGTGTGTATAAATTAAGCACGTTTAGTTTTTTTTTTTTTTTTTTTCCTTCCAATTGGAAAACCAAGTGCCGTGGCTGAACAGCAGTTGCAACAAAATGTTAAATGAAGTCGCATGTGTAGGTTGTACGTGTTTTCAGTTAAACTCCATGGACTCTTCTTTCACTGACTAACGCCAGCAGTGAACTTAGTTGTTTCGATCCGCTTGGTTCTTGTCAGGGTTTGTTAACCAAAACGTCCGCAGTTGTTTTCTCGCTGGTCATCCAGTCTGACGTTTGTTTTCAGTTCAGAGAACACTGCTGTGACCGACAATCGTATATCAACCTTGGCGGTCGGTCGTTTTGTTTGCAAGCCAACGCGACCGTGTCAGAGAACAGCCGAGCCTACAGAAGCGAAACAAACGACGCATGGCGGAAAGTCTTTCTCCAGTCAGTTGATAGCCACGGTGGCTGAGCGGTTAGCCTTTTTTTTTTATTAATTTAATTAACCCTACTTAGCAGTACAGCCATACAGGGTGTTCAATTCTATCATGACCACTACAATTTATCAGTGTATGAGTTATATAGATTCACTTTTTTTTGGGGGGGGGGGAGGGCGGCTGTTCGTCTGGGCGCCCGTAATTTAAACTACAAATTCTACTTCTATTCAAATGCACCATTCGCACTTCCTAGGAAGGTGGTGAGTTATTCTGCCCCGACCGAGACAGCTCCCCGACGGGTATCCTTTCGGCCGCCCTCTGTTCCGCCTCCACCGCCGGAACAGACCTGGGACTGGGATTCCCACGAATCCGCCCGCGCGACCAGACGCCGTCGGACCCGCACACAGCTAACTAGTCTTTCGGCCGGTCCGTCATGGCACCCAACGGTCGAATGGCCCCGCCCACGAACCCTAAGGCCCCCAGCCCCCTCCCTATATGTAGTATTCTATTTTGTTATTTTTATTTTCCCTCGCCCACCGTTCTGCTCCAACCTAAGCATCGCCCAGGACATCGAAGTACCCCTTCTGGACACCCAAGCCTTCGTTTCCCGGCGGACGAGGGAATGGAGCTCCGCTCCTACGTAGCGGTTAGCCTGCTCGCCTCCCACCAAGGCGATCCGGGTTCAATCCCCGGCCTGATCACTCTGGATTTTCGCATGTGGTAATCGTGCCGGACGATGCCGTTGATAGGCGGGTTTTCTCGGGAATTTCCCGTTTCCCCGCCCTTTCATTCCGGCGCTGCTCCATACGCACTTCAATCACCCTCATCGGCTCTCAAGACCTCGATGTTAAGAGCCGTATAAATCTCTCCACTCACTCCAATCAGTAAGGAGTATGGGCACCTGTTTTTCGCGACAAGAATTCCAACGCAGGCAAGAATTTAATGCTGTACTGCAAACTTGCAGTTCATTTCTGTTGTGGTCTATTCGCGAATACTTCCAACTTTTCTGAAGCCTTGCTTAAGTTCTGCTTTCAAACTATCCCTCCGGCTCATGCAAACAAAGCTTAACCGAGTCTAGAAAATTACAACAGAGGGACAACGCACCGTACTCAGTGTATCTGCAAAAGAACTACTATTTCTCACTAGGCATTACCAACACTCCCATTTTCTCTATTTTTACTAATATTAGTTACTAGGGCCACCTGTTTTTCGCGAAAATATTCACGCTAAGGCTAGACTCCAATGTCCTATGAAATACGTGCAGTTTTCCTTTGGTTATTGGCCACGTGTCTTTGTCGGGAGACAGTTCCTTACTTGGCTGGGCCAATTAGAATTAGGTAACGCCGCCACTGTGTGTCCGTGATTCGTGGGCAGAAACCTGCAACGCCTGAGTCAAAATCATCCTATCACGAAATTGGATCTGAACCAAAGTGTTTTGTAGTATAAGTAGTCCGGAAATCTTTCAAACAGATGGCCCTGTTGATTAAAATTGCAAATTAAATTATATAATCTATACTTACTACTACATAAAATGGAAGTGTCTGTGATTTTCGAATTTTCAATTGTAATATTTTTATCGTATAGTACAATGATTGATAACTAAGCCATATCTAATGTTAATTTTTTTATGTCTCTCTGTCTGTATATATGTCTATCTGTCTGACTGGATGTAACTCAAAAGCCACCGAATCTACTGGCATCAAATTTACGCTGTCTATAGATAAAAACCTCAGGAACAACTTAGTCTTTGTTTCATCGAGATATCTCAAATGGTTCCGGAAAAAAAGATGATCAGGGATGTACATAGGTACTGGATTAAACTTTTATTAAAATTTATTACTGCATGAAAAAAACATTGTTAAAAAAAATTTCATAATTTCTCCTTTCATTTTTGTCTATGGGCTGTCCTCCTTTCCTTCCGAAAAACTGTAGTGGCCCAGTGGCTAGAGTTAATCCAAGAGAGACTACAGTGGTTTAATGGATAGAACTATATCAAGTGGGGCCGTAGTGACCCAGTGGATAGATATATATCAAATGGGGCCGGAGTGGCTAGGGCTATATGATTATCAGAGATGTAAATAGATACTGGATTAAGCTTTTGTTAGGATTACTGTATAATAAAAAAATTCCCTCCATTTCTTCTTTTTTTTTTCTGTGGGCTGTCCTTTCGTTCCCAAGGGAAGTTGCTAGATCGATTCAAAGTCATAAATATTACGCTAACGAAGTAGCATTGGCCTGCTAGTTCGTAGATAAAATATACGTAACAGTTCAATTTAATAAAAAATAAGATACTTTTATGTAAACAGAATTACAAAACGCTTGTGATACATGACATATTTAGCAAAGAACAAAAATTACATAAGTATACAGAGGGGAAACAGCAGCTTATTTCGCGAACTCCTGAAGCACACCCTGGTCAGCAAAATGGCGCCTGGCAACCCACTCGGTAGCCGGCAGTCTAACCAACAGGGAACCTTTCACAGCACGCGGTAGCCAATCAGATCCAAGGCCTGTTCCCAGAGGAGCGGCCCAGCCAATCAGCGAATGGGTACGTCCACATCAAAGGAACCGCAATGCCATTTCTTCTCTTGTGAAATGGGGTATTATCTTCATACATCATAGCAGTCGATAAGGAAAACTGTCGGACACATTTGATTTATTGACTGGCCAATCGGAATTAGGTTTGATTCGCGGGCAGACACCTAATACACGAAATACGTAAATCATCCAATGAGGATTGAGCTAAACTTATACGAAATTCAACGGGTCGTGAAATCTGTTCGCGAAATTCGAGTATCCCTCGTCTTAAGATATGTGAGGGGTAAACATGCGCCTTTCTCAGACGGACGGCCAAATTGTACTTTCTTTCCCCTCTGAAGGAAGAATTTAACGATCTATAATTTCGGCACTACACAGACGCGGTGTGATTATTTTTTGCAGCTCTCAAGGTCGCACCAGAAGTCTTCCAGCTGATATCCCGCTACTGAGTCGCAACTCTATGTACACACTGAGAACCTGAAACCAGTCGCGCACAGAGAATGTTCTTTCACGAGTGATGCTGAAGACGAGTTTTCTAATAAAGGCTGTTCACGATAAAGCGAGCACTTTTGAAATCAACCTTAGAAAAAAGTCACTGCTCCTACCTGCATATATTTTAACGGGCGCGCTTTAGTGACATGCGCCCAGTAAAGTTGGTAACGATGGAGGGTAAAGTAGTACCATATCTTAAAGAACGACAAATAAAAAGTGCTGGGTAACCATTTGTGATAACTTAAATTATTTATATCGCGTTCTTTTTTTTTTTTTATGCGCCGATGTGTAAATACTTACTTTTCTAATAATTTTACAGTTTCACTTGACCGACGCATGAAGAAAGCGATGGAGCCCATGTCAATGATAACTTCGTATAAGACGGAAGGAAACACAACTTGCAAACAGATAGATCTTAAGCAGGGCTTTCAAAAGTGCTAATTTTACCGCGAACAGCCTGCAGATAAGAAGACTGTGAAGTCAAGCCTGGTGGCAGAGCAATGCGCTGAATGTTCAGTTATTCGGCAAGGAAGCGCATAGCAATCACGGACTCTTCTGCCCGATACACATGCGGCGACGTCACGCGCGTGTGGTGCTTGGGAACGGCTCCAGCTGGCATCGCCCGGGAGATTGTGTCGAGTGATCCGCTGGTTGATAGCGCAGGGGTGTGCGTCAATTGCCACGTCAACTGGAAATAACAGCGGTCATCTTCTGAAGGGTGTCCTCATCAGTGCAATGTTGGCTCGGGTGTTAACTGGGATGGCGCGTGCGCACAGTGGGCAGGCGGTATTTAAAAAGGAAAACCGCCGAGTGAGTGTACTGTAGTGAAAGCCATGGGCAGGGGCGCCCGATTTTCGCGAGAATATTTATGGTCATGATAGACTTCAGTATCCTACGTTCACAACCGCAACTTCCTTTGGTTATTGGTCGCGTGTCTACGTGAATACACATGTTCTTATTCGCCTGGGCCAATCGTAATAAAGCACTTCGGTACTGAAAGTCCATGATTCGCGGACAGACACTTGGGGCACGGGATATTTAAAATCATCGCTCCACGAAAGTGCATGTGAACTGAGGTGGTTTGGAGTAAAACTCGTCTTGAAATCTTTTAGCGAAAAACACCTGTCCCTATCCATAGGGGTAGGAACATTTCGCGAGTTCATTTCAGGACAAGATAGACGTCAAACACGTGTACACTGAAGTTGACCTTGTAACTGGATCACAGTTTATGAGACACGCCCTGGACGACTCTGAGCCAATAGTAGACTTGCAAGGAAACAAGTAGCATGTGCCATACTGCTAGGTGTGAAGTAACACTGGCTACTCTATGGGGCAGCAGCCAATGAACAAACATCTGAGGCTCGAATTTACACACGACTGTGGAGTCTAGCCAACAGGTCGCTGAACTCGCGAATTTTTTCTATCCCTATCTATCCATAACACTTTACCTCAGCTGCATTTTCTTGATTGGTTGATTTACGTGTTCCGCGTCTTATGCGTCTGCTCGCGAATCAAAGACGCTCGCTATTGGAGTAACGTAATTCTGATTGGCCGGTCACGTAAGAAAATGTTTTCTCACAAAGGCACGCGACCAACAAGGAAAATAAAACTTCTGATTTACCCGTTGGGCATGGAAATCTAGCATGCGCTGAAATCTTTTTCGCAAAATTCGGGTCTTCCTAATAATGAAGCTAGAGCGGTAGCACAGTTTTGAGAATCAATTTCAAACAGGAAAGATCAATGTGCAAATATAATGGACTGGAAAATTTTCACAAATTAATTTCAAATTTCCAACAAACTATATTACGTATATAGGCGCTTTAGACATTTCCAATTTGGGAGGAGGGAGGTGCTAAATTTCACGCAGCTTAATTCGAAGTTATAATTATATATACAAACGCACAGATATGTACAACACACACACACACAAAATAATTACTGGTTCATATTTTCTGAGGCTTTGCAAACGGTGAAGTCAGGCACAAATTGTCTGGCTGTTTTACTTAATACTGTACACGGCGATGAATGAGTACCCAATGTTGTGGCAGTCTTTCTGCTGGGTTATCTGATATGCGAAAGCCACAACTGCACCTAGCACGTTCTCCACTGGTTGCAAAAAGACCGCTAGACACAAGAACAGCTCACATCAAAATATTACACGATTGCAAGACTTCCGCTCACGGGGATAACTGTTCTGCGGATCAGATTCATCACGATTCGTCTGCTCGAGCCGTCGATGTGCTCCCCTTCCGTTTTCCTACACATACGAGCATCGTAGGACGAGTCGTAAAGCCCAGGTCCCCACTCCTACACATCCGCGCATCGTAGGGCGAGTCGTAAAGCCCAGGTCCCGCACTGCACTAGCGGATCCCTTCGTTCCGTTCTGCCGACTCGGCGAGGAGAAATGAGGCATTGTCGAGGCGCGCTGTTTGCTGTGTCTGTGCTGGTCGCTCGCTGCAATCAACTTCCGGGTTGATTCTTCCCCTCCCCATTGCCATCGTGCCACACTCCCTGGGCCTAGCGGGGGTCGTCGTCCTTGGACGCTTGTACTTATCTGCCTGCCTTGATAACCCTTTCCCCCCCTTCATTCCGTGCGTGCCTTGCCACACCACGAGCTCTCTACGTGCCTGGCTTGTCGTTCGTACCGTAATATTCGTGTCCGCGACAATTATCGAACACGTGGGTACAATAATCACGTACTATGTTGACAAAACACTCGCAAATCGTGAAGAAAAGTTTTGACCCAACTAGAGAAGGGTTCATAGACTAAGGATGAGGTATAGGCCGTTCACGGTAAAGTGAGCACTTTTTAAAGGCCCTGATAAACTTTTCCTTTCATCCAATTTCCATATTCCTGCTGCTTTTTAATCTAAACATTGTCACGTGACCAATAAACACAGTGCATAGATTTCACCCCCATCAAAATTTCATGCCTGAGGCTGCAATAAAATATATTTATTAGCGGTTAGTGGCTGTTGAGAGGGCCTTAAAAATGCTCACTTTATCGTGAACAGCCTATAGACACGATTATTCGTCTTCTGCGCATGTACCCAACACTGACCTACCCCAAAGGTACTCACAACTGTCAAAGTTACATAGTACACAGTGATGGACGTTATTTGTTTGTTTTTTAATTTTTAAAAGACAAATACTTGTATACGAATAAAATACTTCACCTATTTGAATTTAATCTAACTGTATTCCAAAATGGTTAGACGAAGTATACAAACATGTCTAAACACGTGTTTAATAAACACTGTTTTAACTTAAAATCTAATCCACGACGATTTTTGCACGGGGGCTGGCTGTGCGCAGCCTGCGAGATCGGTCTACCCCATATTCAGGATGGGCCAACCAGTTACATTCATGTAAAGACCCTTACACAATTGAAAACTTTTAACATTTGACTTGACGATTTGACTTTAACATGTGACTTTCCGACATGTTGTTTCTTGTGGAGCTTGACACATTGGAACTGTCAAAGATAACGCCAATCACTCTTGACTTAACGATTTCGAAAAGTTGAAATTTAAAGTCAAAGTCAAGCAGCCATTTTGCCGAAAATCTAACAGAGGTTATGTGGAAAGTGCGTTATTTTATTGAAATGCGATTTTAATATCGGTATATCAAACAGAGCTCGTCTTAAATTAAATTAAATTGTTTCGAAATAAATTTTTAACATAAATCTTAAGCCAATTAAAAAAAAAAAAGGTGCCTATGATACATTCCTTGATAATATCATATTATTTACATAACAAGATACACATTTTTACCAAGCTCGCAGAACCGATGTTCAACTGTCAGAACTCTGACTTTACAATATTGTATAGTATATTGTTGGTTTCGTCAGAGTAAAGGAAACGTAAAGTCAAATGCTAAAGTTTTCTATTGTGTAACGAGCTTTACAAGTTCCAGTAACAGGTTACTTTTGTATCAGGTTACTGTGAAACATTTCTCGCCTGTTACGAAATTATAACAAGACGTTCCGGGGAGTAACGTTTGCGCACTGTTATAAATAATACTTATGGTCATATTGACACAGGACAGGGCTAGGGGGTGAAGCTGATTAATAAATGAGATGGCAGAACACAACTGTTACTGGGGGGGGGGGGGTTATTAATTATGATACGAGGCACAGGCAATACAAGACATTGTAATATTAAATATCTGGGGAGCCACTAGAACTGATATTAATTTAAGTTACAATTATGTTATCACGAGCGAGTGAAATTATTATCTACTATGGACAGTCCCGGCCACAGAGCAAGTAAGGAGACAAAAGCGGGAACTTCCATGTTGTAACGATCTTCTTGTTTTAAAGTGTTTTTCAGGGGTGTTGGGGGGGGGGGTGGTAGGTGCCTGGATTAATACCAACAACAGACACGCATTACTAGAAATAATCACCTAGTTTAATAAAACCAAAATAATAGTTTTCAGTTATTATTGTGTGATGAACACGTTTCATTGAAGTAGTTAATAATCACGCTGTGTTCAATGTTTAATAAAATAGCTAATTTACAAAAAAGGTGTTTTTTTTTTTTTTTTTTTTTTTTTTAATGCTTCCCGGGTAGCATTTACAGTATTGTTACAGCTTGCATTATTCGTGAGAGGTTCTAGAACGACGTTTTAAAATTGCTTTATTAGAACCTACTTGAACAACACCATTTAGTCGCCGAATGTTGTTTTCGGCAATAATTAAACATATACATTTGCTGTTTGTGTTAGCTCTGTCTTTTAAACATTTACGTTACCTCCAATTGTGACCAACAGAATATCTTGCACAAGCAGTGCAAAGAAAGATTAAATATATTTAATCGTCTGAGTAAGTTACTAAATCAGTACCTGAATTACACGTAGGTTAAATCAGTATGTTTGAGATACAAAACACTTATAGTTTTGACTCAAAACCGATCTCATCCATAAAATCATTATTACTAGTGGTAAAATGTCTATGTTGGTGTTTCCACAGGCACTTAATTCAAATAACGCGATTGTAAGCCCTACTTACTGTCTACCTCATATAATATGGCAAGATTTTGACACTCAGTGAGTGGCAGCTTGACGTATACGAAACAAACAAAGTGCCGTTTACAGAATCGTGTATCAGCTGATGCACGAACGAACAAAAGTAAATATTAAGTTGGCTATTCTGAGTGCACTGGCGACGCACATCAGACAAGTGTAAAATATGCGATAATAAAGAGTTCCTAGATTAATTAATATATTTTATGTTACGTGGTCACAAAACAGCTGTTGTAAGTGTTACAAACTAATCTTCGTGTTAAAGTAGTAATTTATAGGTGTTCAAAATGAAATGCACAGTAAGATTATTTTTTATCATAGCCGAATAAACGCCACTTTAAACCTTAGATCTATTCATGTCGTATTCCCACTGTCCATCCATGCTTTCCATGTGTGCTTGATATTAATTGCGAAAGCCTACAGAAACATTGCATGGTAATATTGAATTCTTTGTTCAAATAATTTGATGAAATATATTTCAAATTCGTGTCATTTCAAGGCAGTAATAGGAGAAAAGTCAAGTTTTAAAAAGCTGGATCTAGAGGCGGCGAACCTGATGCTATCTGTCGGCTCACACACAACCATGTCGTGCGTGCCATCTAATAGTTCTTTCTCGGACCTAACCAGCTATAACGCTCAAATGAATCTGTTTAGTATGTAAAATAACAAATTTACTAACAGATACCAATAGTTTTATTTTCCCCCGAGCTCTGCAGATTTTTTAAAGCAACATATATTTCGGGTACAGCGATTTTGATTACTAGTAATTTCTATTGGGCTAGTAATTGTCCGTCTATGTCCTAAACACGCCATGTTTTTTCCCGAAACTGATTTCCTTGCTTTCGTGTAGCAGCCAACTGACGCACCAGCTAATGGCGAAAGGATACATAAACTAAAAGTAAACAGTAGTTGAACTGTCAAAATCTTGCCATCTTATATGAGACAGACAGTAGTGTCTCCCCCTTGGTCCCGACCTTAAACCTGATGCAGTAGGCTGTGTCATCTTGTAGAGTGATTAGTGGTGACTGGACACTCCCATCCTGCGGTCTTCCCCTGAAGCTGGCCGTACGTGGAAAGGTGCCGAGCCCTGGGATTTGGGGATTTTTTGGAATTTTTAGAATCTTTCGGATTTTTATGGTTAAAGGTCAAGGTCAAAGGTCATGGTCAAAAGTCATCTGCATGCAATATGGATGAAAGATGGTTGACAACCAAGATAGCAGATGGTTAGGTTTGACTCCGATCCTGGATTCTTGTATCGCTTTGGCATACCTTATGCCTATTAAATCAATATGGCTGTCACTGTTCTGCCGGTCCTAAGGAAGCCCTCAAACTACTTAAATTGACCGAAAATTAGAGTTCAAGGGCTTCCTACTGCACATGAGAGGCTTCTATATTTTTCGAGGGAAAAAGAGGGAAATTTTGTGTAGGGAAAAAAATTTAAGGGAAAAAATTAATTTTGAAGGAAAAAGGGAAATTTTGATGGAATGTTGGGCGAATTTGGAAAAAAAAAAAAAAAAAAAAAAAAGGAGAAATTTTGAGGAAAAAAAGGGAAAAAATGGCGGTCGGTGACATAACAACATGGCGGCCAACTGGCTCCTGCGCTTCTATGCCCGATGACCCTGGCCGTCAAGGAAGTATTCCCTACTATTTTCAACGCACCCCGATACGTGCTGAGAGAATGGGATCAGTGGTCCAATGAAACTTCAGATATCCGCCGAAAACAATACGACCAGAGTCCGCGGCGCGCGTCTGTAATTCGAAACCCGTCATGCCTGGCCTTCTGCCGTCGCTATCGTATGACAACTCTCTTTCCTTCTCTTCCATTCGCCCGCGCAGCAGGCGTACAGGCGAACGCACAACATTATTGATAGAAGTGGAAAAACACCTTGCTAGTTCACTGATTCGCGGGGAAGACTCGGAGCTTATGTTCTACGTTCAAATAGCTTTCATACCTTACGTGCAGATGCCGTATCCAAATTCGTTTTTTAATCACTTGCAGTTTTGGTATTTTATTTTACAAAATAAAAATTTGGAAACTACTTGCAGAGATTTACTTTAAGACCATCAAGCGCATTTGAGCAAAATTTTGCTACACTTTGCAATGCTAGATTTGAAGCTACTGTGCGATTTAGCAAGTACGTACTCTGTAGAATACACGTTTATTAAAAATATGAAGCTTAATAATTAATTTAGTACGTTTTATATATTTATGTGTTGTAAACGCACAATATTTCACTTGTACTGTTACAATAAAGTTTTTGGCCGCTAGTCTCTAGTTTCGAAGTAACTGTGTACAAAAAATGTTTACAGCGTACATGATACTTTTGGATGCCGCGGTGGTGAAGAGGTTAGACTACTCATCTCCCTCCAAGCTGAACCGAGTTAGATATTATATATATATATATATGTGTGTGTTTGCGTGTGTGTAACTAGCTGCATACGAGAGCTCTATTGCGGTTCCAGCAATTTTCACTAATTATTTTTTTATATGTATTTAATAAGCGAAAAGTAAAACGTGAGTATCCTGGGTCAATTAATTAACACATCTTTATAGGGCGACGCAGTACGCATATACCCGTACACTGATTGTAAGCAAAATATTTCACTAGCAGAAGAATCATAGAGTAAGCTGAAAGTAAAACTGGGTGATATGAATGATCTGAAACTGTGGTGAAAATAAGGTGAACAGCTTTGTTTTATGAGGCGCGCCCCTGCGGGGCGGTCAATTAGGCTAGCTTAGTTTGTCCTTTCATACACAGGTCCTTACCGTCTTTTAATGTTCCAGTAAAAACCAGTAAGAGCCAGCCCTGCTGGCAGCTCACTTTCTCTCCTTTAGTTTTCAGGTTCATAGAAGGGATCTCGGGGAAGAGGCCCAATAGCGCCACTTCCCTCACCAGAGAGGCGCCCAAACACCTCTCTGGTTATTGCCGACATCAAGATAAAGAACAATAAAGACCCGCCCCTCTCTACTAGTATTTCCAACTCTATTAACTAAGAGCATGTTTTACAAACACACTGTCTCCTGTAGCATTACATTTAATTTAATTTTATAAGTCTCTCTTGACGGTTTTTCCCTTGCTCTTCAGACCAGCTCTAAGTACACTTAGGTTAGTTAGCCCTGAGACGCAATAAAATCCCGCCCTACCTTCGGGTCGTAACTTCACATAACACTTAGAATAAGGTAGTTTAGAAAAAAATGTACCCGGGGGGGGGGGGGGTTGTAATGTTTATAAAGACTGTTCACGATAAAGTGAGCACTTTTGAAATCAACCTTAGAAAAAATCACAGCCCTACCTGCATATATTTTAACGAGCGCACTGGGCGACATGTGCTCAATCATGTTGGTAACGAAGGAGGGGTAGGTAATTATATATATTAATGTCCAATAAGAAGTGTTAGGTAACCATTTGTTATAACGTAAATTATTTCTGCCGCGTTCTGTTTTTTTTTTCATGCATCAAAGTGTAAAAGTAAGCAGATTTGTAAAATATTTACATTTATAAAAATTTCACATTTTCACATGAATGAAGGGATGAGGTCCATGGCAATATTAATAAACACGGAAGGATACACAATGTGAATTCAAGTAGATCTTTAGCAGGGCTTTTAAAAGGGCTCATTTGACCGTGAACAGCCTGTAGTGCACTGGACACGTGTGAAGGTCGTTACGTTCGCCGCTTATCACTTTACATGGAAGAAACACACCCAGCCAAGGCTGTCTTGCCTGCCAGATTCGGTCCAGTTTGTTGACAGAGTAGACACAGTGGCGTAAGGCCCTTACATAATTGACAACTTTAACATTTGACTTTAACATGTGACTTTCCGACATGTTGTTTCTTATGGAGCTTGACACAATGGAACTGCCAAAGGTAAAGTCAACCACTCTTGACTTTACGATTTCGAAAAGTTGAAATTTAAAGTCAAAGTCAAGCAGCCATTTTGCCGAATCTAATAGAGGTTATGTGGAAAGTGCGATATTTTATCGTAGCGCGATTTTAATATCGGTATATTATAAGAAGTTCGTCTTAAATTAAATAAATGACAAACGAATATAATGTGAAGAGGAAATATATGAATTTACATATTTTAATGAAGTAAACAAATGAGTTTTTTGTTTTGAAATAAACTTATAATATAAATTTAAAGACTATTTAAAAAAAAAAGTATGTAAAATTCATTCCTGGATATCATCATAATTATTTTCACAACAAGATACACATTTTTACTAACCACCCAGAACCGATGTTCAATTGTCTGAACTCAGACTTTACAATTGTATTGTGTATTTGGTGGTTTCGTCAGAGGAAAGGAAACGTTAAGTCAAATGCTTAAGTTTTCTATTATATGTAAGAATCTTTATCCGTACATGTCTTACGTGTCAACGACATCCCACAACGCCGAAGTGTCTTTCAAATTGTATGGAAATGTCAATTTTTTTTTTTTTGTTCAACGCAGTTTGGCCGTTTGGAGGCGCAAATTTTTCCTTACGCCCATTCGAAAAAGAGATAGCTTCGAACAGAATTTGTTTTGCAGTTTTTTGCAGCCTGCATGGTAGTGGGTACTGTAGTATGTAGTAACGGATATATTTTTCAGTTTTTTTTATTTATTTTTATACCAAATTTGCTGACTTGCCTTGCACAACCTTTTCAAACCCGCCTTCTGGAATAGCATTTAATCACGGGGATTCTGTTTTCTTTCTTTTTTGTCTCCTTGTCTTTGTGGTCTGAAGTTAACGTAGTACGACTGAACTTATTAAGACCCGGTCTAGTTCATAACTGAGAACAAAACGAACACTAATGTAATTTTTAGCATATGCTGAAAGTTTTGAGGTTCAGTGCCTAATCGTCTTATCTCAGCGTGGATAACGGATTAAAGGCTGTTCACGATAAAGTGAGCACTTTTGAAATCAGTGTTAGAAAAAAGTCACTGCCTCCTTCCTGCATATATTTTAACGGGCGCACTGAGTGACACGCGCCCTGTAAAGTTGGTAACAATGGATGGGAATTAGTTCCGTATCTTCTCGTCGAATAAAAAGTGTCAGGTAACTATTTCTGATGATTTAAATTCTTTCTTTCGCTTTCTGTTTTTTTTTCTTTAATATATCGAAGTGAAAAAATTAGCAGATTTGTAAAATATTTACTTTTCTACTAATCTCACAGTTTCACTTAACCGACGCGTGAGTAAAGTTATGAATGAAAATTTCCGACCGTTTTTGAATCACGTGTTTTCTACCAAACCTTTGAGACGAACTTCGCGCGTCATCAGAACGGGGCGCAGTTTTCAAGGCACACGTGATTAAAGAATATCGGCTGCAAGTTCTATCAAAATTTTTATTTTTATGTGAGAGGTGTGTGTTACTGTCAATCTCATATAAGATGGCAAGATTTTGACATTCCGAGGAATGTTTACTTTTAGTTTATGTATCCTTTCGCCATCATCTGGTGCGTCAGTTGGAAGCTACACAAAGATAAGGAAATGGGTTTCCAGAAAAAAAAAACGTGGCGTGTTTAGGGCATAGACGGAGAATTACTAGCCCAATAGAAATGACTAGTAATCAAAATCGCTGTACGCGAAATATATGTTACTTCAAAAATTATGCAGAGCTCGCGAAAAAAAAATATATATATATATATTGGTTTTAGTTCGTAAATTTGTTATTTTACATACGAAACATATTCATTTGAGCTTTATATCTGGTTATGTTTATTGATAGAAATAAATTATTATGTGACAAACAATTTGGTTTTCAAAGAACTAAATCCACTATTACAGCAACATATTAACTAATTAGAAATATACTTAATCAACTAGAAAATGGCAAAAAGTTATTGGTGTATATGGTGATTTGTCAAAAGCCTTTGACTCTATAAATCACTTACAGTTACTCAACAAACTAGAACAATATGGTGTTAGAAGCATCACCCTAAACTTGTTTGCCTCCTGTTTAGAAAAACGACAGCAAAGAGTACAGATCATAGAAAACGAAAAGGAAATTACTTCAAACTGGGATATAATTATGACAGGAAGTATACTTGGCCCCTCACTCTTTCCACAACACATACACGATCTGCCTCTTCATCAGTCAAGTTGTAAAAGAGATGACACAAATGCAATCTTGACAGCTGATCACAACACTCAGATATCCTCTTTAGCGTAAAAGACCACAGATGACATGGAAAACTGGTTCATAGAAAATAAACTGAAACTAAATGTAAACAAAACAAATGTAATATTTTTTAAACGTAATAATACTCTAAATCGCACTATCGATTCTATATATAATCTTCAACGGACAAACTATCGAAGGAAAAAAGACAACAAAAATTCTAGGTTTTGAAATAGAGGAACATCTAAATTGGAGTATACAAATTAGTAACACTGCTCACAAATTAGCAAGTATCTGCTATGGCCTAAGGATAATCAGACAGCTAGTGTCAATACATTACTGACGATCCGTATATTTCGCTTACTTTCATTCAGTGATGTGTTATGGCATAGAACTCTGGGGACATCACACATCTGGTGTTAGAATATTTAAGATTCAAAAGAAATCAATTAGACTAATTAATTTTACTAGACCATCATCATCATGTAAAAATTACTTTGAAGAATTTAAAATTCTACCATTTTATTGTGAACATTTTGTTAAACTTCTATTACTGATAAAAAATAATCTTCATGTCCGTAACACAAATGGTGATGTTCACTTACATTCAACACGATATACCCAAAATCTCAGGATACCCTATCACTCAACAAGTCAGTATGCCAAAAACAGCCATTATATAGGTATTTGCATATACAATTCTCTGCCTCAAAATATTAAGCATCTAGACAAAATAAAATTCGCACAGGAGATCAAAAGAATAGCGGAAATAACCTTTTTTATTCAATGCATGGTCTAAAAGATTACATAAACAGAAAAACTAGCTTTAAATAATTTATTGAGAATTAAATCTCTCTTGCCATTGAAGGAGGAAAAACGAATTGTACTAGAAATGAATAACAATTAAAAATATTTTTGTAAATAGCTCAAAACATACAAATTGTTATGTACACTTACTACAAATGTAGTTTTTGTAATCGATAATCGACACTGTTAGTAAATTAAACCAATATTATTGCTTCTGTATAAATATATATAATTTTGTAGATGTGTATCAAATCAAAATATTCAGAATCTGATATAGTGATTGTATAATGATGATATGGAAGGTGCAACTTTTTATTAAGGAGCTATTATCAATCTTTGTATATTACTTAGTCCTGAATTGTATTATTTTGTAAATCTGACATGTCTCAAAATCTGCAAAAAGGATCTACGAGATGAAAATAAAAATAAATAAATAAATAGGTTCGAGAAAGAATACACAGATGGCGCGCACGACATGGTAAAGGGTGTAAGCCGCGCACGGTACCAACAGATAGCAGCAGGTTCGCTGCCTCTAAATTCACCTTTATAAAACTTGACTTTTCTCGTATTGCTGTCTGGAAACGACATGAATTTGAAATATATTTCGCCAAAATATTTGAACAAATAATTAAATATTATCATGCAATATTTCTGTACGCTTTTGGAAATAATATCAAGCACACATGGAAAGCATGGATGGACAGTGGGAATACGACATGAAAAGATCTAAGGTTTAGAGTGGCGTTTATTCGGCTATGATAAAAAATAATCTTAGTGTGCATTTCATTTTGAACACCTATACATTACTACTTTATCACGAAGATTAGTTTGTAACACAGCCGCTGTTTTGTGACCACGTAAAATAAACTATATTAATCAATCTAGGAACTCTTTGTTATCGAGTATTTTTACTGGTTTGATGTGCGTCGCCAGTGCACTCAGAACAGCCAACTTAATATTAACTTCTGTTCGTTCGTGCATTAGCTGATAAAGGCTATTCACGATAAATTGAGCACTTAAGAAATTAACCTTTGAAAAAAGGCACTGCCCCTGCGTGCATACATTTTAACGGGCGCACTAAGTGACATTCGCCCAGCAAAGTTGGTAACGACGGAGGGAAAGTAGTCCCATATCTTGAAGTAAAATAAAAAGTTTTAACTTAAAATTATTTCACTTTAAAATTTTTTAATCCATCTAAGTTTAAAAATGAGTAGGTTTTTAAACTATTTACTTGCTTAGCGACCTCATAGTGTCATTCAACCGACGCATGAATAAAGTGATAAAGTTAATTTTACGTAAGGTGGGGGAATACACAACGTGTATACAAGTAGATCTTAAGCAGGGCTTTCAAAAGTGCTCATTTTACCGTGAACAGCCTATACACGATTTTGTAAACGGCACTTTGTTTGTTTGTGTACGTCAAGTTGCCCCTCACTGAGTGTCAAAATCTTGCCATCGTATATGAGATAGACAGTAGTCGTTTATCTGCACAGAGATGCGAAATAATGGATGGCTGTCGTCCGAGACTCGCCTCGCTCCATTGGCTTTGACGGGACGTAGGTGGCGTGCGATAATTCGCGACGCGGGTGTGTGCGATAGTTTCGGTATGCCGAGCGTGGGGCTGCCTTTGGGCAAGCGAAGTGTCGCCAACTCAGAGGGTTTCCCATCAGATATGGTGAATTTAATTCCTACATAGCGGGAATATATATATATATATATTATATATATATATATATATATATATATATATATATATATATATATATATATATATATATACACACACACACACACACACACACACACACACAGCAGTCAGCGGGTAATCCAGTGACTTTTCTATTATCTGTGGCGTGTAGGGGACAGATTTCAGAAATGAATACGTATAGAATTTCTTCATTGTGATTATTTATTTCGTTATCATTGCTATTTCAGTTTCTTGCCAATTTCGTCACTACTGCAAACTACATATTCCCGCGCATTTATGATGAAATATTAACTGTGTCAAAAATAATTTTAAAACTATGTTAAAATGTTATCTTAATATCATGTTTTTACTGTTATTATGAGAAAAATGATTAAATATATTTACGTTACCTAGTGGATTTTCACTTTTGGCCTAGCGCAATGCCGTGTCGGAATGTCGGCAACACTGTGGTATGCTCCAGTCGTGTCAGCGCTGCGGTGCGATAAACTGAGTGGAGTGTTCGCGCGCGCGTCCCACGCAGCTCTGGCAAGACGACACCACACCCCTCCTTTTTCTTTGTCCGCTTCCTGGAACGCCCTTTTCGCATTCCTATAGGCCGCCTGCCTGCCTGCCTACTTGCACGCCCTCTGCAACTGCACAAGTTATTGGGCATGCCGATATTTACCTTACTTATCGATTTATTGGAATCGATCTAGACCGAGGCACACAATGTCGCTGTGCATAGGAAATAGAGAACAGGTGGGGGGGGGGGGGGGAGAAGAAACCAATTTTTTAGGGTTAGTTGTACGAACGTGACGTAATATTTACACACACACACAGAGATATATATATCTATATATATCAGGAATGTGCAAAAGGTCGCATGTCCCAAAACCAACATTTCGAATAAAACACAAAAACTGGTAGGGTATATGTTTATATTTTTTGATACACACATTAATACATCATAAATGATGTTACATGGCAATAATTGTGTTACATTGTAAAATAATTGTCGTACAATTATTTTGAAATGCTGGACTTATGATTTTTTTAGAAAATAGAACCCCAAACTGTCACTGTCTTCATTTCTGTGGATGCAACAAACAGTCTACTCTACCTACTGCACGCAAGTTATATATGACGTCACTTGTTAACAATGAATTATGACTGTTCTCCAGACTATATCATACCATGGGTGTTTATTCTGACTGGCCAACGTAGCATTTCTTCATAAAATGCTATAACTTCCTCACTTACTGTAGTGCATGGCCTACATTTTGCAATATCTAGGGAGTTTTTCATTCTTGATTGGGACATGTTCTTCTGGATATGCTCTTCTTGTTGGTAGTGTAGGGATGTCATTGATGTATGGGAGGCATAGGTAGAAAGTATGCTGAATAAGGCCATCAATGTGTTCACTTGAACTTACAGTACTTTTGCATCGGATTTGTAGATACATCCATAGTATTTGGAAACAGTGAAGTACTCCTTTTGTCTCTCGATACTTCCCATTTTGACGTTTCTAAAGATGTAGCTGTTTTCTTATAGCACGAAGGCCGCCATCCCTTGAAATATAAGATATCCTTTGCGTCAACCATTTTCACTACAAAGTTGTTTTTGGAGGATGAGTTAACAATGACTTCTACTTACTCTTTAGGAGTATAAATTCTGGCCATGTTTTGAATAGCTCTTTTAGCAACTGCGAAATTCCTGTCTCACGGCAGTGGAAAGTACTGGGCAAATCGTGTGAAATCCGCCTGTATCAGTTAAAGCCAACATAAATCGCGTGACTGTATTATTTCAGTTTTGACATGTGCACCCGTCAGAGAATACACGAAGTTCTTTAACATGCGGCCCTATGTACGTGTCAACATAATCGAGGATAAATGAACAAACCTCGTTTGGTCCTTTTTTGTGCTTGGCCTTCATGACAAATATAAAATACCGACTTGGCAGGTTTAGCATGTAATCAATAACAATCCCTGCAATACTGTCATCATTTGCACACATTTCCGTAACAATTTTCATTCGTTTGGGAAATTCTTGTGCTTTCCTCACATGCACTAGTTTTTCGGTCTCAGCAACGCTCTTAGTAATATGACTCAGTGTTGGATTCTTTAGTGTTGCTGGCAACTGTTCACATTTCGAACACGCATCTACTCGTGGTTGTCCAAATGAAAGGGAAAAGTTGTCTCTGAAATACTTTGCATAATACTTTAGAATTCGGATCCTGTTCTTTAAACATACCGTATATTTTGGTAACATTAAGAATGGCATCTAAATAGGACACTTCTCTAGAGGAGTAATGAGTCTGGTGTACTGGAAAAGAACTCGATATGTTCGTGAACTTTTTGTAGCTCTACACCTGGCATTTCTCTTCCATTCCTATGTTTGCCACGTTTATCTGTTGGGCTTTTACCTCGTGAAAGTAGTGTACATAGGCGACATGCACGTTTTGACGTTATACCATGCAAGGCGGCAACAGCATCACGGCAAACTTTGATTTTTTCAGTATGAAGTACCACATTATAAATATATGAACTTGCCTTAGTTGATCCAACGCCACTTCTGGGTCGCCTTTGGTGTACAGAAATTGCCTAGATTAATCCTTGGAGGCAAATATCTTGCCCATTATTCGTATCAAACCCATTTATCGTTTGAATCACATCAATTTGCTGATACTCAGTAAAGTGTTGAAAACACTGTTTCTTGCATCTGTAACAAAGACATGTCTGCAATAACATATATCGCTTAAGTTATTTTCACACAGGTTATGCTGGATACGATAAACATTACAACATTATACCTCATGTGTCATAACTTTGTTACATGTAAAATATAGGCGTTACACTGTACACAGGTTTATGAAAATACTTACTGGCATTGAGATCCCGTTTGTCTGGCACTGATGTCCTTTCCTGAATAGTTTGTATGAGACAAACCCTTTCCTGTAGCCTTTTAAATCTTATTTCGCTTATAGCTATCGTCATTTCTTACAAATTTTCGTTTCTTAGTAGATCTGCTATCCATTTTGACTGTGTGTCGCATTACGAACGAAAAGAAATTCATTGTAAACAAATGGCAATATCATAAAACCAGTGTTGCCAACAACTGTTCCTAAAACCTCTCAATGAATACCATAGGCATGCAACGTAAAATATATTACACCAATGAAGTTTTGAATCCATGGTTAAACAATGGTAACAGAATTTGAAGCCTGCTGTACTTGCTGCAATAATAGGTATACTAAATCGCCCGAAATCATGACAGTCAAATGTTTCTCAATTAGTTAAATGCCCCCGCACTAGGCATCACACAGCTTTTGTAGGGCAGCTGCCACTTTATAGAATAATGTCTCCATGATGGACCCTCGCAATTAACGTCGCAGGTGTGCTACATTTTCTTTTGCAAAAGGTACGAAGTCCAGGACATATTTCTTTTGCAGAAGGTGTCAAGTCCAGGACATAGGACTTAAACGTGTTAAACACATTGGACTTCTTATAGGCCCTTCCAAATTTTCTATTAAAGACAATTTTTTTTATTTAAGCCATTTTTTAAATATCATTGTCACGTGACTAATAAATACGGTGTATACTTTCGCCACTTTTAAAATTTAATGTCTGAGGCTACAATAAATCATATTGGGAGGACCTTAAAAAGTGCTTACTTTATCGTGAACAGCCTATAGTTCTGTGTGCCCTCCGGCATGCAGTTTAGTTGCTAAAACGGTTGGACAATGGGATACGTCTCAGGGCAAGCCCTACACTCCTTAGGTCGGGTTTAATTAACAAAATGGGCGCATGCATCGCGGCTGATCAAGGTTGTCTGGTGCCATGGCCGCAATTGTAGTCATGTGCACGCCCCGAAGGTAGAAGGGTCTAGATGGAAGAGCGTAGCAAACCAGGCAAAGCGGAGAGGGCCTGGGAAAATCTATGCGACGGTCGCGGAGGATAAATGTAATTCCTTTTATTTAGGGCTGGACAAAGTAGGGTGTTTGTTAGTCCGAGCAGAAAGACTTTGTGAGGTTATTGAGGGTGATATGAAATGTGTCGAGCCGCTGCTGGAATGTATCAAGGGTCGTACCGCAATAGCACGGACCTGGAGGCGGGGGACAGAACTGCGCCACCCGCCCGCAGATGCCAGTGAACGACGCATGAATAAAGTGATGAGGCCCATGACAATGTTAATTTTACATAAGGCGGAAGACTACACAACGTGCGTATAAGTAGATCTTAAGCAGGGCTTTCAAAAGCGCTCATTTTATTGTGAATAGCCTATAACAGAGTTCTGCAATATAAATCACAGGGCCATATCCGAGTCTGGGGCTGTACAGAGCCTGCCTTCCCTTGTTCTGCGATCACATGTCGCTTCGCTTCAATTTTATGAGATTGTGGGAATTATCACGCAGGCTGATGGCCTGGGTAATTAGAGGGATTTATGGCGGCCTGTTAGCCAAACTGCTCTTTGAACGCTATGTTTCTGTCTCTTCTCGGGGTCCTAATCCCCCAAGGATATTGTCGTATTTGCTCTGTTGGCACAATCAGTGTAAAATTTTTGTGCTAGTTTTACAAAATGCTCATCCTTTTTTTCCAATTTCTAATTCGCGATGCAGATCCACAACGGGGCAGTATCGGGGCGCATCTGCTGCTATTCGCAGGCATTTATTTTGAATTATTTGGAGGCGCCTTATGTGTGTTTTAGTACGTCAGCTATATGTGGTAGGAGGTGCCATGGCCTTGATAACAAACTTATAAAGCCAGAAATACTATTAACCAAAAAACTGAAAAATATCAACGACCAAAAAACAAAATCCCGTTAACATATCGAACAGTCCATAAATACGACAGTCCAAAACTCAAGAAAATTCACAATGTTGAATGAAGCACAAAGGTATCGCTGAGTCGAAAGGTGATTTTACGAGAATTATCGATTCCCAAAAAAAAATCGGCTGCTTTAATATCGATATAAAAATCGATTTTTTGTTGGAGCCGATTTAATGGACTATCTACAGATTACTGTGAAGTATAACATGCTGCCAAATCAACTCGCTAAATTCTCTGAGCAACAGCTCCGTGCACCAATGCAACATTCTACTGGTTTGACGGGTGATCGGGTTTTCCCCGCCAGTTGGCCGGAAGCTGCTCTTGAGACGAGAGGCTTCGGCAACCCATGTCCGTATTTGGAGACGTATTAATCGAGATTTAAGGAAGGGGGGGTGCTAAACTCTCTCGGCATTCCAGAAAACGGTTTACTATGCGGATGGCAGAATCCGCGGTGGACGACCCTGAGCTGACCAACGCCTTAACACTTCCGTTCCCCGTCAACTCAACATTTCTGAAGGTTCTGCCAAATCTCTCCTCTCCAAAGCCCCTGTCACACGGTCAGATTTTCGCTTTCAAAAATGTTCGACAGTAAAATTTAAAGACGAAATACGACCATCGAATTTTTCTCATCCAATAAATCTGATCAGATAATCGTGCACGAGTTTGTAAATGTATCACACTGTCAATTTTTTTTTTTTTTTTTTGCTGGGAGAATCAAGTATGAATTTTTATTTAAAAGTCGTTTCAAAATTGATTACAGGAACAAATGCGACGAATGTTATTTATTTTCAATTCTTCACTAAATTTAAATTTTACTTAGAGATATTTTCTGGACATTGAAATTGAATGTCTCAGAGTATCTTAATATTATTGTGCAGTAATCAATTCAAATAGCATTCGTGTTCAGAGAGCTTCTGTAACCTATAAGTAAATTATCTTCATAGCGTTATTTCGTTTCTAGCAATTGTTTGTCATTTTAAAATTTTTTGATGTGAAGAGCCGTTTTCGTCACGCACGATTCTGATCAGCTGAGCCCGTTGAACATTAATAACATTTGTTAGAACATTAATAACATTTGTTAGAACATTAATAACATTTGTTAGAACATTAATAACATCTGTTAGAACATTAATAACATTTGTTAGAACATTAATAACATTTGTTAGAACATTAATAACATTTGTTAGAACATTAATAACATTTGTTAGAACCGCTCCAATATTTCCAAATGTTAGATGGAAGCTAGGGCCACACGACTTTTCTAAACAAACATGGTGGCCATGAAAAGGTTTCGTTTACATCACAACCGTTAAATTCTACGAAATGTCCAGCACTTCACAGGCACACACGTGTGTTTCGCATCTAGCAGGCTGCAAGCAATAATCTCGCCACGTAATTTGACCGAGTGTTGAAAGTGTTATTGCAGTTATGAACTATTTTTTAAGTTTTGTTTTAAAGTACAATACGCACTTTTACCGTAAACAGCTTTTACGCAGTCAAGTACAGGGTGAGTGGTTTAAAAGAGGCCCCGCGGCATATGCGTGTAACGGAGCGAGGGAATGAGGGAATACAGCCCACGGGGCCTCTTTTAATCCCTGAACATACTATCCCGAGTATACTCGTTCACGTCTGGTCGGTACTGTACAGAAGCCCAAAAGTTAGCACCAATACGGACATAGCATTTCCCTGGACAATGCCACTGGCTGCCGCTGACTCGGCAACTATTTTATCGTTGGTTGCTTCTTGTACCATGGATATACTGAATCCCTTTTCATAGGCTACAAAGTGTCAGCCGTAAAAATAAATTTCATAGGTATTGTTCACACCATAAATTTCCCCTTTTGCGACACCTGAAATGAAAAATAACGTGTGCTTTAAGGGGTTAAACGACTCGCCTGTATAAAACATTGAAATAGATAACTATTAGCAGCCAACAGCCGACATTACAAAAAATGCTAAAAAAAGGCACAAATATTACGAAGACCAACAGCAGGGGCCTGGTTTCTGGTCCTGACTATGAAGAATGAGGAAAGAATCCTGGTTTGATTTCGGAAAACCTTGGTAAATAGAAAATAGGATCGTCGGTCGGAGAATCGAACCCAGGTGCTCCCGAATGCTATCTGAACTCGTTGCGTATCGCTGTACCTTGGCGACGAGCAATATCTCGGAGTATTTGCCAGCAAGAGTACAGGCGCAGAATCTTTGCTAGGTCCATTCTGTCACTTATTTGCGACGGATGTCCGAAAACAGATTTTTCCGTTTTTTTTAAAATAATGTTTCAAATCAGGGCAAATAAGAAGGGCCGTTCAGTTTCTGGACCAAATAAGTTTTGCACAATATCCAATAGGTGATATAGGCTATTCGCGGTAAAATGAGCACTTTTGAAAGCCCTTCTTAAGGTCTACTTGCACGTACGTTGTGTATTCTTCCGCCTCATGTAAGATTACCTTGTCATCAGCCTCTGCACTTTATTCATACAAGTGAAACTGTGAAATTATTAGAAAAGTATGTATTTTACAAATCTAAATCTGATAATTTTTACTCGTACATTCATTTAAAAAAAATCGAAATAAATAATTTTAAGCTATCAGAAATGGTTACCTAACACTTTTTATTCGACATTAAGATACGGAACTACTTCCCAGCCATCGTTACCAACTTAACTGGGCGCATGTCACTCAGTGCGCCAGTTAAAATATATCGAGTTAGGAGCAGTGAAATTTTTACAAGGTTGATTTCTAAAGTGCTCACTTTATCGTGAACAGCCTTTATTTTCTAATATCAACAGTGTTCACGTTTCACTATCTGCATTTTTCGCGGACGATTCCACGAGTGTCAATGTATGGAAGGAAGTGGGAATCTTAAAAGTAATATCAGTATGTACAATAAACAAATGTTCGCACTAAAAAAAAATACACTTGTTTCCGCCCGGGGTCGAACCGGGGACCTTGCGCGTGTGAGGCGCACGTGATAACCACTACACTACGGAAACCGATGAAACGTTAGCTTCGTACAAATATGATATAGAGTAAAGCTGTGTACATTATTCAAACTGATGAGTTTTAAAACCAACTTCTTATAAATATAACTGCTCAGAACCAAATACACGCCGCAGTACGCAGTGGCATGCGGTTCTATAAATTATTTTATTGATAGTGTAACGTTTACGTTTATGCAAGCCGTAACCGTTCACGGTGAAATGAACAATTTTGAAAGTTTGCTTAAGATCTACTTGTATACACATTGTATATTCTTCCGCCTCGTGTAAAATTAACATTGCCATGGGCCTCATCACTTTATTCATGCGTCGGTCAAGTGAAACTGAGAAATTATTAGAAAGTGAATATTGTACGAATATGCTAATTTTTTTTCCACTTAGATGCATAAAAAAAACAGAAAGAGAAAGAAACAATTTAAGTTATTGCAAATGGTTGCTAATACTAAGATATGGAACTACTTTGTACTTTCCATACATCGTTAACAACTTTACTGGACGCATGTCGCTCAGCGACTTTTTTCTGAGGTTTATTTCAAAAGTGCTCACTTTATCGTGAACAGCTTTTAGCTAACTACGTTCGTGTTTCTTTTTTTATATACTCAGAAAAGCAAATATTTTCATGTCATTAACAGATTTGCTTACTTTCCTAAGCAAGTCCAGGGTTTCTCTTGAATGACGCACGAATAAAGTGAGAGAGCCCATGAATATATTGATGTTACATGTGGCGGAAGGATACAAAATGGAGGAGAAAAGTAAATCTTTAGCAGGGTTTTCAAAAGTGCTCAAGTAACCGTGAACAACAGCCTATAGTACGCATGGCAACATGCGTAAAAAAAAAAAAAAAATGGAAGTCAAAGCACAACTAACCAAAAATACTACCTACATTGCTATAGATTGTTCACGGTCACGTGAGCACTTTTGAGGCCTATTTGCTTTTTTTTCCTATCGACTATTTTTTATCATTCTACCATTCTTAAAAATAAATATTGCCATGTAAGTAATAAACACAGTTAAACAAAGTTAACGTCTAAGTCTACAATAAAGTATACGCCGTTCACGATAAAGTGAGCACTTTTGGAGCCCTAGTTACTTTTTTCCTTCAACCAATTGATATCCTTCCACCACTTGTTTATGTAAACCCTGCCGTGTGAGTAATAAACACAGTGTGTGCATTCACCGTACCCAAAACCAAAAGTCAGAGGCCACAATAAAATGTTTTTATTGGTTATTATGTCTGATGAAACAGCTTCAAAAAGTGTTCACTTTACTTCACTGGGCGCGTGTCACTCAGCGCGCCCTTTAAAATATATGTCTTCATCTTGAACAGCCTTTAGGCTATGTGAATTAGCCGCTCCCTCCCTTCCCCCCCCCCGCATCATTGTACCTTTCTTAGGAATAACCACTGAGAAGACACGAACTCCCGGGGTTGGTTAGCCCTCGTTCTGAGCGTGAAATCCAAATCCAAGAAGGATTAGGTAACCTGCTTGGTGAAACCCCGGTGATGTAAAATGAAAAACCGCTGCGGTGTGTACACAGTAGGTGTATTTCTTTTTGGGAAAGTCGATTATAGTTTATTCTCCTCCTTCCATTACCAGTAGCCAGTGATTGCTTATTGTCATGTGACGGGGGGGGGGGGGGGGGGAGGGGGAGGCCTCTGTCTAGTATTTCAAGGCACTTTAGCTCAGATGCACTTTCACAATTGTTGGTTCTGCTCATCGTATTGACTAATTCGAGCACAGCTTCATTCGCGTTTTTAAATAATTTTTTGCAGCCTAGCACCCTACATGGAAAATCCTACAAAAAAACACCCGAATGCACACTTTTTAATTACGAGTGAACGTAAATATCTTTGTCGACGTGGCCTTGCGGTATAGAAAACAATAATTAGAACAATCGACCGATGCCATGAAAAGTGATTGGTGGAATTGCAAACGAAATCCTTCGGATACAGTTACGTAGGCCATTCCCGGTAAAGTGAGGACTTTTTGAAGACCTCTCATTTCGAATAATAGTTCAATAAATATATTTTGTTGTAGTCTGAGACGTTAACTTCAGAGTCCGGTGAAATATACACACTGTGTTTATTTCTTACATGGCAATATTTATTTCAAAAAGTGTTGGGAAGATAACAAATGGCCGATAAGAAAAAAAATTACCAGGGCCTCGAAACTGCTCACTTTACCGTGAACACTCTGTATAGGAACATATTCTGGAAGGGGCTGAATCTCGTTGTCTGGTACGAAATTCGCTCATATTTATTTATATTTTAACTTTATTGGGAGGGACTGCAGTTCCTTAAACTTCCAAGCTACACAGATACGTTACGAACTAATAAATGTATAATAATGTGTTCTCTAATAATTTTAATTAGTAATACGAGATGATATTTCATCTGAATCATGTTAAATGTGGATCTCATTTAATCTCCTGTGGTGATTTGGTTTAAAGAAGCGCAGTGTATTATCTCAGTAGAGTCGTAAGTTAAAAAAAACAACTATATTAGACGATCATTACTAAAAGGTTTGTTATAGTAAAAATTATAATATAAAATGTACATTTTTGAGGTTCCTGTTGGAGCTGGATACACGCAAATACACGCAAAGTTGGGAGAAGATAGAGAGAACAGGGCAGACAGGAGGGGTGGCGCTGCGGCTTACGGCTCACGGCTTACGGCTTAACGATCCCAATAGAAGCCAGTGGGCAAAGCTTACTCGAGCCGCGCAGGCGGGGAAAAAAAAATTGTGCGCGCAATAGGAGCGCTACCAAGGGGATATGGGAGGATTATAATGCATATTAGTCGGGAAGAGAGTGATCGCAAAAAAAAAAAATTAGTTACAGGGTTTTAATGAGAGTGGGAACAATCCTAATGGAAATCTAAAGAGGTAACGTCAATTTGGGACAAGGATATCGAGATACTAATGCAACGTGAGAAAAATTAATAAAGGAAAGAATCAGTGAATCAAAGATGTGGAAGAAGAAATTTTTAGGAGGCTCTGTATTGTTTCACAATGGGAAAATTGGAAGAGATATTCCGAGATCAAATTTGCCTGAACCATCGGAATAGTAGTTTGTATATAATTAACCAAATATATAATTGTTGTGATGCTAAATATTTTGTTTAATAAAAAAAAAAACTTTAATTCGTAGTGAAAAAAAAAATGTAGAAAAGTGAGAACAGGTTAGATCTATAACCAGCTTCCAGGGTAACAGCAACTTGACAAATATTCTATTCGCTTATTACAGTTACAGTTGTTGCAGGGCAAATCAAATGTCTTTGAAGTAGTTGTATCGAAGCAGCTAGCTTGTTCTGTAGCATGAAGATAAGTTGTATCGAAGCAGCTAGCTTGTTTCTGTAGCATGAAGATAAGTTGTATCGAAGCAGCTAGCTTGTTTCTGTAGCATGAAGATAAGTTGTATCGAAGCAGCTAGCTTGTTTCTGTAGCATGAAGATAAGTTGTATCGAAGCAGCTAGCTTGTTTCTGTAGCATGAAGATAAGTTGTATCGAAGCAGCTAGCTTGTTTCTGTAGCATGAAGATAAGTTGTATCGAAGCAGCTAGCTTGTTTCTGTAGCATGAAGATAAGTTGTATCGAAGCAGCTAGCTTGTTTCTGTAGCATGAAGATAAGTTGTATCGAAGCAGCTAGCTTGTTTCTGTAGCATGAAGATAAGTTGTATCGAAGCAGCTAGCTTGTTTCTGTAGCATGAAGATAAGTTGTATCGAAGCAGCTAGCTTGTTTCTGTAGCATGAAGATAAGTTGTATCGAAGCAGCTAGCTTGTTTCTGTAGCATGAAGATAAGTTGTATCGAAGCAGCTAGCTTGTTTCTGTAGCATGAAGATAAGTTGTATCGAAGCAGCTAGCTTGTTTCTGTAGCATGAAGATAAGTTGTATCGAAGCAGCTAGCTTGTTTCTGTAGCATGAAGATAAGTTGTATCGAAGCAGCTAGCTTGTTTCTGTAGCATGAAGATAAGTTGTATCGAAGCAGCTAGCTTGTTTCTGTAGCATGAAGATAAGTTGTATCGAAGCAGCTAGCTTGTTCTGTAGCATGAAGATAGAGCTATGTTAGGATCTACGTGTCTAATTGCAGCGACAATCGCAAATAGATTCACAGCCAGACAATGGTGAAGTGGTGCCGGTCTAACAGGCGGGTTTTACCCCCAGGTAGGAAAGGATGAACACCCTCGCGATCGAGACAGGGAAATAACGTTCTACATTATTACACCATTGATGAGAAGTCGGCACAGTGGGGTGCCGTACGGAAAGAAAAGAGGTGTTCACAATAGGGGCTTTTCTGAAAAAATACTTTTTTTTCTCGGAAAGTGGTGCAATTCCACTCTACTAATTAAACAGAACACGAAATTACTTTGGTTTGATAATCATTTCTGGGGAAACTCCGAGTTTTGGGGATTAACTCCCCTGCTCACGCTGGAACTCTGGCTCGGTGCGTAACTTTTGGCTACGCTTGAACAGTAATTTTGTTTGAAAGGGGGCAATGCGTGTTACTTAAATTGTTATTCTACCAAGAGAGACGTGCTGGCTAGAAAGTGAAGAGGGTAATTCTAAAGTCGAAGGTTGTCAGCAGTGTTACTTACACTGCTGTCGCGGTTGCCAGCGGTTCGCCAAGCTGCTTTGGCACGTGTGGTCGCCACTCTGGCATTCAGGGGTAAAATTCAGCTGCTAAACCTGAGTGTCGCTCTGGTACTGTCCCAAGCAGCCGGAGTTCAACTCCGTCACGGGTTGTGTGATTCCGAGAGCGAGAAACAATCAGTTATTTGTTCCAGTACAAAATAACAAAAAGAAACGTACGCGAGCTGATCTGCCTTCCTTGCGAGAATGGGGTCCAACGCCATATGTAACATCTTGGTTAAGGGAAAGGACAAATCGTTGAGCAGAAAATACAAGAACACGGCTAGCCCAATCAGGAAGCAAGACTGAGGAAAATGGAAATGCGTTTTCGAGCATGCTTTAAACCTAACGTAAAGAACCCATTTATTCATCTCAGTACAATATGATAATCATTTAGTGTGAAATATTTAAATTTAATTTGTTATATATATATATAAAGTGATGTATGTAGATAATTAAAATTGACAAGGAAACACGCGCAAACAATTAGAATATTAAAGCGAAAATTCTACACTGTTCTTTAAGTTGGCGTTTATAGCAGTGGCGTGTAGTGAGTTTTTTTTTTTTTTTTTTTTTTTTTTTTTTTTTTTTTTTTTTTTTTTTTTTTTTTACATGGTAAGCATTATGGTAGCCCCACATATTTGAGTGTTTTAGATAACATTTGCAAGTGCCGGGCTGTTGTTCCATTTTCAATTTCTACTAACAAACGCAACTTCCAACTTTGCTTACCCTCTATATGTATTTACCGTTTTATAAAACCTAACATTAGTTATAAAAATGGAAACGAAATGAATGTAATAATAATTAAACTGAATATTATTCAGAGAGCATAATACAAATTATATGAAAACTCCCGTTTTCCCGAGTACTTTCATCTCCTTTCCAAGAAATGAGGACTGAAGGACGCAAACAGAACGATGCAACGCGGCAGGGTAACTCGCTTGCGAGTTCGATTCATCACTAGTCGATCCCGTTCGTGGAAATAAATACTAGATAGCAGCACTATGCATGTACAGTACGGGAGATACGAAAACTGCTCCTCGAATCGGAAATGGGAAACGCAGAATCAAATGTGTTTAAATTTAAAGTTAAAGTGAAAACTCGTGTCTAAAATTCCCATTGCAAATTGTAAGGACTTGTAGTGGCGATCAAGACGGTTACGTTTTGCATAAGAACTCATGTGCGGAAACGTACCGTTTCCCCGCGACAAAAAGAACACCACCACATGAAATGTAGACCTTTCCCACGTCTGCAACACACTGTACGTTGTTCATCTTCTGCGTCCACTTACAAGAAGGGCTCGGTGTGAGGATCAGCGACGTCTACACAAACACGGTACCTACGTACCATGTTCTGGTACACACGATCACCAACATTCGCCGCAGCCATAATCCGCGTCAGCAGGTCCTCCTCTGATTCCACAGGGGTAATCACGCCCTTCATGTGGCCACACAGGAAGTAGTCTAGCGGAGTCAAGTCGAGTGGACGTGCTAACCAAACAATAGTGCCACCTAGACCTGTACACTGATGGCTAAAACGACTCCGCTAGACCACTTCCTGTGTGGCCACATGGAGGGCTTGATTTACCAGACCTCTGTGGAATCAGAGGAGGACCTGCTGGCGCGGATTTTGGTGATCGTGTGTGCCAGAACATGGTACGTAGGTACCGTGTTTGTGTAGACGTCGCTGATCCTCACACCGAGCCCTTCTTGTAAGTGGACGCAGAAGATAAACATCGTACAGTGTGTTGCAGACGTGGGAAAGGTCTACATTTCGTGTGGTGGTGTTATTTTTGTCGCGGGGAAAACGGTACGTTTCCGCACATAAGTTGCAAAACGTAACCGTCTTGGTCCCCACTACAAGTCCTTACAATGTGTATTGGGAATTTAGGCACATCCTGTAAAGGTTTCAAACATTTACAATATGTATAGGGTAAGCATTGCTTACATTGCGTCTATGGAATAAACGCCACTGGCATGTAGAGTGCTATACTGAGTAGAAAAAAAAAGTGTGTGTGCTAAAAGTGTATATGTTTTATGAGGGTGGTGGGTGAGGGGTTAGGGAGAGCTCCGGCACTGCTTAATTTACCACTACATCATTGCAACCAGAGTCTAAAGATTCCGCGCATGTACCTAACATTGACTACCCCACACCATTACAAAATATCAAAAGTCACATAGTCAACAGGGCTGGACGTGTTTGTTTATATCTTGATTTGTTATGTCCTATGGCTATGGTTTTTTTTATTGTTAACCCACCATTAATTTGACTACGCTGCAAATCGCGCTCCTTGCAGAATCACGATCCTTCAACAATACTGGCGCGGCGCGCCACTGACTGCGTGACTCGTGTTGCCACTAGTAGTGGCATCTAGCGACGCGTTGTCTAACTACTTCAACACCGTCGTGCCTTCTTTCAGCTGTTTCTCGCGATCGAGAGCTTGACGAAGCGTGCGAGCTTTAGGTCGACTCTTGCCCACTCACCACTTGCTTCATCGCCCCTACGCGCAAGGTGCTTATAGTCTATTCACTGTAAAGTGAGCACTTTTTAAGGCCCTGCTAAAATTTTCCTTTTATAGACCGTTCACGATAAAGTGAGCACTTTTGAAGCCCTGGTTACTTTTTTCTTTCAACCAATTTATATCGTTCCCCCACTTGTTATTGTAAACCCTGCCATGCGAGTAATAAACACAGTGTATACATTCACCATACCCAACACCAAAAGTTCGAGGCCACAGTGAAATGTATTTATTGGTTATTACGTCTCGTGAAGCTCCTTCAAAAAGTGCTCACTTTACCGTGAACGGTCTATAGCTAGTTTCTATTTTCCGCCACTTTTTAATATAAACATTGCTGTGTGGCCAATAAACATGGTGTATACATCCCACCACTCCCAGAAGTCAACGTCTGAAGCTGCCATGAAATATATTTACTACTTGTTAATGCCTTTTGGAAGGGCCTTAAAAAGTGCTCACTTTACCGTGAATAGCGTATAACTGGCGTGCAGTCTTTCCGTCGGCAACTCGCCTGAACGTGACATTGGGCTGACGGCATGCGCTGCTAACGCATTTCTCAAAGTGATTGGCTCACGTGACCTGCGACATCAGTGCCGATGTGCAGAGCAGTGCTGACAGATTAAGGCCCGGCTACAATCACCATAAGAAATAACAATAAAAAATTGAACCCACACTTATGCGACCAGCTATACGAGCAGAGCTTAAGCAAGACTTCCAAAATTGCTCACTTTAGCGTGAACAACCTATATGTGCGTATCTCAGACAATAAATGTCCTGGAAATATGAGGGTTTTTGTTTTTGTTTTCTATTTTTATCCACATTAATTATAAATGAAATAGTATACTTTATAGATGGACTCTTAAGTAAAAGTTCAATTTAACAAAAAATCAGGTAGATTTTTGATAACACATGTATAAAAAGCTCAAGTAATACATGGCATGATTAGTAAACAACCAAACACGTCATACATGGGGAGTTTTTTTCCAATGATTCAAGAAGTGTGACGAAACCGCGAACAGGCCATAACGAGAAATCGTCTTCAACCGTCCCTGTACACATCCAGCCAGCAGACAGCAAAATCGTCTTCAACCGTCCCTGTACACATCCAGCCAGCAGACAGCAAAATCGTCTTCAACCGTCCCTGTACACATCCAGCCAGCAGACAGCAAAATCGTCTTCAACCGTCCCTGTACACATCCAGTCAGCAGACAGCAAAATCGTCTTCAACCGTCCCTGTACACATCCAGCCAGCAGACAGCAAAATCGTCTTCAACCGTCCCTGTACACATCCAGCCAGCAGACAGCAAAATCGTCTTCAACCGTCCCTGTACACATCCAGCCAGCAGACAGCAAAATCGTCTTCAACCGTCCCTGTACACATCCAGCCAGCAGACAGCAAAATCGTCTTCAACCGTCCCTGTACACATCCAGTCAGCAGACAGCAAAATCGTCTTCAACCGTCCCTGTACACATCCAGCCAGCAGACAGCAAAATCGTCTTCAACCGTCCCTGTACACATCCAGCCAGCAGACAGCAAAATCGTTGTTTAGTTAGTAATAATGTTTTCTGTGTATTTGTAAATTAAGCGATGTTACCCACCGGTGTACACAGGAGTTCGGAAAATACAGTTTTGGCCGAGTCCGATTAAATTGACGTATCCAACAGTTCAACCGGAGTGAAATGTCGGGGGATCTGGTTGGTATATGCCCACCGGAACATGCATAAATTAATTTTTGAAAACGCAATTGCAAATCATACTCTAAGAAATTATTCGGAAATTTTCCATACCAGTGTATAAGTTTGGTGAGGAAGCAGGAGTGGTAATGTTTTCCCCTATACATTCATTGTAGCGTTCCTAACACTTGCTCAGGAAACAGCCAAATGCGTAGGGAAGTTCCCATCTTTGTATAGTAGCGACACTAAACATTCCTATATCTGCAGTTTGATGTGTGGTATTATTACAATACAGTGTATAGGTTATAAACTTCCATTGCGGTTTAGGAAGTTTACCAGAACACTTTTTACAGTGTAGAGCAATAATTAGCACTTCAATTGAACAGCGGAGACACGGAAGTTGTCGAAGTTATTGTGTTCATTTCCAGAACTGCCACGGAAAAAATTTGCCTCTTGAAGTGGATGAAAATCTTGCAGGAATCCCGAGACTTAGTTGATATTTAGGAAGAGACAGCATAAATAAATTAATTGGAACGTTGTTCAAGGTGATGTTTGCGTGTTATAGAATCTTGTCGCTCGTAGGTGCATTAATTCCCTTGTACCCACCACAGAAATTGCATTAACATCCTGTTGTTCGGATAGTCGCTCAATTGGTGTACACCGTTGCACAGAAAAATATTCGCCACTGGTGCACCCTTCGATAAACTTTCGAATGCTGAGATTTAATCGATTTTGAAGTTCCTATGCCAGCATAACCAACTGGGAGACTTAACTTTCTTTTCTTTCTGATAACAATTATTTTCGGAACCATGGCTTAAGTATAACGACTGAATCGAAACCTCAGCAAGTCGTATGTAGCGTATAAATGTATGAAAGTAGTTGATAAATATCCACAACACAAATTTTTGCTGAAGATTTTTTGAACTGTCGCCTCTTATCAGGATGTTATTTTTCTTTCGCACTGTTGCCTGTATTGCTCCTACAGAACTCCCGAGTTCGTGCTCTAGCGTATTTATTACTAAGCTCCGTACATATAATAGAAAACTTTGGTATTTGACTTTATGTATCCTTTCCTCTGACGAAACCACCAATACACAATACAATTATAAAGTCAGAGTTCAGACAATTGAACATCGGTTCTGCGAGCTTCGTAGAAATGTGTATCTTGTTATGTAAATAATATGATATCCCGGAATGTATTTTACGTACTTTTTTTAAATTGGCTTAAAATTTATATTAAAAGTTTATTTCAAAACAAAAAAACTCAATTGTTTACTTTATTAAAATATGTCAGTTCATATATTTCCTCTTCTAATTATATTTGTTTGCCATTTATTTAATTTAAGAAGAGCTTCGTTTAATATACCGAGATTAAAATCGCACTACAATAAAATAACGCTCTTTCCACATAACCTCTGTTAGATTCTCGGCAAAATGTCTGCTTGACTTTGACTTTAAATTTCAACTTTTCGAAATCGTAAAGTGAAGAGTGCTTGACTTTACCTTCCACAGTTCCATTGTGTCGAGCTCCACAAGAAACAACATGTCGGGAAGCAAACGTAAAGTCAACTGTTAAAGTTTACAATTGTGTAAGGGCCTTCAGCCAATTGTGTAAGGGCCTTTAGTGTGCAGACGGGTGCAGGTCGGCTACACTCGGACGAATCGAGGGGAACACAACGCCAGTGCAGGATGCGCATATTTGCATTGCGCCTCTGTCTGCCTATACCTGCCAGTGCATACCGCTACACGCTGACGTTAGGTGTGGATAAGGCAAGTCTTTGTCAGTCAGTGCTGCCAACAGGCGTCCTTGTGCGGCATTGCCACATCCTCCTGAGCCACAAAACAGGAATGCCAACACCGACCGGGATCACCAATAATACGAAATGATGAAATCATCAAAAATATATTTCTGCTTTGTGATTTTCGAAACTATCATAATTTTGCTTCGCCTTCAAAGGAGCGGAAATGAGCAAAACTGCATTTATGCAGTCTTGATTGATGATAAACTATTGTTTCAAGCTAATACTTCAAAAGAACGATATATAAGTTTCTAAAAGTATTTTTGTGTTTGTTTGGAACCTAGCTCTAAATAATTGTTCGATGGCACCACTGTAATAATACGAAACTGTCATTTAAAATATTTTATTTGAGAATGTAAATTACCATACCCGTTCGGCAGGTAATATTAAATTCTGAATATAAGGGGATAGTAAATTTTCCCATTCTTTTTTGTTTGCGAATCGTGGGCATTCCCGTCCAAATGTTAAGCTGGAAGCGCGTTGTACGAGGAGCGAAAATTTCATGATTTGAACGAGTATTTCGATGAAACTTCACCCTACAAGTAGACACAACATAGGATGTCAGGTTCATGAAATTACATTTCCCGTGTTTCACAAGATTCTTCTGAATAATCCGTCAAAAGAACGATTTCAGTATCTGCGGAACCTTAACGAAAAAGAGTCAAGGATAAATGATCAATTAGACGTATTTTAAGTGTGGTACTTAAGGAGCGGAGGGGAAATGGGATTAAAATTAAACGTCTTTATCCGAAGGGGGAAGAACTGATGAGAAGCGACGAGCGCAATGCAAAGTGAGCTGTCTTACCCCAAGGAGCAGATTTGTTTCCAGTCAGCTTCGAGAAAGGGAATAAGTTAGATAAGATAGGCGACGGAACACAGATGGGCACACTCTAAACCCCAAGTAGGACCACGGTGGCTGAGCGGTTAGCACGCTCGCCTCCCACCAAGGTGACCCGGGTTCAATCCCCGGCCGGGTCACCTGATTTTCGCAGGTGGGAATCGTGCCGGACGATGCCGTGTGTCGGCGGATTTTCTCGGGGATCTCTCGTTTCCCCCGCCCCTTCATTCCGGCGCCGCTTCATACTCACTTAAATCACCCTCATCGGCTCTCAAGACCTCACTGTTAAGAGCAGCCCAAATCCTAAACCCCGAGTCAGTGATAGTCAGTGTAATACTGGACACTCAAAGGCAGTAAAAGAGTCTGCTACATACAAACTGCCCAAGCCGTCGAAAGAACGTGGGATCATTGTCACGTTATGGTATTCATTGTCATGTATGGAAATAATTCGTAAGACGAGCTTAATTATTTTTTTCAGTTCGTCCGTGATTGAAATAGAGACTTTGACTAGCTCTACCTATGTCGACACGGGATATAATCATGGATGTGTGCATAGCGTGGTGACGTTACGAGAACTTGCGTGCGCATTCCAGCACGCGCCGAGGTGGCCTCGTCTCTTCCATCCTTCCCCAGACATTCCCCCCCCCCCCTTCCACCCCTGGCTACATTCGTCAACCTGCTAACCGCACGACTGCACCACAGGAACGGGTTGCACGCAATGACGCCGTAATCTTGTTCCTTTCTTTGCAAGTGCGCGCTTTGTCGTTGATTAGCCACGCACTGTCTTGCGGTTCACGGGCTTCTCCGGACCACAATCAAGCGCTCCTTTTACACACACACACACACGCGCGCACGCACGCACACGCACACACACACACGCACACACACACACACACACACACACACACACACACACACACACACAACACACATATATATATATATATATATATATATATATATATATATATATATATATATATATATATGTCTTTTGGACACCTGGAGGAAGTACAACATGCTTGTCCTGATACGACAAACCAAGGACCGCGAATGTATTTATTGGTTTGTAATAGGCTGTTCACTTTTGAAAGCCTCAAGAGTGGGATAGACAAACAACAATTTTACTATCTATGACCCTATTTTTTTTTATACTTTTGCCATAGTAAGTACATTCTCGGAGAAAAAAAATTCGTGAAAATGGTCAGTGGTCAGATATCCCATTTTGAAAGCTTGCCTTTGCCGTTTCCTTGAGTGGCAAGAGAAAAGTACAGAGATACGGACGTAGTTTAATCTGTGGTCTTTCACCGCGTGTAATAAAACCCCTATGTTATATATCTAATTTGCACAGTACAGGGGTACAACGGAAACACTGCACGCCTTGCGCGTAGGAGCGATGAGGCACTAGGCGCGCGTGTTAGTGTCGCCCGTATCGCTCCCTCGCTTCCTGACCTTGGACGGGGAGGTCCATCCCACTCTTAAGATCAACTCGTACGCGCACTGCGTATTCTTACACCGTAAAGTTTAATCGGACTCGACGAAGACTGTATTTTCCGAACTGCTGTATGCACCGATTGGTACGTCGATTAGTTACCTAATGCACAGGATACGTTACTGAACAACAACGTTTCTTGGCAAATGATTCACCTAACACCTTTAATTCAACACTGAGATATCTAACTATTTTATTTCTGCCGTTACCAAGCCAACTAGATGCTTGAGCTGGCAGCTTGCCTAAAATTTATTTCACCTACAGCAACTAGATATAAAGTTGTTTAGCCTACAGTCACTTCGCCTATAGGTTGTTCACGGCAAAGTGAGCACTTCCGAGGCCCTAGTTACTTTTCCCTTTCATCCATTTTGTACCCTTTAACCACCTTTTAAAATAAATATTGCCATGCAAGTAATAAACACAGGGTTTATGGTTCACCGCACTCTGAAGTTAACGTCTATTCCAAATAAGAGGGCTTTCTGAAGTGCTCAATTGACCGCGAATAGTCTATAAAAGACTTTGACTTACACTGGCCATTTTGCCGACAGCTAGGTGAACCGATTTTAGGTCTACTGCCTGCTACCAAAAATAAAATTTGTAACAATGTAAATTAAGGGGACAATTTTATTGTTCCAATTTCTCATTCAAATTAATTTTTTTGGTTTGCAGCGTGTGTGTACTAAAATGTTTTGTTGTTCAAAACAACTGTAAGCATACGAGTTAAATTTCCTAGTACCTAGCCTTCATGTTTTATGTTAACTGATAGTTGGTATTTTGTTTTAAGTTATTAAATAAACCTATAAAAGGTTTTCTTGGTATACTAAAAACTTACGAAACTATTTTTCATCATAATTAGTACATACAATCATATGCGAGAAAATTTATACCTGGTTCTCTAGTATAAATAGTTTGCGGCCGCTAATTAATTAGCATTATTCTACTTTTTAATTTAATGTTCTTCTTTTTCAGAGCGAATATCCTTTATGGTCCTGAATGTTTGGTAATCCTAGCCGGATAGAGGGTCAATACACTAAGGCGGAGGGGAGGGCGGAATTTGTTGGAAAATAGTATAAAAAATGAGAATGACAATGAAGAACACTTCCCTTATTTGGATGTGGCATAAAATAAGAAGTGTTATAACCAAGGCTGATATTTTCATACTTGGGAAACTCTATAATGGATATATTTTATAATAATAAGAACATGGCGAAACTACCAAACAAAGCTTCTTGAACTATGCCAATTCTCGTATTTCGATTACAAGTGTTAATTTTTCTTGTCTACGTGAGGGTCAAACTAACTTTCAGCTGCCACAAATTTAATAATCACACTCGGAGCAAGGACTATTTTTCTTTTTTTAATTCTTAACCAACTTACCCAGAGTCTCTATGCAAGCGTGCAATGTAATATGAGTGTACTTATAAGTAAAGACTGTTCACGATAAAGTAAGCACTTTTGAAATCAACCTTAGAAAAAAAAGTCACTGCGCTTACCAGCATATATTTTAAAGGGCCACTGAGTGAATTCGCCCAGCAAAGTTGGCATCGACGGATAGAAAGTAGTTCCATATCTTAACGTCGAATAAAAAATGTTAGGTAACCATTTGTGATAACTTAAATTATATCTTTCGCTTTCTGTTTTTTTAATGCATCGACATGTAAACAGAGCAATATTTGTAGAATATTTAATTTGTTAATAATTTTACAGTTTCACTTGAACGACGCATGTATAAAGCGATGAAGTCCATGACAATGCTAATTTTACATAAGGTGGAAGGATACATAATGTTCATACAAGTAGAGCTTTAGCAGGGCTTTTAAAAGTACTAATTTTACCGTGAACAGACTATAGTTAACATTTCAAAGGTTTGTTTCAAAAAGAGCTTTTTTTACCGTTACCAGCCTATATACTCATAATTTCAAGATTTGTTTATTTGGGACCATCACCTGCCAAAAAAATACGACGCCCCTTTTAAAGGCGTGTGCACCATAAGGATATTAGAATTTAGTTTATTTTTCTTTCTATCTCCGTAGGTATTTGCTAAAGCACCCCGCAGATATAGTGTTCCTCTGGTATGATTCATATAATAAGATTTCATATCCACTTTCATCATTGGATGATTTACGTGTTCCGTAACTTGGGGGAGAGGGGGTCTGCCTTCGAATCACAGCCCTACAGGATCGGAATAACCTAAGTCTGATTGGTCAGTCAAATCAGAATATGACTTCTCACAAAGACGCGCTGCTAATAAGTAAAAGTGAGTGAGTGAAGAGATTTGGGCGGCTCTTAACAGCGAGGTCTTGAGAGCCGACGCGGGTGATTGAGGTGAGTATGAAGCAGTGTCGGAATGAAAGGGTGAGGGAAACGGGAGATCCCCGAGAAAACCTTCCGACCAGCGGCATCGTCCGGCGCGATTCCCACACGCGAAGACCGGGAGCAACCCGGCCGGAGATTGAACCCGGTTCGCCTTGGTGGGAGGCGAGCAGGCTAACCGCTCAGCCACCGCGGCCCCTATAAGTAAAAGAAACCTGCTTGTTTGGCCGTATGGTGCAGGTGCGAAAATCTATTCGTGGAGTCCCTATTAATAAGCCTTACTAATAGAGTACTTGTAAAGCTGTCGGACTCAATAACTAGAGGCCCTACCAGTTCTCTATTAATAAGCCTTACTAATGGAGTACTTGTAAAGCTGTCGGACTCAATAACTAGAGGCCCTACCAGCTCTCTATTAAAGAAGCCCCCGAGCTATTTTCCACAGCGCGCTGTATACAACCGAGCGGAGGCCACATGTTCATTATACTCTGACGTCATGGCGCTGTCCCAACTTCCCGCGGCTCAAAGTAGAGATGAGCTAAACCAGTATTTCTCCGGAACACCAACTCGTACCTGTTCCTGTTCCCAGTCGATACCTGTTGCCTGTCGATACCTGCTATTCAGAATACCTGCTATGGGTAACCAGCGTGCTAGGCCCATAGACTAAAGATGAGGTAGATCGCTTATTCGTCTTCTGCGCATGTACCCAACATTGTGTTGACCTACCCTAATCCTACATAACTGTCAGAGCCACATGGTCGACACTGATGAACGTGTTTGTTTATATCTTAATTTTTAAATGACAAGCACTATTCTATTAATTAAATACTTTTTACCAGTGCCAATTTAATCAGACTTCATTACAAATTGTTTAAGAGGAAGTATACATTCATCTCAAAGCATTATACTTCCTCGCGTCTCATGTTGTCCTGGTAGGACACTGACAATAGCAATTTCCGGCGGCTGTTACTGTCACATTAGTCGGGGGGGGGGGGGGGGGGGGGGAGAATATTTTTTTTCACGCGAATTCATGGAATCTTCGAAGTTGAAAATGTAAAATGGCATTATTAAGGATCGCAATAAAAAAAAAAAAAATTAAGTTTACAGAAAATTCCTGTGTATCAGTTGGCGAGCTTGTTGATAGAATCGAACAACTCAATGCACATACCTCGTAAACTTTAAACAATGAATACTTCGACATTATCAGCATCACCACGACGTAGCAACACACAGAGAAAGCCTGTAACGCGCTGAATTTACTGCAGCCTGGTGTCACATTCTGAAAGCTCACGTGCGGACAAACGCATTAGAAGAACATATTCGGAATCAATGTGACATCACGTGACCTTGAGATTGGGATAAGTACATGTCCACAGGTATGTCTGATTGTAGACGCGCCTTTAAAGGGGTCTTGGTGGGACCACGGTGGCTGAGCGGTTAGCCTGCTCGCCTCCCACCAAGGCGAACCGGGTTCGATCCCCGGCCGGGTCACCGGGGATTTTTGTATGTGGAAATTGTGCCGGACGATGCCGTTGGTCGGCGGGTTTTCGCGGGGATCTCCCGTTTCCCCCACCCCTTTATTCCGGCACCGCTCCATACTCATCTCAAACACCGTCATCAGGTCTCAAGACCTCGCTGAGCCGCCCAAATCCCTTCACTCATTTTAAGGGATCTTCCTAGTGTCATTTATTATTTAAAAAAAACTACAGTATGGAATATTTCAATGTAAATATTTATTCAGGACAGAAATGGAAGTTGATATTTTGTTGTTCGTTCATAAACTTGGTTATTTGAACATAAATGTGGTCGTTAAAAAGTGTCAAAGTTGAAAGAAATTATGCGTATATGGTGAGAATGCCCCACTTTGATGGAACTACTGAAAAGAATATTACAATAGTTATGGAAATGCTTTGTGCTATGAAATTGCCCCACGTATGGGCTCCACTGAAAGGAATATAACTGCCCTATGTATAATTGGAACCATTGTAGTGAATTGTACTGTATTTGGAGTATATGCGATTATTGAGGAGTAGATGCTAACGAATCAAGTTGCCATACAGTAAACTGGTATATTGTGACCACATTAACAAGAGATCAGTTATCATTAACACTATAATTATAATACCAGAAATATACCGCTAGTGAGCTAACTACCAAACAATAAAGCCATTCGATTATTGAGGAGGGTTTAATTATTGTATTTGAAAGTATGGCGAAGAAACATAAGCAATCAATGTTCATGTATAAAATACATACCGCTCGATTTCCAAAACGCTCCAGAATAAAACTGTAATTACTGTTCACATTTGGCAGCGTAAATTAGTATTTTCACTCTAGGGAAAAATAATTATCCAATTTCCAGTAACGTAAACTGTCTCACTTGATTATATTACATTAATCAGCAAATATCACTTCTTGCCTCGGCTGCGCAGATTTATAAAAAATATTTAGGTAGAAGCATAATGTCTCTACTTCTGGAGGAAGTGTAGGCAAATGTAAATAAGGGAAACCTTGTAAAACGGGTGACGATGCAGGATTCTCGGGAACTAAGCTAGAAAAATCATATTGAATCGAACTGCTGCCACCTGCGACTTACGGTATATCAGGCTTTTCTTAACTGCAATAGTAGTTCTTCGGAAGCCAAAATTTCTCGTAGTTAATGATAGCTATTTAATTGCTATCACCCAGGACAAGCGCCAACACTGATAGACACTTTCGGCAATTTAATTATCTGGGCATTCTTGTTTATTACGCCACTCGTACACCGGCGGCATAAAATAATGCCCTTAATAACATATTGCCCATAGAATGCACTTTAAATAACAATATTTCAATAGGTTTCCAGCGATCCTCAGGATCCCACCTGGGTGCCGACTTAAAGGTTCTATAATAAAGATAGTTTGTATTTGCCGTAGCACAATAGGTGTAACACTTCAAAAAAATTTTCTTGCTAAATATTAAATATCGTACTGCTGTTTAAAAAAAAACCGATCAATGTTAACATTTAAATATATTTATTATTAACATACTACCTTAACAAAGAGCTGCATTAAAACATTAAATTAATATAACAATTCTGAAAATATTTCAAACCTGCTGTCACATTCAACTCTAAAACTGCAATTTAAGATGTAAACAATAAAACAAACACACATTTGCAAAACATAACAAGCTTATAGAGTAACTAAATAACTAATAGTTCTGCCAATAGAACTGTCAGGCAAATAAATATAAGCGATATAATTGCAATGGAAGTAAAATAAAAACCAATAAGTGGGCAGAAATATCAGCTTATCACGGGTTACAAATTCAGCGGAAATCGCTGTAAGTATAGTATGTTCACGAAAAAATGAGCACGTTTGGAAGCCCTACTCTTAAGATCTACTTGTATGCACGTTGTGTGTTCTTCCGCCTTATGTAAAATTAGCATTGTCATGGGCCTCATTACTTTATTCATGCGTCGGTCAAGTGAAACTGTGAAATTATTAAAAATGTACACATTTTGTAAATCTGCTCATTTTTACACACTGAGGCGTGAAAAAAAGAAAGCGTAAGAAATAATTTTAAGTTAACGCAAATAGTTACCTAACACTTTTTATTCGACGTTAAGATATGGAACTACTTTCCATCCTCCATTACCAACTTACTGGGCGCATGTCACTCAGTGCGCCCATTTAAATATGTGCAGGCAGGGGCAGTGACATTTTTCTAAGGTTGATCTCTAATGTGCTCACTTTATCGTGAACAGCCTTTAGCATCCATTAAACACACTATAGTAGTTCGAGTTAACACACTTGTACGGAACTGGCTAGTCTAGCCCGCTGCGAACTCAATACGCAAAGTGCTCGGGGCTTTACAAGCAATATCATTTTTTATTGAACTCTGTGTGAGTGGAAATGTTTATTTCTCTGGTCTTCTATACTAATTGCTAAAGGCTATTCACGGTAAACTGAGCACTTTCGAAAGCCCTGCTTAAGATATAGTTCTAAGGACTGCGTGTTCATCCACCATATGCAAAGTTACCACTGTCAATCTCGTGATAACGTTTCTCATGCGCCGGTCAACTAAAACTGCGAAATTTTTCGAAAAGTAAATATTTTACAAATTTGATAATTTTTAAATTTATATTTATTAAAAAAACTGAAAGCAATCATCACGTTATACACACATGTTTAAGCAGATCCCCACCCGTCATCTTGGATTTATGCGTTGTCTGCGGTCAAAATTTCTTGATTACTGTTGATATCGTCGCCTTTGTAATCGTTCGAATGATGAAATAAATCTCGCGTTTCGCCTCGACGGTTACCAGCTAAAAATTAATAAATGTAGCGAAGCTGTGACAGTTCGACAAAGTTTGAGAAGCTGTAATTTAGGACACGTCGCGCGGAAATTTCAATACTCCTTCCGAAATAGAAGCTTTGGTGAAAAAAAATCGATAAATCCAAGATGGCGGGTGGGAATCCGCCTTAACCTGAAACTTTTAACTCAACCTTAAGACGTGGGAGTACTTTTTCTACCGCCGTCGTTGCCAACTTTACTGGGCTGATGTAGGTCAGTGTACCCGTTAAAACATCGGCTATGCAGGTAGGGCAGTGACATTTTCAAATGGTTGATTTCAAAAGTCCTTTCTTTACTGTGGATAGCCTATAATAATCTGTGCCTTTGCTATGTGTATAAAGGCTCGGTGCACGATGAAAAACGTGTAGTTGACAAAAGTGTACGGATCAAAATAAAAGTAGGCATTCTTTGTGGTATAGTTAGGGACAGGAAAATTTCGCGAGTTCAATGACCTGCATGCTAGACTCCACAATCCTTTGTATAGTCGAAGTTTGTTCATTGGCTGTTGGCCCAGTGTTACTCCACATTTGACAGTGCGGGATTCGCTTCTTGTTCCCTTGCAAGTCGGCTATTGGCGCGGAGTCGTCCAGGGCGTGTCTAATAAACTCTGATCCAATTGCAAAGGTAACGTCAGTGTACACGCGTTTGAAATATATCTTGTCCTGAAATGAATTCGCGAATTTTTCCTATCCCTAGGTGTAGTTAACGGTAGTCGTGTACTTACGGGCTGTATACGTAAACGATGACCACGAACCGTGACATAAATAATGCCTACTTTCATTTTAATACACACGCGTTTTTAACCGTAAACTGAATTTAAGCGTGTTTTTGAGGTATGATTAGAGACCTGAAAAATTCGTGAGTTCGATGACCCGCGGGCTAGGCTCTGCAGTTTTATGTACAAATATGCCGATGTCAACTGTGCATTGGTTGTCTGCTGTCGCAGTGGAAGGCGAAGATTGGGCCACTGTTATCCAAGAGGTGGCAAAACACCGTGTGGGCCAATGGCTAGTTATGTGAACACACGAGTTTTGGATTCTAGCTTGTCCCGAAACGAATCCGCGAATTCTTCAGGTCTCTAGGTATTATCTATTTGCGGTTTATTCCCACTTTTAAAATCAGACATTAAAAAAATCATCCCGTGTAAGATGTTTGTTTAATTCCTAAATACACCACGTTTCACAACCGCTTTATACTTGTGTTAACACAAAAGTACCTTATTCTTGGTTAAACTGAACTTTTACTAATGTTTTATCTGCAAATGATAGTTCATTTCAATTTAGTGTGAATAAAAACAGTGAGAAATTTCCTCTGTTGGTAATGTCTACTATAGGCTGTTCACGGTATAGTGAGTACCTTTTAAGGCCCTTCCAACAGGCGTTAACCACTAATAAATATATCTTATTGCAGCTTCAGGCATTAAATCTAGAGGGTGATTAAATAAATGTATACACTGTGTTTATTGGTCACATTGCAATGTTTATATCAAAAAACTGCAGGAAGATGGAAATTGGATGAAAGGCCTTAAAAAGTGCTCACTTTACCGTGAACAGCTTATAAGACATAGTTCTCATGCGAAATATTATTACACTTTGCGCACGAATACCACGCGCTGTCCCTTTGGTGCGATTTTCCAGACTCGGTTGAGAGTGAGATGGACCTCCGCGTCCAAGGGCAAGAAGCGAGGGAGCCATACGGGCGACACTAACACGCGCGGCCAGTGTCTCATCGCTCCTACGCGCAAGGTATGCAGTGTTTCCGTCGTGACGCTCTACAGTGCAAATTAGATCTGTAACAGTGGGGTTTCATTACACGCGATGAAAGACCACAGGTTAAACTACGTCCGTATAGTTGTACTCTTCTCTTGCCACTTAAGGAAACTGGTTAGGCAAGCTTTAAAATTGTGATATTTAACCACTTCCGCGAATTTTTTTCCCTCCAGGAATACGCGTAATATGACAAAAGAAAAAATTGAGGCATAGATAATAGTTTTTAGAAATATTTTCTGACAAAAAGTGCAGAACGTTTATTTGCCGAGATACGTGTATTCGCGCAAACAATTATTTCACAAAAAATGCGGGCATCCATCCCACTCGTAAGCTTTGTTGTTCATGGGGCGGAGCAATATCCCGGAGGTATGACTTTAGCAGGGCTTCATAAAAATTGAAAGTTTCAGTTGAATGTACTATAGCTAGGGGTAGTGAAATTTCGCGAAAATATTTCTAGACAAGTTATATTTCAAAACAGTGTAGGGTCGTTTACCTATTTTTATTGACTGAATTATTTTTTTTGACACGTGTTAACTGTCTGCACACGAATCACACAGGAGCTGTGCCGATGTTGCTGAATTCTGAGTGGCCTGGTCAAATATGAAAACATCCTCTCAAGCAATGGCAATGGCTAGGGACATGCGAAATTCACGTTATTATTTGGCATTAGGCTGAACTTCACAGTACTGTATGCACTAGAGCCGGCGTCGTTTCCCCATTGGCTGCTGCATAGATGTGAAGACGTTCCCTTTCTAACTGAACTACTTGTGATTGGGGCACAACTGTGAAGTGTTACTTTATTGGTGCAGTCACCCAGGGTGTGTCACATGAAGTATGGTCCAATGGCAAACGTGTTAAAAAGGTACAAATGTTTCGGGTTTAACTTGTCCCCAAATAATAACGCGAATTTTGCAGGTCTCTAACAAGGGCAATATATAGAGACCCGTAAATTTCGCGGATTCATCCGAGGACAAGTTAAAGTGTATTTACGTGTACATATGTGCTTGTACTTTAATTGGACTATAGTTTGTTGGACACGCCCCGAACTAATTTCCGCCAATAACGAACCTGCAAGGAAAATTTGAACAGAATCCCGTGTTACCTGGTCTGGTGTTAAACTGGAGCATCAGCCAAAGAACTACTAACTGATGTTGAAATACACACAGGATTGTGGAGTCTAGCTTGTTGCCGAATGAATCCACGAAATTTCCGGGTCTCTAGCAATAGACGAACTGCTGTTGGGTGCTTATTGTATTGAAGTCTACCCTGTGCACTAATTTTTTCGTTAAAAATCGCTGGGTCTAACTATAGCGGCGCAGAACCTGATGGCATCATTGCGTGTGGGTTGCAGGTGACGAGCCGACAAGATGGCGCCTGGAAAGAGCAGGGACGATGACTGTTGCAGTGTCAACTTCCTCAAATATGTCCTGCAGATCTTCAACGTCGTCTTCCTGGTGAGTAGAGAACTGCACGTTTCCAATGACTAGGGATACCCGATTTTCGCGAAAAGGATTTCATAACTAGTTGTGTTTCATAACACGTTAAATCATATCCACTTTCTTGATTGGATGATTACGCGTCTATTGTGTCTGCTTTCGAATTAGAGACGCACAATGACGGAGTAATTTTCAGTAATTCTGATTGTCCAGCCAAGTTAGAAAATGTTTTCAACAAAAAAAAAAAAAAAAAAAAAAAATCGACCTATAAGCAAAAGTAAACTGCTGATATTCCCGTAAAGTGTTCCAATATAACATGCGCGGAAATCTTTTCGCGAAATTTGGGTGCCCATACGAAAAGATTTCAGGATACGTGTTCCAAAACATTTTGGTTCAGAAACATTTCCGTGGTTGGACCACTATATGTCTTCCCACGAATCACGAACAGGCAGTACTTGATTCTGATTGGTTCACTCGTGTAGCAGTCTTCACGCACAGGCGGCCAATTGGCAAAGAAAGGCTGAAAGTGTGCATGTACGATATTGAAGCCTAACCTATGAGTAAATCTTTTCGCGAAAGGCAGGTGGCCATACGCAGAGACCCCAGAAATTCGCGAGTGCAATGACCTGTAGGCTAAACTTCACAGTCTTATATACCCTCATACAGATATCAACTGTTTATTTGTCGATTGTTGTGGTAGTAAAAGGTGGTGGTTGGGCGCACAACTTATCGCATGTTTGTTATTGGCTCATTTATCTCCAGGAGGTGTCAAACAACACATCGACCAATTACAAAAGTTACATAAAGGTACATGTGTGTGAATTCCAACTTGTCTAGAAATGAACCCGCGGGATTCTCGGGTCTCTAGCCCATACGCATTATTATTTTATGATGCACTTTACTTATGTGTGTGTTTGCTCGTGTTGTCATAGGAACACCCTGGTAAACTCAGCACCAATCAGTGAACAAGTGCCGTGTGGAGTGCATACAGGAATGTGAATTCTAGCGTAATGGCAAATTATATCACAAATGCTGAAGGGTCGTTATTGGTGAGTGTTCAAGCAAATGCTGGGGAACACTTTTGGCGAGTGACATTTACGCAGAATCTTTCACCCTAAACGACATAATTTATAACTCTCATATCATACTGTCACAATTGGCGCGGACGAGATACAGAAAAGTATTTTATGTTTGGTGACAGAAAAATTTTGCTGTTCCAGTGCTGCCCTTTGGTTAGACTCCACAGCTCTATGCATATTCGAGCGTCAGCTATTTGTCCATAACTACTGCTCTGGTTAGTTGCCTATTTCATTCCAGAAAAGGTAGTACGGGATTTTGCCCATTTTGTCTTGTAGGCCCAATTGCAGTAATAATTGACTAGCGAGCTGGATTTAAATTGCCAGGCTGCGAAACTTGTTAATGGATTTTAATTCTTATCATAGGTAACTCTTCACCGACAGGACGCCATTTTCGGGAAACACCACTTGGTTTTAATTTAGCCCCAGGGATGCGAGACTGGATAGGGTCTGCAGTGTACTTGTTGACTGCGTGCACACCAACCACTGACATAATTTTTTAATGAAGTAAGTTTTCTGGCAAAACGTTTCTCTTTATTATTATTGCAATAATACTGTCTTGACTGGCTTCACCTATGCAAGGTAACTATTGAGAAAATAATACGGTAAGTTCTATCGGTTGATTGAACTTGCATCGGACGCAATTAATTCGCTTTAAAAGTCATTATAAAAGGTTCGTGATCATACCTTTTTAAATTTTTTTTTTTGCCATGTCCCTACAGAAAAGTGAAATTGTCCCTGCTGTGAGACGAAAGTCTCTACGAGCATTTAAAATTTACATAAAATAAATTTAAAGGTATAAAAATGCACACCGCATAACACTAAAATTCAATAATGTACTTCGGCACTCACGCCAGCATTTTTTTTTTGCTTGTAGTTTCTATAAAACATGGACATTTACTAGGTTTTCATAAAGTCGTACATTATACATTACATTGTTGAGGAGAGTAATATGCTGCTTACGTATATCACATGTTCTCTATCTTAGGCCCCGTCCACAGTCGACTTGGCTTAAACAACATTACTTACAAAGCACAACAAGCGAAATCGTCTGTCTACAATCGGCGTTAACGTCAAAGAAAAAAAAAAACAGTTAGAAAGAGCAAACGATTAGGAAATAATTTTTCCAGCGCAAGAATGTTTATATGTATAAGTTGGCTACGGCAGTTTTTATGACGTTTAAAATGTTTATTGGCCAGCCTTAAAAACTCGGCGTTAAGATGCTCAGAGATGACTATCTTAAAGCCAAGTCACGCAAATCACACCAAGTAAGTCACGCTTAATGACAGCTGTGGACGTTACCGTCTCAAATACACGTTTTTACTTCTTTATGCTATGCATGTTATGTGCGCCATGTCAATTGTAGACGGGGCCTTGCTCTCAAGGAAGAATTTAACACCAAAAGAGAACCATGGATTTCTGAGCCCATCTTTTAAGCTACATTGAAATGCCCCTACATTCTACCTGAAATTTTTTTATCTGTTCCAACGATCTTACACCAACCCAAAATTATATTAAAAAAATAACCCTACAAAAAGTCACATGGCCCTACTGTTGGTAACACTGAGTTAACGTTTCTCGTGCAGTTAGTATTTCCAAGTATGTAAGTACTCGGTTGTTGTGGGTGTGTTGCTATCTGAAGTCCTCATCCTCCCATGTCAATTTATGACGCTGACCACGAAGTGTGTCTATAGATAATGTGTGTCCTACTGGATGACAGATATAGGCCGTTCGCTGTTAACTCAGCTCTTTCGAAAGCCGTGTTTAGGACACAGAATTGCCAACCATGCGAGATTCGAGATATGGGCGGATCTCAGCAACGAGGTCTTGAGAGCCGATGAGGGCGAAACGAGGCGAGAATGGAGCAGCGCCAGGATGCAAGGGAGAGGGAAAAAAAGGGAGACCCCGAGAAAACCTGCCCAACCAGCGGCGGCGTCCGGCACGATTCCCCACTTGCGAAAATCCGGGAGCGACTCGGAACCCCTGTTCGCCATGGTGGGAGGCGAGCGTGCTAACCGCTCGGCCACCGCGGCCCCTGTTCTCGTTTTTGCAGTGTTGTTCAAGAGTCCTCAAGCGCGTGTCTTATGAAACTTGATAAGATTGCGAAAGTGACCTTAATGCACAGATATTTGAGGTCTATCTTGCTCTAAAATTGGCCCACTAACATTTCAGGTTCAACACGTACCAAGTGTCCAAGCCACGTGGTTTCTCACATTGATAATAGTAAAAAAAGCTATCTTGGTTTTATTTACCTACCTTTGTATCCAAACTTCATAGCTTCTCAATAAAAGTTAAAATCTCATAATTCACTGCTGCGCGAGCAAAGCATGTGGTGTAGTGGTCAGACTACTCGCCTCTCAGGTAGGCGAGTCTGGTTCGATTCCCTGCGGGGCCGCTCCCGGATTCTCGCACGTGGGAATCGTGCCAGACGATGCCGCCGGTCGGCGGGTATCCCCGTTTTCCCCCGTCCTTGCATTTTATTTAATCATTTTTGAAATTTTTACTTCTCTGTCGCAAGGGTTTATAAGTCTCTCTAGACGGTTTTTCACTTGCTCTTCATAGTTAAGACACGCTCTAAGTACACTTAGGGAGGTAGCCATGGCACCAAAATGCAGGCCATGACTGCCCAATCCCTCTTTGCCGCGATACATGTCTCCTTGCATGGTTTTCCTTCCCCTGAGACGCAATAAAATCCCGCCCTACCTTCGGGCCGTAACTTCATATAACACTTAGAATAATGTAGTTTAGAAAAAAAAAAGTTGATTTCAGAAGTGCTCACTTTATCGTGAACAGCCTTATTTTACCAACAAACAAAAAAAAAAAACAGGTAAAAAAAAGTGTCGGCCGGCGCGACTCGTCGTTTGCTCTTTCTGTATCCGGGAAACAGAACAGCATAGGAGGTTACATACTGACTGAGATACGCTCGCTTCGGGGCCTTTATTGCTCGCTCCAGAGCCGCCTCTAGGGAGTCGCAGACAGCCCGCCAGGGTTTCCAGAGCAAGGCGTGGTAGTATTAGGGAAACATAAGCACACAGGACGTAACATTTACGACACGCTACGCTCGTTGCAGGGCCGAGTAAGTACGTGCTCATTCCGGGGCCGCCACCGTGAGGCAGGCACTCCTCGTACCGCCGTGTCACATTTTGGTGGAGGAGAGTGGATATCCGGAGAGCATGAACGTGACAGAGGCACTCACGGATAGAGTCGCTAACGCAATTCCTTCTCATTGCGTCAATTTTAAAGAAAACTATTTCAAACAAAAGACACATTGACGCGATTTTCTCAGAGAATATTAAGTAAAATTTTTTTGGAAAAAATATATATATATATATATATATATATATATATATATATATATATATATATATATATATATATATATATATATATATATATATATATATATATTTGTTATACGTAAATTTTTGTAAAAAACATATTAAACAAAAATAATTGGCAAAATATTTTAACGTAGCATCGTTCCTTAAGGAATTTCGCGTAGAATACTTTTTTGTTTGAAATAGTTATCTGTAAAATTGGCGAAATGAGAAGGAATTTCGTTTAACATTGATCCCCCACTTGGAAGTTCGCGGCTGTCGGCTTGATAGGCAGGCCCCTTTAAAAAGGGACACGTGCGTGATTCGTTCTTGTCTGATGAAAAGCAACATTGAATGACAGTGAAATTAATAAATACAAGCACACCTCCTGATTTGAAAGAAAAAAAAAAAGTTTTCAGTGTTAAATTCATGAACAGTTAGCGGGGAAGCCAGCCACGCAACGAATTTTTCGCAGTAAATATATACACACACACACACTCTTAAATGTATATGGTGTTCCGATATTTTAATTTAATAATATTGTTGGCCGGATAATCTTGAATAAGTTAGAAAACCTGCCATACTGACAAATATGTTTATGAGAATGACCGAACTATTACAGTTTTCCATAGCTGGGCGGACCACTCGCCAACTACATGGGCGGACTCGGTTCGATCCCCGTCTCGTATTTTCGAATGTGGGAATCGTGCCGGATAGTGCCGCTGGTTGGCGGGTTTTCTCCGCAATCTCCCGTTTCCCCCCGCCCTTGCATTCCGACGCTGCTCCATTCTCATCTCATTATCACCCTCATCGGCTCTCAAAACCAAATTTCTCCGCTCCTCCCTCTCCATAGCTGGATGATGCAGAATAAACCTTAGTAGTGTGTATTAAAAACTTATCTTAGCGTAGAATGTTATGGCTAAGAGACCCGGAGATACCGACAGTTCATTTGAGGACAAGATAGAATTCAAACACATTTTATAGACATAGGCAATTAACGGTAAAGTGAGCACTCTTTAAGGCCCTCCCAACAGGTATTTACCACTAATAAATATATCTTATTGAAACCTTAGGTTTTAAATTTTGAGAGTAGTGAAATGTATACACTTTGTTTATTGGTCACTTTGCATGGTTTATACTAAAAAGCAGCAGGAAGATAGAAACAGGACGAAAGGAAAATTTTAGAAGGGCCTTAAATAAAAGACCTCAATTTACCGTGAAAGGTCTATATATGAGTTACACTTTTCCAATTGGATCGCAGTTCATGAGACACGCTCTGGACGAATTTGAGCCAATAAATTATCTGCAAGAAACCATAGACGGAATACCGCGCTGCCTAGTCTGGAGTAAAACCATAGAGGTAATAGATGATGGAGTGGCAACAGCCTATCTTCTCCACGTTTGTCAAGTGAAGCCGATGCCTTGTCTGACTTTTTTCAACTGCGCATGCGCAGACCGAGATTGTTTACGTCAGCCGCCATATTATGAGTGGCGAAAGTTACACAGTAAGCAATGTAAAACATGCACCTTTTTGCCACTACTAGCCCTGTCCTTGTCTTTCATTTTCGGCTTCACTTTCTCGTGTCTCGGCTTCCACTCCACAGACTAATATCTCCATGAGTAAAACTGGAGCATCATCAGCCAATGAAACACGAACTGAGGCTCGAGTGCACAAATAATTGTATAGTCCAGCTTGTTGCCAACTGAAGCCACGAAATTTCCGTGTCTCTAGTTGAGATGAGTGAGTTTTGGGCGGCTTTAAGCAACGAGGTCTTTAGAAATCGATGAGAGTAAAACGAAGGGAGAATGGAGCAGCGCTGGAATGCAAGGGCGGGGAAACGGGAGATCCCTGAGTAAACCCGGAGTGACTAGCCGGGGATTGAACCCGGGTCGTCTTGGTGGGAGGTGAGCAGTGTAACCGCTCAGCCACCGTTGTGTTTTTTTTTTTCCACTAATTACTAGTAGTACAGCCATCCAGGGTGTTCAATTCTATCGTGACTACTACAATTTAAAAAACAGTATATTAGTTATATTAATTCACAAATTTTTTGTGGGAGAGCGGCTGTTTGTCTGGATGCCCGTAATTTAACCTACAATTATATTTCTATTCAAATGCACCATTCGCACTTCCTAGGAAGGTGGTGAGCTATTCTGCCCCGACCGAGACAGCTCCCCGACGGGTATCCTTTCGGCCACCCCCCCCCCCCCCGTTTCACAGCCCCCGCCGGAACAGACCAGGGATCGGGATTCCCACGAATCCGCCCGCGCGACCAGACGCCGTCGGACCCGCACACAGCTAACTAGTCTTTCGGCCGGTCCGTCATGGCACCCAACGGTCGAATGGCCCCTCACACGAACCCGAAGGCCCCCAGCCCCCTCCCTATATGTAGTGTTCTATTTTGTTCTTTTTATTTTTTCCCATCGTCCACCGTTCTGCTCCAACCTAAGCATCGCCCAGGACATCGAAGTACCCCTTCTGGACACCCAGACCTTCGTTTCTCGGCGGACGAGGGAATGGAGCTCCGCTCCTACGGGAAGCCCCCCCCCCCTTTTTTTTTACACAGACACATGCACAGACATCGACCAACATATTATCACAAATCACATCTTTCCCTCATTTAGATTTTATTCTCCGCAGTTCATTCCGTTCTTCTTTCATCCGTTTCAGATCTTGTATTTCTTCTTCTCTTTCTTGCTGCTTCTCCTCCTCTTTTTCTCTCTTCTGTTGTTCTGCTACTTTCCTTCTCTGTTCTCGCCATTTTCTTTCCTCTCCTTTCTCTTCTTTTCGTCTCTTCCTCCTTCTTGTTCTTCTTTTTTTCTCCATATTTCCTTCAATTCATCTTGAATTAATTTCAGATTTTGTGTTCTTTATAACTTTTTCGTGTTTGGAGCTTTTCAAATTTTCTTCCCCACTGTTATTCTGTAAAATTTCAATATTTACTGAAAATTCTGTTTCTTATCTACAAGAGAGAGCTATTTGTATTTTTTATTTAATTTAAACGATAAAACACTAGACAAACACAAATACTCACTCAATAATTCCCTTATTTCCAGCACACTCTCATCCGTTCCCTACTAGACTACTCAGTTAAATCATCATTCATAATTTTTTTTACCAAATCATATATTTTACTAATGCTTTCATTTATTATTTCTACAATTTCCTTGTCATATGTATTATGTTTTTGTAAAGGCCATTTGCCATTAAAAGGTTTTAATTTCTGTTCTAATTCTTTCCTTTCGTCTATAAACATGTCACACAAGTACAGAATATGGTATACCGTCTGAGCTCCCTTTCCACATTGACAACTGTCGTCTTCTATTTTATTTATTTTAGCTAAATATTCTTTGATTTGACAGTGTTCCGTTATTACTTTCAACACACTATTATTAATATTACTTTTACTTTCGTACTCTTGTTGTATATTTTTAATATAATTTTTAGTATTTAGGGCGGTCGGTTTCTGTTGCATCGTACTCTGTTGGCCAATTTATAACACTTAGTTTATAGATTTCTTTCTTTCATTCTTTTAAACAAATAGGTTGATTATGTATATACTTTTCAGTTCAAATATTATTGTGCTTTACTATCTTATTATATGTATTTCCGATGTATTCTATTTCGTTTACTTCATTTTTGATTTGATATGCCGTGGTGTCTTTAGTGAAGTGAAAAGATTTGGACGGCTCTTAACATCGAGGTCTTGAGAGCCGATGAGGGTTAAACGTAGGTGAGTATGGAGTAGCGCGGGAATGAAGGAGGGCGGGGGGAAAGGGGAGACCCCTGAGTAAACCCGGAGTGCCCCTGCCGGGGATTGAACCCGGATCGCCTTGGTAAGCAGTGTAAACCGCCCGCTGAGCCGCCGCGGGTTCCTCCAGTGATGGATGTTGTTGCAGATGGCTGGCGGGGCGGTGCTGGGCGTGGGTGTGTGGACGCTCGCGTGCAGACATTGGCACATCGCGCTGCTGTCGACGGCCACCTACACCGTGGCGGCTGGCGTCCTAGTCACCGCGGGCGTCCTGGCGCTCATCGGCGCCGTCATCGGCTGTGTCAGCGTCTGGAGGGAGAACCGGTGTCTGCTGCTCGTCGTGAGTACACACGATCACCCACCACCTTCCCCTTCCCCCCCCCAGGGACTCCCCCAATTTTCGAGAAGAGATATTCCACGGCCAGTTGTATTGCATGGCACTCTAGCTCAGATCCACTCTCGTCATCACATCCACCCGCTAATCACATGCGTGCAGTATCCGGGTAACTTATTTCTGATTGGCCAGCCGAGTAGGAAAATGTCTTCTCACAAAGATACGCCGCCAATAATACTAGAAAACTGCTAGTATGCCCGTGGGGTATTGGAATATAGCACGCGCGAAAACTTTTCGCGAAATTCGGGTACCCCTACTATTTCACTGGATATGTCATGCCCCAGTGAGACCCGAGAAATTCGCGAGTTCAATGACCTGTAGGGTATGGCTTCACAGTCTTATATACTCTCATACAGATATTAACTGTTTATTGGTTGACTGTTGTGGTAGTAAAAGGCGGTGGTTGGGCACACAATTTCTTCCATGTTTGTTATTGGTTTTATTTATCTCCAGGTGTCAAAAAACATGTCGACCAATTACAAAAGTTAAATTAACGTACATGTGTGTGAATTCCAACTTGTCTAGAAGTGAACCCGTGAAACCCGTCTCTGGTAATGGATAGAGAATAATTCGCGAATTAATTTTGGGACAAGCTAGAATTCAAACCACGTGCGTTTATAAACCTTAAGCCATTGGTCCACACGGTGTTTGACACCTCCTGAAGAACGGTGTCCAGTTGTCACCTTCCACTGTGACAGCAGACAACCAATATGCAGTTTATATCGGCATATCTGTACATAAGACTGTAGAGTCTACCCTGCAGGTCATTAAACTCGCGAATTTTTCGGGTCTATAGTAATGGAAGTTTTCAACGTATACATAGTGTGGGACACTTACCATACATTGGTATACAAATACGGAAAGGTTTAGCACGGCAAATATGTAGATTTGGTAAATACAGTACTCATTTGGCTGTTTCATGTACCTGCTCAGGATCGCTACCACGTGTGTATAAATAAATTTCACCATAAAAGTTTTCATATCATTTCTGAACACTGGTGTGGTAAATTATTTCTGAACTATTTCTTAGAATGGCAGGTCTTCTGTTTGAAAAAAAAAAAAAAAAAAAATCTCCAACCCCTACTTCAGAAGCTGCCTTTGTGCGAAAAGCCATTTCTTCTCTAAGGCCACGCATCCCCATCCTGGAATGTGTTTTTTTTTTCTCGAATATCTTGAGAGCTGGTCTGTCCACACAGCCAGCCATCACTGCCAATCCAAGGACATACACCCTCGACCCCCTCCCTTCACCGTCAGCCCAGAAAACGTCTTTTGTTTGACAACAACTTCAGGGATTTGTCGATTTGTTTGAAAATAAATGACAAAAATCTCGGTTTTTCTGATGAAAAACTTGATTTCACATTCTAAATGACTTTGTGATGTTGGCAGTGTTGGAAAAACCTCCAAAGTCCATGATCGGAATGGAATATCTAAATTATTTCTTTTTTCGATAAATTTTAAAAACTTTACATGTTCACGAGTGTTGATTTCAATATGTGGCATCAACCATTCCACACTGATTAATTCGAATGTTACACCTTCATCGTTATTAGGTGTATCGTATGTGGCATTCAAGTGTATATTGCCGAATAGAATAACAAATTATTGTTTAGCATTTAATATGACATGTTTGTAGTTTTCAGCAAATCCCAAAACCATACTTAACGGTATAAAACTTCGTATTTTTCACCAGGGTTTATTTGTAGTGAGTAATCACTAGCATTGTTCCACCCAGCCATAAGCCCTGTATAAATATTGTTTACAGTTCCCGAGAGATAGTTCTTTATCGTGGAAGTAATTCCAACATATCGTGTTTGATCGATTTCCACTCCATTTAGCAGAGATGCAATTCTGTCGATTAAATGAAGTATTCCATTTCTTACTATTTTTGTAGTTGCTGGTTTACTTGCATCGGCTGTCTTTTTAATGGTTCCTCTAAACCTTAAACTTCATTTCGATGGTAACGTTTAAATATCATGATTTAGTATTGAAATCGTTATTTCCGATAGAAATGTGTACGGACCTGCTTGGAATGGTTTATACTCATATATTTCCATATAGGTGATTGCATTTTCATATCTGGTAGGTTCTTCAGTATTAAGCATGTCTTCCATTTGTATTAATAGTATATCCTAATTATTTTAATTACAATTTGTTGCCTTGTGTTAACTTCACAGGTATCTTATTTGAAGTGAGCATGACGTTTACGTCTTTTTATATTTCCTTTCTTCGAAATATGTTCCTTAGTGAGATAGTTCTTAAAAGAACCGCTTGCTTTACGTCCGAATTTAATATTGTATACACTACCCATTATGTTTGTAATGCACAATGGAATGTAACTCTTTATATTGCTTTTTTTTAAAATGTAAACAAACTGTAATTTCTTTGTTTCTAAAATTAATAAGTTTACCATCTTGATCGATAATTGTAACAACTATTTCATCAACACGTTTCACTATTACTGGAAGATATATCAATGTATTAGGTTTTTGAATTATTTTATATCCTGGAGCTACTGCACATGTATTGTATTTGTCTGTTCTCCATTTAAATATGAAACATCTACAATATTAACATTCATACAACATACATTTACCAACAATATATTAACCTGTTTTGATTATTCGTGTAATTGATTAGTTGGATATGCTCTCCATTCCTAACCCAACGTATTTGCAATTGAATTGTCTTCTGAGTAATCAATCTCAAAATTACTATACATCGCACTAGTTAACGAATTTGGATTTTCACGTAATCGGAAATGTACATCTATAGGTAATGCCACTTTAATGAATATTTCAAGGTCATCCAACTTATAAGATCCTACCGGTAACACAATATTGTATGTTTTTTCACCAATATTAGCCATACATAATTGGTTATGCATATCAATGTTTGGTATGCTGTTGTAAGTAACGAATTCTATTAGACTTATTTGCCATTCTTCATCTAACTCCAATGCAGGGAAATATACCGCACACAATTGCGACTAATTTCCACTTAATTTCAACGTAATTGACATATTACTAATAGGTTTTACTATTACAATTACTGATATAGCCTATTTATAGCCAAAAATATGTAAACATAAATGTCCGCAATTAATTGTATTTTGTGATTGCTCAGTTTTGTAATTATATCTTGATTGCATGTTTTAAAAATTATTACGTATTTCAACTGGAGGACAGAGTGCAGTGAATTTCATAAACATTAAAAAAATATTTCTTCATTTATGAGTTTTTACCATAATTTAAAAACAGTTGTCTATCGGCCGCAGTAGATGTATCTACTCACAGCTCGACATAAGTGCTACTCATACATACATCAAACGAACTTATTTTAATATCATTTGGGGTAAGATTTTCCATTGTTAATTTTTTTCTTGTAGATCGTTATATATTTAACTTATCCGAATATAGGCACGTACATTATTGGCCAGGTTTAAATCGTATTCAGAAATTTATTTTGCCGTAAGATATCACTCACCAGGCAGAATCGTGTAAGGTATGTGTAATTTGTACCTGTAAACTTTTTAATGTGTTATTTATTCATACCTAGTTGTTTGTTATACTTGTCTCTCATGTTATTGATGCATACGTAGAACTCGTTTGAAATATATTTCGTTTAAAGACTCTGCCTTGTGTAATTTAATTCTGGCTAGCTGGATTTCGGTTATTCAGTTTGCAATTGTCGACATCAGATGTTATTCATGTAGTTAAAATTCTCTCTCATGTAAATTATATTTCTAAGTTCGAGAATCATGTTACATTTAAGACCAACATAATTCCACTTATTACTCACGTAGTCGTTTGACATTTGCGATTCGATTCGTGTAATTTATTCATATGTAGAACTCGTTTAAAGACTCTGAATTCCTCTCGTGTCATAAATTTATTCGTAATAATCGCCTATTTACCACCAATATCTCTACAAACACATCAAAATTAGAAAAAATAAGAAAATTTTAGACTCAGCCCACTCTTGCACTCAACTCAACACCTTAATAAAACACATTGCAACCCACCACTCTGGTCAGTAGCCTCTAGAACACCACAGCGTTAACATTGTACAGAGCTCCTGCTCCCCAGCCAAAAAGAAACTCGGGGGAGTGCGATGACCCTGACCTCCCCCCTTACTTCCCCATGCCGTAGCAGACATCCCCAGGTAAGTGGGCGAAACATGCCCGCCACCCAGCAGGGAGGCAGCTGGCACAGTAGTAGATGCTGCCAGGGGGTCGAAGCTCTATGGGGATTTCGTGGGCCACTAAATTATTACGTAGAATGACTTCCACCAGCTGTTGAAGCAATGAAAACAATGCTCTTTAATAAAGAAAGCTGTATATTTATAAACAATATAATTTTATTTTTAAATATACTTAACTCACAAGTAAATTGAGTTCAATTATTCTCATCACCTTTCATAAAATACATAATTTTGATATAGGCATGCACTGTCAGCGCCTGAGCGTTGAGTTGTTCACTTGTTTTGATTTCGTTATGTTCGTTGCTGGAAAAGGTGGAGTTGATTGCAGGAATTGGAATTGAGCTTTATTGAATTTTCAAATGTTGATTGCCTAAGAATAAATGGTACATCAATAATTGATATCAGCGACAATGCCTTTTTAAGAAAAATAAATATGTACAATTAGCATTTTAATAAACGATTGTGCAGTTAACAGAGTAACCAACCTATGTATTCTCTACCATCTGTTGTTAAACACACATTTAGTTCCATTTGTCCGCTTGTAAATACAGCATTTAATTATAACATTTTTACCAAATTGTTATTAGTAGTAACTAAAACGTATGTCTGAAAATTGAAATAATTATGTATGCGAGTTGTACGGTTGGCAGCAAATTCAACCTAATAGAGGAAAATAACGGTCCACCAAAATAGCATTGAGCTTCGCCTGTTTACCTTGTTTTGTGGTAGCTGCCGGCTGGAAGTAGGCGCGGCCGCGGCGCCCATGTGCGTGTGTCTAGAGCGCAGGAGCGTGAGAAACGGGACCTGTCCCCCTCCGCAGCCTCCCCCTCCCCCCACACGGAAACTGGTCTGCACAACACTGGTCCCTCGCGACGTCGCCCCCTCCCCCTCCCAGTAAAACAGTCCATCTGTCGGCGCCGTCCGCTATGTCCGTCTGGCCTTGCACCAGACACTCATGTGGCCAGAGTCACGTGGATATGCTGTCAACAAGAGTACCGCTGTTCGATATCATAACAATTTAATATCGATATTTTTCGAAACAGTTACTCTGAATTTTCGGTATACCGAAATCATCGATAATACCGAAAACTTCTATAATATCGAAATATCGATATACCGGTATTTTTCAAAGTTAGATATCGTTCGATAAGTTATTTTTCATATCGATAGTTATCCATACATCGATATTTTGAACAGCCCTACCTGGAGGGTAGCGCTTTATTATGATTATTATATTTCAACTCCTCACGTGAAGATTCATAACTTTGGGGTCTATTATTGCTGACATGGGTTAATGGTTTAAATGGGAATGTAGGAGTGATGCAAATTATTGATGAGTTGCATAACGAACAGTATAAAAAAAAAGGGGTTTATTAACATTATGATTGTTCACTATTATCTCAATATGTGCATGAATGAGCATGTGCAAGGGGGGGGGGGGAGGAGCTGTAAAAATGTACTGAAATATTAATATATTTTAAATGATATAGATTTAACCAACTACATTCTGATATGATACCGGAGGCTGATTAAGATGGCGGAAGCCGACGGCCGGACATATCCATCTTCTGTGGTCTTCGTTCCAATGGCTCGACGACAAACTCCCAGTGTTAAGTTGGCCTATATCGGGCGCTTTGTTTAATATTCTCGGCTCAGTTTACTGGCCGGTGGAGAGACTTTCTGCAACTGCCTTTCGCAAGTGTTATTGCAATCACGCCCGTGCCTTAGGTTCAATTTGTTTAAGGTGTGTTCGTGCAGGCCGGTCAGCTAAGGTCTGATCACGTCATAACAGTCACCTCGCCTAAAATTCACTTGGACTGAAAACTCTGCTCAACAACTTCACTCAGAAGAATAATCTCACGCGAGAAAAGTTTCTATAAGATGTGGCCACGTGGTAACGTAGTGAAGGCGGATTCACAACAATCCGTCGTCCGCCAACCCTTCTGTACGGCAAAATTTCAGTGTGACAACTTAACATGGTGATCTTTATTTAGTTGGAGGTACATTTTGGTCGGAAATAAATTTTCAAGAGAGAAACATTTTGGGGAAGTAATTTTTTTTACGTGATAAGAATTAATACTGAATTATTGTTTACATTCTAAATTCCTTGAATTTACCGCCAAAGATAAATAAACGCGTATCAACCGCTTTGCAGTTTATTTCAAAGTGCGCACACCTGTCCAGGGAATGTCATCAGAAGGCGGTGGGTGGCCCATCCGCCCGTCCGTCGAAAGTAAAAGTTTGGGAAATATTTGACGGATGGACGAATAGAAATAAAAGGTGCCCTGCGATTGGTTGAAGATCACATGACAGCCGGACGGACGGGCGACCGGCGGATGTGAGTCCGACTTAAGTTACCCTTATCCAGCCGGCGTTATTGTTATTAATATTCCTTTCTAGTTATCACATCGATCTCATCGTAAGCAGCCGTGTCTATTACAATTTACACACACACACACACACACACAGATATATATATATATATATATATATATATATATATATATATATATATATATATATATATAATAAAAATGTAGTATTTCAATGTAATTATGTATATTTTTAGGACAGAAATGAAATTCGGTATTTTGTTGCGAAATTATAAATTTGTTTATTGGAACTAAGTGTGGTCGTTGAAACGTGTCGGAGCCAGAGAAAATTGCTGTAATTAGCTCTTTCTTTGAGATGTGTATTCTTATGTACAGGATGTACGCGGTAAAATGAACACTTTTGAAAGCCCTGCTAGTGATCTACTTGTATGCACTTTGTGTCTTCTTCCGCCACATGTAAAATTAACATTGCCGCGAGCCTCCTGACTTTATTATTCCGTCGTTCAAGTGAAACTGTGAAGTTATTAGGAAAGTAAATATTGTATAATTCTGCCCGTTTTTACATGTAGATGTATTATAAAAAAACAAAACCGGAAAGCGAAATATATAATTTAAGTTATCACAAATGGTTATTTGACACGTCTTACTCGACGTTAAGGTGTAGAACTACTTTCCATTCATTGTTACCAACTTTGTCCCATTCATCGTTACCAACTTTGTTCCATTCATCGTTACCAACTTTGTTGGGTGAATGTCACTCGGTGCACTGATTAAACATTTGCAGGCAGGGGAAGTGACTTTTTCTAAAGTTAATTTCAAAAGTGCTCAATTTATCGCGAACAGCATTTAAAACAGTGCTTTAAACTACAGCGACAATGCCGTATCTTTTCCGAACAGATTGCTGTATTAATACACCACAGTTACCGCTTAAATCCCTGAGGAAACAGAACACGCGCAAATTGTTTGTATGTGTATATATATATATATATATATATATATATATATATATATATATATATATATATATATATATATATATATATATATATATATATATATATTCCCCATCGTCGTTGCAATGCTTGCTCAAGACCGGATGTGGCCTTTCTTGCTAGGAAGGCTCCTTAACGTCGAAAGAGATCTCGGAATTCCCGATCCTTGGCTTATCCGGGTTTCGATCCCGGAATTTCGTGTTTCGAGGCTTACGCTTTAGTGTCCTTGGCTGGCCATGGCTTTTACGCAATAAATCATTCTCTATATAAAAAAAAACGACATTTCGATATTTTTTTTTTTTTTAGCCTTGAAACGGTCGCGACGTTTATTTATTTTTATCACCTTGAACGTATTGCACATAATGCGATCATACTGTAAACGTATCTGTTGATAAACCACGATCGCTTTCTTGCACGAAAAAAATAATCATCTGAAATAAACAATGAAAGGAAGTAAATATACGCCTCCTCGAATCCCACAGAAACATATGCAAATACAAATCAGGGGTGTATATCGCAGCTGAAGTGGAGTTGAGTTGAGAGATTTGGGTGGCTCTTAACAACGAGGTCTTGAGAGCCGATGATGGTGAAATGAAGTGGGGATGGAGCAACGCCGGAATGCGACGGGAGATCCCCGAGAAAACCCGCCGGCCGGCGTCAACTTCCGCCACGATTCCCACTTGCGAATATCCGGGAGTGACCCGGCAGGGGATTGAACTCGGTTCGCCTTGGTGTGAGGCGAGCAGACTAACCGCTCGACCACCGCGGCTCCTCACACCTCGTTTTTTAATTTTTTTTTTTTCTCTGTTTCGGTTCTCTTGCGCCCCTCGGCATGAACCAAGTGTGCCCGTTTATAAAATGGCGCGTCGGTTCCTTTGATGTGAGCGTACCCTTTCTCTGATTGGCTGTGCGGGGCTCTGGGAACTTGCTCTGTGTCAGGGGGTCGAAGCTTTATAGGGTTTTCGTGGGCCACTAATTTACAAGGTAGAATGACTTCGCCAACTGTTGAAAATATGAAAATAATGCTCTTTATTAAATAAAGTTTTATATTTTATGAACAATATAATATTATTTTTAAATATACTTAAGTCGCAAGTAAATTAAGTTTAATTATTCTCATCAACATTCATAAAAATATATAATTTTTATTTAGGCATGCACTGCCAGCGCCTGAGCGTCGAGTTGTAGTTGTTCACTTGTTTTGTTTCCATTGTTATGTTCGTTACTGCCCACTGGAGAAGATGGCGTTGATGTTTCCAACCAATCGCAGTAATTGGAATAATTGAGCTTTATTGAATTTTCAAATGCTGATTTCCTAAGAATAAATGGCACAAGAGTTATTGATGTCAGCAACAATGCCTTTTTAAAAGAAAGAAATATGTATAATTTGCATTTTAATAAACGATTAGGTAGTTAACGGAGTAACCAACCTACGTATTATCTACCTCAAATTGTTAAACACACATTTAGTTCCACGTCACTGTTTGTAAATACACCATCTATAACATTTTTACCAAATTGTTATGAGCAGTAACTAGAACGTTTGTCTGAAAAGCGAAATAATTGTGTTTAAGAGTTGTACGGTTGGCAGCAAATTCTACCTAATAGCCCAAACATAGAGGAAAATATTGACCCTCGAAAATAGCATTAAGCTTCATCTCTTTATCTTACTTGCTTTGTGCTCTGTGTCTGGCTAGCGCTTGCTGCGAAAGGTTCCTTATTGGCTGGTTGGCCTGGTCTGCCGGCTGGTGACTGGGCTACCGGGCGTTGATTGGCGAACGGGGGTGTCCCCGGGCCAGTGGCGTCATTTTTTCGCTGGCGCGTGCGGCACAATAGGGTGTTTCGCATCCGTATTCTCGAGTGTTCCGTAGCAACGTCTCCTCGCGGGCGCCGCCGTAGAGAGCGGCGCGTACGTGGAAGGCGTACACGTGTGGTACACGGGTCAGTCACACCGGAGCGTGGGACGTCCCTCAAGGTCCGACACACACGCCTCCTTCCCCGGACCATCAACCCTATCGCTCGCCCAGACCAGTCGTCGGCTCCACAAGGAATTTTAAAAAAAAAGGAACACCACCACACGGAAGCGTGTGCCCAACACCTGCTTCAAAACGTCGAAATAAGGATGTCGAACAAATATCGATATATCGAAATAACGATATAATTCGTCAATATATTTTATAGAAATTAATACAATGTACCAGGTATCGGAAATAAATATTTTCAAATGCTCTTTTATCTTTTAATAAGCTCTGTTTTGAATTAACGATATAATTCGTCGATATATTTTATAGAAATTAATACAATGATCCAGATATCGGAAATAAATATTTTCGAAATGCTGTTATATCTTTTAATAAGCTCTGTTTTGAAAACAAAAATTGGATTAAAAAATTGTTATGTTTACTTTGGCAACATGCACCACATCTTTATGCAATGCCGCGTGTCCTCAATATGTAATATTCCAAGGAATTTTACATTTGTCGAAGCCCTTTAATAAATAAATTATCGGATTCCGAAGTGCCGACAATCGATATTTTTCTTTCGATAGATCGTTTCGCAAAACTTTACTTTTATAAATAACCAATGTAAATTATATCCTTATTTTTTCCCCCGATATCAACATCCTTACGTTGAAACACGTCGGAACTGAAATGACGAATGCGGGCAGAGTGGTTTGAGGTCATCCAGGCGTTTGCTCTTTACTGTAGTGCCGCAGAGTAAAGGGTGTTCACGGTGAAATGAGTACTTTAGAAAGCCCTGCTTACAACCTACTTGTATGCACGTTGTGTATTCTTCCGCATTATGTAAAATTAACATTGCTATAGGCCTCATTCCTTTATTCATACGTCGGTAAAGTAAAACTGTGAAATTATTAGGGAAGTAGATATACAACAAATCTACTAATTTTTACACATCGGTATATTAAAAAAACCTGAAAAGGGAACACCAAAAAGGAAAGAAATAATTTAAGTTGTCACAAACGGTTACCTAACTAGCACTTTTTATCCGACGTTAATATATGGAACTACTTTCCTTCCATCGTCACCAACTTGACTGGGCGAATGCCGCTCAGTGCACCCTATAAAATATATATATGCAGGTAGATGCGGTGATTTTTTTTCTAAGGTCTATTTCAAAAGTGTTCCTTTTATCGTGAACAGTCTTTACCCTGTGATAGTGCCACAATATACATATGGCGCTGTCGAGTGTGGGGCCATCAGAGCAAAAGGGAAAAATAAACCGAGTGGCGGAGGCGAAAACAATTTATTTTGTAATAGCTTTGTGGGAGGGGGGGGGGGACGGAGAAGATGATGTAGAGGGAGGGGTAGAGTGACAGGGGGTAATGCAGAGAAGGGGGGGGGGGGCGACATGATTGACACAATTGAATGAGCGCGGGGTGGTCCAGGGAGGCTGATGGGGCTATCACGTCTCTGGTCAAGGGGCAAGCCACCTGACCCCCGCCTACTTGCTCCAACGCCGACGCTAACACTGTACTTTCCTAGTGGACACCCAACTCTCTGGCGGTCTTGCTCATCTGGACAGATCTCGTGTGTTCCTTCTGGCGTAGTATCATACACATTTCACTAATTATGGCCGTTTCCGAACTCGGTGGATGCGTCCATTGCTCACGCATCCCTACGCCCCTTCGTGCACGCATCTACTGTGAAAATGGCTGCACCGAAGGGATGGATAACATACACGAATTCTGCTACACCAAGAGCGCAAGTTTAGGTAGCGATAGGTTTCACACACTTTTTGCTACTTCGAAGTTGTATCTTTATTTGTGTAATCTATGGGATCTCGGTGAAATGTCAACAATTTACAGGCAGACGAAAATCTTGTTAGAGTTGTGGTTTTATAATTTCGGTTTGGCAATGGCTGCAAATGGAAATCGAGATTTCTTGTAAATAGGAAATTTTATGTTTGATGAGCATATACAAATGCATTTGTTGAAATAATAAATGTGTATAACGACGTTGATTGCTCAAGTGATCAGTATTTGAAACAGCATTTTTTTTTTACGAATATGTTGGAGTCCTATTTATACACTGTTAAAAGAAAAAAGCTTTCTTCAATTTTAATTATCAACTAAATGCAACCACACAGCCACGCCACACGCGCGAAATCAGTTAAACAATAATATAAACAAATGACGAACGAATTCCGTAGCTAAGGGATGTGTGGATGCGACAGTGGACGCGAGTGTTGTATCCCTGGGCAGTGTACGCGCGAAGAGATGCATCTGCATCCATAGTGAGAGAATTCGGAAACCAAGCCAATATGGCCGCATCCACTAGGATGCACTTTCCATGGATCCCTTACCCTAACGGATCCATTAGGCCAGTATTCGGAAACAGAATGTCCTTGCAGGCTTGCGTTTAAAAACTCTCCAGTTCGTATCCTCATACGCGACTGGATGAGTATAATTAATTGCAAATTAAGTAGTTATACATAGTATGTTCACCTGGAAGGCTGCAGGATGGGGATCGTAGGTACGCGACGGCCATCTTGGATGATGTAACTTTTCCGCTTTTTCCCTCAAAAAACGGCAAAAAATGGTAGAACTTCTCTCAAAACCAGGAACATTTCCCACAAAAAATGTTCTTTGTTCAATGCGGCTGACATCTGCGCAATGCGGCGGGATCCGGCGGAAATCGAGTAAAAGCCAGCCGAATTGTGCAGTCATATACAGGCACTTCATGCTCTGTCATTCCATGCCAGCACCATCCACCGTGTCTGAAGAAAATGTTCTAGCTCATTGCCACGTCATGCAGCTTCATACACCACCTTTTTAGAAGCATATCTTCTACGACCTATGTCAAGTACGCATATGCTAAGGACAGCATTACAAACCACGCACACATATATGCTAATTGTACATATGCTAATCGCACACACGTCAATCAACCCCGCCACCTTGTCGTCGTCCTCCGCCATCTTGGATTCCCGCCCATCTCCACCCTTGATTTTCTCATATTCCTTCTGGTCACCTATTTTCTCTCTTGTCTTCTATCACTCCTTCTTGTCTCCCACACCTATCCTATCTCTCTCTCCCTTTCTTGCCTTGTTCGCCCGCCATTTGTAATTCCCGCGCCTGCCGTCAGACGTCTGCTGTATTATACCAACACAAAAAATAGTCTCACCGATACCAACGCTCCTAGCTGCGAACGGTAGAACTTAGTACACTCTGGTGGTGGGCGCCAGAATTAATGATAGAGGGCGTAAAAAGCGCGCGCGCGAGAGAGAAGGGGGGATAGGGTGGGAGACAAGAAGGAATTATAGATGGCTAGAGAGAAAATAAGGAGACTGGAAGGGGTATGAGAAACCAAGGGATTGAGCGGATGTGGGCGGGAATAAAGATGGCCCCCTATAACAGACGTCTGGCGGCAGGTGCGGGAATTAAAGATGGAGTCCGTACAAGTCAAGCGAGAGAGGGAGGATAGGGGTGAGAGACAAGAAGAAATGATATAAGGCAGGAGAGAAAATAGGAAACCAGAAGGAATATGAGAAAACCAAGGGATAGAGCAGGCATGGGTGAAAATTCAAGATGGCGGGAGACGAAGGTTAGGTGGCGGGGTGATCGACGTGTGCGCGATTAGCATAAGTGCGACTAGTATATGTACTATAAGTGTGCGTGGTTGGTATTGTTACCCTTAGCATATGCGTACTTGACATAGGTCGTAGAAGATATGCTTCTAACAAGGTGGTGTATGAAGCTACATGACGTGGCAATGAACTAGAACTTTTCTTTAGACACGGTGGATGGCACTGGCATGGAATGACAGAGCATGAAGTGCCTGTATACGACTGCACAATCCGGCTGGCTTTTGCTCGATTTCCGCCGGATCCCGCCGTAGAACATTTTGTGCTGGTTTTTAAGGGAATTTTGGGAAATTTCTGGCGATTTTGGCCATTTTTGAAAAAAAAAAAAAAGGGGGGGGGAAGGTAAAAGTTACATTATCGAAGATGGCCGTCACATATCCCCGATCCCCATCCTGCAGGCTTCCGGTTGAACATACCATGTATAACTTCTAAATTACTAGGCATCTCATGGTTATAGGCTATACACTGTAAAGTGAGCACTTTTTTGAGGGCCTTGTTACTTTTTCCTTTCAGCCATTTTTTATCCTTTAACCACCTTTTTAAAATAAATATTGCCATGAAAGTAATAAACACAATGTGCATATTCCACCGCACTCGGAAGTTAACGTCTAAGGCAAAAAGAAAAAAAATTATTTATTGAAAATTATTCCAAATGTGGGGGACTTCCAAAAGTGCTCACTTTACTGTGAATAGCCTATACTTCCAACTTTTCTGAAATCCTGGCAAAGTTCTACTTCCGGACTATTCCTCCGCCTCATGGAGACAAAGATTAATCACGTCTAGAAAATTATACCGATATACTAGGCATTAAAGGCTGTTCACGACAAAGTGAGCACTTTCGAAATAAACCTTAGAAAAAAGTCACTGCCCATTTCTGCATATATTTTAACGGGCACACTGAGTGACATGCGACCAGTAAAGTTAGCAATGATGGAGGGAAAATAGTTCCACATTATAACTTTGAATAAAAAGTGTTAGGTAACCATTTGTGATAAATAAATTAATTTTTTCGCCTTCCGTTTTTTAATGCATTGAAGTGAAAAAATCACAAGATTTGTATTATGCTATCTACTTTTCTAATAATTTCGCAATTCCACCTGACCTAAGCATGAATAAAGCGATGATGCCCATGGCAATGTTAATTATACTTAAAGCGGAGGAATACATACCATGCATACAAGTAGATCGTAAGCAGGGCTTTCAAAAGTGCTCATTTTACAGTGAATAACATATATCCAGACATTTCCTCAGTTTTTATTTATTTTGATCATAATCAAAATATTGCAATTTTAAAATGAAATATAAATAGAATTTTAACTGAACCAAAAATAAGGTTATTTAATGTATGTTTATGTTAAAAGAAGTATAAAACTTTTGTGAAACATAATGTAATTACGGAACAACCAAACGTGTCATATATAGGGTGATATTTCAAAGGTTTGATTTAAAAAAAAAATGTAAATAAACTGCAGATAGACTGTATATGGTGTGTTTCATGCTTGGCAGTACACATTCCTGCTTCTGTTGATCTTCCTGCTGGAGGCGATGGTGGGCATCCTGTCATACGTGTACCAAGAGCAGGTGTACAAGGAACTGGAGATGAACCTCAACACCACCTTCGTGGAGACATATCACCTGGATGCCACCAGAACCGCAGCCATAGACCACATCCAGGAGCAGGTACGTCCATCACTCTTACAGGCTGTCCACGTCAAAATGTGAACACTTCTGAGGACCTTGTTACTTATGACGTGAATACGCAACCATAGTGGGAGGCAATCCAGAAAATCAGATGGTAACAAAATCGGGGAATACAGTTGGACAATGCAGCTCCGAATCTATCGTCTACATTCAAAATTCAATTACACTACTCGATTGCCATAGGATCAAAGAATATGTTATGGTGAGTGAGAACTGTGCAGCATCACGCGTAGTGGGGGGGAAGGGAGGAGGTCAGGCGCAATTTGGAGTTTGTTTCGCAGCGTCTCATAACTTCTGCGTAGTATAACTTTCGACTAGGAGACGCTACGATGCTCGTTTGAGTTTCAATCAACAGCTCTTGTAAAGATCAATCGATTGCACGTATAAAAAATATTTGAGTGGAGTGGTTATGGTGAAATTGTATGCGTTTAATGTAAAAAAAAATAAAGAAAACTTAACACAATTTCGGCCTATACTCATCAAAAAACCAAGTCGAAATACAGAAATTGTATACGATTGGAAAGAGCATATCAAAAGCAATCCAGTGATACCCATAAAACCCCATACGATCGAGTGAAGCGGTGCCGGGAATGTAAAATAAACATAAAGTCGTCCGAGCGCGTCAACGTAGACGTATTCATGAAAAACAAACAGCAGTGTCCCCAACATAGCCAAACCCAATTTCTTCGTATCAGCCATTTTTTTGTCCTTCCTTAACTTTTCAAAATAAAAATTGCCATGCAAGTAATAAACATAGTGTATATATTACACCGGACTCGGAAGTTAACGTCTAAGACTACAATGAAATATATGTATAGACTATTATTCCACATGAGAAGGCTTCAAAATGTGCTCACTTTACCATAGCACTCGTTGCTCGTGGTCATGCTACAATAGCGGTGGCGTTACCGTAAGAGCATAACAGTAACATTAATATGCGAGACTGAAATAGTACCGTCTTCAATTGCAGTAATAGGAAGCCGTGGTGGGGAATGATTGCGTAGATATGAGAACTCCAGTTAAGAAAGAAACACAGTGCTATAAGTAGGAGTACAGTACCTGTTTTCCGCACAAAGATTTCAGGACAAGTAGTGTTCCAAAACACTTTAGTTCAGAACCACTTTTGTGATTGGATAATTTGAACTGTTACTTATCTAATCTGTCTACTCACTGACTGGTCAGTATTGGAGAAACTTTATCCTGATTGGTTCATTCATGTAGCAGTCAGTCTTCACAGACAGAAAGGTGGCCGATAGCAAAAGGATGACCGCAAGTGTGCCACTGATGTGATGATCCTAGCGGAGCTCATGTCACCTTCTGTCCTTGAGCAAACAGAATGTCTGGGGTTATCGTTGCAAGAATGTTTTGGTCATCGCCCTAATCTCTTTCAACGGAACTCTGGGCGCGTGGCATCTTCCGGATGGGTCATTGGGTCTGTTTACATTGCGATGGGCCTCCGAGCTGGAAGTCTGGAGTCTGGAACCTTGTAAAGCCTTGAGCACCAGGTGTCGCTGAGCCAGTGAAGTTACAGCGACGATAGTGACCGGCGAGAGTGAAGTCTGCAAGTCTGCGGACTGCGAGCATCATAACAGTGGAGGAATGCGACTGGTGTTCACGGCTATTGAAATTGAACTGGATGCGTGGGTGACAAGACATTTGGAATGATGACAATAGACAGTTGGATTGAATACGCGTAAATAAAAAGTGTGTTAAATTAAGTAACTGTGACCAATATAAAGCCAGCGGGAGGACTTTAATTAGAACTGATATGGACATTAAATATTGCATTCACTGACAATAACGTGCGAGTGAGTAAAGAGATTTGGACGGTTCTTAACAGTGAGGTCTTGAGAGCCTGATGAGGGTGGAGTATGGAGCAGAATTCAAGGTTGGGGGGATATGTTAACTTGTGAGCTTCTGCAGTATGTTGTGAATGCTTATTTGAATATATGAGTTTTAGTGAGTAATTATGTTTCGTAAACAACCGAAACTAGGAGCATAAAAATAATTTTTCGTGCATTACATAACAAATTTCTGTACGACCCAGCACATTACATTTGTACACCCATAGCTGATAAGTTATTGCCAGTCTCTCTGTACAAAATTTTTTGTACAGTATGCAAACCAGTTTATCTCTCATGCAACTTCGAGAACATACTTTATTTTGTATCAAATAAAGGATGTATCATTGAAAAAAATCATAAAAGTTATAAATGATAATCACAGGCAAAACTATGAGGTGCGTTAGGTGGCTGCAACAATTCCATTGGTGCTGAGCATTTTATTATTTGAGATAGCAAGTAGGATAGCTTGGGCCCATTTTTTAAAATTAAACCTAATTAAATTAACTGGAACAATAAATGAAGGAAAAGCCAGTCTTACAAATTTGTTTTCTCCTGTGTTTCTATGGCTAAGTTACATCTCATTAAAATAACCCTGACAGTTTTTAAGGTTGCTTGGCCATTGTCAAAACTCGGACAGCTCAATAGGCATCTTCTGTGAGACAATCATTTACCACACCATGTTTGTTCTAATGTTTCAGTTCCGGTGCTGTGGGGCTATTCGGTTTGAAGACTGGGAGTACAGCCAGTGGAGCCGCAGCAATGCGTCAGGGTTGAACAAAGTGCCAGACTCCTGCTGCAAGACCATCACATTTGGCTGCGGCAAGCGGAACCACCCAAGCAACATACATTACAGTGTAAGTACGACCTAGCTTAACTCAATAAAAAGTTTATGATTTTTTTTTAAGATACCCTAATTTTTTACAATTGGTTTTACAATGTAGTCAACATTTTATATATATAGTTAATAAATATCTATATTACTCCTAATTATTTAATACCGTAAGCGAGGATGACTTTGTGACACAGGATTTTTCACTGTTATTTACATTTCCTTCCATTTCAAAGAGGCTATTTGTAATATCCAGTGGTTCAGTTGGCATCACTGAATATCTGAAACATCCCACTGAAATTGGGGGACATTTAAATGTGAATTTTTGTGTCAGAAAGTCGCTCACACTTGTCATAACGTGACGCCCACTTGTGGTACTATCCGCAGGTTTTATCACAGCCCTCGCTTTTACAATACGAATTTCCAGTTTTCCATCACCAAAACCATTAATTTGGTTTCTTAAGTGTTAAGTTATAGTTTATTTCCCCTCAAGTGTGAGCACACAACTCCACCACCTGTGTGTTTATGATCTGTAAACATACAATTAAAGTTGATTTACTGACTAACTGGTAGTGAAGGTTTACATGTGCATGTGTGGAATTGTGTACCGAGCCGAATTTTGAGATTGGGATAAGCTGAGTTAAGTAGCTAAGTGCGAGTGAGAGTGTGAGAATATCAGTCCGAGTGAGAGAGCGCGACTGAGTGAAAAAACTTGGCAGCATTTAAAAGTTTCCATCTTCAGCACTGATCAGAAAGAAGCGAGGGAGGAGATGGAGAAGTGATAGAATGCAACAGTGAAGGAGATGGAAGTACCAATAGAAAACCCAGTGGCAGATGATGTTTTTCCCTGTAAAGGACATTTTACTTTAGAAAGGAAGACAATGCTGTGTAAAGGAGGAACAGTTAAAATTACAGACGCACTAAATAAAAAATACATACTGATGCCGGCTAACAGCCAGCAGCGCTAAGCCCATGACAGCGCTCACCACTCAATTGACACGTGTGCATGCACGTGCGCAAAGAGGGTCCAATTTGAACTTTCCTATAACGGAATATTATTTACAGTGTAAAATGTGTCTTCTTTATTCTTCAGGGTTAAAGTGTTTGTGAATATTGAACACGTTTGGTCATGAATTCAAAGGGCGCGCTGCTCGGAGATTAAGAACAGTATTATTCCGGCAAGAACGCCTTCATAAAGAGACACGAAATTGATACAGAAAAATCAGTAACATAATTCAAAAATGTAAAACAATACTTAAATTATTTTGCGCCACTTTATTTTCAGATATGAAAAGTTTTGCTCGGCGTGCATAGCACTTCCACTTATGTGAACCCTGTAGGCAGCCATGGTAGGTCCGAGCGATGCTAGCCTCAGAGCAGTCATTGTAGGAGGTCACGTATGCACTTCAAACTTTTTTCACTGATGTAGATTACCATAGCTCTTTATTAGTATACCGGTTAACTTTTGCTCGCGTACGTTTTTCCAGATAATTTCCCCAGCATTATGCTTCTGCTAAAATAAATAATTTGGGCCCTTGCGACTTTTTGAAACTTAAACGAGGAGAAAGGGAGAAAGATGTCGGAGAGGTCATTCGACCCCCGCAACTTGAATCAGGCGCCGTCCGCCTATGCTGAAGGTGTTTCATTGTAATTTATGTACTATTGCTGCGTGTAATTTTAAGGGCTTTGTTTTTACGTATGTTTTCAAGGGTATTTTTCACGTTTAATTATTTTTACGGCCAAATTTTTTGCGACCACGTGGTTCATAGCCGCCAAGTCAATATCTGCGCCATTCATGCAGTTTGAGGGTTTATTTGTGTAATATCACGTGCGCCACAATTTTATTCAGGGTTCAATGTATTTTTCGTGTAATTGATGATTTGTATGTCTGGCCACGCTGTCATTTCTCATGTCTGATTTTCTTACCATCCGGCATGCTAGAGGCTCAAAATCGATTCAATCTGCAACGGAATGATTTTTCCAACCAGAATAATATTTTGTCCGACAAGAATTTTGCCGTCTTTGCGGAGAAATATAACATTTTCACCTGCACCGCGTGCTCCACTGCAACACTTATCCAGTGGCATCCGCGCCATCTAACACTGCTTTCACGCGCTTGCATGTTTATAATGACCACTCATGCCGTGCCCCATTTTTTTCCAAGTGTATTTATGTGATTGTATGTAATTTTGTACGGTGACATTAGTTCCGTCCTAGCCGACTATGGTATAGGCCGTCATCTCACTAACCATGTGCGGCAAGACGAGTCCGTGTCAGTGATGCCAAATAACTACACGTGTTTATGTAACTTGTTCATTGTCTCATTTCGATATTCTCTGCGTCCTATCTTCAGGAAAAATCGTTGGTCCACCCTAGCGGCTGGCAACCCCCTTCACATGTGAAGATTGTGTTTTCAAACACCACAGAGAAGTCATCCACTTCGGAAGTGCGCTAGAGTAATTGCGAGCCGGGGAGCACCCTACCGGAGTTGGCTAAGACACGATAGAGAGTAATCCACTAATAAAACTCTGGCACATTTTTCATTGTACGAGTGGTAGTAATAAAAGGAAGTAGTACAGTGCAACAAGTATTTCTCTTTTTGTAATGATAGCTACCTCTTGCCATTGTTTTCTAAAAGTTTAGTACTGATGTTTAGTATTGCAAAGTGTTTGTAAGTACGCACGGGTGAGACGGACACACAAAACCCACAGCATCCCTGAGAAACCTGAGTCTCTACAGTGCGGTGATTGGGAAGCACCACTGGTGCCCATATCATCAGTAAGTAACTTGTGTCTTCGTTCGTCTCGTGTATCACCCAACGGCGTCAATACATACAAAATACATGACAGACTTTTCCAACAACTGCCTAGCAATTATTTTTCTTTAAAACGAACCTCGCCCATCTCTCTTGTCAGTAAATTGGGCCGAGCTGGAATTTGAACTATGAAATGCAAAGTAGAACCCACAAATTTTCACGACATTGTAAAAGATAAGATAGGTATTATATTACCATCCAATCAGTGGCGGATTTGAGGGGGGAGGTGGGAGTGGCGAGGGCGTCCCCCCCCCCCTAAGAACCTGTAAGGATGAGTTTCGTTAGTGCATTTCATAAGGAAAATGTACGAAGTTACAACATTAAGTTTATACATATAAATATTGGGAAACAAGTCACCATATGCACACACACACACAAGCGTGATACAATAAACAATTTTAAAATACATATTTATACATACAATCACATATTTAGTCCTATATTCATTATTTGGCGTCGACATTATATCTGGGAGTTCTGAATAGAAATGCTATGTTACTGAATTCGGCCATAAAGTAGCGACGTTAAGGTACACCAACTCCTAAAAATACGAGTGGGCACAATTGTGTGTGTGAGAATGCATGCATGAAGAATTCACTGTATATTTTTTTTAACACGGCAGATAGCACCACCATACATATTCCGCATTTAAATATTTCAATGATATTGAAATTGACATTAACTACTTACGGCTGAGACTATCTCCCTTTGTTGTATTCTGTGATTTATTGCTGACTTAACATGTAAGAAGTAAACTTAAAGTTCTTCTTAAAATATTTTGCTATTTACCATATCCCGTGTTAAAAACATAACCATAAATTCCTATATACTGACCCATATATCTGTCACATTCATATTGGTGAAAATTCACTGTGGATTAATTTAAGTGTTTACTTTATTTGGTTTAGATTATAACTTAAAATTCAGTTCACTCAAAATACCTTGAGCGAAAAACATCTCGCTTTATGTGAGAAAGAAAAATTTAGAAAGTTACATTGTTGTGAAACGATAGCAAATAAGGATGGATGATATGTCCGCTTTTCTGGGTTCCAAATGTAATCAATTTAAATAAAAGTAATTTATTGACATTGACAGAAGGCACAAAAATGTTATGTTTTTGTGTTGTTTACTCATTGCAAAATTCGATATTATTAAGCCATTTTTTAACCCCCACTCTCAACAAGCTTCATTTGATGAAAGTAAGGATAGCTTTTGCTCGACTAAAGCTAGAAAATCTGTTCCCCGTCTTGTTTCTGCGTGTTGTCCCTTACTCAGCAGGGGAGCGAGCGACACTGCTCAGGGTACGCTCACCATATTGACGCCGTTGTGTGAGACACGAGACGAACGATGGCACAAATACTTACTGGTAATTTGGGTGCCTATGGTGCTTCTCAATTACCGCACTATTGAGACTCAGGGTGCTCAGGGAAGCTGTGGGTTCTGTGTGTTCGTCTCACCCGTGCGTACTTACAAACACGTTGGCAATACTAAACTTTTAATAAACATCACTGAAAAATAAACAATTGATAAAACATATGTGGCTAGGACACTGTCACTACTGAATAAAAGATATAAGTTAACTGTAGACTTGTTTTTATTGATATTGTTCATACACATCAACGTGTCAATGAAATGGTCATCTCAGTCACGACTAGCCAATTCTGCTTGGGTGTTCCCCAGCTCGTAATTAATCTAGCGCACGCCTAAATGGATGATCTCACCTAGGTGCGTGAAAGCACAGCCTTTACAAGGGAAGAGGGCCGACAGCTACTAGGGTGGACTGACGGTTTTTCTCTGAAGACAGGACACTGTGAATTACAAATGAGAACCCTTAATACACATTAACACGTGTGATTACTCTGCATCAATAACACAAACTCGTCGGGGCTCGCCCTCCAGCATGTGGGTAGTGTGGTGACGGCCTATACACAGAGCTGGCTAGGACAGGAATAATTGCACCGTACACTAACTACACAATTACATACACCCTTGAATGATACATGAAATATGATGGGACACGAGATGAATATTCACAATAAACACACACGTGTGAAAACACGCTTAGATGGCGCGGATGCCGCTGGATGAAGTTCATAGCAGACCATGTGGTGCAGGTGAAATTGCAATATTTCTGCGTGGAAACGGCAAACTAAATTCAGATAAAATATAATTTGTGTTGAGCAAGTTGTTCTCTTTACGATTAGAGATGTTCAGGCTTGTAACATGCCTGATGGCGGTGAAATCAAACATTACTGTGACAGCATGGTCAAGTACAAAAAGCATCAATTTATGTGAAAAATACATTAAACCCTGAATAAAACTGACATAGAACCCTGAAACAAATTAATGCACATACAATGTTATATAAATAAGCTCTTAAAACGCAATTATGGCGTATACAAAGACTTGGTTTCAGTCGGCCACGTGGTTATAGGTGATGTTGCCGTAAAATATTCAAACACGAAAATGACACTTAAATACATACAAAAAAAATAAAGCTCTTAAAATTCCGTGAAATGCCATAAACATAGGCAGATGGCGTCTGCTTCAAAATTTGCGGGTCACGTGACCTCTCCGACATCTTTCTCTTCCTTCTCCTCGATTAAGTTAAAAATGCCACAAGGGTGTAAGAAATTATGGGGAAAATGTGTGTTAAAAACGTACGCAAGCAAAGATTAACCGGTAAACTACATGGACTATGGAAACCTACATGAGTGATCAAAAGTTGTAGTGCGCACGCGATAGTGTCTTACCTCGCCAGCTCTCCTCGACAGACTGTCCAGATACAAGCATCGCACGGACCTATCATGGCCGCCTACGGGGTTTACATAACCGGAAGTGCTATGCACGCAGAGTGAAATATTTTATATTGAAAATAAAATGGCACAAATTAAATTAGACATTGTTTTACATTTCTATAATTTTGTTACGAATTTCAATATTATTTTAATGTCTCTTTGTGATGGCGTTCATGCCAGAATATTAAGTGTTCTTAATCTCGGCGCCACAGGCACTTTGAATATTCATAACCAAACAATTAAAATTAGTACAGGCACTTTAAAACATGTTAAGACATATTAAACACCGTAAAGACAATATAACACATCTTACCCTGAAATTATCACTTATAGGAAAGTTCATAATTGTCGGCCTCTGCGTACGTGAGCGCCGTCATGGGCTCTAGTGCCGCTGGCTGTTAGCCGTCGTTAATATCACAAATAACGGTGTGAGGGGTGACAAGGGGTGGAGGGGGAGATGTACAGGCACCACGACCATGCCTTCAGAGTCTTAGTCTCTACTGTGCAGTGAAGGTTTCAACTTCTCAGTTCTGAAGTATTCGTGTTTGTACACAATGATGTTGGGTTGAATGCACACCTGGAGCGCGTGCCATCATAATGTGTGGCAAGAAAAGAAATAATTTGTTTTCATATTGTAGTAAACTACCGAAGAATGAACAAACTGGAGACTGCATTTATGATATTGTGACACAGGTTCGTTTCTTATTAGGTAATTTATAATTATATTTATAATAATTAGGAAATGGAATGTTAACGACCTTAAATATAAAACACTACGGCATATTCTATATGAACTTCTCGCAATTGGTTTGCAATGGAATTTAATTTTAGAGGGGAGAAGTTTTCAGTTTTGCTGATAAATTACTACTAGTATACATTTCCCTCAGTAGCTTGTTCAGTACCGCATTAAACGATAAATGTAATGATATCGTTTCAAAAAATTAGTCTTGTTAGCTTACCGTATGTAGTTCATGAAATGTTACAACTTTTAATATGTTTTCTCTTAGCGCTTTGCCAGTAAATACGTGTTTGTCAACATTGACCAGATCAGAAATTTACTTCAAAAACTGATAAGTCAAGCAGGTTGTCTAGGAGAACTCGCATTAATGTTAGTACATCGTAACGTAACGTTAAGAGGAGTATTTTTGGTTTACACAGCATAAACTGTCAAATAGTTCTGCTATGGAATTGTTGCGACAGTTTTTGGCAACTATCACGACTCCCGTAGAAAATGATAGCTCGTTTAATTTTTGCATTACTACACTCACTAAAGCAGTGGTTGCCAACAGATGGTCCGCAGACCACAGCCTGTGGTCCGCGAGCTAAGTGGCTCGTCTTCAAGTTATTTTCTGTTGTTGAGGCTCGAGAGCACGGAGGCGATAAGGATGGCATTGACACTTTAATAAGACAAATTTCAGTTGTGAGTCACTTAGAAAATCTTAACAAAGATACAGACTTTTTTTTTTAGTAACTTTTTTTTCAACCTGAAATGCGTGAAATGAGTATTTTAAATGTGTGTGTGCTGAGTAATACAGAACTAATATTGAAAATAATAAATTTGTTTTTACTAACAAATAGTATGAAGCTGCCATAGAAATTAGGGCTAGTAGGAAGTTAAGCGGGAAAATGGTCGGGGGATAGGAAGATCCGTGCTCTAATCAATTTTTGACCCGAGTGGTCCGCAATCTCATAAAGGTTGGCCACCGTTGCTCCAAAGGAACAAAATGCGCCGGCCACCTGCGTCTGGTAACCCGATACCGCGGCGCGTCAAACAGCTGGACGCCAGTATAACATTATAATATTATTTTCTAATGCAACTATAATATTTTCATGTGAGAACTGAAGCAACAATTACATAGCATAATTATTCAGAAATTTATGCTGCACAAACCAAAATAACAATTTATGTCAAGTTACTGCAGTTACCCACAAAAAGTAGAAATCCTTACATCTCCAAACAACATGCCAGTATATTGAATACTTGAATACAAAACCACTGTTACAAATGAAAAATTGTAATATTCTGGTAAGGAAATGACCTGACCTATCAGTTGTTATCGGGTTCACCATTACTTACAGGATTTTTGTGTATACTTTAACGAATGTGTTCGTATTTACTAAAAGCTCGTTATTGCATTGTGTAGTGCTTGCTTCCAGGAAAAAAAATCTGGTAGTACCAGTGAAAGAACTCATTATTTTGCAAAAAAAAAAAAAAAAAAAAAAAAAAAAACTGTAATTAATAAAAAAATATATATTTTTCTCAGGGGGAAGGACCCTCCCGAGGAATGAAACGAAAGACATTACTTGACTTCTGCATCTCTACAACGAAGAAAACTTCCGATGCTGTTGGCTGTAGTCCTGCTGAAAATGCTACTGAAACTGAACGGCTCTCAAAATCTCACTCTTTTATAGAAGTGAATGATGGGGAAAATTCTACAATGGTTAATATGGCTGGGTGTAGCACGAATTTCAGTAGCGATGGAAATAATGAAAACGATATTGGCAACTTCATTGGAAAAACTTTGGATGATTTCGCACTTGCCAAGGATCTGGAACAACGTAGGTCTCCTCGAGTGGATCATATTTATCCTCATTGTGTGCAGTCAAAGGGAAACACTCAAGAATGTCGATATGTAAAGAAGGAACATTTACAAAAATATTCCTGGCTGGCTCTCTCCGATGTGAAAAAAGGATTGTACTGCTGTTTTTGCCCATTCTTTGCCGTAGGGCATATAGGGGGTGTCCACAAGGCAGTTTTATTACAGAATCTTGTTACCACCCCATTTACAAAATTTGCTAAGCTTCTCGGCAAAGACGGTGCATTGGAGACACATGCGAAAACCAGATATCATAAAGAAACTGTTCAGAAAGGTTTGGATTTCCTTAGGAGTCTTCAGGATCCAAATAATGTAGTCGTGAAATAAATACACACAGCTGGAATGCAGCAGGCCAGAGAAAATTGTGCCAGACTTCTTAGCATAATTGATATAACACAGTGTTTCTTGGGAGACGAAATATTTGCCTTTCGTGGACACAGGGATGACGGCACACGTGAACTTAATGGACGCAATCCTAACAGTAGTAATGATGAGAGTAATTCCCGCGAACTAACTCCGTTGTAGAGTGGAGTGTGGCAACAAATTTCTCGAGAAGCATTTGACCACAGTCTCCCCGAGAAAACTGTACACCAGTAAAACTACACAAAATGCCCTTATTGTGTGCTGCGGAGAAGAAATACTATCAAGTATCCTTGAACGAGTTCGAGAATCCAAATTCTACAGCATTTTGTTCGATGAAACGACCGATGTGTCACACATTTCTCAGCTCTCTCTCCTACTGAGGTACGAATATAAAAACCACATAAGAGAGGATTTTGTGGGATTCATTAATCCAAGGAAACGAAAAAAAATTCCTATCTCCACAAAGTGACGCTGATCAAGACGAACATGAACAAGAAGAGGATGAACTTTTAGAACTAGCACTTACTGGTGTGAGGTGAGGTTGTTCTCAAGATGCTACAAGATTTGCACATAAATCCGAGAGACTGTGTTGGAATATCAACTGACGGCCTCTGTGGTGCCATTAAAGAAATTCAGAAGGTAGCAGTTCACACAATTTGTTGTCCCTGCTGCAATCATGCACTGAATTTATCACTATCCAAGTCCATCTACTGTTCAATGTGTCAGAAATACAACTGGAATAATGAGCCAAGTAATTTCCTTTTTTACTGTGTCTTCAAAACAAAATGCTGTTCTAGTATCAACACTTGGAGGTCAGCTAACTAAGCTGCGTGAGACTTGTTGGGTCGAACGTCATGATGCAGTGCAGTGTTACAATTTAAATCCCAGCTGCCCAAAATAGCAGAAGCATTGCAGATTGTTTCTGAATGGAAAGAAGGGCAGTCAGCTGCTAATGCCAGGATACTGTTGCTATCAGTCAGTGATCCAACTTTTATTGTCACAATGATATGCCTCAGTAACGTTTTATCGGTAACACTTCCACTGAGCCGATTTCTTCAGAAAAAGAGCTAGACAGGCAAACTGCCTTTGACACCCTTGAAGACACAATTAGTGTTTTGAGCGAGAAAAGAAACAAACTTCGAGTTGGTGAGGTCTTTATGAGTATTTTTTTTTTTTAAGCAGAGGAAACTGCACACACATTAGGTGTGACGATCACTGTACCTCGTACCACCAAGAGGCAACGTTCCTGCAAACACTGCTGAAGAATACTTCAGAAAATCTGTGCTCATACGTATACTAGAAGCTGTAGTCGAAGATCTCAAGTCTCGTTTCCCCAGTGAAGTCCTTGACGTTTATAGATTGAATGTGTTTTTACCTGGCCATGGAGATGATAAAGCAGAAGAAAACATGGAATTCTTGGCAAATAGGTACTGTAGCTTGTTCACGGTAAACAAAAACAATCCGCAAAACCACCTGAAAGCAGAGTTTTCGTTGTGGACAGCTAAATGGGAAAGGCGGCAAGGGAAAAATGAGAGTCTTCCATAGTTTTGTAGTGAAGCAGTTGAGGAGTCTGACAGCATGCTGTATCCTAACATTGGAAATTTTGTGTGTATATTGACTTGCTTGCATGCAAGTGTTGCTAGTCCCGAGCGTCCTTTTTCTACTTTGCAAAGAATTAAAATTTGGCTCCGGTCACACTGTGGGCATTAACATTTCAATGGCCTTGGATTAATGCACATGGATATTTCGATAGACAAAGAGAAGGTAGTTAGTAATTTTGCACAAGGTGCTACTCGCCGAAAATCCTCGTTTGCGGTGTGATAGAGCGTAAGTGGCTGCCTTTTGAATGCCAAGAAATGATACTATGGGAAAAAAATTAAAAGAATTTTAAGGTTTGGTTTCAGGATATGTATAAGTAAAATGAAATAATAAAGGTGACTTGTGCAGGAAAATAAATTTTCTTTCGAAATACACTTATTTTTAGACATGTCTTAATATTGACCATTTATTTGACGACTATGTTCATTTCTTCATTTTAAATTGACTATTTAGTAAGAGAAAGTCACTGGTATTTTAATCATTATCCTTATTTCTGTTCACAATAAAAATATATCCATCCTGCATTTCAATAATTATCGTTTTAAGTATTCCCTCCCCCTCTCTACTGCTAGACATATTTTCAGTTTAAAAAAAAGTTATTTCCTATAGCATAATGAAACCCAATTTTTTGCAGATGTGATAATTGTTACTAATACGGCAAAGAATGTACATCCAGCCACAGAATTACTTCAAGATAACTTTTTTGTGCTGTCAGGATAACATGAATACCAGACAAAACTTGTGTGACAATGTAATATGGATGTCGAAGATAATATTTTAAAAGTCTTTGGAATGTGCTGTATTAGTATATATCTGTACAAAGTAAGATTTATGAAATGTTTGTATATGTCTTAAGGTCATCCCTTTTTATAAGATTTTTTTTGTCGTTTACCTGTATAAATTTTAAGGGATAGAATTTGTGCTCAATATATATATTGCAAATGATGATAATGCGCATAACATTTAAGCATTTCTATATATAAGGTATTTGTAATCAGATTGGTCAACATTATTGATGAGCTAAAATGTTAGCAGAGTAAGTTAAAATAAAACTAATTTTTCTTCCTTATATTGTGGTTTATAGTTTTTGTGATACAGTTAATTGTAATATTGTGCAGTGAGAAATTTTACGAGTGTTCATAATAAAATCACAGCAAAGTATTTTTAGTTTTTATGTTTTGATGCCTCTTTTCTTTGAATTGTACTGTGCTGCGATTTGTGATTGGAACTGCAATTTAAGTTATTAACAACAACATTTTAATGATTATATGGAATGAGAAAAAAAAATCGTTAAAAATGTTGGCAGTTACACTCCATCTTAAAGTTTTCCTTATTTCAGAAACTTTGTTCCTTATATAATAAGTATTTGCTGATAACCACACAAAAGCAACCAGGCAAATAGAATTTATCTACGACTGATTGAAATGTAATAAGAATTATTACCTCCAAAGTTTCGTCTTTGGGGGGGCACCCAAGACGAATGCTTAAATCCGCCACTGCATCCAACACGGGGGGGAAGTACACTTTCTGTATGCCAGCATTGTGTGCTCTGAAACATTAAATTAAAAAAAAAAAAGGTCATAAAAGATGACACTAATGAAGTTTAACAGTTAAAAAGCTTTCAGCAAGTAAACAAAGACTTGAGACTGTATCTCTTGTTCAATAATCACCAACTTTAAACTTATTTATGACGAAAATTCCTCCTCTTTTATAAATTAAATTATGCACTTAAAAATATAATTTAATTTTTCTTAATTGAACGACAAAAAAAAAAAGTCCTCTAAAAAGAGCACATACGGCGACCCGGCATTGAACGGTTGCAACATCTGCCATGTTTCCTGCATGCAAAAATAAAGCCATGGCCCTTCTAGTAATCAGACTTGGCTTATCGAGGTGGGAAGAGAGTTGTCGACCACTGCCCCACCATGGCCCTGGCTACTGCTAGGTTAATTGTGTGCAGTGTGAAAGATGTTCCTACGTGTTTAAGAGCCCTCTCTACTTCTCATATGGAGCTCATAAGCAGTTGTGTATATTCCGATTTTGAAAAAACTACAGAATAGGTATTTCAATGTAGGTACTTCGTCAGGACAGAATTGAAAGGCAGTATTTCGTTGCCCATTCATAAATTTGGTTATTGAAACATAAATATGGTACGTAACTGAAAACTTGTTAAAGTATGCAAAAAAAAAAAAATGCTGTAAGTAGCCATCCACTTGTTTAAATCACTTTTACAGGTGAAAAATATTGTAAACTACAGTGACAGTGCTGTAACTTTTCAGAACAGATTGCTTTATTAAAACTTTATAGTCACCACCAAAAAATTCTGAGGAAACAGATAACACAAGCTATGCTTGTTGATGCCATTTTCCATCGCTGTTGCAATGCTTCCTTATGGCTGGACGTGACCATATGGCATTAAATATTGTTTATTATGGATTCCCTTTAACCTGAGATGACTTGCTGTTGTTTCAGGGCTGCATATACAGACTGTCGGAAGAGATTGAAGACCACCTTATCATCCTGGGAGCTGTGGGCCTGGGGATATGTGTGCTGCAGATATTCGGAATGATATTCTCCTGTTGCTTGTACATCAAACTGAAGGACGTCATAGACTGGTAGCATGAAGCCGCTTGCTCACCAAAAATATTATCTTTACAAATGTCAGATGCTGACAATAAACAAAGCAGTACCTATTAAACTTAAGTACAACACTTGAGGGATGAGGGGAGTTAGTGTCAAACCCACGTTTCTTTAACTCAAAAAATGCTCATCATTATCCTTGTTGGTAATACGCACATCTTAAAATGCCTCACGGCTACGTGTGCCATTATCAGTTTAGGAGCTGGCTGACAGAATGTGGCGTTACATTATTTAACTACTAAAAAATTATTCTGGCAACCATTTCACAAAACTAGAAATTTGTTTAAGGTTTGTAGTTGTTAATACAAATGTGATTTACATGTTCAAACTGAAGTGTAGCTTTTTTTGAACAAATAGAACCTGTATGTAAATTTTTATTCCATTGAATCTTGATTGTAAAGTTTCAGCAAGCTAGGTTTATAGATGCAACAGCTCACATACACAGATAATTCATGTTTGGAAATATTAATTCTAACATATATTTAAAGAATACAGTATGCAGTTTTAATGCATGTGCTTAACTGCTCTTTCACGTGCAGAAGTTTGTTTTGTATGGGAGTATTTAAGTATTTACGATATATTTACTGTGGGGTTTCAATAGAACAGCAGATACAATACGTGGAATGTCAGCTGTATACACCTGACTGCGCTACTGGGGGAGTTTAAAAGAATCTCAAACATGTTAAGTGCTAGTTATGTTGTCACAATAACGCTGTGTTTGAAGGCTGCGTTTCATATAGTAGACAACTAAATTTTAAACCATTAACATTTCTGGTGGGCAGTCTTCTGCTCTTTATAAATCTCACTTGTATTTACAATCTCAAACATCTAACTTCGTCCCCTCTCAGGGAAAACTAAGGATTAATGTAATATTGGAGCAAAATCTATCACGTGAATGTGGCATGGGTCAAGTAAAACCCATCACTTTATAGTACATAGATGATGGTTCACTAATTCTAAAAGGCCTATAGTAGAAAGTGGTACGTCCACCACAGGAAAGCTATCTACATAATTTCTTGAATACGCCAATGTTTGCAAATCATCTCGCGATGTAATGTATCACATATATCCTTCACTATGCAAAACCCTTCACTGTTTTATCAAAACAGAACTCAACATATTATATGTACAAAGTGTTATTTTTTATTTTGTATGTGTACTTAACCAGAAAGAGTATATTATTTTAACATAACTATACTAATACTCTTTCAATGACTTGTGTTACTGTAAAATGGACACGTGGAAGCCACGTTATTATTTTGCAAGCAGCCAGGTGGTCTGAAATATCAAAACCCAAATGTGTGAAACACACTAGGTCAACATTATCAGATGAATACAGTTACCAGCTATGTTTACTGATTCATTGATCCTGTTGTGCGAGCATACATAACCCATTTAGAAAAATAATTTCGAAATGCAGGATGTTTCTAAGGCAGTGTCTCAATTGGTCCAGAGAGCGCTCTCTCATGCTCTCGCTCTCATGACTTTATTATGTCAGTGAGAATGCTCTCTGGTCGTCTCAATTCGTCGGAGAGGGTGCGAAAGAGCGAGAGCACAAAGAGAGCATGAAGTATATTCACTGGCACACACTCACTATGCACCATATTTATTTACATTATTTCAGTGTTTGAATGAGGCTATAGTATGTTTCTGGGCCAAAACTAAGTCACGCTCAAAATGTATGTGAATAATTTCAACAGTTTTAGTCAATGAAACAACTTGTTTAACACACATTTATAAAAATTTAAATAAGGATTTCTGACAAAGTATTGTATTTTTTTTTTACCACTGCTACAACATGACGGTATATAAATTCGTACATAAAACAAAAATAATATCTTGTGCACTAATAATTATTCTGGCAATGCTATAAATCTTTCTGAATTATTTTGAACATATATAAATGATTTACAATAACTATGATCACAATTTTAGCTTAACAAGATTCCCTGCCTTTTGGCATCAGCTGTCTGTACGTCGGCGGAGAGAAACAAGAGACTGGTTGTCTCAATTCCACAGAACTAGTGTATAAGAGAGCACAAAGCAGTGCTCTTGCCAGATTGTGCGAAAGAGTGCTCTTCTGAAAGAGTTTATTTAAATTGAGACACTGCCTATATTAAACAGACAAATGTCGGCTGCAGGTTACTTATGAAAAAAAGGTGAAAACACACATGGTCTGAAGTGAATCCTAAAGGTGGTACGTATATATCTTTGAAGTTGGACCTGAAGCATGAGTGTATTACAAATATTGGAGAGGCAACAATGAGAGGGTGGATAATGTGATAATGTGACCTGCGGGTCAAAAAATAATTCATTTTGTAAATCTCAAGTATGCTACAGCATCATGGAGCTTAAGTTGAAATAATTGGAGTAACTGTGATTATATCCAGGGAATAATTTGATGATGGCGACAGATATAGGTGTTGTGATTGCAGATCTTTGTTCCATTACACATTTTGTTGCAGTTTAAAAATTCTCTCCAATATTTGTTATGAAGAGCGAATCTGAAATGAAATGCTTACACTTGACTTGCAATGACAAGTTGGTGTTTAGTGAGTTTTGTTCTTTAAGCTACCACTTTAATTTTTTCACTTCAAGTTTATTCTGGTTTACATTTCATTGTTGTAATTGGTCTCGCCCAGTATTTTACTATAATATGCAAACAGTTGCAGCGAAAGAACAAGTTTGTAGCAGTTACCATAATTTATCTCAGCCTAACAGGACTGGATTGCCTGGAATTCTATAACTTCAGTCGTGCTCTGGCCTGATTCAGTCTCTTTCATAGCATGTACATCTATTTCTATGATAAACAGGACACATCTGAAAAACACTTCTAAAAATCCTGTTACTTAGTCTTGAAATATTTTTGTTTTATTAACATTCAAATAAGTATATATTTAATATTGAAGTGATTGCAAAATATGTTATTCAATGATTTCATGTGACTGATAGGATTTTAGAGGTGTTCAAATTAAACTTGATCAAAGTATAGAATTAAATGGCTGAAATAAAAAGTAAAGTAAAAATGTAGCTTTGTATGGAATGAAGCTTAAGCTGGAGTCACAATAACCCAACGAACACAACACAACAGACGGATATAACCTAAGAGTTTGACGGAATTTCATATTAAATTTCTTTCAGCGTTCTCAATACCCTGACAAAATCTGCACGACAGGTATGTTAGTTGGCTGTTGGAAAATTCTAAAATGGCAAGTTATACTTATAATACCCAATATTTACTTTTTAAAACTCACAATGAAGTGAATTATTATTTTGCTTTTAAGAATATTTGAAATTATATGAGAGATAAAAGAAGTTAGAAATAAACCGGAATGCTATTTTGGCAGCAAGTTAGTTTATTATTTACTACAGTCGGGAAATACGCACAAAATTTTGTTTTCTAATGTTGTATTTACATTTTTGTGCGCCCTGACGAGTGCGACATGACAGAAAGTAGAAATAGAAATCTACTTTTCTCAGGCTGTTGGGGCTGTGATTTGGTTGGAATGATGTTAGTGACCTTGATTTTCATTGGGCGCTACCCAAACTTCGTTGCGTCGGGGATGTCATGTCAGATTCATCGGGTAATTGTGACTCCACCGTTATAACTCTAGGATGTCACGATGTTTATTAATTTTTCCATAGTTGTTCAGTGTCAGAAACTTTATAAAACTTCCGATATTCATACACATTGCAGCTGTCACCACTAATGTTTAGTATTACTACTAGCACTGGTAAATCATTAAAATATAAAATTTATTAGTTATGTGGATGTTCTATAAACTGATTACCATTATATCACTGTTACTCATACGTAACAAAAAAATTAAAGTGAAATTTAGAATAACAGTGTGTACTACTTGTAAACCAAAGTTATTTACAAACTTGTAAAATATTGTGTTTATGTAAATAATAAAAGTTAACATTTAATATCTACACTGATGTTTTTTATTGTAAAATGTATTGTCTGTCATAAATGCTGCTGTTTGGAAACATGCGTAGGCCTACATGGAGGTACCACTGCTTCATAATTTTACAACCTACAGAAATTAAACGTAAACATTTTTAAGTGGGGTTACATACTATGCCACACAGTAATAGCATTGCCTTCATCACAAAATGGATGCTTGCGACTAACCAGTAAAGCTTCACTTAACAAACCTGAGAGAAACAGAATGGTGGTGAGAGGAAGTTCATAGTTTTATTCTTATAAAATTTAAATACACGATTTAAATTTTTTGGCCGAGGTAGCTCCTTGGTCTGCTACTGTGGTATAGACTGTTCATGGTACAGTGAGCACCTTTTAAGGCCCTTCTAAATTTTTCCTCTTATCCAATTTCCATCTTCCTGCTGCTTTTTAATATAAACATTGCAATGTGACCAATAAACACAGTGTATACATTTCCCCACCCTCAACATTTACTGCCTGAGGCTGCAATACAATATATCTATTAGTGGTCAATGCTTGTTGGGAGGGCCTTAAAAAGTGCTCACTTTACTGTGAACAGCCTATAGCAGTGTGCGACTGTATCTGGGTTGGGCCCATGGAGGGCTGCTGGTGCAGTCGCACTGGAACCAGGGTTGGACTTCTCGTCCCTGGCGTATGTCAGGCACCACTGGGCGAGGTCGGCCGTTGGTCTTGATGGGATGCTGGAGAAGAGTGTGGGAGGGAGCAGGGAAGAACGGCCTCTCCAGCTGTCTGGAGGCGAGAGCTCGTTCCCATGGGTTACACTGCGAAGCGCAATTGCAGCTCCCGTTAGCATCGGTTGTAGTACATGCCTCTCTCTCGTGCTACCTGGTACCACTTTGTTGGGTATATGGCATAAGGCAGGTACAACGGACAGCCTAACGAGAGGAGAGCAGGCGACAAAGTTCCTTGAATAAGTGACACAAGGCGCAGTGGTTATAGAGCACTGGATGTCCTCTGGGTGCCCAAACGACAGTGGGTGTGGGTGGGTTCAAGTGCTGGCAGATCAGTGTGTCACTTCCTCCGGAGAAAGTACAGTGCAGTGGACGGAGTGGGTCAACTGGACTACGGGTAGGTCACTGGCACAGTCAGGAATCAGAAAATGGAGAACAGGTTTGGAAAATCAGCAAGAACTACAATTTGAATCTAGGAAACTAATTGAGTTACTGTGGTAAACAATTTTAAACTCTATAACTTATTCTTCATGGATTTGGGGATAACATCCTTGAATTTTTTTGTCTCACCAGCCTACTTTTTTCCTTACACAGCAGAAATTGAATATATGACTAACTTTTGGCTAAATAAAATTTAAAATTGCAATAAAAAGACCTTGCTCTAACAAAATTACATGAAGACATTACCCAAAAATTTGATATAACATCCAAATCTTAAAAAAAAAAAAAAAAAGCTACCCAAAGAACATTCACATATTTTAAACATTTAAGTTCTTTTAACTTATTTTTGGAAATTCCACTGTAATCAGATGTACACACTTGGAAATTGCGGTCTTTATTCAAAATACTTGAGCTACACATCAAAATTCTCACTGGCTGTGACATCACCATTGTCTTCAATGGAGGGGAAGGGAGGATGTCACAGCAAACCGGCACAGAAGCGTGTTGACTACTAAGCCACTCAGACGTCCTCACATCAATCTCCGCAGGCAGACACACAATGTATTTCAAAGTTGAAGAAATGAGACACCCCCTAAAATAGTTCTGCACAGTAAAGTCTTTGACAAGATGGTGGGATCCTAACCAGCAAGATAACAGATAGTGTCAATTGTTGCTTGTGGTTGCCATAATACAATGGCAAATAAAATGTGTGACGTGTGTATTTAAGCCATGGGAAATTCAGATACATTAAGGAAACATTGTTGCTAACTAAGAATAGATAAAAATTAAATATAAAATGTTGCAAATACTAATTATTATTTTTTTATTTTAGAGGTGGTATAAATTGCATATAGCAACCCTGATTGTTCGACTACTTCTGAGCAGTAACAGTATTATTTAAAAACCAGTCACCATGTGCGTATTGTTACAAGACACCAAAAGGATGTATCCAAGTTTGTGAGGGATGCTTGTCTTAATCTCTACTACTAAATAAAATAGAAGTGTCTGTCTCTGATTTTCAAATTTTCAACTTTTAATTATATTTTCATATAGTAAAACTGATAACTAAGCCATATCTAATGTTAATTTTCTGTGTGTTTGTCTGTCCGACCAGATTTAACTCAAAAAACCACTCAACATAATGACATCAAATTTACACAGTCTATAGATTATAACTCCAGGACCAACTTAGTCTGTTTCATCGAGATATCTCAAATGGTTCCAGAAAAAATGATGATCTGGGATGTAAATAGGTAATAGATTAATCTTTTCTTAGGATTAGTGCATAAAAAAGCATTGTTAAAATTATTTTTCATCATTTCTCCTTTCTTTTTCGTGTGTGGGCCCTCCTTTCCTTCCAAAAAGCAGTAGTGGCTCAGTGGCTAGAGTTATTCCAAGTGGGGCCGTAGTGATCCAGTGGATAGATATATCGCAGTGGCTAGAGCGATGTGATTATCAGGGACGTAAATAGGTAGTGGATTAAGTTTTTCTTAGCATTACTGCTGACGTGTGAGCTACTGGGCGTGACTACCTTAGATTGTTGTGCAGTGACGTTGACTATCCTACCAAGTCTAGCTTGGCCTATCACGGCGATTAATTCCTGATTTACTGAGCCGGTGAGACATAAGGGGGGTTAGATGCAGGATCAGGCCACTTGGGGGTAGGTTTGCTATGGGTTGGAGGGGAGTCAAGCCCCAGTCAGGCGGATGGAAGTGGCTGCCCGTCCAGGGAGCTCGATCCTCCTCACTATCAGGGTTACCAATATACGGGATGGCAGCGATCCATGAGGGATGTAATGAAGTGATGATTAGTTTGGCGGGAGGGTGGGGATGCGGGGTCTGGTAGAGGAGATTTTAGTCAGACGAGTAGGCTGGCGTGACGGGACGAAATCTGCAGATGGGGGTGTCGCAAGGGATGGGTTGTCTGGCCGAGCTGGGAGTCGAACCCAAACTACATTACCCGATGCAAGCTTGATACAGCAAAACTTAGGGAGTACCGTACCCTCTGGGGGTGATACTCTAATTAATCGTACAGACTGCAATTTGACATTACTGGTGGTTCTAGGAGGTTGTCTAGTGGGGGTGTCACGGACGATAGTCTCCTCCTGGGCAAGCAATTTTACCTGTTCCTCATATTCCGCTGTCGGGTATCCTGGCCACTGGGCAAGGAGCAAGTGATCTAAGGACGTGGTGATTTCCAGGGGAACAAACAGGGAAATTGTCAGTGGAGCTTGGTCGAGACACACTAGCTGAGGTTCGTCCTCGGACATAGATCGTTAACTAAAAATAATGGAACACAAATGAGTAAGTTTGACGTGGTGTTTATTGGTGGGATTACTCCCTGGAGAGAACTAACTATTCCCAAAAGAAACACAACTGGTAATTATTAAGCTGCCCTGGCTCAACACTTGGGGAAATATACCAAAAACGTAATTAATTGGGCCAGGCGAAGGTGGGCCTGGAATGAAGTAAGTTATAGCGCGCAACTTTACAGCGCCTAGTAAGAATCAAAATATAGCAATGGAACTTTTATGGTGGCTAAAATTTAAGTAAGAGCTAATCAGGTATGCAATCCACACGCATTGGCTTGTTACCACGGAGTCAAAGGAAGTTGACTGGGGTAAGGATTACCGGGGTTAAGGCGGAGTATACCTGTCGCAGAAGTAGGCATCTCACGTGCAGGTCTTCACAGACTGACGAAGGCCTTAAGGTGTAGGTTAAGGTAGGAGGTAGATAGCCCTAGGTCAGACTGCAAGGAAAGTCTTCTGCAGACTGAGGAAGGTTGAGAAGAATCTTTGCAGACTCAAGGTAGGTGTAGAGTCTTTAAGAGACTCAGGGTGGGGGGCTCACGTCCTCTTCAGTCGCCGAGCCCGGAGCATCTACCAGTGCTGGGATTGTATTTATACTGAATTTCTACTTATCAGCAGTTCTTCGGGGTGCGGGGGGTAGCATAGCCTTTCACCACAGGGGCGGGTTTATCGGGGGTGCAGAAGCGCTGCGCTTTTCCTATCACCCCGCATGGAGGCAACGACAAATTAAAACCCCAGTATCTGAGGCAGGTGGGCTGTGATGTCGCAAGGTCACCGGGGTGTTGCCATCTTTCCATACTGTAGGAACTTCACAGAACTAGCCACGAGAAATAGAATTCTCAACAATATTTATCCAAATCGCGGGGGTGCCTTTTGTATGCACAAATCTGGGTGGGTAATGGGGATTGTAATTACACATGTACTTTACAATGATGTAATTGGCTACCCAGGCTTATGGGCTTTATTAGCGTGATACATATATTCTGATTTTCCGCTTATATATTCTACCCCTGAGTGCACGTGACTCGTAGATGGGGCGAAGTTGTGCGTAGAACGCGCATTCTTACTGCGCAGCATGCGTCACTGCATAGTAAAAAATAAAAATTGTTAAAATTAACTTTCCTTAATTTCTCTTTTTTTTTGTATGGGCTGTCCTCCTTTCCTTCCAAAGATAAGTGACTAAGAGCAAATTAAAAGTCATAAATTTCATGCTAACGAAGTAGCACTGACCTGCTACTAAAATATACAATAATTAAATTTTATTATTTTTTTTAAATTTGTTTACACAGCTATAATTTATAACATTAACCTATCTAACTCCACTATCACTTAATATTCTCAGCAAGTGCAATATTTAAAGTCTATCTCAATTATAATGAGTACTTATCAATGGGTTTTAATTGATTACAACTGCTTAAATCACACTATATTATTTACACATATGTCTTTTGCCATAATTCCAAATGTTTTACACTTTGACGCAGGCTAACAGTCTGCATCAGCTAGGTCATGATGGCACTCGCCGCCCTCACCAACACGTGGGTAGCACGTGCGCACAGCCCGCCACGACCACAGACTTTCCCAGCGGGACATTATTTCAGTGTTATGTACTTTGTCACGGTAAAATGAGTGTAAAAATGTTATTTTCATAATATTGCCCCATATTGGCTTTTGAAATTTAAAGTGCGTGCTGAGCTGAACACTGATATTCAGGCGTGAATGCCTTCAAAAGACATTTCTTTGATAACATTTCTGATTTAAAATTGCTTGAATGATTTTGTATTAAAAATAATTTATGTGCCATTTATTTTCACGTATTAACATTTTTGTTCGGCATGCATAGCACTTCCGCTTGTGCAAACCCTGTAGGCAGTCATGGTAGGTCCGCACGATCCCTGCCTCTGGGCAGTCGTTCTAGGAGAGCTGGCGAAGTAAGACGCTGTCAAGTACGCACCTCATATTATTGCACCGAGTTAGATTTTCATAGTTTTGTGTAGTATACCAGTTAACCTTTGCTTTGCGTACATTTTTGTCAGACACCCCCAGCATTATGCTTCCGCTTAACTAATTATTTTGCGGCCTTGTGGTTTTTAGAACTTTACAGAGATGAGGAGAGAGAATGGCGGAGAGGCCACGTGGGCCGCACACTTTGTAATTTCTGCTCAATTGGTACGAGCAATATTGAGGGTAAATTTGTATGTGCACATTTTTAGTGTTTTGTCATGTTAATTTTACGGCCACCAGTTGAGATCATGTGGTCACCAGATGTTAAGTCCGTATCTGCACAATTTTCTCAGGGTGATATGTATTGTTTCAATTAAGGGTTCTTGTAATTGTCATGTTTGATGCTTGTATGTATGACCATGCAGTCTCTAACCTATGTTGGATTTTCCCGCCATCAGGCGAGCTAGGAACTTTTCGTATGCTCGAATTGCACAGAGAATAATTTTCTGAATGCCACCATAAGTTTGTCCAACAGGATTTTGTTGATTTTCACAGAAAATATTGCGACTTCATCTGCAACACGCTGTCTGTTACAAATTTCATCCAGCGGCATCCGCGCCGTATAAGATTGTTTTCACGAATTTGCACGTTTATTCTGCCTGTTCATGTTGTGCCCCACCTTCATTAAGTGCTATATTGTGTAATTTGTATGGCGTTATTTTATCCTAGCCTACTATGTGATTGACCGTTGCCACACAACTCGTGGTTCGGGGGGAAGGGGGAGTCCTGATGAGCAAGCTCTAGAGAGAATAAACACACATGGTTAATTCATCTTTTTCCATTCCCAGTGTTTTGTCTCCAGGAAGACCCTACTGTGAAGATATGTAGCGTCGGGAGGGGGGGGGATGGGGGTTGCAGTGTTAGTGTTGTTGGGACAAATACATAAAGAAGTGTTGTGACCCATACCCCAGCCAACATCACTTACAAACTTACAAAATATTTATATTTAGTGGTGTACAAGTGTTCGAAGCACCCAGAGTGATGGAGAAAAGCAAAGGTAAACAGAAAACAAACATTCTTACAAGGCCTTGGCGTCAGGCACCTAGCTTGTAGTAGTGTGTGTGGAAAATCCAGTATAGTTGTCTTACTACTAATAGTAAATAGTTCACGTGCAAACATAAACTGCAGTGTGGTGACTGAACTCATCAGCCATTATCTGGAATAGCAAGCGCACTGGTTTTGAAAATTACCTTATTTAACATTTCCGATGCATTCGACGACTGATCGCAGGATGTCCAATTCAAATGAATTAAATTATATAATTACTTCTGTGTTTCTGACCACTTATATGAAACACATCATTAGTTAGAGTTATTTTTACCAGACACTACAATGATTGGAGTGCGGTGACCTTTTAAATCCCTTTACTATCTCTCTCTCTCTCTCTCTCTCTCTCTCTCTCTCTCTCAAAAAAAGCACTTGATAAATAACACATGAGACTCTTCCAACTTCCATAACTGACACACAATTGAAGAACATCTTAAAACAGAAAAATTTCATCATTATGAGAAATCACACATGAAATAGATAATTTTACAAAAACATAGCATGAAACAACCCTTAAATAAGAAACAAAACAAAAATCATTAAACAGAACTTGGGCACAACTCAGATAAGACACATTGCAGTTTTCAAATAAGAAGCATGGGCATAAATCAAACATAGACACTTTTGTGACAAATGGAAGAAAATACTGCAGAAATAACACATCTACAATAAAATACCCTGAGGACACTACAGAAACTACAGAACTAGGGAACTGTTCCGAGTAGACACCAAACTTTCATTATATTGTATAGAATTTTGATGTGGGACATTGAGCTTTGCAACAAAATAATCAAAGAAAAATTACATTTGATTTGTCTTAAGCTCAGACTGCATCTATCTCTCTCATCAAGGGAAAGAGCTCAAAAATCAAAGAAACTTTACATGATACAGTTCTCCTTGCACACGGCTTAGCCAACAAAATTAATTATCTTTAATGGACTGCTGGGTCATTTCAAAAGAAATTAAGCAGTAACATTTCATTGACTTCATGTTAGCCATCTCAGAAGCAGTTCTTACATGAAAGGAACTTACTTACCTTCGTTGACTTTATGCAACGTCTCTGGCACATTAACAGGCACCATGGACACGGACATCCTGAGCAGGACGCCCAAGTATCATCCTCGAGCAGGAACAACAGCATCTTTGGTGTCAACTTTCATTTCACACCTCATTTTATACATCTCGTCCTAGCTTGTGAGCTGCTGGGCACACAAGTCACAGGACCCGTACTACATACTGGAAAATTACATCTTGGCTGAAATTCCGTGCCTCCTCCAGGCACAATTCTCGCAGAAACATCAGCCCTTAAAATACGACGTCCGTGCTACATGGCTGCCATAGGAAGAAGAGCGAATTCAGGGCTCACACACCCACGCCAAGTGTGATTGCAGAAACCTCAAATTGCATTGTTATCAGCTCAACGGAGATTGGCTGATAACAATACAATTTGAATTTGCCTCCTTTCCAGGCCTGGCACACGCAGTGCGCTTTCCGAAAACACAATGTAAACAAACAATGTGTACGGCAAAATTCACATTAAAAAAATATGCAGATAAAATGGAGATCAATAAAAATGTTCAAATAATAAATGAAAACTGCAATTACTAGTTTTATACTCCTTATTTTTAAAGGTTAAATACATAGTTCGTAATGTCAGAATATCTCAATCAGTCAATGCCATCATGGTGAATAAAAAATAGTTTTCATATCCATGCACCAGAAAAAACACGTATCACTTAGCAAAACAAAACAAAAAAAACTCTGCTCAGATAAGAAAGAAAAATAAACACTTAAATGTAAATAGTTCGGTTTGCCACAGGTCTCCAAACAAATCTACATCACAACCAACATGCCTAAATTAATTTAATGAGGATCTGTAGAGACGAATCACTATAATACAGTCCACCTTAGCGGCTGTGGACATCTTTCCTTGTGGAGACTGTGTCTTCTGGCAACACGAGATCATTCATCTAGGAGTGCGCAAGTTGAGTTACGTGCTAGGGGAATCACCTACCGGAACTGGCTAGTCATGTCAGAGGTTAACCATCTAATTTAGTTCTGGCACGAATGTGTAACTGGAGCAAAAATAAAAACAATCCCATCAGTGTAAATCCATGTGTCTTTGTAGCGTCACAACCCAGCTTCCACTCCATTTTATTTCAAAGTGCAATGTTTAGTAATGCAAAGTGTGTGTAACTACGCACGGGTGAGACAAACACACGAGAACACAGAGCATCCCCGAGTCTCAAACCGCTGGCGCCCCTCTATCAGTCGGTAATAGTGTATTCATTCGTCTCCGCGTCTTGCTCGTCAACTTACCCATCCAGTCCCGTTAGTCTTCACTCTCTCCACTGTAGTGATGCTTGTAGTCCGTAGATGTCACTCCTGTTGGTCATTCTCGCTGCCACTCGACACACCTGGCTCTTAGGGTCACACAACCCTCCTAACTGTAGACTGTCACCTCGGTGGCCCATTATGGCTCAAGTCTAGAAGAAAAGATAACCCCATTCGTTCAATCCACTGAATATCAGCAGCGCGCAAGTCCCGATAGGCTTATCTTGCAATATGGCGGTTTGCTTTTTTCAATCACTGTCCGCTTCTTGCATTACCACTCACTCGACCTTCACACACTCCCTCGCTCCCTCAAGCAGGGCGGGGCAAGGGAAGCAATGAAGAGCAGCAAGCGTATGTACCACAGATTCTGTTGATGGTGACTGGAATATCCCCCCCCAAGCATTGGTCATTCATCAACTACAACGTTATCGACAGTATGTGATACTTGGCTTCCTTCTACAAAAAATGACTAAATGTTGGGTGTATAGTAAATTTTACATGTCAGGAATTTAATATACTGTGATGCATTACTGGTATGGTCCCCTAGTATCTTTGGCAAGTCTTTTGAATACCATCTAGAAAAAAAAATTTCTGTAATTTATTAGATTTTTGTAATTACATGCATATTACCAGTGTGTTCTACTTTTCAGTGTTTCACATACTTAAACAATTTAAGTTATGATACAAATACAGTAATCAATATTTTGTTCTACAGAAGGCTGTGCACCTGAGTTATTAGATCTACAATATTTATTTTCTCACATATAACAGCTTTGCTACTGAATGCCAAAACAAAATTCCCCCGACTCTTCTCGTCAAAAAAATATTATTAAAGTGGTGAGCCTAGTGTGCAGAAGGTAACCAAAACTTTATTTCAAAAGCTATTTCTCTAACAATAAATAAATTTTTGGCACCCAAGTTTTTACAACATACCTATTGCTCTCCACAGAAAAACAGACATGCTGGACAGTATAAAACAAGACTGAAATTTCCTACACCAGTCGTGTCATTGCCTTCCCAGACTTTTCCAGGCATACAATGACAACTTACAAATACGTACTCCAAATTTTCCAGAGTTTTTAGGTTTTACACATTTGTAGCAACCCAGCTCAATCAATTTTGTTTTTACGAAATTAGTATTTTTAAATTACGACTAAGAAAATTACAAGCTATGTTTATTTCTTTATAGTTATTACAAAAAAATGGGAAAAGGCCAAATAGTTGGTAAGATTCTCACAAGTTATTTTTTAATCTTAAAAAAGTAGCAGCACCTACATGATAGGCTACTACCACACTAGCAAGGATCTCAGAAGCTGAAAGTTATGACACTCAAATGCTGTTACAAACTGATAGCGAACATACAATTTCTTCGCTTGGACCTACGAAGGGGCGAAAGGGACACGTAAGAGACTTTGGCAGAACTTTACAGTTATGGTCCAGCACCAATGGAACTAAGCTCGGCTCAAGACAAAGCAGCTAGAGAACGCAATAGTGGGGGGAAACAGAAGCACTCCAAGAAAACAAACTTGCAGTGCTGAATCAGGCATTTTTGTCTGGGATGCAGGAGCAAAGTTGGCTTCTATAGCCCTTCCAGTGGCATGCAGCGAGGGTTCCCCATATTTTCTCATCTAGGACAAGTAAAGTCCTTGAGAATGAAACGAGGTTGTCTTTAGCACATTTAACCACGTGTACATATCCTTATTTTCACAGTTTAAAAATACGAGGTCTTTTATATGTCAACCACCAAAGAAAGCAACAAAAAATATGCTTTACTCGAAAGCATGTTCTGTTTTCAGGACAGTTTAGATTCTATTATTCGTCTCTGGTAGTCATGTGACGACATACGTATCAACCACAGAAGTAGTGCAGATAATACGGCTGTGCAGAAAGTAATCATGTGAAAAAATATTATTGTGAAGGATTCTTATAACTTTTGTTTTGGAAATGCAGTATGGTTCAGATAGTGTTGTTATATTGCTGGATGAGTACAAGAAATACCCAGTTTATTTAATAGCCACTACTTTTAAAACAGTGAGTGTTCATGAGATTTAATATTAAAATTGTGGCTAGTTAAGAAATCCCAGGGCCCTCATGCACGTTTGAACTGTGGATTCGTTTCTGATAAGACTTTCCTCATTTTATTGCATGCGAGGCCTCGTATTAAATCATTTTGCATTGTGCGAAAGTAGCTTTAGACATCTGCCCGAGCAGGAAGACCCTGTTAGATAAAGCACTGCACTACGGTGGGAGACTAATCGCGTGATCTCTACACCATTGTGACTCACCGAGCTACAAGGCGTGGACACGTGAAATCATTACACCTAGAAAGCCAACATATAACAATTTGAAACATTGCTTGCGTGCTAAATATCACAATAGATCCCTCAGCACCTTGAAGAGCCAGTTGAAGGCCCCACAGAATTCAGCAGGCGGTAAACTAAACAGGAAAGTATCACATTTCCTTACATATGTGAGGTGTCATCCCACAGATACTGAAAGGTTTAACTGACGAGCAAAACACTATTTGTAAATACTGCACAGTTATTACGTTTGTGAGGGAAGAAAAATTACAAGTCTATTTACAGAAAACCACTGAAAATATCATGTTATTCATTAACATTTACAAAAATTATTTCAGCATTTTTCAAATGTCAGTTCTTAAGTCACGTCTACACACTACGCAACTCAAAACATAGGGGAGTTGGGCAGGGCTATGAAGACCAAAATATGTCACGGACACAATGGAATTGCATTTAATGTGCTTTGGACTCTGAAACAGTTTCGGTACATACTGACGTAACATCCATCCACACTGAATCCTACTGTAAATTAGGACAAACTGTGATACTTTCTTTGTCACGAGTGTTCACAAAAGACCTAACAAATATAAACAATGTACAAATTTAAACAGAAATTTCTGTAAAATTAAATTTCAGGATTACGGACTTTGATTGCATGCATTTTCTGTACATTCTTGGTAATCTAACTCACAGAAATGGTTATTTCTGCGAATTATTCGCAGTACAGGTTTCATCACTTCTAAATAATCAAAACTGGCCAATTCTGCATCAGAATTAAATACCAATCTATAAAAGGTAATTATGAAGAACAGAGGCTTAAGTAAAGTAGAACACAGTAGTATGAAAGTTATATACTACATTTTTGTAGAGCTTGCAATTTTTCTATTTGATTGTGTGTCTTTTATAGATATTTAGTAGATAATGATGTTAACGTAAGGTTGTAGACAACTATTACTCTCTGTCACAACCATCTATAAGACAGGAATTGATCATCATAATTAATGAGCGGTGTAATGTTGAGAACAATTTAAAAGATATTGGGCATTACATTTAATTGTAAACTGACAAATGGTTATTACAGTGTATCAAAACACGCATAGCAGAAAATATCTGGATCAAATTTTCCTCCCCAATTTTAAGTCACTGCGGTGAGCTATTACCCACATATCTTGAACATATCAACAACGATTAAGGCCCCATCCACAATGCAACTTGAGTTAAATAACATTACTTACAAAGCATAACAAGCAAAACAGTCTGTCTGCAATCAGAGTTAACGTTAAAGAAAAAAAAAAGCTTTTCTAACCAATTAGAAAGAGCAAACGAATAGGAAATAATTTTTTCGGTGCAAGAACTTTTGTATGCATGTTGGATACAGCAGTTTTTATGACGTTTCACATTCGCTGGTGTTAAAAACTTGGCAGATGATACTCAGAGATGACCTTCTTAATGCCAAGTCACGGAAATAACACAAAGTAAGCCACGCCAAATACTAGTTGTGAACGTTACCATCTCAAATACAAGTTTTTACTTCTTTATGCTATGCATGTCATGTACGTCATGTCAATTGTGGGCGGGGCATAGAGGCTTTTACACAGACACGGAACAAAAACATTAAATTAAAGTATACTGCATGCATGTTAATATTATAAACAGTATCTCACATTTTTACGTTATATTACAATGTTTTATTGCATCTGTAGTAGGCCTATTACAGTTCTCACAATGTTTTGACAAATGTACATAACACAGACATTAGAAAATAGTCTCCATTATAAACAAAGGCCAAGTTACAGAAAAATACGTTATTATTGGTCAAGCCAAACTACTACATAGTTCTGTACTATTGTCAATGTGCTCATAACTTTAACTGAGGCGCCGGATCCCGGAATTCCAGCGTCGAATCACTCAGCGCTTTACCTTCTTTCAACAGTTCTTTACGTTGCTGATCCTCCTGTAATCTCTGTTGTGGTCTAACCACGGCAAAGTACCGGTACGCGCGCATGCCAAGCATGCCAGTGCCAATTACCGTTACAGCCATGCAGCATACAACTACGCTCTTGTGCAAGCGATCAAAAATCTTGTTCACTGTCCGTCGTTTGATCATGGTTATGGAGAGCTACTATCTACTCCACCTACAGATAATATCACTTGATACTGTTCCTTAATTAAATTAACGCTAACGTCCTGTTCATTGCTACTATACGCCACCTTCTGCCGAACAGCTGATTTTCAAATAAATATTCATTATAAGCATAGAAAAAGGAGTGGACTATAAGCGTGTGCCATTAAGAATGAACATTACATAAGAGAGATATCTAGCGGGCAATAGGTAAAACACGTTGGCACGGATTTTTGTACAGAAAAACACGTCTTTTATGTCGTTGAAAATTATATTACTGAACACATATTTTGAACTTAAAAGAAAACTCAAAGAGTACTACTGAATTTAAGCAAATAAAATCGTTTATCGTTATTATTTGACTTTGGAATTGTTTTTTATACTTTTAATGACAGAAGAAAAAGAAATTGCGTCCTCATATGTGCGAAAATGAAATTTCCCTTTTGTGGCCAGCCTGTAAAATTCATACGTGTCCGTCGAAGAGGTCGGAGACGACTGTCTGTTGTCGACTGTCAATGTTGTTGTGGAAGTAGTTTCGTCAAAAAAATAATAAATCGCGAATATGACGTTGGCGAAGTGCGTGCTAGCGTGCTGCTTGTTGGCCGTGGCGCCGCTGTGCGAGGGCCTGTACTTCCACATCGGCGAGACGGAGCGCAAGTGCTTCATCGAGGAGCTGCCCGAGGAGACGACGGTGATCGTCAACTACAAGGTGGAGCTGTACGACCCCCGCAGCCAGGGCTTCATGCCGTCGACGCCCGGGATCGGCATGCACGTGGAGGTGCGCGACCCGGATGACAAGCCAGTGCTGTCGCGCGTCTACAGCTCGGAGGGCCGCATCTCCTTCACGTCGCACGTGGCGGGCGAGCACGTGATCTGCCTATACTCGAACAGCACGAGCTGGTTCAGCGGGGCGCAGCTGCGGGTGCACCTCGACATACAGGTGGGCGAACACGCCATCGACTACGCACAGGTCGCGCAGAAGGAGAAGCTGTCGGAGCTGCAGCTGCGAGTGCGACAGCTGCTCGATCAGGTAACTTGTTATCTTGAGGGATGTGCCCCATGGGTATACCCCCAGGAGTAGATTTGGTAAATTTTCGGGAAGGAAAAAGAACAATAGAACACGTGGAGAAATCATATTTTAACACGCCCAATGACCATGCTCTAATTCACCGGGGAGTATTCTCTCCCCCCTCTATTAGTGCTTTAAAAGTAAAATTTCGGACTGGATCGAACTCGGGAGAGAACTCGTATCGACAATAAGTGTTTAAGGTAAAGTTTCCAACATGGACTAAAGTCTAAACAAGACTGAATGTGGATTGAAACGGGATAGAAGCACTTTTTTGGCGACTGGTAGAACTATAAAACAAACATAATATCAAATTAAATTCACATATTTCTCTGTTCCTCCGTGGCCATTAATTTTTTCACTTCACTGCCAAAAAAACACTTATTTTGCTAGTCTCAGAATGTTTCTAACATCTTACATAGCCAAACTAACGAGTCAATATGGCAGGCACTTCTTCTTTGTTCAAATTTCAGTCCGATCAGTGTTTCAAATAAAATTTCAGCCCAGATTCTACCTTGCAGTCCACCTCGACAACTGGACTGGATTATCTCACTCCACACCTACTTCAGTCCAGTACGGATGTGTTTATACTAACATTTCAATGTGGATTCTTCCAGTCCACTCCAGGTTCAATCGGGATTGAAATGTTACTGTAAACGCACAACTTGATGTCACAGAGAGCATACCATTCTCTCCCGACTTCAAGCAGAGAAAAAACAGGAGAAACTGAACAATGATGTTCACGTGCAGCTCTTTTTTTTGCATGCTTTGTGGCAGCATGTTTGTTTTAAATTTAACCTCAAATTTTCAGACAATATATTTCTTTCATGTCCTTTCTTCGTTTTGCAGTTGTTATAACTGTAATATTCTGGAATAGGGGCTTTTTCGAAAATCGGGAAAATAATACCTGGAGATGTTGGATATGATTATTAATAATTACACTTCATAGGAATAGTGGGGCTCCACAATGTGATATTAAGGAGGAGGAGAATGCTGTGTTATACAATTAAACTTGTATAATTAACGTTGAATACAGTTATATCAGGTTGCATGTGAAAATACCTATTACAAAGAATCTTTTAATTGTATGAAAAGTTGTTTAGAGTATATTTATGCCACGGCGCTGAGGTTATACAGGTAAACACAGGTATCAAGCATTGTGGGGACATTATGTAATTCTGGTGAATTACTCGAGGCTTACCTTCTCCGTATTCATGAGAATAATATACATATAAGTAGAATATACGCAATACATTCAGAGATGGTGTGTATACTAAACAGTAGATGTGCATCACCATTTTATATTACTATGCATTCTGTGTGACCAATGACTCGCAGATAAAGGAATCAAATGTGCAACCTAATTATGCGACAGGTGTATTGTGGGAACGTTCCAAGTTGAGTTTTACAACTGCCATTTTACTGGTTGGACGTGTGCACTGTAGCAGTGCAATTTTGCGTGTTTTATTCCCTAGCTCATAGCCCTCCTCACTATCGAATTTGTAACTTGTATTGGTAATAGGCTGTCAATTTAGGTATTGTTCGGTTACATCTTTGTGCAATTAAACGTGACTTTGTGATATAATATGACAATCATTTCAGGAATATCATGAAAATGACGTTAAATTGAAAAACGACCTATTCAAACAATACCTAAATTCACAGTATTATCAATACACACACACACACACACAAATGTTACTGTGTTAATGTATGACATTCAAACGTAGCCCCCTTGCAGGGAAGAGTACTGTATAAGTGTAGTCAAACATTATGCACCGAGCTAGAGTCGCAGGGGAGTAAATCCCCAAAACAGTGGTTCAACCTCGTCTGCAGTTTTATTGGACCACTATCAAAACCAAATATATTTACTACTACATTTTTTTAATATTTCAAGTCAAAAGTAAAGTTGAATCCAAGTGTACTGAAGCGTTGCATAGCACATTAATTCACCTGGAAACAACCAAAATTAATAACTATGGTTAATAAAATTCATTTAGGTGCTGAGGATCTGTCATTACATAAAGTACACGAGTCAGTTAAGGAATTGGCTATGTTTGTATATTCTTTTCAATTAGTGTAACAAGAAAATTATAATTTATTGAAACATGTTATATTTAGGCCTGTAATATTGTAACATTACATAAAAAAGAGATAAAATTACGTAAAAGAGGTACCTCATACATATATTTTAAGAGCAATATGTTAACATAATTCGCATTAACTGAAATTTCATCTTTGCTACAAATTTACAATATCATTTAAAAAAGTTTTCTGATTGCTTCTCCAAAAATAAATAAATAAATAAATATATATATATATATATATATATATATATATATATTATATATATATATATATATATATATATATATATATATATATATATATATATATATATATATATATATATATAAAGATATAAACAGGAACTTAAAAAGTATTCTTTAGCTTGTAAGTCATATCTGCAGATATTTTCTGGTCCATAAGTCCAACTGCGATGTAGGCAGCCCTAATAGTTAGGCTGCCGGCAGACACAACATCCGTCTGTTCTTACATTCCGTGTTGGCGGAAGGCAGGGTACATTCACAGGACATAGAATAAGGCTGTCCAATGACAGGTTGAAAGCTGAGCATGACGAAATCACAAAAGTTGAAGTACTTTAGAGATGCAAATTTTTCATTTAAGCTAGGTAACCATGAAGGTAAATTTTAAAATCTCCAGCTGGAGATTTCTAACAGAGCTAGGTGATGAACATCCTGATGTAGCCGATTGGTGAGTCAATCACCACACAAAATAAATATATAATATCATTATTGGCGCTATACAACATTCTCAATACAAAAGCAACTGACCACATTGTGATCAAAAAAATCAAGACTGACTACATCCCTATGTTACGAGGGTAGAAAATGCAGTGCTTAATCAACGTGGATTCCTCGTATGATGTAATCGGCAGAATGACGCGTACGATCTTCGTCGGCCGTGGCGGTACGGCCTAAGTACTAGCTCTCCTGCCGGATGGAAACCAAAACGAACTAGAATACTTAGTTCCTGCTGCGTCACTAGGTAGCGCTAAGAGGCAGTAAACTCGCTTTCAGGCGGTAGATACGACGTTCTTCTACTAAAACCTGTGCTGAAAAGTCCTTCATCAGCCGGTCTCTACAGCGTCGGAGGGTAAAAAACAGCTAGCCTTATTTATTTTTCAAGTGCCTTAGTAAAACGGCACATGGTGACACGAAGCGTCACGCATCAGCGAATCTTGGAGTTTCCCCAGAAATGATTTTCATGTGTGTAGCCCATTTGCACTAAGAAATAATGTGTGTGTTGATAATATTGTGAATTTAGATATTGATTGGTTAGGTCGTTTTGCATAGTTACATCTCGTGTGCCAAAATGAGTTTTACGGTTACCTCGGACGTGACTAGCCAGTTCCGGTGGGTGATTCCCCCAGCACATTACTCAACTTGCGCACTCCTAGATGGATGATTTCTCCGCAATGCCTGAGAACACAGTCTCCACAAGGAAAAGGGTCTATATCCACTAGGGTGGACTACAGATTTTCCCTGGAGGCAGGACACGAGTATGAAAATGAACACTACCATGTGTGTTTATTCTCGTCACTAATGCCTACTCATCGGGACACGTCTCTGAACCACGTGAATACACTTAGCGGATTAAGACGGAAAATAATACCGCAGTACAAAAATACATAAATATCACTGGATGAAAGTGGGGCACGACATGAATAGGTAAAATAAACACGTGGATGCGTGAAGCCAGTATTAGATGGCGCGGATGCCGCTGGATGAAGTTCTTGGCAGACCATGTTTACAGTAGTAAAATGCATTATTTCTTGTGAAATTTGGTAAATTGTTACCGGCCAAAACGAGAACTGTGTTAGGAAAATTATTCTCTTCAAAATGCGAGCAAGCTCTTAGCGCGTCTGATGGTGGGAAAATTCACACATACGAAATGACCGCGTGGTCATACACAAAAAGCATCAAACATGAAAAATACAAGAACTCTGATGAATGAAAACAATACATATAACCCTGAGATAAATTACAGCGCATATGAAATTACAATAATTAGCCCTCTAAGTGCTGTGATAGCGCAAGTACGGACTTGGCGATAGCTAACCACGCGGCCACGGGTGATGTGGTTGTAAAACAATAAAACATGACAAAAACCGTGAAATAGGCACATACAAATACTACCCTCAATATTGCCCGTCACAATTAAGCAGAAGTTACAATAAAATGTCCTTAACATGGGCGGATGGCACGTGATACACAAGTTGCACGGGCCACGTGGCCTCTCTGACATTATCTCCTCTCATCACGTAGAAGTTTCAAAAAGCCACAAGGGCGATAAATAATTATTTAAGCAGATAGAATCACGCTGGGGATGTCTGGCAAAACGTACGCAAAGCAAAGGTTAACCAGTACACTATGTGTTACTATGGAAAGCTAACTCAGTGTAAAAATATGAAGTGCGTACGTGACAGCGTCTTACCTCGCCAGCTCTCCTAGGACAGCTGCCTGGAGGCAGGGTTTGCGTGGACCTACCATGGCTGCCTACGTGGTTCACACAAGCGGAAGTGCTATGTAGACAGAGCAAAAATTATTAATATGTGAAATTAAGTGGTACACAAAGCATTCGGATTGTAAATAGCAATTCAAATCTGTAAATATTGTTGTTAATTAACTGTCTTTTGAAGGTGTTCTCGCCTGAATATCAATGTCCTTTTCTTCGGCGCAGCACACATTGAACTTATTACCATTTATAACACATTTTTACCCTGAAAATAAATACATGATACCCTTGCAAACTATTTTGGATCCTGAAAGAGATCTGAAAATACTCATCCCATTCTGGGAAAGTCCATGGTCGTGGCTGGCTGCATGCACGTGTTACTGCGAGCGGCGAGTACTGTCATGGTCTAACTGCCACTGGCTCTTAGCTGGCGTCAATACCGTAGTGGGGAGGGGTATGAACTGGAGTGAAATTGCCGGGTAAACTTGCATCATGTAAATGTACACATTATTTATTTGTTTTACCCCTCAGTTTCCCTGATCTTCACAGCCCTCTCCACTATTGTTTTGGGGTTTCTATTGGTAATATCTTGATGCCCCTAGTATTATACCACTTTCTGAGGTTTTTTCCCCAACAAACCCCTATTCTGGAATTTTACTGAAAATATCAGGGCAATACACATAAACAATGCCTTGTACGATACATATTTTTTACACTACGTCCATGGAACATGTTAAACTCCTCTTCTGAATCTCATTAAGGTAAGCCTTGGAAAAGTCAACCGTATTATGTTTTTCAAACACAATTTAATTACCGTTGTTTAGTCCTGTTATTTGTTACTGTACTATAATACATCAGCACCCCCCACCCACCCTGATAGTCAAGTACTGTAAAGTTAGGTTCAGTTTGGTTAGTTCTTCTTACATATAATGCACGTAAGCATCCCATCCGACATAGATTAGGCCTATACATAAATTTTACGTTGTTTTACACCACAATTTCCCTGATATGCATAGCCCTCCCCAGTATCATCATATTTCGTAGTAGGCCTACTGTAAATATTGTGATGCCTCGTGAAATTCGTATTCACCTTGATTAATAATGTCGATACATACCAGTTTTTTTTTCCTTTTTTTTTTTCTGTCTTTTGGAAAAGCTATAATTCTTAACAGTTACCTGTATTTGGTCAGCAACACAGTGACATCATCACTTTGAAAGGTGACAAGCCAAACAAAGGGCACTCTGCAGACAAATTCAAACATATGGTCTGTTTATTACCTAGAGGTTGATGGCCATTACAGTGATGAAATGTAGATCATCGGCATGCTGCATGCTTATAGTCACTGTTCCGTGCCATCCAGTGAAATCTTGGTTTCTGAGGTACGGTACTCTCTCATCGCAATGACAATTTCAGTCTCAATGCATAATTTCCTCATTTTCAAGCCAATTTAATTAATTAATTTAAGAGTTGAGATGGTAGTCTTCAGACACAAAAATGTGATTGGAATTGAGACTCCTAAAATACTACTAGTTTGATTAATTAATTGAATATTAAAAAGATTTAATTATGTTTGCTAACTTTAAAAAAAAATTCTATGATTGAATGACATTTTGTAATTTTATTATATAATGTGTTTTGCGTAGGGGAATTTTTATATTACTTTATGAAGGATTTGTGGTTTGTTAGTGCGAGATTAAAGTTTGTGCAGAGATAAATACGTGAGTGTACTGGAAATGTTTCATACATGATGCTGGCTTTCTCTATGGGGAAGACCCTACTATTCCAAAGGTATGTACTGCGGAATGTAATTAGTTACATTTTCATTATATATTTTACTTTTAAAGAACACTTAAACTGCATCATTATTTTAATAGTTGTTCACGCCATAATATTAAAATTCATTCATGAATTTTGTCTTACGTGTTCTGCAGTCAGCCATGTAAAACTGTGACAAATTAGCATAGAACAGACACAGAAATAATTTCAAGTGGATAAGTATTTCAAACGTCTACACTTGAAACACTGGAATTCCTAGAGAAGATACACACTTTGTTAATACGCAAAGAAGAGACACACGTTAGACAAGAAATGCGATCATTCTCAATTGTAGGGAATTAGAATTTACCATGACTGCTTCATGTTTTCCTTGATGAGATGAAAGAGAATTAAAGTTAGTGACAAGCATGAAGTTGCACGGGTCAGCTAGTAATATAATATTTATATCCCAGGTGGAAGTTCTCAATGAGGTTTTGCTGACTAGCCATTGAAAGCATATAAAAATACCATACCACTAGGTAAGATCCTGATGGAAATTAACAAATTAAATTCTGTGATTTGGGTGATTAAGAGTTAATAGTTCCTTTAGAGACAATTTTCCTCAGACTCGTTACCAAACTGAGCAAGCACAAATGTCAGGAAGGCGCTATCAGTTGTCTGCACATTTAGCGGTGACTCGCAATGCCCTACACTTATGCTGGGTGGCCATTATTTAGAAAAATTCTCCATTTTTCCAGTGTCAAAATCCAGCTAGACCACTCATGAACATGTCTGAATGGAGTAGTTCCTTCTTCCACAGAGCAAGCCCTCCTCATTGTTAATAATATCACAGATAATTTTAGTAGCTGATAAGCACGTATTATATATGATTACATTAAACCAGTGTTATCTTAGTAATAAGTTTATATTGAGCACAACTAAAATGTACAAGGAGAAACATAAAATTTCCAGTCAGCAGTCCTCACTCTATGTATTTAGTTCAATAAAATGCAATTGCTGAAAATACAGTAATAAAAAAATTAAAAATACGTTCAACCAACTAGAATTTCTTGGTTAGTACCACCACATATCTGGGGCTACGGTGGTGTAGTGGTTAGACTAATCGCCTCCCACCTAGGCAAACTGGGTTCAATTTCTGGCGGGGCCGCTCCCGGATTTTTGAATGTGGGTATCGTACTGGACGATACTGCTGGTCTGCCGGTTTTCTCGGGGATCTCCTGTTTCCCCCACCTTTGCATTCCGACGCTGCTCCATGCTCACCTCACTTCACCCTCATTAGCTCTCAAGACCTTGATGCTAAGAGCCGCCCAAATCTCTCCGCTTTCACTTTACTCACTTTATTTTATATCATTCTGAAGTGATATTTAAATTGCTGTTGGGTGCAGATACCTTTCCAAATATGTAAATGTTCAAATGTCTGTTTTTTGACTTGGACATAAAAAATCATGCCAATGCAGTGCTGCAAGTTTTAGTAAAATTTTCAGTGTTAATAATTTTACAATGTCCAATGATACTTGAAGTAAGGTTTAGCATTCCATGTGAGCCAAGCCATATGAAGAGGCCTAAAGTGGTAAATTAATAAGTTTAAGTAATATAATATTCCTCTTGTAAGCTTGTCTTTATTATGGTAATAAAGTGTCACATTGTTTTTTCCACCATTCTTTCTTCACCTAAAAAAGGTACAAAATTGCCAGAAAGAAATGTAGAGAATTTTTTGTAGGTGATTGACAAGTCCCAGTCATAAATTATGCATACTGTTAAGCCAAGATGTACTGAAACTATACTTTAAAACTAAGTTTTTGCAAAAACTGCCTTAGCTACTCCCAGTCAGCCTGGAGTAAGTAAAAAGCTCACAGGCTTGTTGTCCCAGAAGTGGGACATGAAATGAGACCCGGAGAAGGAGCAGTGAAGGAATGAAGGCAGGGCAAAAGGAGAATCCTCCGAGAAAACATACTTGGCAGTGTCCTCCATGCTTCCAATTAATGAAGATATCTAGGATGACTGGATGGGGAATCAAACTTGGATTGCTGTGCGTGGGAGGATGATGCCATACGTGCCCACCTTCGGGACTCGTGGATACAGTGCGTGCAGTGGTGTGGGAGTTCAGGGAGAAAGTCCACCAGCCTATCAGAATCGTCTGTGGTACGTACTGTGTGAAAAATCTAAAACTTGGATCTGCCAAGGATCAGATATGCAGCTATAAGTTTGGAGCTCATCATGCTGATAAAATGTGTTTTACAACCCATGGCAAATATTTCTCCTACCTTTCTCTTCTAGATGGTACAGTTTTTTTTTAAAGTTAGTTTCTGTACCAGTATGATGTTTGTGGCAGGTGGAGCAGATCACGAAGGAGCAGAATTACCAGCGATACAGAGAGGAGCGCTTCCGGCAGACGAGCGAGAGCACTAACCAGCGTGTGCTGTGGTGGTCCATCGGCCAGACTGTCATCCTGCTCATCATGGGCGCCTGGCAGATGAGGCACCTCAAGAGCTTCTTCGAGGCCAAGAAGCTTGTCTGAGGACAACTACCGTACGCACTTGCGATGGGACACCACAAAGTGCCGATTGGCCTCTTGTATAATTTTTTTTTTTTTTGTTTTGTTTTCAACGCACTGGAAATTTTTTTAGGATCAAATTTGATTAATGATGTGTGTTTTTGGGTCACCTTTTTCATGTAACTCCCATCATGGATCTCTTGTTGCTATAGTTTCCAAGCAGCTAACGTTAGTGGAAGACTTGCCTCATCGCTAAGTGAAGTTTTTGTGTGTGTGGAATTCTTGAAATTTGGAAGGAGGGAAGCTGGATCTTGAAATGTTACATTGAATGTTGAAACACTTATGCCTCGCAATGCTTCCTGTGGGAAGTTCACGCTGGTCTGAACAGCTTATAAGTGGCATATTAGTATTGTGAATTAAAGTGTATGGCAAAGTTTTTTAACATTTTCTTGTTTCCGTTGGATGTTGTTCCCATCTCCTTGACGCAATTTCCAAAATTTTGTACAGTTTGTGTGACATACTGCCAATGGTTGTACAGTTATTTCTGTTTGTTACAAAAATTGTACATAAATGTTGTACATTCATAACTGCCAGAAACTGTGAATTTGTATAGCCATTAAAAATTTTTTTTAGTAAAATGAGAATTGCTTTTTACATATAGAACATAAAAACATAAAATTTCATTTTTTTTCTTTCTCTGGCAGACTGCTTGGAATTTAAAGGTTTTTTGGCCTATAAATTACGTATTGTAGATGTAAAATGACAACTTGGAATACTGCAACATTTATACTGAAGCACGTGGGATTTAGGAATCCCGTCTGTTAAGCCACCTGGTACAAGGGGAGATTTCTTCTTGCACCTGAAATGTTGGCGGAGCACCGCATCACTTTTATGGTTGGTGTCACGAGGATTACAACCTCGTATGCCAATGTGTGTATAACACAGGGAACATACACCAGTAATAAATCACTCATTTACGGAGTTACCTGAGGCGCCACACACAAGTCCCAGGCTAGCTAAGCAATGGGTCCTTCCCACGTCAAATGGGGAGAGGTTACGAGATGAGGTATCGTGTGGCATGGTAGGTGTAGGTGACTTGGGGATAGAAACCCCGACAAAACAATTTGAACGTAAGTGTACGCTCATAAACGGTACTTGTACGACGGGCTTGGGTGGCCTTCAAATTCCTAAATGCAAAATGCAAGCATCCTGGTGAGGTTATTCCCTCTTGGGCAAGTTACCAGCATAGATCGTAGGACGTGTTGGTGTACTTGTCAGGACAAAGTTTGTAACACTGGGCGACGTTCCACACTGACGTGTTACCTGCGGTTTCGCAGGCACCTCTGCTCCGTCGGTGGAGCTCGTGCTCTTCGGTAAGGTAGCTAGAGCTGGGGGGGGGGGGGGCAGCATATTCCAAGGAAAATACTGAGGGTTCTATGCCCATTATGGTTGTATCACTATGTATAGGCTATTCACGGTAAAATGAAAACTTTTGAAAGCCCTGCTTAAGATCTACTTGTATTCTCGTGTGTTCTTCCGCCTTATGTAAAAATTAACATTGCCATGGACCTCATCACTTTATTCATGTGTCAGTCAAGTGAACCTCTGAAATAATTAGAGAAATCCATACTTTACAAATCTACTCATTTTTACACTCTGATGCATTAATAAAAGAAAGAAAGCGAAATAAATCATTTAATTTCTCACAAATGGTTACATAACACTTTTTATTCAACATTAAGATATGGAACTACCTTCTCTCCATTGTTACCAACTTTACTGTGCGAATGTCAATCAGTGTGCCCGTTGAAATGTATGTAGGCGGGAGCAGTCACTTTTTTTTAAAGTTTGATTTAAAAAGTGCTCACTTTATCGTGAACAGCCTTTAATACAAGTAGATATTCAAATGGAAGTTGACCTGGAAATCTGGTCAGCAAATAAAATAATGACTTACATTCTTGTGGGCTCAGGAATTGAATTAAGATATATTTCCTCTAGGAGTTTCAGCTCCTGTTTAAGATGTTTCTTGGCTCTGCTCGTATAATTCTTTGGCATGAGGCAGATCTACTGCAATAATATAATCTTCCACACCAAAGAGTGTACGTGCAGTGAAGCCGGGTGTAGTTAGCAGTCCTATAGTGTACGTCCGGTTATGTGACTGGACCCAACGTGTCATTCACTAGTCCGAAGGGTTATACAGCAGAACACATGAGCAGCCATAGTACCAAGGTGTATAGAGTTCATAGTCCCCCGAAGATTAGCCAGTGCATTGCCCTGAGCATTACTGTGGCCAAACTTGGAATACCGCTAGGTGTATTTGCCGTTTGGCTGTTTCGCGTAACTGCATTACTACACGTACTAAGAATTTAAACTGCGACTTGTACTTCAACTCATAAGTCGCACAAACTTTACCATGAAATACTTCACTTCTAAGAAATTATTTAAAACAATTAACTGCGGAAGTTAATTAGTTAAAAATAGCACAAGTCAGGTGAAAGGCTACCTGTTACACTTACGTTGCGTTCAAATAGGATGTAGAATAATGTAACTTAATTAAGTATTAATCTAACCCAGAAATCCTAACTGAACTTCATGGGATGTATCCATAAGAGACCTCGTAGTATAACACAAGAGGGTTCTCTACTCGAACGGTAGAGCAGCTGGGCTAGAGTCTTAAGGGGGGACTACATCGCTGTGACCTTGGTTACTTGGAAGGTGCGGAGTTTGGATGGGTTCGGTTGATGTAGGAGGTGCTGCAGATGTGGCGTCCTTCTGAGGAAGATGGCCTCTGGAGAAATGGTGTCGTGGTTGTGGCGCGGGTGCAGGACGTCCAGCCTTTAGTCAGGATGTCTTTGCCTTTACAGCCAAAGAGGGCATAGCAAGAGACTTATCATCACTGCGGGTTCCGACTACGGCCTTAAGGGCGCCGTCTACTGGCATTTGAATTGTGTTGCAGTGTGTTTGGAATTCATGTTTATTTTACTAAACCAGTAAATGTGTCATGGTACCAATCTACGAAAAGAAAAAACACCAGACGAGGTACCTATAAAACTCGGAATACATCATGTACATTATAAATGCTATTCCCGAGCCCTCCAACATAGCCAAAATGGCTTTTTCACACTGCTGTAGCTCATAATATACTGGTCGGAAACATGTGAAACTATAACAGGGACCTGCACTGAACCTTGCTACAGACTTGCCACCGATAACATGATAAGGTCGCCGCTTAAAGTCCCATAGGTTCTCGCAGCACAATGGCTTGCGCGTAGGAGCAATGGGGCATCAGCTGCACGTGTCAGTGTCTTCTTTATCGCTCCTTTGCCTCAAATGCAATTAACCCTTCGGTGATGGGCTCGATTCTCTCTGCAGCGCCAAATTCAAATGGTGTGCTCTTCAATTGGTGGGCGTGGTGAAGTAGAATGACTCTGGTCCAGACAGCTTTCTATCGATTTTGGCAGGCAGTACAAGCTAGTAGCACGGGTTGGAATTGCATATTAATAATTGTAATGTCTATCGTCTAGATGGGTTATGCCTCTGCTAGCTTGAACAGTCAATAAGTAGGTAGTAGTTTGATTGTCCCATATTGCATAATGCTGACAATCCCCGAACACAATATGGCTGAATGCTTCTGGGAAATTGCTTAGTTCCTATGGCTGCAGTCCCCAATCAACACTACTTCTCTGAGATGTACTGCGTTACTACGTATAGTATCAGCAAGAGGCTTGGACCTCAGTTCACGGGTGTCTTTTACATGTCTCCCTATGCTACAGATGGAAAAACCTCTCACCCCGTTTCGGAGCAGGAACATTGCGTCTTCCCCTCAGGTAGGGCCATACATCCCTTGATTTTCTGGGAATATTGTGTGGCTCTGTCAATACTCAATAAAAATTTATTATCGTAATATAATTTACAATAAACATGTTCAGGTTAGGTACATTAAAATATTGATAACGTTTATATAGTGAATTAGGTACTCCAGTTACATTTCCTTATTTCTAATCCTCCCTCTACAGCAGATCGCTGGGAGCATGAGGAAGGGTGGCGGGGTGAGTCTCCTTCACTGTTTGGACACCTGTGCACCGGAAATGGCTACCTGCTCCCTTCATAGCACAACGGAATCTTGTAATGAACACACCCTCAATACAATATGGAAAAATTATATCGAACAAGCAAGTCACATTAACCAAAAATGAGGGATTTTGCATTAAAAATACAGAAAGCCTGTAATAAACAACATTTAGGAAACAACCAAATGTGTCACATAGAATGATTTTTAAAAGATTTGATTAAAAAAAGTGTTAAAACCATGGACTATACTCTTCTACGCAAAATGTCCCTCTCATTATGGTTTTGGTCCCTAATGGCTCAAATACGCCACCTTTTTCTGTGCACATTGCCACTTCTGTGTCTGTCTCTTTAGAACTATTTCTTACTAATTACAGCTCGTTAACTTTTGTCTGTAACAACTTGCACACTACCATCCCTTTTTCTGTTATGCACATCGCAGGTTGTCTACCAAAATTCGGTACCCAGATTTGTTTACAGTCGAGTCCTGTTACTAGATTCCTCTTTCAGCTTTTTCCCGTATGCATGTACTGGTTCCCTTTATAATTTCACCATTTGCTTCCAACATCTTGCGCAACACCATTTTCTTTCGCTTGCCTGTTGCGACTCGAATCGCTACTTTTCCCTCATGTAATATAATATTATAGGATATGTATTGTTTTCTTTGTAATTACTATGGTACACAATTTTTATAAAAATTTCAGCTGAGTTATAATTTCTTTTTAGCATTTCCGATTACTTTAGCTTTGCTTTTACATATAAATATCTGAAGGTTAGGGCATCCTCCCATTTATAGGAATATCCCACTGAAGGGTTGGACGTCTCAGGGTGTTCCTGGAGTAATCCGGCCTTATTCAGGCTGGGATCGAGATGGTAGCTGAAATAACTGCCTTCTAATTTTGTGGGTTCAAGTCCCCGGTAGGTCAGGCGGTCACAATAGTCCTTTGACCCCTTGGCCTTCAAGCTGAATGATATTGAGCTTCCCCACACTAGTCAACAAACGAGATGTTTAATGGCCTAGAACTGTTGAATAATTAATTATAAAAGTTAATTGCACTGGAAACCAGTTAAAGGAGGGTACGCACAAATCTTAATACTTCACATATTTAATGAATACATTTGTAAAATGTATTCATCTAAATATTACAATAATTAATAATCAACTTATCTGGCAGGTGAAGGCTACATACGTAAAAACATGAGTGGAGCAAAGTGAGCTAATGCTATGTGCTAGCAGGGAGAGCTGACATGCCTAACGGTCCAAACGGAACATTGTCGCGACCTGCTACCGTGGATACGTCTTCTTGAATTAACAGACAGGTGACTGGGGAGGGAGAGAGAAATACCTCTCCCAACCCATTGTGGCCAGCTGTGACAGACTACGTAAGAGAGATAATCTACAGCTTGCATTGCAGGTTGCCGAATTACCAGCTTTACAGTAATCACACTTCAGCTCCATCATGTCATTCCAGTATTTAATATATTTCAAAAGCAATGAGCGACATTCATATCCTGGGAACTGGCAGTGCTTCAATTTTAACCCTCAGTGAAATAAGGGAGTGCAGACATAATTTTCTGAATATGAACAAAGTTTATGTTGAGAAACGTAATACAAGACCTTGTAGATTTAATAATTTTTATTTGATAAATTTAAAACGCACATTGCCTACACGTTTCCATGACCTATGTTAAAAAATAATCGACTGAAATACAGTACGAGTGCCGTTTTTAATCTCAGATTTTGAAGAATTTAATTCTCCTAACATCAAATAGTACATTGTGTGACATAACACAGATTTTTATCAGCTTCCCAAAATAATTTTAATGTTAGTGATGATGTCTTTCAGTCCATTATTCGTATGTCCATTGAATCAGTATCTGACACTCGTATCAGCAAGGAAGAATCAGTCCCTACCGCTATTGGTAAAACACACCGGCTCAGAATAAATAACCGCAGAATCTAGAGTGTACAGAGTCATCATTTTCCTTAAAGATTACAGCTCTCATGGTGTAAACAAGATTAAAAAAAAATCAGAGCAAATCGTGTTCGACTATAGATGTGTTCTGGTTTCTTAACGAGACGACATGCATTGCAAACGAAGTTATCTTTCTGCCACAGACACAATATAGTGTATTAACATTTACTTAAAATTTGTTATTTCTGCATTATGTAAAACCACACTGCAAGCCTAACATTTTCATGAAACTATTTATTTTGGGCCATCCTGATGTACTCTCTCCAACCTAACTTATCCTCGTACTTTGTAACCACTAAGTATACGAGCCTTTCATACTTGTAGACTAGTTTTGATGTAGGTAAGAGAACCCAAGTATTCAAAGTTAGGCTGTGTCCCAACTCCCATAAAGTATACATGTTCATACTTTGCTTTGCCTGTAGAGTTGTAACGGTGCTGGAAATAACACTGTATATCAGCAATATTTGCCTAAAACTTCTGTCACCTCGAACAATCACCAACCTACGGGCAGCATGTCCGCCTGGTTTGACTTCTCGTTCAGCACTGCCCAGCATAGCACACACATGCCCCCTCCCCGCACCACGCCGGAGCCACCCGCCTGCTCACAATTTGTACTTGCCAAGTACACGAGGTTGTGTACTTGCTGGGTGAATTTGTGTACTTGAGGCAGTCACCATGTTTGTTTACTCTTTTTGAATTGCACGTTGGATATCATCAGTTAGGTTTAGAAAAGCAACAAATTCCATACATAAAATGATTAGCTCGTGTTTCTAGGGAGTAGCACGAGCGTGCGCGCACGCACACATTTGTAGTAGCTGCAAGGTTTGCGTAACACATGCTTATTTTATGCTCCATATTCATATAATTTCTACACACACTACCCGTTTTGTTTTGCATTCCGAAACACACCGGTTCCCATTTTATCTTTCAGGATTAATTTATAATAACCTAACACTTACACACGACAAATGCATTATTTTTTTGTTTTGCAAAAAAAAAAAAAACCCGAGTATTGTTATCGCAGAATGACAAAAACCTTGTTTATTTTCTAGTAGTTCATGCTACTTTCCACAATGAGTCAAGTACAAGCAGAAAAAAACCCATCCCAATAGTCAGGGTATGTACGCACTTAACACATGTATGTAACTCCAATTGGGAGACAGCCTCAGTAAGTTACTCAGTTGAAAACCAGTCAACCAGCAAGGTGCTGTTTATAACTTCACCACTGACTATAGTCACCTTAACCCTAGAAACTTCATTAACCAACAAGGTTTGTATGGTTTGTGTAGCTCTGCCATGGACTATCACTCCAACGTCTACCTTTTCTCTAGACTTCCAAGTTTGAAAAGCTTAGGAGAAATGTAGAATGAGTGAAGAGATTTGGGCGGCTCTTAACAGCGAGGCCTTTACAACTGTTAAGGGCGATGAAGTAGATATGGAGTGGCGCAGGAATAAAGTGACAGGGGAAACGGGAGATCCCCGAGAAAACCCGCCTACCTACGGTATCGTCTGGTACGATTCCCACTCGCGAAAATCCTGTTACCCGGCCAGGTATTGAACCCGGTTAGCTTTGGCGGGAGGCGAGCATGCTAATCGCTCAGAAACCGTGGCCCCAGCAGATGTAGACAAAACAAGGTGAATGTTTAAGCATTTGTATATCACTGTATGTGTGCAGGGTTAAATAAAACGTGCATTTTTTCTTTGTTAATACTTTATTAATTTTAAAAGTCAATGTTAACATTACACAAATTGCCTTTCAAAATTTTATTCTAGCATTAAAAAATATACTAACTCTCAGTCTAAATGCAACAGCATTGTACAACCCTGAAAAGGTAATTACTTCATGCAATAAATCAATTTAGTGCCAAAAAATTAGTATTGTATTCCATCACACCTCCAATAAATACACTTTTCCTTATCTTATTTACAGGCTTTTGCAAGTGTGTTGGCACCAGTTACACTATCCGTGAGGGAGTAATTGCAACACACGTTTCTCTCGCAAGGCAGCACTTGAACATTGCTTTCTTGTCTTTGCCTTGTACACGAAGACATAATGTAAGAGAACTCGAGGGAAAGGTTGTACAGCCGTAATGGATGAGACAAGACTAGTCCTTATTTAAAACAGTCTTACAAAATCTGGTAAAAAAAAAAATGTAAATACGGTAACTTTAAACTAAAGCTGTATTTTAGAAAGTCTTCCAGAGTATCTGAATCATGCATGTTATTGTCAAAAGAATTTCCTAACTTCCACCTGCCATCAAATTTCCCATCTTTCAATGACTAGCAAACCAACTGTATATAAATGCCCACACTTCAATGACTCTACTCTTGCAGCATCGTTATCTACACTAAGGTATACTCATCAATGTTACTAAGACAGGTTTTTATTGGGGTAAAACACTTTTATAGGCCATTCACAAGTAAAGTGAGCACTTTTTGAAATAATAGTCAATAAATACATTTTATTGTAGTCTTAGATGTTGAATTTCTAGTCCAGCAAAATAGTACACAGTGTTTATTACTTACATGGCAATATTTATATTTTTGTTAAGATATGTGCTGATAAGGGCAGCGACACTTTACAAAGGTCGATTTCAAAACCGTTCAATTAACAGTGAACAGCCTATACAAATTCTGAACACTCTCGTACTCTAGTACATCATGTACATTCATTCATCCACAAATTTAAAATCTGAAATTTCAGGGAATGCAAGTAAAATATCGTGTCGGTATACCAGCTTCATTATATTAAGTTAGACCTTGCAAGACCATGGCCTCAGACAAGCTGCGGAAAATGGCCTAAATACCATACTAGTCACTTCCGGCAGTAAATGATCTTAGAGGGACAGGCAGCTTCCTACGGAAAGTTATTGTAGTAACAGTAAAAGAGATTAAAGACTCTTCACAAGCAAGTGGGCACTTTTGAAATAAAACTTTAGAAAATAAAGGCACAACCCATGCCTGCATACACAGCAAAGTTGGTTATGATGGAAGAAAAGTAGTTCCATATCTTAACGTCAAATAGAAAGTGTTAGGTAACCATTTGTGATAACCTAAATTATTTCGTTTGCTTTCAGTCTTCTTTTTAACGCATCAAAATGTAAAAATAACCACATTTGTGAAATATTTTGTTTTATAATAATTTAACACTTACACCTGACAGACACATGAATACAGTAATGAGACCCATGTGCAAACAAAGTAGATCTTAAGCAGGGCTTTCAAAAGTGATCATTTTACCATTAACAGCCTATAACAAGCATGTGAGCTTCCCAACCACTGTCCCATTCATTAATGTTTACACTTTGTTTGCATTTTTCTTTTAAGACATTTGTTATAATTTATAATAAATAAAATATGTATTAAACTTTTTATGTAGGTCTTCACTTTATAAGCTTTTGGCGAATAATTATTGATATTACCTATTTGCCATTTACACTAATAATACGCACATCAAAATTTTTTCATAGTTACATATTTACAGTTTATTTACTTTCCATTAACACAATAAAATGCCACATGGTAAATTCAAGCACTACATTAGGAGAGTACAAGTTGCAATTTCTCCCTGGAAAAAACAAAAAGATGCAGAAGAGAGACAACACCACCTCAATTACAAACACACTGCACGACTCTTACAAACAAGTGTAATAAAAAAAAATTAGCAGGAATGTCAGAGTAATTCATTATCATCAAAATGCTGCACACAAATTCAAAAATTTTTTTTTACAACCAATTACACTAGTAATGCTCTGCTGTAAATGACAATTATGTAGAGCAACAAGACTTTTCTTCTGCCATTTACAACTAAAAAAAAATATTTTTACAATAAATATGGCCAGAAAACACTAGAAATATTACAATTAATCAAACCTAAAAGCACTTTACACTATATTACACTGATACTTTGAAGGTTCTCTGCTTTGATTAACCACAAAGTACAGATATTTTACAGTTACCAGTTTCACGTGAGGCAAATTAATGCAAAAAATATGGGCGATAGCAGTTCAAAAACAAAGTTAACCAAACAGAGCACACGATACTTGCAAAACATATCTTAGAATATGCAATTACACTAAATAGAAAATAATGTCATACGTATTATCACACAAAGTTCCCAATCATTCACTTTTTTTAAAGGCAAAATTAAGCAACAATAAAAAATTCCATGTGTAGTAGTTAAAATGGACATCTTTGTTGCAATAAGAATGAAATTTCAGCCCACGATAAAAACAGACATTTCCACAAATATATTGCAATGCTTCACATCAGTAGAGGGACCACCAAGACTTGGAATGCATTTCTATAAAGGACAACTTTCAAATCCCAGGCAGATAAAATATTGAATATTTGTTAAGTATACTTTTCAATATTGTATCAAAATGAAAAGTCCCTTTTATGCACACTGTACTGAGGTTCTATTGTATCCTGGTTCTGCCGCTGATATAAGATATAATACCTGAAAACCCTGCATATTTTACCATTAATATTGTTGTTGGATTAAATAATTCCACAACTAGCACAGCAGAATTTTCAAGAATCATCTAACTGCATAGTCTATTCGCAATATCTTCACACTTTTTGAATCAAACCATGACAGCGCTAGGGTCGCTTGCCATAGTCGTTACGGCGCTCTGAACATTCGGCAGTTCCTTGGCGAGACTCGATCCCTTCCCTAGCTCTCCCCTCTATACCCTCCATCACCTGGGGCTGCATTCTATACAGAGGGGCGCAACCCCCCCCCCCGTACACATTCCTGCCATTGTGTTAACGTTGTGTTGAATGACATGCCCACTAATCATGATTTTCACAATGTATTGAAATTATCCGTGCACCATCATAGTCGAAATACGGATTCGGCTCAGCTCTGTGTAATGAGTTGGGGCAGAAGGAACAAACTAAGGTGAGTCATGGCTGCCAGTGTCCTAGGCTTTTCTTTCATTATTTAAAAATTTTGTAAATTCGTAAATTATTAAACTGGGCTTTATAGATTGCTGTCTTTGTGAGAAGTCGCAGAGTATTGCTTGTAAGTTGTTAGTTTTACACAATCATTTACCAGTATTGATATGTGTAGTTCCAAACTGTTGTTTAAAACGCGTTACTGTTTCGTCAAATAGTGTGTCAAATGTGGCCACTAGTTTAGAAGTTGGGGTCACGTAATTTTTAATGATTCGTAGGTTATATGTTGCTAAACTTTCGAGGGTTTTGGTTGCCTTGAGCAATTTCCCCAAGTTTTTTCATGATCACTTTAAAACAATTTAGTCATATTGTATGAGACAGGCTTTGTTTGGACGCGTGCTGCAAATCACATTTCTCTCCCTGCTTATTCAAGAGTACCTGAAACAAAGCTTTTATTATATTTGGAATGTTTTAATATGAATTCTTCACATAGTATTGATATTAATAATTTGTTTTAACAGGTTGTTAAAGTCCCGTGTTGAATGACTAATAACTACGTGGCCTCTCTCTTGGTTATTATTTTGAAAAGTCTCTATGTAATAAATATGGTACATTTATATCCAGTGTTATATCATCAGAGTAATAATAGTATCTACTAGAGAAGACAGAAATGCTATCCCAGTTTATATGGAGAATAATGGAATATTCATATGCATTATAGATAGCGAGTGCTATGAAGAATGGTTCTAGTAGTGAGGCTACCCCTTTAAATGATAACATAAAATGTTCTTGACATAATTGTTTTTAGCGCTTGGGCATACTAAATTTTATGAAATTATTAAATGACCCTTTGAAAAATCATTCCAAGCGTGATATGTTTGGTTGCATCCTAAATACGTTAATTCGCCACAAACATTATCATTTACTTCAGTTTGAATAAAAGTATGTATCTTATTTTGGTTGTACTGAACAAATATTTTATGCTTGAACTATTATATTTTATTTATTATTAACACAAAAGGAAGAGAAATTAAGTGTGGTGGCAGTAGCCAGTCAGAAATAGTTCTCACGCAAAATATTAGGATGTGCATAATTGTGGTGCATTATTCCTTTGGCGTAGTTTTGCAAGACATGCTCATCTGCCACTGGTTTTCGAATACACAGAGAATTCTGTATCCATAGTTTCTCAATACACGTGGACTTTCTCGAAATGCAAATAAATAAAACATGAGAACACAGAATATGTTCCACGGATACGGACTTTCAATCCATCTGGGTTCAATACATACAGATACCACTGCAGTTCTGCAACAGAGCCGTTACAAAAAAGGATCTCTTAAAAGTGCATCATAATTGATGATGCCACCATCTATGAATAGCATCCAAATTCTCTTCCACTATTTAATTAGTTATAATTCTTAGTATCTGATTGCAGGTGATCAGTGTTAACCTTACCTTGTAGTAGATTCCTGGCTTTGTGCTCTTTAAATTCCTGCCGGCAGATGTCGCTGCACCTGCTCAATATCTACACTAGGCTCAGGTCCCACCCCTCTTCAGCTGTTTGGCCAAGTATTAGGTTATCATCTTTATTTGCATAATAAGTTTTCAAAATGTTATTAACTTAATTTATACTTCACCAAAAACCTTTGTTACGAACACAATTGTTTTATGCGGACTTCTCTTACATACATCAAACTGATCGTGAACAGAGCCTAATAAGTTTTTGAATGGTGAGAAGTTTAGGTACTTTTCTTACATTTTTAAAAAATGCAAAAGATAAGACAATTATATAGTTACAAATGTTTTATGACAAACAATTATGAATACTTTCACCTCCACACGTATATTGTTTTAGAACTTCACAAATGTACAATATTTACATCATTTCACTTCCTATATTTTAATAGTGCTGTTTTATGGTACTTCTTCATTCATATAATTGTATGGATTCTCAGAATCCTTTTTACAGTTGTCCAAGGTGCATTTGAGTGAAAATTCTTAAATGGATACTGCTTTAAAAAGCTTTATAATTTTTTTATTACATTACAAAAATAAGCAGTATTTTCTAGTTCCAGAGTTCGGAGGCAAAAAACAAGACAATATGACACACACCCATCCTTCACAACAGAAGTAGGGATACAATTAAATGATTCTTGGCATAACTGTGACGAGTCAGGCATAAAAATGGTGACAACTGAAGCAGTCACTTATGTTACACATTAGCAGTGGCTTCCCGAGATGCAAAGCTGCCTACATACTTGAGTCCATGCAGCTTGAGACTATCTGGATTTCAACCTCCACAAGACAAGGAATTAACAAGCAAACACCACTGTTCTCAACATCCAATACCTGATTTGGTGATTTGTGGGGCACAAAGATGCCCAAATGTCCACCATACATTTCACACCATTTCTCAATCAATAAGTTACACTTCTCCATTACATCACTCTCGTACAACAAATCAGCACTTTTTTAAGTTATTAAAATGCTGCACTGTCAACCAACAAAAGACAGTAGTTTGCCACAGTATTACAAGATCACCCACCTACCAAATGACTATTAAGGAAAGTGTCAAGAGTTCGGTAACAACCAGTATGTTTATTTACACAATATCTGGAAGTATTATTGGTAGATAGCAGGCCTTTCTCACACATTGCATACAATGCCAATACTCTATTTGTAAATTTATTTTTATTTGTTATTTATTATTTATTTGTAAATCTATTTATAAATTTGTAAAGCAGTATAAGAAGAGGTACAATATTAGTGTAATATACATTTTCCCCCTGCAATTAACTTAAGTCTATTTCATATTGAGCCAACTTAAAGTAAAGTAACAAATAAAAACCAGCAAAACGCATTTTAATTATATACATGTTTTAGATTTTTGAGCTTAACTCTTATTATGAAAAGTCACCGAATTTTCTGGGAACTTCCTTTACCATCTGGCATTTTAAATCAATTTTATTATAAGCAGATGTGAACGACCAAGAAATAGTTACTGGCAGTATCTGAACAACTTCAATTGTGACCGTACACCATTGTATATCTTTTACAAGATTGCAATCATTAGACAACACAAGAAGGAAAAAAAAAATCATAAATAATTGTACTTCAAAACAGTTCATGCACTTAACATGGCTTGCAAAATGCACTCGCAAATCATAACTAACAGATACTGGTTCTTTAAAGATAAGTATCACCTAAAATAGCAAGTGCAACTAGGAACTAACTTTCTGATGTAAGTCTAGGACAGCTGACTGTTATTACCACATCACCTACAAACTGGCCTCTATTTGCTGATCAAAAATTCACTCTTATTACGGAAATACCAACGCTTACTAAAACGGAAAAACCATTTCTGGATCATCTAACTACCTACAGATGACAATAACTTAACCAAATATTACGTGCAAATCAATTAAGACTTCATAACGCAAATTTCCATATAAAAAAATTAGGCCTATAAAAACATTAGAAATGCCTTTTCCAAATACCTGAAATATTTACGTACAGTATTACTATTAGCAATACAATGCCTAACAAAATACTTCAGGTCACAAATGAGACAGAGCAACACAACCCTGCACGGTTGAATTTACTGCCACGTACGAAGCACAAACTCAGTCATAAAAATACACCACAAATACATGCCAACCCTCCTTCCACACAGAATTTCATGACAATGCAAGCAAATGCAATCCGGTCATCTTCACATTGCTTGATAAACATGAAACGCTTCCATCCAGAGATTGCACGAGCAACAATATGAGGCGATATGGTAAGAACAGCGCGACTTCCAGACACATTTCCGCCTACTGAAACCAAGTAGGGAAAATTACTCTGTAACTGGTGCACAACCTGCATTAAACATCATATCCAGGTCACCTCCAAAACACACGAGGGGAGGGGGGAGAAACATGTCACAAGAGATATGCACAATTACAGCGAGTAAAGCTCAGCAAAAAGTATGCCACTACTAGCAATACCTAAAACACAGTCCATGCAGTTTATAGGGTGGGAAAAAATTCCTGACAATTTCCCCACTCACACACACACAAGTACAAAATCAAACAGCACACTCGCACAGAATATGACAAAATTACAATGTGTTTAGTAAATTACATACTATGGTTACGAACTGTGGTATAAAGATTTGTGAATTCCAGTTTACACAATGCCCATTCCTTCAAATAGCCAATTGATCTGGAGCTACGAAAGATGCTATAATACACGGTGATTCCAAGTTAACATTCGAGGGCATTCCGTATAGGCTCTCAATGATTGAAGAATCCCAACAATTCTCAGAGTTCTGGCACCAGGTGCATCAAGGCCGGGAGCTCATGTGCACGTTACGAAGACACTGCATCAGTCCCTCTTCCAGTTCGTCTTCGGCACTTCAAAGGCTATTTTATGTTTGCAAGTTAGTACGTGGAGTGCCAATGCCAAAAATGATTACTGCTTCTTTTCACCTGCACAACGAAATCACTGTTATGGTGACTGACAAACGATAGAACACTGTTTTATTAACATATACCACATGCAGAAATAAACAAATAAGGGGGCAGGGCGGAATTGTACATATAAGTGTTTTGAAGCAATGTGTGAATTTCATTTCAGTAGAGTAGTTAAAAATTCTTATTTATATTAACATTTTCGTTCAGTGTTCCTTCAGACAGGAAAATGCCGCAGCCGGGGGCCAAAAGGAGCGACCTCGCCAGACAAGAGCAAACCATCCCACTCCTAAATGAGGACACCGAGTCACCTGAAGCTTCTCATATCTAGGCTTGTGTCAATGGGAAAAATATCTCCGCACTACTCGACTCCGCTGCAACAAGAAATTTCGCACAAGCAACATTCAGTAAAGACCCCTTATAGCGAGATGTCACGGTTCCAGGTCTGATCCTTGCTAGTGCTGAGCCGATACAGGTTTTTACTGACACCGGTACCAACCGATACTTCCTGCCAATACAACCGATATCCGATACCCATACAATGGACATGTGAATAATGGACTGAAAGACTTCTACTAGCACCAAAAATATTTCGGGAATCTGATGAAAATCTGTTAAAATCAGAGATTAAAAGCAGCACTCAAAATATACTTTAGTAATTTATTTTAAAATCTAGGTCATGGCAATTTATGTTTTAAACAAATTAAATTTAAAATATTAAACCCAAAACGTAATGTATCACAATTCTCAGCAAAATTCAACTTTGTTCATATTCAAAAAATTAAAAATTATTAATATGGTTGGTTTTCAAATTCGGTACTCCCTTATTTTTCTGAGAGTAAAATTAAAGCACTGCCAGTTCTTAGGTTATGATTGTCAGAATCATTGCTTTTAAAAGATTTTAAATACTGATACAAGGGGGCCCAGTTGTACGACCCCTGCAAAGCTGATCATTCGGCGGCCCGCATACAAGCTGTAGATGATTATCTCCTTAAGTGCCTGTCACCGCAGTAGGCCCATAAAAATGTGCTGCCCATCTAGTAAAAACATTTTATTTTTCGTACTTCATATTTGTTATTTTAAGATCCATAGAGAGCATACGAGGTGCGACATTTTAATTTGAACCATGTGTAAATCACAACAATATAAAACAATTATGACAACCAGAACTGCAAATATTATGAAAATAATTGCAATTAAAATAATGACATGGTATCATTCAATAGTAAGGAAAACATTTAGAAATTTAATTTGCTTTCCATGAAAGAAAAAAACATAACTTTAACTTAAGCCCAGTAAGATAACCCATGTCTTATCCAAAGCTCTTCTTTCTAGTCTTACTTTGGGCAAAGGAATTGATAATATCCTGGAAGTCCAGATCCCGCAGCATCTGTCCCTCTATATTCAGCAATGCCGCGGCCGATAACCTGTTTTCTTCCATGGTCGACCTCAATTTACATGCAGCTGAAGAAATGTGTGCTGGTTCATACGTGCTATGTTCTAAAAAGCCAAACCTCAATAGAAGTTCACTGAACGTGCACTTCGCACTTGCAGTTCTGATCTTAGTGTATCCAGAATTACATTATATGCATTAACATGAAAATTATCTGACCCAGTCTTAAGAGTTATTTATCCAGCCCTAGTCTCATCGGGTCTGAGAGTGAGCTTCTTTTTCTTCCCTCGTCAAATTTGTAAATTTGTATTCAGCAGAACGACTTCGCAAGGCATTCATAGAGGTTAAAAATTTCGGTTTCTCTTAAATTTGTTATGAAGAGTCAGACAGCGAATTGTACATTTTCACAACTTGCCCCAAATCTATGTTTACCGACTGCAGCTTAACACCAACAGCATTAAACCCACGAAGGATTGCAGTCCAGAAGATTACCATAAATGCAGTTTCTAGTATATTTAATTTTTGTCTCAATGAAGATGCCTCATTCCTCGTTTGAGGTTTTCCTGAACTATCATTTTCTAAAGTCTGCAAGGTCTCAAATAGTCCACACCAATTGCTCTCTAGTACATAGCATGCATCATTTAGAGTAGACCAGCGAGTCTTCGACAGACTTTGTAATGTCCGACCTCCTTCTCCTCCTCCTCTGCAGTTTCGAGCTAGGTGAGCCCAGCAGTATGTGGCAGCTGAGAAAAAATTGTACAGTTCTTGTAGCATGTCCAAAAAACGATACTGCTTCAGTGCAAGATTCCGCAGCATACGAATCCACAAGATCAAGAGAGTGTGCTGCACATGGCACATAGTCAGCAAAGGGACAGAGTTCCTTCACTCTTGCTTGTATGGCTGTATATGCCCCAGACATATTCGAGACATTGTCATATGACTGCCCCCTGCAGTTTTTTTTATGTCCAACTCATATTTGCTCAAAACAGTAAAAACAGCATTGGTTATTTCTTCTGACTTATGTCCATCATTTGATAAAAAAACAAATAATCCGTTCAACTGGCTCCCCAACTCCATTTTTCTTAACATATTGTATAATAAATGTTAGTTCAGCAGTGTGTGAAATATCTGGAGTGGAATCGACACAAATACAAAGTATTTAGTTTCCTTCACTATTTCATATATCAAAATAATCACTTCTTCATAAATGGTCTTGGAAAGATATGATGTATGTCCCGAACCTCTGCCGCAATGTTTTCTTAGATGTTCTGCCATGAATGGATCAAACTCTACAAGAAACTCTAGTGACCCTAGAAAATTGCCATTGTTTGTACTGCCTACGTGTTCATCAGTACCACGAAATGGTAACACTCTAATAACCAAATACTTTACTGCCGCGATGATGCGTTTCAAAACATTTTTCCAGTAGTTGCATTCTTGCTCAAACTGTGCAACGGGCCTGTCATCAATCCGTGCTTTAGTATTTCCTCTCAGTTTAAGTGTAGTAATGCTGTTTTTATGCCGAGGTGAATTCTAATGGCCTTGTAACCTTTTAGAAGCATTTTCTATTCATTAAACCCTGAAGTACATATACCATTTTCCCCATCAAATAGCAAGCAAATCGCACAAAAACACATCCCTTTGATGGCGAGTATACTAGTCAATGCCAATTTGTCTCTCCCCATTATGCAGTTTATGAGAAAAAAATATGCCTTGAAACGCCTTTCTTTATCCAAGTACTTACGCTTTGAAGCACTGAAGTCTGCATCCAAGTTTTGTTCGATTCCATGAACAACCACACAGTCTCCTAGGTCTTCATTAATTTCCCACTGGGCTGAATCTGTACTGGATTCAAAACCAGGCTTCTTAGGATTGTTAGTTGCACTTGGTTCCATAAAATTCGTACACACAGCTTCAGCGTGGATATGCAGATACTGCCACTATTCAGTGAATTATTGGTACTTGATGTTGGAATTCGCCGTTCTTAAAAAGAAAACAATATTTCTGGGAATGACTGAACACACGCATTGGTAACCTCTGTCATCACATCAACTATTTATAGAAGCACTGCCGCTGTTGGCAGCATTATCACTTGCAGCCTTGGCGTCGGTGACATCTTCGTCCTGTTGGTTATTACTGTTACATACAAAAAGAAGAAATCTTGGAGATCTGCTTTAAAAGAGCACCACTCCTTTATTTAACATTTTTTAATCTTTTGTATCGAGCACCACAGAGTCTTAATCTTTGGATACTCATTTTGTTTACTATTCACAGGCAGCTAAAAAAACATGCAGATGCACATGTACCTATTATACACTTATACGCTAGGACATGTTCATAGTTTGAACAAACATAAATAAACAACATTGGTAAGAAACGCAGCATGACAACTAGTGCCAACTTTGAACTATACCATTTTAAAAACAGAGAACAATGGTATTGAATCATAGTGCCCTTAATCCCCCCCCCCCCCACCTAGGAACAATCTATGTGATAAACTGCCGCAGAAAAGGGTGGGACGGGAGTTTTGTGAAATTAAATACAAAGGATAATTTATCAAGTGAATTCCTGTGCAAACATAAACGTTGAAAATATGCGCGGTGTGCAGCTTATTATCTAGAGAACACAGTGCAAGCAAAGATTATCAACACAGTGTATTTGCACCTGTGTCACATTTCACGCTGATAATGAAGTAACACAGCTGTCCTCAGCATCAATGATGACAATTTAAGGCAGACAGGTCTTTTTCCACGTAGCCCCTTGGAAAAGTGCCGCTCTAGGCCGAGCCTAGTAGGAAATCCGACCCTGCACGACAGGCAGCACAGTGGAGTGGGAGCAGCATTTCTCTCTCTCTTCCTCACACTCTCCTATACTTGTAGATTATCTCACAGCACGGAATCATGTCCCTTCCTCCCTTTGCTGTCCTTGAGGGACTATCTGTCAGTTTAGTACTCGTAATAACTACGGCAACTGCTGACTAAAACTGCAGCAGTTGAGCCCCTCTTACACCAATATTGCTACCATATCATCCACTGGTTTAAAGGGAAAATATTGGGTCTCAATATCGGCTTAAATTAAATTGGTTCGGGCAGCCGGAGATTACTTATCTTTGACATCGGTATCAGCTCAGCACTAATCCTCACTGTTTCCGAATTAAACAGATTTTGATCCCCAGTAGGGCCTACTACTTAAAAATCGCTTTTAAATTGTGTTCAAACCATCATAACGTAAAAATATGTTATATAAAACTGATTGCGTGAAAAAGAGCAGAAAAATTAACCGCGCCACACAAGGATAGCCGCTCAGCCTGCAATCAGTTGCTCGTCCTACGCAGCATTTCCCGCTATCACTAACTCGGCCGCTGAAGCACTGCCCTGCAAGCGATAACTCGCCCGTCACAGCTCCGCACGACTGCCTAAAACCAAATATCTGTATTTACTGCCACAATTCTTGCATGTATTTTACAGGATTTTAGTGGAAAAAAATAGGGTGCACGAATTATACAAGGAATTGCCAAGACACGTGCATGTAAACACTAAAATGGGGTCTACTGTAAGTAATCCCTCGCCAACTGCAGGAGATACATTTTTTTCAAAACACAGCACTTTTATTTATTGATAATAGATATGAAGATACATATTAAAAATGAAATCATTTGTGTAGTGGGGCTAGCAGTGAAAACACTTCTGTGTACATGCAGCTGGGCGAGCGCCTAGATCCTCTGTCATGTCCGGGCAAGCTCTTAAATCCTCGGTAGCATGGCAGGGCGAGCTCTTAGATACTCTGTAGTGCAGCATCTTGCAGCTGTTGCTTGCTCCTAGATCCTCGGATGGGGCAGCTGTTGGTCGGTTACTACACAATTAATCTGGCTGGCGGTGGTGCCCGCCACTGCAGTCATTACAGGTTCGGTTTACTTCTTAATAGCGGCCCGGCATTGGGAAAACACGACATGCACGTTAAACTAAGAAACAATGAATTTTCGGCCTGCTTGTCTATTGCTGTGATCCTCTGCATACGCAATTACCTGAAGTTTAACTGCAGCAGTTTGACTTACCTGTTACGCAATTGTACTACACAAAAATTAATATAATTGTAAACTATTCCCTTCGCATTAAAAAAAACCACTCACATACAAATAAACTAAGTGACTGATAACGGGACCAGCGATCTTGAATGTCAGCGACCAAACAAAGCGTGCACCACGTGACCCCATTAGCATTACATGCCTTGTCGTGAGAAACACACTGCGTGAAATATGAAAGGAAAAGATTTTCCCCATATTCGGCACCATGAAAATGGGGACGTGAATTGTGCCAGCGTGAGAATTATGCCAGTAAATACGGCAGTCAATGGAAAATTATAGGTTTTCAATTAACTAAACCTGCATGATGCAAGATTTAATCAAAAATTCAAGAAAACCTTATAAAAATGGATTAAATTAACTTCGTTATAGCACAGCGATAAAATGTAGTAGTAGTTGTGTCCCTATCTTTAATTGGTATGACACAGAATTAGGGAAAAATCTGGAGAAAATCTGTCAATACGTAGCTGTATTCGACTCCAGTTATCACTTGGACTGATATGTTTAAATTAAATTAGTTTCATTTAACAATAAAGAACGACCCACATTCGCCCAGTTGTTTGAAACTAAACACAGTAGACAGCACAATGACAACGGAAAAGCAGAACTGGTTCATAAAAATGGTGTCAAAGTAGAAAGTGCGGTATTCTATTCATAGAACAATGCGCTTGGTTTGCGAGAGGCTTGGGGCATTAGGTGGCAAGGCGCAAGAATGTGACACATGAGAGCGGCACAAGGTACTTAGGGAAATGTAGAGGTGGGGCGAGGGAGTTGAGTTATGGCAGGCAGATAAAAGCGCGCTTCAAATGGTCATTATTCCTGCTGCAAGCCTGCTTCACACAATCTCGCAGCACTTGTTTCAACTCGTAAAATCACAATTTTTCATGGAATATTTTTTGTGATTTTTTGACGGTTCCTCACAAATACCTTGTTATACACATGTTCTCGCAGTTGCCGTGCTTGCTACAACGGGATTCTACTGCACTAACCAAAGTGTAAAGGGCATCACTAACTTCCCCAAACCAAAACCGTAATGATGGCCAAGCCAGATTGTACCTTCACCATCAACAGACGCACAACTTTCATAGCTTATATCATCTGCAGAATTTGTCGTATCACAGGATATCCAGGAAGAAATTATTCTGGATATCCTTGGTTTCTTCAACAACAATGCATCATGGACCACGGGCACGGAACGTATACCTGGGTGACAATCACCCCATAACCGTCAACTGAGAACACTGCCCCAATGCTGTCAAACCTCCGATTTTCAAAAATCAAACAAACTCTCGATAGGCTTAGTTGTCAAGTTTAACTAAAGTTAAACACAAATGGGCAAACTACACAAATTTTTTCCGGTGCACTTTAACTCAAACTTAATAAAAATTGTATTTAAACACCTCTTTTGAAATTGCACACACAGAAAAACGTATTTTGGTATGTATAACTTACACTAAAGTTGTTGAAAGATTAGGAATAAATAATATTTCAAGTATAGACCAAAGTGAATTTTTGTATTCCTGTAAACATTGTTAAATTACAATTCCATACCAACATAGTAAATTCCAGATTAATTTCTCCCCTACAACACATTTGTCACAGAAAATTTGTATTATACTGCAATGTTTACAAATACACGTAGCACAATTACTATTCCACAAATGTTAATGTGACTTGAGAAAGAAAAACCAGGGCAACATGTTACACAAAATGGCATCCATCAATATACACTTGTCACGGCGGTGGGCGTGCAAACTACGCAAGATATCTTTCTCTTGTACAGCAGTGAAAATATTTTTTTATGTACAACTTGAATATTGTGATTGATAAAGTGCAGTGAATAGGGTTTCCTTAATTTTGAGCTGCCTTTTTCTAACTTTCCGGGTATATTTAGTAGTTACATTTATACACAATCCATTCACAATTTTGTATGAAAAAATATTCAAGGGAAAACTTGAGTGTTGTTGGCAATGTCGTATAGCGAATAGATATCTCGAAAATATGGCATCGCTACTGTAGCTAATCTCTACCAACACGGTTACCGCTGGAAACATTGCAATAGTTTCCGAACATCTAATAGAATTTTAAAGAACATGTTTCATAGAAATATGTACTGTATTTCCACATTTTTTAAAAATATGTTTTATTTTGTGCTCTCTAAATACACTATGCGTACTCTGAGATGGCTACTGTTACAACTTAGTTTTTTTTGTTACGAAGTACGAGTTAAGGGCAAGATCGCAAATTAAATCAACAAAAGGTTATTTCGGAAGTGGTAAATTACATAAATAGGATATCAGCAAAAACAATGTGTTGAAAATTGATTTTATTTGCGTTATTCATTAGTATCATTTGTGCATGTGTACATAACGTACTGTATACAAACTTTGTATGCCTTGTTAATTACAATTGATACTTAACTTTTTTAGTTTTTTTTTTGTCAGTAGTACTTCGTTGTTTAATGATCAGAGTATGAAATTTTTGGCGATGCTAAAGAAAATTTTGTCAAACCGGTGCAGTGAAAATTAAATTCGAAGTTCGGAAAAATTGACTTTTTTTATCATTACAAAGGTATGAATTATGGTAGGACCACTGAAAATGCTCTGTGGACAAAGACTTTCAAAATATTAGTTTGCAATTTCATCTTGTGCATTTAATATAACAGAAACTAACAAACCTGCTTCGTTACTCGTGTGTTGGGCCAGTGCTTACAGGATGACACACTTTCTCCTCTTGACAGGTTCTGGCGGCTCCAGGGCAGCCAATATTGCCTCATCAAAAACATTCTTTAGTCCTTTCTGAAAACATTACGAAACACTACAACCATTACCTTAAAACATTAATATACAATTTAATGTTACAGGAACTAATATCATTAAAAAACTTAACTCCATTTCACAGGGCCATAAGGATACTTGTCACAAATTTAATTTTCAGACAAAGTGGTATTGTGTTATTGTACTAGCAAAAATAACTCCTGAAATTTGAAAAAGAAAGTGAAGATATTTAGAGTGAAAAAGTGACAGGTATGCACTTTGCACAAGCAACTTACCGTATTTTCTCATGTATAGCACGCACCACGATTTTTGCAACAAGTCCCAGGGATTTTAGCATTTAAATAAAATTGCATAAAAAATTTGTGGCATCGTGTTAGTAAGTATGGAACAAATTATTCATTTTTACATTAATGTGTGGCGATTGCAATACGTTTGGAAAATACTTTAATTAAATACTTTTGGAGCTAAAATAAAGAGAATTCGAAAACCCTCATGTTCCTATTACTTAACGTTTTTCTTCTTTCTCCTTTTAGAAGTGACCAGCTCTCTTTTTTGTAGAGCTAGAATGTCACATTACACTTCTCTCTAAAAAGTCACCTGGTCTCATCCCCCCCCCCACCCCCGAATGTGACTCGCTAGCCTGTACCATGGAAACAAAGTGGGATGGCAAAATTATCCACCAGCAACATCTGGGTGCTATTGCAAGAGGGAGGGGAACATAAACACTTGGCAGCTATGGTTTGTGGTGCGACAGGATTTGAAAAAGGGGGGAGCAGCGTTGCAACCTGCACATAACTGAAGGGTCCCCGAGAGAAGGGAGAGGAGTGATGTAAGAAAGAGAGACGCGACAACAAACAGTCCCACCACTTCCCCTCAACACCCGGGGACAATTTACAGCAACCACTCTCCCACTTGCTTTTTTTTTTGTGTATAGCGCACACACCAAAAATATTTTACTTTATTTTGGGGAAAAAAGGTGTGCTATACACGAGTAAATACTGTATTTGTATCGCAACAGGTAATAAAAAATTTGCTTTTAATAGCTTGAGCTTCATATTATACATGGGCAATTACAACTGCAGCAATTAATTTCAAATCCAAATAGCAGAATTGTTACTTTTGGGATACTCCAAATATTAGGGGTTCTACATTAATCCCCAATTTAAAAAAAAATCTAGTCTTTTACTAATGGTATACAGTAATTGTAATTTTATAGTATGATGCTGTAAGAAAGGTTGCCATAAGTAATCTTGTCAGTGAAAAGTTTAAAAATTTCAAAAAATTTGATTTGGACTAGAAAATAGTATAAATCTGCTTTTCATAAAATTTTAGAAAGGGAGGGAAGTAGGGAAATAAAGGCAAAGTTATGGTGAATATTCCTGAGTTACTAATGTGTGTTTTGGGTAATATTTAAATACACACACTTAGAGGAAAACCAAAAATTGTTAATTCTTTTGGATTGAATACAGCTGTATTATAATCCTGACAACACTTTGGTATACACAGTTTATTTTTAAGCACAAAAAACCGCAAAAAGAAAAATGTTTTCCAATAGGCCAAAGTGAAACTGTTGGGCGTAATATTTTCATGTTTGTACTGCACTCTGGTAAACACATACATCACTAATTTGGCAAACAGCTGCAACAAACGGCTCACCTGCGTAAGGGCAGAGCACTCGACGTACTTTACCGCCTTCAACTCTTTTGCCAACTTCTCCCCCTGCTCGAAAGTGATTGGCTTCTGCTTGTTCTTGGCCAGCTTCTCGATGGTGGCGGCGTCGTCCCGCAGGTCAATTTGCGTGCCCACTAATAAGAAAGGAGTTTTCTGGCAGTGGTGCGTTATCTCGGGAACCCACTGCAACAAATTAGCCGCCCCCTAAGCTGGCAAAACCTATCGCTGGATAACCAGTCGCAACGCTCTCAGCTGGCAACTAGGTCCAAACACCAAAAAACCCTATTTATGTGGATGTCCCACCATCTCTACCAATTCTGTGCTTAGCTGTGTCAAAGTAAACGAAAATAAAACTATGTTGTGTTCCGTATTGTATAAATGACAAATATACACAATTAACTGAAATAATGCATAACCTCTCTCATTAGACACTAAATTTTTTAAAACTGTAAAAATTAAAAATTGGAGAAATTGGGGTTGTTCCATTCACATTGTCTGTCCTAATGTACACTAATTTTCAAATATCAGAATTTAAAACAAGAACCAAAGTTACAATATTAGTTTCACCACAACCAGAGGAGCAAAATATTTAATAAATATTGTATTCATCATACATAAGTCCCTGTAATAAAATACTAGTGATCTCCTGCCATTTTACTTAATGCAAATTCTACTTGTCGAAAACAAATCAATTTTGCACAGGCTGTACATAGCAATGTTGACATTTGTGATGGTATTTCTGCCACAAACAAGCACCACAACACGCAACTCCAAATCAAATGTGTTCTAGCAGCAAGAGCACAATTGTGAGCACATGAGCCACATTCTACAGTGTCACAAAAATATTACTTTGGAAGGGAATTAAGGGGGGGGATTATAAATATAAATAAATAAGATGCACAAATCTAGCGTGCTGTAAATATTCAAAGTTCTCATGCACCCAAACCTCATTGTAGTGGTTTTCATATTACAGTGGAACTTCTTATTTACATTCTCAGTATTCACGTTTTCCCACGATTTGCATCATTTTATTCAGGCCCTGTTTATGTGCCACAAGTAGAGACACGAGTATTTCACGAATCCATTTGGAGGTGAGGTAGACTCCAAACACTTGTTCTTTTCTTCTACTGTTGTGATTAGACGACAGTTCTTCAGACACACCCCGTTTAACTGTGAGCCAGTAATTAGTAGGAAGCAGTAGTGTGAGTGTTTAACAGTCCTGTACAGAGGCATCGCTTGATCACAGCAACTAATAAGCAAACGATAAAGTCTCCAGTGTATAGAGGGCTTTCCAGCCTAGCTTGTTGCCAACTCAATCTGTGAAATACTCGGGGCTCTAGCCATAAGAAGTAATGTAACACTTTCCCTCAAATTGCATTGCAAAATTTGTTATAATCCAGCTATTAACAAACACCTTGCAAAACATGTACAAACCACTTATTTACATCTTGTTTCTATCACAGATAACCAAAAGTTTGTGAACCTCCGTGCTGAAATATATGTTAAAATTTGATACAGAATTTTTTATGGGTAACATATTGTAACTTAATGTACGCGTGAAAACTTCACTTTACACTGCACACCTGGAAAATGCCTCAAAGAAAGACGACTGCCTGTGAATATTTATCCCTTCAAAAATGTGAGTGGTAACACTGCGACTGCTCTATCCACATCAAAACCATGTGTCCTTAACCCATCTTTTATTCTATGGAGATTTCCCGAGATAAAGGTTAACATGCCGATGTCTGGTAAATAAATATATCTGCAGTACGCTGTGACGCGTTCAGCTCCTACTACTAATCTACTACAATTACGACTCATTGCTCTTTACATGAAGTATACCCTCACTTCAACCTATGTAAGAGTTGCCTACATTAACCACCCACGACATAATTGTGCATGCAACACTTTGCAAATAATCTCTCAGCTGCTTAAATCCCTTGGGCGGCCGAGCACGTGATCACAAGGTTAATCAAACAGCGGGAATGCCATTTCCCCCCAAGAACAAGCCACCCGCCACCAAGCAAGGCTTAGCGTTACCGAAGATGAACGAAGCAGTATTGTTGACTACTGATGACCAAGATTTCCAACTCCCCACCAAGGAAGAAAGATGTCACGTGCCTTCCCCGCACCCCGCTGCGGCAGCCAAGACTTCACCACTATATAAGTCAGTGCACAGTGGGACTCAAGCAGTTCATTCTTCATCCTCTCTCACATTCCGGAGCACTGATCAGTGCTGGGACCTCCGGAGATCTTAGGAGCTTTAAGTACGCCCCCAGCGGCTACTTCCCGTCTCGACGACCAGTCAACCAGAGAACACGCTAATACTTATTAAATTCACTTTGTCTCTTCTAGACACCCGTTTACTTATTACAGTTTAACAGTAATTCACTTTGTATTCATCTAGAACTAAATTCTTTTCCTTGTAACCTAAAGCCAGGTCACCTACACCTGGATAATGCAGTTATCCAGTTAGTCAGCACTCCACTGTTCGGTACGAGGTAGCACGGTTCACATGTTTATTGAGTTCTCAGTGATCATCTATTGTTCTCTATCCTTAAGCTTTTTCTTCTTTAGAGTACTTTTATGTTTCACCGGCTAGAAACAAGATACTACGTGCACTGCCAAGAGCAACCGGGATGTTAGTTAACCAAATTAGTCTGACTAAGGACCCCCTTCAGGAGTCCGTGACTCTAAAAACACACACATTAGAAGGCCACCGTTTCTTTCTAGAAACCCGAGTACTAATTCAGTGCTGGAGGGGAGAAACAGTTGAGCCCCAACCACTAGTAACACCTTCATCCAAGGAGGGGCTACAAGCCCGGGTTATTTCCTCACTTTGAGCACTAAGTTAGTGCTGAAGTGACCGTAGCCTGAGACTTGCCGCTCAACCTTGCCTGAACGCACAACCAGTAGAGGTATTGGTGGTCTAAATGGCTCCCCGTCTCTGATCAGCCCTTCAAGTGTGGGGGATCAGAGGAGAATTTTACCGAGCTTGTGCCAGCAAGCAGCTATTGGGTGAATACTGTAGATACTGTTCTTGTCAAGGTGCACTACGTAAACTGTTAAGCTGCATTACTCTATGCCTTACAAGGTAAGGTGTGGCCTCAAGCGTAGGGAACAATACCAAGCTTACATTGCTGCCAACAAGTGGTCTGTACTACCACCTCCTACGTAGGTAAGGCAGGCGGAACCGCACGGCTCCGTCACACTCGGACGCCAAGCAGTCGTGGCTGCTCTCGTCATAATTGTATACTTTTCACCGTCCTTCCGTACCAGTCAGGAGTACCACCCGGTGTTGAGTGGGTTAGTTTATCAGACCGAGGCTGGGTATGACTGGTCCAATCCACACTGCTGGAGCAGTCATCCACTTGGAATCACTCCTTCGGAGTGGGACGAGCCAGCCACAAGTGAGTGAGACCAACACAGCATCAACAGCACCACGCAGGACGGTGTAAGTCAGTAACAAGCACCCCATGTCAAACAATGTTAAGCCTAATTAAAATCATGCTATTGGTATAGCGTTAAAATTTTGGACAAACGTGCCATTCAGATTTAACCGGGCCCACATCAGTTGTTTTAATTAAAACATAACATGTGACGTACTTTTTTATTTTATGAACTATTTATTTGTGGAAAGCAATGGAGAATGTAAAAGTGCGTAAAACAATTTCGGTTGCAGACAACTAAAAATAATATCCAAGTTCAATCAAGCCACACGGTACACGTGTTTATCTTGCAAAAGAACTACCCACTCCAGTTAGCACGCTTAACACAATTATCAATAACCGTGAAGGACTCGAAGAAATAATAAATAATCTTAAGTAATTATTTTATTAATAGTGGATTATGCTTTATTTCTTTTGACAAAATCTGACAAAGTTTATACGCAAGTTGAAGATTGCCCTTTTATATTTAATTTATATTGGCTACATTGGTGGATGAAGCTTTATTTAAGACAAAATACTGGCATATTTTTTGTGTGGGGTTCAAAGATTGATCTTATATGGAATTTGTAATTGTATTTTAATTTTTTTGTAACCGGAAAAGAGTTTACTGCAGAAGACAGAAAACGAGGCATGTGCTATATAAAATTTTAGAGCTTTCCCTCAATTTACATTTTCATGCAACTAACACTTTATTCCTGTGTCTCCTTGAAAAGTGTACATAAAATCATAAAGGCAAATGCTAAAGTTTTCAATTTTGTAAGGGCCTTTACTAACCAGAATAACTTCTTAAGTGGGTTAAATTCCTTTGATGTTCATACACGAGGTACACAATCACGTAAACTTACTAAGCTAGTTTGTGTATAAATATAAAAAATTGATGTAAACCACATCTAATGAAAACATTTACACAGAAATGAGATACATTTTTCAAAGTAAAAAAGGCATTAGCAGACTGGATATGCACACAAAACCCACCTTTTCTTTAACATTTTCAAAAGACGAAGGTGACACGACAGAAAAACAAACCAGGAAGACATCCGTCTGTGGATAGCTTAACGGACGCAACCGGTCGTAATCTTCTTGACCTGCAAGCCAAGTAAACAATATCAGCAAATTATTCACACTTATAATGTCTACTACATAAGAGGATGTGCTACATGCCCTAACTGACATGAGCACAGCATTCTGCATTCCTAATTTTGACTATTCTAGAAAAGTATGGTGACCACAATGTATCCCTCCACCACATCTGTTTTGTCATTGAAGAGAAATACAATTGTAAACAAATTTGCCTTTTTTCTCTTTCCACGTGTTTTCTGTCATGCCAAGCACTGAAAGACTGATATTAGTCAACTTCCATCCAGTAATTAATGTAGGATTTTATTTGTGTATGATTTATTTGTGTAATTGCCAAGTTAACTTTGTTGGGTTCTGTTTATTTTATTTCAAGGGAAAATAGGAAACATTGAGGGGGGTAGGGAGCTTTCGTTAACAACTCTTGTGAGACAGAATTGTTTCTGATGTTCTTATGAGTGAGTGGCATTTCGAGTTGCATATTGTTATGATGGAACAGTGGAAATTTTGCTTGTATGGAAATAACACATGTTATTGTAGATTCAAAAATTTCTAACTTCAATGAAAAAACAAAATGTGATACGTCGCTGTTCATATTTGCACAGATGCAGTACAATACAAAAAAAACACACACACACAATGACATAAGTTAACCTTACACTCGAATTTACGATTTAGACAAATAAACAAATACTATTCATTCACAACAAAAATTTGGAAAGTACTGCTTTTTCAGGCCACATGCATTAAAATCATTATGTTAATGGTTTGCAAATACATTTACAAAATACGCTAACTTACTGTTTGTAAAATTTGCAACCTCTTGAACACACGTTTTTCTATGGCAATCTTTTCAAGTTTACTTCACTAAAATCACGCTTGTTCGTCACTAGCATTAAATAAAATAGTTTAGAGGCTTTCGCGCCATTGTCAATTTCAAGGCTTCTGGGTTTGAGCCGCATCGTGTATTTCTACTCCAACGTTTCAGCAGTCATTGCAGCTGCCATCATCAGGAAACGATACCTGACCAATTGAAGACAGTAGAAGGAAGAGGTCTTTAGATATTCTGATTTCTGGAGGGCTGTTTCCTGATCGACTGGGCTTTTCTGCCAATCACATGCTGTCTTTCTCCTATTTGGCTGAGGTGGTCGGCCAATCCTGGCAAGTTTGTGTTCTCTGCTCACATCACAGGATTTCAGGTCGCCTACGAAGAGATTTGCCAATATTTTGTTTAACTTGTAACCATCTTTGCTGTTTATGTTCGTATGTTTTAATATTTCTATTGATTCTCTAATGGTTCTTGGTCTATAAGCTCGTATGTTAACTATTGTGCTGTGTTTATCGAAATCAATACTACGCTTGATTTTCATGAAGTATGTACACTTTCCCACATGAGCAAGGTACCTTATAAACTCCAGCCTGTTCCTCCCCTAAGAGGGGAAGTGGTTCGTCCCCTCTCTCTCAGCCACATATCTTCCTTCCTCCCCTCTATGCCCTGTCGCTGAGAGGGAAAGTTGATGTCCAGTCAAAGATAAAGCACATCCTCTCTCTCTCTCTCGGCCATGCCCACTTAGCTTGCCTTGCCTTTATAGGAGTTCGCACGCCGGCGGCCGGCCTAGAGCAAATGTGCGCCTGATGTGATTTTATCAAGATTATGCGTAGCTAAAAATAGTTGCACCTATCATCACTTGTATTTCAAAGCAAATGGTTTCTGTTGAAAATGTTACACAAAACACTAACTATGAATTATTATTTGGAAAGATGTTTTCTTTTGTGATTAAAGGCCGTCTTATCCCGTACAATTGGTGTTTCATTGTATCTGGCGTAACAGTAACAAGACTTTAAAACTTAATATTTATTTAACTCAAAGGGCAGCATCTTCACCAATAAAATTTATGCCCAAAGGAATATACTCTAACACTGGTCAGCAAAAATTGTCTGAACATCGAGCGACATGTATTATAAGCATCAAGTTCATTTTTCAGTAACTTCTTGTAGGGAAATCAGAGGATTTATTCTAATTTATTTCAATAGACACGCAGCTTCGAATAAACATAGTATGGAAGCGCCTATTCGACACCTTTTGCCATCCAATAATGGGTAGGTCAGCACAGAGCAGAGTGCAGTATAACTCACGACAGGGAAAATAAGAGGTGGTGGTTTTGAATCATTAATTATTCAAGACAGTGAAGAAATAAATCAAAATCGCCTTATTTCCATCTCTAAATTAAAAGTTTTCTTTACAGAAATATATGATTAATTACTTTAAAAGACAGGCGCTTGCCACATGTGCAAGTAGCGGCGTGGAGAGGAGAGGTAATCATACCGCCGCCACCCCTTTCTTCAGTTACGGCATTGCCAGATCAATAACTTCTCCGTGTGCTCTTTAAAATCTGATGCATTTGGTGTCATATTATTTTTATTTTCAGAGGGTTTTTTGAAAGTTTTAGGTCATCTTGCATTTTGTGTTGGATTACAATAAATTACATACAGTATTTTAAGAATATTTTCTTTACTTAAACCAGTCTAGGAAAAATTTATTTTTAAATATATTATTAACAATAACAGTTTTTCTAAAGTTCAGTGCGGAGGGCATTGATATCGGAACAACTCTACAAAATGTAAATAAATATTTTAATTAATCTGAAAATAAAATACTTAAATGTTAATATGAGTATTAAAGGTTTGTGCTATAGGATGATTTACAAAAGTTTGTTTAAAAATGTATGAAGATAACCGTGGACAGAGCATACACTACAATTACAACAGTCACATCTCTCAGTCTAAAGGCATGCAACCTGCTGGGTAATGCTGTCCTACTCACCTGCAGTGTCAAACAAGCCCAGGGTGTAAGGCTCTCCACCTATCATCACAGTGACTGCATAGTTGTCAAACACCTGCAAACACATCCCATTGTTAAATATCCGACAAGGAGAGAGGGAGAAAAGAGAGAGAGAATAAAAAGGCGTGAGAGTGGATGAGGTTACACAGGGTGGCTAGCAGTATCCTTATAGCAAATTCCCTGACATTTCCAGGTATTAAAATTTGACGCATGACAATTTTCAAAATATTAATCAACGACTGCCACTCATCAGTGCAACTACATTGCTGGCAGTTGTCTACAGAGTTGAGTAACCACCGCCGCCACCTGCAAGATTCTCGTATCTACCGGGTCGGGACAGACGTCCTAATAATAATAATATTAATTTTTGCCCAATGAGCCACCGAGCGCATGCAAGAAGCCTGTTGCAAGTACAGCAGTGTGCCGTGGGATGCCGCCACAAGTCTGATGGCTAGATCCAACTGCTCTCCACTATGCTGATCGCACCAAGGACCTAGGTGCTGGCCCTGCACCTACTGACCCCCTCTCCAGAAGCCGCATGCCAGTGAAGGAAGGGATAGCGCAGCTCCGTGATCGTCAGTTCTGCTTCAGTTCTCGATCTAGTCTACGACTCCTCTCCTCAGCTCTCACCGCTTTCCTTGTGGGGTTGAAGATCCTCTTCTACACTACCAAAGGTAGAAGAACCAGTGGCGTAACCAGCGCTTTACACCGAGACATGTTCAGTCATTACTGACGCACGTAGAGCTCGCCCCGAGAAATTACCATACACAAGCCTCATACTATAGCTTTGCACAGGGCACCTTCCCCTGTTTACACTAGGGTGTTCACCTTCTGCCTAACACATGTGAATTTAGGAGATAGTGCTTCAACCATGTGTTTATTCCTTACGGTTAATATAAACACTGATCTTATAAAATCTTTTGACTTTCACTTCCGAGCTCCTTCCTAGTGTCATTATCGGAGCTAACTGAGTCCGCAGGAGACTGGGTTTGCATGTGCAACACACCAGATCATTCTTGGAAAGCTCCCATTCTCTGCCCCGCGCAGTGAACAGTAGAGCCACGAAACTAGGATACCATCCCTTAGAAGTTGGCTTGAAGTATCCCCCCACCTCGCCGCTCACTTCGTGATGCAGAGGAGGGGATCTTCTTTGAGTCTGGGGAGACCAGCGACTACTGGACACTCACCTCACTAGCATTGGAAGGTCACCCGCTCCTTGCACCCAGGTGGGAGGAACGGTAGACACACTACACTAGATATGCTCCCGGTCGGATTGGCTTGCTGTAGGGTGAGCTACTCTCACCGCTCACTTTGTGGTGCCGAGAGGATTGTGCTCTGGTGTGGGGAATCAACCCCATTAGGACAACACCACTCAGGGGAAAAAAAAAAAAAAAAAAAAACCCACCTGTCCTTCCACCTAAAGAAGAAAATGTGTGGAATAGATTTATTTAATGAAGAAAGAAAATTGCAATACTTTAACAAACAACTGTGACTTATCCTGGATACCTGCCAGAGTCTACACTTAACAGTCACTTGGCGTGGCTTATAATTCAACTTCTTATCATGTCATTAAATTGGAACTCAGACCCCTTCTTATATTTGTCTGGCCAATACTTTACACTTATAGGTTATTCACGGTAAAGTGAGAACTTTTGAAAGCACTTTCATTTGGAATAACAGTCAAAATACATTTTATTAAAGAGGTTAATTTACAAGTGACATGTAATATACACACTATGTTTATTAGTTACATTGTAATATTTCTTTTAAAAGTTGTTAAAAGGATGAAAAAATGGCAAAATAAAAAAGTAACTAGGGCCTCAAAAGTGCTCACTTCACCGTGAACAGCCTATAGCACTTTTACATGAAGTTTCATTATTTATGCTGCAAAAATAAAACTGACATTGGGTGACCCCTCCCGGCATGTCCACCTTCAACTAAGCCATCACCCAGAGAGACAGTTTTTGACAAGTCAAGGACGAACCCTCTAAATTTGGCACCTTACATATGTAACCAATTGCAGATCTTCGAAAAGCCTCTACCCGAGATTGGGATACATATGCATGCTCTTATCCAACCTACACTCAGATCATATAATCGGCCAACTCTAAACACCAAAAGCAAAACATGATGATGTCACGCACGTCGTTTATACCCTTCTCTTTGACATACAAATTACAGCTACAGAAAAAATAAAGACACAATTTTTATAGTATTACAATTCACAAAATTGACACTTTTTACAACAGTTCATTATTAAATTCGATACAAACTTTTACCATACTTGATATTCAAAACTTCTGCTGTTACATTTAATGATCTTTTAAACGTAGTGGGAGAAATAGCAATAGTAATAAAAATAATTAACATATTTCCCGCTGAAAACTTCCAAAACGCTACATAACCTCACATCTTACTTGCCTTTATACATGACCCTGCAAGATTTCTTAAAAATGTAAACAAAGGATAATAACACACTAAACTGAATAAAATACACGTTGAATTACATACCTTGTAAACATTCACAAACAAAGAATAAACATCAACAAGCTATATAGACACGTGAAATTATATAAACACAAAATATGAAATAAGTAAATATAAGGTTGGAATAAAGTAAACAATATTCCGTAGCATCCCAGATGCTACAACAGATAAAATATTAAAATGTAATCAGATCACGTATTTTTAATAATGTTCGACTGAATTTGTCACCAAGACTAATTTCCATTTTCCTGCTCCATTCACATAATGTAGCCTTTAAAAGTGAATTGTAGGGCAGCCTATGAGCTTGACATTTTTACAGACTCTTGCAGCACATAAATCATTGATCAACAGCACCACGCAATCTTTATTCACACGGAATGTACCAATTATTTACAAGCAGATAGATTCCAAGCCTCGTAACTTACCGTAGGAACATACTCCGACGGGAACTTGTTTGTCGTGTATGATATGAGAAGACATGTTTTACCCACGGCCCCATCGCCTACCACCACACACTTTATTGTTTGCATCGTATCCGTGTTTATGGCTTATATCTGAAAAACAAAGTCATCACAATCATCCAATGTTTCCAGGCAATGACCGAGTTGGTGCAAAATACTCTACGGCATCATTCTTACAGCAGTAACTATATTATAACGACAACACAATTTGTCACACATTGAGGATTGCCACATTTGTGTTCACTAAATTTTAATCTTCAACAGTAATTATGGCTAGTTGGAATCCAAATATACATTCATTCACATTCCTCGCAAACATATATTGAAAGAGTTGATCAAGTAAGGAGGGTACAAAGGCAATGCACAATACTCTCAGTATTGTAACTAGTATTGTTTAGTTTCACGGTGTTGCAATACAATCAATCGTAAATCAAACATAACTGAAAACTTAATGATATGGGAGCAAACGAGTTTCTTCATAAAATAGAAAAAAAATTAGTGTGTGGAGGAAGGGGAGGAAGAGAAAGATAAAGAGATAATATTAAAAATACACATCTTTCCCTTATCAAGTCACACAATTTACTGTATTAACAAACTTAAGATTATCCTAAAATTTAAATTTTTCAGGCCATTTACCTGCCAAAAGTAAACAAAATGTTATGTTTGTCATCATACTTTTAAAAGCTAACTACTGTCCAACATCAAAAGAAATTGGGTGGAGCTCATTGAAGGACAGGAGGAAAGTTGAAAGGCTAGTCAGGATGTACAGGGTGGCATATGAGGAGGGAGGGTGGGGAAGGCTACACTGCAAGCTAAGTAAGGGGGTGTTTAGAGGAAGAGGAAACAACAGTGAGAAGCTTCAGAGGGTGTGGAGGAGAACGGAGCGGGGTAGGCAGTCCATGCTTGTGAGGTCTGTGAGGGAGTGGAATATGTTGAGGGAGGAACTGGTATCTGAGAGGGGTTGGAGTTGGTTGAGTGAAGGAGTTGAGAGAGCTCGCCACCGGATGGTAGCCTAATTGCGAGTGTATGTATGCAATGTGAGTTTAATTGAGTTTAATTTCATTTTTTTACTCCATTAAAGCATATTATCAAGTGCTTGTAGATAATATGCTTAATTTGTAATGAGCAGACCTTCTATGGCACTTGAATACATACACTTCTTGTATGAACAGCTCCCACTTTGATAAAATTAAAACTCCTCCCATCATAACATTAAACCTTTATGGGATTATTCTGATGCAATTCATGACTTTTGTTACCAATTTCACATCTTTGCTAGTGTACAAATCTCTAGCATTATTTGACTTCTGTAATTATTAATACTAGGGCCTGACCCGAAGGACACATTAAAAGCTTACAGTGTAACATTGCAGATTTACTGTTTGTCATATACATTTTCATAATATACGATTACAGAATACTTGGTTATACTGTCAATTCATTTAATATCCTTACAAATTACGCTTTATTACACGAGTTAACAGTGTGATATTTCGTTAATTTAATAGTTCATTTTGACAGCGATCATGTGTAAGTATTTCTAGTATTTTTCTAGACAATATTCAGTACATATTAATATTTGTTTGTTATCTTTCATTTCTTTCATAGAGGGTAGTCAGCATTAAATGTTGATTAAACAAAAGTACTAAATCAAATTATCCTGATTGTACCTTGTCTCGCCATTGCTGATTGGAAGAGAAATATGTCATGATCAGATGACATCCAATTGGAGGACAGGAGACAACATAAGTACATGTAAAAAAGAACTAATTTTTTCAACAGAATAATTCTAATCATCTCCAGACATGGATGTGTCTTAAGACTTGAAAAGTTATAATGATATTGAATATTTTGATGTTAATATTATTAAGTTGATAGAAGACGCTTTTAAGGTAAATGTGTAATAACTGAAGATGAGGAATATTTAATTTTATTGTATTTGAGAAGATTGATGAATAATTGGTTGAATGTGTTGAATAGAAAGATTTTAAAATAAAAAATATGTTGGAGCAAAATATATTATTTAACTAAAAGGTAACAAAAGGCACCCAGCGTGAAACTGTCCATTTGTGAACTGCCTGAAGTGCAACAACAATGGTGAAGATATGTGGCCGCATATTACATTTGATGGTTCGAGAAGTAAAAAATCTGATACAGTCCCAGGTGTTAATCCTTGCTGTTTATATGATACTTCTCTACATTCTATAATGCCAAACTAATGTAAATGTGAAGCAATAAATATCAATTCATGCCACGCATTTCAATACAGTTTTTTACGAGCATAACTGCAGATTTCGGGGAATGTTGACTGTGGCATTTCTTTCTTTCTTTTATTTATTTCGACTTTCTTTATACTGGCAAAGTTAAGGCTTCAATGCCTTCTCTTGCACTCAACCAGGTATAACTGAGTGTACACATACGTAAACATAAAGAACAAGAAAAATACTTACATTAACAAGAGGCGAAACAGAAATATGATAACTCAAAAAGTAGTAAGTGTGAAAAAGATCATAGGTTTCATATGCATGTGCATGGATTGTATTGTATTTGGCTGCGTGCCCAACCTTGTCTTTCCGAATATTGTGACAAGCATAAATGGCGAAGCCATTGTATAATTATTATTATTATATATATATATATATATATATATAATTGTATAATTATTATTTTATAAAGTTATGATATTTTGGATAATGTTAATTAGTTGTTTAGAGTAAGTCCTTAGAGAACAATATGCAATATTCATTAAAAAATTAATTTGTGCCCACGGGTAGCATAAACTTAGGCGGGGCTTACAGGGTCTGCTTCTCTGGTTGGCTCCGAGAGGGTATCCTCGGGTCAACCCGACCGGCGAGGAGGTAGCGTCACCAGAACAAGAGAGAGAGTAGAGAGATGGGCATTGAAGATGCAGTCCTTCGAAATGCCTATACTTATTATTTAGTTAATATCAGAAAGTGAGCGGCGAACACTCGCGAGAGGCCAGAGAAACTTTTTACATACTTAAGGCCCAGCGTGGGGAGCTTGCATGAAGCAATTAAATGCTCAGTAACAAATTAAGACACCTTTGCGATAATTCCTTGTGGGCACTTAAAATTAACTGTACTGACTTAATTATGACAGCATCCTTGTCAGATTCCGCATCACTCCCTCTGAGGTAGTTGGCGCTGTGTAATTTATGGTAATTTATTTATTGAAATGCAATATGAAGTTGAAGTTCGACGAGTTACAATGGTTAGTAGATCAAGGTGTCAAGTGGAAATGAATTGGCAGTTATATATTTTTTGTGCCGATGGTCCGTTAGAACACAAAAACACGGAAAAAAAAAAAAGCATATGGTGTACCGTAATGTTAAATAAGACTTCCTCTTCAAGGCACCTGGTTAGAAACATGTTATTGTTAAGTAACCTTTATATTCATAACAACAATAATTACCTTCACCATACCAACTCCAATGACTATTTGGGCCAGAAACCATGTAAATGTTTCTGCTGCTGTCTGTCATGAGGTATAGGCCATTCATGATTACCCTGCTAAAAGTTCTACTTTTGGTTACAGATTACACATCCTTCTGCCACATGAAAACACACACGCACAAACTGGTCCAACATAACATAATGGCAACAATATTCTTTCAAACACAGCAGAAATAACGCACTTAAATTTTTTTTTTTAAATTCCTGCCATAGAAAAACATTTATCATATCGAAACTTACCTAGGTAGGTTAAAAAAACCACAAGTATGAATATGATGCTTCATTAAGATATATGCCACGTCATGATGGCATTGCCACGTCATGATTGCATTGCCACCTCTGCCACATTCGGGCTTGCAAACAGTTCTGCAATCACATCTAATTTATATTATAATAAGAGTATTCAAACAAAATCTAGTTTCTGCTAATAAATTAAAAATTCAAAAATCACAATTTTTGCTGTAATAAGTATGAAATACGCTAAAATTGAAAACATGTACAATTTTCCTGCTACTACATGTGCTGTGAAACTTCCAGAGAGAAAGCGATAGAGAGCGATAAGCTCAACTCTGTGTATTGAATCTTCTTCCTTTTCAAGTGGTCAAAATATGAAACTATTACAGTGATTCACAACCCATGATAAACAAGGGGTGGCTGAACTACCCTAAAATGTGATTCGTCGTTTACATTAGTTTACGTGGCAAATTGGTTATTTATCGACTATGTTTGTTCAAAATATACCAGCAATGCAGTAATTTGCCCAAACACGACCTGTGATAAACAAGGAGTGGCTGAAATACCGAAAATAGTGAATCGTCGTTTACAAAGGCAAAATAATAATTTATTGACTATGATTGCTCTGTGGTACAGCGTAGTACGCTTGGGCGGATGGGCTCAATTGTACTACTTCGTCGTACACTTGAGCTGAGCGGATAGGCTGTAGTGTACTACACAATTCCAACGTCTATAAATGCTGAACTTGTGACCGCCAGAACCCCCAGTCCTGTGAATGCCCCGTTAGATTGTCATAGGTAAGGGATAGGGCAATAGTAAAATACATAAGACATTGACGCCATATTGGTGACTGTCATAAAATTCACGTAAACATTGTGGAATCGGGTTATACCCCAAATCCAATTTCACTTGCTGCGTTATTTGTCAAATTCTCAGCAGAATGCAAAATGTGCAAATTGTGTAGACTGTGATAATAGACTTTTCACAAATAAAACACTTATTTAACCATTATGAAATAGATTCAAGTACTTTATATTGAAATATTCACGTTTTTTTGTGATTGTAGTGAAATGCAATTTCAGTCGAACTGCACACATTACATAAAAAAAGTAAACAGGAAATCTGTAACTTTTTTTCGCAAGTATGATTTTCAAAAAATTCACAAAGTTCGATTACCACAACCCAGACATCAACAAATAACAACAAAAACACACTTTCAAAATAATGCAGGTGTATACATCAATTAACTTCTACACTTCTGTGAATTAGCAAACATGTGAATTACGTCGTAGTATACATTCATATGTACAACAGAAACACCTAAAATGTAAATCACAATATAGACGTCAATTAGATAATTGGTAGTAAGCGTGTAAATTCGGGACATAAATATTAACACACCTTAAAAGCTAGCTACGTCAGTTATTACAGCTTATCTCTTAATACCGTTACTATGATAGTAAAGATCTGAAGACTACTAACAAAATAACAGTTGACTCCCTGGTACAGTATCAAGCAGATACGCTGTTGTTTTAACCACAAATTCCTGAAAAACACAATTGCATAAATTTAGAAGCCATTTTGATACTAACCAATTACTGCTACACGATTGGCCATACAATCCAATAACCAAAACTAATCCATTCGGGATTGTCGATATTTGATGTGATTTTATCAGCATTTGCACTTACCCTAATTTTACAGCAAAATAATACAAGAAAAGTGCGATTTATATACTTACTAAACACTGGGCGTCAACGGGAAACAGGCAGATTCTTCCGCCTACGTGCAAGAGTGCTACCTACACAGTATTTTTTGAACTATGATTCATAATATCGCAAAACAAACCGTCTCATGAAGAAGTCACGAGAAAAAAAATATAATCACTTATAATGTATAATTTACAATAAAATAGACACTACGTCATAAAAATTGGCAAAATTAACAAATGAAAATTAAATCTTAGTTGGAACAGTTCTTACTGTAAATGAAACAGTTACAATACAAATTATAAAAATTAATAAAAAGGTTGTCTAAATATTATTATTAGTTTACGAGTTTATTTGGAAACAAAATAAATAATTAATTTTAATTCTTAACATCAGTGCGGCCATCAAAATGACGTATCGATAATATATGTCAGTACAGTAATTCACGATGAATAAAGCAATGTGCCCCCTATTCCAGAATGGCACAATGGTACGGACAATGTTAGAATTTGCTGCGGCTGTATGGGACCTGTATGTGGAGGTGGAGGTGCGAGAACTTAAAAAGGTGCAGAGAAGGGCGGCAAGATTGGTAAAGGGAATCTGGAGAAGGCAGGGGCAGGATGATGAGGAAGAAGGGAACTGTAGGCCATCAATGATGATTTCTTTGTTTTGTTTTATTATAACAGTAAGATCTTTTTTCAATACATAGCTGTACAAAGATATTGGACAAGTTAAATTACAGTATACAAAGTTTATACACTGGCCAATCCTCCTCCAAGATGATGTAGGACATCGTCGTTTTGCTGAAACAGAAGAAAGAAGAAACGAGAAAAACTGGAACAAGAAATGCATACAAAGATATTTTATGCTTTAATTTCTTAATTTTTGTAATTTAGATATTCATCTACACTATAAAATGTTAGTTTAGAAAACATTCTTTCAGCTGTTTTTAAAGAGTTTTTGGTTTGAGAAACAAATTTCTTGAAAGTGTTATGGTAACTTATTGAAAAGTTGGCTACCAAGGTAGGAGGGTGTTTCTAGTCACGTTTTAAGTTAGCTGAAGCCAAGTGTGTTTTTTTATATTAGTGTCATGCTTACGAAAGGACTTATCTTTCTGAAATAAATTGCTGTTTTTGGACATGAATAAAAGTACTGAAAACATGTACCCACGTGCAAATGTTAACATTTCTGAGCGTTTAAAAAGAGGTCTACATGAGTCTGACTTTTATTTGCCATTGATTATTCCTACAGCTCTCTTTTGCAAGTGAAACAATTTTTTTGCTGCCAGTGGAATTACCCCAAAAAGTTTAACTATAACACACGATGGAAAGAAAATATGCAAAATATACCATTTTTGCTGCATTTTTGTTCAAGACCTCTGCAACACTCCACATGGCAAACATGCTGAACTTAGTTTAGGTAAAATATAAGCTATGTGAGATTTCCAGTTAAGTAAATAGTCTATTTTTAAGCCGAGAAACTTAATCAATGCAGTTTCATTATTTGTCTCAGTTACTGCTAACATATGAATTAATGTTTTTTCTGTTCTTTGTGAGGAAATTGATATGTTTTATCTAGGTTGATATTTAATTTGTATGCAGTAAACCATGCATTTAGCTCTGTAAATGTTGTGTCCGTTTTTTCTGTAAGATCATTTCTGAGTCTCCAGAGACTAAGATGCTAGTATCATCTGCAAATAAAATTGGAGTAGTTTCTGGGGTTAAGGCACATGGAAGGTCATTTATATAAAATAGGAAGAGTAAGGGGTCTAATATTGATCCTTGAGGGACCCCATACTTGATTTTCCCTGTTTCAGAGTAGAATGAAGTAGTTTTTCCTTTGATCCGCACGTGTTGTCTGTTTGAAAAGTTTGAGCTTATTAGTTTGCTTGGTATACCTGAGACTCCATCAAATTTTAATTTTTCTATAAATATGTTGGGATTTACACAGTCAAATGCTTTAGTGAGGTCGCAAAATATTCCATTATATACCATCTTTTTATCAAGTAAATTAATAATGCTATTTGTTATTTTCAAAATCACATCATTTGTTGATGTGTTTTTCCTAAAGCCAAACTGAAAATTTGATAAGATTTTGTGATTCTCAAAATGTCGAAGTAACCTCCTGTAAATTAGTTTTTCAATTACTTTTAAAAAGGATGTAAGAAGTGAGATGGGTCTATAATTGTTTACTTCGGTCTTGTCTCCTTTCTTGAACAATGGTGTTATCATAGCCCATTTGAGTCTGTCTGGTAACAATCATGTATTGAAAATGCCATTACAAATATGGGTTAATGGAACACTGAATTCAATACCGCATTGCTTTAATTACCTACAGCTAATGCCATCATAGCAGCTAGATAATTTTGGTTCCAAAGAATTGATTGTTTTCTCCACTTATTTTGAAGTTGTGTTTGTAAAAGATATAGCACGGTATTCTGTACCCTGTACTGTAGGAATATGGTTTATATCTTAATTAATTGATTTTTTTATTGTTTTCTACGACATTTAAGTAGTATGAATTAAATGTATCTGTGTCTAATTTAGGGTCTGAGGATATGCAGTCATTTATTTTTAGTTTTACAACTGGAGATTTCGCTGTTGTTTTTCCTGTTGTGTTTTTTAGAATATTCCATGTAGTTTTTATTTTATTTTGAGAACTCTTAATGAGATTACAGAAATTTTTTTTTTTTCCCCCAGTTTTTATACCCTTACTCAAAATTTTGCAGTATTTTCTGTAGTGTGATATATGCCTGATGTCCACATATCCCTTGTGCCCGTTTGTTCCATCGCAGATGCATCAACCACACAGCAACACTCGACCGATTGACATTAGGTCGCAGTCTCGATCAGTGCATGTCGACAAGAAAGGTATTACACTTTTTTTTTATGTTTTGTAACTCGTGGCAGCGGGTCATGATATTTAACATTCACTACAACAGGTAACTCTCGTTATGAATGGATATGTGACCTAAATGAGTGTGTCCCATGAAGTCATGACCAATAGATGCAACAGCCATTGGAGGGAACACTGGGGGAAGTGGCACCACTTATTCCCACGACTTTCCGATATGCGCGATGTCGACGGGCCCTGTGGCCGAATCCAGAGTGCGACATGGCTCCGAGTGTTTTCAAAAGACGAGGAATCAAATTCCACCAGGAAGTGTGAAGTGGCGAGCGGTTCCCTAGCAGCATTAATTAATAGGAACATTCTTAAGCATAATTCAAGGTGATTACACCATAACACATTAGGGAAACAGCCCGCTCCAGCGTAGAGAGTCAATAACATTCCATAGAAAACAGGGTGTAGCTCTGCCCTTAGTTACGAAATCAGTGTGTCGTCACATCCATACACATTCCAGACATTAATTACATAACGACACACACCGATTCTAAAATGTTAATTATAAGAGTGTACATGTAATTATCTACAGAGAATCAGCCACCTGAGGGCATTTTTATGGAAGGCATAACTAATATTTGTGCATTATGATCTGATAAGCCATTTATTATCGGGAGACATAGGCACCCTGCAACTGTGTTACTATCAATGAAAATGTTATAAATTGCTGTCTTACTGGTTCCTTCTATTCTGGTGGCAAAGTTTACTACGGATTTAAGGTTGAAGGTACTGAGTAGACTATCGAGTTCAGTTCTTTTGTTGCTTTCTTTAATTAATCAATGTTAAAGACTTTACAGAGAATAATTTCTAGATTGGCTCTGCAAATGGCTTTAAGATTTGCTTCAAGAAATTTTAAGAAGTTACTAAAGTTGGCAGAGGGAGCTCTACATACAGCGAGGACCCCACTTTTTATAATTTGTCAGTTATTACTTCCACATAACTGCACTCAAACATTTGGTCTTCGCATAACAAATGTGTGTCAATTTTAAACATTAAATTATTTCCACAATATGTGGAACAAAGGGAATAACCAGGAATTTATTTTGCTTCATAGAGGATTCAGTTAAATGTTTTTCTATTAGACATAATATTTGTACACCGAAATTGTATTCTGCGGATAATTTGTTCAAGCACACAGAAAGCTCATCAATTTTTCTTATTAAACCTCTAATATTATGATGGAATAAATAAAATTATTTTCATTAATTATCATAAATTTTTTAATATTTGCACAATTATTGAATGTTTCCGGTATTGAGTTTGAAAGTAAAACCTCTTTGTTACATTAATTAGGCCTTATGGGCATGGGTTTCTTTAGCCTAAAAAATATTCATGTTTTCCTACAATTACCTGGATATTTTGAACAGAACCGTGGTCTGTAAGAAACCTACTAGCAATGATGTCATCAAGTTTCCCCTTTGCCAGCACGACTCAGATGCAGACCATGTCTCGTGTGGTAAACCCTGGTTATTTCCTTTGGACCAATCACACCAACATGACTCAGTCTGCCATACCTTGCACAGTGCTGCACGGCAGGGTTAGCTGTCAGCACCTTCCTTTGTATGAAAGGCTTGTCATGCCATTTCAGTGCCTGACAGACCAACACATTGGTGTGACTGGTGGCCCTGGCAATGTTGTGGGTGTCTGCTCCAAGAAAGCAATGGGGTGGAGCTCATTGAAGGACAGGAGGATAGTTGAATGACTAGTCAGGATGTACAGGATGGCAAATGAAGAGGGAGGATGGGGACGGCTACACTGCAAGCTAAGTAAGGGGGTATTTAGAGGAAGAGGAAACAACAGTGAGAAACTTAAGAAGGTGTGGAGAACAGAGCAGGGTAGGCAGTCCATGCTTGTGAGGTCTGTGAGGGAGTGGAATGTGTTGAGGGAGGAGTTTGTATCTGTGAGAGGGGTTGGTAAGTTCAGAAAAGGAATGAAAAAGTAGTTGGTTGGGTGAAGGAGAGGTGAGAGAGCTCGCCACCGGGCGGTAGCCTTAATTGTGAGTGTATGTATGTATTTGAAATAAATGGGCTGCCGACACTACGAATCCACAGGGAGCACTCCATGTTAAAATCATAGACTAAAGATGAGGTAGACCGATCTCGCCGGCTGTGCACAAACATTCTCTGTTTCCCAACATTGAACAGCTTTTCTGCCAACATGTATACCGAAAATGGTGTGGTTTGGACTTTAAGTTAGAAAACTGATTTGTAAAAAATGCTTTGAGGTGAATGTATATTTCCTCTAACCAATTTGTAATGCAGTTCGATTAAATTGAAACTGTTAAAATTATTTTATTAATATAGTAGTGCTTGTCATCTAAAAATTACGATATAAACAAACATGTTCATCGCTGTTTAACCATGTGACATTAACAGTTCAGTAGGATTGGGGTAGGTCAATGTTGGGTACATGCGCAGAAGACGAATAAGTGGAGTACCTCATCTTTAGTCTATGGTTCAAATACATCCTGCTGGCCTGCCATGGCACCACCAGAGACAAGTGGCCATCCTGCCTTATTGTCCACAAGGGGTAATATCGAGGTCATGGTAGTTCGGACCTGCTGATTACATTAACATGTGACGTGGGCCATCCTTGTGGACCTCTGTGACCATTCGTTGTGTCATAACCAATACTTCAGCCTCGGCTGAACACCGTGCCGATGGCAATAACATCGGACATAGCCGTCCACTGACGTTTGTCTAATGCGCAGGAAGCTGGCAGCTAGTGCCAAGGTGTTGGCCAATAAGGACATTGGTTAAGTGAGGAACAGTGAATATAGTTTGCAATCTCGGTGGAGATAATTACCTAGTGTGCCAGATATTGTCGGGTTGACAACTTCGTGAAGTCGGAGAGCTGACTCGTTCCTCAGGGTCGTTCGGCCGACGACTACGGCAAATCCTCCAAGTGCAGTTGTTGTTTCCTTGTAGAATAAAATTAATACTGACTGAATAAATTCCTTACTTGTTGCATTGTGGGATATTTGTGCTCCCCCACACACCTATACGAAGCACTGTTACTCATTATACCGACTAGTGACCATTTGAAACATACTTGCACAGTAAATTACGCTTTAAGAAAATTGGTGGGAGAAGGCCCATAACTTAAATGTCCTGCAGTGTACTTGAAATAAATCACACATGGAAACTCGTCACTGCAAAGATTTATTCAGTTACGTTGTTACATTTCCGTAGGAGAAAATTTACATTAATGCTGCTTACTAACCCATCAGCTCAGGTAATATGGCTAAATGACATATGGTCACATAACATAAATCAGTGCATCTTAAGCCTACCTAGGCGATGCAAACACTGGCAGTGCCATGGGGGGGGGGGGGGGGTAAAGTTTCGGTCAGCTGAAAAACAAAAAGATTCCGGCATACTAAATAACTATTGCAGTGAAATGATTAGTCAACATGGTGATGGCTACCCGAGCATGCGAAACACGAGCCTCGACGTGTCGTGGCACATCCCTTGTAAAGACGAACGACTACTGTACTCCCTCTGCGCGGCATGCCGATTGGCTCGGTGGGTTGGCACACATGCTGCACTACTTCCTTGCACATGACATTAGCAAATCGGACATGTACAATGTGTGCCAGTTGTTACACATTGCTTTCAAAATTAACTCTGTAAATAATATTCATTATGACATAACATAGCAACACCATGAATGATGTGGAAATGAAAAATAAGTCAATGAACATTACAGAAAATTACAAAAAGGCACTTTAAAAATTGCACAAATTAATTAAACAGAAAATTTACAGGGTCTACTTTCAGATTCCTGCACCACACGCACGTGGTCGCAGCTCACTCTGCTCTGGAATTGTGTCGTCCCTTGCCACACTGCACTGATCTAGAGTTCATAGAGCGCGAACACACGCTGTTTTACGGAACTTGATTTGGCAGGAAAATGGGTTAAGGAGAAGGGGTTAGAGAAGGGGTTAATGTTGGCACATTTCATATCCCCCTTTCCAATCTCGCGAGACCATTTGCAGCCGCACACGTCACTGATGACAGACACACCTCCTTGTGTCTGCCCGTCATGTAGGTAGTACGTAGCTTCTTCTTGCCAGCCCCCTTCATTCTGTAACCGCTGGCTGCTGCCATTGTTTCGTGTGATCTCGTCACACATGTGGCATATCGCAGAAGGCTGGCATCGGCTTACTGATTGGCTGATCTCGTATGAGTCGCACGATTCTCCATCATCACTGCCACTGTTGCTGTCCTCGTACACAACACCAATGTCACTGCTGGTAGCTAGTCGGACTAACGTCCTCTGGGGGGTTGGACTCACCCTCGGGTGATTCCACAACTGGTGTTGGTACCGTTGCTTCTTCTGCCATTCTGTCCTCCTTGATGAGCGGCATCCCATTGAAGGGCGTCATATCGTCTCCTGAGGGACCCCCTACCAAAGATGTCACCATTGATTGCAGTTCCGGATCTCTTCGGGTTGTACTTGTAGTCGTTGCCCCGTCGATCTCCGCGGAGCTGGCCGTTGGATGCACCCTGGCTGGCGCCAATGTGCCGGGTGACATCGTGCCTTGGGCACCCACTGCTGGTTGTCCTGGGGGAGGTACTGACCCACCTCTCATGCTCATTGCTTCCCCCTGGAGCTTATAGTCGATGGCGCCATCATGAGTATCCAGGTACTGTGCGCTTCTCCCATGCTGTGTGTGTATCTCCTCTCTTGCCTGTTGCGTGCTGTTTGCTGCAGATGTTGAGGTGGCGTCGGCTCTTGGCGAGACACGCCCTCCATCATCTAGGCCTATGTCGGGCTGACACCTTGGGGACATGGCCTCGTCCGATGTCGGCGACATGGTGGCATCTGGTGGGGAGCCTCTGGTGGGAGATGCTGCCCCACTATCCTCTCCCCTCCCTTGCTCTGTGGGCTTGGCAGGCATTGCACTGCCATGTGTGGTTCTGTCACCTGCCTCGTTGTTGTCACAGACGTTTCAGGGTGAAAGACTTATGGCATCTTGGTGATACTTGCTAGCTATCCTCCATACGCGGTCCGAGTAGGTGGTTGTGCCCTAGCCCCTTAATGACAGGGTGTGGGTCTGTCCATCGCGCAGTGAGTCTGGCACAGCAGTTTTGGCGGGCTGCCGACTGCGGATGCACCTTCACACACAAATTGACTGGGTTCATGTGGGGGTGGGATCCAGTTGCTCGTTGTGACGCACCCAGCCATGTACCATCCTTGCCTCCTCCTCTGCTCTCTGTGTCTCTGCTTCCTTCTGTCCCTTCTTGCCATGCTGTTTTCCGTGCTCCTGCTAGTGCTGTTGTGTGGGCAGTTTCTTTCACTGGGGAGCTTGATTTTCTGACCAACACGACGTTCGCAGGTGTCCGGCCTGTAGCAGCATTCACACACCAGCAGAAGTTGAAGAGGGCCCTAGGCAGGTGGTATGCCCAGCGGGTGTGTACGTCACCCACACAGAGCCACAGTTGTACCTTCAGGTCCTGGTTGCGGCATCCTGTACAGTTGGCTCTCGGGTGGTACACAGCCATCTCCAAGTGCTGCCCCCCCCCATTCTGGGTGCAGCACTTTGCTTGCCACTATCTTCCCACGAATTGTGTTCTGTTTTCTGTCAGCATTTGTTTTGGATAGCACCAGTAGGGGAAAAATTCCTGTTCCAGTACTTGCACGATGTTGGTAACTCTTGCATTGCTCATAGCATAAGCCTCCATCTACATTGAGAGGTTATTGGTGACGACAAGGATAAACTTTTTCCCATTGGGTATATGAGGGTACAGCCCCATCAGGTCCAGGATTATGGTCTCGAACAGTCGTTTTGGTAGACAGGGTTGCTGCTGCTGTACTCCATCTATCCTGCATAATTTGAATGTATGATAAATAACACATTTTTGCATGTATTTTCGTACGCCGCACGAGAGTCCTGGCCAGAAGAAATGCTGTCTGACATTTTGGATTGTCTGCTGTGTACCTGGATGTCCTGCTATGTTACCTGTGTGTCCCAATACTTTCGCCCTACATGTTGTTAGTACAAACAGATGCTATTTGGTGTTATTATTTGCAGCACAGGTTTCCAACCTCTCTTCCATCACACCGCCATTGTTCTATGGTCCCTCTCGCACATTGCTCCCTTTTCTCTCGTGCCACTGCACAGTTGTCTTGCGCCTCGACTATTTCCCGGTACAGTGTATCTACAGGAATATCACCGTACACTGCTCATACTTTGTTCACCTATACCTCTTGCAATAACTTATGTTGTGTGTGGGGGGAGGGGGAGAACTTCATCCCATTCTGTATCATCTGTAACCACAAAACTTGCATCGGGAACGCAGGATAATGTGTCTCCCAGTTGATTCTCCTTCCTGGTGACATGCTCTACAGTGAAATCATATGACTGTATGAGTAACGTGCAATGGGTGAGTTTACCGCAGGCCTGTTTCATTGCATGTAGCCAAACAAGATATTTGTTGTCTATTCATAACATGAAAAGTTTGTATTACATGTAGGGACGATACTTTTTAACCTCCCACACAACTGCCAACATTTCCTGCTCATTTTCATTATATCTGCACTTTACTTGTCCCAACTTCGAGTTGGCGAAATCAATCACTTGCTTTGTGCCATCCTCCGCACATTAATACAAGACAGCACCCATACTCTCTTGACTGGTGTCCGTCTGTAAGTAAAGGTGCTTGCCTGGTAACGTTAAGTGCTAATTTGGGGAAACAGTAGATACTTTTCTTTATTGCTTGAAACGAATTTTCTTCCGCATCTCCCCATATAAACCACTTTTGGGGTGAAAGTAGATGTGCAAAGGGGGGTAATTACTGCGAAATCTTGAATGAACTCTCTTAACCAATTAATTAAACCATAAAAGTTGTGGAGAGCTGTTTGCAGGTGTGTGGTGCCTGATGATACTCTATTGAGTTTATCTGTTCTGGGTTAGGGGTATTTCTGTCCTCGTCTATAATGTGGGCCAAAAATTCCAACTTGCTTTTATCCAAATAGCATTTATTCACAGCACAGGTGATTCCATTGATTGTGTGCCTCTCCAGTACCATGGAGACATGATGTATGTGCTCCTCCCAACTGCTCGACCAAATAATCACATCGTCCAGGTACACTAGCGTGAAGTCGCCAATAAGCCAGTCTAGCAGACAGACCATCATTGACTGAAAAGTAGCAGATAGACCTTTGAGGTCAAAGGGCATTGCGCAAAAATGGAATTGCCAGCCTTCTGTTGTCGTGAATGCAGTTTTCTCCCTGTCTTCCTGTTTGACATGAATTTGTAAATATCTGCTTCTAAGATTGATGTTCGGCAACCTGGGTCATAGGGGGAATGAGGTGTTGTGGATAGGAAAAGTTACTTGCCAGGGTTAAGAGCACCAGCCTGTGGTGCGAACACGAAGTTATAGTTGCTAGAGACTCCTCCTCTAGGGTCGTTATGGCCGACGACCGTTGGTCTGACCCCATATCCACTTCTTGATGGATGTTATCAGTTGAATGTACCTTTCTGCCAGCTGTAAACTAAACTCCAAATCGGCCTGTATAGGCAGCGATGTTGGCTCCCCTGATACACCATCTCACTCCTGAAGGGTTATTTTGGTTACCCAAAGCCATTATTAAAAATACGTATACAGTGCAAAGTTATGAGAAGATGTTAAGTAACCATTAGGCGGTTAATCATAATAAAATGTTGGTATCTCACCAGTATGTATTTATTACAAGTTCATCCCCATCAGGACACTGAAGTTTACATACCGCCGTTTTAGCCAGGTGGGCTCTTACACAGATGAAATAGCCGTAGGGCCTATGAACTTAAGTTGCATAGTACGCATTACTCGTGGAAAAACGAACCGAGGGTGAAAGCAATAGAGCAATAAAGAAAAGGTCCTGGTATACTAACATTAATTAAGCAGAATTACATCATGATTATCAAACAAACATGAAGTGGCCAGAGCACCACGGCACAGTGGTACTCTCATGAGATCTAAGATGCTGCTACCCTCGGTATGGTGCAAAAAAAGCTCACTGGCCAACGCTCCCACCCAAACATCACATGATATAATTTTACATAAAATAAAATGAATGAAATGTAATGGGCTCTACAATGCCGATGAGATATATAATATATACCAATAAACTCTTAACAACAAAACGTAACAGAACATATATCAAATATATATAAAAAATACACATGTTCGACCAGACCACAGTGCCGTGGCAACCTAACCTCAACACTGACACATACAAATATCAATAATATCTTTATAGGATCTGTCCCGTCAAGTTTACTACCTCTATATGATTTGTGTTTGTTTGTGGCAAAACACTTAAGTTCATATTAACCTGCATAAAAAACACTTAAAAAATACTTTTACGATTTACGATTTTATAGTGGCTATTCGCCACATGGCCGTGTGCACTAGTCCACTTTGATACATCGTTTTGGAACGTGGTAGGAAAGTCAATTTAAATACTGCTAGTACTGGTCGAACACTCTTATAAATATAAAATAATGATTTTCAATATTTTAAAGACGTCTACGTGTCACAATAGCCTTGTCTGTGGCAGTTCATGTAAATGCACAAAATGGCGACTCTAGCACACAAGCTGTCAACAACTTAATAATTATGTAAACATATGATTGCACTCAAATACACTAAAACAGTAATAATAAAATATAAAGAGACAATTTGTCTCGTACTTACGTGACATGGGTAACATGGGAAAATAAAACACTGACATGACATGTGGCTCTACATACACATTGACCCTCAAAATGTAAATACTAAAGGTAAACAAAAGCATTTGGCACTTGGCCTGACATATGGACATTGATATTAGTACAAGTACGTACCTGGTTGCATGGTAACCTAACTTCACATATTGTGCACCCTGATGCACGATACAGAACATTGACACTTGTGGCATTGTAGGATGATGATGTACACATACAAAAATAAACACACACACCACACTCCCTAACATGTAATATAACCCTGATTACACCTTCTACATGCTATTGCACTCAACACATAACAATGCATATGGCACTGGTTCATCGACAGGTGTTCCACTGTGATGTGTTGCATTCTTGACATATATGCTAGCATGACGTGGTGAATGGCCTGAGGCCTAGGCGCTGCTGACGTCAAGATCTAGCTGCACCATTACCGTTGCCTTTCCGAGTGTTGTGAGCGCGTCTTTTACATTGATATAGGGTCGCAGATCTTTACATGTTACCTGATTCATCGGATGGAAGTCCTCACAGAAATGCCAAATCCCGTCTTTCTTAGGCGCTAATATACTGGCGGAGCTTTATTTACTGTGTGTAGGATCGATAACACGCTCTTCTAGCATCTCTCTAACTTGTTCGCAAATTAATTTGGTTTGATGTGGCATGTAACTCCTTGGTGCTGTATAAATTGGCCCTTTTTGTGTTAGAGGGATTTCATATTCGTCTACTGATGATGTTCTTCGCAGAATGTCTGTTTTTGCCAAAAACCTTCCTCCTCTCGCTCAGTATATGCCGGAATGCCACCTGGTGTTGTTGCAGGATTTCATGATTGAATTTCTGTATTGATATTGGAGGTAAAACATTAGAAACTGCCCTTTATGCAATGTGCGCCGCACTTTTGTGCCAAAATGAATTCTCCTAGTCACTGGTTCTACTACAGTATTCAGTTCCTGTAACCAAGGCACACCTAATATTGCATATTCCTTAACCTCTGCAGTTACATTTGCAATTGTTATCGTTTCCAAGTTCATGACTTTTACCGTTACTATAATGACAAGGTAGTGGAGCAAAGTGGAGTTCATTAAGGTTGGGAGTGGGACAGGTAAATGTTCCGTAGATTCTCACCAATTCTTCTACTTGTTGATGATGGGCGCCAGGTATTTTAAGTGAAATTACCAACTATCTAGCGTACAGCAAACTCTTCTCCTCTCCTGGTCGTGCGCCGACGACCTGCTGGCGGTTTCCTCTGGGTGCTCTGACCATCGTGATTAATACAAAAACAGTTATGTTACTGAAACTCTGTGAAATGAGATCTTGAGGCAGCTCACACACCCATAATTGTTGTACATAGGTAAAAACACTGAAAGATAATACAAAACACTCATACTTAACCATTAATAATTGCCTATGACCCATAGGCAACTCAAATGAGAACGCACACCATTTTACGTTGAATCATTGGGTTTTATTAATATCTCCTCCAGTAAGTAAACTTATACAGGATGCCGGGCTTAACCCGCTGGCAGGGTGACACTGTACATACGGTCTGAAGGTGACAGAACTTACATGAAAACTTAAGTCTTCGCGGACGATGGTATTTCACTCGAAGGGAGGAGTCGAGAATCCTGGGCTGCTGCGAATTAAACAAAGGTTCCAGTAAATTAATGTCTATTGCTGTGAAGTGGTAAGTGAACAAAGATGAAGACATGCCCAAGCACATGAAACGTGACTCCGTCGGTCAGCACGTCCAACTCCCCGAGACATCACGGTGTGACTAATTGTCCTGCATGGCGTTTAGGCCGAGATTTGGATGGCAGGCCAGCCGCATGGACTATTTCCTTACACTCTCAATTCTATAACACATCCACATTACTTTATATGCTACAAAACTTACTAACACAATTACCCTTGGCACAGGAACCCTCTAATTGACATATTATACTGTATAAAACGAAATCTGGATGAAACATGTGAAAATAATAATTAATGAAAAATACAAAACACTGTTATTAAGGACCGCAGGATAATCAAAATATTATAGGGCTCCTTGATAGGCAGTTTCGTGAACGAGCATCCTTGAGCGATTCTTAATTAATCTTGATTATACTTGGGCCCAAATTTGCAGGGTCTCCTTTTAAGATATGTGTGTGCGGACATACGTGGCTTGCTCAACACTTGAACTTTCTTGCTCACGCCACGAGCACTCTCTTATGTCCCTGCAGCCGCACTCGTAACAGAGGTCTTAGTGGTTCGATTGCTGTGGTGTACTCTCCAACTGGTACACACAAGCACCTGGTAGAGTGCAGGTAGCTGCCAGTGATGGCGGGCAAACGGGCGAGGGGGAAGCGGATGGCGTCAACTGTTGTTTGACGCAATGTTCTGTTACTTATTTGACCAGTAGTGAGCATAATTATGTGATTACTGGATGTAACGTCACCGGGATTCACAAAATGAGGTTGTGCAATGTTGTCTGATGCGGCAGTATCAAATAGCACGTGACAAGGTTGACCGTTCATGCTCACTAGGATGCTCACATGCTGAATGAATGTCTACTGCGGTGTTTTGTCAGTTGTTGTAGATGGGTTCAGGATGGAAAAGGCGCCAGGCCTCTTCGCCCCTACTGGCCATTTCCCTGCATCTTTGGTGTAGGCCCTTTATAGTTGTCAAGGTGTGGATTATTTGGGCATGCGCTATGCCAGTGGAAAACCATTGCTGGACGACAGTAGCGGCACGGATTCGCGGGTGGCTGGCTTTTGTCGAGCTGCACTCGTGTTTGCCCAGTGTTCCGACATGCACTATCCTTTTACTTATCACAGCAGGGTGGAATGTTTTCACTGTGCGCACATGCCATGTCCCATTCTGTTTGCTCCTGAACTGCTTCGCGGGATGGTCTATCCGGCCTCGTTGCATGTTGTTGTCACTCCTGTGTGCCTCGTGCCGCCATCGTGCGACTCCGCTTTCGCGACGCGATGAGCTCCGGTTTCATTCGAACATGATAGCGTTCTTGAGAATCTCCTCTATATTGCTGTTCAGGAAAGGTAGCAGTGCAGCTCTGTATTCCGGTAAGCTGGTTTCGGCAATGATTTCCAGAACCTCTCAGTATGGCAGTTGCAGGAGGAATTGCTTGATGAGATTTGCCTTTTGCGTGATTAATGTTGGTAGTTGTTCACCGGGATGCTGTTCCTGGCAGAGTAATTTGCTTTGTGCTTGTAGGGATGTAAACACGCCTCCCATATTGGCAGTGGACATTGTTGGACGAGTTAAATGTAACAGGTTAGTGTTAAATTAAGCCAAAGGTCTTACATCAACACTCAACGCAATTCATAACTGATTACATACCAGCAAAGACAAAACAACACAACCTCTTACAGGGTCACACAATCTCTAACCCAAACACACACTTCCTGTGGAACATAGTCTCCAACTTAAAACACTTCCACTGTAACTACCAACAGGACAAAAACAAAAATAAAACTATTTACAATGCAAAAAAATTCATATTGATAAATTGCATCTTCCAACACCCCTCCTCAATTTATCCTCATATCAGACCAATGTATGGTTAGGTACTTCAATCATCCCAAGATGTTTCCTATGTCTCACAAAAAGATCAATTGACAAACCCTTAGTCAACATATCTGCTTTCTACTCAGCTGATGGAATATATCTAACAGCAATTACATTGTTTGACATAGATCTTTTATAAACTTATACTTTATGTCTATATGCTTCAAGCTTTTTTGTTCCCAACTACCCACAGCACAAATGCAGGATCAAATACAGTTATTGGCATACAAAGTTCAATACCTTAATCTGTAAACAATTGTATAAGCCAAAGTAGCTCTACAGTTGCTGAAGCTAGGGCCACGAACTCTGACTCTGTAGTGAACAAAGCAACTGTCTGTTGCTTCATAGTTGCCCAGCAAACAGCATCACCATACATTTCAAAGAGGTACTCTGTCACAGACTTTCTGTCTGGTCGATTTGCAAAATCTGCATGAATGTACCCCAGTAAAGGAACGTCACTAATTCCTTTAAACCGCAATCCTAAGTCTAATGTTCTTTTAAGGTACCTCAGTACTCTTTTCAGACCTACCCACTGCACTTCAGTGGCATCAGTTTGGAATTGACTATAAAAGTTCACAGCCGCATAAATATCAGGTCTGGTGGTCAAGCATGCATACATGAGGCTCCCAAATAAATCTCTGTATGGTTTTGCATTAACAATGCACTCCTTAGTAACATCATAATTTGGCTGCAGTTCCAAGGGTGTTTGTACAGGTTTGCAATTTTCCATTTCGAATTTTGACAACTTCTTAAGATAATTTTGGCTCAAGTACATTGTTTGACCTATTCGTTCTACCTTTATGACAAGAAAATACTGCACATCCTTCAGATCTCTCATTTTAAAATCGGACATGAACTTTCCCTTCAACTCTTTTAGTTTAGGTAATGCATTACAGGCAATCAAAAAGTCATCAACATAAAGTAGCAAGTAAACAATACAGTCATCATCTCTACACGTATACTGACATCTATCTGCATGACACTGACTGAAGCCAAGTGACTTCAGAAACACAGTAAACCTCGAATTACGTTCTCTCGGGGCTTGTTTTAAGTCGTACAATGTTCTCTTTAGTTTAAAAACTCTACCTTCTTTCACTTGGACCCCTTCAGGTGGCAGCATAAAAATTTCATCCTTTAAAACCCCGTGCAAACAGAGCATTCTTAACATCTAAGTGATGAACATACAGTGACTTACAGTTGGCCAGACACAGAAAAATTCTTATAGTAGTCAGTTTAGCAACAGGTTTATAAGTATCACCATAGTCATAACCCTTGATTTGTGCACAACCCTTAATAACTAATCTGGCTTTGTATCTCTCTAAATTTCCATCTTTATCATGTTTAAGAGTAAATACCCATCTACCTTTAATAGCTTTCTTTCCCTCCGGTAATATGACCTTCTTCAACGTCTCTCTTTCTACTAGGAAATTCACTCCCTCATCAATAGCTTTAAACCAGTTATTTTTGTCAGTTCTGTCTTTCAGCTCTTCAACATTCATTGGTATCCCTTCACAGTAATCAGTGGCACTCATTACAAGATTTACATTATCCAGTGAAGACATATTAACAAAAACTTTCAGATTTTCTGGCTGCTCTGTGTTTAATAAGTCTACATTCATACCCATTAATACTACAGCAAAGCTATCCCCTTCTTTAGCTAACCTACCTATAGATCCCTTCTTCAACCCTCTTACTACATAATCTTTGAGATATTCAGGAACCTTTCTAACTCCACATCCCTTATATTCCTCGTCTACAGGTGACTCCTCAAAACCTCTGAAACTTTCCTGTTCCCCTCCTGAATCTGTGTCCTCACGACTCTCTTCAGGTGATTTTGCTTGTGATGTCTCCTGCCATTCATGATCCCAGTAACTTTCTTCAAATTTAGTTTTAGTTTCGTCAAACTTAACACTAGTAGCAAAAAATAACTCTTTTCAGATCTGTGCACCACAATCTGTACCCATTGTCAGAATAACCCAAACATGAAACATTTTCGACTATGGGAATCAAGTTTACTACTCCTCTCACATTTAACTTTGTGTGCATACGCTAAGCAACCAAACACCCTACGCTTTGTAAGGTCAAGCTTCCTACAATACCATAATTCAGTTGCCAATTTCCCTTCTGGTAGAGCCGAAGTGAGACTTCGGTTTATCAAATATACAGCCGTTAATGCTGCTTCAAGCCAAAAAGTTTTACTTATGTTGGAACCAAGTAACATACACCACGCTTTGTCCAAAACAGATCGATTCATGCACTCGGCTACTCCATTTTGCTCTGGAACCCTTGAAATAGTTAGTTCATATTGTGTACCCTTTTATGCAAAGAAATCTCTTACTCCCTGTTTAACAAACTCTCCTCCATTATCGCATCTGAAGTTACAAATCTTCTGCAAAAATCTAGCTGAAACCATGGCTTCATACAACTTTATGTAATGCAACACCTCATCCTTTGACTTTAGGCCAAATGCTACTGTGAAGTGAGTATAATCATCTATCAGAGTCAACAAATATCTTTTTCCATCGTATGTGGAAGGTGTAATCGGACCACACAAACCACTATGAATTCTCTCTAATGGCCTTGTTGCCCTAACCCTAGAGTGATTATGGAACCCTGCAGTTTGTTTACCTTCGATACCAACCCCACACAGATCAGTATCGCCTTGTTCAACTTTCCCAATATCAGTTACAATCTTTGATAACTTGTGCAAATTCTGGTTGCCAATATGACCCAGTCTAGTATGCCATAGCTTAGTATTACTCACAGCTGAAAAAGCATCAATTACACTGTTTGGATATTCCACAAATTTCCTTCCCTATTTCCTACTCCTACAATACAGTGATCCTTAGAAATAATTCACCTACCTTTGTCAAACACCAATGTAAAACCCTTACTTTCTAGCCTAGGTACTGATATTAAGTTGTATTTCAAGTTTTCTACCTACACCACATTCTTGATGCAAAATTTCCTGGTTTCTCCATTAACATGGGTTTGTGCTAACCGCCGACATTATTACTGGCCGAGCTAACACCAGTTGCACATTCCACCCCACAGCAACAAAAGGAACCAGTCGCCAGTTACGCACAGGCAACAAAGTGCACAAGGTGATTGTTCCGTATTGTGTAAAATCATTGTATTACGTATCCAATGGTAAAAAATGTCGAGACAAAAACCACCAACTATGTATCCAACCACGACCCGGAAAAAGCCCAAATAAAATACAAAGTTCCCCCTGCGTATCCAGCGCATATTGAAAAAGCTGGTTTTTACCAAAAGTTTCCCTTGTGTATTCAGGTGACAAAAGGTGCAGGGCTGGAAGGGACGACATTGCATATCCAAGCAGGAAGGGTGGAAATTGATGCCACACTTATTTTGAATTGTGTATCCAGCTGAGTCGGGTGGAAATTTTGACCTACACCCAATTATTTCCTATAGTGTATCCAAACCGAAAACGGTATATAGGGTCAGACCCTATTTGTTTCCCGTTGCATATCCAAGTGCCAAAAAGTAACTATAGCTAAATTTCCTAACGTGTATCCAAAATTTTTTTTTTTTTTGCCATTTTTCGTCCCTGTTTAAATACACGCGATTCGCGATGCATTATTTTTTCAATTATTTCAAAGAGAATGTGTGTTAATTACTATTTTAAAAATAATTTTAACCATTTATTATATAAAGTTTCACGTGCACACAATCACTAAAAGGGTACACAAAAGTCGCGTAACTTGAAAAATCCAATTTTTTTTATAAACATCATCAAAGGGTACGGTAAAGTAGTGCACAGTTAAATATTCATTTTAAAAATAAATGCATCAATATAATACACAATTTTTTACATGTGCACCATTACTAAAAGTGTACAGTTAAAAATTCAACGTTTTACAATTCTAACCAAATAGCTTTTAAAGTTTCATATATGCCATCAATATTTCTTTTTAACGCCAACACTCGAAACTGGCAGTTCCAAAGTCCACGAAAGCAGCAGCATATGCAATTGCATCCATCACTGGCCGAACTGGTCATAACAGACACGAACGTGATATGCCTTTTTGGGATCATGAATGAATGTAATGTTTTTCAAAATAAATTTACCTCATTAATTGAAACTGGCTGATCCAAGTTTTGCGGATGGAACAGATGCAAGTACATCTGTCATCGCCGGCGGTCCCATCATGACCTACTCGACTATTTTAGGGTTTGTTTCGGATCGCGAATATGTTTAAACAAACAGCATGTCAATCACACTTTAAAAAAAATTAAAACAAAGAGCATGTCATTCAAACTTTATTTAACCGAGGAAAACAGATACACTCTCTCACTCGCACCTGTAAACCTAAACAAATAGCATGTCAATAAAACATTATTTTTTTAACTGAAACAAACAGCAAGTCATTCAAACTCTTTTTTAACTGAAACAAACAGCTACACTATCACATTCGCACCTGTAAATTAAATCAAACTGCAATTCAAGTAAATATAATTTTTAATTTGAATCAAACAGCTACTCAATCAAAAACTAATTTTAACTTTAATCAAACAGCAACTCAATTAAACATTAATTTAAATTTTAATCCAACAGCAACTCAAATAAACATTATTTATTGATCTGAAACAAATAGCATGTCCTTTACACTCGCATCTGTAATTTAAATAAAACAGCTACACAGTCTCACTCGCCCCTGTAAATTTAAACATATAACATGCCATTCAAACTTTTTAAACTGCAACTGCAACAGCAACTCAATCTCGCTCCTGCCTGTAAATTAAAACAACTATAACAAACAGATATAGGTCGAAATTAGGATAGCCTTCGCCACCATCTTCTCTGTGCCGGTTACGATGGTGCTTATTGGCGGCGTGAATCAGCAAAGCGCACAGTCGTTCTCCATACCGATGATTATTTTTCCTGATGTATTCCGCCAGGTAGCCGACCCAAGATTTTTTCTGTTGGCGAAAGCAGGGAATGCTGTATCGCACAGCACACCAAATTCGCTCAATATTTGAGTGTGCACTCTCACTGTCTCGTCCCTCTTCATCTTTAGCATGTTTCGTGTGTTTTCTATTCTGCTATTTTTGCTCCACCAAATTCCCCTCTGTGATTCACCTGCATGTGACGGTAGCCATGAATGTCGAAGTTGCTGTAACCACACCAGCGGTCTGAAATTATCGTCGTGCCTGGAGTGATCCACTGGCGAATGATTTAGGTCAGGGTCGCCACATTCCTCTTTTCCACCGGCACCAGGAAGAATTTCGTCGGATTGTCCTGCTGAACTCCCCCGAAAACCCCTCTAGCTGTGAACTATACGTCCTTTGTGGTTCTTGCATTTCCCGATTTCGACTCGTCGATCTTAACCACTTTGCCCAGCCTATCGATGCGTTTCCTGTACATTAGCACCTAGTCTATGCACACTTGGTGGCAGAAACTGGACCAGGAGATGACTGTCTTTCCGAGAACGAAAGTTCGTTCTTTATAGTCTGCTGTTGAGGGTATTTGATCAAGCATTAGAGTAAACACAACTCCATTATCTTGCCTGGAGACCAGTCTAAATCTCCCACGAAACTGCCCTGTCTCACCGACACTTTAAAGTTGCATTTAGTACCATCCATCATTTGCCATTGGAACCAGTAAAACATGCCCTTTTTCCCCACCAATTTCGTTTCCCCTTCCTCACATTTTTCACACCATATCTTCGATTTGAGAATGCCGTGCTCGATGAGAAATGTGTTTATACCTGGCGAGGAATTAATAACTTGCCTAGCATTCAACATTGTGATTTTACACCCCCCGCACACCATCATGCAATTCGCGAAAGAAAATTTGCGAAAAAAATGCTTGAATACGCGATACGGAACAACAGTAGCCGAATTTAGATACACTTAACAGAACTTTGCCAGATATGCAATACGGCACTAGACTGCAAAGTAAACAATTAGGATGGTTACTTTATAGTACACACTGAATGTTTGTATGGTTTTCTCATTACGATACACAATATGGAACAACTACCTAATTGGTTCTGCGGTGGCCTTATGTAATTCTGAGGAATACTCATAACTGTCTGGATCAATGGGTTCCTTCTCCTACTTCTCCTTCCATCAACATCACAGATGTTACCATACGCACCTTTTTTCTCAATCCAATCAACACGCTTGGTTTATTTCATCACCATTTTTGGAGAGTGACCTCCTTCTCTATCTCCACACTCTTGTCTTTTTTTTTTAAATACTATTTCCTCACCCAGTCAGCATGCATGGTTTTTTCATCACCATATTTGGAGTGTGACCTCCTTCCCTCTCTCCACACTCTTGTCTATAAAAAAAAAACCTTGTCCCTCATCCAATCGGCATGCTTGTCCCCTCTTCCCACCAACCCTTATCCAATTTCCCCTTCCATAATCGTTACAAGTGATATCACGTCATCGCCACGCCCACGTACGCTCTGAGTTCCGATATTTTAACTCGCCCACTTTATTTATTCTTGTTGCGGGGAGAACAACATTATTACTTTCTGCACCATCATGTGGGAATAATTTATTACATTTGTCATCGACCTAGAAGGCGGAAAAAAGGATTATGTATTCTGTGCAGATTACGATACAACAATTACATGTAAGTATCCATACATTATTTCATCAGCAGTTACATGTAAGTATTTATATATAATTTTTTTAATTTCATTACTCATGATTATGTGTGAGTGCATAAAAGAATGTCTAGTGAAATTATAATTCAAGTGCCAGGATTATACGGATCATTGCTAGTTACAGGCAATATATTTAAAACTACAATTTTTCCAAACAAATTGCTTCCTTTCAGAAAAATATCAGGTAAAGATTTTTGGTGACTATAAAATGGAAATTCATTACGACCACAGTTCTGTGTGTGGAAAATCTGTATATTCTAGTTTCATTTCTCATGTATATGGAAATATTCCGAAAGTTGAAATTAAAGGAATTGCATATGATTGGCATAAAGATTTATTGCAGTCTGCATATTCAGTAAAACTTTCGATGGAAAAGTACATGTGGAAATACTTATTTCCCTTAGAAATCTTCATAGTGGGCCAATTTTTTTGGGTGGTTTACTAGTGCGAATAACACTGTAAATTTACAACGTGGCGGAATTTTACAAATATGTGAAATGTGTATTTTTCACACGTGCTCCTGTATTTGGTTTGCAAAATTTTTAAAATGTTTACGACCATTCGCTTTAACTTTGCTAGCGGAAGATACAGCCAAGTCCAAATACAGTTTATTTTAAAAAGATCAATTACTAGCACTCTACAGGCAATTTAGAAAGAATTTCGCATTGTTGTTGCCTTACAAATTTTTTAAAACTACTCTGATAAATCACGAATCGTCAATGACAGTAAACAAATATCACTGGATGGTTGAAATATTGTTCAATTGTGCTAAATGGGGAATATGCGGTTGGTATGTAGTCATTACAAATTCATATTATGCTACAATCACCAATCTCGAAATTAAATGCGTGGCAATCAATTCCCTACCACTAGATGTGAAATGGCCTGCCACTCGCGAGAAAATTAATTCAGATGGGGTCACTTTGTGTTTCCAATTTAATTTTTTCGGCTATCGCAATGGGATGGTCTTCATTCGAGATTGGTGTTTGAATATCTCTCTAAAAACTAAAAACACTCTTCACCACTTTCCACTTGGCCACACTTTTTTACTAAACAGCATGTTTATAAAAAAAATTTTCGAATTTAACTATGCAAGATGTGTGTGTGTGTGTGTATATATATATATATATATATATATATATATATATATATATATATATATATATATATATATATATATATATATATATATATATAAGATCGATTAAATAATTGGACACAACAACAAAAATGGCTCTTACTATCTTCATTGCCTTGAATTATTTTTATAAATTTTACAATTTTAAGGAACAAGTCGATTGAAACACAGCAAGTAAAAAATAGGATAAATTGAGCGACGAGTGGAGGAAGGTTGATGTTTCTCTATCCAGCTCTCATCCTGGACAAAAGTTTTTTTTTTTCCAGATTTCTCCACCATATAGGAAAACTAAAAGGAGCGGTTAGGGAGGGGAAATGAAATGTTGCAATGTGGTGGGTGTCAACAACCAATCAAACTGTGGTATTTTATTCCCCCCTCCCTTCCTCACTACAAAGTTTGCCTACATGGTGGGAAATCTGGACAAAATACCAGAGTCGGCAGCAAGAGATGAGGGGAAGTAAAATGCTGCAATATGATTGGTTGTTGACATGAGTCATTGGGGGGGGGGGGGGCAGAATGTCGACAATGACACACACTGACAAAATTTCGTGGAACTAAACAATTAAATATGTCTTTTTCTTCAATATTATTTTTTTCATATACCTATACACTTATTTATTTTAAATAGAAAATAATTTTGTAACAAATGGCAAATTTCAATCACAACCATCACTGATGTTGCTGCCATCATCATAGTTGTTGGTATCATTGCCATAACAACCAATAACATTGTTGTTACTATCATTTCTATAGGTGTCATTGTTAGCAATGCCATTGCTATTGCCAATATTGCTACAATCATGTTGAATAACACAGTCGGCGAAAGTCACTTTGTGAAGAATGATGATTGTAGAGTACTCGAGTGTTTTCTCTATTTATAAAAAACAAAGCATTATCAAAAAAGATATTTTTTTGGTTACTGCAAAATAAAAAAAACTATAAATACCCAAGGTCAGATTCTTATTATGTATAGTTCGAGTAGTGTGTCGATGATTTGCACTGCCGAATAATGTGTGGGTGTTATATCATCAAATAAGTAAACAATTTCGCATCTGTTGGTATTTAGTATTTTTAACAGAGTGGATAGTGTTTAATATTTATAGTTTTTTTCACAAACATTTATCCATTGCAGTTATCATCAATTTCCACTACTCGAGTCACAAAAACTGTATCAATACACTTTGTGTGTACACTGGGATGTTGTGCTGGGTGCATCAGCTCTTTTGGTGTTAACTCACGTGGCTGATGAGTGTTGGTCGCATAGATGGGGAGAATGGCCTAGGGTGCTGGCTCACATCACCCTTATTAACAAAGCCTAATTACATACAATATAAATATAACAATAACGTTCAACCACACTGTGTTTCCTGTGGAAACATAACCTCACTTGTTCACTGGTAAAAACGTAGAAATAACTCTTTAGGGCCTCTCTCCAATCAAGTTTATTATGTCTGCAGTATTTATTTTTCGTAAAACTGCATGAGTTCATATTTGACTGTCAATAAACAATGTTAAAATATTTTTATAATTATTGGCGGCATTTTAGCCACATGTCTGTGCACACTGGTCCACATCGATGCAAGGTTGCAGAATGTAACTTAAAAGGATAGTATTACAGTACTGGCAGTACTGTATTTACTGGACAAACACAATTTAATAAATGAAAATATTTAAAGCCCTTAATGTTCATGAAAACTGCCATGATTAATTACAAGTAATATTGTTAAAAATAATACGTGCCATAGCAGCCTTGTGTGTGGCAGTTTTAAGAACTACACAAAATGGCATCTGCCGCACCTGAACTTTCAACACATTAATAAATGCACAACTCTTCATGGCAGTAAAAATGCACTAAATAATAATATAGACAACATGGAGACTATTTGTCTCATACTTACGTGAGGTACCAGGCAACATAGGAAGAATAAAACACTTTGCCATGACACTTGGTAAACATAAACATAGCCCTTGACACATAACCCTGAAACATAGCATTGATATATAAACGTTGGCAGGTGGCTGTCAGTGAGACATTTGTATGTTAGAGAATTACGTACTTGTATTTACCTAAATATTGATATTTCGCCATGCACACCAATGCATGATATGAAACACTTTACTTGAATGACATTTAAATATATTACACTAAAGAACACAAACAATGTGGCATTGCAGGTGAAGATACACATAACCAAAAAATAAACAATAATACATGCTACTCAAGCCATAGGGAAGGTGAGAGGTTGAATACCGGGCGGCAAAAGAAACAGTTCCGAGACAATTTTAGATATTGATACACTAGTGATTGGTAAAATAAATGATGATGGCGGCCAGCACGTGCAAACCATGAATGCGGCGATGACACGTCCAATGTCTCTAGACTCTGAGTGGGAACTGCTCATGCAACACAGCATGCATGCTGGTGTTGGCGGGCAGGCAAGTCATGTGGGAACTACTTTATAAGACATACAATGAACAAAAACCTTTGCACTCACCTCATGTGCATAGAACATTTACAAATAAATACCCTGCATCAAAACAATTGTAACCCTCTACAAAACATGAAATGGAATGACATGTTGATGTAAACATGTGAGAATGAAAAACACAAAACCATACAAAAACACTTGTATTAGCCCATGAGGTCTTTAAGGCAGTTTATAGGTGCCTTGGAGGAAAGAGTAAATTGTATGAGAGGTAGTAGAGTGACAAAGGTGGTTTTAATCTATGTGGGGGGGGGGAGGGATGACCTGGCTCGAAATGAGGTGCGGCAGGAGGTAGAGTGAGATCTCAGGGGGTTGCTGAGTAAAGTACAGGAGAAGTCCCCAAGAGCTAGGGCAACCATTAGTGGCATGTTGATAGAAAAGGATTAATCTACAAGGAGGCAGTGGCAGTGATTGAGATTTATGAGAGGGTATGTCGGAATATGGGGCTACATTCATAGGGGTGGAGATAGCGGGTATAAGTAAACTAGGAGGGTAAAGGAGAGTGTTAGCATAAGGATAATGGTGGTGAACTGTGAACAGGCTGAAGGGTATAGGGTGGATATAGAGGTAGCTGTGGAGATTTGGCTGAATGAGGAAGTGCTGGGCACTGAATGTAGGCAGGATAAGTTCACCATCTTCAGAAGAGACAGGGATGGGAAGAGGAGGAGTAATTATATTGTGTGTAAGGGAGGGGCGAAAAGGAGCAATAGAAAGTGTCAGTGAGGATGATAAAGAGATGGAAATCAAATTAAGTGGGGGTAGTAGTAGGAATATTACTTTACTGTTAGCATATATACCATCAGGGCAGGGATGGCAAGCAATTGAGACAATCAAGCTGAGGGTCGATAGACTGAAGGACAGGCAGTGTTGTTGTAGCAGGGGATCTGAATATGCCAGATGTGATATGGATAGAGGGAGCAGAAGGAATCGGTAGCATGATACAGAGAATGACAGAGCATGTAAGTCAACAGAGGCTTGGTCCAGGTAGTAGAAACACCTACAAGGTGGAATTAAGAGAGTGTAAGGTCTGTGCTGGATGTGGTGTTGGTCAGATCTGGGAATGCTGTAGTTGATGCAATAATACTGGTTGGTATAAGTGACCATCATATCCCTGTTGTGGAAACTGGGCTTGAAAGGAGCAGGATGAGGGAAGCGCAAACGATCGTAAGGTAGGTGTGGCAGTATAGGAGAGGAGACAAGAATGGAGCAGAAATTTTCCTGAGGGATAGGTTTGAAAAGTGGTCTATGGAGGAAAGTGGGGAAGAATTATGGAATGAGTTTAGAAGACTAATAGACTATGTGTTCGATAAATTCGTGCCAAAGGAAAGATTATGGCCTGGGGGAGACCCACCATATTATGGCCAGGAGATCTTAAAAATGAAGAGGAAGAGTAGAAAATTACATGCCAAGTGGAGAAATGAAGGGATGGAAAGATCTAAGGTAATGATTAAACAGATAGGAAGGTATGTTGAAAGGATGATCAAACAGGCGAAGAATGAATTTCTAGAGAACATGGCAGAAAAAGGAAAAGGCAAGGAAAGGAGGGAAATTGTTTAGGTATGTGAGGAAGGTATGGGGAGGAGATGAAGGGATCCATGTGCTGAAAGTAAGGGATGGTAGGTCTGTGACAAATGACCAAGAAAAATCTGAGATGGTGCAATGCCAATACTTGCCAGTGTTTGAGGCAAAGAAGGATTGTAATAGGGGGGCTGATAATGATCGGGGGTCGTTTAGTAAGTTTAAGATGAGGGAGTGGGAGATAGAAATGGTAATTAGGAGGTTGAAGAGCAGTAAGGCAGTGGGACCAGACGGGGTATGGAACACAGCACTAAAGTTTGGTGGGAGTGAGATGGTGAAATATTTGGAGGTGTTGTTTAACACGTCATTAGGAGAGAGTAAGTTACCACAAGTTAAGTAGGACGCGATTGAGGTACCTATACACAAGCAGGGAGAGGATAGGGGGACGCCTGGTAGCTACAGACTGGTGTGTCTCACATCGAGTACAAGAAAGTTAATGGAGAGGCTGGTGGACCAGTATGTGGTGGATGTTATGAACAAGAGGAATTGGTCGGAGGAGCCACAGTACGGTTTCAGTAAGGAATACTCATGTGAGACACAGCTAGCTTGGCTGTTAGAGGATCTGGTGCAGACAGTTGATGAAAGAAAACAGGTGGATATCTGCTTCATAGATTTTGAGAAGGCATTTGATGAGGTGCCCCATGGGACATTGATAAAAAAAGTGGAGGAGAACAGAGTGGGGTTAGCAGTCTAAGCTTGCGAGGTCCATGAGGGGAGAGTTGATAGAGTTATTATTAATATAGTATGATCCTGGTGGGGTTAAATGCTGGACTTGGTACATTCTGTCTGTTGTATGTTGTATGAATAACTTCATTAAACAAATTCTGGTCCAACTAATTTGACTTTAGATTTAAATTCAATCCTCATGACATTTGGAGTATTAATAATACAAAATGAAATCTTTAAAGTTCTCGTCACTTTAAGTAATTAATGTGATGCTTTAATCAGTTAAAAATTAAGTGGACCTTTCGATTATACTATTCACTACAATCTTACACCTCAGCAGGTCCCACGGCAAAGGAGTGACAAGCATCCCCTTGGAAGTCTTCTTGGTGACTTGAAATTCACTAATAAATTAAATTGGTGGTTTTTAGGCCTCTTGCTTTGCCTGCACACCATTATTACACTGGCGATGGCTCTCCTGCTTCGCCCCCTGCCTGATGGTGGACAGTCTTACAAAAAACTTCAATAAAATTTGCAGGAGCTAGTTCTACTTTACCTTACCGCTATTAAGTGTAGAGAGAGAGAGAGAGAGAGAGAGAGAGAGAGAGAGAGAGAGAGAGAGAGAGTCCAGGGGCTTACAAAAGTACGACCCTATCCTGCTTAACAAAACCAAAAAATAAACAGCTTCCAGCAAAGCTGACTTTCGCGGGCCGCCCCTATAAGTCACCCAGAGCTTACTTACGGCAGTTCGAAGCACTATTTACGTGTATGGGGTCCCACCTGTAGAGTGGTCGGAATATTCCGTGGAACAGTTTCGGGATCGCGCTCAGGAGTGGTGGACCTGTGCGGTTGAGTTTAATTACAGTGGCCAGACGTCATATGTATGGTCAAGTGCCAGTTTGACGATGCAGCGGCCTGCATAGCTAGTTGCATGGAACTGTGCTGCCAGCAGTCAGGCCATGTGAATACAGAGTCCTTCATCTTTGATGAGGAATGTCTGTTCCGTAGGCTCCACAGTGAGGAGGGGGAGGCAACAACTCTTAAACTCATTCTAGAGCTACTGCACCCCACCCTCCACTTGTACCTGCGAGAGTCGACCCACCATGCTTGGAAGGCTTCGTTCGGCAACTACATGCCATCGAACGAGACCAGGAGGTAAGGTGGTACTGGCACTTTTTTTACATGACTAACGATTGAACCATGCATGCATGACTTTCCACCCCTAAAACTGTGCCTTTCTGGGAAATGCTGTGGTATAAATATTCCTTTGCTCTTACTGATTTCCCTTATTTTTTTGGTTTTGGCGTATGGCTTCCTGTTATCGGACCAAATTATTTTTAATTTTTTTGTTTATTATATGCATCTCATGACATAACTGTCTTGTCTTTTCTATCAATTTTACCCTTTACTGGTGGCCTTGGTGAGTGGAGTATGGAAGTGTCACACTTTGCCTGTCGTCTACCACTGTTCCCCACACATCAATGGGTTTTTAATTCTATATACTATGTCTGACCTACTACCCCTGTCGCAAGGCAGTACTGCCAGTGGCCACACCTGAATACACCTTGGCCATTATCCGCTACACCCCACTGGCTGCATACCCAAGCCAGCCACAGCAAGGAGAGGGCCAACCCCCATGCAACAACCAGGCTGGGCGGGTCCGCAGATTGGACATCCCTCAGCTCCCCACTGCCGGTTCTGCCACACTGTGACCTTCCACTGGCATAGCGAGTGCCCAAACAGACCGGTCCGTCCTGATCGACGAGTCCTCGATGCAGCGAAATGGGCAGACGGGAGTGCAAGGCATGCTAGGCCATGCCATCTCGACGACTATTAGCTGACCCTTCACCCATTGTGTTCGACTACCAATGTCTGCTTCTGCCTACTAAGCCACATCGTCAATGGAGATGCCAACCTCATGCGCATACAGGCAGGCATTGATGTACAGCCCACGGCAGCCCTTATTGACACAGGAGCGAACCACTGCTTCTTTGAGGCCTGCCTTCTGTTTGCCCATTGGCTGATGCTTCGGTCTTGGGTAGTCTGCTCTGCCACTAGGAGAATGCTGTCAGAACCACCGGGACTTGCCACTATCACTGACTAGGTACGCGACATCACCACCTTCATGCCTGCTATTATGGTGGGGGCATGAGGGGGGACATTGTTATATGCAAGCCCTAGATGTGGGACCAGGATGCTAGCCTAGAGGAAAGCAGAAACCACATCCACTTTGGTATTATCGGCCAATGCACTGCTTATATAATTTCATCCTGTGTCTGCACCTCGCAAGGGACCTATGATGCTGAGTGAGTTAAAGTGTAATAACCTTTCAGAGTTTGCCACCCACTTTGAGTCAGTGCTGAACCCGCACCCTGCCATCTCCACGGCCTCCGACACCCTGAGGCGTACCACCATCACACAATACCAGGCACCCACAGTAACTGCCCCGTCTGTTTACATGTGTTCCTTCCAGTATGTTGATCCAAATCAATGAGCGATTCTGGAACAGGTGAGTTTGCAGGATATAATGTATATAGATCAGACAGGAATTTCAATGGAGGCGAAACAACTATAATAATTAAAACTAATATCCATCACCACCTAGTAAACATTACAGATTTACAGCAGATAGAAGTCACAGCTATAAAAATTAAAAACAACCATGCTCACATCCAGATGGCGGCTGTATATTGTCCCCCGAAATCAAACATAAATGAACAAGACTTATAAAAAATTATGGGCGAAACGGAACATTTCCTAACCGCAGGAGACTTAAACAGTAAAAGTAAAGAATGGGATTGTTTGAATAATAATACAGACGGCAGAAAATTTAGCACGTATGCAGGAAATAATAATTGTGTAATCTTTCCACCACCTAAACCAGCACACCTATCAAATAATGGCCAGAGATCGGATAAAATTGACATAGTATTAACAAATATCCCCAACTCAAACATAGAATCGGAAGTGCTAGAGGAATTAGATTCAGATCACCCCCCAGTCTGTGTAAAATTAACCCTAAATACACACAGATATAATAATAAATATACTATAAAACGTCCAGTAACAGACTGGGAAGGATTTCAGAAAGACTTGATAGATGAATTTGAAACCCCACCAGAAATCAATAACGAATCAGAACTAAATGTGCAAGTATAACTGTTTACAGATACGGTAAAAGAAACAATAAATCAAAATACGAAATATTTGAAAAAACGTTAGTACACAAGAGTAAACCACCCAGAATTAGACTTCCTAATAACCCTAAAACGACAGGCGAGAAATACCTGGCAAAGAACTAGGAATAACGCTAGTAAAGGTGAATATAATAGGCTCAAAACACAAGTTTAAAGTAAGCTAGGAGAATTAAAAATTAAAGACTGGAGCGAGGCCACCAAAAACGCGGCTAAATAACCGAGAGAAATGTGGCGACTAACTAAAATACTAACAGTGAAACGTAAAAGATTAAACACACCAGCATTAGAAACACCCCAAGGATTAGTTTACAACGAGAGGGACAAAGCTAACATAATTGTAGAAAGCCTAGAGAAACAATTTTCCCCTAATAAAGACATACAGGATAAAAAATCAACACAAGCAGTAAATAAATATATCAATGAATACTTAAAACCAAAAGAAACCTCAGAATACGAATCAATCAGATTAAAGGAATTATTAAAAATAATAAAAACGTGCCTCAATAATAAATCCGGAGGTACAGACGGAATAAAATACGAAGCATCAAAGAAATTACCCGTAAACGACTTAGAATTCCTATTAAAAATATACAACTCAATGTTTAAATGATGTAGATTCCCACAGGCCTAGAAGAAAGCTAAAGTAATCACACTACCGAAACCAGGACAGGATCCAAGTGAACCAGCAAAGAGACGGCCTGTACGTTTACTAAACAGTATGAGCAACATTTTTGAAAAAGCCTTTCTATACAGACTGCAATTTCATGCAAATATAAACAAAATAATCCCAGATAATCAGTGTGACTTTAGAGCTCACCACAGCACCATCCACCCACTAATTAAAATAGTTGAAGATATAACAGATGGATTTAACAATATAGAACAAAGATACACGATAATAACTTTACTAGATGCAGAAAAAGCATTCGATAAAGTCTGGCTACCAGGATTAATATATAAAATGATAAATCATAATTCCCCAGCCACATACGTAACTTTACTTGCACACATACGCGTTTAAGTAACACTGGACGGAGCAGACTCTAATACAAAAATTTGCAACAGCAGGAGTTCCAAAGGTATCACCACTCTCCCCTTTCCTATACATTATTTACACGGCTGACATCCCTATAACAAACGCCAGAACTAACGCTAATAGTCAAATGCACGCAGATGACACGGCAATAATAAAACAACATTATAGTGTAAAATATGCCTTAGCAGCCCTACAGAGACAATTAACAACCCTAGAAAAATGGTACACCAGGTGGAGAATTTAAATAAACCCTGGAAATTCCAAAACAATATTAATTACTAAAACGTTACCGAGACCAACCGAAGAACTGATACTGTTTAATCAAAACATCCCGTTTGTTAAAACAGCAAAATATCTAGGTATAACACTAGACCATAGGTTAATTTGGCAGCCACGCATAAATAATGCAAGAAATGCAGCACTAGGCAAACTTAAACTGCTTATACCCCATTTTAAAAGCAGATAACTTCCCACTAAACAAAAAACTTTTAATATATAAACAAATAATACTCCCAGCTATGCTATATGGATGTGAGGTATGGGGACATGCCGCAAAATTCAGATTAAAAGATTTGCAAACTGTATAAAATAAATATTTCAGAGTAATAGCTAACCAAGACAGATTCACAAATAATCAAACTATCCATGAGCTGCTATCTGCTAAATACATTAAAGAAATAATTGTGTATAAAAATAAAAGTCTTTATAATAATTTAGAAGGATATGACAACAAAAATATTTAAAACTTGGGTAACTACGATCCCGCAGGCATAAGAAAATTCAGAAAACCTAAATTGATTTGAACACTGCGAAAGTAGGAATGGGCCCGTCCGCTGGTTGGCCGGCGGAGCCCGGCCAATCACAGCGCACGGCCCAGTGAGGCTATAAATATGATCGCACTACCAAACAAATCCGGCAGTCAGAGAGCACTGAGCCGAGAGGCGACAGCTGCAGAGCGCCAAACATAGCACACACGGCCGAGTGGTTCTTCTCAGAGCTGCTCGTGCAAATGAAAGGTATGCAAGCGTGGGTAGTTCTTGTCAGAGCTACCACGCAGTCCGAGACAGACGGCCCGGAGCACAAACACACACTGAAAGCATGCGACGGTAGAGCGAGCATGCCGACCGCACCACAGAAGCTGTGCGCGATTTTTCACGACACTCGCTGCGGCTCACCGCACCTTAACTTCATACACACACAGACACAACGAAGAGGAGGCAGAGGTGCACTGTTTCAGGGGTGAACTGCGTGGATTCTCGGGCAAAGAGATCTGCCCCATCTCCACTTGGAGGGTCAGGCCTAGTGGCATATGCACTGGTCCAGGAAACAATGTTATATGGGGTAATTTTTCGCATTAATCATTATCACAACTGTATATACCACTTAGTTAACATTGAACACTTGGCATGCAGGGATAGGTAATCAGTAATTAAAATAATGGAAAAAAAAAATCATATAAAAATCGAAAAAATAAATAAAAATAAAAAAAAACAGCCCCGGCTGTTGTCGCGTTGCAACACTCGCCATGGGAAGAGAGGTACAGCAGTGGATGCTGCCTCCGGCGCTGCCGCAGGAGGTACCGCTCTGCTGTGGTGGGCCACCATGCTGGTAGGGCCGGCTTACTGGAACCTTGGGGGGGGGGGGGGGGGGGGGCGCCGTCTCTGCTGGGCTGCCGTGGCACGTCTTCCCTCGTGTCGTGTTGTCCTGATGGACACTTCACCACTCTGGTCCCTGGTGGAGCAAGCGTGGGGCGACGCCTGAGGCATCGTTGCTCTAGCCGTCTGCAGTCCAGTCGGGCCAAGGCCACTGCTGATGAGGTTTGGTTGAGTAACCTGGACCACCGCATACTTCGATCTGCTCTACTGGGCGTCGAAGGTCGGCTGCTGTCGTTGTTGCGTCTGATGTTACTCATGTTGCCGGAGCCAGACATGGGATGTACGGTGTGAACTGCTCCACTGGCAAGGTATAAGATCACTCTTCAGCTTATTTTTATTTTATGCGTATTGCTTTTATATATTTCTTATAAGCTTCCGTAATTCATAATTTCGTATTAGACATCATGTTATGTGTAGTTTGTGTTCTCTTTTCCTAAAAAAAAAAAAAAAGTGAGTGTTAAGTTTAATTTTTATGTAAAGTGGTTAGATGTAAGAGAAGGTGATAATTCCTTAACTTCGCCACAAAAAAAAAATACGTTTTACTATTATCATTATTATTGCTATTTTACCTTACCATTACTGTCATTAGATGCTGCTGTCAGTTGCTGTCGATACGCATATCAAATCTTCCCGTTTTTCTCGTTCACCTTTTATTTTCTATAGTCTTGAGATAATCAAATTGAAACCCTGTCGGTCTCGTATGTAACTACAATAATCAGTTACTATAAAGATTCCCTACTCAAAAAATACATAAAATTAATTCTTACGTAGTCTAAAAAGTCTAAACATAACAAGGCGTTTTGTCTAAAGACGTTTCGCCTAAATTCCAAGTAAAATTACTTTAGGCAAGACGATGGGTTCGCGTTGTCACCTTTAGGCACACGGAAGGCTCGTCTTCCTGGCATAGCCGAGCGGCCGCGCTTCTGTACGCTAGGTTCCTTTGTGCCCTAGGGGAAGTACGTGTCGTCTAGGGAGCCGGAGCGGACATTACCAATTCATGGAGTTTGCGCGTCCCCGAGGGAGGCCATTATCGCAGCGCTAGTTGGTTGTCTGGTGGCGGGGAGTGATGTGGGACAGTTCGTCGGTCGAGACTTCCGCCCGCTTCTGGCTCGCCGGCGCATTCAGAACCCAGTCTTGGACGGGCGTTCTTAAGCCGACAAACTGTCTCCCCACTCGCAGATCAGCTATTTAGAATTCGTCAGCGAAATATGACATTAATAATAATTATTAGAGTGTGGATAAATCCTTTGAAAAATCACGCATTGTATAACGTGCAATGTTGTTTCCTAAATATATTATGTATCACACGCATTTAAAATTTATATTTCCATTTATTTATAAATAAATTATAATATTTCATTTATTTTTAATATGTATACGGTAATGCTTAGTAAGAAATGGCTCTCGTGCAAAATATTATTGAACAAATAGCGAGTTTTATATTTTAATTTCAATCACGCTTTTATAGCAATGCATCGTTATTTACGTTCATCGTTTGCGGGCAATGAAATGTGAACGAAGCGATTTGGAACACGTCCGCGGACGAAAGTTGAAGTTCGCGAATGATCTTGGGACTTTGTGACGGCGAGGCTGTGACCTCGGAGGGTCGCGTGCACCAATCAGCGGTTAGGCGTCCGCGGACCAGCTGTTGTGGACAAGGCGTAACTCTGGCTTGCAGCGTTCGTGTCGCCGCGAGATGTTGTGTGCGAAGTAGATCTGCAGCAGTGCGGCTTCATTACACGCGCACAGTTTTAGCTGCAGACGACGCCGTCTGCCTCTGAAGGAATCTGCGTAAACAGGCTCTAACCCTCGCCCACCCGCCCCCTTAATTCCCAATTTCAAGATTTTTTTTTTCTCTTAGACTACATTGAATATGATAATCACAAAACTGTACGGCATTAGGTTAGCTATGCCAAAATATTATTATTATTAGCAGAACACTTACTGTGCTTACTGATATAGGCTGTTCACGGTAAAATGAGCACTTTTGAAAGCCCTGCTTACAATCTACTTGTAAGCACGTTGTGTATTCTTCCACCTTATGTAAAATTAACGTTGTAATGGGCGTCATGACTTATTCGCGCGCCGGTCAAGTAAAACTGTAAAATTGTTAGAAAAGGAAATACTTTACAAATCTGCCAATTTTTACACTTCTGTGCATTAGAGAAAACAGAAAGCGAAAGAAGTAATTTTAAGCTATCACAAATGGTTACCAAACACTTTTTATTCAACGTTGATATATATATATAAACTACTTTCCATCCATCGTTACCAACTTTACTAGGCGAATTTCACTTCACTCAGTGCGCCCATTAAAATATATGCAGGCAAGGGCAGTGACTTTTATCTAAGGTTCTTTCTAAAGTGCTCACTTTATCGTGAACAGCCTGTTTATGCCTATACGCGCCAACAACCATTCACCAGGAAAGGATTTATTAAGTAGCCCTCTAAACCGGCGAACAAAACGTATCCACTCACTGAACTCACAGATTTAAATAAACTCACTTCGAAATTTTTGCTTGCGGAACCTCTCCGATATTTCCCAGAGGTCCTTTTTTTTTTTACATGTTTTATGTAAGCATTTTCAAGGATAATAAAATTATATATAACAGCTACATAAACGTGTTTACAATAAAATATATAAACCCGTTTTGTTAATTCCCTACAAAAATTTACCAAACAAATCTAGATCGGGAACTGACCGATAGACAGCACTCAACTGTGAATTATTATTATTATTTTTTGGAAGTATATAACAAAATCACAGACCCTTTAAAAAGTATTCTGCGAAATTTCGTACAACATTAAATCTACCGAACTGGAATAAAAATATCAGCAGCGTCTAGTTTGTATACCACGGTTAACTTCGGAAAACTGGTATTATATTAACGGAGACAAACCGGCGTAGTGGTAAAAAGCGTTTCCAACTAATGCATACATGGCAACAGAAAATTTGCTTGCATGTTATAAGAAGGAAGTAAACTGAGAGATTATTTTTTTTTCATTTCAATCAATTTTGTTTCAGTTAGTTCAGGGGGCGAGAACAAGATTAAGCGATAGTGAGCCAAGCCAGTACACATGCGTTAAGCGCCAGGCGCCTAGTCGAGGGGAAGGTAGGGGAATCGCAATTACGCCATGCCTCGGGAACAGCTTACAGTGAGACACATATGTCGGAATAGCTGAGAGAAAACTTAATCGGATTATGTTTGCCAAGTGAAAGCGTAATTCTTTGCTGGCCAGGCCAATCAAAGTTCAAACTAGATCAACGCAGCGAAGACACGTAGTCTTGTGTGTTTATCGTCCACTGCAATATTCCCGGGTTCAGCAATACTTCTCAACTTAAATTTCTGACTAAGAAATATTGTTAGCGAGTAGAATATACAATCACCATCAGCTATCACATGTAACATGCACAGAAAACTATCACACAAGAAGATATTTAAATCAGTTTGATTTAACATGAATCTTTACTATTCGTAAAATTCAATGCAGCACTTCTGAAGACACGCTTAAGAAAATTATCATAGCAGAACATTTTTACCCTCTTATAATTAACAAAGCAAGAAAACATGGACACAGGACCTTTCAGTAGATCAAGACAAAGCAAATCATACACTATGCACATGAAACAAAATATGGCAATTCGACCAAGAAAACCATAGTACTTCAGAGCTGATCTGTAGTTGTAAACTGTACATTATGTGTAGGTGCATGTTCTGCATTATTAATCAGAGCGAAAATCATCCACTAAAACATGAACCGCTTCTCCAGACATGTGCTATTAAATGGCTAAGTGCGTGATGTGGAAACTTGACTTTTAAAACACTCATGCTAATTTGATGTGCAGACATTTCCAGATTAAATGTTCTGTAATTTGGCTTAGCTCAGCGGTTCCAATGAGAATCTTATATTGAATTCAGGCCTCTGGTTAAAAATGTAGTAAAACTCTCCAAATTTAGAATGTTAATGTGAAACTTTATATGGCCAAAACTAAATGTTCAGATAAGTTACCAGCAAAGTTCGAAATAACACGTATAAAGTTACATAAACACTCGATGAGATTGGTTGGTAATGATTTTACCGGCCTCGATTACCTCAATGTAGAGAGTCTGGGCCTGGACCATACCGAAGAAGCGAAGTTGACGTCAGAAAAGCTCTCACACTCGGTATAGCTAAATTCCTCGCCATCGGACCTCTTCTGCAATTGTCCGTGGTCGCCTTCACATGTTAAAACTATAGACTAATCTGAAGTACTCTGACGGTCCAATTCCTGGGGAAGCTGTGACCCCAGCTTAGATCGGTCCAGCTTCCATGGCGGCTCCCGTCAAAAGACATCGATGGATGTGATTCTCACGTCCACGCTTTCTGATAAGCGGAAGTCCTGATTACATTGTTACAACTTGAATTCTCATTGGCTAAAGGTGACTATTGTTAATTAAAGAATTTTACTTATAGGTCACATTAGGGGAAGTTCCTTATCGATATACAGTGTCGATATGTAGTTTTCAAAGTACCTGAAATATGCACAGTAAAATGTATACATCATGATTAAATATTTTCATAAAATAAAATAATCGTTTTCAGTTTGAGGTTATGTGGATGTAAACACAACGAAATCTTAACTGTGTAGTTGTCATATATCACAAATATATATTCAGGGATTTTATTAAGATTTTAACGTCGTAAAATAAATAAACTTTTTGTAAACATAAATATTTTTGCAAAATTATTTACCAAGTGAAAACTGTAAAAAAAAACAAGCGGTATTCAAATCAAAACCAACTTTGGAGGATCTGTGGCCCCAAACATCACAATGCGTACATTTATAGGTTTTGGCCGTCCTGTCTGTTGGGCTTGGTTGGTCGCAAACGTGAACCAGGCTTAACAAGTTTAATACGGCTCCCGTATGGCAAATGCGCAATTACATGTTTATATTCCCTCTGTTTTTAAAGGAGCATTAAACTAAGAAGTCTGTCCCTCAAACAGTGGCGTGTAGTGAGTTTTTTTTACAGGGTAAACAATTTCTACTAACAAACGCAGCTTCCAGCTTTACGTACCCTCCACAAGCATTTGTCTTTTTATAGTACCTCGCATTAGTTATAAAACGGAAACGAAATGAATGTATTAATAATTAAACTGAACATTATTTCGAGAGCATATTACAAATGATAAGAAAACTCCCGTTTTCCTGAACACTTTCATCCACTTTACAAGGAAAAATGTAGGACTGGAGGACGCAAACAGAACGACTGCTTACCTTGCCTGAAGAAACGCAGTCGATGGCGAAGGAGCTCGAGCGCGTGGCGTTTTGTTGCTCGAGAGTTCGATTCATCGCTAGTCACTCTGGTTTGGGGAAATAATTACTAGGTAGCAGCACTATGTGTGTATAGTGCGGGAGTTACGAAAACTCTGTTTCTCGAATCGGAAATGAGAAACTGAGAACTAAATGTGTTTGAAGTTAAGGCGAAAACTATAAAGCGTCAAACATTTCCAATATGTATAGGGTAAGCGTTGTTTACCTTGCGTCTATGGAATAAACGCCACCGCCCTCGAAATATGTCAGCGAGCTGAGAAAGACAGCCCGAGCATAAACTACATGGTAGACATTATTTGTTCGGTTCGCTGTTTTAGGTGGACGTAAACATGAACAAGCCCTTGCACAGCAGACCATTGGCAACCATTCATCGGCACACCTGATGAGCTCTCTTTGAACGAGTGAATGTGAGACATGGCGAGAGAAGTAAGCAACGGCCAATGAAATGTTCATCTCTTCGCAGACACATATTGCGAACATAGCTTGTCGCAGGCGACAATTTGCGCAACGTAATTTTCGCCGAGAGTTGAAAGTGTCAGCTCCGAGACAACAATAACATAGTTGCGAGACAGCGTTCTGTACTTCGCCCTCCCTCCGGCTACCTTTTGTAGCGGCCAGAGCTTGGCCGTTCACAACGTCTAGCAAATAGCGGCACCTGACCCACTCAGTCGAGGGATATAAATTACGGCCGTAGCGCGTCACCCCCCCCCCCCAACCAAGACGACGAGAAGCTGTACTACGTGTAAACCACTAGAGTGTGGAGTGAGTGAAGAGACTTGGATGGCTCTGAACAGAGAGGTCTTGAGAGCCGATGAGGGTGATCGAAGTGAATATGGAACAGCGCCAGAATGAAGGGGTGGGGGAAACTGGAGATACCCGAGAAAACCCGTCGACCAACGGCATCGTCCGGCACGATTCCCACTTGCGAGAATCCGGAGCGACTCGGCCGGGGATTGAACCCGGCTCGCCGTGGTGGGAGGCGAGCGTGCTAATCGCTCAGCCACCGCGGCCTCCGTAAACCGCTAGAGTTGCATTCGGAGGACGTGGGTTTGAATTCCCGATCCGGCGGCCCTGTTTTAGGTCACACATGGTTTCCAGGATGCTGGGATGGCTCCTCCAAACAGGACGTGGCCGAATACTGCGTCGGTCCTGCTTCCCTGGTGCGACATTACCCGTCTCTAACGACTTAGATGACGACGAGACGTTAGGCCCAACCAAACTACCCGCTCCGTGCACGCGCTCAATGGCCGGGATTATTTTCAAAGGTTGACTTCAAAAGTATTAACCCATTCCCATTCCCATCCAGTGTACAAATTCGTGCATATACAGGAAGGTTGTGCTTGGCCGTTACTGTACATTACAAAACTCAGTGCCAAGTTACCTTCATTGTGGGTAATAGATTAGTAACCCTTGCCACTGATCTAGTTTATGGACCATTCACATTGCTAGAAGGGGACAAAAAGTACACAACTCACTGCTTGAGACAATGAAACAATTGTTGGGCCAGACCTTCACAAACACATAATTTTTTCATTTAAGGTGTTGCAAAAAAGAAAATTTATAGTGTGAAATGTAGTTACGAAATTCATATAACGATAGAAACTTTGGAACGTTTAGAAAAGGCTTCAGTAGGTCAATGGTACAAGAAGCAACCAATCATAAAATAGTTTATGTGTGATCGTCAACCAATATAATTGCCCAGGGAAAGGTGCTGTGTGTGTTGGTGTTAGCTTCTGGCCTTCTACAACACCGAACGTAGTTTTAGCCATTCTGCAACATATCAGACACGAACGAATATACTCGGGATATTATTCTAAGGGATTAAGTATAGCACCCATCAAAACATTTTTTAATTGCAACACCTGAAGCCTTGAACTAAAGTGGGCTTAAAGGAGTTATATTAATCGCGAGCTAACTAGAGTAGGAGAAGCGGGCGGGTTCTGGGTTCCGCCCGCATGTTAGTAGAGGGAACGCGTAGGTTCTGGGCCTCGACGATAACCCGCAATGGACGGTCGCGGTCACGTGACACGTGTCGCTGGCTGACGTTTGTCTGCGGGCCAGCGAGTCGAGAGCGGTGCGCCGGGCCGGACCTGCAAATAATGCCTCCATCTGAATTGCAAATAATAAAAACCCTCGCTCGACCACAGCTGCGGCAGGGAACGCCACCATTTGTCAGCCGCCAACGATAAAAAAAATATCGAGCATGGGAGGAAAAAGGGTGAGGAGAGGGAAGGAGGAACAAGCTGTCTCCAAGCCATTGAGGGCGCGAGAGAAATACAAGGGTGAAGGGAGGAGGGGATAGCTCGTGAAGGTTGTCAGCAGTGGTATGTAACCCTCCCACAGAGCGCATGGTGGAAAAAAGGGAATTGGTGTGGATAATACATACACATGTGTACATCGTCTCAGTCGCAGTTTACTGAAGGCCAACTCAGAGTTTGTAGGTTATGTCCAGAGAAAAGAGCGAGAGTAAATCAAAGTTAAAAACCCTCTATGAAGAGTTCACGCCCCACACATTGTCATAATCCATCAGCTGACATTAAATCCCCTAAGTATGATTACAAAACGTCCACTCACAATTATGGATTGGAATACCCCACGAATTAATTTGTTCAAACATAGGCACATTTGAGTTCCTTTTGAAACTGGCTTAAAGTCAAGAATTTACAAATTTGCGCTGTTATTTGGTGTCAGTCAGGTTATGTTTCACTGCCCTATACGTAGCTGAGCACAGTCCAAGATTTCATTGGTAGCTGCAGTTTGTACGAACTAATTTACTTGTGTAACTTCATTATATGCGATCTTCATTCTATCATTCACAATTTGTTCTTCGCTTGAGAAAGTTTGTGGGTGGGCCACGCAAAATGTTGTCTAATGGCAGGCGTAAGGGGACTTTACAAAATCTAGGAGTTTAGTGTGCTGTCCGAGAATAACACAAATATTGCCGTTCACTTGTCAATGTTTGTTAGTGACACCCTGTAAGACCGAGTCAATAATAAATCTTCAAGAAAACAAAGACTTAATGTTGTGCCGCCTGGTTTGAGGGAGGGGGGTGTCCATGCAGTGGAACAACTTCCAATGAAATGTGAGTATACATAGCGCTATGGAGTCTAGTCTACATGTCACTGAATGTGTGGAATTATCATATTCTCATTCATATCTCGCTGTTGAGCCATCTACTTTTTTCTAAACCATATTGTTATATTATTACTTAATACAAGTAGAAATACAGTTTCTGAAGGTTTTCTTGGTTTGACGTTGGTTTACTTTCTCCCTTACACCTCCATATGTTGAATGTAACGTCATTATCTAATTCATCGCATCTCCTCTATAGTTATCTCACTATCATTCTGCCCCAAAACTTGTAAATACCATTTATTTATGTAGCATGTTTCTTAGGTCATTTGAGTTGTTACGGCACCCATTAAAACGTAACCGTTATCCATTTATTCAAGCCCTCTTTCAATAATTGCAACGCACATATTGGTGGGAATACTGTTACTTACATTATATGCTGTTCACGGTAAACTGAGTACTTCAGAAAGCCCTGCATAAGTTCTACTTGTATGCACATTGTGCATTCTCCACCACATGTAAAATCAACATTTACATGGGCTTGATAACGTTATTCACGCGCGAGTGAAGTATAAACTGAAATTATTATAAAAGTGAGTATGTTAAAAAAAGTTCTTATTCTTACATTTATTTCCATAAATAAACTGAAAACTAAATCTAAAATTCCTGTATCTGCAAATGTTTACCCAACACCCTTATTTCAATGTTGAGGCATGGGACTACTTTCCCTACGTCACAACCAAATTTACTGGGCGCTCGCCAGTCAGAGAGCCCGTTAAAATATACGGGAAAGAAAAAAAAAAGGGGGGGGGGGGGGTTGACATTTTAAAGGTTTACATTACTGTGAACAGACTGTGCGTTCTGTATACTGTGAAGCTCAGCTGCCAATTATATTATCGGTGGGTGACATATTCGTAAACCGTGTTACTGGCCACGTCATAAGATTTCTTGTTTGGAACGCTTGAACCGGTAAATAAATGTGGGTCTGAAAGAAGAGCGGAAAAATACGCTCTTTAATAAGTTATCTACACTTATCATCGTCCTACTAGTCTATGCTACACTGGATACGCTTACTGCACTCGTGTACAACGTTCTCTTCACGCAGCAATATCGGCTCTCAATACGTCGATGTTAAGATCCGCCCAAATATCTGCACGCGCTCACTTCACGCAAGAAGGCAGACTCTACAATCGGCGCTTAGTCACTATATATTTACATATTCATTTGAGAAAGCGTACGCAATAATTTGTTTCTTTATTTGTATAAATTATTATTTATGAGTGGATTCCCGAGTATTTCACAAATTTCTCTAGAGGGAATGTATGCTTCAGTGCATATTATTTGTAGTAGTACAATGACTGAAACACAGTTATTCAGACAGACTCAAGTCCATGCTAACGCTTCTAGTGAACAAAATCTATTCTCTGCTTGTATATTTATAGACATACTGCAAAGGCGTGGAAAATTTACTAGCCAACAAATTTATCAAAACAGTGTAGCTTCCTAATTCTTCCAATTTCTTTTTGTGAGGCATATTTTGACTCAGCTTGGTACTTAAGGGCCCTGCCTGCCTGCATCATTTTTCTCCTTTTTTTGGGCGATAGGCGCGGGAGCTATAAGGGCTACAGTGGCACTCTCTACACGAGCGTCATCGCCGCTACTTGCAGAGTTGTGAACTGGCCTGCTGTGTTCTCGTAGTGCTGCGTTTACCTATGGGACTATCATCTGGAACAATTAATGTAATGTCTGTAACAAAGTTCAATGCAGGCTCGTGTCCGGCTAGTATGTTTTAAGATACGGCAGTCTGAAGAAGAAAAAGTTTTTAACAGTATTGGCGGGCTCCAAAATAATATTTACAGCATGCGTGGTAACTTTAAATAATCATTCCTCTCCTACATGAGGTACGATGTATTTTCGTAGGTAAACATAATCCGGGCACCTCTAATAGTTTAGCCAAACCATCAGGATTTCAAAAACTTTGCAACACAGTTCTAGTATCAGCTAGTTGGTCGCCTTAAGGTGGCAGGCCGCCTAGGTAGGCCACCGAAAGGTGTTCACAGCTCCAACAGAAAACGTGTTATTTAACAACCATTCAACGTGTCTGAGTGAGGTCTGCCTACGAATAGAATTTAAGAGACGCCACGATTCTCTATATGCTGTTCAGTTCCTCCACTTCTCTCTAAACCATAGTTTTGTGATATTGAAAATGGCTCAAACAGGTGTTTTCGCAGTCATTTCTAGGTACGAACATTCCGGTACAAAACGTTACAAAAAGGACTAGGGACACGCATAAAGCCTTTATTTTTATTATTATGTCTCGTAGATGCGCGTTATAGACGGCAAGACTGCACGCCAGTTCCGTGCTTTGCGCGTAGAGGCGATGATAAGAGTTCGTGCGCATGTCTTGGTCGCATATAGCGCTCCCACGCTTTTAGGCCTCGCACGTGCGAAATTCCTTCAACCAGGCAGGCTGACCCCTTAACAGATCAGTCATAAAAAAGTCAGTCCCAGAGCGCTACAGTGCGTACGAGTTTTGTCCGCCATTTACCGACACGTCACCGGTGGGGGGGGGGGGGGGCGGTGGTGGTGGTGGGGGGGTGGGGGGTTTGTTTGATTATTTCAGTCTGCAGTACACTTGGCAATTTGCAGTGATGTCGAAGTGCTAGCTTGTGCCTCCGCTCTAGGCGGCAAACACATCCTGCCTAGAGATAACGTGTAATCTCACGTGAGTGCCGCGTCACATCCCTTGAGGTTGGGAACCTGACGAGGGCAATGTATACACCACCAACTTAGTGCCGATGCGGCCTCGTGTGAAGCTAAGAGCCTGCTTCACCCCTTACATAGAAAAAGATTCGTTTTAGCGAGAAAACAGAAGAATCAGGGTCATTACTGAAAACGTTTCATTTTAGAAGCATAACATTTCAGGACTGCGTGCAAATTTTTGTACCTGATTTGTTTTTTTTTCGCGAAAAGATTTACACGAAGGCTAGACTCCATTGTCCTATATCATACGTGCAGTTTTCCTTTGGTTATTGGCCACGTGTCTTTGTTGAGAGGCAGTGCCTTATTTGACTTGGTCAATAAGAATTAGGTAGCTCCGACATTGAGTGTCCGTGATTCACGGGTAGACAGACACCTACAACACGTGACATAAAAAAAACATTCAATAACGAAGGTGGATATGAGCTCTATTGTTTTGAGACTAGAAGTAGTCCTGCTATACTGTGGTGGCTATACTGATTGTTAATACATGTTCCCCTGGTTAGCATTAAAAGGCGAGAATTTATTAATATATAACATTTCGTATTAAGTTAATTGTTGCATAAATAAGTGTTAATAGTTCATATACTAAGTCCGTAATGATGGATAAGGTAATTATATAAACTTATATTGAAACATTTTAAAAATAAAACCTTCTAAATTTGAATCGGGATGAAATAAATAAAAAATGCAATATGACGGATGTCTCGGGCTCTTAAGTACGGACAGGAAAATTTCACGTATTCATTTCAGGACAAGATATACGCCCAACACGTGTACACGGAAGTCACCTCTGTAATTGGATCACAGTTCATTTACACACGCCCCGGACAACTCTGAGCCAATAGCAGACTTGCAGGGAAACAAGTAGCGAGTATCATACTACCAGGTGTGGAGTAACACTGGCTACTCTATGGAGCTGCAGCCAATGACCAAACATCTGAGGCTAGAGTGTACGCACGACTGTGGAGTCTAGTCTACAGGTCGTCGAACTTGCGAAATTTTCCTATCTATTCTTACGAGACACTAAAAATGGCTGAATCTTTTTTATCACCCAACGTATCTTATCATTTTATGGTTGGATGACCATGATTTCGACTCAGCAAAATTCTTTTGCCGGCCAATAATAAAAGTTTCACTCTCAGAGTGTCAGAATATTCAGTGGCCCAGTGTAATGGGATAGTACAGTCTTTTCACGGTTTACTGGACATTTTTGAAAGCCCTGATTAAGATCTGTCTTTCTTCTCATTTAGTGCCTCTCCACCATATGTAAGGTTTTCACTGCCACGAGCTTAGTGAAGTTATTCATGCACAAGTCAAGTGACAATGTACTCCTTTCTTTTAGGAATATAGATGTGTTGAAAATACACAGATTCGTACCGTAATGTGCATTATATATACATATATATAACCCTTGATTTCACATATTGATTCTACATCATTTTGAACATTACATTTATGATACATTGCCAAGATTTGAAACTATTTTGCTTAATTTTCTATTAACTTACCATGGGAGACAGCACACCAATGTCTCCTATACTACAGAGTAAATACATACATAGAGACGAAATTGATGTGGGCGTATCCACTCGCTGATTGGCTGTGTGACTATGGAAACTGGCCTTGGGTCTGATTGGCTACCGCGAGATACGGAAGGTTCCCTGTTGGTTGGACTGCCGGCTGGCGAGTGGGATTCCGGGCGCTGATTGGCGACCGGCGTTCCGACATTTCGCCGGTCAGTGACGCCATTTTGTTGGAGCGTACGGCTACTTCACCTCTGTATACTTAAGTACTCTGTGCATATTCGTAATTTATGTGTAGTGAATTTTTAAAAGTGTTCACGTTATCGTGAACAACCTGTAGCTTCATATATGCATGATAACTAGAGACCCGTGAAATTCGCGATTTTAATGATCCGTAGACTAGACTTCACAGTCTTATATACTCTCATACAGATGTCAACTGTTTATTGGTTGATTGGTGTGGCAGTAAAAGACGGCGGGAGCCATCGGATTGCTCCTGTTTGCTATTAATGCAGGGCATGTCGGCTGAACATAGGTCTAATGTCGTATGTGGAACGAACGTATACTTTTATGACGCCTAGCCTGGTATTGAATTATAACCCGTCATTACAGGCTCTCCAAGTATACATAGCGCCGGGAAACTCTAGTATCGAATTCATTTTAGGATAAGCTACTTTTCATACACATCTTCATTTTTGAAATGTTTACACTCGGATCCCAGTTTGTTAGACACGCCCAGGTAATCTCTTAAGCCAATAACAGGCCTCTGATAAAACAAGAACCTAATCACGTACAGCCTGCTCTGAGGTAAAACTGGCTACACGTTGGGGCAGCAGCCAATGAACACAAAGATGAGGCTCCGGAATAGACATTACCGTAGCGTCTGGCCCACGCGTCCTTTCAAACGCCCAAATTTTCTGTCCATACTAACAGGTAACCTTAGGCAGTACGTGATAGCCAATCAGACCCAAGGCCTGTTCCCAGATAGTCACACATTACGGTACGCCGTTTCGGTTCTGTGTACCTATTTACTCTGCGGCTTCGAGAAATCCTTGGGGATCTACTTTTACTGTACTTGGTGATGACCAGTAGAGACCCGGGAGTATTGTTATTAATTTGAGGACAAGCTAGAATTCAAACACATGTATATTTGACTTTTTCCGGTGTGGATCGTAAGTTCTAAGACACGTCATGGCCGTTGTTGTAGACAACTGTCTGCATGTTGCACAGCGTAGTGTATACAGCCGACCCGCATTGCTAGGACATTCCAGTAAACATGAGGCAAGGTAGTTTACAAAACCCCACGAAGCCGGCAGGGCGTCACCCCCCCCCCTTTTTTTTTTCACGCAATCTCTCTTACGACGAGCCACCGCGCTGCAGTCGAGGTTGCTGCCACCCGACGGAGGTGTCGTGGCGCAGAACAGCAGTGGGCTGCGATCCAGGGACGAGACCAAGGAAGACTGCGTTACTACCGTCCTCCAGACTTGGACTAGAGGAACTCTGCCTGCTAGTCATATTAAAACAGTGGCAAGACGACTTATACACTTCGGTGCAGGTCTAGGTCGGGAGAATCCAAAACATTACTTAACGTCACTAAAGCGATCATTACACTTAAGGGTAGGGACGCCATTGGGAAGGTTTATTAATTGTTAATAGTAAATATAGTAAAGTAATTTATAGAGTTTTGCATTGTGTTAATCTGATGGTAAATTCAGTAACAAGATTGTTGTATACCTTGAGTCCAATCAATTCTGTAGTGTTTTATAACAAACTGTGTGGCCGACCTTACTTAAATTCTGAGTTACAGTAACCCCCACCTAACCAACCTTGAGTGATTAGTGTATTGTATTCAAGAAGTCTAGCATTGCACAGGAGTAAGTATTGCACTCAATGTAGCAGTGCTAAAACAGAAACATTTTTATTTGACTGGTACTGTACTCTGCGAGGCTGAGTGCCCGGTGGTCTTTCCTGGGGATAACTTGGTTGTAAACCGTGCTACAACTCTACGTTATGGCTGGTTCATATCACTGATTACGGAACACAACACCTGTAGCTTAAAAAAAAAAAAGGTATTGGGGGTGGACCCGGGGTGAGGCAACACCCTCCGAGTGACGGGCTTTCCAGCTGGAACCCGTAGGTGCCCGTCATCTCTGCACATTACATGAAGTGAGACCCTAGGATGGAGCAGCGCTGAAATGAAAGGGCGAGGGAAACGGGAGTACCCAGAGAAAAACCCGCCGGTAAGTGGCATCGATTGACGCACGATTTCCACATGCGAAAATCCGAGAGCGAACCCAACGGGGAACGAACCTGGATCGCCGTGGTGGGCTAGGCACTACGTCACCGCTGCCCCCAACCTGCAGCTTATTGGCTGTGATTACGAAACAATTTCATTGCAGGCTTAAGTACAGCACTGATAACAAAATGAGTTATTTGTAGGGATATGAACATTTCGCGAGTTCATTTCAGGACAAGATATACGTCAAACACGTGTACACTGAAGTTGACTTTGCAATTGGATCGCAGTTGATTAGACACGCCCTGGTCGACTCTGAGCCAATAGCAGACTTGCAAGGAAACAAGTAGCGAGTGCCATACTGCCAGGTGTGAAGTAACACTGGCTACACTATGGGGCAGCAGCCAATGAACAAACATCTGAGGCTCGAGTGTACACACGACTGTGGAGTCTAGGCTACAGGTCATTGAACTCGCGAAGTTTTCCTATCCCTGCTTATTTGAAACACCAGCTACCATAAATTAATGAGGGAATGAAAGCCAATAACCAACGTGCAAGACAACAAGGACTGAAACCTTTGCTACCTGGTCTGCGATATAACTGTATCATCAACCAACGAACAACTAACTTAGGTTCGAGTACACAAAGGATTGTGGAGTCTAGCTTGTTGCCAAATGAATCTGCGGAATTTCCGTGTGTCTAAGTAATGGCTAGGGATAGGAAAATTTCGCGAGTTCAATGACCTATATGCTAGACTCTACAATTCTTTGTATAGTTGTACCTCAGACGTTTGTTCATTGGCTGTTGGCCCAGTGTTACCCCACATTTGACAGTGAGGGATTCGCTTCTTGTTACCTTGCAAGTCGGGTATTGGCGCGGAGTCGTCCAGAGCGTGTATAATAAACTCTGATCCAATTGCAAACGTGAAGTCAATGTCCACGCGTTTAAAGTCTATCCTTAATAATGGCTGAAGGAACGTCACGATGTCGGACGAGTGTATGTCTACAGCGCAGACGAACGTGAGTGTGCAAATCGGTTCGCTGCTAGTTGATGCGAAGGATCGTGGTTCAAATGAAGTTGAGGGGGGGGGGGGGGGGGGTAGGGCGGTTACAAGCAAACAAAGACGGCCCCACAGAGGTGTGTATAGCAAAGTTTCGTCTCCCCAGAACCCCCCCCCCCCCCCCCCCCCCCCTCGACGCACAACCCGCGCGACGAATGGCGAAGCATCGATATAGTTGGCTCGGCGGTCGGGGGTTGGAGAAAGTTACTACCGACTGGGCGAGAACAGCGGCATTTTTTCCATAACGCTCCAAGTACCCCCCCGCCCCCCACACCACCACTGCCCCTCTTTATCAACAGTACACCACCCCCACAGCGACCCCCACTACGCGAGCGAGAGTGTTGAAGCTCGGGGAAATACCAACCCCAGAACGCGGTTTGAGAATCACGTACGTTTGTGGCGTGTTTAACTTCCTATCTCCCCCCCCCCCCTTTTTTCCCACGCGCATGAGTTTTCACTTTCGCGGGTTCCAACGAAACGCAAGGGCGCCTCCCCCTTCCCTCTTCCAAACAGAATCCTTCTCCATGCTGCTAGCTATTGTGTTGGTGCGAAGACCCCAAAAAGACTCCAAACACACCTGGAAATTCCGCAGAACCGCTCGGTGGGACATTCAATGGCGGTACCAAAGGCTTCAGTTCAAGTTTTTTTTTTTTTTTTTTCCGCTTTGGTTTAAATTTGTACTCAAATGTGGGTAGCCATCGGAGGCTCAAGCAACTCAATTCAGTGACTGAATTATAGTTTAAAACCTTCACAGTAATAGGAATTACACGGCGAGATTACTGTTTGCAAGAAGCTAGATGTGAAAACATATTTGTGTGTCTGTGAAGAGCTGAACATTTCATAGGCCATTGCAAGCGGTAGTGAAACTTCGCGAAAAGATTTCAAGACAAGTTATATTCAAAAACACTGTACAGTCGTTCACCTGTCTTGATTAGCTGAATTACTTCTTGGCACATGTTAACTGTGTGCATACGAATCACGTAGGAGCCGTGCCAATGTTGGCCGAATTCTAAGAGGCCCGGTCAAATATGAAAACGCCTTCTCAATCAGACAATACCCAATGGCAATAGATAAACTGCTGTTGGGTGCATATAAAGTATTCAAGTCTACCTCGTATTCATTTTTTTCCCCCGGAAAATCATGCTACGTCCTTGGACTCAAAGATGCAGTATAAATGGTCTTTCAGAATATCCAACAGGTTTAGAAGAAACCCTCAGTGAAGAGTGCGCGAAAAGTGCATAATATGGCGAGGAATATTACATATGAACAAAGAACACATGAAATATGATTTGAATTTATTTTATTCAGACATTCATTACCTTTTTTCAACTGTTTCATATATATTTTTTCATTATATTTAATTCTAGAACTTTCAAATATTACAGAAAATAGCATACAACAATTTATTTTAAGCATTGAGTAGATTTCTTCCATAGTGTCAATTAAAAGTTTTTCATAAAAAAGAGAAAAAAAAACCGGGATACAAAATTGTCTAAAATTGTACTTATCATAGCTCAGGCCATTTACATTTACAAATATTATTTCGGCCAATATTTAAATGCACTATTTGTTATGCAAAAGTTAATCCAAAAATATATAAGTTTGTTGCAATTGTTATTTCAAACCAAATAATGGCCACACCAAAATACAGATTATTTTTGGCCCACATAGAATAAGTTTTACTTATATGTAGAGACATGCAAAATTCGCGTTATTATTCGACATCAGGCTAAACTTCACAGTGCTGTTTATACTGGAGCCGGCGTGGTTTCTCTATTGACTGGTGCATGTATGTGAAAGCCACGCCCTTTTTGGCTGAACTGCGTGTAATTGGGGCACACGATTGTGAAGTGTTCATTTATTGGCGCAAAGTTACCCAGGGAGTGTCACAAAAAGTATGGTCCAATGATAAACGTATTGGAGAGGTACAAGTGTTTAAAGATTAACGTGTCCTTAAATAATAACGCCAATTTTGCACGTTTCTACTTATATGCAACAATAAATGCAATTTTTTCAGAATTTTCACGATTTTACCAGAACCCACAGGTGCTTCACTATTCCGCAATAAATATTTCAATTATTACCATTTAAATACATTGCCATTTATGACATCAGTAAAAGTTTTAAACAATTTTCATCTCCAAAATTAATTTTTCACTAAGTGAGTAGCACATGACAAAACCAATATCGTATATTTAACCAAACTCGCAGGTTATGGCAAGCCTTGAAAATGATTTAATTGATTTGTTTATCTTATTTCCGGCTTTACATAGCCAACAGAGGCCCACAGCACGGTCTCTTTATTTGAAAACTTTAATACCAACATTTAAATTTTCCTGTTTCTTTTTTTTTATTTTTTTTTTTTTATGAATACTTGATATAATTAATGAAAATTACTGGCTATATGGTCTAACAGTGGCCAAAAGTTTTGGAAAACTAGAACTCATTTTCATTTTAGTAAATTCCATTTTCTTTTGAACTATTTACAATAATACTTAATGGAAATTACGGCCCTTATGGCCAAACAAAGGCCAACATTTGAGGGAAACTGCTCAACAGTTTCTAATTAACCTAAAATCATTTTTCTCATATAAAGATACATTAAAATTTTCGGCAAACAACTTTTGATGTTAAATAAAATTTTTTTCTTTATATATATATATATATATATATATATATATATATATATATATATATATATATATATATGCCGAATTCAAAGTATTCTCAAGGTAGTAGCAAATTTCACCATCATGGCGCCTACTTGAATAATCAAGGCACCAAGTGTGCCTGGCCTAACCCAGCCATATTGGCCTAATTTTAATTATATTTTTACATCATAATTTATTTTTGCTACTTAACCCATTCAGACCCAGTGTACACAGCTGTGTACATTACGCACGTGCAGATAATTTCTGGCCTGTACTTACACTGCGAAGCTCAATGATCATTGATCTTACCTGTGGGTAAGTGATACACGAACCGTCCTGCTGGTCTAGGTCATTATTCGTTCATATAATTGTAGCCGAAAATATAGCCTACATCTGACTGGCAATGACTAGAGACCTGCAAAATTCCCGTTATTATTTGGGGGGCATGTTAAACTTCAAATACATGTGCCTCTGAAATACATTTTTTACTGGCCCATACCTCATGTGACAGACTCTGGTAAAACCTGCGCCAACAAATGAACACTTCACAATCGTGTTCCCCAATAATGTGCAGTTCAGTCGGAAAGAGAGTGAATTCACATTTATAAAGCAGCCAATGGAGTAACGATGTCGGCTCTAGTGCATACAGTACTGTGACGTTCAGCCTGATGCCAAATAATAACGCGAATTTTGCATGGCCCTAGTAATGACTATGGAACAGGTGGTGTGTCGACTGATGTACAGAACGCTTCGTAATTATTGCAACACCTGAAACCGTAAATTAACATGTGTATTAAAGGGTTAACTCAGTCCAGAGGAGCTCTTCCAGGGTGATGATGGACCCCGAATGCCTCCACGCACCGGTTTACATACGAATTTAATTTCAATTCCCCTTAGAGGGGCTACAAAGAAAAATCAGCCAATTAGGAGCTAAATTCCCAAAAAAAATTAAGGCTTGGCCAATAATAGAACACATGGCCTTATTTGGACTATATGTCCATTTGGGACTTAGAGGGGGATCTTGAATCGGCGACGAATCATAGCAATTATGACCATAAATGGCGATCTACATCACCACTACGTCGGCACACCTCTGGTGACCAGACGTGCTTGCAGGAAGTGACTTCGTAGGCCGACAAGTTTTTCCAAGGTTGGCACTCCTGCGCACATGTGCGCATGTGTAAGGAGGTGACATCACCAGCGCCCAGATAGAGCAATAGACCGTACCCCTAAAGGTGGCGCGGCCATCATATGCATGCGGCAGCAGCCTCAACTACCCAGCCAGAATCGAGCAGACCACTGAAGAAATGCTGCTGAATTCAGCCGCGCCGGGCTGAATCGGTATATTGTGTGCCGAATCACGCCTTGTTGTAGCCATCCAGAACGTCTTGATTTTCAAGAAACAGGTATGCTGATAGCAATTTTAGGCTAAATTGCAATATTGTCATGTAATTGCGACAGTAAGTAGGCGGTTATTTTCCCAGGAAACAACCACATTTGTCCGTGGAAACGTGTTGAAACATAGTCGTATTGGGACGCCGTCACAATCATTACCTCTAGCAATTGCTGATTGCTTTTGCCACGTCTCTTGTTCACTTGTCCACAGGGAGCTCATCAGTAGAGATCCGGAAATTTCGTGAATTCATCTGAGGACAAGCTGGACTTCAAACACTCGCATATTTGACTTTCTTCTTCCACTGGTTCGCAGTTTGTAAGACACGCCTTGGGCTAGTTTTAGCCAATAACAAACCTGCAAGAAAACGTGCTACCTGGTCTGAGGTAAAACTGGAGCTTCAGCCAATGAACAACTGAGACTCGCGTGCACTAAGGATTTTGGAGTGAGTGAGTGAGTGAAGAGATTTGGGCGGTCAAACTGGCTAACTGCCGAAACCCGAATACCATTCACGCTCACCTTACATGATTAATTAATTTATTAACCCACTATCATGGTATCTTGTGATCTTATGCTAGCATGGCATACCAGGCGATGTCCGATTACCTCAGGTGAACTACGTGTTGCCTACGTACCCGGCCACGGTATTTCGTGGTTGTGTACTTTATGCACGTATTCCTCGGAAACAGTTGGGATGAGGGCAGTGATGATTCAGGACTTTTTAGTTTATTTTAACGTGTTACTACATAATATGCCACATAAGATGCAATGAACCACTGGTAACACACACGTTTATTGCAAAATAAGGTAGACCTCTGTCCATTTAATCGCTTTAAAGAGTCTTGCGGTTAGATTGTACATACTTTTTGTAGAAAGTGAAATTACTTGGTCTTATTGCTCCTACTTCAAAGGGGCATACCGCCCTTGGTATGCGCTTTAGACGGTAAGTTGTATATATGTTTTCGCTTTATTTTTTGTGAGAAATACGCATGCGGAGTTTGTCCATGTATTTAAGAAACATTCTGTATAGTCTATTCGCGGTTTATTCACCCTTTTTTAAAACAAACCTTTGAAAAGTCTCCCCATGTATAACTTGTTTAATTATTTCCAACATATGCCATGTGTCACAAGCATTTTATACTTGTGTTCATAGAAGTGATTTTTTTTCTGTTAAATTGAAATGTTGTTCATAATTTGTCTATAAATTATAATGCTTCACCTATAATAATTTGAATAAAAACAGGGAGAAAATAGGTATGTTGGTAACGCCTGGTGAGAAATAGTCCTTATATAAAATACTGTTACACTGAGTGTGCACGAATGCGGTGCGTTGTCCCTCTGGTGTAATTCTCCAGGCTTAATTAAGCTTAGCTTGTGCGAGGCGGAGGAATACCCTGGAAGTAGAACTTTAGCAGGGCTTCAGAAAAGGCTGAAGAATCCTGCGAATAAATTATATATTATATTTGCACTTTCAACATGAAGAGCAAAATTTATTCTTTACGTTGGCTCTAACACATTAAGAGGGAATAATTTACACAGTTATATTAATTTTACGAAAATTACAATTATCCCATTTGTATAAATGGATGACTGCGGTACACATGGGACATCAGTGGTTCCTGGCAGCAACAATTTTTGTTTACCATACTATCGCATAGATTTTCCCAACTGTGTAGTAGGATAAACTTTTCCTTCATCACTATCGATATATCGTACAGCCGCAGGAGTAATCGTTCAGAGTAGAAGTGGGACGGGGAGAAGGCACATCCATCAGAGGAGAAACCAGACCGAACTGCTAGATATCCTGGAAGAGAGAAAACTTCGTTGTAGCCGCAGTAAATATGGCCGGGACCCTGCTCGTTCCGTTTTGTTGGCTGAGGGGTGGAGGGTAGGAAACAATTTCGCGGTATGTAAATGGGACTGAGAAATGCGGTGTTTGTATGTTTCGGGAAAGGAAAAAGGGGAGGGGGCGGAGGAAGAAAGAGGGGAAAAAGGGAGGGGCATGGTGGATGGCGAATGATTCAAGAAAGCCGAAGAAGCGATTAAAGGCCGTAAGGAAGACTGCCTGAGCTGGAAACCCGGAGGTAAGTACAGAATACAAGTCGTAAAGGAAGGTGAGGAGACCAGAAAAAAATAAAAACTTGACGGTAGTCGAAAAAAAAAAAAAAAAAAATTATACGTGTGTTTATCCCCCAGGCCGAAATTCCCGTCGAACAAGCCTCTGGTAGATCGGCGAAAGACTTTGCCTTTCGGTCGTCGAGCTGCAAAGAGTCCTGCCCTTAACCGCGAGCGGAAATTACTCCCAGTTATTTATGCCCGCTGCTTTCAGAAGTTGGGAACGCGGCACGGCAGATACGGACCTCCGCAGAACGACATTACATGCAGCCCGTTCTGTTACCAGTAATAGAGACGTCTTTTTTATTCTCTTCTTGCTTATTTTTTTTTGCGCAAAATGTTCCATCCTCTTAGGCAGCAGGGTGAGGCCTCTGCGAAGTCGTTCGCGATACACAGGGTGAGGCCGAATTAAACGGACAAACATCGTGACGTGATTCCTTAAGAAAATTCGAGTGGGAAACGTATGGGACATTTACTACCTAAACTGGTTAAAAGGCTGTTCACGATAAAGTGAACACTTTTGAAACTAACCTAAGAAAAAAGTCACTGCTCCTACTCGCATATATTTTAACGGGCGCCATGAGTGACATTCGCCCAGTAAAGTTGTTAACGATGGAGGGAAAGTAGTTCCATATAACTACGTCGAATAAAAAAGTGTTAGTTAACCATTTGTGACGACTAAAATTATATATTTAGCTTTATTTTAATTTTAATGCTCCAAAGTGTAAAAATGAGGTGGTTTGAAAAATATTTACTTTTATAATAATTTCACAATTTTCGCTGGACCGATGTATAAATAAAACGATGAGGCCCATGACAATGTTAATTTTACATAAACCGTAAGACTACACGGCGTGGATGCAAGTAGATCTTAAGCAGGTCTTTCAAAAGTGCTCATTTTACCATAAACAGCCTGTAGTTAGGGTCACCCGATTTTCGCGAAAAGATTTTATAACCAGTTGTATTTCATTACACTTTAGTTCAGATCCACATACTTAATTGGATGATATACGTGTAACGAGTCTTAGGTGTCTGCTCGCGAATCACAGACGCACACTATAGGAATAATCCAACTCTGATTGGCCAGCCAAGTAGGGAAATATTTTCTCACGAAGACATGCGACATTAACATGCCAGAAAATGTTAAGTTTTTTCTTTCTTTTTTTGTTTGTTTTCTAACACAGATTTGTCACATTGTAGTTACAACTTTTGAACTAGTAATCACTTATTATTACTGTTGTGTGGTACCCGTAGCTTACATGTCAATATGATGCCAATGTAATTCCTTACGCGAATCGTGGACAGGCTGTATTGTGTGTCTGTCCCTACTGCACACTTGGTACTCCTTACTATGTTCTAAATTATGTCTTTACTGTCGTAATCAAGTGCAAGTCACATCTGCTACCTGTATGTCAATTGTTTTTTAAAAAGGTCCCTGATTAGAACTTTGCTCAAAGGGATCAAATTACCCTCTGTGTAGTGCACATTGTATGTACCCCACCTTGATGACTGTAAATTATTTGTCAGATAGTGCTGTAATTATGAAATTAAAAAAACTACTCATATATCTGTAGGGTATTGAAATCTGACATACGCGTAAATCTATCCGCGAAATTCGTGCGTCCCTACCGATACTTGGCAAATACCGAAGACGCATAATAGTTTAAATCGCTCAACTTCAAAAGTTAAAGTAAGCTATTTTTTTTTTGCGAAATTTAGGCGTCCATAAACAATTTCATGCTTGCTTAATAAATATGAGCAGTAATAATAATAATAATGTCTACAACTATCAATACGACCGGTGTTTGTGAAATACTGCCACGGATTTCCAAAGCAAGGAAGCGATATGTCGCACGAATATCGAAATGGTTATAGGCGCATTGAAACGACGTCGGAAAAACTGGACATAGCAAGAGTCCTAGCAAAGAGCTGCCCACGTGCCTTTATTTATTTTTCTTCCCCGCGATTGCGAACTGCGAAGCGCCACGCAATAAACTAAACGGATGAATCGCCGGGGGGGGGGGGGGAAGAATAATATGGCACCGCATTCAGACATACAGCCTTTGAAGTACGTACTTTCACAGCAAACACGTGATCGCAGTTGAAAGCTCAAATCTGCGCGGACAAACAGCGTGCCCAATGCGTGTCCCAAACCCCCGGCGGAAAATTTCCGGATTCCGGAATGAAAACGCGCGTTTGCAGAATAACCCCCGTGGGAAGGACGTTTACATATATATGTATATAAAGGCTTTCTCTGATTGCTTGGTGTAGTTTATTGGGTTACACTCAGATGCGCTGGATGACATGTGCAGCAACGGCTGCCAAATAGCACCGCCGAAACAGGACTACCTATTAAAAAAAAAAAAGCACGGTTCGTGAGAAAACGAAATTTCCATACGACGTCGTGCTGCCAGAAATAGTAGGTGATAGTTACCAGAAATAGTAGGTGATAGTTACCAGAAATAGTAGGTGATAGTTACCAGAAATAGTAGGTGATAGTTACCAGAAATGGTGTTTATTTGACACCTGGCACTGAAGGAAAAGTTGCAATCGTTTCCTTCTTTCCTCTAAAACTTCACTGCAGCATTTTAATAATAATCGTATTTTGATTTGGATATACGACAGTCTTTTTCTGGGTGCACGAACTGTACACGCCTGCTTCGCAAACTAGATATTCAATTCGACAAAATTCATAACATCATATTTTGGTATTTTATTAGTTTCGCCGTGAATGTAAAATTAACATAAATTATTTTGATAACTGTTTTGACTACCAGATAGTTATTAGTGTGCAGAGGTGCGTTTATATAGTATTCGCGTTTTCTTCCCTCTTTTTTAATCAAACCTTCGAAAAATCTCCCCATATATGACGTGTTTAGTTATTTCCAACGTATGGCGTATATCACAAAAGTTTTATAGTTGTGTTCATAAAAATTACTTTTTTTTTCTGTTAAATTGAAATGTAATTTATATTTTATCTATAAATTATAATGCTTAATTTATAATAAACATGAATTTAAGAAAATGAGAAAACATGTGTGTTGGTAGTGCCTAGTGAGAAATAGTTCCTATACAAAATATTGTTACACTTAGTGCGAACCAATTCTGTGCGTTGTCCCTCTGGTGTAATTTTCCAGACTTAGTTAAGCTTAGTTTGCACGAGGCGGAGGAATATCCTGGAAGTAGAACTTAAACAGGGCTTCAGAAAAGGGTGAAGTGTATTTAGTATGTAACGTTCTTATGTATATTCCATATCGATGTGAAACTCGAATACTGTCCAATCACTGCTCTTTCTTTCATCGACATGCTTAACAATTACACATAAGATTTAACTCGATATTAACCTACATTGCAAAATTGTTCGCTTATACATGAACATTAACAGCGGTACTCTATATCCTTTGATCCGGCCGGGTCACTCCGGGTTTTCGCAAGTAGGAATCGTGCCGGACGATTCCACTGGCCGGTGGGTTTTCTCGGGGATCTCCCGCTTCCCACGTCCTTGCTTTCCGCCGCTGCTCCATCCTCACCTCATTTCACCCTCGTCGGTTCTCAAGAGCTCGTCTTTAAGAGCCGCCCAAACCTCTCAACTCAACTCTATTATTTGAGCATTAGTATCACATGAAATTCTGTCAAATTACGACTTAGATTGCACGACGCATGATTGGATACGCCGATATGTTACATCGTTAATACTTTCAACATCCGGCGAAATTACGTAGCGAATTACACGCTAGGAGCAAGCTGTGAGAAGTTCAGTTTCGTATTGGCTGTTGCTTATTGTTTCGCCGTGTCTTATATCCACTTGTACCGAAGAATGGTTGTTAAGGTTGAAGTAAATCAACTGTCTATGGTGTACTCTACCCGACTATACAAAGTGATGAACTAAAAAAAAAAAAGTAGTACAGACATCATAAAAACTGCAAGAAGAGTACGTTTTATGTTGTGTATTAAAGAAGAACGTATATACTTTGCAATATAATAAAATATTTTACTAAACTATACATTTTAAATGTAAAAAAAAATCGATTACAATAGTCTGTATCTTTTACACAATGTAAGCGCATTTTCATTCTGGATTTTTCGGAAAACAGAATTTGCAAGAAAATCTTCAGGAAAGATCGTTATAGTATTTACTGTGATCATGTGTAGTAAAATCATAGTAATAACATATATAAATTTTATCATTAACTTTATTTATGCCAATTTTAGCCATAAATGATTGTGACAAAGGGATGTACATAAAAATAATTATAACAATAATTTCCTACATTATTATTACAATTTTCTTATACACAATCATCTTAGACATTATGACAATATTCCATGACGAAGATTTTCTTGCAAATTCGGCTTTCTGATGCATACAAATTGGAAATATGCTTAAATTTTGTTAAAAAATACAGTCTATTTTAATCGATTTTTAAATATTTAAAAAGTATACTTTAGCAAAATATTTTATGATGTTGCAAAATATATACATCCTTCTTTCATACAAAGCATAAATCGCAACTTTCTGACCATTTTCATGGTGTCTGTAGTACTATTATTATGAGTTCTTCACGTTGTATAGTCGGGTGCAGTGCTCCATAGGCATTAAGGTTGAAATAAAGCAATATATATATATACACACACACATACATATTCAAGGTCGTGGCCGTATTCACGTCCACCTATAACAACAGAGCCGAATAAATAGCGTTCATATGTTTATCAAGCCCATTCACATATTTTATGGTCGGGGGATGTTTCCCAGCCCTGTGATATTTTTTGAGTGTTAGATTTTCCATCTGCTGTTCCTTGCTTGCGAGACATCAGAATAAAATTGATGATATGAATAAATGAGGTCTTATAATATAGGGTATACAAATAAATGATTGATCGCAAGTCACGTGGGCACCATGTTGAAATTGTTATCGTTATTTGTTTTTATTTTTCCAATTTCTGTGGCGATCGTGTAGTTGAATTGAACTCGGAAATTCGATGCACTTTCGTAGTTTAATTAAACGGGAATCTTGTTAAAAGTGTTAACTATACTAGAATCTCGCTGAATATAAGGGGGGAGGGGGACAACCTACTGCTTTTTTTTCCCCCCCCGAGTGTCAAATTCATTTCAGGTTACAAAGGAAATGGCGCGAGAGTTTATTTTTTTTCTCTCAGACAAGCGAACGTGCGCATTTGCGTCGGGCGTACGCTCCATTTTGCATTATGATTGATGTGTCCCGGCGAGCGAGAAATCCATCTGAGACTTTTAATTCCCAGACGCCCCTTGTCGGTTTTCCATTATTCCGGATTTCTCGAAGGAATATCCGGCGTTTGTTTGTGGCCCAAAAAAAAAAAAAAAAAGCATATATATTCAGTGTCAAAAGTTACAGTCGCCGAATTGTTTTTATATTTCTGCGGCGCGCAACATCAAAAATCAGTACATTGTTCCTGTTTTCTGCACGTCGCCCCCCCCCCCCCCCCGGTTTTTTTAATTCTTTGTGAGCGGCTGGTAAAGGCAGATGGTAGCGTGGTCGGTGGAAGGTTATTTCGGGGCAAATTATTTCCTTCTCTTGCACCCGGTGTTCCAGTGGCGTGAGAGAGACGATGGGGGGGGGGGGGGGAGGAAGGAGAGGAGGGTGCTGTAAAGGCTGAAGAGGGGTGAAGGTGACGAAGGGGGTGGTTTCGGGAGCTGTATCCGAGCGCCAATATTAATCAGTGTGGGAATTGTCAGCTGCTCGCGCCGAATGCCTTGGTTCCGCGAGGGTTGGAGTTCCTACTGGGTTTGGAAGGCCTCGCCTGGGCTAGTAGAGAGAACCAGTGCGTTCTGCGCCAGAGAGAAGAAAACACGTTACACGGTATTGCACTACGCGCGCAGCTCCCCTCGACTCATTCTCTCTCACCCCCCCTCCCTCCGCTCTTTCCCCTCTCCCTTTCAAAACCATCTCCTCTGCAATCTTAAGATCCCTCAGGGAAGCCAGTTAGAAGGGGGAAAAAAAGAGGAGCAGGGAAAGCCTTTCCTCCTAGTTTCTCTCTCCATGCTTCCTTCCTCACCATCTTCCTTTCTTTATTTCCCTTGGTCAATTCCAAACACGTTTGCTGCCCGGGTCCTGACAGAAAAAAAGTGCAAGACTTTTCTTCCAAAACAATTTTTAAAAAATACTACACGCCTATGTTTTGATCGCATGGTTGGCGTGCCAAGAGAAAAAAAATGTTGACTTTTATTTGAGTTTCAAACAACATAAATACTTTTTCTCTTCTCTCATTTAACTACGGGCTGTGTCTTTTTTCCCCTACAAATTTCTAGACTAATATTTTATTTCCATTCCGTCTAGTAAAGGTCTAAAAACACCAGCCGACTCTCGGAGAGCTGTAATTAAGATTAAAGCATTTCAGTGGTATGGTTTTAATTGCGTTTAAAATTCAGATTCTAATTTTCACTTTATTACTTTCTAAAAGAACTCTTGACGATCATAATCGAGTTTCATAAAGGTGCTATTTTGCATTCTCAACTCAGTATTTTTTAATAAAAATTTAATATATCCCAAGGAATCATTATTACGTTTTCAATTTTTACATCAAGTGTCATATAATGAGACCACGCGAATCTGAAGTGGAAGTTTCTTTTTCCTACTAACTTTTTCAGAGAACTTTAATTAATTTTTGTTACATCTTTCGAGGTCAGAATTATGTTAGGAGTTATTTCTTTACAGTTCATAAACAAGGATGACTGGTTACATATTTCATAGGATTTTACATTTTTTTTTGTCATGATCAAACACAAAAATTTGAATTTTAGTCTGTACTGTAAGGTATTTCGAATAGTCGATAGCTCTAAGGTATACTTTTTAGATTACTACAACCAAATCGAAATATTAAAAAAAAAAAAATTGTCGTTGAGGGCGATGTTTCAAGTTAAAGGCGCACTCATGTAAAGAACGGAACATCATTCAATTTACTTAAAGCATTGCGTGAATATGGTATGATTAGGGACACCAGAATTTCGGGAAAAGATTTCAGCGCATGTAAGATTTCAATACCGTATGGGCATACAAGAAGATCTCTTTTCCTCATTTGCTGCGTGTCTCTGTGAGAAGATATTTTCTAGCTCTACTGGACTATCATTATTTAGTTACTCATGTAGTCTGCACAACTGATCGTGAAATATTTTCGCGAAAATCGGGTCTCCCTAAATATAATATGCGCACGCTGTCTGCATTTCCAGATGCTATAAATTGTACTCAGTTCCAACCAGTTCCACGAAGGCTCGTTATTTTCCTCCAAAACTATCAAACTTCCTACAAAAGTAGTTTTATCAAAGCCAGAATATCACTTACGTACAACATTTTCCCATTCCTAGGGACAGGAAAATTCGGAGTTTTGAACAACGTGTAGATTAGACACCGTGGTCCTGTGTATTTCCGATCCTCAGCTTTCTATTCATTAACTGCTGCTCCAGTGTGTAGTGTTAAAAATATGCTTTTTGGTCATATTTACATGTGAAATGGGCTAGATGCTTTATGGTTGTGATTAATGATGGGGGCTGTAACTAGTGGTTGGCAAGGTTGATTGACTGTAGAAATGTTTAGGTTGAGAGTCTGGTTATTATTGAATTACTGAGAATTACAATTACATCAATGCAGTTTAAATGCACCGGGGGCGTGTCTAGGTGACGATGTAAATTATAGGCGCTTTTACGCCGGCCTAACAGTAGCCACTTTTACCTCAGAACAAGTTGCTCGCGATTCGATGCTAGTTTCTCGCAGGCCTGTGATTGGCTCACAGCTCACCTGGTCGTGTCTAATTAACTGTTATCGCATTGAAAACATAACTGGAATGTGTACATATGTTTGAAATCTAGCTCGCGGTGAAATTAATCCCCGAAATTTTCCCGCCCTTACCCACTCTTAACCAGTTTACACGATTGCGCAGGTAATTAAACTCACAGAAAAGTTATTTCTGGTGGTACTTAACACTACGAGTCCCGGTGTCCGAGAGTCGTCCCTATGAATAACTTATTCGTAAACCGTGATACTGTTCTATAAGCGGTTCACGGTAAAGTGAGCACTTTTTAGGTCCTTGTTACTTTTTACTTTCAGCCATTTTTATCCTCTAATCACCTTTTTAAATAAATATTGCCATATAAGTAATAAAAACAGCGTGTATATTCCACCGCACTCTTACGTTAATGCATAAGTCCAAAATAAAATGTATTTATTGACTATTATCCCAAATGAGAGGGCTTCAAAAGTGCTCAGTTTGCTGTGAATGGCAAATAGCAAACAGTAGATAAGTACACAGAGACGAAATGGCGAGGTGGTTCCTTTGATGGGAGCACACACTTCCAGATTGGCTGCGCGAGTCACTGGGAACTGGCCTTGCGTATGATTGGCTACTGCAAACCGCGAGAAGTTCCATATTGGCTGTGCTGCAGGCTGACGAGTAGGTTACCAAACAGTAATTGGCTAACGGCGATCCAGCATGGTTCCATGAATAGACCCCCCGAGAATTTCGCGGATTGATGTGGCAGCAGGCTAGGCTTTGCAGTCCTCTATACACTCGAGACACTCTCGTCTGCTTATTGGTTTCTGCGATCAAGTGAGGCCTTCGTACAGGAATGTTCAAAGCTCACTCACACCACTCCTCCCTGCCTATTACTGGCTCACAGTTCAACCTTTCAGACCCACTTTCATTTACTATTTCAGGTGTTGCAAACAAAAAAAATATTACGATGTGTGCTGTACTTAAGTCGACACAACACTTGCTTCGTAGTCACAGCCAATGAGCTGTAGGCTATATGTCCAGCCACCATAATATGAACAAACTATGATGTGGATCAATAAGACAGTTTGTGAATAATTTATTCACATGAAAAATCATTGGTCATAGAACTTCGCAGTGTGCAGTACTGACCAGAAATTACCTACACGACCGTGATGTACACAATCTCGTACACTCGGTCTGAATGGGTTAAACGGGACGTGTACAAACAACTGATGTCCAATCACAGTAGCAGGAAGAAATAACAACTAGTTGGTGTCTCCCTCGTCACAGAAGGAATTTTGCGTAATATTCGTGGCTCTGTATATGTAGCAAAACACATGGCTTACCAATGGCATAGAGTCGGCTGAAAGCTTGACAACAGTCGGAATGCAGTCGGCAGAAAGCTTGCCGACAGTCGGAATGCAGTCGGCTGAAAGCTTGACAACAGTCGGAATGCAGTCGGCAGAAAGCTTGCCGACAGTCGGAATGCAGTCGGCTGAAAGCTTGCCGACAGTAGGAATGCAGTCGGCTGAAAGCTTGCCAACAGTAGGAATGCAGTCAGCTGAAAGCTTGACAACAGTCGGAATGCAGTCGGCTAAAAGCTTGCCGACAGTAGGAATGCAGTCGGCTGAAAGCTTGCCGACAGTCGGAATGCAGTCGGCTGAAAGCTTGACAACAGTCGGAATGCAGTCGGCTGAAAGCTTGCCGACAGTAGGAATGCAGTCGGCTGAAAGCTTGCCAACAGTAGGAATGCAGTCAGCTGAAAGCTTGCCGACAGTTGGAATGCAGTCAGCAGAAAGCTTGCCGACAGTCGGAATGCAGTCGGATGAAAGCCTGCCGACAGTCGGAATGGAGTCGGCAGAAAGCTTGCCGACAGTCAGAATGCAGACGGCGCCACTGCTTGGACCTGGAATAGCAACACCTAAAGGCTGTTCATGATAAAGTGAGCACTTTTAAAATCAACCTTAGAAAATAATCACTGCCCCTGCCTGCATATATTTTAACGGGCGCACTGAGTGATATGCGCCCAGTAAAATTAGTAATTATGGTTTGGAAATAGTTCCATATCTTAACATCAAATAAATAATGCCAGGTAACCATTTCTGCATACTGAAATGATTTATTTTCGTCTCTGTTATCTTTAATGCGGCTAAGTATAAGAACGAGCAGATTTGTAACTTATTTCCTTTTCTGATAATTCCACAGTTACACTTGACCAACGCATGTACAAAGTGATGAGGCCCATGGCAATGTTAATTTTACATAAGGCAGAAGAATATACAAGGTGCACACAAGACGATCTTAAGCAGGGCTTACAAAAGTGCTAATTTCACCCTGAACGACCTATACATGGGTTGCTGGCGTGTGCTGTTGGTGTTTGCGGTACAAGCGGCCGTTTTACCTCTGTAATATTCAGTACTCTGTACTTCTAGGTTGAGTGAGTGAAGAAATTCATGCGGCTCTTAATAACGAGGTCTTGAGAGCCGAGGAGGGTGATTGAGGGGAGTAAGGAGCGGCGAAGGATTGAAAGGGCGAGGGAAATGGGAAATCCCCGAAAAAACCCCGCCGACTTACGGCATAGTCCTGCACGATTACCACATGCCAAGTTTCTTCAGTAGGTTGTAAATGGTTCATATTACTACAGACGAACACACTACTTACAATTGGCTGTAGTACATAAACAAGTCCTGTGTCTTCTTAAGTACAGCAGGAATAAAAAAATTCATTTTGGAGCTCTGTTACCATAAAGTGGGCTTAAAAATGTTAACACAGTAAGTTAATTCGTACCAGAATGTGATACACGTATTTTTGAAGTTGGCATTAATTTTAAAAGAAATACCGACGTGTTTTATTCATATTAATTATAAATGTTAAAATATAAGTAAAAGTCCAGTTAATTTTAAGTTAAGGCATATGTTTACTAACGCACATATAAAATACTTGTGGAACATGACATGATTAGGAAACAACGAAGTACGTCAAACATGGGGCGATATTCCAAAGTTTTCATTCAAGTAGTGCGAAGAAACCGCGAACAGACAAATCACATGTTTTTCACGAAAAATATTTGAGGACACTAGAGCTCAGATCCACTTCCACGATTAGATGGTTTTTAACTGTCACGCACTGCAAGTGTCCCCCCCGCGAATCACTGACACTCAGCGTCGCAGTTTCCCTGATTCTGATTGGCCCACTCAGGTTAAGGAACTGTCTCCCGACAAAAACACGTGGGCAATAACTAGGGGCACCCGATTTTCGCGAAAATATATCTTGTCAAGTTGTATTTCAAAATGACTTTGGCACCGAATCACTTGCGTAAATGGACAGTTTCAACTGCTATGCGTGTTATGTGCCGGCCCACGAGTCACAGACGTTCAGTACCGGAGTAACTTGACCCTTTGAGGAGTATGCACGCATATACTCGGCGCTACGTTAACCCCTTAACATACTATCTCGAGTATATTCGTTCACGCCTGATATGTTGCAGAATAGGCAAAACAATGGTCGAACTGTACAAGTCCAGAAGTTAACACCATTAAGGACATAGCATTTACCTGGGTAATGCTTTTATTTGCTACTGGTGCGCCAAATAGTATATAATCGGTTGCTTCTTGTACCGTGGATACTCTCCGTCTCATATAAGCTGGCATTCCAACGAATGTATGTTTGCTTTTAATTTATGTAACCTTTCACCATCAGCTAGTGCGTCTGTTGGAGGCTACACGAAGACAAGGAAATGGGTTTCCGGAAAAAAAAAACACGGTGTGATTAGGACATAGAAGGACAACTACTGGCCCAATATAAATTACTAGTAATCAAAATCGCTGTACACGAAATATATGTTAATTTAAAAATCACGCAGAACTTGTGAAAAAATAAAACTATTGGTATCTGTTCGTAAATTTGTTATTTTACATATGGAACCTATTCACTTGATCTTTATAGCTGGTTAGATTCGAGAAAGAGCTCACAGATGGCGCGTACGACATGGTAGAGCATGTAAGCCGGGCGCGGTACCGACAGATTGCAGCAGGTTCATCGCCTCTAGATCCTGCTTTTTAAAACTTGACTTTTCTTCTATTACTGTCACGAAACGACACGAATTGGAAATATATTTCGTGAAATTATTTGAAAAAATTATTCAATATTACCATGCAATGTTTCTGTAGGCTTTTGCAATTAACATCAAGCACACATGGAAAGCATGGATGGACAGTGGGAATACGACATGAAAAGATCTAAGGTTTAGAGTGGCGTTTATTCGGCTATGATAAAAAAATCGTCTTATTGTGCAATTCATTTTGAACACCTATACATTACTACTTTAACACGAAGATTAGTTTGTAACACTCACAACCGCTGTGTTGTGACTACGTAAAATAAAATATATTAATTAATCTAGGAACTCTTTGTTATCGCGTGTTGTACACTTGTCTGGTGTGCGTCGCCAGTGTACTCAGAATAGCCAAATTAATATTAACTTTTGTTCGTTCGTGCATCAGCTGATACACGATTTTGTAAACGGCACTTTGTTTCGTATACGTCATTTCGCCACTCACTGACTGTCAAAACCTCGCCACCTCATTTGAGATGGACAGTATACTGAAACTCTTTCCGTAGGCTATAGCATGCCAGCTGTTATTTGAAATTTGTAGGTACTGTTAACTCCATAAATTTCCTCTTTTGCAACACCTGAACTAAAAGGTTCATATGTGCGTTAAGGTGTTAATATTGACATTTCTTTGCTCTTGAAAACACATCTCACAATTTAATAGTTTTACCATTTCGCTGGACTTTATCGGAGTCTAAGTAAAAAATTATAACTAGTCAGCATTTCTGTTCTTAAAAATAAAATTGATATTTTTAATAATTATGCAAACAAACACCGCTGGATTGTAAAACCTGTTACATCTGCCACGACACATTAATTGGTACACAGTCACCGAGCGACTCCATTGACTGAAGCTAGCCAGTAATAAACGTTGCAGAGTACTGTAAGCATGTCCGGTGTAGCCAGTACCAATAGGACGGTGTTAAGTGGAAAATAGAGCCCAACACAATTTATATTGCTGTAGTGGAGAATATAGGTAGCCCACTTCAACCTTGTCTTCAGTGCCTGTAAATGTGTGCCATCCTCAAAGGGCTAATTCTCATTGGCCCAGCCAAATAGGTACTACTTGGTCATTGACGAAGGTACGCGGCCAATGGAAATCTGCAGGTGTGCAAGTAGGATGTTGAAACCTAGCTTCCGCGGAATTATTTTCGCGCAAATCGGTCGGCCCTAGCAATAACCAAAGGAAAACTACACGTATGCTAGAATTAGTAGGGGTGGGATGGTTCTACCCCACTTTTAGCCCCATAAGATTAACCTAGCACCACAATTAGCACAGCAATTGACACCACCGCCTCAGTTAGCTCCTCAATTAAGGAGCTAATCTTGTGCTTTGACTGGTCCACACCTAGCTCCTCAATCTATTCCACATCCTCCAACCCCTTCACATACCTAAACCCACATCCCCTCCACTCATCACCCCCATACACTCCATTCCAGAAAAATAGGCTGTCTTCAGTTCCAAACTTGACAGATAGGCAGCACTGCTGTAGCTACCGGCCACCATATTAGTTGTAAAGTTGATCACCAGGAGCACTGATGTCTCTCGATGCAGAGATCAGCAGGTAGGCAGTGGCACAAGTTCTCGCAATGCCTGCCGGAGAGCAGGCGAGTCGCTCGCACTCCAAGACCCAATTCTTGGTAATGCTATTAAATGTTATTATGAACACTGAGGTAAACTGGAAGCTCAAGACAATTTTCTCAATCATATATGTAATGCATTAATGCATATTGAAAGAACTTCGGTTTTGGATAGTTTTGAACCAGGGAACTCCATTGTACAACACCTTTGTCGCGTTAACCACAAGAGCTTAGATCACAATAGAATTTTAAATACTGTAGATATAAAAGAGCCATGCCTACGAACATGCACAGAAAAACGAATATGTAGTATATACCATGACTGAACAATTTAGTAGTTAAAGTGCAATTATATGAAAAAGTTAGAAATTTATATTAATTTATGTATTCTAAATTTTAAAATGGTCAAACTTAGAATGTATGAATCGATATATTTACGAACTCGTATTTTAAAAGATATTTAGTTTATGGGGAACAGAACAGACAAATATAAAAATGTATTTTTTTTATAAAAAAGTTAACAACTAAAATTTTATTTATTTATTTTTTACAAAACAATCATAACCGAATGACATGTGTAAATATTCGTATTTATTAGTCACTTAAGAGTATATTGGCAGAAAAATGATTATGTAACTATAACCATCGCCATCTTAAATTTAAGTAAGCATAGAAACATTTCTTATTTTTAAATTAGTTATGTAACGACTCCGAACATCAAATACAGCACTTCGTTTACCTTTCAACAGGTCATTTAAGTCCTAAACCCTTTCAGATAAGGACAATTTTGAGTTTATCACTTTTATAAACATAGTCATATTTTCCGATCCATTTATGCTTTGGTCATCAAATTCATAACAGAGACATGATACCCGACATACAACAGAATGGTAGGGTCATCTAGTCTCTAAACCCTTTCTGACAAGGTCAATTTTGAGTTAAGTCCTTTTATAAATACAGGCATAATTTCAGAAACATTAATGCTATGGACATCAGATTCATAAAATAGACACCATACCCGACAATCATTACAGTGGTAAGTTCATTTAAGCCCTAAACCCTCTCTGACAAGGCCAAACACAACTAAAAACATTTATAAGTATACTTACTCATAATTTCCTAACCATTAATGTTATAGTTATCAAATTCATAACATAGACAGCATACACGACATACACCACAATACTAAGCTCTTTTAAGCCACAAGTCCTTTATAACATGGTCAAACACACCTAAAGCCCTTTTATAAACATAGGTACTCATAATTTCCAAACCTTTAGAGCTTTGGGATAAAATTTATAACACACACATCAACACCAACCACAAACAAGACTACAAGTTCAAAAACACACAAGACCCTTTTATAAGTATAATTACTCATAATTTATCATCTACCAAAGCTACAAACATCAAATTCATAACATAGTCACCAACCCCAACCAAAAAGAAGACTACAAGATCAACCACAACTTAAAACCTTTTGTAAGCATTAGTTAAGCTTAAACTTATCAAATGCATACTCATCAAAACATATTAACCCATATAATATTTATTTTATTTAAGATTTTAAAAAGATTTTATTTGTGAGTTGGATACCTAATTGGAGCAATTAATGTAATGCTTGTTTTGGATTGTCAAGTTAAGAGTATCGGTCAGAACACCTAAAATTATTTTATATCCGAATATATCAATAATTGAGTAATGCTTTGTATTCCTGCTTATAGTAATTAATCTAATACTATTTTTGGATTACCAAGATCTATTCCCAAGTTACTCACTTAATAGTTATAAAAAATTCTCTGAAATGTAATCTTAAACATTCACTTACATTCGATGTCTATCATATTACCTGATTGGTGTACACTGCTCAAATAATGTATTACATGTTCGATGTCAACTGTTGAAGGTCGAGAATGGTGGAGAGGAAAGCCGTTAAATGATGTAATCTTTTAGTTAACATAATAGTGAAAATCCATAATTGCATAAACATGCAATTAATATTTACATACACACATGAATAATTAATAACTAAACATTCACCAAAGTAATATATAATCTCAGTAAAGAAGTCAATCTTCAACTGTCATATACCTTTTCATTTGTTTCAGAATTTTAAATTGTTATTATCATCATTATTATTATTATTTAGGGGTGGAAGGTATTATACTTACACTCTGCTATCATTCACTATACACACTTATCAAGCATGCACATTATATGTAGAGAGATATATGTCCGCTCCTGTGAAAAGACACCTCAAGACTAAATCCTTAACATAAACATATTGTCCCTAGGTTATTTTAAGGCGAAAACACTTCATGTTTTACTCCTGTCAGGTCAACGTAGCCTAACAGGCAACAATGTGTATACAATTTCATTATATACCAACACCCACAGACAGAATATATCCAATTAATTACTCTGATTAAACCATTTCACCACATAATAACAAAACACACACACATAATAACATAAACTCACACACACACAGAAAAAACAAAAAATATTCCAATTGGCAAACCTGCTCCACCCAAGAAATACTGCTACTGAACCAAATTAACCCAGATCAACCTAAAATTCACACAAAAAAATCAAATTATACTCCAAAACACACACTCACATATCTCATTTGCACATATCATACCAGGCAACTGCAAAACACCACACCATCCAACTTCACAAGCAAAACTAAATACAATGATACTTAGGTCTTATCTGCATAACAAGAATTTACACAAACCTTTTTTCATCATACAAGAAGCTTAAATGTTGTTTAAATATAATTATATTTATCTACTTCGAAAAACTTCAAAATTCGAGCATGCATGCTGATTTAGTCAAAATTTCGATAAAAATGCAAGCATGGGCAGTTATACTAACTTATTCTTTGTTTAAATTCCCAATGAGGTAAATATGCTTTTTATGAATTACCGTGTGCGATATTTGTTTAAACTCACTCATTTTAAACAATAAATATTAAATAGTATGTTAAAATTATCATTCTTTTTATCTGTCTCATGTAATGCTGATTTAAAATAGTATAATAACACAAATGCTAAGTACTCATTGCACAACATACATTAATTTTATATAATGCAAATCGATGCATTATCTAACATACCCTATTATAACCAACAACTGTTTAATATTTTTAATTATTCTAGGAAAACTATTTCTGAAAGGCTAACAAATTATCACAAACTTTCGAAGAATACCATGTTTAATAGTTATCTATACAGCTTAACATTTTGAGAAACTTTAAAAAATTGCATCGCTAATGATATATTAGAATTACATTGTGAGAGTTGGGTACACATGTTATTAATCATCATCACGAGTAAAATATGTATATTTGCATAATCAAAATACATATTTAGCAAGAATATTTAGATATATGCACTGTATACATAGTGATTCAAGAACCATACATCGCAAGCAGGTATTTATTTTAATCTTGTATCAAGGAAATCAACCAAAGTATTGGTGTAAAGAATACCCAACTGTAAGTAGTATGGATGTAACAAGATGAAATGAAATACCCATCAACCGATAAAAACAAAAAAAAACTATAAACAAAACTAACACCCGACTAACATATTTTTAATATTAATCATAACTTATATACATTACAGCTTGCAACACATTACACAACAAACACCTAAACAATATACATTTCCATTAACTATTTCACTGTATATTAAACACCCATACAACATTCATCCTCTCTACACCATTCTATCATAACTCATCGCCAACAAAGAACCACATATTCACACCCACACAGGTCTCCAGCAGCCAAACGTCATCTCTTGTAGGAGAACAATGGCTTCATGGAAAATATGCAAGTGAGTGCTTTATCTACGAAGGCTATGCAATCACACACTGCATAACATATATAGGTAATTAAAGCATACTTTTATAAAAATCTTTTTTAAAAAATTCATATACTTTAGAAATGACACATTCAACACAAACAGCTATGAAATTACTACTCGACATATCATTCTTCATTCCTCAGTCCTTAGTCATCAAAAACCATTCCTTATTCTTTATAAATTATTCATTATTCCTCAAAAATTGTGCCATATTCCTCAGCAATCATTCCTTATCCCTCAAAAATTGTTCCTCATTATCCTAAGAACACGTCTAACACGCTATCGCAATACAACAAAACATACATTATTCCAACACACAGAATAACTCAAACTCACAACACACATGATATTCCATTTGGTACAGAACATTTTCTATAATAAATTACTTATGTTACACTCATTTTATATCCTACACAATATTCACTTATAAATTTAAAATTTAAAGTTCACATTACATTGTAATTGTATTGATGTACTCAGTTATTTTTCAGATTTATATTTATAATAAGTTCTTTCATTTTACATATCCTGTTGTCAAAGCTTCATCTACAGAATCAGAAAGCTCATCATATCATCTATCCACACACACACACACACCAATCTTTAACAATTTTGACATCAATCCTTACCAATATTTTCCAATCTTCCAAACAATCTTCAACAACATTTACTAATACAAGGGTTTATAAGCCCTCTCTATTCATACATATAAAAAAGTTTCACCTATTGTCTCCAAAAATTTATACTTATTGGTAGAATTAATGTTTATATAGACATTCAACTAGACATACATTTTTATATTGAAATCCTTAGTATAAGTCCTTAACTTTTATAAATATTTGCTCATAGCAACACTTGATAGTCGGAAGGGATAAAATGAATTAAAATATTAGTCTTTCATAAACTTTATCTTTATTTCACAGAATTATTAAACAATATGTACCAATACTGACATTCACTCAATCATATTCTAATTTCAACCAAAGTATTTATGCTTTACTCTAAATGTATACAATATTTCCTACAGTAAGCACTCAATGTTTCTCTACTCACATATACAACATTACAGTTAACACATGTATAGGTCTTATTACTAATTGCAAATATAATTATTATCTTCCTGTTGTCTAGTGTTAAACAAGCAGGTATCCAACTCACAAATAAAATCTGTTTAAAATCGAAAATAAAATATGTATTAAATGGGTAAATATGTTTTTGATGGGTATGCATTTGATAAGTTTATGCTTAACTATGCTTACAAAAGGTTCTAATTTGTGTTTGACCCTGTAGTCTTCTTTGTTGTTGGGGGTTGATGTGTGAGTTATGAATTTGATCCCTATAGCTCCAAAGGTTCGGAAATTATGAGTAACTATCTTTATAAATGGGCATTAGGTGTGTTTGACCTTGTCTGAAAGTGCTTAATGCTTAAATGAGTAGAATTATGGTGTACATTGGGTATGTTGTTTACATTATGAATTTGATGACCATAATATTAATGGTTCGGAAATTATGTGTAAGTATACTTATAAAACAGCTTGACTTAAAATTGACCTTGCCAGAAAGGTCTTAGGGTTAAATGACCTTGCCACTGTAATGGATGTCGGGTATGGTGTCTATGTTATGAATTCGATGTCCATAGCATTAATTTTTTGGAAATTATGCCTATATTTATAAATGGCTTAACACAAAATTGACCTTGTCAGAAGGGGTTTATGGACTAAATAACCCTACCATTCTGTTGTATGTCGGGTATCACGTCTGTGTTATGAATTTGATGACCATAGCATCAATGGATCGGAAATTATGACTATGTTTATAAAAGTAATTAACTCAAAATTGTCCTTGTCTGAGAGGGTTTAGGACTTAAATGATCTGTTGAAAGGTAAATGATGTGTAGAATTTGATGTGAGTTGTCACATAATTAATTTAAAAATAAAAAATGCTTCTATGCTTACTGAAATTCAATATGGCGATGGTTATAGTTACATTATCATTTTATCTGCTGGTATACTCTTAAGTGACTAATAAATACGAATCTTTAGACACATCATTTGGTTATGATTGTTTTATAAAAAATAAATATATAAAATTTTAATTTACACCTTTTTAATTAAAAGAATTTATATTTTGAATATTTGACTGTTGAGTTCCCTATATACTAAAGCTCCTTTAAAATACGAGTTCGTAAACATATCGCTTCATATATTTTATGTTTGACCATTTAAAAATATAATATACAGATATTAATATAAATTCCTAACTTTTTATATAGTAACACTTTAACTACTTGATTGTTCAGTCATGATGTATACTACATATTCGTTTTGACTATGTGTTCGTAGGCGTGATTTTTTTATATCTACAAAATTTGAAAACCTATTGGGATCTTAGCTCTCGTGGTCAAGTTGACAAAGGTGTCATGCAATGGAGCTGGGGTTCCCCAGTTCAAAAGCAAAGTTTTTTTTAAAATTATGTACTAATGCCTTACACATATGATAGAGAAAATTGTCTTAAGCTTCCAGTTGATCTCAGAGTTCACAATAAAATTTAATAGCATTACCAAGATTGGGTCTTGGAGCACGAGGGACTCGCCCTATCTCTGGCAGGCATTGCGAGAACTTGTGCACTGCCTCCTGGCCGATGACGGCATCAAGAGACATCAGCGCTCCTGGTGATCACCTCTACAACTAATATGGTGGCCGATGTCTGCAGCAGTGCTGCCTGTCGGTCTAGTTTGGAATTGAAGACAGCCTATCTCGCTGGAGGAGTGTATGGGGGAGGTGTGGGAGGGTATTAACATATCTGTGGAGAGATAGTGAATGAGGGGAGGGGGCGGGGTTTTTAAATTTATAAGGGGGTTTGAAGATGTGGAGCAGATTGAGTAGCTGTCTGAGGAGCTAACTGAGGAGCTAGGTTTGGACCAATCACAGCACAGTATTAACTCCTCAATTGAGGAGATAACTGAGGAGGTGATGTCAATAGCGGTGCAAATTGCGGTGCCAATTGTGGTGCTAGGTTAATCTTATGGGACTAAAAGTGGGGTAGAACCGGCCTGCTCCTACTACTGCAACAGGTAGGGACCTACGATTCACGTTATGTTTTAGCATTAACCAAAAATTCACAGTATTATTTATATTGAAGCTGGCGTGGTTTACCCATTGACTGCTGCCTAGATGACAAGTTACTCCCTTCCTGAGTGAACTTCACGTGATTGGGTCACACGGTTGTGAAGTGTTAATTTATCGGCGAAGAGTTACCAGGAACGTGTCGAATAAAGAATGGTTCACTGAAAAACATTTTGCAAAGGAAAAGTGTTTTAAGTTTAACATGTATTCAAATAATAACGCTAATTTTGCAGCTCTCTAGCCATAGGACATTGGAGTTTAACCTTCGCGTTAATTTTTTTTCGCCAATAACTGGTGGCCCTAACAGTCCAATAACGGTTACTTCCAACTTTTCTGAAGACTTGCTTAAGTTATACTTAGCTCTAGCGATTTTTCGCTAAAAAAAATTGAATACAGGGTAGACTTCAATACTACAAGGACCCAACACCAGTTTTCCTATTTGCCATTGGTTGCTCTCTGCTTGGGAAGGCGTTTTCGTATTTGACCGGGCCACTCAGAATTCGGCGACACAGGCTTGGCTCGTATGTGATTCGTGTGCAGACTTGTCAAAAAATAATTCAGCCAATCAAGACAAGTAAACGATGCAAACAATACTTAGTAAAGTCAAGAAAATTACACCAATGGGACAACGCGCCACATTAGCGCACACTCAGTGTAATTATATTTAGCATAAGAACTTTATCTTACTTGGTACCAACAAACTTATTTTCTCCCTGTATTTACTCGTATTAATTATAAATAAAAGGTTATAATTTATAGGTAAAATAAGTAAAAGTTCAGTTTAACAAAACACGGTAATTTTATTAACACAAGTATAAAAATGCATGCGATAATGGCATACTTAGGACACAACCAAGCACTCCAAACATTGTGTGATTTTTGAAGGTTTGATCCAAAAGAGTGGAGAAATTGTGTGTAGACTATATAACTCGCAGTGGAATATTTTCGCAAAGAAAAAATAGGTGCATTTGGTGATTTGTAGCAGCGTGGCATGTGTTCAGAACAACAACGCGGGGGAAAGACCGTGTTTGGGAGGGCGGGGAGGAAAAAAATTGGGGGTTTGGGGTGGCGAGCAGATTATCTGCTACTTCCTGCACGATGATTAGCAATGCAGTATTCACCAGTGAGTCCTGAGGGGATTGGCGACCGATGCACGAACACCCGGGAGGGGTTGAGGCTCGTGTCCTAGGGGTTGGGGACTAAGGGGGGGGGGGGGGGTTGTGATAGGGTGCTTGCAAACCTCGCCTCCCCCTCGTGCTTGTGGGCGGGCAGTAGGTATGCGGGATGTCCCTGCTCGGAAGCACATATACTCTGTGCAGTTCACATTTGCAGCTTTTCCTGGCTTTTTCCGATTGCGGTCACGCATGGGCACCTTTCCGCCCTGATCTCAGCTTTTCCGTACATACCTATACATTTTGCTGATTTATCGCCTTCAACACGCGGCTCGTATATCGCACGGGCAAACACTAATTTATATTACCTGAATTTAAAACCTCAAAGATTCATATACCTTATCAATAAAGCCACCTGTTTTTCACGAAAATATTCCAGGACTACGTGTATTCCAGAACACTAGAGCTCAGATCCACTTTCGTGACTGGAAGATTTTAATTTCCGCGCATTGCTGATGTCTGCCCGCGAATCACGGACACTCGATGTCGGAGTTACCTAATTCTGATTGGCGCAGTCAAGTAGGGAACTGTATCCAGACAAATACACGCGGCCAATGACCAAAGGAAAACTGCACGTATGCCATAGGACATTGGAGTCTAGCCTTAGCGTGAATATTTTCGCGAAAAAGCAGGTGGTCCTACTAATCAATTACCTTCTGAAGTCTGCTAAGCAAGTTAAAAGAAAAATGTGTCCCTCAAAGAGATAGCGCAGGGCTAGAAACACCGCTCGAACATAAAATTACGCTAACGAGTTTTATGCACTGGTAAATAGGGACACATAATTTTCACGAGAAGATATCCACGCATGCTAACTTTCAATACTATATGGGCATATAAGCCGTTTTCTTTTGCTTATTGGCCACGTTTCTTTGTCAAGAGACACTTTCTTACGTGAATGGCCAATGAGAGTAAGTTACTACGTAACTATATGTCTTTGTTCGCGGGCAAGCGCTTAAGAGCAGTAACACTTCAATCATTAAATTAAGAATGTGGACATGAGCTAAACTGTCATGAAGCGCAACTGGTCATGAAATCATTACGCGAAAAATGGGTGTCCCGAATGATAAACATTTTTTATTCTCTCTGTGGACGAATGAACAACAGACACGGCGAAAGAAATAAGCAACGGAGATTTAAATGGCCAGCTCTTCGCAGACATATAAGCTATAGGTATTTGCATTTAGATTGTTGTTGACATCGATAATTCAGCTATACAATGTCGCCGAGAGTCGAAAGTGTTATTGTTTGGCAACAGTTAACGATTCATTTCTCTAGACCTACCTAAGCAGATTTAGAGATTTCATTCGCTACTAGCAGCTACATGGTGTCACTTACCTGGGTGAGTGCATTACTGGGGATTAGGGATAGGAAAAATTCGCTAGTTTAATGACCTGTAGACTAGACTCCACAGTGATGTGTATATTCGAGCCTGAGATGTTTGTTCATTGGCTGCTGCCCCACACAGTAGCCAGTGTTACTTCACACCTGGCAGTATGGCACTAGCTGCTTATTTCCTTGCAACTCTGCTATTGGCTTAGAGTCGTCCAGGGCGTGTCTAATAAACTGCGATCCAATTGCAAAGACAACGTCAGTGTACACGTGTTTGACGTCTATCTTGTCCTGAAATGAACACGCGAAATGTTCCTATCCCTACTGGGGATTCATGACTACCGTCGACCCTTTGCTATTGGCTAGATGTGTCCTTATGGGCTGTGCCACACGAATTTTTTGTCCAGTGGCGGAAGTAACTGGTGTTACGAGTCTAAGGTGTGTGCTCGCGAATCACAGACGTACAGGATCGCAGTTACCTAATTCTGATTAGTTGGGTCAGGAGTATTTCGCGAAGAGATTTCAAGACCAGTTGTACTCCAAAACACTTTAGTTCATATGTCTTTGCGTGGTTGGATGATTTTAAATGTCACGTGCCTCGAGTGTCTGTCGACGAATCATGGACGTTCGGTATCGGAGTACTTTATTCTGACTGGCCCAGTCGAATAAGAACATGTCTTCTCGCGTAGATACGCGACCAATAACCAACGGAATTTGTGGCTGTGGACGTACGATATTGAAGTCTATCATGGCACTGAGTATTTTCGCGAAAAACACCTATCCCTACTGATTGGCCCGTCAAATAAGAAAAAGCCTTTTCACAGATACACTTTGCCAATAAGTAGGGCCACCTGTTTTTCGCGGAAAGATTTTACCCGTAGGGTAGTCTTCAATATCCTATGTGAATACTTTCAGGCTTCAATTGACTATTGGCCGCTTGCCTTTGTGGGAAGGCAGTAAGTTTCATGGGTGAGCCAATAAGAATTAAGTTTATCCGATACTGACCGTCCGTGATTCGCGATCAGACAGATAAGACGCGTAACAATTTAAACGATCCAATCACGAAAGTGGTTCTCAACTGAAGTGCATTGGAACACAACTTGTCCTCAAATCTTATCGCGAAAAGCAGGCGCCCCTAACATTAAGGAAATGAAAACTGCTGGAACGTGGATAGGCAATTGAAATCTAACACATGCAGAAAACTTTTTCGGAAATTCGGGTGTCGCTACTTGGATGCCTCGCAGCTGTTCAACAGACACAGTAGTTCACCGGCAGCGACAAGCTACGCCAGACGAGGTATAGAGTCGCCCTGAAGGCTTGTGGGACTGGCAACCCCTCATCGTAAGGTGGTTAAGTCCCCTCTGGCAGGCCCTACACACGCTCTCTCTCCCCCTCGCCATCCCACACCCCCCCCCAAGCCAGGGACGAATATTATCCCCTGCCACAACCCCTCGCCCTGCGGGTACAACTCGCGTGTCACGAAGGGGAGGTATGAGGGTCGACGTCGGAGATTTCGCCTCGCGGAATTAGAATCCAGGTGCTCGCTTACACGGCTGGACAATGGACCTGCCCGTCAACACAACCCCTCGTACTTCCCGTATTTAGGGGGTAGGACTGCGAAAATACACACCCTCCAGGTTGACTTCATTCGTAACACTTCGTTACTTACCTACAATCTCATCGCGATAACTTCACACTTTTTTTAATTAATCCTTAGAAAAATCACCCTCTGTTTGATGAGTTTGATTGTGTCCTAAATAGGGGAAAGTCGCCGAAATCGTACCACCACTGGTTTTCTATGAAGCAGGACTAGTGGAGCACTCTCACGGTGAATACTTGAACTACTAGATATATTGAGCAGCACGTGAAAATTGCTAGTCAGTGTTAATTGTGTGTTACAGAATGGCGGAAAGGGAATATGATGCCTGGAGTGAATCAGACATGGAAAGGGCTCTGGCGTCGTACAGCAATGGGGACATGGGGTTCAACGAGTGCTGCCGCCAGTGCGGCATTCCAAAACCAACGCTAAAGCACCACTTGGACTGTAAGAACGTAATTGCTAAGGACGGTACGAAGGCGCTTGGACGGACTACTAACTTGCCACTTGAAATAGGATATCAACTTGTAGAACACATTTTAAAATTGGAAGAACTAGTTTTATGAGCCACGATTACCGATGCACGCAAGCTGGCATATCAGATAGCAGAGCACAACCGCATTCTACATTGCATTGTTCTGTGCGTGAAGAAACATTTGCGGAAGATATGGTTCAGCGTTTAGCGTGCGCATTCTGGGTTCATGAGAGCTGTGCGGGTGTTAAGTCAGAACTGAAACATTTGTTTGTGTAGCTTGTAAATAATTGAATATTTCTTGCATTTACCGTAGAAAATTAATCAAACTTTATTATTATTTAAATACTACAATAATCCTGTGAGTTATTACATTCTGTCTTGTTTGTTCTCTCATTTGCTTTAATTTATAACGTAGTGGTACGATTTAGGACATAGGGGGTACGATTTAAAAAACCAATTTCTTATATCGTACCAGTTGCAGCCTGTTACGAAAAGTTCTTTATTTCTTCCCCGATGCTACATTTTGTAATGTAACCACATAAATGTACCCATAAATAGTCATACTTTTTGATACAAATTCATAAAACCTTGTAATTTTTCATTTGAGACAGATAAAATTGCAAATGTAAAAAGTGTTACGATATAGGAAACTCTCCCCTATACAAATATATATCCTATCACAAGCGTTTTATAATTCTGTTAACATAGATTTACCTTATTTTTCTGAAATTTATATTTTATTTATACATTATAATTAGGGACACTCGATTTTCGCGAAAAGATTTCGCGACCTATTGTATTGCATAACGCTTTAGCCCCGATCCACATTCGTGGTGTAAGTGTTACGCGTCTTATGTACCTGTCTACAAATCACAGACGTACAGTATCGGAGTTGCCTAATTTTGATGGGCCAGTTAAGTAAGATAATGTCTTCTCACAAAGATACGGCACCAATAAGTCAAATGAAACAGCTGGTACGCCAGTAGGGTATTGAAAACCAGCAAGTCCGCAAATCTTTTCATGAAATTCGAGTGTCCCTAAGTATAATATTACACTTATAATTAGAGACTTGAAGAATTCGTGGAATGATTTGGGACAAGCTAGAATCCAAAACACGTGTGTTTATATAACTTTAGATATTGGTCCACACGGTGTTTGACACCTCTTGGAGAACAAATGAACTCGCGAAATGTTCCTATCCCTACCAATAACTAACCTACAAGAAAACAAGAGCCAAATCCCATGCTACCTGGTCTGTGGTAAAACGGAGCATCAGCAAATGAACAACTAACTTAGGCTGGAATACACAAATAATTGTATTGTATATTCAGCTAAATTTCAGGCTCTCTGATAATACGTTAAGTGTGTTAAGTTAGTACGTAAAAATAATGCAATTTATAAAAAAAAAATTCTAGAAGAGCTATTAATAACGGATTTGTTGCCAAATAACAGCGCGGAACTGTATGAGAAATGCGTTTATCCCCAGTGTCTCTATTTCAGTGTTCCCATCAGTAACCGATCCTAATTTTATGTCACATTGCTAGAGGCCTGCAAAATTCGCGTTATTATCTGGGGATACGTTAAATTTCAAACACGTGTACCTTCGCAATGCGTTTGTCATTGGACCATGCTGTTACAATTTCTCTCTCTAGAAATTAAGTGGGCTATACTAAGTTCGTTAAGGGACGGAGGTCTGAATTAAATTAAATAATTAATTATAATTTTTCAATAACTACAGCAAAAATTCTCTCAAATCAACTTCTCACAATAAATGGATATCACTAACTATTCACAATTGATACCAATTAATAAAACTTAGAATTACGACAAAGAAATCAATGAAATTAAATAATTAAAGATCAGTCCCAATAGACAGTGTATCAATTTATTTAACAATTTTGTAATTTATGCGTCAATATTTGACAGTTCGAGTATTTAAAATAAAATCCGTATTACACTTCCATTCAGTACCATCTCAGTTCAATCCATGTCCCACCAGTCACAATGTTCTAGAGTCCTCCAAGCTCCCTCACGCACAATATGCTTCACTCGTCGGTTTCACACCCTCTCGTCCATTCAAGCCCCACGAACACCTCACTCGCCGCCGTCCCGCAATCTCCAGTCATCGTCCACACTTCACTTCGCTCGCGCACACTCGGCTAGATGGCCTCCGTCAAAGACTGCCGGTCGCTGGGATTCCCAGAAGGAAGCAACAGGCCGCGAGCGCGTCGTTCCAGGGCGAGGGGAGGGTGAGGTGGGTCACCTACCACGGCACGGGACAGCTGAGCCGGCGCCAGCTGCAGCACGTAACAATACTTTATATGGCATGCCCTCCATAACTCTGCGCGAATGATTGAACGCACCACAATTGTGTGCCCTAATCACGCGTTATTTCGTCAGAAAGGGAACGAATTCACATTTATACAGCAGCCAATGGAGAAACGACGTTGGCTCTAGAGTATATAGTACTGTGAAGTTCAGCCTGATGTCAAATAATAACACGAATTTTGCGTGCCCCTGCACCTTGTAGCAGAATTGATGTAGAGGAATGTCGAAATGTCGCCAAATTGTCTGATCTTGCAACCATTTAATAGTAAATTAACATTAATTTTTTTCTTTTCACCAATAGAAGACATTACTAACCCTCCAGCCTTTCAACTGAAAAATGTGATCATTCTGTTTATTTTTCAGGAAAAAGGTTCTCAATGTAGGTACAGTAATATATATTATATATATATATATATATATATATATATATATATATATATATATATATATATATATATATATATATATACACACACACATGTGTGTGTGTGTGTGTTTGCAATATTTTATTTCATCAATACTTAGATATTTCATCTAAAGTGTCAAAATAACGACTAAGTCATTTATAAAAGCCACGACTACTTGTACTCTAAAACACTTGGGTTCAGAACCTCTTTCGCTGTTGGATGATTTTAACTGTCAGGCATCACGGACACTCGATGTCGGAGTTACCTAGTTCTGATTGGCCCAGTCAAGTAAGGTACTGCCTCCCGACAAAGACACGTGGCCAATAACCGAAGGTAATCTGCACGTATGCCATAGGACATTCGAGTCTACCCTTCGCGTAAATCTTTCCGCGAAAAGTAAGTGAAGTATTTACATCAACATGAATCATTATTGTTATGAACAGTGGCGAGAAAATTCTCAATGTTCGGAGCGCAGCTTAATTTTGTCATCTGTAGGTGAATTTCCGAACTCAACGGAGCCGATTCGCTGGTCTTCAGGTTGGCAAGTTTGCTGGAATCCCGCGGTTCCATATTTAAATCCAGTCGCGTAGGCCAGATCCTCCAGTAAAACTCAGTCAGATTCCCCCCCCCCCCCCGGTCTTGTTTTCATCTTCCCTCCAACCCTGGACCGTAAGTCAGCAACCCTCTCCTTCTGCTTCATCCCCCTTCCCTGCCTCTCCGCACTACTCTGCCACGCCCACTCGCCCAGCCGAGGATAAACAACCCTGTGTTTTAGTCGGATGAAGTTGTCTCCGGAGTGTGTGTGTGTGTGTGCGCGCGCGCGTGCTTGAGCTGGTGCGGGAATTTTCAAAAGGCACAACAAGGAGGGGGGAGTAGCACTTTACGAGTTCCACGGAACATCGCCATAAGATTAAATTTGTCGACGTGTTCTTTAACGCTAGTTCTTCTGCTTTGCTGGAGGAGGGGAGTGGAAGGGGAGGGGGGGGGGACAGAAAACACGCATCTCGCTGCGGGTGTAGGCCACTGATTTTTTTCTCTCGCGGATAAATAATAATCCGAATGAAATATATGGGTATTGAGGACAAGAAGATTGAAGTGAGCTGCCTATACTCTCCACTACAGCAGTATCTGTTGCGTTGGTCTCTGTATTTCCACTTGCCATCATTCTATTGGCCCTGGCTATACTGGTCACACCTACTGCACTCTGCGACGTTTATTATTGGCTCGTTGTCAGCCAATGAAGTCGGGCGTTGACTTGGTACCAATTAATGTGTCGCGATAAATGTAACACGTTTTACAATCCGTTATGTTCCTTGATGAAATTATTTAGTTTTATTCATACGAACTAAAATATTGACTAGTTATGATTTTCTACTTATGTTCCGATAACGTCTAAGGATACAGTAAAAGGACCTTCTAAACGTTGCCCCAAGTATATACGCGCATACTCCTCAAAGGGTCAAGGACGCCCGATTATTGCGGAAAAATTCCAAGACGATGTGTATATTTCAAAACACTTTGGTTCAGTGAGTGAAGAAATTTAGGCGGCTCCTACCATCGAGGTCTTGAGAGCCAATGAGGGTTAAGCTAAGGTGAGTGCGGAACAGCGCTGGAACGAATGGGCGGGGAAACGGGAGGCACCCGAGGAAAACCCGCGGACCAGCGGCATCGTCCGGCACGATTCCCACGTGCGAAAAACCAGGAGGGCCCCACCGGCAATCGAACCAGGCTCGCCTTGGTGAGAGGCAAGCGCTGCAAGTTAGGTTTAATGATATTGCATGCAGTAACGAGGAGATAATTCGCCAGTGAGGGAACGATAACATCGTGGGAGCTCTCTCGTTTGACCACGAGCCAAGACGACTCTCTCATCGGTTCAGCAAGTGCTCTGGTAACGAGCCAGGCTGTGCCCTCGGCTGCAAAGGTCGTAAGGGTCAGCTGCCGTGCATACGGTCTAGTTTAGCACGTCTGCTGCTGTCCCGTAAACACATCGCTGGACACTCGGGGTCCACTGCGCTCGTGGTAAACTCGGATCGTGTTCGATTTGGATGCTGATAAAAACAACGATTTTAACCCATTCAGACCCATTGTACACAATTATGAATATTAATCAAGTGTATGTATTTCTTGGTCAGTTCTGCAAACTGCGAAACTCAATGACCAAAGATCTTACCTGTGGGTAAATGATTCACAAACCGTCTTACTGGTCTTGATCATAATTGATTCATATAACTGTAGCCGAACATATAGCCTACAGCTCATTGGCTGTGACAACGAAACAAGTGCTGTGTCGACTTAAGTAAACACGCATGATACAAATTTCTGTTTGCAACACTTGAAATGGTAAATTAAAATGGGTCTTTAAGGGCTAAAACTTTCATGTCGGGGGAGCGTGTTGTACAAGAGGTAAGCAAACAAGAGTGTATTGGAGGGATTTGGGCTGCTCTTAACATCGACGTCTTGAGAGCCGATGAGGGTGACGTGATTTGAGTCCGGAGCAGCACAGGAATGCAAGGGCGGGGGGAAACGGGAGATCCCCGAGGAAAGCCGCCGACCAGCGCCATCGTCCGGCACGATTCCCACATACGAAAATCTGGGGGGGGGGGGGGGCGACCTCGCCGGGAATATGACCTGGTTCGCCTTGGTGGGAGACTCGTATTCTAACCACCGCGCCACCGCGGCGTATCTCAGATTATACCCCTTCCCCAGCACAGCCACACCTCAGTACAACGCCGGAACTCCGAGGGTCAACATCTACCAGTGCCGCTCTCCACTCAAAAAATATAAATAAAGTGCCTTAGCACACTCTTACACCAAACTATACACACAAAAAATCATCAAAAAAATTTGATCAAACAAGTTCGATGGAAAAACTTTGAACAAATTTCTTTGATCACATTTTATCTGATTAAGAATAGCGGATTAACGAACATTTTTGATCGGATTAAGAATTAATCCAATCAATTTGATATAAAATCGATAATCCGATTAATCAAAGTTTCGTTTCAGAACTGGCCCGCACCCACTAAATTTTCTATGACAGTTTTGCATAAGGATAACTTCGGCTGCGAGGTGTGCTGGCGGTAATTGGAGAAATTCTATTCATCTGCTGTGTGGGAAATTTCATGTTTGGATAGAATTGCGGTAAAGCCTGTTCACGATAAAGTAAGCACTTTTGAAATGAACCTTAGAAAAATGTCACTGCCCCTACAAACATATATTTTACCGGGAGCGCTGAGTGATATGCGCCCGGTAAAGTTGATAAAGAAGGGTGCAAAAAGGGAATAAAAAGTACTAGGTAACCATTTGCGATAACTCGAAATAGTTTTTTCTCTTTCTGTTTTTTTTTTTAATGCGCCAAAGTGTAAAAATCAACAGGTATGTAAAATATTTACTTTCCTAATAATTTCACAGTTTCCCTTGACCTACGCATGAATAAAGTGATGAGGCCCATGACAATGTTCATTTTACATAATGTGGAAGAGTACACATCGTGTATACAAGTAGATCTTAAGAAGGATTTCAAAAGTGCTGATTTTACCGTGAACAGCCTATATGTACTTTCCCCAGTCGAAATATTGAGTATTAACTTTATTTCTTAACTAATATTTACGTCTTCGCATGGTGATTACAAGAGCAATCAGTAAAAGTACAAGTATGTTTGGTGTTGAATGATCATAAGCAGGATTATTTCAATAGGAAGATATTGAAGGAACATCGTACTTTTATTTTTTCGCTCAAGGAAACCGCACAGTAAAACCCTAAAAATTATACTTTTATTATATTTATTACATTGCACTATATCTATTATATTATATTATTATATTTTATATTACATTATATTATTATATTTTTATATTATAGATGTTATTAATTTTGTATGTTAAAATTTAATTTTAGAATATTTATATTATATTATAGAATTTTAGATTACATAATATTTTATTTTATATTATTATGTTATATAATTTTTATGTTATATATTATTATTTATATAATTTTTATGTTATATATTATTATATTAGCCTGTATATTATATGTATTGCTATATTGAAATTAATTAATTATGTAAGCGAACGTTTTACTAAATTCAGTTTATGAAAAAATATTAAACAAGTGACCATATTTCGTCATATCTCTCCTCTAGTCCGATGAACTAAGTTTATTATTTACGCAGGTTCCAACACACAACAAAGTGAAAGACTTTACACAATTATGTTTACTTTACAAAAATTTCAATTATTACATTTACCAAAGCCTGCATGCCACGTTAAAATTCCCTATGCAAACTCGGGTGGAACCTGCCGTGTTATTTTATTTATTGGCTGCGTGTCTTTGTTAGACAACATTTTCTTACATGGCTGGCCAATCAAAATTAGGTTGCTCGTGTAGTGTGCGTCTGTGATTCGCGAGAAGTCACCTAATACGCGTAGCATGTAAATCATCCAATCAAGAATGTGGATCTCACCAAAGTGTTATGAAACACAACTGGCCATGAAATCTTTTCGCGAAAATCGGGTATCCCTACCCGTAATAAATTAACACAAAAGATGACGGCTAAAGATCAGGAAAATAAACCTGTAAGCTTTCAGTTGTTTTAGACATGGAAAAACTTTAATATACACACTGCAGTATGAAAAATAAACATCGTAAAAGCAATAATGTTGGGAAAAAAAAAGCCATGTGAAGTTTTATTGCATAAAATAATTTCATTATATTATAAAAATAGCGTAGTTAATAGACAAATATCTAGAGACCCGATAATTTAGCGGGTCCATTTCTAGACAAGTTGGAATTCACACACATGTACGTTCAAGTTACGTTTGTAATTGGTCGACGTGTTGTTTTGACACCTCCTAGAGATAAATGATCCGATAACAAACATGCAACAAATTGGCGCCCAACCACCGCTTTTTACTACCACAACAATCAACCAATAAACAGCAGTCGATATATGTATGAGAGTATATAAGACTGCGAAGTCTAGCCTACAGGTCATTGAACGCGCGAATTTCTCGGGTGTCTACAAATGCCGTCTTTTCTCAGATAAAAAAAAAAATAGCATGGCATTTTTGATCACTACAGAAGTTTGTCCAAGCTCAAAATAAATGGTTAAAAAGGAGAACATGCCCTTCTTTCGTCGGATGTCTGGAAGCCGTAACTGGAGAGAGTCCTTGGTCTAGTCGCCTCAAATTTCTTTTCATCCAGCCTCCTCCCTTTTTCCTCTTCCTCCTTCCCCTCGCACAGTACTCTACCGACAGAGTGTGGGAACACACAGCCACTGGCCGGGTAGGAGTTAGGCGTCTTTGCCACGCCGAAAGAAGATGTGTTTCCTTCTTCTCGGGGGAGACAATGGGGCACCGGGCTCCTTTCAAAACTGCCAGATAGTTGAGCAGAGCACGATGCTCCCGTGGACAGGAGCCAGATTGCACTGGAATACAATGGAGTAACTTCCTACCGCATTCCCTTTGTTCACAACAACTCCACACCGCGCGGGTACAATTACGATTCCGTTCCTTATTGTTGAAGAGACCCGGAGATTTCGCGGGTTAATTTGACGGTTGGTCTAAACCACAGGCTAAAGATGAGGTAGACCGATCTCGCTGGCTGCACACAGCCAATCTCCGTGGCCCAACATTGAACGGCATGATTTGAATTTTAGGTTACAAAACTTATTTGTAAAAAATGCTTTAAGGTGTAGGCTTATGCATACTTCCTCTTACGAATTTGTAATGCATTTTGATTAAATTCGTACTGGCAAAAGTTTTTTTAATCCATGTAATAGTGCTTGCCATTTAAGAATTAAGACGCAAACAAACACTTTCATCAGCGTTGACCATGTGACTTTGACAGTTGCTAGGGGTAGTGAAATATCGCGAAAAGATTTCAAGACAAGTTATAATTCAAAACACTGTAGGGTCATTTACCTGTCTTGATTGGCTGAATTACTTTTGTCCCGTGGTAACTCTCTTCACACGAATCACGTAGGAGCCGTGCCGATGTTGCCGAATTCTGAGTGACCCGGTCAAATATGAAAACGCCTTCTCAAGCCGGCAGCGACCAGTGGGAGTAGACAAATTGTCGTTGGTGCTTATAGTATTGAAGTCTATCCTATACTTTTTTTTTTTTTTTTTTTTTTTTTTTTTGCGAAAAGTCACTTGTTCTGACAGTTGCGTATGATCGGGGTAGGTCAATGTTGGGTACATGCAGAGAAGATGAATAGCCGACCTACTTCATATTTAGTCTCTGATCTGAACTCGACAGTAGCACAGAGTACTTTAAGAATACAGAAGTGAAACAGCAGCTTGTACAGCGAACTCCAGCAGAACATGCTAGCAAAATGGCGTCGCTAGCCAGCAACATGTCGCCAATAAGCACCCGGTAACTCACTTCGCCAGCCAAAATCGCTCGTTCCCAGACCCTCGTACGACCAATCAGAGGTTGAGTACGCCTCAGTGTACTTTCTACTCTGTAGCTTAGGCAAGATGCTGGTAAGTGGAGCCATTTTGCCTGCTTCCGCTGCTGGACTTCACGTAACAAGAGGCTTTTGAACACTTCCAGACTCACTTTAATTCGCAGTTTTAGGTGTTGCAAACATTTATGGTGTGAGCAGTGCCTACGAACTTCTTATAACAGCTGACACATTGCAGCTCTTGGAAAGGGCTTCAATATATTCATTGTAAAGGCTGTACACGGTAAAGTGATAGCTTTTGAAATCAACCTCACAAAAAAGATACTGCCCCTACCTGCATATATTTTAACGGGTGCACTGAGTTGCATTCGCCCATAGAAGTTGGTAATGGTATACATAAAATAGTTCCATAACTTAACGTCGAATAAAAAGTGTTAAGCCACCATTTGTGATCACTGAAAATATTAATTTCGATTTCTTATTTTTTTTATTGCATCGAAGTATAAAAATGACCAGATTTTTTTAAATAATTAATTTTCTTATAATTCCACAGTTTCCGTTGACCGACGAATGAATGAAGTGATGAGGCCCATGAAAATGTTAATATTACATAAGACGGAGGAAAACACTACATGCATACAAGTAGATCTTAAGCAGGAGTTTCGAAAGTGCTCATTTTACCGTGAACAACCTATATAAGAAGCAACCAATGATAAAATAGTTGATGAGTCAGGGATAATTTTCCAGGTAAATGCTATGTCCGTATTGGTGCTAACTTCTGTACTTGTACAGCACCGATCATGATTTTACATATTATGCAACATGTCAGACGCGAACGATTATGCTCGGAATTGTATGTTAAGGGGTTAAGTCGACACAACACTTGTTTCTTTGTCACAGCCAATGAGCTGTGGGCTATATGGTCGGCTGCAGTTATAAGAACCAATTATGACCTAGACGAGTAGGACGGATCATTGGTCCACGAGCTTGTAGTGTGCAGTACAGACTGAAAATTACCTACACGCGCGCAATGTACACAGTTGTGTACACTGGGTATGAATGAGTTAACTTCTGTATTCGTGAGTATTCTGTGGCTGCATATTACTCAAACTTAACATAATAGTCAGAATCGAACTAACATCTTAAAATAACGGATTAAATATCAGAACTAATAAATATTAATGTCTAGTCTCAATTAAGATTTAAGAGTTTAAAAAAAATCCAATTGAGACTATGTGATTTAATATATTATGGATAAAAAGTTGGTATTTCCTACCTAGCGCAACATAAAAAAAAAACACTAACTATAAGATCAATTTATAATTAAACAACAACGACGACGAACGCAGAACCCCACAGAAAAATAATAAAAACAGAAGCTGAAATGAGACGCATATATTATTTCATCATCCTCAGCGTGACTGTATAATATGTACACTTACTTTTGCTGAGAAGGGCACCGGGTTGAAACGCCGTCTCGAAAGTGTGCACTCTGAGTGCGCGCTGGTTTGGTGAACATATCAGGGTTGATTTAGTATGTATGAAAACCCCCATCCTCTCTTTTTTTCTCTCTCTTTTGCTCTTCACATATGGCAGTATATTGATAAGGGGAATTGAGTAAAACCAACACACAGTTTCATTACAGGAGCCGAGAAGAAAAAAAAAAAAGCCGTATTAGCGTAATGGGGGGGGGGGGGGGGGGGAAATTCGAGTATTCGTTCGGACAAATGTTTGTTCGCTTACGTCAATTTTACAACTGGGATAATTTTTTTTTGGCCCTCTCTGAGAGGAAAAGAATATCTACGTACGAACAATAATCTTATTTAACCCTTTCAGGAGTATACACGTGTATACTCGGGGCTACGTTTACATGGAAATGTATTTGCTGTTGAAGAAGAAACTAACACTTGTATAGTTTTACTGTATCGCCGGATGTTATCGGAATATAAGTAGACAATCACAACTAGTCTACATTTTAGTTCGTATGAATAAAACTCATATTTTAAATAATTTCCTCAAAGAACACGATGGACTGTAAAACGCGCTACGTTTGTCGCGAAATATTAATTGGTACCCAGACAACGTGCACTTCATTGGCTGACAACGAGCCAATAATAAACGTCGCAGAGCAAAGTAGGCGTGACCAGTATAGCCAGGGCCAATAGGACGATGGTAAGTGGAAATGCCAGAGTCCAACGCAACAGATACTGCTGTAGTGGAGAGTATAGGCAGCTCACTTCAATATTGTCCCCAGTGCTCGGAAATTTGTGCCGTCTTCAAAGAGTTAAAAATTGGAGTGAATCATGTACGATTAAGTCAATGTGGCAGCAATTTATGAAGTAACTTAAGACCACCGAAATATATAAATGACCGTGATCTAGCCTACTGGCAAATGGAACCTGGTGGGAGGGTTTTTTTTTTGGAAAATTATTGTTTTGAGGGGGAATGCAGAGAACACTGCCGTGTTAAATGGGGTTTCTCTTGCTACTTTCGTCCCCCCCCCCCCGTAATCATTTCACCCTTTGTTAGATCTCATCTCATCTCTGATCTTTCCCATATTCTCGACTGGCCAAAAACTCGGTATTAAACTAGTTATTCGCACAATGTCAGTAAATGCGTGAGATGAAGCAACGGATTTGTGAATAGTGTCAGCATGATTTGTGCTTCTTTGTTGCAAACGTAATTATTAAGTCGTAAATATAGCTGAATAACCACGGGCATAGGGGGCCGCGGTGGCTGAGCGGTTAGCCTGCTCGCGTCCCACCATGGCAAACCGGGTTCAATCCTCGGCCGATCCAATCCCGGACGTCTGTACGAGGGAATCATGCCGTATGGGAATATCCCGTTTCTCCCGCCCTCTCGTAGCCGCCCAAATGTCTTCACTCATTCACCCACGTGCATAGGCTGTTCACGGTAAACTGAGCACTTCTGGAAGCACAGTTTAAGATCTATTTGAATGCATAATAGGTAGAGATAATGAAAAATCGCGGAATTGTTTTGAGCCAACATATCTTCGATGGCACTCTAACTAGTATATTCTTTTACGATTGGATGAACAAGGTTTTGACTCGACTAAGTTGTTTGCGGACCAATCACGAATGAACATTATTATTTAGACAGAATTCTAATTAGCCCAGTAAAATGGAGTAGTAGCTTCGTACACGTATGACCACCAATAAGGATATAAAACTGTCGGGCATGTGTCCAGTACGGTGAATCATAGCAAAAAGTCAAATTTTCCCCGCGATAAACCATCATCTCTAACAATAGGGTATTCTTCCTCCATATATAAAATTAACATTGTCATTGGCATGGTCGCTTTATTCATTCATCCGTTACGAAAAATTATAATTATTATAAAAGTAAATATTTTATAATTCTGCGAATTCCTACACTTACCTGCATAAAAACAAAACAACAAACCAATATTTAAGTTTTCAAAGATGTTTACATGACAGATTTAATTCAACGTTAAGGCATGGAAATACTTTGCCCTCCGTCGTTACCAACTTTATTGGTAGGGATAGGAAAAATTCGCGAGTTCAATGACCTGTAGGCTAGACTCCACAGTCGTGTGTGCACTCGAGCCTCAGATATTTGTTCATTGAATGCTGCCCCACACAGTAGCCAGTGTTACTTCACACCTAGCAGTATGGAATTCGCTGCTTGTCTCCTTGCAAGTCTGATATTGGCTCAGAACCGTCCAGGGCGTGTCTCATAAACTGTGATCCGGTTACAATGTCAACTTCAGTGCACACGTGTTTGAAGTCTATCCTGTCCTGAAATGAACTCGCGGAATGTTCCTATCCCTAGTTATTGGGCGCAAGCCAGGCAATGGGAATGTTAAACCATGTGCAGGTATTGGTAGTGACATTTTGTAAATGTTGATTTCAAAACTTCTCAGTTCATCCTAAACCTCCTCGAACACATTTCTGTTCCCTAATAACAAGACATCCCCTAATTCCCTACACAGATAAAAGTTTAATGTTGTTGTAACAACAAAATTACTACTGAGCCATTTCTCGGAACGTTAACGTTGTAGTAAAATGAACACTTCAAGGACTACGCTCGAGAAAAAAATGTTTTGAAAGTTTCTTTGTAATTGAGATGAAAACTAGCATTTCCACGCAGTCGTGTACAGCCTGTGTTTAACAGGATCTTACAAGAACTCTACAGCTCAGTAACAATAACTTTCCTGACTACTACAATATGTTTGTTACATCTCCGCAACAGGACAGGTGTGATTGTAAAACATCTTACACAAATAAAGACAGTTGACTGGGACAAAACCAACTCAGCTCCTTAGTGACTGATGACCAGCCAATAATGAACTATGTAGAGCACAGTAAGCGTGTCCATTGTCATGTTGGCCTGCACTAGAACTGTAGTGAGTGGGAACACAGAGACCAATAGAACCTGTGTTCCTGCAGTGATGGATATAAGTAACTCACTTCTAACTTGTCTTGGTTGTCTTGTACATGTCTGCTGACCTCAAAGTGTTAATAATGTGACGAAGTTAATAATGTTAACCACTTGAAAAAATCTTTAATTACTATAACGCAATTATTCTGTTAAAGCGTTTTTAACAAAGCTTCTAAGTAATATTACCGTGACCAAATTTTCTATTGCGCTAAAAATAACAGGAAGAACAAAATATGCGTGTAACCTTTGTGTTACTGCAACGTTTATGTAGTGTACAGCCAACAATAGTTTACACTGGCTTGACACTGCAAAATGGCGGATGATTGTGAACTGTGATAACCGCGTAAAATGACACCACTGTATTAACATTTCTAAGCATTGAATGAGAACTAAATGCAACTTGGATCAGTTTTCAAACCTTGCAAATCAGTTTATGTGTGCCATACATGCGTACATTTCTAGAAAATATAAGTATTTCCGCATAGTGAAAGAGCACTGTAGTTTGTCATTATATGTCTACTTGCACTTTGTAAATTATAAAAAATCAATTTATAATTAATGTTAATAAAACAGGGAGAAAACATGCATATTGGTTATGCATAGTAAGAAATATTGCTAATGCCGAATATTATTAAAGTGAATGTTCACGAATGCGGTGCGCTGTCCCTTTGGTGTACTTCTCTAAACTCGGCAAGTCTTTGTTTGCACGGGGCGGAGAAATATCCTGCAAGTAGAACTTTGGCAGGGCTCCAGAAAAGTTGAATGGACTACTTTTCAATCCCGCCCGTCAGTGTTGGAACTGTCAGCAGGGAGGGAGGGCTTATGAATAACTTTTTTGAGCCCTCTGCCCCGTAGACCGGTATTTCAGCCTGGAACATTATTATTCCATTACGTTTTATCTTTATGCATTGACTAACTCATCAGTATCCTGATTCTTCACTTGCCTTGGTCGTCTATAATCCGATTTCTCATGTCCTTTGTTCGTTACCTTGGTATTCACTATATCTCCCAAGAATCGTTCGAGTTGGGGGAGGGACGAGGTCCCCCCAACTCATCAGTCGCTTTCTAATGTTTCCTTCCTAAGTTTTATTCTACATGCGCTGGAAAAATCCATAAAACTGTGTGCCTCCCTTGGTTCCAAGATGGAATTGGAATAAAAAAATAAATTAGTTACATATCGATTAAATTAATGAAACTGATTAAACAGTTCTCAATAATAGATTAAACACTAGATCGATTAATCTACTTTTGAAACTATATTTATTCCTAATATTTAATGCTCTCAAAAATAAAAAACTGTTAAAAATAAATACTTGTTGCTATTTTTAAGTCGCCCCATGGATGAAAGGGGGCACTGTTTTGCGAACCTATTGTGTTATTATATAATACAAGAACATGTAATATAATCTTAAGTGATAGGTTGGCGTGTTTGTAGTGTGTTTATTAGGCAAAGAAAAAAAACGTAATATAAGAATTCAGAATTTACGATAATATCGACTCTAGATAAAACATTTATTTGACTAAATTTTTACATTTGGCAAAACCCATTCTGCTGCCTAAAATTAAGCTTCATGTAGCATAGTTCGGCTACGGTTGTCAAAGCTTACGGTTAGCTAGCTTAAAGGAAATCGCTACTTGCACAGACACGATCAAGTATAGAAAAATAATTGACTGAAATTAATCGACACACCCGTTAATCTAAAGAATAACAATCGATTAAAGATCGATTAATCACAATGGAACAATCGATTACCACACTAATCGGATCGTAATCGAACATCCCTAGTTCCGAGCCCCGTGCACTCTTCTCGCCCCACATCTCAGGGCGTTGTCGTAGCTTTATTCTCATTGGCCCTCGCCGTGCACTGGAGGCGGGGCTTGTTTGAGGAATGCTGAGTTATTCGAGAAATGTCGCAATGTAAACTTGACCAACATTTCTTGTTGATTATACAAATTATTGTATTTTTCATTTGGTTACCTCACAGACTGAAAGTTTAATTCCGATGTTTGTAAATATGCTCGGTGTCACGCGACTGTTTCGAAAATGGCGTGTTAACAACGGTGTCAACTCGTAACACATTTATTAACGAAAATATTTTTATATGGAATGATTTGTTAGGAGTATACTCAGCACTGCATTCTATTGCCAAACCTTTCCCGTCAACACGAGGTCAGATTTATTCGCTAGTTCACAGACTTGGGTCTTCTTACATCGTGCTCCCAGATTAACGAACTTGCTGTTTTCAAGGCCGGAGGAGCAAGAAAATAACCTGAATTCTTTTCTATCGGAAAGAACGAATTTCTTCGCCGGGAGTAATTAAGCTTCAAGGTAGATGGAGACCTTAAAAAACCCCGAAGGAAACCATTCCGAGCCCAGGACCAAGATAAACCAAGAACCCCAGGGGGTTTATTATTCAGCTGCGGATCTTGTTTTCCAAATTAAGGTAAGAAGAAAGGAGGTCTCTGGTGGAAAGAAACAGGGTTTTGGAGGGGAGATGGGGAGGAAATGGAAAAGGGGCGTGGAAACGAGCTGAAAGAATAAATTGTGCTGTTTCGGAGCGCGCCAAACACAAACACAAACACAAACAGTCTCTGCAACCGTTGCTAAACGGGGGTAGGTTGGTCTGTCTCGGGAGGATCTGGGGAGGGGGTTAAGAATGCCAAGGACGCAGCCCGGCGCGCGTTGGTCGACCCCGAGTATTGGGTTGGGACGAGGGGGGTGGGGTGGGTTCTTACTTAATTGTCGACGGTAGTTTATTATTCATTAAGAACAAGAGTTCCCGCCGAGAACCTGAAGCAGTCCCGGGTGCTCGCTTCGACTCTGCTTGTTTTTTCCTTAAACCACCCCTTCCCATCTTTTCCCTTATCACCCCACCACCACCACCCAGGGTTGTAATATGACCCCGGGGGATTCCGGAGAAATTCCAACCCCCCCCCCCCCCCGTGGAAAATTCTTTGTAAAGTCCGCGCGCGAGTGAGATGTTTCAAGCGCAGTCAACTTCCGCGGGAGTTGTTAATTTGAAGTGGAGTAATTTCCTCGTCTAATAAATTCTTCGCCTACTACACCCCCCATTTCCCCACCCCGCCTTTGCCAGGCCTCCTCGCGCGTGGGGTTGCTGAGCAAGTTTCGTCCCGGGCCAGGATTTAAAGGTGTCCCCCCCCTCCTCCACACCCTATTCCAAACCACTCCCTTAATCTTCATCCGCTTCAACCCCTTTCCTTCTTGGGCTTGGGACGCGTTAGCACCAGATTTGTTTCGACCTGCCATCTCTCTCTCTCTCTCTCTCTCTCTCTCCTCCCCATCGCGGCACATCCAGCCATGATTAACAACCCTAGGGACGAGCACCAGAAGATTCTTTCTTAATTTTTTTTAATATTCTCTCATTGTTTGCCTTTAATTTTATTCTCTTGCGCAAGTTTTCTCCACTGTCTCCATGTTTAACCGCTTGGGGATGGTACGCATCTACAGGCATTCAAGACTACATAAAAAAGGGTAGCCTATATATCATCACTTTATTAACGCCAATACTGTTGATTAATAAATTTCCAATTACTAAATTCGCGTCATTTTTTTGCGTCAAGTTAAAATTCACAGTACTGTGTATACTCGAGCCGGCGTCTCTCCTCTATTGGCTGCTGTCTTTACGTTAAGTCACGCCCTTTCTGAGTGAACTGCACGTGATTGGGGCACACGGCTGTGGAGCGTTCATTTATTGGCGCAGAGTAACCAGGGGCCTGTAAAATATGTACTGGTCGAATGGCAAACGTATTGCAAAGGGAAAGTGTTTTAAGTATAACATGTCCTCAAATAATAACGCGAATTTTGCAGGCCTCTACCAATTACCTTTGAGGTGAGTATGGAGCAGCGCCGGAATGCGAGGGCGTTGGGAAATGGGAAACCCCCGAGAAAATCCGCCAACCAGCGACATCGTTCAGCACGATTACCACGCGCGAAAAATCTGGGAACCTAGCCCAGTTCGCCTTGGCGTGAGGCGAGTAGTCTGACCACTACATCACCGCGGCTCCAGTTACCACCGTCGTATCTGCCCACAGCTCGCCGGACATTGCACTGTACTGTACACATTGGACAGGTAGTTTCACAAATAAAAAATATTGTCATAAAGACTCGTATCATTCCTTTTTAACTTGGAAAAAAATACATACTGCAGACGAAAATACAACACGAAAATTGCCATTCGGACATGTGAAATTTCTTCAAGGCTGTTCGTATCTTCCATTCTGGGTTACTTTAAACTTTTCTGAAGCTTTGTTAATGTTTAACTTCCAGAATATTCCTCCGCCTTGTGCAAAGAAATGTAAACCAAGTCCAGAAAGTTACACCAAAGGAATAACGTACAGTGTTCGTGAGCACTGAGTTTGATGATATTTCGCATGAGAACTATTTGTTATTAGGCATTGTCTCTCTGGTGCTATTCGTATTAGTTTTAAATTAAATATTACAGTTCACCGATATAACATTAATTAGAAATTAAATTTAACGAATAATAAGATAGGTTTATGTTAACGCAAATAAAACATGCTTCTGATACTTGACATATTTAACGAATAATAAGATAGGTTTATGTTAACGCAAGTAACACATGCTTCTGATACTTGACATATTTAACGAATAATAAGATAGGTTTATGTTAACGCAAATAAAACATGCTTCTGATACTTGACATATTTAACGAATAATAAGATAGGTTTATGTTAACGCAAATAAAACATGCTTCTGATACTTGACATATTTAACGAATAATAAGATGGGTTTATGTTAACGCAAGTAAAACATGCTTCTGATACTTGACATATTTAACGAATAATAAGATGGGTTTATGTTAACGCAAGTAAAACATGCTTCTGATACTTGACATATTTAAGAAACAACCATACACGTCATACGTGAGGTGATTTTTCTAATATTTGATTTAAATATGTGAAGAGACAGTGCATAGACTTTTTTATACTTCGCCAATTAAAGGTGGGATACGCTTGCTTATCAACCCCGCACTTATGCCCTTTCTGTGTCATACAGGATGTGATCGTCTTGGTTCTCCCTAGTGTTTCCCAATGGCTGTCCAGTTAATGTGCCTCTATTTCCAACGGTGAGGTGGTTAAAAATGATCAAGCAGAACTGTAATAAACTAGGCTTTTACTTAACTCCAAAGTCTTATATAGTTAATTTAATCTCGAATTGAGCACCGGTTATGCTGATCACTTAAGTGCTTACTCAAGTTGGCTCGTCACGCCATCAGCTCGGAATACGATGCTGTCTTTCCAGGGTCACACGACGATGAACGACCATGCCTTTGTCGCCGGCCTCCTTGTATTTCGCCTCCTGGCATCATTTTTCTCCACCCGCTTGGCAACCCTGTTTGATACTGACATACCGCGCCTCTTCAATACACCACTGGCCCCCACAGCCCTGCTGTCGTAACAAGGAGTATAAGAATCTCCCTTTGTTTTTCCTGTTAATTTCCCCCTTTATTTATTTATTTTTGGCTTTTAGCTTGCTATTGGGACCACACAGTTTTTCAACCACTCTTATTTAATTCTGTTACATCTACATCAAGGTAGTTTGGAGCAGTGTGACGTCACAGCGGTGCCAACTGCTTGGAATCGCCCATAAGAATGTATACAAGTACCGCGTTTCATTTTGTTTTTATGAGCGATTAATAAACATAAAGTGAGGGCCAGTCACAATCAGGCAAAGAAAATTATACACATGCTTATGAAGAATAGACTGAAGCATCTCATTACTGAATGAATAGGATACACCCCGGCTGGTTTCAGCATTTGACCTTGTAATGAGAAATTTATTTTCAGTTTTCAAACTTAAAATGCTGAGTGAAAAATTGCGAAAGAATTTAATAGATAAAGATATCATAGTTGGGTAGTGCCCGTTACGTGTATCCACTCTCCATGACTTAGTGTGAGAAAAATAAAAATGTATTTGACTCGCTCCTCACATTGAAAACTTCCGAAAATTGCGCTGTTTCCGAAAATAATTAAAATCTTGAGTAATATTCTCCAGTTATACTCAGCGAAAAAAACAAACCCAGGTTATCCATGGCATAGGCTGTTCACGGTAAGGTGAGCACTTTTTAAGACCCTTATAAAATTTTCCTTTCAACCAATTCCCACCGTCCCGCTGCTTTTTAATATAAACATTGCAATGTGACCAATAAACACAGTGTACAAATTTCACCACCATCGAAGTGCAATGGCTGAGGCGACAGTAAGATAAATTCAGTAGTGGTTAATGGCTGTTGGGAGTGCCTCAAAGAGTGCTCACTTTATCGTGAACAGCGTATGAAGGTCACTGGGGTACGTGTTCTTAATGGCAAAACAAAATGGTGCCGGTACCAACCTCCCAGAACGAATGGAAGAGAAGTTAACCCATTCAGACCCAGAGTACGTTACGAACTTGTAGGTAATTTCTGGTCTGTGCTGCACGCTACGAAACTCATCGCTAATGATTTTACCTGTGGGTAAATGATTCGCAAACTGTCTTTCTATTCTGAGTTACAATTGGTTCATACGACTGTATCTGAACATATAACTTACAGGTTATTGGTTGTGGCAACGAAACAAGTGTTCCGTTGACTGACGTGCAGCACGTAGCATAACATTTTTTTTTTGCAACACCTGAAGCAGTAAATTAAAGTGGGTCAATTTAACGTATCTTGTAATACATTGATGTAGAAACAAAACTCAGTCTTAACTGTGTTATTATGACGATCGTGTGGGACTCCTGAACTGCGAACACGCCGAGGGGGCTTATCGACCGTCTTAAATTCCTCGCGGGCTTCCGTCAAAACACAAACTGAATTCGCGGGCAGTGCCGGACTCTCTAATAAGACAATTAAAAATCCGACGCAGCACTCACTCGGGTGGGCGACCTTCAGCAGTCCCGACATGTCGAAGAGTCAAGGCAATGTTAACGCCAGCACAAAATGCCAGCCTATCTCAACGCAGGGTTCGGACCTGCCAGCCAATCGGAAGGCTGCAAATGTAGACCTACTTGAACGTATTACTTCACCAAGGTACTAATGCCCTAAAACCTTAGAGCACGTGGTCTCGAAATAGCGACACAAAAATTTAAAACCCTAAAACATATACCGAAACTAGACCGAAAAATAACAATTAAAATTAATATAATATAAATATAAATACAAAAAAAAAATCTCTAGCTAAATAAACTCCTTTAAATATTCCTCATTGCCATAATAACATCTAGTAATAAAAAACCTGCAGTTAAATATTAAAATATGAATGTAATAAAAATTTATACAAATAAAATATTAAATTTGAGAAAAATACAAAATGCATAAATTAAGTATGTATTCATAACAATACGTATTTATCGTGTGCATGTTGCGAACATAAAATGAAAAATTGTACATTTTATTGGCATACTCAAACTTTTTAAATCGGTACAATTATCCATAGGGGAAAATCTGTATTATGCATTAATATATCTACATTTTCCATATATTTATGTGATATGCGGCCAAGGAACAGAAAGTGTTACAAAGAAACTCGAATTGTTAAAGAAGTGGGCAGTAAAAATACTATATGGTCTTCCCTTTTTGACACCAACCTGTAGCCTATATCAAAGAAGTAAAATTAAACTACTAAAAATGCAAGTTCAACTATCAAGTTTGAGATAATTGTATAATGTAACTTATAACAACATTAATTGAAACCTGTAATTTGCTGCTACCAATGTATATGTATCTGAGCACAAGACATGCAAGCAACTTTCACAGGGACTCAGTAAAAACAGTTCAATATGGGCGTACTAGTGTAAGAATTAGTCTAAGTAGACGTTATATTATTTACTTAACACAATTAATCAAACAAAAACATATTTATAAAACTGGTCAAAGAGTATTTATGTATAATAAAGACGTTTAAATGTGAAGACTTAACTGTAATGCGAAACTAACCTAGTGAGATCTGAAAAGTTCTCTAGCACTTTGAAATAAACTTGTATGCAAAATAATAGTTTCTCAAAAGATGCCTGAACTTGTAGCATTACGGTATGTGTAGATGTAAAATAACTATTTGCTGCTCTGCTCTATGAGACATCTAAATAATAAACAAAAAAAAAACAGTTGATACAAAAATCCACATATTATTACGGTTGGTAGAGTAGTATTTTGCACCTGCATGCTAAGGTAAGAATATGTAGCACCATCTTTATTCCTGCGCATAGAATCTGGCGTAGTTACCAACACTGTAGTTATAGGCCTACAATAAAGCAAGTAAGCACCAATAGTAAGTTGTACAAATTCCAATACGTTAAAGGGCAGTATGTGTTGTGGTAAAGGCCTGTATCGTTCACAGTACTTTCTGTATCAAGGCAATATGTGTTGTGGTAAAGGCCTGTATCGTTCACAGTATTTTCTGAATCAAGGCAGTATGTGTTGTGGTAAAGGCCTGTATCGTTCACAGTATTTTCTGAATCAAGGCAATATGTGTTGTGGTAAAGGCCTGTATCGTTCACAGTACTTTCTGAATCAAAGCAGTATGTGTTGTGGTAAAGGCCTGTATCGTTCACAGTATTTTCTGAATCAAGGCAGTATGTGTTGTGGTAAAGGCTTGTATCGTTCACAGTATTTTCTGTATCAAGGCAGTGTATTTGCTTTGCGTTCTTATTACGACTATTTGTGGTGTTTCTAAGTTTACTATGAAAATGTGACATACAAATAAAATATTGTTTCTGTAATTACACAGTATACAATTTTTAATTCATAATCAGTAGAAAATATTAGTCATTCAGAATTTGATTGTACAGTTTAGCATACCTAACAACTATTCCTAAAATACCTAGGAATTTGAATCGGAGATATTTAGCCTTCCCCTAAACTGGGTTAATAGCAGGGTACAAACAGAAGTGTGTAATTGAAGGGTGTGTCACAGATGACTAATTAAAAACACAAATAGGTGTTTTAAAAGATTTTTGAGAATTATATTTCGTTGTGGTTTTTCCCCACAGCATATTAACTAGGTCACCTGATTGTACCTTATGAATATATTTTAAAATGTCGAAGAGGAGCTCACTCTTATGCTATTTTTGCTTGCCACTCTGTATTCTATTGACTCAGGCTCTGTAAGCATTTAGCATAATCACATCAGCAAGGACGTCTTAAATGGCATCTATTTTGTGTCCATAATAGGATTTTGTTTTCAGTGTGTCTCAAAATGTTAGATGATGATACTTTAGCAGAGTACAGCTAATTGTATACGCATATTGGCAGTAAATTTGTATTCTTAAATAAAGTATACTTTTTATAAAATAAACATATTTGCAAGTGTACCACTTAATTAAATTCCAGTAATCTTTAGAATTAGGATGGCTCAACTTTTTCAGGAAGGACTCAGATTCCTTGTAATATTCCACTCATAAAAACAAATTTATAAAAAATAAATATAATTGAATGCATACAACTTAACAGGAAGTTCTATCTTCTTAAATATTAATGCGAGACTTATGTGTGCATAACGTGTAAATATTGCAACAATGCGTGGCAGAGCTGGCATATTATACTATAAAATACACCTCGCTTTGGGTCTCTATGCTGGTGGCTTAAGTTTAGTATGGTTATATAATATATGTTGACACAACTACCAAAACTAAAACCTGCCAGCTCTACATCTGCAGCTCCAGCATAGTTCTGTTAAAGTTCGCAACGCATGACCCGAGTAAAAGTCATGCTCAAGGGTTTTGCATCATTAGGGTGAAGTTACACAAAATACGGAGTTCACATGCACCCATCCATCCATCCAACAAGGTGTAAACAACTCACATGGCAGTTACCATACATGCTTGGCCTATCATTGTTGCTGTTCATAAAATCAGGGAGAAGATATATGTATTATGTTTTGGTACTTGTGTACATACATTCACTGTTGAATAATTTTACTATAGTCTATTCACGATAAAGTGAGCACTTTTTAAGGCCCTCCCAAAAGCCATTAGCCACTAATAAATATATTTTACTGTAACCTCACGCGTTAAATTTGAGAGTGATTAAATATATACACTGTATTTATTAGTCACATTGCAATGTTTATTTTAAAAAGTGGCAGAAAGATAGAAATTGGCTGAGAGTAAAACTTTAGCAGGGTCTTAAAAAGTGCTCGCTTTACCGTGAACAGCCTATAACCGAAAGTGTATACTACGAGTTAAGGAAGAGTGTTAGCCGACGGCAGGACTGCACGTCAGTTCAGTGCTATGGGCGTAGAGGCGATGAGTGCGTTGATGCGCATGCCTCGGTCTCCCCTAGCGCTCCCACGCTTTTAGGCCTCAGACGTGCGGAATTCCTTCAACCAGACGGCCACCTTAAGAGACGTTCGGAACTCTCCTCCGCTGTGGCCCGCGGCGCAAGCCTTTTCGCGCAGCGGCCTGCCGTAAATCAGCTACCTGTGACGGAAAGTAATAACCGCTAGCAGCTAATAAGTCCCGTCGCCGCAAGAAGTGTTCAGGGGGTTGGGATCTGCAGAAGGAGGACGCCGCTCATTAAGGCAGCGCCGAGTGAAGCCACAAATCTGCGCGGAAAAGCGCGCGATGTCGCTTCGCGTGCAGGCAGAGTGGCTGCATTATTCATGGGTCGTCCCGCCGACCTTCTTTAATGGCCTTCTTCATCGCTGCGGAGGGGGTGCTGTTCATTAAAACGGTAAAAGAGGCGGGGATAGCGTATAGGGCGGGATTCTCACCCGTCCGAGCAAGGCAAAAAAAAAAAAAAAAACATATAGGGTTGGTTGTGGGAGAGGAGGAAATGAGGCGCATACCTTGCGCCGACCCTTCAAAACTTCCGTAATTACCTGTCACCCACCTCCCACGCCCTTGCCAAAGAGTATGTAAGGACACGTGGTTCCTTCGGCGTGGCGGACCCATTCGTTGATTGGCTGTGTAAGTCTCTGTGAAATTGGTCCTCGCGTCTGATCGGCTACCGCGTGCTGCAGGAGGTTCCCTGTTTGCAGACTGGCGGGTCGGTTACCATTGCTATTTGTAGGCCAATCACGCCATTTTGCAGATGTGTGCGATTTGGAGTGAGTGTAGATATTTGGGCAGCTCGTAACATCGAGGTCTTGAGAGCTTAGTGAGAGTGAAGCGATGCGAGGATGGAGTAGAGCCGGAATGCAAGGGTGGAGGGAAACGGGAGATTCCCGAGGAAACCCGTCGACCAGCGGCAACGTCCGGCACAATTCCCACACGCGAAAATCTGACGGGTGTCCAATCGGAAATCGAACCCGGTTCGCCTAGGCGGGAGGCGAGTAGTCTAACCACTACACAACTGCGCCCCCCCGTGCGGCCTGGAGTCCGTGGTAGAAGCGTCTATACTCTATTCACGGTAAAGTGAGCGCATCTTAAGGCGCGAGAATAACGAACATAGTGAATTTGTAACAATGTAAGAAGGTGCTAAAAGTTGTTATGTATGTCTTGACGAGTCAAAAATTTTTAAAAATCCCTTTTGAAATAAGTAATGACACGAATTATATAAATATGCTGCTTTTATGCACCAATGGCCTTTAGTGCCGTCGACTGTGAAATTAATAGATAAGCAAATGGTTTACAAACTCGTTAATACTCACACTTATATGAATAAAAAAAAAACCCAAAACCTATACATAATTTCAGTATTCATAAATGTTTTCATTCAACGCTGAGGCACAGAACTACTTCCCTTCCGTCGATATCAACTTTACTGGCTGCATGTCAATCAATATGCCCGTTTAAATACATGAAAGTGTGGACAGTGACAATTTTACTGATTTAGAAAGTGCTCACTTTACTGTGAACAGCCTTGACTACGCTTTCATTATTGGCTGTCCGTCAGCCAATGAAGTGCCGAGTTGACTGAGTCCCAATCGTCGTGGCATTGGATATGTATGACTGGTTTCACAATCGATAATGTTAACTCAAACAAATTTTTTCTTCTTAAAATTTTGCTATATGATCGAATGCACTGTTATTGCTAGATACTGATGGGCTTGAGTGAAATTGTAAAGAATTATCCATAGATGTTTTGTACTCAGAAACGAAAACTTTTTAACGGCAATTAACACCGAAATATTCTCGGGCTTAGTTTCAAAAGTCCTAAAAAATTACACACGTAAATTATAGATATGGATAAGATAATTACGATAATTATTTTCACGAGAAGATAAACATCCATAACGTGTACACTGAAGTCACCTTTGCAGGTGGATCACAGTTCATTAGACACGCCCTGGATTACTGAGCCAATAGCAGACTTGCAAGGAAACAAGTAGCGAGTGTCACACTACCAGGCGTGGAGTAACACTGGCTATAGTTGATTCACGGTATCTTTGGCCATTTCCGAAGCCCTGCTTATGTTCTACCTCCAGGATATTCCTCCGCCTCGTGCAAACTAAGCCTAACTAAGTATGGAAGATTACACCAGAGGGACAACGCACCGGATTCGTGCGCACTCTGATGTAACAGTATTTTGTATAAGAACTATTTCTTACTAGGCGCTACCAACACACATTTTTTCTCACTGTTTTATACAAATTATTTATAAATGAAGCGTTAAAACTTATAGATAAAATATGAATAGCATTTCAATTTAACAGAAAAAAAGTAACTATTATGAACACAAGTATAAAACTCTTTTGTTACATGACATATTTAGGAAACAATCAAGCACGTCATACATGGGGAGATTTTTCAAAGTTTTGATTCAAAAAGGCCGAAGAAAACGTTAATGGACTATACTCTCTGGGGCAGCAGCCTGTTAACAAACATACGAGGCTCGAGTATACACATAACTGCTGTGGATTCTAGCGTACAGGTTATTCAACTCCCGAAATTTTCCTATCCCTAAGTATAGAGGCAATGAAAATTTCTTGGGATTATTTGAAGTTAAAAGAGTTAAAAAAATAGGCTACAAACACCAAACGAATATTGTTTGCAGTATTTCTGCGAGTCCTTCCACGTATTCACCTTTATTTGGAGGCCGTGGTTGTGCAGCGGCTACCACAGTCACCTCCCGCCAAGACGAACGAGGTTCGATTCCAGGCGGGGTTGATCCCGAATTTTCACACGTGGGAATCGTGTCGAGCAATGCCTCTGGCCGGTGGGGTTTCTCGAGGATATCCCGTTTCTACCACCCTCGCATTCCGGCGCTGCTCCGTACTCACTCTCGCTTAACCCTCATCGGCTCTCAAGACCTCGTTGTTTTAGGGGCCGCCCGTTCTTCTCTACCTCACCCCACTCCTTTAAGGGTTCTATGTACCTGCGCGTTCAAGGTCAAGAAGCGAGGGAGCGATACGGGCGACACTAACACGCACGCCTAGCTCCACATCGCTCCTACGCGCAAGGCGTGCAGTGTTTCCGTCCTAACGCTTTACTGTGTAAACTAGATCTGTAACTGTGGGGTTTTATTACACGCGATGAAAGTACACAGATCAAACTACCTGCGTATGATGGTACTTTTCGCTTACCGCTTAAAGAAACTTCACAGGGAAGCTTTAAAAATGCGATATTTGACCAATTTCACGATTTTTTCTCCATTAATACACTTAATATGATTAAAGTAAAAATATGGCGATGTGGACAATAATTTTTTTAATCCTTTCTGGCAAAACTTCTTATTTCTAGAACATATATTTACCGAGACACACGTTTAGGAGCAAACAACGATTTCACAGAATACGTTTCAGTACATACGACACTTAATGTGAGACTACGTTGGCTTTTTATATTACTTTTATTTTTACGCTTTTTTATAGACTCAGGTGTCACTCAGATTGTCTCCAATTGTCTGTGGTAAATTTTCAAAAGCGACACGGATCGTGCAAGTGTTTAAGTAGTCTATAAGCCACCAAGTAACGAACTTGTTATACTTATTCACTCGCTAATGACGGGACGAATCTCCGCAGTATCGATATCACAGAAAGTCAATGGCGTCTGGAGGGTAGGCAGCAAACGAGTTTTCTTCTCCTTCACAGCTGTGCTCTTTGAGAAAACGAAGATGTCCCGTCTGCTCCAGTCTACGGGACACAGGCAACGAAAGACCTGTTGCGATATCCGAGGTCGTTTTACTGCGCCATTTTTCTTTTCCGTCGTTCCTTTCTTGAGAGTGTGCTGAGAGATTTACGTGGCGCAACCCTAGCGTAAATCGTATTTTTTTTTTTGGGTAATTTTGAAAGCAATTCTTTGGAAATTAGTTACCGAATATATTTTCCTAGCCCTGCAAATAAATGAGAGTTTCTTTTTACTAAACCTTGCTGTGGAATTTTGTAAACTAACGTTGAGTGCAGACATATAGTTTTGACCCACCCGAAGGGTGCGTCAAAACTATCAAATACCACAATTAGTTTCAGGGTTCATATATAGGTTCGTCCTACGCCTCCTGATATCACTAACAGTGTTTTATTCTCGATGGAAGATTGTTAGGGTACCTTTCACAGACTTAATTATTCTTTCAACTAGATTTGGGGAGGGATAGCAGGGGCTTGTAAACATCTGTTCGATACTTCACCAAAAGCTCAATATTTTAATTCCTTTGAATCAAAGTACTGTGCACTATCTGATACTAACTGGTCAGGGATAGCAGGGGCTTGTAAACATCTGTTCGATACTTCACCAAAAGCTCAATATTTTAATTCCTTTGAATCAAAGTACTGTGCACTATCTGATACTAACTGGTCAGGGATAGCAGGGGCTTGTAAACATCTGTTCGATACTTCACCAAAAGCTCAATATTTTAATTCCTTTGAATCAAAGTACTGTGCACTATCTGATACTAACTGGTCAGGGATAGCAGGGGCTTGTAAACATCTGTTCGATACTTCACCAAAAGCTCAATATTTTAATTCCTTTGAATCAAAGTACTGTGCACTATCTGATACTAACTGGTCAGGGATAGCAGGGGCTTGTAAACATCTGTTCGATACTTCACCAAAAGCTCAATATTTTAATTCCTTTGAATCAAAGTACTGTGCACTATCTGATACTAACTGGTCAGGATAGCAGGGCTGTAAACATCTGTTCGATACTTCACCAAAAGCTCAATATTTTAATTCCTTTGAATCAAAGTACTGTGCACTATCTGATACTAACTGGTCAGGGATAGCAGGGCTTGTAAACATCTGTTCGATACTTCACCAAAAGCTCAATATTTAATTCCTTTGAATCAAAGTACTGTGCACTATCTGATACTAACTGGTCAGGGATAGCAGGGGCTTGTAAACATCTGTTCGATACTTCACCAAAAGCTCAATATTTTAATTCCTTTGAATCAAAGTACTGTGCACTATCTGATACTAATTGCTCAGGGGCCCAAAACACTTTATAAACCCTTTCCTTTAAAATAGTAGCTATCGTATGAGTTTTCATGTCTCTTAATGTAAATATTAGTACGAATCGTCTGAATGCAACTAATATCAGTAATAATATATTCCCCTTTGGTGTTCTTGGCAACGGCCCAAATATATCCATCAATATTTCTTCCCATGGTCTATTTGGTGTCTCAACTGAGTACCACCCTATTTTGGTATTTCGCGGCTCTTGTTTATTCATCTGACAATCTTTACATTGACTGACGTGTTTCACCACGTCTTCTCGTAAATTTGGCCAAAATAAATCGTCTCGGATTTTCAACTCCGTTTTCACAATACCCATATGGCTCCCTATAGGTGAGTCGTGACAACAATGCGAAACTATTTCCCGCACAGTAGCTGGCACTACCATTTTTCCCCCTTCCTTTAGCTCCTATGCAATACAGAATATCTTTGAGAATTTTGAACTTGTTGGCCCGGCCTTGTCTGGCATACTCCTTCAATTATCTACACCATTCATCTTCGTCTTGCCATCTACTGATGAGAATGAAACACTCGGGAATGAAATGTAACGCATGACATAGTTCAGCCTTATCTACTCCTGATACACTCATTTGCTCTTTATTTACTAGGAGCTCTTGATCGTCGTACATTCGGGATAATGTGTCTGCTATTATATTATCGCGTGCTTTTATATGTTTCATTTAAAACTTGAACATTTAACAGTTCATATGACACCTGAGTGTTACAGTTTATTATAGTTATTATGTGACATAACAATTCTTGAATGTTTTTTAACATTAAGTGTTGTAGCTGTAACGTTGCAAAAAATCTTTGTTTACTGGTTTCCCTAGAATCGTTTGTAACAAGTACAGACAATTTTAACTGTATACGGTTCTGTTCACTTTATATATATATATATAAATGCATATTATATATAAATGTTATATATATATAGTGAAATATAATTTGCTGGAATTTACTTATTAAAAATTTTTTATATAGGTGGTTCACTGTGAAATGAGCACTTTTGAAAAATCTGCTTCAGATTTACTTGTATACACGTATATTCTCCCACCTTATGTAAAATTAACATTTCAATTGACCTCATCACTTAATTCAAGCGTCTGTGAATTGAAACTGAAATTATTAGAAAAAGTAAATATTTTATAGATCTGCTAATTTATACACACTTAGGCATGAAAGAAAAACAGAAAGAGTAAAAAATAATTTTAATTATCACCGACGGTTACCTATCACTTTTATTCGACGTTAAGATTTGAACTACTTTCCATCCATCGTTACCAACTTTATGGGGCGCATGTCACTCAGTGCCCCCATTAAATTATATGCAGGCAGGAGAAGTGACATTTTTCTAATGTTGATTTCATAAGTGCTCACTTTATAGTGAACACTTTATATCGGTTAATACGCGTCTATTGTTAATCAAAATTTAAATGTATTTCCATTTTGGATGTTTCAAAAGCACATTTTGCATGAACACCCTTGACAATCAGGCCAATCATAATAATTTATATGGTTGTATATAAGAAAATATTCATACTAATATTAAGATGTATTTTAATAAACGATATTACGTAGAATTATTTTAATTATAAAAATGAAACATTTCAGGCTGAAACATATGTGCACAAAATCAAATTTCGTAGCTGAAATGTACGTGCAAAAAATCAATAACTAAGATTATTGATCATTATTACTAATTTCTATTACATACAACTGGAGAAATTTTCATGATGATTTTTCTTGACGAAGGTGTTTTACGAGTTGTGCTTTATGAAACATCCCACCTCGAAATAAGCTTAAATTTTAATTTAAAATAAACTTTTAGTTAATACGTTTTTATAAAAATTAAAGCAAGTAAAATATAACAAAATATATGGATCCTGTCTATGGAACATAAATAAATATTTTCTAGCAGTTTTGTCAGTGTGAGTATTCCACGTCATACAGTTGGGCGAAGTTCTCCATTGGAAGCCAATGGAAAATTTAATTTGTCCACACAGGGGTGCATGCAGCATGCTAAGCGCGTATAATCAGTTCGCGGGTGTTTTTTTTTTTTTTTTTTTAAATGTAATGTATCACAAGCATATTATAAATCTGGTGACATAAAAGTATCTAATTTTTCATGAAATGGAACGTTTAATTATATTTTATTCATATTTTAAAAATGTTATTTCTAATTAATATGAATAAAAACATGGATAAAATAGACGTGTTGGCAATACCTGGTGTAATATAATGATATTACATGATGTGTATATGTATATATATAGTTTGTTTATAATTATTATAGTGCATAAATTTAAATTTAAATAATTTTGTTTCAACTTGTTCAAATTACTTCAACTTTTCTGTTATTTTAAAATGTCTGTAAATAAAATGTTAGGATAAAAACACTGAAACTCTGTGATAATAAACTTAACATTTTAAATGATAGAATACTCTCTTGTTCTCCCTAAAGGAGCCAGACATGTGGAAGTTTTGCTTGACAGCAGTGATTATACACAGTCTTCATAAAGTTGGATAAATCATCAAGCAGCATAAAGAAATGTTGGTAACGTTGTCAATGGAAATGGATCATTGAAGAGGAGAGCCCACGAGACTTCTGGGAACTTAAGTTGTGGAGTATTTTGAAGTCTCCGGCGTCACTGGGGAGAGAGTATTTCCTGGTATCGGGACTGACGTCTTTGACGGTGTCCGCTCTCCAGTTACCAGCCTGGAGCCAAATGCACGGTGATCACGTCCAGTAATTTCAATAATCATTTCAAGTGTCTCGGCAATAAGTATATTTTAAATATGCAAAAACGTGAACTTTCCTGCTATATCCCAGCGGCCAGAACGAGTCAAAGAGCTTGCCATTGAAATCGTCGGCCAATTCAATATTTCAATTATGAAATTTTGATACATTTCTAACAAACATTCAATAGCAAAGAGTAATATTCAAATTAATGAACTGGTTACAAGTTGAATTAATTAACTACTATCGCTATAACTATCCCTTCATTTCCCTTAAATCAAATTTTGTAAGGAAGTATGTAGACCGTATCAAATGTCTAATTTCTCTAAGCTAAATCAAATGAGCAGCATTAAAATGATATTTTATTCATAACTAGCTTTTAGACGCGGCTCCATCCGCAGCCCCACTATTGGGTTCTCTAGCCATTGGGCTACTTCGGCCCCACAATTGGGTTCTCTAGACACTGGACTATTGCAGCTCCACAATTGGGTTCTCTAGCCACTGGGCTACTGCGGCCCCACTATCGGGTATTATATCCACTGAGCTACTGCGGCCCCACAATCGGGTATTATATCCACTGAGCTACTGCGGCCCCACAATTGGGTTCTCTAGCCACTGGACTATTGCAGCTCCACAATTGGGTTCTCTAGCCACTGGGCTACTGCGGCCCCACAATTGAGTTCTCTAGCCACTGGGCTACTGCGGCCCCACTATCGGGTATTATATCCACTGAGCTACTGCGGCCCCACAATTGGGTATTATATCCACTGAGATACTGCGGCCCCACAATTGGGTTCTCTAGCCACTGGGCTACTGCGGCCCCACAATTGGGTTCTCTAGCCACTGGACTATTGCAGCTCCACAATTGGGTTCTCTAGCCACTGGGCTACTGCTGCCCCACAATAGGGTTCTCCAGCCACTGGGCTAATGCGGCCCCACAATTGGGTTCTCTAGCCACTGGGCTACTGCGGCCCCACTATCGGGTATTATATCCACTGTGCTACTGCGGCCCCACTATCGGGTATTATATCCACTGTGCTACTGCGGCCCCACTATCGGGTATTATATCCACTGTGCTACTGCGGCCCCACATATCGGTATTATATCCACTGAGATACTGCGGCCCCACTATCGGGTATTATATCCACTGTGCTACTGCGGCCCCACTATCGGTATTATATCCACTGTGCTACTGCGGCCCCACTATCGGGTATTATATCCACTGTGCTACTGCGGCCCCACTATCGGGTATTATATCCACTGGGCTACCGCGGCCCCACTATCGGGTATTATATCCACTGTGCTACTGCGGCCCCACTATCGGGTATTATATCCACTGGGCTACTGCGGCCCCACTATCGTGTATTATATCGTCTGTGCTACTGCGACCCCACTATCGGGTATTATATCCACTGTGCTAATGCGGCCCCACTATCGGGTATTATATCCACTGTGCTACTGCGGCCCCACTATCGGTATTATATCCACTGGGCTACTGCGGCCCCACTATCGGGTATTATATCCACTGTGCTACTGCGGCCCCACTATCGGGTATTATATCCACTGTGCTACTGCGGCCCCACTATCGGGTATTATATCCACTGTGCTACTGCGGCCCCACTATCGGGTATTATATCCACTGTGCTACTGCGGCCCCACTATCGGGTATTATATCCACTGTGCTACTGCGGCCCCACTATCGGGTATTATATCCACTGTGCTACTGCGGCCCCACTATCGGGTATTATATCCACTGTGCTACTGCGGCCCCACTATCGGGTATTATATCCACTGAGCTACTGCGGCCCCACTATCGGGTATTATATCCACTGGGCTACTGCGGACCCACTATCAGGGTATTATATCCACTGGGTTACTGCGGCCCCACTATCGGGTATTATATCCACTGAGCTACTGCGGCCCCCACTATCGGGTATAATATCCACTGTGCTACTGCTCCCCCACTATCGGGTATTATATCCACTGAGCTACTGCGGCCCCACTATCGGGTATTATATCCACTGTGCTACTGCGGCCCCACTATCGGGTATTATATCCACTGTGCTACTGCGGCCCCACTATCGGGTATTATATCCACTGTGCTACTGCGGCCCCACTATCGGGTATTATATCCACTGGGCTACTGCGGCCCCACTATCGGGTATTATATCCATTGGGCTACTGCGGCCCCACTATCGGGTATTATATCCACTGTGCTACTGCGGCCCCACTATCGGGTATTATATCCACTGTGCTACTGCGGCCCCACTATCGGGTATTATATACACTGTGCTACTGCGGCCCCACTATCGGGTATTATATACACTGAGCTACTGCGGCCCCACTATCGGGTATTATATCCACTGTGCTACTGCGGCCCCACTATCGGGTATTATATCCACTGTGCTACTGCGGCCCCACTATCGGGTATTATATCCACTGTGCTACTGCGGCCCCACTATCGGGTATATATCACAACTAGGCCACTATCGGATTATATCACTGCTACTGCGGCCCACTATCAAGGTTATTATATCCACTGTGCTACTGCGGCCACTATCTAATTATTTTATCCACTGTGTACTGCGGCCCCACTATCGGGTAATATATCCACTGGATACTGCGGCCCCACTATCGGGTAATTATATCCACTGGCTACTGCGGCCCCACTATCGGGTATTTTATCCACTGTGCTACTGCGGCCCCACTATCGGGTATTTTATCCACTGTGCTATGCGGCCCCACTATCGGGTATTATATCCACTGTGCTACTGCGGCCCCACTATCGGGTATTATATCCACTGTGCTACTGCGGCCCCTACAGTATTATATCCACTGTGCTACTGCGGCATCCACATCAATGTATTATATCCACTGTGATACTGCGGCCCCACTATCGGGTATTATATCCACTGAGATACTGCGGCCCCACTATCGGGTAATTATATCCACTGGCTACTGCGGCCCCACTATCGGGTATTATATCCACTGTGCTATGCGGCCCCACTATCGGGTATTTTATCCACTGTGCTATGCGGCCCCACTATCGGGTATTATATCCACTGTGCTACTGCGGCCCCACTATCGGGTATTATATCCACTGTGCTACTGCGGCCCCACTATCGGGTATTATATCCACTGTGCTACTGCGGCCCCACTATCGGGTATTATATCCACTGTGCTACTGCGGCCCCACTATCGGGTATTATATCCACTGAGCTACTGCGGCCCCACTATCGGGTATTATATCCACTGTGCTACTGCGGCCCCACTATCGGGTATTATATCCACTGTGCTATTGCGGCCCCACTATCGTGTATTATATCCACTGAGCTACTGCAGCCCCACTATCGGGTATTATATCCACTGTGCTACTGCGGCCCCACTATCGGGTATTATATCCACTGTGCTACTGCGGCCCCACTATCGGGTATTATATCCACTGAACTACTGCGGCCCCACTATCAGGTATTATATCCACTGTGCTACTGCGGCATCACTATCGATTATTATATCCACTGTGCTACTGCGGCCCCACTATCGGGTATTATATCCACTGAGATACTGCGGCCCCACTATCGGGTAATATATCCACTGGGCTACTGCGGCCCCACTATCGGGTATTATATCCACTGTGCTACTGCGGCCCCACTATCGGGTATTTTATCCACTGTGCTATTGCGGCCCCACTATCGGGTATTATATCCACTGTGCTACTGCGGCCCCACTATCGGGTATTATATCCACTGTGCTACTGCGGCCCCACTATCGGGTATTATATCCACTGTGCTACTGCGGCCCCACTATCGGGTATTATATCCACTGTGCTACTGCGGCCCCACTATCGATTATTATATCCACTGAGCTACTGCGGCCCCACTATCGGGTATTATATCCACTGTGCTACTGCGGCCCCACTATCGGGTATTATATCTACTGGGCTACTGCAGCCCCCAATTGGGTTCTCTAGCCACTGGGCTACTGCGGCCCCACAATTGGGTATTATATCCACTGGGCTACTGCGGCCCCACTATCGGGTATTATATCCACTGTGCTACTGCGGCCCCACTATCGGGTATTATATCCACTGTGCTACTGCGGCCCCACTATCGGGTATTATATCCACTGTGCTATTGCGGCCCCACTATCGGGTATTATATCCACTGTGCTACTGCGGCCCCACTATCGGGTATTATATCCACTGTGCTACTGCGGCCCCACAATTGGGTTCTCTAGCCACTGGGCTACTGCTGCCCCACAATTTGGTTCTCCAGCCACTGGGCTACTGCGGCCCCACAATTGGGTTCTCTAGCCACTGGGCTACTGCGGCCCCACTATCGGGTATTATATCCACTGGGCTACTGCGGCCCCACAATTGGGTTCTCTAGCCACTGGACTATTGCAGCCCCACAATTGGGTTCTCTAGCCACTGGGCTACTGCGGCCCCACAATTGGGTTCTCTACCCACTGGGCTACTGCAGCTCCACTATTGGGTGCTCTAGCTACTGAGCTACTACGGCTCTTCGGAAGGTATTGAAGATAGCCCGTAGACAAAAAAGAAAGGAGAAATAAGGGAACCTTTTTTTTAGCAATGCTTTTTTATGCAGTAATCCTAAGGAAATTAGAATCCATTACCGATGTACATCTCTGATCATCATTTTTTGAACCGTTTGAGATATTTTCCTCGTATAAAAATTATCCTATTTCACTCTCCGGCCCTCAAACTATATCTGCGCAAAAAATCATGTCGATCCGTTGCTCCGTTTTGATGTGAAAGAAGGACAAACAAACAAACACACAAACGCACTTTCGCATTTATTATAGTAGTAAGTGTTAGTTAATGTGTTCACTTCATTATAAATTCCATTACATTAAAATCATTATCTTTTCTCCTGGTTTTACTGCAGGTAGAGTATTGATTATGTTAAAATATGTTTGAAGTTTAGTGTGATAATATTTTGAAAGTGTTTATGATACTTGTATTTTCCTATATGCCACATTACAAAATGTCTGCTCTTGGCGACTACGTGAAATTTTAATTCCCATTCGCTTTTTACTTACACTCCCAGTAGTTCGGTATTTTAGAAAAACTTCTAAACAGGAGTCATTATTTTTATTATTATACAAATTTGTTTTTCAAACTAGTAAGAAATAGTTCCCCTTTAAAATATTATGAAACTTTGTAAGCACGAGTGCGGTCCATTGCCCCATTGGCGTAATATTCCAGACTCGGTTAAGCTTTGTTTGCCTGAAGCGGAGGAATATCCTGGAAGTAGAACTTCAGCAGGGCTTTGGGAAGGTTTGAAGTAACCACGGACGGACTAAACTAATTTTAAGGGCAGTATAGATTGGAGAGAAAAATCCCGCATACCAGGTGAATAAGGAGCCGAAATATGAACGGCAAAAAGTCCACGTTGCTAAAGGCTGTTCACGGTAAAGTGAGCACTTTTGAAATCAACCTTAGGAAAAAGTCACTGCCCCTGCCTGCATATATTTAAACGGGCGCACTGAGTGATATGCGCCCAGTAAAGTTGGTAATGATGGATGGGAAGTAGTTCCATAGCTTACCGCCAAATAAATAGTGCTAGGTAACCATTTTGTGCTATCTGAAATTATTTCTTTACTTCTCTGTTTTTAATGCGCCTCAGCATAAGAACGAGCAGATTTCTACCATATTTACTTTTCTAATAATTTCACAGTTTCATTGACCGACGCATGAGCAAAGTGATGAAGCATGTACACGGCAATGTCAATTTTACACAAGGCGGAGGAATACACAACATGCGTACAAGTATGTTTTAAGCAGGGCTTTCAAAAGTGTTCATTCCATAGTGAACAGCCTATACGTTCTCCGCACGTGCACAGACATTGATAACATTCACGGGCTGCAGTTCTAGTGTCATGACGCAGCCTGTAACTAGGACAGGCTCGCGAAACTTCCCCGTTGCCGGCTGACGGGGAAATTTACATCGCGATCACGTGACGCAGCAATCATCGTTTTTGGCGAACCTGGGAATGGGGTCAAAACGTCCGTGATCTCTCCCTCCTGGCAAACGAGGTAACAATTTTCCGCGCATATCGAACACGTGCGGTTGTCATAACGCACACACAGAGATATACTGTACATATATACTCGCATATGTATTTATAAAAAATGAAATGCAAATGAAATAACAATTAATACATCGCGTGGGTTTCCCCTCCGTTTGCAAGTGCTGCAAATTCAGCGTGAATCGCGTATATTTAATTTTAATATATATATTTTTTTTAATTCGCGACCCCGTTCCGTTAACTCTCGATTCGGATTTGCTGTTTCCAGCTCCGCTCGCACGGCAGATTGTGGAGTGGATGGAAAGGATGGGGGGGGGGGGGGGGGGGGAACGAGACCGACAAAAAAAGGTATAATCGAAGTGCAGGTCGTGGCACGAGCGAAACTAGCGCAACAGACAGCGTGGCGTTTTCCAAATTCTGCGGCGACTTCACTGCGGTGGACAGCTGTTAAAGCGACGTGAACCCTGCCCCAGAATAACTTTTACTTCTACTACAGGCCAGACAGATCGATGTTTGCCATCCCAAAATCTCCGCCGTTTAGCATTTTTACTATATTGTGTCTCAGTAGTGTGTGCTAGTGTTCGCGGGGAAGGCAGTAATTAGAATTTTTCTAAATTCAGTTTCTCAGTGCTTTCAAAATTGTCGTCTGGCGTTAACTAAACCGGGCTGCTGGGTGTCTTGTTAGTGTATTTTCGACGCGTAGTGTCGTGTTTGTCTGCAGCCGTATTTGGCTCTCCCAGCCGTTATATTTTCCCACTATGTCTTCGTCCACGACTCTGTCGGGTTCACGTTTTTAATTATTGCGCCGTTGATAATTTTTGGAAATGGGTGCTATGGTAGGGTTCCTTCTGAACTACCACCCAGTTCATTAAATTTTTAATTACATTTTAATAAAGTTTTTTTTTGTTTTAATGGGCTGCGCCAGTCTGCTCTGCCTCGTTCCACAGTGTGTACTACGTTAATTTATTCCTTTATATTACGCTATTTAATTGCCATATCAGTATTACGTGTAGGCTTCAAGATAGCTAACTTTTTCACTTGTATGTGCTTTAATAATTTCAGTAGTGATTGCACTGTTGTTTTAAACCGAGGTTTTCGCAAGAGCCTTTAAGGAAATTGAATTAAGGTTCAGCTGTGAGCTGGCATAGTTGTAATCGTAAATTTTGCTTGCATGAATAGGCTCTCTTAATAATTCTTGGTATACGCCTGCTGTTATTAAACGGTCATTTGAGCTTCCGCGAGCAATCAGGAAATTTTGTGGTTTTGTTGAAAATCCACGTGTAAACTTTTCACATCGCCTTATATACCCTTTTGGTGCCTTTTAAAGTATACAATTGAAATATTATTCTATTGTGTACCTTTATTTGTGGCCGTTTGCCACAGAATGGAGATAAATATTTGCCATGCTCACGTTCTGGGCGGCAGTGTCTCATATGCATCCTGGGTGCGATTATCAACACACCTCCAGCACGACCTCACACCCGTGTGCCAGACAAAACCTCAGATTGCGCCGCTCCAGGCCAGTACGTGCTTCTCTTACCTTCTCACGATACTTGCAGGGTTGCCGAGCTGCAAAAAAAAAAAGCGCGTAGATATACGCTGTTCACGGTAAAGTGAACACTTTCGATGCCCTAGTTGCTTTTCCCTTTCAGCCGTATTTGGTCCTTTAACCACCTTTTCAAATAAATATCGCCGTGTGCGTATTCCATCGCTCTCGGGAGTTAACATCTAATGCTAAAATAAAATACGTTTGTTGACTACTTTTCCAATTGGGAAGGCTTTCAATAGTGCTCATTTTACCGTGAACAGCCTGTAGGAGTCGAGCCCCAGGGACGCGGCCTCTTCCGATACCCTCGTCCGTTACCACACATTTGAATTTCTTCGCATTTGAAATACAATGTTCGGGCCCAACGGCGAAACTTTTAAGGGATTCACCAGCCCGTCACCAAGCCAAAATGTCACCATTGCCCATGACTAGAGATGATGGAGAATCGCGAAAATGTTTTGAGCCAACATATCTTCTGCAACATTTTAACTAGTTTATTAATTAATGATTGGATGAACGAGGATCTGACTCAGCTATGTTGTTTGCAGACCAATTACGAGCGTTCTGCATTATGGTATCAGCATCCTCATTGGCCCAGTGAAATGGGGTAGTATCTTTATACATGCATGGCAGCCAATAAGGAAAGAAAATGATCGGACATGTGTACAATACGTTGAATACTAGCAAACAGTCAACTTTTCCCGCCATAAACCATCATCGCTACCCATGCCTAGAGACGTGCAAAATTCGCGTTATTATTCGGGGACACGTTAAAAACTTGAAACACGTGTCCGTTTGCAATATGATTGTCATTTGACCATACTTTATGTGGCAGGCCCTGAGTAACTCTGTGACAGTAAATGAACATATCGCAACGGTGTTTTCCAACCACGTGCAGTTCGGCCTGCAGTGCAATCTGCAGGTCGGCAGTGCGATCTGCGTGGCTTCGCATCTATGCCGCAGTCAATGGAGAAACAAGCCTGCTAGAGTATGCACAGCACCGTAAAGTTTAGCCTGATGCCAAATAATAACGCGAGTTTTGCATCTCTCTACCCACGACTAATAATCACCATCGCAGGGTCTCAGTTCTCCAGGGATACTGTCACGTAGGAATTCAGTATAAATTCTCCATAAATGACAAGCATGGTGAAGAAATCAAAACACCAAACCGATTTTTGTGCAAAACGTGCTTTACATTATGAAACTCAACACGCACATCTAGTTACACAAGGGGGGGGGGGGGGCATTTCAGAAATAGTTCTCGTCCGAAGCGTACATGCGTTTGGTAAACAAGATCCTTCACTGCGTTAGTAATATCCGGGTCGTAATTGAAAACAAACATGATGAACAATCGAGGTGTGGCGGAAGCAATTACGGCACTCAGCTCAGTCATTACACAGGAATGGCAGCGTGCAAAGTGCCGTGGGAAATTATCGCGGCCTCCGAAGGAGGTAGAATTTACTCATGAACTTGACCGTGTTAGGTGGCGCATTGGTAAACTACTGGACTCATATTCGGCAGGACACGGGATTGATTCCCGATCCGGCCATCTTGAATTTATTTACTGTAACTTCTTGTGCCTGAACTGCGAACTCACCTACAGCTGTACGGAACAGTTTCGTGGGAATTAAAATTCTACTCGAGAGAAACTGAATAAACGATAAGGTCCAATTTCCCTGCGTGTACAACAGCACCGCCAAACTCCCCAAACGTTGCGTCGCGGAGGTCCAGTTCAAAGTGATGCACGAGCTGTTTCCTGCTGTCCGGCTATGAGCTGGGATATACGCGTGCAGCCAGTGTGTGGCATATGCAATTCTCTCAAGCCATAAAGAAGAAATGATTAAATAATAAAAATCCTATTCAGATACTAGAAAGAAGAATTATACGTAAAATACTTGGTGCACTAAAAACTACAGAATTCTGGAAATTAAGAAGTAACGATGAAATATATCGCAGCATAGAAAATCATAACGGAAACAATACGGAAAAGGGAAATTGCAATGTTTTTTTTGGAAATTTATATAGAATGGATGGCAACAGATTAACCAAACGATCTTCAAATATCTTTGGAACAAGAAATCGACAACAACCTGGATTCAGGAAGTTAAGAAAGATTTGGAAAGAAACAATATAAGTGAAGAAGAAGCAAGAAAGAGAGGAGTTATTGACGTTGTTGACCTGATGTACTAATCTATGTATTTGTCGCAGACGGTATGATATGATGTTGTTTGTTACAACAATTCTCATGGCGTTAGGATGCTATACCGTATAAAAATATATAACATATAACCTTAATGAGTTAGCGCACTGCACTTTAGAAAACCATATAACTGAATAATGTCGCGCAAAAAAGAAAAATGCCAGAAAGGAACGTCATTGTACCAGAACAAAGAAAGTCAGGTGTGCTTCATTTTACACTACGATAAGCCTATGACTACTACAGCTGATTTTACACGATACTAAAAGAATTTTTACAAGAGCTTGCATGAGAGATGTCGTGCGAGAACATCAGGAAAATCTCATGAAAAAGAGCCCACAGATCATACTTGCAGCAAATACCTCCTTCCATTAGAAAAGTTTATGACCTCGGAATGGCCATAGTTTTAATAACTAAGTCCCACGAACACACGTTGTTTTAAAGTAGTGGCTATTAAATAGAACGTTATATTCTCTGTACTCGTCCAACAATCTCACAAGCCTAGAACGTGATTTACACTATTTAGAAAACACATTTTTAAAGAGATTTCTCTAAATTAAAGTTTTTCTCACATGGTCCTCTTTACACGTCTATATTTCTGCTCTTCTCGTACCTGTATGGTTGAGATACAGATGCCACATGACTAGCACAGAACGACCAATAGAATCACTCGTTTCGTGCAAGCCATGAAAACAGGACATGCTATATCTCCTGCTGTCTTAAGTTATCTGCATTGCACGAAATCTCGCACGAAATATTCTCGCGCGAGATTGAGTACGAGAGTGCCATCGCGCGAGTGTTAGGCCAGGTTCACACCAGCGATGAAGTGATGCGCGGTACCTGCCTCAACGCGAGGCAGTACACGTTCGTAGAGGCAGTACACGTGCGTAGAGGCAGTACACGTGCGTAGAGGCAGTACACGTGCGTAGATGCAGTACACGTGCGTAGATGCAGTACACGTGCGTAGATGCAGTACACGGAGGGGGAGGGGGGATAACAGCATGGCTGCAGACAGGTGAAATTGTTTTTGACAATTTTAGTACAAAGACAGAGAAGGAGAGAACTGAATATGGCATGTACACGCTTGTGACTATCGTGAGTATTTATTATAAAAAGTACAGTTTTGTAATATACTTACACATGTACAAAACACTGTCGTGGATCATTGTAAAATATAAACAGTGATGTGCAAACATTTTGCAAAATAGCACAAACAGTTACCGTTTATTAGATTTACAGTCTTGCAATATAGTTATATTCATACTTAACATTTCTGTGGAACAGTGGAACATCTACACCATGATGTAGAAACGTTTTGCAAAATGATTGTCCGTAAGTACGGACGTATTACATGCGATCATAGGAAGGTGTTCAAATGTTGCATCTACTTATTGACAGATATAACATGATACTAGCAGTCATATCCTGTCATTTTGCCACGGAACTTTGCCCAAATTTGAAACGTAATATTCCGCCCAAATATTTCTAATGCGAATAACATGTAACCCACCATTTACATTGTCATCCATTGCAGCATCATTTACCTCTTCGAAACCTTCAATGGATAAAGTATCTTAAAAATTGTAACCTTCTTGAGATCGCACGTAATTGAGTACGCACCATGCCTTAACTATGTCTGTAGATAAATTAAAATTGAAATAGACAGGCCTGTGAAAAATGCGCCTTTTGTTTGACAGGATTCCAAAGGTGCATTCGATGTACCTGCGAGCTCGACTTGGACGATATTTGAAGATGCGCTTTGTGTGACAAAAACGTCCTGAAAATGGGCGAAGCACATGTTTATGTAAACCGAACGCTTCATCAGCCACAAATGCAAAGGGCATTTACGGTCTGGTGGTTCCGTGCAAACGTTTAGATTGAGGAATGTGAAGGGTATTAGTAATTATGCGATCCCATAGTGTGGATCTTCTAAATACAGTACTGTCGGATTCTTTCCCAAAGAAGCCAACATCAGTATAAATAAACCTGTAATTATAATCAGCCACGCCTAACAATATGATAGAATGGTAGTGCTTGTAATTGAAATATAAAGAGCCGCCCAAAACTGGTTCGACAATTCGGATGTGCTTCCCGTCGAGAGCCCCTGTGCAATTAGGGAAATTTGCTTTCTGCAAGAAACGGTCAGCGATATTCAACCACATCTCTTCTGTAGGCAGGGAAAGACACTCGCCTTTTAGTGTGTTCCAAGTTGTTTTGCACACTTTCTGCACAGCCTTGCTTGATGTTGAACGGCCGACTCTGTAGGAATGATGCAAATCCACCAAACTGCATCCACTTCCCAAACACCTGTAAAGAATATGCATCGACATGACAAAAAAGATTGTCATATTGAAAATTACTCTTCAGACAAATGTAACTATAATACATGGATAAAGTAAAACAATTAGGTGACATTAATTATTTGGTTTCAGGAAGAAAAATGATGGCCAAATGGAAGAACGCGAAGGATAATTACTCGAGGAACGTAAAGAATGCGCCGAAGCCTTGGACAGGCAGTCCGAGGATACCGCCCTTATATATATATATACATATTATATATATATATATATATATATATATATATAGAGAGAGAGAGAGAGAGAGAGAGAGAGAGAGAGAGAGAGAGACAAGCAAATACCCTTTTTACTAAAAGTTACAAAACCTAACAGTACCCAATCGTCATTACCTGAAAGAACACAGGACATAACAAGAGCAACAGATGACACGGTCTCCGATGGAACAGGTCATATTCAGGAACCCGCGGAGTATCATAGCATAGAAACACCAGCTGAAATAAGTTAAAGCAGTGCTAATCAGCGCAAGAGAAAGAAAACATTGGAAACATGTATAATGCATTATACTGATAAACCGTTACCAACGTCTGCAACGACCGGCGAAGATAATGACGACTTACATTTCCTTATTGCCGACACTAAATACGTTTTCCATCGATCAAAAGTTGGAATTTCGGAGTGAAGTTCTGAGTGTCATGAAGTGCATCCGAAGCAAGGTTACACATCAGCCAGGCATTTCCTCGCAAGCACCTCCCATACCGACCCACAGTGTTGCATCAACATCATTCAACGACAATAATAATTTATTTGCTCATCCATTCGGTGTTTGTCATCAACAGTATCCACATTATATTACTCCATCTACTTATCCACAAACACACGCTTGTCTCGCCACCCAACATGGTTTGTTTCAACAGTCACGTTCGACATCATGCCAACCATAAACTCCTAGGACCTCGTTGACAACTCTCCCGGTGACTTCAACTACCTGTCCTAATCAGTCCACAACAAGTATATCAAGACGGTTTCCATACAACGCCACACCAACAGGCAGAACTTTCTCCTACTACGAATGCTGTTGCGAGTCAGTCTTATTCCCAGTCACATTTTTCACCATCGGACACTTCGAGTGACGATATCCTCGGTGGATCATAGAACTGATTTGTTAGTCTTCATACTTAATTATGTTCTACAGATAAGATGTAGACCTCGAGTGAGATATTGCGTGTTGGAACACACGCCTATGCTTTGCGATGTGTTACATGTATAAATACATAATGTTCTAAAGTACATTGACAATGTTTTTATGACACGCTTACCCTAATGAAATCGCCAACATTTCTGCTGGTGTTATAGCAAACCCTTAATTTCCGATTTGATTCCGTCCTCAAGTTTTACTACCAGTTCATCAAATGATTTTACGCTCATTCTTAAGTAATTGAAAAATTTGTTTTCACCTTCTCGCAATGCCATGAAAATTGTCAAAAATGCGCCTTTCAACAATCTCGCATTTACACATGGGTGAACCCACATTCTTTTCTTTTTCGACATCCATTTATTTATACATGACATACGCGAAAACAATTCTCTTTTTCTTCTGAATTACTTGATTCATGTTGCTGTCATGACATCGGCACGACTGCTGAAAACTGCGATGTTTCTACGCAGCTGTGAACTGTACAGCTAGCGTCGAAAATAACACCACGTGCCTGCTCGTCGCGCGTCAACTCAACGCAAGTGTGAACCCGGCATAGAATTCACGCATCTTGCGTCGCGTAGAGGCTGCTGGATAACGAGCCATTTCATGCGGAAGTTACAGTCCAACGTAGTAAGTGCGAGAAGGTTCCCCCCTTCCTCCCTTTTCGGCATACCCCATTTGCAATTTTTGTATACGTGAATTCCACGGCCCGGCGGTTTTGAAATCACACTTTGTTAGCTTTCCTACGTACGCCCTGGCGTGACTATTTATACCAGCGCGGCAACGAAAAATTAATAGATTATTTGGCTTCCACTGCAGCAACGCCAGTTCTCTTTGTATCATCGTCCCAGGTTTGTGAATACTAAAACAAGCCCACTTTCCCGGCAAAATTAAATAGACTTAATAAAGTCCGTTTGACGGAAGGAGTTGAGAGGGAGGAGGGTGTGTGACGTAATTGGTGCGAGACGAGACGAAAGATGAAGGAAAACTCTTGGGGAACTTGGCGGAGAAAAATGAGCGGTGAAATATTAATGAAGAGTGGGGGAGAAATACGATGATGGGTCGGGGAGGAGGGGAGGGGATGGCGATACAGTACCCCCCTCCTCCTTCTTTCCCAGTGGAGATCTTATTACTGTTTCATCATGCCGCGGGAAGAAAATGGGTCCAGGCCGGGTTGGAAACTGCGGGAAAATATAAATTGGTAGGAGTGTGGGAGGGGGCGGAGGGGATGGCTGAAGAATCGGTTTCAACTTGGCACCATTAAAATGGAAATCAATTCAGAAGAAGGAGGCTACGGTTGGCAAAAAAAGAAAAAAAAAGGCACCCCCCCTACATCCTTCCCTATTTTACATCTTTCTCGCTTTGTCTTTCGCCTGTCGTAGTTTAGGAATTGTCCCCAGCTCGCCCTGCGAATCCAAACAGTTGATTAAATTTTTACTCTCTGTTTGTTCTGCTGTCACCTATGTTTCCCATCCCCTTGGTTTTCTCTTGTTTTCTTTCCCCTTTACGTCCTCGCCTCGGAACATTTCAAAAACGACTACTGGAAGTGTTTTAAAGGACGCAATAGAAATATACTGGGGAATAAAAGAACTTTTAAATATTCCGGAAATAAATATTTGAACTGGAACTAATATTGGAATATAGATTAATGCTTCGTTTTTCTCCCAAACATTTTTTTCCTCGTCGTCGCGTACATTCTAAAGGGTGACTGCCTGAAATTGCTGATGCCACTCTAACGCCAGAACCGTTAATGTTATTTACAGGCCCAATAAAGTAATTCCAGAAATTATTAACCTGTGTTCCGGACTCTGCAATTTAAAACGCCGAATTTTAATCTGGCCTGTGATTTGGTCACATTTATTTTTTTTGCCGTCAATGGAGGACGGATTTTTTTTTTGTAATGGAGCCTCAATCAGGACTCTCAACTATACAATACTCACCTTCCCGTTTATTAGACGAATCACACCTAGAAACACGAACGTATGCTGCAGCTGGCGAAAACGAATTTCTCAGCTACTGCTTTCAGATATTTGCGAACGAGCACAGATGTGTGACATATGTTGACGTCAACTGAATGTGTGATGAAAATTGTCGCGTTGCTTTAATTATTTTTAAAATTAGCCATGTAAACAGACAAAAACATAGTATTCGGCCACACTTTTAGTAGCTGAATTTTTTTACGTATATCACGAAATATGGCAGTGGAACCTTTTTTCGTTATTATCTGTCCAAAAACAAATTTAATGAAAAACGTTTGTGTGTATAAAATTTAAAACATATTCATATAAGACTATATTATAAAATTAATACTGGGATATACTTGTAATATAAATCGCGTATATGTTCTTATTAATATTAGTTCGCATTTGTTCTGCAAAATTTTAGCATTGCATTCTTGTAATACCTGTAACGCATGCCGAGTGTATACACAAATACTGAAGGGAACAAAATTTAGCAAATACCTTTATTAGAAGTAAATTAACCATAACATACAGCACATAATCCGTAGAACTACACGAACATGATAATGTAATAATGGAAATCTGGACGTTAATCTGAATTGAGGAAATTATTGTGGGTTGTTTCGCCTCGGGAGTTTCTGATTCCGTAATTTAAGCTTCTCGAAAAAAAGAAAAATCGTAACTCTGTTAATTACGCCACATGTTCGAAAACAGGGAGATAAAAATAAAAGGTTAACTGCCTGGAAATGACTTTACCGATGATGCTGCGGATTCTAACAGGGTTCGACAGAAAAGTACAATAATTAATCTTTCTCCTCCCCCCCCCCCTTTCTCCGCCGTTCTACGAACGGGAGACGAAAGCTCACGGGTGGAGAAAGCAAATTGGCAGATGAGAAAGCTCGCCGAAAGGGAACTTTTCAATGTACTTTGATGCTGGTTTCACAAAATTTCCCGGGCATTAAATCTCCTCAAAGAGATATTATTCCACCTTATGCAGTAAATGCGTTAAGGTGGAATAATCTGCGAAGATATAGTGTTAGGGATGGGAAGGAGAATGGTAACGAGTGGTATAAAATCTTAAGGGTGGTTCGAAGAGGAATTTAGGGTTGGGGGGGGGGGGGGGGGTCGCAAGTAGGAAGGAGCAGAAAGCAAACACGAAATGAATAGATGAAGGATGGATGAGGTAAAGTTTTCATTTCGCAGCGCAAAGAGAAGGTTGGCAATGAGGGAGGGGAACGAAGGACCTATCCAAGGGGGTGGAAACGCTTGCGAATGGGGTAGGTAGAAGGTAGAAAGGGGTGGAATACCTCCTCAAGTTCACATGCACATCTCCACAAGGGGAGCCTGTGCAAACAAAGATTTCATCCCGGCAAGGAGCGGCAATTTTATCCCCGCCCCATCACAGGTTCACCATTCCTTGCACATCCCCCCCCCCCCCCACGGGCCACTTTTTTCTCCCCTTTCCAACGAGACCTCCTTAGGTTTTTTTTTTTTTTTTTTTTTTTTTTTTTTTCAAATATTGGTGGTCCTGAGTTATTTCCAGAGGCCGGGTTGGCAGCCGTGGCATCTCGAAACCTCCCCCTCCCCATTCTAGCGTTTTTATATACCGACCCCGCAGACCGTTTCGTGAGCGGCCCCCCGGCCGCGCTTGTGCGTGACAGCTGGCGGTAAGGTCGAGCTCCACGTGTGTTTTAAACGCGACCCCCGCACTAAATGCCGTACGCATTTCACGCACAATGCGCGAACGAAGTACGATTTGCTGCAGGATTTCATGTGACGACGGCGCTTTCTCATTGTTCGTCAATAACGATAAAAACAAATGTGGCATTACTGCGAAAATATTTACTTCGTCCATGGAAATTGCCGTACTTAAAAGAAATACTCGTGGGATAAATATCCGCTATTTTAAAATACTCACACTGCTACTTAAATTTGTCAGTAACAATGGAAGTTTAGACTAAATGAACCTTCTATAGGCTGTTCACTGTAAAATGAGCATTTTTGAAAACCCTGCTTAAGATATACTTGTATGCACGTTGTGTATTCTTCCGCCTGATGTAAAATTAACATTGTAGTGAGCCTAATCATTTTATTTATACGTAGGTCAAGTGAAACTGAGAAATTATTAAAAACCAAATATTGTGAATTCTGTTCAATTTTACACTTGATGCTTAAAAAAAAAAAAAAAAAAAAAAAAAAACAGAAAGCGAAATAAATAATTTAACTAGTCACAGATGTTAACATAACACTTTTCATTCAATATTAAGATACGGAACTACTTTCCCTTCATCGTTACCAACTTTACTGGACGCATGTCACTCGATGCGCCCATTTAAATATATGCAAGCAGTAGCAGTGAATTTTTATAACGTTTATTTAAAAGGTGCTGACTTGATCGTGAACTGCCTTTATGCAAGGGTTAAACCCCTTAACATACTATCCCGGGGATACAAGTTCACTTCTGATCCGTTTGCAGAACAGGTGAAATCACGGTCAGTGCTGTGCAAGTACAGAAGCAGACATCGCCTTTCCCTGGGCATTGGTAATGGTTGCAGCCGACTCACCAACTATTACATAATTGGTTGCTTCTTGTGCCATGGATCTACTGAAGCCCTACCCACAGGTTTCAATGTGTCACTTGTTAAAATAAATTTGCAAGTACTGTTCACACGAAAAACGTCTACTTTTACAACACGTGAAACGTTAAATTAACGTGCACATTAAAGGGTTAACATGAGTGGTTGTGCTTCATTACTGCACCTGGTATAAGCCAATAGTCCAGACGGAGAAAGTAGGGCGTCGCCTAACCATTATATTACACTTACTTACAGATACTTTGCACACATCCATGAATTCCAGCCAACGACTTCTCACACTGTAGGAACACGTTCGAACCAACTTCAGTTTTTACATTCTGAGTAACGTGGTAGGTTTCTTACTGACTGTTAATGTGTACTTCCCCCCTTTTTTTTATGCTGTCGCTTTTTGACACCTTTAATGCCCGAAGAGCGCCCACGTGAAAAATGTAAATAATTGAGAAATTCTGTCAAATTGCGAACGAGCTGCGTGCACGACGAGTGCCATGGTGAATGTACTGAATCGATTTTCCATTCCATGTCTGCAAATAATAATCTCAAACTTTCATTTGGTGGAATTTCGTGAATAACGGCGAGAAGTTATTGATGTGGCTATCAATTATACTTTCCCCAAATATACAATATACTCCGTAAAGTATTAACATATCTTGGGACAGGAAGTAAGAAATATAACTTTAAAAAAATGATTAGCATAAAGGAAATTTCGTTTAAATCACGTAGACACAACCGACAATAAAAATTATTTCAATAACTATACAGTTAAGCCTTAACATTTGTGTAGTATAAAATGTTGACTAAGCATGGATGTATTTTTTGAGTTATTATGAACTAAAGTAGAGTTAATAAACAAATATTAAAATTGAAATTGTTATTAACACCAGCTTTGTTTAAATTTAGAAAATCCAAAAACAGGAATGTAATATCACGAAACTTTATTTCCAAAATACAGTAAGCTCTAAACTCTTCTAGCAACGGCTAAGTACTGAAAACATCAAAGCTTAGGTTTAAATCAGTTGAATTGTTTAAGATATAGATATAGGTAAGGTTAGGGTTAGTTAACAAGTGGGTATACGAGTGTGATTTTGTATCCGAATGTCTGTAAAATGAAAATAGTGTTTCAATTAGTAAATAGGGCCTATACTTGAAATGTATAGACTGAAAGAATAAAATGAAAATGAATGAGTAAAGAATTGAATAAAGCGGTAACTACGAAAACTACAACTAAGTGCGAAATGAAGAGATAATCACTAATTCCCTTTAAGAAATCACAAATATTACTCATTATATTTGGGAAAATGTTCTCTCCGAGTTTAAGTTTGAATGTGTTTATAATATATGATAGTAAACTAGAGACCATCAATGGTGGCTTCCAACGTATTGAAGCCCTGCTAAAATGTTACTTATAGGTTATTCCTTCCTCCACTTCATGCAAAAAAATTTGCTAAGTATAGAAAATTACGCCAAAGGGACGACGCCGATCATTTGTACCCGCACTTGATTTAATTATGTTTTGCATGAGAACTATTTCTTACTAGGTATTACCTCCACTATTATTTTCCCTCTGTTTTAGTTCATACTAATTATGAATGAAGTATTATAATTTATACAGGATGATTGAAAACAACACCGACAACACTTAGCAGTGTGCGGGACGGCAAACCGATCATTTTTCAAGAGGAGACCCATTACCGAAGAACCATGGTTTGGGGAATGTGGGACCTGTTCCATGGCCTCCACGGTCACCAGATCTCACACCTCTCGACTAACTTCTCTGGAGTACGTGCTATGAAGGGTGTGGTGTATGAGACCGCTGTACCATCAGAGGAGCAACTTGTCGCACGAATGCACTTGACCATTCAGAACACAAGCTCGTGCGCGTCAGTCTCTGCAAACTTTAATCGAGTAGGCGGGTCGACAATTCGAACCCATCTTGTGATCTACTGCACGACGTAGTGTTCCTCCATCTTTGGTCGGTGGTTGTTTAGTGAGACAGCGTGGGACGTACACCCATCACCATATCCGCACAGTCGTCAAACATTGGCGCCCCGCAGCGCCGAAGCGATGCTCGCACAGACATGGATCCTGTCATGAGAAATGACAGGTTTGCCAGCCCGCACATCACACCTGGCGTCGCCAGCGTTATTTTCAATCACCGAATAGGTAACGGATAAGTAAAAGTTCAATATAAATATATATATATATAAGATACTTACATGTAAACTCAAGTAAATAAAAGCTTGTGATACATGACATAATGTTTTGGTCCCTTATGGGGGCCAAACAAAGAATGAGGAAAAACGCAACTCTGAGGTAGAACACAATATTAAGTCACTCCGTCAATATTTTAGAAACCTTTATGATTATCCTGTTATACAAAGCATTAAAAATCACTTTACGTATTATGTTATATCTTAGATTGCGCCGGGGGAGCTCGATAATTTAAGTTACTCTATCCTTGCCATATTATATATTAACTAATATACTATTGTCACTCATCTATCTTAGTCTGACTAAGAGTTCATCGTCGACTGCTAGAGCTGCATTACCTTTATGTTGCCGAAGGCTGAGTGTTATCACGACGGCGGCAGACGAAACCCCATCTGCTGGTCCGTCTTGTCCCGTCGCCTGCGTGATGTGGTAAGACCCGGCTAACTTGCTCGCTTACTTTCATACTTGCTAGTTTATAAATTACTCTGTTTGTTTGCAAACTGCGCCTGAGGCTCGTGTACTGTTTGCCGCAGTGGCGCTTCGCTTCCTTGTCCTCGCGCCACGTTGGATGTGTGCTGGCGCCTTCACGCAAGCGCCACAGCAAGGGCTTGCCCACACCGTAACAGCATCACCAGATTCGTCATACATGAGTTGATTTTTCGAAGGTTTGGTTCAAAAAATTGCGAAGGTAATCCGATTGAGGTGAAACAGCCGCCTGTACCTCGACGCACTCGCCAGCAAAACCGCGTCACTGATAGGTCAGAAATGAAAGCACAACGCCAAGAATATGCTACGTGAACACGCGAGCCGAAACAGAAGGCAGCAGACTTTTTACAACCTTTTCCCGAAACCACATTCTCAGACGTAGCGAAATACCTACCGAGCTTTAAAATTCGCCGAGGTACGGGGTATATGTATGGTCTGGCTCGTATTTCGAAGTGTCCCAGGACTATCAGCAATTAAAAGAGCCAGACTCCACCCATAGGCCACATATGAACCAATCACCGTCGAATGGTGAGACGGCGGCAGGAGCGGAGAGAGAAGTGTTGACAGGATTCCGAACTAGGGCAACATCGCAGTCGGCGGGCTATCAGCGGATTGGATGCAGCCTCTCTACCTGGTCGGCCAGCGGTCACGAGTGGTAGTTAGCTAGCCAGCTAGCAAGTTAGCCAGCTAGCTCGGTAGGTATAATCCATTCACGGTTATTCTGCACTTTTCTGAAGCCCTGATAAAGTTATACTTGCAGGATATTCCTCCGTCTCGTGCAAACTAAACTTAACTAAGTGTGGAAATCACACCAGAGAGATAACGCACCACATTCGTGCGCACTAAGTGTAATAGTAATTTCTATAAGAACTATTTCTCACCAGGCGCTACCAACATACCTATTTTCTCCCTGTTTTTATTCAAATTATTTATAAATGAAGCATTATAATTTATAGATAAAAATATGAATAACATTTCAATTAAACATGAAAAAAGTAACTTTTATGAACACAAGTATAAAACGCTCGTGATAAAGGGCGTATTTAGGAAATAACTAAACACGTCATACATGGGGAGATTTTTCAAAAGTTTGATTCGAAAAGGTCGAAGAAACCGTGAATGGACTGTATGTAGGTAAGTAGGTAGGCTCAACATCCCGTCGACAGCGAGGCCACTAAGAGACGGAGCATGTTGCACAGGGAGGAGGAACTGGGGAAGGAATGCGGAGGAATCGGCCATGGTCTTTGCCAGAGAACCACCTCAGTATTCGCCTGGAGTGATTCAGGGAAACCATGGAAGGCCGAAGTCAGGATGGCCGGACCGAGAATCGAACCCGGGTCCTCCCGAACGCGAGTCCACTTAATTACCACTGCGCCGCCTCTCTCAGTTTCGACGTTGGGGAGAGCCCGTTTAGTTACTTTCTAAATATGCCATGTATCACCTCTGTTAACATGAAACTATCTTAATTTTCGTTAAATTGAAGTTTGACCAATATTCAAAATGTCATTACAACTGAGTGGGCACGAATTCGGTGCGTTGTCCTCTGGTGTAATTTGTACACTTATTTAAGGTTAGTTTGTACGATGCGGAGGAATATTCTGGAAGTAGAACTTCAGCAGGGCTTCAGAAAGGTGTGAAGTAACCGCAAATGGATCATAGTTTTGTCTAAGTTCCTGCTGCTGTATCGCTGTAGCCAAAGATCTGAGTGCGTTTTACGAAACTGCGGATCTCGGGCAGTTGCAACAAAAAAACAATAATTTCAGTTAGTTCATATTGCTCAATAAACTAGCATCAAACTCTCATAATTCCTGACTGTAAAAAAGTTATCTGCAATAACAGGGTTGCCACCCTTGTTATTTTCATTACGAAGGGAGATATTAAACGAGTATTTGCCCTTACAATAAAAATCCGGATCACATAAAACGATATTCGAAGAACATTAATTTACTTTCTGTTTCTTTCCTATGTTTCGCTCAAAATATAGTTCAAAATCTTGATTTTGAAGAGCTCATATATCCCTTAAGGTACACTTTAGGTGGAAACTGTCCTATACATTTCCCATTTTATTTTTCATATCACCTCATGAAGTTTTTCGATCGAATTCCGCCCCATGCTGTTTATGTTTATGTATATGTATGTATATATATGCATACACACACGCACGCACACAAGCACATACAGGATGATCCTAAACTTCAGGTCAAGACGTTGTGCAAAATGAATAAGAAAATGTTATACGACTGATGCCTTACAATGGTTAGTAAATGAGCTATGTGGCCTTGAAAATATTTATTTCCAAATAGTTATCATTTTTAAGTGCAAAAAGTAATACGCAAATAGTATCTTAAAAAAGTAGACCTACAAAATATGATTGTATTTCAGTAATCTCAACCTCTTCATTAAAAATACTAGCTGCTTTGTTGCTATGATACATTATTTATAAATCTGAGCTGAGACCAAAACTTTTGTGATGTGTATGAATCATAACTCTAAAAATAAAATAAAAAGGATGTCATAGTACACCCCTCCAAGGCGAAAGATTCTCGAGGAAATTTTTTGAAATGTTACGTTTGATTTCTCGCCAGCTATGCAACCTGTATGTCAGACCTCAACTTTCTTTGGCAATGCCAATACTATTACCCAACAAACTGGAACAAATATCAGAACATTTCAGGTGAAGAAATTAATAGTTATTGTAGACCGTAAGCCGTTATTCCGTTTCTCATTTGTAGCATTTTGGAGCCCGAGTTAATAATTTCAGAATAATATTGTGTGTGTGTGTGTGTGCGCACAGGATGATTCACGAAGGGTTGTATCAGGTCATTTGGAGTAAAATATGTCATGATTGTACACAGGTCCCATTACCAATATCTGCAGCGTAATTATAAACATTTGAAAGTTTCAGGAAAAAGAAGAATAACTGTTTCAGGAGTTTGAGAAATAGTTATTGGTCTTTATTGTTTACAATTGAGCATGGAAAACCGTATCGGCGTGCACTTATGTGGAACACGTACGTGGCATTGTTACACGATTACTACAACTCACAACCAGAGGTTACAGCCACAGGAAATGGGCAGGAACGGGACGTATTCACGCAGCACACAGAGAAATAGTCAGTCACACATCACGACGATAAACGACACTCGTTGTTCACAGCAATAGTCTAACGGGCAGAAACATATCACAAGCTTTTCGCTGTAAATAGATTCCAATTTTTCTCAAATTACCCTGCAAATGTTACGAACTGGACCCACATTTACATGGCATAAATTTTCTTCAAATGACTTAAGGAGTAAGCCCTTTAATAGGCGGCAGCTGCTCGTGAATCATCCTGTACACACACACACACACACACACACACACACACACACACACACACACACACACACACACACACACACACGACAGCGTAATATTACATTTCTAGACCAGCCGTTAGTGCGGAGCAGGGAGAAGAGTCCATCTGCACAGCTGCCAACTGTATATAACCGCTCCCCAAACATTTCGCTTCCTTTTCCGCCACCTCGCCAACACCTGAGGCGCGCTCAAAAGGACTTTTCGAGTCAAAGCCGTTGCCAGCAAAAAGCACCAAAGCGTACTTTATTTTTTTTTTTCACTTGATTAATATGGTCGTCCGGGTTTTTAATATTCACGACATATAAATGTTTTCCGGCGAAGCAGGCATCGTGTGTTGGACGTCGGAGTGGGGTTTTCTGGGCGAGGGGGAAAAATGAAGAGAGTGGTGGATGTGACGAGTAAGATGGATGGGCGGAGGGAGAGAGAGAAAGAGAGAGAGAGAGAGAATAGACGGTGGTCGCACTGCCTCTTTACCAGTACGGATCATCGGCGAGCTCATAAGTTCCCCGAATGAGTTCCCTACCTTTTCCTGGAGCATATTCCGGGAATGCCTTTTTCTTCTCCAGTCGTGCTTCCACCACCAATTCCGTCGCGCGAATCGCAGGAGCCTTTTGCCTTTGTGGCGAAAAATTCCTTTGGGGAGGACGCGGCGATGTTTTAGACGACAGAAAAACTACCTTAAGGATCCTATGTACTGAAACGTTTTCTGTGAAATCGTTGTTTGAGTGTAAACGCGTGTCTCGGTAAATAAATTTTCCGGAAATACGAAGTTTCGTCAGAAAGCATAAAAAACGATAGTCTATGTCGCTATCTTTTTACTTTTATCACATTAAGTGTATTAATGGAGAAAAAAATCGCGAAAGTGGTCAAATATTGCATTTTTTAAACCTTCCCCATTAAGTTTCTTTAAGCGGCAAGAGAAAAGTACGATTATACACTTGTAGTTTGGTCTGTGTGCTTTCATCGCGTGTAATAATATCCCACAGTTACAGATCTAGTTTACACAGTAAAGTGTTAGGACGGAAACACTGCACGCCTTGCGCGTAGGAGCGATGAGGAGATAGGCGTGCGTGTTAGTATCGCCCGTATCGCTCCCTCGCTTCTTGACCTTGGACGCGCAGCTACATAGTCCTCTTAAGGCTCCCACCTAGATGTCGCTGGAACTGCGTTTCAAAGTGCTTGAACTACTCGTTTTTCCACGAAACTATGAAACGTGAGTCCAATGTGCTGATCTACGAAAAGAATACACCCACCAGACGAGGGCTGTTGAGTGCTTTCAAGACATCACGCGCATTATAAACACCATTTCAGATCACTCCAAAATGGCTAAAAACGGCTTTTTCGAAGTGCTGTATCTAAAAAAATTCGCATCAGATACATACAAAACTACTCAAGAGCCCTCCATTAAAACCTTCCTACAGGTTTTCCATCAGTAATACAATAGAGTGACCGCTGAAAGTCCCATAGGTATACACAGTACGACTATAGCCTGTTCACAGTAAAGTGAGCATTTCTTAAGGCCTTTATAAATTTCTCTTTTCATCCAATTTCCACCTTCCAGCTGCTTTTTAATATAAACATCGCAAATTTACCAATAAACACATTGTATACATTTCACCGCAAGCAAAATTTAATGCCTGAGGCGGCAACAAGATATATTTATTAGTGTTTAATGTCTGTTGGGATGGCCTTTAAAAGTGCTCATTTTATCGTGAACAGCCTATAGAACACTGCACGCCAGTTCAGAGCCCTGCGCTTACCGACGATAGCGCAGTTGATGTGCGTGGCAGTCTCGCCCTAATCGCTCCCGCACTTCTCGGCCTCAAACGCGGAAAAAAAGCTGCAGGTAGGCGGGGACCTTAAGGAAAACCATCCATAGTAATATCGGATTCTCGGTTCTCTAGCTAGTTTATGTTTAAAAAAAAAAATCCCGAAAGGGCTCCTGTTTGGTGAAATCAATATTACGACGTAAACACGAGATAGTAGGTCAGTCGTCCCGCATGTACTGCCGTGAGTGAGTGAGGGAAGAGATTTGGGCGGCTGTTAACATCAAGGTATTGAGAGCCGTCGATGGTGAGTATGGAGCAGCGCTGGAATGAAAGGGCGGGGGAAACGGGATATCCCTGAGAAAACCCCGCTCCGAATAGAGACAATTGCCGGCACGATTCCCAAATGCCAAAATCCGGGAGCGGCACCGCCGGGAATCTGATCCGGTTCGCCCAGGTGGGAGGCGAGCGGTCTAACCACGGCACCACGACGGCCCCGTATGTAGTTCGAAGTATTATTTTCTAAAAATAAAAACCGTGAAAAAAAAAAAAAAAACAGAATTCCATTATGGCGATCGCATACCTGATGGATGGAATTCGTCGCAGCGTGTTTGCAATATGCGTCCCCCCCCCCCCCCCCGAAACTATTAAATTTCCCCCCAATTATTAACCTGCGAAACCAGACGAGGCTGGAATGATGGTCTCAAGACATCAAGCATACTTTAAAAATCATTTCGGAGCTCTCCTACATCGTTGAAACGGGTATTTCAGTCTGCTGTATCCTGAAATGTGCCACCAAGAAGCGAGTGAAACTACAATAGGACCATATATCGAGCTTTGCTACATACTCCACACCAATTAAATTACAGAATGCCCCAATTAAATGTACTCACGTGTGCAATGAGACGGTACAGAAACCACAGGGAAGAAGCCGGGGTGCAGTGTTTGGGAGACACCAGAGCCGTCGTGAGCTAATGTAAGCCAGCAGGAGAGTATACAAGTCAGGGGACTGCAAGGTCAACTCCCCTCCAATACGTCAACATGTCGCCGGAGCCAGCGGTCTGCGTGTCTGCAAACGAGGTCGTGGCGGAGCCCTCGTGCGTCCATCGTGCTGCATCGTAGAAGTATCAGTGGTGAGTAAAACGCCTAATTGAACGTAAGAAGGGACTTATTGACATAGAGGCCGAGGTCAGTATTACAGTCCGTATTAGAGTCAGGATAGAGTCGGTAGTTGAGAAAACCCTGCTACCTATATTGTAGAGTCATTGCTTTGTAATTAATTAACCCACATTGCTTATAACGTAACTTATAGTGTTGAATGTAAAGATAACGTAACGTTTATCAGTTATAAGGTGACAATAATTAAAGAGCTTACGAGATAATGAACGGCTAGTCTATCAATGAGTTCACGTCCCAGTCATTAAAGTAAACCTTTAGAGTCTTCATATTGTACACCCTCTGGAAGGGCAACCAAAGGAACGGTAACAATGTTTAATGATGGAAATGAACGATATTAAGGAAGAGTACAGTCACAGTGCACAAGTGAGGGCAGGACATCAAAAGTAATTAACTGCGCTGAATTATAGCCACTCTACGGGCGAGTAAATTTTATTGGGATATTCTATATAGGGTCACCACGTTGAGGAGGTCGTTTCTGAGTTGGCCCAGAGAGATCTCTCTTGTACTCTCGCTTTCGCGACAACGTCATAATGACGCCAGAGAGAAAGAGCGAGAGCACAGAGAGAGAGAGAGAGAGAGAAAGAGAGAGAGACAGAGAGCACAACGCGCCATATTTGTTTACATTTTTTCAGCGTTTGAATAAGTTATAGTAGGTTTCTGGACCAAAACCACGACGCATTTTGACTGTAAATGAATCGTTTCTACCGTTTTAGTCAACAAACTAACATGCAATTCCCGAATTTATAAACATATGAGACGGTGTCTGAAAAATATGCCGAGACAGCAGCCCCTCCCCACACACACACACACACACACACACACACACACACACCCTGTCCCGCTGACTCCACCTCCAGTGCTCGGGCCAGGGCGTCCTGCATGTTGTGGGGTGCAGCCAGACGTACCGATTGCCGGACCTCTGTGTTGACGATGGCATCGATGAAGAAGCCGATTGTGATGATATCGCGCGCCTCCTCGGGGCACCCTTCCAGAGTTAGGTGGGAGAGCCGCACAATGTCATACCATAGCTCCTGCAGTGGCTCCCCTGGTCACTGGGTGCGGCTTCGCAGCTGTGCATGGTGGGAATGTCACAGGTATCGGTCGCCGATACGTAGCTCCAAGGCCGATACCAGTGTGGGGTACTCCAGCTGATGTCGCTCTGACAGAGGTTGTAGTGTGCTGATTGCGGGGCTTGTCAGTACGGCCGCGAGGTTAATAAACCCGCTGTTCAGTTGTCCAGCCATTCTAGGGTTGCGACTATTTCAAATTGGTGTCGGTACTCCGGCCAAAAAGTCTGTTCCCGTTTCCCCGCTGCTGGCTGAGCGACACCAGAGCCATATATCTTCTTGCTCGCCTCCAAGGTTACTGTATTGTTTTCGTCTTGCACTGTTTCTTCGCCTTTTCTCGTCTGCCGATATGGCGGTAGTCGAACTCCGCTGCGGAAAAATTCTGTCATTCTTTTTTTAGTGCCTCTCATTTACACTATTTACAGTTTCAGTTACACTTTCTTTTGCACTAATAATTCGCCTACCCCTAGTACCTCGCAGTGCCGCCAGTTCTGCAGGCATTTTCCTCGTTAACATCCACTGCGTCAGTTATACAAAATATGTAATTTTTTTTTTTTTTTTTTTTTAGAAAATTATAAACTACTTGCCTATAGTCTAACTTTATTTACAATTGATTAATTAACAATTGCCCCCATCCCACTTCTGTCACCAGTGTTACATGAGGATGCCTGAAAGGCATATCTGTGTTACATGAGGATGCCTGAGGGGCGTATCTGTGTTCGTGAGGGATGGAGGTCTTAATAAAAATTAAACAACTACATTTGATTTCTAGTTTATTCACTCTGCTATAATCTACAGCATTAATTATCTGTTTCCAATTTTACTCTTTTTATTTAACAGTGAGCGCAATATTTGATGCCTGTTTCCCTTCTAATTGACGTCCTTAATTGTCTCTGCTGGTTAGAGTCAGTTAAATCATACTCCTTATCAACACCTGTTCAATATTTCTGTCACCACTGTCTGTCACTCACGCATTTAGTCTAATAGATCAGCTTGACGCCTGCAGTCACATACTTCCCTTCCATCTGTCACTTATGACGCTGCTTGCCTTCTTTCGCTCGGAACTTGGTCACTCATTCATTCATCTACTCAAACTCAAATGTCCCAGCCTGGAGGCCTGCCGCAATATGTAGTGTTGGCCATGACCTTCTCGAAGGTTCAACGCAACCCGAGTTACGCTAAGAGAACGAGGTCAGTAATCCAGAGCATTCTTCAGATAAACGCTGAAATCAGTACTGCCCGGGTCAGCGGCGTTGTGCCGCAAAAGAGATTGCCGTGTAAGCTCGCTTTTTGTAACTGATACGCGGTTCGCCTGCCTGCCGCTAGCACATAACTTCTGTCCTTCACTTCCACTCGCTCACGCGGGAGGCGAAGCCCTGAGCACTTAGCAGTATGTTTGTGCAGATTGTTGCCGACTGAAGGGCATTTTCTGAAGTTCCATTAACAAGCAATACTGTAGAATACCGTTTTGCATAATTACATTTTGATTTAAACATCTGATTTCGAATGATTGTTGTTAATTTTCCGCTGAAATTAAAACCGCAATTGATTTATCTGGAAAATTGCTTTCTATTATTTAATAAGCTTGGATTTCAAAAGTGCGTAGAATAAATTAAATGTGTTTATTATGCAAAAATCTAGAACTAGTTCCGCATGCCCACTGACCATAAAGAGTGATTGGGACACAAACAAATACATTGCTCTCTTGTTCTCTCTATCTCGTTGCCTTTTCTTTTAAATGCGTTAATTTCTTCTGTCATTCATTTTCCCTTATTTTATAATTTTTCCGCTTCCAGTGACCAGTTTATTTAAATTCCGGGTCCAGAAAATTTGGTGGAGAATATTAATAATGGACAAAGGTTATCAGTGAAAGAACCCATTTTAACATTTTATTTTTTAACCCCGAATGAAATTAAATAAATTATTTCATATTGTTTTTGACTTAAAAATAAATATACATAATTTAAAAATATATAAGACATTATGTTATGATATATTAAATTATATGATATGGTATGATATATAGTACGATCAGATATGGCATGGTATGGCATAAGATATGGCATATGGTATGATTCGGTATTATATATGGCATGAGGTGGTATAGTATTTGATATGACGTGGTATGCGACATGTTATTAAGTGGTATGACATAATATGATGTGGTACGATACATAACATGATGCGGTATGATAGTGGTATGATATTACATAAAATAAAATGTAATAAAATATGAATTAAAATGAAATGTAATATAATGTTATGTAAAAAATGTATATGATATTATATAAAATAAAATGTTATCTGGCATATATAAAGTAAAATTTAATATGATATAATATAAAATAAGATTATATTTGTTATTACATGAAATAAAATTTAATATTATATTATACATAATAATATTATATATGAAGGATATAAAATAATCTGTGATATGATACGAAATAAAATGTAGTATGATACCAAAAACATTAAATGTAATCAACTATAAAATAACATATAATTGGATATAGAATAAAATTATAATACTAAAATGTACATAAATACAATTTTAATGTAATTCAGCGAACCTCTAACACCCATGCCACTTATACACTCTTACTTTGACAGGAAGACGTCCTCCAAGACATACAAGTGCGTCTCATGTGCTCTGCTCCTTGAACCATGGGGAGTATTCATCCGCCTCCTTCCCGTATCCCCCCCTCCCCCCAATTCCCCAGGTAGCCCCCTGCATCCCACACGACGCAATTACCCGGCTGCTTTGACCAACCCGCGAAAGTAATTTCGAGCTCGTTACCCGCTACTTTACCCACTCCCGGCGGCGTATTTCACTAATTAAAACATAACTCGAATTCCTTCCTTGCAAAACATCGCCCGGCAGTAACTCAGCTCTTCGTCGTGGACATGTGTCACTGCAGAGTCTGATTTTACTTTCGGTTTTTTGCTTACTTAATATTTTTAAGAAGAAACATTTATAAAGCACGCATTCAGTAAAGAAATGCTTGCTACCTCGCTGTGCGAATAAATTTCAAGATCCAACTTGGTTATAAATTAAGAAAACTAGTTTGGTGATATTTATCCACCATTTATAAAATACTAAACAATTCACTAATAAATATTGGTCATATAAATTTATGACACATGCGCATTACTAAGTAAAAATAACATCAAGTATCTTTCCACCCTTAAGACAGAGTTAATATGGATAAAATGAGTGCAGGCTGCATCTCCTAACTGACTGACTTCCTGGCTGGGAGCACAGCGAGAAAACTCACCAGGAATCGACAATGACCACCACGCTTTACACGTGTGAACATTCCAAACTGGGTAAGACGTATACCGAATTAGGTCTGTCATTGTGGAAGAAGGTTGTGTTAATAGCCTGGGCGTCGAAACCCATGTAAATAATAATTATAGGTCAACTGGGGAGACTCATAGCGACTATGTAAGACAGTCACGACAGAAAGTCCAGGTTTTCACCGTCAAACGTCAGTTGGGAATCCATCACGCAGCGCCTGCAAATATGCAACCTGCTTAGGAGAGCGTGGTGAATAGTCAACCTCTGGGCAGTGCGTAGCGAGTAGTCAACTGCTGGGCAGCACCTGATGAATAGCTAATCTCTGGGCAGCGTCTGAAGAATATTCAACTGCTGGACTGCGCATGGCAAATAGTCAACTGCTGGGTAGTGCTTAGCAAATAGTCAACCTCTGGACAGCACCTTGCGAATAGGCAACCAGATAATTATGCTGATTGCAGATTTCGCCAGTGTTACAGGAGTTCCCCACGACCAGTAGGCGTTTGTGGCTGTGCCCTTAGAGGGCAGCCCTAGAGTCTGGATACACTGAAAACTATTTCACACCGAGGACAGTTAAGTTATTTGTTAGCATACACTGTCACGTGCATTTGCGTTCCGTTTCAATGTCCCTTCAGTATACACGTGTGCGGTACGATCAAGCATGCATTTAATACAGTGAAAAGTGCAAGCGGGGGAAATTTGAGAGCTTACGTGTGATTGTCAACAACCTGGCAGGTACCTGACGGCTGTAAGTTTGTGTCAATGGACCGGACCGGCGAAAGGGGCGCTATGTTTACATTAAAGTTCTAAATGGCTCTGTCATTCCGACGGTTAGTTATTCCAGAGAGCTCGCGACTATTCTTTCAATGAACCCAGAGGATGAACGCCAACTTTTACACGCAAGGGTTTGTGAATGAAGTACGGTTAGTATGGTTTTCATACTTCTCGTCATCCCTGTGAGTATCACTGATATGTTTGGAATCAGACTGATATTTAATTACTAACTTTTATGTATGTAGTACAAACACTCAAGCAGGGGAATTATAAATGATACAGATAAATGGAATTAGCCAGAGATGGCCACGGAATCAGTTGCATTTCAAACAGTGGAATGTTGCTGACTATTTAAATTCGACAGCGGTTATAGCGAATGACAGTCCTTCCACGTACCTGCAAGCACTAACTCGTCAGGCAGAAGTACATTTATTTCTCGGTCATCTTGTTCCTTACAAGGTAAACATTTTGCTACAATTTTTCTGCACGAGCTGTGCGTGAGTACGTTTCGTGTGTGAAACTCGCTTAATATTTTCCCACGAGTATTTTCGCGCGTGGTCTCGTGGGTGACGCGTTGTCTACAGCGAGGATGCAGGTATGTGGTGACGCGTTGTCTACAGCGAGGATGCAGGTATGTGGTGACGCGTTGTCTACAGCGAGGATGCAGGTATTTGGTGACGCGTTGTCTACAGCGAGGATGCAGGTATGTGGTGACGCGTTGCCTACAGCGAGGATGCAGGTTCTGTGAACAGAAAAAACCAATCATCGCTAGAATGAAGAAGACTTGTTGGCAATATGTAAGTAGTTTATATGCATATACAAGTGCATACAACGCACCCAGGAATAACTTAAAATCATAAATTACCATTCGTTATATTTTCCCATCTTGGTCATACTGGTGGAGTTTGTTGGCTGAACCTGTACTTCTAGGTACACGAAGGCAATACAATAACTCTACAAGTGGTGTATAGTACGCTAGCAACAATGAAATATTTCCTCCAACACATTTCATTTCTTTCGGGGAAAATTATTTAGTTCGGCGTCGGTTGTCTGCCTTACGCCCTCTTTACACTGTCAAAATTTGACATAAAAATCGAAAGACGAAACAGGCTGCTGCTGTGTTTCAGTGCAATCTAATACAGGAGGAAATGTGACGAATGTTGGTATTAACTTTTACTTATTTACCTAATTTAAATTTTATTTGTCAGAACAATTTCTTGTCCACAATGAAATTCAATGTCTCTGGGTTCTTGAAATCATTGTATATTAACCACTTCGAATCGCATCCATGCTCACAGAGAATCTATATCAATTAATTATCTTCGCGACCTTTATTTTGTTTCCTTCTACTGTTTGCCATTTCAAAGTTTCGTGATGCCGCAATCGGCCATTTTCGTCATGCCCAATTATGATTGGCCGAGCCCGTCAAAAACCCAAGAAATTTTGGAACCCGTCCAATTTTCAAAACATTTCATGGAAACTACAGCTATTCAATTTTTCCAGACAAACATGGCCGCGATAATGCAGTTTATATGAAGTGATAACTTTCAATCTTTATTTGACCAAACTTATTGGAAGCAAATTTGACGCAAATGTTTGATAGTGTGACAGGGGATGCACATTGCCACTTGTGGCCCAGCTCTCGCATGGTGGCTCGGTTTGTTAGTTAAATAACGTGCATCTCGCAAATATGCCTGCTTGTATAATCCAAGCGGGGTCATCTTCTGTATGTCGCGGAGCTGTGGTTACAATGCCATAGCACTATCCATACTAGAGGTCAGGGGGAATTCGCTTACCTGAGAATTGTCGGGAGTTGAGCTGCATTCATGCCCTGGTGGTGTCTCGGACAGACATCAGCGTTTTGGGTATTACCCAGGCGATACCACGCACTTAGAGCTGAATACGAGGGCATGAGTACTTGAGGAAGGACGAAAAAGGTTAGCTTTGTATCTGGTTAAAACAATGCCAGAGCTGGGCACGTCTGCGATGAAATAGGGTGAGCCCCTTGCCCCGCCGAATTAGCGGTCGAGGCGCCGTAACGCCTGCGAGGGCTAAGAGCGTCACACTGGGATAGAAGATGCGATATCACAGACTGTTACATAAATATGTAGCTCCTGTAGATTTGTCACTGGCGGATAGTTTGAGATAACCTTGCTTGAGTCCTTCATATCGTCACGTGCGGTCGGTGTTTCGAGGCACAGGTGATATAGTCTATTCGCGGTTTCTTCACACTTTTCGAATCAAACTTTTGAAAAATCACCCCATGTATGACGTGTTTAGTTATTTCCTATAGATTCCATGTTACACAATCGTTTTATACATCTGTTAACATACAAGTATCTTGTTTTTTCGTTGAATTAAAATTTTATCAATATTTTATTTATAAATTATAATGTTTCATTTTTAATAAATATGTATAAAAACAGTGAGAAAACATGTGTGTTGGTAACGCCTAGTAAGAAATAGTTCTCATACAAAGTAGTATTACAACTGAGTCTGCACGAATTCTGTGAGTTGTCCTCGGGTGTAATTTTATAGTATTAGTTAAGCTTCGGTTGAATAAAGCGGAGGAATATCCTGGAAGTAGATCTTTATCAGGGCTTCAGAAAAGTGTGAAGTAACCGTGAATGGATTATAGTTTATATTATGTGTTGTGGGAAACCCTTCGACGCAAGGCAGAGATTGACGTAAAATGTCCCGCCATATTGGGACCGTGCTGGTGTAGTGGTTAGATTCCTCGCCTCCCACCCAAGGCGTACCGGATTCGATTCCCGGCGGTGTCGCTCCCGGATTTTCGCATGCGGGAATCGTACCGGACGATGCCGCTGGTCGGCGAGTTTTCTCGGGGATCTCTCGTTTCCCCATGCCCTTTTATTCCGGCGCTGCTCCATACTACACCTCGCTTCGCCCTCACCGACGTTGAGAGCCACCCAAATCTCGGCACTCCAATCCCATCATTTTGAACGCAGCTGCGTGGGAATGGTCCTCGCTACTGTGGGCGACTCGAGATGCGAAGAACGTTCTGGGCCAGGTTACCTCTGCTATATAAACCGCGGCTATGTCTCTGTATTAGTAGCTTTGAGAAGCCGTTAATACCGGGCGCGCGTCGACGTGAGGCGATATTATTCCGCCTAATGCAAATAAAGCGTAACCAAGTATAGATCTTGTGTACTCAGTGTAATCATATTCTACCTAACAACTATTTTTTTTTTACCAGACCTCAATAACTAAACTGTTTTCTCACTTTTTAAATTCATATCTACTTTAAATGAAATATTATAATTTATAGATAAAATATATAAAATTTCAATTTAAACAAAAATAATTTATTTTTCGTTAACAAAATTTTAAAGCTCTTGTGATACATCATATATTCAGGAAATAACTAAACGCTTAATACATGGTGTGATTTTTCAAAGGTTGCATTCAAAAAGTGTGAATAAACCGCGAAAAGGCTATATTTACTGGCTGGACTTTAAGATAGTGGCACTTATCTCGCGAGTGACTGGCATAGAATAATGTAAATGTATGGCAGTGGGCATTTTGATCTTCTTATATCTGGAATTTATTAGTGAATATTATGTTAAAGTAAAAAGGCAGTGATTAGGGTTTTAATTTGAATTGAGGATAGCATATTAATTCTGCTCACTGATAAGTACAGTATGGGTTAAATATAGTGATATGCAGTTGTAATTTGTAATTAATATTGGTATGCATTTTATACGATGGTAAAAACATAGGAAATTAAATTCAGTTCATTAATTTTACTAAGGCAACCATCATTCAAAAAACTTGTATAAGCTCTACGAACTTGCAACCACTATGCCACAAAACAACGCAGAAGAAAATAAGTAAAAATCCTATAGGATGTTCGTTGTTGATTGAGCAATTTTGAAAGCCCTGCTTAAGATCTACTTATCTCCTATATTTTGTACACTTCTGCCATTTGTAGAATTTACAGTGACTTGGGCCTAATTAGGGTACTTTATTCACGCACCAATCAATTGTAAACGTGCAATTGTTAAAATTCGTGCTATTTTTGTGTACACAGGAAAAAAAAATGCCTACTTTATTGATGTACCACAAATGTATACATTGCACACGCAGGAGGATGTCAAGACTTAGAATTATGTAACTTGATTCGTTGCCAACTCAACAGGAAACTCACATGTCGGTGTGGATCGTAGCGTATACGTAGGTAAGTGGCAGTGGGTTTTTTTTTTCCTCCAGAGGTTGATTTCAAGAGTACTCACTTTGCCGTGAACAGCCTATACTCAGAAGTTATAGTATTATCGCTGGCATCAGTTTGTTCAGCGGAACTCGCAGCAGTGCTTGCAGCGATAACTGTCAGCGCTGCCGATTAATGCGCTCATCTCGCTGAACACACACACACACACACACACACACACATAGAGTCTCTCGCCTCCAGGGCTGCCAGATGGCACAGTTCGATACTAAATCGGTATAATTTGACTGCCATCTGTATCGTGGGGATTAAAATATATATATATATATATACGTTATTCGTTTTTAATTTATTTGTAATATTAAATATTGCGGGAGGGAGATCAGGGTAGACGTGACAGCCTCTCCGTGGATCCCCGTGGAAACTACATTTCAGGCAAATGGTTGCCTTCATTCCCGCGGAGATTCCCAACTCACATGATGAAATTACAATTGATTTAATTTTAATATTAATATTTTGTAGTAGTCTAGAATTTTAAACAAACATTTTAATTATTTTAAAGTGAATTTTTAAAAATAAAATTATTTCAATTTTAATTGTAATATATCGTGAAAGTTTGAAATTTTAATATAGTTTTATCGAATTGTTTTGATATTTCTCCGAACACTTTAATTATTTTAATGTATATATTTTTAAACTGTTTACGTTTTATGTATTTATTGATGATTTTTGTCATAAAATAGTAATTTGGCTGAGAAGACTGGATTTAAAAGAATGAAGCAAACTAAATTAAAAAAATCAAAGATAAAGGAATTTTAGATAATAAAAATTTCAGCTAGATTCATAGGAAGACTCGGAGGGCCTGAAGGCTAGGAAGACAAATATTTATTTACTGTTACTGTATCGTATTTGCACAGTGCCAAGCCACGTAAAATATAATATAAATAATCAATTTTCATCCGTATGCCTGTGCAGTGTATAACGAACGTATGTCGAAAACAGTTCTATTGGTAGTTGAGTCGTGAGTGGCGAGTATGAGAATGCGCAACGCTGTGCGTGCAATAAGTCGAGTCACGGTCACTTCCAACTTTTCTGAACTTATACGTACAGGATGTCCCTCCGCCTCGTCCAAACAAACCTTAACCGAGTCTAGAAAATTACACCAAAGGGTGAATGCATTGCATTCGTGCGCACTCAAGTGAAACAATATTTTGCATAAAAAACTATTTCTTACTAGGTATTACTGACAAGCCTATTTCATCACTATTTTGATTCGTAGCCTATTAATTATAAGTTAAATATTATTATTTATAAATTAAATATAGTTAAAACTTTTTTTTTAAGGAAATGAAGCTACTTTTATTTGATGTTTACACAAGTGTAAAATGCTTGTTGTATACAACACAATTATACAACAACCAAACTTACATTGCGTGGGGTATTGTTCAGAGGTTTCATTCAAAAAGTGCGGAAAAAACAGCGAATACACTATACTATTAGTGCCATCCATCTCTGGGATTCCTAACCTGTGTGTTATCGGTCAGTGTTGCATGTACTTAGACATTGGCCTACCAGCGTCTAAGGTGTAAAGAAAAAAAAACCTTATCTCTATTTTACTTATGGTATTTTGTTTCGTTGTTTTGTATAGCCATACCGGATTTTGTATTATTTCATCATCTAATTTTTGAATGAATAGTGCAATGGGGGGAATGACTAGATGGAGATTTTGGGACATTCGCCATTGCGATGCAGTTGTCTCACGAAAAATAAACTTAAAATAACACAAGTAACCTATGGACGAGAAAATAAATATATGCGTACTACACTAGAAAATTCTAAGAGGGAATAGAGTCAAAAAGCAGAGCAACAACTAATTACGAAGAATATAAGTATTTATACACGACCAACAGATAACACACAGGCATCTGCATCGCAGTGGCATATGTCCAAAAACCTCCACTTATCCACGATCCAAGTTGTATAATCTAAAACGAATAGTTGGCAGCCTTGCTCGCCGCCAACACACGTGCGCAGTTTCGCTACCAGGACTGGTGGTGAACGCAGACGGGAATTAAAGCGCCCACGGGGAGATAAGCAATCACTGCAGGCGGTCCCCAGCCCGCGATCTGATGAAACAAGATTACTTCCTCTGTGGGAATACGACAAGTCGAACACGCGATGAAAATTTACCCGTTTACTGCAAGACGCTCTTCTCTCTCTCTCTCTCTCTCTCTCTCTCTCTCTCTCTCTCTCTCTCTTAGCTACCCTATTCTCCAATTACAACATAATTATTGCTTTACAAAAAAAAGTACTAAATTTTTTTGCTATATTCAGTATTCTTTTACACTTTGTTAAAAAGTATTTAACAAGACTAAGCATATTTTTAAATTTAAAGAAAAATTGTGTATATTCTGCAAGAATGCATTCTCTAAATGGTTATTTATGACATAGAGAAATAAACAAAGTTATCATTGAAACTTCAACTTCGGCGGTAAAATTAACTTTGAAGACTGTTCATGGTAAATTGAGCACTTTTGAAATTGACCTTTGAAAAATGTCGCTACCCCTATAAGCATATATTTTAACGAACACAATGTCTGACATACACCCAGTAATGTTGGTAACGATGTAGGGAAAAATAGCTCCATTTCTTAACATTGAACAAGAAGTGCTAGGTAGACAGATTGTTAATACTATAGTAATGTTGGTAACGATGTAGGGAAAATAGCTCCATTTCTTAACATTGAACAAGAAGTGCTAGGTAGACAGATTGTTAATGCTATAGTAATGTTGGTAACGATGTAGGGAAAAATAGTTACATTTCTTAACATTGAACAAGAAGTGCTAGGTAGACAGATTGTTAATACTATAGTAATGTTGGTAATGATGTAGGGAAAAATAGCTCCATTTCTTAACATTGAACAAGAAGTGCTAGGTAGACAGATTGTTAATACTATAGTAATGTTGGTAACGATGTAGGGAAAATAGCTCCATTTCTTAACATTGAACAAGAAGTGCTAGGTAGACAGATTGTTAATACTATAGTAATGTTGGTAACGATGTAGGGAAAAATAGTTACATTTCTTAACATTGAACAAGAAGTGCTAGGTAGACAGATTGTTAATACTATAGTAATGTTGGTAATGATGTAGGGAAAAATAGCTCCATTTCTTAACATTGAACAAGAAGTGCTAGGTAGACAGATTGTTAATACTATAGTAATGTTGGTAACGATGTAGGGAAAAATAGCTCCATTTCTTAACATTGAACAAGAAGTGCTAGGTAGACAGATAGTTAATACTATAGTAATGTTGGTAACGATGTAGGGAAAATAGCTCCATTTCTTAACATTGAACAAGAAGTGCTAGTGGACAGATTGTTAATACTATAGTAATGTTGGTAACGATGTAGGGAAAAATAGCTCCATTTCTTAACATTGAACAAGAAGTGCTAGGTAGACAGATAGTTAATACTATAGTAATGTTGGTAACGATGTAGGGAAAATAGCTCCATTTCTTAACATTGAACAAGAAGTGCTAGGTAGACAGATTGTTAATACTATAGTAATGTTGGTAACGATGTAGGAAAAATAGCTCCATTTCTTAACATTGAACAAGAAGTGCTAGGTAGACAGATTGTTAATACTATAGTAATGTTGGTAACGATGTAGGGAAAAATAGCTCCATTTCTTAACATTGAACAAGAAGTGCTAGGTAGACAGATTGTTAATGCTATAGTAATTTTATTTTATTTCTGGGTACGTATTTCTTTTAAATGTAATGTTTACATTTCTAATACTTTCACCATTTCACTTGAATGTCGCTTGAACATAGTGAACAGGCCCATTGCAACGTTAAATTTACGTATGGTGAAATGATACAGTGTAATCAAAGAAGTAGATTCGAAGCAGAGATTCAGAAAGTGTTCGCTTCGCCGTGAACGTGCTATATCTACTGGTACTCATGAATATTCTATAGCTGCAACGTCAGCAAATTTAGAGAGTTTTTATTTTTGGGTCCGCAGCTGTAGGAATTAGAAACCAGATATTTTATAAGTTTGCGGTGGAACCATTATTATTCACCGCCGATTCCAACCTTTCTGAATCCCAGCTTTTGTTCTACTTGCAGGCTGTTCCCTCGCCACATGCAAACAAAGCTTAACCAAGTTTATAAAATTAAACCAGGGGGACAAAGCGCCCGCATTTTGTGCAAGCAGTTTGACAATACGCGATATTCTGTTCCTAGTATTGAATAGTTCTGTAATCAAGTTCGAGGGTAACAGCAACAGAATATTCTGTTAGGTTATTATACGCCATTCACGGCAAAGTGAGTACCTTCGAAGCCCTAGTTATTTTTTCGAACAATTGATTTCCTTCCATCACTTGTTAATGCAAACCCTGGTCAGTGAGTAATGAACACAGTGTATAAATTCACCATACTCAAATAATACCATACAAATACCAAAAAATACCATACAAAATACTCAATACCAAAAGTCCGATGCCACAATGAAATCTATTATAAGTTATCATGTCTGATGAAACGGCTGCAAAAAGTGCTCACTTGACCGTGAATGGCATATACAGTTCTGTTTGCTGTGGTAACAATCCAAGTATTGTTGAAGTTGATCTTTTGGAGGTGCTATCTTCTCTGAAGTTGGGACGAAGTGCTCTGTCATAGTAACAACATGCATAGTAGCAAATACAATCACATGCAGTAATACAAAAAAAAATTATGTTTGTATTACTATCTATAGGCTGCTCACGGTAAAATGAGCACTTTTTAAAGTCCTGCTTAAGATCTACTTGCATACATGTTGTGTGTTCCTCCGCCTTATGTAAAATTAATATTGCCACGGGCCTCGCCACTTTATTCATGCGTCGGTCATGTGAAACTGTGAAATTATTAGAAAAGTAAATAATGTACAAACCTGATCATTTTTACACTACGATGCATTAAAAATAGTTATTACAAAAGGTTACCTAACACTATTTGTTCAACGTTACTATATGTAACTACTTTTCCCTCCATCGTTACCAACTTTACTGGACACATGCCACTCATTGCGCCCGTTAATATATATGCAGGTAGGGGCAGTGACTTTTTTCTAAGGCTGAATTCAATAGTGCTCACTTTATCGTGAACAGCCTTTGTTTTAACAATATTTAGATGGTACCTATGTCCCTATTTCAGCAGTTCACATGGTTATTACAAACGTCTTTCTATCCGTTTAATTGTTTGTAAGAAAAGAAAAAAACATTACACAGTCAGCTACAGCGAAATCCTAAACAGCAGTCTCTGCTTGAAAAAGCTACATGCTCATGACCTCCGCGAGTGAGTCTCGGATGTTGCCCTGGCACTGTCGGCTCAGAGCAAACAAACACACCGCTGTATTTGCACTGTGTCCGCAATTTCAGACCGCAGGACGTCGTCATCGCGACAGATGACATTCCCATGTTTACCAACTTCTAGGAAATAACAGATCTCGGATGAGAAAATTGAGTGTCAGCGAGGAAAATTTTTTTTTTTTTGCTCATCAAGCTATGTGAAGGATAACAAAATAAACTACTATGCGTTCAATAGCTGGCAACAATTACGGCGAGTCCCTTGTAAACAATATCAAACGCTTGAATGTTTCATACAGTCATAAGGAATCATTGCGACAGAGATTGAAAAATTAACAAACAAGCTTCCTGTGCACTCTCTTTCCACACAATTTTAAGATGTAACTATACGGTTTTAATACAGAAATCTTTTCCGCGAAGATGCACTACTATTGCACTATTGCATTGACATATGATGTGACAAGAGAATCCCATAGATAACATGAACGACAGAGATGGCAGTCGTAGCGGAAATATACTATACGCGTTATCTCAAGGTTATGGACTTGGCAAATTAAGCAGCTGTTATCTCTTATGCATGAATGAAATCTGTCTTGTTAATCAGACTGCTGTAATTAGTAATTATTCATCGCCTGTTCTGTTTTCTCGTAATAAGATGAAGTTCGAGCTTTATATTTATAGGAAGTTAATTGGTACAACGGGAAATTTGCATATAACCACATGACCACATTCACGTTTCAATAACGAATTCCATGAGTGGCCAATGAAATATGGACATTCATCTATGCTCTGGAAAAAAGATGTACATTGAGATATTCCATAGTTTTCTAAAAGGTTGTACTGTTTGCAGTGAGACCCACACGACTACTAGGGAGAACCTTACGTACGAGACTTGTATCTCGTTATTCTCTACAACAGGTTATTTGTCAAATCTCTATACCATATCTCGGATAAGCTGACTTCATTATCAGGACGTCAGCCCAAAAATAATGAAATCAGTGGCCCCAACGATACGTGCAAATGTGTACACGCACTTCGAAAGAAAAAGCAAGCGGTAAGGACGACTCTGGTAAAATCGTCAAAAATCTCATCGACTTTATGTTTCAGGCAATGAAATAGCATACATCTATTGGACTATAAACTGTTGCCTTATGACAGGGACGTAGAAAAAAAAATCGATATATTTCCACGATATTTTATCGAAATCAATATCTTTTCCCAGGTATCGGGAATAAATATGTTTGAAACACCCTTTTTAATAAACTTTGTTTTGAATACAAAAAAAAATTAATTAAAAAATTACAATGTTAACTTTTGGAAACATGCACCAAAAACCGGTGTCACATTTTTCTGCAATCTATCATGTCCTCAATACGTAATATTCCAAGCGATGTTAAGTGTTCGAGTTCTTTTATGCATAGAATATCGAATGTCAATGTACCGAAAAGCGATAGTTTTTTTTTCGATACATCATTTCGTAAAATTATACGTTTGTTAATATCCAATATAAATAGCATCGATATTTTTTTTCCCCCGATATCAACATCTCTACCTTATGATTTTATTCTTGAATAGTATGAGGCTAAGTTTAGCAGATTCACTCGTACAACACTTAGAATGTGGCGTGACCTCGACGGGAATCGAACGAATTAAACGAAACACGCGTTTACCGCAGCCCTTGTAATGTTTCTGGCGGGACGCAGCTTCTCTCTTCTGCAGGCTCGACTGTTCCGAGTGATCGGCGCGGGAAACCAAGCGACGCGAGATGGGGGCGAAAGAATTCCGCGCGAGAATCTTTATCCCTCCGGAAGAACAAAAATTAAATTAAAAGGGTCGCCGAAGATTTTCCAAAGGCGCGGCACGTAGCGCCTGGAGTCTCGGGGAATCGACTCCGTGTCGTTGGCCTGGTAACGATGGAGCGATAAAAGGGAAGGATCAAGTCGATTCCTCGCTATTCGCGCTTCCTGCTGCCTCACGACACCCTCCCACCCCCCACTTCCTGGACCGTTAAGGGGGTCGGTAACCGTCCTCAACCCCTCTCACACCCAAGAAACATCCTGGCGGATCCTCCAAGAGCCATTCCCGACAGTCGATTGGCACCGAGTACCCTCGCGCTCCGGAATGAACAGTTAGGAGTGTTATCCTGCTCTTGGTAGGGGTGGACGAGAGGTGAGAGGGGGGCAGACGTCAGAACGGCGGCTTATTGGTCGGGGGCTTTGGCGGCCGCACACTTCCCTCGCCGGCGCAAGACGCAGCCTCCGGGACGAGACGTAACGACGCACTTAGGTATCTTCACGGGCGACGGCAAGTTACGCGAAGCCCCTGGTTGTTATGTTTGCCCGCCCACCGTCACCGCTCTGCGGGATAGCATAGCTACACGCAACTAACATCCAAGAGAGAAATTTAGCTGTTCCTGGCAAACGGAGCACATTTGAAGACCTTGATTGTACGCACACTGCGTATTGTTTTGCCACGTGAAGAAACAACACCATTACGAATATAATTATCTAATGCATGTGTCGGTAAAGTGAACCTAATATAAAATAATAAATTAGGAAACAAAAATCTTTTTATGTTCATGAAAAAAAAAAAAAATGATGCGAGATAAATATTTTCAGTAGTCCCAAATGTTTGCCTTCAACTTTTAATTCAAAGTAAATACATGTAACTACTTTCCATAATCTATTAACAACATTATTGCGCCAATGCCAGTCACTTCAAATATTGATTTTAAAAGTTCTTAAATAACTGTGAACAGTCTATGCCAACATTTAAATACTCTATAATTTCGCGTTATAAACTGTAGGGAGAGAGACGTAATGTATTATGTGTTAGTTTCACGTGTATTGCTGGACCTCCGCTCACATGGTACGCTTTGCACGAGTAAATTCTATTAAAGGCTGTTCGCGATAAAGTGAGCACTTTTGAAATCAACTTTACAAAAAAGTCACTGCCCCTACCTGCATATACGTTAACGGGTGCATCGAGCGATATGCGCCCAGTAAAGTTGGTAACGATGGATGGGAAGAAGTTCCGTATCTTAACGTCGAATAAAAAGTGTTGGATAACCATTTCTGATCATGTAATTATTTCTTTAGCTTTTCGCTTTTCTTCTAATGCATCGAAGTATAAAATGAGCAGATTTGTAAAATTTTTATTTTATTTTACTAACAATTTCATAGTTTCAATTGACCGACACATGAATAAAGTGATGAGGCATACGGCAATGTTAATCTTACACAAGGCGGAAGAGTACACAACGTGCATACAAGTAGATCTTAAGCAGGGCTTTCAAAAGTGCTCATTTTGCCGTGAATAGCCGAGACTAGCCTTAACCTTTGGTAATCGAGTGTGTTAATTGTGAGCCGGTATGTTTTACAGGATGAGCTTTTACAGTGGCAGCAGCCAATGAGCACGTGGATTCTGTTAGGTCGTGTATAGGACTTTGGAGTCTAGTATGGTGCTTTTTTTTTTTTAACGCAAAATGGTAAAGTATCTATACAAACGTAACTGAGAACATTCATTTGCAATAAACTTGTTATGACAGGATAGTGTGTAACATACTTCCATCATTTAGACAATACACGTTATGACCTTTCCGGCAAGAAAAAATAAATTTCATGCATTTATGCTTTATTAGATGTGACAATCATAATTTTTCTTTTGCAAACCAACCATTACCAAAAAGTGAAAGCGAAATTCTGGAGTACATTGCTTTTTAAATTTTAAAACATGCTTATCTGCAGAAGATTTTACAGAATTGGACAGCCATATAATAAAATATGTGCAACTTTTTTCTTAAAGTAAAAAAATAGGGAAAATTTCAAAACTTGCATGTACGATACTGTACACGTATTTAGGTAATACATTAATTTTTTAAATGTTAATATTCTTTTCTGCAAGAGAGCTAGTCATAGTCTCTGTATAATTACAATCGAATTGTAACTGATTTATGTCTTAGCAAATTTATGGATGCAATATTTTTATTTGATTGGTGTGATATCACATTCGTTCAATAAACGTGACACAGTTTTTCATTAGCTGTGGTTATTACTTTCTTGTCACTACCCATTATTGAAAGTGTAAAATAAAATGCCAGATACAGTATATATTTAGTGCTAATGGGCTATGAGGAAATTTAAATATTTATTTAAATAGTTTTCTGCGGGAAAGCGTCACGGTTAACTGAGCAATTAAAATAAATAAAGAACTACAGTCCGTGACTGCTTTTATGTAAATGAATACACCAGCTGCAGTTTATTTCTGCAGTAGAGTTGGCAGTAAGACGTGGAAAGTTTTTCTGTGTTCAAACTAGAATTAAATCTTTAATTATTTTCTGCCACTGATTTAATTTTTTGTTCGTTTCCATAATATAATGAAATTAGTTAAGTCAAGGGCTCTGACTACCAAACCTACAGACACAGAATTTAAATGGGGAATCAAAGTGAAAGAAATGCCTTCCTTCTAAATTCGTCAGATTCAATGATAGTCTTTTCAAAAGAAAAAAAAACATACATAATTTTCTAGAGAATCCTGCCGGTTTATGATATTACAAAACTTTCTATTCATTCATATTTTTTGTAAACTGCAAATTTTAATGCTAAATTATAGGAAAATAGACATTATTCATAAAATTGGTAATATTTATTAACGCGCCCGTAAATATAATTACGTCATTATTTAAAAAAACATCGTACAGAAAACCAATTATAGGTTAAATTTAGTGAGCGAATTATATTGGTCGTAGAATTTCTGAAATAATAAGAAACACGTGTGAATCGGAGATGACTAAGGGGAAACAATATCCAGCTTCAGATGTGCCAACTTAAAACCGGTCCTTGCCTTTCCTATTTTCTACGTATCTTATCGAAGCGGCGGACCTTCTCAACATAATTGATACCACACCTGCGTACGAGGGTACGGGTCACGGATTCCCATATGTCTTGGAAACACTTTCCCCCACCACCCCCCGGATTTTTGCTAGTGGGAATCGTGCCAGGTTCTCACACTTTCCTCGCCCCTTCATTCCGGCTCTGCTCCATACTCACCTCGCTTCACCCTCATCGGCTCCCAAGACCTCGCTGTTAAGAGCCGCCCAAATCTCTTCACTCGCTACCTCAGAGTGAAGATGTAGTATAGTACTTCACAGTAACGAATTTCTTCGTTCCCACTGGCAGAAATTTTTGTAAAGAATCGCATGACCTTGACTAGAGTGCAACACATTGTTTACATAAACAAATACCCTGAAATTTTACTACGCTATATCTGAACAAGTTTCATTGCAACTGGGATCGGTGGAAGACAAAACAACAGCAGAAGAAAAATCAGGAGTTTATAAGGTACCCTGTTCATGTGGAAAGGTTGTTCAAAGGTCAGAGCGGCAGGAAGATTACCAGAACAAAAGACCCCAGCAGGGTCTAAAAGATCTAAAACCAGCAATAATTCTCCATAGCAAAACACTCCATGTACCAGGTACGTTATGGATTTCGGCAAGTACAGTACCACAGTACCATTGCCGACATATGCACTTACAGGGCAAGAACAATTAGCGAGGCAATAAAAATATTAAAACACTCCTACAACGTGGACAGGGATGATGGGTACAAATAAAATAAAATATGTATAGTTGATTCACGGTATCTTCAGCCTTTTCTGAAGCCATGCTTAAGTTATGCTTCCAGGATATTCCTCCGCCTCGTGCAAACTAAGCCTAACTAAGTCGGGAAGACAGTATTTTGTATAAGAACTATTTCTTACTAGGCGCTACCAACACACATGTGTTCTCACTGTTTTTATTCAAATAATTTATAAATGAAGCATTATAATTTATAAATAAAATATTAATAACATTTCAGTCCAACAGAAAAAAAAGTAACTTTAATGAAGACAAGTATAAATCTCTTGTGATACAGGGCGTATTTAGGAAGCAACCAAGCACGTCATACATTCGGAGATTTTTCAAAGGTTTGATTCAAAAAGGCCGAAGAAAACGTGAATGGACTATACGCAACTCTTCATGGACGACTTGAGAATATGTGTCCCGAAGGCAGCGACCACAGACTCTTCTGGATTGGCCAAACATCCCAGCCAATCAGGACTAAGCCAGCCTACGATTGGCCACAGTGCTCAGCCAATGATGACGGGGTACACAGACACATCAGGATTGGCCTCATCGCCCAACCAATCAGCAGTAAGCCAGCCAGTGATTGGCCGAAGATCCCAGCCTACCAGGAACCAGCCTCCGAGGGGCCAGAGTATATAAGATCTTGCTTCTTTGCCACGCACTTAAACAGTCATTCATTCATTCATTCACTTCGCATGGAACCTCGGTGCTGGGAGGATATCCTCCCAAAGGCCTATTCTGTCTCCCTCCTCTAGGGAGCTGGTCAGCCATAGAGGTTTTTGGTTGTAGGCGAGTTGCTTACGACTCGCCTACACCGACTCTGCGATGTCGGACGACGGACGACAGGATATCGGAGGGAAGAAGCATGACCGAAAGGTAACAGCTGAATCGCCTGCTTCTTCCTCTGATAACTCGATCACTTTACAGCACAGCACACAACATACAGAATATCTCAAACCAAGTATAAAGCATACAGCAAAAATATTTAAAAAGGCACAGACTGGTGAATCAGTTTCAAATGATAATTCGTTTTCTCCTTTGGGAGAAGTAGACCCATTAGACGATATTCAGAATAGTAGTACAATCACAGTAGTATCACAACAGCACATATGTACAACACCACAGGCTCCGCCAGTTTACATTATACAAAACAGAGTTGCAAAATGGCTGTATAAAACCTTTAAGGAAGACACTTTCATAAAAATTTCGGCAACGAAAAAACAACATTTGAAGGCAATTGTTAGGAAGGAAAAACTCTCATCTTTCTGTGAAGTCCTTCGGAAGAACTTCATAGGATATTACACATACGCAGCGAAGGAGCAAAAGCCAATGAAAGTAGTCATAAAAGGGATATATCATGGCATTGAAACAAAAGATCTCAAGGAAGAGTTCGATGATTATGGTTTTAGGCCAATTCATGTATGGCAATTTAGAACACCAGTAGACAAACCTGCAGTCTATGGGGCTGTAATACGTCAAAATAAAGAGTTTGACATATTAAAAATTAGAGAACTTTATCACGTATCAGTTCGACTAGAACTGTATAAACACCACAGTGAGGATGTGGTGCAGTGTAAGCAATGTTGTGCACTAAGCCACACTCAGAAATACTGTGGACTTGAGACAGTCTGTCCTCTCTGTACACGCATGCACATAAAGGAAGACTGTATTCTTAAAAACACGGAACTTACATCTGAGTGGCTATGTACATTTTGTAAAAAAACGGGACACTTGGCAATATGCAAGCAGTGCGAAGTGATGAAGAAACATATAGAAACACAAAAACAAAATAAAAGCCTTAAACTTACCAAAAAAATACAGAATAATAGGCAGGAAGGGCAACCAAATATTCAGTCAAAGGCTGAATTTCCTCCCCTTTCAAGTAGGGAAAATACAGATTGAACAAGGAAACACACACAGGGAACAAGCACCAACACAACAGAAAATGCAACAATGCTCTTAGGATTGCAAGAACTGGGCGCCTTTCTGCGGGAAACACAATTCACAATACTTTTGGACCACTTTAGGCCAATCATTACACAGGCAAAAGCCTTAACAACACTTCACGAAAAGCAGATGTTGCTGCTCACCGCACTCGTCACTTCACCACAGTAAACAAACGATAGTTGAGGATTATTTAACTATCAAATCATCCCGAACTGACACTGTCGTACTAAACACGCATGTATTAATGTCTAGGGCGCTCTGCCCAGGTTGGTTATGTGGGAACTCGGGAAATGTGGGAAATAGCCCCACTCACCACTCGTCTTCCAGGTCATGTGACACATGCCAGTAGAGGTAGGGTCCGCGGGGGGGGGGGGGGGTTAATGCAATATGACATAGCTAATTTAATCTAACTTAAACAATTTTATCTAGCTTAAGCTTCTACCAATATCACATTACATTAAAATAAATTGAATTTCAAATAATTATAGCAAAATTAAATACTAAAATAAATATTTAGAAAATTAATAAAAATATACACATAAAAATGTATACAAAATACAAAAAAAAAAACTTTAAAAAAATTAAATAATTAAAATATATAGTGTCTTATATGTTACGAACACTATTATTTACTTGAAATAACGCACTAACATGATAGTCTGTTTCAGGTCGGGAAGAAGACGATCCTCGTTGAAGAGAGGTCGACGGGGGGGGGGGCTCTGCTTTGACTAGAGCCTGGCAGACTCTGGCAAAGCCTGGTAGACTCTGGCAAAGCCTGGCAGACTCTAGTCCCAAGGGCCCCTCATATTGTTTCTGTTACTAACACTGGATTTCTTTCCTATGTCACAACACTCTGAAACGATAAAACCTACCCCGAGGGTTGCTCCCGGGCGATTAGGGACTCACCGACACACTACACAAGAGATTAAATAGCACACCTGTATACAACATAACAACTCGTTAGACAGACATCACGACACTTACACTCACTCCAGCGGGGTGGCTGGAGGGGAGCTTCACTCCCCCGCCGAGGATATTAACATGTAAAATCACATAATAATAGGCACTAAAACAAAAACAGCCTAAATGTGGGCCCGGAGCCCTAGACTTACACTGACACGGCCCCAGCCCGCGGACCCTGTGATTAGTCCAAGTGTCGGGTGGTAATTGTTTTTAAAAACACCCTGTGATTTATGGGATCTGCGGCTCCCGGTATCACGACACACGTGTCATTCCGGTGGCGTACGAGGGTCGGTGGCGGCGGCCGCGCACTAGAAGACGAGTTCCAGCTCCGGTCTCGTCGGAGAAGGACGTCTTGACAAAGAGCTCCGAGGAGAAGAAGTGTTCTCGGTACTTTTCTAAGGCTACTTTGAAAGGAATTGTTGTAAAACTAATTTTTCCCCCTTTTAGAAAACAGAAATAAAATTTGCTACTTGAGGTAAACAAAGCACTAATAACCCGCCCCTCCCTATCCTTGTCTCCGGTAGAGGGGAGAGGTCAGGAGGTGCGTACTTGGGCGATAGTGCAAACCAAACACTAATCACCTGCCCCTCCCTAGCCTTGTATCCGGAAGAGGGGAGAGGTCAGGAGGTGAGTACTTGGGCGATAGTGCAAACCAAACAATTCTTAGGAGTAGGTACACTTCAGGTACACATGTACAATGGAGGGAACACTTCTAGGAAACCCACAGCTCGTGACCTCGCAAAATAGCCTCGTGGCTAGCGAAAACATCGTAAATATGGACACACAGCAACTGCAAATTGCTACACAGCAGCAACAACCTGCTCTTCAAGAACAAGCTGCTCCTCAAGCAAACAGCGAGTGTAAGAGACAAAAACGCGGACATGTAAATGAGAACACGCCCTCACAGGGGAACGAACAGCCGCCATCCGGGTCTAACAAGCACCCCTGGTGCATCGAAGAACGCGGCACAGCCACAGGCTGCCCCGAAAAGTCAGATAAAACCGTTCACGGTTTATCTTATAAAAGAAAATGCGTACCCACAACTGAAAAGACAGCTGGATGCACTCGTGGCGATGTCGTGGAGTTCTGTATGCACTGGATCAGACAGTATTCGAGTGCACACCAGCACGATCCAGGATTACACAAATGCTGTCCGAATAACCAAAAAACTAGGCTATCAGCTTGACTACTGCGCCAGCAATGCGAAATTATAGCAAAACTGGCAGATACTCCAATGGGATTCCTACAAGAGGAATTCGAGCGAATGAGAATGCCAGTCCAGAGGGCCTGTTTTATCACAGATCGCAACAGGCGAGCGATTAACAAACTGGCCATTGAATTACCGCATGGTACAGACACCGAACCATACAGGAAACTGCAACACTTCGCCGGCTTCCGCATTAAAGTTGAGGATTTTTCATAACCCGACAGGGCCCGCGCAATGTTCCCGCTGCCAGCGCTTCAATCATGTGGCAGCAGGCTGCAATGCAGCGCCGAGGTGACGGTACTGCAGCGACCTTCACTTAACAAAAGACTGCACAATTGTGGACGATCGCACACAAGTGAAATGTGTAGGCTGCGGGTGAAATCACTGCGCGAATTACCGCGGCTGCGGGACTTACAGAAATCCAAAGTGGAGCCGACATGCACCCGAAACTCGCCCAGCCCGCCAACAGCAGTCAAGGCAGGCTATTAAACAAAACGAGTGAATGGCAGCCTGGTAAACAATGCCTGCCCTTGTTCCAGCCCTAGTCGGATCACAACAAGCACGCCCGCAACAGCCCCCAATGCAGAATCACAATGGTAATGTGTTTATGCCCTCGTGGGCCCAACGATAGCAGCCAGCACCTGTACCTGTGTACAACAGGTACAGGACGAAATGGATATTCCGGCCCTAGGAAATCAGCCCATTCCCCGCAACCATAATGTGAGGTGGGGACAGAAACCTAAGTCACAGTTAAAGAAAACTTCCCAAAAAACAGCGTAAAAACGCCGGAAAGGAAGCTGCAGCAGCGGCAGAGATCGCCCAGTCCTGCGCGAGCTCCATTGCTACCCATCACCACAGCCCAGCCGGCCAATCAGGTGCCAGCCAATCAGAGTGCACCAGCACTTCAACAAAACTCGCGCTCCCAGGCCGAGCTCGCCACAACCACATCGCAGGACATGGGGGGTCGCATCGGTGCCAGTCGCTCCGACATGCCAACCTGGGACAGCCCCCCCCCCCCCCCCTTGTGACACAAAATGAAATAATGGCTGCAATTAACCAAGTCTTCACCAATGACGCGCATTTAATTAAATACCCTGACCTGGCACGAGTGCTGCAACCCCTCTGTGCCATGATCGCCATCTGGACGACTAATATGTCGATCCAAGAAGGCAGGAGCCTTTGCAAATGTGCTGGAAAATACTTTCCAGCCAAATCAGGATCCCTGTGATAGAAATTTTACAACCCATATTTATCGCGAAATTAAAATAAAGCAAAGAAAACCGACTGAAGATGAACCTGAATTTACGCAGTCGCATGAAATAAAACTGGCAATTTGCCGCATGCATCCCAGAAAATCTCCAGGAGCAGATGGAATTCGGGCTATTGTATTAAAGAAAATTCCCGAATTGGCCCTTGAGTACCTAGCTACATGCCTTAATGCTATGCTCAAGCTGGAATACTTTCAAAAAATGGAAAATTGCCAATATGATTGTTTTTCACAAACCAGGGAAGGATAAGAAACTCCCACAAAATTATAGGCCAATTAGCTTTTTAAATACACGTTCTAAAGTAGAGGAATATGTAATCCTAAGACGGATTAATTCTCATATAAAAAAATTGCCAAGCCGTATGTTTCCTCTTTTCACAGACACAATTACCACCGGATGGTAGTATGATGCAGCCTAGGCATCAGTCCTTATTAATGGCAGCTGCAATGACGAAACGTTGAATAAGAAATCCTGGAAGTGACTTCGACCCAGAAGGCCATTAAATATAATAACCACTAGTTATGCAAAAAATACTTAATGACACTGCGAGTCTTTTTTGAAAACTCACCGAGTGGGGTGCTGCAGTGTTTAGTCAATGGACTCGCTTTCGGGAGGACACGGGTTTGATTTCCGGTCCTGCCGTTCTGATTGCAGTTTCAATGGGTTTCCGAAATCTGTACAGGCGGATATTGGGCTGGATCTGTACTACAGTACTAATCCCCTGTCTGAACTTCTCTGAGCAACTTGCTCCGTATCCAAAGACCTCGTGTCTACGAGACGTTAAGCCCTACATACCTTACTATAGGCTGTTCACGGTAATCTGAGCACTTTAGAAATCTCTGCTTAAGATCTACTTGTATGTACGTTAGGTATTCCTCCGCTTTATGTAAGATTAACACTGCCATAAGCCTCATCACTTTATTCATGCGTCGGTCAAGTGAAACTGCGAAATTTTAGAAAAGTAAATATTTTACATATCGGCACATTTTTTCACTTCGATGCATTTAAAAACTAACAGAAAGCGAAAGAAATAATTTGAATAATAATTAATGGTTACCTAACACTCTTTATTCGACGTTAAGATACGGAAATACTTCCCATCCATCGTTACCAACTTTACTGGGCGCATGTTACTCAGAGCGCCCGTTAAAATATATGCAGGCAGGAGCAGTGCATTTTTTCTAAGGTTGATTTCGAAAGTGCTCACTTTATCATGAACAGACTTTGCATGCTTTCACGAAACCAAATACAATCAATATTCCAAGTCGCTGTCTGATCAATAAACTGAAGATGCAGTGGACTGAATTCCACCTTCCGTGCACGTTAACAACACTGACAAACGGTTTGTTCATATTTGCCCGCATTGCCGTTATAATCGAGTGATCAAACAGTGATCAATCATTCGTTTTCATTTAGTACTTCATAACTCGTTCGCTAGAAGGGTGCAGACATTTTTTAAAACACGAATTAGTAAAAAAAAAATTGCGTGTTCATCACGGCGCAAGGCACGTGGTTTTTACCATTATAATTTTGAAAAATTTAGTTTGGTTACTGCGCAGTTGACAGGCGCACTCTTTTATATATTCATCACACGATTTGGCCACAGGATCCACTTTTCTCTCCCATTTTGCATCCTTCCCACATATGTAGATTTAACGTTGTCCTGGACCACATCACTTTATTCATGCGTTGGGCGAATGTAACTGTGTGAAAGTTAAATGTGTAACTGTGGTACTAATAAACATATTACTACACTACTGCGCATGAAATAAACAAAATTTCAATAAAATTAATTTTAAAGTGCGTAAATTAAATACCACAAATCTAATACACTACGTGGAACTATTTCCTCTACCTCGTTGCCAACTTTACAGACAGCATGCCAGCCAGTGTGTCCGTTGAAATGCACGCAGTAATGGACAGCGAATTTTTTCAAATGCGTTGATTTCAAAGGTGCTCATTTTACCGTGAACAGCCCATACCTAGGTATAGGAACATTTCGCGAGTTCGTTTCAGGACAAGGTAGACGTCCAAAACACGTGTACACTGATGTTGAGTTTTCAGTTGGATCGTAGTTTATCAGACACGCCCTGGAATACTCCGAGCCAATAGCAGACAAGTAGCGAGTGCCATGCTACCAGGAGTAGAGTGACACTGGCTACTCATGGATGAAGCAGCCAATGAACAAACAACTAAGGCTCGAGTGTACACATCACCGTGGAGTGTAGCCTACAGGTAATTGAAATTGCGAAAATTTCCTATCCCTACCCATACCTCATCTCTAGTATAGGCTGTTCACGGTAAAATGAGCACTTTTAACAGCCCTTCTTAAGATATATTTGTATGCACGTTGTTTTCTTCCGCCATGTGTAAAATTATCATTGCCATGGGTCTCGTCGCTTTCTTCATGTGTCGACCAAGTGAAACTGTAATATCAATAGAAAAGTAAATATTTAAAAAATCTGCTAGTTTTTACACTTCGGTGCATTGAAAAATAACAGAAAGCAAAATAAATAATTTTAGTTATTACAAATGGTTACGTAACACTTTTTATTAGACTTTAAGATATGGAACTACTTCCCCCTCCATAGTTACCAACTTTGCAAGGTACATGTCACTCAGTGCGCCCACAAAAATATATGAAGTTAGGAGCAGTGACATTTTTCTAAGGTTGATTTCAAAAGTGCCCACTTCGTGAACAGCCATTATATGATTAAATTGTTGTAAGCAATAAACAGAGGCTTGAGACATTCACGATATATTTTTGATGTACGGTATTTATCAACAAACAACACACATTATCCTTGAAATATTTAATCACCACGTAACCTTAACGAGTGCATGAGAACGTGATATTTCACACTACTATACTATTCAAACGTGCGACCACCAGTAATTCCGGAAAGAGGGTGAGAAGGCCAATCTTCAAAATCACTATCCTCATCTCATCTAATTCTCTCTCTGAGGGAGGAGTATCATCATGATTTCCAGAAAAAGACGACACAGCTACAAGAGGGCATTCAAAACCACATGGATCAGTAACAGGAACCGCTTCCGAAGCTGGGCCTAAAAAAAAAAAAAAAAAAAAAAACGGGTTTGATGGATGAACTACTAGACTCACTAGAAATACAGATTACCTCAATTTCATCAAATCTCTCTGCTTTGATAGCCTTATTTCGCAAATTATAACACATTACATATTACTTTCAGATAGGCGAATAGTACTATTCAACATACACTATTTACACGTAGCATAAAACGTATTACCAACCAATTTCGTTTATTTATAATCTTTACGATGTTTAGCATTATAACATACTGATTTCTAACCATATTATGCGTGTTGTGTATTTTGAGTTACTTAATTATGACTGTGCCTAATATAACATAACCTAACCAACCTTTATATTTCTTGTCACCTTTTGACACATCCCTTCTGGAATTCGAGCGATTAATAAACATCTGTTAATAGAAAGATAGAACCATATAAGGAAAAGTCCATAAAAAGAAAGCTCATAATCATTGAGGTAACAGTCAGTGAACAAACAAAAAATGCTAAATCATACAGAGAAATATGTAAAATGACACTACAGCTAAAATAACTAACGAAGTTCAATTGTGCTACACATACTCCCTCTCTAAATAGGCCAACAGTATCTCTTTTATCGCCAACCTAAAACAATTTCCGTCGATTCATGTGTTGTAATAGAAAGATATATATAAAGAGATATATATATATATATAAAGAGAGAGTGAGAGAGAAATATATTGTTCTGACATGTAGGGAAAATAGTCCCACTAAAAATTAATTCTGTGAAAAGGAGTTTTCAATTTCTGTCGTGCAGCTGCACAAGAAGAAATCAATGATAAAATTCCAATGTGCAAACAAATTACTTAACATTACTCAGAAGAGAGATACAACAGTGAACAACAACAGCCAAAATTTCTAATTATCCTGCAGCACCGTAAATAAACCAAAATGATCAAAGTTTTGTGTTAAAAAGTCAAGAGCGAATTAAAAAATCACCTGCTCGTATTCATTGTTTTTTCAATGCCTTGAGGTGTGATGGGTGCCGCACTTTTTATGCCACAGAGTGTACGCTCTGAAGCGGTGCTGGAAGCCGGCCGGAACATCTGCTCGTAGCGAGAAAAGAGGCGAACGGACGTAGGAATGAATTTCCAGCGGCACGTGACATTAAACGCTGTCACGTCCAACCCTTTGGAAGTCGAGGCCCGAGGAAATAAAACAACGGGAGAGAAAGCGCAACAAAAAAAAAAAAAAGGAAAGAAATTCCGTTTTAAAAGTTCCGCGCCATTAACGACTTGCGCGAGGGCGCCTAGACCCGGGGTCGGTTTGTAACAAGGTGTTATCTTGGACGGGCGAACAGATAGTGGCAGAGTGAGACAGAGAGAGACAGGGAGAGAGAGGGGGGGGGGGTGTGAACCGTCGTACGGGGAGAGGGTCTGTGAAAGGTTCAAGCCCAGTGGGGCGCGATCGAACCATCATTAAAATGTCTCTCCGCCCCCACCCCCTCCATCTTCCCTCAAATAACCCTTTCCACCCCTCGAGAAACTTATCACGGCCAGAAACAATTCCTTGCCAGACACGTCCACTTGCAAGGAAACCCCCATCCGAGCTATTCTAGTGTTCGGTAGTGTTTCGAACGTTGCGAATTCGCATTTCCAACTTATACGTCACGTATGCTACACCGGCGAGCACATATTACATATTTATTAAATACTGTTAGGCTTGCTGGTATGGTATGTATAATATAATATATACATATATCTATATCGAATATTTTTGGCGACTATATCACAATCCATTCTTTAAAAACATGTGTGTTTTCACATTTGCGTCAACTTTACATAATTATGTGTCCAAAACGAAATATATTACGTAAAACAATTCAGTAGACCGACAATTTGTCATAAAACTATGGGATAACACAAATTGCAGATCAACATGTAAGTAGCAAAATGTTTGAAGGAGACTTTAATACGCGAGGAGAATATAATTCTTCTATCCTTCGTTACAAACGGCCAGTCAGTTAGGACTATAATAGGAAATGAACCAAAGGGAAACATTTCTAATTGACGTCATGTATCGTATCAAGGAGAAGTTGATACAAAAAAGATCATAATTAATTGCACATGGGGAAATATTAGAACAACGTTTAATAGACCTGGGAACCGGAGGGGCACTTACGTAAAATTACAGTGTTATGATCTGTACTTCATGGAAGCGAAACTGGGACAATGACAGCTATAGAACTGGACAGCAGTGTAATACAGTAGAGGAAATACGCTTTCTTATGGGTTCATCAGGCGGTGTCAAAACAGGACCACATACTAAGCGAAGAAAGTTGGTTCAATCTACAGGTGCGTAATATTCTTGAGCATGCTGAGTGGGAAACCCGATTTTCTCTAAAACTTCACGAATAATTGTATATGTTTTTCAAAATATTTCAGCTCAGATCCACTTACGTGATTGGATGATTTTAACTGTCACGTATCTTCGGTATTTGCCTGCCAATCACAAACCTCCAGTATCGGAGTGACGTAGTTATGACGGGGTCGCGGTGGTGTAGTGGTCAGACTACTCGTTTCGCAAGAAGGCGAACCGGGTTCGATTCCCAGAAGGGATCATGCGGATTTTCGCATGTGAGACCCATGCCGCTGGTCGGCGAGTTTTCTCGGGGAACTCCAGTTTCTCCCCCCGCCCTTGCATTCCGGCGCTGCTCCGTACTCACCTCGCTTCACCCCCTTCGGCTCTCAAGACCTCACTCTCCACTCCAATCTAATTGTCTACCTATGAAAACACTGCTCCAGTACGAGAGGAAAGGCACATACGTGTAAAGGCTTATCACAATAAAGTGAGCACTTTAGAAATGAACCTTGGAAAAAAGTCACTGCTCCTGCATGCATATATTTTAATGGGCGCACTGAGTGACATTCGCACAGTAAAGTTGGTAACGATAGATGGCAAGTATTTATATTTCTTAACGTCGAATAAAAAGTGTTAGGTAGTTATTTGTGATAACTTAAAATAATTTCTTTTCCTCTCAGTTTTTATTGCGTAGAAGTGTAAGTATTACCAGATTTGTAAAATATTTACTTTCTTAATAATTTCACAGTTTGATTTGACCGACGGATGAATAAAGTGATGAGGCCCATAGCAATGTTAATTTTACATAAGGCGGTGGAATACACAATGTGTATATAAGCAGATCTTAAGCAGGGCTTTTAAATATGCTATTTTAACCGTGAACAGCATATATGTACAATCACAGAGCACTGAAGTATGTAGAAATGAAACAACCACTTATTCAGTGGCGTTTATTCCATAGATGCAAGATAAGAAATGCTTACCCTATACATATAGGAAATGTTTGGCCCTTTATAGTTGTCACCTTAACTTTATTTAAACACATTTAAATCTGAGTTTCCCGTTTCCGGTTCGAGAAACAGAGTTTTCGTAACTCCCGGACTATATACGCATAGTGCTGCTACCTATTATTTATTACCACAAACTGGAGCGACTAGCGATGAATCGAACTCGCAAGCGAGTTACCCTGCCGCGTTACTTCGGCAGGGCAAGCAGTCGTTCTGTTTGCGTCCTCCAGTCCAGCATTTCCTTGTAAAGTGGATGAAAGTGTTCATGAAAACGGGAGTTTTCTTATCATTTGTAATATGCTGTCTAAATAATGTTCAGTTTAATTATTATTACATTCATTTAGTTTCCATTTTTATAACTAATGTTAGGTATTATAAACCGGCAAATATTTTGGAGGGTAAGCAAAGATGGAAGTTGAGTTTGTTAGTAGAAATTGAAATTGGAACCACAGCCCGGCACTAGCAAATGTTATCTAAACCACTCAAATATGTGGGGATATTATCTTGCTTATCCTGTAAATCAACTTACTACACGCCACTACACTTCTCCGCGGACTCCAGCCGCATACGCCAGCAACACAGTGCGCCAATCAGCATTTCTTGTCAGCCGGCAGCCCAGCAAATAGGTGACCTTCCGCAGCACGCTGTATCCAATCACACACAGGGTTTCGTATAGCCAACCAGTGAACGGGTACGCCCACAGCAAAATAACCGCCCCACCATTCCATTTGCCATGTGCTTATTTACTTTGTGACGAGAATCATGAAATTTAGCATGCACGAATATCTTCATTTGCGAAAATGAGGTGTCCCCACATATAGGCTTTTCACGGTAAAGTGAGAACTTTTGAAACCCTATATACTTTTTCTTTCATCCAATATATATCCTTCCGCCACTTTTTGATGTAAACACTTCCACATGAGCAACAGACGCGGTGTATACATTTCACCGCACTCTAAACCATCAAGTCCGAGGCCACAATGAAATGTATGTATTGGTTTCTAAGTCTGATGAGACAGCCTCACTTTACCGTGAACATCCTATATATCGAAACACTTACGGGAACTATTTAGTGCGGGACTAGCCGAGCGTAAAATGAATTTTGGCGTGTCTCATATTATTTCCCACAAGATCACTTTCGAACAAAATAACTAATGTGCCCTTTGACGAGAAGAACAATCCTACAAGAAAGTAAGTATAGTTAAAAAAAAAAAAATTAACCCTGTTTGACGTGCTTGGTTGATACCTAAATATGTCATGTATCACAAGCGTTTTATACTTGAGTTAAAATAAAAATACCTTATTTTTTATTAAATTGATATTCTACTTATACTCTCTTTCCTGATTTCTGTAACTTTCCTGTAGCATTGTGACCATGCAACATGTGTTTCAAACAAAAGCTATTACTAAACGTTTCCTGCCCTATTTGACCTCTGTACAAACCGGCTTCAGCTGACCGGCAGGTCGATTAAGGCCGGGCCCACAGCGGCGCGCTGCACGTGACTTAGTACACATTTGTCAAGAGATTTACTGCTATTTCCCGCCCCTATCGACCACAACTGCCCTACATCTAATAGCTCGTCTCGGTAGCTCTGTACACTGCTGTGTACAGTTGTAAACACTTATCGTTTACATCCTATACATTTTGTCTACATATCATATTACACATTTTATTTATAATTTTTGTGAGTAAAAAAACTGGGATAAAATTGGTGTGTAGACAACGCCTGTTAAGAAATAGTTCTTACGCCGGTTAATGTTCGTTTGCACGAGGCGGAGGGATATCATGGAAGTAGAACTTTTAGCAGGGCTTCAGAAAAGCTGGAATTAGTTGTGACTGGACTATAGAAGTAAATTAAAAAAAGTCCGTGTATATGTAGAGTCTATACATCTCCCATAAATCTCAGAAAACCCCGAAAATTTCAGGGTATAAAAATTTTACAAAGATGGACAAAGTGATTCTAGTTTGAAAGCGATATTGTGGAATGCATCTGAGACACGCATAAAAATCATTTAACATGTAAAACCTTATCTTTAACTCGGCCGATCCCACACTAGTCAGCTGCGTTAAGCCGGTCAAAACTCACCATTGATAACACTTCCGAAAGCTATAATAAATTACAGACATAGATTGAGGGATAGTTAGCATTGAACGCTCATCTATAGGTCATTCACTGTAAACTAGAGCAGTTTTAATTAAAAGCCCTGCATATGATCTACTTGTATGCACGTTGTGTATTCTTCCGCCTTAGGCCTATGTGAAATTAACATTTCCATTGACCTCATCACTTTATTCACGCGTCGGTCAGGCGAAACTGTGAAATTTTTAGAAAAGTAAATAATTTACAAATCTGCTTGCTTTTACACTTCGGTACATTACAAAAACAGAAAGCGACAGAAATATTTTAAGCTATCACAAATGGTTACCTTACACTTTTTATTTGGCGTTAATATATAAAATTACTTTCCCCTCCATCGTTACCAACATAATAGAGCGCATGTCACCCAGTGTGCCCGTTAAAATGTATTCAGGTAGAAGCAGTGACTTTTTTTCTGGGGTTGATTTAAATTTTTGTGCTCACTTTATCATGAAAAGCTTTAGAAAAAAAAAAACAAATATATATTTAAAAGTAACAATATGCCTTAATGCCTAAAGTTTGTAGGAGTAGAAGAAGAATAAATAAATCACTTCCCACAATAGAACTGAAAGAGAGAAATTCTTGTTATGTAGGTTCATGAAATGACTAACCGACTTGTGCTACTTAAGCATAAAAATAGATTTAAGAGAGTATATACTTTAGTTTCTGCTGTTGGAATTTTCACAGACTTAGATCATCTATCTTGCAAAGAAGTACCTGCCCTCATACTGAAAGGAAGACATAAAAAAAAAAAAAAAATACCGTACATAGTTGAAGGTACACTATACATTTACTTGAATAATATTTGTTTCCGCTGAACAATATTTAGTCCACTCAACCAACCTTATGTTTTATTTAACATCTGCATTTGTTCCCTTAAACTTAATAAACCAAATAAATCATTTAGAAATAATATTCTGAGGTGGTAACCTATTTATTTATCCTCACATCTTCTACATGTTTTTAGGACACAACCGTTTCACAGGTACACTTAGCTAATTAGTTTGGCTGCCATGAAATTTATAAACGTGATGCCAGAGTCAATCAAACGAATGTTTTGTTTAGTGTGAATAAACGTGTGGTTAGCTGGGACAATCTGATATGCTACTAGGCCTTCTCGTATTGGATTCGTTTTGGCAACGAGCTCAGCTTGGTCCAGTACCAGCATTCATTTAGTTAACTGTGTAGTAATATGGACGCACGAATACATAGCTCGATAGTTTGTTTACGTCATCTGTGATAATATGATAACAGTGTTAGCGTATTTATTAAAACCTGACAGTTGTACAGACCATCCCAATTGTTGATTTAAGAGGAGTGTAAAGTGAAACATTTTTTTGTGAAATCGTTGTTCGCGCGTATTCGCGTATCTCGGTAAATACATGTTCTGCAAACATGGCCTTTTGTAAGAAAAGGTAAAAAAACTATTATCTATGACTTTATGATTTATTTTTAACATATCAAGTACATTAACAGAGAAAAAATTCGTAAAAATGGTCAAATATCGCATTTTTGAAGCTTGCCTATGCAGTTTCCTTAAGCGGCAAGAAAAAAATATAAACATACGACGTAGTTTAATCTGTGATCTTTCATCGCGTGTAATGAAACACCACTGTTAAGATCTAATTTGCACAGTACAGGACCACGACGGAAACACTGCACGCCTTGCGCGTAGGGGCGATGAGGCACTAGGCGTGAGTGTTAGTGTCGCCCGTATCGCTCCCTCGCTTATTGACCTTGGACGCGCAAGTTTCACGCTCCTCTTAAACAAGAAAAATATAGATGGAAATCTTGAAATGGCGCGTATAATCGGCTGATATAAAAGCGAAAAATTTACTCCAGCTTCAATAATTACTTTTGTCTAGATCACTATGACGTAGTTTTCTGATACTAAGGTTTCGTGTCCGACTCTTGTAGATGTCATTTGTTTTTTCTCAAAAACCCGGAATTACTATACGTGAAACCCACAAACTTTCACACGCTTGGGGCTATCAAATAATACTTAAGGAATCATTCGGTTTCAGAAAAAAAATTAAATTGACGGCGTATAAACAATTAATTTGGTTGCGACTAACAAATTTTGTTTCATGCAACAAAACTTTTTTTTTTCAGTGCACACTGACTTCAGCAGTTGAAGTTTGTAAATGAACACCCTTCCATTGAAGTCTTGAGTGTGAACTTCTTGGGGAAACAGCTGGAGGGAGTTGTGAGGGTTGTTTGTGTGTGTATGGTAGCGGTAATATTCAAATGTCTAGGTGACTTGTGAAAAGAGCTGCTGTGAGCTGGATGGAGTCAGAAGAGATCTAGGGGAAGAGGCCCAATAGCGCCACTTCCCTCACCAGAGAGGCTCCCAAACACCTCTCTGGTTACTGCCGACATCAAGTTAAAGAACAATAAAGACCCCGCCCCTCTCTACTAGTATTTCCAACTCTATTAACTAAGAGAATGTTTTACAAACACTCTGTCTCCTGTAGCATTTCATTTTATTTTATTTTATAAGTCTCTCTTGACGGTTTTTCCCTTGCTCTTCAAACCAGCTCTAAGTACACTTAGGGAGGTAGTCATGGCCCCAAAGTGCAGGCCATGGCTGCCCAATCCCTCTTTGCCGTGATACATGTCTCCTTGCATGGTTTTCCTTTTTAGTAGGCGTAAGGGGTTAGCCCTGAGACGCAATAAAATCCCGCCCTACCTTCGGGCCTTAACTTCACATAACACTCAGAATAAGGTAGTTTAGAAAAAAGTCAGAAAAACATGCAGAACCGCCTCAGATTGCTATAATAATCTCCGGTTTATACTGAGAAATTTTGAGTCTCCCAAGTTTGATTCGAAAGCGCCGTCTGATACTAAAGGCGATATTACACGATACCTGCTGCCGTACATGGTTCTTGTACAAGATTCTACAAGCCCTGGTGTACGAGCCGATACACCAGCCGCTATATGAGCAGCCATGGAAGAGTCATATTATAGGTTGTTCGTAGTAAAATGAGCACTTTTGAAAGCCCTGCTTAATATCTACTTGTATACACCATGTACGTTCCTCCGCCTTATGTAGAATTAACATTGCCATGGGCCTCATCACTTTATTCAAGCGTCAGTAAAGCGAAACTGTGAAATTATTGGAAAAGTAAATATTGTACAGACCTGCTTATTTTTTCGCTTCGATGCATGGAAAATATATAATATATATATATATATATATATATATATATATATATATATATATATTATATATATATATATATATATAAAAAGTTATCACAAATGGTGAGCTAATTCCTTTTATTCCATGTTAAAATAGGGAACTATTTACCAACTTTACTGGGCCCATGTCACTCAGTGCGTCCGTCATAATATATGCAGGTAGGGGCAGTGATTCTTTCCTAAGGTTGATTTCAAAAGTGCTCACATTATCGTGAACAACCTATACACGACAGCAGTTCGCTTACTAACATATTGACTCCCTTGGTGGGTGTGCAGTATGTAGTTTATAGTAAATATGAACCTCATTCGTAGAACTGCTACCAGTCAGTAACGTGCGTGGGGATACGAAAAATCTAGCTGGCACTTCTTAATATTGCTATATTACTGTTCGCCTTTTACATGTAAGGATTGCATACTAGTACAATTTCGTTCATTTTCTTGGAAATGACGTGAAGGCACTAAGAGAACGAGTGTGTTATTTTTAATTTTGAAGAAAATTACTGAACGGTTGCAAAAAAAAATAGTTTTTTCTTTACAGACCGGGATATTACACGCATGTAAAAGTTAATGATAAAAGAATTTGGTCCGACGGAGTTCTGAATTCACGCCTAAAACATACGCTATAATATTTGACGTCGCGCCTTTACCACTGTACTAACAGTTCACTGACATAATTTTAAGTATATAGAATATATATTAAATAGTTAGAATTCATATTTTCATAGAGCAGGTAATGTTTTAAGTATTTAGAATGGTTTTCAAGAGTAATTTAAAAGTTACCATAGCCAATATTATTCGTCGTTGCCGTATTTTAAATATATATGGAAGAGTTTCAACAGCACGGATGTATAATCAAGATGGAGGCGTCCTTTTCGATTAATTTATCAACTCGTTTCAAGTAGTAGCCACGGGGAGCGCCCTACGCTCTGAAACTGCGATGTGATTGGCCAGGTACGAAAGCCGGGGTGGAACCTGCCATGAAAAATAGGACGTGTCCAATTACAAAATTTGGTACGAAATCTGGCCTTGTAAGGCAGGAAATGCCATGACGGGTGCCATACTAGCCCGTATACCGGCCGCTACGGCGAACCTTTGCACAAGGTCTTACGGAATCTGGTATCGTGCAATCTCGCCTTAAAGCACGGTTGTATGCCATTGTTTGTTTGGCTGTCCCATCTGGCAGAGAACTGGTCATCCAAGACAGTCCCGTTCACAAGTCGCCTACATAATGAAATAGCACGTTAACTATTAATGCATGACGCCATTTCGCGTACTATTATAGAGAAGTTTTCAATCTTTCAGCAACGTCTATTAATTTGTTCTTTGAATGAAAGATGGATGAGGGATGATAATTGAACTAACTGAAAGGATTTTTTGTTTGGCCTACTTCGATAAACATTCAGATGTGTATTAAATTTTTGTGCATTAGCTTTTGTAGCTAGAAGTAAATTATAACATTTTTTCAATAATGTTCATGAAAATAATGAAATGTGTAATAGTTGGGCGTAGAAAAAATTATGTCCACAAAATATTCTAGTGCATCGTAGAGCAGTCGAAATTTTGAATCACGTTTATTTTGCTAGCTGTCTGCCATTATTGTATCGTGCGCTTCTAACGGCAATCCTGAAATTCAGGAGAACGAAGCAGGTAAAATATTAGTTGAAATGTGCTCAACATGCTGTATGTAAGTATTGTTTTCCTCCCTTTTGGGTTGGCTGGCACTTTTAGTCATTTTGCCGAATGCGAGTTTTCCACCGGGAACCATTAACTCCGATATATCTTTTATTGCATTTTTTAAGTTACCCAACCATGCAGGCCCGCTGATGGCAGTTTGGACTCGTGCACCGAATGCTTTCTGCCCAAATGTTCAGCAAAGTCAGAAAAATACACTGTAAAAAAATTCCTGGTAAACTTTCTTAACTGTAATTGAAGTTTTTAACCTATACAGTGCATGGAATTAATGCTACATGCCAGGCTGAAAATATGGAATTATTTAGCATTGATACTATAATAATTTGGGAAATTCCCTATGTATTTTACTATTTCCCGAGCAACTGTAGGAATGTTAACATGCATGTATGAGAAAATAACTTACCACGCGTGCTTTGTCTCTGTAAATATGCACTGATATGGTAAATTTACAAAAGTCTTCTCTACGATTCTACGTAATTTAGTTTTAACAAGTTAAGAAATTTTGTATGGTGTAACTCAACTACCAGTAAATAGTTTTAAACAAGTATTATCTGCGGTATTTTTTATAAATAGGTAATACAGTATGTACCCCGGCACCGGAAAATTTACCTCAGTTTCTTTTAATTTCTAACACGGGTTGTAGGATGGTCTTGGGTTGTGTTTTCATTTCATGTAATTAGGACGTAGTATTTCTTTGATGAGATGCAGTATCCCCTGTTAATTGTTGTTGCTCAGTTAAGTGAAAAAGCCGCACAACTCAGTCAGCTAAAAGGTACGTTGTCTTGTTATAATAGTTTGTCCTTAAAAATGCACAATCGTTCATAAGTAAAAATATGTAAAGTTTTACAGATACTTAAAATGCTTTGGATTTATTTATATGTCAATGATTTAATACATGTACAGTACAAGATAAGACGTAGACAACGAAATAGTTTTTCCACGGCAAAATGATTCTATTTCGGCACTTAGGCATGTTAATGAAAATTTCACGTAAAAATTAAGCTATTACCGTGTCTAAAATAGTGAAATCTGAGAAAACGACATTTACTGTCTGTAAAAAAATTCAATACTCAACCTTCTAGGGATCTTAGAAGAGACCGAAAAAAAATGTCTTTTACTATAAAACACATAGATCAGAAATTTGTAACATATCTATATTTTGAAGTGGCTGAGAAGGAGAACGAAACCATTAAATTTAAATTTAATACTTAAAAAAAACTGTTCAAAAGTGCGGCCTCGGCTTTAATATAAGCTATGCAACAACGTGATATTTCCTGTGGTGCACGTTCAAAGTCCTCATGCATGTGCTGTAGAGAGCAGACAGCCGAGCGACTAGCCGTTCAAAGTCCTCATGCATGTGCTGTAGAGAGCAGACAGCCGCGCGACTAGCCGTTCAAAGCCCTCATGCATGTGCTGTGGAGAGGAGACAGCCGAGCGACTAGCCGTTCAAAGTCCTCATGCATGTGCTGTAGAGAGCAGACAGCCGAGCGACTAGCCGTTCAAAGTCCTCATGCATGTGCTGTAGAGAGTAGACAGCCGAGTGACTAGCTGTTTCTCCGATTCAATCGGAGTCTTCTTAAGCCCTTGCCACATTATCACATGTGTCCGTCAAACTGATTCCAATAAGTTTGGTCAAATAAAGTTGGACAGTTATGACGTCATTGAAACGTCAGAAACGCCGCCATATTTGTCTGAAAAAGTTGGATGGCTTGAGTTTCCATCAAAATTTGAATTGTACCGGTTCTAAAATGTATGTGATGTTTGACGGTCTCAGCCAATCAGAATCGTGCACGACAAAAATTGACGTCAAGAAACTTAAAATAACGGACAACTGCTGGAAACGAAGTAAGTTGTGATCATAATAAATTTTTGTAGAAGTTAGGTTATTATTGCACATAAAATTACGAACGCAGATGTATTAAATTTGATCATGCAGGAAACATCTACGATAAATAGAATTTGAATTTAGTGAAGAAGCGAAAATTAATTACAACAATCCTTATAATTTCTTCCTGTAATTAACTGCACTGAAAAACAAAAGCACTATCTCACTATACAAATAATTTTAAAATTATATTTCAGATAAGGCTACGGGATCGGGTCATCCCAATATAAATATTTGACTGTGTGACACATTTTCAAACACATTAAAAATTATTCGGTAAAAATTTGTAGGAAGGAAAAATTCGATGGCCGAATTTTATCTTCTGCATTTATTGTCAAACATAGTTGAAGGTAAAAATTTGACTGTGCGACAGGGGTTTTGCACGAGTCTCTTCAATTGCCCCTCGCACGAAATAAACAAGTGGGGCGAGATCTGGAGAACTAGCAGGCCAAGCTGTGGGTTCTCGAGAGTTACGAGAGAAATGAAAAGTTGCACCGTCGCGTTGGATTCTAAATCGGCGTCGAATATCAAGTGGGACGTATTCGAGGAGCTCCAAGAATTACAGGTTACCACTGGAACGTAATGGCAGCATGTACGGCTCAATAAAGTTATCCCCTACGATACCTGCCCACGCGTCGAGAGCAAATGTTTGTTGGCGGGAACGGATAAAGCTGGCGTGAGGGTTTTAATTCGCCCAAATGTGTCTGTTGTGCAAGTTGACTGTTGTATCTCGGGTGAATGGTGCTTCGTCAGTTAAATAACACCACCCGCCGAGAACGAGGTTCTATAGTGCGTCTCTGCAGGCGCCTGTTACAAAACTCAACCTGATGAACGAGGGTAGTCGTTCGGTTGGCGTGCTTGCACCCTTTGCGGGTAAAAAGTATGTGTAGGCTATTCACGGTAAAATGAGCACTTTCGAAAGCCCCGTCTAAGTTCTACTTGTACACACGTTGTGTATTATTCCGCCTTATGTAAAGTTAACATTGCCATGCGCCTCATCACTTTATTCACGCTTCGGTCAAATAAAACTGTGAAATCACAAAGAAAGTGAATGCTTTGCAAATCTGCTCATTTTTGCACTTCGATGCGTAAAAAAAAAAAAAAACAGAAAGCGAACTAAATAATTTTCAGTTTTCACAAATGGTTACCTAACACTTTTTATTCGACGTTAAGATATCGAACTTCTTTCTATCCGTCGTAGTTACCAACTTAACTGGGTGAATGTCACTCAGTGCGCCCATTAAGATATATGCATGCCGGGACAGTGACTTTTTTCGAAGGTTCATTTCTAAAGTGCTCATTTTACCGCGAACAGCTTATACAAATGCGACAACTAGCGCTTACCTCGTGGCGAAAATTTTCGTTTGTTAAACTTTGAACATTGATCTTCGCAACGTCTAACCTCCGCTCTAAACGCACGACACTGTCTGGTATCGAAGTACAGATGTTGCACTCTGGAGCCACGGAGTGTTAACGGAGTATATAATCCATTCACGGTCATCCTGCACTATTCTGAAGCCCTGCTAAAGTTATACTTCCAGGATATTCCTCCGCCTCGTGCAAACTAAGCTTGACCAAGTCTGGAGAATTACACCAGAGGGACAACGCACCACATTCGTGCGCACTCAGTGTAACAGTATTTTGCATAAGAAATAATTCATACTGGGCATTGCCAACACGCATGTTTTCTCGCTGTTCTTATTAAAATTAGTTATATATGAGGCATTATAAGTTATAGATAAAATATTGATAACGTTTTAATTTAACCGAAAAAAAAAAAAAGTTACTTTTACGAACACAAGAAAAAAAAATGATTGTGATGCATTACATATTTAGGAAATAACTAAAATGGTAAGATATTTCAGAGTTTTTATTCTAAAAGTGTGAATAAATCACGAATTGACTATATGTGATAATTATTGCTATTTAACAAAACACTTCTGTTGTGGTTTATTTTATTATCCCACGAAGTTTGAGTAATGAATTTTGTTACATCCGGTATATAGGCAAGTATATATGAAGTCACTTGTCTGGGATCACGCATGTGTTAATTGATGCAAACTCCATACGTATAGGCTATTCACGGTAAGATGAGCACTTTTGAAAGCCTCCCCAAATGGAATAATAGACAGTAAATATATATATATATATATATATATATATATATATATATATATATATATATATATATATATATATATATTTGCGCTAGACGTTAAAATTAGAGCGCGGAGGAATATACACTGCGTTTATTACTTTCATGGCAATATTTATTTTAAAAAGTGGCGGAAGGATAAAAAAATGGCTGAAAGGAAAACGTAACTAGGGCCCCAAAAGTGTTCACTTTACCGTGTACAGCCTATACATAGCGCTCCTGTTACTTTGTTCTCTCTTTCAATTAAACGCATTAATTTCAACCTGTAGTCTTGTAACTCTGGTGAAGTGTGGAGTCTGCGAATAACTGGGATAATAAGTCCGTTGGCCAGCAGAATATGTTAAAACGTTTCAAAATGGATACCAATGAAATTTTTAATAATTTTATCACCTATTACCTAAATATTATATTCTTGAAATTACTTGTTTTAAACCAGTCGATTTTTATACAATGTTGTTTTTGTAGGTACACTGGAAAATCAGATTTACTCTCATTTAGTTCAGAGCGGGGAAAATTTATTCTAATAATATTTTGCCGACCTCCCGTGGCGCAGTCGGTTGGTGCGCCACCGATCTGGGGTGCGGGAGGCTCTGGGTTCGAATCCTTCCCCTTCTAAGCTTTCAAGTATAAAACCGGGGGACGTTAAAGAGCCCTTCAAATTCTAAATTTTAAATCTAATAACATTTCATCCGCATATCTACGTCCGGAAATAAACATCTCAAAAAAAATGTTTCTTCCAACTGGAGCTTAGTACAGTGTATATGGCCTCCATGTGTATTGTAGAGTCCCTAACACGCCGTGGCATTCTTGTACTCAATGTGTTGACGTCATCTTCCAGACGAAGGTCCTAATCCATCTGGGCAGCTCTTATGAGATCTGGGAGTGTTTCTGGAGGTTGTGGACGGTTCGTAAACTGCTGATCAGCTTGTCCCACGCAGGTTCAACAATGTGTTAGGGCTCTCTCTCTCTCTCTCTCTCTCTCTCTCTCTCTCTCTCTCTCTCTCTCTCTGTTGATAATCACAAAATACCTACATAACCCACACAGCCACAACTTCCTCATCTCCCAATATTCCATATAAACTTAGACATGGTTAGCTTGGTTACATTTTATTTATCGGCAAGATGAAACGAGATGCCGGCCGCTATTTTATTGGTTGGAAGGAAACAAATTATCAAAGGACTAAATAGCCACAAACAGGAAGGTAGAAAAGTCGTAAGTGAACTCAGGGAAAATCTAAGAGGAATTTTACAGTGCTAAGCAAAGACTCACCTGGTGTACAAAATGGTTCAGAGTTGTTAAAAGGAATATACGAGTTTCTCCGTTATTCTTTTTTCTGCTCCATCGCATGCGCGAGCGCACGCACGCACGCACGCTCAGCAGACGCGAGTGCGCTCGCCGGCCGGCGCGACTTGCCATTAACTCACTATGTAACAGGGAAGCATAACAGCACAGGAGGCACGCTACGCTCGCTTCAAGGCCGCCGTAAGCTCGCTCCGGGGCCAGCGCCCGCCCGCTAACCGGGAAACACAAGCGTACAGGACGTGGACCCGCTACGCTCGTTTCGGGGCCAAGTACGTGCTCACTCCGGGGCCGCCGTGAGGGCCGCCTGCCTGCCGCATCACAACGGACACTGACGCTGGTAGCGGAGAGTGGATATTCGGAGAACATGAACGCGACAGAGGTACTCGCCTCGAAGCAAGTAAGGTAAACAGACGAGGCTCAATGTTATTTTGGTGGGCCGTTATTTTCCTCTATTACGTAGAATTCGCTGCCAACCGTACGACTCTTAAACACAATTATTTCAATTTTCAGACATACGTTTTAGTTATTGCTAATAACAATTTTGTAAAAATGTTATTATTAAATGCTGTATTTACAAACGGCAAAATGGAACTAAATAGGAGTTTAACAATAGATGGTAGAGAATACATAGGTTGACTTCTGTGTTATCGTTTATTAAAATGCTAATTGTACATATTTCTTTCTTTTAAAAAGATGTCGTTAATATCAATAACTCTTTACCATTTATTCTTAGGCAATCAGCATTTGACAATTCAATAAAGCTCAATAATTCAAATTCCTGCAATTGATGGCAAACATCAACTCCACCTTCTCCAGCAACGAACATAACAACGGAATCAAAACAAGCGAATAACTCAACGCTCAGGCGCTGACAGTGCATGCCTACACAAAAATTACATATTTTATGAATGATTATGAGAATAATTAAACCTAATTTCCTTGTGAGTTAAGTACATTTAAAAATAAAATAATGCTGTTTATAAAATACGCAGTTTGCGTTATTAAAGAACATTATTTTCATTTTTTTTTTTCAACAGTTGGTAAAGTCGTTCGGTCCACGAAATCTCTATAGAGCTTCGACCCCCTGGTATTCGCGGCCACAGTCGATGTGCAACACGTTAAGAGGTATTCACGATAGACAGTTGCGACGCGATGCGACGCGACGCGTCTAGCATCAGCCAATCAGAGCCTTGACGCTAGTGTCGAGCGTCGAGAACGTTGGGTAATAAGAAGAATAACATTTCTGTACTTCATAATAAATAATCTGGCGAGACGCTGAGATAAAGAACAGTGAAACTATGCATAACAAAAGGTTGGCAGACGTACTAAACCGTGTCGAAATTTACAACAATTTAACCTACAATCAGGAAAAACAATAATATGTTTTCTTTTCCGATGCCTGACGAGTCGTTCATGTTCTACATCAATAATTATAATTTTAATATAATAATTTTACTAAATAAAAGTGCACTTCACTAAAAATCAACAATTTTACTAACTAATGGCAAACAAATTCACCGTATTTCGTTCGCTTTTAGCATTTCATCGCAAGCTTACTTGCAGGATAACAGATGTCAGCACGGTATGTGTCGACGGCAGCCGGTGACAGCACGTCTTTCTATACGCTGTTGAAGTCGTCTGCAATGGACATTCCTAAACGCCTCCATATTGGATGCAAACAACTCGTTGCTACGGAGGAAGTACTGCGAAATGACTATTACTCAATCTGCGTTGTTTAATTTGTATTTTGTATACCCAAGCGTGAATCTGCAATTACTTGTGGTGCTTTAATGTCACATATTTTAATGATTTGTAGCGTTTTTTTCCCTGAGAATGTAATTGAAACCCAAAGCTGCAGTCCTAAGTTCGTGTACCTATCCTGTAATTTGAGGGTCACCACTCAAAAATAGCGTCGGAGAAACACATTATTGACGGTAAAATTATTGCACTTGTTTCATAATAGGCTGTGGCGGTAGGTATTAAAAAGTATTTTTCTAGTTTCGAATTTGAGTTACTCAATTTGTACGTAAAATGCAAATTTATTCGCACCATTGCCACCAAACTCCTAAAGGTTTGTAATATGCCTAGTAAAATTAACAGCAACTAAGAACTTACTGTATCCCTAGAAAGAAATGCATAGAGTAACAACATTTTTGTTTAATTAAAACTATTTCCATCTCCTAAATTGTTTCGTTTAACCACATTAATTTCACGAAGACCTGACCTAACCTGTCTTGATTATAGGTGAATCTAAGGGGTTGGGTGTGCTCATGTACTACCACACATTGAACAAAGTACAATAAGAACTAACAGGAGTAAGCTACGGTAGTGAAATCGTCTCAAAATAAGATTTACTTCTGCGAATCCTTACTATCCGTATACCGACGTACGATAGCGCATCTGCTCAGACACCCTTTGTGACTCACCTATAGTGAAATATTTAGTTAGGTTAAATTTTATTAGATATAATAATTTAATCAGTAATTTATTCATGTTATTCGTTATTCTTTTTCCGAAATGTGATAAGAGCATCGGCACACATGCATGCAGTAATTCACTTAGGATTAGCTTGGTTAGGTCCTCTGCATTTCACACAACTAGGCAGGTGCCAGCAGTTCGAAACTCCTTCAATTTCCACCCTAACATGCATGCAATAATTCACTCAGGATTAGCTTGGTTAGGTCCTCTGCATTTCACACAACTAGGCAGGTGCCAGCAGTTCGAAACTCCTTCAATTTCCACCCTAACATGCATGCAATAATTCACTCAGGATTAGCTTGGTTAGGTCCTCTGCATTTCACACAACTAGGCAGGTGCCAGCAGTTCGAAACTCCTTCAATTTCCACCCTAACATGCATGCAATAATTCACTCAGGATTAGCTTGGTTAGGTCCTCTGCATTTCACACAACTAGGCAGGTGCCAGCAGTTCGAAACTCCTTCAATTTCCACCCTAACATGCATGCAATAATTCACTCAGGATTAGCTTGGTTAGGTCCTCTGCATTTCACACAACTAGGCAGGTGCCAGCAGTTCGAAACTCCTTCAATTTCCACCCTAACATGCATGCAATATGACGTTTAAGTAAAACAAATAGGGGGTGTGTGACTATTACAGCCCCTAATAGATCCACCCACACAACGTTAGGTTATTTATTATTACGCCTATTAATTTACTCTCTAACCCCACAAACATACATCTGTGCTATGGTTACTGACAAAGAATTACATTACACAAATTGTCATTACATCAAATATATCAAAAGTCCTAGAAAATCAGCTGACTGTACTTGTCACGCATTTCCTCTCGACTGGAATTTTTAAATTCGTCCAAAGTTACTCCCCTTTCCTGTGAACTGCCCAGTGCCCACTGTGGAAAGAATAAGGCATCTTCAACTCCTTCTCGTGTTGTATCATCGTGCTATGACAAAGATGTTAAACATTAGTAACCACAGAATATAACCTATAACGTACCTCCTATTTGAGTTCTCTGGGGGAAGAAAGCAAACAATGTTGTTCTGATTTTTTTTTTTTGCAGTAATCGTAGGACCATTCTCCTTCAGGCCTTCTTTAAAGAGGTAGCTACAAGGACGCGAGCCTTCTTTTGGATCCCTGTCTTGTCTCCCGCAAAAAATAACTTATATGCTGAGAATGGTAATTTTTAAAGTAAAATACAAAGGTTTCATACTAATAGTTTAGTTCACTGTTAATAATATGCCTGGTAGCCTACATAGAATGTTTATAACTCGCCTTAACCTGTAACATGTCGTTTTCTACCTCCAATTCAGACAATAATAAAAATAACATGGGCATTTTTCAACTAACCATATTTTTGGTACTTAAAAAAATATGTATTTTTGGGCCTTTTTAAAGGAGTTTTACTATTGCACTTGGAATATAATTACTTCAAAGAATCTTAAGTACGCACCGGAACATACGAATGCACATCGATAATATTCAACCTTGTCTTTCACGAAACGAAAGAATTCACACGCCTCTCTAGCGTTATTGTAATTGCAACCAAATGCAAAACAATTTACCGTCGATCATTCGCGGTTACTATCGTGCAAAAATTGCGAAAGACAAGAAACTCTCTACCACAGCGAAGAAAACTGCTGGGTCACACTTTTGGTTACATCCAGCACAACAGTTGCTAGGCAACGGTACGGGATGTGACGTCGACTTCGATAGAAACGGTGAGAAAGTAAGTGTATTGGTGATGCCTAGTACGAAGTAGTTGTTATGAAAAATATTATCATCTTCAAGATTTCGATTGGGCTACAAAACATATATCCTCCGCCGTCTTCAATTCGTCTTGGTAGCACAAATGGTGAGGTGACGGCCTAAAAAGCTATGTGAAAGGGATGTATGTGTAAGTCCAGTCTCGACCACCTCCGAGGATTTTTCACTTTTTTTTATATTACGGGATATTGCTCAATATAAATGACAAATTATCGTAAATATGTTTATTTCACATAATTATTTGGCTAAATTCTATAAAAATAATATTCAATCACTGAAATTGTTTCGCGTTGCTCATTCAACCAGTGAAAATTTCCCAACTCAAACAATCGGTGGTTTTCCAGTGATTCTAAAGTGAAGACATTTTTTAAATGGTATTGTTACGCGCTCGCAGCTTCGCATCCCTTGCGAGAGAGGAGATGTGCAAAGATCACACACATAACCCAAGAGCGAGCGGCGAACGCAAATATCAGCTTACACAGGCTTGCCGCCACGCGTGGCCCCGCGATAAATCTTTTCCGGCTTGCGCACCTGGCCTTCAGCGGATTGAATTTCCGTGTTTATCTAAAGAATGTTCTGGTGATTTACTGCCCTAGTGTCTCTCGGCGTGACTCGGGGTGCAGCGAACTATCCAGGTCAAGACCAGCGACTATAAAGGCGCATCGGACCTCCGGGCTGCCAGTTTTTAAAGGCTGCTCACGATAAAGTAAGCACTTTTGAAATCAACCTTAGAAAGATGTCACTACCCCTACATATATATTTTTAACGGGTGCCCGGAGTGACTTGGGTCCAGTTAAGTTGGTAACAATGGATGGGAAGTAGTTCCGTATCTTAACGTCAGATAAAAATGGGCTATGGAACCATTTCAGATAACTTAAATTATTTCCTTCGCTTTCGTTAGATATTTACTTTTAAAATAAATTCACAATATCACTTGATCGACGCATGAATAAAGTGATGAGACCCACGACAATGTTAATCTTACATATGGCGGAATGATACGCAACATGCACACAAGTAGATTTTAAGCAGGGATTGCAAAAGTGATCATTTTACGGTGGCTAGCCTATATGAGCGTTGGGAGTTTGTGCGATCGTGTGACTTTAAGCGAGAGACGACGAGCGAGGAGAGAAACGAGTAGCACCGGAAGTGACCAGCGGGAGGAAAATCTGCAACTGCGAGCATCGATACAGTGAAGAGTGTGGCTTACTGGACTACTGTAAGGGATGCGTGAGTGGAAGACATTACAAACGATGGCAACCAACAGAATAAATGTGTGTTAGTGATTAGCACGAGTTAATTGACTATAACCAAACAGGGACATTAAGAAGGACGATAATTTGAGTTGAAATAGACTATAAATTTTGCGCTCACTGAGAAATAAGAAGTGTAATACTGGAGATATGTAGTTTAATGCTGTAAATAATAGCTGTGTGAATAAACAAAAAAAAAAATTCGTTCTTGCAGTATATTTTTATTAAGACCTCCATGCCTTACGAACTCAGATACCCCTCTCATGCATCTTGTAACACTGGTGCCAGAAGTGTGATGGAGGCATTTATGGCCATGATCCTTCATTTCTACAGTTTTTGTGAAAATTATTTTTTTGAACCCAAATGTGAGCCGATATTGTAAAATCCTCTTACAAATTTGTTGCAAATTGTTTCTATTATGTAGTCTAATTTTTTAAACACAAAAAACTGCACGATTTTATCCAATCAATTATTTAACGAAAATTTTGTTTATTTAACAATTAGTTATAATTACACTGTTTTTTTTTGTGGTGGAAAAATTTAGACTACATAAAAAAACGATTTGTAACAAAATTGTAAGATGATTTTATAATATCAGCACCCGTTAATTAATTCTCGCAAAAGTTGTAGGAATGGGAGATCGTGGCCTCAACTTCATCGTCTCGTTGGGTTCGAAATTCGACACACAACGCCTGATAGCAGGCAACCGTACAAAGAGAGTGTCCACTTCGCTAGTTGCAGACTTCGCAGGAGGTACCATGGTATGCAAGTCTCGTGGCTGCAATATTGAAATGCGGAGCTGGAGAAGGGTACAGACTTCCACAATCACAGTATAGTCCCATTACGCATGCATGAGTGCTCCGTGCATAATGTGGCGCATTGCTAACAGCCGGACAAAAATGTACGTCACAACGCACTGCTACGAATACTGTTGTGAAGCTGCCGGACTTCTGGCCACCTGCCACGGCGAGCCCGGGTTCGATTCCCGGCGAGGTCACCCTGGATTTTCGCATGTAGGAAACATAGCGGGGACGTTGTGATTGAACGGCAATTTTATCTTGGCACCCGAGACTCCCCCGCTATTACACTGATCATTCTTTACCCAACTTCGATACCTTAGGTTTTAAGCATCTCTAACCCCCCCCTCCCCTTGTACTTTTCTCACTTAAGCGCTCTGATTACTGCCTGGTAGCTGCGAAATTTAAATAAGAAATCCCATGTTAAGGAAATTTCACCTCAGTACTTCAATTTTAAAAATAGACGTTTCAAACAAAATGTATTCATCACAAATTTTTTATGAGATCCCTACTAGCGTACTATATTTTCAATATATATAGGCTATATCTACTTTTTAGTAAAACATAATTTTTGAAAATTCCCTGCATACAGACCATACATATTTTGGAAATATCTCTGCTGTGGGGAACTTCTGGTGCAGAATGTAGTTTGTTTGAAAGGGCTATCTTTAAAATTAATGCGCTCAGGTGAAATTCCCTTAACATGATATTTCCTATTTAAAAGTCGCAGCTACCAGTAGGTAGGCAGGGTCCTTAAATAACTGCGGCTTGAAACGGCAATCGATGAAGTTTGTCAGTGAACTATGTGTGGGTCCTAAGTAATACAATTTAGAGGCCGCTCGAAGGGGTAGTAAGGGCTGAGGGGTTTTTGAACCAATCCTCTTACCCAATTGGAAACAGATTTTAATGAGGATAGTCTTGAAATGTAGCACGTTGTTAGTTATTTAATATCAATGTATTGAATGAACATTTCCTTGTACATGTTCTTGTAAGCATATGACTTGAACATAAGTGGTATCGTTGAATGACAACACCTCAACACCTCAACACCTCAACACCTCAACACGCAATAGAAAGGATCAGTCCGTTCAACGCCGACACTTATCTGCATTGTACATTTGCTAAGTTTGGTAATTGAACAGGCGTTTTAAAATATGTTTAATAAGTAAATTAATGATAGAGACACAAAAAATTTGGCTTCAGAATTTCTATAGCAGTTGTTCTTAAAGCTTAGTTTTGAAATGAAAATTTATTATAAATATAACCTTGATAGGTTACCGGGCCCGCCAGTGTCAACATTGATATAGGCTGTTCATGGTAAAGTGAGCACTTTTTATGGCCCTTTCAACAGGCACTAATAGATTGTATTGCAGCACCAGACGTTAACGTTTGGGAGTGGTGAAATATATACACAGTTGTTTAATCTGATGGCGATGTTTATATTAAAGAGTCACACGAAGATAGAAATCGGATGAAAAGAAAATTCCACCAGGGCTTCAAAACCTGCTCACTTTGCCGTGAATCACCTGCAGTGGTCTTAAATCGTAATTACAGTGAACCGTATACGAAGTGACTAGCAGTATGACATTTTCGCGTTATAATTCGTCAACTAGGATTCAATATCATGTGTGTACCTTGACTGAGTCTAAATTACTATTTACTGCTCCTTTCGCTCGGGGCCATTTTCTCGTTTGCCTCGGATAAACGTGTTTCGTCTATAGCTGTTGGCTAAATATTTATTATCATCCCAGAGCCTGCCGTCAAACGACGAACCAGTGAAAACGCTGAAACCATTTGCAACAGAGTGTGATCTAGCAAGTTGTAACGCCAAAATGTCAGGTCGCTGAAAATGACTACATAAACCAGAGTTGATTTTGCTCTTTTTGAAACTGTTACTTGCGACCAAATTAAAACGATATACGCTCATTTTATTTTCACTGATTTTTCCCTTGTTCTGTATGAGAAGAATTGTTGTGCCTGGCTAATCAGTGAACTATGAATAAAACAATACTTACAATTTCGAATTATTAAAAAATTCCTAGTTTGGCTGGGGAATAAACACTGAAACACTTTTAATGACCACTTACTTCACTTAAGCGAATTGAGCCTATGAACTAATATTACGATATTTCTGTAAAATCTGTAATGTACATATCTGGGTTAGAATGAAGCTATTTAACAGCTAAATTAGCACGCCTGTACGATGAACGAGCATTTTGGAAAGGAGTATTTCGCTGTAATTAAGTTCGAATTACTTATATATCGGTGGTGTTTTGTATTGAAATGCAGCCACTGAGTTGCAGTTACATTTCAACGCAGGCGGAACACTCCAAGTGTCAACTACGGCATAATCGTTCATAGCCGAAGAAGATAAGTCGACATATAGAGGTGAACGATTACGTTGGTTTCGATCATACTGCATTACGACTTGACAAATCCTGAATGCTTCAACTTCCTTGGTAGAAGGGCATGTCTGCATATTGGCAGACTATAACTTGATAATATTTCCGCTTCTCGAGAATGTTCGTCCGTGAGGGAGATGTTACAGGCTATGGTCGTGTATGTTCTTAAATATGTTTGTTATTCACACGTCGGCCAACTTTCGCGATACCACTTTCAAGTGAAAAAAAATACACTGTGTGCCCTTTGAAGAGAAGAACCATGTCAGACGAGTGAAAGTAGCAGTAGATCAATGGGAGTTTTTATTTTTTGTGTGCTTGTTGAGTCTATAGATCTTAGTTCACCTACAATTTTCAGGACAAAAAAAAAAAAAAAAAAAAAAATTCTGAAGGAATGTGAAAAAAAAAAAAAAAAAAAAAAACAATATTCTGAAGAAATGTGGACTGGGCAAAGATGGACAAATTGGTTTTTGTTTGAAAACGCACTACATTCGACTGTACGACATGCAGAACTCGCTACCAGAAATTGTCTGAAAATAAGATTTATGTTGCAGACGAATAAAAGAATGCACATTATTATAACACTTAAAAATAGTTTCCTCTGAACTAATGGGGCCGCGGTGGCTAAGCAGTTAGACTGCTCACCTCCCAACAAGGTGAACCGCGTTCGATCTCCGGCCGGGTCACTCCCGGATATTCGCAAGTGGGAATCGTGTCGGGCGATGTCACATGTAGGTCGTTTTACTTGGGGGATCTTCCGTTTCCCACGCCATTTCATTCCGGCGCTGCTCCATACTCACCTCATTCCACCCTCATTGGCTCTCAAGGCCTCGTTGTTAAGAGGAGCGTGTACCTGCGCGTTCGAGGTCAAGAAGCGAGGGGCCACGAACACGCACGCCTAGTGCCTTATCGCCCCTACGCGCAAGGCGTGCAGTGTTTCCGTCGTGGTCCTGTACTGTGCAAATCAGATCTGTAACATTGGGATTTTATTACATGCAATGAAAGAGCACGGATTAAACTACGTCCGTATGTCTGTACTTTTCTCTTGCCGCTTAAGGAAACTGCATAGGCAAGCTTTAAAAATGCGATATTTGACATTTTTCAAGATTTTTTTTTCTCCAAGGATATACTTAATACGTTAGAAGTAAAAACATAGAGGGAGAGGTAATTGTTGTTTTTTTTTTTTTTTTTTTTCCCCTAGCAAAAAGTCGTATTTACAGAACATATATTTAGCGAGATACGCGAATACGCTCAAACAACTATTTAAAAAAAAAAAAAAAAATTTCAAAGCACACTCCTCTTAAGAGCCGTCCAGATTAAATAATACGCCTCTATTTGTAATCAAAATTTTAGCACATTTCCTGACGAAATGCTTGACAAATCACATTTTGCAAAAACAAACTTAAACAAAAAATAATTAATATACCTTTATGAAGCAAGCCCAGTTTAGCATAATAATAACTTACTGTTGTTGTACGTAATAAAATGTGTTATAATACCTAGAACTAATTTATTAATTGGTGTTCCATTCTACGGTCCTGCTTGAAACGCCTTTTCAATAAAGATTATCCTATCCCATCCTCTGTTCTAGTAGAACTCTTTTGCTACTTCATAAATTACACGGAACCTTGCAATAATGTTTTGTCGAGGTGTTTTTACGGTGTCTATACCGTTTTTTCCGCCTCCCACCGTAGAATAACTAGGTTAGCATGGGAGGTAAACATGGCCCCCAATCGCGGACAAGTTTGCCCAATCCCAGTAAAGCCGCGAGCATATGCCCTTGCAGTTAGAAACTTCCCTGCATGTCTAGGCGTAAGGGGCTCAGCCCTGAGACGCACTTAGGTCCTGCCCCTACCCTATATCTCCGACACTGCTCTTCTTATTGAGGTAGGATGGGGGGGGGGGGAACATTTGAGTGAGGCCTGACTGTCTTCGAGAACATCTTGGCGTCGTCTTGGCGTCTTGGCCACGAGGATCCGCGATTGTTGGGAACTTTATATTCACACATTATTTAAAGTAGCAACTCAAATTTCTTGGTTTTTGTCTCAACTCTGCAAAAGTATTTTTCACTTGATTTCTTCCATTGTTAACATTTTCATTTTGTGATTTGGGTGCCGCCTACCACTGCAAACTCGTGGCCCATTTGCGTGATCGATAATACTTAAAATTATTCTGGGGATTGAATTTTTGTGGTTCAGACATCAAGTTGTTAAATTTGCATCTAATGAAGCACATTACTGTGGTATTATACTTGCGGTGAGGTTTTACATATGTGATTATAAAGTACTTCATTAATTTTAATACTAAATAGTGTGAAGAATATTCAAGGCAATTGCTAGTAATTTTTAAAGTAAAATATATTTGCATTTTTTGTAACGATCATACAGTATATTGTATTAAAGGCGTATTCATGCATCCAGTCTGCGCCATTACTCTGTTTAGTTTAACATCTGAACATGGCTTGAAACATTTGCCCGGACATTTTTATGGCACACCAATTAAGGTAAACGTATGATACGTATCTCTGAAGACTACTCTGAAGATTCTTTACGAAAATTAAGCAGGTAAAATGATTTTTAAAATACACATTTTTAAGCCATTCCCACGCCCCGTAAAAATAGGGCGTAGTTGAAATGGGAAGTTTTTACTTGTCTTTGGGCGTGAAATGATTCTGAAATGCTTTTCGTGTTAAGAAAAAATACCCAACAGTTTTTTTTATCACGTGGTTCACAACAAAGGACTGCATCACATTTCATGCGCCGACCAGGTGGAGCCTTTAAATAATATGCATTAAGTTACGGGCTGTCAAGTATTTGTATGAAATGAAAACGTGTGGTCCGATTTATTTAATTGGCAGAAAGGTACCCAAATGACTGTACAATCTTGGATATCATGAAAATTATTACTGATGTCTAGGGCTACCCTTTCTTTTTCGGAAAAGATTTAGGAGAAGACTAGACTTCAATAGCCTGATTGCAATGTTGCAACATTCCTTATGTTATTGGCCGTGTATATTTACGAGACGACTGCCCTTACCCGACTGGGCCAATGAGAGTTAAGTCATTTCTAAACTGCACGCCTGTGATTCGCGTGCAGACACCTAAAACGAGTGGCAGTTAAAATCGTCCAATCACGAACGTGAACCTGAATTAATCAGTTTTGAAGTACAATTAATATGTGAATATTTTCGCGAAAAACAAGTGCCGCAGAGATCTGCAAATTTCGCGCTTTCTTTTTATTTGTGATCACGCTAGGCTTCACAGTCCTGTACATAATGGGGCCGTTGTCGTGCGATCACTGGACGCCGTCTAGTTGTGAAAGCGTTCACTTGTTGATGGAAATGCACGTGATTGGTGCACCTGACTGACATGAATGTCAATTCATCGGCACAAAGCTACACATGATGTGCCAAATAAAAGACGGTCAAATGACAAACGTATTGCAGAGGAACGAGTTGTTGCGGTCGCGGGACTCGAACCCGCACACATAGTTGACGGAGTGTTGTCCCGGTGCACTTATGGTGAGGGGGAGCTAGAGAGCAGCGAGGGTGGCAGGAGACGTCCCTGTATGTCGGCCAGCCATAAATGCATGACGACATCTTTAGTCTGTGGGAGAGACGTGACCTGATAGCCAATCACCACGACCACACGACATCACGAGTTGGAGGAGCTCCTGTCTGGTGTCGCCAATATCAGTGGCAAGGAGATATTTGGTCCTCGGTGCACGATACATCCGGAAACGAACCTACGCGCAGCGAACCCTAAAGGTCCCCTGTCAAAGGGCCTTAATAGTTGATAACGTAATTCTAGCTTGGAAGAGTCGAGTTTATATTCGGTATTGTTTGTTAAGATATTTCAGAGCTAGTAATTATTCAGTATTGTTTGTTAAAGTATTGAGACAATTTTGTATGAGAAAGTGTAATTAGTAGTTTTTGTAATTGTCTTGTGTCATTTATTCCCCCAGAGTTCAGTAACGTTAAGAGGATTAGCCCCAATGACTATTGGTTCATATTCTCTTGTTATAAACACTTAGTAAAGAATAACAGTAGTCATCTCAGTAAAGACTCTACAAAGTGTTTAAAGTGTAAAATGCCACCGAAAAATAACTAGGACACCCGATTTTCGCGAAAAGACTTCACGACTAGTTGGGGCCGCGGTGGTTGAGAGGTTAGACTGCTCGCCTCACACCAAGGAGAACCGGGTACAATCCCCAGCCGGTTAACTCCAGATTTTCGCAAGTACGGAATCGTGCCGGATGATACCGCTGGTCGGTGGGTTTTCTCGGGGATCTCCTGTTTCCCCCGCCTCTTCATTCTGGCGCTGCTCCATTCTCACCTCTCTCTCAAGACCTCGATGTTAAGAGCCGCCCTAATCTCTTCTCTCACTCACTCATGACTAGTTGTATTTCGCAACACTTTAGCCCAGGTGCACTTCCTTGATTGGATAATGCACGTGTTACGCGTCGTAGGTATCTGCCCGTGAATCACAGACGCTCAATACAAGAGTTACCTCATTCTGATTGGCCAGCGAGGTAGAAACAAATGTTCTCTCACAAAGACACGTGACCAATAAGCAAAATAACACTGCTGATGTACCCGTAGTGCATTGGAATCTAACCCGCGCGGAAATATTTTCGCCAAACTTGGGTGTCCCTAATAATGCGAATTTTGCAGGTCTCTTTTGATGTAGTGATATTTTGATTATAAAGAAAAACAAATTGCGAAAAGTATAAATATTTTTCCATAAGAGTTCTGTTTGCAAGAACAAATTAATTTCCACTCCAGCGAATTCCGAACAACACTCTAACTTATTTTTCAGTGTCTTCAACTTCCTGAAACCTTTTCAATTGCAATAAAAAACATAGTAGTTTGAAAAAGGAACAAACGAAAGAAAAAGTCAAGACGCGAACACTTCTTTTATTTAAGAATTTCGTTTTATAATGAGTTACGAGTAATAATAGTGTTATGAAGTGATCAGGCCTTAGTTGGACGGCCTGCCTGATCACACCTTCAAGCACTGAACCAGGGCACGAGCGCGATTGCAATAACACCTTGCGAAAGACAGTTGCAGAAACTCCCCTCTATAGGCCAGTAAACGTGGTCGAAAATGTTAAACAACGCGCCCGATATAGGCCAACGTAACACAGGGAGCGGCGTCATTTGTCATCGAGCCAGCGGACCAATAAGACGAAGAGATGATTGTGTTAACCGCCTCCGGCAACACGAACAACGTAGGGATTTTCCAATTAGATTGCAATAGTAGATAATAACACTTAATATAATGAATTAGCATCTTTGTATTCCATTGAAGCTCCCCCGATCAATAGTCACTTAAATAATTATTGTGCAATCCTTATGTCCACTAAACCCTATCTTATACTGTTGTGCTCTAGCGAATAACAACTCAATCCTTTAGCTACACCCATAGCGCCTTTGAGGTACGAATTGACTTGAAAGATAATACATTACAATATAATCTCCAACTTGAAAAAATTGCGAGTTCAGACTTAATTAAAAAATAATATTTTACACGAAGGAACTTCTTTGAAGGAAGCTTGTGTTTTTTTTTTTTTTAAGCTTTGCCTGGGGAAGGGTGGGGAGGGGGAGAGGGGTAAAGGAAGGTGGAATAATAATAAAAATGAAGTACAAATTATTAAGTTCGGGTGGGACATGTTAAAGCGTATTTTTTGCTCTATTCGCCGCAGAAAGCGTCTTTCATTACGAGGATGTATTTTTTTTTTACACGGTCGTGTTCCTTAACGACGTCGAGCTGGCCGTAGTCGGCATTTGCGCAGAAAGTAGGCGTGTTGCCTGCCCCCCCTCCCCCCCCCAAATCCTCGTAGTTAAAATACTGCTCTCTGGGAGGATAATACGACCACGGAAGAGCCACCCCACTCACCCACCCCTTTTCGTCTTGAGGGGGAGACTCGTGACACGTTAGTGGAGGGGGTGGAAGAAGGGGGGTTGGAATATACGCCAGCCATTTTCGCGGCGTGTGTCTGGCCGCCCGGAGAGTGCAAGGGCGCTGTCGCAGCGGGATGTAAAATATACGGCAGTTAAAAAGCTTCCCTTAGCTGCAAGGAGGGTTGTGTGTTGAGGGGGGAAGGGGGGTGTGGCACTCACCACCCCTGTTCCGTGTCCCTTCCACCCCTGCAAGCTCTTTCTTGAAGCTACACGCGTGTACGCAGCAACCAGCCTTTATTCTTGCCGCTCTCACCCTCTCTCGTACTGATACAGCCTACTCACGGCATTTTCAACCCCCCCCACACCCACCTCTTGTACACGGAAACCATAATCTGTTGATATATGCGGACACATATTTTTTTTTTTTATTGCGGGGCTTATTCGTCCGTGGCAGCTGGTGAATCGTTACAAGGTAGGTGGCTTGTGTTTGTATACCCCTGGAGTACGAGGCATAGCCGTAGGGTTGTGCTCGAACGTGCTTTGCTTAAGAATGCTTAGTAAAAGTAATATTAAAAGACCGGAAATGTTGCCTAGTTTACTGCCCACGGACTAGACAATACCGCTGTGTGTATGCTCAAGCAGACGTCAATAGTTCATTGGCTGCAGGCTTGCACAGCCCGCGGGAAGTGGCCATAGAGATACCCGACAAGTATTTGAGGCAAGTTAGAATTTAAGGCTTGTCTCAGCCTGTTACGCCGAAATTATTTTCGTATCCAATTTTCCTGTGTGTTATTCCCTGCTTGCAAAAAGGCACAAAATTATTGATACAATTCAAATATGTTCGTGACTTTTTGCAACTAGCAGATAAAGCTTGGCTCACAACCGTCCGTCGCTTCCGTCAGTCGCCCGCCCTTCAGCCAGCCGGCCGTCGATTTTTTCGTCCGTCAATTGAAAACGACTCACAACAGTCCGTCGTCCATCGATCCGTCGAACCAGAAAATTTTCAGTTGTACCACCCAACAACACTAACTTTCTCGCGCACAGACAAATGTTTCTAATGAATGTAATAAATATATTCTTTTTTCTAACGTAATGTATCAGCAGTTCCTCCGAAAATTTATAAGTCATCTTCAGTTCAATTCAAAGGTGAAACGTAAAAAAGTAACAAAGTCACTACCTTTTGATTTTAAAAATAAAAATATTCAGACAGTAAACAAGTGACTGTTTTCCGACAGCCATGTTCAAGGAACAATATTACAAGGCGGTGGCCCATCCGTACGTCCATCGAAAGTTAAAGTTTGATATATATTTGACGGATAGAAAAATAGTTGCCCTGCGATTGGTCGAAGATTACGTGACCGACAGAGACGGACGGGCGACTGAAGGATGAAACGGATGGTTGTGGGTCCAGCTTAACACATAATGAAATTTAAACACAAAAAAAAATTAAGGGCCTTGTAATATAATCGTACATCGTCAGTAATTACTATGAACCCGAAACTATGGCACGAAAAGGAATAATTTCTTCACAAGAGGTGAAGGCGACCCTTAAACACGTCAACATTTGACTTTCTTTTCCAACTGGACCGCAGTTTTTAAGACGCGCCCTGGACGAGTTTTAGGAAGCAAACAAAGACAGAATCACATTACACCTGTCCTGGAGCATCATCCAATGATCATCTAACTTATGCTCGAGTACACTAAGGATCGTGGAGTCTAGCTTCTTCTCGGATCTCTGATAGTAAAATGTTGTCCATTTACACATTGTAACTGTAACAAGCACGAATTTGAAGTCTACCTTGACCTTAAAGCATTCGCGAAATGTTCCTACCCTTTTCAGTAGCAAAGAAATGCTTTAATTGAGTGCACAAGGAAATGAAGTCCATTCAACACTTAAGTTCTTTCTCAATAAATCGTCACTTATTGTAAGTTTTTATTTCATCGTCTTTGCGGTAATTATATGCTCGTGTATTTTTACCCCTTTCGCCAAATACGAGCGTAAAAAAGTGCGTGTACTTTTTGTGGTGTTGGAACATCTGGAGTACACACAACATATAGTTCGGGTAAATATTTTGTAAGATTTGTTTATTCTACACCAGGAATACAGTAGTAGTAAGCAATACGGAGTACCGGAGAAGGTATTTAGCATAACGCAGATACGTTCGAAATGTAGTGCAAGTTCGGCATCGTGCAAGAGATCAATTATAATGTGTCTTGCGTCTTGTATAAACTGCTTTGCTGATATCTGTATAAGCGTGTTGCTGGAAGAAGTTGCAGGAGTCAAGAATATTATTCCGTGCGTACTGGAATGAAGTGATGATACTTGGACGGCTCGTAACATCGAAGTCTTGAGAGCAGATGATGGTGAAGGCGGGTGAGTATGGAGCAGCGCCGGAACGCAAGGGCGGGAGAAACGGGAGATCCCCTATAAAAACCCGCCGACCAGCGGCATCCTCCTCCACGATTTCCGCTTGCGAAAAACCGGGAGTTACACCGCCGGGAATCGAGAACCCGGTTCGCCCAGGTGGGAGGAGACTAGTCTGAACACTAGGACTGTTCGAATAATCTAGACATCGATAATTATCTATATGAAAAATAACTTACCGAACTATATCTAACTTAAAAAAATATCGGTATATCGATGTTTCGATATTATCGCAGTTTTCGGTATTATCGAAATGTTCGGTTATAGATTATTTCGGTACTATCGATTATTTCGGTATCATTTATTATTTCAGTATTATCGATTATTTCGGTATTATCACTTATTTCGGTATCATCAATTATTTCGGTTTCATCGATAATTTCGGTATTATCGATCATTTCGATATTATCGATGATTCCGGTACACCGAAAATACCAAGTAACTGTTTGGAAAATTTTCGATATTAAATTTTTATGATATCGAACAGCCCTACTGACCACTGCGCCACCGTGGCTCCTCGCGCGCTGGAGTAGTCAAGTAGACATTCGTGTGCGCAGCGGAATATGTTGGGTGTGCTTGCTCGAACTGGGAGTGTTAATAGTATAGTCTATTCCCTGTTTCTTCACACTGTTTGAATCAAACATTTGAAACCCCCCCCCCCCCCCCCATATATGTGTCACAGATATGTATATTTATGTTTTTAATATTACCTATTTGGTTGTTGGTAACATATTGTGTCTTCTATGGAAGTATTTCGCATTTGATTTGTTACTGAGGAGTTAAAATTATTTCAGCCAAGAACAAATATAGTGAGTGTTTGTTAAAAATAAATCGGGATATTTATTTGCCATATTGTGACAGTGTGACGAGTTTTGTTATTTCCTAAACTTGCCATGTATCACAAGAGTTTTATACCCCTGTCAACATGAAAGTATCTGATTTCTCCTTAAATTTAAGTTTTTCCTATATTTTACTTCTAAACTACAATATTTCATTTATAATAAATATTAGTAACAACAGTGATAAAACCTGTGTGTTGGTATCGCCTAGCAAGATATAGTTATCATGCAAAATATAATTACGACTGGGTGCGCACGTAATCTGTGCGTTGTCCTTTGGTGTAATTTTCCAGATTTAATTAAGCTTAGTTTGCACGAGGCGGAGGAATATCTTGGAAGCAGAACTTTATCAGGGCTATACAAAAGTGTGAAGTGACCGTGAATGGATCATACGAGCTGGGCACGAGTGTACTTAATAGCACTGAGAGGAGACACAGGGTGTATTAAACAACATACACGAAATGACGTGGTGGTTAGTTTGATGTTAGCACACCCATCCTCCCATCGGCTGCACGAAGCTCTGGGAACGGACATTGTGTCTGACTGCCTACTTGAGTGCTGCCAAAGGTTCCGGCTGGCGAGTAGGTTACTAGTCGCTGGTTGGCGAAGGAAGTTCATGTGGGTCTGATACAGACATACTACACTGCGTTGTATTTGGTGCTCGGAGTGGTTACATAAATATTTAAAAATAAAAGGGCCTAATGAACATATGATCCCATTGCTCTTATCTACATCGGGGGTGATGTGTATGTTGTGAATTTGATGACTCTAGCTTAAACGGTTGGTAAATTATGAGTAACTATACTTATAAAGGGCTAAACTTGTGTTTGACCCTTTGATCTTGTTTGTTGTTGTGTTGATGTGTATGTTATGAATTTACTGACTATAGCTTCGGTAGATGGGGAATTATGAGTAACTAAGCTCATAAAAGTGCTTAACTTGTGTTTGACACTGCAGTATTATTTGTTGTCGGGGGCGATGTGTATCTGATGAATTTGGTGAGTATAGCTCCAATGGTTCGTAAATTATGACTATGTTTATAAAAGGGTTTAGCTCAAAAATGAGCTTACCAGAAAGGTATTAAGACCTAAATAACCTTACCATCGTGATGGATATCAGGTACAATGTCTATGTTATGAATTTGATGACCATAGCCTTAATGGTTCGGAAATTAAGGTCCTAAACGCATAATTTGCCTTGCAAGAAAGGGCTTAAGACATAAATGACCTTACTGCCGTGATGGATATCAGGTACAATGTCTACTTTATGAATTTGATCATTATAGCTTCAACGGTTAGGAAATTATGACTAAATTTACAAAAGGGCTTAACTCATAATTGATGGTCTGCCTCAACGAACCAATGAACAAGCCTGGAAAAACAACATGGAATGAGAGAGTATGAAAAAACAAGACGGAATGGTTGTATGACATCATGATCGTATGCGGCTTGAAAAGACGAGTCCGGTGATATATAAAATTTAATACTTACGTCTTAAAAATTTTTAATTATAAATATATATAATTTTTTATAAAATAATTATTAAATTAATTTTATTTTGTCAACTCTTCATACTGCGGCTGAGTTTCGGGTATATTCAGCCGCATTGAGGAGGCACATCAGCCACAACGAGGAGAAAGCACTTTTTCACAAATTTTTTGAATATTGGCACATTTTTACGGAAAAACGGGAAATTTTTAGGGAAAAAGGAAAATTTTAAGGAACAAAAAGGAAAAAAAGGGAATTTTTAGGGGAAGAAAAGGAAATCCAAGACGGAGGTTGCCTTTGTGCCAGCTCCACAATTGTACATCTAGTACAGTCGTCTAAAGACAACTGCAGCTTTATTCCATTCACAGTTACTGCCAACTTTACTGAAGTCCTACTAAAGTTACGTATTTAGGATATTCATCCGCCTAGTGCGAACCAAGATTAACCTAGTCTGCAAACTACACCAGAGGGACGATGCATTTCGGCGCATTCAGTTTATTAGTGTTTTGCATTAGAACTATTTACTAGGCATTACCAACACAACATGTTCTCCCTGTCAAATTCGTATTAATCATAAATTATAAATTAAAGTTTATTTTAACCAAATATAAGATACTTTCAAGTTAACAGAAGTATAAAACGTATGTGGTACATTAGATACATGCCTTTATTGGGTGATTTTAAAAGGTTTAATTCAATAAGTGTGAAGATAACCGCGAAAAGACTATACATACTGTTTTCTTCATAGACTAAAGATGAGGTAGACCGCTTATTCGTCTTCTGCGCATGTACCCAACATTGACCTACCCCATTCCTACACAACTGTTAAAGTCACATAGTCAGCAGTGATGAACGTGTTTATTTACACCTTAATTTTTAAATGACAAGAGCTATTATATGAATAAAATACTTTTACCATTACTAATTGAATCAAACTACATTATAAATTGATTAGACGAACTATACAAATATCTCAAAACATTTGTTTACAAATCAGTTTTCTAACCTAAAATTCAAACCATGCTGATTTCGCTAGACGTGTAGGCAGAAAAACAATTTAATGTTGGGACACAGAGATTGATTGTGCGCAGCCAGCGAGATCGGTCTACCTCATCTTTAGTCTATGGTTTTCTTGCACTATAACGTATTCAGACCAGTGCACACAATAGTACGTTAAGCTCAGGCAGGATCGTCTAATAGTTTCTACCTACAATTAGCCGAGTCAACGAACACTGGTACATCTTCGATACTACACAATCGATACTTCTCACACATGAAAAATTATCGATAGGAACTGACTTTTCCTCATAGATTATAATTTACCATAATAAATGTTACTATATATTATAAAATAATAATTACCATCCAATCAGTTAAATTAATTTTCATTTAATCCAATTATAATCGAAGTGAAAGGCATCTTAGATCTAACAGTATGTTACTTGCTGCCACGCATGCATGCATGAAGCTATTTCGCATTTCATATGGGTACAATGGGGATTCCGATACAACAAATCAAAATTTTTGTGATGGGTCCAAAAAGTATTTGGCGAAGTCTAAACTTGATCTTGCAAATCATAGAACGTCACACTAGCAGATGCTTATTGGAAATTCGCTGGCTCAAAAAAATTGCTGGTGGTTTTCCAGCGTCTCTGACCACAAGATATCTACTGACTTGCAAAGACGATCCACCATTTTATTTTTTCACTCCTGGCTCCCGGAGGGTCGGAAGGGAATTAAAAGGAATCCAGGCTAGACGACGTTGTACGCGATGTGCGAAGCTGGAGAAGAGAATATTAGTTGAGAAACTGGCTTACCGGAGGCGCCTCACCTCGTGATAGGGTGGTCTCGCAAGGAACGAGTATCTTACCGAACAAGGAGAATTTGAGGGGGGCGTAGGGGGGACAGGCGACCCCTCTTTACAAACTTGAGGCGGTAAATTATTCAGCAGGCGCTCACCTGACCGCTTGTAGTTGGCTCGCTAAATATCGTCCCTACCAGCTCCCCGGACCGACATCAATTTTCAATAAGCCCCTCGCCGGGCCGGCTGCCTTCGGCGACTTGGTGGCCCCGGCAAGGGGGGAGGGAGTTGTGGGGGGTTGGAGACGCGGGATTGTCGCGAACTTCCGGCGTTAATTATTCACCCCGTGGGAAGGAGTTGGGGGCAGAGCGAGGTACCCAGCTAATCATTATCGATCCTCCACCGCCCCGGGGGCTGTGGTCCCTGGTTCACCTCGGAGAGGTTCCCGAGGGACGCGGTGCACGTCTGGACCCTCCCCCCCATCCCCACCCCAGGTCGTTAGCGGCAGTTACTTTCCGCAGGAAGACTTCAAGATGAGGCCACATAACAAGCAATCATACAGAAGCGAATTTACGTGCTGGTTCTCTTTGTCGTCGTTCGATGTACGGATTGAAGACCAAGTCCAACAGGAGGCTGGGGGAACTGCACAGTGTAGATTCTTACAGCAATCGTGAAGGGTGATTATCGCAGTGACGTGGACACAGCCAGAGCTCGAGCATCGACTTATATGCGGAAGTTCAAGAAACGGGGACGATCGCATCGTCATATCTGACGTGGGATCCAGAGAGCCTTCACCGGCTCCGAAGCCTACAGTTCCAGAAAGATCACTGGAAGAATTGTGGAGTCAAGTAACCCGGGATGACGGCCAACTGGTCTTCAATCTTGAAGAGCAACAGACTGAAGGAGCTCGGGCGGAAGATGTTAAAACTATGAACCGAAAGTTCGAGCTGAAGCTAAGAGTGGCAAAGCTTGAAGATATTATTTTATATGCAGCAGCAATGCCAATTCTGACACGGAATACGGAAGGATGGCGTCATGTCGTATTTCCGTATCCTGAATATAGAAACTGAATGGTGCTTGCAACAAATAATGTAACAAGGGACATTAAAGATCTAACAGAACTCACGAAGCTTGTCCACGAGAGGAGAAGAGAAGTATTTGACTTAGAAAGTTGCAAGAAGGTGGCCATTAAAACCTACGGCCGCAGTTACTTTGGTTATACGGAGCCCTTCGCAGGGCATAAGGTAGTCCGCTGCTGAGAACATGAGCGCAAGGGAGGTTTGACAAAAGCCTAGTACACACGGGCATCTTTCTCGCACAAGAAAGTGAAAATCAAGGTGAACAAGAAATTGAACACTAAAGTGCATACTAGCTAGTATGCACGGAATTGCGTGATTCTTACGCACGACGTTAGCTGGTGAGCAAGAAAGCAGATGGTTAATGTCAACTATGTATGATTTGGAAGCAGGTTTTGGAGTTGTGGGGCTAATCTGTGCAATATCAATAGCAGCTACCATAACAAAATAAAAGATTTAGTCCAATCAGACATATTTTAAGCACTAAATTTATTCAAATGCAGAAAATGTGAAATCACTCACAGAAAAAAGACAAATCTCTCTATTTTTTACAATTGATACACAGAATTGTTTACGATAGTGGGACTAATAAACATTTTATAGTATTAAAAACATTAACATATCTGCTTATTGCCAGTGTCAACAAAATATAATAGATATTGTTTACACTCGACTTGTACACGAAAGACGGTAAAAAAATAGGATCGATTCTATACGGCACTAGATAGTATACTATCACTTGTGTGCTAGTAAATATCATACTCGGCGGCCGTATACAAGAACGTGCTCACTTTCTTGTACAAGAAATATGCCCGTGTGTACTAGGCTTAAGAATAGAGCAGCAATGGAACAATTTGCAAGTTGAGCGAAAAACCCACGGTACACAGTACTACCGTCAGCACGGGTCTACATATAAATTAAGTGTGATCAATTCTACATCTATGTACGATATGGTCCCACCTTAATCTACAGTGACCGTTACACGTACGTGAGAGTGTTTAATAAACTTTTAAAGTGAGCAGCATCATTTCCCGACACTTTTTAGTGGTCACGAAGTGCCTGAGAATTTAAATAAGTATCTGATTACTCTACCAGCAAGGGGGGGGGGCTGGAGAATGACGGTAAAACAAGTTCTCCGGAAGCCCCTTTAGCGGATATTCCACTATACCTGCTGCCGTACTTGGTTCATGAACAAGCTTCTACAAGGCCTGGTGCACTAGCCGGTATACCAGTCGCTATACGAGCCGCCATGGAAGATTCATATTACACGACAGCAGTTCGCGTACTAGCATTCGCCGCCCTCAGTGGATGCGCAGTGTGTGGTTTGTTTGTAGTATAGGCGTACCCCATTCGTAGAACTGCTACCAGTTAGTAATTTGCGTAGGCATATAAAAATACTAGCTCGAACATCTTAATATTGCTATATTACTGTTCGCGTTTTACATAAAATTATTTGCTTACTAGTATAGGTTCATTCATTTTCTTAAAAATGACGCGCAGTCACTAAAGTACGAGTGTGTTATTTTTAATTTTGACGAAATTTACTGACCAGTTGCAAAATATAGTTTTTTTCTAAATGTACCGGGATATTATCCGCATGTAAAGTATAATGATAAAAACAAATTTGGGTCCGAAAGAGTTTCGAACTCATGCCCAAAAGTAATATACGACTCGCGGGCTCTGCAATGTTATCGGTGTACCACCAGTTCACGTACCAATTAGTGAGTTTATATGCTGTATATAATATACAATTATTAAATTAAGTATTTCATGTAGTAGGTAATGTTTTAAGCATTTAAAACGGTTTTAAACAGTAACTAAAAGTTGTCATCGCCAATATTATTCGTCGTTGTCGTATTTCAAATCTATTTGAAAGAGTTTCAACCTCACTGATGTAAAATTAAGATGGGGGAGTCCTTTTCAATTTCTTCATCAACTCGTTTCAAGTAGTAGCCACGGGGAACCCCCTACGCTCTGAAACTGCAATGTGATTGGCCAGGTACGAGAGCCGATATGGAACCTGCCACGGAAAATAGGACAGGTCCAATTACCAAACCTGTGATGAAATCTGTCAGCGCCAGGCGAAAAATGCCATGACGGGTGCCGTACAGACCGGTATAACGGCAGCTATGGAAGACCTTGCACAAGCTTTTACGAAATATGGTGCCGTGTAATATGGCCTTTACTGGAGTGCCCCCGAACAAACGCAAAATTTCCTGTGATAAAATCTTGATAAGCTAGGAAAAGCCCTTGAACATAAACAGGGATGAGCTTATTGAAAATGGCGAGGAGGGCAGATTTTTACATGAGAACAGGAGAAAACCCTAGAGAACAGGGTAAAAACGGCACAGAAGAGGCACAAGAGTGTACCGGCCTTCGGGCCGTAAAAATCTGTTGCCGTTCATTGGGCGCGCGATACTGTGGGAACGAACCTTTCGGGCCTGATTCAACTATTGCTGCTGCCACCTGTTTTCCGCAAAAATATTTCCTTACTGCTTGTACTCCAAAACACTAGAGCTCAGATGCACTTTCGTGATTGGATCATTACACATTACAGGTGTCTGCCCACGAATCACGGACACTCAGTGCCGGAGTTACCTCATTCTGATTGGCCCAGCCAAGTAAGGAAAACTGCACGTTATGCCATAGGACATTGGAATCTAGTCTTCTCGTAGATCTTTTCGCGAAAAACAGATGGACGTGGCTATTACTCACTATGGATTATCCTCAGCTATAGGTCGGACAGCCACACGGCAAGTCAGTCCGCAGGAGCTGATTGGTGGACGACGTCCCGCCATTTTGTTGGCGTGTGTGGTTGGAGTTCGCAATACGCGCCACCGCTTCACCTCTGTGTTCTTATGCAGTCTGTGGCGAATGGGTTCGCATGTGAACTGCTCAGTACCCACTCTTCGTTCCTCCAAGACGCCGCCGTGACGCCTAGATAATATCAGCCTTTAGGAACGCGCAATGGGGAAAAGATTTTCTGGAAAACATTCTGTAGTCAGCGTCGCGGCGACTACAGGCGCCCTTCGAGCTGTCATGCTGCCTTGCTTAATACACTATCGACCAAAAAGTAATTGGGTACCAGTGGAGATAGGCAATTCAGTACGTCAGTTGACTTGTGTGGCCGCCGTACCCTACAGGCCGGTGTAGAACCAGTTAACAAGGAGATGGCACGAGTTACAAAGCTATCGGACTTCGATAAGGGTGGTGATTGTGGGCTGCCATCTCAGTGGGCTGTCTAGCCGGACGATTGCACGGAAGGTAAACAGCCCCAAATCAACGGCCGCATTCGTCCTTCGTAAGTGGAAGGTCGATGGGCATTGTGCCAATGCTGTACGTTCTGGGCGACCTCCGATTTTGACCGACAGAAATCGCAGAACCCTGAAACGTGAAATTGACAAAAATAGGGCACAACCCATGGCTACAATCCGACAGGAGTTTCATGCAGAAACAGGAGTATCGGTTTCCATTGGAACATTGCGTACAGAGGCCCACCGGCTTGGATATTTCGGAAGAGCAGCTGCACATAAGCCCCATATCACGACAAGCAATAAAGATCGGCGACTCAGGTGGTGTTTGGACCGTCGCAACTGGACACTGGAGCAGTGGAAATCGGTCTGTGGAGTAATGAGTAGAGGTTTACATTATTCCGGTCCGATGGATGTATATGGATGTGGCGTCTACCCGATGAACGGCTTCTGCCGGAGTGTATAGTGCCAACTAGAAAATCCGGTGGTGGTGGAGTAATGGTGTAGGGCTGTTTCGTGGCCTTCGGCGTAGGACCACTGGTATTTGTCCATGGCAGCATGTACACTGATACCTATTGTAACATTCTGGATAGTGAAATGCTCCCAACATTGTGGCGTTTTTACGGAATGGACCCGTGTTACTTCCAGGATGACAATACCAGGTACCATGTTTCAAGGGCTACTATGTAGTGGTACGCCGGCAACAATGTTCGCCGATTGGACTGGTCCGCCCAGAGCCTCGATCTCAACCCTGTAGAACATCTTTGGGACGAATTGGATCGTCGGGTGTGGGCTCGTCAGGCGCGGCCAAAATCCCTTGCTCAACTCATGGAAAGGTTGCAAGAGGAATGGCGACGAATCCCCGTGGATGTCCTGCAAACACTCGTAGAGAGCATACAAGACAGGGTGGCTGCTGTTATAGCCGCAAGAGGTGGCCCTACGAGATTCTAACGGGGTGACAACCACCGAGCAAACATTGTGGACAAGTGCCCAATTACTTTTTGGTCGATAGCGTACTAGGGGCCGCGGTGGTGTGGTGGTTAGACTAATCGCTTCCCACCTAGACCAACCGGGTTCGATTCTCGGCGAGATCGCTCCCGTATTTTTGTATGTGGGAATCGTGCCGGGTGGTGCCGCTGGTATGGCGAGTTTTCTCGGGGATCTCCCGTTTCCCCAGCCATTTCATATCGGCGTTGCTCCATACTCACCTCACTTCACCCGCATCGGCTCTCAAGACATCGATGATAAGAGCCGCCCAACTCTATCAACTCCGCCTTCACTCACTCCTGCTTAATGCTGACATGAACGTAACTTCATGCCTTTTTTCTACACCCATATGACGTTCAAGAATTGGTACGATGATGTGAACTAAGAAACTAACTTTCTACCTGTATATTTCTTTCGATAGCCGTTAGACACACGTTCCACGAGAGTTCGAGGCAGTCCGTCTTGCACAATACGCCCCTGGGACTAGTGCTACGTCGTTATCACAGACTCGCTGTGTGCTCTTCCATTCTGTGGTTACGCTGTGTACAATTCCCGACAAATATGCTTCTTCCAGTGCAGGGTCTGAGTGTACTTATTTGGTTTAAGACTGTACACATCATGGAATCAGTGCCCGATGCTTGAAGCATCTTCCTTGTGGGTTGTGATATGATAAACGCAACTGAAATTTCTCGAAAATATTTCAAGACAAGTTATATTTCAAAACAATGTTTGGTCGTTCACCTGTCTTGATTGGCTGACTTACTTTTTGTCAAGTGTTAACTGCCTGCACACGAATCACGTAGGAGCCGTTCCGATGTGGCCGAATTCTGAGCGGCCCGGTCAGATGTGAAAACGCCTCAATCAGACAGCAACCAATGGCAACAGACAAACTGCTCTTGGGTGCTTATAGTACTGAAGACGATGGTGTACTCATATTTTTTTTCTCGAAAAAATCACTAGCTCTAGATATGATCTGTTGAATTTTCTGCACCTCTTATTTGCGAATGCGCATGTCCCCAAGATCGATTCGTCCGTAGCAATACAACTAACTGTCAAAGTCACATGGTCAACAGTGTTGAAGGTTTTATTTACATCTTAATCTTCACCCTAACCTGGCCGCTCGCAGATTTCGCGAACCGGACAATATGCTGATTGACGATGATTTGGGATATTACCGTCCCTAGTTTCTGGGCAACAGTCGGATAATAGTCCCGTGAAGAGCTAGTTATGCGCAAGCCAGTAAGTAGTCCAGGTGAGCCAGTGATATCACAAGGAGATCCATCCACATGGTTGGGGCCAGCATCCGGCCGTTCTCTATGCTTTGTTTTGTTTAGCAGAAGGGGTATTTGCCTCGAGTCGTGATGGTTTTTGACCTGGCTGTGGACTGGTCATCTCCTTGACGCTTAATACAAAGTTTTCGAACTATGTTAGCAGCCAGTAAACAGGTATGCAAAGACTATAAAATATAAACGGCCACCAAATAAATCCGCAAATCGTGGCTATACTGATGACACTTCGAGTCCGAAGCTTGACTGTACACACCCGAAAATTTCGTGAATACATTTGAGGTCTAGTTAGACTTCAAACACATGTACATTTGAATTAATTTTCCGAAATGTATTACAGATTTTAAGTCACGTCCTGGACGAATTTGAGGCAATGAACTAACCTGCAAGGAAAGAATGTCCCAATCACTTGTTAGCTTGTTGCCAAATGAATACGTGAAATCTTCTCATCTCTATTTAACTACAGCCAAGAATTTTCTTCACTTCGATAGATTTTACAATAAACAGAATTTCATTTTCAGTAGGGCGTTTAGTGCGAAACAATAGTAAAGAGATACAAGTTAATTATTCAAATCAGGTGTTCTATTATCTTTAGCGAAACACTTTACGAAGGTCTAGACACTCCGACAAAATAAATTTGTTTTGCATTCACAAACAGACGCTTTTCAGACAAATGGGAGCATTTTAGTTTAGGCAGGTAAATTTGGATGTTAATCTAAATATAACCTCATAAAGGACAACATTTGCGTGTGGTGTTGGTGTGTATGTGTGTGTGTGTGTGTGCACATGCTCATGTGTAAATGATTCCTATCTCGTCATCCATGCCAATAATTTTATGTCCCTCAGAGTTTTAATCGGATTTAACTGAGATGCACTATCAGATTAAGTTGATGTATTTGCCCTGAAAATTTTAATGCATTACTGAAATCCGTTTTTCGTCAGTCCGTCGAAAATTGGAGGCCTTCGACAGCGCGCGCTTTTGACGATCGTGTCATCCACTCAAACGAATTTGCTCCCGCAAACGCAGGCGAGCTTAACGTGAGGTTGGGAGGAGCAGGATACTGAAGAAGGGAGTGTCGTTACTGCGAGCATGCCTAACGATGACAAATGATAATGACAAAATCGAAAAGGCTCTATGCAACAGAGAAGGGCAAATGGCTTGGGCGCAGATGGTCGATATCCAACACGAAATTATAGAGTATACATTTCTTACCCCGCAAGAAAATAAAACACTTAGGTCTGCGCTGGAAAAAAGTATCAATACCTACCAAGTAATAACGTTGCACCCCTGAGTAAATGTATTTACTCAGTAATTCTCTTCATGCAATTTAGTACAAATGACGTGTATTTTGTGGACAAGGGTTCATTGCCATCCACGGTCAAACATAGACGTGCCTCCTCATTCATCCAGCAAACAAAAGATAACCAAAAATATGTCCAGTGTATACAGAGTTATATTGCAATCAAAACTTCCTTTGCCATTGCAGGCTTAACTTGCACGGAAATAGATTAATAGTTTCGTTGATATTTACCAGCTCCTGCAAGAACATTATGGCGTGTGTTATAATTTAGTGCCTAAAAATATGAATTTGTTTTATAACCATCCAACTCATATTTCCATTGGCTAAGAGAGCTAGACAGTACTCAACGTTTTGCAGCGTAATAAACCTGTCCACAGTAGAAAGGAATAATAGGACGGCTGTGAGTAAAATTCCTGCAGTAGTGGGTATAAGCAAATTAATTCGAGGGTATTTGAATGTCATTGACTTAATACCGACTGTAAACTGTTAAGTATATCACAAGATAAACATTTTATTTTTTCTTACGTGGTTATATCTGTGGTTCTAAATAAGCCGATTACTTTTTATCCAGAAGAACCTCAACATTTAGCCCAGTTTTCATAAAGAGAAACTGGAAAGTGCTATGCTGGGCCATCTAAAGTTACATGATTTAAGTGACTCACACATTTATTTATTTATTTTCAAAATGATGACGCTGTAGATTTTTTAGGTTAGTAAATACTTTTTACCAAAACATTAAAAAGATAGCAACCGAGGTTGGTTACACGCCAGCTAACGGTATTTTAGGGTTCTGGGTTCGAGTCCCGGATAAGGCACGCGTGTATTTGTTGTGGTCTCGCTATTGTTGCATTGGTTCCATATCTAATGGTATGGTTGTCAACGGGAAATTATGGCCTACTTACCACGTAAGCTTTTAAGAACGTCATCAAAATTATTTTCATTCATGTAGAGGAAAGTAGGCTCATTAGTTCTATCGGTAACTTATTGTATTTAATTAACTATATAGTGAAATCATTACTAAAAGTATGGTTAAAGCTTTTCCACCAGATATTAAGTTTTTAATAAAATTACATATTTTTTAAATATTTTGTACGAATAATTTATCACTTCATTCTCAGCAGAATTACGGCACAAAGACTAATCAGGAACTGAATTAATCAATAAACTCTCTGATCAAAACTATATAAATTTTTAATCCTTTAACGTATTAAGTATATCTTCGAAATCAGTTATTTTGTTATAGATTGATAGTTTTCTTTCTCTTGTTTCAAAATATATCTTAATAAAAAATTACATTTGTTTTGTAAAAACAAATTCTGTATATTTTTATTTAAAAAAATGTACATGAGTGGCTTTTTATTATTTTTTCTTAATTTGAGTACTTATTTAAACATAATGATTCAACCAAGTGACTGAACTCATTTTAATATTAGTCAAATTTAGTAAAGCCATTATATAACTATTTATAAGGAGACAGATTTATGAAATCTTTGAAACTATTTATTTTTATTATTATTATTATTATTATTAGGGATAATGGAAAATCGCAAAAAAATGTTGAGCCAACATATCTTCGATAACACTATAGCTGGTTTTTCCTTTTATGATTGGATAACCAAGTTTCTGACTCAGCTGAATTCTTCGTAGGTCAATCACAAATGTTCTGCTTTAGAGTACCAGAATCCTCATTGGTCCAGTTAAATGTGATAGTTGCTTTTACATGCCTGACGGCCAATAAGAAAAGAAAACTGTCGGAAATGTGTACATTACGTTGAATCCTAGCAAAGAGTCGACTTTTCCCGCTATAAACCATCATCTCTAATTATTATATATTACGCTGCTTATTCTGCCATGTTGCATTATTTATTTTTAAAAGTTGATTTCACCCCACTTTCCGATTATTGTATTATGTTATTATTTTATATTATGATAATTATTATTTCACATTATGATTATATATATATATTTACTTTGATAAGTATCGTAACACTTTCTACGCATGCGTTTATCTCTTGTAATGGTTGTTCACGATAAAGTGAGCGCTTTTGAAATGAACCCTAGAAAAAAGTCACTGCCATTGAATATATGTTGATGGGCACACTGAGAGACATTTGCTCAGTAAAGTTGGTAACGATGGATGGAAAATAGTTCCATATCTTAACGTCGAATAGAAAGTGTTAGGAAACCTTTTGCGATAACTTAAATTATTTCTTTTGCTCTCTGTTTTTTTAATGCATCAAAGTGTAAAAATGAGCAGATTCGTATAATATTTACTTTCATAATAATTTCATAGCTTTACTTGACCAACGCACAAATAAAGTGATAAGACTCATATAAATGTTAATCTTACATAAGGCGGAAGAATGCACAACGAGCATTCAAGTAGATCTTAGTAGGGCTTTCAAAAGTGCTCATTCTACCATTAACAGCCTACATATTCATTTGATGGAAAATAATTAATATGTTTTATACAATAAGACATATGTTTTTGTGTAATTTGTTACGTTATTCTGTATTTAATATTATGATTAAGAGATTAATTTAATATACAGGATGTTCCGCGACGAAATCAACAAACTTCGCGAGCGTGTTCAAGAGGTTATTAGCAACAAAAACAAAGTAATACACATGTAGGCTATGATTTCCGTTTCAGAGTTACAGTGACTGAAATGAGACGGAATTTAAATTTATTATATCGGTTTTTAGGTATACTTTTTTCGTAAAAATTATTACAGTTTTTAATTTAGAAAGAAATGTATGTTTTCTTTAAACTGGCTCGGGATGTCTTGAACGTGAGCTATAAAATGCGGTTACTACACTACTTTCTGAACAATTTGTTCATTTTCTAGCTACCCTGATGTAGATGAAGCTTTAAGGTATAATACGGGAAAAGAACCAAAAATCTCAAAGGGAAGTGAGAAGTATGGAACTGGTTTGGAAAAAATGCTGGTGCAAATAATTCTCGCGATTTGCTTCTGTCACTAGCTATAGATGAATCTTAACGGCGACGGGTGTATCCGATTTAAGGACGTTCGATACCAAAAGAATTAATAATTTTACATTTATACCAAACATTGTTCAACTTGTAAGAAATGCATGTGATGACATTTTCCTCGAGTTAAAACATTGCCACTTTATATATTTTTTATATAATATGATATAAAATACAGAATTTTCTGTTTTACTATAGCTGTAATGACATATATAGGCTGTTCACGGTAAAAATGAGCACTTTTGAAAGTCCTGCTTAAGATCTACTTGTATACTAGGGCTGTTCAATATTTTGATATATCGATCATTACCAATATGAGAAATAACTTATCGAACGATATGTAACTTCGAAAAATATCGGTCTATCGATGTTTCAATATTATCGAAATTTTCGGCATTATAGAAGTTTTCGGTATTATCGAAATTTCAGGAAATAGTGGATTTTTCAGTACTATCGACTATGTCGGTACCATTGATTATTTCGTCATGATCAATTAATTCAGTTTTATCAATTATTTCGGTATTATCGATTATTTCGGTTTTACCGATATATCGAAAATACCGAATAACAGTTTGGAAAAATACCGATATTACATTTTTATGATATCGAACAGCCCTATCGTATACACGTTGTTTGTTCGTCCGCCTTATGTAAAATTAACATTCCCATGGGCCTTGTCACTTTATTCATGCATCGATCAAGTGAAACAGTGAAATTATTAGAAAAGTAAATATTGTATAAATCTGCTCATTTTTACACTTTAATAAATTAAAAAAACAGAAAGCGAGAGAAATAATTTAAATTATCACTAATGGTTACCTAACAGTTTTTGTTCAACGTTAATATATGGAACTATTTTCCCCTCCGTCATTACCAACTTTACTGTGCACATGTCACTCATTGCGCCCGTTAAAATTCATGCAGATAGGGGCAGTGACTTTTTTATAAGGTTTATTTCAAAAGTGCTCACTTTATCGTGAACATCCTTAAGTAACAAAGTTATAGATATGGAAAAAAAACATAGTAAACTAATGCCATGGACTACTGCGTGACACATGTAATCACCAATTAATAATAAGCAATTTATTTGAAACGTTTTTAAATATAAAGAAATGTTTCCATTTTTACAATATTCTTTTAATTTATGAACAGTCATTTGGTGATTACATATATGTGAAACATTAGCCCACGGCATTTGTTTATGCTGTGAATCTTTTCATTTGTACAGCTTAATTAGTACTTGTTATCATGGCTGTACAAAAACAGAAAATATTTGCTGTCGTCATCAAATTATTTAAAAAAACATATAAAAAATTAAAAATTTCTTTCATTCAAGGGAAACGTCACCACATACAGTGCGTACAAGTCATGTTTGGTAGAAATATAAAATTGTAAATTTTTGGCGTCAAACTGCTTTAACGCGTGGAGTTACAGCAATGCCTCTCTCTCTCTCTCTCTCTCTCTCTCTCTCTCTCTCTCTCTCTCTCTCTCTCTCTCTCTGCCGCCCTGAGCCTCATGAACGATGCACCCGCGCTGGCGGGCGGGAAGGGTTGGTTTGTGAAGGGGTCGGTCGAGGGAGGTGGTTGTCGCGTCACGTGACGCAGTTAACGAGAGCGGAGACTGTCGCCTGTCCCTGGCTGCGCCGTGTGTGGATGCAGCACTGCGATCACGATTACCCAGGAAGAAGGGTCCTGTGTCAGTGGTTTTTGACCTTTACGTCGGGAGAATAACCTCTCTCTCTCTCTCTCCTCTGAGACATTGGCCAACCTAAATTACGCATTAATTTTTGTATCCAGGTGCTGCCAAAGACGAGAATTTTTGGCCTTAATGTCCGTTCACGGTAAAGTGAGCACTTTTGAAATCGACCTTAGGAAAATGTCACCGCACTTGCCTGCATGTATTATAACGGGTGCACTGAATGACATGCGATCAGTATAGTTGGTAACGGTGGATGGAAAATAGTTCCATATCTTGACGTTTAATTAAAAGTGTTGGGTAACCATTTGTGATAACGGAAATTATTTCTTTCGCTTTTTTTTTTTATGTATCGAAGCGTGAGTACGAGCAGATTTGTAAAATATTTACTTTTCTAGTAACTTCACAGTTTCACTTGACCGACGCACGAATAAAGTGATGAGGTCCATGGCAGTGTTAATTTTACATAAAGCGGAAGAATACGCAACGTGCGAACAAATAGTTGTTAAGCAGGGCTTTCAAAAGTGCTCGTTTAACCATGAACAGCCTTTACAAGTATTTACGACCCCTTCGTGATAACTGACACGCTGGAACCTAAGAAAATAATTTATATTTCTCTACGCCACTGACAGCAAACAAAAATAAAATATTGGTGTACTAGCAACCACAGACTTAAAGCTCCTGCCACATGGTCAAATTTTCGCCTTCAACTACATTTGACAATAAAATTTGAAGACAAAATACGGCCATCAAATTTTTCCTTCCAGCTAATTTGATCAAATAATCTTGAATGTGTTTGGAAATGTGTCACACTGTCAATTTTTTTTTTAGTAGGAGAATCTAATAGGAATTACTATTTTAAAAATATTTTCTTAGTTAGATATTGCTTTTTTCCCCCCAGACGGCCAATTACAGGACGAAATGTAAGGAATGTTGTAATTTATTTTCGCATCTTCACTAAAATAAAATTCTATTTATAAGATATGTTTCCTGCACAACGTAATTTAGTGCCTTAGAGCTCGCAATATTATGTGCAATATTCACTTAAAATAGCATCCATGCTCACGCATATTCTACATAAATTAATTATCTTTATAACCCACTCCGTTTCCAGCAATGTTTCGTTAATTTAAATTTTCCTGGTGTCCATATTTGTCGTGCACTATCATGATTGGCTGAGACCGTCAAACATCGAATATATTTTAGAACTGGTCCAATTTTCAGATGCTTAATGGGAATTGAAGGTATCCAACTTTTTCGGGCAAGTATGGCGGCACTTGTGACATTTCGATGACGTCATAACTGTACAACTTAATTTGACCAAACTTATGGGAAGCAGTCTGACAGAAAAAAGATGTGACCGTGTGACAGGGGCTTAAAGTCTACGTCAACCACAACCAAAAACATTGGCAGCGAGAAAGACGTTGCCCGTGTTGGGGCAAGTTTCCGACCCGTTACAGCACCGACCATAGATCTGCCTTATCTGCAACCCGTCATACATGAACGAGCGCACTCGGGATGATATGTTAAGGGGTTGAGTGTGCGTTGGGTACTAACAAATTAACATTATAGAGGTTAATCGTATATTACAACTCAAGCTGTGGTATTATAAGAAATGTAAATATTTGACAAACTTTACCATTTTTATATGCGTTAAAACATTGGAAATCAAAACAAATATCTTCTATATAGACATTATTAAAAAAAAAAAAGTTTGAAATAGAATGCGTAGTGTAGTAGACGGATAGGCAAATGTTCCAAGCATGGAATGCCACTGAGAGAGATGGTGTGAATGAACGGTTCAAAGCAAAACACTTGTGTGCATTATAATCAAATTTTGTTTCTTCCAACACTGAACTTAATGTGGGCGTGAGACACTAACCCATGTGACATCTTACCCTTGCAGACTATAGCTTCTGTGTGGTGAATAGTAGCACAACTATACTTGACACACACAAGCAGAAAAGGATCATAATACTACCAGCAAACAACAGGAAACAGATACCCAAGAGTGAAGCATGAATTTTAATTGCCAAAGACTTCTTTAATCAGGTGTTTCAAGATCAAATTAAAATTCCAAAGCTATTAATGCAGCGTATGGGATTCAATTAGCTGATCGCAAAATAATAATAATAATAATACCAAAACAATTAGGCAGCTGGCAGTTACGTTTTATTAAAATTAGTGTAAAAGTTATAATGTTCCTTCACAAAGTTCAGTTCCAATCACTATGTTACACAAAACGTAATTAAAACTCTTCCATGACTTAGCTCAATATATAAAGGTAGAGTAAATCAAATATTTCTCCGTGGGTTATGTGAGACTGTTACAAGAAGTCTGATTACATAATCAATGCAGGATTATATGTCACTATATCAGCTCAGGGACATACAGCGAACAGAAAATTACCGTGATAAATATACAATATTACTTCAGGATAAATGCAGAAAAACGGCTCATTGGCCTTCTTCATTTGCGCTCCTGCGCACTCGGTCGGCCTTAATTAAACAAAGTATTACATTTCAAAACGTCGTAGGGGTTACCTGAAAGAGCACATTCGAAAAAAACCTTCTCATATAGTGACGTCACGCTCAGCTGCCAACTTACGAAAAAATAAATATGACTGGAATTCAACAAAACTGTCCACACATAAAATAAAAATACCCAGATTTTCAACTATACACGCGGAATAAAATAATCAACATAAAAGATAATCTTTAAATTTAAATACCAGTGTAATAATTATTTTTAAAATAGCCGCACATTACAATAAGCATACACGTAATTATATAAACGTTATTTTAGCACTGCCAATATGACTGTCAATTAGGTCAAAAACAATACGTTACAAACTTGAAATTCAACGTGAACACATGAAACTACTTTCCATTCATCGTTACTAACTTTCCTGTGTGTGCTTGCCAGTCAGATAGCCCGTAAAAAAAAATGCATGTGGGGGTAGCGAAGTTTTTCAAAAGGTGATTTCAAAAGTGTTCAGTTTAACGCGAACAGCTTGTACCATAGTGGTGTGTTTCAGCTAAGTTCTTTCTGATGTAGTTAACTATTTTTTATATTACTATGACCCCGATATATGACTGAAAAAAAAACGCACGAACGTCGCTAAACAGTTGCTCAGAAAGCTGGGGGAAAAAAAAGAGTTATTTGTGACTGGATTTTTTTTAAATTTTGGTTTTCCACATTTACTTTCACAAATCAGTTAAATTCGGTATATGCTTTTAGATTTAATTTATATCACACGCCCTAATAATCTGGTGAGGTGGGACAGCGGTAAAGGCTGTTCACGATAAAGTGAGCACTTTTGAAATCAACCTTAAAAAAAAGTCACTATCCCTAGCTGCATATATTTTAACGAGTGAACTGAGTGACATGCGCCCAGTAAAGTGATAACGATGAATGGAAAGTAGTTCCATATCTTAACGTCGAATAAAAAGTGCCAGGTAATCATTTGTGATAACTAAAATTATTTCTTTCCCTTTGTCTTTCTCTAATACATAGAAGTGTAATAATGAGTAGATTTTTAAATTATTTACTTTTCTAATAATTTTACAGTTTCACTCGACCGACGCATGAATAAAGTGATGATGTCGATGGCAATGTTAATCTTACATAAGGCGGAAGAATACACAGCGTGCATACAAGTAGATCTTAGGAATTGTTTTCAAAGGTGCTCATTGTACCGTGAATAGCCTATAATTAGCTGCTTCTTGCGCCATGGGTCTACTGACTCCAAAGGTTCCAAAGTGTCACTTGTAAGACACTCGTAAGTTCTGTCCGCGCCAAAAATGTATTCTTTCGCAACACGCCAACCGAAAAATTACTACGCATCTTGTGGTGTTAAAGTTGACGTCCTGAAAGTAGAGTGTTCGGATTCATCGCTATTTAATACACCTTGAAGTACATTAGGTACAACTGGGTGTACACTTGGGACAAATGTGTAAATGCCCCTACGTCGGAATTGCTGAATAACGTGTAAATCACTACGCAAAGCGTGTTCTTGGTGAGGATTGGATATTCTCAATTTGTGTAATAATCGTGTGCAGATGCGACACTGAGATGAGCACTTTATACCTGTAGGAAGTCTTACTACCCTTGTAAACTGGAAATTCTGGACGCTAAATAAAGGGCAACTTCCCTTAACACACATAAACAAGACAGAGATGCTGAGATTAAAAAGGACTCTACACTGTCAGCAACACTACAAGGAACACATTTCCGTCGGTGAAGCATGCGTTTAGTGAAGATCTCTTTCCTTTATGCAGTGGGTTCCGATTAGAATTATATTCACGTGATTTTAAATGCAGCCCTAACTTGTAGCAAAATACCAGTCCTACGAAGTAATCAGGCAACTGGCAGTTAAGTGTCCTAATCAGTGTAAAATGAAAGTATTATTGAGCAAAGTTCAATGCTAATTTTAAATGTCACACAACACTGAGTTACTATATTTGCCTGGCTTAACTCTGAATAAAATTGGCAGAAGAAGAAAAAATTTAACTGAGGGGTCTTCGTGATACTTTGTATACGAGGTCTGATTATGTTATTCGCAGTCATATAGGTTTCAGCTTCGCTGCAGGAGCAAACGGCTGATGACTAAATAGTCAGATACATGTACCGTACATGTTGCATTTTTGACACAATAAATACTCAAAAACCCTCTTCTTTCACACTTCAGAACACTCCGGCGCCTTTTAATATTTGATTGATTACCATATCGCACGTCGATGCCGTTTATGCACCACAAAATTGACAGATTAAAATACCTGGACAAGCTGCCCAGTACGACGGCGTAACACATCAATACGGAGACCAGGCCCTTTCACAATAATTAAATTGTCATAAAAAAACTCTAAACTATAATTAACCTTACTAGGACTTATCTCTAAAACATATTTTTAAAAACCGTCTCTGTTTATGGCGTCATGCACAGCTGCCAACTTATGTGAACAATAAAAATTGCATTACTCAAACGTAGCAACACAACGCAAACAATAAAATAAAATATGCTGCTTCTGAAAATTACAAATGACACAAAATAATAAACATAAGGACCATATTTCAGTTCAGCAGATCATAAAGTTACGGTGAAACATGTGCTCGTTACTAAACCATATACTTCATTATGCAAACATTGGCCCTTGCCAATATGACTGTCAATAAGGTGCAAAATCAGACGTCACAATCTGCGTATTGTTAACGAATTTACTCTCGTATAACATGTCTACGCCTTCTCTAAGATGGCAGATAAATAATGTGAAACGGCCTCTGATAGTATTAATTTGACATATTTTGATGAGAAAATTATGTCATATGCAAGGCTTTCAAAAATGTCCAATTAATGGTTCCGCATGTCCGGCGCTTGAGAATGTGGAAAGTGCTGCTGTTCTAACGAAACTATCAAACGTGCCCCCGGTATGTTTACCCACGAAAAGTCATCATACCCTAGACGAGGAAGGAATGGTACTTCAATGTTACCACGCATGCTGTAAATATTAGTTAATAACAGATTTTGCAGACTGCGGTATCATAAAACATACTAGCAGGGCGCGGGCCAAACCACGGTCGACGCCTGTTTTAGCAATCTTCACGCCCGACAAATAATCATTGCGATCGAAATGAGAATTTGAAACTTTTCTTTGGACACGAAACGTTTTCGTTTCTCAGGCACCACTACAGGATAGCCGACCGTTTCTGACATGAACACGTCTTTAAATTTGCAACCACAGCCGGAGGCAAACCAGAAAATCCGATAACAAAATCGGGGGATAGAGTTTGGCATTGCAGCTCCGGATATATCGTCTACATTCAAAATTCAATTACACCACCCGATTGCCAAAAGATCAAAGAATATGTTACGTTGAGTGAGGACTGCGAGGCATCGCGCGCGACCGGAGGGGGGGAAAGGGGGGGGCGGAGCCACAGTTTAGGTTTCAATCGACAGCTCTCGTCACGATCAATCGATTGCGTGTATAAAAACAATTGTGTGGTGTGGTTATGGCGAAATTGTATGAGTTTAATTTAAAAAACTTAACACAATTTCGGCATATACTCTTCGAAAAGCCAAGGCGAAATACAAAAATCGTATACGGTTGGAAAGAACATCTCAAAAACAATCCAGTGATACCCATAAAACCCCATATGATAGAGTGAAGCGGTGCCGGGAACGTAAAATAAACATCAAGGCGTCCGAGTGCGCCAACGTAGACATATTCACGCAAAAACAAACGGCCGCGTCCCCAACACAGCCAAGTCCAATATTTTTTCTAATCGCATGTTTTCCGCTAATCCGCTGCAACGCACTTCAGTATGAGTTCAAGGCAAAGCACTTTACTGCATTCGAAAGCGACAGACATTGATTCTTGTTGAGGGACAGTTGGCGCTCGCTGATTTAGGGGCTTCGTCCCGCCGCGCCGCAGGAAACATGATACCCACACCATTCCACTCGCTTCGACTCCTGGAAATATTTACGCACCTCCCCGTGGCTCAGCGCATCTCCCCTGCCTTCGTAATCGCACTTGATCCTCGGAGGGTAAATTATTGGGCAGGCGGGAGCGACGGCGCCGCTGGGGAAGGCTGGAAGCGACGCACTAAATTCTGCACCGCGATCTCTGCGTTTCTCCGAGCCACCTCCGCGCATGAATACCGCATCTCCACTTTTCCGACCGAGGGGTCGCGGTGGCTGAGCGGCTAGACTGTTCGCCTCTCACTAATACGAGCCGGGTTCAATCCCCGACTGGGCCACTCCCCGGATTATCTCAAGAGGGAATCGAGCCAGACGATGCCGCTGGTCGTCGGGTTTTCTCGGGGATCTCCAGTTTCCCCTCTCTTGGATTCCGACGCTGCTCCATTCTCACTTCATTTCACTCTCATTGGCTCTCAAGACCTCGTTGTTAAGAGGCGCCAAATCTCTCAACTCCAATTCCATTTCCGACTGTCCTAGCTACGCACATCCACTGAAAGTGGTCTAAAAACTTTTCTCATCGTTATTCAGGGTATTCACTTTAGAAATGAAAACCTATCTAGCCTTACCAGGGAATCGAACACAGTACTTGATTGAGTCAGTTGTTATTCCAGGTCTGCGCACTGACTTGTCAAACAGAGCTCTTATATAAGGAGACTAAACTATTCAGTAATATCTCACGCACATCAGGCAGGGCATAAAACTGGAAATGAAAATATCGTGTACTTAATGTTCAGTCAGTAAAAAAGTGGTAATTGGAACAAAGGGTGGGAGGTGTAGAAGCAAGAATAAAAAACGTGAAAAAATTATTTTGTGTGAATTCCGAGAACGCGGTGTTTCTGAAAGATAACACTCACGTACACATACACAGACATTTTCACTCATCGTAGTGTAATGAATGTCACCAATACGACATTGGAAATATTATATACTTACCTTACATGATTGACTACGTTTTCATAATCGCAAGACTTAAAATTATTTTGTTATTACAAATGAGTTTCTCAACTCCAAATCTATGTAAGCCTCAAAAATATGAAAACGTACTTATCCGACAATATTCGTAGTTTGTGCTGATTCATAATGAGTTCAGCGTGTTGTAAATTCGGGTATAGGCTGCTCACGGTTAAGTGAGCTATTCTTAATGACTTCACAATAGGAGTAATAGCAAATATATTAATTTTATTGTAGTCTCATATGTTAACTTTAGAAAGTAGTGAAATGTATCCTATATACTGTATTTATTAGTAACATGACACGTTTTTATACCATTAAATGGTGGAGAGACAAAAATTGGCTGAAAAGTAGAACTGAGAAGGGTCTTAAATAGTGCTCACTTTACCGTACACCGCCTATACAGTGCATCATTGAAAGCTGCTCTAACGTCTACTTTCTCCAACTACTTCCTTTAGCAATGTGTCTATTGAACACCGCGACTGAACATTGGGGAGTGATAAATCCGCAGATTCACGTGAGAAAAAGGCAGACTCTAAAATTCTTAATGTTTTTATGTGTTAGTTACTGTGCAGTGAAGCGTAGATTCTAAGCAACAACGCAAATTTCGCAGGTCCATAGCTGTCGTCACAGAACACTCATTAATGCAGAAGTGAAACAGTCAGGCATTCCCCGAACTCCAGCAGTGCACACTGGCCAACAAAATGGCGGCATTGACCAGCAAAATGTCGGAACGCCATTCGCCAATAAGCACCTGCTAACCTACTCGTCAGTCGGTAGTCTAACCAATAGGAGAGCACGCGGTGGCCAATCAGACACAAGGCTTTCCCCCAGAGCGCCGCACAACCAATCACAGAATGGGCACGTCCACATCAAAGGAACCGCCTGTGTATTTATATACTCTGTGACACTGTCTTACAAACTGCGATCCAATTGGAAAAGCAAGTCAGACGTCATTCGTTTGAAGTCCATCTCGTCCTCAAGAGAATTTGCAAAATTTCCGGGTGTATACGCATGAGTTGTGGAAGAACTCGCGTTCCGAACCAGCACACATCCCCTCCCCCATAACTTCCCGTTATCTCGCACGTAAAGTTTCCCTTGACCTTAATAGCGAATTGTTATTCCCGGCCGGGCGCGAGTTTGTGTTTGCGCTACGGATTGAGCTCGTCCTGTCGCCATACCCCGTGCCGAGAACTCTGTTTGTCCACGACGAAACTTGACTCCACCCAGTCACAGAAACTTCCTGAATATTAGTGTCTCTCTCGACTTCTTCGCGATCTCCCCTCGGTGACTGCCAATAAACTAGGGACACCAGATTTTCGAAAAAAGCGTGGTTGTCCGGTAGTATTTCAAAACAAATTTACATCAGAGCCACTTTCGCAAGTCGACTGTTTTAAGAGTGGGATGGACCCCCGCACTTTTTGTGAAGTAGTTGTTGACTGAGATGACTGATGGACTTCCAATAGCTAAATGCTGGACCGTAACGTAACAAATAATATATAATTACTTGCAGATATAGAGTATATTAACGTAACATTCTCCCCTTGCGCGATATAAAGTATTGAAGTATAATAGAAGGTGTTTTATGTTTATAATTAGGGATGAGAAAATTTCGTGAGTTCAATGACCTGTAGGCTAGACTCCGCAGTCATGTGTACGTACACTCGAGCCTCAGATATCTGTATACTGGCTGCTGCTTCAGAGAGTAGCCAGTGTTACTCCACACCTGGCAGTATGGGATTCGTTACTTGTTTCCTTGCAAGTCTGCTATTGGCTCAGAGTCGTCCAGAGAGTGCCTAATAAACTGCTATCCAATAGCAAAGTCAACTTCAGTGTACACGTGTTTGAAGTTTGTCTTGTCCTGAAATGAACTCGAGAAATGTTCCTATCCCTATTCATAGTTAGAGACCTGCAAAATTCACGTAATTATCTGGGGACAAGTTAAACTTGAAACACATGTACCTCTGCAATACGTTTGTCGTTGGAGCATACTTAATGTGACTCGCTCTGTGTGACTCTGCATCAACAAAGGAACACTTCACAATTGTGCGTCCCAATCACGTGTAGTTCAGTCAGAAAGGGAGTGACTTCACATCTATGCAGCAGCCAATGGAGAAACGACGCTGGCTCTAGTGCATACAGAACTGTGAAGTTCAACCTGATGCCAAATAATAACGCGAATTTTGCATGTCCCTGTTTTATAATGTAACAGGTTTAATTACGGTTCCAAATGTATTGACGTTAAATATCAGAACCGTATACCATATACTCAGTTTGTTTGCAAACTGCTCCTGTGTCTCGAGTTCGCTTTGTCGCCGAGGCACACCGCTTCCATGACCTTGCTCTCTTTAGGGGTGTGTTGGTGTGTTTGTTCACGCAAGTGCCATCGCAATGACTTGCCCACACCACAACAACATGTCAGTAAACTGGAGCTTCAACTATGTGTACATTGGCTGCTGCACAAGCAAGTAGCTGATCGGTGTAACTTCGTCGTGTCTTAACCCCTTAACATACTATCCCGTGTATACTCGTTCACGTCTGACGTGTTGCAGAATAGGTAAAATCATGATCAGTATTGTACACAAGTCCAGAAGTTAGCACCAATATGGACATAGCCTTTACCTCGACAAAGCTACTGACTGCTACTGTCTCATTAACTATTTTATCATTGGTTGCTTCTTGTACCATGGATATACTGAAAGCCTTTCCATAGGCTATAAAGTGTCAGCTGTTATAATAAATGCTTAGGTACAGTTCACATCATAAATTTACTCTTTTGCAACATCTGAACTGAAAAATAACTAGTGCAATAAGGGGTTAATTCGCAAATATATTCTGTTCACGGTAAAGTGAACTCTTTTGAGGCCCTAGTTTTTTCTTTCAGCCATAAGTTATCCTTTAACCCCATTTAAAATAATTATTGCCATATAAGTAATAATTACAGTATGTATATCCCACCTCACTCTGAAGTTAACGTTTAAGGTTAAAATAAAATATATTTATAGACTATTATTCCAAATGAGAGAGCTTTAAAAAGTACTCACTTTACCGTGAATAGCATATAACTAGCTCTGTTAAGAATGCAACTTGCATTTTGTTACTCTCCACGGCAGAATTCCTCGGTTAAAGTGACTTCATTGTTATCACGGCAGCCTATAAATCAATAAATGAGTGGTGTCAAATATATACAGGCTGATTCACTAGGATTTACAGGCTCTTGCAGGGCTTATTCCTTAAGTAATTTGGAGAAAATTATGTTATATAAATGTGGATCACATACAAAATATTTACAGAGGGGTCCTGAGATTTGGAATCTCATTACACTGAACAGGTCGGGACATGTTGCTGTCCGTTTGTCTTTCGCTGTGGACAGCGCGTGAACTTGGCCATCGTGAAGTGTGACTGTTTGACTGCATACTGCGTGAACACAGTGCATTTCTGTGCGTTTATGGTGGTCGTAGCCTTTGGTTGTGCGGTATACCCATTGCGTTGCAGTGCCACGTACATTTCCCACAGAATAATACGCCGATACGGTGTTCGATGATCAGCTGTAAACAATGAAAATCTGATGATGAATACTTCCTTTTATTCTGCCACATCTCCTTTGCGTTTCAGGTAATGAAATATCTTACAGAGATATGACTGTAAACTGTTACCTTATGATTAGGGACATGCAAAATTGGCGTTATCATTTGGCGTCAGGCTGAACTACACAGTACTGTATACACCAGAGCCGGCGTCGTTTCTCCATTGGCTGCTGCGTAAATGTGAATTCGCTCCCTTTCTGACTAAACAACACGACATTAGGACACACAATTGTGGTGCGTTCATTCATTCGCGCAGAGTTTCGCAGGATGTGCCAAATAAAGTATGGTCCAATAACATACGCATTGCGAAGGTAGATGTGTTTGAAGTTTAACATGTCCCCAATAATAATACGAATTTTGCAGCTCTCCACTTATGATTTGATTTTTGAAACGTGTAGAGATATGTTTAGCGGATTCACTTACACAAAACCTAGCATGTTTTCAGATACATACACAATTAATTTGTTTGGGTAATACACCTAAAATAATTGTAATACGTAACATATCTTTGAAGTTACTCTATAGAGCACGTTCGCTCTACAATCCAGTTCACGCACAAGTAGACAAATATGTACATTCCTTATAAAAGAAGCAGAGTTGCAATAAAAATGCGCTATTATTTATTGCACTTAAACTGATAAACACGTTTTTACTCTTGAAGTTTCAGATTTTGATTTTTCCAATTCGGCTGAGGTCTAACCATATATTCGGAAGTCATTATCAGTAATGGCTACGGTTTAGTTACTCCCATTAAAATAATCCCACAGAGAATTACGCTGGATGCTGTACGAATTGGAAACATTAATGTTTTCGCCATTTTCTAAGCACCAAGCGCCTACTACTCAGTCGCTGTGGAAGAACAGAAACATCCAGTAAAATATAATCCGGGAACGATGAAAAGATTACACGCACACACACACACACACACACACACAAAAAGTATTCCCAGGACGTAACTTTCAGTTTTTATTTTCGCTTCCATTGGCTCCGAAATTTCCGAACCCGTAGTTCCAGCCAAACGTGCGAAAAAAAAAAAAAAAAAGGCCAGCCATTTCCGTATTATATTATTGTGATTTAAATTGTAGCGGAGGGGTTGGGGAGATTGGAGGGGGCGAAAAAGGTGGGGGGGGGGGAGTGGGGACGTAGTAATATCCTCATAGCCGATGTAAACGCGAAACTTTTCGGCGTGGAAAGTATTTGAAAGAGCCCGGTTTAATCTCGGTATTACGCTATTTATCAGTGTTACCATCCGCCCTACCTGGTGCTCGCGTGTGAGTGTGGGTGCAGCGCCATTCGTATAATTAATATCGACGGAACTGAGCCCTTCCCGCTTAAAAGGGTTCGTATTTTCCGCGCAAGGGCGTTACATAAAATATAACATAACCCTCCGTCCCTCCCTTTAGCATCCCTCATGGCTATGATGTTGCCGGGGGGGGGGGGAGATTGCAAGGGGAGGGGAATGTAAAAAAAAAAAATCGCTTTATACCTTTAAATTTGGCCGCGGGCAAAGCCGCAGTATGTAATGGGCCTATTGGTGACGTGAGGGAGAAACGGCTTAAGGGATGGCGCGGCGGAGGTGGTTGCGATGATAAAATATTCTGAAATACTGGTTTGTTTCGACGCGGCTTCGGAAGGGGGCGTCGGCTGGGCAGGGAGAAGGGAGAAAAATTGTACTTGTAGCACTTGTAGCGCTGTTGCAGGCGCATCATGTTAGCGAGCTCTCCATGAAGAGTTTTGTCAGGTCTGGGGGGGGGGGGGAGGGGGTGTCGCGGTACGTAACGAATTTACTGAGTTTGCAGAGCCTCCGCTCCCAATCAAATTTACAGCGAGATGTTGAAAAGTCATCTACAGTCCGCCACGTTGTTCGATCCTGCCATCCGTCACCGCAAAATATTGACGGCCTTTTTTTTACTCAAACCCGTTCGTTCGCGCATTAACCCATGCAGAGAGACCTGCAAAATTCACGTTATTATTTGGGGACACTTTAAACTTCAAAAACTTCGCAACGTGTTTGTCATTGGCCCATACGTTATATGTAGGGACACCCGAATTTCGCGAAAAGATTTTTGAACATGCTATATTTCAATACCTCAAGGCCATACCGGCAGTTTTCTTTGGCTTATTGGCAGCATTTCTTTTCCATAAATCATCGCCATTACAGACTGGCCTTTCATGATTAAGTGTGGTTCGCGGGCAGACACCCAAAAAACAGAACACGTAATTATCAAATGACGAAAGTGGATCTGATATAAATTGTTATGAAATACAGCAGGTCGTGAAATCTTTTCGCGAAAATCGGGTGTCCCTATTTATATATCACATCCTGCGTAACTCTGCACGAATGAATGAACGCAACACAATTGTGTGTCCCAATAACGTGTTGTTTAGTCAGAAAGGGAGCGAATGCACGTTTATGCAGCAGCCAATGGGGAAACGACGCCGGCTCTAGTGCACACAGTACTGTGAGGTTCAGCCTGATGCCGAATAATAACGCTAATTCTGCATGTCCCTACCCATTCAGTCCAGTGTACACATACGTGTGCATTACGCACGTTTAGGTAATTTTTTGGTCAGTGCTGTACACTGCGAAACTCAGTGACCAATGGCATCACCTGAAGGTAAATGATTCGCAAACCGTCTTCCCAGTCTAGGCCATAATTCGTTAATATAGCTGTAATCGAACATATTGACTACAGAGCCCTGCTTCATAAGAGTAAACTACTTGTAATATAAGATGTTTCAACATAATAGTTACTAATAGTATCACGTGGTTGTTTCATAAAGTATAAAAAACTTGTAAAACGAATTTAGAAGTTATGGAATCAATTCTAGTAACTCGAACAAATCTGTTTCATAGAGAAATTGCAAAATTTTTGAAATCACTTTTAAAATCTTCTCGTCTTAAATAAATGTTCACAACACACTACAACTCAGTCTTTGTAATCAATTTCATTGGGTGCTATTTTTGTGTTTGAAGTAAACTGAGCTATAAAATTTCCAAAACAAGCAAGAGAGAAGACGAAAACATAAAATATATTAGCTTTTTAAGAAAAATGTATGAACTGGAATGTTAACTGTTTGAGAAGTTTAGCGCTACAAATACAAAACAAAAAAGCATGGAATGAAGTTCATGATTATGCTGTATCGATGATTGTACGCGATTCTAACCATAATTTCTTGGCTGTCTTATCACATGTTGCTCATCTTCACTACTAGCGCTTTTATCAACCATTATCTTTCTCACATTTAGTAGAGAATACAAAACATTTTGATAAATAACACAACCTCAACAGAAGATATTAACATGCTCTTTACAACTTATGAAAATAGTACTTATATTAATAATATGTATTGTGAGGTAAGGCAATTGTTGAAACAATATTTCTGTGCTACTTATATTATAAACTTATAAAATGATACTTGATACAGCAAATTTGTTTTATGAGTGTCTATATTTATGAAACAATACACTTATCCTTACAATATAACCATCTCTGTTTGTCTGTCTGTCCGTCCGTCTTTAATACCTCTAAGTCCCTTGAAACTCAACTAAAGTTCTTCAAATTTTGCAGAGCGAATACTCAGAGTAAAATACAGGTCAAGTTTGAATTTCAGCTATATCAGATTACGTAATCATTACCTTTTACCCTAAAACCCCATTTTTTAAATTACTTTTTTCCTATGAAAGTTTTGTGTTAATGCATAGAGATTATTGCATAGAGATATGAAGGAGGAATGATATTTTTGTTTACTCTAAATGTCTCGCTTCAATGTTGAGTTAAATAAGTGGGGCCACAGTGGCTCAGTGGATAGAGCGATTCCAAGTGGAGCCGCATTGGTTTAGTGGATAGAGCTATATCAAGTGGGGCCGCAGTGGCCAAGTGGATAGATATATATCAAATGGGACCGCAATGGCCAAGTGACTAGAGCGATTCCAAGTGGGGCCGCGGTGGCTTAGTGGATGTAACTATATCCAATGTTGAGTTAATTTCACAGCCCTTTTTTTTTTTTTTATGATACAAATGTGTAACATCGAAACTGTTCTAGGCACGAGACAATACTAAAAGAAAATGTCAAAGGCTGGTCCCCTAGTAAAATATACTTGTATTAGGAGTGGGAAATTATAAAAAGAGTTTGCTGATTGTTTTGAAACAAAACGATTTTCTTTCTTTATGAAACACAAATTTTGGAACTTTTTGTTCTCTTTCTAGTAGTCTTATATTAAAAACTTATAATAACAGTCATTATCGATGACATATGTTCAAGATAATTGGCTGTACCAACGAAATAAGCATTGTGTCGACTTAAGTACAGCACGCATCATAATTTTTTGTTTGCAACGCCTGATACCGTAAATTAAAATAGGGCTGAAAGGGTTAATAACTGACGCTAAGTGTTGCAATCGCGTAATATTTTGATGTGCACTGCGTCTAGTGTATCTTTGGACAACGTGCTGGTTGCCTAAAACACATTACCACAGCCATTCATGTACGAGAGGTGTGGTAACTCTCACAAATCAAGAAACACTCTCAGACGTTGGATGCTGATTCCTTGCTATGTGCAGTACTGACCATTGAAATCCTTCATGCGCAACCTGCCCATGATCGTGGGCACAGGGACTGAACGGATTAAAATTCTAGCATAAATATTTTTCCTAGAAAAAAAAACAGAAACAATGACGTACCTTTCTCGCGTCGTTCATAAGTTTGGAAGTAATTATTCATACATCAAATTATGAAAATATTTCCTCTTCCTTTGTTTTAATTAAGCAACATTCTTCCGTCCACGTGTGCCTTCAGGTGAAATAACATTTATAAATATTCATAACTTAAAAACACTAAACATCGCGATAAAACAGCAATGTATAATACATGATTCTTCACTGATGTTTTATGTAAATTACAGGTAACCAAATCTTGTTTATTCCGTGAAGCATGTACAGCTAGAAAGCATTAGCCATAATTTTGATCTGCTCTTGCATGTAAATTACCGTCGGAAATGTGAATATAATCTCATTTATTATTATGATAATGAGCTACGTTACTGCGCGTTAGGAAACATTCTCTGGAAGGTAAAACACGCCCTTGCGTCAGAACATTTCTACAACTCTTATGCGTATTTCCTTCAACCCCTTAACTTACACATACTTTTTTCGTTCCAGGTGTTGCACTAGAGCAGATTTTTAATCTGTACTTACGAATTCCTCATATTAAATTACACGGTAGACCCTGCGACAAGAATTTTTTTATCGGTCCTTGCCACAAACAACAGCCAATAATAACATGTTTTTGCACCACCAGCAGCCAATAGCGTTAGCCAGGGAAACACGCGGTCTGTGTTGGTGCTAGCTCTGATCGTGCACATCTGCAGTATGTCATACGTGAACGAGTACAGTCGGGATCATATATTAACCCTTTAATGACTGCACACATGCACTAATACTGAGGACAAGAATGAAGTGAGCTGCCTGTATTTTCCTCTTCAACAATATCAGTTGTGTTGGTCAGTGTATTTTCACATATCATCGTCCTGTTGGTCCTTTGATACACCTGGCATGCTTACAGTGCCCTGCAATGTTTATTATTGGCTGACCGTCGGCCAATGAAGTCGCGCGTTGATCGTGCGCCAATTAATGTTAACATGTTAAACATGTTTTACAGTCCATCGTGTTAATTTGAGAAATTATTAAAAATGACAGTTTTATTATTACCAGATTAAACGTTGGCTAGTTGTAATTTTTTAAATTAGATTCCGATTTAGTCCGGTGAATCGGTAAAACAATATAAGTGTGAGATTTTGTCTCCAAGAGCATAGAAACTTCCACATAAACATAGTCCCGTATGTATACACGTGCATATTCGTCGAACGGTAAACTGTTTAAAACTTTGAGGTCTGCACATGTTTATAGGCATTCCATAAAAGTTAGAAATGTGTCGATTTTTACATCTCTGCAGGGGCCGCGGTGGTGCGGTTGGACTTTTTTTTTAAATTTATTTCATTAACCTTACTTAGCAGTACATACATCCAGGGTGCTCAATTGTATAATGACTACTACACTTTAACAAACAGTACATAAGTTACATAAATTTGAACTTTTTGTGGGAGGGCGTGTCTGGGCGCCCGTAATTTAAGCTACAAATTCTATTTTTATTCAAAAGCGTCATTCACACCTCCTAGGAAGATCACGAGTTATTCTCCCCCGACCGAGATGTTAAGAGCCACCTAAATATCTTCACTCGCTAATGACTCCACTGCCACTTTAATGCGCGACCGGAAGTGTTACGCAGCGAATTTACCTTCCACGAAGTCCCCCCCCCCCTCCACAAACCCAGTTCCCTCGTAAACACACATAACCGCTACCTTCCACGTGACACGTCACCTCATTTCAGACGAGCGATCTGCCAACGGACAATCGATAGCTGCTGTCCAGTTTCCGCAAGCCACGACTGACGTCGCGATCGCGATGGAGTGAATATTTCATGTCCTTGCCAGGGAACATCACAGGTGTGGGAGAATAATATATGTAACAACGTGATCTACCCTCACGTCGGGTAAAACTCCGTTCGGGCTCATTAACAGGAGGAAGAGGGGAAGTCGTTTACTTTGACGACAGCAGATGGTAATAAAGGCTTGTTTGCAATCCTGTTAAAAAAAACAATTTCCGTCAAATCAGGGAAAATACTGGTGAAAAATTATCCCGAAAAATTCGTAAAAGTTAGTGACACTTCATTTAATTTAAAGAAAAAAAAATGAGATTCCCGTACATTTCACAAAACTCTCAGTGGATTTGCTTCTAGATTTTTTTGTTTATTTACAGGTTATTAAAGAAATAAAAAAGTTAAATCCTCGTTATGATAGTGTTTTGACAGTGTATAAAATAAAGGGGAAAAAAATTATGCCGTTCAGTTTTGAATGTATTTACCACCCCAAGTGTTGTGATTGTTCAATATTTTGATGAACGATTTAACTATGTCAAACGCACTTCTCGTAAATGATGGATAATGTACTGTGTGTTCGCTGCTGTCAGCACTGACCATAAGCACCCGCTTATTTCACTAATTCCTGTCGCGCACGCAGGCAAAATGGCGTCGCTTTTCATCAACATGTCGGGAAATCATTCGCCAATCGGTGCGTGGTAACCCACTAGCCTGTCGGCATCCTAGCCAACGCGCGATGTTTCACATCATGCAGTAGCCGGTTAGACACAGAGCCCTGATTGTCCGCCAGAACTGGAAGTGGGTGTGGCGTAGGCCTGGCTGGAAGCTCGCCATAACTCCCGTAGTGTCCTCCTCGCCTCAGGTATTGTGGGAGCACAGGGAGAATTAAGGAGCTGATACGTCGTGGAGTAGGGGAGTAAGACTGTAGGTGCGACGCTGTGTGATGGACTGGCATGTCTCACCTGTTGGCCGTCAGCAGCTTATGCATGGCTGTATGCTCACCATAACTCCCTCAGTGTCTTTCTCACCGCGAGCCCGCGGAAGCCCGAGGGGAGAATTAATGAGTTGATCTGTCGTGGCAGGGGTGGTGGAGTAGACGCTGTAGGAATGTAGGCGGGAGGCTGTGTGCTGGACCGGTGTGTCTCACCTCTGCTGGCGCCCAGCCCTGGCCTGGGGAATGAGGTACAAACTACCGGGCCTTCGGCGAAGGCATTCGGCAATTAGGCGTTCGTCGTCTACTTCCCTTTCCCCTCTCACTCCAACTTCCTCCTCAAGCGACAACACCCGCCGCTTTAGCGCGCAATCGATTACTCGCAGGGCGGCGATTGTTGGCCCCGGATACGAATCGACGGCCAAGTACACCCAGTTCAATGTAGATTGGAGCAAACTCTGGAAGATTACGGCGCTGAGAAGGTAGGCGTGGTAGGTATGTAAGGTTTAACATATCTTTGGCAGTGGAGTCATTAGCGAGTGAAGATATTTAGGCGGCTCTTAACATCGAGGTGCTGAGAGCCGATGAGGTAGAAGCGAGTTGAATATGGAGCAGTGCTGGAATGAAAGGGTGGGGGAAACGGGAGATCCCCGAGGAAACCCCCCGACCAGCTGCATCGTCAGGCACGATTCCCACTTGCGAGAATCTGGAGTGAACTGGCCGGGGATTGAACCAGGTTCACCTTATTGGGAGGCGAGCAGTCTAACCGCTCAGCCACCGTGGCCCCTGCACGGCAAGTGATTCGCTCACACCCGGTATGAAGCGTTCACTCACTGGCGCAGAGTCCACCCAGGGCGAGTCAAATAAAGAGTGGTCCAATGAAAAGATTCCGTGTGTCTACTGTGTAGTGGAATGCAAGAAGTCCGGGCAACTTTCATCTTCCGGGCGTCTTGGTGTAAATAGTTTATCGTCCTATAATATTCTGCCCAAAGGAGGCAACGGGGAAGTAAAGCAGCAGTAAGAATAAGGAACATACTTTACCACCCACACATTGCTCAGAAAGGGCACAGATGTGGGGGCGATAAGAAACTGCTTGGCCGGCCTTTAGTTGGCCACGGGGGGACAAAAAGTCCACATATACAGCGCCACTTAGAGGGCATCATCCCATATATAATTAGACTCCCCTTGATGTGTGCGGAACTGCGGTGAATGGCAAGTCAACCACACCATCCTATCTATTCCGAGCAATAAGGGCTGCCGCCAGTGAGGGTTAAAAGAGTTATAAATGACAATCTAGTTATGCGGTGAAATGCACGTAATTAATTAGGGGGAAGAGGGACATTAATAACGTGCTCCAAGAGAAAGCCATTATAGGCCGTTCACGGTAAAGCGAGCACTTTTGAAGCTCTAGTTATTTTTTTTCTTCCAACAAATGTATATTCTTCCACCACTTGTTAACGTAAACCCTGCCATGTGATTAATAAACACAGTGTATACATTCACCATACCCAAAACCAAAAGTCAGAAGCTACAATGAAATGCATTTATTGGTTATTATGTCTGATGAAACAGCTTCAGAAAGTGCTCACTTTACTGTGGACGGCCTATACCAAAGAAAAACCACGACGCACATCAATTTGGGGCCGTGGTGATGTAGTGGATAGACTACTCGCATCCCACAGAGGCGAGCCGGGTTCGATACCCGGCGGGGTCGCTCCCATATTTTCGCATGTGGATATCCGTGCCGGACGGCGGGTTTTCTCGGGTATATCCCGTTTCCTCGGCCCTTTCACGCTCCCCTCACTTCACCCTAATCGGCTCTCAAGACCTAGATGTTAAGAGCTACCCGAATCTCTTCGCTCAGTCACACTCACTGACGACATGACATGCGCTCTTACATTTCCCCGAAAGAGCACGGTCGTGGAGCCGGAAAGTGAAATTTCACGCTTGGTCCAACAAACCCGTGACTGGCCATCTTAGAGAACTAACTACTCTGCGACTGCGATTAGCAGGAAATTCAGGCCACACGCTCAAAGACCATCCTGCTCGCGTGAACTACTTCGCTTTGTAAGACCCTAGGACTCCGGGGGCTGACAGGGGACTCTGCGTAGCGCCGCTCCTTACCGGAGGATAATCCGTTCTCGTTACAGCCTCCCGGAGGCTGATGATCCCACACCCCAGCCACAAGCACACGGCTCGAGACAAAGGAGAAGGAGCTGTACCCATGGAGGTATTAGTCTATGGAGTGGAAGCAGAGACACGAAAGTGAAGCCGGGCAGCACACGATAATGAAAGGCGAGGGCAGGGGCTAGTCGTGGCATAAAGGTGCATGTTTAAATGTAGTTAAATGGGCGTGTCTTTCATTTAATTAATTCCGGATAGTGGCAAAATGTTGTACACCGTCTTGACGCACATGCTTATTTAGGCCACGTATATCTTAAAACATCCCTCAAGAACAAAACGACACTGGTAATACCGATGTACAATGTAACTTACGTCACTCATAAAATGGCGACTGACATAAAAAAAATCAGTCTGCGCATACGCAGTTGAAATAAGTCTAAAAATAAATCAGCCTCACTTGATAATCGTGGAGAAGATAGGCTGTTGCCACTCCATCATCTATTATTAGGGATAGGAAAATTTCGCGAGTTCAATGACCTGTAGGCTAGATTCCTCAGTCCTGTGTATAATCAAGCCTCAGATGTTTTTTCATTGGCTGCTGTCCAACAGGGTTGCCAGTGTTACCTCACACCTGGCAGTATGGGGTTCGCTACTTGTTTCCTTGCAAGTCTGCTATTGGTTCAGAGTCATCCAGGGAGGGTTTAATAAACTGTGATCCTATTGCAAAGGTGACTTCAATATACACGTGTTTGGAGTCTACATTGTCCTGAAATGAATTCGCGAAATATTCCTATCCCTACCTATTACCTCCACGGCTTTACCCGACATGCTAGGCGCGAGGGCGGCAATAAAGGGGCACAATGGGGTGCCGTAGACGTCGCGGCGCTAGGCTACGTCAGCGCTCACACACCACCCCGGCTCCATGCGACGAAGTTAATCCCGTCAAAAGAGCCCCAGACGGCGCCCACGCTCGATAAGCGACTTCCAAGCCTGGTCCTTGCCCTCCCCAATACAGCTCTCGTACTCTCCGTGTTTACAATCTGCGTCGCTTTCTGATAGAACTAATTTTTCAGCGCACTTAGAAAAAGGTTTTGTTGAACAAAACAAAGTTTGTCCGGCACATTCAAAGTGAACATTTCAGACCCGCTTTAATCTACGGCTCCGTGCGTTCTAAACAAAATTATTTAGTCTGTGAGGCGTGCAGTACTCAAGTCGACACACCACATGTTTCGTTTGTCACAGCTAATGAGTAGAGACATGTTAGACTTAAAACACTTTCACTTTGCAATACGTTTGTCATTGAACCAGTCTTTATTTTACAGGTCCCTGGTTACTCTGCGTCAATAAATGAACGCTCCACAACCGTGTACCCCAATCACGTGCAGTTCACTCAGAAAGGGAGTGGCTTAACGTCAAGGCAGCAGCCAATGGAGGAAAGACCCCAGCTCGAGTATACACAGTACTGTGAATTCTAGCTTGACGCAAAAAAAAAATATCGCGAATTTTGCAGGTCCCTACCTATTAATATTCCTCTTGTGTTTTCTTCAGCCGTTGTATACTACTCCAGGGGGGGAAGGCAGGCTACAAAACTCCACGCGCACCTCTGTGATCCCCCTTAACTTAATCCATTCTGCCCGAGCTCAACTTCCGAGCTAGTTGCTGCAAGCCAGACGTCTGGTGAACTTCGTCTCGGGTTTCGTTGGTAGTAGGAGACGAGCAGACTTCCCCGCGAATTGTCGCTTGGCAAACTATTCTCTCGGCGCGTGAACAACCCCTTTTTGAAGTTCTGCGTACGCGCCATGCTCACTAGTCATGAAGACACGCCAATTGTTTGCAAAAAGTCAGCTAAAAGACAGCTTCAATTCAGTCAAAAATAAATATTTATTTTTAGCCCTTTCAGCCACTCATTAATTTGTGAGCCAAAGAGTTGCAGTCGTGTGATATTTTTGATTTGAGCTGTTCTTGTGTCTAGTGGTCTTTTTGCAACCGGTGAAAAAGTCATATGTGCTCAAAGACATTATAAGCTATTCAAGATAAAGTGAGCACTTTTTAAGGCCCACCAAACAGGCACTAACCAATAGTAAATATATATATTTTATTGCACTTAAATATTAACTTTCGAGAGTAGTGAAAAGTATACACTGTGTTTATTAGCAACATAGCAATGTTTGCACGTAAAAGTGGCGGGAACATAGAAATAGGCTGAAATTAAAATTTTAGCAGAGCCTTAAAAATTGTTCACTTTACCAAGAATAGTCTTTAGCATCGGCCATTCATAAACGAGATGCAAGGTGACTTCCGCAAATCAGATAACCCCGCAGGAAGACTGTCACACCATTGATTGCAGATTCATCGCTGTGTACAGCACTGGTCATGAATATCCTCCATATGCAACATATACACGATCGCGACGTGTTGAATGAATGAGTTAGGTGTTGCAACAAATAAATCTTTTGTTCGGAACTCTACTGATATCCAGACAACTCTTTGTCTTACATCGGGGTCAGTAGAAATTTGCCTGTGCTTTATGTCACTGGCAACAGGTGTTTATAAAGCTATAACGGAACATATTTCAGCTGTGAATGATGTCTCACACATGCAGGGAAGCTTGCTCATTGGACGGTATGTCCTGCTGTGTGCAGTACACACCATTCAAGACACTTCATATTGTGACGAAACCATCCCACTGCACTCTAAATCTGAATCAGCGAGAATGTCACTGTTTCAATCAGTCAAGCGTATCTGACAGATTCAACAGTCACTGCAGTGAATTGAACTGATGAATCAGTGAAAAAAATACCAGATTCCCTTCACTTAGTGATTCAGTGACATTTCCACTGATTCGTCAGTAATTTTTTTCACTGTTTGTTCGGTGGTTTATTTTTGAATGATGGATAAGTTAAACAGCGTTTAAAGCTGGCCACTAAACAAAGAGTATAAAGTGGAATAACAACGAATAAACTAATAATTAACTTTTTTTTACATCACCTTCAGCCATAAAGGTCTGTGACAAACGGACGCACATTAAATTTAAAAAAAAAAGCTATTTCTTACAATATTATTACAATTTTCTTACACACAATCGTAGAAAACATTATGACGATATTCCATGATGAAAATTTCCTTGCGTATTCGGCTTTCTGAAGTATCCAGAAAATAAATGCGCTTAAGTTTTTTGAAAAATATGGACTGTTTTAATTGATTACATTTTTTAAATTTAAAGTACATTTTAGTAATATATTTTATGATATTGAAAAATATATACATTCTCCTTTCACATACAGCTAAATCGCACTTTTCTAACAATTTTTATGGTGTCCGTAGGCCCCTACTACTTTATTATGTGTTCTTGACTTTGTATAGTCGGGTGCAGTGCTCCATAGGCTTTTGCTTTACTTCAGACTTAACAGATCTTTCTAAGTGCTCGGCGAACGCCCTGAAATCGCGTCGGGAGAGCTAACAGGCCATGTTCCAGGGTGTTATTGGCAGACGTCTGCGTGTGACGAACCAGGGAGGGAGCTCTGCTCCCCAGCTTTTCCCCTGGAGTTAATTCAAATCCTATCGCTTTGACGCCTCCAGTCTCCCTCTGCACAACCCTCGAACCAGCACCCCTTCACCCTCGGGATACCCAAGAGCACATCAGCCCCCCCCCCACCCCCGGGGGGGGGGGGGCGCACACAGGCGGAGCAGTCACCCGAGACAGAGACTCATCCCCAAGGCTTACGTTACGCCTGCGGCTTTGGAAACGCGCAAGTCCCTTTCCTGGCGCCGCGCCGGCTGGAGCTTTGAGGCGACGCTCTCGGGGCTTCGCCCCCCCTTGCACGGCGTCTCCGCGGGCCGGGGAGGAGCACAAAGACGCCTGGAACATGCGCCTGACGCGGGATACCCGACGATCACCTTGCCGTCTTCCCAACCCTCCTTCATCCTGCTCGTAACGCACGACAGAGACCCGACGAACAAAGGAAGGTGGTCGATTGGTTAGCCTGCTCGCCTCCCACCGAGGCGAACCGGGTTCAATCCAGGGCCGAGTCACGCTCGGAGTTTCGCAATGCCGGACGATGCCTCTGGTCGGCGGTCTCCCATAAACCAAACCCTCCCTTTGCCCATGCATTCGGGCGCTGCTCCATTCTCACTTTATTTCACCCGCGTCGGCTCTTAAGACCTCGTTGTTAAGAGCCGCCCAACTCTCTCCCTTCTACGAACACAAAGGAAAACCGCGAAAAGACTATAAAAGCCGTGTTCGTGTTAACGATTTAAATTTTTAAAGGGATATACTTAGTGACAGGTGATTTTCGCGAAAATATTTACGGTCATGCTAGACTTCAATATCCTACTTCCACAACCACAACTAAGTTTGGTTATTGGCCACGTGTCTACGTGAGAAGACACGTTCTTATTTGACACGGGCCAATCGTAATAAGGAACTCCGATACTGAACGTCCTCAATTCGCGGACAGACACTTGAGGCACGGGACATTTAGAATCATCCAACCACGAAAGTGCATATGGACAAGTGTATCGGAGTTCAACTGGCCTTGAAATATTTCCGCTAGAAACAACTGCCGCTACTCATGGTGCGGCTCATGGTGTATGCTCGCCTCTAAGGGTGCGGAGGACAAACCTTCTGATATTACTGCCCCTGCAACCCTCCACGGTTTCCATCCCCTTCCGCCCCGCGGGGCGCATGGCTGAGATATTATCGACACCACCTCCTCTGGTGTTACTATTTCTTAATTATTTCAATGCCTACTATCCACCATCACTTCCGCTGATTTTATTATTATTATTACTCCCCCCAGTGATTACAGAACAGAATAATACGTCATCAGTCCCCGGTTGAAGGCAATTACTGGCCGCAGTTAATACAATTAAAATCTAAAGAAAATAAGAATTTGTCGAAATGTAAAATTTCTCGAGGTGTACGTTTTTTGAGGTCATGATATTTAAAATTAAAGAAAGCTGAAATAAAATTTTTTTTGTTGTGTTTGGAAAATAACTATTTATTTAATTTATAAAATTAAGTTGTTAATTTTTTAAATAGGTCCGTCTGCCTTCTTTCCTTGGACACCACGTCCTACCCCAATGCCTTCCCTGAGAGGAGACAAGGGGCTGGTGTGTTTTTCGAGCTGTCTATGTTGTGATGTGTTGGTGTCCGTGTTGTATTGTGTTGGTGGTGTTATTTGGTTGCCCCTTACTGTAGTGACGATAATGATGATGTGATATTGTGTTACTGTTATCAAGTTTATGTTCTATTGTTTTATATTATTAAAGTTAATAGCTGTTTATTATTATACCACGTTTTCGAGATGCTTAAATACTGGTTGTTGAGGTGTCCAAGGGAATTTAATTTTTTAATTAATTTATGTTTTTACATTTCGATCTAAATACATTTTTTAATTGTAATTAATCGATCTACTATTTACGGCAAATTATTTATGTTAATTACCTGTTATTATAAAAAAAAATTGAAAAACACTTAAAGAAGACAACCAATAGCTTCAGCCAACAACAAGAAAGAAATGACAAATTTGATCAGTGCTCGGCCATTGGCCATAACTGAACTCTACTATATTTTTAAAATTTAAGTTACTTAACGAACTTCCTATATAACGTTATTCATTTCACTTATCAGGTAGTAGCTGAAAAGGGGATCATTGGACATCTTTTTAATTCCCCCTCCCCGACATTGATCCCAATTAAAAGTCGTGAACTCTGTTACATAATAAGTTTAATTAAATTAACTTCTTTTTTGCTTTGGGAGGAGGGGGTTTAATTTTAGAGGAAGTTACCTAATAACGTGTTACTAATGTAAACCTATCTACCTTTAATGAAAATAATTATTTAAGAGATATGGAAGAAAATCTGATGAGTCCAGAACTCTCGTGCTGTGAGTTCAGGAAGGCGGCTGTTCGTCCAGGCAACGGTGATTTTTGTTTTAACTATTTTCGAAACTACTAGCAGGCGACAATGCATCTCCTGCAGTCGTCGGTTCGCGACTCGCGAAGGGAAAATTCGATTACCCTTCTCGCAGTCGGAAAAACTCCCGCCAATCACATTTTCCCTTCCTCCGTCGGGAAAAGTCCCGCCAGCCCCACTTTCCCATCCTCCGACAGGAAAAGTCCCGCCTGCTACACTTTCCCTTCCTCCGACAGGAAAAGTCCCGCCTGCCACACTTTACCTTCCTCCGTCGGGAAAAGTCCCGCCAACCCCACTTTCCCCTTCTCCGTCGGGAAAAGTCCCGCCAACCCCACTTTCCCCTTCTCCGTCGGGAAAAGTCCGGCCAGCCCCACTTTCCCATCCTCCGACAGGAAAAGTCCCGCCTGCCACACTTTACCTTCCTCCGTCGGGAAAAGTCCCGCCAGCCCCACATTCCCCTCCTCGGTCGGGAAAAATCCCGCCAGACACACTTTCCCCTCCTCCGCCGGCAAGCCCTCCCGTAACTTCTTCGGGGCTTTCTCATTCCACTAGAGCTCGCAAAGGGAGGATGGTATCGCAGGCGGCGATTTGCAATGGAAACCCGAGAACAATGTCCTATCCCCCGCCACGCGGGCCGACATAAATATCTCCCCCCCCCTCCCTATACCAATCTTCTCGTCGACCTCCCTCCCCAGCCCTTCCTGGCCACCGAGCAACCCTCCCGCAGATCTATGGGAGGGGATTCATTTGAATCGGTGTCTGGAATACATATTACGATCAATGCCGGCCTCTAGATGCATACTCCTTCGGAGATGCCCGGCCAGTGGCAACTGACGGACTGTTGCAGGGTGTAACAACAAAATTACATTTTTAATAAATAGACGAGTACCCAGGCGAATCCCCGCCTTCCCGGATCCAGGACCACCCTAAATTTCCAAGCCCACATTAGTAATCCTTAGGAACAGGTGTATTTCGCGAAGAGATTTCAAGACCAGTTGTACTCCAAAACACTTTATAATTGATTCACGGTATCTTGGGCCTTTTCTGAAGCCTTGCTAAAGTTCTACTTCCAGGATATTCCTCCGCCTCGTGCAAACTAAGCTTAACCAAGTCTGGAAGATTACACCAGAGGGACAACGCACCGGATTCGTGCGCGCTCTGTTGTAGTAGTATTTTGTATAAGAACTATTTCTTACTAGGCGCTACCAAAACACATGTTAATTCGAATTACTTTTAAATTAAGCATTATAATTTAACAGAAAAAAAAGGAAATTTAATGAACACAAGTATAAACTATTGTGATATATGGCATATTTAGAAAACAACTAAACACTTCACACATGGGGAGATTTGTCAAAGGTTTTATTCTAAAAGGCCGAAGAAACCGTGTATGGACTATAATTCACATGTATCTACGTGGTTGGATGATTTTAAATGTCACGTGCCTAGAGTGTCTGTCGGCGAATCATGGACGTTCGGTATCGGAGTACCTTATTCCGATACGCCCAGTTGTACAAGAACATGTCTTCTCAGGTAGACACGCGGCCAATAAGCAACGGAAGTTGTGGCTGTGGACGTGGGATATTGAAGTCTATCATAGCGTTGAGTATTTTCGCTAAAAAAAACACCTGCCCCTAGCGATCCTTCAGAATTGTTAACCTATCTATTCCTTTAGTAATTTTCACCTCGGGTTGGTTTCTATATTTATTTTACTTATTGGAATGTAATCAATAATCAAAGTAACACCTACCAATCTAGATAGTGGATAGAGCGTGAATAATATTTAATATAAGTATTACATTCGAAACTAAATTAATAAATGTTCCTCTTGAGCCCTCACTAATAATCAGGGATAGGAAAATTTCGCGAGTTCAGTGACCTGTAGGCTAGACTCCTCAGTCCTGTGCATAATCAAGCCTTAGATGTTTGTTCATTGGCTGCTGTCCAACAGGGTTGCCAGTGTTACCTCACACCTGGCAGTATGGCACTAGCTACTTGTTTCCTTGCAAGTCTGCTATTGGTTCAGATCCAGTTGCAAAGTGACTTCAGTGTACACGTGTTTGGCGTCCACCTTGTCCTGAAATGAATCCACGGAATATCTCTACTAATCCTACTACTATGCCTACTAATAATACACCACATATCATTATAAACAATAATATAATCTTGTATATTGATGTCCAATCCACAAAGACATCAATATTACAGACACATAAGAACAAATGAACTAAAGGAACTACACCTACACTGTACAACATCCTACACAAACAACATTACACTGGCACCATCATAATACAGGCACAAACATCAAACACACGACGGACACCTCACAAAAACAACTGTCGGCCCCTCTGCCTCCGGAGAGGATGGCGGGGCGAGGGTTCAAGGGTGGAGGCACACGAATTTTAACTCTTGGCATTTAAAAATGATAACGAAACATTTTCCTTTTAGACTATAACGAAATATAATTTCAAGTCTGTGTAATTTTAAAATTTTAACTTGTTTTTGAATTTTGTAGCACGACAAATTTTATGTTTAGACTATTTTCTAAATTTATTTTTAATTCAAGTAGCGAAGACCAGTTATGCCGGGTAGTGGTGTCATTTTAATGTGTTCTTTTCTGTTCAGCAGGGTGTGAGGATGCTTGGCCAGTGCTGTACACTACAGTTGCACACAGTAGGAACAATTAGCTACGCGAAGGACGTGCTGAGACTATTTACGAGCGAGCTCATCGGCAGAAATACGTTCGCGGTTTCCGTTGGCAACAGGAGAGACTCCACAACCCCTTTGTAACGCCGGGGCCGCGGTGGGTTAGTGGGCAGACTACTCGTCGCTCACCTGGGGGAACCGGGCACGATTACCGGCGAGGTCCCTCAAAGATTTTCGCACGTGGGAATCGTGGCGGACGATGCCGCTGGTCGGTGGGGTTTCCTCGGGGATCCTCCCTTTCCACCGCCCTTTCATTCCGGCACCGCTCCATACTCACCTCACTTCACCCTCACGTCCTTCTAACTGCGAGGCATCAGCAGGCATGCAACACTGAAGTAGATGACTGTCTTGTGGATAAGGCAAGTGACATTTAAGAGTTCAGACTTTTGTGCTTCTCTTTCACTTGCGTGAATTTATCATCGATATGTTCACACGTTTAAACAGGATCCTAAGTCTGTGTTTGAACTGGCCATTTATTACATTAATATTTTAGTATCTAGTAGCGTTCAATTCCGACGCCGTTGGTGGCTACTCATTCAGCGATGGTTCAGGATGGTTGCGATTTGCTCATTTAGTATCTCGGTAAGTTTCGTTGCCTACAATAGTAACAAATGCATCGTTTTAGTCGCCTGATTCGGGTCACTTGACCTTTAACCCGCTCAGTCCTGATTTCATTTCCCAGTTCGTGTGTGGCAGACGTTACATTTTTTTTGGCGGGTGCTGTACTTGTGTCGAGCGTGCTTCTCGCAACCAGTGGACGACGTGCTGCATGTTCGCTGACGTCACCATCAACCAATCACAAGTGAGAGACGCGGACACTTCAGCAAATCAGATTACTCGGAAGAAAGACGCTCAAAATATCTGCCCATTGATTCCTTAGCGGTGTACGATACTTGCCATTAAAATCATTCACGTGCATCATTTCCTCAGTTGTGAACACGTGGGTTGAACGGGTCAACCCTTTGAAGAGTATGCACTTATATACACTCTAAAAAATGTTCTGTACTTTTGCAATAAAAATCCTTGGAAACCCAGTTGCCAAGGAAATTCTTTGTAAAACTAAAAAGAGCTTCCTTGTAAAATCTGCAAATCATCTCTTTGTAATAGTACAAATGATAGCTTTGTATTACAACTGACATTATTGAGAAGTGTACAGAAATTATTTTTTTCTTCTAGAAAACAAATGTGATGAATTAATAACAGAAAACAAATAAAAAATAATAATAATATAATTTACGAAAGAAAGTTCCACCTCGCCACTACGGGGATTAGCCCACACCTTTAACCACGAGACCAACATGACTTAGGACATTAAAACATATTTTTTACTGTAAATATACTTTCAAGAATATACAAAATTATATTGAACTTATACTGTTAAGAAGAATAGGTACATTTATTTCTTGTTAAGAGTTCGGTTGTTGAGTTCAGAAATTTGGACAACGGGGTATGAAGAGCCGATTTAAAAATTCTGTGTAGGTAGGAAACACTAAAAAATAATGAAAAATACGGCTGTTTTACCTTATTCAGAATTGCAATACATTTTTTTGCACGTATCTACACTTTACATCACCAATAGTTTTTGCACAAACAGCTACATACAGTTCTACGTTGTTGAGTGTTCGCCATATTGCTGAAGCTCGTTGAAACGGGCCAGTATAGTACAAACATTTCCTAAGGTCAATTACAAACACGGACCTCGTGGTTTTACAAACAAGTAGTTTTACAAGAAAAATCGTTGTACTGTTACAAGCATTTGTAAGATTACAAAGAATTTTTCAGTAAAAATTACACATTTTTTTAAAGTGTACTCGGGCATCGTTTATTTCGAAATTTATTTGCACTTAAAGACAAATCTCACACCTCTATGGTTTTGCTGTTTCACTGGACTCTATGGGAAACTAAGTACAAAATTACAACTAGTCAACGTTTAAATTCATAAGAATAAAACTGTTAGTTTTAATAATTTCTCAAATGAACATGATGGACTGTGAAACATGTTACATATGTTACGGTACATTGATTGTCACATAGTCAACAAGCGACTCCACTGGCCGGTGGACAGACAATAATAAACGTTGTGGAATATTGTAAGCGTGTCCGGCGTAGCCAGGACCAATAGGAAGAGGGTAAGTAGAAATACAGAGACCAACACAACTCATATTGGTGTAGTAGAGAATATAGGCAGCTCACTTCAACCTTGTCTTCAGTGACAGTAAATATGTGCCTTTCTAAAGGGTTATGTAAACTAAAAGCGCCCATTCGAACAGGACCTTGGTCAACTATAAAACAACTTGTTGCCACGTGAAAGAATTACTTGTTCGCTTCTGACAGTAGCGACAGCCAGTGGATAGAGATGATGGTTTATCGCGGGAAAAGTTGACTGTTTGCTAGGATTCAACGTACTGTAAACATGGCAGGCAGTTTTCTTTCGTTGTTGGCTGCCATTCATGTTTGACGCTACTACCCCATTTCTAGGGGTACTGAAATTTCGCGAAAAGATTTCAAAACAAGTTATATTTCAAAACACTGTAGGGTCGCTTGCCTGCCTTGATTGGCTGAATTACTTTTTGACACGTGTTAACTGTTTACCCATTTCACTGCGCCAGTGAGGGTTCTAAAATTATAAGGCACCACCAAGGCGATCCGTGTCCAATCCTCGGCTGGGTCACTCCGGATTTTCAGATGTGGGAATCGTGCCGGACGATGCCGTTGGTCGGCGGGTTTTCTCGGGGATCTTCCTCCCCTCTTTTTCATTCCCGCGCTGCTCCATACTCACCTAAATCACCCTCATCGGCCCTCAAGACCTCGATGTTAAGTGCCGTCCAAATCTCTTCACTCACTATAAGGCAGAACGTTCGTGATTGTCCCTGCAAACTACTTGGCAGAGCCAAAACCTTGTTCATCCAATCATGAAAGAATAAAGTATTCGGAGTGTTGTAGAAGACATGTTGGTTGAAAAAAAGTTTTCGCGATGTTCCGTAATCTCTATCGATGGGCAAACGACGGGTCTTCGAGTTCGTATAGAGGGCTGTGGAACTCCAGCTTGCCTGACGGATGCACCACGAAACTGCAGGGGTTACCAGCTGCATGGATGTGACGGTGCATTGATTGACGACGGCTCTGGCGTGACCTCGCTAAGTCGTGAATCGCTGTGAAACGTGCGGGCTAGCTAATCATTCCGCGCGCGGCGACTTGTTTGTTCAGCGTGGGTTCTCCTGCTCCTGATTGGAGGATCAACCTTGCGCTGTGTTGCTGGGCGGTCGCGTTCCTCGGCTACTCTCTGACCAGAGAAAATCGCAACCGGCTATGCCCCAATCGTCGAAAGACGAGTGGGACATTAATATGACGTCATGATAATTAAAGATGATGGTTTATCGCGGGAAAAGTTGTCCGTTTGCTAGAATTCAAAGCAACTGTTCACATGTCCGACAGTTTTCTTTTCTTATTGGCTGCCATGCATGTATGAAGATACCATCCCATTTCACCGGGCCAATGAGGATTCTGATACTATAAGGCAGAATGTTCGTTATTGGCCTGCAAACAACTTAGCCGATTCAAAACATTGCCCATCCAATCAAGCAAGACTAAATTAGTTACAGTGTTATAGAAGATATGCTGACTCAAAAAATTTTCGCGATTTTCTATCATCTCTAATGATAATGTGAAATGGCCGTTCTGCCTCCAACTAGGGTACATAGTGGAACCCTGAAAGGGGATATTAACCTTTGCTGGCTGGGAGGAAAAAATCCCACAATAATGCCGGTGTGATGGTAGGTAGTGGGCATTAAAACCTTCACAATAAATTAATCCACCAATAGGCAGAGACCTGTAAAATTCGCATTATTATTTGAGGACGGTATAGACTTGGAAACGTTATACATTTCTATCGGCTTTTTTTTTTTTTTTTACTGGGCTACAGTTTGCCCAACACTTTCCGTGCCAATTTAAACCAATAATAGACAACAATAGCATGGTCCAATCGAAAGGGAAAATAGCATGTGACTTCTCCGGAAGCCAATAAACAAATGACCCCAACTTGAATATACATAGGATTGTGAGGTTCATCATATAGCCAGAAAATGACGCGAATTTCGCAGATCTCACCAAAAGGGGAGTTGGTGATAAAATCTCAGCATACGCCCAGTGGGGCGGAAGCGTGGGAAACCGAGGGGGGGGGGCGCATCCAAGATATTGCAACCATGGAAGCTCCACGAGGCTGTCTGAACTAGTACGAGTTCAATAATACAAAGTTAAACTGGATTCGATATACCAATGACCCGAAGTATAGTTCAGTGGCTTATAGCGCAATGTCGCAACTCCAGTGATGGCTTTGCATTCGGGGACTGGTGCAATACAAGCCTTGTTTGTTGTATGACTAGGGACACCAGATTTTTGCGCTAATATTTTCTGTCTTGTATTTCAAAACATGATAGCTCATATCCACTTTCGCAGTTGGACAATTTCAATTGCTGCACGTCTTATGTGCCTGATCGTGAACCACAGAGGTGCACGACCAAAATAAAAGCGAAATTCCAATTGGTCCAGTCAAATACTAAAAGGTTTTCTCCCAAGACACACCACCAATAACGAAAAGAAAGCTTCAGGTGTACACATGTAGTAATGAAATCTATTCCGAATGGAATGGAGCAAGGAATTTTGGTTCTTGTTTCCTTGCAGGTCACATATTTGTTCTAACTCGTCCAGGACGTCTCTTACAAACGGCGATGTAATTGATACTGACATGCAGAATTCGTGTTATTTTCTGGCATCACGCTAGAATCCACTGTCTGATACAAATTGGAGTCGTCGTTTGGTTATTGGCTTATGCAGCAGTGAGGACCCATTTTCCTTGCATACTTGGGTGGACATGATTGGGCCAGTTTCTCGTTAATAGTTTCCTATTGGTGCAGAGTCGTCCAGTGCGTGGCCGGACAAACAATATTCCAACGCCAAACGCAATACAAATTCACAAACATCTGAGTCTAGTCTATCTTAAAATAATAACGCGAATTTCGCACGTCTCTTAGCAATTGGAAATGGAAATCAAATGTACATGTTTTTGAAGTATAGTTTGCCCTCAAAAGAATTCCGGAAATTTCCGGACATCTATAATACAGTATAATTGCTGGGGCCCGAGTTTGTAATCGTAGTCAGCATCATCGTATTTTTAACATACAACAAGAATAATATTGTACACATTTTGTAGCAAGTCAGTATTCATCATATCGTTGCCGTAATTTGTCCCATTTGTAATATTAAACACCAAGAATATATTTTTAATTCGTACATCCCTTCTCCTTTTATCCCAATTGGTGTCGTATATTGTTATTTTTAAAATAGCGAGAGTACACGTTTCAAGGATAAAACAGACGCCTCATGAGTCGAATAAGCGTTCGAGACACTTGCGGATTGTAGTCTTCAGTTTGAGTGTATGCGTCGGTATTTAGAAGCAATGGGATCCTCGATACTGTGATACCTCGATACCCTCGATATTTTATAGTATCGAGTATCACGTGAGAATATCCGAAAGTATCGAATTTTAACATTATGCTAATGGTATCTACCATGCACATTTTTTTCATCAAACACAAAATTGCAAAATGCCCATAATACAGTATTTGGATACTGTGTTTTAATGCATAGATATTGCTGCCCCTTAACAGTCGCACAATATATATTTTTTAAAACACTGAATAGTGTAAAGCCGTCTACGAGTAGTTTACTCCAGCCGCGTTACAACACTTGAAACAGACGGGAGGGGAAGAGCCCAATCGATGGTGACTGTTTAGTTTTATCATTGGTTAAGGACGTTTCTGTTACAGGCTGTACACCATTTGTTTCAAGGGTAATGCGGGTTTTTATATAGATTCAGTGTGCGTCAACAACACAAGTAAAATGAGCAATTATTATTTTTTGGCCAAGTTGTATTGTGTTCATTAAAATTTTAATTTGGTATCTAGAAAAGTATCGGTATCGAGTATCGCGAGAATGTTTTGGTCTCGAGTATCGAGAAAATGTGGTATCGACCCATCCCTAGTATTTAGGGCACCCAGCTTCTGGAAGTAGCCATAGTTCACGAGCCACAAGGAATCTCGTATTGTCATGCGAGAAACGTTAATTATTTCGAACCATCTCTGACGTCATAATTCCTTATGTTTTATCTTCCTTGCGAAATTTCGCCCTCTTTCCACCATCTCTACATCTACTTACTCCTTCACTCCTTGCCTTCTGGCTACAGCGCGCAGCGGAAAGAGTTTTAATCACATGTTCATGGCACTCCAAAAATATAGCTACCGATACTCACCATGTAATCTTTCATAATACGCTTCCTGAATAATTCATCCTTGCGCGCTGACATCGCAGACAGGAGAATATGCCTTCGAGCATCGTCTTTGAGAAAAACTCAGAATTCCTGAAGAAAAATCCTGTTTAAGTAGATTTTCTCTTGAAAGGAAACGGCTGTATCGTTCGCTCTGTATTCTGCGCGCGCTGGGAAGTGTAGCAGTGCTGGATGTGCATGCACCACTCATTTCTTATTTTCATTTCAAGTATCCTTAACGCAGCTTTACGACAAAAAAATAACGCACAAACGTTAGAAATACAAAAAATCGCAACTGTTTTCGAGCCAATGTATCTTCGATAACACTCTTGGCTAATGTATCTCTTGATGATTGGATGATGAAGTTCTTGACTCGACCAAGGTCTTTGAATGTAGTCTATACGCAGTTTCTTCACACTTTTATAAACAAACCTGAGAAAAATTACCCGATGTAAGACATTCTGGGTAGTTTGCTACATATGCAGTGTACCACGAAGGTTTTATACTAGTATAACACAAAGGAACCTTATTTCTAGTTAAATTTACCTTTTACCTATATTCTGCATATAAATTATAACATATAATTTGTAATTAATGTGAATGAAAACAGGAGAGAACATAAGTGTGTTGGTAACACCTAGTATGAAATAATTCTTATGCAAAATAATATCACACTTAGTTAGCAAGAACGTAGTGCGTTATCCCTCTAGTGTAATTTTCTAGTATTGGTTAAAGTTATTTTTGAATAATGATGAGTAATATCATAGAAGCAGAACTTAAGCAGGCCTTCAGAATAGTTGGAAGCATAGTCTGTTAACGGTAAAATGAGCACTTTTGAAAGCTCTGCTTAACATCTACTTGTACACACGTTGGGTATTCCTCCGCCTTATGTAAAATTAACATTTCCATGGGCCTCATAACTTTATTCATGCGTGGGTCAAGTGAAACTGTGGAATTATTAGACAAGTAAATATGTTACAAATCTGTTCATGCTTATTCTTAAACGCATTGAAAAAAAAAACGGAGAGGAATGTAAATAATTTCAGTTTGTACAAACGGTTCCCTAACATTATTTATTTGACGTTGAGATATTTTTAACTATTTCTCATCCATCATTACCAATTTTACTGGGCGCATGTCACTCAGCGCGCCTGTTAAAATATATGCAGACAGGGGCAGTGACTTTTTTTCTATAAACGAATGTAAGTTTGTGCTTCTTTCGATTGGCTCTGGACTCAAGCTGACACCTTTTTGGCGGCGGACTCTGTGCCAATGAAAATCACAGAACCAAACACAGACCCAGACATGGGTCTCTCACCAGGGAAGCAAACAACCTGTGAGATACTGATACCTGCTTTATTGGACAAACGAATGTCATGTCTAACTTACGGGTAATTGAACCCGCGAATTTTTCTGCTCTCTAGTAATATAGAGTCCACGGTAGCTGAGCGGTTAACCTGCTCGCCTCCCACCAAGGCGATCCTGGGTCAATCCCCAGCCGGGTCACTCCGTTGGTCAGCGGGTTTTTCTCGGGGATCTCCCGTTTCCCTCACCCTTTCATTTCGGAGCTGCTCCATACTTATCTCAATCACCTTCATAGTCTCTCAAGACCCCGATGTTAAGAGCCGTCTAAATCTCTTCACTCACTCACTTAAGTAACATCCCTGCCTGATGCACACCTTTAGACATTAAACCAGGACGCTAGCGGAATTGCAACAACTCATTACGAAAAAGTCAGCAGCAGAAATTCCCATCCATCGACCAGCAATCGGGGATAGCTATGTCTAAACAACGCGCCGATGTAGGCTAGCACAGGGTTGGGAGAGTCTTCTTCCCTCATCCTATCAGCAACGAGAGATCACGTAGTAATGGCTGTGTCTGATAGTCGATAGCCACCTACCAGAACAGCCTCCGGAACCATGTTTAAGTTGGGGACATTCCAATTGGGCTGTCGTAGTAATGGCTGTGTCTGATAGTCGATAGCCACCTACCAGAACAGCCTCCGGAACCATGTTTAAGTTGGGGACATTCCAGTTGGGCTGTCGTAGTAATGGCTGTAGTAACTATTTCATATCAGGTTAAATATATAATAAATTCAATATAAGCTCCCCGATTAAGTAATACTATCAACGTAAAGTTATCGTGTGTTGAACGTGGCTAATAAATCCAATAATTCACTGTAGTGCTCTGCCATATCATCTCGTGTCATTAAGCTAGCCCTTTCTTGTGTGGAGTTAACCAAATGTTACTTCATAACAACCTGCGGTGGAACTGGGCACTGGTATTCTCAGCGTACAATGATGTTTTGTTGGATCAAACAAGATTTGTTTGGTGCAACAAAGTTATTCGTTTGTATAGGGGCAATGAAATATTTTTTTGCTGAAACCAAATTCTTTTGTTGTTCTCATTTGGTTGTCTCAAACTGTAAGATTTAGTTGGTACAACTAGAGATTTGTTTGGCTACACATACATTAAACAGTCTGGACTGATATTTTAAAAAAATGTTGCAAGTTCGCGCGAGTTTCGAACCTCGATCGCCTGCGTCCGAGCGATACGCCTTAGTATGCTCAGCTAATGTGACAACTTACGACGTAGCAAAGCTTTAAATTAGATACAGTGCAAATATTGGGCAATGTGTGCAAACAAATATTTCAAGTTTTACAGCTTTACTTGTCAGTTCTTGTTTCATTGTTTTATTAATGTGTTTATACGATTGTTAAGTATCAATGGATACTCTAACAAACATGGCTACTATCCTAATTGTCACAAAAATACAAAGAAACTCCCGAGCTGTATTTTCGAACGAAGGCAGTCAAATGAGTGGCCAAACAAATATATAAAGTTGATTCAACAAAATATTTAGTTGACAATAGTAGTACGGGTTATACCCCACTTTTGATTGATTGAAAGGGTTAAATTGATATCAAAGGGTAAATAAATTTAATTGAAAGGGCTATTCAAAAATTGAAAGGGTTAATCAAAAAAGGGTTAAATTTTAATCCAATTTTAATCCCATCAAAAAATGCTTAATCTTATATTAATCTAATTAAACATTTCTTAATACGATCAAAAAATTCCTAAACTGATCTTAATATAAATAAACATTTCTTAATCCGATTTTAATCCGATCAAGAAATTTTTGTGTATGGGTATACTTTATTTTCTTTCTTTTTGGGTGGGGGAGGGGGTATCAGGAGCTCTGCACGATGTTGACGGTGCGGTATTCTGGAGGCGATTGACCAGTGGTGGGTTTGCAATGTCTTATATACATGTAGAGTTTAGTGCAAGAGTGGGCTAAGGGTAATTTTTTTAAATCATTTTTCTAATTTTGAGGTGTTTGGAAGGATGCTGGTGATAGATAGGCGATTTTTTACTCATATATGTAACACATGAGAGAATTTGAGAGTGTTTAAGCGATTTCTAAGAGTGACCTAAGTGAAAATTATATGTTTTTTGGGTGGACACAGCTAGTAGATAGTATAATGTTATAGTAATACGTATTGTAACATAACATAATGTACCAATGTAATTTGACATAATGTACCAATGTAACACAATATAACATACCAACATAATGTAACATAACATACCAACATAATGTCTATTATGCATTGTGTATTACATTTGAATCCTTAGAACGGAAACTAGATTACATTCGTACCTAACTCGAGACTCGAACCCAGAATCTATGTATTACAATCATAGGTACCCAACACTGAAAGTGAGAAATTAGATTACATTTGTACATGACCTAAACCAGATTCGATCCCAGTTTATATCAACCAAGCCTTATCCGATATCTTATATTATATTAATAGTTGTGATAAAGTGGTTAGAGTGCTTGCTTTCAGTGCAATTTTCTCATAAGTATCTGAGGATAAAATATTATTCTAACTAGAATAAGATTATTTTAAATAAGGAATAGGTTAAATGAATTTTATGAAACAGTTTTCATTTGAAACAATAATTGTTACAAAATATATACAAATACAGAATGATCCAAAAATTTATGCAGAACATTTTAACACAACCAAGTACAGGAGGTATAGGGCACTTCACAAACATAGATACCAAAAACATTAATACTGTTATATGTTATAGGGTGTTTGTCAGTTTATTATTCCTCACATTCATTCCTCGAAACATACTTTATTCCTCAAATAGGTTTGTTTGGTACTCATATAAGGGTTTTTTATTCCACAGACAATACTTTATTTCTCAAATAAGTTTGTGTAGTACTCAAATAAGGCTTTTTCATTCCTCAAATAAGACTGTTTATTCCACAAACCTAATTAACTCTCCTTACAAATTCAACCGACTTAACTGGTTCGAGGAAGACATAATATTTCAAATTGAAACATATTCCTAACACACAATGTTTACTTGAAAAGAATTACTTTTTTTGGTTAAGTAATAGGGTTAACTAAAATGTATTATGATACTTCTCAGGTATTTGTTTCATTCGATGTTACCTCGTTCCTTAAGTGTTGTAATGAGAACCATCGCTTCATTCCATAATATTCATAGTGTTTTTTAAACTGCAATAAATATCTAAGTTTATTAACAAGTTAATTCAGGTCTTTGGGGAAATATATAACAAGTGTTGATGTTGACACCTTCGGCCTTCTTCAAAGCATTTGTTGAATGAATGTCTTCAACAATATCACTGACATCATCACTACTGTCTTCACCTCATGTTTCATTATAAATATCGACTTTACTTTGCTTAGAAAGACTAGGTGTTTCGTCACCAACACTGGTCTTCGCTGCTGGTTGTGGTAGGTTATGTTGAAAATCATTATGTTCATATGTTATTGTAGATTTCATACAATCCGATTATATGACATTTCTTGTAATTTAGTTATTTCCCTCTCCTTCTGTGATATTATGTCATGTAGACGTTACTTATTCTTTCTCAGGAGGAAGATTATTATTTTTTTACAGATCTTGACATGACGACTCGAGCTATCCGTTCGTGCGAACTGGCGAAAACAGTATTCACAGTTAAGAATCGTATGAGATGCTTCAAACATTCGCTCATCTCATGTCTGTGGATATTGTAGGCGAAAGTGTAAATTTTCCCCTCAGTATTTACAATGTAGTTTATTCGGTGATGTCTCCATTATCATCATTATAGATTAAATAAATAATCCTCGGTGTGAAGAGAAATTTTACTTCAGAATAGATGTTCACCTCACAATGTCAGAATGACAACTATCTTGTTTCTGTATGAATGTACTGTTTTAAACATTATCAGGTTTCATTAATGATGATCAAATGTTTTCCATTATAATATTAGTATGTTAACCCATTAAGTACGAACGGGCATTTTCATGGCCTCTTCTTTAAAAAATCGCAACAATTTTTGTATCTATTACCAACGGTCTGCCGTTCTGTGTTGTGTTTGGGAAAGGTTGGCACTACAAGTTGCATAATTTGTTGCACCTGCACTATCTCTGGTCTCTTGATGGAAATACTTTGTATACAAGATGTCTTCCAAGCCAACACACACACACACACACTCACACACACACACCATGAAAACAGTAAGTATTGGTTACATAATTTTAATTATTCTGAAATGTATTTATTCTTAAATTTAGAGTAGATTAATAGGAGTGCAAGTGCACAAGTATTTTCATGATATTAACATCAGCATTGATTTTGTGGCATGCTGAACACAAAGTAGGCATCAAAATTCCCCTTGAGGCTCAGCTAAGACATGTGCGCTGATACTGACATAAATACTATGTGTCAAAAATAACTCTCACATTTTGCTACCCAGACCAGTAACATAAATTTTAAGGCTCTATAAACCACTGGTTAATCACTCTTATGCCCATATGCCCATGATGGTGAAAAAATTTCAAGAGATCTTATTGTTATTTTTACCTAATTTGTTTCTATTTTATTCTAAAGGTAAGGATATTACTCTTTTGTTTGGAAAATATTGATTTAAAATAAGAATATATACTAACAGCGAATATTTTATTTAGATATTTGCTTTTGTTTCTTTCAGGCAGGAGTTACTTTCCCTTGCAGAAGCTCTGGATTACTTTTAAAATCTTCCTGGTGATGACAAATTGATCACTGGTCCCGGGTCTGCTGATGTCACCATCTTCCCCATGGATGATGGAGCATCCGATGACGATTCTGGAGATGAAAGCTGCAACAACCCTGATGTTCTACAATCTAAACAACTTAGCGCCATGGCTGAAATTCATATGGCAGATGGCTACGAAACAGAAGAATCGGCGATGCAGTGAGATGCCGACGAACCAGATGACAAGGCAGATGAGGAACCTCCAGCAAGAAGGAGAAGAGTAATTCTTCATATGCCACAGTGTAATTTCAGGTGGAGTAAGGGAAACTTGCCTGCAGCCCCAACAGTGTCAGGTATGCCACTTTTGACAAATTTTGATGCTGCACATCTGTCAATAGAAAATCATCCTTTGGATTTTCTTTAAACTTTTTTGACGGATGAAATTATGGGTGAAATAGTGAAACATTCTGTATTATATGCCACCTAGAACAATAATCCGAGCTATTTTTTGTCTATTGAAGAAATTTATGTTTTCGTTAGCATTTACCTCACTGGATATGTCATTCTTCCACACAAAAAAAAATGTTTTGGGAAGCTGCAGATTATGTGCGAAATATCCTTGTTTCAAATGCAATGCGTAGGAATAGATTTGAGGAAATCACAAAATTCTTACAGTTTTGCAACAATGAGGAACTTGATGGCAGCAATAAGATGTGTAAAATCAGACCCCTGGTGGATTTGCTCAGTAATAAATTCATTGCAAATACTCCTGACTGTAAGAATGTTTCTGTTGATGAGACTATGATCCCTTATTTTGGTAGACATGGGTGCAAACAATTCTTGCGATTGAAACCTGTACGGTTTGGCTTCAAGGCGTGGGTAATGGCACAGAGCTGTGGATATTAGATTGCTTCAATTCTTGTGGAACACAGACGTGCTAGTCGTCAGCTCCTTCATAAACACAGCACCTCTACACACTTGGCGGCCGACGAGCGTATGAACACGGGTTAGCTCAACGATGGACCATCTCTAGTGATAGCCACGATTTTGTAGTATTTTATCGGGATAATGTAAATTTTCGTGTGTTAGCTTATTTTTTCGGATCGATATACTGCGTTTGTGATAAGTAATTCATTTCATCGTTTTTCTTCGAGGAAGGTTGTATACTCGAATCATTCGGTTACATCGTGATTATATTTTCTCATTAAGTATGTGTGATCCCCATTTTTAAGTTAATCTTTGTCATAATTAAACAGAGATACCATCGGCTTCGACGCGAACCTCGCGCTAATCATCAACGGAAAGTCATAGCATCCACTCATCCTTCAAGTGACCTCCGAGGTGGATGAAGTTGCGATTTCGGGGAGCTCCTGGAGCCATTTCACTACAAGTTTTTCTGAGCTCGGTCTACGAAAATTCCTAACAGTTAAAAAATCTGTTCGTGTTAACAATTACAGTGAATTTCATAAACATTAAACATTTTCCCCCTTCATTTACGAGTTTTTACCGTAATTTAAACACAGTTGCCTATTGGACGCACTAGACGTATCTACTCATAGCTCGACGTAAGCGCTACTCATTCATCGAACAGACTTATTTTAATGTAATTTCAGGTACGTGATTATGTATGGTTTAAATCATATTCACAGGCTGAATTGTGTAAATTGTTAATGTGTTTAGGAAGACTGTCGTTTAAATAAAGTAATTTATAGGAACATTTTTGCTTTGTTAATTAATTCCTTTAGGAGAGTCATGCAATCTATTTTTACGCGTGGATTACGTTTCTAAAATTCCTCCTCACCACTCTCACAGGCAGACGGACGTCTAAGGTATGTGTCAGAGGCGTCATATATACTTTGTTCGCTTAATTTATAGGGACATTTTGTTGTCGATCGTTAATTTCACACTCATGTAATTGTCATAGTTTGGCACTCATCGACACCAGATATTATTCACGTACTTAAAATTCTCTCGTGTGTAAATTATATTTTCTAAGCTCGAGACTCACATTACATTTAACACTCGTGTAATTCCACCTATTATTCACGTAGTCGTTTGAAAATTTCCGATTCGATGCGTGTAATTTATTTATACGAAGAACACTCTGAAATTCTCTAATGTTTAATTGCATTCCGAAAACTGATCGTTTAACACATAAATCGTATCTTTCAAAGTCGCCTATCTACGAGCTATATACACCCAAAAAACATACAATTTACACTTAGGCCACTCTTAGAAATCGTTTAAACACTCTCAATTTCTCTCATTTGTTAAATATATTCGTAAAAATCGCCTATACCACCAACATCCATCCAAAAACCTCGGAATTATAAAAATTAGAAAAAATGACCCTTAGCACATTCCTTCACTAAACTTTACACCTATATAAGACATTGCAACCCACCACTCTGGTCATCGCCTTCAGGACACCACGCCGTCAACAGAGAACAAAAATGTTTTTGATCGGATTAAGAAACATTTAATCGGATCAATATCGGACTAAGAATTTTTTGATCGTATTAAAATTGGATTAAAATGTATCCCTTTTTAATTACCCTTTCAATTTTTGATTAGCACTTTCAATCAATTTAATTAACCCTTTTATATCTATTTAACCCTTTCAATCGATCAAAAGTGGCGTATAACACGTGCTGACAGTCTATTTGTTTTGCCCATCACAGAGGTTTTGTTTATTCAAACATATATGTTGCTAGACGAACAAAAGTAATTTTGTTGTTTTTCAAATTTCGTTTGCTCAACAATATATTTTGCTAGGGCAAATAAATATATATTTGGCCCGATACAAACAAATATTTTGTTCGATTTTCTCTCAGCGCACAGATCCGGGCTAAAGCAAACCTTTATGCGTCAACGCGTGCACCATCGCCGGCAAGCTGGAGAATATCATCTCGCTAATGCGAGCTGTCGGCGAGCGCCGCTGATCCGCCACTTAACTGCCTATGACGTTCATCTCTCCCGGAGTCTGACAGCTGCCTGGAGTCCGGCCACGTCGTGATTAGTTAAGTGGGCGCGCGCCGCTCCGGAGCACTCCGGCGGCCCGGGAATCCTCTTGTCCGATCCCGCGTTTTACATCCGTGATCCGGATCTGCTGCGCGACACCGCAAGCTGGCACTCGCCATTACCATTACAAGGTCCTCCCTCTGCAGTTAGCACCACCCGACTTTCGCGAGAAGAATTCACGTCAAGTTGTGACACACAACGGCGCCGCCTACTTGGAGAATTTTCAGCGCTCTTGAGCGAGTGAACATATTCGTGAGGATCTTAACAGCTGGGTCTTGAGAGCCGATGCCGATGAGGGCGATTGAGGCGAGTACGGAGAAACGTCGGATTGAGAGGGCGGGAGAAACTGGAAATCCCTGAGAAATCCCTCCGACAAACCGCATCGTCCAGCGCGATTCCCACTTGCGAAAATCCTGTGACCCGGCCGGGGATTGAACACAGTTCACCTTGGTTGGAGACGAGCAGGCTAAACTCTCAGCCACTGTGGCCATTAGCGCGTTTGAGGTTCAGAAGCAAGCGGGTGATAAGGGCGACAATGGCACACGCGCCTAGCACCCCGTCACCCCTAAGCGCAAGATGCCGAACTGGCGTGCAGTGTTTCCGTCGTGCTGCTCTACCTATGCGTAGAGACGTGCGAAATTCGCGTTATTATTCGAGGACACGTTGATCTTTAAACACGCGTACCTCTGCAACACGTTTGTCATTGGTCCATACATTTTCTGACACGCCGTGGGTAACTCTGCGCTAATAAATGAACACTTCACAATCGTGTGCCCCAATTACATACAGTTCAGTCGGAAAGAAGGCGTGGCTTCACATCTATATAGCAGCCAATAGAGAAACGACCCCGGCAATAGTACTGACATTACTGGGCAGTTTAGCCTGATGCTGAATAATAACGCTAAATTTGCATGTGTCTACGTATGCGGCTTTAATCCCTGACTCCATATTATTATTTCTGGAAAGATTGAAGCAAAGTTCAGTGCAGATATGTATTATCTATTCGATGTGTTTCCAACAAGTACATTATGAGTAGTGACCAGAGAAATTCGCGAGTTCAGTGACCTGTAGGCTAGCCTTCACAGTCTTATATACGCTCGTACAGATATCAGCTGTTTATAGGTTGATTGTTGTGGTAGTAAAAGGCGGTGGTTAGGCACACAATTTATTGCATGTTTGTTATTGGCTCATTTATCTCCAGGAGTATCAAACACCACGTCGACCAATTAAAAACGTAACATGAACGTACATGTGTATGAATTCAATTTGTCTATATAAATGAACCCGCGAAATTCTCGGGTCTCTATCAATATGACAAGTGGCGTGGCGATCTCTTAAGTTGGAATTATATGGCATGCTGATATTTGATCTATAGTTCCCTCCACGTAGAACCAATAATCCTTGTAGTGAGTATAGGTATTTCACGGCACAGTGAGCACTTTTGAAATCAACCTTTGGAAAATACCACTGCACGTAACAACGTGTGTGTTACAGTGCACACTGGACTGCGGGCTCCGAGTTAGGTAGGCAACGAAAAAAAAAACGACAATAGTCATAAGGCTCACCGTTGTATTGCGAGCGTTTTGGGTTCAGTGAGAATCGTGTCTCTTGTGTTAGTCACACATAATAGTAAGAATTTGCGTATCGTAATACATTACGTGCCTGACGATTTAATGGTCTCATTTAGATGGCGAATGAATAAAAAGATCAGGCATACGGCAATGTTGAATTTACCTAAGATGGAAGAATACAATGAAATCAAGATAAGTAGATCCCAAGAAAGGGTTTCAAAACAGCTCAGATTACCCTGAACTGTGTATAAATTAAATAGCCATTGTATAATCTTAAATCTTCAATAAAGTACTCTTAGTGTGTTGCCAAAATTAATCCACGAAATTTCCTCACGTATGTAACAACTACTACGGCAGACGGGAATATTTCACTTCGCCAACAAGTAGACTAGAGTTCACAGGCGTCTGTACACTCGTGTTGAAGCCGATGCCAACTGTCCATTGACTCCTGACTACCGACTGCGGGGCGATGCCGATGGTCGGAGGGTTTTCTCAGAGATCTCCCATATCTCCTACCCTTACATTCCGGCGTCGCTCCATACTCACCCCGTTGCTTAACCTTCAACGGCTTTCAAGACCTCGCTGTTAAGAGTTCTGTGTACTGAAACATTTTCTTTGAAATCATTGTTAGCGCGTAAACGCGTATCTCGGTAAATAAAAGTTCTGGTAATATGAATTTTTGTCAGAAAAGATAAAAAGCAATTATATATGGCACTATTTTAATGCTTTTGTTGTATTAAGTTAGTTCTTGGAGAAAAAAAAATCGTTAAAATGGTCAAATATCGCATTTTTAAAGCTTGGCTATGCAGTTTCCTTAAGCGGCAAGAGAAAAATTACAAAGATAAGGGCGTAGTTTAATATACGGTCTTTCACCGCATGTAATAAAGTCCCACTGTTACAGATATCATTTGCATAGTACATTGCCACGACGGAAACACTGCACGCCTTGCGCGTAGGAGCGACGAGGCACTAGGTGTACGTGCTAGTGTCGCCCGTATAGCTTCCTTGCTTCTTGACCTTGGGCGTGGGGTTCCCACGGGGGTCCATCCCACTCTTAAGAGCCGCCCGAATCCCTCCACTCACTCGCACCCTCTCTTCTCTACTAGTCTTTCATCTCTACTAGTCTTTCTTCCCTACTAGTCTTTCATCTCTACTAATAATGCATGAATAATTTCGAATTCTTTTCCGTCGCCTGGGTTTTCTTACGTTGTCTTTGACGGTCTTTCCCAGCCTCTTCTTATTTATAGTCTTTTAACTATAGGTACACTCGGGGAGGTATTCATGGCTCCAAAGTGCTGGCCATGGCTGCCCAATCCCCCTCTGCCGCGATGCATGTCTCCTTGCATGGTTTCCTATCCTTGTAGGCGTAAGGGGTTCGCTCTGAGACGCAATAAGATCCCGCCCTACCCACCGGGCTTCCACTTAACACTTAGTAATAGGGTGGTTAGAAAAAAAATCTTCACTCACTGGTACACTCCGTTCACAAACTTTCTATTTTTTTTACTGTGTGCGGATGGTATTGACGGCGGCAGGAAGTGTTGCATACAAGAAGGCGGAAGGAAGACTGCTTTCTGATGGCCGGGCCTGCCTCGCGCCGCGCGCGGGGCAATCTCATTATGCTCGCAGAAGAAGCAATTAGTTGGCATAATGAAGGCGGGAGGCGCTGTG